>CM077462.1:119617518-122311246 GCA_039654755.1 Calcarius lapponicus | reverse complement strand
TATAAGAAACAGAACTATAAATCTAAAACAGAAAGCTATCCCAAAACAAGAACAGTGTTGCTGACTTCTCTTATTTGAAATGATGATAAATCACTCATACATTATTTTAAGAGCAAAAGGGAACTTTTGCTCACAAGAAATGTATTTTCTGTTGTAACTTCTCCCACTTACAGGTCCCAGAAAGGGGAGGGTGAGAAAAAGTACTTCTGCTCAATCTCTCCCTTGAATCACTGTAAATTGTAGTGCAATTCAGAGTTAAGTCTGAACCAAAATGGATGACCTGTTTAAATAAGTGTCAGATTTTGAAGCATCTTGGATAATTCTGAATCAGTAAGAGCTTATTGCTAGTGGAAGAAGATGAGCTATCTTACTTTAGCTGAAAATGGAGACCATACATTAATTAGAAAATTGTATCCCTATTTCCTCAGTCTTCGAATACTATCCTCTCTCTTATACACCTCATTTCCACTGTCATAACCTTTATTTTGCCTGTCAGGCAGCATAGAACGATCTTGCCAGGGGAAGTGAGAACAATATAGTCACAAGACATAAGAGAATTCTACTGTGACCAAAGCCTTTCCACTTACTTTCTTGATCCTTATCCTTGCAAAGATTTGAGATGTCTCTTTTCTGTCAGGACTTCAGCTAAGCCAAAAATAGCATGTAAATAAATTCAGGCTGTAAAAGACAAACTGTTATTTCCATTGATCTCAGAGAAATTCTAGAAATAGCAGGGAACAAAAAATTGGGACACAGCAAAAAGCAAGACATCTTTCACACTCATGACTCATTTTTGCTAACACGTACTCTGTCCTGTTTGGCTTTCTTCGGGAAGGATGGTTAGAGTATTTGTGCTGCTCTCTCATTTGCATTACTAGTTTGTACCAAATGTGTCAATGTGCTGGAAAGAATAGTATATAGTTCTGGAGTTTAAACTACATTTTGCAGAAATTAACCAGTGATAATCTAGAAGCACATGCACTGTCTTAAAACAAAACAAAAAACTCTAAACACCACAGGCAACAGAATTGCCTCAAAGTCACTGCTAAGTTATTTCCTTTCCTGAAGACCTAGAAAAGCTTAACAGATGTGTGGAGCCTTGCCATTCTGAGCAGGCTGTAAATAGGGATTGACCAAGGGAATGAGAGTTCATGGGATGCTACACAGATGTTTGTTCATACATATTTAAGAAAGACAGAATAGCAAACTTTAGGACCTTTTCCTCTGCTTGTTTTTACTTTCTCTGACCTGCTTCAAAAGGTCTTTTCAAACATTAACTACATTTTCAAATTTCCCTACTGATAAAAAACATCTTAAAAAGTACATTTTATATGAGTTAAATAAAAATTCTACTCATGCATGCAGTACATAAGATAGTTTATACTGTGTAACAAGACATTTCTATCATAATTGTGTCTTTAGATACAGAAGAATAGTAAAGTGTTACCATTATTCACATCTTTTTTCCTGATGTTTTAAAACATATGTTCCTATAAAAGCAAAGCATCTCAGAATTGTCTTCTTGAATCAAGGTAATTAAAACTTTAAAAGAGTCTGTATTACTGGCATCTTCTGGTTATCTTTATCTCAATTTTAAACCTCTGAAATTTGCTATGATAATATCCCTTGTCCTATTAATCAACTGTTTTGATACATATTGTCAGCCACAGTTCTTAAGAAAAAATAATGTACAACATTTTTAAAAACCATTATTTTTTTTAAACATTTTTTTTTATCTGGAGATCTTTTTTATCGTTCTGTGGAATGCATCTGACTGTTTTTTCTTTATGACCTAGGGTGTCTCTGAGCCATTCCTGTTCATTTTCGACTAGTCCTCACTAGACTGCCAGCACAAAGCTACTCTCTGAAAAGCAGCCTTGATGTTAAGTATAAAAGATAATTTTCAATAAGCCAGCATTGGCTAGCATAAGTTTTCCTGAAAGGGTGGTGTCTTAGTAGGCACCCATAAATCTGCTCACAGGTGTTTAAAGGAGAGACAGTGCTTTAGACAAGCAATCTCTACTCCTTGATTGCAGTAACATTTTCAGTGCAGGAAACAGCCCCAAAGACTACCAGATATGACAGAAATGTTTCAAAAACAAGACAGCTAAGATTTGGGTGTAGTGTACTACCCCAATATTCTGTCCCACAATAGTTCTGACCTGACCAGCAGGCCTGTTCTAATAATTATCTTCTTTTTCTCCTCTCCTATCCCCAACACAGAATTTCTCCCCACACATACCTTTAACTAAACAAGAAATCTATATCACAACCCTTAATATTGAGATAGAAGTGAGGACTGAATTGAATCAAAATAAATAAGCTTCTGTCAAATCAACTTCTGTCAAACATCCACTAGTTTTTCTTGTCTTTGCATTTCCTATTTACTATTGAAAATAACATCTATGTGAAAACAGAGTCCTTTTGACAAACTAGGGGTGGTGAGGAGAAACCGGCAATGTTCTGTGTAGGCAGTACAACACACATCCTTTGCTACCACTGCTGAATCCATTATGCCTTAACATCAAAAAACCAATTTAAGAATGGGGTAGTTATGGTTTGGAACTCCCAGGAGCTAGAGGGGACGGACACTTCTGGTGACAGAACACACAGAATAGCAGAAGGGGAGAAAAATTTATTATTATTATTATTAGGCTTTGGAACATGGCTGTTTCAGAAGGCAACTGATTTTAAAAAATTAACAGGTGATACACCCATTATTTACTAGACTTGGTTGGGAGGACTTCCTTACACTAAATAACTTCAATCCATATTAAACAAAAACTTGGTTAAAACATCTCCAGATGAATTCTACCAAGCAGTTGTAAAATCAGTCACAGAACAGTATAGACACAGACAACCCAGCTGCAAGTGAACTTTTTTGCATTAAGACTCAGTAAGAATTTGTTCTAAGATAGAAAGGAAGAAAGAAAAAGTTAAAATGTTTTCCCACATCTGTGCTATCCCTGCCTTCAAAGATGAGTGCATGTGGAAAATTTTCAGCCCAGTTTTTCTTTTTATGTGCTTATGCAGAAGAGATACAGCATCATATTTCTTCATTAATTAAATGTATTAACATGAGGTTTCGGCTAGTTCGGAAGTAATAATTCACCCAAATTAATCATAATTTCAAAAAACCTTGACAGTATTGCTAACCTGATACATTGTAAAGTCTCACATCTAATGGGCAAATGAGGTTTCGATAAGAACAGCCTTGGGTTTTTGGTTGTAAAGGGGAGCTGAAAGGCTACATGATTAATGTAGTATCATAGACTTTGCATAAAAACAAGATATATTACTGTTTGGGGATCAACTTTAAAGAGAGGCTTCTTAAGGAAATTGACTGTCAAGATAAAATTCGATAATACTTTTAAATTTCAATTTTTTCTGTAATGTGGTTTGGGAAGAGACTACTACATAATTCTGATGCATCCAAATTCAATTCTTTGTCACATTCAGGCTTTAACACGTAAACATTCACCAGTTCCTACAAAAAGAACACCCTAAATCTTTAATCATTGCAAAAAAACACAGTACCTTTGACTTGTATCTTAAAGTTAAATTGAGTGACATTATAAAAATTAATTACTTCTTTCCTCATTTTCATAATAATCCTTTAAAATGCCTTGCATAGGCTGGAGTATATGTTCAATTTCTTTATCTTTCTTGATGACCCCTCATGCCTGCAAGTCAGCTCATTTTTTCTCTGGTGAAGACTGCACCCTACCAGTGCACGCTCTAAAATTTCCATTAAAATCTAGGGCATCATCACTCATTCTTATCTGCAGCAGCCTGAGAGAGCAGCAACTGCAGGAGAACTCGTCTCAAAGGAGACAACACAGTTATACACATCCCCATCCAGAAGGGAAGAGAATTCTACGTGCATAATGCCCTTATCACATCCTGTACACTGGGAATCTTAAAATCACCAGGAGTGGTATAGAATGTTGTTATAAATTCTCATGCCAACGGCAAAGTCTTACTTAAACAGCAATTTACCAGTAGGCAATTAGCTTCTCAGAGAAACATTATTATTTTACATTTCACGTCACAATGAAACGATCTGTCTCATCAGCTTATTGAATATTTGCTGGTTAAAGCAATTATTATTCTAAATTAGCATTCTAACAAGCACCTGAGGGTATTTAAACTTGCCTATGTGTTTTACCTTCTGGTTTTCTAAATCCCTCTTCTTCAAGCAGATTCTTAAACAGTTTCTCATACCCAAAGTACCTGAACACCTTTGCAAAGTGTTTGATAGCCATGCTCATTTCCTCTCTCTGTACCTTTTCTACTTTTCAAGGAGAAACTCATATATATCAATTTTTATGCCTGTATGAGCACACATTCTGTAATACTGCACATGAACCACAATCTTACCATGCTATTTTGCTGGATCACAGGTCTCACATAAACTCTCATCTTCACCTCTCATTCTAAAGCATGATGACTCTTTCCTGTATCCTGAGCCCCAAACCATTACATACCTTGAAGTCAGAGATAAATAATTTTGATTTTGCATTCTATAAGAGAATGGAAGGTGGGGCTGCAGTGCTCTGTGTACGCACTGGCTGAACTGGCTATCACCCCTGTCGGCTGTCACCTCTGGAATTCAGCAGACAACTTTGACCACTGTCCAGGCAAAAGAAGAATACAGATCACCAACTACAGTCAGGATCAGACAGTTGCACAGCAAAATGCACCTGAGAGGATTTGCCCACTGGCAACTACTGCCACAAAAGAGCTCAGCGGTCTATGAAGACCTGACTACATTGCTGGCTGGACTAATCTGCTTTGGTCATTGGGGTTTTTTCAAGTGTTCATTACCACACCCTTTCCCAGTAGATGCTACAGCATTCTGTCCAGTAGAGATACTGACATCATTAATTTTTCTGGTGTTCCACACAAGCAACTTGAACTCTTTTTGTACTCATAGGCTTTTGTGCCAGGATGACACAAAACACACCAATGTTCTTGCTGCTGTATGACACAAAATATATTCCAACTAGGTGCCTGTTTCTTGCAGTGAATAAATGTATGCATTGACCAAATAATCCATTAGTGACTCCTTATTTAATAATTCTGCAGAGAAAGTTTATTTTATTTTAATTTTTCAGTGTCCTTTGGTCAGAAGTACCTGCAACAGCATTTAGCAGTACCTGCAACAGCATTTAGCAAAGGAAGTAATAAATCATGGTTAGCTCTGTTATGAACTCATAAAGACAGATGGATAGAAGAGATGATGTTTGTCCTTCATGTACTAATTTCAAAATACAGCTAATACTGATTGGAGTCGATGTCTGTCCTGAATCTAGGCATACTAAATTTGTACATGGCCAGACAATCTTAACAGCAGGCTTGTGTTAATTTGGACACTTCACAATGGATTATAGGCTGGACATAAGCAAGGCAGCATTATAAGTGTTGAATAAATGATGAATTGCAAACCAAGCTTTCATTGACTTGCATAGAAAATACATCACAGAGAACAAGATATTTTCACACTAAGACTTAACAGCACTTTTAAAGAGATGTCATTGAGCTTAGAATCTTCAGTGATTCCAGGACAACGTATAACTTTCTAAAGCAGGTAAGGAAAGAATTAAGTTCTCTAATGAGTGAAACACAACATAAACAGAATCCTGGCAAAATGAATCCTGTTTTACTAGGATTGTGCCTGCAGCATGGCTTTCTCCTTTGGGCAACAGGAGAAAACTGGTGGTGATGCTCTCACCGTGTCATTCCTTACTGGTACCACAATACAGATGCCTTATGAAGCATGTATGATTCAGCCATTAGCCATATGGCAACAAGATAATTATTCGCTTAATATTTTAGTATACAAGTTACAGGTGAAGTAAACAAATTCTACAAAATGAAATGCACAACAGCATGTTTACATGGTTTCAATTGCAATCAACAGATCAGTCTTGCATATATCAAACTATTTCTTGGAGCTGATTTCAAGTTATCACAGAGAAGGATAAAAAGTACACTGATTTTTTATATAGAGACTAACCCCATTAGTAAAATTTCAGCCCCATTCCCTGATCTTTCTGCACGGGAGTAGGATGATGTACTCAAAAGAAAATGATTGGGGTTTAAAAAGCCTAGAAATACTTGGTTGCAGAAATTTAGTGAGTACATATGCTGTCATGTAACCAAAAGAGGCATAAAGAAACAAATCATCTTTAAATGGCATCCAGAAGATATTTGTCATTGGATTTATTCTGATATTGTAGGCTGATACAGTACTAGTTTTAGTCAGTATAATTATACCCAAGAACAACAGATTCACTGCATAAAAATGTCCTGTCCGAAAATAGTTCCATATGTTTTTTACACTGCATTTTTGTATGCCTTATTTAGCCATAATTCTACATCTGAATCTTACAGCTGGACAATCAAGTAACATAAACAAAACATATATTTTTAGGAGGACAATACAAGTAATTGACAAAATTGACATATCAATTCATCTTTTTCAGAACTATGATAAACATCCAGTTGACTACTGTGGAAATGCTCTGAGAGCAGGAGAGGGCTGTACTATTTTGAACCTCTGGATGAATACAAAAGTAAGAAGAAAGAAAGAGAATTAGCTCAATTGCTGTTGCTAAGAAAACTTACGCCTTTATGATAGTTAGATTTAAACATCCAGGAGTATTAACAAGCCTAATAAAATGGCACTTTAATGCTTAAAAATCAAATAGAGCCTCTAAGTTCACACAAATTATCAATACAATTATTCACACTACTATCAATAACTGTTCTTGTTTCACTGTGTGTCTCCTTTGTAGAATGTGTGTGTAGCTTCTTTTAATTACTTGGGACTTGAAATATATTTTCCATTTTCTACTAAGAAGCAAGCATGATTTCCATGTATGCAGATTAATATTATACAAATACTAAAATATTATCATTATTTAGCTAGTTAGAGAGGTGTACATTTTGAAATAGCACAAGTTACATTGTCTATATTAAACTTTATAGATTTAAAGCATCCTGTGACAGCAGGACCCTTGAACTGGAGAAAGAAGTAGCTGAATTTGCTTTAAAATCTCAGTAGGCAGAGTTTTGTACTTTATGCAGATTTAAATATTTTTTTAGATTGGAAACTTAATACTCTTTTGCAACCATTGACTCATCATGATGTTGCTACTACCTATTCCAGTTATTACCCAGAATTAATTGGACTGGAATAATTTTAACAATTCCACATAGCCCTTCTAATCCCTGGTGAAATCTAAATGTTAATTAATTTTAAAAAAATTAAGTAGTCCTCTCAAATTTTCAAACTTCTACAAAGTACTATGTGAACTAAAGTAATTTACTTTAAGTAACTAATCTTCCATTCTTGCCCCATCTATGTAACACTAAAACATTTTTAAGACCCCTTGGTGATGAATCAGGAATGGTTTACAAAAATACATGCCAGCATGTGACCTTGTTTTTTAACAGGTCTTTTTGTTCTCAAAAAAGCTGTGTACCTTTACATAAACTGTCCTACAAATGACTCTGGTTTTAAACACAAAATATCTTCCCTGGGACAGCAGCAAGGGGAGGTCCACCAGTGACAAGTCTGACTGGCAAGAGGCCACTGCTGGGCAGCAGCTGTTCCAGCAGGCAGCCAGTGCGATGTGCCCTGCTTGGCACATCTGAGACCCACCCAGCCCTTGGAGGGATGTAGAGTCCACTTTGCAAAACTTCTCTTCCTCTGTGGCTCTTCCCTGATATTTAATGGGAGCTCAGTGAGACAAGCAAAAGCCCTGTGTTAATCAGCTCGGCTGAAGCACCTCAGCCAGAATGGTTTGGCACTAGGTAAGCAAAACCTTGGGGCAGTGGAGTCCATGGCAGCACTGCCATCCCCTTCATTCATTCCTCAATAGCACCATAAACATCTATCCATCAGAAGAATGCATTTTTCCTTCCACTGTAACAATCAGATACAGAAATACTTATCGTTTAATTTACAAATAATAAGAACCTTATGTAAGATTTCAAAAGTTTCAAGAATGTGTTCTGTATGAGCTTTTGCTTCACTTAATGATTACCAATTCTTTGTGTCCATGTCAGATATTACCCTAGTTCAGATAGAAATTTGACATGTCTAAAGTAGTTTTAAACACCAGATTTGAACTTTATTCTCAAATAACTCTCACTGTACTTTTAAGATGTAAATTTAGCAAAGATGAAAACAATACAAATTGTGTAACTTGGCACTTTGAGGTTATCACACAAAATTTATTTGTAAATAGATTTTGAAGCTGGTTTAATTTAATCGAAAGGCCAGAGTGACTACAGTGAAAGTCCAAAATAACTATAACATGTTTGAAAATAAAATTAGGTGATTAGCCTACATTTTTCCTTTTTTTTCCCCCTCTAAATTTGAGGCAAGTTTTATAATTCATAAAGATAAGCATTCATTCATGTAGATAAGCACTAAAAATTTTTTCCTCTATTTCATTGAAAGCAACAGATGAAAAAAAAACTTTACCTTTGTAAACAGAGACTTTTGCAGACACTGAAGTCCATGAAGAATTCAATCCCTCCATTCAACTTCTTAAAGAATGTTCATATTTAAGATATTTATTAGAAATAAAGACCCTAAATTAAACTAAAATAAACCACCGGACTATCTTTTAGGAAAGTTTGAACTGGAACTGCTAGGGTTTTGAACAAAGAAAAAATAATTAGTGTTTCCTAACATTACACAAATGTCAGAACTTGAGTAATATACTTTATTAGTAAAGAACAGCATCTGGAAAAGCTAAGTTCATATTCAAGATTTGGAAGTGGTTGGATGATTAAAATACTAGCAAATATTGAAGAAAATATTTCTTTCTCCATTATTCATTAATGAATGAATTTGTTTCCTTTAATTTTCTTCTTTTTAGTCCCCTGCTAGAACTCATAAGAGGGAGATGTTTTGGTACTTTTTGGAAGAAATGGAGATGGTGGAAAAGAATAAACCAGCCCTCAGGGAAGGAGAATGGAGAAAGTGAGCTTCATTCAGCTGCTTTAATGTCTGCATTAACAGACAATAAAAAGACCTTTTAAAAAAATGCAGTGAATTTAGATCTTAGTGGATGGAATTACAATGAACTTAATGGGTCTCCACCTGAACACCTGAGCTAATCTTTCTCCTTAAAATGAGAATCCATCCCTGCTTTTCTTATCACTGTTTCCACAAACACATTAGTTCAGACTGTAAAATATATCTTTCCAAAGTAATCACCATGACATACAACAGTGTATTTCTGTGTGTCTGTGTCAATTTTAATAGCTTATTCCCTTTTTATTTTTTACATGATCTTGTCTATGGGTATTCAGTTGTTTAATCTTAAATCCACATTTCAATTATGATTCTAAGGCATTGTACACAATCTGGTCTGTTTTTTTAAAAGACAGTGCAATGGGATCTTAAATGCTTACAGAGTGAATAGAGGCACTTGCAGGTGATGCTAGGGAGACAGTGCCTATAGTAAGGACTTGAAACATTTAATACCTGCACCCTGAGCTGTGTCAGACAGAACAGTGCCAGCAGGTGCAGGGAGGTGATCTCTCTGACCAGTCCTGGTGAGACACAAACGGGATGTTGGGTATTTGTCTTAAACCTTTTGTACTTTTTTTTCTCTATTTGGCATCCTCTTAATATTGCTAATAAGTATAGGCTAAAATCGCTTGGGAATAACACTATGCTATTTTTTATTAATAAATTTATTTTTACTGGGTGAAAAGAACTGTTTTATTTCTCATGGCCCAAAGAGTTGTCCTTTCTTTGTCATGTGTTTTGAGGTCATCTGTGACCTCATCAAGTTTAAGGCAGATTTTCCTTTTTATAAAATATAACATGATAAAACAGCAGGGAAGTTCATGCCTTAAATTGTTCCTGCACAAAAGAATTAAACCCAAGGTCTATTATCAAGTGTAGGCACCCAACACCATTCAAAATCAGTGAAAAAGGAGCAAAGCAAACTGCAAGCTACTACTGCGAATTACTGTGTACAGACCTATTACTTTTGCTGAACACTATGTTAGGCAGTTGCTGAGAGTTTACATTGGTGATCTGACTTAAGAAATAAATGGCTTCATTTCAGTGGTTACCCTGAATCCTTGATTCAGGGCATCCATTATATGAAGTTTCAGAAAACAAGTTTACTGTAATGGAAGTGTGTATTCCTGGATTCAGAGCTGGAGGACATCCACTGATGTTCCCTCCCTGGCAGGAGGGGATAATAGCACAGGATAACACATCCTTGCTGACAGGAAGAACTGACAGCACGATTTTCCAACAACAACAACAGCAGAAAACAAGAAACTTTTCTTCCTCTGCTCAGGTCACATAAACCATTCTGTTTCCTTTCTGCTTCCCTTTGCAGCAGAAAAGAACAAACAAACCAGGGTTAAACCTTGCTGAGGCCAAATGGACACTGTGGGTTTTCTGCAGGGGAAAGCAAACACAGTGATTCTCCTTGGGCTACCAGACAATGAACAATCTCAATTCCTTTCCACCATAGAAAGCAAACAAGGAACAAGCCAACCCAAAACCCTACATCAGCCATGGTATCTTAACACTGACAAGCCATAAATTCCACACTCCTCAGAAGAGAAAGATTTTCTCACAGCTAGAAGCTATGGGACCAGGAATCCACTGAGACAATTCAGAAGGAAATACTAAGGATTATTTCAGTATTCTTTGAAAAACAGTTGACCGCAACAGTCTGAAACAGTTTCTATGGTGAAATCTCACACGTACTTCCCCCCAAAAATTGTGACATCAAGCAGTTGATGTGGATGAATCAGTAGAATCTGAAAAGGAATTTTGTGCATATCCACTCTTCTCCCACAATACCAGGGAGTTCCTCGTTCATGCTCTTGTAAAATGATTTATTTTCTCACGCCACTAGAAACTACTTGAGAATTCTCCAAGAAACATAAATTTATAAATCCTTTGAAAAAGTGTGAATCAAACTCAATTGCTTACTCTCATGTTGTCATAAACAATAACTTCAAAAATAATACAATAGTTTAAGCTCTTTCTATAACCAGCACATAGTTTAATTATTACAAACTAGCAGAGTAGAAAATGTTTTTCAAGAAAAACTGGTGGTAAAATAGGCAAAACGAGAATGTAAATTAAACTGTAGTTTTAAAATTAGATAACAAATATAGAAATTAAAATGAATGAATTCCCCCATTAGCTGTTCAAGAGGACTGTGGCTGTACCCTTTACAGTGCTCAAAAAGGGTGTGATCATGAGACTTTATCAAGAGAGGAAATGGATGGAACTGAATTACTTAATTAGATGGATGCATTTGGAACAGAATGTGAAATTGTTTGAACTTTAAGGGCTTGATGTGATCACAGGTCGAGAGTTACAGCCACTAAAACTTTGCATAAAAACAGTTCTGACTAGAGAATGACCAGATGGGGAAGAAACTCAACATACTCAAATACAAAAGCAAGGCCAAGAAGCACCTACTTGTTTCAGCAGACCGTTTCTTAATTAATTACTGTGCTAAAAAACCACCACACTCCATTAGTCTAAATCAAAGTATACTTCAAAAGCTGTAGCTAGAGACAGTTTTTAATAACCAGGGGGAAAAAATATCTTGTGACAAATTAAGTACTTAACTGGAATCTGGAGAACATAAGTTCCCAAACAAGCAGTTATGACAAAAGTCTGAATTTATGGAAAGAGTGTAATATTGCCCATGTTATCAAGAACTAAACCACACCTTTTGACCTCTAATCTGGCTGAATTAAATCAAACATGAAAAGGGTACTTCACTTATTTAAATGCCACTTTATTATTCAGCCTTTTTGTTTGTTTGTTTGTTTTAAGCAAACCTATCTCCTTTGACCTCTCAGCTTAAACTTACTGTAAAAACAACAGGGGTAACTACCAGGCTAAGCTACCTTTATCCTCCCATAAGGCAAAATTGCTCTGTCTGTCTACAACATTTGCCAAACAAAAAGATACTTTAAGCATAATCTGTAGTGGGAAATATTCCAGGAGAATAGTGAATTTAAGTATTTTATTTTATTACATATTTAATGTTGAATTTGAATACAACAGAAGGTTAATAAGTAAAACATTAACATTGTCCTCCAGTCTTTTCCATCACTCTGAAACAAAATGTTGTTAAATTAACATGGTCTTGTATTTTACTTTTTATGAAATTTTATTACTCAAAGATAAAACTACTTTCACAAGCAGCTATGCTACTCAGCTTTGTAAATAATGGAGTTTAGCTTTGCCACTTTTCCTCAGCCTGTAGCACATGTGCTTTAAAGATAGAAAGTGAAATCCAAGGACAGGAACAAGATGAGGAAGCTTTTAACTATGAAGCACAAAATATGAGAACAAATGCAAGGAAATCTTGTTGTCAAGATCCAGCAAACAGTTGTGTCAAACAGCATGTGAAAAACTGGCTTGGTTAGAATAGAAAAAGACACTGCCTGTAAGCAGCAGAACTGCAGTTTGCACCTGATTGTTCTCCTTCATTCCAAGAGCAGCCTCATTGGTAACTGTCACATCAGGAATCCATTTCACTTAGAAATCATAAACTTAGAGCATTTCAAAGCAACGCAAAACATTTCAGAAATTGTTTTGAAAACACAGTAACACAACAGTAGCAAATTTTTAGTTTTATTGACATATCCTCCTACTTAAAACACTTGAAAGTACCTGGAGTCAAAAACTGAAATAGCTCACCCCTGGCTTTCTTCAGCAGAGTTGTGCATCTTCCAAGACCAATTAATTCCTGAGACAATGTATTTCCTACTAATTATACCAGCATCAGTCAAGCTTCTTTTATTCTGAACTCAGCAGTGACTAAACGTGTTGAGAGAGCAAAATGATGGCTTTACAAATATATTAGACAAATGTCAGCACATTAACCTGTGAGTTAGATACCATGGATTTGGAAACTGCAGTTTAAGAAGACCAGTAGCCTTTTCTTAGGATTTTCAAGCACATCCATCTGTTGTTAACATCTTTAAATGAATGCCATCCAGATATTAGATCAGATATTATTTTTAAATAGGCTATATGCAGGATTTAAGGCCGTGTAAAATTGCATTATTGGCCAGAATAAGATGCCAAAATTCCAGTTAGAAACTTGAAAGATATATAAATATATAAGACCTTTTCCATTTCTATAAGATTACAACTTTTCCTCTATGCTTTTTATGCTCAACTCCTAAGCACTTTTAGTTTTATAACCATCTAATTTTATAATCAACAAAGGTATACTACAGAAATCTGCCTTCTGTTAGTATATGTTCATACATGCAGTTGACATGCATATAGTTTGAGACCTAATTACTTGTAGGATTCTTGAACAAATAGGAGGAAATAATCTAAAATTAAACAAACAAAACAAAACTCAAAGCCAACAAAATACTTTTGATGAGAGATTATTTTAAAGAATCAGGGTCATGAAAAAAAATCTACACTTTTGTGAAACAGACCTCCTCATCTTAGAAGAGGTATTCATTTGGTACCCCATGTGCATGGTATTAAGGCTTTCTCCCCCAAAAGTTTGATCTCATGATTCTTGGAAAAGCTCTTAGGTCAAAAAACTAAGATTCTATCCAGTTCAGTGGTCTTTGGGTAAGTGGATTTGCCTGCTTATAAGAAGTTCCCTGCAGATGTTTGACCCTGCTTTCTATATATTCTGTGACTGGTATTTTCTGTAGAGTAGATAAAACAAAAATTTTAAAATAACTGTAAAAACATATTTTACTAATTAAATACATATAGATAGATAAATATATGTAAAATTACTACTATACATATATATAGTAAAAAATTCTGATTCATCCTAGTCATCTGTGTCCCCCCACCTCAAATACACAGAATGACAAAATTTCCTGAGTTGGAAGGCACCTGTGAAGAACAGAGTTGGACTCCTGGACCTGAGTAGAATATCCTAAGAATCATATCATGTGCCCAAGAGCATGGTCCTTTTTGAGATCTGTCAGGCTTGGTACTCTTTCCCTGGGGATCCTGTTCCAATGCGCAACCACTCTATGGGTGAAGAACATTTTCCTGATACCCGGCTTCAATCTCCCCTCACTCAGCTTCATGCTATTGCTTCAAATCCCATCAAGGGTCATGACAGTGAAGAGATCAGTACTTGCCCCCTCACTTTCCCCTATGAGGATGTTGAAGATCTGCCACTGTCACCACAGAGCAGAGATCAGTGCCTGCCCTTCCTGTTCCCCTCACAAGGAAGCTGTGACTGCACTGAGGTCTCCCCTCAGTCTCCTCCAGGCTGAACAGACCAAGTGCCCTCAGCCCCTCCTCACACGGCCTCCCCTCAAGGCCCTTCTCCATCCTCATGGCCTCTTCTGGAAGCTCTCTAATAGCTTAATGTCCATTTTATATCATGGTGCCCAAAATTACCCCCAGCACTCGAGGTGAGGGCCCCCCCCAGTGCTGAGTAGTTCAATCCCCTCCCTTGCCCAGCTGGCCCTGCTGTCCCTGATGTCCCCAGGACAGGGATGTCCCTCCTGGCTGCAAGGGCCCTGCTGGCTCACACCCAACTTTCCATCAACCAGGAGCTCCAGGTCCCTTTCCACAGCATTTCTCTCCAGCCTCTCGTTCCCCAGTCTATACTCACAACCATGGTTGCACACAGGTAAAACAGAGACCTTCTGGAAAGTTTCCTAATGTTGTGCAGGCAAAAGACAATCTACTTAAGTTCTTCTCTACACAAGGGAATTGCAATACCGTAGGAAGAAAAAATAGCTTTAGAAAGTGATTTAGCTAAAGCAATGCAAGTTCCTCTGTGGATAATGATGGCTTCTGTTTACTTTTTCTAAATTGTTATAAGACACTTCTCCAAACTAAGACTGTCTACACAAGAGGGCTGATCAAATTTATCTAAGTTCATTCAATTTTCTTGTGTACACAGATTTAATGGACTCCATTGTCACTGGTAATGCAATGAGGGAAGAGCAACACTAAAGAAAAAGAACGTGCTCTACAAACTAGCAATTAAATGTCAATATTATTCTCCTGGCTGGCAATAGCCATGTTTTCATATTTAGACAACTATGGACACATTTAAATTAAAGGTCATGTTAAAATGCTCCTAAATGCAAAGACATTGCAATTGCAAGAAATGTTGCTGGTACCTGGATATCCTGGGGAGGCAAACACCCCAATGATGTGTGGTAAACTTGAGTGGTGTAAAATCTCAAGGGAGGGATTGCATAGAAACAGTAAGACTTGCTGCCCTGGCAGGGCTTGATTTTTTTCTGCTGTGCATACTTTGGAGTATGAAGTACAGAAAAAGAAAGAACAAAAAAAAGAAAGAAAGAAAAAAAGAAAGCAATCTTAACAGAGGTCCTTTTAGGTGCATTAGTCCCCAGGAAAGTAAGATTAGAGTCAAGATAAGACTGTTAATATTGTATTTGCAGACAGAATTGAAACTGCCACCACTAAATAAATGGCATTGTTAAGCAACAATATTATAACCTGCTGGAAACCAGAAAAGTTATAAGGGAAGAATAATTTTTCTGTAGTTCAATTTTACTTGTAATTTTAGTTTTCTTTATTAAATCAAGGATGTGGTAATATCTGAACACATGTATGATCAATTAATTATAGAGAATTGGGCTAATCTTCTCTTGAATCCCTTTTATGCTTTTCTTCTATTCAACTATTGTCTCAAAGTAGTCTAAACAAATTATATGCTAAGACTTTTTACAATTATCCATTCTTACCAGGATTTATATTTCTGCAAGATTTGTTGAGTATATCAGTAAAATAATAGTTTTCATCTTGTAGTGTTTCCTAAATCACATTTTTCTCTAGGAGATTATTTGATATGTGAGGAAATCCACTAAAAGAATGTCAGTCTCTAAAAGAGTGATTACTTTCAAACTAGTTATTTAATAAATTATTCTACTTTTAGTAGAGTTTTGGGGGTTTTTGTCAGTATCATGCAGAATTAGAAATGGAAGCAGATTATGCTTACACAAAAGGATGTCAGCCTAGCAACACAACACTTGCCACATCACAATCACCACTCTACTCCAAGTTTGCTTTCACAGAATTATAGAATCATGAAGGCTGGAAAAGACCTCCTCGACCATTGAGTCCAACCTTTGACCAAACACCGCCTTCTTAACTAAACCATAGCACAAAGGGCCACATCAAGTGATTTCTTGAACATTTCCAGGGATGGCAACTCTATCACCTCCCCAAGAAGCTCTTTTCAACACCTGAGCACCCTTCCAGTGGAGAAATTAGTTATTTGACTCAGTCCCTGGTCCTTTCTGAATGCTGTTAGTGAGTGTAGAAAGTGGCAGATGCTGACAAAGAAAGTGGAAGGCAGGTCAAACAGAAACATGAAAACAAAAAGGATGCTGGAAAAGCACCTGAGCTTTCTTCTTAATGTTCTTGGTTCTTTTACCAAGAACAACAAAAACTAACAATCTCTTCCCAGCAAGCTGCTAGCTAATTGGTATCTGTTGGTATAGTTGAAAACTCTTTCAGAAATCAAAGCAAAGAGCTCAGTTTCAGCATCTGAAAAGATGAAGCCTTTGTATTGTAGCTAAATGGAGAAGAGGCAGAATCTTTCAGGTAGATTAGATTATGTTACATATTTTTGTGTTACCTCTGAGGAGTGGAACAAAAGCCACTTAAATGTGCCCCCACTGGAGACACAGTATTCAGTTGTTCACCTTGGCAGCTACATCTTCATCATTCACTTGTTTCTGTGCAAGGGCAGCAGCAGCACAGATCTTGGTACATTTTTATTAAAACAACAACAACAACAACAACAAACTAAGATGAACTTTCTTTCAAATTTCCAAGAGAGCATTTTTGAAAGAACATTATTCTTTCTTTTGAGATATCATGTTTTCTGGCATCTAGTGCTCAAATTTTCCTCTTTGTTGCAGCATAGGTATTTAAACTTTTTAAAAGAAAATCTTCCAGCAATTGCAGGGAAGCATACCCTTCACACGATAGAGTTTCTGAAGTTTTGTTGCTAATATTTATTTCAGAAAGATGCATCTCAGAGCTACCAAAGTGGAATGCAAAATAAAACTATTCCAGAAATAGATCATTCAGATGTCTAAGTACCTTGCCTGGTTTTGTATTTTTTCCTACATACAGCACTGCTAGCACACTTCCCCTTGGTCACAGGTCCTTCCATGCTCAATCAATTTTCTGGCTTCTGCACTTATAAGATAAAAAAGAAAGGCCATGGGAAAACATTATGTTATACCTTTTGTTGATAACACACAGTTCAGTTCCCCACCGCCACCTCTGGAATGAGGCTCCTGTAACAGAGGAGGAGGGCTGGCAGAGCATCTCTGCACCCTCCCCACTCTTTCATATCCCCAGAGAGTACATTGCTAGAGGACACCCTGAAATTGGGCTTGGAGGAAAAATTCAAGTACAGTAAACTTCAGTAGAGCGAAGGTTTAATTCTTCACAGCCGCTCAGCACTGGAAGCAGATCATGTACTTATACCTCATTTTTGCATGAGTGAATCCTTTATACTCATCAGCTAGTATATCACCAGCAGAGGTGCAAAGGCTTTTTATTTAAAGAAAACTATACCGAGTCTAGCAATTCTGTCTGAATTTGGTCTGTGTTATCTAGTATATTTAACTTTAGTGGCATGTAAGCACATATTTATTATTAGATTTTATCAGTAGGAACTATGTTAGATTAGATGAAGAGCAATTGTAGATAAGGAAGTCATTCCTTAAAATCTGGTGTTAGGCTACAAACAGAATGAGAAAAAAAAGAAACCCCTTAGAAGTTACTCTTCCTCAGCTATAGTGTACAACTGTGCAACAGCAAAATAAAGTTCACAATTTCACCAGTAAATATTATCCCCATGAAAGATAAGCTCAAAGGACTAGGTTAGTAATCCTGGCTCTGACATTTAACAGTTCTGTTGTATCAAACAAATATGGTTTCAGTTTCTTTGTGAAGCAGCAATGCTAATACTTGTCTACTTTCCCCAGTGGTATTGTGAGGATAAATGTATTGTCATAAAGGTCTTTGGAAAGGAAAAGATGCAAGCATTTTTATTGATGTTCTACTTCCCAATCCACTAGAGTATATTAAAAATAATTTCACTATTGTCAAGTGCGACCTCTACCAATACATATTTCTCAATTCACCAGTCCTTCTTCCTACAAATTGAAAAGAGAAAACAGCTCAGCAAGTACATTCTCTAGTCAACACTGCTTGTACACAAAGGATAAAATCTGTTGCTGACCATGACCAAAATAATTTCTACTAAATACAGCTGATCCAATTGCCTTGTGGTTACTGTCTTGTAAAAATACCTGAATGACTTGGAGATTTGATCATCAATCAAATTAGTTATGGCTGAATATGAAAGACAAATACATGATTTGCAAGAGCCAACATGGCTTTACTAAGGGCAAATCATACCTAACAAATTTGGTGACCTTCTATGATGAGGCTACAGCTTTGGTAGAGACAGAGCAACTGACACCATCTACCCCAACATATGTGGAAGAATTTGACACTGTTCTCCTTATCTTTCTCTCTAAATTGGAGATGGATGGATTTAATGAATGCACTACTCAGTTACTGGAAGGCCAGACTCCAAGACTTGTGGTCAATGGCTGATTGCCCATATGGAGACCAGCTAAGAGTGGTGTCCCTCAGAGGTTGGTACTGCAGCCAACACTGTTCAACATCTGTAAAACAGAGGGATAAAGAGCACCCTAAGCATCTTCACTGACAACATTGAGCTGTGAGGGACAGTCACACAGGCCAAAGGGAAGGGATATCATCCAGAGAGACCTAGACAGGCCTGGGAGGTGGGCCAATGCAAACCTTGTGAAGTTCAATAAAAAAAAAAGTGTAAGGTCCTTTATCTGGGTCACAGGAATGCCAGAACACATCTACAGATTGGGCAGGGAAGTGATTGAGAGAAGCCCTGAAGAGAAAGGCTTGGGAGTGATGGTTGACAAAAAACTCAACATGAGACAGCACTGCATGCTCACAGCCCAGAAAGCCAAAGGTGTCTTGGGCTGCATCCAGAGGAGTGTGACCAGGATGTTGAGGGGCTCTTCCCCTCTCCTCTGATCTTGTGAGATCCCTCCTCGAATACTGTGTCTAATTCTGGTGTCCCCAACATGAGCTGTTGGAGCAAGTCCAGAGGAGAGTCACAAAGTTGGTAAGAGGACTGGAGCACCTCCTCTTTGAAGACAGGCTGAGCAAGTTGGGGCTGTTCAGGCTGGAGAAGAGAAGGTTGTGTGGAGACCTCACAGCAACCTTCCAACAGTTGAAGGGGACCTAGAGGGAAGCTGGAGAGGAACCTTTTATCAGGAACTAGAGTGATAGGACAATGAATAATGGGTGTAACAGAAAAAGTGGAAATTTAGGGCAGATATTAAGAAATTCTTTACTGTGAGAGTGGTGAGACACTTGAACAGGTTGCCCAGAGAAATTGTGGCCGTCCCAACCCTGAAAGTGTTCAAAGCCAGGTTGGATGAAGCCTTGAACAATCTGGTCTAATGAAAAGTGTCCCAACCCATGGCAGTAGGGCTGGAATGAGATGATTTTCACTCCAACACTTAACACTCTATGATTCTGTGTTAATAGCCAGATTGAAAAAGTACTATTAATAAACAATAGCTTCAAAAAGAAATTAACTTCCCAATGTGTTGTTCTCTTTCCTTATTCTGAAGAGCAGGGAACCAATTCGGCATCAGAAAGAAAAATGATCCAAGACTGAAAATGTTTTTTTCAACTTAAACTGGTCAGGAATTACACAGGCCAGGTTCAGGGTCAATGAGGACATATCTGTACTTGAGAGTGTGAAGAGTTCAGTAGCTATATAACAGTACAAAACATCTAATACACAGTTAGAGAAAAGAAGGAAAGAAGGGACTAGGGAGCAAAACCCTAAGCCTAGTCTAATTCTAGCTATTCCTTTTCTTACTTTATGGAGGGCAGATATTTTAAATCTTTCATAAAGATTCCCTCTCAGTGACTCCCAGTTTGATCTTGCACAGGTTGAAGGATACCTTTTAGGTCCTCTGTGAAATGACTGTGCAACTTTTCCCTGCAGTATCCAGTGGACACAATGGATTATTACCAAATATATTTTTTTTGTTTCCCTTACAAAAATTGTCCTCATTTTCCTGTACACAGGTTCCTCTAGCATATTATAAACAAACACAGGAACATGACAGAAATTAATGCCTGCAGTGCAAGGCATAAAATGCAAAAATAGTTGCTTGGCAACCAGCATGAGAAATAGGAGGTTATGCCTGTACAAACAGCCAAGTGAGTGGCTCGAGTACCATTTCTGACTGCTGTGAGTAGAAGACAGGATGTATGAGAGGGCATTGTTTTAATGAAATTTGACTATGAAGCTTCCCCACAATCATGCAGGTATGGTAATACAATAAAGGCATATTTCAAATAGCTTTCCTTGCTTGTCCTTAGAGCTTTGTCTTTAATCAACAAGTGAAGTTCTCTTTTTTAAAAAGCTATGTTTTTCATAATATTTAAAAACATCTAGAGAGATTTAAAAATCAGAATGCTGATTTTCATACGTACTTTCCTTACTAATGAATTGCACATTTGGAACTATTTTTCCAAGGAACATCTATAAGCATTCTGGTAGCCTTGAACAATTAATCAATCGAATGTAACTCTAAATATAATAATAAATATGTACTTACTTTCAGTGATAATATACACACATTGTTCATACACCCAAATGATACCAGGCTGATCATCTGGAAAAATGGAGAAAAAATACACAGGCCCTCTCCTTACCATATTTGATTCAGTAGCTTTGTTTCTACATACAAACTATCAAAGAGAAGTATCACCTCTGGCCCAGAAATCCTTGTAGTGCAAACTGTTGGAGGTGAGAAAGATAATTCAAAGGAATTATAATTTCATGCCTACTTTGCTGTTGTACTTCTATTTTAGCATAAATCACTCTCCCCTGCTGGATGTTAAGACTTGCCTTACCTGCGGTCAGATCTAAGTGATCATTCTAATGTTCAAATTGGAAATTTTAGAAATGTGAGAGACATTAAACTGAGCTGCATCTAACATGAACATGCTCTTCAGCACAAACAAGATGACATGAGCCTTCTTACAAGAGAACCTGATCTGCCTGATGCATTGTATCCTGTATTGGATCTCCGGATCCATTTGCCCAACAGGACTTCCAACTATGTCATGTTCTACAGAACACCACGTGTTAGTACTGACAAGTAGGTGCCTGTTAAAGTTATCAGCAGTAAACTGCCTTGCTTCACTTCCTTTCAGTGCACTAACAATCACTACAACCAACACACTCCTTTTCATTGTCAATAGATGTAGCTATTCACAACCTTATTTTGACTCTACAAGTAACTGCAAGTGCAAAATGAGACTAAAGCTATAGTGAAAATGAATGGTTGAAGCAGTTGTCTAAGGCTATTAAAATTCTTTTTTGTTGTTGATTATACCAGGGCAGACCTCCAACTGATACAACATTATCAAACTTGGGCAGACATGGAAGAAGACAAATACCCCTGGAAGGGCAATTATTTTAATTCCTGCTGCAGATTAAATAATGAAACAGCAAAACCAACCCCCCCCCCCACTACCAATCAGTCCGAACTCAACAAAAAAACCCGACCAAAATGAAAACACAGTGCTATGTGTGGATTCAGTAGTTTTTGATTTGTGATCCTCAATGGTTTCAAACTGCTGAAAGAGAATAGAAAGATCAAAGAATGTATTTTTACTCTATGCAATCAATATTACTCTAATGTGAACTTCAGTAGGCTACAATCTCCTTTTGAAGACTGAGACATCTAACTTGCAAATTTCATGAGAATGTGTAGGATCAAGGAAGGAGAATTAAGACTCATATATTCTTCCATTTTTTTCCTCCTGCCCCTGCAGAATTCTGAAGAGTTATTTCTCTCATCAATTACTAAAGTAATACTCAGCAACTGGTTATTCATCTAACTTTCATAGTTCTGCATTTTTATTAACTAAAAAATATTATTCCTGGTTTAATATGCAGGACCCACTTCAACCTGTCTAATAATGTCAATATTATTCTTAATACAGTGACTACCATACTCAAATTGCTCATTCATGCTATATCAAATACAATGGTTAAAGATTCAATTAAATTCAAGCCCTGTTTTTTGAATGATCAATACAATGAAATGAAACTTCTTTTAAATCAAAAATGTATCACAGTTACTGAGGTGGTCTCAGTGTCCAAAAATTCCCAAGACAAAAACCTTCTCATTTAGTGCATCAAAAAATTTACAGCTTGAGAAGGTATAACATTTGAAGAGTGGGGGATGGATAGATTTCCACTCCATTTGTTTTTCAGTCTATGCAAATGTGAGGTAACCTTAGACAATATTCCTCCTAAACAACACTTGGCTACACAGTGAGCAAGTATTTCAGCTTCATCCAATTGCTTCCACTTTGCTCAAACACATGGTGCTCTTAGAGCTACCACAGGCAACCTGTCAAAGAGGGCTAATGAGACTGAAATTTAAACAGGGGGTAGGCAAACACCTCAAAAGGCACTTCCCAAAGAGAACAGTGACCAAAGTAGAAATATGTTTTGAATTCGACAGAAAGATTTTTTTTTTCTTTAGCTGTACCTCAGATTCTGTTTAGCTCAGCATGTCAACAGATATATGCTTATAAATCAGATCTTATCCTTAGGAAAGAAGTGTAACTTTTCTATATTTTTAAATTCTTTGAAAACCTTTTCCAGAAAAACAGGTTGAATAGAAAAAATATTTATATTTTCAGAGTTATTATTATTTATACCACCTACAATAAAGTAAAACCTTACTAGGAATTTTTTTTCATTAAGACTCTACTAGGCCAAATTGTAATCTTATTTACATTTATTTCACACTAAATGCAAGAGCTTAGTTATCTAGAGGCTCATTTTGTATTTATGAGGTATCAAGATCAGCCTTAGCAACCTAAGAGAGTGAAACAACAGTAAGACATTAGAGATGTGTCAGCAACAGGTTACACTGGCAATGTTTCTTACTCTGCAAGAAATCTCTGTCCTAAAAATGGGAACCTCTGGTGGTTGCTCCAGAGGAGCTGGACAACACAGGTGTGATGGAATAGACTCTGGACACTTATTTCACTGAAATTTTTCAAACTTCCTGGTAAATGCAAGATGCTGCTGAGACACTTGAACATCTTAGCCAAAATTCCAGTTCTGAGCACCCCAGAGAATCAAATCCTAGCAGTCTACATGTGTTGATAGGCTTAATTATAAACACAATTTAGTTTCTAAGTCTTAAGGCATTTGTCCTGATGGAAATTTAACCCAAGCCATTTTACTTATGTTTTCAGTCAAAAAGAAATATAGCATTTCATAGAAAATAAAATCTGAATATATAATGACCAAACATCTTTTGTCTCTAAGCTTCCTTTAATAGCATCACCTCAAAAATATGCCTGCCAGGTACTATGCATGCATTAATCAATCTTTTTGTATAAACAGCTTCCTAATAAGATCAGTAATCAAATTACAAGAAAGTTATCAGGGAAACTACTTAGTTTAATTGGACCAACCACCACACAATGACGGTGTCTACATCGAGTGTGCAGCTGCTCAGAGTGGGTGACCTTTCCTCCCCAAACCCAAATACTGGAAAGAAAAATAGATGGCTTAACATGATGGACTCAGTCCAGGCACAGGAATATCCATACCAGGAATATGGTATGGATATTCCTGCTTGCAAGAATTGCATGCAGCATTCCAAGAATGGAAATCATCTCATCTAAATTAAGACCTAGCAGACTACTGGTTTTAACTCTTATATTTCTAAGTTTATGTTTTTGCCTTTTTTTTTAAATACCTCAAAATACAAATAAAAGGATTTTTTTTTTTTCTCAGAATGAAGTACAGAGAATATTTGCCAGCAACTGCACTTAAAGGCAGATAAAAAAATACTGTTCCAATAAAAAAACAAGCAATGGTGCTTCATGTTTTAGTTATGGGATTGTTATGAGCAGCTAATTAGAATGACATTGTTCTAGTTGCTAACACTACAGCAAGATAATATGTTGTTACACACAACTTCTTCTGTAATCCAGGCATAATGGTCAGTTTAAAGCTATCTTTATGTAATGTATATTCAAATATTTTAAAATATACCTATACCTATGTTGAACTGGAGAAGCCAACCAAATTTCCAAATGATCCTAAAGAAAGAGTAGAAATTCAGCTGCCATTATCCTAAACACATTATTTTGCCTAAAAAAGACTATTTGAAACTCTTTTGAAAAACTTATTCTATTATTGTAAAGTAACAGCCTAACAACATATTCTGCAAGACTTCTTCCGACCCCCAAACATATTAGCTGATTGAAAAAAAAAAAAAAAAGGAAAAAAAGCTAAAGGGAACAGATAAAAAGGAGGTTTAAGCTTAAAATGGCGGTTATGGTAATATTAGATTTGCATTTTCTTAAATCCTTCCTCTAGGAAATTGCTAAAATAGGAGTAAATCACATACTACCTATGAAAAATAAAAACTTTTGCATCCTAGAAAAGTGGTTAAGAAAATTCAGTAGGTCTCTTTCCAGTGATCACAGATAAGACCCATAATCAACATACAGTTCTTTGAACACAAAAACTTTTAAACTGCACTTTTAAATTGCACAATTTACAGTTCTAGTGTGAATGCTTAATAATGCTTGTAAAAAATAAGATTCCTATGTTTATGTGAAAAATTAAAAAAGTATAGGGAACCAAGAACAAGCAAAGTACAGTATGACAATGTTAAAGATAGGACTTTTCAAAGTCTTCATTATCAAAAGCTTGTATAATGAATTCCCTGCAACTATTATAATGCATCCCTATGTACCATTGAGTCTGATGACAATTACTCATGATGTTTTTAGTCCCACTCTTTTGCAAATCTTTTTAGCTGCTTCCCATTAAAATATAGCTCTTCTTGAAAGCAAGTTTATAAACTGTCACTAATATGGCAATACAGGATAAAGAAAAGCTTGAAGATGGCAGAACATTTCTGCAGTTTTTCTGGAGGCTGAAATTTTCCGAAGTAAATGATCTATTGGCTAAGTTCCTGTATACTTCATTTGAAAATGAACTCCACAGAATCTAATTGGAAAAGAGCTTTAGTCTAAACATGGCTTTGATTGTAAACACTTCAATTAAACATTTCAATCAATGAGATTAAGTGTGGTACTGAAGTTTTTCACCACTGATTTTCATTTTACTTTTGTCTAAAACACAACACGGTTTTGCTTCCCAAAATCAAGAAGATTTTATCACAGATCAGCTAAATCTGTGGAACTTCAAAGTGGAAATTACACGGCACATATATTGCTTCCTTTAATTCTAAAAGCCTGATTTGTCCTTCAAAACACTGAATTCCTACCATTCATTTTATGAGGATTAAGTGCTTCCCTCCTCATCCTCCTGCAGCTCTGCCCTGTAATGTGCAACTGTGCTTGACTGTCCCTCAGAGAGGATGGGAAGCCCCATCCAGAGCTGGGACTGGGGCTGATGGTTTGTCTGAGACCCCCTATCCTACCCATGGCAGCCAAGAACACCGAGCTGGGCTGTGCCAGGGGAGACTGTGGATGCCATGGGATAGAGAGAGAGAAATGGCAAGCGTTTCTCACAGCAGCTCGTGAGAATTCTTAGGGAGTTGTAAGGATGTCATAACTTGTTAAATATAAACAATCTGCAGGTGGTGTTTGTCTACTTCATCTGCCTGTTTTTCTCATGGAGAGTGTACGAGGAAGATGTTTTTGTTAGTTAGCCAGTCAAATAGAAGCTATCGTATCGCTCTAGAAAAACCGCGCGGTTCTCTTGAATAAAGGCTTCTTTGCCCTTTCTACAATACTGCCTCCCGCCTGTCCCTGCGTCATTCTTGGTGCAAGAGTGACAGGGGACAGCAGAACCACCTTCAGTGTTCTGCTGTGCTGCACTGCAGGACACTCACAGGAGGTGGAGAGGGGTGCAAGAGCTCAAACAAGAGCTGGGAGGAGCTTTGTGGTGATGCTGAGCAGCACCAAGGGGCACAGGGTGCCTGGGACTCCCCCACCTTACCCACGGTGAAGCACAGTGTGCCAGCACCATTTCACCTGGCAAAAAGGAATCTAACTGAGCAGCTTTTACAAGGGAACAACAGTAAGCTACTTCTTTCTGGCTACTAACACAGGCTACTGGTTCACTGAAATGAAAAATAAAAAAATGAAACTCATCCCCTTTCTAATAGACAAAATCCAACCATTGGAAGAAGCACATTTTGATTTGTTTATCCTCCCCCATCCCCCACCCCCAAACACTATAGTGTTTTCTCAGTGGTAGGCAATTGAATGCTGAATCATGAGACATTTTACCTAATCCTGATGCACAGAATAAGAGCAGTAGATGTTTTGCCATCTGTGCAGTAAAGCATAGCTACTTAAGTGTTTTCATTAACTCAGACTTAAAAATATTTAGCAGAAGCAACTATTCTATTTTAGAAAAGTAATAATAAAAAAAACCCCAAACCAAAAAACCTACTTTCCTTCCCCTTTGTACACAAATTATTGATACAATTCTGAGGTAATAGGCTTTCTCAATAATTGTATCCACCCCAAATACTAAAAAATTTAAACAGCTGAATGGAAGAGATAAATGTCTGTACCTATGTAACCACTAAAAATTTTTTGCTTTGTTTCAAATAAGCTTTCAGAACTGAATGCAAACCTCTACAGATTCATTGATATATTTTATTTTTAAATCACATTTTCATTTAAGCAACTTAAATATTTTAAAAGCAGCCTCTGGCTCTGGACATAAATAAAAGAATGCAGCAATATCCTTTGAAAGATGGGAGACAGTATAACCAATTACATTATTGCTTTCCTTTTGTGGCAGACTGCCTTCTAAAGGGGAAAAAAGCAATTTCACATATGGGAAAACAAAGAGCTAAGTTTAACATTTTTTCTGGTTTTTGTAGGAAAGATATTGATGATAAAAATGACAGGTTAGTGTATTTCCTAGTACATTTACTCTTGTGTTTATAAGCCATAGAATCAACTGTCAGCTCTCTGATACAATTCAGTAAACAGTGACTTTTGCTAACAGATACTGGGTTCCAGATGCCCAAGGAAAAGAAAATCCAAACCAGATTCTCATTGACTTTACTGTACAATATTTAGACTAAGAAGATAAATATAACTTTTAAATAATAGTTTAAGTAGTTTACAAAAGGAGAATTATTTAAAATTCTTTGAAAGTGAGATCTACTAGGTAGCAAAATACCTTTTCATATATTATTTATATATTAGATATGTTCCAAATTCATACCAAAACTTTTTCCTTATATATTTGTTTTTATACCTGTATATGAATGTAAGGCATGTATATTTATGAGTGCTTATATATGAATACATACCCAGCCTAGGTAAATGTGCTTTATTGTTGAAAGTCATTGAAGTGTCTTGACTGAGTTTAGCAATTACACTGAAATAAAAATGTTTTATATGAAGTGATACTACAGGAAAACATACCTGTGACAACTATAACTAACTTCAGTATTTTACAGATGTTAGACTTCCCTTTTGTGGAGGGTGAATAATAAAGAATCAGTATTAAAAAAAAATGTCAATATCAAAACCAAAAATTTGTACCCTATCTTTTGAAATGCTATTCCAAAATTGATCTTCTGTAGAATATTTTACAGATTATTGTTTTAAGCCATTTGAATACATAAATAGTCTTCTCATCCTGGAGTCAGGATTGTAGAAAAGTAACTACTTCTTACTTCTATTTCCTAATTTAGAAGTGGAATAACAGTAAAATCACTTTCTCAGTCTCAGATGTTTTCTGAGGATTTCTAATATTCATTTGCCATATTGATAGAACTAGGATGACACATAAATCATTGATAAGTGAGTGGCAGGAAGCTTTAACTAGATCAGAAAGAAATAAACAACACTTCTCTTTCTACTGAATTGCAGAGAATAAGGTCTCCATGAAATGGAGATACGGGTTAATGAAAAACCATTTAGTTTTATAAATTAATCATTATGATATCATCCAGAAAACAAAATGTGCTGAAGAGGTAACGATAAACTTGTCACCATTTTAGGAAACTGATTATCCTTACACATGTGCAGAATAAAGAAAGCTGCTTAAAAGTCTTCTAGAGAAGTTTTGATTTCTATCAGATGGCCAATGCCTTATTTCAGTATTTTACATGTATTTCATTCTATTAATACAAAACTTTAGCTACTTGGTACTGTAATATTTGAAGTCATTTTAGGTTTCAGCTTAGGAAAGCCACATAATCAAAAATACAGTAGATTTTCATGACATTTCACTAATTCTCACATGTTCCCAGCATGACTTGGATGGGTCAGAATGATGAAAAAAACTTGATTTATTATTAATATAAAAGTTGTGAGACTAAGTCCTGTAAGATCATTTGACCTCTGAATGGCACATTCCTACACACCCTGTAGGAGACAGGGAAGAACCCTGCCTTCATACTTGCTTGGCTAACAAAGAAATACAACCCCACTAAAGGGCCACATCTCTGCCCATAAATTCTGCATCTCTCTGGAGTTCATTAGATAGGGCTTAGCAACACATTTCATCATGGAACTATAACATCAGCATAAAGTCATAAGTCTTAATGTTCAAATATTTACTGAGCTTGTCTTTGAGCTACCGCATGTCTTTCACAGTACTTAAGAGCAATGCATCAAATAAAATATTCCTCAGAAGCTTGGGGAAAAAATCAAGCATTCTTCCCTTATATTTTTTTTGCTGCATAAAGTCATTCTGGTTATGCATGACCACTGAACAACTTGTGAGGAAAATAATTAAATCGCTAAATTCTTCTCTGAAAGAAACATTCAAACTCAGTGTCAGTAAAGATCACTGATATATTATACATAACACTGATATATTGCAATAATCATGCTAAATCTATGGTCTTTTACCTTTCACTGTGCTAAATGAGTAAAATAATATTAAGCATTTGTTCCATAAAAACATCTAGTCTTTTTCTCCACAGGATATTTTGTCTTGCATCTATCACTTTTTGAAAGAGTGGTATAACTAAGTAAAAGTATTTATAAGAAATTGAAAGTCAGTTTTGAGGTAAATTGAAAGAATTTAATTTCCTCCCACTTGATTAAATATATTTGATGTGGCTAAGGTAATTATTTCACCTGAATATTAAGTATATTAAAATTATGTGAAAAGCCAGTGCAAGGTCTTCAGCAGTTGAAATTTGTGCTAGTATTACAAAAAGAACTGTAAAATATCTAGCTGTGCATAAGCACCAGCCATTTGGAGGCATTAATTGAGTTTAAGCTATCAGAAAATACATGAGATTAGTTTTAGCTACAAATTTGCAGCCAAAAAATGCAGATATTTTCATTCTGAATTTATAAATGAATTCTGAAGGCTCATGACTGTTGTTTTAAATGAAAAATGCTCTCTCAGACCATAGGAGTGGCTTTACATTGCAAGATTTGCAATACAACTTTTCCCCTCTCCCTCTTTTTTAAATGGTTCACACATTAACCATTAACACGATACTTCAAACTATTTTGCAGTATTTAAGTCCAAAGAGTTTAGACTTTTTAAAAAAAAATTCACATCTGATCTTCCCCTTTGTATGACCCTTTAATCAAATATGTCTCCTAAGGCACAAGTCATGTTCTCTGAACATAAAAGGTACAGATCCTAGCACTTTAATTTTATACTCTTTGCTAAAATAAGGAATCACCAAGAGCCACAACAAATATAGAGAAGGAAATCTGTCTACAGAGACGCTTCATAGAGCGAGCGTACCCTTTGGTGAATCTCAGTGTGATCTTCAAGCACTTTAGACTACATTGTAGCTAACCAGAAATTAGTTTGCTTTCTACACAGTGGAGATTAGGACAGCAAAAGGCATGAAAGTGAGAAATGCAACAACTAAAGTGTCATTTGTTTACAATTTATCCAAGCCGTATGCTCTTGCAGGCTCTGTTCTACCAATAGTTACATAAGCAAAATGACTACAAGAGAGTCTCATGGGCTAAATGCTCTGCTTTTCAGGAAGCACATGAAGGAGAGGAGGCCCAGGAGAGAAGAGCAATGAGATAGCTGTGCCATTGCTGAGGTTTGTAGGGTATCAGCCCTATCAAAACCAGAGGAAATGCCAGGGGATGCCATGCTTACCTATGAGCTATTTCACAGCCTAGTTCAGACATGAGGCATACTTAACAAGAGAAGGTTGAAGTGGTGAGGAAGTGTCTTGGGGTCTTCAGCTTGTCAGAGTGACCCCGAGATGGGTTAGAAAGTCTCTTTTCCCAGTCAAAGAAGGAGTCAGAGCACCTTCATTTCTCGGTCTCAAGGTTGTTTATTTTATCTTGTCTATAAAATTCTTTCTCCTGTCCTGCTGAGGTCAGCTCAGCAAGACAGTCAGAGGCACTTTTTATACTAAAAACTACATGTATAATATTTACAATTACTTTCCAATACCTATCATCTATGTTAGACAGTGATCTTCTACTCTAAACCAATCTAAAAGTGCCAACATCACAGCAGAAGATGGAGGCCAAGAAGGAGAAGGAGAAAGGCAGGGCATGCCCAGATTCCTCCATCTTGCCTTTTGAACCCCCATTCTAAAAACACCAAAAATCTGTTTTTCACCCCATGATAAATTCACTATGATTCTACTTAAACTTTTGTGGCTTGTAATTCCTTGTATAAGGTTGGTAATTGTTTTTTCTAAGGGCTAAATCAAAGGCACAGGGGTCTTGGGCTCTGTGCCAAGGACGCTGAGCCCCCTGGGCAGGGGCTCGAGTCCTCCAGGGCAAACAGAGGAATTTCCTGGGTCCTGACAGAAGTGGATCTCTTCTGCCATGTCTCCAGTGAAAGGACAAGAGGAAACTGCCTTATGATGTACCAGGGGAGGTTCAGTTTAAATATTACAAAAAAAAGTAACAATAAAGTAACTGTAGGAGAGGTTAGGAATTGGAATAAGTTGCCTAGGGAGGTTGTGGTATCACCATCTCTGAAAGAGTACAAGAGATGACAACATGTGGCATTTGGGGATCTCCTTTAGAGGTGATTATGATAGTTCTATGATGGTTGGACTCGATGACCTTGAAGGTCTCTTCCAACCTTAATGATTCTGTGCTACTTTCAGTCCTATTCCATGCCTTCTCAAAAGTGCCTGTCACTGACCTTGTACCTAAAAGAACATTTTCTAGCTTTGCACTAAAGAAATTCACAAGTTTAGCACTGTTAGTTTAGTGTTTAATATCAGAAATAAGTTCAATTCTTGTCATCTAGAAGTGGAAATTATCTTCATGATTTTGAACTTTCTTTAAGCATTGTGATACCAAGTGCTTCCTTGCAGTATCAGAGGGTACTACCAAAACAAGCTTTCTTTTGCCTCTTTCAAGCATTTTATGTCACTGTAATTCCATACAATGCACTGTATGCTCCAGAAATGCATGCAGCTCTCTTCCTTACTTCACAAACATTTTCCTTCTCTTTTTTCTTTCCCCACACCCACACACCACCAATGTGCCAAGATAAGAGAGATTTCTGGCCACATATTTCAAAAAGAAGAGTGTTAAAAGAAAAAAAGTAAAATTTTCATAAGGTAAAACTCTCCTTCCTCTAACTTTTTAGAGTATTTAGTAGATGAAAAGAGGTAGCATTTCTTCTGAGGTGACAGCCCCCACTCCCATTCCCACCCACATCCACTCAGTATCCAACATGCATTAGCCCTAAGAAATATCTTCTAAAAGATGTTTTGCTTTTGTATTAAATTCTTTGGAGTTACTCCCTTGAGTCTGCCTACTGTAATTTTCATCACAGCTTTAGTTGGGGTTTTTTTACAAGTATTAAAAGGTACTGAAAGATATTCCCAAACCATGCAACTGAAGAAACTGACAGAGGTCAGTTTTTACTTTTTTTACAAGTCCAGCAAATACAGAGAGAACATACACTTTTAATAACTCTGTTCTTTCAAATGTGAATCAACAACAGGGAGCTGTCAATATAAGTTTCAAATTAAGTATGACATTTTTAGTATCTAAGTGCTAGAAGACAGGGAAAAAATGCAACATCTCAGTTCATTTTTCAGCTAATTCATATTTTCTCTTTAAAATTATTTTAGCAATTTTGATGAAATCAGAAGATTACCTTAATATTAACACACATATGAATGTTAATATTAAACATCAGTATTTTATCAAAAGAAACTTTTTAAATGCAAAAGAAAATATTTCTCTCTATTTTAGTTCACACATTCATCATAAATGGAATGAAATAAATAAGACACTTCTATCTTTAATAAGAACATATACTGAGCACATAAAGAAATACCAGACAAATACCTGAAACCTAGCCTGGTAATCTGTTAATTTTTTCCTTTGGAACATTAAAAAAACTTATATATCCACAAGAAGGTATCTTCATTCAATGTTCCCAGTAAAACTACCAACAAACATAGAAGAGTTTGCAAAATTGGGTGATGATATCATGAAGTCTATAGTGCTCTAGGTGACTTCAAATAATCACATTCTGATTAAATTTATTTTTTAATAATGCATCCTTTTAATAGTTTGCTGTTTCTGTTTATTACACTACTCTTTCTTGTTATAAAGATTTTAAAACTAACCCACTGATGTTTTAAACAGAATGCCTATTCAGAATGGCAAAAGTCAAGAAACAAATAGGGTAGTATGGAAGTAGAAATTTAGGATAAATAGTAAAATATTAATATTACATACTTTATAAACTGTGCCAGTTTCTAAACTGTTTATGAATAGAACTTTGGGGTAAACTCCAGCCTGTAGTTTCAGGCATAAATTTTGGGTTTATGCCAAAGTTTGGAAATTTGAGCAATATATACACCTATATTTTTCTAAATGACTGTTTCCAGAATAGCCAACCTGCAGTACATTACTTCTGAAATATTTTGCTCTTTTTTTAATATGCTTTGCTAAGGGATGTTGAAAATAATTATTTTAAGACTTATGCTCTTATGATATTAGCTACAGTATGTTCACAGGAGTGCATCCTCTCATATGTGACTGCACTGAGCATACACTGAGCCAGAAGGAGCTGCAGTGTCAGATCTCCAGTTATTTTTTTTTCTCAACTTATACACTTTACCTTTTGAACCCTGTGCACTAGATTTGGTAGGAACAAAGTTATGCCTACAATGCTGACAGTTGCATTAACAGTCTCACTTATTTTGCACCAGTCACTTGGATAACCACTTTTAATTATTAAGTCATAAGCATCTCCTGTCACGCTGCAATAAGCAAAGGAGTGAGACAGACAGCTGAAGTCACTTTGTCACAGTGGCCACTGATCACCTCTCACAGCACAACTGAAGCACTGTGAGAGCTACTAGATGAAAAAATTAAGCCTTGTAAAGAGGCCCTGTGGCACGGGATGTAGGAATTTATGGGCCCATTTATCCTAGGCCTTTCCCAGAAAATGCCAGAGCGATTCCCCACCTTAGGAAGATTACAGTAATCCCAGACAATTCTGAAGAGATGACAGTTAGCTTTGCTGTACAAACAACACTTCCAATGCTGAGCTGAGAACAGATTTCTGCAAATAATGCAACTGAGGTGTTAAAATGCTAACTAATCACAGGGAAGTTTTAAAAAATCAGTTGTGTGAAGGGAAGCCACCTCAGGTGTGCTGGAAAATAAACTGTAAATACTTATTCAACACAGTGAGAAATTGTTAATGAGAAAAGGATCAAAGCACTTGACTCAAATTCTAGACAAAGTAGGCTACATGACTTGCTTCACAGATACACTCCCCTGTGAGTTTCTTGGAAACAAGTATGTCAGTACAGATAGAGTCTGAGCAGAAGTCTGTACATACACTTGAAAGGTACAAATTTAGATTTGACTGACTGGAAACTACTCACAGGGGAAGCTCAGCTGTGCCCCATCCAACACATGAGATGACAGGGCGGGAAAAAACTCCCCACAAGCACATGGCACGGCAAACCACTCAGGGCGGGACAAATCCCATGTGTAGTGACCACAGCACGAAAGGTATGCTCACTGCAAGTGGCTTCAAGGGTTAATGATAAATAGCCCATATCTTCTCAGGTGACAGCCATGTGGTGGCCCAGCAGGGGCAGGCACGGCATGAGGTGTGTCTCCACGCTATAGCTGGGCACATCCATCCCTGCTGTGCGTTTGGAGCACTCCCTGTCCCCATGGCCATGCCTGGAAGTCCTGAGGCCCATCTTGGCTCTATTTGTCCACCTCTGGGCATGGTGGGGCACGACTTCTGAGGGACATCCCTGCCCCAGTCTGTCCCATGCCAGTCCCCCCTGTCCTCCACACAGCCAAGGGCTCTCCACTCATGACACAGTTTGCTACACCCCCACAGGTGCTGCATGGCTCACAATATGTGACAAATTACCAAAAGAGGACTTTGATGGGCTCTGCGCCCCTGTGGTTCCTCCATGCCTGCACAGAGTGAGGGAGGCTGTTTGCTGTGGGTTTTACCATCCCAGAATGGATTATATGAATGCCAAAGGTTCAGGGATGCACATGGTGCTGACATGCCTGGCCACACAGGGCAGTGTAACTGGAGAAACACGCCTTTTTTGAAATCCACATAAAGACAAGCAGCACTCAATGAACAGCAAAATCCAGCCTCAAGGATCACCACAGGTGGTCACCAGCAGTCAAACACAGATCCCTGGTAGCTGGCCCTGGACTCCTGGCCTCTGGAGCAGCAGGTCCTCCCATCAGACATCTCTACCTCTACTGCCCCAGACCTTCTGTGACCCACCATCCTTTCTCCAGCAGCTGGGCCCTGATCTCTCATCCCATCCACTGCACAGTCCTGTTTCAAGGTCAGTGGTGGTCACACACACGAGACCACACTCACACAGAAAATAATCAGCATCACAGTTTAAATGCAAGACAGAATAAACTGCAGTGAAAAGGTGCAAGGTCCAGCCTGCCAAGCATATTGACTATTGGCATATTGACTAAACATGACCTGCCATTAATATACTCCCTTTTCTCCATTTTGACATCCTTCTCTCTACTCTTGCTCCCAAAACAAGCACCTGTGCCTAATTAACTTTTTCTTGCCAATCTCAGATTTGCTACAATATTACTAAATTCAGAACTTCTGACATCGCATTCCAAATCATCTCAGCACTAACATGATACCAATGAGACAACTACCGAGCAACCACTTGGCCTGCAAGGTCTCGCTTCCCAAAAGGTTTCCAGTACTTCCCTCAGGTACTGGTGAAGTCTGGCTACCTTTCTCATGACCCCTAAAAATCTGTGAAGCCCAGCCAGTCCTCAAGGTGCCATAAGTCCTGTCACCTTCTAATCCTGTTGCTCCATAGGTCCAGTGATTGATCACGTTATGCCTGAAAGCTTCTCACTGTTTGTTCAATGAGCTCAACATTCTGGCCTGAGCCTGATCATCCCTACGCATACCTTAACTCTATATTCTTGGGTCTCATCATTTACAGAAAGTCTCGGAAAAAATCAGAGAAAGGGCCAGAGAGCTAAAAGCGCCTTTACTTTGCCTCATGAAATTTCACTCCTGTTTTCCTGAAATGAATATTGATTCGAATTAGGATTTCCCTGCTACTGCTGATGTCGGCAACACCATCTGCATCATGCCAAAAGTTTGCTTGAATAAAATTTCTAATAATGACCTTCAGAATTATGACCAAGACACTAAAAAATACCCCCTCAAACATCAGAAAAAAACAGTTGTCAAAAAATTTTGAGTTTTAACATCTATTTTGTTTTCTTCTGTCTCAATTTTGAGCTATCAAAAACTGAATGTTTACTACTGTTTCTAGATATTCATGGGGAAGAAGAACCTAAAAAATATGAGAAAAAGCTGAAATTCTTATTCATCCATCAAAATAGGTTTGCTCACAGGTAAATTTATTCTCTGAATAAATTTATTCACATGGGGATGTTTTAGGGAAAAAAGAACATAAAAAAGCATGGAAATATGCAGCAGTGAAGAAGAATGTTTTTCTAAGAACAAGGGGAAATAAAGTCCAAACACACTGCCTCGGCTCTTTTTCCACGCACATCAACTCTCAGTGGTCCTACTCCCCTCAAGAGTACTAGACAGGAATGAAATTCAGCAGCCTAAACTAGCTCCCCTCACACTTGCTACTGCTATTAATGCTAATTTTCTCATTCAGGCAGTATCATAATGCCAAGATGAAAGATTCAGACTGCCAAAGAATAACTAGCGGCAGTGAGAGGCTGCCTGGGGAAAAGACGCCGTTGCACATCATCTTGTATAATTTTTTCCATCAGGACTGACTGAAGAACTAGAAAGAAGGCAAGGGGGTGGGAAGAAAAAGAAGCAAAGTAGCACAAATTATCCTTTGTTCGTGTCAATTTATTTTTTGTTTCAGGAAAATAAAAAACAAACAAATGCAAGATCTTAACAGTTAAAATGAAAATTATGGTAAGATTAATTCAAATAGTGTAACACAGAATATACTATGGAAGCTAATAGCTACATTATTGAATCATAAACATGGTTACTCATAGAGAATCCTTTAAAATGCTGTATTTTAATTTCTAATACTCTATTCTTGTGAGACATTTTAGGAGTATAAAGGCTTGGTTGTTCAGTAAACACTTAAAACTTCTAGAATAAAATAGTTCAGTTAGACAGGACCCACAATGCTCACCTGCTAGTTTTAAAAACTTGTAAGTCAATGACTATTATTGATAAAAAGCTCCTTAAAATTGTATTATTTTACTTCTATTTTTTGGCATTTGTATTCAGAGCCTCAGCACACATCAGACATATCTTGAAACACATTGTTTCATTAACATAGGTTGTACTAATACTCATAACTTTAACTTTCTTATAGCTACACATAGTTCCTGTTCTTCTTTGTTGCCTGATCTATGTGTTCACTGAAATACACAAGAAAATTCTATAAAAATATTTTAGAAGTGACTGCTATTCAACACCCACTAATTTAACTTATCAAACAACTATGGAAAAAGAAAAGAAAAACCTAAAAGATGAGAAGAGAGATCAGTATTGATACCAAATCAATACTTCTCAATAGAGAAGTATTTTACTTCTCTATTGATAATACCAGTGAAATTTCCAATGACCAGTAACAATGATACAGTATAAACCCCTGTACTTCTATTAGGAAATGCCTCCAGCAGTTATGCTTAAGAGAAGGAGAAAGAACAGATATTTTGCTGAAACGGCACAGAAGTGAAATAACAAAAGCTAGACCATGAACCATCAATTCCTCATTTGCAGGACACTACCCTGAAAACCACTGAAGAACCACTTCCTGAGAAACACCCGGACTGCTAAATTCCTAACTGCTTACACACACCATTTCAAACCAGCCTGAAAGCATTAGCACACCCTCTGCACACCAGCATCCAGTTATTCCTTCCACTCTCATTTGGGCTGGAATTTCATCATCAATGATTTTTACCTGATTTTTGACCTGCACCTTTGAACATCCATAGATTTTTGGTACTGGACACAACAGCAAAGTGCTTTTTGTTTCTTTTACACAAAAGAGTGTAAAACACCAGTTTATGGGATATTTTTAGGAATGAGATGAGAGCAATGAAGGAGAGAAAGGGGAGGAAAATCCTCCTTGACACCCTGTGCACCTGGCTGACTGCACTGATTTATAAACACCACAAAGGATACACGTATGGATGTCTTACCCTAGATGGTACAGAACATTTTTACTGGTCTTAAATTCAGCATTTCTGTTCCTTACATTGCTTCAGAATGGAAAATTGACACCTGCTGTATATTGCGAATGACTGCAGTACCATCTTCAGTACAAGACTGGATCTTTGCCTGGGCAACTTGATCTGACCCCACAGCTGTCCCTGCTTTGAAGAAGGGTTTGGACTGCTTATGTCTTAAGGCGTTCTCCCACACAAATTTTCAATATTCTTAATATAAATTTGTATTTGAAGAACAGAAAAGCAACAGAATGGCTCATACTAGAAAACTGAGTTCTGTAGGTTGATATTTGCATGTTAGATAACAGATATATATAATTACTTCACAGATATATAGAATTCTATAAAGACTATGGCAGTACATCAAATTCATGGCACATTTACTCAGTCTTGAAGTTGAGCATTTGCATATCTTAGTGCACATAAACACTGAAAAATGAACAATAACAGAAGGGTATCACATATGACATGATGATAATTGGACACAGATGAAGAATAGAACCACTAAGTGAGGAAAGTTAATATAAAATTTTATTTAAGAAGGAAATAAATTGAGATTTGAAGCAAAAAATACCAACTCCAAATTAAAGACATGAATGCAAAATGTATTTTTCAAGAAGTCAGATAGACCTAAGTGCTCTCTAGTGATCTTGGGTTTCTTTTTGATCCATTGTTACATTTAATATCACCTAATCTCTACTGAATGTTACTATCTGTCCTTGTCATCAGTACTTTAAGCTAAACTGGTCTAAGCCTTCTTTATTTGAGAGATTAACCAGTCTAAATCTTACCTAAGGAGTAAGCTAATTCATAAGAGACAAAGTGGATCGCAGAGAAATCTATTCCCCTACACATAATCCACCTCAAAACACATTGGGACATCATTCCTAAAATTTCCACATGTATAATAACACCAACAGAGGCAGGTTTGGAAATCTGGACAACATGAAGTTAAAACCTCCCATATGAAATAGTTTCAGTTTCTTAAAACAAGATAATGTCTTGTCATCATGGAAAAAGAAATGATGATAAATGGATAATGAAATGGTGTGGAGTCCTGGTCTTTCTGGGAAACCCAGACAACCATATCAGGTCAGCAACTCAAGCTACTGTCAGCATTAAAGCAGCACCAGTTTGTGTTTTAAACCCCCAGAATGGGGTGATCTGCAGTAAATGAGGCACCAGAAGACAAAGTGTTCAGCTGTTGACTCACACAAAAACTTCACATGATATTTAGGAAAAATGTCAGCTTTGTACCAGATGAAGAAAAACTTTTTTCTCATGGGGGATTTCCCTGAAGAAGGAGGTGGCATTTGAGCTCTTCAGATTTGCATTTTCAGGTACAGTTGGCAGGTAACAGTACAAAAATCTACACTTGATTTGAGGGTTTCAAGCTTAATTTGTCTATCAAAGAGTAGAAAACGTTTACTTTGGAGCATAGATATGCAGCAGTTTCTGTGACTAAGCAATACAAGGATCCTTAATTATAATTGTTCTCTTCTGTTTCACAGATGGTAATTGTGGCAAATGTATCTGAAAAAACACCCTTAAAAAAAAAAAAACCCAACTTTTTAAATACTGAACTACATTTGGAAGGATAGGAAAGGTATTATCTTTTCTAGTGAGGAAAAAGTGTTAATTAAAGTAGTGAATTTTTCATGTAGAAAGTAATTTAATATTCTCAAAACTTTTGATTTATCTCAGAATTATTTTTTAATAAAAACTTTGCCAGCCTGATGCAACCTCTAAGTAAATTCTTCCAAGATGGTCTAATCCATTGTTTCTCTGCTCCATCATTAATACTGCCTACATATTCTAAAACTCAAATTATGTTGTCCCACACACTCACACTTTCACTTTGAGCTATTCCCCAATTTCACCAATTCTTCTCCTATTTTTTATTGCTTTAATAAGGTAGGCATTACTTTGCTCCCAAGCCTTATGCAACCAAGATAAAAAAAACTTGTGAGATTAGTTTTTATCTCATCTTGGTAATGCTAATCCTAAATATCTAATCTTTCAGATATTTATAGAGGCTGAAATGGATGAAAACTGGGTAACTAATGATTTTGGTTGTTCTGTAGAAGACTATTGTTTACAGAATACACAAGCACTCAGAATAATATCAAATAGAGATATTCTGTAATTCCTGTTTTATAGAATAAGTATAAAATTACTTTTATAGCATAAGTATAAAATTACTTTTTATATTAAATAATTTACTCATTTGAAACATCCTAAATCTATAATTGTATAACAATAGGTGTGAAAGCCACACCTACATTTTTTGGCGGGTAAGAGTTTACGTGCCTTTCATTTATTCAGTGCAGTTTTTTGGGTTCTTTCAGGTGGGGTGAGTGGGTTTTTTCTCTTTCTTCAATCCAGGCTAGACATGGCAAACTTGTTTCTTCCTCATCTTTTTACAGGTCTGTAATTTTGGTTTGTGAATCTCCAGGGTAAGATAGTAATACAGGAAATTGAAAAAGCATCTTACAACCTTCTTCAGCAGACCATACAAAATGTACTCAGCAGAAATGAATTGTTCTAAGAATTTATGGGGATTTCTATTTTTTTCATCTTAAAACCAAATAGTCCTTTTAAAGTAAGTCTATAACATATCAGTATGCTTTTTCTCCCTGAATTGATTCCTGTATTTTAACTTTTTTGTGACCTATTATATATTATAGTAGTAAAAGCTGACAGGCCCTTATCTTTCTAAAAGGGGTCCTACACTTACATTGCTGTATCTAAATGACATGTCAGCATTTTACCTTAGTGTAAAATCCACTTTTGAGAGACACAAACCCCAAAGAGTCTACACAACTGATTCTAGAGTACATATATTATAAACATATATTTTTTTTAAAGGCATTGCTGAGTGAAGAGTGTGAAATTCCTCCCTCCAGCCTCAACAACAAAAAAAAAAAAAAAAAAAAAAAAAAAAGCCTACAGATTATTAACAGTTTTTTAAGGGAAAAAAAGTCCACACATCAAACATCAGGAGGAAAGACTGTCAGTTCCACCAGAAAGTACAGCAAAATCCACTTGAAGTAAATTGAAAGCTTAGGCACATTTTCCTTTGTTGAGCAGCAGCATCAGTTTCAGCCATAACCACAGCCCCATCCTTTGGTACTGTGCGCCTCTCAGATGCCCTGTTTCACTGGGGCTGTTATCAGGAGGACTCTGTGAACACTACTCAGACACCTCAGGGCAAGGTCCTGCTGCTTCACTCAAATCCCTGCCTGGCAATTTGGCGATTTGAATTGTGAGCTTTACACCAACAGAGATTGAGGCATATTCTTCAATTCTAACTCAACATCACTTTTTGATACAGATGTTTCTTTAGCAAATGCATTCCTGAGCTCTTTATCTATTTAAATATAGCAACTAATTTTAATTTAATATACTGCTCTCTTGAACAGTCTTCAAATCCACCACTGCAAAAAAACCCTCAATTTATTGATTGTGTTCATTTGTGAGATACAGGCTTAAATTAATTAGTAATGATCACTTAAGATGTGAAACAAATATATTTAAGTGGTTTTTTTATTCAAAAGAATAAAAAAAGCCTCCTTAAGCCGCCCCAGTGCTACATATGGGCAAAGAGACAGAAAACTTAGGAAAAAAAAATTTCTCTGCAAGTCAGATTTGCATTCAATCTGCATTTTTCAAGGCCTAGGAAAAACAAGAAAAGAGCTGCTGGCATAACACCACAGAATCACAGGATATTCTGAGTTGGAAGAGACCCACAAAGACCATCAAGTCCAACTTAGAATGGCCCATACCCTGGTCAAGCTTGCAACACTGGCATTATTAGCACCATGCTTTAGCAACTGAGCTAATCTCAGGATCAATACACTCTGGTCCTAATTAAAGCTCTATATTAAGCTATTCAATATTCCATGTTTCCATAATGGACAAATACTAAGATATTAAATCAGCATTACTGACAGATTCAAAGAATACAGTAAATTTCATACTAATTTTCTAAGGTATCTTGTTGATTTTTACTGTTTTGAGAATGTTTGCAATGCAAGTGAGTTCCTGCATGAAAGGATTAAATAAATGAAGAATGGCCAGTACTCAGAACCTTCTAGATTCAAGCTATGTTTATCTAGAGCCATACTTCAAACAAGACTAACGGTAGTTCCATAATGACATTTCTCCATAGTTAGGTCTTTAAGTAGCCAACAGCTTTCCTGCCATGAGAAAAATACATTAGTGGGTACAGCAGTTGACCAAACAAAACTTTTTCTGTGATATGACTATGGGAGTTTTCTTCAAATGGAAATTAAATATATTTTATTGTAAACCAGAACTCTACTCTTACAGTGCACTTCACAGTTTTACTTGGATTTTTTTTCCTCAAAAGAATGTTTTTGAGCTTTATTCAAGGAAGTCACTAGAGTCAAATAAACAAAATCCACTTTATTCAAACACAAAAATGATCATTTGAACCAGTCATGCTATGTGATGAGCCTTGTAGATAGAAGATTTTCATAAAACAGATGAAAACAGGAGAGAAAATAATTCAAACACAACTATACTTTAGCACAAAAGCCATGATGTGGAACAGAAGTAGAGTCCTGTAATATAGAGTCTTTCAGCTGAATAAAGTTGTACAGTGGCTATTGATTTACAAGCATTCCAATTTGCATAAGGAACACCAAGGAGCACTCATTCAAGGTGGGAAATAGTATTTGTCTAATAATATCAAAACTTACTTAGCTACATTGGAACTGCTACTAAAATTATAAAAAGAAGACTCTCTTTATTGATGTCCAAATTAACTCATGTTTTCATGACAACTCAGTATCAGAACTGTCTTAAAATTTTTTGAGGTCTTGGGCACACAGTTAAGAGCTTCTCCATTCTCAGGAAGATAAACTACTAAATAATAAGCACAGGACTGCACAGTGCACGAATCCAAATAAACTGCTTTTCTTGGTCCTATTTTTCATTTTTGACACCTATTCTTCTCAGATGAAAAAGTTACTCCAAGCCCCCAAGAGATAGCCACATAAATACAAATTTGCCATATTTTTAAGGAAAATAACCCATACTGTGGGTTCAAAGAACTCTTTAAGTGGTTGTGGATCTTTAAAGTTTTGACGTTCAGTCCTGTAACCCAAAGTTTTAGGACAGAATTATTGGAACAAGAACTGAATCTAAAGCTGAAAAAATTCAAACAATGTGTATATTTTTTCAGTGCTTTTTCTCTGCTTATGAATTATCTGTATAAATAGTTTTACAAATATACTCCCATTCTGCTGTGTAAACAAGCAAAAAGAACCACATTTTAGTTTTTCCCATATGTAAAAACTCTTTGACCTCAATGCTTACAGCAGTTATGTAACAGCTCCTACACTCTGATTCAGTAAATAAAAATAATTTTTAAAACCCAAACATGCCCACCATCCCCTCCAAAAAAAAACCAACAAAAAATCCCAAACCCAAACAGCAAGTTTTTACAAATAGAAAGGTAAAGAAGTAAAGAAATCTCAAGATTTCTGTTTAAAAGTAACATGCCACATAGATAACATGAATGGAACATACAGCTTCTCCAAGTGAATAAATAGTCCCAAGATAGTTGTCTTGTGCCAGTCCAATGGCAGAGTCACAAATAATACTGCAAGTTAAACAAATGTCACTGCATTAACAACAGATGTGGAACTCTTAAGCTTGGCTGGAAAAGACAAGACAACGAGGAAAAAAAAGGTACTTGGTCCGTCACACCCACACTTTGATATAGTGCCTTTTGGCATTTCAATCTACTGAAAGTAAAACCAAAATCCTGGACTTTGGAGTATGGACATGTAAAGTCGCCAAGACATATCAACACTATAAATTAGGTTATTCATAAAGGAGTCCACTAAGAATCAAAGAGAAACTCTGAAAGTCGAAGTAAAGTTTTACTCTAAAAAGCTTTGAGACTTCCTGATTATTTATTACAAAATAATTACAGTTCTGCAAATGGATAACGAAAATTAAACTCTGGTATTTTTTCAAAACAGCATTTCTATAAGATCATCTACTTATAGACTTTTCAGAACAGTTCTGAGGGTGCAGCCAATGATTTACCACTTTCAGACACTTTAATTTTTTAAGAATTTTAAGAAAATACAAATGCCTTTTGGAGATGAGATGTACTAATTACTTCTTTGTTTGGCTTATGATTCCCTAAATTGCTGTCTAATATGTTATTTAAATAACTTCTGTACTTAATGAATTGGGGATCCAAATGACTAAAACACACTCTTAATTTGACAACTCTTTTAGACTTCATCACCTGGCCTTGCTGCTCTTCCTATTGTTCTGGCACTCTGGAAGTACAGTCATTGTGCTTTTGTTGAAATTAATGTATCTAAAGACTTTAATTTACTGTAGCTAGCAAAATCTCCCTACAAAGGGTTATAACTGACAGAAGAGACAATCAAAGCCTAGCTAACAATGCATCCAAAACCCCTTCCTTGGCAACCCATTATAAAAGCACACAGTGACAACAAGCATGATGCAATCTTATAAGGTTTGGAATCCTATATCAAAGGTAATGGTGAAATGTTTAACTCATATCCTAGAATTAATTACTTAGCCCATATTGAACACACATTAATCAAAATTATTTACAACATAATAAGTTAGTTCATTGAAATATACAAACTAGAGGTGTAGTTGTACAGCACACAATCTTCTCACTCCTTTTTTCTTTCTGGGGATTTAACTTGGAAATGTCATATGTAGGATGCCCAAAGAGCCCAGAATCCTTCCCTTTGCTGTAGGACCTGGAAGATCAGTTCCTATGGGCTGTATGTACACATTATGAGACTGGGTCCTCCTGTAATCCTGTGTTCATTTACCACCTGCCTACCTGCATGTTTCTACCTCCTCCTCATCTCCAAAGTCTTTGTCATTTTATAAGAGTACCAGGTACTTCAAAGATTAATGATTTGCTAGGGCCAATGGCCTACAGCAGTATCACAGGTTATCAGCATCTTCCAGCTGCTCTTTAATCTCCAGACAATCCCCAGCACCTTCATCATTATTAGTTAATTAGCATTAATGAAAGTTATGCACACAGTGAGAGGCTAATATACCCTCAAGCTTATATGTCAGTAATCCTTACTTAAAAAAAAAGGTATCCTCTGTGAATAATATCTGCATTGTTGAATGAAAGAATATTTTCCTACCTACCCAAAGGCATAGACATCAGTTAAGAGACTAATGATTTGTAGAACTTCATGAAAGATAAGAACACTGCAGCCTTCAGACATTAGAAAGAATTCAGTTTCCATCCCCTCATCTTCATTATTTTTCTCCACCTGTTCTCGGCCCATGCCCTTCCTCTCTACTTAACAATCTTGTCCTCTTTGGACTTCAACTACCTCATCTTGGCCTTAAGAAACTGAAGGCAAATCATCTTCACGTTCATTGCTTTAAAACAAGATGACATAGCCTTGAAAGCTCCAGAAATATCTGCTGCACAAAACTACTTGTGCGATGTGACAGTTGTCTCCATATGTTACCTATAATATTCACAGTTTACTGGTCTACAGGGCAATTGCCTATGCCTGGCATCCTGCCAGGATTTATATAGATATGTCTGGTCTCCTCTCTTCTACTTACTCATCTACTGACGGAAACATACTTTAAATTTTCTGTGTCCAAACATTTTGGTCCTGAGGTTTTGTCACACCCCCAACCTGCTGAGCTTTTCAAAAGTAGCATGCATTGGGAAGCAAAACTGTATGAATAAGTACTTCAAGAAAAATAGATGTAGAAATAAATATTTAAATAATATTTACATTGCAAAGGTAATGTAGTAAATCATGCAAACCACATATTTATCCCATATTCACAGAATCAACATTTGCAAATCCATTACTTAACACTCCTTCTGATTAAAACTCTTTCCAAAAAATTGCAAATTTTACTTGTTTTTTTTCTTTTTTTCTAGAGGGCATTAATAGTCACACTGATATATTTATTTGCTACAAAGAAATTGCTCAAACTTCTAAGAATCCTGTGACTTTTATCCTAGGTTCTGTAGGCCTGCAACTCCTGCCACGCCAATATAACTACAACAAAAAGCCTAAATTTTTGCCAAAAGAAAGGGACCACTTCATTAAATCAACATAAACAAGATTGAAATTGTTTCAAACTACACGTTAGATCATGAATATTTCTAGAGGCCAAGTCCAAAAAGAAAATCCTTGACTAAACTCTCAACGGTTCCAGTGCTAAGTTTTTTTTTTATTTATGAGCTAGGGATCAGGCTCTCCTGTGAGAGTCATCCTCTACACCAAAGTTAACACACAGAGCAGTGGTACTCTGCGAACTTTAAATGATTCATGCCCTGCTGCAATCTCATTCCAGCACTAAGTGATAATGCCGGTTTCGGTGAAGAATGTTTATCATACTGAGGTAGAAAAAACTATTCAGATCACTTGGTCAACATATATTATTTGCTGAAGACTTTTAACTAACATCCCACAAGAATTAAATTAAGTTGTTACCAATCCAAATGGACATGCAAGAGTTAAGGTTATCAGAGACTAACTTGGGACAGGAACTACACCAAGACTCTCACATATTTCTGTATTTCAGATTAAAGCATGAAGTCCTTGTAGAAACCACTCCCCCTCCCCTCCTCAAGTTCTAGAGATGGAGTAATTTATGAAGTAATCAAATCTCTCAGTTTACAAAAAATTAAACATCTTCTGGCTTCTTTAGTTGACAATTTCAACAACACTCCTTTATCCATTCAAAACATAGCAAACACAGTGCCACTTTATGTACAGTACTGACTACCAAGAGTCACACAAATATTGTTGTTCAAGCTACACTAGAGGACTGAATTGAGAAATCATCACTAGATGTCCACCTACCTAATGTACAGTCACCTCATCTAACTCAAATGACTAATGCCTTGAAGTCTAATTTCAAATTGCATTATCTTGCCTATGTCCTGAAGTTAAATATGCTTTAAGTTTTGGGTTTAGGTTTTCTATGGGGATTTTGCTGTTTTTTTGAAGTCTACTGTCCTGTAATTCTTACAGACAGGAACACTGGAAGAAAGCACTGCTGATTACAGAGCTTTGGATAAGGGAAGAATGTCCTTCCTTGGTCTCTTAATTTGCTCTCACTTTCATCAATGCCATAGAAACCTTATTGGAGACTCATGTTTGTTGCATGCAACTTTTTAAGGGTATTGTTCAGTAACTTCACCTTAATACAATACTTCTTATGTAAAGACTTCATTAATCTGTTAGAAAGCTCCTAATTACACTGAACTTATATACTTGGGTATACATACACAAGTATTGGAATCATAGACAAATGTACATATTTAAAGTTAAGAATATGTACTAAGAAATAGCCTTGCATGGGTAGTTCTTACCATAGTAAATTAGGTTTTAAAGAGTGAAAGTATCAGATCACTTGTGGCAAGGAAGCTGGAACTGTTAGCAAAGGAGCTGAGACTATGACTTGACTTTTATCCCAATGCAAAACATAGAGAAGGTTTGATAGGCTAACTTGTTTATCTCTACATACTGTAGTACCATGTGGGCCTACAGAGATAAGTGCTTGCACTAGAGACAGCTATCACAACCAAGAGCAGTGGAAGAAAATCCTTTGTAAGATAAATACATCAGGGATGCTGCATGTTCTGGACTGAGGCTGTGTATTATCAGCCACATGAAAGTATAGAAGCTGCCCTACTCTCTCTAACAGTCTGAGCGAGAATTTGTCAATAGGAAAGATGCCATTTTTTCCTCTTAAATTCAACATAAAGGAGTTACACTTTATCACCTCATTCTTTTCCCCAGCTGTCACACATTCCATGCTTTTGACATCTATTCATGCACTGGGTATTAAAAAAATGGCATTATTGAAATAATTCCTGACTCTAAGACTAAAACGCAGATGTGAAGTAATTGTAGAAAATCACACTAACACATTTAAGCAAAAAACCCAGACCAAAACTAAACCACACATCCAGCCTGTTGATTATCTAATCATCTTTAAGAGGAGGCAGGTAACATTAAGAGCTCCTACAGAGTAAATATAAAGCAAGATGTGTATTAATCATGGTCAATCCATTTTTAAGAGTTTTTGGTGTAAACACAGTCTCAAAAGCCGGCAGGACTACTACATTTTGCCCCTCCTCCCTACACCATCATCCCCAAGCCTTTCCCCCTGTCAAAATAACAAAACAATTGTGCTAGTTGCATAACTTTGATCATTCCTCTTCACAAACAGCATTTATGACTGTGGTTTAAGAAACTTCTAAAGAGACCTATCTGAGATATTTTTCTTTGTCTGGGAAAGGGAAAATTGTTTTCCTTCATCCTGAACAGAACCATAGAATAATTTATGTTCGAAAAGACCCTTAAGATTATTGAATCCAACAGTTAAGATAATATGATTAAGTTATAAGCACTTCAATGATTATTTAAACATAATCAAGGCCTATAGGAAAACAAGTTAAATTAAAAACCATTCTGCCAAATTGTAAATCTTTAAAGAATGTGGAAAATTCACAGAAAATTTCTGTGTGTATTTCAAGCATAGGGTTAGAGACTATACCAATTTATCACAAGGAAAATATTTGTGTGAAAAGGGAAAAATACATTTTGTCTTCCATATACAGTCTTGAGAGACTGTAGGATTAAAACGTTTCTAATAAAAAACTGATTTGTCGCTATACTACTTCACACATTCACAAAATGTGAATTAAAATGCTAACAAATTTATAACAGTTCATTGCAAGAGCAACCTGGTTGCAAATTAAATTGGCATTATTAGAAGAACACAAGTTGAAAAAAAACATGGCTAAGATGGCAAAGCTGAGTATGCTGATTTAGGAAAGTGATAGAAGACACTGCCAGGATTTATTTCAGTCACCTTCTGCATATGCATTATAAAAACCTTTTCCATATGTAGGGATGGGGTCTGGGGACTTGAAACTTTGTTTCAATGGGTAAGAAAAGGATGGAAGTTCTTCTCATTGGGAGAGCCTACATATTATTTCATTTCACCTTCACAGTAGAAGACAGACTTTTTTAGGAACACATTCCTTTCATATCTTGTAAATCCCAAGCTGCCATTTATGTACAAAGGAGACAGTAATGTACTGATTCAAAACAAAAAACTGAAAGACAGTGAAATTCAGGTCAGGAATCTCTCCTTTCTCGTTTGAAATGCCAGTCAGAGCATCCAGTAATGAAAGATCAGTTGGTAAAGTCAAAATCCACTGCGTGTAAGTACAGCTGTGGAGTTTGGGACTGCTGACAGTCAGATCCTGATGAAATCAATTCAATCACCCAGGAAACATTTGCACAGGATCACATATGATCTCTTTGGAATAGATATTCTTCAAATCAGCACTCAATTATTTTTGTCTTGTCCTTTCCCCTTCTGAAACTCCTCACTTAAACAGGAAAAGTTCCACCCATTTTATTATATTTTCATGCAAGTCTCTAGGAAACAAATTTTGTGTGATTACTATGACAGACAGGAAAAAATCACAGAATCATTTAGATTGAGAAAGATCATTGTGTCAAACTTGTACTGGATGGCCAGTGTCCTTTATACCTAATCTCTCCATGAAGTGTATTTCCTCAGTGCATTTCATCCCAGATATTGCAGAAGCATTGTTCTACATGTCGATTTGAACAAATAATCCCACTGGCATGATAATCTCACATGTCAGATAATCCCACTGGGTTTTTATCAGTAGTATAGGGAGTCATACATTGTCCAACACCTTCTCATGGCAGAGTAGCAATGAGGAAAAAGAGTTTTTCTTTCTAATTCAGATGAAAGAAAGACAGGGACATGAGCCCTTGAAGAGGGACAGACTTTTCTGTTTATTTTTTCAAGGAAACCCTAGTTTCTTTTCTTTCTGTTAACTAATCTCACCTTTCAAATCTCAGTCTCAACTTTCTACTCTTTCAGGTCTCAGCATCAACCAGATCTAGTACTTCCAACTGGCTCCGAGACATCACTTCCAATCCTCGTCTAATTTTCAGTTTCAACACCCTGCCTATCACTGTACAAGACACAATCCAGCATTGGAATTTAATCCCTTTGCTGGTCAGACTTTCGCTGTGTCTTGCCACCAAGTTCTAAGATCATTTTTCCACTCTTATTAGGAGCAGTTAGTTCCCTAAAATTATTGAAGCTGACTGTTTGTTTGTTTGGTATCATTGTCTTCAGCTCACATGCACCGTACTGCACATGAGACATTGTAGAAGCACAGAGCTGGACCCAGCATAGTCTGAATCAAATTCAAAGTCTAATTATTAAGGAAAATCCTGTGCGGCCTTGAAGTGGAATAAGCTCATTTGGTTTGAAACTTCAGGGCATGTACATGCAAAATTCAACTAAGCCTTTACTAAGAGCATGTAAAATGTGATTTTCAAGAGCTCATGGCTTGGACAAGCTGGGGTGTTTCATAAACTCATGTAAAAATACACCAGTAGAGATGATTCTTTTTAGCAGACCTGTGTCTTGTGCTCTCTATATTGGTGATAGCAATTTCCAAATGTCTCATTATTTTGTCTCCTCTCTTCATTCCCACATTGGAAAACAAACAAACATCTTATATCACCTTGAGAATATGTGGAAGCAAATAAATTGACCATCTCAACATTATTCAGTTTTAGTAAAAACTTCAAAATAGAAAGGTCAGTGCAAAAGTTATTCTACATCTAAAGTCAGGTTTGCAAAGAAGATATTGTAAACAAAACTTATGAGAAAACCTACCTAAAAATGAGTTTACTTTACCTATTATTACTGGTAGTACTCTATATTTGAACATGTGGGTTACTTTATCACAAAGATAGATCTGATTATGAAAAAAAAGAGTGACTCTGCTTCAGCTCCCTTTCTTTACCTAATTTTAAACTTTGCCTCACGCTACACACCATAATATTTAGTCCATTATCATATCCTGATTTACATAGACCTGGCATTCTGAGGGTTTTTTTATGATCTGTTAAGAAAATGCCCCTTTTTTTTTTTTCTATTACTCATTCCCAGTCTTCACTTGCACACACCTGACCAGAATATACAACAACGTCACAGGCAGGGTTATAAATGGAACTATCCCTCCTGCCTAAGGCAAGTCTTGGAAGAATAATAACATGCACAATGAATTCAAATATTTCCAAAGGACCCTTAGCTCCTTTATTCTGGATAGCATGACAGTTTATGCAACCTACCACCTGATGAGGCAAATAAAAGAGAAGGAGCTTACAAGTTTATTGCTGTCGATCAGCATCTTAAACACATTATGTGCCCCAGCACGAATTTTTCATTTAGAACAAGAAAAGGAAATCTGTGTGATATTTTTTTCCCATTTCTTCCTTGTAGATATGTTGAGTTTTTTTATTATTCATGCCAGTATGCTATCGATGCCTCTGCTGACTCCTAAAACATCTGTCCCACTGTTCACAATTCCTGGAGTGAAACGATATCAATCCATGCTGATAATCAGAGGACCCTCAATTAAGTACCTACAAGGCAATGAGTGGTAAACAAGAAAATGTACAAAAAGACAACAGATTAATTTTTCTCTATTCCAATTCACAGAAGCCATTAGAATTCTTTTTGCTTTTGATTTGAAATTCAAATTCCAGTAAAAGTCCATTAAATGTTCATAGCAATATAAAACCTGAAAAATCAGGGTAAAAAAATGTACTGAAGACAGAAAACATAAGGATTTGAATGAGAGATATACATCCTAGATCATATACCACTGTAATCTCTGATAAAATGATACTTTTCCCTAAGAGCACCAATAATTAAAGATCCATTTTTATCAGAATACCTTACTATGACTGGGGGGAAAAAAACTGTCACAAAATAATTTCATTAGAGCTCCTTGAAACCAGCCCTTGATCACTTAGGAGAGCTGCCCTACCTTTAAATTTTACGTGAATTTTACAACAGTAGCTTAAGTGCAAATCTATTACCTTAGAAGAGGAGAGGGAACATAAGCAGACTTCTGGATTCTATCACTTTGATATACAACAATACATTTTGATGTATAATATAGCAGCACGTAACAGGACTAATCATAAAACTGCCAAATAATGCCAAATTAATAAATGAAATAGTAGAATGGTGTGACATATGCAGAGTCACCAACAGAGAAAGCTGATAAAGCACTTGGTGTTTGTGCTGAATGAGAAAGGCAAGTGATAAAGAAGTAGGAATGTAATGGACAGAAAACATTTGGGAATTTTAATTTTCCTGAACAATGTAATGTAGAAGACATGTCAATCTCTGTAGCAATGCAAATAGGGTGTGGGGGAGAAGACACCCAAACAAACCACAAAATTGGAAGAGGGAAATGTGTACCATATCCCAAGCTGAAATCTCATATGGTGTTATGCATTTTATCACAGTCTTCCATCAGTCTTGGCACTAAATATGAACCAAATTGTAACTTTCCTAGCTTGACTCTGTCTTCAGATGAATTTATTTCCATAAAAATTGAGGAATTCAGAGTAATAGACAATTATCTAATGTAAAATCCTCAAATAGCTATGAAAACAAGAAGGTGTTTGTTGTTTTTTCCATCATTGCTCCCTCAGCTTTCTCTGGGAACACTGTTAGTGTGACTCAGTGGTGCAGTTGTATGAAACCATATGCTCACAAGACCGAGGGCTGCTTAAGCCTGTCAAGAGCCAGACATATCACTGCTGGCATCTGCACCAGTTGTCAAACCAATGAGTATGAATGTCAGTGATCATTAGACTTATTTTCAGTCATCCAGTTATAGTGACATGACCTGTAATTCTTTTCTGCTTCTGCGGGATATAAGGACCAATAGTCTGACTCACCTCATTTGAGAAATAGTAGAATGTGGATAATATCCTCAGTTGCTATGACAGCATTCCAGGCAGCATGTGATCCCAGAGCCACAAAGCCTGATAATAGGACAGAGTCCAAGCTCTACAAGTTAATGAAGATGCTCTTTTTTTACTTTCTATACACATTTCTAAGGAGGAAGAGGGGAGAATCTGCAGGAGCCTATACTAATCACCCTTCATAAAATATGCTTTCTTCTAGGGCGGTTTCTCATATATTCAAGAAAAAAGTCAGGATGGCACAGGCAGGTGGAGAAACCCAGAGCAGCCCCCAGTCCTTGTGTTGATAGGAAGTACTGTTGTGATCATTCTTGGAAGGAGTAAGAGAAATATTTTCCTGTTCTATTTTCTATTACATGGTTGCTATCAAAAAATCCAGTCAGAAGTTATCCACTAACAAGTATCACTTTCCAATAATAATATGAGATGCAATCTAAGCTGTAAATCTGATACTCTATCTTCTAGTTCTGCAGTGTCCAACACTTAGCAGGGACTCTTTGCAATATTGAGTGGGAGCATTTCTCCTTCTCCATGAACACCATATGTTGTATTTGTATCTTTCCTTCTAATGCAACTGCACTAATTTGGTGAGAGTTCACTGGTTCTTGAAATAAACCAAAAGGCATTTGTTTATTTATTCAAACGTGTAGCAATTTCTATTCTAGCACTTCCTAGAAATTTCAAATGCATAAATACAAATATTACTGCAATTATTTACCTAAATAAATAGTAAATTTTTAATACCAAAATAAATTATTTTATGAACTTGTATAACAGTATCTATATACAGACTTCTTTATTCAGAAAAAAATGCTTAAATGTCTGTTTTAACAGTTCTTTCCTAATGATAGCACTACAAGTGATACCAGCTACTCAGGACAGATAATGTTACCAAACTATCTTTACAAAGGAAATGGACCTTTTATATGAGCATTTATTTCCACTGTGGTCATCAGGCCACTGCTTAACAGTTTATGACACTGTAATCTGCAGCATGACCATTCATCTAATTACTGCTGAAACTGTGATATTAATCTACTCAAAAAGGGCAAGTAAAGGGTCAATTGCCAGCAGTGGAATGCACTTGGTATGGATAATGTGTTGCAGACCCGGTTTCATCTGCTCTTACTGATTTCAACAGTCTGCACAATTTGACTTCACTTCTGAGTGGATAAAAGCACAGAACACAAAACTAGGTCAAATCACACCTGCACAGTACCTGTGATGAACATCTGCATCATTGCTAAAGGCATGAGGGAGTCTCTGACCTGTCTGTCATATCCCAGCCACGGGCTCCCAGACTGACGCACCACCACGACACACAGACAGATCACTCTGGCCCAGGACCTCCCTCTACACTTCACTTTCCTGACTTTTCCCTATGCATCAAAATGCAACTTATATGATAATTGTGGTGTACAGTTTAAATCTGTAGAGATCGTGCTCCTGTAAATCTGTCCGTTCCTGTCTCCTGTGGAGACACCATTCACCAGGCAGCTGCTGAAACATGAACTCAAAGGCATGCATACACTTTTCCTTGGAAGGTACAGCTCCTTAGGAAAGCAATGAAAACCATAGGTTTTTCTGGGGAAAATAGGGACTTATTTGTGGAAAGGTAGTCCTAGAAAAGTTGATTTCCACTCTCTTGTTATAAGCCACAATTTTAACTTAGTGCTTGCTATGCAGAAGGTACACAATTGTAAAAATGAGCCACAAATAACTTTACCTTGTACTTAACCCATATTTATATTGCTCACTCCTTAGGTCTCAGATGGCAATGTGGTGAAGAATGATTGAATGCCTCAGTTCATGTCACTTTTTTACTTCTCTCCTGCACATGAAAAAGGCCAACCGGCCTTTCTGAACTGCTCAGTCTGCTTCCCTTCATACAAAGTTATAACCCACACTAACTTCCACAAATTAAACACTGTTTAATCCAGTGTTTGCATCCAATCCAGTGACATGCATAAGTAACAGCTGTATTCCCCAAACCATGTTACAATGAACTTTTTAATTTCTATGAACAACAATACAAAAATATTAAAAGAATTATGGAAAAAAAAAACCCATGCCACACACAGCAGTCAGTCATGTCAACTACATTTGCTAAAGTGTAGTTTTCAACATTCATTTGGTATCCAACAAGTAATGTCACTTTAAATGCTTTTCAAAATCATTAATTTTCTGAAATATGTATTTGTGATCATAAGATTTTACTTAAACTTAAGTGATATTAATCTTCCTTTAAAGACTTAACACAAGCTAGAATTGAAAATCTAAACTTTTACTTAAACATTTTTGCTATGATTATATGGTAATAAGATTGAGTGCAATAAGATATTAGCCTAATTTAATTCTCCCAATTAGTTTCAAACGACAGAGGCTAGGGGCACATCTGAGTGCTGTACCTATACAATCATAAATCAAATGAATTGGTATTTAAGATTCACATGTTCCATTCTTCCCAAATTCTGCATTTCCACAGGCAATTTTAGACACATAATTACCTTTTGTTACTTGCACCAACAAACTAAAACTCCAGCAAAATTACTCAGTTCTTTTCTAGTTGTGTACCAAATCAAACAATTTTTTTTATTTTATGATTACATATTGACTCTATGTTATTTCTATTATTCTTCTTTCCTCTCTACTTCTAAGTATTTTTTGGCAATTGCAAACCTGCCCAATTGTAAAATGAATAGCACATTGTAATAAATAATGTCAATCTATAGGCCTTCCAAGTTTCTTAATAAAGTACAGTATAGTTTTACATCTTGAATGAGAAAATAAGCAGTTTTATGATTTATTAAAAAATGTCAGGGAAGGGAGAACCTACTTCAATTTCAGAAAAAAAATCTATATATATGGATTTATACTAATGCTTTAGTTTTTAATATTAATACAGGCTTCCCTTGCAAAGGCTCTTGTCCTCCTCTGCTTTCTCAGCCTAAACTTCAGAGGTTTCCTCTGCCTTAAACATGCTGAGCTACCAGCTTTGTCATTTCTACTCAAAGACAGCTTTGGTCCAGAGCATAGAAGAGAGGAACAGACAAGCAAGAGTTACAGTGAGGAAAAATAGGCTATGTAGAATAAACAAAAAGTAAGCAAATTAAATGGTTACAATTCATTGCATTCATAAGCAGCGTTCACAGCAACTAGGCTTTATATTTTTACAAGCCAAGATACTTTATTGACCATTCAGTAATTCCATAATTAGCTATTTTGTTTTAAATTATATTTTGGACTTAGTTCTGTTTTCTTATTAAACTTATAAACAAAACCCTTTAAGGCTGATGCAAAATACCATAGCTTTCTTCAAAACACATCACTGGAGACAAAACAAAATATAAGCTTAATACTTGATATTGCAAGAGAGAGTTAGCAGATCTAAAACATTAGGTTTTCCTTTGGATTGGCTTTATTTTAAGGATGGTCCTGCTATAGGAAACTAAGGGAGTGCTGAGTTGTCATCTACCCTACATCCTCCTTTAATTCAGATAACTAACATATGTCTGAGAGGTGCAAATTATTAGGAAAACCCCTGTATTCTGTATGAAATCATTATCCAGTGAACAACTGATGGAGGCCAGGATTCTGTAAAACCCAAAGAAATGTAAACCAAAGTGGTGAAAATGAGACAAAACCAAATTGAAGCATTAGGCATCTCCAAGATGAGAATGAGCATTTCTCTGTGATCTGTGTCCCTTAATGTGTGGTTTACAGCTCAGTAACTATGAGTGCTTGGCAATACTTACATTAATAGGGTGTTTGACTCATTTTGTCTTCATCCATATTTTAAGGCATAGTATCTTAACTGGGGGAGAAATTTCTAAAGAAATATCATTGATGATTTTATAGATGCACTCTCAATTTTTACTAGGTAGGAAAACAGCCTTTTCTTTCCAGAAAGATGCTGTATATCTACAACTAATTTACAGTAATAGGTTTTGATGGGTTATCTGCTTGCTTGTTTGGTGCTCTACTGCTATAAAGACTTCAGCTACAAATGTCAATTTTCTTAAGGTATCATTTACTATATTCTGGCCTACTGCTTCAGATAGGACAACAAGAGCATTTCTTTAATCATACAACATTGCCTAGAGTACAGATTTGGTGTTAGGTTTCGTTAGAGCACAAAGCTGTATAGTATTTTAGCTGTCTGCTTATAGATTGTCTGACTTTCACCTCTTTATGTCATAATTTAACACTTCAGTGCCAAGATTTCCAAGATCCACTGAGCTTCATTGCTCAGTATTTATTTTCTGCTTTGGTTTCATGTTCTTATTTTCATTACAATCATTTTCCTAATCCTGTACTTGCTTGTGAAACAAGCTTCTGTTCTCTGTTCCCGCTCTCTGCATTTCTCAAACCCCTTTGATGCCTAGAGTAGTCCTGAAAGTCAGATTTTTCTTTAGTTATGTGTTCTGGAGTGGGGATTTTTTGCTTCACCACTAACCAGGGACACTGAGTTTCTTATGAATGTCAGTTCTGTGGTTCATGGGTGTAAATAATAGTGAAATGCAGATATGTTCCAAAGTGCCATTCCTACTGGTTTTGTACTGGACTTATTCCTTCTCCCAATCCTTGCACAATCAGAACAACTTGAGTAAGTGTGGTGAGAGCACAAAGCAGTGTGCACATTCATATCTCTGCTCGCTCCCCTGTGACACAGGACCACAGAATGTCTGAGCCTGGGACGCCCCTCCAGAGATTGTCCAGTCCAGCTCCTGCTCCCAGCACGATGCTCGGGGCCACAGGTGTGGAATATCTCAAAAGATGGAAACTTGACAAAGCCTCAGAGCAACCTGTGCCAGACTTTGACTCCTTTAACGCTAAAAAAGTTCCCTCTTAATTTATGTAGAATTGTGTCTATCATTCTCTTGCTGGGCCTCACTGTCTAACTCTGTTGTTTATATTCCCTCTCCCATCAGGTGTTTATGCACATGGATATAACCAAACAAAAATTAAGATACACTTTAAAAAATAAATATTTTTCTTTGGAAAACATTGAAACAAAATTCTTACATTATTCTACATTTCTCAAAACAAAATTGAGATGTTCGTCAGGTAAATTCTGACACTAAATGACTCTTCCAAAACAATAATTTTCTATCCGTAGATTTAAAGACAGCTTTTATCATTGGGTTTTGATCTATTCTTGGTAGAACTGAAATCAAATAATTAAGAATATGTTTCTCATCTGGTGCAAATTAACAAAATTTAATGGGAAGGAATATAAATGCAAACAGGCAAGCAAACAATAACTTAGAATCTAGCTATTAACTTTGATTAACGCTGCTCTGTTTAGCAGTTCATCACCCAGCAAATTATCAGAAAAAATAATTACTTCCTGAAAATTATATTGTAGATGTACTGAAATACAATATAAAAGTTGTCAGAATTATTTCATCTTCCTTCTGTAGTATGTGCCACTTGAGTTGCTATTATCTATTTTTAAATCCATTCTTGTCACTTCACAGAATTTTAAATTTCACAGCCTGAAGGATTCGTAGGATTTTGGTGCTTCTGATGGAAACCTGGTCTTTAAAAAAAACGTAGCTTCAGTCTGGACAGCCAATACTTTAGTTTTTAAAAGGCAATCAGAAAGAAAATATCCTGTTCATCCTATTCAGCCATTCCACCAAGAAATCTAACAAGCCAGACAGCAGAACAACAAATCCACAATAAAGATCTACTAAACTCATTTATGACCAGATTTTATTACTTTTGCCCATGTGTTATCATTATTCCCATTAGTATTTATATGACAATTAATTATTTATAGAAGCAATATAATTAAATGTTTGTAAAGCTTAGGGTTGCATAATAAATGCAAAAAATTCTACAAATATAGTCTTGTCATCTCCTTAAAGGTGTTATTACCACATTTAAGGTGCGAAGGTATAAGATTAAGAGTAACCCGATTTTCACATGAGCTCAGAACAGAGCAGAGTTGTAGTACAGATGGCTGACACCTTTTCAGATCCATCTGAATACTGAGAGTTTTCTAAAGATTAAAAGAGGGAATCACCACCAGTAAAGAAAAAGATTGTTTAAATTTTTACTGTCTATACAGTAATTAAACCAGATATTATGGCAATAATGAAAATACAAATCATTAAATTCAAGAAATTCTTATTCATTGAGAATGCAAATTGCTTTTTAATTTCCTGACCTTATAGTGTAAGAGGATGATTAACATATCATAATCTCATGGAACTGACAGGTTAAATACCCAATTACAAATACCCTGCACAGCAAAAGACTATATAGTAAACATACTGAGTATTCTGAAAGTAGAAAGCTGAATTTAAGCACAGCAAGAAAGAGAAGATATAAAATTTTACAAAGTTACTGGGGAAAAAAATAAATTAAAATGTCTGCATCTCTTTTACTTCTGACATCAAATGTCTGCCTGGTAAAAGTTACACCAGTCTTGAACTACATTGAATGATACAGAGGTTATTTCTCTTAATTTTAAAGATGTTTTCAACAGCCTTGTTTTATCCATAGAGGTGTGTGTGTGTGTCTGAGGTTAGCACATCCTTCCTGTGCTATGCACCCAGAATAAAGCTGCTCCTGAGCCCCCTGTGCTGGCTCTGCCTGGGAGGGGCAGCAGCCTCTGTGGGGCTGTGGTTTGGATTGGAGACTAAAGGTGCACTGAGAACACACCTGTGTTTCAGATCCTGCTGAGTTGTAAGGGAGCACAGCTGGGACAGCTGAGCCCAGGTGAGCACAGGGGTATTCCAAAATACATCATGTGAAGAACTGGGCAGGGGGTGTTTGTCTGGGAGGTAGCCATTATGTTTATTATATTTGTAATTCCGTTTCAGGTACCAGTGTATGGCTAAAATAAATAGAAAAATAAGCTTTACAGCATATGCAAATATGCACAGAAATCTGACCAAATTAATCCAGTGGGGGGTGAAGACAGATGTACATGCATGTGCATATTTTAATACAGATCATAAATATAAAATATGGATATTATATATCCTCCCACTCATATCCCTGTTGGAGACTATAATTTATTCTAATGACTATTTCAGGAGAAAAGCATTTAAAATCCCCTTTCCCCTGTTTTTTTGATCTTATATTAAGGCTCTTCCACCTGAGGTCTAATGTCTGTTCTTTAAACTTATCTGTTAAATTAGCTTAATTCATATGAGAAATAAAACACATTTTAAAGCAAAAATTTCTGACTTTTTAAACCAATGGCAGGCTGAATTTATAACTCAATGGTGTACTACTGGGAGTCTCAAAAAGTAGTCTCTCTCTACTTAAAAGTAGTGATCCAGCTATAAAAGCCATGCCTTTGCATGGTACTAGGAACAATATATGGGTAGCAGGATGAGACCTAGGTCTACTGTGTAGCTCAGTAAAATCTGAAAGTGTTTATTTTTCCATGGTGATTTTTGGGTTCATTTTTGTGAAATAGATCTGTTTATTCCTGTTCTATATTTAGATTGAAAAACTCTATTTTGAGTATTTCAATATTGGTCAGTAGTGACCTGGCTCACAAGCTTATTGTATTAATGCTGTACAGAGATATACCATAATTATAAAACCCTATGGATCAAAGTGTGCATTAAGGCATCAGAAGTAGCAGAGACATGTCTAGTTACTTGAATAATTGTAGCATACCTTTTAAGTTTTCAAAAGTGTTCGGTATTATTTTGAAAGATTTTTGAAAGTATAGGTTTGACCAAGAAATCTTTTTAAAATTAACCAGCTAGATTGTGAAAGGAAGAACAAACAGATTAAAAGCAAAGAAAGAAACTATTTGTATGCCTGTTACTAAGATTACAGGCAAAATAAAAGGTTATGAAACAGATAAGCATTGAACATCCAGCTGGAATATAAATGAACTCTTAGCTCTCCATTGTGTGCAGTCCTCTTCTATTCCCCCTCCACACTGCACTGCTTACTCAGTGTTTTGTTTACACTGATTCCTGTGAGTCAAATATACTTCAAATAACCTTAACCTTTCTCAGTACAATCCATACATATCTCTTGTTATATTATGCCTTAAAGGAAATTTAGAGTATTGCTGTTGTACATCGTTAATGTACACAGAGGTTTTCTTTCTTTCTTTGATCAATGAAACAAATAGTGTAAAGAAAAAAAGCAAATCTGTAAATACAAAAGTTTACTAAAAAAGTCAGTATTAGTACAGTTACTTTCTGAACACAGCCAGTCTTGCTATTCACCTACTTGCATGCTAGGTGAATAATAAACAGAGCAGACAGCAGGAAGTATAAAATGGATCCCAAGGCCTATTACAGAAAATATTAAATTATCCAGTCATAACAATTAGAGCTCAGATTAAATTAATATTGGCTATTGTTTTTCACAGGTGCAAGCAAGATTGAATCTGTTAACAATCATCCCTTCCAGAAATCTCCCCTAAGCAACAAGTCCAGGCACATGGGAACCAGACCTTCAGGCTGTCAGCTGAAGATCCCTTCCCACATCCACATCCTCACTCAGCCACTCCCTGGGACGAGCCAGGAGCTGCATCTCGGCAGAGGACAGCATCTGTCCCTGCAGATTAGCAGAGACCCAACCTCAGAGCCCACACCCTCAAAGTCCTGAGTTCTGAGCGTAGCGAAGTCCTGAAAGGAGCATGACGGGAAGAGGTAGAACAAGGACTCACATTAGTAATTGTTGGGGGAGGGGGATTTCTGATGTTGTGTTTTCTGATTTTGTCCACTTAACAAATGAAATGAAGGGAAACACCTGGAGAAGAGAAGGCTCTGGAGACACCTTGTAGCAGTCTCCAGTACATAAAGGGACCTACAAGAGAGATGGAGAGCAACTTTTTATAAGGCCGTGTAGTGATAGGAACAAGGGGTAATGGCTTTAAACTGATGGAGGTTAGGGTTAGATTGGGAAAAAAATTCTCTGAGAGATTGGTGAGGCACTGGCACAGGCTGCCCAGAGAAGCTGTGGATGTCCCATTCCTGGGATTGTTCAAAGTCAGGCTGGATAGACATCCTAGCAACCTGGTCTGGTGGAACATGTCACTGTCCATTGAAGGGGCTTGGATCTAGGTCATCTTTAGGGTTCTTCCAACCCATCTGATGATTCTGTAAAACTATGCAGAAGTAAAAATGGGTCTCCTTAAAAAACTTTGGCACTTCAAATTTTCCTTTTATCTTAGACTAAGAAAAATGTTGACATTCATAACAATGAATTAACTTTCACAGTTCAATTAAGCTATGTGATTTTTATTTTCTTTTTATGTTAGCAATTATGAAGATTTTCCTTGCTTGGTAATTAAAACTACTGCAGGGTTTTGGGTTGTTTTGTTTGCTTGTTTTAGAAAATAAAAATAAAAATGAAATTCAAGACACATGAGGATTAAATCATATTTCCTCAGAGTGCCATGATTCCTCATGAGAACTTCATATCACATTCTTACCTTTGTTATCCCATGAAAAAACTATATTTCATATCATGTACTCTCTAAATTACAGTGAAAAAGTCAACACAACATGAATAATATAAAAGCTAAAGGCTCCTCATCCCCCAAACCAAAGTAATCATTCCCAGCAAAGAATAAGGGACCCATCTGCACATCCAAGTTGGGGTGGGGGGGAATGTAGATGACAACCTAAACTAAAATTTCAGGACAATTGAAATTTTCTATAGAAAATTATTGATTTTCAAGGAGCCACATTTTTCAGAGGAAAAAGTCCTGCCATGACATGACAGATTTGGTAATCTGTCACTAAAAACTCACCGCTCAGAAGTGTAATTCTCAAGAGACTTGTAATCTTAATTGTTTCAGTAGAGACACACAGAAAATGCACATATTATTCCACTCTGTAGCTCAAGATACTCATCTGCCTATCTTCTGTTTTGAGACTATTCAGAATATACATGATCCTCCAACCCAGAAATCTCACATTTCCTAAAAGCAGAGAAAAAAACTCCAAAAATCCACACAACCACAAAATGCATGTTTGGTTTTTTTTTCAGGACATACATATTTTGAAGGCCTATTGACTATTGAAGTCATACAGGCAATTAAAATAATCTTGCAGAAATCTATTTTCCTTGCTACATCCTATGTACCAGATACTCTGTTTTGTTTGCAGAAGGGTCAGAAGTTTCATACTTGCAACCAGACTTTACACAGATTTCTATCCTTGTGTCTCCCACTGTTAAACTACAATTTACAATATCTGGACTTAAAAGAGAAGATGATACACTAAACATAAGACATGAGATAACTTGTTTTACTTTTTAAATCTAGCTGTATGTTCATATGTATATACTGAAGAATTCAGAAGGCATTGTGGGCACTTAGAAAAACCTGCAAAATGGCATCTGGACACAACTACTGCCTATGGAGAAGGGCATGTTTTACATAAGAGGCTACAAAATCTCCAAATTATACCAAATATAGCAAAGACACCTGTCAGATTTACAGTCACCTTTCAAGTTACCTGTCACAAACCGCATTCTCTGATACACGTTCCACATCTCCCCCAGATGTCAGTGAAAACAGTGTTACAACTGTCAACTAGAAGACCCAAAATTGAAAGAATTAACATTGCTTCTGCAAATCTAATAACACCTCTTGAGCAGATACATTTTTGAGACAAATTTTAAATACACAGTCACTTAATTTGACATGAAACTATTCAGTATTTAATTTTTACCCAAATCATCTAATGAGTGACCTCATGCCTTATTTGCTGTGCACTATTGAACTGTGAATTGGGAAAGAATTATCAGGTCCCACAGTGAGCAGTTTGGAGCATGCATCACAGCAGTGTCAGAGTGCTTACCAATTCTAATTATTTTCCACAGGCCTGCATTGAGACAAGGATCTATTATTAGCTCCATTACACAGAAAGAGTATTAAGACAAACAGTGCATAAGGTCAAAGTATTTGCTAATTTTGGATACCTATTTGAGATGGATACGATGTGATTATTTGCTATTGTGTACCACTCCCCACTCCCAAATCAGAGTTCTCATTAATAAATTTAGATAAAGGGCTCAAGGAGTGAGCCTAAAGCCATGAGAATTATCTCTTCCTCTTACCTCATCCTATTCTCATTAGTCAGAATTGCCAAGACACTTCTGCCCAGCTACCACTGTTTTACCTTGTGAGCTGCTTTTACTCTAAGTTTCTGATTTCCCTTCTCCAGCCTGTTCCATTCACACCTTGTCACTAATTCTCTCCTGGATTGCTATCTTGTCATTGCCTGATGTGATTCTCTTTCCTCTGCCCTACCTTTCTTTCATCCAAGCAACCTTCATTGTTTTTCTGGCATTTCCAGTCTATTATGACACTCATCTGCTTTCTCCCTGCAGAACTGATCCTAGTCCTTTATCCTTTGCCCCAAATCTCTGTAAATCTGTGCACTAATCAAAGTTTTCATAGGTATACAAGCTATTATGAAATATATTAAGTAAAACAGGCAGGAATTGACAATTGCTATCTTGATTACATTTGAGCAGAAGGAAGCCAAGTGACAGTCACATGGGGCAATATGTGCTAAAGAGATCAGATACCTGCAAACTTAAAGGACTACTGTCTTCATTAGCAAAAATAGTGCCTGTTTAATATACTAATATTTCTCAAAGCATCAAGAGAAAGCCTACCTATAAAAGCATCATCAATATTTGTAAATGCCCTTACAAGTTTTATGGGGAAGATATCTAGATGTGCAAATCTCGTTTGTAGGCATATTGAAGCAATCAGGAGTTATGCATTCTTTGCTGGCCAGCAAAGACGTAATAAAACAAAGATAAGAATACTTTCAAAGGAAATATTCCCACAGCTAAGTACAAACTGAGAGTTACAACAGCATAATCAACTATTAGAGAAAGTCTTACATTAAATATTAAGCCTGCAAAGCTGAGTTTTTTTACAAGTATTTTCAAGTAAAAGCTGCTATTGGTCTACAACATATCTTAGACAACTCTACACCGCAACCCTCATAGAAAATGAAGGCAAATGGCCTTGAATAAATCAGAGTTTGATTACCACCATCACAGTGAAAGCCAAGACCATGGTAAACAATCCCACAGGAAAACATTCCAAACCATGAAGCATATGCTCATCAGCCTGTTCTAATTCCAGTCAGTAGTTAAGATATTTTTATTGTAGTAATGACAAAATAACTCAAGGTATTCCCAACACCAAGTCCACTTTTCCAGTATTTCAAGAGCAGCACAGTACTGAATATTGCTGGAAATTTTTATTCCTTCTAAAGGACTGTTCTAAAGACGTGACCAACTTTGAAAACCACAGTCTGTAGTTCAGGGGCAGGACCCAAACCACAAAGGATGACAAAGTCTGACAATTCATACTCCATGCTGGCATTACTGCAGCAATGTAGGTATAACTCCAAAGCTCCTACAGACACCTATACAAGGCTTCTTTTTTTTATGGAGACAAACTACTAGCTTATGCTAAATCTACCTTTTATAGTCTATTCCATTATATGATAGCATTATTCTGCTTTCTCTAGCCATAACAATAATACAATCCTTACTATTAGGAAAACAAATAACAGATAAAAACCAACATGTAATATACTAGTGGGAAGTGTAAAGTAACACAAACTCCTTACCTGACTTTAAGGAAGAGCTCAAAACCATTTTTGAAGCTTTGAAAATTACTTATCAGCATCTTCACATTTAAGAAAAGTAGCCCTAAAGCAGTCTAAACCAGAAAATCCTGTTCTTACATCTCCCTTCATATTCCTGTAACAAGAAGTAAGCTCATGACACACAATTTTGAAATTAGGTATTTGATTAAACAATCAACCTGCCTGTACATGATTACTGCAGATGACCTCCAAAAAACCAATCCAAACCCTGACAATAAAGATCCAGAAGCAGGAGCACCTGGTGCTGCAGCAATTCTGTCACAATTGCCTGGCTTGGGTCACCCCAGAGATGAGATTATTCATTAGCATACAGTAATGTGGGGTGAAAATAAAAAATAAGGGTCAAATTTAGATCCTATTTACAACACTGTAAATGTCTACTAGACTAAGAGCAAAGCAGAGGTGGAAATGTTACCTTGTGCATTGCAAGAGTAAATGTTCCTGTGAACCGATGGAAGGTGACCTGTACTTTTGACAAAATTCCTCCCTACTTCACCAGTCTTTGTTCATATTTCCCAATTTGTGAGTTTAAAAGTGATTTTAAAACACTTTAGGAATAAAATATTGTGCATTAATTAAGATCAGAATAGTTACTTTACAATATTGATTATCAGAATAAAGATGACAAAATGATTCTGAATTGTTAAGGATCGTTCAAACAGAGCTGCTAAAAAGATTTCCTCTCCCACTCTCCTTACATCTGCAACATAGGAGCAGATGTCTAATTTACTGGTATGATTAACTTTTTCCTTCTGTGCAAGAGATTTTACTAATAATATATATATAGAAATGAAAATTAATAAATGTACTATATTTTCCCCCCTCTAAAAATGCTCTCTTATATTTAAATAAACAGTCTGAAATGCACAATTTTAGCAGGAAGTCTGTATTCAGCACTATAAAAAATCAGGCCAACCCTTTCAGCATCCTATATTTAGGTTAAGCTTTGCATATTTTAAATTGCTCAATTTTATTTCACTAATGGGGGTGAATACTGAAAATCCAGCAAACCCAAACCATTCAGTTTTTGACAATTATCCCCACGTATTTGCCTCCATCACTCTTAACCAAAAGAACCCAATATAGGCAACAGACAATGAATTTTGCTAAACATACTCTACATTTTCACACACTGACAGACAAGTTATTCAGAGAGAACAGAGAAATATCAGTTTGTTGTCCACTGAGGATGTTTTATGCCATGTTATGAATTGAGAGTTCTTGTTTTCCAAAGCCTCTGTGCTTTGTAATGTAAATGCACCAATGAAAGCGACGTCTCAAGACTGCAGATGAATTACATTACATGAGTGAGAATAACTACTGCTGCTCTAACAAATGAATTTGGTGAGCTCGGCACAATTTATATCATGATAAATATAAGCAGCTGGTGCAGGTGTTCTCAGACCATACTTTACTATTTCAATTTTCCTAAATTTTCTGCCTAGTATCTTGCATAGTCACATGCAGTGAGAAGACATGAGTAAGACTGTATGTTCTCAAGGAGCCAGCTGATGTGAAAAGTTACTTGTAAGCATCAGAGAATTATGGAAGTTTTCCACTGAAATATTATTATTTCTAATTATTGTCATAATTCTTACTATTAATATTATAGAAATTGAGAGACTTTAATGTGACAAGAATAAAAGATATACCTTTGGAAATGTAAACATTGATTATGTAAATGAAAAGGAGTAAAGTGTAAAAAGAAATTCCTACACTAAGAAATAACAATCATATTGTATAAATACCAGTGGCTCAAGACCAGTGCTGTTTTCTCTATTAAATACAGCCATATTCAAAGGGTCAATTTATACACATGGGGAAAATAAAACAGGAAAAAAATAATACAAATTCTAAATCCTAAACTTATTTGTAACTGAATTTTTAAGGCATTTCACTTATTTATGCATATAGTTTTGAAGTACAGTTGATTAATATTTGATATTCTTACTACATTAGAAAGAGAGACGGATCTATAAATCAGTCCCTGACAAAGAGAAATTACTAATTCAATCTTCTTCCTGGCCTTCTCATAATAGAACCCTCCACTGGCATGCACATGAAAAGAATGCACAAGCCCAGTGATTGTCAAGATAATTCATTTAAGTCTTAACTATGAATAGTCATACTTTATCACAGGCTAATTCAGAAGCTAACTTTAATATTCCATTCAAGAAACAGTTATATTTTTTTCAGCTGTTAGAAGTGCCAGATAAATAATGTGCCTAGATCTACACAGAGCAAAAATTAAAACAAAACAACAAAACAAAAACCCAAAACAAACAAAAAACCCCAAAACCAAACTGGTTTTTAGCACATTCTCAGCAGATTAGTTTCTATTTACTACAAGGAATACAACTTCATTTTTATCTGTTTCAGACTACTTCAGTGGTGGAAGCACGACTCTACTTTTCTAACCCCACTTAGCAGAATTCATATATCTATGTGGAATGATTTTCTGTTTTCATTTTCTTTGTCCCGCTTACCAAATATATTTTCTATCATCTTCTATTTTATCTTCTATTGCAAAATGTCATCATAGATCCCACATGTCTATCTATATATAGACATCTGCAGGCAAAATGCAATGAATTTGTAATTCTTGATAATAGGAATGTTTCAGAGAGGCTGCTTGGTTTTGACATAGCCTTGACAACAGCAAATGCTTCTGATGAAACCTGCTTGGTTTCCTTCGAGCTCATGCGGCTGAACTTTTGGTACATCACTTTATAAGCATTAGTTTCCGTTGGAAACTAAAAGGAAAATATTTATATGAGATATAGGAAGGAGGAGGAGGAGGCAGAAGAAACGTGGGTGGAATACTGGTCATGGGCAATACAATGCAACCAGTAAAGGAAGAAAGAAAAATAATTGGGAAAACAGTGATCAGGCATGAAGGTAACAAATTTAACTTTCTGTTTGTCAATGTCAGACAACATCCAAAGCAGGGGAAGAAAGGTGATAAAACTTTGCAAGGGTGCAAGTATTTCCCAGGAGTTGTGAAACAGATGTATTTGAACCTGTGTTTTAAACTCAGACCTGAGCCTGTCCAACCTTAACAGTTAGCTCTGAGCTAAAACAAAATACAACATAAAAACACATGCAAACTAAATTTAAGGAAGCCTGTAAGCTGGTTCAAATTAAGCTCCTCAGATGTTTATCTTTTTAAATACATCTTCTTTTAATATGAGGGTGTCTGTTTGTTTATGACATTTATTGATGTATAACTTCATTATTGGGAAGTTATAATTTCCTCTAATGAAAATTGAAGCCAATTTGAGTTTCATCTATAATAAAACTGGCCTAGTACTCTAATTTTTAATTGCGTAAGAGGACATAACTGTGTTTGATTATGCATATGATGGTTATTGACTCTTTTACAAAAAGTTCTTTTCATATTGTCAACTTTTTTGCCTACTTGAGGGAAGGAAGGGATGTAGAAGCATAGACACTAAGTTATTTGCCCTGATATTTTTCCTTTATATGGGTATATCTCATGCACATTCAACAGTTTTACTGATAGCACTTCTGTCTCATTCTGCAAGTAGTGAAAAGAGTGGAGTGCAAACAATTCCATTGTCATATTTTTTTAAAGTCACATAAAAATTGTTCCTTCCCAACATTCTTTGAGAGAAGGGAAAAAAGCATTTTCTTTTTGTTTTTCTTCTAATAGTGGTTTTTCAGCTTCCTTATATATCAAATTCCCTTAGATAACAGCCTTGTAAATTGAAGTCTAGCTGAAATGGAGAGACAGAATGGTTTCCTTTCCTAGGAAGTAAAAAACTTGATTTCTTAAGGATTTGAGGGGTTTGCTGATTGGTTTGGGTTAGTTTTGTTTTTTGGTTTTTGGTTTTTTTTTTTGCACTTCACACATATTAACATTAAATTACCTAGTGTAGAAGGATTCTAACTATTGGTCCTTTTTGATGATAAGGTTCAATGGATATTATTCAGCCATTTTGCTCAGTAATTAGATTTGGAGTCCACTAATTTAAATAGTCACTGCAGTAATCTCTCTATAGCAATTTATGCAGTGCTGTTACATTAAATTCATGGATATGGAGCATGTAAATATTCCAATGAGATCAGACTGTGCTTAAGAAGCTTCAGGAGGTGAGGTTGGTCATTTGAATATAAAAAACTATGAGAATTAACAAACCTTTAATATATTTATTTTTTAATTAATAAACATTGTTTGCACAATTATTTTAGTTCTTCTCCACAAAACTATCCTATTATGTAGTCAGTAGTAGTTCCAAATGAAATGTTTTGTTCTACAACCAGAATGCTTGCAAACATCACACCTATCCCCAGCAGAGGGTATTTCAGGATAAAATGGATTTGCATTTTTAAAAATCAAGGTGATTTTGACATTATATGCTACACCAAGAACAAACACATTTTAGAATTAACTGTCCCAAGTCCAATTGCAGGCCAAAGTCTTTGATTATTTTATATACGGTCCCAATCAAGAGACATAAGCAGATGCAAATTTTATTGTTTATAAGTGTAGGTTTTTATGTCTTGCAGCTCCTGCTGCACTAGAAAAGTTTGGAAGAAATGTCTAACATGGCTGGAGAGGGACTTAAACGTGGAGCAACTAAAATTAAAATCCAAACAACTGGCTGAAAAATAATTTAAAATGTTGGAGAACCTAGGATCTCAGCAATGGATATAACCTGAAGCAGAAGCTATGCAGAAACATATGATCCCCATCTAGATAGCAAATATATTTGAGAGAAGAGGAGAAAGATTTTTGATTACTTGGGAGTACAGATTAAGTGAACCACACTGCAAGCTTCCAGTAACAAGAATGGTCGCACTCTTTCCTGCCATCCTGGCATTACTGTCCCTCTATCTCAGCTTGAATCCAACAATGCTGCACCTGCTCATTGAACCAACTGAAATTACAGGTAGGAAAGGATTATAATTATTAAAAAGAACCAGAAGTGTAAGAACCAGAAGAGATGGAAGGAGACACTTTGGAACATGGCTACTGGAGAGGAGGATGGCAGAGAAGGACTGTTTCTATTGGCTGCATCCTGTTTTACAACAAAATCTCACTTTTACTGTTAGCAGAACAAACATGGTGGTTTTTCTTTCTAGTTTTTGTTTGTCCTTTGTAAACATTTTCAGCTGTTTTCTATTTGGATGCTATGAATACTTTACATTGTGCTATTATCTAAAATTAATCAATATTTTTCTTCTCCTCCCCCATTCATTTCCCTTGTTCTCCAGTACATAAGGCTACACCTCACTCAGTATGGCAGCCCCCACTGTCATTTCTCTTAGCAGCCTACAAATTGTCAAGCTCAGGTTGTCACTATCACACCCAAAGTTTGAGAAAATCTCTATGCATCACCACTTAACTGCATGGTTAAATCCTTTTCCATGTACCCTCTGTCAATATTTCTGTATCTGGTTGGACACTGCCTACTTCTTGAAAAGTTATTGTTTGAAAACTCTTCTGCTTCATACCAGTTTCACTTGTTTTCTCTCTATAACTACTCGGAGGGAGGTTGCACTGACATGGGAGTTGGTATCTTCTCTCAAGTAAAAAGTGATAGGAGAGGAGAAACTGCCTCAAGTTGTGCCAGGGGAGTCTCAGATTCGATATTAGGAAACAATTCTTCACCAGGGAGGTTGTCAAGCTCTGGAACAGGCTGCCCAGGGACTGAGTCACCATCCCTGGAGCTATTTGAAAGACACATACATGTGGCCCTTAGGGACATGGCTTAGTGATGGACTTGGCAGTGGTGTGTTAACAATTGTACTCAATGTTTGTAAGGGTCTCTTCCAGCCTAAATGGTTCTATGATTCACAAATTTATCCACAAAGGTCTCTTTCTGTTATCATTTAAAGGCTTCCAAAAGGCTTCCCTGTCCATATTTTCTTAAAATGCGTTTGTGTTTGACATTTCCTGTAGACTGCCAGCAGGCAGGAAGCATTTTGTGGTTCCTGAACACTTGGGTAACATTTTGCAGATTGTGCATTCCACCTGCAGCTAAAAATATGACAGCATAGAATCTCCCCATTTTCCCAAATGAAAAATATCTTGTATACTACATTAGGAGAGTGTCTCTTCCTGTGATCTTTGAAGTAACCTATGATTTTTTTCTAATGGAGTCTCTTACTATATTATTCAGCACACAGTATTTACAATCTCCACTATGTTTCACATGATATGCATGCTACAGGATGAAAATATACAGTTCTATAATGAAACCTGCATTACCCAACTAGTCAGGGCATGCTGAGTGGACACTTTGCTGAGGATATTCTTTGAATAGAATTGTTTTAGAACTTTAGTCAGGCAATAAATATGCAAAATTCCTGCAACTCTGGCATCTGGAGTCAAATGAGGATCATCACAGGCCTGAAAAAGATACAGCCCTTACTGTGACATTTCCATGGCTTCAGTAACTGAGTACCAGTGGCCCATAAAGAACATTCTTTAGCCCCACATAACAGAGACTACTTGAGACATCATTTATGTCACTTAGTGCTGGCTGAAACCTTATCTGTTACTTTCTAACTTCTTTTCCTAAACCTGCAGTTCTTCAGCTCCATTTGTTTCCCCTTCCCTACATATCACTCAAATCAGTTTGACATTTTCAGCAACTACAAAAGCTGCAGTATAGAAGTATGAAATGTATATGAAGTATCTCACAATACACATTTTAAATATGTCCTGTACCCCTGTTTTCCCAGGATGTCCAAGCAATTTCTTTGATAAATTCTACACAGATATCTAACACCATTTGCCTAATTCATTTTTCAGAAATAATAATAATAAGGAAAGCAGACCTCTCTACATTACCTAAAGATCTTAAAGGGAGTTTAAATATATGCTCTAATTAACAGTAGTCTAACATTTTGGACTACTGTTATAAATTGTTTAGTCTTTGGTTGTTTTTGTTTGTTTGTTTGTTTGTTTTGGAGAGCAGTTTCCCCCCCTGTTTTTAATTTCAGTCACAAAGCATGAGAATCATGTGCCTGAACCCAGATACAGAGTTCCAGTTTTCAGACATTGTCTCCAAGGAATCCCATCTAGCCTCCAGCTGCTGCTTGTAAAAGTCTCTCACTTGTAATCTCTACACATCTACCAGCCCTGTATGGCTGCCCCAGACTTTCAAAAGTGTATGAAATGGCAAAAAGTGCCAGATTTTGGAGAAATTAGGTTACCCTTTGATGAGAGCTGTCTGAAAAGTTGAATAAGTGAAGGCTTGAGAGACAGAGAGTCTTTTGAGAGTCAACTGAAAAAGATTCATGGAGAGTAATTTTTTTACAACTAAATGCAAAAATAGGCATTCTAGAAGTATTTAAATAGCCCTATACATGGGAATTTTAGGATGCCTTCACTAGTAGTACACCAAAAGGTTTGCCCTCCATTTCACCTAGGTGTGTAATACTGAGAGTGTGTTTCCATGTGCTCAGGTGAGACAGAAATACAAACTTTCTTTTAAGAAGGAGGAAGTGTTGGTTACAAATACCCTGGAAGAAGACACAGAACAGATTCCAGATTTCTTGGCTTTCCTCGATTTCCGGACATGGCTGCCTCACTTTTCCAGGCCATTTGTGCAGGTTTTATAAAAGTACCACAGACATCAAGTCCTGCTCACCCTTGGTGAAACATCCAAATTGTGAAAATGAAAGAGTAGGAAATTCTGCCAAGGTATTTCTCTGAATGACAAATCCTTGGAGGGCTGTCATTGTGGTCCTCTGTCAAAGGGCCAATAAAAATTAACAGTTTGAAAATAAGACAGAAACAAACATAAAATATCATAATGGAAAATCATTCTTTAAAGTTGTGCAGTTAAGAACCTTGTAAATTCAGTGTGATCCCCTTGGTAGGAATTCTAGCAAAGAAACAGCTAGAATTTTCAGTTTTCAGCTTCAGTTTTCTTCTTTTCTTAACAGGGTTACAAGTTAATCTCCTCTAGGTTACCAGTGAGCAGAGAAAGGGATTATGAAAGTTACTCTACACAACACACAAGGTTAATACACAGCGCAGAGAATCCAGACAATATATTCTTACTTGGAGCTTTTTCAGTAATAAGATGTTATCCCTTACTTCTCTGTGCCACAGGCTTTAGGGGAGATGCTTGGCATCTCAACTACAGTTAAGACACTAAGTGATTTATATGAATAGGGCATTTTGTTCAGACCAGTGAATAATTAATTATTTGTCCCTTGAAGGATTTGGGCAGCAACGATGTCAACACCGAAGCTTCCAAGGCAGTAAGATTCTCTACCCAAATTAGCCATCAGACATTCACTAAAATACCACAGTCTGAATTTTTATTAGAAAAAGCTCAGTGTTATGAAAATCTAATTACCTTAAACAAAATATAAATTACTAGATCCTTCAGTGATGCAATAAAGTAGCACGGCATAGGCATTTGAGGTTTTATATACAAGCTGAGGAGACAGCTGAACACTTCTGAGCTTGTCTGAGGCAGGTTTCTGAAACTGTCCTTTAAAGCACACCCCTCACTACCAAAATATGCTACTTTTCTTTAGCATGTATTGGGTCTCTAAATCTCACACAAAATATTACCTTACTGTTTAAGGAAAATAACTGAAATGAAAGAAGTAAAAATTTCTACAATAACACCTTTTATTATTTCTTTTCTCCCTCAAAAAGCTTTTGTTACAAAAACTTACTGTAGTAAGCACTCAGCAGAAAAAAAGTAGAATTTATTACTATTATGATATTTTTTAATTCCATCACACAATGTTGCATCCTTTTTTAAGTGAAACACTGTCTTTGAACTGTTATTTAGCTTTTATGCTGTTATTTCAGTTATTGCTTTAGAATTTTATGTATTTCACCTAGGTTCTGCATTTTCTGTCATAAAAAACACGCACTGAATATTTTTGGGGGTTTAAGTCAGTTAATTTGAATGTAATTAATTCCAGTTTATGACTGTTCATGTAATTTGATATTTTAAATAAGGTTTCAATTGAATTGCAGGTCCTTTGGGAAGATGGACTTCAAAACTGTCATTTCCAGAATGTCTGTGTTAGAAAAATATTCTTCAACTTGAAAGGAGTCAAGAGTCTATATCAACCAGATAAAATGCAAAGACTTCAATAGAACATAATTACTCTGTTTCACTGTTTTATTGTTTAGTATGTCTTTACTAGCCACAAATGAAAGGCAGGTAAAAAAAAATCCTTAAACACGATAATTTTAATATTTATAGAGGAATCCTCCTTTCTAAAGTCACCTTTCCAAATTAATAACTCCAGAAGTAAATTATAAACAGTCAGTGCTGCAGTAGAATACAACCATCTAGGGGAAAAGAAAAAAAATCTGGGAAAAGAGGATTGCCAAAAAGTTCAAGTAAACAGCTTAATCTCTTTTACCAAACTAAATGCAAATTTCAATACATCCATCAGAAACAGAGTTTCTTCCATTATGTTCTGAACATGAAATAGTATGAGAAACCTTATTTTGCCTAGATTGGCACAGTGACCTAAATATATCTGAGGAAAACCCAAGGGACTTAGTGACAGCAAGATATCACATAAATGAAAATGACAACTTGCAACTTAGAATTCTAAGAGGAAAGTATGAACATTTCACCTCTCCCTGTAATCCCTTGAGATTCACTAAGTATGGTTTTGCCCTTAAAAATAACTGAGTTAGAGCATATGAAGTTAAATCTCACCGACTATAATTAACTCTTATAGCCACTAAAATTTGACATAATGAAATTAAGTAACATGACAGTTAAATAAATGTTGTAATGTTGTTTTGATGTAACCCAAATGTTCCAAATAGTGAAGGTTTTGATTGGAAGAACATCCTTCTCCTACAGCTATTAAAAAATAATATAAAAATCTCCAAGACTATAGGGAGAGAAAAAATGTTGGAATCTTTAATTTGAAAACATGCTTCCTCATTAATCATAAAATCACAGAATCATCTAAATTTGAAAAGACATCTTAGATCATTGTGTCCAGCCACTAACACCCAACACTGCCAAGCACCCTGCATAGGTGTCTTAAAATACCTTCAAGGGTAATGACTCAGCCACTTCCAGGACAGAAGGGAGTAACTGGGAGTCCATACCAATTGCTGGGTCAGACTTTTTCTGCTGAGGCTGAATCCTCTGCCTCTTGGCATTGCTTCATGCTACAAGACCCAGTAACATTCTTAGGCAAAGTAAGCAAGAGATAAAGGGCCCTTGAATTAGCATATATGACAAAGAAGCATATCTGTTGAGGGCATGTAACAAAATTCTTGCAGATTCACATAAATGTTGTTACCAGTGCCACATTTGTGTTTCTCTGTTAGATGGACTGGAAGGATACCTCATGCTCACTGGGCACTGTATCTTCTCCACAACATGATGGAGGAAATTAGTCCTCATAGCAGAGAAAAATTCATTTTCTTGATGAATTTGGACAGTTATTTTGTTAAATGCTTTGGCACCTACATTAAAGGCTGCTCTTTAAAATCCTGTAAAGTAACAACAGTAATCTTTAATAAGGAACACAGGACTATTTCAACCACTGACTTTGTTGCAAATGGCACTTAACAACAAAAGTTCAAGAAATCCTCTTTTCTTATAGTTGAGCCATGTTCCAAAAAAAAAAAAAAAAAAGTACATTGGACTTATTGGACTTTAGAAGAATAAATCTGTTGCAAAAATCTGAGAATCAAAAACTTTTCCTAATGTAAAATCGCTGATAATTGGAAACAGGTTTAAAATAGAAACTAAGCAACAATGAAAAGTTTTTTCAAGATTGATTCCACACACTATACACTCATGTATAGTATTGTGCTCTATAAATTAAATCCATAGTCAAGGAGGTATTATACCAGAACTATGGCCATTCTCATGTATATAAGAATTAGATTAAGATTGTAAAGAAAGATTAATACAATAAAAAAATAAAAGAAAAAGTAGGCATTAATTACAGTAATTTAGAAGTGTACAGAGGAAAAGATATTTTATACCATAGTGTACTGTACTTTGCATTTAATGTATATTAGAAATTCCAAGAAGGACATCTCTTATCAAATCTATGCCTCCAGATATGTTATATTAACCCTGAATAAAAAGATAAACCACCTTATCATGTGTGTTGAAATCACCTTCAATACACATGTACTACATCATGCAATAGCATGAAATTACATCTTTATTGCTAGTGAAAAAACCTAAAGTTAATCAATCTTTCAATATATTTTATGGCCTACAGCTCTGTTCTTTTTAAGACAGTACTATGGAGGTCTCACCAGTTTTTTAACTAAAATCATTTGTAGTTATCATATAACTTGCAGTTATTTTTTTACATATTTTACTTGGAAATTTCTGCGGCACCAATGAACTATGTGTTGTCAGATGGCACATTTTTCATGATAGACTGATATATTGAAATGCTAAATTTGAAGTCTGTATCTTACTCATTTTTGTCTGAAACTGAAGAAATTAAGGAGTTGTGCTCTGAATAATTTTCAATTTGTGTGGCCTTGAGACAAACATCATCATGGAAGTGACACAGGCACTCAAAAACCTGGCAGTTTGAGGTGCCATGCTGAATTTCTAGTTAGAGTTGACTGCAAGGTCAGAAGTTACTGCAAGGAAAGAATCATTTTAACAGAATAGCTAATAATATAACTTCTGACTGATGACTTATGCCTAGATCTTGAGAGGATAACTGATAAATCTATAAGGACAAACTTTGACAAGTCAGTCAGAAAGTCAACAGTGATTCTACTTGACACCATTTCAGGCAAAATGTTGATATCAAAGGTCGACTCCTTGTAACACTTCGCATTTCCTTAAGTATTGCCTGTTCCTCCTTTTGGCTCTTCTCAGACTACAGACTTTCTTTCTCCCAGAGCTGATTGAATAGAGAGAAATAGCACTAATTCTGAGTCACCCAGAATGTAAGAAGGCTTTATTTTTCCCCCTCCCCTGAAGACATGAACGATAACTTCTTAAACAAGAATGCATTAAAATGTAACAGCCTTATTGAAAAGAAATGCCTGATAGTTAAATTCTACTTATTCAGTTGGAATAAAAATCACCAAACAACAAAACCAAATGTGTTTTAAATGCCATCTTTCATTGTACTGACTAGCTTCTACTTTGTAGCTCTTCTTAGTTCTGAATATATTTGCATGTACATGCATTTTACATTCACATCTACACAGCAATTTACTTTTGAGATAAAACTGCATTCTTGTAAAATATAGGAGTAACAGAAGGCAATAATGATGTAACAGTGAACTTATTTTCAATACCACTTATTTATTCAGGTTTTGTAGCTTGGGGATTTACAAAGCCCCTGCTAGTAAATAATTCATGATTCTCATCAGAATTCTTTTTTTTTTTTTGTACTGTCGGCAAAAACTATAATTTGCAGTTTGCAAACAATAGATAGATAAAGTTTTGACCAGTGCTGTGACCTTCTTTGCCTTTTTTTTCAGTCTTGTGCTACAAGTGTAACAAGGGTAACACCTGACTATTCCCTGAAAGAATATATTGTTGAGCTTTCTTTAGTAACAGCCATACAAAATGCCAGTGTTATACAGGATACACCATTGTGTGTATTTTGTCTATTTACATTTCACATAGTACACATTTTCCTAAAAGAAATTATCTTCTGATGCTAATATTATACATGATTTCAGAAAAATCTGAATACTAAGGATAGGAGTAAGTAGAAAATGATGCAAGAATCAGCATGGGGCTAATAAAGGCAGTTTATAGCAATTATACTGGCATAGTATCTCTTAGTGTAATCAGATAATGCTCTTTTGGAGAATAGAAAGACAGTAGATTTCACTTACCTAGAGTTCAAGAGACATTATTATGCTATGCCACCAGAAACCAACAATGGGCACATTGGGAAAACTTTGATTAGTGCACTAGGAATGACAAAAATTGAAAAATGTAGCAGGACTATTCCTGATTTATTTCAAGATCAAAATTGAAATTGTTCTGATTAGATACTTTACTTATGATGATTACCCAAGTAATAAGAGCACACTGATGAAATATATTTGATACCAAGTTGCTAGAAACAGAAAGAAGGAGTTAGAACACCAGTCTTGAAGGAACTGCCCAATCTACATCACTAAAGTCACAAAACTAGAACTCACAGTACACTGCAATTTCTGTCACAGTGACAAAACTGAAGAGAAAATAAGCAGAACAAAGCATAGCTGCATATAGAAAACAAACCTCTCTCAGCCCTGAGTGTACTGAAAAAGAATTCAACAAAACACTTCTCTGAGGGGAGAAAAGTTAATAATAGTGCTGATAACATATTCATTGAGATAAAGTTGAATGCAACTTATATTGCTACTGCTTGTATATTTTGAAGTAAAGCAATAGTTTATTCAAAATGAATAAGCAGATGCAATCAGTTTTATGAAAAGCTACTGGTTTCCTGCTCTGCTCAAAGATTTAAACATAGCTTAAACATAAGTCATGGAAAATTGGTTTGTACTTACATTTTTAATAATATATGATTTATCGCCAATTGGATTTTGTGTTTGTGTATGCAGTTGGGTTTGTTTTTTTCCTTTCTGTGAGCATCAAGACATTCCTGGTGGTCTTAGCAAAAAGTGCAAGCAGAATATAAAATATTCTAGGTATCTTTTTTTTAATGCAGACAAACATCCATCCATGTAAAAATACTGAGGACTGGTCACCTTAAAGCTACTTGTTTCCCTTAGAAATGACAGATTGTAAAAATTATTTTCTTTTTATTACTATGAGATTATTATTTTATTTTTAAGAAAAGGAATATAAACAGGCTTAAAACCCCGAAACCACAAACTGCCCAATATTTGTACCCAAGAAAGTTATGGTAATATTTCCAAGGTGGAAATATTTTAAAAGGCACTAATACAAGTATGTGCTTAGAGCCCACTGAAAGCAGCGATGTAGAAAATGTGTGTGGACAGAAATATGAGGAAGGACACACTAAGGACAGGGACTGCATGCACATTTTTCCTGGAGACTCCAGCACCTCATCATCTATAAAGGTGTCACAACCCAAACCAAGACAAGAGCTCCACAGTGTTCACACCTCCCCTGCCTCCAGTTTGTGCATCCAATATCATGAAATCATGACACAAACCAGTATTTATTTATTAGTATTTAACTTCTATATATGTAATATTGATGGGGCAATCCTTGGCAAGAATAGAGCAGCGCACAGGGACAATGAATTTGTGAGGTTATTCAACAAATCTTTCAGTGCAGTAACATATGGCAGCAAAACAAAAATATAGCCACGCTGTTTAGTACTTTATAATGTCCACAATATTGATTTCTGACCACTGTCAACATTTCAGTAGGCTGCCAACAGAACTAATTAGGTAAAGAACACACTGAAAGGAAGATAAAAGTCCTGAAAATGTTAGAATGGAAATTGAACAGGAGAATAACAAAAGTGCATATTTGAATGAGGGGATGGAGGTAGTCTCACTACAGGAATATTGCATAAAGTGGATATTTTAAGTCAAATTGCAGAAAGTAATGCATGAAAAAGTAAGACTTGACCAGCCATGGTTTTAGATAGTTCTTAGGCTATACTATTGCTTAAAAATAGCTAAAGAAGGAAAAATAAACAACACTGCCTTGACTAAAACTTTTTCTCTTCATAGTTTCTTGGGAGTACTTAGTAAAAATGCTGTTCAACAGCATAATACTATATAACAACTTGATTATTTTTACAAATCCTGAAATTAATTCGGCATCAAGTAACAGTGAAACTCTCAGTTTATATTCTTGTCCATTCTGACTGAAAGACAGAAAGACAAGAAAAAGCAGAGGAGAAAATTATAAACAGGAGAAAGATGAAATGATTCAGTGTAGCTTTTCATTTTGATTAACCTGTAGACTGGAGCTCAAATGCTCTGCTAGAATTTACAGGGGTTTGAAAGATAGAAGAATCTTTGCACTTTATTCAGCTGAAATACTGAACCCAGTTTCAAACACTGAGCCTCAAGAAAGGTGTAGTGCTGTAACCCTAGTGAAGAGGAAGCAGAAAAGAAAAAAACATCAGAGACCTAGAAAACATAACCCATGTTCTACAAGAGAAAAGAGGAAGAAATAGGTTTAAGTACATAAAGGATCACTGGGAAAATGATGGGAATAATCTGCATAAAACATTAACAGACTTTTAAATTTGGCAAGAAAGTTTCATGTTAGGTATTAGGAAAAAGTTCAACCTCTGAGCTAGCAAAGCTGTAGTGGTGATTGGAAAGGATGTGATCTGCTCAAAGAGAAAGATAAAAGCCAGGGAGAAAAGACAGATTCAGTGATGCTGTGGCCAGGAGTAAAGGAATTGGATTAACTTTTAGGATCCCATCCAGATCCAGGGATTTTTTTATGTTTCAGGCAAGTTAAGAGACACCAAAAACAATTAATCAAATTTAAAAATTAAGAAATCTTCACTATAACTGAAATCTTGGATGCATACAGAATTTTCAAAATATAATTAGCTATTTTAAATCACTTTTATATGTCTATTAATACAAACCCAATGCCTTTACATTGATGAAAAAGAAATAGGGAATCAATTCTAATTTTGTTTTATTTTGTTATAGTGTAGTTTGCTCTAAACTAAGTCAGCATTAATTTAAATTTTTAGGCATTTCTTTAAACAAAACCAGGCTGTAATAGCCCCACTACAGTCATCATTTGTTACAATCTACTTGGATTGTTCATGATTTTCATCTTTGACATGAGAGACTTCAAGGGCTTTTTGTGCCATTAAATGGTGTAGGGATAGTTGACACTAAGTATAAATTCTAAGAAAAAGCCGTGAGCTTTATCACAACAGCTGAGCTATCTCTTCTTTACTATATCCATTTACTAAAAAGTAAATCAGAGTCAGAGAGAAAAATATAAATTTATAAGTTTTTCTAAAAATATATATTTTACCACTTAACCTAGACTCTCTATCATGTATTTGATTCTCACTTGTCAGGTAGCTGTAGAAAGGCTTCAATAGACATTTGTCAAAAAAATTGAAATTGTCAATAATTTGAAATTCTGAGAATCAAATTTGATTAAAAGCTTGAGAGATCATAAGTCCAATTTGCATCTTCTAAAAAGCAAAACTTTACTTCTCCACACTCATGAAAGATGATATTTTTAGAGGTGCATTTTCAAAGACAATTATTTTACTGTTCAACTATCCCAAAAGGCAACAGGTACTGCTCCCAGTCTACAACATTAGTCTGGGATATGAAACATTTCCTTGTCCTCAGATCTAAATCTTTGTCTCTACTGTGAAGTAACATAATGTTGATATAAAACCTCAGTCCATATCTTCCTTCTGATGTCTTGGCTTCTACACAAAATAAACCATGTAACATGCACCAGAATGGGTTCAATTTCTGAGTTAATCCCCTGATCTGGGCAATTGTGATTTAGGATTTGATAGACTCACTAAGAACTAGACCAATTCCCAAACAGAAATACTGTAACCACTGACTGACAGTTAAAAAACCATGGATAACAATAGTAGAAAATAATAAATATTCACATATTATTTCCAGCTATCAAATATAATATCCTTTTTTTAATTAAAAATGTGTGGGTTTTTTTTTACTCATGTATAAAGCCCATCTTCATTTCGCAAAGCACTAAATCTTCATTCTAGTCCATTTCTCCATAGAGATATGTAGAGAAATTCCTTATATACTCATGTGTTCCTTGGCAGGATAAGGCTCTTTCCATTACAAAAATCACTGACCTAAATCACATTAAAATCCTCCTCCTCTTTTTGTTAGGTATTTATGCAAAAGAAGCTGAACATTCTCTGGTGTCTTGTAGGCCTGTTTTGTTGCTGCTTCTACCTTTTAAAGAAGCATTACAAAACACGGTCTCAAAAATTTTTCCTTTTACTGTTCAAAGTCTGAATCATGATTAACCTTACCTTTGAAGTACAAGGCACATTTACAGCAAAAGACATGAAGACATTAAAGAAAAGAAAAAAATTCTCTTTTTAAGGTGAAAAAGAAAATACTACCATCTCCCTGTGTTATCATCCATTTTTCTGTCAAGTGCTTGCATTTGTCGAGTACTCTCAAGATTTTGTAGAATTCCAGAAAAGGCATTCAATACTATTTCTGTTTTAATATTGAAGAAAAGTGGGAATAGGAAAGTAAACTGATTTGTTTTAGGCTACACAGCAAACTCTAGAGCTAGATTTAAAACTCAAAGCAGCTGGCTGGAATTACTGGGAAAAATAAATCATCAGAACAGTAAATTTAACAAAAATGGACATTTCCTATGGCTAAGGAGTAATTTCAATTAATTTCTTGCTGGAATAGACTGACATTTTCTTTTAAAACTATCCTGTGTCACGGAATCACAGAACAGCACAGATTGGAAGGGACTTCAAAAAATCCAATCTTCCATGGGAAAGGGAGCCTTGATTAGATTATCAAGCACCCTGTCCAATCCCAGCTTGAAAACCTCCACCAATGGGGACTCTATCATGTCTCTGAGACTTTGTTGCAGTGAATGATTGATTTTACTGTAATATAGTCTCTCCCTTATGCTGAAATGATGTCCTGTTTCATCTTTTTTAATTAGTAAATATGCCTTTGCTCATTCCAAGCATGCTTTTTTGAAATAAGCTAAAATGCATGTTATTTTAATTAGGGAAAATGTACAAACATTTGAAATGAAATACAATTACTCAACACTCCACAACAAAAGAGTTATTTCATCCTTATTCAGCAAAAGGAAAAATTCTAAGTCTTAAATTCTCACAAAAGAGGAAAATTATTTGTCTAATGGTTGATATGAGTTTAGGGCTACATACTTTCAAACACTTAGACACGAGTCCACATTTGTTGGTTACCAAAAGGAACAAGAGAGACTTTCAGTTGAGGTTGCTGTTTGAAGCAGCTGCATTGTTTGGTTACATGCATGTTTGCCACTTTCCGTGGGCTTGCTGCCATGATGGCCTCTCCTTGGTGAGAAGCAATTTGTTAGAATACTAAGGAGTTTGGAAAAGCTTAATATACTTTTTGGAACACAGAAATACAAAAGCCTTTGCAATACAGTTTGTGTATTAATGTTCTGTCACACAAACCCAATCTTTACAAGTGGGAAGTTGAGTACAAATCAAATGTTTCAGTCATGCAAAATGACTTGATTTGCCTTATTAAAGCATCATAGAAAGGCTTGGATTGGAATGCACCTTAAAGATCATCTAGTTCCTGCACTTTCCCTAGATCAGGTTTCTCAGGGCTGCCTCCAGCCTTGAACACTTCCAGGAATGGAGAATTCACAGCTTCTCTGAGCAACCTGCTTCAGTGTCTCACGATCTGAACAGTAAAGAATTTATTCCTTACATCTAATTTAATCCTACTCTCAGTCTGAAGCCATTCTCCCTTGTCCTGTCACTACATACTGCTGCAAATAGTCTCTCTCCATCTTTCCTGTAGGCTCCATTCAGGTTACCCCAAAGCCTTCTCTTTCCTAGGATGAACAATCCCAATTCTCTCAGCCTTTCCTTATCTATATTTGACATGTCTTATGCTTCAACTGTGTACCAAAATTGAACTTTAGCTGTGCTAAGATAATTACAAATATAGCTGCATTTAAACAACAGTATAAACTATATTGTTGTTCCTTTTGGCTAAGAAAGAATATGCTTGGAAAACATATTTTATGGGTTTAATGGTTTTAAAATGGTTTTTTAATGGTTGCAGTGTAATTATACATTTGGTAGCCACATTTCTTCAGTAAAAACTAGTAGTGTCAGTCACAGACATTCCTGCTGCTGAGGATTTCCAGTTTTAAGTCACATCAGGTAAGTGAAGCTGCTCACAGACAGAATGGTTAAATCCTGAGAGAAAAGTGCCACAAGGCTCCTGGATCAAGTTGGAACAAACACTGCAAAGATAAACAGGATATAAACAATATTGCTAAAGAGTGTTGCCTAAAGTTGCTGTGTTTTCTGTATCAGGACTTGAAAAGTTGATTCCTCAGAAAAGAACTATGGTTTGCATATCAAAACCAAGGAAAACATTTCTCAGAATTTCTCCTTGCATAAAGATGCTCAATTGGATATAAAATTCCATAAGCATTTTAAAGCAGTCACTACAATACAAAGTGTCATTAAAACAAACCACAAAGAATATTTTCAATAATCCACTCTTTATCAGAAGAAAGTCAGCCATTTTGAAAAAATCCAAACCAAACCAAACCAAAACCACAAAGGAAAACACATAAGAGAGATGTAGATGTTTGAAGACAACTATGTGAGAGAGATGTTCCTGCATATAACACATTTCCATGCATATAAAATGAGACTAATATTGTAACTGAGTGCATCAACAGCACAGCAACAAGAGCAAATTGCAACTATGTATTCCCTCTGTCATTTCTAGTTTTTCAAAACTCACCTGAATCACATGGGTTTGTTTCTAACATACCTTCTGTAGTTAGTGGCTTGCACACTCCATTTCATTATGGCTGTGAATATTTACTGTTTCTAGAATGTAGTCAATATTTCCTTAAAATAGGACATATTTATATGCATAAATACATTCTAAATAAGCATCTAACTTCCTACAAGATAGGTATGGGATTTTAAAAGGTTTTGCTTACAAGAGTGAATTAATTTTTTAGCATGTGGAAATGCCCCAGTATTCAGAAACAAGAATTTATACAAAAGAACAGGTCTGTTTTTGATATTCAGGGACACTCGTGTTTTATCACATGGAAGATCTGAATATTTTGCACTTGTGAAGATGTCTTCCCAGCTCCTGTTGTGCATATGTTCTATTTGTAAAACAAACTTAAAGCCATCTGAGTAGGTACTGTGGTTTTTGGCAGTAATTAGAAGAGAATAAGAATATTTAATAGACCACCCTATCCAGAGAATTTAATTAGATTGCTACTCAGACTTTTTGCAAGGTCCCTCCAGTGGAGGTAAAACATAAGGGTTATGATCTGCTTTTTTAAGTCAAACTTCTGTGCAAGAAGAAAACTAACCTGCAAGGTCAGTTCAAAGACAAGGCAAATGCTGAACATATGGGATACATAGATACATGTCTTTCAAGAAAGATGTATTATTCCAGCACTGTTCTGATAATTTGGAACTTTAAATATGTATTTGACTTTGACACATTTGAATTCTAATCAATATTGCCTAATGCAGTTTGCATAATTCTTTATAATTATATTGCATATTTTATAAATATATATATATATATATAGTATTATTGCATAATTCTTTATAATTATAGCTAAAGAAAAAACAAAAGTATATATATTTCCAAATTTTTGGCTGAACAGTTCTGAGTAAATGATTTCAAAGAATGTCTTCACTGAAAAAGGCATTCTGAAAGTGGAGACTCTGCAGACTCCAGAGCCCTAGATTTACATTAAAATAATTGAGTCTCATTCTCTGTATAATATCTCTGATCAAATCATTGGCAAGAAAGCATTAGGATATTTATGATGCTGTCCTTGCTAATACCAATGTTGACATACAACAAAGCAGATATGGTGCTGGTTGTCTTTTACTATTAAATCATTCATTACACATGTTGGACCAGTTAATGACCATCTACTACTGCAGACTGGAGTAAGCAAGCAGTTTCACAAAAGTAAATATGGGTAGGCTTGTCTGAATTTACTGAAACATAAGTATTCTACACAAAAAATAAAAATACTAGGGAAAAAATGGGTAAGACATAAAACTTTCCTTCAGATAACCATTAAATATAAATTATGCAAAGTTATCTTTGTCACAAGTTAACTGAAATATTCTAAAAATTCACTTCAATTATTTCTCTCAAATACACATCAGAGGTTCCTTAATTCAAATGAATGTTTCAAATTTTTCACTATGATCTGCCAGTGTGTGTGGTTTTGAATTCTGGATATGCATCTCAAATATCTTTTACCACAGCCTTGACTTCTGACCTGCAGTTCTGCTTTGATTAAATGTAGGCTAAACAAAAAAAAAAAAAAAGCCTCTACATTGTAATTAATCCATTGCTAGCTATAAAATTCCTTTTGAGAATGCTAATTCATAAAAGAAATAAAAAGTAGCCTGCTTCAAAATGATGTAACTAAGAAAAAAATTATCAGAAAAGAAAAAACAAATGTGGAACTACAATAGAGTTGCACAGCTAAGAATCCAGATTCTGGGGATTTGTTGACTTTTTTGTTTTTCTTTCTTAACTCCAGTGTTATTTAGAATTCTGATCTTAAAAAAATATTATTATTGACCCAGATGGCAAAGTTGAATGAGAACTGACCCATCACTAAAAGAACCAGGAAACAGATAAATCTTAAAACAATGCTAAAGAAAGAATATATTTAGGGTTCTATGAGGTGTGACACTTTGGTGACAAAGCTTTTTTTTTTTCTTTGAATTGAAGGTTACTGTGGTTCTTCCATGAAATAAAGACTGCACAAGACAATAGGATTACAGTTTCAAACTTGATTTGCTTGCTTTTCTTCTGTGAAATCTAGTTTACTTCATTGAAACTCTGGCTCAGGCATGTATGGTGAGAATATGAGCCATGAAGTAAAAAAGCCTACTCTGTCCTTTTGTTCCCCAGTGAATGACACCATGTCACTCTTTACCAGTGGAAAGCTCTTGCTGTGTGCACTGGACCTGAAGGTAAGATTCCCAGGAATTAACTGAAGCCTGAACTGAAGGTACAGTGTTAACATGAGGTCATAGGTGGGGTTTACCACTTTTTCTACTTCAGCAGGAAAAAGGAAATTTCATATGCTGTGTATCATGAAAGTCAGTCATTTTTCATCCAAAATGTTATTTGGTTTGGACAAAAAAATTATACATTTATAGCCTAACTACTCACCTTGAAATATGACTTGGAATTTAGAAATATAGAACATAACTCAAAATTACTTCAGAAATTGAGATTAAAAATAATAATAATCATAGTATCTCCCTGCAAAATATGCAGTCATAATCAAAGAGGATTATTAGTTCCTTATTTTAATACGAACACACCATGCTATCAGCTTCACTATAATTTTCTTAGTCGGTTGTCAGAACTCAAGACTATCCTTTCAGCTCGTTCTCTCTCCCTCCACTTGTTAAAGAAAATGAGAGTCCACAGAAAGAGCAACCTGGTCTGCAAAGGTTTGGTTTTCCATTTCTGACTCCAGGCAAATACACCTCATAAGTTATATTCCTTCACATTCATATGTCCCCTCAAATGCATAGACATGTGATCTACTTCTCTAGTTTGCATATCAAACTCCACTTACAAAACCAAACATCCCAATTTCTCTGAGCACTCTGGTACAGTGCTTTATTACTCTTGTGGGGATATTTTTGCCTTCCTATATCCAGTCATGCCAATCATGATCAATTCATGACCAGGGTCCTCTGTTCTCCTGCCTGTCTCTCTCTCCCTGTAAGGAAGGATTAGTGGCTGTTAGGGCTTCCCACAGCTGTCCCTCCCACAGGCTCTGCAAACCCCAATCCCACAGCCTCTGCTCACAGAGTGAGGTCCCCACATCTTACTGGCCACCTTGGTGACCCCTGAATGCTGTTTTCTGTCAACATCATTCTGCACTGGGCATCCCCAAACTGGACACCTTATGTGAGATATGATCCAACCAGTGATGAGTAAAGGGGAATAATCAATTCAAATGGTCTATTGCCTCTGATCATGTTGGTACAGCCCAGAATGCTCCTAACCTTTGTTGGTGCCTGGTCACACTGCTGCCATCTGTTTACCAGTTAACAGCAACAAAAGAAAACAGCAAAACTCAGATTTCCTGCATTCTTTTTTTTTTTAATTTCTGCTGTTTGTAAATGCAACTGAAGTGAACAAAACTACTTTGAACTTCTAAAAAATGGAAGGCCTCTATATAATTAAGGTTAGAAGACTAATTAAAAACAACAATCCATTTTCACATACTTCTTTTAGTTTCAAAACATCTTGTTCTCTCACTCTTTCTTTTTTTTTTTCTCCTTCAGAATATTGCTTTCACATTCTCTCAGAACCAAAACCTAATTTCTCAAGGTGTACAAGGAAGGAATAAAGTGAATTACTGAATTATTATATAGTCAGAAATGGTCCCATGAAAGAATTCATCTGATATGAAGTTGGATAAGGCAGAATCATCAGTTTTAATGTATTGCTCCGTTATGTGGAAATGAATATATTTCCCTTTTATTTTCTCACGGATACTTGGATAGACATCACCCATCACTAAAGGGTGTGAAACACAGGTATAGAGAAAGATCTGATTGTCTTCAATCAGAACAAATCTGCATTTTTTGTGGAACTCTGAGTATTTGCAGAAAGGTGCCTAAATATTTTCTCACTACCTCCTGTGGAACACTGGCTGATGAGAATCAGTTTGTTGGCTGGACTTGTTTAGTGGGGTGGGTTTTTCTAACGTATATTTCATTAGTATCAATTCTAAAAATTTAATGTGCAAAATAAAGGCATTGTTAAAACTTTGGATTTTATGTAAAATATGCATATCATACTAAAAAAATTACAAAATTTGAAATATTTTTCACAGTACCACCATTGTTGCCAGTGCCATAAAAATGTTTGCTGCTCTTTTCTAATTTTTCTTGAAAGCCTTTGACATATTCTTGTAATGCCACAGGCTAAAGCTTTGATCTTTATAAAAAATTAAAACAATACCATAATAACTGACTTCTATAAACCAAATCTTTTTACAACACAAAATATATTTTTTAACCATTTTACAGGTTTAAATCCAGGTTTCAGGATTATTTTTTAGCAAATCTTATTACTTCAAGTGTTACACAATGATTCATTCTTACATTACTGCACAACAATGCACCAGTTATGGGTGTGAGGTCAACCTTCCTTCTGTTACATCCTCATGTGAACTTTCAAATAAATTCTATTCAATATTTCTGCTCCTAGTTTGATGCAAGTTTTACTGACATGCACAAAAATGGGATTAACAGAAGGTATTTTTCAACATGGTATATGATTGCCAAAAGGAAGCTTGTATACATTGTTATTTAAATGTCCACCAATCTGCAGATCTTGATAGACAAGTCCTTGCTTTACTTTGCCTTTTCTACACAGGTTTCATTTATTCCTTACAGAATTGCATCTGACAAACATCATGAAGACACAAATAAATGAAAATAACAAGGAAGGTTATAAAGGTGAAATAGGAGAGCTGATTTGGTAAAACAAAGACATAGAAGATTCTTCACCAAATAGAAGAATGAGCAACCAATCCCAATGTAACAGACATACAGTAGAATAATTGGCCTCAAACACCTGATCTTTATTTTTATGAACTATACAAGCCATTCTGTTTCCTAGGCTACTAAACTTCAGTTGAAAATTAAGGATGGATAACACAGCTTTAAGGCTAATTTCTGTTTCACTGTTTTACAAGAGAATAAACTTTATTACCTGGACCTAGGGATTAGGCAAGGTGCTTGTGTTTTTAGTGTGAATCTGTGCAGAATTCAGAATTAAAAGCAAACTATTTCATATGTTTAGGTTCACTTTGGTTTCACTGATTTACTTTATAATTACCAAAAGCTCATTCCTGAGATTGGACATACCAGAAAAAAAAGCAAAACAAAACCCCCAAACCATCCACAGAAAACACCAAGAAATATTTTCATGCATCAGATGCCTTAAGTTAAAATATGTGAATTATCTTTTTTATTATTGATGCTCATTTCTTATGGCTGCTAATTAATACACTCAATTGTTTCTCCCCTTCATCCACATCTTGGTGTTTTGTTTTTAAAAGTACAAAAATTCTATAAAAGATTTTAGTAGTGCAATGAAAATATGCTCTTGTGCCCTGAAATTAAAACACTGATTATATATATTACTTTTCCTACCTTCAGCATCTCTGGGGATCTTTTTGTTGATACGCAGTCCAGAAGGGAAATTAAACAACTCAAAGAAATAACAACAGGAATTTTGTTTACTTTAACCTGCTGCATGAAGGATTATATTATTAAGCATGTATTTTATTATTACCTATTTTATTGTTGAATATTAGCTCAAGAAAACAGAGCATCCTTATTTTAAAAATCATTAGAAGGGTTTTATTGTTTATTAAAGTAATATTCTATTCTATTACCCTTTTCAAAGGACACATTAAATTACCTTATCTATGCAGAGAATATGGTGATGAATGTTGCTAATAAAACAACAGAATAAGGGGAGAACCACTTCCCAGTGATGGTACTTTAAATGAGTAAATTGCTCCTTTCACACACAGGAGTCATGCTCAGTAAGTCCCATATTGCCCTTTCAGAGAATAACTGGATTGAGACAGCAGCTACTTAAACTGACCTGGTAAGACCAGTGCATGTGGTATTTGAGGCTGCTCCTGCAGACTTCTGAAAATGCCCACAGCTCCTGGGGAACACACTGTCCCAGGAAGGCAAGCACAAGGTATTGGAAGGCACCCTTCACCCCACCCCCTTGTGCCAGCACTGGTACTCCTACAGCCATGTGGATCAAAATCCTCCTTCTCCTGGTTAGTTTTCAGACAGATTTAATAAAAGGTTAATTTTTATCTGGGAAATTAATTCCAGATTGCTAATGCTGCTCATCCTACAGCAGCAAGCAGAGTACTTCCCGCACAAAGAAAGGGGTGGGACTGTGGCTTTCAGTAGCAGCCCACATTTCTGGCTGTCTAAAGGAACTGTGGAGCTACAGCTCTCCACATCTCTCAAGGTAGATTAAATGCACTTTTGCATTCAGGGGAAACAACAAACTGCTGTTCCCCCACTGAGATCAGTGCCTGACTAAATGAGCATTCCTCGTCTCTGCTGCCTGTTGCAAAGCAAATAGGTAATTTTGAAGGTTTAAACTAATCTGTTTGACTTCATGCTGGAAAAGGAGAGGAGTGCTATGGCTGGCGCTGATCTCAGCTGAGAGGCTGCACAAATCAAAGGGTTCAGCGCCTGTCACCTTCACATGCACGATGCCTGCCCTGGGCAAGGAGGAATCTCAGCAAGGCACAGCCTCCATTTGGGGCCTATGAACAAAGAAGCACATTAATAGGTTTGTTTTGGGGTTCTCTCATTTCTCTCAACAACAGCATAAGGAAAAGATTTCTGAAAAGGAGATCGACTGTTGCTATTCCACATACGGATTCTGTGAAGGTCAAATTCCCACTGCAAAAGGTGATTTTCCTTCCCACTGCTTGATGAATTTGAGAAATTAATAATATTCATTAAATTAATACAGTTATAAATGTAAATTTGCATTTAGTTGTTACATGGAAGAGCCTAAGGGGTACAGATTTACCCCACTTCAAATGCTAGCACTAAGTTATATTCTATGGTTGCTGCTTCCAATGGAGTGCATTTCTACTCTATGGAGTAAGGTGTGAAGTTTTTCCAAGAGGAAAATGAAGAACCAGCAGTGTCCACAATGGGATTCAGGAAGGTATTTTTATATTGGAGTTCACTGCCTGAGAGGGTGCAGCATCCACACGGACCTAAAGTGATACACATTTGTACATGTCATAAGTTATTAGCTAGATAAGTGGTGTAGAGTCCCTCCTGGGGGACAGCAAGGAAAAAGGTATTCTCTCAGGCTTTTGCTCCTGCAGGCAGCATATCAGCTGCCTTCAGGAAAGACATAGAGTTTTTTGTTTGTTTCACATTTTGAAAAAGAGTATCAGCACAGTTAAAATCTCCTCTTGAGGGGGAGCTCAGCTGTAAAGTTTCCAGTGTCGCTAGAGTCTCAAAAGCTCTAGGTGCTATAAATAAGTGTAGTGTAATCTATTTGCTGGTTGTTTAAATTGCAGTCAAAATCTCAAACAATCTTACAAATGGCTCTACTGAGATGCCAATAAACTTCAAGATCCATATGATCAGTTTAAATAGTTATAGGTAGCATCTTAAATCCCTTTACACTTCCCTACAGTTCTCTTCTCAGACTACATCTTTCTTCAAACATTAGTTCTACTTTGAAGAGACAAAACTGCATGTTGTGGTTTTTTTGATAATTTATTAAATTCCTTTTATCAGGATACCATTTTTTTCTCAAACTAGAAAATACCAAATTCTTACCTAAATTACTTCTTTTAATCTCACCAGTCAGAAAAGAATCTCTCTCTGCCCTCTGGGTAATTTTTTACATAACTTTAGGAAAACTCACTAACTAGAACAATCCTTTTCTCAAATCTTGTGAAGTATTTCCTTGTACTCTGGGGCCTTTATTCCACTTATTGCTCCTCTTATACTTTTCTTTCCATATTTCCATTTGCACATTTATCAACTCTGCTTGATTTCCTGCATTTCCCTCTTTTCCCATAGATCAGTATCTCCCATGTGTTGTAGTCCTGTGTATGTTATGGACACATAATCTGATCAACACCATGATTTTAGGTGCTTTATCTTTCCCTATGCCTTAGGCACCCTGCTGATCTGATCCAAACTTCTCAAAAATGCCCAACTTAACATTAAACATTATCAAAACGCTTAACTTCATTGGTGTCTACAGTCTACAAGTATATGATATAAAATATATGTATATAAACAGCCTTATCTTGTATGAGGGTGTATGTAACAGATGGGAGCAGTGTTTGTTTGCTGCTGTAAAACTTACAGGGCATGTGTTATGTACTACACTGCTTTAAATGCAAGACAAGCTGGGCAGTATGGAAGAAATCCTCCCGCAGGGTGCTGGCTGCAGAACTCTGCTTTCACTCTGCAGGAAAAATGCAGCTTTCTTGATTCCCCAGAAGACCTGAATTGAAACTTCAGGGCACAGAGCAGGACAACACTGAAGGCAACCAGAAGAGAGCAAACTGCAAGCCTTTGAGTGGACTTGGGTTGTGCTATCAGCAGTGAGCAGGCTTCTTTTCAGCCCAAAGACAAGAGACGAAAAGAAAGCTTCCTAAGAACCCTTGAGGGATATTTTAGAGTTCATTCAACTAAGAAGACACAGAAAGTCATGGGACCCATAGAGAAGGATGCAGGAAAGGACCAACACACAATCACACAGTAACAAAGGAGATTTTCTTTTATGTACTTTTGTTTTATCTGTCTCAGGAGATCTGGCTTTTCCATCTCGTAAAAGCCACCTGATTCTAGCTTATTAGTTTGTGCTCTAATACATTTAACTTTAAAGACTGGGAATTGTTTGATGCCTTTTGTTACACTCACTACAAAGGGAAAGGTGGGGGTAGTTCCACTGCAAGGCTCTGGGCAACTCAGAGGATCCATTACAGGGGTAAAAAGATGAGACTAGGCAGATGCTAATACTGGATGCATTTTTGATGCATCACAGCTAAGAGGTTCAGCTCTCCAGCTGGAGAAAAACAAAACAAAACAAAAAAATCAGTAAAAAGAAAAGCTAATTCCATCCCTTTTAAATTGGAGCATAAATACTGCAGTAGCCTGAATAAAAAAGACTTGACAGACCAAGTAAGAGTAATGGCACAACAGTTTTATTCAAGCTATTAAAGAGAGGGGTTTTTTTTCTGTTCAGTCATTTACTTGCAACTTTTAGATGGGTACCATAAGCAACTTAGGCAGAGTCATCCAAAAAATAGTGAAACATAACTTCTAGATGAGAAATGCATAAGCAAAATACTGCAATGTGTGTTGATATATTTATGCAAGACTGATGTTAGCTGCACAGCAGTTGACTTTAAGTTGATGGACAGAGTAGGACTTGAGAAATCCCATTTTCTCTATTCCCTAACACTCCTGTGAGTTAACAGTTGTGAAGTAACAACTGCTCGGCTTTAGCATTTTACCAAAACACTCATCTATCTCCCCTTTCTGTCTTTGACCCAAGATACATTTTGATATTACCTCTTTCCAGGAACATCTTTCCCATACACAAAGATAACTTTGCCCAACCTTCAAAGGCAGATATTTACCTGCCCTTTGTATTCTGTGTTGCCTCCTTCCTTTATCCCTTCTGAGACAGTGGACACCAAGAAACAGTGTTTTCATCTTCTTGTTTTGGAGCGCATATTTCTTTCCTTTCTGCCTCCATTTTACACCACTAAACACAATCTAAAATCTTTATTTCATTGACATCTAATTTCCATCCTTTCTTGTCTTACACCCCACTAACAATTCAGGACTCTAACCTACTTCTCACTGCACCAAGCTGTTCTTCCTTCCTCTTACTTTCCCACCTCAGTTCTCTTTTTCAGATACATTATCCTGGAGAATGGAAGCAAAAAGCAGGCATGCAAGCATCTCTGAGGGATGAATAATGCACACTTGCATTCAATTATAGCCTTCATTCCACACTTTGCACACAGACATGTAAACCTTACAAATCACTTTCTAAATTTTCTGGAGTTACAAAATTTTGTCCAGCTTACTGAAATAATCTAGATGGGGATCCCTGTGGCCCAGCCCTTTAAATATCTGATTGCCTCTCCACAGCTTCCTCATTCTCTTTGCCTGGCTACAGCCCAGTATTACAGGAAAATGCTGTATAATGGGTGATAGAGGTTTCAAATAAAAACATGCAAATCATGCACAATTTGTCTAAATATGCTTATGCAGGCCAGATGCAATCTGCAGCTGCAGCACAATCCTGTTTATATTCTTGACGGGTAGAGTTTACAGTCAAAAAGTTCAGCATTATTCTCAAAATGTAACACAGGCCTCACTACGTCCTCATCAACAATCCCTTCACAGCCTACATAGCTCTCTTGTGTAGAAGTAGTAAACAATTTTAAATGAAATACAAATGTTCCGTTTCGCAGATCAGTGTGCTCCAAGTCAATATGAACCTAAGCATGCTTTATTTAGCAGTTATTTACACATACAGCTCCAAGAACAATAAAATGGTCTCCTGAAGGCAAGGGGCTAAGGAAGCTGCTCCTGTCTGCCTGGCATTTTCCACACTACATGATCAGGAGCTATGGAGCTCCTTTGAGAGGAGTGCTACCCCTGGAATGACCAAGATGGCACAAGACAGATCAGAAAAGGGACATTTTGCCCTGGTGATCTATTGAATATCTGTTCAGCTTCACAGTGTTAAGACTCTGTCTTTCCAAGATGAAATATGGGATCCCTTCTATCTAAGTCATCCTCAGGGTCAGCACTCTCAGAAGATCAATCCTTGATTCATCACCAGCCAACTACCTGGAAGGCAGAACATTATGCAGCCCTCCACATCTTTTCCTCCACTGTGATGCCACTCTGACCTCAGCCTCCTAGAGTTTCAGACAGCTCTTTTAAGGTTCTTTCTTGTCACAGATTTTCCATATGCACTATAGTAAATCTTGCATTTTCCTCTAGTTCCACTCTGCCATCCTCAGGCTTCCTTAAAGCTGACTTTGCTGTACTCTGATTCTTTAATTATGTATCTTTTCAAGATGTAGTACCCTTTGCTTCTTGAGTCACATCACTCACTCCCTCCTGTTCATATACATATTTAAGTTCAACTGAAGTCATAAGAACATTTAGCATGTTTGTATGGGAAAAACCACATTTCATGTCAATCACAGAATCATGATTTACTAAGGCAGCATTATAAACTCCAAATAAAAATTACTTTGTCTAGGATTCCTAAATTATTAATTTTCATGCTATGTGTAAGAAAATAAATCAGGAAGCTAAAATTTTTAATGCTGTTGAAGAGAAACATCTCTGCAAACAGTGGTTGAGTACACTGACAAGATCAATAGCTTTAAGTAATTGTGATGTTCAGCGGAAAAAACATTACACTGAGCATAAGATCAAGAAACAAGGGATTTGATTCCTCTTATGGTCTAAATATGAGACGAAAATCTAGACTTCATTTTGCTGACTAGGGCATATATTTTTTTCCCCTTTTACAAAAATAAATGGAACAAAACAAAGCACATAACACTTAAGTACACCTAACTTTGAAGATGCTTAAGACACAAAAATCAAAGTAACTGATTAGTCAATCAAGTCATGAGATTAGCATTTTCCTGAATGTTATAAATCATTAGAAAAACATAAAAAAATAAAAATAAATAAAAAATAAAATCATTAGATGCTTGGAAAAGTTTGAAATATATATATTTTTTTCAAACTAAACATTCATAAAGCATATGAACAAGATTGGTAGATATGCTTCATTTGAAGCCTGTAATGAAAAGCCTCATTAAAATCTTAAAGACTCTTCTGCCTAGAGATCAGAAACTATCATCTAGAAATGAATTCATATTAAAGAAATATATCATTTTGTGTTTCTAAAAAGATTACTTTCAGTGTCATGTGTACCATCTGTAGCAGCTTATTTCCACATTACAGCAAGGAACAGGAGAGTAAGGAACAGGAGAGTAAACTGAACATCATCTTTCCAAAAGGAAAAACTGAAATGACCAGTAGGTCATCCATTGCATACTGTGGAAGCACATTTAACTGCATTTCTAAACTGGTCAAACCATTAAGACAAAATGTGTGTTGGGATGAATAAACTTTCATTTCTATCATTCAGCCACTATTTCAGCTTTTATGTCCTATAAGAAATACAGAACACACAGGGAGCCGGAGGCAAGGGAAAACCTAAGGCAGCACTGCATGGAATGTTGCAATAATAGAGGGGTTAGGCAGTATAGACATGAGGACAAATTCTAGTATGCTCTTTTTACTAAAACTGGGTCGTTGTCAAGAAATTGCTGATGTTAGGATTTCTTGTCATGAATAATAAGAGCAACTCTGCCAGAATGTGCAAGTCATAAAATAGGCTAGAAAATCTTATGAATGACGGTAGCATTTGAAGCTCACTGTAATGTTACTAGATATGCCTTCTAACTGATGCTATATTTAGTATCAGCTAAACTTCCTTGGCATCAAACCCACTGGTTCTCATGAAACTAGAAAGCAGAGGTGTTTTAAGTTCAGCAGAGCATGCTACTGCTGACATTCAGTGGCTGTGCTGTTTGCCTGTAAGGTTCTAGGTGGAACAAATAATCTCAAAATTTGTTCAAGTCTGCATGACCAATTTTTCCATGATTCTCAGATTTTAAAACATTTAGTATACATAAGAAAAAAAAAGTGGAAAAAAGTATTCTAATTTATAATTACTTAAATTTAAAAAAATCCCACATATTCACAGATTTTAGAAATATAGTGATTAGTTATCTATAAGGACTACATTCATTATCAACCTATAGCTGAAGAAGTGGAAGAGGGAGAAATTGCTAAGGTTTCACTAATGTCAAAGCTGTAAGTAAATTAAACATAGAAAAGTTCTATCTATAAATATCATTTGGCATAAGGATGTCTGATAAATCTCATTGACTTTACATTTCCTTAACTCTTGTAAAATTCATAGTCCTGTACAATTCTTAACTCATTCACAAAAAATCCAACACCTTTTAATCTCCATAAAATAAACACAAAAGGACAGACTACAATTTACCAGACAACATATTGTAGAAGGAGACAACACAAGGGAAAGCATGTACCTGCTACTTCAGCTTTGCATCTGTCCTGTAACTCTGTCAAGAATAATGCCCCAGGTCAAGAGAAACCCCTCAGTGGATCTCACATCTGCTTCCTGTCTTTTCTCACCTTGCTGCTTTCATCATATTGCTAATATTATGTTTATGAACTAAAATCTGTATTTAAATAAGCATCATTTTATATGAAGAAATATATTAAATTTTTATAGGTATTAACACATCATTCATCTTGGCTACTTCACCAGAAAAATTTTTAAAATGTAATCTGCTCCTCTTATTGCTAAGGTGTGAAGAGTAGCCTCTTTCTGTTTAAAAAAAAAAAAAAAAAAGAGCTGTCATAAGATACAAATTCAAAAAAAGGATGAAATAAGGTAAAATTGCTTTGCATATGGAATTTATGGCATAGATTTTATCTCCTCTGTTCCACCAGAGAGAAAGTCCAGAGTATCTGGTCTCCAAACAGTATATCTGTACTTCTGGAGGCAGTGTCAAGGACACTGAAAGCGCAAATTTAGATGTTTTAGAATTTCTAATGATATTTATGAGTGGTTCAGCCTCTACAGATTTTTTTTTTTATGTTTGTGCTCATCTTCATTCCCAGAAGCAACAAAAAAACTAATAGGTGATGGACAGAAAGGCATGAGGCTTTGAGATGCAGTTCCTCCAACCTGTATCCATGTTACAACTAAGGCAAGTGATGAGAAGGAACAGGGCAAGATGAGGAAAGGATCACAATATTTTCACTTCCTAAAGTGAATAAAGGAGAGCCGAAAAAGAGGGTTCTTTCCCTTTTGGTTCTATTCTCACTTTAACATAGAAACTTAGCAGGGGTTTCCTGACAGCACTGATTGTCAGAGAGCTGGTGACAGCAGCTGTTTCTCTGAAATCGAGGTAGGTGCAGATGTTGGATGATCCAAAGATGCATCAGGCTGGTCACGGTCATCCACAAAGACAGTCAGAGCCCAGATATTGCCCACTAACATCAAGGCTGTTGGTACAAAGCACTTGTTACAAACCACTGAAAAACCTTTATTGATTGCTTTACAGTCCATACTGGGATGTGTAATATGGTGGTTACTTTGCTACCATTAGACAGACCAAGGTCACCCCATTTACTACATTATAAGCACAGCTTTTATCACAACACAGGTAGCAAAAGGCCTTGGCCTCTTAGCTTAATGATTTTGTCAAGAAGGAAGAAAAATTCTTGTGGTTAATGCTGTACCATAAGCTTCAAAGGTTGGTAAGACGACAAAGAAGGAACACTAAGCAAATGAGTAATGAAATCAAATGAAAAGCTTAAAAAAACCCCAAAAAACCAACAGAAAAAAGTGCCATACATATATAGCAGAATTTCAGTAAGTTATTCAAAACAGAAGCAAAATCTATGAGAAAAGAAGCAGATGTATGTGATATTATCAATTACAATCTTCTTCTGGCATCCAAAATCATACTATCTATATTCCTTTCTACCCTTGTGCAGAAAAAATGCATTTGAAAAGAATTATGTATTGACAATAATGCATACTAACATTTCAACATAGCTGAAAAGTCTGATGACTACCACGTGCCTCTGCACAACCAGAGTCCAGATCTCAGATTTTACCCAGAAATATTCAAGGCTGCCATTTGCTTGTACAGACAGGCTAATCCTGCACATGCATCCTACTACTGCCATGTAAAATGCAGGCTGCACTAAGTGCCAAAAATGGGGGCTTAACCCGTAAGTTTTCTCAGAATATGCCTAACACAAAGTGATAGAATTGGGTTTCTTGCAAAAAGCAATTATATCTCCCATTTTTCTCTTAAGAACAGGGCCCTCCCTTATTGTGTTATAGCCTAGAGATTAAGTTACATTCATCCAAAAAGTAAGAGACTGAGCTTGAGCTCCTTCTTTTGCTAGAGGCAATGCAAATTTGCATTACTGGCTACACAGAAGTTAGACTAAAAAAAACCATTACTTTGCAAAAGGCATGGTCATTTATTAAACCACTCTAACTTGATCAAATTTGCCCCATACTCAATGTCCATCAATGAAATTGCACCAGCATGCTAACCAGTGTACTTAACATAATGTGAAGGTGTTTTACTGCTTTCTGCACAATATAATTTCTCATTCTGCCTTGACATGGAGCTTTGAGTAAATACTCAGCATTTTGGAAGATGAGGCTGGAAAATTAGAATTTATGGAAAAACATCAGGAAGACTCTATTCCCATAAATAATTTCAGCTAATTTTACAGTTGTTATGCTGTCCATAAGTACAAAAATGCAAAAGTGTGGATTCATCTGTTCTATCAAACTTTTTTTTTAATGGGTAAAGAGAAGAAAACCAAAATAAATAAAATAAATCAATAAAATGTATCCAAGACAGAATATAGTTTCAGTAAAACATGATTAATTTTCCTTAAACACATGCTGGATGTAGCAGCAAAGTCTTAGCTGTTTTCTGATGAACCAAGCCTAAGAAGTCACCTAGCCAGTCACCACTAGTGGCCAAAACCAAAAACAGAGAAGAAAATAGGGATAACAGCAAGCAGGAAAAGAATGAGATGAACATATCAGCAACCTCTGGTAACAACACAGACTCGGGGATGAACAGATTGAGAGCAACCCTGGCCAGGAAGGTCTTGGGTGTGCTGGTGGGTGAGATGGGACATGAGCCAGAAATGGGCACCTGCAGCACAGAATTCCACAGGGAAGGGAAGGGAAGGGAAGGGAAGGGAAGGGAAGGGAAGGGAAGGGAAGGGAAGGGAAGGGAAGGGAAGGGAAGGGAAGGGAAGGGAAGGGAAGGGAAGGGAAGGGAAGGGAAGGGAAGGGAAGGGAAGGGAAGGGAAGGGAAGGGAAGGGAAGGGAAGGGAAGGGAAGGGAAGGGAAGGGAAGGGAAGGGAAGGGAAGGGAAGGGAAGGGAAGGGAAGGGAAGGGAAGGGAAGGGAAGGGAAGGGAAGGGAAGGGAAGGGAAGGGAAGGGAAGGGAAGGGGAACTTCCCTGCAAATCATTAGAACTGATGAACCTGAAAAAAGTTGTGCCTAAATGTAGTTTTAGCCTTGCCACAGGTTGTTGTTACCAGGGAGAAATAATCAAATAGTTACTAAGCTAAAAATAATTTTAAAGCCCTACCAAAATGAGGTTGACAAAGAGACTGTTGGTATAAAAAAGACATATTCCTTGAATAATCAATACAACAATGAAAAAAAAAGTTTCTAGGCAAGAAACAAAAGCATATTGATAATTTCATACCTCTGGTGGGTTGCCTCTGACTGGATGCCAGGTGCCCACCACAGTCACTCTATCTCTTACCTCCTCAGCCAGGAAGGTGAGATACATTTAAGTCTCTTGGGCTGAGATAAGGATATGGAGAGATCACTCAACCAATTAGCTGTCATAGGCCATGCAAACAAACATTGGGGAAATTAGCTCAATTTATTACAATGGGCAACAGGGGCACAGCTGGCTCACCATGGTCTCCACCATGGGTTGCAGGGGAATCTCTGCTCTGATGCCTGAAGCACCTCCTCCCCCTCCTTCCTCACTCACTGATCTTGGTGTCTGCAGAGTTGTTCTCACATTCTCACCTTTCTCTGCCAGTTGCAGAAAAAAATCCTTAACAGATTTTTTTCCCCTACTTCTTAAATATATTATCCCAGAGGTGCAACCACTGTCCCTGGTGGGCTTGTCCTTGGCCAGTGGTGGGTCTATTTTAGAGCCAGCTGGCTTTGGCTCAGTTGGACATGGGGCAAACTTCTGTCAGCTTCTCACAGGAGTCACTCCTGTACCCCTGTGCTACCAAAACCTTGCCACACAAAGCCAGGACAATATTTTTATCAAAAATTATGCTATTTAACATGAGAACGTTAGGATAAACCATGTCACTGTTACTGTGCCCAAATGCAACCTGTCAAGAAGCTGCACTGAGACACTGTCTGACAGGGTGATCTGAACCCATTCCCCAAATCCCACTAAACCACTAAAGAAGTTGCCCATGATCCACACCAGGTAATATATTTCCTATCTAACTCACAGTTCTCTGGAAGGGAACATCCTGAGATGTAATTATTTCATGTTTGCCCAGAGCTGTGAGACGAGGGGGTGAGGGCAGTGGGCTCTGGGCTGCTGCTGGACAGCTCCCTCAGGGGAGGGCAGGCTCATCCCACCAGCCAGCCACGGCACCCAGCCTCTGCCATTTCACCCTTTTATGCATTCTGCTCTAAATAATGCAGAGACACAGTACTGGGGTTTTTGTTCTTATTTGTGGAAAATAGAAAACCAAACACTTGGTCTTTACCCACTTTTGTAGGACAGGAGGGAAGCACTGGATCTCAGCAATTCGTGCAGGCTGGTAATGTGAATGAAGTGCACTATCTACAGGCAACATCTGTACCTTCTTTCAAGCTTTTTTTTATAACAACTACCATTTTCACGTGCAAGCAAGGCATGACCTCTTCTCAATCCCTGTTATTTGAGATTTTCTGAGCTCATTGTAAGAAAAGAAAAGAAAAGAAGAAAAAAAAAAAAGCTGAATAATTTTGCAATCAAAAAAGACCTTAATGCTGAACTTCTAAGAGAGTCTAAAATTACTGACAGTTGTGACTGAAGGAAATAGACAGTTTAGTGCTTTTCAAACAAATTGATGTGTAGTCCTGAAACAGTCCTATATGTCAAATGGCAGGCTGGAGACAGGGAGTTGACTGTAAAATCGACATATCAGTGCAGTTCCAGTAAATGCTAACAATAATATTTTCCAAAGGTGCACACACATATATGCATGTTCATAGAGAAATTATATATAGACATTTTAAAGATGCCATTGCATGCTTCAAATATCTATTAAAAATAACATCTGATGAAAATTACCTTTAATGCTCTGTAATTAAATACAATACCTAGTGCTTATGTATAGACATCCACAAGGAAATAGACAGAGATACAAATTGATTTACTAATCTTTCTGTTCATATAAAGTTAAAGACTGACAATTATATCAGAGTATTAAAAAGGAAGTCAGAGAATAAAACTGCAGTATTCCATCACCATGCTATTTAACCTGCCAGTAAATAGATAAAGGAAAAAAACAATACAGAGTATTGTAGATGTTCCTCTAACATCCTTTTTTCTAACTCTGAACTCTAGCATTCCTAATTTGTTTACTAAAATGTTATGTTTAAGATTAAAATTATCTTAGCAACTCCTCTCTTTCGTCTTCACTTAAAAAAGCTATTTTTACATATTTTTTTGCTCAGGAATACTTGCCTTAATTTATTCACACATACTTGAGACTAAATAATCTATGACATAACTGTTTGTTTTCTGAACTTTTATGAGGAAGAAGACAAATATCCATCATGAAGAATGCAAAGCACTCCCTCACAAGACCAAAGCAACAGTGCATGAAATTGAACTCAAAAAGAGCCTCCATTCTGTGTGACTTCTTGGCTGACACAATTCAGATATTTATAGCTTTACGAATATGCCACTGGAAAAGAACTTGAAGCTTTTTCTAGCTAGGAAGGATTAATGAACATGTGCACCTGGTAATTACAGCACTCCATCTTTCTCAAAGCCCTCACATTGCCTCAATGGCAGAAACTGTAATGAAAAACCATTGAAAATATCAATCTGCAATTCCATAAGTCATTTAATTATTAAAATATATAATCTCTTTTCATACTTTCTATGAACTATGCTAACAGTGGTATGCAAAAAATCATACTTTTTCCTTCATATTATTACCTGGAACACCTAATTTAAAATGAAAAATTCATCTGATATCAGCTTGGGGTTTAACTTACTCTAACCTCAGATTGGAAAATGCATGGTAATAACTGTCAAATACTTCTGCAAGAAAGAGCAGAAAAAAAACCCCAACAGCCTGGGGTAACGCATGCAGTTTCAAGAGAAAAATTACACACTAAATTTCAAAAGAAGTTTATTTGAAAAGAAATATTTAAAGATTGGGGAAAACAAGCATTCTGTACTTTTTTCCTAAAGAAGGTTCTCAGAGTTATTGTCAGGTGAAAACTTTTTAAGAAGTAATGCATGCTGCCACAAACATTTGTCTAATATACATACCATTAGAAATCTACAGTAGCTGGGGTACTGTTTGTTTGCCAAAACACTTCCTGAATAAACTTCAAAAACACTATGCACTTCATGTTCTATTTTGAGATTAAACAACACTGAAAAAGCTTGGAAAATATTACAAAACAAAAGCCACTTTACCATCAAAGTAGTAAACCCCCAAATAGTCTATGACCATCAATATTTGAATTTTCTCATGTTATTCTGACATTTGATATAACAGTAACCCGAAACAGCCAGATACATGAAGGGATGAAGCAGACCACCCAAAAGTAAAAACAACCTTACTAATACAGATTATTTTAAGCAGAAAGCCTCAACTGCTTCACAAGTGAAATTAAATTTTAAGATACATTTTAGTGAAGTCCTTAGCTATTACAACATTTGAATGAAAGCCAATTATAAACTAAATGCACAGACATCTATATGGCTCTAAGAGTAGTCTTTTAAAAGATATTAAAGCACAGTATGAGATTTGAGCATTAAAAATGGCCTTTTATTGTTAAAACATACTGTTCCCTGGTGGATTATAGAAAAAGAAAAGGTTCCAGTAGAGATAAGTGTGCATGAAATGCTCTCTCAAGAGTATTCAGCCAAACTGACTGCAATAAGGGGACTTCAAAAAGCAGCAAGAGAAGAGATGTTCAAAGCACCTTGCAGCTTTGGGCTACTGGCCTCTACTGCTGTTTTTAATACAGTTAGGTTTAACTTGGGAGCGGATAAATAATTGACAGAGGTATTTTCAGAAAGCTTTGATCACCGCACCGTTTGTCACAAGCTCCGAAGTAGTCGCTGCGATAACACTTAATCTGGGGCTTCTTATTTCAAGTACAAAAGCATCCCCTCCCACCTACTGCTCGCAGACTCCTGCATCAGAGCAGGAGACTTAAGATGCAGCCTGCACAGCACTAACACGCCACGCTCTCCGCCGGCAGATTCCTTCTCCAGCACGCCTATTTTCGCATCCTTACCTTTAAAAGGCTGTCCAGAACCCGCAAAGTTCCCCCAGCCGGTTTTAGTTCAGAGCATCCAGCAGTGCATCCGCACAAAGCTTTGCCATTGCGAGTGTGAAGAGAAAGAGCTGCTGGGATGCTGAATGGCACATCAGCCAACTTTGTGTGTATCCGCGGCTCCCTGAAAAAGCTGGACCGAAATTCCCCTCGCCTGCGGATTGGATTCAACAGCACTCAGTGACTGTGAGAGACAGCAAGGATTTGAAAGGGGAAAAGGGAGAAGAGGGAGGGGGAAGGGAGGGGGGAGCACGTCTGAAGAGAAAAGAAAAATCCTGTCCTGGATACTGGTCGTGATAAGTCTTGGCTGTGAAATACAAGCTGCTCTTCAGAGTCCCACAAATACTTGCAAAACTACTCTTCTGTAATGTTTTCATTGCACTGTGTACCATGGGATGCCATCAGTCTGACAGCTGATATTTCAATATAGAATGTGTTAACTATTTGCCTAGCTAACATATAAGGGGATAACACAAGCATTTCAGCCTTCATGCTGAAATCATAAAAAGAAAGTGCAATATGTGAATAAAACTAATTTTAGATATACTTAGACTATAATTTTCCTATTTCAGATTATTTGTGTACTCATTTAGATTCAACTAACTGTAAAAAAAAGATGTTTTCTTTTTTCCCTGTTAAATGTAGATATTGAAGTTCCCATATAACAGCCCATCAGTGTAGACTGTTCCACCTGTGTTAGTTATCCAGTCCTTGTAGAAAATCCACCTATAACACTAAGTTACACCTTTTACACTTTATGTGCTTGTCAGTCTAGAGTGAATCAGAGTTTGCAGAGATGCTCCTGGCACATTACACCTGCTTTAAATATTCTTTACCAGCACAATGCTTAAACCATTCTGAAATGAAACATTTTTACCTGTTATAGCTAATGATGTACATAGTATATACATTAAAAGTTAAACTTTATGTATCTAGGAAGATCGGGGCTTTTTCCTTGCAAATTTGGCCATTTTAGGAACAAGTTTTAATAACATACAATATATTCTTTATCACACAGTCTTTCTCAGACCATAGTAGGGTACAAATTTATTTCCGCTTGCTGACAATGAAAATACCATTTTCTAGTGGCTCTACTCTTTTGGCACTGGCACAGCAATTTGAGGTTAGAAGTAAAAGTGCCAGGAAGATAAGAGGCCAGATGTACCATAGAGGTGATGACCTCATTTGGCAAAAAGAAAAATATTTTTGGCATTTAGTTTAAATAGCACAGTTTATTTCAAGTAGTACCTTTTTTTAGTGAGGCTGGGTGAGGAGGAACACCTCAATCCCCTCCAAGGTCAATAGGACCCATTAAAACAAGTAAGACACATAATAAAGGTCAAGCAGGAAAAAGAACCACCAAGGTAAAGGAGGTGGCTCACAATTGTATCTATTCAGCATATTTTTTTTCTCTACAAACAAACATCGTGTCTGTCTAAATGTTAAGGAGTTTACATTCCAAATTGCATTACCAATTATGAGGCGTTAAATTGGCCTGTATAGGTTTTCCAGCTCCTATTGACCTCATCAAACAGCTGTGATTTCTAAGCAATCAGTCTCTAATGAGTTTAGAAACAATAAAGAGAAGTTAAAATACCAGATGTATTTAATTTATCTTTAAAGGAAAAAATAACTCTCTTAAGATGTACATCTTGCAAACTTTAATATGTACAAAATGTTCCTTGGGTTGCATTTTTGGCTAATGTGTGGAGGAATCATCCTTTAGTGACTGAAAAGGAAAAACAATACTTATGCTCTTCCTGTGTCTTTTTAATATAGTTAGTGCCTTATCAGCACTCAAACACACTCCTGTGAACGGCTCTAGAAAACTACCTAGGATGCTGAATACCTTAGCTCTTTTTCAATCTTGTCTTGGTTTTATTGTCTTCTACTACAAACATCTGTAATGCACTCAAAATTATACTGCAAAATTTAAAACCAGGTAAAACCTGTGCATTTAATGAAGGCAGCATCTCAGAGAAAGAGCTGAAATGCAAAACGTAGCTATTAATTGCAAGGGAAAAATTCTATACAGCCACCACAAGTAAAGCTTATAATATTGCTGGAATGTTCTGCCTTAGAGAAGTTTTTTGTCAGTACTTGTTAAGGCTAGTTAAGAACACCAAAATAAATAGATAAAATGAATAAATAAATAAATAAGTTACTATAATAAATACTTCAAAACATTAATTGAAAGGTAGAATACAGGCACATTGAAAGGGTTATGAACAGAAGGTAATTCTTAGCTACAAGTTCAGTGATTAAAGTATTTAGCTTTTAAGGACAGTCAGTCCATCATCTTTCCTGTGCACAAAAGTAATTGAAAGCAAAAGAGCCGTTACAAAAGGCAGTTTAAATGGTTTGTTTGTTTATGTTTGATGACTGTTTAAGTAAGCAGGAAACCAGATAACCTCTCTGCAAAAAATTCATTATGTAGCTGCTACAGCACTACTTCAGGAATCATACTGCATACACATTTCATGTGCACTGAGCAGTCCCCTTTGTGTCGTATGCAGAAATATTGCACACAAATATTAAATATACATTTGTTGTTCCTTTTGACTGTAGTGTACAAGGACCAAATGTAAAGAAACTTCCTTGCAAAAAGATTCAAGTGCTAATCCCAGTTTTGATTTATACTACACCCTAAAGTAGTTTTACTTTCCCTCCTGACATTTTGCAGCCTTTCAGTGGAGCTAACACATCCCATCTCCCCAATCACAGTTCTTTCAGAAAACCAGAGGACTAGACCCTGGAAAACAAAAGTCACTAAAATGACCCCACTGATTGCAGCTATCAAGGAGTTATACAGAGATAAAATGGTTTCTAAGTTATCCAAGCTTGAGTGTGTGGAGAACAAACTTTGACTTAGCAAATGGATAGGAATTCAACAGAGAGATGTGTCTGTGTTTGCCATGAACTCTCCTACAACTGTCAGAACTGCATATTTAAACAGATGTAGATAATCCACAGCAGATCCCAGATAATGTGGAAAACATTTAACCTGAATGTGAAAACAAGCACATCAGTGTAGAGGGCCCATATTCAGAGTGTTTTGTGTCCAGACAAATCTCAGGAGAGTTTCCTCATTGCTCTTGATCATCATCCAGAACATCTCTGTAAGGAATGTACAAATGACCTTGCCCTGATTACTGACACTTATGCTTGTGACCATAATGGAGATTATATTCTGCACATTAAACACAAGTCTGTAGTGTGATTTGGGTAGCCAAAACCAGAAGTCAGGAAAACTCTCAGGAAAAAGAGTGGCTTAAGGTAAAAGCAGTGCATGTTACTAAATGAGATTGCCAGATCTATCAGCTTTCAAAATTTGATTCACTGTCCTGCTGAGCCTGACATCTTTTGGTGAGACAGGTATCGTAATAGGAATGCAGAAGAAAAAATAATTTCAGCAGCATTAAAAGGACTGTATCTCAAAGAGAGTGCTCTTTTTTTGTAAAAACAGCACAGAAAGGGGCACTTTATAGACAGGTATTTTATTCAGCTAGGTTATTTCCAGGAGGTATTAAGAATCCACAGGTAAAGGAGACACAGAGGATCTAAAAAGGGCTTTCTATTACCAATTCTCTATTCTAACTGCTAAAAATGCTGCCATTTTGGCTTTAAGCACTCCTGTCATTCCTAGGCCAAAGGTTCTTGAAAACAGAATGCATAAAAGATGCAGTCACACCTGAAGTTGTCATAGTTTATAGGCTTTTGTAGCATGTAAGATAATGGTAATATTGCCATTAAGAATTCTACAACCCTCAGGGCTCATAGTATTCTTTATTCTTTTAGAAGTTAAGTTTGTGTTTTCTACTTCCCATGACTGTGAGAGAATTCAGGAGCTAACATTGTTAGGGAAAAAGGCCCTGCTGCTGCAGCACACAATCAAGCACTCCAAGTATTACAAGGACACAAGTAAGAATAAAAAATTAAATTAAGAGCAAAAGAATGAAAAAGATAACCTTCAGTTAGCCCTGAAAAGGTGAACACTTCCTCACAGCACAGGTCCCTGTTCAGCAGTGTTTAACACATCTGCAGGAGGTAGTGATTCCCCATCCCTCACTCCCGTGTGTGCCAAACAAACTCAGGAGGCAAGCTCCTTTTTATTGGCTTTTTACAGACCGCTTACCTACTGTGAAGTAGATATTTCCAGTTTCCAGCTATTAGACAAGAAAAGGTCTAGTTATAATCCATTATAAGCTTTCCTGACAATGCAGGTTTTTCTGAACCTTGAGCAGGAGGTGCTGTAGAGGAGGATTTACTATGAACTCCTGATTTACTCACCTCCACTCCTGTTTTCATCTTGATCATTTTAAGTGACTTTTGTGAAGAGGAAAGTCAACAGATTAACCTTAGGCTTTGTACACCCTCATTTGAACTACACCCATATCTAGCAGCTATCTCAGATCATCCAGATGACCTTACAGACTTGCTAGATACCATTAAAAAAGGTGCTTAAATTACATGGACTTTTACTTTGTACCATTTGTGAAGAAATGTTGCACAGTTTCAGTATGCTGGGTGGCCCCATGTTGGAAGTCCTTGCATAGCAGGCGCAGTATTCTGCAGATGTTCATGAAGCTGAATTAAGTCAAAAGACTCAGAACTCTCATGGGTGAACTCAGTCACTCAAAAGTACAATTTGTTTTGTTGATTTCACCTTCCATTTTTCTTTTTAAATAACAAAGTTTTGATGTAAGCTGAGTTTTGTTACTGTCAGCGAAAACAGCTTAATGTACAGATACTAATTTTCTTAAAAGTTTGATTAAAAAGAAGTGTATTAGTAAGGCATATTAGTATAACACACCCATAAAAAGTTATTAGCAAAGTTCTAAAGGGATGGAGATGTAAGAAATTTCTTAACACTGACAATATCAAAGATGAACACAGAAAGGAGTAGAAACTGCTCTTTCACCTATAACAAAAAATCCTGCCTGTAACTGTTAGGGCACCTGCTGTGCTATCAGCACTGCAGATCTTTCTGCCAATACACTGCCTGTTTCTTCTGATGGGGCTGCCATGCCCTGTCTTCAGCTCTTGGCACGTGCACAGATTACTTCTGGATTCAGTTGTGGGTTTATCTCTAAATTTGCTTTGACTAACACATCTGAAAAATGATACTGCCATATCGTGCAATGCTTTCTCTTTCCAGGCAGATTAATTAATTTGCCAGAAGCCCTTGGATGAAATCTTGCAAAGGGCACAGGGAGGCTCGAGATGTGCTCTCTCTGTTGGTATCACCAGTCCTGATCACCTGCCTGTTGGCTGAAAAAGTGACTGCTCACCTGACAGTTAGCAGGGAGGAGGAGTTCACACAGAATTCTCAAACTGCAATTCACATCATCACATCTCAGTCAATTGGATTGGGCCTGTCCACACAGGACATTGGATATGAGATTTTATAGATTAATTAATTTTTAGCAAAAGATGTATTAAAAGATGGCAAACTTCCAGGACAATAATTGCTTTATTCTCATCATGCAACAAATATAAAAAAAGCTTATTTTTTATCTTCAAATTATAATTCTCATTATTACAGTTGAGAGAAAAAATGTCAATAACTGTTTTGCATGTTAGTATTTTTAGACCACTTGCCATATATCTTGAAAAAAATTATGAGATGTATTACAGGAAGGTCATCAGCTACATTAAACACTGTGAATAGTTTCAGTAGCTCTAATATATAAATTTACATATATCATCCTACCACTGAAAAGCACATTTTAAAACTAATATTTGATTTTGCTCCTTTTGCACATCATGTGGTTTCATTCAAGATGAAATTTAGCATGAGAAATTGTCCTGTGATGAAAAAGAACATCACTCAAAGTGTGCATGCCAGTTAGAAAGATGGATTTATTCTACTTCAAAGAAATGCATGTTCTATTTAGACTTGTATTTTATCACACTGGGTTTGGATCTTAAATATTCATTTTGATTATGTATTATTTCACTGATTTATTCACTCGTTAATTCAATCCTATAGTAATGTGATCAACTTCAATGGATATATTTAAACTGTTACATACATTTTATCTTTTTGTGCTACACCAAATTCCTCCATCAAAATAGTTAATTAAGGAAGAAAATCAAATTTTTCTTAATCTCACACTAATGCATAATTTTTTCCTTGAAAAAAAATACAACTTAATTATGAAAACGAATCCATGAATTATATGAAGACATGTGAGTAATATTAGAAATGAGCATAGCAAATGAAAAGTCGACACAGTATTCATGTTTGATTTAATACATCAAAAGTGAAGCAAGAGTGTGTCTAGAGAGCTCATGGGTCATATCATCTGACAGATATGTAATACCCAAACGAGTGCTGATAAGAAGATAAAAAGAGATATATCTGTTTTTGTATCTAATGTTTTGTGAAGTCTGTTTGTACCTATTCATTTTGGTGTCTCGATTACAAAGGCAGTGTATTAAAAAAGGACTTGGGACCTCCAAATTTTTTCTCCTCAACAAGATTTTTTTTCTGACTTAGTACAGAATCATTTATTCTATTCCTGATTTTCAAAGAATCTGAAGGAGCCAAGTTCTCTTATCTCAGTGGAATTGATGATCCTTTAGCCCCTTGCTTCTCGGATGCCTTTGAAAATCCTACGTCCTTTCCCTGATTATCCGTCTATTGAAGAGAACATCAAATTTACTTATCTGGGGTATCCAATATGAAAAATGTGCACACATTGCTGAAAGATGATGGTGATGTGAATATGATCAAAGGGAAACATGGGGTTAGATTCGGGAATACGGCAGTGATAATTTAACTCCCTTCAGCAGAGGTAAGAGTGATTTTAAAAAAAACCTGCTTTTTTATTAGCAAAAAAGGAGGGGAGTACAAGGCTTACAGTAAATAGAATGTCATTCAAATTACAGACACTTAAGTTGATGACAAATTCCTTTCTTTTTTTTTTTTTTCTTTTTTTTTTTACCCTTTCCTTCTTCTGCTTCTTTTCTGACTCAGTCACCAGCATCAGCAACAAGACAGTTAAAGCAGCTACAGCATCTCCACATTTTCAGGAGCACAAAGTACTATCATGTTCTATTTGTGTCATAGCTGTGGCCAGTGTGACAGGCTGGAATATTACAAGGATAGGTCATCATTGAGAAGTGGTATTTTATTTCACAAAGAAAAAAAAGTTATAAAAAAGACAGCCCTTACCTAGTAAGTATTTCTGTTCTCAGTCTATGTAACTTATATATTGATAGAGAATTTCATGCATAGCTTATGCAAACTACTTTTTAAACAATTGAAAATATCAATGATTGACAATAGCTACCAATTAAAAACACCACTAAGACTTCTGTTGATGTGTTTACAGTTGTTCAATATAGATTTCTTATAATACCACTTTCTATATTTGGAATATTTTCTGCTTCTTTCTCATGAAATCAATATCAGCTAAATTTTTTCTTTTTCCCCAAAAATGGAAATAAAATATACAGGATATTCTAGAAATTTGTTAGCAAAGTCATCTAATTGTTTTGTTGTTGTTTGTCCTTATTAATTGTCAAAGCTTAGAATTGGGCTTGATAAGGTATATGTCTAAAAAACTAAATAAAATCATTGTGCATAGGGTTAATATTAGGAAGTTGAATAAAATATAGACAGCATCTCAATTGAATAAATTAATTGTTGGAGGCTTGAACAGAAGTCATAATAGGGAGAGAATACTGCCACAGTTTGGCTAGATAACACAGTTGCAGATAATAGTTTTATCCATCTTAGGAAAGCTGCAGAAGTATCACTGAGTCTCTTCAAGGTCAAACATAACCCTCATATTGTATTGCTTATACTGCTATGTCAGGAAATGATACATCACAGTTATAAATTTATTAGTGGGAAAAAACCTTATGTGCTATTTGCATTTTGAAAGCAATATTGAAACATTAACTCCTCCATATTCAAAACACCCTAGAAAGATTGTTAGGTAGAACAGATCATAGAATAACAATAAAAAGGAGGAAATTATAGTCACATTTATAGAAAAAAATATTTAAAACAGAGTTAGATTAAGTATTTTCCATGTTTCTTGTGTTCATGCAGATGCAATGAAAAATTCAGTTCATACAGATGCAATGAAAAATTTTCATTAGATCAAAACAGCAAAAGAAGAAACTGGATGGCTATATAAATTCCAAATACATTAGGACCTGCTATTACTGAAAATAGCTTCACAGTCTTTTACATGTAGAATTAAAGACACCAATGAAGATCATAAAATTAAACTAAAAATTGACTTATGATTCAGTTGAAGATCTCTGTTCTTTCAGACCAAAACACTGCTGTTTCCTACCTTTATGTCCTGGGCAGACATTTTGTAATGACAGCTAGTTAGGAATTTCATCCAGTAAGAGTCAAGAGACATCCAAGAAGATATGTAGAAGCGTTATCATCTTCCCACCCCATCTCCTCCAGTTTTAAAGGCGCATCTATGTTCTCTCTAATCTAAAGGCACATCTATTTTCTCTATAACTCTGCCTCAATTTTGAGCAGTATCGTAGAGCTAGTTATACGGTATTCAGATCAGCGTTACTCCAGTTTCCCATACTCCTATTCCCTATAATGTCAGAAGCAAGTGGTCATCTACTAACTGTTTTAAAAGATACAATAGAGGAATTTTTAACAAAGTAAAAAAATGGTGGAAAAGAGAAAACTGGATCCATTTTGAAAAATTCAAAAACTTTTACACGCTCCCCAGCCATGGAAAAGCTGATGCAGACATCCCTTTTATGCAATGTAACCACCATTTATTAACTCTGCCCCAATTAGGTCAGAACTAGCTCCACACTATCAAAACTATCAAGCCAAAAACCTCCAGGTAGTAATGAATGACATTACACATTACTTATATTCACAACATATTTTTTATAATTACAACATACTTTAAACCTTATTAAATTAGTATTTTCAAAATTTGTTAGCTATTTTTATGACAGCACTAGACAGTTATTAGAACTTCGCTCTATCACTTAATACTCTTTCAGAAGGGAGCAATCTAAATGAGCAATCTACAGTCCATGTCAGTATATATCATATAGCCAAGCTTTCTTTTGTGTAAGGAGGAAAGTGTCATGGTCTTGAGCATAAAGCAGAAGCATGAAGATCTCTGACCTTAGTCCATGCAGTGAGCAGATCTTTTGGACATTTGAATCCTACAGAAGATGTCAAACAGGAAGTTTAAAAAATTTCCAATAGGGAGGGAAATAGCTGTTTAAATTTGATTATGTGTAAAAAAGTGCATTCCTTAAACTGATTATCTTTATTTATTTAATCATTTTATTCCTCATCAGGGCATTTCACATTAGATAAATATACCCAGGTTTATGAAAAAAGATTGTTTCTTCCAAAATAACAACAAAGAAAGATAAAGTCTGTTTCGGTTCTCAAGTTTGGTTTGGATGAAACACTCACTAGGACTGAGCCAGACATGATTGCTGGGAGACCTTTTCCTCTCAAAAAGAGTTATTATAAAAAAAGGATAGTATGCCTGAAATAAAACAGGTTTCAATGTAAGTTGATGCTGCAGACTATAAAAATAAATACTTTAAAAGCATATTTAGCATGAGAATTAAAAAAAAAAAATTAGAAAGAAGTACAATTAAATGCTTGCATTCTGCCTTGCTTCTTCAAACTTCCTGCCTGTCTTTATAGCTTATTCTTGAATCTATTCAACCTAGAGTAAAGACTTCCTGCAGAAAACCTATGAATCATTCATTTAAATGGATAGCTCCCAACAACCAGAAATAATAAAATTTTTTGTGGACCTCCTACCTAGGCTCTGAGGAAAAAAGAAAATTCAGCTTTAGCCATTCAAGTTAAAGTTGTCTTCAACAAGCATAGACCTTTACAAACTAGGGATATCTGAAGAGAAAAAGTTCAATTAATTGCACCTAATAATTAGAGTAAATCAGGCAAAATATTTATTGTTCAATGTCATAAGGGTGGTATGCAGGAAAACTATGATCATATGGAAGGGTCTTTCTGATCTTCAGGCAGGAAACCAGCAATTTCCAACTGACAGGATTAATTTAAGAAAGAAGAAATCCTGGACACAAACCCACTTGTAATCCAAGTTTTGCCATGTCATTCAAGTTCTTATATTCCACACCCCTTCTGCAGGTAGTGCTAACTGGAGGATGCAATTTTGCACAGAAAATCTCTCCCTCACTGGGAGTAGGTTGACTGTGGCCTATACAACTGTTAAAATAAAATTTAAAAAATATGAAAATAAAGAATGGAAACATATAACCCTAAACATTTTATATTACAATATTATTCCTACAGTGCAGTGATACTGAAAAAAAAGCCAAAACAAACAAAAACCAAAAGTTTCTTCAGCACTACCAATTCCCTGATCAAACACTTAAAACAATTTTCTATTTTAATTGGAAAAGAAGGGAAGTGTACAAATAGACTTTTGTCATTCTGAGTTTTACTTTTTACTTTTTTAGAAGTAAAAATAAAGTCGAAATTTTTATTTGAGGTTTTATAGGCACACATAATTGTGGAAAATGTGTTAGACTATGTTGCTTTTCACAACCATAAAATTTGGCAAAGTGAGAATTTCATGCTTGTATTCACTCTATCATGGTAACAATGAGGTTCTGTAAATACTTTTCAAAATTAGACCTTTTAAGTGGTAGTCATCATTCTTACTATCAAGTTTCCTGACAACTGAATATCTGTGCTTCCATTAAACCCAAAGTGCTTCAGGAACTGCATTACACTTTATACTTTTTTTTGGCTCTCTAAAGAGATACCTAATGATAACATTATCTGAAGGGAATAAGGGGATTTTCTTTTTCTTTATTTCCAATGAGGTCTATCACTGAAGATCTGTCTTATGAGTCTGCAAGACAAAATTATAACAACAAAGGCTGTGTAAAAAGGAAAGAGATAGAAAAAACCATAATAATCCATCTGTCAAACTTTAGAATTGATTGAAGATGTTAGAATAGAAATACATAAAGACTAGTTTCTACCATCAGTATTTTTGACAAAGTCCTGCTTTGCTTAGCCCTGATTATTTGAAACCCTAACATAAGACAAGGAGATTCACTGACCAAAAATAATATTTCCTTTATGGATGGCTGCTATGAATATTGCAAAAGAGTTCTTGAAACTTTTGCAAAAAACTCTTCCAAAAGTGCATGACTTATTTTCTCCAAAACAAGTAAACTCCTTGATCCAAGACTGCAAAGTATCAGTCATGGTAGAAACAGGACTTTTCTAGGGGAATAAAGAAAGACAAGATAAAAAAGCAAATCTGACAGTGTAGTTACTGAAAGTTCATTTTAGAGATGTGGTTTCTGACCATGTCACTACTACATTTCAAAATCACCTGTTTGCCTTTCCATTTAATCCTACTTTTAAAAAAGCCTATGGCTTAAAATTAGTTTTACTACATCTCAGTATTACTGTATAACTAGAAAATGTTTCTCAAAAAGATAAACAATAAATGCAATGTCCATAGACAAATTCCTCATTTTTATTTAGAGAAAAACATCTGAGTTCTACATTTTATCTTACAAGCTTTTCTTGATAGACCATATGTTTCTAACATTGAAAGAGACTCTACTTGATAAACTGACCATAATAATAATTTATGGACATACATGAATGAGTTACAGTGACAGATGACAGTTCATATTTTGCTTTCGGTGCCTCACTTCACACCATTTAGATACTTTGAGGTCCAGTGGTAGGACACAGGACCAAGTCTCTCAAAACTCCAGTCATCCAGTGTAGGATAGACTGTGGAGATCAGATCACCAAATAATTTTTCTGCTATATAGAAATAGCATGTCTTGGCATTGCCTTTATGAGTACATACGCAGAAACCTTAAAAAGAAAGCTTGGGTAGAACATACAAAGTAAGAGTGCTAAGAGCCTATATATCTATATATCTATATATCTATCTATATATCTATATATCTAATCTATCTATATCAAGATCTATATCCTGTACATACAATCATATTCACTCAGAAATCTACTATGAAGTAGAACTCTATGATGTAGAAGGGTACAGGAGATGGCAACCAGCAACCAAACATGGAAACAAAAAGTAGACATGCTGACATATGTCAGCAGCTGCAAAAGACAGCCCAATAATTTTGATGGCTTTTGCAATGGTCCAGAAATTTTTCTGCTTGTTATATCTCAGTTGAACTAACATTTAGTTCAACCTCAGCTGCTTTGGGTTTCATTAGGGAATGCATTTAATTCAAAATAAAAATTGTGTTACTTAGATTTTCCCAGTTATGGGAGATTTGACTTGTTTCTTTTATGTTCTGGACTAAATTCCAGGGATGCCATTTTATTGCAACAAGGGAAAAAATAAAAAGCATTCTTAGATGCTTCCTGAAAGGTGCATTGTCCTAACTTTCAGAAATCATCCAATCATGTGCATGCTGAAACACACAAAGATTAAAAGAAAAACTTAAACATTTGAATATAACATATTGTTATACTTTAAGACATTATTTCCATATCATCATCATGTTTCTAAACTATCTTAGCCTTCATTTCTGGCTTCTTCCACCATATTTTCTGCTTGGTTTGGTGCCATGTGATTTTGAGTCACGTCTGAGTGTTTTCCCTACCCATATTGTGTGTATCTTCCACAGCTTTTGCTTCCAATAAAGCTTTGTAAAATTTCTTCAAAGAATGATTTATACAAGGTAGAAAAAGTGCTACATTCGTATGTGAAAATTATACTACAGTATTGTTCTCCCAGGAGCCATAAACAGATCAGAGTCCAGTCTGTGCTATGGAAAAAGAGCTATGAACCTCACTGGGACTTTTAATCACAATATTCTGGCTCTGAACTGAAGATCCATTTTCTCTTATGTCCCATTGGACTAACAAAAATCTGTTTGTTTATGGAAGTTAATTTTAAACTTTTAGCAAAGAAAAAAAGGATACTGGAGGTGTTGCCCAGATTTCAATCAAGCTTGACCTTATTCCAGAAAAAAAATAAAAGTGTATTGTTGTGTAGTGCTTTCAAATCAGTTTTTCAAAAACTATAGATACTATTAAATATTTTTTCTGTGTCCTAAGAATGTTAGGAAATACCCTTAAAAACTAGGAATAATTGTATTTGCACCGATATCTGTGGACATAAGGAAATATGTAAAATAAATTCCCATCTGGTCATACTTTTTTCAATGAGTGCCTTCAGCTTCAGATCTGCACTGGGTAAGTGACTTAATGCAAGAGAAAAGCCACTAGAAACTTCATGCTTTATCACTGATTTTATGTAAAAAGAATGAGAGTCAAAAATCTGACAAAATACCACTCACAGTGTCGCTCCATTTATCAGAGAGGCCATTGAGATTTTACCAAGGGGAAAAAAACATAAAATGGTATAAAACACAGTAAAGAATCTCTAAGCTCTCTGTGTGATTTTTTGACCTTTGGGTAAGACTTGAATTACAAAGTTCTAGAGCTAGATTAGGACTTTTGTTGATGATAGACTAGATTAATGGGATAGGGGAAAATACTAAAAATTTCTAGATTTTCCCTGAATGTTTTTATTTTGATTATGACATCTGGAAAATTTTTATATACTTAATAGAATATGGCAACTGATTTCTGGCTCACACTAGGACTGCAAGCATTGGAGGGCTGGAAATATGGAATGGAGGGGAAGAGTTTCCCTCTTCTGACAGAAGGACATTCTGACTGATACTGGTCATTGTTCTGAATGACTTTATATGATAATGACAATATAAAAGGAATAATGTTAGCTTAAATCATGGTTATAGCTAAAGAGGTGCTTTGGAAATAATTCTATGCAGAAAAGGAATATTCTTGAGCTGTGTTACAACCTCATATTCATCCAAATACAGTATTTTATGCTGAAATATGCATGTTAGTTATTGCTTGCTAAACCCTAATTGGTACTTGTCCTGATCTGTCATTCTTAAAAAATGGATATATTAGATTTATATATTCAGATATATGTGTGGAAATCACTGGTCCATGTCCTCATGTCAGACAGCTGAGATCTAAATTTCTCACTGCTATAATGAAAGCTGTGAAAGACTGAATTCATTAGAATGCAAGGGTCACTTGACTTGGCAAAAAAGGCAAAACCTGTATTATACAGATCAATGGCAAGAAAAATATTTGAATTTCAATTTCTAATATTTTGATTTTTTTTGTTTGCTTCTTCTTATACTCTCTTTAGGTTTTTTCCTGTATAAAGTACTTATATATCTAAGAAAAATTACCAGAAGTCAGAAAACAAAAGGATAGAAAAATTTTAGAAATCTTAAAAAATCTTTAAAGACATAGATACTTAATCCAAAGATCTTAGGAACTATACAGGAGCTGTGTAAATAAAATCCAGAAATCCATGTAATAATGGAATGATGAGAGATTCAAGAGGAATTGAGTTAACCGCAGAAAAGTAAAAATAGTAAAAAGTGAGGATAGTCAAAATTTCAGATTTCTTACTTACACTTGAAACTTATGTGCTAATGCTTTTAAATTGGAGGTGTGTTGTTTTTAGAAATTTTCAGCAATTTGAAGGCAGAATGGGGAAAGAATTACTTAGTCTACTGTTATATTACTTCATCAGTTCCTTAATGTGCCTAATTAGTATGAAGCTATTATGGTATGGCAGTCCAGTAATACTCAAAATAATTACCTAGACCTGTTTATACAGTTTCTAAATTTGTACTGTCTTCATGAGATCAAGCACAGCTAACATGATTAATTTCTGCCTTCATGATAAATGTCTCTGAGGTCAAGGGTGTTCAAAGATTTTAAATCAGTACTGTATAATAGCTGCTGATATTAACTTTAAAAGTAATTGCATCCCATTGAAGTACTACTGACAGCATTTTGAAGCAAAAGACAATGTACCTAATAATGTAATAAACCAGCCTAATTAGGGTTCTAAAAATCCAAACAATTTTGAATAACTCTCTTTTTCTACCACAGAAAATACTGCCAAAACCAAATGGTAAAATGGTCTACATTTTAGCTATTGTGAGCAAGTCTGCAGGTCTACAATGCATAATAAGATAGGGTGCTGTAAGTTCTTCTATAAATCTCATTTTGATTTGAGATGCCACTTTGAAAACCTTCCATATGAAAACAAATTTCCTAATATGTTACATTTTAACTGATGCTTTATTTTCTGCATCAATTATTACTCATAAGGACCCTTCAAAGATGTGGCAAAAATTTTTTACCATATTCTGAGCTTTAAGAAAGAGAATTTATATTCTAAGCTTCTCTCTATATTATTTCATGCTTGTATGCTGTTATTCTGTTTTTCGATGAATGTGAACAATTTTAAAACATAAGTAAGAAATATGGAATATTATTACTTGCATACATGCCTTTTACAAATATTCTAGTCATAAATGAACCTCAGGAAATGGTGCACATCCCATTTGTATTATAACATAGTTCAAATTTTTTTTATGGGATCATACTAAACATAACTTCACTTGGTGTCTTTCCATTAATTGTAGAATTTAAACTCAGCTTATGCATTCACACTAACTTTATCAAGTTCATCTCTTTCTTTTCTCCTGCTGCCATGTGCTCAATATAATAATTTCTACTGCCAGAAAATGCATGCTTTTTTCAGATACCAATATAAGAGTCAAGTAGACTAGGATGCTCTTAAAAATTTGAAAATTAGCCATACAGTCATGAGATAATTACATTTCATTAAAGTGATTTTATTCCTAAATGTGTTATTAGCTCCCTCAACTACTCACAGTTGTACTGCAAATAATCCAGCCACATAGGCAGAACAAAATGTATTGTAAAACTTAATGTCTCTCTGTCAAAATACAAGATGTACGAAATTTTTCCTAATTAGGAAGATGGGATTAAGAACAAAAGTTGTATTCAAAGATTGTATTCTGAAAATGCACTTAGGTTACCCCAAGGGTTGTGTTTGAAAATATCATGTCTTTAAAATGCATAAAGTCTGTTGAGACCTCACCAGAAATACATCAACTATAAAAGAATCAACACAAAACTAGTCAAAGCATTAAGTATTATAACAAGATTAGTTATATGAATGAAATAAAAGGAAAATATTTGCTCGTCAAAATAACTTATCTGAGGAAATGAGGATACAGCAATGTTCCTACTTGTTCCTTATTGCTGAAACATGCTTACAATTCCATCTCAGTCCAGACTGATGTTTCAGTATCAAAATAACTTTGCTAATTTAAGATTCTTAATATTGTTCTTTGTTTCTCAAAACTAACATTGACAGGGATTTATTTTGTTGTGTTTGGTTTTTTTTTTAAACTAAACATGACTTTCACATTGACTGGTCTCCAAGGATTTTGGCAAATCTGCTGGAGCCCAAGTCAAAATCTCTAAGCAATCTGATTTTAAGTTGTATTAAGGGAAAAAGGTAAATCAGAATTTGAAGACTGAGATAGTCTCAAGTGATAGAGAACTTTAGGTCTTTTAGTAAGCAAAGAGAAAATGAAGCAGCACATGCACCAGCACAACTGAAAGTACCGTCTACCTCTAGGAATAAAGAATTCAAAGCCTGCTTAAGGCCTTGAGCACTCCCATAATGAAAAAAAAAAACAAAACAACAAACCACCAAAACACCATCCTACAACAAATCTGAAAAATAGTGAAAGCAAGAGAATTGTGGACAGAATAAAGTGGTAAAGAATCAGCTATGCCTGGAGTCTTCATTGTGACACAGACAAAGGAGATAGTAAAATTCTTTGAAGGCATATAAAGAAATAGTCAGCTTATGATTCTTCTGTGTTTTTTCTCAAATATAGCAGCTACCTAAATCTACCTAACTACAGTACAGTACAAGATTTTGTAAATGATGGACAAAGTCAGGAATGTCAAATCATCTGCAAAATCATTAGGGTTTGCCATACACTAAATAGTATTGCGAAATGTGTTAATTTCTTTGTAAATGTAATTAAACAGTGACTATGAATATCTGAAAAAAACCAAAAACAAACCAACCAACCAATAAAAACCAATATGGTAAACTTTAATTCCAGTTTTAGCTTTACCATTAAAAAAATGGAATTCTATAACAGAAAAATCCAGTAACCAAGATGTAGCACCAGCAGCATTTCAAATATAAATGAAGCACAAATATCCATGAAAACCCATTCCCTTTCAGTTTAATAAGGAACATTTATCTATTAAAATGAAATATTCAACATAAGTCATAGACTGTCTACTAGACCTTGGGTATTCTAGAGAAACAAAAAATAGACCGTAATGGTGCCTTTCTCCTCCATCCCCAGGCCTGCTCTACCATTTTAGGCGCACCTGAGAGGCTTTTACCAAAACTGCTGAGTGATGAAACACTTGATCAGACCAACTGTCAGGGTGAAGCATCTCTGGCCATACAGAACCAGAGGACACAGTCTCAGCCTGCACCAAGAGAAATATAGGTTGGATATTAGAAGAGTTTTTTATGGAAAGAGTTCTGGAATGGCCTGCCCAGGGAGGTAGTGGGGTCATCACCCCGGATGTGTTTAAAAAAAGATTGGATGTGGCAGTCGGTGCCATGGTTTAGTTGAGGTGTTAGGGCTGGGTTGGACTCAATGATCTTTAAGGTCTCTTCCAACCTTGTGATTCTGTGAATACCAGAGGCTCTTGCATGATACAGGTGGGAGAACACTGACTGCAACAGGAACATCAGCTGCCCGACCCAGGTGGGGAACCATCAGTCATCCCCTGACAGCCCTGAAATATTTCCTACCTGAATCAGTCCACATGGAGTGGTACAATTTTTGCTGGAGTTCTAGAAGAAATTTTCACATGTTTTAGAAATTCCAGTAGTAACTGATCTGAGGATGGAAATTTTGCAGATGAATAAGCCAATCATCTCATGACCCTATCAACAGTAGTCCTGAGTGAGTCCCTTTGAGATCTTCTTGAGCACTGTGGGCTGTAGCAGCTTTGAGTGGGCTCTTGGAGCTCCAGAACCCTCACGTTTGCAACACTCACAAAACCATCCCTGATGATGAGGCCTAGGCTCACACCCCCTCATGCACTTCTTCTCCTCAATGTGCAACCCGTTCCTGCTCAGAAATATTAAGGGATTTGACCTGAATTTCACTGAAATTGAGGGGAATTACATTTATGCAAAGTTGTACACCTCTCTTGATGCGCAGGCGTGTGAATTGATTTTGGTATGAATGTTGTTATCGTGAATCTGTAATTAGGCTATTGCCTAATTTAATTGTAATTGGGTCATTCTCCCTATTTGATATTTCCTGATTAATAATTTAGGATTTTCAAAAGGTTAAATTTCCTATATTCCAAAAGCATGATGTACTACAGCAAAAAAATTAAAGTCACTAGAATTAATTGTTGCCTTTTCTGTGAGTACTTTTAAAACAAAACACGTACTGTTGTGGTCCTATTTTTTTCCCTTCTAAAACAAACAAACAAACAAATAAACACAAAGATAATAAGTTTAGCATCCTAATTTCATTTACTCTCTATTTTGTCTTGCTTATGGCAAGATTGCAGAACCATCAGCCTTGTGTACCAGGAACCACTGCTGAGGGTATTACAACTAAAAAAGAGGTAATGAGGTAGGATAATGATAGTAAATTTAGAAAATACCAGAACAGGCCTTTTTTGAGGCAGTATCACAAGGATGTTTCCAGGAGCATGAGTTCCTCTGAGTCTCAAATCCTATAACACTGAGAAGTAACATAAGTACTAACAAAAGACTCAAAAGAAAAATTCTTGTCAGTCATCGTAAATGATATTGGTGTGTCTTCCAAAAATCAAAACAGTACATAAATATAACACAACCTATGGGTTAAAATATGTTAGAGTACCCACTCAAACTGAAGTTTAAATTACAAAATCATTTAAGCTAATCACAGTAAGTATTTTCAGTCTGTTCCTAATCTGTATTGATCACAAATGCAAAGTTTGGCTTTGAGATCTTGAGAGAAAACCCAGCTAAAACTGAGGCCCCATATCACCAGACTGCAATTACACACAAACAATCCCTGCCTTGAAGCCTTTATAATCTAATAGAAAACACTGCAGTACTTTGTGTTACTGGAGCAGTTCCTGAGCTCTACTTTACTCTTGAACAACATCTACCAAATGCTCATTCACTCAGAGCAGATGTTAATTTGTGCTAAGAATTCTGTTAGATTTCTTGACAGAAAGCTCTCCAACAGTTTAGGTGAATTTAGAAAGAATCTCACTCTCTGGAAAGTTAAGTAGACAAAATCAGATAGTTTTGGGAGGTTTTCTGGTTGGTTGGCTTTTTGTTTGGTTGGGGTTTTTTGTCATTGAAGGCACAAACCAAAGTCTTAAATACATTCATAACAAAATATTCATATTTGTAGGGTTTTTTTTTTCTTAAAGCAGTCAATTTCATAAAATAACCGTATTAAAACCACAACATAAACACCTATTAGCAAATAATCCTACTAAACTCAATGATTTACATACCATATACAGAACAGATCTTTTCCAATTCAGCTGTTAAAAGCAACTCTTAAAGGAAGAATGTCTCATGCATTATACTTCAGATTGGTGTAGTGCTTCTTGAAAAAGCACAGAAAGAAATTTTTTGTGATCAGACCCTTTAGTTCATCTTGCAGTCTCAAGAAACAACATTCATTTTTAATTTAAGAAAACTGTAGTGACTCAGTCATGGAACACAGGATGAGCTTTATGAGAGATAAGTAACCAGATAATGTAGCAAAAGAAAAAAAAAAAAAGAAAAAAAAAAACCCAATCGTTGTCATTAATATGTTCTTCCTACTAAGAGAGAGCAGAGAACCACCTTGTCTTGCTATGGAAGGCAATAGAACATGGCTATCAAATAATGGAAAATAAATAAATATAGCTGATCACCTAATTCATATAAAATAATTGGCTCCTATTTCCAGGTTTCAGTAGAATAAAACTTATATGAACTGTCTTACATAACACAGGTGAATAATAGTTCCCATTTCCACCACACTAATGGTAAATTAACATTCATAGAACTCTCTGCTCATCTTAGGACTCTGAAATTCAGAAATATTATTTTTTATATACCAAAATTACTTCCTGGATATTTTAATTTGACTTCTAATACCAACCCAATAGTAGGACCTTGCCTAGTTTCAGTACATCTTTATAAATCTTCTTTAAAACTACATTTCCAGAGAAATGACAAATAATTGATTTTGACTGTCACCTTAGGGGGAATATGGTGAGACACATAATACCGTGAAACTGAGAAATAATTGCCCTTCTAATACAGTAACTGTATATTGAAAAAGCTGTTCAGAATACACTCATTTTTTCTTTCCCTTCTAGCATTTTTGACAGGACTGCCCTTTATGCATGCCAAGGCTTTGCAGTCTTTATTAAAATAACAAACCAAAACAAAACTCAAGAAGCCATTTTGAAATTAGCAAAATTCTGAGATATGTACATCTACAATTTATTTTGCCAGAGCTTGAATACAACAGTCTATTATACTCTTGTTCTGATCAATGCATAAACTGATATATATTATAATATATAATATATATTATATATCCTTCAATCAGTCAATAAAAATTGAAGCTTGTAAAGTCTTTGTATGTGGGGCAAAAGAAAATATTTATTTCTCCTTTTAAGTAGAATCAAGGTAGAATAGTTGCTTGAATTTAGAAGATTTTGCATTATGGCAAATGCAAAATACTTAGACCCACAAAATAATAGTTTGGGTTTTTTCTGTAGTGGTCTTCATTCCATTGTGAAAAGTCAAACAGATTTTAAAGATTTTAAGAATTGTGTAATTGATATAATATTTTTTTTCACCCATCAAAAGCCTAGCTTTTCAATGAGAAGCTACAGCATATCTGTATTGTGTTTATTTTAGAAGACTGAAAAATACAATATTTGCTGTCTGCTGAAGTATAATAGAAAAGAAAAAGATTGAGATCAAAAAATGTCTCATAAATATCTAATGTTGTCTGGAACTTCTGCCATAATCTTCACTAAAATAATATCACTTTTTGATTTTTTTTCAGTTTTTTATTTTAGAAAGAATATTAATTTCATACACAACTTGATGTGAGCAACAATATGAGAACAAATTTCTTGCAGCAGCTTTAAATAGCACAAAAGAAATAAATAGCCTCTCTCTAAAATACTTCCTTACAAGTAGGTGTTGGTAATGAAGTATTTGATAACTCCTTAACACAACGTGTCAAATAGTTTTAAATAAAGTAATTTTTGGAAAATAATTACTCCAGTTTTCTAGATTTTTTAATTTCATATGATTGCGCTCTCTGAGGTTTTGTAATCTTTTTGACAGCGTAAGGGAAATGCTGATCCTTTGCTGCCTGTTCTGCATAAACTCTAGGGTTTTGATAAGGCAGATTTTTATAATGCAGGGTGGTTCTTTTAAAGCAGTTCAGTTTTTGAAGCAACCTAACATTAACCTACTGTCTTGTCCAGCTGATTACTACAGGGCTTTACTTTATGGTTTTAGATGGCAATGAAAATCTGTATGTGATAGACAGAGCTTGTAAAATCTGTAGGGATGAAAGGTTCTAAATAAGATTATTAAAACTATCCATCTGAAAAGTGCCCGATCAAGACCTAGTTGTACTAATTTATAGAATTAATATGTACAGAAAGCTATTACCCAGGAGTCTTACCCTTCCCTGATTGTTTTATGTAAGCATTTTTAATGGCCAGGCCTAGAGACTCCCGGGCTGGCCAGTCTTCAAGTGACAGGGTTCAAGTCTCAAAAGTTATCTTCACATCTATGCATCAACACCCACAGATTTAATCATATGTCATAGTGATCTGTGATGCAATACAAGATTTTCTTTTGAAAGACTTATGGAACTAAACCAGATAATTTTTTTGAGGTAAAAGAGCCAATATTGTCCACTTTCAAAGTATTTCCCAAAACTTGCAAGACATAGTCAGATTAACTACTCTATTTATACCATGATAAAAGAATAAATAAATTTAACCCTGAAGTGTATTATCTGTATATGTCACTCATTAGAAATGTCCAGATTAGCCCTGACACTAAGATAAATTAATTAATATGAAAAAAAGGCCTCCTCCATTGCCTTTATTTTTTATACACAGACAAAAAAATGCTTGTGGAATAGGTAGAGACCTAAATAACTTTCCCAGATCCCCACATGCTAGCATTCACTTGAATTAGTGAGGATAAATTCCCCCAAGCAATGAGGCAGCTATAGTCAGGTACCACAAAGTTTGACTGATCCAGTCCGAGAACATTGTTTTCTCCAAGACAGAGGAAAAAAAAAAACATATTTATTTATTCTACTCATGTATAAAAATTATGCCACTCTACATCTGTGTGCTAGTAGCTATTTCAAACATTTTCCTAATGAAATGTTTGAAAAATGCATCCTAATTAATTACTTACAAGATTTAATTCCATTTTCAGAATAAACAATGCCATGATTTATAATAAAACTTAAATAAAAACCACAGATTGTCACCTAATGGTGCAAGAGTAGGCCAAATCACATAAGCAACTTTAAATTTATTATTTCCCATAGCCTTCAGACATTTTAATGTCCTACTACCAGTGACATTAAATTAATTAGAAACTTTTAATAGGATACTGTAAATTAGGCATTGTGTGCAGTAAAGAAGAATTAAATAACAGATTTATTTGGGAAGAAATATTTCTTACAGCTGAAATAATAAGAAAATATTTTTACTACAAATTTGAAATGAGCTATTTTGGTATTCCATCACTTCCATTAGCAGCAGCAACAAAGGTGAGGAGCCTTTTAACAGCAAAAGAAAGGTAAGGGTTCATATATATAAAGAAATTAACTTGTAAAGATCACAGTATTATTTAATATTTTGCTTAGTAAAGAAGAAGTGACTATTTTAAGAAGAATTAAGTGAAAATGAAGTCCTTCCATTGTTGGTAGAAATTCAGTCAAGCAAGGCCCAAGAATTTATTTTTAAGATGAGCTCTAACCAGAAAAAGAAGAGTTTTGCTCAGTTAGAGCCCAGGTGTCACACGTAGAGCTCATGTATATAACTTGAAACATTCCTCTGAGACCTTAGAAATGGACCAAAGATGGAAATCCCTGGGATGTCTCTGAGATTTTTCTTTCTTAGGGGCAGTAGCATTCTGCACTCAGAGGAGTTTGATAAGAGGGCTATACTCAGTGGAAAGAAAACCAGTGATCTTTGAATAAATTATCTAATCAATATATAAGAACTGGCAGCAGTCATGAATGCTGGCAATCATATTTACACCATTTTATATATCCTTCCAGAGAAGTCCTTTCACTATAAAGGATATTTTAGTATGTATCTTCACTGTTCTAATTAAATATTCTTGTAAAACAATGCTAAATATGTTTCTCATTTATTTCAAATTCTGTATTTTCTCTCTCTTACACAATCACTAAGCAATGATAGAAATGTCTTTGACCAGAGTATTTTGCTACAGGTCTAAAAGTTTTCTGACAATATCTCTCATCACTAAAAAAGCACAAGTAAAAATTGAAGTAGGTAAAACAAAACCGAACCATTTGAATCCAAATTGGAATAAAGAGAATCATAAATTATTGGAATAACCTTTATCACTCAATAAAGCAGGAAATACATGTAAAAATACAAAATCTATAACATGAAAGCCAAAATCATCATACATATAAAAGTATTTTTACAATCTTTACATTTGGGGGAAAACAGAACAAACTATCCACCTACTTTCCACTGTGCTTTCATGGTAGAAAATAAGTTGCCTTGAGCACTGAAACACTCTTTTTCTCCTCTCTACTCTGATTGCATTTGTGCTCTATTCCAAAAAGAACTGTTTAAATTTGGTGGTTATTAAATCATCAAAATCCATATAATCCAATTTAGATATAAAAAAGGGAAATTATTAGCATGACCATGACTTTCAGCACTGAAGCCTGGATTCTTGATATCCTCTTACTTCAAACATCTACAAGGCAAAAATGTGATGTTCCTGACAGTATGGTGTTGCAGGAAGGAGGTCTAGAGAAGGCATGAGTCATTCACAAGCCTATTGCAGGCAGAGATAAGTACCCTAAAATGTAAATGCTGGACAGTTCATTGTATGATCAGTTAAGATCTGCAATTTACAGAGCAATTTCTACATCTAGGGTATCCTCAGAAGGCTGAGTATAAATATTAGGGCCCATCACTCAATATTAAGGTCGTCTGAGACCTTAAAAAATAAACACTCTTGATATTTATGCCAGTAAGTGAAAACAAATACTTGAGAAACTAATAATAGCATAATAAGAATATTTAATCAATAACTTTTGAAAAATACTCATCACTGATCAGTCACAAAAAATTAACATTAATAAAATGAAATTTCCTCAAAATTCAGACCCAGAACTTCATATTTTTGCTACTAAAATTTCACCACATAAAATTATAAAATTAATTTAAACTTGAAACCCACAATTGCATACTAAATATAGACCATTGAGCAATTCTTAAAACCAATGCAAAGAAGAAATATTCAGAATGTTCTATATAAAAATGCTATTTTAAATTTTGAAGTAATGATTCAGGTATGTAACCTCACATCCCAGTTCTGAAACTGTTACAGAATTCCTCCTTTTGCAGCTTTTTGGCATGTACCTGTGACACATGAACAACCCCCCTCAAACCCCAATTCTAATCCTTGCTTGCTTATTTGCTGTATGTTAACCTAGTATTGGTATCCTGTATAACATGGTGATTTTGCTGGTTTGTTTTAATTTTTTTTTTCCTCATATGGAATGGAATGTAGATCAGGGCTGCAAGGCAGATCAATCACAAGATAAAGAAATAAAAAAACCAAAGTTTAGATAGATGACCGAAAATTCTATTCCAGCATTCATCCATGGTGAGATGCAACCACAAAATACAGCACCTGAGCCACCTTGTTGCTGATACAGATGGTATTTCAGTTTGGGTAATAGTGTGCTATTTTCAGAGCTCATGTTCCAGAGAGAGAAATAAGCCCAGGAAGTAAGAGACAAGTTGTCTGGCTACCATGTGAGAGCAGATTAGAAAACTGTGGCTTTAGTGTACTGAACATGGTCTGATAGGGAAAATGACTGCAGCCTGTAAGAACAGAAGGGGATAAACATCGAGGAGCAGATAAAACTGAACTACAGCTCAGTCCTAGCACTAAAATAAACAAGCTAAGTGCAAATGCAGGTGGCTGAAGAAGCAACAGTCACCAAGCATTAAGGAGTAAAGAGACAGACGAACCTCTCTGTCACAATAATGAGAGGGAAAAAAATCCTTAATGACTTTGAAGACAGAGTTTGATACATTTCAAAGGGATTACATGATATGCTATCCATGCAATGTCCTTTTTAATCTTGTGTCTTCTAATCATAAAACGTGTCAATTAAACTTTCTTAAAAACTGAAACATGGTATTTCTTCTCAGCACCATAAATTCTGATCCCAGAAAGTCTAGTGAAAACTTCACAATAAGAATATTTAAGAGTTCATGACCTGAAGTGAAACTATTATTAGATTTCATTCACATTATTTATAATGCATAATGTTGTTTAATACCATGCCATTATGCAGCAAAAAGGAACGCACCTCCCCTCCCCAAATACACTTGAAAAATGTAATTACATTTTAACCTCTATTAACATAATCATCTAATCATACTGTTGACTATTGCATTTTATATAAGCATTTGACTCTATGTATTTATTAAATATTAATGAACACATTAATCTTTACTTTTCCAAAGTAGTCCTACTCAGAAATAGTATTAAAAATCTGAAGGTTTTGTATATTTTTCTTTTTCTAAAACAGTTCCTTCTCCAGTACCAGACTATTCACTTGCTAGTAAAGCATTTTCAAACAAATCCTGTTAATTCTGAATATGGTTCACTAAGCAGCATGATCTCATTAATAAAACAAGTTGCTACTCTAGTAAATCAGAACGCTCAGCTGTTTTAACTGTTTCCCTAATGGAAATTCTAATGATCTCTTCAGTCAGCCTCACAGAAGCCTAACACTTTTGAAACAAGACCCAGCAAAATAAAGAAGCAATGAAAAGAATGGAAGCACTGCAACTTCAGACTTAGCATTCTGTCACAAATAAATGTTAACTAACATTGGATCTGCATTCTTGAGGTGAGGTGGAATATTTTTGCACCACTTGAATTTTCATTACAAAGGTACTTTTGTCTGTTTTTCTGAAATAAATGAAAATTTTTGAGTGACAAATTCATGAGTTCTTGGGATTTCTAACAAAAAATAGAAGGGAAGAAAGAAAAAGCTTGATGGATGGCAAAAAGAAAAGAACACTCTGCAAACATATATTCAAAATGATCTCATATGTTGCATAAGAAAATAATAAATGGATAACAAATGAGAAGGAGGCTAGGACAAAGGGAAATGTAAAACAGAAGCAGTCTTTTGCACTGAATATAAGTTTCTGCATAGCAACACATTATCTCAGGGTCTTTCAGTGTGATGTTCAGTTTGGGATGAACCTCTTTTTTAATGATGATAAGAAGATAATGCTTCTTATCTGCTGAGAATTATGAAATGTGCTCCACACCCAGCGCATTTGTAACATCCATAATGCATCTTACCTTTGTCTGGGCACTCTAAATAATCAACCTTCTCCAAGGGAAAATTCTGATTTAGCAAGGAGTTAGAAATAAATGGAAAAAAAAATCACAGATCTATTTTGTGTTTTTGGTAAACCTCATTTGAAGCTGCTTAAGGATCCAAGAATAGTGCCAAGGAAGGTAATGGTGCACAGGCAAAGCAATGAATGGGTAAGCCTTTGTTACATTTTTGGGTCTACCTAGATACACATCTTACCTTAGTAATATATATGTTTTTCAAATTGTGGGACAGAGAAAGGGAGTTGAAGTTTCAAAGAACATACACATAAGCTCTACTACCTTTTACATTTGCAGCAAAAAGCATCTTTAATTCCTTGATGACTTTCTAGTTTGTTAATCAGATCTTAGACACTTTACTTTAGTATTCAATGCATTGAAAGTAATGTGCTGAGAAAAAATTAACTGCTATTTTAACTGCCTCAGCTTAATATGTTAGTTGTATATTTTTTATATATTATCACCTGACAATTTTGTTTCCCTTTCAGTTCAGCAGATTTACAGTCAAGAAATAACAGTGTAAATTTTTTTAAAGTTGACTTGAAATACTAAAATTCAAATTACATTATTTATTTTTTTAACAGTAGGCCACGAAGTAGGTTAGTGCTGCATTCAAAAACACCTCTGGCTTTAATGTTAGACACACCTAACTTCTTTCAACCTGAAATCAAGTAATTCAATACAGCAATTCAAATTTACAAGTGCCAATTACCTTAACAGCACTTTTTTCTTATGCACGAATAGTAATTTATAACATGAATCCAGAGTCTGGTCAAGTTATTCAGGTGAAACTATCTACTTCCAAAACATCAGTCTGGAATTAATTCTTCATATCCATTACAATTTGAATTACAAAAGAGGGAAATGAAATAAACTACCAAGAAACTAGAGTTATTATTATCCTTATGATGCTCAAAGAGCTTGCAAGATGAAAAGCATACAAATTGGAACTGGACACATAGTAACTAAGTGGCTATTCTGTCACACTGCATTTCACAAATAAAAGCATCCTCCAGGTCCTTTGATTAAAACATGAAACAGACAAAATGAGCAACACTTGCAAGACATCATTCACGGAATATCTCTTGTACAGCTCAATGGCTAATCACATTTCTTCCACAAGAATTTAAAATTAAGCCTGATACTCCTGCTGGTCATAAATAACAAATAGAAATTTACAAACACTTTAAGTAAAGACCAAAGAAATATATAACTATGAAAGTACCACAATATACCATGTCATCCCATATCTTATTTCATTTTAAAATATATCTTACAACAAGCTAGTGAAAATTTTTAGTTAACCAGAAAAACAGACATCTGAACAAAATTGTCACTGTCCACTCAGCACTAGAAATCCTCCTTAAATGAACTGCAAAATAGATTACCCAGACCTTAAAATTTCTTAAACCCTACAGAAAAACAGAATATAGGCTAATCAAATCATACCTGGATAAATTGCTTGGTTTTCACAAGCCCCACGTCTCCAGCCTCTATCTGTGCTCTTGACAGCTTCTCTTCAGTTTCACTTAGCCAATGATTAAATCTCTTCATGTCAGAATGAAAAATCTGCCACTTTTCCAATGATTTGTCAAACCGTCTGCAAGTATAAAAGGAGATGAAATAACATTCTACTGATAGTTTATTTATTGACTACAGGAAAAAAATAAGGAGAATAATGTTGGGTTTCTCAGGTTAAAATCAGTATAATATTGATGGCATAATATATTAGCATTTATAACAGTTATATCAAATGGCAATATGGCAGCACCTCTGAAGTGAAATTATTGCTAAGCAAATGCATCACAAATCAGTTGTTTTATCAGTTTTAAAATCCTTTTGAAAAAAATGCAATGGTCTTCAAGTGAATTTCCACTTGCATTGTGCAAAGGGACTATTTAATAAAACCTTTTTCCTGTGTTTCACTCTGAGTATTTTATAATGATAATTACAAAAAAAAAAAAAAAAGAAAAAGAACTCCTGAAATAAAAGGATGATTAAAAAAAATAGAACATTAAAAAATTAGGGTTTTCAACAATAAACAAGGATGAAAAATATTACTACCATGTCTGCAAGTCTATAGTTCACTACAAAAAGACCAGATAAGTACTTCCAGCACTTTGGGAAGATCTGACCTGTTTTTGTCTAGAGTGACTGATTGATCTTCTGCTTCAAGAACTGTTTGAATTGGCCACTGCCAAATATGAAAGAAATGAAATGAAGACAGATTACAAAAAAAGATTCTAAGGGGGTTTGCAGATAGCCTACATCTTAAGAAATTCAGTTATCCTCTGTGTTAGATTGGTGTGGAAATGTAATAACTAATCAGAGATTAGCTAGAATGTTTTGTTAGAAGATCATCATTAAATGTGCTACTGTTGTTTAGTTTAATAATCCTCCTTTACAGGATTATAATAGATTTTAGGGTGTACTTAAAGGATAAAAACAAAGATGCTCAATTATTTCTCTATGAGATAATCTGGTTCTGTATGGGCAAACTATACAATTATTTGAACGTTAAGGAGTTTAATTCATCAAACAAAATGACATTACTGTGAGGGAATACAGATAATCTTTTTCATTTTACTGATGATTTTTCATTTTTTAGGAGAAAATACAAGCAGACTGTTGACCTGATTAAACATTGTAGTCACTCATCTAACTTACTAAAATGACTGTGATAATTTATCATGGTTAACATATTTTACTGCTCAAAATTATCAAACCATAATTTAAAAGTGCAAAGGTGCATTATAACAAGTTTGTTTTTTTTATAACTACCTTACTCAGAGTTACAAGGAAAAAACAATTTTACTTTAAAATATCGTGTAGAAAATAGAATTAAAATCCATTTCTTTTGGTCCAGAATCATCACTCATTCTGGACACTATATTAAAGCATCTTTCCTCCTGTTCCTCACAAAGTAAAATTACTGTTCTCAGCATGGGAAGCTTATCAGAAGCTTAAATGTAAAAAATTCAGTAGGGGTTGATATTAGTATTCTTGAATTTGCATTCCAGAAGTTGCAAACTTAATCTCCCATCACTGTAAATTCTTCCTCCATCTTTTGCTCTGGGAAATAACAGTTGTAAGGAGAAGAAAAATAGAAAGTTGCAAGAAGAAGAAGAAGAAGATATGAATATTTAAAGCTTAAAAGTTCCCAGTGCTTATTGCTCATGTCTAAAAAAACCTTGTTACTCTCAGTATAAGTATAAACCAATACAAATACTCAGTATAAGTATAAACCAATACAATAGTAATGTTTTGCAAAACATAAGTGAAAAACAGAGAATTTATCAACAGGCCAAGTGACTAACATTCAAGGCTCTTAGAGTGACTAAATACCTAAATAATGTTACAATGATAAGAGAAAATGTAATTTTTGCTGCAGTGGCAGGTGTGGGTGAATTTGAACACCATCAAGCAGCTCCCTGCTCTGGGAAGTTATGGGACACCTCTCCTGAGTATACCTAAGTGAGAGTTTCCCTTGCTGAATCTCTGTATTCCATCTCCTTACACATGATACCACTTCCAATAGCTTTTTAAACTTTAAAAACAAAGAGGCTTCTGTTTGTTTGTTTGTTTTATCATGAGCAATGCTGTTACCAGGTGGTGAGTTCAAAACCCACAAAAGGAGAAGCCTAATTAACTACCAACGCTGAACAGCTAAATTGCTGAAGCCTTGGCAAAGCAGAATGGAGAATAAATTCATAAGAGAGCAGTACTCCCAGGACTATGAAAACTCAGAAAGAGTATGTCTGCCTCAGGAATCCCCAAGCACACAGTGTGGAGCAGAGGAAAATTAAAGACCTTGCACACCCTTACCTAGGGATCCACCCTTGTATGCCATCAGAGACAAGTCATTGAGCTAAAATACCCTTGTGTAGACATTCATCTGCATCTTCCTCTGCTCCAACCCTTTCTCTCTGACCAGTATAAGACAAAATAGTGGCTCATGAGTGGCCACTAATAGTGGCTGGTGGGTGACTGTCTGAAATCTGGGCACTATTTCCTTTCTGATGTGTTTCTCTCTGGTTTTCTTAGCACATGCTCAATAACGAGGTGCAAAGAGACACCCTGAATCCAAGCAGGAGGTTCTGGATGAGAATGTACAACTGGCACACATTACAAGGCACCTGAGCATTGTAGACGAGCTCTGACACAATAAGGCAGCTTTATTCCTCTATCTTGAGCATGTTTGGGTTGATAAGCAAAAAAAAAAAAAAAGTCACACTGGTCCAATTTTTTTATATATGTACTGACACTCCAGCAGGGACCATGTTAAGCAGTGGCTTGTGGGAGCAATTTCATTTTATCATATTAGTACATAATGGAATTGTTTTGCCTCTAGAGAGCAAGAAAGAAAAAAAAAGCAACCAAAGACAACTGCTGGGGTAATACACAGTACAATTTACATTAAGTCATAAAAGTATTGGTTGTTTCCTTTCTTCCGAACCCTTGGACCTGACACTCTATAAGTAAAATTTAATATTATTTGGTAGCATTGCACATAATCTTGCACAGAGATTTACAAATGCCAGTTTGGATATACACTGTCAGTGGAACTCTAAAGTGTATAATGGGATTGCACTTGATGGTCTGTGTCACAAGGCTGGTGTTTTTAGGAAGCTGTGCAAAGGTGAAAGGAAAGACCTTTGAAAACAGGGAAGACACAAACATAAGATTGAGTACAAAAGGCTACTAGTGTGTTGTTCTAAACCAAATCCTAATTTTGCATCCGCATTTTGATTAATTCCTAGATATTTTGATAACATTCCTTAATAAACTGTGAAGCCCACTTTTGTGACAGAATCTGGTTCAGCAAAACTTCACAATCAATTAACCCACAAGAAAAGAATGCTATTTATACAATTTCCTAAAAGACATGATTTATGTAATGGAAATTGGTTTTGTAAGAAACATGAGTTTTATTCTTCATATTGGCAAAAACATTCCCTAAACTTAATTTCTATACTCTTGCTAAACAATGTACTGTAGGATTATGCTAATATTAACGCAAGAATTTTGCACTTTTGTCAGCTTAATTCTGCACAATTAGCACCTTGTAAAAATACACAAACATCAAAGTAGTATAAATAATTATGTATTAAAATGTAAGAGCATTAACATTACTATTTAAGGCCATTCTTACACATAACAAAATAAGAAAACTTGTTCTTGTCAAGCAACTTCTACAATTAAATTGCTTAAAGAAAGACCTAACCCATTTTCACAGGTTTTGATGTTTTCATTTGACTTCACACAATTCGTGTGAGTTCTTAATTTATATTTAATTCCTATATCCTCTCTACATTTGGACTCAAAGTGATTATCTAATTTTAGACACTGCTATATCTTGAGCTTGATCTCAGGTTTTGCTGTGGGACCATTCTGGGACAACACTTAGCTCTACAAATTCTATTCATACCTTTGCAGCCTTTCACACATAAACTACCAAATAAATAATAAACTGCAACCAGAACAACCATAGCAATGCCATCCATCAATTCAAAATTTAATTTCTCTCCTCTTCCCAGAAACTAGGTTCTGCAGCATGACATAAATTAAAAAAATTGTACATTACAATTACATTATAAATATTTCGATATCTTGAATTGTATTGATTGTATTATTCTTCTTGTCCTAGTTAGTGATACCATGCCTTTCAGTGTCTATCTCTATCAAAGAAAATGACAACTAATTTGGCCAAGAAAAACCAATTTCATGTCAGTCATTGTTGGTTTTCAGGCATATAAAAATCCATTTTTTATTAGACATGAGAGCAATAAACTTAATAACCATTTACAATTAATAATTATACAGCAAATGCATTAGATTCTAATGGATGTTGTTGTTTAAATAGAAACACTCCATAAAATTTATAAAACATGCATTCTTTTTCTACACTAACTAAAGTTATCTCTTAGGCATATGAACTTGAAAATTGCAATTCTTTATTTCCTACAAAGTTTTCCTCCATCAGAACAGAGATGCAATAATGTATTTTAGAGAACTTTGCCTCAACACCTGAATTAAGTGTAGGTAACATTTCCATAGAGAAAATAAAAAAATGCTTGATTACTGTGACCTAGGTGAAAGAGTAGCATATTTTGCAACTCTCTTAAACATTAAAAATGCCCATGCAATTGCTAATAAAACCAAAAATTTCATAACTTTTTGAAGCATAAACACCAAAAGCATGATAAGGAAAGCCCAAATCAAAAATTTTACATGAAACAAACAGTGACTCAATTTTATGGAAATCCAAACCAATATTTCTGCCTGCATGTGAGGGGTATTATACACATTTCATCCTCGAAAGGTGACAGTGCACACTGCACTTCCAGCCAGAATACTGCAGCGTTAGTATTACCCACCCTATGGTTGCATCCACCTGATGAAATTACATATGAGTGACAAATCACATGAACTTCTGACTGTCAGGGTGATGTTCTCCTCCTTTCCCGAGACCAGGGGCTCTGACCTGCTTTAGGCCAGTTCTGATGCGGCACAGCAGCATGAGCTGTCATCAGCCTTTTAGGGAGAAATGACTGTGAGAATCCTCACCTGGGGTTTCTGCCCAGCGCTTCAGGGCCAGTTGTAAACTCAGACCTCTGTGGTATTTTCAGGGCCTCTTGTCGAGGGGAGGAAATGATTAATCTGACCCCACGTTCTTAGAAGGCTAATTTATATATTATATCATATCATATCATATCATTATATATAATATGATATGATATAATATAATATAATATAAATTATAATATATTAATTATATTATATTATATTTATTATATTATATTTATTATATTATGTTATATTATATTATACTAAAACTATACTAAAAAATAGAGAAGAGATACTTACAGAAGGCTCAGCAAGATACTAATGAAAAACTTGTGACTGACCCGCCAGAGTCCCAACACAGCTGGACCGTGATTGGTCATTAAGTAAAAACAATTCACATGTTGGAGAAACAATCTCCAACCACATTGCAAAGCAATAATACACAGGAGAATCAATCAGATAATTATTGGCTTCATTTTTCTCTGAGGCTTCTCAGCTTCCCAGGAGAAGAAATCCTGGTGTAAGGGATTTTTCCAGGAAATATGACAGTGACAGACCTTGACCTGGGCTACTCTGTAAGTCTGTCCACAGCACACCTTCCTCATGCAGCCAGAGCCAGCTTTGCTCTCCTCTTTCAGGTATTGGGGAAATTTGGCAGAGGTGCCTGCTTCCAGCCCCTTACCCCAACCTTGCTGGGTCTTGACACTCTCAAACAAACCTTCTGGAGCTCTCCAGAGTTGGAAGCCTCAAATGGCCAGTGTGCTGCTGTTCACACAACACACCAAGCAAGTATTTCCACTGTCCTTCAATGTCCCAGCTCCTGTGACTACAGGGTGGTGGCTGGAAGGTGGAGCAGCCAGCACAGAGGACGCATGTCCTCCTAAGGGGTGTTAGCCTGCCTGGACTGCCCAGCTACACCCACTGACCTCCCATCCCACTGACCAAGTGTCCATTAACTGCTGGAGCACACTGGGCAGGCTCCTGGAGAGAGCCTCTTCCACCTGGGTTTCATCTGAGCTAAATCCAGAGCACTCTTTGGAGTGAGACAGAGCACAGAGAGCAGCTGATCCCAACCCAAATGAAATGCTCATGGACAGATTCTAAGTCAATACCAGTGAAATCAAGCAGTCCATTCTGGTTCCCAGGTTCTGCTGCAGTTCAGATCCCGTCTGGGACCAGGAAAAATGGTAGTTTCCACAGCCTGGACACAGAGACAGGTGCAAGACTCAGATTTCTAGAGAGCTGGGAAATCATATCCAATTGGGAAAAATCAGTTCTCAGAAAATCTTTAAATTACCATCATAATTCATAAATAAAAAAATTAATTCCAGTGAATTTGTGGCATAGAGCATATGTAATGCTAAGTGCATATTACGGGACGTCCCCTCAGTAGTCCACTGTAATTACTATGAAGTACTTAAATCCCATGATTTCCAATGACAGAGTTCTTAGTTCAATCTGTAATAACATGTTTTATCCTCCAAAATTGCCCTGTTCAATTTTATGGTTACACTTCCTTTCTTGAAATCCCCCCACAATAGAGGCTTTAGAGCAGGAAGAATAACAGAAAACAGATGATACCAGTTAATGCTGGCTGTTGACTCCCTGAGCCTGAAAGATGTTATTTATCCTGTTTAAGGTGTGGTAGATGTGTACAGAAATATATATATACTAGAAAATTAGATGTCCTTCTTTCACCGAAAATCATAGTAATAACAGAGCACTTAGCATTATCTTCTTAAAATACTGATGTCTGTATTGGCACTAGGTATTTTTTATCTTTTACAGATTTTCAGTCAGTTAAAAATCTTTCTAATAAGTGATTGTTGCTTGTTTATCTTTTTTTAAGTTTACAATAAAATTTCATTTAAAACCCCTTTTACCTTTAATTTGGAAAATTCATTTGAGACAAGAAACCTAGGTCCAAGTAACAGTTACTAGGTCTTATTGTAAGAGCAGCATATAGTAAACAGCTCTGTTTTTTCTGAAACTAAAATGTTGATGACTTGGAGAACTTAAAGGAATGGAATAGCAGAGAAAACTGTATTGATAGAGAAGTGTTCATCATATTGCTATCAAGGAGAAAATATTTGTAAGTAATAAAGAGCCTTTCTAGATTAAGTACCTTACAGTATCTTTTCTGTGTTTAACAAAAACATCTTAAATAATTCTGACAACCAGTAGTACAACAGAAAAACACAAAAATCTATCTAACTAATCTAAAAAATCTGTCTAATTTCAGAAAGTATATTTGCCAGTATCATTAGAATTAATAAGTATTTTCACAGTAGTGGCATTTGAATGCTTGCTTTTTACCTTTCATTTCTGTGAATAATGATTTACTGTAAAGAAAAAAAGTATTTGCTATGTCCAGGATAAACAGGAAAGAATGCATTTTGTAGAAAAGGAATGGAAGGCACTACTAGCACCTAAAACCTAAAAGAGGTTAGAAAGTGGCATGTTTATGAGGGATTTTATATATATAAAAACATGTATATATATACAAATGTATATTCCCCATATAGAGATACCTTAATTATACACACTAATTAAAAAAAAAAGTTGAGAATATTATATATATATTAGTCTTATGAATGACAAAAGACCTTTAACACTGTGAAGTAAAATTTATCATGCTAGAATTTCTTACTTCATGAATAAATAGCAAAAGACATTTTGGCAAATTCATATGCTTGTAACATGGAGAATTTAAACAATGTACAGATGCCTACAAGGATATAATAATTCAGAAGGTTATTATCTGTAGTAGAGATATGCAGTAGAGAAGTTATATTCTACTACTTGATCCAACTCAGGAAAGTTTCTAATGACTGGATGGAATAACTTCCAGAAAACAATTAGGAGTCCTGGAGGTAACTCTCAGAAGCATAAACTGCGGCTGTCCAGTACAGGGGAGGTTTAGGGTGTATCAGGAAAAGGTTTTTCACCCTGAGGGTAGCTGGGCAGTGGAACAGGCTCCCCAGGACAGCGGTCAAAGCACCCTGACAGAGCTCAAGGGGTGTTTGCACAACTCTCAGGCACAGTGTGTGACTCCAAAACTGCCCTCTGCAGGGCCAGGATTTGGACTCAATGATCCTTGTGGGTCCTTTTCAACTCAGGACTGTGATTCTGGGTCCAGTAAAGAATCCCAGACACACTCTCTGTTCATCACTGATCTCAAGAAATAAAATATATGTGAAAGTAGTTCAAGTTATGCAACAAGCTATAAATTCAAAGACATTCTTGCTGAGATGATGCCAAAGGCCAGCTTTGTACAATGTTACATGGTCAGCTACCACTGCAAAGGCCTTCATAACTCTTTCTGGGCAGTGGAGAGTTTGCATTGCACATCCTATTCTTCAGTAATCAGGAGGAAAAAAACAGAATATAATTGAAACAGATCTAAGGTTAAGCAGATTAAGACAGTAACAGGTAAGTTTAATGCAGTTTCTGTCTTCAGTTATCTCCTACCTCAAACATCTTTTTTTTTGTTTTGTTTTAGAACACAGAAGTGAACCAGAAATCTAGCCTTTGGGGATGCAGCAATACAGCAAGAATCAATGGAAGCTGAACAGACATAGCCTGCTTATCAGAGAAAAGAAGCTCACATATTATGAGGCTCTGATCTTTCATAGAGTCTATATGTGAGTCCCACTGGACAGACAGTAAGAATTATTTACAGAATAAAAGCTCTGAAATGGAACATAAAAATAAACTTAATTTAAAACTGACATGTTCAGTTTAACAATCTTTATTCTCTCTCAGTAAAGAAAGTAATTAGTATCTACTACTTTTAGTAGTATATACTACTACTTTAGTATATACTACTTTCTCAGTAATTAGTAATATAACAGAATATATGTGTATTTATATTAGCAGTCTTTAAATTAGTCATAACAATATTATGAGTTTGTATACTCATTCATTTAAAGTTTATATTGAGATATTAGAGCTCTGTTTAATAATATAATTAACATATTCCATTCTCTTCTTATTTGAGTACATGAACTTTTACTTTCTTGCAGAACAATGTGCAATTTTGAGCCTAAAGAACTCCAGTTAGATACCAGGCATAAGACATTATGAAGAGAAAAAGATGAGATTTCAAAGCAGTTACAATTAACTTTTAGTTATTAAGTGTCCCAGCTAGAGATATTTTTAGTTAATACCTGTTAATTGAACTGTCAGGTATATTAAAACAGACTTGATTAAAATGTCCATACTTTGCCACTACTACTGTGACCTAAGTATTTAATAAGGCATATTTTACTTCTCTGTAGATAAACTAACCAAAGAAAAGGGATGCACAAAGCTCTGCAGAATATTCATGTTGCGTATTTCACAAAGTGAATTTTTTGTAATCCGTATTTTGATGTTTCAGAGAGACCCACTTTGATATGAAAATTCAGAGCTATAAATCTTTTCAGTATTATGTCACAGAAGAGAGCCTTGGGTGCTTTGTTAGCATAGAGAGTTGGGCAGCATGATAGAGCTACCCATCCTTTAAACATGCCCACACAGTCATGTTAACCGGCACGTAATGACTTCCTAGGCATGCTTACAGCAATAAGACTTTTAGGGTCTTTATCACCCCATTGTGTCATACAAAAACATTAATCAGGGACCATGAGACATTAACTCCAGAAACATTTTTTTGAATTATGTACATTTGGCCTATTTCTTTCTGCAACTGCAGCCTCGGGAGCTACAGAATTTTTTGTGTCATAAAAACCCCCTGAGAACTCTTTCTAGGAAAATTGTCCAGGATTCAAAATGAGAATTTTAATTGTTACATAACACAGGCTTATGCTGAATTTCATGCAGATGTTTTAATTTGCCCATAAAATCAAGAAGTTTGGAATTTGGAAATAAATCTTCCAAGCAGGTTTGCACTTTTCCTCAAAACAAAATAAATAGTTATTGTTTAGACTGTGGCAACATTTATTGTTTCATTAAATTTACAAAAAGAAAATTGAAGTAGGAAAGAATCTGGAGGAAGACTGTGAGCAACACATAAGAGAAGAAGGGGCAGGGCAAGGTGTGGGCTGGAATAATATAATTTTTTTCTTTAAATACTGATCCTCTTTGTTAGAAGGAAGTATGGCATCTATGACTATTAATATTTAGCACAATGAGCAACCCAGTTTTCACAGGAAAAAATGAGATGCTCTTAAGAGCAATAAGGTACAACCAAGAAGTGAAGATTTACAACAGGGACTGAAGAGGCTTCGATTCCCTGCCCTTATTAATCACATTTCCCACCTTACCTTGTGGCTGGCATCTCAGGGATTTCCAGCCTAGCAACACATTTTTTCTCCAACTCTTCAGATCTAATAGAGAACTGCTTGCCAGTTACACAAGTTAGAGAGAAATGGCACTTTAGACAGGAACCAACAAGAAATGGCAGTGTCTCCCTGGAAGACAAACCTGACACTCCAATCCCAGTCATGGCCCATGACATATCATGACTGCAAGATAATCATTACTGTTTCTAACAATGTTTGAACAAATAACCAATAATTTAAATTGTCATTACATTTTGCCTCAAATTTGCAGAGCTGTAGTTCCAGAGTAAAACCTTTTTTTTTTATCAGTAGAAAAATGCACTAACTCAGATTTCCACAAAAAGATTTTTAGATTCCCAGTGCTTTGTCTCCAGCACTAAAGAAAGTCTTGAAAATCCCTCCTAGCTTGCCAGAGCAACAGGCTAACTGCAGTGGATGCTTCTGCAATTGGTTCTCCACAGACACTTTATCCTCTTCCTCCTGTAACTAGGAAACCCAAAGCAATAGTCCCTGGAGGACAAAGTAATGACAGCAGAGAAGCTCTTTAAGCTTAAGCAACTTCCCTTTCTGAAAGCAGAAGGGCTATACAGTCCCATTTACAAGATGACAGCCAGCTTGATTTCTCCAAAAAGAAAACCCCTGGAGTAGTTTAAAAAAGGCTCTCAGTCCTCTGCCAGCTCCTGGGGATCAATACAGCATTTTCATTCAACTAATTTCTCCCAGATTGCTGTGGGAAAAGACATGCTAAGTTGTTTAACTAGGGAAGAGCAGTTGTTTTCGATCAAGCTGTGGTGAGGTACTTTTTTAGTTCTCTGGGCCCTGATTACATCTTCTTCAGCCCCAGGTGAATCTGGCAACTGTCACAGGAACATTCCAGCGCTGGATAAGAATCATACTGATCCTAACAGGGATTCTGCAATACAGGATGGACTGAAAATATTATGAAAGTGGTGCTTAACTCTAGAAGAAAGAAATAACTGACTAAGCACATTGTGCTCTGTAAACACAAATAAAAATACTGCATTCACACCAAGATCTTCCTTATATTTTTTAGAGAAATCACACTTTTGTTGTTCCTTTAACAGTACAAGGTCAAATAAGTAGATTGAGATTTTTTTAAAATGTGTTTAAAATTCAAAACTTAGGGCTCTACATACTTAAAAAAACAATAGCCAAGATGGTGTTTAAATTGCTTGAAAATAGCATGGAAGAAAACATGCTACTCATTTGGAGACATATGCACACAAAAGAAAAATAAGCAGATGAAAGGTAGAAGGAATCCTACTCCTTTCTGTGCCAGCCAAAAAAAAGCCCAGTAAAACAAGCTGTTCAAGAATACAACAATCTTTTTTATTTTTGGACATTAGCCCTAGGGAAAAGCTTTGACACACCAGCAAAGTCTACTTACCTATGCTTTTCTTCCCTTACACAGCAAAAACATCTTAAGGTTCCACTTCAGGGGTTTTTACTAGATGGAATTACATCCTTGTATTACAAGGTTCTGTAATTAATTTATTCTACTTACTATAAATATGTCTCAGTAGAAAACTGGATGACAGAAGGAGCTGCACATTAGTGGAAATCACACACAACACACTATTTGTATTACTTATAATATCAAGGGCATTAAAATGAGAATCCCTTAAAATTATATTTAATCATAATTGTTAGATTCTTCATTGTCAAATGTAAAATCTTCTTTTCATCTTCTATGTAACTTCAAATATTTTTTTTAATAACAATTTAACAGCCACATCTATAGAGAAGTTTAACTGTGTATGTGCAATGTACATAAATCTATACTTGTCTGTATATTTATGTATATAAAGGCTTTATTTCAATTTTTCACTCTCTCTGGTACACATTGATGACTTCAGTGCATAATTTACATTTCAAAGGATATTTCAAATACAAAAATGCTGACTAGGGAAAATGTTTAAATTCAAGGATTATCACATCACTGTAGCCAAGATTTCTTGTGCTTTCTACTACAAAGTGGAAAAAACAGTGATGCAGTAAAAGCCCAGGACTAAAATTCAGACTTCCTACTCAGAATCTGTATGTCACTCTGGGATAGTAATCTATCTTTCTTTACTCAAACAGTAGTATGCCAAGCCTAACTGTTAAAGATTTGTGCAGATGGAGTGCAAGATTAAACATGTTTCGCACTGTCAAGGCTGCCCTGGCTGGGTGCTGGGTCCCTCCCAGGGTGTACATGCACTGCACAGCCTTACACCTTTTCTTACACAAAAAAAGAAGCCATCTGCAGTAGATGGTGGCCATAGCTTCCACCATTCACCAGGAAGTCAGCTGGACCAGAGGTTTGTAACTAGGCAGCAGATGAAGATTTGGGAAAGTTCTTTAGGTTGGATATCAGGAACCAGATTGGCTCCCCAGGGGAAGTGGTCACAGCACCAAAACTGACAGAGTTCAAGAAGAATTTGGACAAGGCTCTTGTGATTCTTGGTGTATCTAGCATGGGGTAAGGCGTTGGATTCAATTGTCCATGATTCTACTACTGTCATCATAAACTCCACAGAGCATGACGTCCACAGGAGTATACTGTGTTAGTCACCCTCACTGCTGTAAGTCCACAAACCCAAAAGGATGTCACTATCAAATCATAGCACTAAGATTTTCACAAATAAGAAACAAGAGATCAATAAATTTCTGTTGTAGGGGATGAAGAGCTCCTGAGTGCCAAGTGTAAGCTGAGCTAGGGCACTCTGCTCCGTATCACAGCTGCTGATTTCAGGAGTCTGAAAACAGTCACTAGGTCCTCATTCTCATCTACTTGTCTGGAGAATGTGAAGTTGCACTTTTTCCCTCTTTCCTTTAGCAAACATAAGGCTAGGCTGAGCAGTCATTAACCTGGAGGTGAGGCTTAGCTCACTTGATGATTTGCTGAATTTGGACAGAAAGTCTCCTTTACAAACACTGCTGACAGCAGCAGAAAGAATATTACTGGACAGTGTTAGAAATACCAAATATGTAAAATACCTATGGATTCATGATGGTGGTGCATTATTTACTAATTCTTCTCTTTACCAAGGACCAAGGCAGTGCGTAACAAAGTTATCCTCATTACTTATTGCTATTCCTTCTCTGCAAACAGGTAAGGAATCTGGAGCATCTTAGCTTGGCACCCTTTGAAAGTGCTAAGCAAGCAACCTGCTGTCATTTAGCCCAACTGGCAAGGAACCCTGATTGCATCCCAGGATTTGCATAGGTGATAAAAAAGAAAGTTAAAAAAAAAATAAAATAAAAAAAGAAGGAACAGAATGAGCTGTCTGGCTGTCTTGTGAAAGACAGTATTGTTGTTCTGAAGTTGGAAATTCATAAAATAAAAAAAAATTAGATAATGATAAGTCCTAGAAAACTACAAATTGTTCACAGACTTTTTTATTTTCTTTCAATAGAATCTTCTCCTACTCTATTCATGGACATATCATATTCAAGACTGTAGAAGCTTACAAAGCATAGAAGTCAACTGTGTGGTAGTCTTCACAAAAACTGTGCTCTTCCCCTGTCTCTATCAGAATCTTGGAGAGTATAGAGGCTACACTAGCACACTCCCAGAGCTCCCAGTTATGCCAGCACAAAAAGCAAGCTGAATCAAGAATTCCATTCTTTGCTTTAGTCTTGCCTGTTTTCCTTCTAAGTACACAAAGAGATCAAAAGCAATTCCCTTAGGTATCCCTGAATGACTATAAATGCTGATTTATAATTTCTGCTCTGTCTTAACATGTTCTGCAATGTTCAGATCATGGCAAGCATGTTCTACATTGCTGTTTAAACATTTCTAGCAGCTACTCTCAATGCTATGTATTCTACCTTTCTATTTGCAGGGCCATGCTATGCAAGCAAGGCCAGTTTATTACACTATTCACCAGTATTTATAGTTCTTTAACTTCCTTGCAAGATGTTCCACTCAGACCCCTTTGCCCCTGTTCCCTTAGCAACACAATCTTTTCAGTTATCAAGTCCCAGTTACATTCCTTTCCACCAGTGATGTCCTTTTTGCATCCTCTCTTATCAGAGCAGTCAGAGTGGCCAGAGTGGTGGCTTCACTTCTTCTTCTGGCCTTGAGTTTATCTCTCCCATGGCTTCCACTATACCAGGGCCAGGAGGTCTATGGTGCTACCCAGCTCAGCTTCTGTAGCTGTCTGGTCTTCCACACTATTTTATGATGCCACTATCTTCCCTGCTTTAGAGGAATATTAATACTTTGGAGGATACTTTGGAGGATCACGACTAGACTATTGAGTTAACAGCAACACTTACTGAAATAACTTGATGAAGAAAAAGGATATAGCAGCTGTGATTAGGTCCTATTTTCTTTCACGAGGCAAGATGCTACATCTTGCCTGCACTGAATGTCATGGACTTGATTTCAAAAACTAAGCATCTGTAACTTCTGCTACTATCGACTTTAGCATTAGATGACAAGTCTGAAAAAGTTTAATAAAAACAGCAAATCCACCTGGGAACTGACTTGGAGACTCAAAGCTGACTGCTAAGTCTCTTTCTATAAATGTTTTCATATCTTGTATATTTGTGCATTCTTGCTCCATGGACCAAAACAAAACATTGTTGCAAAATTATTTCTTTCTCTTTCAAGAGTCACGAGTTCTAGTGGTCTTTTTCTACTTTTTCCTTTCTCATAGTAGTGCAAATCCAGTGAAAGCAATGGAGCTGACTGACTTATACAGTGCCATAATTGAGTCAGAATTAGGAGGCAGAAGACAGTTTGTTACAGAAGCCTTGTACTTACTTGCCATCAAATGACAGATCACCTTTTGTCTCATGTGGATAATTGCCCTCTCATTTTTACAATGGAAGAGAGTACACAGATATCGCCTACAATTGTTTACAAACTGCCTTTTCAGAACTGATTGGAGAAATGATGCCAAAACCACAAGAGTGAACAGCTCAGTGTTTGCTAGGATCACCATGTTTCATGGGTGCTTCCCATGCAGACACCTTAGAAATAAGCTCTATCCTGTGTGTGGAAGATGCAGAAAGACCGGAGGATCTGACCAAAGGATTTTGCATCCAAATGGGAGAAAAGAAATGCAGTTGAACTGGCATTGCTGTTGTGCCAGAGGATTTAAAGACAGTGAAGAGAATTGTTGGTCTGTTTAGTGCCCTGCAGGGACAAAGACACTCATGGTTATTAGAGGAATTTATTTCTGGGCCTGCAGTCTCCCACAGTGTCTACTAAAGAGTATCAGTTCAGAAAGGCAGCAACATTTTCTCCTTTTCCTTTACTGGCAAACTACAGTGGTTGTCATTAATCACCCTGACAATATGAAAATGCAGCATTATTCTGTTTAGTAGTTCTATGCCTTCTGATTTTTCACTGATCTACCACATTGTCAAATGCTATACACACAGACAAGACACACAGTTGTGTGTAGTGAAAAAGGAAAAAAAAAAATAGAAAAATGCTTAAAGCAATCATAACTAAAATATTTGAACCTGGGTGTTTTGGACCTTTATGGTTTTTAACTTCATTTTCTTTCTTGATTATATTATTGATTTGATTTTATTTTATTAGCATAGTTGCTTTTAAAATTAATATTCATTGTAAGATGCTATCCAGTCTTTCATCTGTTTAGGAAAGCCAGAAATACATTTTCCATTATATAAAAGCCTTAATGGTGAAATCTTAATCCCACCATTTCTACACTGAAATCAGAGGGGAGAATAGAAATAAGTCACTAATTATGGAGGAGCCTTAAGAAGTCCAGAGAAAAAGATTCATGGAACAGTAGATGTCTGTACCACAGTTTTATGTTACATGAGGGCCTGTGAACCTGAGTGGAAAAAAACAGCTCAGAGATTCCCCAGATTTACGTTTCATCTTGGTTTCCAGCTAGTCAGAGGGCATTTTGTGTCCTGACAAGCAGGAAAAAATATGCTGGAAAGATGGAAAAAGCACTTTTCCTGTTAGCCAATCCTGCAATGGGAACATGGCAAAGCCACAAGGCTGCCCCAGCCCCATGGGTGCAGGGTTCACAGGAGAGCAGGTAGGGAATAAAAGGGGAAAAAACAAGAAAAAATTCACACAAGAAAGGGCAAATAATTTCTGAACACTTTTTCTATTTCTAACATCTGACACAGCTTCTCACTTCAGTCCCTCCTTATGTCCATAAAGGTGGAACTTGAGGGAAGTGTTCATGTGGGTAAAGCATTAGGACGAGCTCTTCCTGACTTATTTATGAACTGACAATAATATAATTTTTAAGATGTTTTGGGTTGATTTAGCTAAATTTGTTAAGGAAACTCAAAAAGAGGCAAATAGGACTAGATATGGAATTAGGAACTCTTTAATACACAAGACAGCTTCTATTACTGCTTATGATTTCTTTTCATTAACCATAGGACATCTGAGGAGAAGCGTCTTGTGTGCAGCAAGAAAACCTTTCTGAAGGTTTTGCCAGAGAGTAATCAGGAGAGAATCTCATGGATCAGGGGAAAGCAATGTGTCTTGGGTGGCCCTACAACACCACAAATTCAAGCTTTAAATGCAGAATGTCTATCATTAAAGAAAACATTATAAGCACAACATGATAAAACGGCAGAGTCTGGCTTTGAAAAACCAAAATATTCAACAAATGCCTTGATGGTTTTTAGAAAATTTTGTTACGTATTGAAACTTGCAAATTATTTTGACTGATTATTTTTTAGTTCTACATGGAAAGCCATCACAATTACTGCATTTTATATGCTATAATAATATAGGCAGTTTATATTAAACACTGAATCATGTTAATAGATATTTCCCACAAAATATTAAAAAATTAAATGTTTAAACAAAGCATTTTAAACAAAAGATTAATAGTTAAACATTTTTTTCAGACTAAATCCCTAAACTATTAATTTTCCTGAGTTAACGAGTTCTGACCTTTTACTGCTTTTTGAACACAACGATGGACTCTGGAAGTTGAGATTTACTATTTTTGTCAGCATCCTATTTTCAGAGATCACTTTTAAAAATCAAGTAGTGACAATTTTATCATGTTAAAAAACATTAAAAGAACCTAGATTTTGCCATACAGTTCTGAGATGATGGATGAAATCTGAGGAAGCTACTGAATAAATACTGCATAGATGAATCCTAGAAATCAGAATTCTTTAAACATGTGCTTGCTTCTAAACAGCTATTGAAACTGAGCTTATATTTTTTCATTTTTCTACTTTTCTCTGAGAATGGAAACAAGGGCATTTTTTTCTACTATGGGGAACATATGATACAAATTATTGATTTTACATCTATTTAAAGAATATTTAGAATATTCCCAGGTACATTTTCCTTATATTTTGCTTTTCTTTAACTATGCTAACAGACAAAACATACAAATATTGATAGCTTATTTTTTTCTTCAGGGTATTCTCTCATTTTGTTTGTAGAAAATTCAATTTCCCATTACCATAAATCACTTTTTAGTCCATATGATTTCTTTCTCAAAAGATATAAGACTATCATGGAGATACATACTGATGAACTCACAGGATCTGACACCTTTCATGCGTGAATTTCTGTGCATGTGTGAGCATCCCACCCATAATAATATTATGAGCACATAAGGCAAAAATTCAGCTCAAGTAGTTGTGATCACTGCAGAAGATAAAAGGGAGCAGGGAAAAAGAAAATTCTCCCCCCTCGTGGCAAGGAAGTGGGCACAAGCCCAAATCCTTTCTTTGGTTGGTATTAAACATCAGTGTCAAAAGTTCTGATGTGAACTAAAGAAATAATGGGCCTGATACACCAGTTAAAGGCCTCCTTTTGCCCAGGGAAGATGAGTGCTCTAAAGCCCCACACCTAGAGAATAACTTGGCTTAGAAAGCTCTAAGCTTTATGGCAGCCCAAGAAACTATGCATACAGGTGTTTTTTCCACCGCAAAAACACACTTTCACTTCCAGTTCTGCAGAATAAAGTTGCTGCATCGGTCAATAAAATCTCGGACCATAAAGCCTTATAAAAATCAAGTTTCTTTACCCTTTCTCAAAATGGCTCCAAATAGAACTACAATGTCTCTTGCCTGAGAGCAAAATTAGAATGGAGCAGCTAAAAGCACTTTCATACTTGCATGCAACTACACACACAAAGATAAAATGTAAGAGGATTCAATCTATAGCAGTGCTTTATACTTAGGAAGGCAAAATCTTATGGCCAGGAAAAACAGTTTTAAGTAGACACAATTTACAATAATAGCTAACAAAAAGAATGGGTGGAAAGGAAATCTCTTTCGTTTAGTAGTGATAAGGGGAAAATCAAACACCATCACTTTATAGAATTTTATTAACTAGAACTGACAACAAAGAGTTGGAAATGTTTGAAAGGAAACACTGTGGAGTAAAATGATGAAGTGAGACTTAAAAAGACATTTCTGAAAATACTGCATAGTTAAAAAATTATATTCACAGTTTCTGGTTTGTTGAGCAGCAGATGCTTGCCTTTTCTGAAACTTTTAAAATCTTTAAATGTTTAAGAAATTCAAGACCTTTCCTAGATAAGATGGACAGACACCACAGGACCACAGAACAATAACCTCTGATTTATTAACATATTCCAGAGGACTATATCAAGCAAATTCCAGAGAGAGAACTGCAGGAAATCTTACTGATGAATGCATGAGACTTTAGATATCTTAAAAGGAGAATACTTATATCAGAAGGCACTGATTTCTTTGCAGGATTTTCCACCAGATGAAGTACCCCCCCTACCATTCAAACAAGCATTATGCATTTTCTTCATGAGTATGACATCAGAGCTCTAAAAGAATAAAATTGCATAAAGTCTGAAAAATATAATGAACCTATAAAAAAGGAGAAGGACCAGCAGGATCTCCCTGCCCTTCATGCTTACAGACAAGATTGAAGAAGGTGAAGTCCTAGAAGTAGATAAGGGCAAGTTGAGAATTATGTCACAGAACTCAAACCCTACAAGTCTTTTCCCCCAGCCAGGCTGCAGCCCAGGACACTGAGACAGCAAAGGCTTTACAGCCCAGGATGCCATTGACTTTCTGGGCTGCAAAGTGCATGTTGCCTGCTCAAATAAAATTTTCCATCTGCTAACAGCCCCAAGAGGATCGTTCTAAATTCCTCCATCCGCCATCAGGATTAAATCAGAGGTGGTAAATTCAGCATGCTTAGTCACAGAGCTGCCATTCAGAGGGAGCTAGATAGGGCTGAGCCAACAGAAGCCCCATTGAATTAATCAAGAAATGCAAAGTCCAGCACCTGGGAAGGAAGAACCCCTTGCAAGGATATAATTTGGAAATTGATTGGCTAGGAAGTGGCTTTGAAAAAAAGGATCTGGGTTACTGTGGGCAGCAAGTGGGACATGAGCCAGCAGTGTGCCTTGTTAGCCAAAACAACCAAATATATCCTTTAGCCAAAACAACCAAATATATCCTGGGCTGCGTTGGCAGCAGCACAGCCAGCAGATGGAGAGAAACGACTATCCTTCCTCATTCAGGTCTCATTGGGCCACTTGTGGAACACAGTGTCCAGTTTTGCACTGCTCAAAGCCTGTTTTGACCTGCCCTGACCTTAATGAACTGGAGTGAATTCAGCAGGACAACACCACGAAGTCATGGGGCTGGGGCCCTTGCTCTGTGAGGAGGTCATTGAAGAGCTTGTCAGGCTCTTTGGAGGGGTGGACAGTGTGAGGATGAAAAACAACAGGCATAAAAGCAAATGAGAAGTTTAGACCAGATATAAGGGAAAATTGCACCATGAGGACAGTCAAACTGCAGAACAGGTTGTTGAGAAGTTGGTCAGTCTCTGTTGTTGAAGGTCTTTAAGACCTGTCTGGCTAAAGTAACCTGGTCTGCTAGTGCTGACCATGTTTTTGTGCAGAATGTTAGACTGGGAGAGTCCCTGATAGTCTTTCCAACTGGAATTATTCTGTGATTCTATGACACTAATTAAGGAAATGAAAACTCTCTAAGCCACCATAGCAAGATAACACACAGCTCAGGAAAAAGGGAAAATATGGCAGGAAGGTGTAATCACACAGAGATATAAGTTGCTAAAAGGGATTCTAGTGAATTTTTTATGACTAACAGGCTAAGAAAATAAAACCTAAGGAAATGAAACTTCAGTGATTATGTTGTCCATCATTCATTTCCAATAATAAATTTTCTAGCCTTTTAGCCAATTTCAGCCAAATCTGAGAAGGAAGTCTCAGAGGTAATTGTGCTGTTATAGGATTTTGAAAAATTGGTTGCTGGAGAGAAGAAATAACATTTTACTTTTTTTAACACTCCAAAAAGACAAGCAGAGGGTCCCTGAGTTCCATTTTGATTGGCAACTGTGTTCCAGCTGCCCAGCTAATGCATGCACAGATGCAAAATATAGGTATGCTTGGTATTCTATGGGAATTTTATCTGAATTTTTTGCTTTATTGGTTTTCAATCTTGGCACCCACTTCTTTTTAATTTTCTTGCTGTCATACAAGACTTGTGGACAGAAAGAGGAAATCAGATAATCTGACTAGAATTGAGGCTATACAATCTTACAGTGTTATCCTTATGTAGCCCTAATAGATAGAGAATTGCCTCAAGGTCTTAATGGAGTTATTACTAAACCCAATTTTCCTGAGTGATATCAGGCTTAATGATATAGGAGAACAGCAAAATAATTGTCACTCATTTTATTTTAGTGTAACTGCTGGAAGAAAATTTTCAACCTTACACTAGGAATTAATCTCTCTTTTACTAGAAAAGCAACTAGACACCTAAAATTACCAATCAGATAAAATAATGAAAGTCTAAGTTAGAAGAAACTATATATTCCAGGAAGAATCAAATTATATAACATTGGAAAAAACTACTTGCAATGCATTTATGGCACAGTCCCCTGCCGAAGCCCAGAAGATAAGTGGTTAAGCCTGTCTCAAACACCAATAGCCAGAAGGTCAGAGCCAACCAAGGGTTGCTGGTGAGAGCACACTGGGAGAAAGAACAGCATGTGGCTGAAGAAGGGGTCAGGCAGAGGTAGGGCAGTACTTTCATGGGAGAATTGTCCTTGCTCTGGCTCCCAGAGCTAAGAGCACAGTACAGGGCAAGTACAGGAAGGAGGTCGAGGAGAGGGCGCAGACTGTTGGCCAGAGGCCAGCCCAGCAGTCTTTATTCTCCCCCACAAACTCTCTGAACTATTTTCAGAGAGGTCTAGAAGAACAAACTGAAGATGATAACTAATTTGCATAGAAAGCAAGAAACAGTCCCAGGGTGGGGAAAACTTTGTTTTAAAAAGGTGCCTCCACAAAGCCTGTGTGGTGCTTGCCCCATCAGCTGGATCCCTGCGGCTCTTTCTTTCTTTCTTTTCTTTCTTTCTTTTCTTTTCTTTCTTTTTCTTTCTTTCTTTCTTTCTTTCTTTCTTTCTTTCTTTCTTTCTTTCTTTCTTTCTTTCTTTCTTTCTTTCTTTCTTTCTTTCTTTCTTTCTTTCTTTCTTTCTTTCTTTCTTTCTTTCTTTCTTTCTTTCTTTCTTTCTTTCTTTCTTTCTTTCTTTCTTTCTTTCTTTCTTTCTTTCTTTCTTTCTTTCTTTCTCTTCCTCTCTTAAATTTCTCTCTCTCTCTTCTCTTTTTCTTTCTCTTCCTCTCTTAAATTTCTCTCTCTCTCTTCTCTTTCACCTGACCCCTTAGTCAAAATCCACCACTGTCTACTTATACTATAACAGACTTATACCAATTTCCATAATGTATATAATTTAGTAATAAAACTTTGTAAGTGTTTATGGCCCATCTTACTTTTGTTGTTCCTTTTTGAAATGGGATCTATAAATCTAGGGTACTACCATCCTTAACAGGATGGGATGCCACAGTCCCCCCAGAATAACAGTAAATAGGAAACAGGTGTTTTGTCTACTTTTACAAAACATCCCTGCAATAGTCTGCTTCAAGTTAAGAAGAAAACTTTTCTCCTATGATAAGCAATATTCATAGTTCCATAGACAAATAAAAATAAACAATTAAAAGGCTAAATTAATCTCAAGGGTCAAAATTTTAGGGAGCAGAAACTACTCTATTAATGTGCAGTGTACCTAGTGCTATAAGAATTAGACAAAGTAAACAGTTTTTTGTCAGTTCCACAGCTGCAATGTTTTGGATCACACCAGAATATTTAACTAGCTTTCACCAAAAACACCTCAAACACTGACTTGCCCATAAAAGAAAAGAAAATTTCAAAGCTGACCATCCCCCCTGAATTACTGAAGGTCACCAGACTGAACCTTGTAACCTCAAAACTATTAGTACCAAAGTCTACGACTAACACAAAACTTGCTGCTTTTTACTCCAAACTTCACGTGTGTCTTTGTCTCTTTGGCACCTAGGGGTTTATGTAATACATAAAAGAAAAAATTCCTTTCAAACTGCCTTGGAGGAAGCAAGAGAAAATTATATTTATTAGGTGATAGCAACAACATGTACTGAGAGCTGAGAAACAACAGTGATGAAAACTGTATAAAACAGAAAACTGTAACTTGTGACTATAGCTACAGATGTTAAAAGACTAAGCTCCCTCTACTGCCAAAAATGCTTTCCTGGGAGATACTTGCAGGGAGATGTACACTGCACTATGGCAACCAGAGAGCAGCAATTCCTTAAAAAGCTTCAAGGGAATTCTGCAAAGGAGCTCACCTTAGTACATCCAATATGCATTGGACCTAATGGAAGTTCCTGCAATCTCATCCTTCATCCAGTGCACAGCTGACCCAGCTAAATATTCATCCAGCTAAAAAATTCTGGCACAGCACAATGCAATGATTCAATACCAACAGTGAAAGTATACCTTATTTGTCAACACTTACAGAAGGTAATGGAAGTCACTGCAAATAAAGTTTTGGACCTGAGGATATCCTGCAGTTCTCTTAGGCTATATCTACATGGATGGATGCAGCTAAGCATGAATGAGCTCTGCCTGTGCTTTGAGATGGTTGGCTATAAATCAGGACTATCTGGGAAGTTACAGAGATGCAGGACCACAGCATTGTCCCTAAAGCAAGTACACACTTCATTGCAGCTGTGTCTCATAGCTTATGACACTGCCCACCATGTCATATTTTTTTGTGTATCTGACATGAAGGCCCAAGACAGTTCATATCCAGATGGCTCAGAGTCTATTTGCTTCTGCCTGCAATTCTCTTCATACATATTTGCATTCCCATAGTTCTACAGCCCACATATTCATGACTAAGCCATAACATTTCCCAGACATTTCAGTGAAAAATCTTTGTTTGTACAGCAGAAAAAGGCTCTACAATAATTCCTGTATGAATGTGGTGCAGTTTTGTCACTGAGCATTTTACAGTAAAGTTATGCTAAATTATGCTAATTGTCAGCCTTGAGGGTTGGAGATTTTAAAACATACAAGATTCTTTTTCATCTGAAACACTTTCACAGCACAAACACATGCAAGATTATCTCCTCTACTTATTAAAAGAACTTCTGAATTAGTTATTTCCACCTCATTTTACAATACAGACACCTTCAATTCCCATAACATTTTCCTGTTTTAAACTCTTTAATTACACTATGACAAAGATTTAATAAACATAGCTCTTTTTCCAAAAGCTGCAGTGTTATTTCTTATCCTGCCTCAAATTCGCTATTAAAGTTTAACAAATAATTTTAGATTTCACTTATAGCAGTTCCATTTTGAAGATGATCTTATATATAGTGCCTCATGAAAAGAAAAATTTTAATGTCTGTATATAAGGTAAAAATATTTCCCATCTTTGCTACAAGTTTAATCTTTTTAGTTATAAACTAGGCCACACAAATATTTATATATATTTTGGGTTTCTTTACATTATAAACATTGACAGAAAGCTCTATCTAGATTGTCCATAATAAAGCATATATATGTTATAGTACACCTGCTTGCTATATATTATTTTATACTCATTTGCTAGCAATTAAGTAACCAGTATAACTTACCAATACATTAACTTGATGGTGCAATATTATGGGGGTAAATCAAGTGGCAAATTTGTTGCAAGAATTTGATTATATAGCAACTGCTATGGAATGCATTTTTGAACAGTAAGCAGGGTATGGAAATAACAACTAATGTTGGCTGTAAGAGTCAAGCATTATAAGCTGCCCTTTTCAAAATCTAAATGAACAATTTGAGTCACTGTGAAAGAAAGGAAGGGAAAAAATCTACCCTGCATGTAAATAAGGTATGGTAACTATTTTGAGATTAACATTAGAAAGGAAATAATTTTCTTCTCACATTGGGGATGAACTAATCTGTTCTGGTTTTCACTTTCACCTTGAATCCTGAGCCAAGGGTAATTCTAATAACAAGACTTACAACCTCAACAGAAATATGTGAGCAGACACTTTTTCAGAAGAGAACAGCCACTATTTCTCACTTTCTCTTAAAATACCTATGCCTTCCACTAGTTGCTCTTCTCCCAGTACTGAAACAAAGCCAGCTAACATTAATTTTTGTCTTTCACTTCGTCAGAGTTAAAGCATGTACAAAGAAATGCTGACTGGGCTTAGTGAAAGAGATATATAACAACACATTTAGATATAAATTAAACTGCATTGTTTTGCTATACTTTCTAGCTTAAGATTAATCTCCCCTAATTTTATCTATCCAAAAGTAATGTCTCTAGTCTTATCTTGTCTGGTCTCCCTGAAGAGTCAGAGACTCGCAATATATAGTGCAGCAGTTACCTGTGAAAGGATTGCCTGGCAGGATTGGATTGAGAAAGAACACATGCAAGTATTGTAAAATAGGTAACTAAAACCTGGATAGCTAAAGGTAGGTCATATGACTCATATCTTCAATGACTTCACACTTACAGAGCATTGTTAGTACCTCAGATGGAAATTGGAAATCCGCAACTGAGAAACTCTGGGAAGGAAAACATAAATAGCCTAAATGGCTCCCTAGTATATCTAATTAAAATTAAAAATCACCTACAATAATTCTATTTTGATGTCCTTTAAGATAGATCTGGCACTCAAGGCTACAAAACCATTTTCTTAAAAGTTCTAAATGTGCCCCTTTTATCTTTTGTGTTCAGTTTGGATTCTTTGATAAGCTAAATAGTTGCATAATGAACAGTCATAAAGGGATTCAGACTTAAGCATGGTTTCATAGTGGAATGTTAATGAGAAATCTGTGCAAGATTGGCATGGGATGAATGAGAGAGCTGGATCACTCTGAAGTAAGAGGTGGAGGCCGTGAAAGAAGGGTTGAGGTACCTAAATGTTTCTGGAAACCTATACTCAATAAAATAATTTCCTCAGTATTCTTACATTTGGGTTTGCACTTATCAGTTGCTTATATATATTCCTCCAAGAAAATATTTCATACTATTAGTCTACTAAGAGTAATACTATGTATTACTCTTAATACATCACTTGGGCTGAATGCACATCTCTTAAAACTGTATCTCTATAATTTCTACTAAGCAAGAAGAGAACAGAAGCTGGATCTTATTCAGACACCATAGACAGGAATGTCCTCAAGGCTTGCTGGTTCTGCAGTAATTCAGAACATAGGCAGGTTACTTACACTTGAAAAATTAATGTATTTGTTTTCTTTTTTCTAATGTCTTGATCCATGGATCGGATAAGTTCTCAACTCAACAGAATCTATCAGTAAGGGATTATGACATCTGCTACTATGTGGTCATAAAAACATTACCACAAAATATTATTTCTCTAACAATAAATCAATTCTTTTTGTATAATAAATCTTTTCCTTCACCCTTACCAAGATAATCAAGAGCTAATTTATTGTCATTCAGAAAAAGTTGACAGTTGCACTGTTATCCAAAAATGAAACTAATTCTTAGTATAAACCTATTAACTATTTTTATGGTTTACTCCTATTACTATAAAAATTGTCTGTGAATTTCATACATCCTCAATATATTTTTATTATCGTTATTATGGATTTGCTATCTTTTCTTATAAAAGATTGGCATATCACTTTTTTCTACTTTTCAGAATTATCTAGAAGCAATTTCTAAAGATATCTGATATTAGCTTCTCCACATTCTCTCACAACATTTAATTTTTAGTGGATTTGAGATTAATTAGATGCGCATTAATAGAGTCAGTAATGTAGGCCCTGGAAGATAATTCTTAAATAAGACATGAAAAAGGCAGAAATTAGTTGCTTGGCACTTCAGTATTTTGCTTTTGAATTATATTCATTTGAGTATCTTCTAACTTTTTCTGTCTTGTGTGTCTTTTTTTTTTTTTTTTTCTTTTATTTTTTAACATTCTCATCTGCAATTCCTAAAGAAATATTTTAAACAAAACATCAATTTTGGAAAACTTTGTTGAACTTCATTGATTCAGTGATTTCTGACAGTTTCAGTGCTCCCTTAATTTTAGGGAGCCCTTGTTTACAGAAGGAGGACTTAGGCATAAGTATCATGGGAAGATGATATCCTGAAAAGACAAGCAAGATCTTTTACAAGTGGCATTCTGATAGGATAAAAAGTTATATAAGATAGTAATTTAAAAGTCTATCTTTTATTGTGGTTTTTTTTTTCTCTAAAAATTATATGTTCTCATTTAAAAAAATTATATGTTTTCATTTAATTGGTATGTAGGGAACCTGGTGTTAGTGTCACTTCCTAAATAATCATGATTAATACCAAATAAACCCTGGTATTTAAGACTGTTGGAAAGAAGGAAGACTATTGTGAAATTCTGGTGCAAGGACAGGAAAAACTATGACATCTGAGTCGTTATTCTTACTGTCACTAAAACTACCTGTCAAAATTCAGATTCTATTATCTTAATACAACTTTTGGAAAGATAACATAAAAATTTAGTATCAAGCAAAGGTTGAAGCTATAAATTTAATCATCAATTGCTCTTTAGCTCACAAAAGACAAATCAGGCCACTGCTGTTTCCTGGAGTTTGTTTTGTGCTCATAAAACTGAAACCAAGGAAACGGATTCCACTTGGTGTAAGATGATGTCATTCCCATTTATCTGTTGGGAACACAATGAGTTCCGATATTAATTGGAACACAAAAGAAAGAACTCCTATCAAAGAACCATGCTTAGATACAGGCTTGACTTAAAAAATTAGTAAGTGAAGATTAGTGGTTCACTGTGTTCGTGAAAGAGTAAAAAATTTGCATTCATCCTAGGTTCCTAAAGCCACTGGAAGGGTACTCTAGGATGACCACAGATTTTTTTTTTTCCCCAGTGAAATATTCTCGGTTATATTACACTAAGCACAATATGAACTCTTATTTAAATACAGGAAATATGATAAAGTAAAAGTGTGAAATAGCGTTTTCAAAAACTGTAGAAGAACTGCACTTGTAAAGTTATTTGAGTGCTCACCATTCATAACGTATTTCTATCAAACTGTGTAGGCTCTGCTATAAAACAAACTGAAAATCTATTTTGATTTCTAATTAAAAGGAACTCACTCTAGAGTTAATTACAAAGTATCTAGATATGAATCAGGACTTCAAGGAAATCAATTTCACACAAAAAATGCAACATGAAGGTTTCTAATGGCTTCTATTAGATTTAGAGTAAGCTCTCCACAAGTAACTAAAGTGGTAAGGAAAGTTGCTTTGTTCTTCCATCTGTTGTGGTGATAGTTGACTTTTCATTCATTAAAACAATAATTTCCATGTTATTACAAGCCTTCGATTTCATAAAACCAATATTCAGAAATGAACATAGTTCCAGTATATTTGTTCCTGGTACCTTTCAAGCATGGAATACTCTCATTCACTTAGACATGCTCCCTTGAAAGCAAGACAGCTGCAATAATAATTCCAAACCTGTCCTTTAGTATCATCATCAATAGCATATCTCCTAAACACAGCTTCATCCATGTCCCAAAGGGCAGAGTTACACTGATACTTTCACCCTTTACAGACACAAACTGCCAGAAGTAAAATGCTAAAGGACATATTGCCTTCCTTCACCTCATCCCTTGGATGTGTGTGCAGTCCAAATGCCCCTCAAAGAACAGCAGAAGCTATAGGGACCATCTAGAGTTCAAACAAATCCTCTTTAAGGCTGACACCAAACCCAAAATATTAAAAAGAAAAATAAAGGTGTGTGAATCAGAGAGCAGTCAAGCTTATCATCACCGTGAGCTGCTGCCCACCATACTGAACCAGGGTAAGTGCCCCAGGCAAAGGCCAGCTAGACAGTAATCATACTTTACAGTTCTCCACTGCCTTTATCTGATGACCTCAAAATACTTGACAAACACTAATTCATTTCACCTCACAAGACTTCTGCTGCTGGCTAAATACCACTACAGCCTAAATAAAGAATAATTGAGTGTCACTGATCATAGTCCAAGCTTTCAACTAACTAAATTGCTGTCCTTGCTATGCACAAGTGGTAGAAAATGCATATGAGGGGATTCCAAAGGTTTCTCAAAGACTGGTCTACTAAAACAGTAACAGGCTGGGAAAAGCCAGTCTCTAGGGAAAGGAGATCCCAAAGGTTTCTCAGAGTTTGGTGTACTAAACCACTAAGACTTTGGGCAAAGCCAGTTTCTGGGAAAAGCTCAACAGCAAATATCCCCATGTCTTATTAGATTTTTTTCAACCTTATTTCTAACTATCCTTCATTTCTGTACATGGCATCATGACTTAGAAGGAATCTTCTTAACACACCAGAACAGGACTTGCTATTTGAAAAACCTACACCAACAAAACAACAGGCAAAGAAGAAGAATTTTTAAGCTTTACCACACTATAAATCTGTCTCAGTTACTTACACTTTAAATGTTGAGACAAAGCAGAGGTGACACCAAGATTACTGACTTAGATTTTTTACTATTTATCTCTCTGATGATTATTTTTTTAAGCTTTACTTTCCTCTCTCTCCAGCAATCTAAAATCAAAGCTAGTGACTGGCTGACAGTGGAAATAATGTCTCTAGGAATCTGCAAAGTGACAGATGTTTACCAATATTTCTAAACAAAGAAAACACAGAAGTTACCAAGGATTGGATCATAGAACAAAGCTGGTACAGGCTAAACCCACACAAAGTAGTTTTTTTTTCTTCCAGTAACTGCTTGCACATTTAGAATCATGTGCTATTCTACCATTAATGCAATAATTTGCACATAAAGCTAATTTTTTGTATAATAATTACAAAGTTTAAAACATTTTCTTAGATAAATGATATTTCAAAACAAATGTGTATTGCAAAATGTGATATTCTATCAAATATCAATCTATTGTCTTTTGAGGTGGTATAGCAAACAAAACTTTTAATGTCAAGTTTTCAGCATTAACTGAAAAGCCAAAGAGCCAATTTTGTAGAATTCCTATGAAAGGAAAGTTTCAATGAATGGAACTATTGATATATAAAATGATTTTCATTATCAGATTAATGCCATTCATTCTCAGAAGAATTGTCAAGGACTTTTCTGTGGTAATTCAATAAATTCTTGAAACTATGACTTTTTAATCTAAGGCAAAGTTATTTGTTAACTCTTAAGTATTCATGCTGGAAAAAAGGTATATCCCATAAATCATAGCAATTTATGTAACATTACCAGTTCAATGGTTCAATGCAAGGGATAGCTGGCCAAAATATTTTCATATTTTCAGTTTAACTAGAACATTCTCAAATTAAATAACAATTCTAAATAGATATTCTCTCCTTAGTTAGAAGAAATTATTGTTTGTGACAAAAAGAAGCAAAAAACCAATCACCAACAATAGACCAAATACTGAAGAAAGCCATCAGAAAGAGTAAGTTTTAAAAGTCACTTACGCCTGTCGGTCCCTGTACATCTTGTTAACTTTCTCCCATTCAAAATTAAGTTGAGTCAGCTTTTCTTGTATATTTGCTGCTTCCTTTGGTGTAACATTTTTCAAAGCCGGTGTCTTCTTGTTGTTAATAATTTCTACATGACCTTGCAGTCTCCCCAGGCTATCCTTAATGCTCTGTAATAGCAAGATAAAAAAAAAATAAAAACAAAACTCTGTTTTTATAAATAAAAATAATTGTTCATAAAAAAGAGAAATTGGCACAAAATGCTAATTAAACCATAACATTGATAATAGGAATCATTTTGCAATAACCTGGTATAATAATTGAATATCCATCCTTTCTTTGAAGACTTAATGAAATAGATCTGAAGAAGTTGATGGCTGGAGGGGAAACAAAGTGCTATTTGCTCAAAAGTTCTGCATGTCAGTATTTACATTTCCTGACCTGACAAAATCACTTGCAATTTTTTAACTAATTGAAGTTATTACACTGTATTTACTATTTTGTAAAATATAAGACTTGAAGTCCTTATGTAAATGTGAAGGCAATGCATTGAAATAATTGCATACAAAACCACCCTGCAAAAACAGAGAAAAAATACTCTGGGTTCCCTGAGTTCCTGGAGTTCTAGCACCATAATATGCTATTTGTTGGGGGGGCGGGGAAGGTACATTCCATAACATCCCCCATATGAATAAGAATTTGAATTTTTAGGTCTTGAGAAACGTGACTTACATTAAGCAGACTAAATGAATATTTATAAATCAAAAGGGAATGGTAGATGTCTTGTCTCTGGAATGAGTCACAATAAGGAACACGTTTCCTCCCTGTCAGCAATCTATCATGTGGAGGGAAAGCTGGCTGAGTCTGTGTCATTACTCAACAAACCTCATTTGACTTTCCCAGAAAATGTCTCTCACTCTGTGTTCCTTACTCAGGTCTACTTAAATCTTTGTTTTACACACTCAGGGCATGGATAATTCAGATATTCAATGTTACTAATCTGAATGTCAGAAAAATCGGATGATAAAAACATAAAATGCCTCTAAATATTCCAAGATATATCCCATTAATATGCATCTTCACAAAACCTCATCCCTGACTAAAAAATTGCACATTTAAAGAACAGGAGAAAATGTAATTGAAATGTAATTGGAATGCCAGGGCACAGTTAAGCACCCAAGTGAAGTGGCCTTCTTTTCCGTAGGTCTGAATATCAGCTCATCTGAGCCCACAAGAAGGCATTCTTGTGTTCAACATGTTCAAGTAACCAAATGAAGATTAATATATGTGCCTATGTATATTTACATTTTAGGGTTTTTCAACCAAGTAGATAAATTTTCTAAGTATTAAAAATAGATGAAATGTATCTAAGCACTTCAGAATTGGTAAGTGATATATCTCTTATGTTTAAAATTAGTGGACTATGAAAAAGGTATCAAATTTCTAAGTCAGAATTTTGGGTTTTTTTAAAGCAGAGCTGCTACAGAAAGAACAAGATGATACAGCTGATGTGCTGTAAAGGAGTATAAGAATGTCTATGAGAAAAAAAAATAAAAGAGAAACCATGTATATATATACACATGTACAAATATACTCATGTATCTCAAACAAATTCCCCATCTATCTTTCATGTTGAAGAGAATGATCTGCAAGCAGTTATCAACAATGCCTTGGGAGATTTTGTAACATAGTTAACAGAAGCAAACAAAGCTAATTTTTTAGAAAAAAAAGGATAACAGAAAATCATTAGCAGCTGAAGTGACAGTAGCCTTTAGGGACTGATCCATCTCACTGCTCTTAAAAGAGAAATCAGAGTGCTAGAGACTCAAGTCCAGTTTATTTTCACTACCTGGAATTTGTCTTTATCTGCCAGAGAAAGACAACTTCCTGTAAAAATTCAGTTCCTTGGCTATTTGTGTACAAATCTGTCACCAAGCACAGTGTTACTGACAGATCTATTTGGAGAGTGCATGCGAGCACACTCAGTTCTAAGTTATGGGCAATTGGGTTCTATTGAGCTACAGCAGAAAAATCACTCTGAATTTCATATTACGTGATTATTCTTGATAAGAATCACTTAGTACACATCAAATATGTATTCCACTGTGTAAGATTAAAAATATTTTTTTTTGACATTCTGAAATTTGTAGAATGATAATTTATAATTATATGTATAGCAGTTTTTTTACAATATTGCATGCTCTTTCCACTAACATGAAACTCAGTAACAGCACAGTTGTTAGTAAGCATGGACAGCTGGAAAAATTCCACAAATTAATTACAGTTTAAAAATCTGTATAGAATTATGAGTTACAATATCTAGTATAAGTTTGACTGGCTTCATAAACCATTTTGAAAGGGGATTCTTGCTGCCAGAATCCTGGATGTGTGATGTGTCCAATGAATTCCTATATTCTGAAATACGACACAGTAGAAAAAAGTGCAAAAAACCTGCTCTATCTGTCAGTAGATGAAGGATTACTGAAGGAAAAAAAAAAAAAGAGAAAAGATGAATCAGAGCACTAAAATATCTACATTTAAAAAACAACAAGGAAACCAACCCAATTTTCAATGAACTAAATAAAATGCATATAGGAAATACAGAAGAAGATGAACTAGAAGCAGAATTGTTAGAGAAATTAAGCATGATATATATTCATCTTACATATATAAGAAATCTCTTCCTCAGAGCCAGATGGCTTTCCATATTAAAACTATGAGATCATTAAAAATATGATAGCTAAGTGTATAATCATATTCTACAATAAGATGTTCCTGACAAAATTAAGAATATTAAAAAAAAAATAAAAAGAGGCACTAAAATTTACAGGCCCTACTGCAGGTCTCCCATAAAATTATATATAATGCAAGTAAGCTCAGGAAATAAGTTTTGAATTCAAAACTAATAGAATTAAGTAATTGATAGGCATAACTATGCCATGTCTATGACAGCGATCCTTAAAAATTCAACTAACAAAATTTTCTCATAGAGTTATTAGATTTGTTAAATTCCAGGTACACTCTTTCATTTTGATGCACTTCTCCTATGTGCTAGCAAAGATAAATATGGGTTAGTTTTATTCTCTAGTTAATCAGTATGTTTATTACACTGGATACATTTCCCACTAAATAATCTGGAGCTACTTGACTAGCTTGAACTAGTCAAGTAGCTTGCATAGGATAATCATTACACTGGAAAACTTTGTCTTAGTATGAACAACATAACCATATTAAGTAGAATATATACAAAATTTTACAGTGATTTAACTTTTAGGAAACACTTGAAACATCAGTTGCTAGGAAGGATAATTTGCTAAAATCTGAAAACATTTTAACAGTATATTTTTTTCATGCAATTACATCCATTGTAATCATAATCAATTCTACACAGATAGCTCAAAGATTGTGATCTCCATCAACATGAACATCATCAGTAGCAGACAGAAATAATGTCTGTGCTTATAACAACAGTTGCCCTGTTTTGAGAGTACATCAGGCCAACTTTACTAATCCATCTATATATGAACTACAATTTTCTGTACAATCAACTCAAGTTTCATCTTTGACAGAACTGTAATATTTAAATTGTCAGTAAAGTACTGTCAGCACAGTGATAAAGAAAAGCTGAGGTACTGTGTGTCATAATACTTGAAAGAACTTGTAATGCGATGATGAAAACATTGCAGTGCTCACTTTATGAGATAAGTGACAAGACTTGGTTTCTCTATCTGACTTTTCCACTCCCTAAAGCTTAAAATGAAAACATTCCTATGAGCTGGTTTCAGCAGATACACTAAATGTGCTCATTAAAGTATTACAGTTTAGTAAATGTTAAAAGCTATCAGATTTTTGCTACAAAACCTCATATTTTACTATTTCACATGGCTTTGATATAAAAAGTCAGTGCTATGACAATTGATCTTAGCAATTTCTTATTTGTATTCAATATTTATCCTATTTGATAATGAGCAATCATGTTTAAGTCTTACTAAACATATTTACTCTAGAGGAAATGTTCAAAGCTGTTACCACTAACTCTTGTAAATAAACTTATTTTTTATTTCATGGATTAATTAAAATGGATTCTTTCTGAATGGGAGTGAAAAAAAATTCAAAAGCTCAGTTTTAAAACACAGAGCTATTCATGACAGTTCTGTAATTTGATTCATGCAAATCTGTCAGAGAAAAAAAATCAACGACAATTTAATTTCAAACCTTTTCCAACCAGCTGCTGAACAATTTATGCACTACCTTTCTATTTTTACTGCAGGATAATGACAATGATGGATGCTTTTCCTTGGAAATAAATATTCATTAAGCAGGCTCAGATCAAACCTATACCCTTCCAAAAGCCCACGAATGTGCAAGACCCATTTGCCTCTTCTAAGAGATTTATTTTGGAGGAAGATGGAACTGTGCCCACAAATGCATCTCATAACAATTTAATAGTTCAGTTAAATTAAACCTATGGTAGTACTTACTTGTAACCTCAGTAATCAATATTATTAAAGTTGGTGTCAACTCCAATAATACCAAATGTATGTGGGTGAACAACAGATTACTTAAGGATATAAATCAGATGAAGCTAGCCCAAATGTAAAGCACTGAGAAGAACTAAGGAACTAAGAACTAAAGGAACTAATTTCCCAGTAAACTTCCAGAGGTTTCTCCATCCTCTGTTTCTCCATCCAATCTATTAGTGAACAGAAGTTCATCAACAAGGATCAAGTAGGCACTCATTAGCCATGATTTACATAGTATATAACTTGTTTTTGTTGTTTTTTGTTGTTTGTTTGTTTTTTGTGCAGAGGAGATTATTTAAAATGAAGACTGACAGTTAGATTGACATGTTTTGTGCTTCAATACTCAGACTGACTTTAATTTACTGGTATTAAATCAGAAGTGGTAAAAGAAACAGCCTACTGGTATTTGACATCTATTGATTGACATCCTATTACCGGTTCCGTGCTTCCTTTGATCCAGCACTCCACTGTTAAGCTTCAGTACCCAACTCTACTGCCTTGCTAGGAAACTGAAAACATCCTAATTTTCACAAGCTGATAAGAATATTTGTGTGTGTGCGCACATGTGTGTGGCACACAAATGCCTAAAATATATATCTATGAATGTATAAGAATTATAAACAGATGTGATTTTACAGAAGCTAACAGCAGCATATGGATGGGGTTTTGTTACATATCCTCTGACACAGAAAGAGATAAATGAGCTCCCACAGAGGAAAATTCAGAGCATATAGCTAGAGCCACTGCCCTGATTCTCCCTCTAAGCTTCTTTCTTATAGCTGACTGTAGGCAAATTCCAGCCTCTTTAGGCTAATATTTACTTCTTAAAAAAAAAAATCCTTTTCCTAAATAATCACAGAAAAATGGAAATATAGTCTTCTCTTCATGCTGGATGACAATTTGGAATTGCTGTAATTATATACAGCACTTGAGCACAATTTTTTACAAGGCTTTCCTCACACAAACATTATTCTGCAAAAGCTGATAACTCATTCATCTACTTAGGCTTACAACTTTAATCTCATTCTCTTCTTATGTCAATTCTGTGTTGAAAAAATTCCACCAGTTTCAAAGGATTTCAGTATTGCAAGTATTGAACAAACCAGGCAGTAATATTTCAAGCATTGAAGAAACTACACAGTAATATTTAAAGTCATACTAACAATACTGAATTTGCTTTTTCTTAACTACATTATCTACTTATTGGACAATATTGTCTGTTTTGCTTACTAAATGGAAATAACTACATGGAGTACAGACCCAATAAGACCTCAAGGTTTTTTAGTCTAACATGGTATGTAACAGCTAAATTTTACTTGGTTTTTTTCTTGTGCAAATAAGAACAATTTTAGAAATCATATACTAAAAGAAAACAGCCAAGATTGGGTGTTGACATGGTTACTTAGTAATTACTTACACTTACCAATCACAGAATCACAAAATCACTTCACCACTAGGAGATGAGCTCAGTTGGTCAGAGCATGGTGCTAATAACACCAAGATTGTGGGTTCAGTCCCTGCACGGGCTTAAGAGTTGGACTTCATGACCCTTGTGGCTCCCTTTCAACTCAGAATATTCTGTGATTTAGATTGGAAAAGCTCTAAATCAAGTTCAGCCATTAACCCAGCACTTTCAAGTCCATCACTGAACCATGTCCCCAAGTGCTACATCTGCAAACCTCCTAAGTACCTCTAGGGATGGTAACTCAACCACTTCCCTGGGCAGCCTGTTTCAGTGCTTAAAAACCATTTCAGTGAAGAATTTTTTTCCATTAGGCACATGCAAACAAACCTTTAACCACAAATTCTGTGTTTAAATACACTGTGCCTCTCCATCCTTTCTCTCCCATTCTAGGACTTAATATGCAGATACTGTAACACTCCTCTAAATACAGGTTAAACAGGCAAAAATAAATGAACACTTCAGAGTTTTTCAAATTTTGCCCCAATGTGTCCCCAAATACAAACATCCATATATGCATACATCAGAGATGGGCTCAGAACTTGTAAAACAGATGTCTCAGAGTGAGCACAGGCTGTCAACATATAGAAGACCCAAAATGATGCAATCTAATCACTGACAAGAAAAATCTTTCCCTCTTACCTTGAGACACTCTTCTTGTTTGAAGAGATCCTCACAGTCCTTAGCCTGCAGAACAGGAGAATTAAGGCGCTCTTCCACTTCAGACAAGGCTTGCAGAAGGTGAAGGATCTCTCCCAGGTACGTAGAAGGCACATGAGTGGTTTCCACAGTCCTAGTTTCAGTCATCACAAAAGTTGTATCTTCACGAACTGTTTGCTGGTACAGATATACAACAGAATGCTTCCTTTAGTTTCTTAACACCAGACAGAATTACAACAATGCATTTCCAGTCCACAACCCAGAAACAAAAAAATCAAAAGTAACCTCCAAGGACAAATGCAGGAAATATCTGAGGTTTCTGACACAGATAACTCATGTTCCTTGTGTGTTTGAAATGGTGGGTACTGAAATTAATCCATGCAAGAGTGTGCAAGCTTTTCTTCTACTCTCCAAAGAAATGCAGAGAGGAAATGCAAGAGTATGCTGAGATTATGGTGTTACTGAGATTTTAGTGCTTGCCCTTTAATTTAATATCACCACACCTCTTAAAAATCTGTTGTTCTTCAAGAAATTTCATGCATGTCAAGTCTAAAATAATAAATAATTGCAAGATATCAAGTAAAATAATGACTTGTATAATAGACAGAATTCCTTAAATAAAATGCAACGTAAAGCAAATATGCCAACTCTATACTTCCCACTATACAAAAATTTGTTTAATCTAGCAAGTATAATTTGGAAGGTTCTGATTTGAATGGTCTTTAATGCATTCTTAAAAGAAAACTCAGCAACACATCTCTTCATGAAGTTAGGATTTTTTTTTTAATATGGAAAAATATGAAATAGACACCCTATTCTGGAAGCACATGCATACACCAAATGTAAAGACATCCCAGAATGTTTGGGTTCCAAGAAAACACTTAATTGGTTGATGCATTTGAAAGCATACTGACATATAAAGTGACAAAAAAGTGGCTGTTTATACAAATTCTCTGTATTTCCCATTTGATTTGTAAAAGAATCATAGGTAAAAATATAATACCAAAAGTGTTCTTTGCTACAGGGAGATCTCTGATTGTTCCTTTTCACTAAAGTTCAAATACTAAATCACCTGCATGTCCATTAAAAAAGGGATATTTTAGGATATCAATTATTTGTGGTTTCACAAACATAAATTTGTTCGTGGATTTGTATTGTGGGACCAAGATCCCTTGTGTTTGATGTCAGTCTTCTCAAAAATATAAAATTTAATTACTGTCGCCTCAAAGAAGTGTACAAGTATTTGTTGGTAAATGTTCAAAAATTCTGTTATTTAGATTTGGAGCCATTTATGTAAAAGACAATTGATCAATGTTCTGAAGAAAACAATATCATTATTTAGCTACTCATTATGCAAAAGAAAACAAATATAAGCACATACTACCTCAGCAAGGTGTCTCATTTTAATTCAGGGCATATTTCTCTCTTCAGTTACTGAGCTGAGTCATCTGGTTCTTCAATTTTCTTTAGAGTCTTAAAATATGCATATACACACTCTAGAAGATGTATGCATATCACATATAAAGCCCATAAAGTTATCTGTAGACTTGTGTTACTCTATTGCATTTCTTATGCAAATTTAATTGCTTTGCTTACACTTTTCTCACTAAATGACTTTCTCAGTACATCTGCTAACACTGAAACCTCTCTAATTACCATATCACTGCCATAATTTTTATTATTTAAAATAAGTTGCTTTGAAAAAATTGTGCTTGCCCCCCATATGTTTCATGAATCACAGGCCCTGCAAAAATAACAGTTTACTCTGGTAAACTTAAAGAAAGAGCTGTCCCATTTGATTAGAAAATGGGAGAATCTCAACAGGCCACTGAGACCTGCATGCAGCAATATATATTTCAATTCCTCAAGACTACACTGAGACACTTCTACATGCAGCAATCAACGTCGGAACTACATAAGGAATATTTTAACTATATTTGTATTTTTCTTTTTGACTCGACAGAATATTTCTACTCGCAGTAATGAAAAGAGCATGCTAAATGTGCAGGGGTTTCCACTCAAAAAAAGGTCACATGAATATGTGAAGCAGCATACAAAATACAATTTGATTCAATAGTTCTATGAGATTAGCCTACTCTTTTCAATCCAAATTTAGGCCAATAAATATATACACACATGTATGCACATGCATCTATTTAGATAAAACAAAATCTGTGCCTTCTCCCTCTAAACTATTCCTGAAAATACAAAAAGGTCAAGCAGAAATTGGATGTGTAAGGACTTCATGGTTATCCCACTTAATTATTTATAGTGGCAAAATCAGGTACCTTTCAATCATTGTTATTAATAAAAATGGGATATGTGCAACCATATATTCACACTGCCCTTACAGGAAACTTTAAATATTTCTCATAGCTGGATGATTACTTGTATAGTTTTACTGTTTAAATCATTGGTTAAACTGCAAAACACTACAACCAGAGAAATAAATAAATAAACAAATAAATAAACAAATGAAAGGATAGATTTATAAAAGTAGACACCTACCAGAACTTACCCTCATACTTTGATACATTATTAAAAAAAAAAAGTCACAGTCAAAATAAGTTAGTTTCTGAATGCTATTTTTTTTAAAAGAGTTGAAAATTTGATACTACTTTAGAAATCAAGGATTAGGTATCTTTATTGGGGTTTTTAACAGGTCACAGGACTTTCTTTCCTTCTATTTTTCCTTCATTTAAAGTATCATGTTGGAACCCCCAGCAGAAGCTGCCATCTTGCAGCAAGGAATGGAGGGTAGGCAGGTGCAGAACTGACAACTTTAATCCGCAAGGAGAAGCATTTTTAGCTTGCCCCAGTGTTCCCTGGAATTGCCTTATATTAGACAACTAAATAGGCAGAGTCCTTCCTTATACTCTAGATAAGCATTTTACTAGAAATGCAAAGCTGAAACTGAGTCATATCCTAACACTGTAGTGAGGAAAATAAACCTTACAAAAGGAGATCACAGCAGCTGGGAGCAACTACTACTAAAATAATATTAATTCAGTACAGATATATGTAATTGATAATGCCAAAATGGCTCATCAGAACCATAGTAGGTTAAGACTTTATAAGGATTTAATATTAATAGGAAAGTGGAAATTAAAGATATAGATAACCATTTAAGAATGGGTTTGATAAGTTGAATCTGTTAAAATGACAGAATGTATTAGAGTTACTTAAAAATATTTAAATTAGTATTAAAAAATATATATAGCAAAACATACATTTAAACTACTAATAAACTGTTAAGTGATTGGGAAATGTTGGGGTAACTGGCCATTTCCTATATTACTATTTTTGTAGAATAAATTTTTAGTGGATTTTATTTTCCTTGATTGTGAGTGATTTAATGATGCAAAGATTATTTTTTGTCTCTGAAAGAACAGCTTATTTTGGGTAAGATTCAAAATTTCATGCAATGTTTGTTATCAAGCATTATCATGTCTTGAATAGTAAATTGAATTTTCTTCACCATCATTACATAATTTCAATTAAGGGACACAATCCTCCCATACACATGACTCCACTTAAACTGATTTTATTGATAGTTACCATGCCCCACCAGGTGCAACAAAACCATAAGAAACAAATTCATTATCTGACCCTTAAAGAGAAGGCCAATAAGCAAAACCAAAACAAACCAACCCCAAAAAATTACAACAAAAACTCAACAGAAAAGTACTGGAATAATGCAGGTTTTGCCAAGAAATTCACATACCTTCCCCACAGAAATACTTGTGATCATTACTGCCTACATCTAACACAGCAGTGGCATCAGAGCTAACTAGTCTTGGAGAATGCTGCTCATTTCCATTTAACAGTGGAAAATTTATGGTCAAAGCACCTTTCACCAATCCCAGTGTATCCATTTCCTTTCCTCTTTTTGCAGAGGGAACAATCCCAACATCACTTTTGCTGTTCAAGAGTTTATACCCAGAAAGCCTCCAGCTTTCTTGTGTCACATCTTGACAACTGTTTCATTTTTTGGTCCCTTCTCATGATGATTTCACACACACGGGAGGAGTAAAGCTGCCAAACACTTCCATCTGCATTGTTATACCTCAACATTGCTCCTGGCTGAAACCCTGATGAGAGGTTCAAGGAAAACAAACAAATTTGCCTACTCCCAAAGTGAAGTAACACTTGAGAAATTATTCCTTTCAAAATCTATATGAGCATGAGGAGTCAGTGACCTCTGCAGAATAAATGTGGTATGCTACATACATGAAAAAAAATGGAGTAGACAACGCACGTATTCTGGACAAAGGCAGTGATACCTGAGAGAGTCCAAAAAACTTGTGAATTACATGGTATCTGCAAGCCCATGTTCACCATCAACAAATCAAAAGAAGAATTAGGTAAAAGTATGATAAAATGCTATCAGAGGTCAATATTCACTTTAAAGTATATATTTATAAAAAAGCTTTTATTCACCTGTTCCTATGCCAACTAAGAGTGGTGAGGTCAGCTAACATTCAGACAAAATTACTCTGCCTTCAGTGTTGCTAGCATATCTTACCTGTCAATGTGCATATAAGCAGAAAGGTCAAAATTATACTGATTATATGGAATTTTCATTATGAGGTTGGATGACTGTAGTCAATCACAAACAAGTTATCAGTACAAAAAGAAGCATCTCTTTCAAGTACAGAGAGACATAAATCCTCGTTGCAAAATTAAAAATTTGTAAATTTCTTCTGTAATTTTATGAAGACAAGACCTTAAGAGACACTTGGAAACAATAAAATATCTTTAAAATATTGAGAAAAAATAATAAATAATATTTTTATGTAAGAACATAAATATTGTCTCATGTGTATGATTTTATTTTCCTACTCATGTTGCAGAGTGGTTGCAGTCCACAAAATCCTGCATATTGCAACACTTAAACCATATCGTTTAATGCTTGTATCTGATTTCATCAGTCACTTATACAAAAAAAGAAACTTAAAAAATATACATTATTATTTTCAGCGCTGGTCTTGGACAGAGAGTGCTTTATGCCTTCACAACTCTTCTCTGCTAAGGCTTACCTTACTCGAGAAATTCTGCTTTAACAGTTTTTCTTCAATGAGAAAATGACTCTGCTTAATCTATACATAAAATGAAAAAAGGCGGCCAAAATGAAGCTGTTTCTAAAAATGCCATTAATTAGAAAACATATCAGTAAATTTTAAATTCTAGGAGTAGCAATAGAAAACTGCAGGCTTTGATTTTGAAAACTATCTGTCAACAGGCATCAACCAAACTGAAGTTAATTCTATTTAAGTTCCCTTCATAATTCGACTGAAATGAAAAAAGTTTCTCTGTAAGAAAATGTCTCTTTCCTGTATGTATAGGCCCAAATTATGGGGTATCTCCTAATACCTCAGACAGCTCTGCTACACTCTGATGAGTGCATTATTTTCCAATTTAGATGTGGTGGAGGGCAGGTGAAGAGAAGAAGAAAAATACAGACAAAAGCTGCAGCAATTAATTTTAAACCGTAAATCCAGAGTATTCATAGTTGTAACTTTTTTGTGGGTTTTTTTGATTGTGTTTTTTGTTTGTTTGTTTGTTTGTTTTTTAGTTGGTTTTGGTTTGGTTTTTTTTTTTTTTTTTTTTTTTAATGTGAAGTTTAAAAACTATGACAAAGCATTTTGATACTGCAGCCAATCCTTTGTGGTCCTCACACCCTCATGCCTTTGGAGCCCTCCAAGATGTCACACTTGGTCAAGAAGGAAATTGGAAACCCCTTTCTCACTTGCTGAAAAATGCTTTTGTTTTATTCTGGCTTATATAATTGATTCTAGATAGGAATTCTCCTCAAACTGAGGTACAGCTACACGTTGAAACTAAAAGCAGCTTATTTGAAAACTTACCCAGCCCTCCTTACTAAAGACCTGCCAACCTGCACAGAAATAAGGGACTAAGATGATTCAGAAATCCTAGCAGTTCTGCTGTTAATTTTTAACCTGATAATTTCCACTGGTACCTACTTGCTAAGCAAAGAGAAAAATAAATTAATTTCAGCGATGATGAGACTGGGGCAGAGGACTCTCATATAATTCAGTATATGTGATATAAGTCATTTTTTTCAAAAAACAAAAGAAGAAAAAAATAATCTGTATCTTATACCGCATTTGCAATGCTACCGTGTCCTGAACAAAAAGAAAATAAAGTAACATTATGGCATTATTGACTAATTGGAACTACTGGGACAACAAGAAAATGCCTCTTGTTCTAAATAAATTATCCATAAATCCTAATTGCTTCTGATAATGATGGCATATCTGAATATTAATAAATGTAGCAGGGCAAAACTGACAAAGAAATCCGTGTCTGTCACGTAACTTTAAACAGAAATTTGTAATATTATAAAAGGAATTATTAAATCCATTAAAGAGTCTGTATCATAAGTATTTACCAAACACTGCTCAGATCATGCACACTCAGTAGGATTTTTGGGGGAGACAGCACCAATGAGCCAAGAGAGATAGCCATTATCAGTATTAGAAATCACAAAACAAGTAAATGCTTACATTACTTTTTGTAAAGAGAAAAACCAGAACACTCAAAATCTGCATCCTAGACTGATTTTCAAATAGTATTTTAAAATGCTATTCAAAAAGCATTTTAACATGTAGTATTTTATAAGGGTTTAACTGGAAAATATTTTTGTAATTGATTTATATGTGTTACCTTCCAGTAGAAAAAAGATATTTGAAAGTTTTTATATGCTAACTATAGAAAAAAAAAATCCAGAGAAGTTAGCCATTTCTTGGATTGATCTTGAATTTTTCACACCAAAAGTCATACAGACAATATACGTCATACTTCAGTAAATGCCTACTTCATAGTTCAGAAAATTAAACTCTTGTACACAGTTCTCTATCCCTGTAGCTATAATGTCCATTTGTGACACACTCTATGGACTTTGTTAAACTAGTATCATAAACTCAGTCACACAGAAGGAAATGTAATTCCAAAATAATAAAAGGAATTTCAAATTATTTTTTCCTCAAAATAGAATTTCACAATCACATTTCTTGGACAGTGATAAGCTGTAGAAGTGACACAGTGATAAAAATGGCAGAACTAGTACACACAATTTGCTGGAAGTCAGCCTACTTATGAACAGATTTTGGTCAATGCCAACTTATTTAATGGCTGATTTATTAAGACTACAGAAGTGCCAATCTTAGCATTTATGCTGCCTAAGGGCATGAAGCTTTAGGGCTGTCTTGAGTATGTATGTGTACCTACTGAGTGATCACCAAGAACCAACTAATGATAAAGTTCAGATATGTTAGAATACAGACTACTGATATCTGAATTGACTAGACCATTTTGGATTTGAATGCTGATTTGTGATGCTAACTTTCCAGATATTTATGCCAGCTAACATCTGTTAGGTAATTTCAACATAATTTAGGAAATAAAGTAAAAATAATATTGAAGTACCATATCCATAATGAATGCAAACAGCTTCAAAGCACAAAGTCCTACACCCTAAAATTTTACACCTTCCAGGAATGTCAAAAAGTGTTACCTATGTCACTTAGGCTGATTTTTTACTTCAGGACAAATATTTGTTTCTTTAAATGATGTGAACAAAATTGTTGTCCATCCAGCAGTTCTGAAAGCTAATTAAATATGCTCAAATAGAAAATTCAGCACTCACACTGTACATCTACAAATTTTCTTCCTTCCCTAGCTTTGTGTGTATACTCAGATACCTCCATGAAAAACAACAACAGAAACAACAAGCATCAACCAAAAAACCCCAACAAAACAAAACAAAAAAAAAAAAAAAGAAAAAAAAAAAAAACAAAAATCCTAACCAAACCAAAACTCCAGCCATGAGTGATGCTGACATTCTGAATTGTAGACAAGAGATGAACATCATCTCTTCAAAAAATACTGCCACTTAGGGCCAGATCACTCTGCAGGAGGTATTTCCCCTATTATTTAATGCAATAATAGTGCCAAGTAATTCTTGACACCAAAATCCACGGCATGTAATTTATTGCACTAATAAATCATAATATACTATAGCAGAGAAAATAAGATGGTAATTAGCTGCCTTGTTTTCCAAATAACTGGGTAATCATAAAGAAGAAAATATCAGAGCTGCATAATGCTCAGTTTGGTCTGAAAGCAGGGACCACTGGGTTCTGGGTTGTACAGGATTTTTTAACCAAAGGCTTGGCCTTGTTTCCATCTCAACCATTCTGTGAGGAGTGAGAAAAGCCTGTGGCATGGCTAAGACCACATTTGTATAACTATATAATTTAAAGACAAATTTCTAACCCTGCCTTATTCCATGTTGCAACAAGAGTTTTCACTCCTATGTGACAGGGTAAAGATATCAAGTTTCAATTTTAAACTTGAGAATGCAATTTAGATCACTTAAGTTTGTAACATATAATGAAAAATGGCCAAGAAAAATCTTTTCTGTGAAGTTCTGTCACTCAAAATATGGGATTTTTTAACTTATGTACAGGAAAAATGCTATAGCTTGGCAATGATGAGAGTGAATACTGTACAGAATTAAAAAGGAACTATGAGGGAAGAAAAATATTCTTTAGAAAAACTCAAAATAGCACAGTAAACTTGTCCACTTATACAAAAAAGGCTATGGATTGTCTTCACTTAAATTACTGCAACACTGCATGCATTCATTTTAGACAGAGAAGGTAAAGTGCATTGTAAAATTCATCTACAAAGTTCACTCTTCTTGAGCTATATCAAAGACAATATCCATCTTCAGTTGATATTGTCCCATTTTTTCCATAATCTTATCTTAAAACATACAGAAAATTAAAGGATTTTAAATACACTTAAACGATTTAGAATACATTTTCTAATAGGAATTTCCAGGTTGATGGACACTGGAAAATAGATGTAAGCATTCATCTGTGATTCTCTTCCCAAAGTTCCTTATTCATACTCATCCTGCTTTTTGCAGACCACAGCCAAAAAAATCCTGTCTTTAGCTATGCTATTTGTAAAGCTATTTGTATGTGTAAAGCTATTTGTTTAAAAATGGTGCCACTGCCAATGTCAGAAATGTTAAATGGTGTCACAGTATCACCTCTGTCCCATTCTTAAGAGACCCGAAGTGCACAGGTGAATTGGATACTAATCCATCACTGCACAGTTCTTCTGTCCAGCAGGTGTTTTCCTGCTTTTTCTAATGTCTTTTCTCTCTCTTATTTCTCTCTGTCTCCACTCATTCCAGAAATAATGAAGCATTAGTTTGCCCCTTCTTCTTGTCAACCATTACTTGTTTATTTAACCCAAGAAATGTTTAAGCAAGGATAAGAGAACCACTTTAACCACTTCATTCCAGCACCAGTGTTTGTGAAAACAGAGGAAAACAACTGAAAACAATGGTGGCACATCACCATTGAAGTGTCCATGTTATTTTGATGCAGACAGATAATCAGGACACCAAGTTCTGTGTTTATCTAAAGGTGATATATTTATTTAAATTAATGTTTGATTTATACTTTAGAAAATATCTTGATATATCAAAATATTTTAATGGTAAACAGAAATGTTTAAATTTTATTAAACTAACTAAATAGAGCTGCACAGGGAATTATTAACTGAAGATTGCAATATGCTCTTAAAAGACTGAAAGTAAACACAGTCTTGAAATTCAAATGTAAATTTGAGCAGTTCTTAATCTGGTTCAAGGAGTTGATCACATATTCTCTCACCTGAAATGACTATCCAGTTAGGAGACAGGCATTTTGAATTTCTGAATGCTTTAAAGGATCTTAAAGAGAATACTGACTTTTATTTGGAAAAATGAAGTACTAAGGTTCCTGGTATTTTATCCATGGTGCAGGTAACAATCAAACTTATCAGACTAAACCACTTACCTTATAAAATAAATATAAGTTTTGTATAACTATATTCCTTATTCATTCTTGATCATAACATAGTCTAATTGGTATGAAAAAGACAGTTTTTCCTGTTGTTTATCATTTGATCAATTCTCTATGGCCAAAATCCAGGCCCAAATATTTCAGGAGTAAAATTATCATAAATTTCAATAGAAGGTTTGTGTGTGTCACCAATAAAATTACTGAAATTGGTAATCCTATTTTTTTGCTTGTATATACAGTAGTCGACACATAATTTTGACAGATTGCAAGAGTTTCTCTTGTCCTAGAGATACTCTGTCTTATGATTTTCAGCATGCATAGCTCAGCCAAGAGAGGAAAGTTGAAAGACCACCATGTATAATAGCAGAGAGAATGTTGAGCATCTTGATAAAATATGGTAATAGGACATTATGAAATAAGAATTTACAATGTAGGCTCTGCACCTGTGTTCATCTAGAAAATGCTCTCTAATGAAAAAGGCTTTCAGCACTCTACACCCAGAGAAATTTCAGTCAGCTCAGGAAAATCTAAACTGAGCCATGACACAAATATGCTCATGGATTGTTGAAATGACAACATTGGGAAAAAATTCTAGAAAACAGGCATTAGGATAGTTTAATGAAACTTAATCAACATATTGATAACTGATTTTGTTCCTTACTTGAATGAAACAATCCAAATTTACCCTTTCCTCTGCATTGCAGAATGGATAACTATTTTCACCACCCCGGAAGAGTGGTTAAACTGCTTCAGAAAAACAGTATAACTGGATTCATGTTTAGTTTGTAGCAGGGGGATATGAAAACTTTTCTGGAGATACTGAGTGAGTGCCAAGGCTAAACGATAACCAATTCTGCAGAGGTGCTTTAGAAATAATTGTTCCTTAACCTCTCTAATGCTCTATTTTACTGATTTTTTTTAAATGCATACAATTTTAATACTCAAAAATTGCATACTGTTTTAGGATTAAACTGCAAAGGCTTGTTTTTTCAAAGAGTATCTTAAACTATCATGGATTTCAGTGGGATTTTGTAGTTAATCAAAATTTAAAAATATTATAGAGAGATATTTCACTCATTTTTATAAGTTATTCAGATTTCACCACTGGTGTCATTACCATCTGATTTTCTGCCCACTGTTTATTCTGCCACATATTAATAAAAACAACAATGTGTGAGAGAAACATTTTTAAGACAACAAGAACTCTACAATTTTTTTCCACTCAATGTAATTTTAGGTTGTGTGCAGTTGCATTTATGTAGTCATGTATCATGTGTAATCTGTAAATGCAAAAAACCCAACTTTTTCCTTATAGAATGTCATATGTTACTTGCTGAAAATTTTCATATAGAGGATCACACTATACCAAACTGACTAATATCTCAAAAATGTTATTAAACAGAACATGCATGTTTGAGGTGATATAAATATAATATACTCTATTCTCAAAAGTGGTGACAGGAAATTCCTTTTTCTAAATATACACCGATATATATTTGTCAATTAGCTTTTGGATATTGGCTGCTATGTATTTGTGAGGCATGGGATTTAACAAGGATCCACCATTCTAGAAAGAATAAATCATTCCAGGGTCGAGGTTCTTATATCCTTCTGACAGGTCTGCCCAACAAATACTGGGGAAAAGTAAAATCCAGGGGAGCATGATAATTCTAATTTCACACTTTGATATCAAAAATATATTAGCTCCAACAAAATGTAAGAAATGCAAATCTGTCATTAAGCAACATAATTAAAGGTTTTCTTCAGTGCAGTCTTGCTATGTTTATTCAATGAAGTGTAATGAATTGTAAGATACACAGTAAAACTAAACCCTCACTGATTTATAACAACTTTCAGTTGCTAAATGAAACTATTATGGAATACATCATAAATTATAAATAAATGCAGCATTTTTATATTTCTTTTGCTTTAAAGAAAAAATCAATTTTGTATTTTTATTGTATGGCTTTATTCAGTTGTTGGTTAACATAGAAAATCTCTGTGGAAGTTATTTTTGATGGTATATGCATGTGTTCAAGTGAATAGTTTGAATTTTCATTTTTCTTTTGTATTTTAAAGTCTTGCACAAACAATTAATGCATCCTCACAACATCCCTGTGAGGTAGGTAGTTAAGCTGTTTAAGAAAAAGAAAAAAAACCTTGTGAAATTCCCTCTGTTTCACTAATTCAGCAAAGTTAAAACAGTAACAACAACAAGGCCATTGCATTTCTCACTCTGATTTGGGTCATGAAGATATACTGCCTCTCTCATGTCTCAGTAGCTTCTGTATAAATTCTAAAATATTTCATATGAATATCACCTTAGTCATTGCCAACAGAGCGAGATATTTTTCATGTGAAATGAGAAGGATACAGTAGTTGTCCTGTGTACATGTAAATTTCATTGAATCATCTCATCCCCTAGATAAATAGTAAGAAATAGACTTCTTGCATGAAATAGTTAATATTTAAAAATGTAACCTTCCATGGTTATAAATACAGTATATAATTATTTATTTTAAGATTAAAAATGTGTGTAATGGTTACATGAATTAAAAAAGTTGGTGAGTGTATTCATCTGAGCAATTCAAAAACATGCTGATGCACATCTACCTTACATATTTGAAAGAAAAATATGCTAAAATAAAGTTTATTGATCTGCTAGTAAAATTTTATAATGGGTATATTCATCCCCTGTCATGGTAGGTGGTGGGTGACATAAAAAGCACAGCAACAGCAGAATGTTTTTTATATAAATTGCATGCACAATCTGATTTCTTACTTGATTATCAAAGGAACAAATATATTCATTAAAAAAGCCAACTCATTTACAAGACAAAGTGACTCTCGCTCTAGCTCCATGTCAATATAAACAATTTGCAACTGATTACATCCATCAAGTTTAATATAAACCATAGTAATCTGAATAGTGTAATCAGATGGAACAAGATTTAATAACATACAAACCAAAGTTAATGTTTCTCTGATTGCTTCCATTAACTGCATAACTATCCAAAGTATTAGTTTTACATATACATTATGTAACTTAGTATTAGAAAAGTTAAAAATACACAATATAGTACATTATATAGAGGACTATATTTATCAAAAGTTTATACATTTTGCTGGTTTTTGATTTTTTTTTCCTTTTTAAAACATAGTTTACCATATATCAATTGAACACATATTTAAATCATCATTATCCTATCAGTATGGTCTCTCTGAAATAAATAAATAAAATTGTATTTTGATGAAACACTCCTTTACCACTAGCACTTTAACATTACAGAGAGCACATAAAGCAACAACTTCCTTAAAAGCAAATCTTATATTTCTTCATATAAAATCAAAAACCCAGAAGACAATGTGAAGAGTAGTAGGAATGGCAAGAAAAAACTCATTTAAGTGCAAAAGCAACCTCTGGTAAACTTCAAAATGGGTAACACTCAATACACATCTTGTTTGTAAAACTGGAATAGTGGCAGTTTATTTCCCTTTTATTTACCCAGTAATTGCAGCATGTATAAACCAGTAAGAATAATTGTATTTTATATACAACTAAACAACTCAAATTCAGAAGACATGAAGGTGGTTTGTAAAATTATGTTTTCGTCCTGTCAAATTTAAAGTTACATTTTCTTACAAAAACTTGTTTGAGAGTTCAAGCAGAACTTTGAAGAAGAGGATATGCATATCTAGAGTCATAAAAATTTTTCCAATCACTTCCTAAAGTGAGTATAACATGTTATGGACAAATAAAAAAAACAATTAAAATTGGCATGGGATGGGTAGTTTGGAAAAGACAACTTTTGTGTTTTTCATGTTCAGTGAAAAAAATAGATGCATGGCAAGCTAACATTTTTAAACTGATAAATGTTATGGAAAAATAATGAGGCAACAGAAATAAACACAAATTTTTCATTGCTGAGTTCTTTGTAAATGACTGATTTAACTTAAGGGCAATTTTAAGACCAAAGCAGATCACTATTGTATCAGAGCATATAAAGCTTCCCCCAGTTGCACACAATAGGGCATTTCTTATTAATGTCTGGAGAGTTGACACTGACCCTGATGCTCTCATTGTTAGTAGGATGCTGTTAGTAGTAGCAGTTGCAAACATATGGGTTTGCCAGTAACAACTCACAATTTGTGCATAGTTGAGTCTTCGAAACTGAGCAAATTTGCTCTCAAAATCTTGCCAGCGCTTGCTGAGCTGTATCAGGGTTGGCTCCACTGCTTTTGCAGCCCCATCCTTAGACAGGCGTTCAGCCTGCCTGTGCACCGCATTCAGATCTTCCTTCTTCTTCTCCAATTCTCCACCAATCTCCTAGTGAGCAAAACCAATACAGGGCCCAGGACAGTTAGCTAACTAGATCAATCAACTTAAAATTAGCAAAATACTTCCGTCAGAAAATCCATTTCCATTTTATTGTCACAAGTAAAATTTACAGCTTATTTTCATGTTATTCATATCTTATTTTACATTTAAACAAAACAAAAATAACTGAAATTGAAGAAGCTTCTTGGGATGGGCTGTAGAGATCCTAAGAGCTGCTACACTCTGAAACTGTTAGCAGAGGCCAACAGTTCCCATGTTCAGATTCTTGCTAGTACACTGGGATGGGCAATTGGAGAAATTACTTTCTTAGTAAGGGTCAGCATATTCAGGACAAATAGTGTTTGAACAGCTTACAAATATACTATTAGGGTCTTTAATGTACTAGTTAACTCCTATTTTACTCCGTGGGAAACTCAACAGAGAATGAAGCAAAGAAAGACGATGTAAAATAAACCAGGAAAACCTTTGACAGTATGTAAATAAATCTATAGAGTTTGACAGTGACATATGAACATGTTCTGATGAAAATGAATGTGCTAACATGAGATAGAGGTCATCCATATATTGGTAAGTCATTTGTTCATCTGGAACAAAGATACATAAAATCAATTACAATTTTTGCTAGAAAACATTTGATGCTTCTTAATACATTGCACACTTTCTGTATTATTGACAAAACATTATATTTAGTGTGTTTCAAATTATTTATATATCATTCTGTATAGGAAACAAATAGAAAATATAGTACAACAAAGAAATGTCACTTTGAACACAGATAATTAGGGTTTGCTTTACTATAAATAGAAATAGAGAACAGAACATATAATTTTCTGTAGCTATAAGATAGGATTGGTTGCTGCATTTGCTGTCTGTTCTACAGATAAACTATCACTCCAAAAGATCTATCATTGCCAACCCAAAACAACATTACCTTTAGCTTCTGTTCATCTTTGTGGTCTGGCAGACCGGCTAACTTTTTCTCAATGTCATCCAGCCATGTCATTAGGTCATCAGCCTGCCTCTTGTACTGATACCATTGATGAGAAATCTCTAAAGCCTTTTTTCTTCTTTGAGCTCTCAAGTCCTGTTCACAGTGCAGATATTATTAGAATATGAATTAAAGGCTTATAAAATATGAACTGGCATGTGTGCACACTGAAGGGAAAAAAGTTTACAAGGCTTCTAATTTCTTAATTAAATGTTGATATTTAAAGCAAGTATATGAGTAAGTGAACATATTTGCATCAGTTTAACAAATTTATTTTTTGTTTTTTTAAAAAGAGGTTACCTATTTCAGTGTTGTTCACATGTTCAATAAACCACTGAGACAGTCACCAATATTCAGAGAAGTTTAGACTCTTACATAAATGTCAATATTTTATATAAAACACTCCTGCTCAGAATACTTACTGGACAGATGGAAACACAGCCCACTTAGTATCTAGCCAAAAGTGGGACTTCTGTATTTTGTGGACTCCTGTGAATTTCTAGCCTGCATGAAAACTCTGTAGCTATTCAAATGAAAATCACTGCAAAGGAGAAATGTTTGCAAAGACAGGTTTTCTTTGCAAATTCTTATCTAAATTAAATACCACATACATAACAAATGTCTTGTGTTTATAACTCTGCTTTAAAAAGGATTAAGACTTTTTTTTAGCAGGAAGGTATAAAATGTTTGGGTTTTTTCCCTTAGAAATGTTATTAAATATACATTTGCTATAACTGCTTAACTTCACTCATGCAGAATTCAGAAAATATTTTAATTACTATAATTTCTTATTAGGAATAAATTAAAAAATTAATGGCATATTTTATATAAAAATATTCAGATTCATTTGCCTCAACCATTCCTTGAATTTTTTTCACCAGGCCTTAACTGAGTCACCCAAAGGAAAATCTATCACTATACCATAAAAAAGAGCCAGGGAGGATCTGGTCAATAGCACAGTGCAATAAACACTGTTCTTGTTTCTCCAACATAAAAATTATGAATTGCTTCCATTTGGCTTCCATTCGGCTTTCATTCTAGAGAGGCTGGAGCCACTCTTCTAATAGGAATGTAAGTATTTTACTGAAGGACAAACAACTTATTCATGGCCAGATGTGTGTTATTTTCAGCAGAGAATGTAAGTGTGTGGGATCTGATTACAACTAAGGTCTTCAGTGCTGTTGAAGGAATATAAAACACACATAATATGATAAAAAAGGACTTATCAAAGAAATCAGTGCTGTCCAATTGGCGGTCACACAGTTGTAATGCTGAGGATAAGACAATACCTCTCAAGCTGGAGATTGTAAAATGCCTTTTGCAAGGCATCAAGAGAACTGCATAAGAAAATACATCTATAGCCAAATAGTTTCAAATTACTCATCTCTAAATAGTAAGGACAATTCATTTAGCAAAAAGATTCCCTGAAATGAAGAAAAAATGGGTTTAATAGCATGTGCTTATAACTGTAGCTCCTATACCTTGAGGGCATTATGTTTAGTCCGCAACAGCTGTTGTTTTGTCTTTATTTCCTCCCGTTTTTTCTCATCTGTGACTCCCTTTTGAAGTCTGTCGCCCCTTTGCAGCAATTCTTTCACTGTGCTCTCATCCTCTTCACTCTGATTTAAAAAAAATAACCAATATAATATGCATTTTAATCTAATCATTACTTAAGTACTAGTAGATACTGACTATGCTAAAGTAATCATGTAGCAGACACTTGTAGTTGTATACCGATGATCAAGTAACTTTTACTTGCTTTTTACAATGTAGAAATATGTAGAGGGATAAAAGAAAGACAGCACCTGCAAAACTACATATTTTTGGTATTAGATCTTATGCAGCATCCAGGGTAACAGCATAAAAACAGAGGCAAAAACTTGAAACATATTTTACTTTCAAACAAGAAGAATAGATATATGTAAAATATTCTAAATCACTGTCAGTAGAGATTGAAATTGCCAGTATGCTGGTAGACCATGCAATTACTGACCATTCTGTCTATCACATTGCAAATCAGCTATTCTGATAGGGCAAATGCTAGCACTAAGCATTTTTTATGTAGAAGCCACCTACAAATCTATGAATCTTCGAAGCTGGATCTATGTCACAGCTTCTGGCAGTGTCTTGAACCACTCCAAGCATTTGATGCAAAGAAAGGGAACCAAAAATGCTCAGGTAGTGGAAACTGCCCCGTCAAACTTGATTGATTTTGAATTTAACACTACACACATATGCTAAATTCTTCATGCAGCACATGGAGCCTAAAATTTTATTTTTCCTGAATAAAAGAAAAAAACAGCTGGTTAAGATTCCTTCCAGTACTGATAGGAAACATAAACCTTTGAGGAATTCCTTAAAATTAAAATAATATTGAGTTTTTATATTGGTTGTAAACAAATACAAATTTGATCTTGCTGAGGACTCAAGAAGAGAGAGTTCCAAAGATGAATGTCCTTTTTTGCCCAGCCAAAAAATGTCATCTCCCCGAAAATCACTCTGGAGAACATACACCACAATTGCAATAGTAGCAAAGCACAGCAGTATTTTATTAATCTTTTTCCTTCCCCCCCCCATCAAATATGAATAAATGGTTTTATGACTTGCAACGATAAAACTTAAGTAATAAAGCTTACCACAGTGACAAAATCTATTTACATTAAATGCTATAAGCAGATTGGTTAAGAACAATTTGGCAAGTGGCATTTCTTCTCATGACCGTTTATTTTTAGTGAATGCATTATTTTAGTATTGTGCCCATTTTGTTACATTATTCTGACTTTTCCTGGTCTATTATACTACTATAGGTATTTTAATATCCATTCCTTGTTCTGTAACACTGCTGGTAGTAGTACAGAATCCATGGATAACATTCCTGTTCTGCTGAGTGTTTTCATAAGCAACAAGAAATGCTTTTCTGATAAATTAGAAATTAAGTTAGCACAAAAAAATTTAGTTAGTGCTAATTTGTGACTTTTGGTTTTATAATATACTAGCATAGAAAAATTTTGCCTAAGTTATCCAAAGATCCTAACGTAAATATGGGTTTCTGATTTTCACTCAGATTTTTTCATCTCCCTGCTTATTTTGCTCAGACTTCCATTTCAACCAAATTACCATATCTTTATTGAAGTCCTCCTCTTTCAGATTCACTCCCTGCTGAATTTCAACCTCCAGTGGTTCAAGCATTTTTTGTATATCGAAGTCAAATTGCTCCAATTCCTTCAAAGGAATGAAGGGCTAAAATGGAGAAACACAAAGATTATTTATTTAAAGCACACATTTCATAGTTTTATTAGAAACAGAAATGAAAAGATATCTGTGCTACCCCCTATTTCTAAAACAATGGTAGACTTTCCATCATGTTGAAAAATATCTACAGCATACTCAAAGTACCCAAAGATAGAAATAAAGATACAAATTTATGTAGAATTTCCATGTCAGTAAACCAAAGAATTTTAAGGTGAGGGAGAATTAAAAAGAAAAGAAAAATACATTCTCTTATTTGTGTGTAAGAACAAGTCCAAATAAATAGTATTTTTCTAAAAAAAAAAAAAAAAAGAAAAAGCTTACACTAATTGGTTAAATCTGGTTTGTCAGAAATTATTCATACAGATCCAAGAAGTCTATTCAGATGAAAAAAAACCCCTACTATTAATAATTGAGAAAATTTTAATGTTAATCTGGCTCAGTTTTGAAATCATTGTTTTCTCACATAGACTAGTAGAGTGTTAGGTGAATGCTACAAAACAAAGGACAGAAAATCTTTGTGTAAGACATTCCCCTAATAGTATTTCACAACACATTGGGAAAAATATCAATAAAAGTTCAGCTTTTGTTTCAAAAAGCTTCAACAAAAATTCAGGATGAAAAAACAAAGTCAACCAAACAAAACAGTCTCAATTCCTCCAAAATCAATTACAGCATAATGATGGTGCTTTAGTTTAGTATTCAGTTTTGAACTCTCCAACAGGCGCTACTTATTAACAACAATGCACTGCCCTTTGTCGAGCTGCCTGTGAATGTATATGTACATATATTACATGCAATGCATAGTCTATTTATTAATTGCATTGCAAATTATCAACAGAAATTGTTTCTTCCTTCAAAGCTTTAAAGGCAAGAAGAAGTAAGAAAATCTCAGTGGTTCTTGCATAAAATTTAGACTTAAAGGTAATTGATGCTTTTTGATGTTCTAGGAACTCTTGGATGTGCACCTGTCTTGTTAAAGACATAAGCACATTATATCCTAACTAGTTCTCTTTTACTATTTCCTCTGGTATAATTAGTTACTATTATATTAGTTATTATATTATTTATTATGTAATGAAGACAGCAACAATAAAAATATAATAAGTTAAAATATAAGAGATAGGATGTCAAATGAAATATCTTCTCAGATGACCTGGAAGAGTCAGAGTAAAAAAGCCTTAATTGTAGCTGGTTGATTATTTTAACAACAAAGATTTTGCACATTTACAAACATTAATGGAAATATAATAATGTACAATATTTATAGAGAATAATACTGTGCTGACAAATTTTCATTAAGAGGCTCAGAATTACACTCATCATGCACTTCAGCTGAGTTAGAAATAATAGAAAACGACACAGTAATTTCTTCTCAAATGCTCTGAAGAATATTTTCTAAGGTACTTAAATGTCATTAAAAGACAAGCCAACTAATACAATTGGAATATAAAATCTATAGTCTCTGAAAAAGGCTAAAAACAATAACAAAGCAGAAAGTGGAAAGAAAAATACCAAATTAATTCCAGCAACTGAATGATGTTCAAAGACTACTTCAAAATGTTAAGTCTCTTTCATACTTACGAACATTTTGTTAATTCTTGACATGACAATTATATACTAGCATTCACTGACTTAATGGATCATTTCTTATTTACTTCACTGTTGTACTGATTATTGTTAATATTTGATTAAAAAAACCTAATTTGAAGACAGATGAGTAATTATTGAAAATAGGTTATGAGAGCTTTCAATCCTCTTGAATTTATGTTTTAATCTTTTAGTGAGTGAATATTTTTACATAAACATGGGGGGAAAAAAGCAAAAACATTTAGGAAGCGTATCACCCCATAATAATTTTCCAGCTCATTAAGCCAAACTCCTAAGGAATGTACAACTGCCTACCTTATACAGGTAGACAAAATAAAGTACCCAGTAATTTGGTCCTTTATCCAAATTCATATAGCAAATCAGTAGAACAGTCAATAATTCAGAGTGGTTTTTTACCTCTCGATCTGATTCAATACCAAGTACTTCAATAGCAAGTACCCTTTGTGAATCACATTCTACTTGTGCATTTTCCAAGGTTTTGGAAAAGGTCCCCTAAATTCTAATTTACTATTATAATTTGTGTGCTGTAGTAATTCCTTTCATCTTGCTGGGCACTTCTCCTCTAAATCTTAATGTGGTTCTGCCAATTCCAGCCCACCTTGCCTTCAGAAATGGAAGAAAATCTGAGAGGGAAGGCTGCAGGTGGAAGACATTTGCAGACTGTGTTCTGAAAACACTGCATCTTGATAAGAACATTTTGTCCCTGCTTTGAGTGAGCCCATAACATGCAGTGCAAACACTGAACCCTCAGTAAGCCATCTGCAGGCAGTCTCATTTTTCCCTAGGACAAGCAATAATTTCACAGGATCCCACCCAAGGCTGCATCTGCAAGCATCTCTGCAAGCTTACAATAACATGGAAGTGCGAAGTAAAACTGAGATGGAAATCCAGACTGTAGACAGCAGAAGTTCAGAGCAAAAACATGAGACAACACAGCTCTTGTAAAGATGTCCTCAGTCTACAGCTTGTACATGTGTAAGAAGTAGGTAAGAAGCTGGAATGGCTGAAATGCACTGATGGCTATTAGCCAAAAAATTGTGACCTTTATTCAGAAGACATTATTTTGCTTCAGAAATGAAACCTAAATAAACCCAAATATCCACAGAGATGTGCTGGTTAGGCAGGATACTGAGCTCTGCACAGATCCCAACAACTCATGGAAACCTTGTCTCTTTGCTTATGCTTTTTGCCAAGCTTACTTCCTGCTCTGCCATGGATCTCTGTGCATTTGTTTGCAGTGTTAGTACAGTGACCAGCAATAATAGTTTGGATCAGGATCTGTGCATTCCCATCACCCTCTCTACCAACCTTCATGGCTGTCTCATTTAGTCTTCTGAATAGCTCTTCAGAATAAAGGCAGCAAAATACAATGGAGAAAGTAGGTGGCTTATGTCCTTCTTCATTCCAAATCAGAAGGCACAACTTGGCTAATAATTGCCTAATCCACACTGAATTCAGATTTAGCAGTCATGCTGGTTCTACAGATGAGTAACTGAGGTAAAATTGATATCATCTCTACCTATCTATTTCTATCTCCAGCACTGGTGAATCTCAGACTCATAGGATAAGACTAAATGCACTTGAAGAAAAATTAGCTCTCAAAACCAAATCTATATGAAAAAAGGCTACTCATACTTTGCAAAGTTAGAGACTTACTAATTCTCAGCTGTTGATTTTTTGTGAGTTAATGACTTCATCATTGTTACATTCATATAAATTCAGTGAATACTTCTAATTGTGAAACAGTGAAAAAAGATCTTAATGCCAAAACCCCCAAATCATCACACTTAATTTAAAAAGAAAAAAATCCTTAGGTTCTACATAGTTTTCCTTTTAAAGCTCAGTTTTTCGAGGAACTGTAGCCCACTATGTAGTTGCAATTGTGCACCTTTGCAAGACACCATTTTTTATGCAAACACGAACACCATTTTTTATGCATCTCCTCTACGGAAGCAAGCCCTCCTACCTTTACACTCTTAATTCTCTGTGATACAGCTGCAAATCGCTGGTTGAGCTCTGAGAGTTTGGGCTCCACCACTTTCCTGCAGTGGTCCCCACGGTTTGCCATCAAGTCTCTGGCCTGGTCACGCACAGAGTCCACCTTGGGGTGAATGTCATTCAGCTCAGCCTTTAAGCGCTACAGTCCGTGAGCAAGAGACAGGGCTTGAAGTTAGTAATAAATGCAGAGAGAGAGAAAGAGAGAGAGAGAGAGAAAGTGTGCAAAGGAATAGGGAGCAAAACCACAAAGCAAATTCAGATAATTATGCATGAGTGTGTAAATCCAGTAGAAATACCTTGGATAAAATTCTCTCAAATTTATAGCAGGAATGTATCTAAAAGTCTGTTTTAGTATCTCCTGGCTGAAATTAATGGGGATCATTATTTCTAGGCAGATTCTTATCTGCAATAATATTGCAGCATATTTCAGGATGCACTAAATTATTCTACGTTCCTAAAGCTAGGAAGAACTGCTAATTCATGTATGATAGAACTAGATGTGAAATTGTTGCTTTCAATACTGCTCAGGGTCATAGTTCAGACAAGTAAAAATGATCAGATTAAAAAAAAAAAGTCCTAATTTTTTCTATAAAAACAAAGAAAAAAAAAAGAAAAAAAAAAAACAGGGCAAAAGCCTTTCTCTTCTGCGATATTAATCTTAACAGTAGATGCCAGTACAGGCAGAGGCCAAAAATAGATAGCAAGGCATTTGGGAATCAGAAATACAGCTGGGCATTAAGAATTACATTTTACTCTGCATGAACTACCTTTGTGCAATGCAAACATAAATATAGGTATTGATAATTTTACTTTGTGTCTGATGCTGGCAAAATTGTTCATTCATCTACAAAAGCCAGTCTCATAATCCTGCTGAGATCAATGAGGCATTGATTTATGCCCTAGAATCTGTAAAATTTTACTGCAGTAAATGGCATTCATTATGTCAGTGTCAGCAATACAATTCTGATTTTGATTTGTAAACTCTACTAAGATATTATGTAATCACCATGTAGTTCATTACAAAGTAAAATTTCACATGGACTTCAGAAGAAAAAGCAAAGTCCCTTTAGATAATAATTTGATGTTGTTCTTAAAGCGGGTATTTTAAATGAGATATTTTAACATACACACCCATATTACAAGCTAATTTTTCATCAGCTGGTCAAATGATGCAATTGGCCAACTAAAACCCCAAGCTCAACACACTAACCCCTGATGCTACAGCCAGTTCAACATATAATATTCTTTTCTGTGTTGCTGATCTGGCCTCAGTGTAAGCAATGTTTGTAGAATTAAGATAATCATATGACAGAAATATCATACATAGTGGAAAAGTATCACAGAAAAACAGAAATACAATTAAAAATAAAGGAGACAGAAAAGGAAAATATTTTGTTCAAACAAAACAAAACCTTGAGTTAAAAAAGTATTTTCCAGCAGACATGTGCTTAATAAGCTGCTGTTTTGCTAAACAGGAAGTTCCCAAGAATTATAATAACAATCTGGTTTTATTTCTGCAAGGATTTAATTTTGGTATTACAGAGCAAATTTATTAAGTAATCTACAAGTTGCCAGAGGGTAGCTTTAGCACAGAAAAAAGAGTTTTAATCCATTTGTGATACCTTTTGAAATATGCTAGTTTTGACATAGTCCTTTTTAGAATAAAATTAATGCTTTCCAGTAAATCACATTTTTTTTTACCTTAAGAATTTCCTCTTTTTGATGGGGTTTTTGTTTGTCAGATTCATCCAACAGTATTTCAGCACGATACATCCAAGTAGTGACATTAGCTACATTCTGATCAAAAGCCTCCATGTGCTTTTGATATTCCTGTATGTGGAAAAGGTAAATACTGCATACAAAAAATGTAATCAGAACTGAAATAACAGCTGTAGTTATGCCAAGTGTGGCAAACATGCACACATTATGACATTAAGAAAACTTGTTTATTTTACACAGTAACTTCTTGTTTTGTGAAGGATAGAATCTGCTGTTTGTTTCCTTCACTTTGCATGTTAGGCTTCTTGAAAAAGACATTCTAGGAGAGAGAGAGAAGCTTCCAAAGTGACAGGCAGCAGGATGACAAAATCACAGCAAGACACAGGTGTCGGCAGCTCAGCGAGGCGCTGAGAGGAACAGGAAGCTGTTAGCCAGATCTACAGGAGCTGCAAAGGAGTATTTCCCAAGAACAAGGTACAGAATTCGTTTTGGAAAGCCAGTCAATTGACTGAAACTCAGATGGCCACAAGGATGCACTTGCAAAATCACAATCAAGACTGGGAGCTTTGTATCTAAAGCTCCTATGGACATTTCATCTAACTTCTCTGCTTTGAGACTTTTGTCTTTAAAAGCTATTCTAGTTGATACTCTGAAAAATTTTCATTTCTCTGCTTCATTTAAAACTTTGTCTTTTTGGGTGAGCTCCCTAGAATGGAACCTATGCATAACTCACACAATACATATGTAGACCATATATCCAAAATCAAAGGTATTACTAATTCCTTTGGCACCCAAATGTACCTACCTTTATTTAACACTGTTCTAAATTTGGTAAAAACCCCTCAATTACCTCTCTTAGACCTTTTTATCACGTGTTTTAGCAAATGTTAACCACAGAATCCAAAGCAGGGAGAGGATGTACAGGAATCCACAACTATATTCACCTGTAAACTCCATTATATGCTTCTTACAATCATTTCCACATTAAATCTGTATACCTACGTGATTCTAAATTAAATGCTTAAGTTTTTCAGATACTTTACTCAGCTGAGGAAGCCCTGTATTGATGCTGTATATTTATTGCCAAAGTATTTGTAAAGCAGCCATACAGACTCTAGTGGAGCTCCAACACATCAAGCCCTGAAAAGTCATGACAAAGGCCAACACACCCTTAAAAATCACTTCTGTTTCTCCGGGGTGAAATTGCATTCCCATGCTCTCAGCAACAGAAAGAGCATGCAAGATTTCCCAAAACATTCTGACAGCCCAGTTGTTAAGACCCTTCTGTGGTTAGGGGTTCAAGCTATCACCTCTTCATGACAGAATGAATTTGAAGGCAGAATAAAGTTATGTGACCATCTGTAGTTTAAGGCAGCTGGGGATGAGGCTACTGAATCTGTATGAAATTTGTATTAGGGGTTTTACTGTCCACTACACTTAATCCAGTCCCCTTAAGGAATTATCCCCACTTAAACATGCCTTATAAAACTATGCAAAGGAGGATAATGAAGTTCTGAAAGACCAAAGGATAGTTCTTCAACACATCATGTGTGCACTCTGAGAAGTTGCCTCTAAAATGAATCAAAACTTACACACACCAGAACTACCCTGTGGGCCAAACCAACTTGCAAGTGGAAACTTATTTCCCAATTGTTTTCCAAACAGAAATTCTAATGCAGCCAAAAGTAGCTGATATTGTTGGTATCAATACTAAGACTTTCTCAGCTTACTTGACTATTATTTTGACTTGACTACTGAAGTAATCTCTGTCCTTTAAACTGCATTTGATTTACTAGGAAAAAAAAACCCCAAGCAAAAAACAATGCAAGAACTGTTGAGACAGACAGGATTGCAAACTGCTGACAATCAAGATTCCACTTGGCAATCAATGAGATTTTCAAAACATACACAATGTACTAAACAACAATCAGTCTGATTGCTGCGTACCTGTGTATTCAATAAGCACAGTCCAAGGCACCAGAAAGAGCACTTCTATAAAGGCTGGGCATGTACAACTGGAAACCAACACTTCCTCTGTGTGAAGAAATGCATTTTCCTTACCAGTAAGAGATTGAACCATTCCTCAGCACGTGAAGTTACCGCTTTCCAGTTACTGTTCAGCAGGCTGAGTTTATCATCCACAAGACTTTCCTTTCCTTTCATCACTGCCTTCAAATTCTCTCCTAAGTCACTGATGCTCTTAAGCTGGACCTGACGTTTCTCAATCTCCTTCCGTGTTGCCTACACAAGCAGAACAAGATAAAAAATTTCCAGGAATTAAAAATTACCCACACTGAGAACATGAAATGTTAAATCAGGCAGCAAGTTTATACTAGAACACACAGTCTTGCTTCCTATAGGAAGGGAAGGCACTCTGTGAAGAGCAGCAAATACAAAGCAAATTGTTTCTCTTGAGCTCTGATAAAATTGTATATATTCTTCATCTTCTCACAATAGCTTAATTTTAAAAAGTGCAAATTATCTTTCAGTGTTTAAAATATAGTTTCAATACTTAATTATTGAAAATGAATCAACATTTTATACTATTTATATAGAGATGTTTAAAGTTAGTTTTTATATAATAAAATTAGCTAGTTATCAAATAGAACATGAAGCTTACATAATAATTGGGATAAAAAATACACCATCATGATGACAGCTTAAGACAGAAAACTTCATCAAAAATAGTCTAGTGAATATTTTATTATTTTAATACTTTTCAATGCAATCTTTTTCAGAAGAAATCATGTTATTTTATTCTGTTAAACTTGTTTCCTAATTGTAGAAACGCAGATTTTTTATTACATTCACTTGGGATTCCATTCTGCAAACCAAAATACTAAAAATAAGCTATAGGCCATAGCATTTCTAAGCCTGAATGACTACAACACATATGCAGTGCTATAAAGTCAGATTTCCAGCATCTTTTCCCACTGTTATCTTACCTTATAGATCTGATATGTAAGGTTACAGAATTTACTCATTATTCCTGTCTTAATATTCACTGCAACACACAAGATGTCTAACAAAAGGAACAAACCCCAACATATTTAGACAACATGTACAAAAAGCAGGTGTTTAAATACTAAGCAGTGAGATGACACAGTGCAAAGTACAGCAGTCTTACTGAATACTCAAAGAGAGGCACAAACCCCTTACACCTAGTTTCACATATAATTGTTTTCATGAGAGATTTATCTGAGATCCTTGGCACCTGACAGCAATGATCCAGGCATAAAAATCTCTGCTTATAAAATAAAACTGCAAGCAGAAACAAAGTGTTCCAAGATGAACACAAACAGAACTTAGTAGAGAAGGAAGAAGCACTGGTCTTCAGAGACATGGATGTCTCACAGAAACCTAAATACAGTAAAAAAAAAATAGATTATTCAAACAAATGACAAAACCAATACTTCAGTCTCAGGATGAATGCTGTTATGCAGTAGAACCCCACCTTCATGACCTCTACACTATCATATCTCTCATGGTGACAAATCAGTATTATTTTGTTGATAGTGTATTGACAGTGAAAGTAGAATGTTAATTTTTCAATAAAGGTAGTATAAAATTATTCTTTTTTGTAAAATAGAACCTTAATAGTACCTTCAAATTATTCAGTGTGTCATGTTTAAAGCAGCAGCTCACTTCCTATGCTTAACAGAATTCAGGATCTCATTTTGCAATGTTATTTTACAGAAAAAACACTTACACTTTTATTTCATGTAAGTAAGAGAAATTTCCCCCATGCTATCAATTTTCTAAAATACACAGGATATGTTATAGAGCCAAGGCATGATTGATGCAAATTATTAGCAATATACTATATAATTATAGAATTTGAAAAGGAGAGTTTAAAATTTCAGCAGGTCCTTGTCAGATTAAAGGAAAAACATGCCCTCTTCTAGTACTGTTTTATTTGTTTCACAGCAGGTGCAAAGTGTCATCATGAAAAAAGAATAACACAAAGGATATAATTTACCCTCAATTGAAGATGGAAAATTTTGATCAGCTTTCTTTCATTTTCTAAACTATTTTCTTTCATTTGGAAAAGACTCTCTGAAGTGCATTTACCATGGGTTGTGGTTTCTTTGGTATTTTACATTTATGAAAATGCCGAACACAATCTTGGGCTATATAAATAAATATTAATCCCAACTAGTAAACAGATGGACCAAACAATTAAATGTCTATTAAACAAAACTGTTACCCAAAAACCAGATGTGTAATTCCCTATGTGTAAGAAACACATTATTTCCTTTTTAAGTAAAGAATAAATATTACCTAAAGACTAGATGCACCTCTGGGCAATATGGGTTTTAACTCCCTTGTGTAATTGCAAGTAAGAACCAAGTAAATCACACTTCCCCTTATTGTCTTAAAAAAAACATTGTGGCCCTCAACACAACACTGAAAGGACAAAAACATCTTCCTCAATACTTTAAATCTCCATTATTACAAGTCCTGAATACAACTGAAAAACTAGTAGGGTCTGTAAAGTCAGTGGGATTCCATGCTGCATTATTAGCTACAACTTCCCTCTGTAGGTTATGAAGTGCACCAGGTAAACTAACTTGCTTTCACAACTTCAATAAGACCTTTTTGGTTTGCTTTTTATTTGGCTTCTCCACATTATATTCCTAAGAATTTCCCATTTTTCTTTCCAGTATTACTGGAAAGTGATAGTCTACACATACTTTGTTCACTGCAATATAACAGACAGGACTGTTAAATTTTCTGTAATAAAAAAAAATCAAAAGTACTACCATTAATTCAACAACATTACATAAAACAAAGAAGTATGTGTCATGATGCCAGGATTTAAGTAAGATTATTTCAATAAAAGTCAGGGAGTGGCTTTTAAATTCTCCTAATTTTTAAAGAGTAATTTCCACACAGCCTTGCTGGATTTAAGCTACTTTCCGGTTGCCATAACATGAAATTGCATTCCAGCTGTGTGGTTTATTTGAAAATATATAAGAAAGCTGTAGAATTTAAATTACAGAATTAATAGAATTAGCTTTGCAAATTAAAAATTACATTTAAAACACCTAAAACCTTAAAAAATCTCCAAACTCCCAAGTCCTAAAAACTACCACAATGTGCACAAGATGAAACATCAACAAATAAAATGGTTAAAGTCTTCCCAGAAGGACTAGGCAATTTATACATTTTGATTTTGTGTGTTTATCAGGGTGAAACTGTGTAGCATAAATAAAATACAGAAATGTAGGAGTTTTGAAGAAGCTATTTTTCTGATATAATCATGGCATCTTGTAGAAACAAAACATGTAAACAAAAGATTGAAATAAAAATCCTAACACTGAGCATTCACTTACAGCTGTGAAAATTTATCAACATGTTGAACAACTCCAAAACAGATTATAATAATTCTGCTGTTTATCATTATAGTGAAGTTATTACATTTTTTTTTTAACCTTAAGAATAGTGTAATTATTTATAAAACTAACTCTTATCCAAGTGTATATCACATGCTGGAAGAGAAAGCTTCCATAAATCCTTCCAGGAAAGATACATCCATTAAAATATGTATGCAAATTATGCAGATTATATTAAGGATATATATATAGCACTTCTCTACATATGCCATTATTTAGGATCACATCTACTACCAGATACAAGAGTTAAGATGATGTGAATCTCTCCCCAGTCAAATTTCAGTCATTCAGTTAGACAAAATTTTGAAGTGAGTCTTTGGAAGAAGCTCCTGTACTTCCACTTTTCTCAAGTACCAGTTATACCTATTTGATACAAAATACCACGACAGAAATTCTCTGACCCAAACATTTAATTTGTGTTTCACTGGCTGAAATATTTCCTTTGTTTTTTAAGGAACTGTTATTTTTTTCTCACTCATGGTCATAAGAAAAATGTTGGTAGCCTGCTTTAATCAAAACTGGGGGATTACACTACCATGGAACTCCCAGGATTTGAACATTCCTAGGAGAAATGGCATTTAGGTTCCTGGTATCCAGGAAATTAAAGCAATCAGACAGACCCTGGTGCAACTCAGCATGCAGACCCTGTCTCAGGTGATTAGTTTCTAATCCCATTCCCAGAAACATCAGAATGGAATGAGGGAGAATCTGAGCTTCCCTTGTGCCAGTTTCATTCATCAGAACCTCAGGAAAGGAGTTGCAGTACAAAATAAAAGTTCTGTTTAAAAAACAGCTTTGGATGGGTTGAAATCTGTGCTGAAGGGAAACCATGCTGCAGCATGTAAAGTCATAGGGATGAGCTTTGCTGAGAATTTATAAGTGGTTTGTAGCTGCATAGAGTAGGTAATTTACCTTCTTTACATATGGATCCATAGGATGACAGGATGAATCATGTTAGAACAAATAATTTCAGTTCCCTGTGCAGATATTTACATTTTGAGTGGTGTTCACAGTCCTGTCTCTGATCCCACTGTGCTGTGACATACTCTTTATCTTTCAATTTACTAAAATATATTTCCAGGGGTTTTTACAAAACAGTTGCAACTGTTTTGTTTTGGGTTCTTTTTTTTTTTTTTTATTTGATGGTTTTGGTTTACTGTGATGACTTTTTGTACATCCCTTCCATCAACAAATACCAACTAGGAATTAATTGTGTTTGAAAGCAGAAGTTACACAGAAATGGGCTTCTTGGTGTAAGATTTTTTTTTTTCTTTGGGTTTTTTAATTATTATTTCAATATTTTGTTAGCTTGGTTTGTTTTTCTGAAGATGCGGCAAAAAGAGCTTCTGAGCTATATTTTATAATGATAAATCTGCTATGCACCAAGATGAACTAATGATGTTTTTTTTTTTTTCCAAACAAACCAGAACTGTAAGAAAATGCAGGGGATAGTATATTTAGTCATGATGATCATTAACATATGTAGATTAAAAACCACAACAACAATGAATGAGTGAAGAAAAGTTCTGTGTGTCTTTACACTGCCTGTGATCTTTGGATTACTTGAAAATACTCTGTAATTAGAATCTTTCTAAAAGAAATTTGGTGGCTCAGCTCTCACAGGTGGGATTGCAGAATTAATCAGAAGCTGACATTATGGTCTTCTCAGTGGTTGATTATACATATTTATTTGTTTATTTACAGCACATCTTTTATTTTTTATTGCATTTTGGCCAGTGACTATGAATCAGTTGACACAATTTACAGTTTGTCTTCTTCTATGGATATTACTGACAGGAAATATGTTGCTAAATGTAATTTTAAGTACTTCAAGTCAACTTTATACTCACTGGTATTACACACTGTGTTAAAAAATCAGATTAAAGCATTGGCAGAGTCATACGGCTGATAGTAGGGAGTGATACAGAATTTTCCTGGTAATACCATCTGCCATTTCCTTTTTAAGAACATGGTTTTCTGGCAATCTAATTCTTATCAGTCCAGCTCCTGATTAAAAGACAAATAAACCCTGCAGTTGTTAATGTCTTCAGTGATAAATATGTTCACTAAATCAGAATTCTAATTATAAATGGATTTCTAATATACGATGTTTAATGACTATCTTTCTACCCGCATGCCATTTTTCTTATCTATTATAAACAGAGCTGAATTCAAATGGAAAGATTTAACTTGTCTCTACTGAGCAGAAAGGCAGGATTTTGCCCATCTCATTTCACATAACTCAGCCACGTTTTTGTTCCATTCCTTGAAAAATTCTACACAGGAACAAATACCATGTTTCCCTTGATGTCCAGATTAATGGTATCTTTCATTAGCTTATTTTCCTATTCAAGATGGACATTCCTTTTTACTTCAAGGTGTTTACACCTTGAAGACAACGTTCAGATGTATGATTTCTTTTATTGTCAAGTCTATAATTATCTTTGTATCCCTCTGAGTTTTTTCCCTTTTAAGAAGACTTGGGTGCTGAAAATGAATTAGAAATAAGTGCACTAATAAATATAACTGCTTCCTTGTCCTGTAAAGAAAAAAGATTATTAGCTCTCTGCTTAGATATATCGACAGCAGCACACATCCAATTTTCAGTTCATTTGCACTATTGAATTCTCCTCTCTCTCTCTCAATTTTCCATCTTTGTTTTTCTGCAGACTTTTGTCACAATGGGAATCTGCTGGGCTTAATTCATCTCCCAGTGCATTTCATTAGATTGGTTACTGTCTTTGGCAGCCTACTTACCCAGGAAGTCCAAAGCCCAAAGCTCTGACATTATTCAGCGACTGTGAGGCTCTGGTTCTGGGGACTAAATTATTGATGTATAATTTTGTGTGATGCCTCAATGAAATCCACATAGGAGTAGCAGCATTGTACTTATTTATGAAGTTCCCACAAGAATTTTAAAGTGTCCAGGATAAAATGCAGCACTGTCTCCTAGTGGGAGCAGATTCTTCAGGAAAAAGCACAATCCACATAATTTCTGTAAATATTTACACTAGTAAATCTAGGATTTGCCACATATACTACCTGTTGGATTGTTCCACATTACAAGTCTGCTTACATATATGTGAATATTTGTTTATATTTCCTAAAAGGCAATATTAAAATGGAATTTTAAAAGCCACTAAGTATTTTGCCAAGAGGCAGCTGCTCTCACCCCAAAGTTGTTTGTTCTTATTTTAGTGATGAACTGACTGAAGGGGAAGAGCTGAGGTACTACATGAGTTTAGATTTTAGTGAAGGCTTTGGGGAGTATTTGAAGCCAAAACATCCTTTTTACCAGTTTTTCCTTCAAAACTTTAGGTATCAATTCCCTGTGAGAATTCAACAATACTCAACAGCACTCTTTAAGATTAGAAGGTGGAATGGTTCCAGTGTGATATATTTTTTTCCATGTTAATAGTTCTTATTTTAATTAGCTCTTTTTACCTTTTTTGATTGTCTTCAGATAAAGAATACATTGTACTTGTTGTAGCAAGCTTAAGACATAACAAAGGCTTCCCACTGTGCAGGTGCACTAATCATCAGGTTTTAGGTCCTAATTATGCAACTTCTGAATCATTAACGTTCGTATCTAACAATAAAGCGATATTAAGGACAAATCTTTCTCTTTAAACCCCTGAGAAGTTACATACATCTGTAGTATGCATGCATGCATGTATTCATGTATGACAGGAACATGAAGTGCATGTTTCTGTTTCAGTAGAGCTGTACTGTGTAGTCACCACTGAAGATTATTTTTATTTTACTGGGAGAATGGTTTAACTGCCTAGCAGGTTAGTTTGGGGATGTTAAAACATGAAGATTTTTTTATTTTTCTCTTAAAGATATTACACCCATCCTTTCTTATGGGTGTTAAAGAATGGCTGGAAAGCTGCACAACAGAAAAGAAAGGTGTTGGTTAACAGGTATGAACATGAGCCAGGTGCGCCCAGGGGCCCAGGAAGGCCAATGGCACCTGGCCTGGATCAGCAATAGTGTGGCAGCAGGACCAGGGCAGGGATTGTCCCCCTGTGCTCGGCACTGGTGAGGCCACACCTCAAATCCCGTGTCCTGTTTTGGGCCTCTCACTACAGGAAAGGCACTGAGGGGCTGGAGTGAGTGCAGAGAAGGGCAGCAGAGCTGGGGAAGAGTCTGGAGGGTCACTCATGTGAGGAGCAGCCAAGGGAGCTGGGGGTGTTCAAACTGGGTATTTATATCCCAAATATAAATATATATATATAAACTGGATATATATATCCCAAACTGGAATGGGATGTCCAGGGAAGTGGCAGAGTCACCATCCCTGGAAGTGTTGATGAAACAACTGGACATGGCACTTAGTGCTGTGGTTTATTGCCATGGTGGTGTTCGGCCAAAGGTGGAACTCTGGGATCTTGGTCTTTTCCAGCCCTCATGATTCTATGACTCTAAGATCACAATATCAGTCCAAAGAAATGAGAGGAACTGCACAAAATTTACTGCAGGAAAAGCAGCAAGTGAAAATGAGAAAACATCAGGCAACCATAACAGAGGACAATGAGGGTTGCAGGGATTTAGGTTTTGCTTTGAAAGTGAAAACTTCAATAGTCAAAGCAATAATTTTAAGTTAGTAAGAGAGAAAGTTGGTATTTTTTGATATCACTTTTAAAATACTGTCCTTCTTAGGGACTGATGATCAAAAAAAAAGAACTCTAAACCTAACAAAAGATGTGCAGACTGGGTTTTTTAATCGTTGTTATTGTTGTTATTTTAGTATTGCTAATAGTTTGCAAATCATCATTGTGTTTTAAGGCTAAACACACTTTATCAAGCCCAGAAACTTGAAAGGATTAGTTAGAAACAAAAAAAACCCCAACCCACAAAACAAATTTTACTCAAGTGCCTTGAATCTTCGCTGCCATTAAAAATCAGGAAGACTGCCTGTGTATAATTCATTATTATTTCTATAATGCATAGTGAAACTAGTAAAATGTTTAGAGGATTTCTCCATTAAGCAAAGCAGAAGTGATTTTGGTTTTTTTTGGTTTTTTTTTTTCTACAAACTTCCAATACTGTTTAAGGGGATTTTTTTTTTGTTTTGAAATTATATAGAAACACTTGTTGAAAATGCTGCTGGCTGCACACAGTTATTTGAAATTTTGAAGCTTTGGATAAGGTTGACCATAGTGTGCTCTAAAATGCAGATTTTTGTATATGTGAATAATGATTGCTTGGTTTGTATATGACCTCAGCTAGATTGGATTTCTATTACATGTGCAGAAAATGAAATAGATTAGTTACTGTTGAGTAATAACATGCCAATTTCTAGCATCACACGGAAATACTCTGTTTTATACAGACATCTTGTATTCCTCAGTTTCTGTAAAATGTTTGTTTAAACTGTGATTTTGAGGTAAATTTTGATTTAGGCTTTGAATTTTAACCTGAAAGATGAGTTCAGGGTGAAGTCTCATGGAAGTAGAAAGCCCTCAGAATGCAAAGGAATGAGCTACAAATCTAAGAGTAAGAAAACAAATATCCTGGCTGCTATGTGAACACGTAGAATATATAGTGTTCTGGCATCTTTAATCTTTCATCTACTCTTTAATACCTTTCTTCCATCTAACCATCAGTAGAATGGTGTTAGAGATCTCTGCTTACATGGATACTGGGTGGTTGATTTATAGTACTCTAAAAAATTAAATTCTAACTTTAAATTCATCTCAGTGAAGATTAATGCAACGTGAAGGTGAACTGTGCTATTGATCTCTGATGAGACAAGAAGGTTTAAACTTTTCTGAGCAATAACGCTAAGGCAAGATAATGCCAAAACATTCACAAAGTTCCACTAACTAAAACGCCAGAATTTGTAATTATTTTTTCTTTATCACGAAAGAAATCTACCTTTCTGCAATATTCACATGTGTGTGTTACATTGTTACCTTGCCCCAGGCAATTTCAGCATCCAAATTGCTCGGCATCCCCTGCGCAGCTGATCTCTTTGTCAGTTCCGCGTCTGTCGCTGCGAGCCACTCTGTCAGGGCATTGATCTCTTTCCTCAGTTTCCGGGACAATTTCAAGCATTTCTCTAACTCCTGCTTTTTTTCTGTCACCTGCAGAAAGAATAATTTTGCTTATTAACCCTTCGGTGTAACAGGTCTGATGGCTTTCATATAACATTTTCCGTAGGCCACTTTTCTATAAAATCTAGACTTGGGATTCCACAGGTGAAGTCGCACTTTTAGTACAAGTATGTCTTGATTTTTTTTCTCTCACTATCAATAATTCTGCTGCTAGAATGCAAACACCTACAAGAAAATTGTGCATAAAGATGCATTGAGTTTGAACTACTAAAAGAGATCCAAAAACCTCCTCCTCTGTTTTGAAGTTGTGCATAGCAAATTAATTTAGAACAACTGAACTAACAGGTTTGCCTAGAGACACAAAATAGATGTCAAAACCCTTCAAAGGGCATATTTCAATATAGGTGGTCATACAGGAACTGGGATTCCTCAAGGTTTTTTAATGTGTAGCTAAGCTACATGGAAGAAAATTCATACCAGTCAAAGAAAGCCTCAAAACTTGAAACACAATGTCACTGAATAAGGTCAAACTAAAGCAGCACATTTAAAGTTTTAATTTTCTGAATGCTTTGGATGTAAAGTACTCGGCATGACCTCTGCTTTAAAGTCCTTTTAAACTTGGTACATGGTACCTGGAAGGAAGTCTGAGTAATTATATTGCCTTGACTGTCTCACATGCATTTTGAAAGAACAGGGCAAATACAGCATTTCTTGCAAGCCCTGAGACTCTTTAGGGGGGCGGAAGAAAAGGTTTTACTTAATTAGTAGAGAAAGCAGAAGAATAAATTAAGAGATCTTAGTCAGGAGACTACACTACAACAGAAAACAGGCAACTAGTAGCAGAAAATAAAAATTAATAAATTATGCTGTGTTGAAGTTTAAAAAACCCAATCAGAGAAGGAGGATTAAAAGTGTCCCATAGATCTCTAGTATTTAAAAGAAGTTCCTAATTAGCTTGAATGTCAAATAGTAATCATGTTAAGACTGCAGCCGCTGATTTGTATTTAAGCATTTTTAAATAGAAAAAAAACTTTCTACAGTGGTAGAAAACTGCACCTACTAAAACAATTTTCTACTTTGCCATTAAGAATAAATAGTGGTACAATGATCAAATGGATTTGTAGATCAGCTGCCAAGGAGAATTTGAGATTTTAAAATGTAACAGGATGTTACAAGGTTAGGTACACGGTTTTTGCTATCCCTGAGTACGAAGATGAGATTTGCCTAGGGAATAAGCTATAAAGTGACCTGATAATTTATTATCATTCTGTAAAGGCTTACTACTGAAATCTCATAGCATTTTTCACTGAATATGCTTTATGTGCTTTCTTGCATGCCAAATTTATTAAACGAGACCACAGAACTTACAGTCAGGCCAAGAGGTAAATCCCTGCGAAGGATCATAAAACTCAGCTTTTTAGAGCTCTATTCACACATGGAGCCAGGTTTTCCACCTGTTCTTCTGAAGAGTGTAATAGCAATTGTAAATAACAATACTTAGCAGCAATACAATGCAAAGAGCACTACTCTGAGCTTGATTGCCTGTTTAAGAATTTTAAACACCTTGTATATTATAAAATGAAGTTACTGATAGTTGTCAAAACAGAGAGAGAATATTTGTGTTCCTATATATGTCTCTAACATGTGTTTATTATATAAATAATACAATATCACCATAGACATTGCATATATCCAGAGGTCACTGATTGATCAGTTTGTTAGTACTTCAAATGTAAAGATGCATTTTCTACAGAAAAATAGGAAACAGTGCCCTCTAAAGGCCTTCTGTGTCAGAAAATGTTATCTTGAGTTACTTTATTTATGAGGGGCCTCTTGAAAGAGTACCTGCAAAATCACACACATGAACCTATGCTTGAAGATATGTTTTTCCCCCAGACCATAAATTTCAGTTCTGAGACTTACTATTAGTTATAAATATTGTTATTTTTCTCTTAAAAGGTCTTTTTCTCCATGCAATAATTAGTGCTGATAATGGCTATTCAATGCCTTTATTTCTATATATCTGGGCTTCTGTGACTTTCTCTTTAGCTGTTAATTACCATGCTGAGTAAAATTAAATGTGAGAAATTCCACCTAGGGCAGCAGAGCTAAGCCCAGCACTGCACATTTTTGAGACACATCAATTTGCAATATGGCTCACTTCAAGTCACTAATGGCTCCCTAATGGTACATTTTTATCCCTCCATTAGATAAGAGAGGTTTCCTACAATAATAGCACCTGTTTGCTATTAAGTTAAACATAATGCAGGAATAAATGCCACAGTTATTTCTAAAATAATGGAGAGCTCAAACATATTATCCAATCCCAAATGACAGCTATCCACACCTACTGAAGCTGACTCCAGTTTTCCTGACAATCAAACGATTGATATCTCTTAATACCTTTACTTTCTAGCAAGAGAGAACTGTTTAAATTCAGATTCCCTAATGAGTATTACCTCTGTCAAAAGTAACATAACTCTTATTGCTTTATCATACTGTAGTCACCAGGGTTTGTGTCTCATTATCTGTTTAAACCACATACTGGCTCTCAGTATTACCATGGGCTCATTTACCTAACGATTAATAATTTATTATTTGAATAATTTATAATTTTAAAATTAGGAATTTGCTTTCTGTCTTGTTTTGTATTTTTAAGTGCACAAATTTTAGAAATAAACAGACAGGTATTATTTGTCTTTCACAATTTTTATTCATCCAGTCACAGCACCGAATTCAATCTCATCCTGCAGTTTTCAAAAGTTCTTTGAATAGTTCTAAGGAGGGCAAGAGAAACTAAACAGAATAATGAAGGATATGTGTTAACTGAATTATTTAAATGAAGTCTTCTTTAGGACAATGCCACAATGTCTCTTCTGACTCCAGTTAATATTGGTTAGGTCCCTGTCCATCCTACTCTGTTTAGGTTTTACAGAAGTGCCTCTTGAGGAAAGCTCCAGTGGCAAGGGCTTTTTTGTTCAATAGATTTTTGAACAGCAAGAAATGGAAATTGTGTACTTTAAGATCTATACAGTCAGAGGCAGTAGTAATTTAAAAGGTAGATTTTTCTCTTTTATGAAGCAGCCCTATAAGTAAAACTCAATCTAAGTAATTTCCTAATCTGAAGTGACTCTTTGAGGCATCAGAATTAAACAACATCCCCCATCTGAACTCTAAAAAACAATGAACTAGAAAGAAAAAAATACAATATTAAGAAATAAGAATTTTGAATTGAAATAGAGGAATTTTTTTTTATTTTTCTAGGTGGTTCTTTTTTTTTCTTTGAGCAACTGAATAGTCATGCTGGTGATTGCCTTTGCCTCCACTCCTTCTCTCCCACTGGAACAACCTTGAAAGGAACCAGTAAAAAATCCCATTTACTTACCACACCGAGGTTACTTTTCACTTTGCCAGTACATGGTTTTATATTAAAAACACAGAACTTACCTTTGCACCCAATTCATTATATTGCAGCTTCAAAGCTGTAAGCCTTTCATCCAGTTCCTTTGGGTTCTCAGTCTGCTGCTTCTGAACAATCTGCCTCCCAGTTTTTATCACTGTTTCCACTTCAGACTTCACCTCACTCAGGTTTTTATATAATTTCTAATCAAATAAAAATATAAAAGTGAAACACCACCATTAAAACATGAAAACTAGAAAAGGCCATTGGCCTTCAGAATCCAAATTGGTATTCAGAATCCAAATTTAGAACAGTCCATCTTTACCAACAGTGACCTCAACAGCATGTCACTAAAGTCTAATTAACTAAACTAATAACTAAACTAATTTTAGTGTTAGAAATGTTAGACATGAGAAAGTACACATCATTATTAATTGCTTTAGTCTGTGACAGACATTGTTTTAAAACTTAGAGAATGCAGTATTTAAAACAACAGATATCTTCTGTCAACTCATACAGAATGTTGGACATATTTGAACTACAAATACCCATTAGTTTTTAAAATCTGTCATTTATTTGTACTGCTAAATCTAGGGACTGGAAGGATAGAGGATAACCCCTACATTTATTAAGTGTCATACTCTAAAAAATTTAGTTAATAAAAGTAACAAAATGAGGTGGACCTACAATTACTACTTTATTTACTTAGAGTAGTACGTATATAGTCTAACTCCTTTCTAGGTGCTTAATATGATAATAAATTCTTCATTCCTGAAAAGTGGCCAACAAATTAGGAAGCTGTTGTATGATGCACATAAATTGTCTAAATTCTGAATATATACTACAAATTGATTTTGAAAAACAGCAACATTATAAGAATCCTATCAGTTAAAGATGCTCTAAAATCACCATAAGTTTTCCACAAAATACATCAGGGCTGCAAAGGCCAGCTGCTGAGTGAAGACATATTAATTCAGTACAGAGCTTCTAACTACCACATCATTTTAATAAGAATGCCATTCTCACAAGAATATGAATTTAATTGCAAATTTTTTCTTCTTTCATTTAAGAAAAATGAAAGATGTAAAGCAATAACATTGACTTATGCCATGCTCATTTTTAAAATTTAAATGCTTTCTACATTTACATATGAAGGAGGTTGGGAAGGGGAAACCTTCAGGCATGCCATTGCCCCAGTAAAAACAAGACCCACAGAAAAAACCCCAACAAACAAAACAAACAATTCTGAAAAAACCACAAAAACCCCAAAAGGCCAAAAAAAAAAACCAACCCCAAAAAGCCCAAAAAACCCACCCCCCCAAAAAAAAAACCCCAAAAAATCTCCCAAAAAAACCCCAAAAACCCAGCTACTTTTGCTGTTATAATTTTCTCTTTATGATCATCATCAAGAATGAGGTGTTTAGCTTTATTTATTTAAGGGGAGCAGGATTATAGTGACTTTAAAGAGATATATACAGACTTTCCTCATAGTCTTAGGACATATTCAGGTCATCTTTCGCTCATGAACTGAAAGAAAGCCGTAGCATGCCATCTCATGGAAGTTTTAATCTGTGGTTTTCCGTTTTGCTTTGTGTTTCCTGGTTAAAATAGATTTGTGTTCCATAACACCTCTTTTGGTTATGTCACAGAGTTCCATGACTATAGAATGTTGCAGAAAATAGAGCCAATAGGAGGAGATAAATTCAATTACAGGACAGGAACTGGGAATTAGAAGATCCTGTTCTAATTCCCAGTTCCTGTCCTGCAACTGAATTTATGGCATTCTCACACAGTGAAAGTGCATGTTTGAAGGGGGGTTTTGTTGTTTTTCTGGGGTTTTCGTTTGAGTTTTGGATTTTATCATGTGACAGATACTTTGTTTCTCATCTGCATTAAGGACAGTAATCTCTAATTTTTAGCTTTCTCTGCATAAAGCCACTAGAAAGACAGCATCCTGAATACTCACCATGCAATGATCCAGCTGCGATTGTACAACTTCCTGTTCAACACTCTTCATCTCCAGCTTGGGCACCTGCAACTTCACTTCATCTAGAATTCTTTTACATTCTTGGAGGCGCTGCTCAAAGTTGGCTGGCTTCTGAAACAAGCGGAACTTCACGGACACATCCTGCAGCTTTTTCTGAAAAGAAAACATGAGCAAGTAGAAAGTGTGAAATCAAATCAATGCTGAAGACAAGTCTTAGTCCTGCTACAGAATACTTGGAATATATTGTCAATCAGCATTTTTTTATTAAAAGAATATAAAATGTTTGTGAAAATGCCAGTGGTAGAGAATCTTGGGTCTGCACTGGGGGATAAAAATTCTTCCATCATCCAGGGCACTGGATGCAGCAGAGCCTGTGGCTAAAGAGCCAGAATGCACACATAAAGAAAGGAAGAAATGTTATATTTTTCAATATGTAAAATGTTCAGGGGTGTGGGGAGAAGACAAATTTAATGATTTGAGGATAATCCACATTGCAGAGTGAATGCTCTTCAACTCTATCTGTTGCTGCTTCATCGTATGAGGAAGGAAACTTTTAGTCCTTCAAAGAAACCTACATAATGTGGCTTGGCAGTAAGTAGGTCTAGCACAAACCCCAAGATTTAGAGTATAAAATTGATTTATATTTCAATTTTAAAAAAGCCTAACCTAGAGTAAAAAGAAAGCAATTTGAAGGCAGGAAAAAAACTGTGACAAGCTTGGTCTCTCTCTAATTTCACCATTTTCACAATTTTCTATCTTTGCGCACTAATTAGACTGCTTGCTCACATGATCCGTAGCTCAGGGGAAGGGGAAATAATTAAAAATAAAGAAAAGGAATTTTAATTATCTACTTGAAAAAGAACAAATTTCTCTATAGAAGTAAAGAGTGAAGTATTATTGAATAAGTTTTTCAACTCTCTTGTGAATAAAAAAAAACCAAATGTCACTAAGAAATAGCTAAGTAATTAAATAGGAACTCAGCATTTGCAAACACACTTCCAATTTTTTTATCTTCAAATCCTGGACACTTAATTCCACTGCAGTGTGCCCTGTGCCATACAGATTTGAGGAAAAACTAACAAGGCTTGGAATTGGACTATACATTGGTAAAAACCCTTCCCACTTCTATCAGATTTCTGAAAAGGAGGCAGAAATCACGAGCAGCAGACAACCTGGAGTACCACAGAAAAGTGTGTAAATATCCAGCAGCTCCTTCCAACAACTTTCCTCTTTAAACACTTTTCATGAAATTCAGATCCAATGAGATAAGAAAGGAAATCTTTCTGTCTATGAATAAGTGGACAATTGAACAAAAGTAGGGAACAAGGGTAGGAATAAGTGGCCTTATTTTTTTCTTCAGTGTGTTTGCATACACTAAATTTGTATGCAATTTGTTTTTAACTCTCTCCAGTTTGAGGAAGGCCAAATCCTGTGAGAATCTTGCATCGCCACGTCTGTATCAGTTACCATTTGTGTCGGTCAATACATTAAAAGTTATTTAGAAAGAGAGAGAATTACAATATTAATAGCAGATAAAAAACTAAAGCCATCTGTGAAGAGTTACTCAAGAATTGAAAACTACTGAGGATCTGTAGGGGGGGAAAAAAGCTTGATATACAAGTGGGATCTAATTTATCATTTAGCACTCTCACTTAATTTCTCTCAGATAACCATGACAGCTGTATTATATACTTATATTTATCACCAACAGTTTTAAAATAATATTATATCAATGCTTAAAAGCAGCAAAATAATCAAAGTGGGTATTTGAAACAATTTGGAATATAAAGAAACCAAAAATGTTTTGTACTTGTCACAGCATAAAAGTCATGTATAAAGATATTTTCTACCTGAATAATATGTTCATTTCTGCTCACTTTGTTTCAAAAAGTAATTTTTAAAATAGAAAATTTATAAATAATTACAGGAAAATGAAAGGCCTTCATGTGAAAGTCTCAGTAAGCTTTAACATATTTGTCTGTCTAGAAAAGAGACAATCGAGACAATTGTATTCAAAAAGTTGACCAGAAAAAGCATTCAGTACTGAATTGCAAAAAATAAATGTTCATTAGAAAAGATTTTACATTCATGCAACATTTCTCAGCCTGTTAGGACTAACTAGGTGCTATACCACTACGGCAGAGATAGATTTTTGTTTTCCTAATCATACTTTTCCCCTTAAATTTAAAAATCAGAACTCAACTCTCAGCCTACAATAATCTAAAAAGCCAGGGTAAATTTGGCTGCCATTAACAGTAGCTTCAAAATCTCAATGCATTCATTTATTCTCATAGTTGTTTACTTTATGCCCAAGTAATTGAATAATAGATCAAATACGTCAAATTAGAAAGATTACTTAGTGAAAAAAAAAAAAGAGGAAATTATTCATAAGTGAGAATGCTATTTCAGAAAACAGTAAGTGAAGACTGATTTCATGAAATGCATTTTATCACTAAAGGTAGCATAATGATGGGAAGGTATTCACAAGAGTTCAGTGGCCTAAAATCAAATATAGTCATAAATATATGTAACAAAGGGCTCAGCTTCTACATGCTTTGGTAGTTGATATTTCCATTACCCATGTAAATTACTACTTTTTTGTTTATATTTTATCTAATGTTAGCAAAGCAGTGTCTCAAGATGACCTCCACCAATTTTTCAAAACTCCTAATGGTGCACATAATCAACTAGAGAAACCTTACAAAGAAAAAAATGAAGTCTGCAGAGAGGTGGACTAATAAAAAAAGCACCCAGAAAGGGTCCTGCTCTCTTGCATGTTGTTGAATTCACAAACATTTATTTACACAGTCATCTGATGCCTGCATTTCACTGATGAAATATGGGCAACTTCACAGCTGCCATGGAGACCATCAGAAGGTGAGTTAGTATGAAGAAAGGCTGAAAACTGAGGAAACTTAAATATTCTCAACAAAGAAATCTAGTCCTGCATATAAGATGAAACATTAAAAACAGTAAATTTGTTAATTTCAAATAATTAACTACTAAAAAGCAATTAATGATACCCATAATATAAAATTAAAACCCAAATGGACATGCATAGAAGTACTTGACAGGGATGGGTTAAAAAATGGCAACAATTAAATTGTTTTGCTAATGAACTATGAAAATTTGTTTTTCCACCTACAAACAAAAGCCAACAAAACAACAACAAAAAACAAACCAGCAAAATAATCAAGAACCTATCATTAATGGGTAAAAATGTGAATTTCTCACTGTTGTTTATTTAGTCTTCTTAATATTTAAGAAGGTCTGTGTCTATTAAGCTAGATGAAATAATGCACTATCTAACATTTTAAACTGATGTCTGAATTGAACAGCTCAGCATAATTTGTATTTCAAATGCCGCTCTACTAAAGATTTCCAAATATTTTAAGCTATTTTGACAGTAAACATTTTCCAATACCTCAAAACCTACATCAGGAAAGCCTCACTGCAATTTTATCTCTTAACATGTAGGCACATTCAAAGCCCCCCCTATCACCTGGTGTCCCTACCAGTCCTGCACACCTTAGAACTGCTGCCAATGAGGAAGGCTGGGGAAAAAAAAAATGAGCAGAAGAAGATATGGATAGTATGTTTAATTCACTCTGATTTTCTGGCTAGAAAGGACTAGCTAAAGCAGAAGAGATACCTTAAGAACACTTCAAGGTAGAGTAGTAGTACCACTCATACTAATTTGAACGAGAGAAGGAAAAATGTTAGAGATAAAATTTGCCCACCTGTGCCACATCAATTTGGGAAAGCACTCTTTTGGCAGCATCCTTACCCCGGTTTCGTTTCTTCATTTCTTCCAAACTTATCTCATGACTTGTTAACTCAGATTGTATTTTCTGTTGGAAAACAAAGACAGCAATCAGCAAGGTTTGAGGGAAAATTGAATGCTATTCAAATTATTCGGACCAGTTGATTTTGAACCACGTTGGACAGCAGTTCCAGCCTGTAGAGCCCTGCCAGCAGCACAGGGGAGGTGCCCCTGCCCCTCTGCTCAGTCCTGTGTCCAGCTCTGGCCTTCTCAGGGCAAGAGAAACATGGAGCTCTGGAGCAGCTCCAGCAGAGGGTGACAAGGGATGGTTAAGGGACTTTATTTTTTCTGTAGGAAAACAACAGCTTTCATTGTTATGAATATTTAAAATTAATCATAGGGAAAAAAAATAGAAAATTTGTTTGCTTCACTATTCTTAATTCTTCTCATTTTCATAGTTTCACCAGGCAAGTTGAGGGAAAACTGATTGAAGTATCCTGGAATGACATCACCTTCATCTTAGAGAGCTGTGCTATATCTAAAATAGTACACAATTTTTGGCATACTACTGATCAGAATCTATGTTCAATACTAGTCTTTTGTAGCTAAATGCACAATGACACCCAGTTGATTATTATACTAACTTCATGTATTTTCTAACACATATTGCTTGCTATGTTTGTCTGCAAAATCAGAGTGTGATCCAAAAAAAAACTATCACCTTTTTTGGTTCACCATTAACCAACCTCACAAGGCAAAATTAACTTAAGCAGTGTTGGCTAGTGCAATATAATGTAAAAGAATTCCCAGAAAATATATTGATGCAATATACTTGAGGAAGATTCACATATAATTATATTTAAATTGTTATTAGCAGAATTGCTAGACAGCACCACTAAAAAGAATAACCCTATGAAGTAAGGACACAAAGCTATGTTCCCATCATGAGATGCATTTGAGGCCATTACTCCTGCATTAAAAAGTGATTTTTAATTTAGTCTTCTTTTTGTTTTTAATGGCATATAGCATTTTTCAGATGCCCTGAAGACTAGCTATAATTTGAAATATATGTACATAAATTTATCTTACACCGCAGTAACTTTAATAGCAAAAATTAATATACGTGTATTTTTAATCACATTTTCATAGGTTATTAAGTACAAAGCTGTGTACACCCTATGCTGCCTACTTTATACTGCTATTACATGGTTATAATGACTTGCATATCATTATAATGTCCCATGTATTTCAACACTTAACTGAAAGCAGGTTTTCACAAGTTATATTGAATATGCATTAAAGTTAATTTTAAGAGAAAAAGTAAGATGCATGAAACCATTAAGTCTTTCCCAAGTTTAGTTACAAGAATATATATGACTCTAAATAATTCAGTACTATTTGGAGAATTAAATATCTTTCTAAAGCAAAGTATTTGTAAAAGCAAAATGACAAGCAGAAAGCCCCAAATTTAGATGATTTTTTTATTCTAAAATAAAAATAGCTATATATTTTTGATTTTTCATATTTTGAGTTCTCCTTGACAGGGCTATTCAATGAATGTCCAGAAACACCTGGAGCAAATAATATAACTTTTTAAAATATATTTCATTTTTGAGAAAACAAAAATGGTCAATTAAAAGAATGATTCTATCAAGAAGAGGAGACTTATTTAATTGTTGAGCATTTATTTTGTCCTTGTCTAATTTTAAAATTTCCCCCTGAAGTGTGTCTGAATTGTAACAGGATTATCTTCTATTTTTGTGCCACACGTGAACCAAACAGGTGGTGATTTAGTAAGTACCTGAAGCCAAATAATTTTTTCATGCCTTGAATGTTAGAACTGCATAAGAAAGGAAGAAGCCAGTCTGAATGTTAAAAAACATACTATACAAAACCAAGCATTTCACCAGTTTGCTTCCCCACCTCATCAACAAACTGGTTTTTGGTTGCATTTTCCAATTTACTTGTTAAACCTCAGAGTCACTCTGAAAAGCTCATAACTGAGCAGTTCTCATCTGAATAGGTCAGAACAAGACAGCACAGATAAGAGTAGTATTTAGGCAATTAGGCGTTATGGGACATTGCATAGAGGTTCTTCTATCTTACTATTTTAAATTGATCTGCAGGAGAGAGATGAAGTGTCATCTTCTCTGACATCAAAGTGTGGAATTGGAGAGAACAAACACATTAGAGGAAAGATTAAAAGGAAAGTTAGGAAGGCTTATAGCTAGGAAAGCCCTTTTTCTTTTTTTTTTTTTTTTTTTTTTGCTACTGCTCACAGGCAGAAAAATTAAATCAGTCATTAACAGATATAAAAGAATTTATAACACTTGCCTGTGATGTCCATTATCATTCAATTTTTAAATGACCACTTTGACTTTTGTGTCTCTTCTGACTCACCAATTTTTTTGCATGAACTTCTTAACATTCATAAGAAAACACTATTTTTTTCTTGTATTATCCCCATCTCTTCTTTTTTCAGTGGTTCCTGTCTATTTCTTTTCTGTTTTTTTCAATAAAGAGCAAAACTTGCCTTCATTTAATTTCTAGTGCATCAAGATATAATGTGCTGTGTGTAACCAAGCAATATTACTGTGCATAAATTATTGTGTCCTATCCCTATTGTGTTAGGGATTCTCATTTTCCATCACTAGTAATCTTTCAGGGAATTTGCAAAAATATTATTCCTATATATATGAGAGCATATAACACACATAGAAGATGATGTTACAGTACAAATGACATATAGGTAATTCTTAACTCAAAACTGTATGCTTTGTTATGGACACTAACTCTCAAGAAATATTAACTGGAGAGTCCAAATGAGAAAAGAAAGATAGAATAAGGTAGAACCATGACTGCAAGGCAATACTGAGCAAGTTGGACATGACAAATGCAGTTAAAAAACAGTGTTCAGACACTATGGAGATGTGTAGAGGGTGAAAACCTGCATAGTAGAGAAATCTGCATAGATATTCAAACTTAATATATTAACAAAATGTAAGCTTTTGAATAAAACTTACTGATCAGTGGTCAGCTCTTCCCTCTGACCACTGATCCACACATGGCTGAACAAAACCATCCTCACAATTTCCAGCAGAGGAAAGGAAAGTGTAGATAACTGAAATACTTTCCTAAGTAGACAACTGTGAGTTCTTTGTCCCAAAATATTAGCCTGAAGGCAATGAAGCACAGCATCATCTTGTCAAGTGACATCTTGAACAACTGAACCATTCTGCCATTGTAGCATCACATTAACTTTAGTTTTGAACAAAGCACAAAGATATTATAAAAACTGTATAATAGGCACCTTCACTTAGAAAACAGCCGGGCATGCAGTGCTTAACTCTACAGAACTGAAAATATACAGGGATTTTATTGCAAAAGTAGATTATTTTTGTAATTTGAAAAACACAGTATTAAGTTATTCTCCACACCACAATTTATATAGTTGACTGGGGAGAACAACAGACAAAATGATTTGTCACATGCAGGTGAGACATGAAATAAGTTGATTTTCTTTCCCATAATGTAAAAATATTCATGTAGTCACTCAGACTAAGCATAAATACAAAGTAGAAATGCTCTCTTCCATCAAAAGTCATTGAATAACAAAGCTACAAATAAATTGTTTGAAAAATATTTTGTCATACAAATGTAATATTTTCAGTACAGATTTATTTTTCTCCTGTCAGTTAAAGAATACTTTAAAAAAAGCCACCAACTGCAAATTCTTGTGATGATGACTTCATTCTCTGCATTTTTTGGTAAGTTAAGAAATACGACAAATTCTTCCACTGGGACCATGAGATCAAACATAAAAAAAAAAATAAAATAAATCTTTCCTTTTGCAATATTGCTTGAGATTCTACCTCACTCAAGGTTTTATCATAATTGAGCCTTGAGTAATCTGAACTGATTTATCTGTTTGGTTGCTGTTAGTTTGTTTTTTTGGTTTTTTTGTCTGAAAGCATCATCTTTAGTTGTACTCCAAATAATTTGGGTAACATTGGCTTTCTAGCATTAAAGTCTCAGCGCCACATGGTGGAGTAAGAAGCACACAGAACTTACATTGAAAATGTGATCCTAAGAACAGCACACATTGGACTCCCTTTTCTTTCTGTCAAGTTTCTGAATAAACTAAACTGATCATTTCACTTAAAAAAAGAGAAGGCAAATATAGTTTTGTTTTCTCAGATTAATTTCTGATCAGCTGAAACAAAGATTATTCCTCCTATGAATGCTTTAAATGAATTTGAAATTTTTGAAGCAAACACACAGAACTCCCAAGCTCAGCAGCTTTCTGATTATAAATTGCCCCACGTGTTCTTTTAGAAATGCAACACATATTGCTGAATGGGTTGCTAAGTCCCTCAGCATGGATAAACTGATCCCTGCCCAGAAAGCACCATCACTGACTGGAAGATTCCCATTCCAGCTGTGCAGACGCTGTTGTAGGTTCCTTACATGAATTAACTGTTTTCAGCTCTACAAAAGAATGGAGCCAGCAGAGCTCCACAGGAGATGTGGCCATTCAGGATCTGCCTGTTCTGCCACTGGCTCGGTGGCTCTTTGCTGGAGGAATGACTCAGTCTATGTACCCACATAAAAATGATTGTTTATTCCCTTTCCCTCTAAGGATTTTAAAGAGATTCACAACTGAACTTCAGAGAACTTCAATATTTGCTTTAGACCTGTTCAGTTGTTAATTAAGTTTTTTTTCATTAGGTCTCACTGGCACCATAAAATGAAAACATGAAAAGGAAAAACTCAGCAGTCTCTATGCTGGTTTTCCCATAGTGGATATAATACAATCAGGTAAGCCTGATATTAGACAATAAAATCGCCAGAAAAATAAAAAGTTTTACAAAGGCCCTGAGCTGAAATATTCTTATGAAAGTGTGCTAATTAAGGTTGATTGGGATTTGTTGTGCTTCAGTTTTTGAAGTTCTGAATTACTTCATTTTACCCAGTCTGTAGTAATTCCCAATATGGTATCTGACAATGCACATAAATCAAATGGATGCATGGGACATGTGAAACATGTAAGGGTCCAAACACACCAGAAAAAAAAAAAAAAAAAAAAAAACCAGCACATTTTCATATCATTTTTTTTTCTTATGTATTCACTTCATATAATTACAAGATGAGAAATTAAAGTGATACATCTTTAAAAATGTTATTTTTTTATCTCTTTAAAAAAATTGCTTACATAATTCATATTTCTTGGAAGAAGAAAAGTAATTCAAGAGAGTCAACAGATAGCTAACATTATTTAGGATTTAAACTGAAACAATTTTTTTCTAAATCTGATATTATACTGATATAAATTAGAAGAAAATGAAGTAGGATAAAAATTATTTTCAAAATAAGACTGAATCCAGATGTGATCCCATTTTCCAAATATAGCATTTATAGTCTCAACATACACATAAAAATACCTGCATGTACCTCCAAGCACACAGACAAAAAAAGGAACTGAAAGGTACACCCATCTACATGCTAATTCAAAAGACATAGTAACATTTAAAAAATTATTTTCAGGGCTGCATATATTCAGCTCTGAATATATTTAAGATCATCTAAGGTACTCCATAGAAGATTATTAATTTTTAGAATTATTTAGAGCTCTACAGGCATTCTAAAGAAACCCATTATTGAATATCTCTCCTAATATCATTATAAAAGCATTCTTTTTCAACTTCCCTGTGGCTTTTTTCCCTGTTTACTTTCATAATCTGACTGCCTAAATTTAGATGGAATTAACAGAGAAATTGAGGTATCTAACACTGTCGTGTTGATAGTTTTATTGCAGAGATGTTTGGTTTTATTTCATTCAAATTCTTACCCTCTTAATGCTACAGTAAAGCAGACCTAGCAGAAGAAAGAAAGAAAGAGCAAAAATTGCAATTAGATGTACATTTTTATTTCAAAGGCTAAATAAACCATGTGTAAAGATTAGGAAAAGCTTTTTCCACTGAACTTCCATGAGCTGTAAAAATTAAAATACAAGTACATTTATGTGCACATTATGAAATAATTATCAATGTTGTCTATGTTTCAATAATTTATTAGTAAACCACATAATCAACTTTGCAAAAGGGTCATGTAAAAGTAGTGAGGATGATGAGTTTCTTTTTTCTAGGAAGGGAGCTGGATTTCAAAGAACCATGTTATTTATCCTTGCCTTTTTAAAATTACTGCATAGTCTTCCACGACATTTACGGTCCTTTATACCTTCTATAAAGAAGATTTTCTGACCATCTTCTGATATAAATCAGAAGGAAAATATAACTTTTCTAGGAGAGTAGCCTAAACTTCTCTATGTAATCCCACACAAAATTTGCTTGCACTTTCACGCCGATCATGTTGCAAATCCTCTTTAATGAGAGGCTGAGGGACAACCAAACACTCTGGTTAATTAAGAAAACTAGTAGACATGTAAGCCAACCTGTGTCTAACTTACCTGTGCTTCCTGAGGGACCTGTGCTGCATCCACTCTGTCTGCAGCATAGGCTGTCAGCTGCTTGTCAATAGCAGCCAGAGACTCTTGGATCAGGCGCAGGGTTTTGTCAGTCTCCTGTGCAGATTGAATACTCTGCTCAAGACTTTTCTGTCTTCTCACAGCCTAGAAACAATGACAATGTTATCAGCATTCAAAGTAATAATGCATATAATACATTTTTTTCCACACATCTTTTTTTTCCCCAAAAAAGTTCAGGCAAAGAATCAGACACAGGGTTCTTGACTTGTGCCCATCCACCTTTTTGTAGGATAAATTGCGCATCTTTCTGCCACCCATTCAGTTTTCTCCTTAAGAAACAACAACACTCAGATTGCACAGACAAGTTCTAAAAACCAAAGGATCCCAAAAAAGCCCCAAAGTGTAAACTGAGGATTTCTATTCAGAGTGCAAGATGGCAAAGCTGCACAAGCAAACTATTCTGACAGTTCTGTCTTTCTTTCTGAGGCAGAGAGGTCCTCCTGATCTTGTTATATAATTCAAGAGACTTTGTTTACTGAGAAGAGGGTTACTGTCATCACAATCCTATCCAAAGCAATCCACCTCAGTAAGTGAGAGGGATAAAGACTCTGTTGAGCTGGATTTCTCTTATATGAAGCATAAATAGCTGTTTGGAAGAGGCAATGTCTACTTTCTTCCTCCTGTGGGAAAAAAAATTAAGAAGTTGAATCTTGCTTCTACTCCACCAGCAGTGCCACCACGGTTTTTTTACGCAATCCTTTTTTGGAGAAGGATGTTTTCCTTTCAAAGGAGCTCAGTTTATGGTTTAACAAATCAGGACAATAAATTCTCCATCCAAGTTGTCCTTAGAAGACACACATATTAAACACTTCACATAAATGAGTCAACTTTAAATAGTATTTGCAACACTTTAATAAGGCATTTATCGGGTAACAAATAACCTGGTACATTCTTCCATCTGTCATTGTGTCTACTCACAGACTCATATTTTATTTGGATCCCAGCTACTGCCTCACAGAATTTCTGCTTTATACAAAGCACACAATAATTATCAACAACTTCAAATACAGCACAGTTTTTCTCAGTACAAGTCCAGCCATATTGCTGCCCACAGAATAAGGTGACCAACTTAATTTGACATGAATCAAAGGTGAAAGCAAGCACCCTTTAAATAACATTTCTAGGTATCCTGCCATTTTTCAAGTCAAATCGCACTTTTTCTCTCTGGTAAGCCAGCTATACTTTAATTTGATTTCATACCCATTACAACACTCTTGCCTTGAACAAAAATATCTCTCAGCAATTCAGTGAGAATATTTGATATATCTGCATCTTCTTCACAGAGCTCAGATTCTCACAGAGCTCCACGTGTAACAAATGAAGAAGATGATTTCTTGTGCGCCTTCTTGCTAGCTGTTTGACTTAGTTAAAGGATAGGAATCCAACCAGCATTTTCTATATTTGCTTTTGTAAGCTGCTTTGTGCTATTTCAAAACAACTGATCAGATAATCTTGTATCACTGCAAGTTCCAGGAACCTTCTCTGGAACTGAGCAGCTTTGCATATCAGCCTCATGCTGTCAGCATTAATGGGAGCACCTAAACCACCAAGGTATTATTACCCTACTGCAGTATTAAGGCTTGCTACTTAAATGACTTTTACCTTCATCTGATTTGAGATTTAAACATAAAAACCTCCTCAGCCTGTTCAAAGCAGTGAGTTAAAAAACCACTGCTTCCATTTACTTTGGCACTCCTTGCTGCTGATTTGTGAGGCTGGCCAGGACACAGACTCCCTATCAATCCATCTGCCTGACTATGGGGTGGATTGAAAGGCACATTTGATCAGAAACAGCACAAGCATCTTTCTGCACCTAATGGGTAAGGTCATCTTCATGGAAGCATGGAAGAGCCATGGAAGAACTTCCCTGCTTTTGCTGGTCTCTGTGGTTCACTGTTACGACTAACACACTGCAGAATCCATTCCTCCTGAGGGCTGCAGTGCTCTCATGTGCAGAGAAGCTCCCCACTTAAAAAAGGACTCCTATAAAGTTCCATTCTTATGAGTTATCCAAATAAGTGTCTGCACTTTCTGAAGAATTCAAAATACTGGACAAATATTGTTATTATATCTATCTGATGAACTAGTTTTATAAAAACACCTGAAGCTTTGAACCTCTGTTAAATGCTGTCCCATGCTAACTAATGTTTGGAATTAGAGATTTTTTAAAGTATGCATACATTTGCTGCCAGCCTGAGAAGCAGAGTGCATTCATGCAATGAAGTAGTAGAATGCATGCAAATTCCCAAAGACTTAAAATCCTATAAAGAATAAGTGGTGATTGAAAAATTGTCATCTTTCTGCTGACATCATCAGAAACTATGTATATCAAAATCCTATTTTAGAGTACAACTGGAAAAAAAAATACATTTTCTGAAGTCATTGATCAAATATTAGCAAATAAATCAAATATAATCAAATATTATTAAATAGCAGATAAGCTTAAGAAAAAATTAAAGCCAATCCTCGCCTGAGTCTAACTGAATTTTTACTCTTGTTTAAGCAATATAAAGTCAGATAAATATATATATATTCATGTGTGCTATGTGTTTACGTGCATTCAACACACACACAAAAAATTTCCCTTTCATTGTCCTCCCAGGGAATTTGATTCCAGCCTGAGAACCTGCGTGACATTTTGCCTCTTCCAAATGAGCTGAATGTACATCTTTTCCCAAAGCTGTGAATGGTTTAAGTGAATGAATGGATGATGTCAGACCAAGACATGAATGCAGCAGTAGAAGAGAGGAATTATTTTGGCAACGGGAGAAGAGACACAGAGCTGAAATAGTACCAACCAAAGTTGTGGTGATTTTCTCAGTAGGTGCTACTTACATTTTTTGGTCTGTATTGCTTACTGGAAACTGACCCTGCCTTGCATGTTCATCTGAAGTCAAGCTCATGCCTGACCTCATTGAATTCCCACAACAAATGGATTGAAAATCTGTACAGTAATCTTATAAAAAGTATGATACACCTGTGTCATGGGTTGTAACATATTTCTCCATTATACAGATCTTCTGACCATCATATTGTAGAGATGTTTAGCTTTATTTCATTCATATTCTCATCTTCTTAATGCTGCAGTAAAGCAGACCTTACAGAAGAAAAAAGATTTAATCTTTTTCACTAAGTAGGTCCCTGATATTACCACTGGCATTGTAGAATATTGAATCTGCAATCAAGGGGAATGCCACAATATTGTCAAGACACCTTCTTCTCTTTCAGTAGAAAAGAATTGTTGGTGGGCACAAGCATTAGAATGCTTTACAAAAAAGAGTTATCCTTCTGCACTCTTACACCTGTGGACCTGAGCTCCAAATTTGTCCTTCCAACTCACATCTGTCTGTGGGCCTATTTTTTAAAGACATGTGAGAGTTCAGAGCTGAAATTTTAAATATTTATAATAGGAAAATATTTTTATTTAGGATGTTCTGGCTGGTTCAATTTGTTTATTTGTTTCCTGAAATGTTATGGGTTTTTCATTCCATTGTGGAAAAAAATAGATAGCTTAACACTGTAGTTAAATGGGTATGAGAGCATAACAAGAAGTTCCAGCTTTGCTATCAGATCATAGTCAATAAAGCTGAAGGCTTTGGGCTTTAAAGAGAAATGGCTGACAGTTAATTGCTAAATAGAAAATCTCAGGAAAATAAACAACAGTTTAATTATTTCTGAGCCAGCAAAATGTTGACAGCTGTCAAGGAAAACTAGTTCAAAGAAAAAAATCTGCTGTTAGTCACTATCGGAATGAAAGAGAAATGAAAAAAAATATGGAATATTTTTCTTATTTAAGTCTCTACAGGGTTTTTATAGATTTTTAATGCTTTGATGGTAAACACAACACTTTTTATGGTATGATGTCCTGCATAAACCAGTTTACAATTTACAAAAGGTCAAGGGTAAACGCAGGAAATAGCAACACTGCATATTGTCCATGTAAAATGCAGAATTAATGCATTTAAAGACCAGAGTTAATTCTTTCATGTTGAATGTTATAATGTAGTATTTATAGATATTGCCACTTTTCCCTTAAATAACACATTTTGTCTATATAATGCATCAGTTACATGTGCAGTTACTAAGAAGTAGGTTAGAGTTTTAAGGTTAAAAACAAATAATGTTGTTGAGGCAGTACTCAGTAGTTGGGCTGTTGAAGAATAACAGAAAAAAATATTTTGAAAATTACAGCACATTTACTACAGGGTACATTTATTTAAAAAGCAGAAATAAATTCATTAATTATCTTATAAGTTACGGCTCATGCAAAGGGGTCTGTTAAGAAAGGCAGAAATCTTAGCTTGTTGGGTGTTTTTATTTTGTCTCAGTTATACTCTCGTGTTATTGAGAAATGTTGCCACAGGAAAAGTTTAAAAGTTAGGAAACTTTAAAATTCTATCCTAACTTGTTTAAATTACCTTAAAATTTAGCCTGACTTGGTGATATAATGGTTGTGACTGAGATATATCAGAATTTCTCTGTACCCCTTGCATCAAACTCCAAACGCATTAATCTCCACTTAATGCTGAGATTAATGTTTGTGCTTAGACTTTAATTAAGAACACTTTTTTTTTATTTCAAAACATTATTTTTGGACCCATGAATTTTTAATACCCTCAAACCTAGAATTAAATTTTCTGCAAGTTCTAGGAGTATTATCCAGTGTTCTTATTGAGTAAATGGCTACAAATATTTTACCTCCCAGCCATTAAGTGATATTCAGCTTTGATCAACTGAATTCCAAACCAGCAAAACTATGCCACAGAAGACTTTTCTATCTCTTTAGGTTATCACTGCCAGCAGATAATGCCTCAGAACTTGTAAAAGCAGCCTTCTTAGCAGCCTTCAAAGCAATTATGTGGACATGGGGTATGAAATATTCTTTCTCCTCTGGAGAGGAGAATAAAACAGAAAAATTATGTCAAATGATGAATGTGTGTTCTTTGAAAGAAACCAAAGATAATCTCCAGGGGAGTCCTAAAATGAATTAAGAGACAGGACCCAATAATAATAACTGAGTCTAGTGTAAAGCCCATGTGAACAACGTTTTGTACAGTGTTTTGCAAGAACAGTCTCAAGAATATCTGACTGACATTTCTGAAGCTTGCTGGACAGGATGTAAATTACTGCAAACATTGATAGTTGCTTGCAATATTAGTTTCAAATTCTTCAGTGTTCCTTAAATCCCACATACAGAGTTGTAAGTGAATCCGTCCTTGAAAAGTAAGGACAGGGTATACCTTGCTATCAGTCAGCCCCAAATGTTCAAAAGCAAACTAAACACTCTTTGTTAACTAAAGAAGATAAGGCACACAAACATGAAGCTATTATCTGCCTTTAAAAATTCATCTCCATCTCAGTAGCAAAGATGCATTGTCTTGCAGCATCACTCATACAGAAGTGGGTTGGTTTGGTTGCTCTATTAGCAATGAATAAATATTTCACACATCAGTCTCTGCCCACATGAGCTTATTGTCTTGGTAATTACCTGCAAAATTATTCAAATAAAAATAAGTAACATCACCACTTTAGGACTGCCAATTAGCCTGTCTGAAGAAGTGACCTTGAACATGAGCAGATTTGTGTTATGTGCCTGCAATATATTTTTATGCAAGGAGAATGCTGCTTGAATTTCAAGAGACTACACAAACAGCACAGAAAATTCAGTATCAGGAACCTTTGAAGAAAAAAGCATGTTTTTCCACTTCAGATTCAGATCTCACTATTAGTGTTTAACTACTCAATATTTGATCAAGCTTTCAAAGAAGCTTTTAAAGAAGACTTCCACCTCAATTTTTTTCTATTTTTGAAAGAAATTGGAGAGCAGTGAATACATTTCTAATATATTTTGCCTATATACTCATCCAAATTGTTTCCAGAATTTCACACAACATCTTCATTATGTGCTTCTGACAACTAAATCTCTGCATCTTTATGAATTTTTATTTAATATCTATGAATGATGACTGAATAGTATTCAACTATCACTCAAAAAGACTATTTAGAAGTGTTGTTCTCACACCCTGGAAGCCTTCTGCATATTCCTAGTCTTTTAGTCAGTAAAAAAATAACAAGTACCAAGAAGCAGAATTCCAGATAGTGTATCTGCTTTCAAACAGAAGTGAGATGATAAAAAAAAAATATAAGGGCTACAAAAAGAGAAGGTATACAGAAATTTATATTTACTTTTCAGACACTGTCCAGCTACACAGAATTATGTGAATGCCTGCATTGCCTCAGAAGTACCACCAGGCTCTTTCCCTCCCCATCCTTCAAGTTTATTCTCAGAACAGCCAAGGACCCTCTTATAATTTTTATTGCAGTGTTTTTACTTCCACTGTTTTCAAAAACAAGTATATTTCTAGCACCAGAAAAGAAACAATATTTTTTTCATTTTCATGGTGGATTGTCATCCTTCTAATACAGCTGCTTTCCAAAAATCTGCACTTGTGCATCATTTCTATCATTGTAACTGAGTCATTTTTGACAGTATTTGTAGCTTATCTTCAAGCATGTTCTGGTTACAGTCATAAAGGGGCTGTCTACATCCTTTGCTAGATCTTTCCCTAATAATTCTTTCTGATCTTCACCGAAGTACTGAGCTGGTATTTGCCTCATATTTATAGCACATCACTAGATTTGGCTCTCCTTGTGTTGCACATTTCTATATTGAAGTATCTTTTAAACCCTTTCATTTATACAAATACACTTATTTATTGTTTAATAAAAAATTATCAATAACAGATATTACACATAATTATTTTTAAAATAATTTGCTTCTTGCTAAGTTTTTTCAGACAAAACATCTTAAATATGCAATTAATTTATAATAATATTATAAATTAATTTATAATTAATATTATTTATAATAATAATATTAAATCCACTAAAAGGGCAGTCCAATTTTGAAATTTTGGGGTTACCCATTTTACTGGCTTTGGCTGGGTCTGAGTTAATTGTCTTCACAGTAGCCTGTTTGGTTCAGTGGTTTGTATTGGTGGCCAAAACAGCATTAATAACACAGGCATGTTCCAGCCATTGCTGAGCAGGGCTTCCACAGCATCCAGGTCTTTTCCTTCTGACTCTGCCCCTTCCAGGGAGCAGGCTGGGCTTTGAAAGGATACAGCCAGGACAGCTGACCTGAGCACCACACAGGGCCATCCATGCTCAGCAACAAAAAGATGTGGGGAAAAGCATTTCCAAAATTGTTATTGCATGGGGACTGGTTGAACATCAGTCTCCTGGTGGTAATTTCTTCTGCATCACTTGCTATTACTCCTTTCTTCTTTCACTTTTAAAATCATCCTAATCTCAATCCATGAGTTTTCTCGCTTTTGCCTTTTCTATAATCTCCTCTAAAGTACCAGGAGACGTGGAGTCTTGTGGTGCTTTGCTGCCTACTGGAGTTAGCTCACCACACCCATGAAACCACTTCTAATGTAAATATGTGTTTGTTTAGGAACTGTGACCTATTTAGGAACTGCACCAAAAAAATAAACTCCTTTATTTATAATAAACTCCTTATTTATAATAAACTCTTTTATTTATTAGACTGTCCTCTACTTAGCAGGATGATCACTAAATATACCTCCTGCTGAAGTTCTTCCCACCGACTGTTGAACCTCTCAAGTTTCTCATTGATCAACTCATCCATGATCCCACCATCTGTCAGAGTCTGAGCCAGCTCCCGAATCTGGTTGCGATTATCTTCTGGATGTCTCATTAAACGTTCCAAAGACTGAAAAAAGTCAAAAAAAGTAGTTTATGTTTTCTTTTTGCAAATAAGGGTCTATAAAGCAATCCCAATTTGCCTTAAAAATATAAGAAAGACATTTCAAATTTCATATACAATAAAAGTAGAGAAAAAAAAAAGAAATACTTATGTTTCATGCCTTGACAACTAATGTTCTGTATTACGTCTTATGAAACAGAAGGATTTTTCATATAGCAATAAATTTAATCCTTTATTTTAAAGATGGGGACTATGCCTAAGGAGTTCAGTGAGAGTACTTGTACCTTAATAGAAAAATCCTGCTTGAGTATCTAAATGGATGAAATTCAACAGCAAAAAGGGATTATCAATGCAGTATTTTGTATTTTGATGCACTACAAGCATTAATTTAATTTCTACTAATTTTAAAGGCTCCATGAATAAAGATTAAAGAATAATAAACAAAGTTGCACTGTTATGATGGAAACTTGTCCTCTCTGAAGCCTTCAACATTTTTTGGACTGGCTGACGTGAGGGGTTGGGTTTTTTTTTTAAGAATGCTTATTTTAGCATTACCAAAACTGTATATGACACCCAGCACAAGACATTAAATTATTGTTTGATTTAGGTGAATTTGAATTCAAAACCTCATTTGTTGACTCTAGTAAGAACTTAGGACTTTTGAAATATTCTGCACCTTGTTCCCATGTAATGTTAGTTCATAGTTTGTTTAGAATGACATGAAATTTACAATTTATCAACACATATGACTGGGTTATTATTTAAGTCAGCACTTACATCTAAAGACTCAGAAATCTCTTCTGCACCTCCCTGGACATTTTCAGTTGCTTTGAGTTTCAGTTCAATCTCATTCAACCATTTATTTTCTGCATCCAAGTATGACAATAATTCACGCCAACATGCCCATACCTCCTGATGAAAAAAGGGTTTATTTAGATTGAAAATTGCACAGAAATTTCTCATTAAAATACTGAAAACATTAATGCCTCTTCCCCAAAGCAACATGGGTGATATCTGAAGCTTATGGGACCGTATGATTTCATATGCCAGCAACCATCTGATCCAAATTAATATAAAACAAAAGAAAATCATCATTTTGATTAAACAGAGCAAAACCACAGAAAATAACATGAAACAGTGAACTCTTCTGCAAAACGTAACTTGAATCTTCATTTTCATGTATTACCCACTTTATATGGTTTGTGCAAAGTTTTCTTATACAAATATAAAAGTGAGCAGAATTTTTAAAGCCCCCTGTTAGAAATTTATGTCTCTATTATAAAAATGCACTTAGATTCCTTATATATTCTATATTTTAATTGCTTAAGTCACAGGTTCAGAAAACACCAGCTTTTAAGAATTCAGACTAAAATCTCTATGGAAATTAATTCTAAACCACATTTAGTGCAATTTATAGACCTTTTAAGTGCTAGAGTACTAAACATAATGCTGTGAAATGTTCTTATTCTCCTGAAATTAAAATATTGTCAAATATTTTATTTATACAGTGCCTGAAGATACTTAAATAAGCAGATAAGAATGGCACTTTATACACAAACAAAGCATTTAAATGTTCCATAAATAATCTTTTTTTTCTTTTTTTTTTTTTTTGTTAGAACAAGTTAAAATAATGTTATAGAAATGCATTACACTCTTGGCAGTTCAAGCTTCCCAGAGTGCTTGATTCATCTTGTCGAACTTTGCTCACATTAAATGAGGTTTATACAGGGATATTAACATGCAACAACACATCATCAATGATCAGGGTAAATGCAGATTGCCAGTTTAGACTACACACCTAATTTTCCACAGTGAAATTTAGACAAGATAAATTTTACTCTGGTGCATTATTGTCCTGTATGAGGTTAGCTCTTGCAAATTATTCACCACCAAAATTTAGCTCTTGCAACATTAACAACAAAAAAAGAAATACCTAATTAATTGTAACTAGTGTATAACATAAAAATAGTCCCATGGAAAATCTGCCATGGAGTTGGCCAAAATGGCAGGGTCAACTCAAAATGCATGGAAATATTCAGTTTGCCAGCAGAGCAAGTGCTGTTCCCATGCTGAGATAACACCACATGGCCAGCTCCAGGGCCACTCAGTCAAAACCCTCAGCCATCGAAGAGAGAAGCCTAGAGGAGATGATGAAGGGAACATCACAGGGCTGCTACAAAGCCAGATTCCTGGCTTGATCTCAGAAGGGATAAGAAGCTTGAGCAGCGATTGCTGTCTCTGACCTAAGAGCTGTGTCTCAGTCTTTTCTTGCAATACAACTCTCCAGTAGATATGATCTTGAAATAACTTTGTGTGTAGCTTATAACACGGGGTATTTGGTATATGGCTCATAAAGCAAGGATTGCCTTGGGCTACCCGCTATTCTATGATAATACAGCTGTGCTCTCCACCTTACTTGCAGTTAGAAGGGCTATAAATACAAGACTGGCAAGATATCAAACCTCCAAAGTCTTCCACTTTCCATTCAGCCTGCTGCAGAGTTGCTGGTAGCTAGTAATTAGAACATCAAGTTCCTTTTTCAAAGCCTCATGAGCTGCAGGTGGAGCCTTTGCTATAAAGTTATTCACAGAATCTGTAATAAGCTTCACTTTCACTTCTTTCTGCAGGGCTTCCTCCTTTGCTCTCTGGAAAGGAAAAAAAAGAAGTTCTAGTCCTGATTTAAGAAGAGAAATTATTTCTAGTAACTCTCAGAATTCTCTGAGAGAATTCTAGATGGAGAAAAAACCACAACGCTACAACAAAACAAAATAAAACAGGAGACATTCAATTCCCAGACTTTCTGAAATAATTTTGAATGCATCCAAAAAACTTTTGCTTCATTTTGTTGCCAATACAATTTAACATCTCACAACCATCTAGTGTTCTGGAGCTCTCAGACTAATGGAATCTTTCAGTACTTTTTTTTCCTTCCAGAAGTGCTCCAAGCACCTTTAGCATCATAACTTATAAACCACAAATTACCAAAAAAACAAAAAAAAAAAAAAAAAAAGAAAAAGAAATATGTTGCATTATAAATTCATTTATCTAGATTTAATGGTAAAATCACAAAAATGGCCAAAAAAAAAGGAAGATACTTCTTGTCACTATCATTGTCTTGAATTTAAAAAGAAAGTCAGAAAATATTTTTTCTTTATTGTATATCCCACACTTTAGCTCCTCCTTTCCTTGTTATGTGGTCTCATGAAAAAGATTTTCATACTCTGCACTGTTTCCTCTGAGTGCTTTCTATGACTGGAATCATATCACAACTGGAAACTGTGATGTTATAAAAAGTGTCACCTGTGCCTACAGGCCTGCACAGGAATTTACAATGAGAACTCCCTGCCCTGAAAACATCTAATCAAAACCATATTCCTGACAATATTTTTTTCCCCTCTATGGGTCTGTAAGTCCATGAATCAGAATAATTGTGATCAGGCTGCCATTGCTAGAGGAAGCTTACAAGGTTGCTCTTGACTTTCCTCTTCTCTAGTTGTAGGAAGAAATGGGCTGTAGAATGAACACAGAATTCTGATTCAGATTTTCAATGTTGTGACATCATGAGAAATGATCTGGTTATTTCCTAGGTCAAGGTGCCACAGTCTGAACACTCCTGTACTTCATCTGGGTGCAGAATATCTACTAGGAATCTATAATGGTGATTGTATATAAAACTATGAACTTCATTTGTTTAAATATGCAGCAGTGCAATGTATAAAATTGAGTTTTGCTATTTAGTTACTAAAAAAACTGTAACTTTAAAGTAGATATTTATTTTTGATATTTGTCTCATTTACAAACGAGTTGTTCCATAAATTTCCTTACATTATGTGTATTCTGACTGGCAGCAAATTATTTGTGCCAGTAAATAAAGAGATTATCAGTTGCATGGTCTGAAACTCTCAAATACTGGAAAAAACCATGGGAAATGAACAGCTTGAAAACAAAGTGTTCAACAGATTGTCAAAGCTATATTTATGATGACAATCAAGTTATAATCTGGCTTCCTGACTAGCACAAGCCAAACAATTCACCTCTAATAAGAATTAAGCCCATATCCACTGGCTTATCAAGAGTGTATTTAAGCATGTATCACAAATTAGTTGTTTTGTCCAAAGGTCATGTTCATCCCACATGAAGGAAACATTATTAATTGAGATCAAAACATGTTTTTTCCTATATTAAAGACATAATATTCATACATAGCACACACCAAGATGCATCCTAACATCTTTTTTCTGCTCATTCTAATGCAAAGAGAAGACGTAAAACTGATTTCACTCTACTGCTGCTAACACCCAAATTTTAGGAATTATCCCTTAATTAAAAGAATGTTGAAACTACATCCAAATCAATATCCAATAAAGAAAATAGGGGGAAAAAAAGCAATGTGGTGTTGAAGAATTTAAAATATCTTCTAGCATATTCCGAATAGAAATTGCTTCAAACCACCTAGATCTGAAAAGGTATTTTCCTAAAAGAAAGAGCAGACTTTCTTTACAATGAGAGCTTCAAAAATAAGTTTGAACACAGCTCAAGGAATTAGTTTATCTTTTACCTTCAGTTCCTCAACAGCTTTCTGTAACTCATCAGGTGTTTTATACTCAAAATCTCTTTCCAGATATTCTTCTTCAGCTTGTGTTATCCACTCGTGCATCTCTGACAAATCCTTTCTGAGACTCACAGTCTTATCCAAACCACCTTTTAATGCAGCCTTCTTAGCATAGGCCTTTAAGAAAGAAAAGATTCCATAGTACTTGAAGCAAAGCTACTGTACAAACTTGAAAATGTTTCAGCCTGAAAAGAATCAAATTAAATCCTACAATAATAAAATTGTTGTTATTAGGCAGATGTTAACGAGTAATTAGGTAGATAATAATAACAAACAATCCAAAAAGTACCACATTTGTATGCATCCTTTTTTTTTAGCAAATCATGGCCCTGCAGAACGAGTGCTGTAATGATATTAGAATGAGAATCTACACCATATGCTGAGGTGATCAGAAAACAACTATGGAAAAGAACATCTCCCAGGGACTGACTTCTGTGAAATGAAGAAAAAATAACCACAGGAGATTTTGAAAGGACATTCAAGGATGAAACCAAAGGCTCTTCAGCTATAAAGTCAGATGGCCTTTAACTAGTTCAAATGCAACTTACTAGAGAATAAAGCAATATGCACATCTATCTGCTGTTGATTAAGTCATTTAAGAATGTCTCCAAAAGGTCAATACCCTAAAAATAAGTAAGGAAAAATGTCCAACCTCCTAGTGGAAGAAACTATTTATCTAAAAGGGAAAAATATTACTGCTAAATCACCTGCCAATCACTAAGTGGGGGTCATATAATTGTATTATCCAGCTCATGTATAGACCCAGAACTAGATAATAATACAGATCTCCATCCCAAACCATTCTCTGATTCTATTCATTGTGCATTAACCTATCAAAATTGTCCCTGATTGTGCATTTATCAACTTTCAATAGTATTAAGAAGTTTGCATCAAAAATAGCAAGTTGTACAGGTGCCATTTCTCAGAATTGGGCTTGCAAAGCTTATTGCTCCAATATTCTGCTCTGTAGTGCTGCTTCAGTAAACTTTATTTTTAGTAATATCGGAGAAATTTTCTTAGTATTTGGTCTCCATTTCTGACATTTATTGATTTGTTACTCATTCTTGAGGACTGTCTGTTAAACATAAATGCTGTTCTACATAAATGTTGTTTTACAGAACAAAATAGAGCAACAAGCAGTGAGTATAAAAGCAGAATTGCATTTGGCTCTGTAAAATTGTCTCTTCCTCAGTCCCAGCACTAGAAGAGAAGGTAATCTTCTATCACCTGAAAAGAGTATCTGAATTGCCAATGACAACTGCTAACTGTCAGCTCTCACAGTCATATTAATTGCATGTATATCAACCCAAGCTGACTTTTCCAAATCTTCTCAAGAAACCTCCACAAACCAAATTGATTTTTGTATTTACTATTCATGTATTTTAATAGCTATTGCTGAAGAAGTTGAGTTAGAAATGCTCACTGAGACAGAATAATTTGTTCCTTGCGTTGAATGAAATTATTACAGACAGATTTTCAGGGAAGTCAGAACAGAACTGTGACAGACTTCTATACTTGTAAGGTAATACTTGAAATTTCTGTGAGAGAAGTGCAAAGGTATCCAGCTTATTAATATCACAAAAAAAAAAAAAAGAATTAAATATTTCATGGTAGTAAAACTGGATCAATACAATGTCTTACAGATTTCAAAGATCAATTTTTTTGTTTATCAAAAAATATAGAGAGACTATTTTTCACATGTAAAGTGAATAATAAAAATTTAAGAAAATATTATACCTCATTAAAAGGTAACACTTTTAATTTTATGAAAATATACATGAAAACGGTACACAAGAGAAAAGGGCAAGTAGGAAAAATTTAAAGGTAATACAACATGAAAAAATTTTATTTGAACTGTCATAAAGAATAAAAATCCAAATGCCATCAGTGAAAGAGGAGTAATTTTTAGCTTCCTTACTCTGTACAATTATTTATTAAAAATGCCTTTAACTAAAATAAAAGAACTGTTCTTTCCTGTTATGTCTCATTCTTTCAAATCTGTGTGACTACTGGGGACTATTTTATAAACATGCATATGTGCATGTACTCTTAATTCTGAGTTATTCAATTATGAACCCTTCACTGCTTTAATGTCTTTTTTCATCCAGAGTAATGACATTCCATTTGAACAATGTACAAGAAAACATAAAACTAAGTACAGAACTTGATTGTTTTGGCAAATGCCTAAACAACACCTTCAGAAATCTAGTTTACCAGAAGCCATAAATCATACTGCTGTTAGACCTAATATATTAGTATGTATCTTTGTTGTAAAAATAGTAAGGTGTTGTGCTATAAATAAATGTACTTTACATATACTGCTACAGGCTAAATTACACTCTGTAAAATATTAGTTGAATTAATACTTTTAAATTCAGTTTCATTTGCATATTTGCCAATGAAAACCTGATGATCAGTTTAAAAAGAACCAGTCACAGCAGGAGTCTTGGTACCTGTTGGCAAATGTGGTCCCACTGAGCATTGAGATCCTTTAGCTCTGCCTCTATTCTGGAAGCAAATTCTGGCTCTGCTTCACTCTTCATTTTCTTCCCAGTCTCATTAACACTGTTCAAACTGGGCTGGATTGTCTGGATATCATTTACTAAAGCCTAAAGGAAGAGCAGAAATTTAGGCAAGCAGAATTCACACAAAGTTTCAGATATGATATCCCTATGAAAATGTGTCTGCATGAGATTCTGACTTGTCCGGGTTCCAGATCTCCAATAAAATGAGGACAATCAACAGACTTATATATGAAAAGAAATTAAAAAGGAATGAGCAGCTGTAATGTGGCAAGCTGTTGTGTACCAAATAAAATAATGTAATTTTTAAATGCTATCGATGCACTATAGATATATACATATATAATGTGCACATATATATCTCTTAAAATGCTTCCCTGCTGTTGATTGAAGACATGAGAAATACTTAGATCTCTTATTCACATTTCTGAAAGAACATTCCATTACAATGGTGAAAGATAACAATAATTCTTATTTAAATAATGGCTAAGAGAAAGTATGAGAGAACTTGCAGTTCTGTAAGATCACTGTGCATGTAGTATTTCATAGTATTTACACATCCTGCCTGAGCATTTATAGAACTTGTAAATTCCACTGAGCATATAGACAGGGGCCATCACAGATTACAAGATTCACTGCACTTACACACTCTGTTGGGACAGGAAGAAGAATTTGTAAACCCTGTGATGGAAGCACCAATACTTCATGATGCTTTAAAACTCTGCTGGGATAGCATCCTGGAATTTGTAAGTTTAGTGAAAAAAGAATGGATATAACTCACAATACCTGCAAGTTCTTTTCGTACAATCAGAAAAGTTTGTAAATCGCATGAGTAACAGATACAGAAAAAAGATCTTTTAGCACAGATTATACAGATTTAAAAAAAATGCAATGCTCATAAGCTCAACAAAGTTAATAAACAGTTGACTTTAGAGGCTAGCTTTATATAGTATTTCCTGTATTTGTGGGTGTGATCCTGCTATAAATACATTAAAAAAAAATCACTTTAATCACCAGCCTCCTTCTGGTATTAAAGTCTCCTTGTTATAGCTGAATTTTCCTTCAAACCCAGGACATGAGAAAGGTTGGAATACACTGCAGAAGGCAATTCCCTTTCTACATGAATTTATTTCTAAGGACAGTAATCATTTGTGTAAATTCAGTATAAACTCAGCTCATAGAGAAGAGTTGAATAACTGCCAAGCAGGCAGGTAATACGCACTGTACATTGCTCAAGTTGCTTTTCCAGTGCTTCTGAGTCTCCAAGGGCAGGCCACTCTTCCTTCAGAAAAACATCCACTTCAGCCATCCACTTCTTCAGTGTTCTAGTGTCATTCTGTGTATTAAAAAGACATTTCATTGCATCACACAAAACCTGACTCGCAAGAGTGTAATTCATCCTGACACTACAACTAAAACTCATTGCAATGTAATTTCAACATTATTGAACTGTCTGAAAATACAAACACAGCAAACAAGTAAAACCAATTTTACCTGGGTCTGTCATCAACACTTTAACCTGTACTTTGACCATTTCTGACCAATTTAAATGTGTCTATGAGCAGACAAGCTTATGGCTCTCAAATTTATGCCTTCTAGATATCACTTGAGTTTAGATACTGCATGCTTGTTCATTGTTTCCTTCTACGGCTTCAGATTACTCATACTTGGCATTTAATTCAGGGTCACCCATCAAATGTTCTGTGCTTTCATTGAAGCTTCAGATTCCTTTTGGAAGTTATATGCTGTAGTAACTATATTTCTAACAGAACATGGCACGGAAAAAACCACCCTTACTATTCAGAATGAAAAAAGCCAATGTAACTGAAAGAGATTCACTTCAGAAACTAAAATAATATAATGAATCAGTGAGTCATTTCAGAGTCTCTCAGTTACTGGTTCTAGCACTAGAATAGGAATATTACTTCCATAGCCTTTATTTAAGTCTTGCAGTTAACAAACAAATCTTAACATCAAATACTTGAAAAGAGGGAATGCTACCAGTCCAGGCAACGTTACATAGGTAATCTAATAACTTGAAAAGTAGAATGAGATTTTAAAAATACCACTTAAAATTACCTTAAAATGCCACCTTTATAACCAGATGCACATATTAAAACAAAACATGTATGGCAAAAACATAGGAAGTAAATTATAAAGCATTTTTTCATCAAACTGTTTTCATCACCAATGAAATACACATTGATATTACAGGCTGAAGGCAAAGCTGAATTAAAGCACAAAAAAGGACACTAGAATAGAGATTGTGTCCTAAAATGTATACAAATATGTCTTAGTAACTATTATGAGACAAGTAACCAAAGGGAACATTTCCTTAATGTGACTGATATACTTAAAAAACAACAGGCTAGTCTGGAAAATGAATTGAATTAATAAAATTAATCATACAAAAAATATCAGTATACTCCAGAATGGCAATTACCAAAACACTGTTGAAATATCTACTGTGCATTCCATTATCCAACAGTAAAAATAGTTTAGAATCATATTTCATGATGAAACTTTAATACCTTTACAAGAATACTTTTAGTTTATTAATGCGGTAAAATATTTATCTGGTGGGATTTTCTTAAAAAAAGATTAGTCTCCTGCTACCAATGAAGATCAAATGTATGACTCACATTTTTAATCAGATTGTAAATGCATTTTGTTTATGAACACTGGTTTCATCATATCCCATACTGATGCATTCCATAAATTACAGCAGCTAAAACAATAATCTGGATAAGAAGTCATTCAAGAAGCTCAAAAGTCAATAACTTTTATATTAGATGTACACCAGAGGGCTTTCAGCAATAAATATAGGGGGTAAAATTTGTGTGCATCAACAGCTCACGCTGCTTTGAATGCTTTACGTGAGCGTGGTCATGATGCTCAGAACCATTTTAAAACCAGAGGGAAAAGCTTTAAATTTGGCGAAGGGATGGGAGTGAAGATGGGAGGCAGAAAGGAGGAAAAAGAAAAAAGTTTGAATTTCTTAAGCAAAGTGCTCTGCTTTTTTTATGTGGCACTGTTTTGGGAGTAGGGTGGCATCTGTGAGGAGAGGACAGGTGCTGTTCTGTGCTGAACAGAAAGTTCCAGCTTCCCTCTGTGGAATCACCACAGGATATGGCTGATGCTGTGGTGAGCTAGAGATGTTCAGTGGCAGTGTAGCTAAGAAAGGACAAAAATGTCAGACAGACAGAGGACAAGAGGAAAAAGTGAGAAACAGCCCTGCAAAATGGGAGAAGCAGCCCTGCACACACCCAGGTGAGGTTCCAATGCTGCCCTTCTAAATACTTGAAATACACTTCTGCTTTCTGGAAAGTGCTGACAAGATATTACTATATTACAGGTGACTTTAATTAGGTAAGTGAATTCATTAAATTCAATATGGTACAGCTACTTCAGATGCATGAATAAGTGCTTCAGCTACATTGAAAAATAAGTAGAGGAACATTATTTCCAATTTTTAATTAAATTAGAACTTTTTGCTAATGAAACAACATAATCAGAAAGAACCACAAAATCAGAATCCAAAGTAAAATCGGTACTTATCAGAATCGAGTAGAAATTTAAACACATTTTTTGTCCTGTTTTGATATCTCACTTTGGTGTTAACTCCTGCAAGCACCTAAATGTATTCTGCCTTAGTCCCACAGCAACAAGCCACCAGGTATAAGCAGAGGCAGAAAAAGCGTGATGAACCTGGAATCTCTGGAGTTTGGTCATGCGCTCCTCCAGCTTCTGGCACTGCTCCGCCAGCTGTGCCGAGAGCTTCTTCCAGCGGCCCAGGACCACCTCCAGCTCGGAGCGGTAACTCTGGCTGACCTCTGCAGGGCCTTTCCTGGACAGCTCTTCCACAGTCGTGCTGAGATAGGCCAGCCCTTTCTGCTGCTCTTGCAGAGAACTTTGTAGAGCCTGTGAATAAGAAGCGAGTGGAATTGCCTGGAGAGTTGCCAGGCAATTCTCTTCGTTCTACAAACACGGGCAACACATAGATATCACCTTTGCTAAAACACGCAACGGCATAATTTACTGAGCAATTTAGGATTGTTTTTCTCATACAACGTAGAAGGTTTTCTTAGCTGAACTGAGAATATAACCAGAGGTATTTATACTTTTTAATAGATGTAGTCTACATACATTTCATTAATTTGAGATAGGAATTTGCTATGGACCTGATAATGACACTTTTAAAAGAACCAGGTAAAAAGAACCAAAACATGGAGAAAAAAAATAAACTTAGATAACTGAATCTGTGATTCATTTTTTATACCTTCTCAAAACTTTTGCAATTCTCAGCCCAAATTTACTTCATCTAGTTTTTTTCTCTATATTCTACATTTTATTTCTGAATATGCATCAAACAATATGTTCATTAGCCATCCGAGAGTACAAACTCTGTCAGACATTGAGATACAGGGAAGGTTTTTAGCCAGTGGCAAAGTTTGTTCCACATTTGTCTACTTGTAAATTTGACAGGAAACCTGTCAAAAGACTGTGCTGCATTTTGGAAATCAGAATCGTTTTCATGTCAGCACTGGAAAATGAAATTACCTAAATCTATGTTTTACTACCAGAACTACCATCAAAGGAATATTTTATATACCATGGGGAAAAACAAGGGCTTTTCCTTAACATTTTCAATATCTTATAAAATTGCTTTCAATGGTGAACACCATTTTAAATTCCTTAACTTCAGGAATCAATATAAGCAACCACCATCTCCTGAAGCCCTGGCCTAAAACCAAAATGAGCATTATTTACTCAAGATCCACAGGCTTCAGCAGATTCATGTACCAAACTAGAACTCTGTTCTTCTAAACTTCCCATTTAAGACATTTTTGCTCACAGCTTGATCACTCACCTTGAACTCCCTAAGTCTCTGCTCCATGATTTCATATTCAGCAATTGCAACCTGAGGCACGGAGAGTTTAGTTTCTGACTGCTGCATCCACGTAAGTATAGTGTTCATTGTCTCCTTGTAGTGTGCAGGAGGCAAACTGTCAAAAACTACATTCAATGGGGAAAAAAAGGGAAGGAAATAAAAGAAGGAAGGAAGGAAGGAAATAAAACAATTTTTCACTTCACTATTTGGTTTGCTAACAGAAGACACTTGGTAAAAGACCAAGTCTTATTGAAGTCTACAGCTGTTTTGCAAGAACAGTTTATCAGAACTCTAAAAAATAATTTTGGAAGCAAAATTATTTTAAAATACGAACACACTCCTTCTAATGTTTGAGATATCTCTACCATTTTATGAGTTGTGTGTTGTTTGTCCCTGTTATTATAGGACAGAAGACAACTTATATGGCCAACAAAACTATTTGAAATATGTGTGTTCAGAGACCAACAGACAAACTATTGTACTTAACCTACAATCTAATATCAGAAATGTCTAAAGAACTAAGTTTATTGTTCGATGTTTCTGTTCAAGCAAAATGTTCCATTTAAGACATCTGTTAAAAGCTTAGAAAATTAATCTTCGTTCTACACTAAAGCTGAATTTTATTGAACTGTTCTTATTGTGTCAATATTACAGCTATTGCAAACAGACAACATCTGGCACACACATAAGCAACTCATTAGCAGATAGATTCCCTCTGCCATCAACAACAGTTGCCTCTCTACTCACTGAAAAATTTGTAGACAAATAGCATGGCTGGTTGGAACTGAAACATTTCCAACTTGCTCATAATAATGAAGAATATAAAAGCTAAAAAGAAGTTGCTCCCATTTGTATCTCCTGTATCCTCCTCAATATTTTCTGGGGTTTCACAAAGAGATGTACAGAAAAATAATAAAGTTGTCCAAAAAGCAGTTTGACAAACAACCCAGTTAAAATTTTTAAGTGCAAGCTTGCTTACATCATGCAACAGTGCTTGGCAGAATGTACCTCAGATTTTAATTTAATTTTTTAGTTGATCAACAGAATGCCACCTGAAAAAAAACTTCTATTTACAGTCAGATATCCTAACAACTTCCCAAAATCAGAACAATCTCTCTTGTGAAGAATGCACATTGTATGGCAAACTTTCCACATAAAAGACTTGCCTGATGTGATTTATCACATATATCTGTGGATTTATAAAAGATAGAACTTGGTAACAGGAAGCACAAGAATTTCTTCCCTTGTGAGGTATTTTTGTTCACAGAAATCAATAGTAATATATTCTTGGAAATATAAACCCAAATATTTTCCATCTCATCCAGTAACATTTTAAATATTTTCTTTCCTTAGTGAAATTTGTATTATCTTTGACTGATTTTATCCAAACAACTTCTACTTTACAATACATTTAAACTTTTCATTCCAAACAAATGGAGATATAATTTGAGCAGCTCTGATATGTTAAAGAGTTATACAACTCTTAACAGCAGTTTTATTTAGAAATATGAAATGGAGTTTAGTGTTGTCATATAGTGTTTGACTTTTCAAAGTCATTTTTCCCTTTAAATGAAAAATAAATCTTATAATTAATGTATAAGCATTTAAGCAAAACAGCTACTTTTGGTAGTACTGAAAAGTACCTCAGAACAGATGAAAACTGCTATAGCAAACTGCACCAAATTGCATCAAACTCTAATCCTGTAACTTTACCAATAATAACAAAAATTTTAAAACCATCCAAACATTGCAAAACATTTCATTCAATTGTAATGAGTTATGTTTCCTACTGTTGGATGGACTAAATAAGAGTTCAATGGGATGACAAACATTGATTTAATCAAACTAGTGTCTTTACAATTGGTTATTAAATATTAACTTAAGAAAGCATTGTTAAATTGAGTGCAAATTTAGTTTTCCCATTTCACTTTTCCAGATTACTACAGATTAGCAATAACGAAACACTTTTTGATTCTTTAAAATAGACCATGTGTCAGCAATTTCATCCACAAGGAAGCAGATTAACATTTAGAATGGCAACGAAGAGCCTTTATTATTTTAGCAGCACATGATGTAAATGGTGAGAATTCAGTCAAGCTCCCACAGAGGGATTCACATTAGCCAGTAATAACTGTCTAAATAATCTAACTCACTTATGGCCTCTCTGTGGGCAATGTGAGTTTCTAAATTCCCCATGCTAATAACATAAACCCACATTCAAGACACGTTTCTTCTTATCTTAAAATTTGCTTTGTGATACTAATATTTATGGACTAAAGTTCACACAATAAGCAAATCTCATTATTATGGATTCTGCTGTATCATCTAAAAAAAAATCAAAAACCTAATTGGCAATGAGAAAGATCTAGTATGTCCTCAATATGGGCCTAGTTTAGCTATAGCAAAACTAGGTCCATGGCAGCACTGTAACAAAATATCACAGACAAAAATCACAAAAGTGTTATTGTGAAATATCAGAATATAGTTCCCATCCCAGAGGGGAAAAATGTGCTTCTATTAATCTATTCCACTTGTAGGGAATGCATTTTGGTGTGACTGACATTGTAAGCCCTGAGAACTGACAGGCAAATGCACTTGCACTTGCATATTTCTTTTAGAGAAAGTCCATACACGTGGAAACAAAATGCTCAAATAGCTAGTTAGGATTTATTTCTAATAAACAGAACTATCTAAATATATGAAAATAGCTTTACAAGTAAGTAAAATACTTTGTTTGGTTTTCCTCACTGCTTCCTCAGTTTTTGTGACCAAATTTTTCAGTCAAAAATATTTTCCCAAGTCAGAAATGAAATGAGAATACAATTATCTCAACACTGATCAAATCACACTGGATAGGTTGCAGTGTGTTTCTCCTGCAGTCACTACAAATCCCAGTGTTCATCACACCATCATGAAAGACAATAAATGTAATCTATGGGACCATTTTAGTAAAGACTTATTCCCTGAAATAAATTAACAAGTTTGAACTTCATGTATTTCCAATAAAAATCTCTTCAGTTCTAAAACCAGGGTGATGTATTCACAACTTTGTTTTAATTATTTTGTAATACAAATACTTGAACCAATTCATCAATAGGTCTTTATTAATAAAGCTGTGATTTCATTCTCTTACATTTTTAACCAGAAAGTCTCATAAGGAATTTTGTGTAATACTTGATCAATGTTATGTAAGTGATTTAAGACTTCCAATTCTCTTTGTCATAAAGCTCATGAAAGAAACAGAAGGGAATAATAGAATCACAGTGTGGTTTGGGTTGGAAGGAACATTGAAGATCATCCAGTTCCAACCCCCATCATGGGCAGGGACACCTTCCACTAGATCAGGCTGCTCAAGCCCCATCCAACCTGGCTTTGAACACTTCCAAAGAAGCCCTTCTCCAGTTCTACAGGACCTTTTGTAACAGTACATGTATGTTAAAGACACAATTATTTTTTAGGTGGGCTTGTTTTTCATCCATAAAAATATTCATTTTTACCACTGAGGAAAAGGACAAAATCACCTACAGAGTAGAGGACATTATCTCATACACATTCATTTCACAGGCTGCTTTGTCCTTTTGATCTTGATTTACATAAAAAATAATTACCGGAGGAAATGGATGGGGTGAAAAAAAAAAGAAAAGAAATTGCTTGCATGCTACTTATTAAAACAATAAATTCTCACACACATCTGAACTGTATCTTCAGCTTGAAAGACACATTTAAAGAAGGTTAAGCAAACTTTATCCCTCAAAATCAAAGAGCAATGAATATTTTTACTACAAAATGATAGTTTAGGTCTTAAAGAAAACTTTTAGTCATGAAGTTTACAAGATACTTGCTTAAATTTTTCCTTCCTCAAGTATAGAACGATTTGTGAAAGATTATTTTATGTATCATTACAATTTCACTGCCACTTATAACCCATTTCCAATGCACTTAAAGCATCAAAATAAGTTAGCAGTTCAAAGTTTTAACCAAAGCAGAATAATTACAAACTCTAAATGGTCATCATACTTACACAGTTACAGTTACTGTAGTTTTACTATCTTATAAAATTATGCCAAGTTTGAATTGCATGAGCTCTATGCAATCCAACACTCTAAGATACTATAGTTATGGATTAGAGAGAATAATAATGTGCATGTAAATAATTTTAAGCATGGCATGGGTAAATAAAAAGTCTAAAGAATCTTGACATGATGCAGAAGACAAAAGCTTTCTAAAGTACTTCCTGAAATAAACAGGAGAAACATCATTTGAATGCAGATGAATAATTTATCATTAATAATAACAACAGCAACGATGACGATGATGACTTCACCTTTGGGAATTACTGATTCTGCAAAGGTAGAATCAGAACTTGAAAGAAAAGCACAGTGCATAAATTTATGAAGCAGACAAAAATGGAAAGATATATGACTTTTTCTTTGCCACCTCCACCTTGATAATTTTAATTTTACCTGAGACAAAAGCCTTTTTTTAGTTACTTGCTAAAAATCCAATTTCCCTCAGCAGAACATGTATCTCAGTGAGAACATGTATCTCCATCAAGGCCACAACTGGGGAGCAGCTCAATGCAGTGAGCCTGAAAAGCAGAAGCACCTTAATGGAATTCAGTTAAGTCACAGAAGTAGAGGAGTGCTGGAATGAATCAGCTGCCACCCAGGAGGGAGTTTGAACCAGGGAATATTCACTTACCTGACACTGATTCCTCCCTGGGCTCAGGGGGAATGGGAGCCTGACCATGCTGTCCCCTAGAAATCTCTCTGATGTAGCAGCAGTTAATTTCAAGACAAGTAAATATAAAGTACAAAACCTCCTTTTTCACCAGGGCATCACAAAATCTAAGAACCTCCTTGGGAAATCAGGTTATTCATACCCAAATCATTGCAAGCATTGTCTATTTCACTCCCTTGTGTAGATTTTTGAACAGTTTTAAGCTCAGTCTGACCTTTAATTTTTCTATATAACAATATTCTAGACATTACTCTAAATGTGTTTGAGGAGAAGAGGGAGCTGGATTGTTGCATATATCACATTCAAAATGACATATGGAAATACAGACATTCTGTGAAGTGAAAAAAATGGGGTTGCATTTCTTAATGAGATTGTATCTCTTTCCTAACCAGCACCACAAAATAATGAAAAAAACCAATCAAATAGGTTTCAGAATTTAAATTAGGTTTTATAACTGGAAATGCTAGTCAAATCACGGAGAAAAACATGTAAGAAAATCTGAGTTAGTCTTTAGTATTATTTTATTGACAAATCTGCGGCAGAAAGAAACTACCAAGCACTCCTAAATGTTTGTTTTTTAAAAACCCAAAACTTAGCTGCCATCACTTTCAAAAACCACAATCAAAACCTAACCAAACAAAAAATATTTGAGGGTGACAATTCCCAAAATTAGAGAAAACTGTTTATGAGGGCAAATTTCTCTTGACAAACAGAACAGCTAAATACCCTTATTCATCAGAAAAGATAAAAAAAAATCAATAGAAGATTAACAAAAAACCAAAAAAACAAAACCAAAAAAAACCAAAAAAACAAACCAAAAAACCACATGCTCACAAAATAAACAAACCTTTTATGATGGTCAAAAAATATGTATTTTTTTAACTTAAAAATAAACGGTAATCATGAATCAAAAAAGAAAAATCCTTTTAAACACATATAGGTTTTATTCATAGGAAAGAAAAAAAAGGATCAAATATTATAACTGATCTGCAACACATCATTTATTCCTCAGAAGACTTTTCCATCTGTAGGAAATAATTAATTAGAAATAATTTATGTAGATAAAAGATGGAAAGCTCCAAAGTACTCCAACAAAATTTCAATATTTTCTATTAAAGTAAGGCCAGAATAAAGACACAGGATATGGCCCATCTGTACAACACAAGAAAAGTAGTAACTGTTCATATGATATTGATTAAATCCTTCTGTTCTCCTGCACTACAGGAGCCTCTCCCCAGTCTGGTCAGTGTTTCCACCTCAGGACAGCTGTTCCTGCAGCTGGCCAGGGCACTGGAGGAGCAGATTGCAGCCCAGGCTGGGGAAGGAATTCCCAGGAAGAACTTGACTAAAGCCCATGGCATTACAGGTCAGGCACTGCACAGCATTTACCTTACTGTACCAATCAACTGGTTAATTCATGGCCTCTCACTACAGTAAAATTTGGTGTGGCAAACCAAACAACTATGGAAGTTTAGACAGAGAAGAAATCATAAAGAAGCCAGCATTTATGCTATGTTTCTGTTGGAAGAATGGAAACTGATTTCAGCATATAAAATGTTTTTTACATGTTGCCTGTTGTTCGTTCTGAATTTAGAGTAATGAAGAAACTTTACATTCCTTAATGTTAAACTTCTACAATTTGTTCTTTCATCACTTGCTATGGGACACTAGCATTTTATTTCCTCTGTTCTCCCATGCACCATCACCTCTTCAGTTTGCATATGTGGACAACACAAGTAAAATAACTACAGTAGTGCAGTAATGTAGTACTGAAAAAAACAATATCCAAGACTCTCTGTGAAAGAATTTAGGAGGAATATTAGGAAAATCCACTAGAAGGAGCTAGTACTATGTCAAATTTCTAATCAGTACAATAATTTAGAGATATCAGTGGTTGAGGAGGCAAATGATATGTTTGTTGTTGGGAAAAGTTACATTTGTATTCTTTTTTGTCTGATACTTTATTCATTTCATAAGCTAATACAGAATGTGTACAGCAATTACTGATGTGATGCCTATCATTAATCAGGAATAGTTAACTTTCTATTTTGGTATAGCATTTTGCCCCTTTTGAAAAATTCAGTTTACTAAAAATGTCACAAATAATGCTATAACTGGCAGTCACGTGTTCTGCCTTGCAAATAAGAAAGAGTTGGCCACATGACGAAAAACTAGATATGCCAAGGTGGCTACTCTCTTTGATAAGATTTATGGAGTTAAATTTCCATTTTGTGAAAATCTAGAGCAGATTCACTCCTGCAATTAAGCCATCTTTCCTCTCTACTGACTGACAGAGATGGACTTCCTTGTCTTATAATCCAGATAAACAAAGACAGTTTTATGGTGCCAAAAAACATCACTGAATCTGTCCATAAACACGCTAACAAGAGGAAGTTTGATGGCAGAACTACCTTGAGTGGAAGCTTTGCTTCTGAATAGTGTACCTTCCCTTGATTTCTTAATAAAAAATATGAATGAACTGATAATTTTTGAAGGACTAATTCAATTGCAAAAAAGAGCACCTGAATTGCACTACTGGTTTAGTATCACAATAGCAAATACAAAACTGGGAAAGCAAAATATAAACACCTATTCTATACTGCTAGTCAGGCAAATTGACTTCTTGTCAAGAACACTTACTGGTCTGTAGCTGCTTTTCTCTGGCATGCATGTCAGCAAATATTTGTTTGAAATGGCTGGTAAAAGCAGCAAGGTCAGCATCCAGAAACACCGGTGCTTGTTCTTTCTCTTTGAGTGCTTGACTTTGAGCCTTTAGCCGTTCAATCTGAGGCTGCAGGGTTGACATTCGAATGACTTCATCCTGCAAGTGCGAACAAAAAAAAATCAAGACATGGCTACACAAGAAATGAAACCACTAGTGCCATCAAGTCACCACTGTTTCACTGCATATTACACAACTGTTTTGCTTCCAAATACATCAGTTACAATACACATCAATTCAACATTTTAAACCTTTCTTCACAAACCAATACCTCTACTCCCAATAAAATTGTTGATTGAAATCACTGCTTAAAGCCACCTTAAAGTCATTTGCACATGACATTTTGCTCAAAGAAAACAAGAATGATTGTATATTAAATTTTCAGTTCTAAGGAACATCTTTTTCATGAGAAGATGGGAAGAGAAAAACACCACATGTACCATAATCCTGGACCCATGTCTGTTAGATTATGTACAGACTAAAATGAAGTAGAAAAGGAGAAATGAAGATGCCCAGTGATTTTTAGCAGCCCTACAGTAACACATTAGAGACTGAGGTTAAGATTAGGATAGCACATAGCAGCTGGAAGGGACTTGCAGGGAGCATCTATTCCAATGGCCTGACTACTTCAGGGCTGACAAGTTAAAGCACATTGATAAGGACATTTTCCACATGGCTCCTACAGACTGACAGGCTGGAGGCACCCACCACCTCTCCAGGAAGCCTTTTTGTTACACTCTTCAAACACCTTCCCAACTCCAGTCTAAACCTCCCCTGGCCCAGCTTTGAACCATTCCCATGCATCCTGTGCCTGGATACCAGGGAGAAGAGATCAGCACCTCTCTCTTCACTGCCCTTCTCAGGAAGCTGTAGAGAGCAATGGGGTTGGGCTAGTATACCTTGTATACACTGTGACATGTGCAACTACAGAATATAAAAGAAATTAGCAAAGTAAGCCAAATGTACAGTTCATAGCAGAGATATTCAAAGAAAAGTTTTCTGCACAAGAACAGAGATCTCTGTAGGTACAATGCCAGCTTGGAAATACCTGAAAATTGAAGTAATAGCATAAATCTCAATTTGGGTTTCAATATTTTCTTGTTGAGAGCTTCTGGAGCCAGAGATTTCCTAAAGTCAAACTTCTATAAGTATATCATGCAATTTATAATGCAATACATTATATATTCAATATATTGCTGTTAATCAGTATTTGCTTATAAGCTCTCCACCCACAGAGCCGTCTACAGTAAGAGAGAGAAGCAAATTTCTATGGTGGTACAGCACACAAATAAAAACAATTAGGGGACTTATAAGTGAATTGGTGTGACAGTTTTTTGTACAACTCCTGTGTTTCTCTCATATTGTGACAGAAGAATATTCCTCCATTTGACTACACAACCCACACTGAATCAAAACACAGGGTACATAAGAAATAAAGTGGTCTGCAATGGCAGAATTTTGGACTTGAAGACAATGTTCAGGCACAGATCCTTAACAGAGGTGATGAGCAACATTTTCTTAATGAGGAATTAAAGGCACAGATTTTTACATTAAAATGAAATGTGAAAAAGACTTTAGGCCCACAGTTCCCTCTAAGTGTCTAAGTATCCTAGTAACAAAATATTTGGGGCATACTTTTAAAGACCCATATCCTGGGTTCTACTGCCTCGTTATTTCTTTACCAGTCTTTCCTTGAACAAATATTTTCAATAATTACTTTGTAAATCCAAGGAGTCCATTTACCATTTTTATAGTGAAACACTGTAGGACATAATCTGTCCCACTGTTGGAACACCTATGAGGCACAATATCATAAAAAAACTTGAACAATCTCTAACCTTGCATCTTTCTAACTGAGCTTTTACTGTAGCAGGATCTGTTGCTGGTGTGGGTTGTGTTCTCAGCCAGTTTTCTGCAGCAATTGCTGTCTGCTCCAGTTGCTGCAGCTGGGAGTAGAAGTCAATGATATTATTTTGGTACTCCAGCCATGCCAGTCTTTCACTCAGCAACTGACAGAACTCAATCCAGCGGCTCTTCAGCTGCTCTGAGGCTTGTCTAATGTTGTCAGGATTCAGACCCTCTAGAAAAACAAGAGAAGATGCTTAAAGATAAACAAGTTACAAAGAAAAGGAAAAAAACCCAAAAAGTAGGATAATTTAACAATTCAGTTTCTCTATTTGAGAGCTCATAAATTCAGTTAATGATTTATCACCAAATAACAGTTCTGAATCTACAGATGTTACACATTAGTGGGGAAAGCATATAAAAATATTTAAAGTTGCTGCCTGAGTACTTTTGTTGCTATGGGAATGAATTATAAACTACATTAAAATACAAGAATGGGAATAAAGCAAAAAGTAGAGATACAATACATAAAGCTAATTAAAACTGCTGTAAGAAATAACCAAATGCCTGACAGCTGGATTTTGAAAACTATGCCTGGACTGAAATTAGATTTTAATGTACAAGACTGTTTCTGGCTTTTCTTCTATAAAAAGACTGATTACAATTAATAGGAACTATATTCCACAGATATTTAGAGGTTTCTGGTAATCCAACCCATAGATTCTACATTATACATTATTTTAGAAATATCATAAACACTGAGGAATAAACGAAGTACCAGATCAAATCTCCATCTAGGCCCGTCCTGAGTGTCCAACAATGACCATAAGGAGACAGTAAGAAGACAGCCAAGAAACCATAGATGATGCTTCTCTATGGTTATTTTCAAAGTGACTGGTTTCTCTGATGTAGTTTGCCTATTCCTGTCTGTTGTTCAATAATCATGCTTATAATAAAGTTCATAAAATAAAACTAACTTTAGTTATTGAAGACAAGGTAATTATTTAGAACAATTAAAAGGTAAAAGGAATTTTCTTCACTTTCTGTGAAGAAACTAAAGCAATACATATGAAAGATAAGAAAAGGTGTCTTAACATAATTCATAATCACTCTGTAATTTGAACTCAGAATGACTTCAAAAAAATATTAACCTAATCTTCTCATTTATTTTTCAGTGGAAGTTTAAATGTTATCCCTAACATTTTTTAAATTGCAATGACATGCAATCATACACATGGCAATAGGGCCAACACTGATTTCAAAACGAGTAAAAATTCTCAAATCACTGAGCAATGCCATAAGCTTAAGAACACCTTTAATAACATCATCACATAGTTATACAATAGCCAATCAGTTAAAAAGAAGCTATGTTTTTATCAAAATAATAAAAATTACTTTTCTTTAAAGCAAGATTGTAGACGTGGAGCCTTCCGTGCTCCACGTCTGCAATCTTTGATACACTACTGAATATGAATTTTCTGGTTTGCAATCTGCACTCCAAATCTACAGGAAAATTTCTTTATCAGGATTAAAAAATAGTAAAGTTCATGGCAGTTTTGGAAGGTAATACAGAGGAAATAGAGTCCTAATTACAGCTAAATGCTGTAGGAAAAAGTAATAAAAAATACTAGAATTTTTTTATAATAAAATATTCTAAGGAATTGCTATAGTGTACACTATATGGTAAATCACACTAAACGATAATTGGGGATTCTGTCTGTTGTGGAGCATCATAGTGCTATGGCAAATCCTGTTCTGGATCCAGCTCAGGGCTATTTCATTCAGAGTTGCTTGGAAACAGCCCACTTGGAAACACACTGTGCAGTAACCTGATAGCAGCTCTCTGGATATGCTTTTGCTCTGGAATGGTGCCCCAGCCAAACAAACTGTACAGCATTTCAAAAAGCAAAACTATTGGAAGAATAGAAAGCCCAGTACTACTGGGAGGTAATGGGCGGTGGTTGGAGCAGCTCCACATCCACATTATACTCAAAAAAAATGAAGAGCACATTTTAAGGACTGATCAAGGATATAAAATGAACTTTGAAGCATGAAGAGGTAAAAGAGGATTTTGAAATATCTTAATAAAATCCAAAAGTGATCTTGTCTTCTGTGAGTGTGTGTATGCATCTGGGGAAGTGGTAGCATAATTACATTTTCTAGAAATGTAATGTCTAATGAGCATGTGAAGAGGCAGAATAAACCTGAATGGCACAGCACATCTGAATAACAACAATCACAGACAACCAGGCACGCAGATACTGACTCTTAACAACAGCAGAACAAGCATATGTATAGACAATAAGACTTTAACTATGCTGTATTTTAACAATTGTTTCTGTTGTGAGTTGGGTGTAAAAATGCTGTAAATTCATAACAGGGAGCAGATTTTCTTGCCATTGTGTTCATTATTATCTCTGAACCTGGAAGACATTGCTTGTGAGTTTGGCAGACTAGAAATAAAAAGATCACTTTATTTATTCCTCCTTTCCTTTTTTTTCAGCTTCCAGAGTCTCCCAAGTACCCTTAGGCAAGATTATGATTACCAGAAGTGCAGTCATGGATTCTCCACATATAATAATACTTTTCACTGCAATATTTTCTTCTAGGATTCAGAGAGGACTGTATTTCAGATGAAAATCTAGATTCACTAGATATTCCTTTGTTATTTTTCTCATAGGTCCCTCTTCACATGACACATTTAAATATGTGGAAATAGCCACTATTCAATTTTTAATTATTTTATTTAACATCTAACCTTTGAGTCTAAATGTGAATTCATAAATACATAGATAAAGAAATGTTTTTGCTCTTCATGCTCCTGAAATGGACAGTACAAAACTGTTTTATGCAGAGTCATGTTTGGTAAAATATTGCAGAGGTGCACCTTCATTAGGCAGAATATGATACTGTAAGGAAGATAAAAATCCCCATAACATATTTTTTTTTAAATTCTTATTTCTCAGTCCATTCAGTTAAATCAAAATTGTCCTTTAGATGCTAGCATGTCATTTCCAGCAGGATGTAATAAAAGGGCTGTTACTTGCACTTGAGATCATTTGGGCAAGTCTGACCCATTGGGGAAAATCAAGAATTTCACAGAATCATGGAATCATTAGGGTTGGAAGGAAATTACTCCGTCCAACCCCCATGCCAAGGCAGGGTCACCCAGAGCAGGTGGCCCAGGAATGTGTCCAGGTGGTGTTTGGAATGTCTCCAGAGAGGGAGCCTTCGTGACTTCCCTAGGCAGCACTGGGTTCCAGTGCTCTGCCACCCCCAAAGAAAAGAAATTCTTCCTCTAGTTGAAGTGAAACTTTCTGAATTTTAACTTATTATTCCTTAATAAAGTCCATTACTCCTTGTCCTATTTGAAACGTTCTTCTGTGATAACTACTGATTTCTGGACTAACTTAAGCACCTTTACCAAGACATGCCAAAAGTGCACAAGCAGGCAAAGAAACAATATAAAACCCATTTTCTGGTAAAACATTATTTTATGAATAGTGGTTGGTTAATAATCTTTTCATGTTTCACATTCTAAAACCTTCTGGTATAATCATTGTATAAATATACTGTACCCAGAGGAAACAGATCATTATCTGAAGTGCATCCATTAATTTTATTACCTTGTATACTGCACATAATAAATTGTGCCTGAATATTTCTAATTGTGCAGCACCTTACATGCAAATGATTTGGAATTGCCACTTAATATGAAATATATCTTGTTAAGTGCATCTGTCATTTGCACAGTTCTGTGATAGAATAATGTAATATTATTTTGTTTCTGTGGCTTTCAACTCTTGTGTAACTTACAAGATAATGTATTTCTTCCACAGAATGGTGGCATTTTGAAATTACATGTTTTATTGCAACAAATTGATTTGTATTCACTTTAATGCTTCCTGTCAAAATTCTCTGATTATTCATTTTGATGTCCTGTTTATTTTACTCTAAACTACTATAATAGCCAAGTGTCCATTCCAGCTGCTAAACTACTTTGCTTATGCCTCAACAGATTTTTTATTCTCTTTTATAATATGATTTAGTGAAGAAAAACAAAACAGATTTTTTTTTTTCCTAGAAATACTGGTAAACAGAATATATGTTTTCACTGATTTCAATCATTGGTCTTTGAAAGCATGAGCAATGAGAGGCAGAGGCCCATGAGGGTGGTTGGGTAAAGAAGAATCCACCAAAAAGCACCAATGATTTCCCTTGTGATGGGAAAAGCCCTTCAAATGACAGTGTCCGGACCCCCTGCCTAAAAGCACAGGAACAGCTGTGCTGTGGGAGAGGGCAGATCTTTCCAGGGCAAAAACACTTCTGCTGACAGTGGGTGACAACGTTTACGTAAGGCTAGAAGAGTCTCCTGTGTAAATATGTTTCCTAAGAATATTCCCCTCTGCTAAGGAACAAATAATTTAAACCCTAAATAAAGCAATGCAATTCTCTCCAGAGTCCTGTTTTTTTAACTTATTCTCTCTCCTACCTATCACAGAAAAAAAAAAAAGGCAAGAAAAGAAAAGAAATTATTCAACGATGGAGTTCACCACTATTCTGAACTTGCTTTTATAATTCACCAAAGGTCTCATCTTTTTATGCTCTTTGTCTGTTACATTCAGAATCTTGTTTATGAGCAAACAGAAAGAATATTTTAAGTATTAAGTAAAGCCAGCATATTCAATACCAGCATGATTTGCATCTTAAGGAATCTAATACTTATTCCTCCAGATCTAATTGACACAGAATAAGTTAAAATTAACAACACAATTTAAAATGTCATCATTTGACTTCTGAACTGATCTATACCTTAAATCTGTTTGCCTTCTGTGGTCTTTTAATTACAGATTATACTGCAAATGCATGACAATCATCAATTCAATCACTGACTCATTTCCCTAAAGAATAACAAGGGGAGCATCATCATTTTTGATCTGTAAATTGTGGTAGTTAGAAAGGTTTTTCATTAAAATAACATAGTACATCTTCCCTCCACTAGATGTTAAACTGCAGATCTCCCACAAATCCATACAGGCGCACTAATTAATTCCAATTCCTTCCCACTTTATGGAAAAGAGTTCCACCACTGGAACAGGAAGATATCAAGGAATAGTTAGGCTGCTCCAAAAATGTTATTTTTTGAGATTCAGCAAATCTTTCTTCTTGTTAGTGAATACAACAAACAAAAAAAAATTTAATTTACACAAGACACAAACACTACAAAACCGTTGAATTACTGTGGAAAATATAGAGTTGCATAACTACTACTGTTTGAAATGAAGTTCTAAAGGTAATATTTTTACTTAACTTTTAGTTCAGTTTCAGTTGAACTAAATTGCAACCATTAACTGCAATTAGATCATAATGATTGGAAGAAAACGCAAATAAAGAGTATGTTGTACACAAAAGTACAATGGCTTTACAATGGCAGTTAACTTCCTTTACCCTCAAGGAGTAATTTTGAGCATTTCACAAGATATTCCATTTGCCAATTCTTTGTTAAAATCATCTCATAGTTCTCACCAACTAATGTTAATTATTTATTCTACTCTCTACTGCTGGCAATTACTGCATTAATTAACCATTCCAAACACTATTCTTCAATTTGCCTTTGCATTGGTGGAGCAGTTGAAAGTCCGATAAATACTCAAGGTTTCAAGTCCAGAGGAATTGTTTCTCTTTTCAAAGGGATTATTTCCTCCCTAAAACCATGACAATAATGTATCTTCATTTTCACAGCCAATTATATCAGCCATAATAGAATGTTTTTTCTACCAAGGCTACCACAACGTAATGCATGACACAGACCTCAGAGCAGCTGACAAAGTTGAAGAAGTTGATAAAGTCATGCTGGCTTACTTAGTCTACCCTATGCCTGCCACCCAGTTGGAAGATGTGCTTCCTAAATAAAGTGTGACTTGAGAAATTCTGGAAATATTTCCATGTACATCTAGCTGCGTGTAAAACATTAATAAGGATGGACCCATGGACTGAGGGAGACAAAAGCAGAGTCTTGATTTAAAACTCCATGGGAATAATTAAGACAGAATTTAGCCTACTTGATACATGACATGGTAGGCACTACAGTGCAGGGTAAGCATTATTTGAGATGGTAGTGAGTTTGACAACTAACACCAAAATTAGTGATCGTTAAGTACTACATAATCCAAAGAAACTACACTGGAATTCTTGAGGTGCAGGTCTGCATTTATCCAATGGAAAAGTGGGGCATGGCTAAATATGCCCTAGACCTCAACCAGATTCTGCCCAAAATAGGAACCTCAATGTGTCAGCATGCAAATTTCAGATGCTTCCCTAAAAGTCATGTACAATCAATTCTCCCAGACAGAAAACATAAAAAGTCTGAACTTTTTATATCATCAACCATGGAAAAGTGCCCAAATTATTTCAAACAGGGTGCAGATGCTGCCAGACTGCCTTCAGTATATTCACAGAGTCTGGGAAGGGACCCATAGTAGCAATTGTTACAGTAATGATAACGAAATATGTCCTACACATTAAATATGGCCTCTTTTAAAATATTACACATTCATAATTAAGCAAAATAATCGTAGGATTCCATCAAATTTCTTTAGCTTGGCTAGTTAGTACCTTAGACTTAAAGCATTTTACTTTTAGCAATTTAATTATTGGTTATTCATTGTAACAATTTGAGAGAAAATATATGTTCCAAATGTCAGTTTACTCAGCATCTGTATTTCTGGTAATCATATCAGTATGATAGGTGTTGGCCCATCTTAAGGATTTGATTGAAAGGCAAGATATTCCTTAATATTAAGAACAACGGCACTAGTTGCGGCTTTACTTTCATTATCTTTTCCTTGGGTTTTGTTTTTTCCTTATTTAAAAGTTCAAAAGAATGGTGTAATGTAATAATTTCCCTGGGGAAAAAAATATACAACAAAACCCTTGCACCTATTTTTCTTTGTTCAAGAGTTGTATAAACTTCGACAATTATTATATTCGAATTCGAAAAACCAAATGCCAAAAATTTCTTCCAAATCCCAATAAAATGTTATATTTTCTATGATACAAAACATTACAGAAATATGCATATTACAAAACATACATTGTATATTAAAATTCAGGAAGTATCTTTCCCCAACTGGTTAAAGTAATGCCTTTGGAGTTGTCTAACTCAGATGTGTTAATGTACTTCAAAGCTTAGAGAACTCAGAAAATAAGATTACAACTTAAGTCTCTGCACAGAACAGATTGTTAATATACAATTCATTACTGTGAGTTTCTAACACATCTCTCTGCATGGTACTAAAGTGGCAATACTTTTTTTCTCTTCTCTAATTAACAGATTTAACATTCAGAAATAATAAAAGAAATATAAGGCAATATCACTTTACCGTTCCATTTAGACAGTATGGGCTAATATAATTCTTGTGATAAATATGAACCTGTTTGTTGATCAAATCCCTAAGAAGATTATCTAAAGCAACTCCCAAGTAATTACCATTCACCATCTGTTCCACCAGGGCCTCAGCTGATCTGCTGGCATCTTGCAGTTTTCTGTACTTCTCAGGCTTTTCTCGCTGGATGGCCTGCAGCACGACAGGAAAGGTGAGTATTTCAACAGAGGGATTTCATACAAGAAAGTAATTAATCTCAGGGATGTCTTCTGATTTCTTGAGACTTTTTAACCTATCATATTGCTCTGACTGCCCCCCAGTTTGCAATGAAAGAGGCAAGCACCATAAACCACCGCCAGGAAGGGAATCAGTCAAAGTCAAATACAAAAACTGAGCGTCAGAACACAACAGAGCTGAAAATGACACATACCAGTGTATGTGTCAATAGACACATAAAAGACATAGAAATTAAGAGTTATTTGAAGCACAGTATTTCACAAAGAAATTATTAATTTAACAGAAATGCCTTGTGGAAGAATAGGTTTGCTTATTGTCATGGTAAAAGCAAAAGCTGACCATTCTCACCAAATCACAGGGATTCACAGATTTCTACAGCATCAAACCCATATAATATTTGATTCCTTATATTACTATTTTATTTAAAAACAAAATATAAACTTTAAAATGCATAAAAGACCACATGCAGCAGACATCCTTATATGGGCTATTAAGAACAAGAGTCAACTGCAGATTTAACACAGGCTTCTCATTATGCTTTGTACTTAATACTCTTGTTTCTCCTTTCTGTACACAAAAATTGCTCACCAATGTTAAGGCCAGCAATTAAGGCCTAGTAAAGGCCAGCTGCTAAAATTATAAGATATAGTAAATTTAAATATAATTTAAATATCAATTTGGGTCAGTAGAAATACTGATGAAATGTAAATTCATTTTAGATCTGACAGCCCATCAATGCTGTCTTGTAATTAACACCATGAAGTCATTTCATTGATTTTAAACTAAATTAGTTGCATAATTTAGGTGTAATTTAGAAACTCAGAGATGCAAAAAGCTCTAAGATGCACAGTCAAATTTGGTACCAAAAATAAAACAGACACACATCCCAGAGATTCTGACCAACACAGGGTCCCATAAATCAAATCCCTCCCTTTTTTGCAGCAGATACACACATACAAGAGGATATGTTCCCCCAAATCCTACATGATGTATAAGGAAACATAACACTTGGCCTTGGTTGCAGTTTCCCAGGCTGGCTGATCCCACTGGGCTTCCCCATCACCCTGTTAATTTCCACAAAAGTTAGATGCTGCATGACTTCAAAAAGGCTCCTTAAACTGAAAAGAAAGCTCAAGTAGTGTCTAAGAATGCATTTAGTAAAAGAATCTTATATACATAAATTTGGAAATACTGTTTTTCAATTAGATTGCTGCACCCATATGGAATGAATATAAACACTTTTGAAGAAACTCTCTTAAAATAACTTTTTAAATGTGATGTTTAAAACATCTTCAGTTTAACAAGAGGCAGCTCCATGGCAGACACCACAAATGAGGAGACACAGAAACTTGGAAGAGAAATTTTCAATTAAATTAATGCTTTTCCTCAGCCCACCTATAACTGCTATCCATTTGTGCATACAGAAATTGTTAAGCAGCAGGCTTTCTAACAATATCAAAGATTCTTTTCAACACTGTCACAAAAACAATTTTGGATAAATGAATTATATAAAGAAAATATATTTAGAGACTAAAAAATTAGTTTGCATTTTAGAAACATGTATTAATATATAACTAAATTTCCACTGAAATATTATGAGGTTTAATCCCCCTAAGTTACAGATGACTGTATGAATGATCTCTCATTTTTGTAGGTCAATAAAATCTTGCACGATTACCCAGAACAATTTATATATTTTCCAAATTTAAAAAGTAAATTAACTCTCCACAGAATTCCAAAATCTCTTACAGAATCTTTACTAATACTACTCTTTCTATAATGTTAGATATAATTAACATGAGAATAACTACTGAGAACTCAAAGGAACCATTAAAACACTAAAATATACTGAAAATATTTCTACTCCATCTGTAACACCAGGTGTGTAATTATCATGTGCATAACTGTAGTGAGCAGAAAAAAAAATCATTTAAAAAAGCCCACAAAACCACTTCATAAAATATGCTAAAACTTATATTTTTAAAACATAAAATTGATATGACATATGAGCTTGTGGAAGTCAACCATTCCCTGCCCAGCATATGCTATGTGTGAAGAAAAATGTGGAGAAATGTCCACCTCTCTCCTGAAAGATTCAAGTTCCCAGGTCTTGGCAGAAAACATAAGCACTATGTATACAGTTCTTAAAAAAACATATCAAACTTTCAATCAACTATTTTTTCCATTCATTTTTATGTAATTGGCATACATTATGCAAATGAAGGTCGAGCACTGGTTACAGGAGGACAAACACACAGAGGAATGCAGTCATAATCAAAGGAGGAGAGATTGAACTCTTGGTTCCTCCTACAAAGACAAATTATGTGGCCTGGGGAGAAAGGAGGAAATTCACTCTAGTTACTCAAAACAATGAGCACATGTCCCTGCCATCGCTTGCCAAACCTGCAAATCGTGTCTTGGGTTTTTAAGAACCTCAGAAGAAGTATTTCCATAACCCAGTGTCAAGTGCCTAGAAATGAATGGAGCAGTCCTGAAAACACTTCTCATTTATCTCTTTGGTTCTGTTTTCTTCATTTTTTCCTTTACTGAAGGGGACCATACTCTTGATTCAAGTTCATTTACGTCACAAGTAGAATAGGATAATTTTGAAAGGATTTGTAAAGTTTTGAAACTTAAATTCTGTATAATAATATTATACAGAATATATAATAATAATATAGTTCTTATTCTGTGTAATAGACACTTTTTGACAACAGCAGCTAAGCCACTTCAAAATATTTCAAAATATATAACCTCCCTCCCTTTTTTTACTCTTTTTTGCCTTCTGTAAAAGATTTTTCAGAAAAAAAGACACCGGTATTAGAGGAAGAGGTTAACTTGGTTAACTTTACGGGCTTTTGTCCAAGTAGAGATTAATTATCTTTTGGACTACTTTGTAACAGACAATACAAATGCATTATAGCTCAGTTTTAATTGATTGAAAAACATTATAAATTCATCTTTAGCTAAATGCTAGCCAAAGGTGAAGGGGCAATTTTTACAAATCTAAACATTATATTTGACCTTGAGATTTTAGTTGGCAGTTAATGACTTCATAAACTAGAAAATACTGATGGCTGGAGAAATTTGGATATTATTCATATATCAAATCAACCTCTTTCTTTGAGAGCTCTGTGAAAGGAGGCAGGGCAGCACTCCCTGACCTCCCGTGGTGCTGACCCATCACCCCTGAGGGCAGAGAGGGCAACATTATCATCACCACCTCTGACAGTGATTCAGCTCTCAAACACCCATGCCTAACAAAGCATGCCTGGAAAAGGTCACTAAAACAAAACAAACATATGAGAATGGGACTTCTGAGAATGCCAAGAGAACAAATTTAATTGTCTAGGATATCTGACATTTTCCCTTACATCTGTTCCTTGTGATTATCTTTGAGTCTGAATTTCTAGGTGCTTCTTCTTCTTGGGTAACCAAAACTTCTTTAAAGGATTTTTATTTCCAGTTTCTTGTTGGATAGTCTCAAATTCAATTCACTAAGTAGGATTTACTACCTGAAATTGTGAAGGTTTTTTGCACCTGAACGTTTATATATTTGAACTTGCAAATAAAAAAAACCCAGAAAGCTCATTATAGCTGAAGAAAAACATAGAAGTCCTGAGTCATTCTTAGGTCTGATTTTAGTAAAATACACATGCTAACTGTAGAATATTTATGGTGGCATGCAGTATAACAATATTTACTACATTAATGTTTGGATGTCTCTGTTATTTAGGAGTATGGCTACTCAGCAACGAAACTTCTATTCCTATGGGTTTGCAGTCTCCCTGCCCAGGTAAGGTAAATATCTTTCTTCTGTATCAGGGAAGGGATATAAATACTTTTCTTCTCCCCAGACATAGGAATGGACTTTTTGCACATATCTAATATATTCAAGCTACATAATACATCTGCCAAAGGCTAATTTCCTGCCAGGATCTGAAGAGCAGCTGCCTTAGCAAACAGAGTCACTGCATTTCATACAGCCTGCTCTTGGCTCTGTTTCCCCCAGGACTCCTCTGAGCTGGGATGGGAGCAAGCTTTTGCACTTTATGAATCACCAATGATGGCAAAAGAGATTTCCTTGTGGATTTCATTTCCGACGCCTCTGTCCCTCTATCATGCAGCAGATGCACTTCCAGTCAATCTTATGGATGTGGACCCCTCATCCATGAAAAATGATGGGCAGGAGCAAACTGCCACAAGAAAAACAACCCTGAAACTAGTAACTGTGCCCAAAAGAGCAGCAGAAAAGAAAGTTATCACAAAAAGGCTCTAGGACTCAGCACTGACTACAGTAGGGAATAAAGAACAGTTCTGGGATCAGCCAACCACAGATGTTCTGTGCTATACCAAGTTATGTTTTCATATGGGGGAAAATACCCCTAAATGATAAAGTAAGGCCAAGATGGGACTTCTGCACATGTGTGTAGATGGTCACATGCATGCAGGTACAACACTGGGGTACAACTGTGGATCTCAGTGCATGTCCTGGTTTTGGCTGGGATACAGTGATTTTCTTCTCAATAGCTGGAACAGTGCTGTGTTTTGGATTCATTATGAGAATATTATTGATAACATTCATGTTTTGTGTTTTCTAACATTCATGTTTTGTGTCTGTCCTAAGTCAAGAACTCTTTTTTTGTGTCTCATGCTCTGCCAGTGATATACACAAAAAAAAAAATAAGCTGGGAGGGAACACAGCCAGGACTGGTGACCCAAACAGGCCAGGGGGAGTTTCCACACCGTCTAAGAACATCCTCAGTGTATAAACTGGGGGTGTTACCTGGAAGGGGCTTATTTGGGTTCAGGGAGAGGATCTAGCCTTGATCAGCAGGTGGTAAGAAATTGCATTGTGCTTCACTTGCTTGTTGTTTGCTGTTTTCTTTCTATTATTTTAATCATTATTTGCTATCATTATTATATTTTACTTTATTTTATTCAGCTATTATTATCTGAACCTAAAAATTGTACTTTTGGTTCTCCTCATTCCACTGGGGTGGGTTGGGGGATGTGAGCAGGTGTGGTGCTTAGTTGCCAGCTGGGCTTAAAGCACAACAGAACAATAAAATCTATTTCAATTATCTCTCACATATGTTTTCCTTTCTGCATTTCACTCTTTTTTTATACCCCTTCTACAACTTTTCCAGAAATTATATAATATATTCAAACACATACTATCTTGTTTTCCATTGATTTGAGGTACACTTTGAGAGAACTAATAACTAAAAGTGTTAACAAGCAGCAATGAAACTGTTCAAATCAATGAACTGAAAAGTACTTTCTGCTTTGTCTCTCATTTAATTGATTGAGACAGAGATAAGACCAGGAAAAGTCAGGTCAGGACAAGTTTTAAGACCTGGCATTTATAAAAATTTGATATTTTTCTTTACTTTGTTAAGAAGTGTGTTCAAAGACTTACACTGACTGAAAACGATTCAACACATAATCCATGTAGCACTTGTCAAGTGTCACCTTCCAGAGTTCTCATTCTCAGATTAATACATGCAATAGAATGTTTTCTCCCTCAGAGAAACTAGAAACTTCTAAATGTAACGATTTTCTCTAAAAAATGTTATTTTAAAAGCAGTGACACTCTGAAATTAAAACAGGTCTTGGTCCTTCTTTTTTCAATGTTAACGAAGGATACATATTGATTTTTTTTATATCTATTTAGAATTACTGGTTTGTCTCAGACCTCTCTCATGACAATATAAATAACTAAAATTATTGCAAGGAGCTTGGAATTTAACATGGAATTTAAAAATGTACACCTACAGTCACAAAATTCCATGTTACTCAATCTTATCATAGCTGACTTGTGATGAAAAAGTAGCAAATGAGAAAAACCATCAGAAAATCTAAATTCAATACAGTAACTTTGTTCAGCCTCTTTGTGTACTAGGAGTATGTATCAACATGGGTTTTAGATGTGTTCCATAACATACTATGCTACTATCCAAGATAATTATAAAAACTACCCCTTTCTCATCTTGGAAAAGATGGGTATTTTTTCACTGATCTGCAAAAATCAAATAACGAAGAAAATTTGTAACAGTTTAGTTTTAAGGGCTAAATTCAGTAATTCAGTCTATGACACACAGACACACAAACATAGCAACTTCTTAAGCAGCACAGAACCATTCACTTTGTCAGGAAAGAACAGTTTTTGGTTCTGATAAGGTACTACAATAGAGTAAAAAAACCTCAAAAGGCAAACAATGAAAGTCCTGTGGAAACTGGTGATTGTCATATCTATTTTACAGCTCTGTAAAGGAAATAGATATAGATTTTCTTTAGCATCCACTCCAGTGACACTTTTCATATTCTTCAGTTTATGCATGTATGTCAAATTAAGCTGTTAGTATAGAATGGATTGCATATATAAGTAATGATAACTTAATATAACTTTATAACTTTACATATATATGTAAATTATATAAAACTTTATATATATTTTAGTATAAATTTACCTAAGACTTTCATGGGTCTACAGTACCTCAACTAAATATGAATATGCATGAACAAAACAGCAACAAAAGTCTATGTGTTCAGACTGCCTGTGTAGTAATTTTGGTGCCAAAATCTGAAACTCACAGAAACAGTGAACACATCTAAATTTATCTTGGACAATCAATGCTTGTCAGTCTACATTTGAAATCCTTTAAACTTGGACTCTGAAAGCATTTTGGCAAGCAAATTACAGACTAACAGACATGCACATGAGTAGTTTCTCCTACATTGACTCTTTCTCTGAGGTCTGAGAGGTTCCCTTCTTTCCTGAAGATGGCAAACTCAGGGCTCTGCAGCAGTGCCTCGGAGCGGGTCATCCAGCTGTGGAGCTCCGTGGTATCCGAGTCAAACCTGAGAGACACAGAAAAGCACAACAGGACTTTCAGCCCACAGTTCCTGAGAACAGGATTGGCAGCAAACATGGTTGTTTAAACAGGGGAATAAACAGCAATTTCTATCAGCAAAATACAGTTTTAAACTCCCATATCTCATCAGAGAGTTCATGAAACTATTCACTCTAAAAATTTAGAAACATAGAAATACTTTTTCATTTTTAAGACCCAGTTTGGCAGCTGAACAGATGCAATAATTTCCAGAGTAAGTGTTCAAATTTTTCAAGCTAATGTTTTTGAAAGATATGAAACAAATGTCTGTCAGTGAAGGAAGGGTACCACAAGTCCTGTTGGCTGAGCTGAGGATGTAAGACCTATCACTGACCAAATGTAGCCTTCAAACCTGCGAGATCATTATCCCAGCTTGTGATTATGAAATTATGAAGAAAATTCAAGCAGAAAATTTGATGAAAGAAGCTTTTTCTGATTAACTCAAATTTGTTGTACAATGTAATCACTAATCAACAAGTATAATTTTTCCACAGTTAAAGCTTTAAAACCAAAATTAAGATCCCCAACTCTCTGCACTTAATTTATAACTAGGTTTTACTCCACAGCCCTCTTTACTACATTCTGGATTCTTTCATCAACTCCTTTAAAACTGATCTTAACTTGTGTTAACCACTATTCAGGTAATGTCTCAAAATGCAGATATTTAAATTACTAATGTCTAGAAATTTCAAATTGTGATTCAGTATCCACTGTAGTTTTAAAACAAGAAGCTTCAGACAATATCTGTTGTCAGTTATGCCACACTCTCTGTTTGATTGTATTTCTTTATTGCACTGTATGTTCTAATATTTATATCCCTTTTGCAGCTGACTTTCCTTCTGCAGCAATATGCTGAACACAATAGAGCAGAAAGACCTGGGGGAAAAAAAGAACAAGCTGTATCTTTCAGTTTGCTTTATGACTATTGGTTGTATCATTTGCATACAACTGAAAATCTACTAAAAACAGTAACTTGAACAATTATACCTCTGGAGGAACTAATTATTTTATAAAAATACACTTCATTTATACAAGGATTTATGCTTCTAAAATGCAAGGATGTAAGGCAAAACCAGGTGCTACATAAATCTACATATGCTGAATTGAAAAATGAATACAAGAAAGTATTCCATGCTTGAGTTAATATTTATGCTTCCTTTTTTTCTTTCTCCACTGTGATTTTTGTATTCATAAATAATGAAAGAAAAAGAAAAAGAATTACAACCTGCCTTAATCTTAGTCCAATATTCTACATTCAATTATAAACTCTTAGGAATAATTTTGATTAAAAATTTCCTGATAATACTAACCGAATACTCATTCAAGGAGAAAAAACTGTGACTTTAAAGTAATGGAAGGTACAGAAACCTTCAGTTTTAAAAAGAACTACAAATTCTAAAGCAAAAGACAAAATAAAATTCCCAGATGGTTCAAGGAATGTCTGTGCTGTTCTAACCCCTGAACATGAACTCCACAGTCAGTTGAGACCTTCCTACTTCAGCTTTATTTCTGATCATTAAATCAACTGCAATTCTTGAAATAAAATGCTATCCTTTGTTCTACAAATAATAACTGCATATTTGATGATTACAAAACACCAGACATCTGACAGCAATGAAGTTTACCAGTCCCTGAATAGTAAAGTTCCTTGACTGCAGGTGAAATTGTATGAGTTCTGGAATTTGTTCCATTCTGAAGCTGCAGGCAAGTAGAATCAGTGAGTCCAGCTCTCTGAAAAATAGCCTGGTGTTACCCTGGTACAGGATGGAAATTGACAGAAAAATGTTTATCAGCGATCAATTCTTCAAGAAAAAGGAATAAGCCCTTGCCTTTGCAACACCTGGAAGAGGAATGGGAGCATTTGGGATAGTTTTGACAGTAAAACAAAATAATTAGGGACACATCTCATGGCTCAGAGAGCCATCAGATGGTGGCAAGTGTTAGACATAGATCTTTAAGGTCCATTCCAACTGAAAGCATTCTATAACATGATATGATTCTCTGATATGACCAAGCTGATCTCACATAACAGATTGCTCTGTCACTTACAGTTTCTTCTGGAGATAAATATAATTTCAGAAACAAAGCCTCCTGTTCAAAAAAGGGCAGTAGAGTTTGGGGCAGAAAAGAATTAAAAATACATGAAAGTTAAGTCCAAATAGCTTTTGCAGTACATAATATCTTTAAGATAAAGATATCTTACCTAGCAAGATAAAAAAAAAAAATCACTCTGTCACATTCACCTTGTTCAGAAGGAGGAAATACTGGTAGAAATGACATTTAATCATTCTGCTTTAGTGAATGGATACTTCCTTCCTGAGCACAGCTGTAGTTAGAAATTATATTAGCTCTAGATTGATATCAAAGTATAAATAGAGTCTTTAAATCTCCTAGGGACAAGAATAATTTAGACATAAAATAGTGCAAGACTGTCTTTCTGTCCCAACAAACTTCATTTCAGGTAGAATTTGTAAAAATAGATCAATGGAAGATCCTAAACCAAAAATCACTTGAGAAATTACTCTTAACTACTTTAATTTAACATGTACATTGTCATGCTCCCCACCTAAAAATTCCATTTGAGGCAGAGGATTTATTCTTCAGGCAGTAGTCACACTTTTGTTTTCCACTTAGTCTTTTCTTCTGCTGTTCCATAAGAGAAATACTATTTTTACAGCCCTCTCTTTACATGCCAGCATATGTCAGCTGAGTTCAAATGGAGATTTGTTTTCATTGTAAATATAAATAAATTGAATCTTGTTACTTAGTGATTACCATAAGCTTTTGTTTTATTAGATAGGGGACTTCTAGTAGGACAAGAGTATCCTACTCTGGTAGGTATTTGGGTTGGAAATTCCATTATGAGAAAAACTTGATGCAATTCAGTTGTGAAATGTCCCAAAGCTGAGGTTTATAATGTATGTAATAGAGAAAAGGAAAGCCAGAACAAAAAGTCAATTTTGAACAAATAAATGGTGATCTAGTAAGAAAGTTTGGAATGGGACTATGTAGTGGGCATATGGCTTGGGATGATCAAGAAAATCAATTTGTGGAGAATTTTCCATGAAAATGTGACTGGCATAGATTAAAAATATGATTTTTTTAAAAAAAATCTGCTTTGAGTAAATAGATATACAAACAAATTCAATCTTAAACAAATTCACATAGGAACACAAGGTGTGAAGCATCTATCTGTCATGCTGCCATCATGGTACATAATCTTATCTGGAAACTGAAGGATTTTCATCTTGAAGCTACATTACAATGTTTCTGCTATCATGGACAGGCACTGGTTTCAGTACTTTATTCTTTCAACAGGCAGAAATTGCTTGACAATTTCCTTTGTTCATTTGTTTCCTTCCCTCCCCAAACAAAAATCACACCGGGCCTGTCACCACTGTGAATCTTGGGCAGACATGAAACCATTTGCCTACATATTGAGTTGGCAGGAAATGATACAACTTTGATCCAAGAACCACTTCACTGAATTATTTCATTTCCATGTCTGGGCTTAAATCCCCAGCTCACCAGAGTCTTTCTCAGCTTGTAGCTTTTCACTGCCTAGAACATATCAAAGAACAACTTTATAGCACATGGTGTCCACTGGAAGAATTGTTCTGATCTAATTCCCTGCTGTCTTCCTTCCTTCTCTGTATTTGTAGTTGATGAGTCATTAGTTGATAAATAGAGTTGTTCTTATCTTCTAATTCAACCACCAATTTATCCAAACAAATATTTTTACCTTCTTATTTTTTAGGTTTCAATTTTAGATGCCAGTTTAATTTCCTTTGGAATGACATTTTGACCTTCCCTTTACATTTGTGATACTATTAAGTTTAGCCTCATCAACAATATGACCAGTGCACCTCTTTAATCATACCAAGGCATGAAAAGAAATACCAAATCAATTCCAAGTGTGTATCTCCAACAGGAACTCCACGAGAACCATCAGGTACAGAGTATTTTAAACCCAATCAATACTCTGTAGTATTGCAGGTAATTTCAGGCGCTGAATGTAAAGAATAGAAATTCTGTTTATTTGTCACTAGTCCATTTCTCATCTCACCAAAACTATAAAGGATAAATGCTTACTAAGCATTAAGAAGTGCCCATGTATACAAACCTCAACATACACTTTTTATCCTCCAAATGAAAATGTTTATTAATTATTTCCCCTTTAAGCAACAGAAAACTATTCTGTTGTGTCTTAGTCATCTTTTCCTTTCCTCTGGAATTGACTACAGTAATGCAATCAAAAACCACTAGGAAAACTGAAGACATTACTTTCTTCCTTTTGAATGTGTTACCTATCATTAGATAACAACATCAGAGCACAAGCTGAATTTCTGTAAGAGATTAAGGGTCAAACAACCCAACTGAGGGGCTGTAAAAGTGCTAAACAATCACCATTTAGTCCTGACCAACACAATTAATTGCACAGAAATGGGATCTATGAAACAATGCCTATCAAAAAGACCATTATAAAGTCCCTATATGTTTTCCTTTGCCAATTTTTTTTCTTTATAAATCCAAACTTTTGCAAATAATGAAGGATTGAAATCCAAAATGTTATATTTTTCAAAAGAGTGAGGGCTTCTCTTTTTTCAAAAAGTTCATTTAACAGCTGTTAAATGATAAAAACACTAGATGGAGCAGCTATCCTGTTTTAACACACCCTGCTCTTCAAAGGGCATCAAGTCTCTTTCAAATCTTCAGATTAACATTATACTAATAATAATGTTATGACAAGTAGACTTTCCTTGGAAACCTTGGGAAGCATGTAAAAAGATATTTACCAAATTGCAGAGAAAGGTATCTTCACTTGTTATTGAAGTATATTAATAGTACAAATATATTTAAATGATATATTAACCAGTTCTTTCTTGTCTGCTATTATAAACTTAGCATGAACAGAGTAGTTCTCAGATTTTTTTATGATATGCAACTGACCTGTTTTTCTCAGAATATGGAAATACCGTGGAAATAAATATGTTGTCTTGCATCCCTTTCTCCCATTTACAGTTTTTTTAAAATACTATACCTCAGCTGAGTTACATTTATCTCTAGCCCTAATGCCTAATACATTCTTTTCAAGATCTTATTATACAGCTCCAAGTATTTTATCTTTCTCAGTTTCAAATTGATTCCTGTGGGAAAAGGAGATTTTCTTTGGCTAGTAACAGAACTTAGCTCACCTAAGTTATTCTGACATTTTGAAGCATTAGTCCTGAAGGAGTTTTAGATTTTTGGGGGGAGAATGGATGGGGGAAGAAATAAAAAAAAAAAAAAGTAATCTGGTTCTTCTCTCTGCTTCCCTTCATTTATGGCAAAAACTTGCTTTAAGAGGCAAGAAAAAAACGACAGCTTCCTTCCCATGGATTTGTGCCACAGTAAATGAGAACAATGGAAAGGGGCCATTCAGTCCTGTGGATGTTATTGGTCTAAAAGTCAAATTGCTGCTTCTTAATTTCTTCAGTTTAAATTGAGATTTTTATACTTTCAACCCTGATAAAACACTTGGCACTGAGGAGTTTGATACTTTAATCTTAGCCATCCCTTTTTTTTTCTCCTTGGCTTAGTAACTGGAGGCCATGCTCTTAGACAGTACACTAACACAATATTCACTGAGTAGCCAAAATATTCTTCCTTCCTATAGCATCCAGTATCTTTAAAATATTTAATTCACAGAGAAGCTAAACTGAAGCAGAAGTATTTCCAAAACTCTGGCAATAGGGCCTGATGAATTTATTTCTGGCATAGTCCTTTTACAGAAACAACATCAACTAAAGTCTGAGAACAGAGAAAGAGGCTGGCAAAACCTGGGAGCATTATTCACCACCTCAAAAAAGCCTCAACCCCCAATGTGGCTTTCCCTTCCAGGCCTAAAAATATCAAGCAAAAGCATGCAGTGTGTTGTATTGTAACTGCAGAAAGCAGCCAACACAATCTGGTTATTCACCTTTGGAAGGTTCTCACAAGCCTTCAGTAATTGCAAGGGCTTTTTTATCAAACCAAAACTAAGGAGTACACAACCATCAGGTATTAGTCATTAAGTGCTCAGGGAAAATTTTGGTTGTAAACACACACAATATAGAATGATGTAGGAAAGGTAGGTTGAGAACCCCCATTCTTTTAATTTATTAAAAAAAAAATCAAAAGGCATGCAGCACTGTGGGCTTTGTTTATCCTTGGGTGCAGCTACAATTGAGTACAAACAAAAAAACCCTGAGAGATCTTGCGGCCAACAATGCACCCAGAGAATAAATGACTGGATGTTTGGGAATACAAACCTTTTTCTCCTATCAAACAAAAACATTGATCCAAAAGCTGTCTAATCACCAGTGATATTTTAACCAAAGATATTTTAACTGAGCACCCAAATTTTTAGATGAGCTTTTTCTTCCATTATTATGCTAATATCTAGTATAAATTTATATTTTCTTGTCTTTGAGAGAAACAACAGCATTCTCTAAAATGTGTTCATTTCCAAGGCTGCATTTTTACATATTCATTAAAAAAATGTCACAAAACCTGTTATTCTAAGCTGAAACTTCTTCCCCAGAGTTTACTCTCAAAGTGTTTTTCCAAAGCCATTTCCTGACTGCTCCTCCCACTGTAGATCACCTGCTTGGACTTTCTAGAGACTAAATTGTGGGGTTTGGTGTTTTCTCTGTTCAGTTAGAAATGCAAAAAAGATTATCTGAATGGAAAAACACTGCCTTCAGATAATATAACCATCATTCATCCTGCTGCACAGCTGTGGACATTTCCATCATCTACTTAGCACATTTCTAAAATGTAGGTCCACTCACAGATATAACAATCACACTGGACTAGTTCGCATGTGCTGGTGCAATTCCAGTGTTAAAATAAAACTAGTAATTTTGGCACACAAAACAATAATTAGAGCATATTTAAAAATGTATGTGTATTAAAAAAATAACTCCTTTTTTCCTTGTGAAAGTCAGATTTCTCTCCTAGCAGAGAGAGAAAATAAAAGTCTAACCTGTTCAGAAATGAAAAGGACTCTGATTTTAAATATCTAAAAGAAACTACCACTTATTCAAACACCTAAAGTCATCCCAGGCCAAGACTGAGAACTACAGATTGTTCCATCTTGACTCTTTTCCAAAAGTTAAACAGAAATTATATGGTGAAAGCACATATTTTAAACGGCATTGAAACAAATCAAAAACCCTTGAAACCTAGTATGCATGGCAAAAAATTATTAACACTCTGTAAATTTGGTAGCAGATCTACCAGTAATATATTTTAAAGCAATCCTAGTCTCAAGGTTGATAATATATCCTATTTTCTGTACAAGGATCAACGAGGTTTCTATATAAACTTGTTAGTTGGAGTTCTTTAGACAGACATCAGCTAGAGCACTGTACTAACACATAATTATCAGTTTCTATAAACCAATGTAGTCTGGAACAAAAACTGTTCCCATAATCCAGCTAATTCCTGCCCACAGGCAGTCTCCTTGCATGATGAGTATCAAGTCTGTATTCTGCTGTTTACTGCCAAGTTTACTTTCAGTATTAAGGTAAATTAAAAGAATATAAGAAAGGAGGAAAATATATGCTAACAGCAAATATATAGTAGTTGAAAAAGGAACTTCTACGCCAATTGGTCTCCAGTTTGATAACAGCGCATACAGCAGCAATTTTCTTGAAGAATTAAAAAAATAGGTTTTAAAAAAATCATCCTACTTAATTCAGTTTTAACTAAAATAATGCTTTCTTTTATAACAGAAGTCTTGCACTTCGCTTTCTTATGAAGTAAGATAATGCCTAAAACTTTCAGAAAAAAAAGGTAAAAAGTTTTAAAATACCAATTATTTAAATACTTTGAAACTGCAGGAAAAAATGTCATTCTTACTTTTTCAATTTCAAAATAAAGCAGATCACTATTTTCATGATAGGCCCCATGCTACACTAAAGGTTTACTGTCATATAGAATCCAACAGGGCCTCAATCCTGTTTCACATCTTTGCACATTACTACTGAAACATTAACAGGGGTGTTAAGGCGTATAATTCCTGATAAGCAACAACACTGCCATCTAAAAATTCCTTCCACAAATTCAGGAATTACAAGTCTGCTGACAGTCATTGCACTGCATCATTTTGAGTGCTTGGGAATATATTAGCAAAATACAACTCTCACTTATGATCTAATGGTAACCTAGGATATGGGAAAAAACAGATTCCAAATGAGGACTTTAGAGACAGAATAAATTCATTGAAATTTAGCTCACAAACTGATTTAAACCAAGTAGTTTCCATAGAAATGGTTATCCAATTTAACAAAAAGGGGGAGAATCACTCCTCTTAAATCACATATACAGCATTCCTAAATAATGATGCTAAACCAGAAATCTTACTTTTAGAATGGTTAAACACAGGTACAATGCCTACATATAAAAAGTACCTATTTTTCCAATAACATAAAACTTCAATTTAAAAGAAGTCAGATTTCTCCTATTCTTTCTAATATTTCATTCTTCTTAACAAGTGAAACACTATTCTACAAGAAAATAGTTGTCCTGGTAAACACATTGAACTAAACAAAGATATTGTATATAGAAATAAGAATGAAACTGAATGCAGTTTCACATACTTTTGAGTCTTAAAATCTATTAGCTTGGAATTTATCAGAATATCAAAAAACCATTTCCAAAACAAACATTACAATGAAGGTTTGAAATCTACCTTCTTAGTACCTCATTTAGAACCTTAGTGCTTCAGCCAATTTTGCATAAACACATCAGAATTTTTTCTCCTGACTTTAACTAGTGTTCAGAATCAGTATAAAATCCCTTGTCACTTGTACTTGAGTTACACATTAAAAACATCTGAAAGTAATAATGATGCATGTTTCACAAAATATTAACTGCCTCTGGAGAACTGCTATTTTTACTCCTGACCCATAAGCCCAGAAAAACAGAGTGAACTTTAGAAAAAAGGCAATATCTCCATTACTAGCATTTAAACTATAATAAAATTCTTCTTAAAGAATACAAAAATCTTAGAATTAATTTGGAATGCTTCTTGTCCATCATGTTTCAAGACCCTAGCCAAGTGGGATGCCCACAATGCCATCCATAAGGACTTTAACTGACTATAACTAATATGCATAGTACTGATGTAATCATTAATATTCTATACTGCTAAATAGGTGTAATAGAAGCAAAACATAATCCATAACTCATGCTGAGTAAAGAAAGATAATAATCAGCTGGTACCCTAGTAGAAAACAGAAATACAATTTTAAGCTCAAAATAGCATACAGAAAAATACTGCAGTCAAATGACAATTTTTGCATTTCTGTCCAATCTCTGTCGGTATTCTCTCTCTGTCTCATGATGATTCTCACCTCTTCCTAATTTCTGAATCCACAAGGAGTTGTCTTTTTTTGTGGGGTGGAGGTGGTGGGAGTTCCTCTTTAGCATGCTTAACCAGGATTTGCTCTCTTGTGGTCACCATAGTTACAGTTTCCATTACAGTTGTCTGTGTTAGTGATGTCTGAGTGGTAGTGACAGCCTGCGAAATCTGTGAGAAGCACAAAAACAGAGGTCATACGTTATTTGAAAGCCTTCAGTAAAGATTGTTTGGAGGAGCAATAGAAAATAATGACAAACTTCTCTCATCTGATCGTAGGCTGACCTTCAGGAAAAAACATTATACGCAACTCAAGCTAGATTGTTTTATCTGACTCACGCTGTGTGAATAAGTTATCTGCAAAAGCCAATATCAAAATCAGAAAGGATTCTAATGAACTTATAGCTCCCTGTAATCTCTGCTGAATGAAGAAAAGAAATGAATGGAATTCTACAATGGAATCAAATGATAGCAAATAAATAAAATGTAACTATTTCTAGATATTAATTTCAGACTGCCCCCCATCTGAAAATTTGCTCCTTGAGAGGGGATAAAGGCATTAAAATGGCACTAAATTACCAATTATTAGTCTTACCATTTATAAAAAATTTCAAATAGAATGTAATCCACCATAACATACTTGTATGAAAAGGCAGTTAACTTTCCAGCTGGATTAGAACACATACATTAGAAGGCTAATTAATTTGCATCAGTTTTATTCCATAATTAAAAAACAATATTTAGGGGGTTACACCAGATACTAATACCCATGATATGTAACACCGTAAACACTTCCTATCTAATGCACTTAGCTTTGCTCTGGTAATATGAAAAAAACTCCTTTGTATAGCTCAGCTGCATTAAAAAAAGAATGATGAGAAATACTTTTTGCTTATAGTTGTTTGTACACTGCTTGTGCATGTACTGCCCATTTGTACTTTTTTCCATATAACATTTCCCAACTCCAATGTGGGCAGCTGCTCTTAAATCCCATAACTCATGAGAAATAGGCCACATCTTTTTTTGGTTCTGCCAGATGATGGCTCATTTGTCAAAACGCTCTAGTTACAGCTCCAATGACCACTTTGCAGTTTAAGGGCAGTGAAATGGAAAATAAAATAAAATAATTATACCAGGACAAGAAAAAGTTGTGCACCTGAAAAGCCCTGCTTCTTTTCTTTTGCTAATATGCAATATTGAGTGTCCAATTCAACAACAGGCATGCCAGTATCTAAAAGTTCATGAAACTATAAACCCATACATAAATTATCTATTACTTCTTGCATCAGAAGCTCCAATAAGAGAATTGAGTCAGCTTAGTTACTGAGACATAAGTGATTCTATAAACAATGAAGAGGCAACCAGGTCTAACACCTTCTCCATAATGCTTCCCTGCATTGAAAAAGAAAAATTGAATGACAAGGAAAGGGAAACACTGTTAGCAAGCAGCCTCTTCCCAGCAGGCAATATCAGTAAAGCCAAGAAATCTGAAAAAATGCCCCAACAAATTCTTGCCAACTCTGCTGAATTCTTCCCATTGTCTTCCACGCAAAAGTCTTCCTGTTCTTTGTCCAGGCTTACAGTGGAAGTGATGAGTAGGGAAGGGCTATACCACTGTAAACAGGCAGTATTTCTTGCACAGAGCAGTTAACCCAATTAGAGCAAACTCTGGACTACTAAAAAGACTAAAAAGCGTAGATTCAGAGCAGATTTTTAAAAAAGCACATGGATTAATTACGGCAATTGAATAAGCTGCTTGCGACCTGCAGGGATTTAGGTAACATATGAACTACAAAATTCATTGGAAGAGAAAAAAACCCAGTTGACTTTTTAACCACTACAATTCTATGTAGTAACATTCTTGTTTTAGTTCTCTCAACAAGATGTATTGATTTTTATACTTTTCCTACAGAAATCATGACAATATTAAGTCAGCATTTCCTTACATTTATATGGAAACTCTCTACAGCATTCTTTTCCATTTTATTTTAATTAATTAGAAGGCAGAAGGAAAAGCAAGTTAAAGTATCTGATGTCTAGGATTCGACGACATTTGAAGATAGAACCTGATGTAATCTCTCTCTGAGCTGACTATACATTAGAACAGAAAGAGTTTCTTGCCTATTATATAATTTTGGGTACAGTCTCTCTGTCTCTCTTCTCATAAAATTCGTATTACACTCCGTTTTATCCAAAAATCAATGATAGGATGATGTTTCGGACACCCAGGGTCATATCCTGCCATGTTTTCATTTGCTAATCAATACCAGGGCAGAGATTCCAGTGAAGAAGTTGTAACACAGAATAAACCAAAGCTAGGGCACTGCAGGAATCATCTGCAGCATAATACCAATTACAGGAGTAGCAGCTGCAGCTGGAGATGGGGAACTGCCTTTCCAGAGCTGGCAGTGCAATCACTGCTCAGAGCAGTCAAGGCATGATGCTGGGGAGGTAATGATTTGGATGTGAAACCAATAAAAAAGTATTTTTCATGCTTAATCAACAAGAGTGGAGGTTAAAATGTGCTTCAAAAGGAGAATGGAGTAGTGAATTTGAAGTTCATAATTGTTCTAATAAAGACAGGGTAAGACTAAAAGATAGATTGCCACCTCACATGCAAGATGAAGCCGGTTCACATTTAAACTTCACACACTTTAATAGGAAAAGGAAAATCATTAACAATATTAGAAATAACAAAAAAAGAAGTAACTTTTATTAGCTTACCTGATGAAAAAAAAAGAAGAAAAAAAGAAAACAAACAAAAAAAACCAACAAAAAACCCAAAGAACCCCAAAGAAGTAACCCTCCCCAAAAAATAACAAACAAAAACAACAACAAAAAAGAAAAAACAACAACAAAAAAATCAAACATCTTTTAATCACTAATGTGGTGTGTTTTATGTATTATTCAAAGACAGCGCAAATAATAACTCTATATTTTCTTCATCCCTCTCAGTACCTGAACAGCAAATGTGATTCTGAGGAGTAACACACACCAGGGCTTTAACCCACTAGAAAATCATACAGTAAGGGCTAAGGTGACTCACAAGGGTGCACATTAAAAACTTTTAAAGCACAATATTTGTCAGCAGTTTCACATCAAGCCCATCTTCGAAACATGTTAAAACTCATCTCTTTTCCTAGCAGACAAATTCAAATCTTTTTCATCATCTATAGGCAAACATATGTACAATGTGTGTATAGCACTTCAGTAGTTTTATGGCATTTTATTTCTCATTTATACAGCAGCCTTCCTTTAATGCCAACATTTATTACTGTCTTTGGAAGTGCCCTCTGTCCTGATAAACTCATAATTTTCCTTTACACTCACTTTTGGAGCTGTCATCTGTTCTTTGATGAAATTTATCTCTGTGAGTGGGGAAGTTTGGATGAGGAATGGTGTTTTCTTTAGTTTGGAAAGATTTTCAGTACAATTTAGTGGAGCATAATGAGCTCAGCAAAGCTGGGTTTAGAGTTTCTGGAAGCTCCACGTCTAGCCTAAACAAGCTGTCCTTGTCCTTGATTCCACTGTGTGGTCAGTGAAGGAAAGCTGACATTTTCATGATGAGGACAAACTGCTTTTTAGATTTCTCTCTCTCTCACACACCCTTGCCATCCAGTCATTTGTAGCAGAAGCTTCAGCCATGTGTTCTGATTAGATGCTTGAATTCAAGAGCAATTAATTCAGCCAAATGTGGGAGAATTCACAGTCTACTTTCTGCACTTCTCCTTTGGGATTTATAGCTACTTTATATGTCCAGTTGGAAAATCATCTTTGAACTGAGCCTGAGGTTGTCTCTTCCATTTAATTTCTTATTTTGTTAACAAGTTAATCATTTGGTGACACTGTATTAAGAGGGGAAATAACTAAGGACAAAAATGCAATTATGAGCTCCCTATAAAAATTGTTAATCACAGAATCCTGTAGGTTGGAAAAGACATTTAAGATCATTGAGTTTAACTATTGACCTGGCTCTGCCAAGTCCACCACTTAACCATGTAAAGTTAATTTTGAAGGCAATATCTAAGCTTGATGAATAGAACATACATTTTCTGATAGTTTTTAGTGGAAAATATTCTATTTTCACCCTCTTTAAAGTCTCCTCCTCCTCAGTTCATGACTAGAGAACATAATGAGATAATGCATTTTTTTCTCACAGTGTAAACACATAAATGAGCTCTGTAATGAATGCATATAAAAAACCTCACTGAAATTATCTGCCCTGCCTAGACAGAAACTCATGGTGACAAGTCCACCATCAGGATTTCACAGAAATCATGTCTGAACAGTGTGACAGTGCCTTAGGAACAGGTCCCTCAGCCAGGTCTAATGTTTCTTCTGTGCAATGTTTCCAGAAGGTGAAGCACTATTCCCATGGCAGCACATCACTTCCATCCCAAGCAAAGCAGCTTCTCCTTGGAGGAAGAGTTTATCCACTGAAGCATCCTGCTGTGATAGGACAGCTACACTCTTTTGGGAATCCAAAGCATCTCCCAGCTGTGCTGATCTATGTTTACAGCCTCAGGGCTGATCACTTGATTTTCTGTAATCTAAGTTTCATTTTCAAAACTAGTGTTTGCATTTAGGAACTATCACCAATCTGAACAGGACTTGAACAATTTAGAGTGATTTACTAACTTCCTCAAATTGTTGTACCCTAGACATCCCAAATATAAAAATGAATCTCTGGAATTTTCCTCGGCTTTGAAACAGGAGGTGTTCTACAGCAAATATACTGTAACTAAATCTTATTTTCAACTCCTAAATGCTGTGTACAAAATAAAACACATATTGCTTTCTAACCAAAATTGTGCCCTTCCACCATTTTCTTCCCATACATTCTCCCAAACAGATTTTTCCAACTTCAGCTGCTTTTTCTAACTATCACAGAGCAAGCTAAAATATTAAGGTATGATTTGAAAGCAAGGTTACTAAGAGGGATTCAGATCACTACATGAATTATAGCAGCTTTTCTTTAATTATCCAAACATAATTTGGTAGAAGTATTAGTAGAGAGAAACAAAAAAGGGCAGCATACTCAAGGGAATTGAATCAATCTGACCAGAACTGTGAGAGATCTGTATTGACAGGACAGAGGTACCTGCTGTAACATTCTGCTCTGCTGCTGTTTAATTAAAAAGCCTTAATATCCATTTCCATTTTACCATTCACACAGTGACAGCTCAAAAATAACCCAGTATTAGTGAGATAATGGAATGGAAAAAAAAGGGATCTGGTTTGGGTTTAAATTCAGTGAGATGCTAACAAGATATCTAGGAATAATAACTGGATATGGACTTGGCTACTACACCAGAGTGCTGAATTTTATTACCTGGTTTAACAACTTAATTTTTTTAATAATATATTGCAGTTAACATAAAGTGGTCAAAATAGTACTAGGTTACATTTTTTCATTGGCACTGTGGTTACAGGTATGATTGATTTCTTTATTTTTCCAAGAAATTTCTCTTTCTTGTAGCCTCTCTTTTTAATCTGTAAATCAGCATATCATATACAGAAGTAAAATAGCAGTCAATTAGTAATTTTTCATGTTGAAAAAAAAATTTGCTTAAACTAGCAGACAGTTCTTGCACTAATTTCAGACTACGTGCTATTTCAAAGAGACAGCTATAAAAAAGTGTGTTATTATATGTTAAAAATAAATTAACTGGAAAGGTATTTTCATTATGGTTTGTATCATCCCTGAAAACATAGTTAACAACCCAAGAAAGTAATCAACACTATAATTAGACATTAAAAACTAAAGAGATGAATAAAATTCCAGAAAATTGTATTATGCTGTCCTAAAAATAAAATATGTCTTAAGCAATCATGCAGGGGAAATAATTAAAACAAGATGACAAACAGCACCAAAACTACTTCAAGCATTTGACTGTCAAAGGATCTGATTGTCATAAACTGATAAAACTGTTTTTACAGACCTGTTTAGAATTGCTCTCCACCTTCTGCACAAGGCTTTCCCAGCGCTGAGCAAAATTTTCAAGACGACTTTCCAGCTTTTGAGCCACTGCTTTATTTTTCACAGCTACAAGGAGATCTTGGCTGAGCAACTTCAGCTTACTCATCATTTGCCTTTTCATTTCTAGATCTCCTTTTAGGATCTGTTAAACAAAGTAACAGAAGGAAGAACACACATTCATACAAAAAAAAAAAAAAGAAAAAAAGAAAAAAACCAACAAAAACCAACCCAAACCAAAACACCCACAAAAAAGAAAACCAACAAACTTAGAAGAAAAATCACAAGGAGAACACCAGAAAGAGCTGAAAATGGGTTAAGGGCTCCTATAATTCCATAATGTTGTTTCCATAAAAACTGCTGGCAGAGCTTACATAGCAACATAACATGGCAGGTGGAGCAACTCCAAACTTCACAGTAGGCTTCAGGTGATGATATGAATCAAAAAGCTAACAGCTGTGTAACAGGAATAACCTTAAAACTGCACTCATGTTAACAACTATATCAACATGACAAACGCTCTTTCTTTAAAGTGTCAATGTACTTTGTTATATATTGCATATCAAAAGATTTTCCCAAAAAAAGTAATATTTGATCCCAAACCAGGATTAAATTATGCAAACAAAAAACCCCAAACAAACAAACAAACAAACAAAAAAGGCAATAAAAACAAAGCCCAGAACAAAGAACCCAAAGGAACAAAACACTAAAACACTGTGCCAAGGGACCATGAAACTCCTGAGATCTATACATGCAAGCCTGCCTATGAAAACAGGCTATTCACAGATCCAAGGATCATCCACAGCTCCAGTTCTTACCTGGGTTTACTTTTTAAAGCCTTAACTGGTTTACTCCACTGATTTTCATTCCTTAAACATTTGTTCTCTACACTCTAATCCTGTAACTATAGCCAAACTTTGAATTCTCTATGCAGTTGTGGATTGCATTCTAATCCCCAAGGCATGAAAAGGATAATCAAGCGTTTAGACAACAATATTCAGTCAACATATACTTTCCTACACCTACATAATCCAAAACTGTAATTAAAAATGCAACTCAACAAAAGAAAGATTCATTGTCTTTGTAATCAGCACTGTTTCTAATCAGATTTGATTTGAAACATCATAATTACTAAGGGTAGGTACAGTTAATATCAAAATTTAAATTGATGTATCCCTGAGAAGTAGAAGCTAACTTCATATTGAAGAATCTCTTTTCAGAGTAGTAGGAGACCTAACAGATGGAGGAAAGTAGATGCAGACCAGTTTAGCATGCTAAATTTCAAGCACTGCTATATTTGACCTTTCTTTACGCCTACAGCGTCAGAAAAAGATCATGTGGAAGCCACCATACGCTGAGTGGAATAATAAAAAATGATATTCTGTGAAACGTCAGCTAGTTCTGAGGAGCAATGTTTGATTTCCAATCACCCCAGCCCACAACAGCTGTATTACACACCCAGAGCTCAGCATCAATCCAAGACACCTGGAGCACAATCAGGAAGTGAAACAACACAAAAAGAAGGAGGCTAAACATTTCTTTTAAAGATACTTCTTGCTGAAAATTAATACGCTTTTGTGACAGCTACAGTCAATCTGGAAAACTATACTGGGAGATTCTGTTTTCACATTTCTTCATTAAAAACCTGTCAATGTGCCACAATAACCAAAAATATGCTCTGGGTTGGTTTTTTTTCCTCAGTACAATAACAGATCTAAAATAATAATAGTAACTGCAAAATATGTATTTTTCCAATTTGGAGGACAAGACATGGTAGTTTGCTTTATGAAATTAATTTTCAAATATATCAGTCATAACTTCTGCCAAGTACATACTATAAACCCTGATATTGGAACATTGTAAAGTAATTTCCTTATTTTTGGTAACGTGGTTCTGTATTTGGGGGTTGAAGTCTTTACTTCTACTTTTTTTCTTTCCTTAAAGATCAAAAACTTTGCTTACTGTAATAGTCTAACCAGCAACACCCACTGTAAAGTTAATTTTCAGCTGCAAATAAATTTATTCCAGTCAAAAATAGTGTATTGTCTAACTTATTTTCTATATGTAAAAAAAGCCACAAATGTTGGGTGAAGCAAGAAAATATTTAACTATATAATAATGGAATATATACTATAAATATATAGAGGTAGATCTTGTATACTTGTACACCTTTGCAAGAGCTCTCAGTATTTGTTGCAAAAAAAAAACCCTTCATTTTACAGACTACAAACTGTAGGCCAAAGGTATGAAAAAGAATCTGTCAGGTCTGTGCCATACATGGCACCAAAATATCACCTCACTTCTACATTCTCAGTGCATCACATCTTCCAGCTATTCCATGCTCTGTTTCCCCCTACACCTTATGTAAGAATTAAAGAGTCAATTATAGAGTCAGTGAATAAATGGTAGGTGGAAAACTTAAAAACAAAACAAAACATAAACAGCCCAGTTGTTTTAAGGAATTATTTTAAGAACTGGAGCAACTACCTGCTGAACACTTTTCTGACCTTTAGATTTGGAAGATCCCAGAAGAGACCTGATGACAAAGATAAATTTTCACATACAATACTGAATAAATCCTTTGAAATAAACTGCAGTCAGAGGAGAACCCTACACCAGAACAGGCAGGTGTGCTCTGAAGGAAACTGTGACCCTGTGGAGAGCCCACACTGGTGCAGGCTCCAGTCTGTGGACATTATTGTGATATAAAAATCAAGTTTTTTTCCTACTGTGAACTGTATCTCTACAGACCTGTTTCACATCAGTTCCTTTAGAATGCTTAGGGCCTTGTAGGAAGGTTGTAGAATTTCAAATCAACAGTCACAAAGCTAAGTGGTTCAATAAATTACCTTCAGAAATTTCCTTCCAGTTAACAAGACTGGCTAAAGAATACAACCATAATCTGGCAAAATTCGGCACATAAGTGAGGCAAAAACATAGGCTGGAAGCTTTAATCCCGTATTACAATATCAAACCCAAAATTCTTAAGGTTTAATAGGAACAACTAATGCTGTAATTTTTTGCTGGAATGACTGGACAGCTGAGGGATCAAGATATCATATTGCTAAGAATATAAATGTCTTTATTCTAAGTGAAAAGTTACATTTTTATTCTCTCACAGACTTGCTTTTACAATTCAGACCTAATTATAAGAGTGATCCTTGGTGACAGCTTCTCCTCTACTACATTCAAACACATGTCAAAGTAAAATATAGCAAAATACAGGCACAATGTGTCAGGGTCAGGAGAGTATGACCCCATTTTTCCCTTTTTCTAAAAGCCAGTCCAAGCAGAGAATATATTCTTCAAAAAAACCATCATGTGGCTGACATATTAATAAAAATTCCTGAAGGTTCAGACAAGATTAAAGTAAATTTTCATACACAAAATTTCTTTAAGGAATTATTAATTTGGCATTGTGTGAGTGTAAAAACACATACTCACTGGAATTTGGAAACAATTACTACTAGGTCTAAAACCTCAGAGGGGAATTCCAAAAGTAAAAGCTGTTCTGCTCCAAATCACTGAAGAGGCAGTTTTCTTCTAGCATACCAACAATATTTAAATACTTAAACTATTGCATTATGAATCATGTTTCTAAAGAGATCAAAGTTATTCATGTGTAAAAAGGAGTAAGGTGCAATTAATAATCTCCACCTGTTCTTTTAAGGATGACATGATTCTTTTTGAGGTTCAGGGCTATGGATAAATAATTTTATTTACTGTTTTTTGTTGTTCACTTAGTCTTCTGAAAGACCAATATTATTTCATGAGACAAATACTTAACCATTTAAACTGGCAGCATTATTTTAAAATAAATTCAACTTCATAAGAGTTCACTAGTGAAACTCATGAAAATACTACAGAAATGTTTCCTTTTTAACACCATATTTTCAAGCAACTCTGAAAAGCACCCAAACTGGCCCTATCTTTAACACTTGCAAACCCTTAACAGTCTGCTACTTCACAATTTGTGACAAAAATTTCAACCCTCTGTACCTATGTCCTCTAGGAACCTTCTGAAATCCAAAAGTATGCATTTTTTGTACAAATTTGAATTTCTTATAATACATTTTTCTTCATGAAGGTACTCCAAAGCATCCTGAGTTTTCTCTAATCCATGGTGTTAAAAGCCTGGCTTGAAGTCAGCTTCAAGACTGCTCACACGTTCGATTGCTAGAATTTCCAAGTATATAAACTGAGTCAATACATTTTTTCCTTCCTTTACAAAAAAGTTTACTTTATCCTAAGCAATCTTTAATCAAAATCCAACTCTGTACTTCCAAATGCATATTTTTATTCTCCTAAAGTGTTGCAGAAAGAAAAAGAAGGGAGAGGAAAAAAAACCCAAACATATGTAGCAATGTAATTATTAGTGTCTCAAGATTATGCTAAAAATCAATCTTTTGGTTCTTAAATTAACTACTGAGTTATTCTGTGAATCAAAGGAACATCTACCAGTAATTCTGGACCAGCTACAATGGAATTAAACAGTTAGTCTGTGAGTTCATTTTTTTAAGCTTTATACATTTGTTTATGTGAGGAAAAAATGAAGTAAATTTTAAAGGCATCACAGGTACTCAAACCTCATAGACATCATGGTAGTTTTATCAACCCGGAGTCTGAATGCTTCTACGTTCAATACAGAATGATTAGAAGGAAATAAATAATAAATTAATTTTTAGAAATTTAAGGCTGAGCCTTAGATAAATAGAGCCAAGCTATGTATATCCATAAAAAATATTTAATGAAAAATATATAATGAATTGGTACTTCATATTTGTTACTTAATAATTAATGATAGCTAATTAATAATAAAGAAATATTCATGTCTGAAAAGATCAGCAGTTTTTTTTTTTTTTTGCCAATAAAGCAATAATTCACCTATTTTAACCAAAGCACGGACATGAGTGTTTCCTTTCTCCTAAGCAGCACAGAGAGTATTATTTTCTTTACAAAGGTCCTACTGCTGTAAAGCCATTGGCAAGTCTAGGCTGCCACAAGTTTTTCACCTCTAAAGGCACAGCCAGACCTACATTCCCTCCACAAAGACCACACAGGGTGGAGAATTTGCTGAAGAGGGAGGTGGAGGATGTGGTGAAAAGGGTACATTTTGTGCACGTAACTCCATTTCTGATGCTGAGGTACAGTTGTAAAGTAACACTAATTTCAACTTCTCATAACTTCTGAGCCTTCAGCTTTTTCAAGTTCAAGGAATGCATAACAGGATTTGCTGAAGGATAACTTATTATATGCAAATTGCTTTGCACATATGTTTATAAAGTCTCACACGCAATATATACACTAACAGTATCAACAAAGAAGCCTTCACTGTTAAAGTATACATGTTTTTAAGGTACCAAAATGCTATTTTATTTCATGAACTTTTGACCAAAGATACAACCAAGAAAAACATCTCTATCTATTGGTTCCTTTAGCAGCAAGGCTATGGACCAATCTATTCCATCACAGGAGGCGAAGCCTGCTCCCAAAGTATGAAACCATGTGGTCTGAGAGTGGGGTAAAGCCATGTGCATGCAGACTCAGATTAAGGAAGCTGAACATAAAAACAGAAGAATGAAAAATACATACAGCCAATTTGCTTAGATTGGTCAGCATTTCATTCTGATCTCCAAAGCCAGTTGTTTGAATTTTGCTCACAGCATCCTCTTTCTCAGTAAGCCATGCGTCAAAAAGGCACTGAAATAAAATTGGAAAGAAAAAGCTTCAGTCAGGCCTTTCCTATATATATATGTAAAAAAAATTAAAATACATTATTTCTTATAATGTTTTAAATAACATTCCAATTTATAACTTAAAAAAAAAGGCTATTCACCTGCTCTTCTGCAAAATGCTGCCATTTACGAAGAATATCTTGCAGAAGGAGCCATCGTTCCTCTGTCCATCTGCAGATGGCTGCCCACCGTTTTCCAAAGTGCTGGAGAAAAAGAAACACAAAAGTGTGTTTAGCATTTGTTTACTTTTTTGTTCCTTAACAAGGAAAGCTGTTTTCCCTATGACATTACAAAATTTTTATGGAAATATTCTCCTTATTCACTTTTTTCCTCAGGGATTTGCCCTTAAAATATGTTGCATATCACACTGAAATGGATTTTAGGCCCATTTGAAATAAAATCAAAATGGAGAGAATAAGGAAAGCAATAGATCTAAACACTGAATATTTTAATACTAATCTACAGATAGTTTTCTTGCAAGTCTCTAGTACTACAGTTTGAAAAACTCACTCTATTTATAAGCTTTAAGATGCCCAAAACAGAACTACTTGAAACATAAACATGATGGGCAAAGATGTGGCCAAAGCAAAAAAAATTTGGCTTTTAAGTTGCATCATCAGTACAGTTGGTCAAAGCTCTTACCTCTTTTAAAACATTGCAGTGTAAAAACCCCACACCTATAAACTTCCACATCAGCACAAATCCCACCAAGGTTTCCCAGGTATTTGTACCATTTGCTATTATGCATGCATATAAATTACACAAAGCACCAGCCATCTTGTTCTCTTCTCTCTTACTTTAGCTGATGATAGAAAACTTTTATTGCAATGATTTATAGTGACTTGATTACCCCTGGACATCATATGCAAATTATTCAGCTGCTCCCCCCAAAAAATCTCTTATAAACACCTTAAAGATACTCTATAATACTGCATTCTTAATTTTTCATCCACTTAATAGCATATCCTGACAAAAAGATAATAGTTTCTTCCTTTTTTCATATTTAGTTATTTACTTCATTACTCTTATGGATCCCTAATAACTTGAAATATTATATAATGTTATATCTTTTATATTTACATATTCCTCAGAGATCATAATTTAATGTTAAAAAACTGCGGCAACCTTTTTTTTCCCTCAACAATTTGACAAGATCTTTTATTTTAATAAAGTAAGCAAAATGACCAAGTAACTGCACTGATAAAAGTACTGATTCTGTGACCAACCTTAAATCTAATTATTTCTCATGAGAGGCCATAACAACCATACACTGTTTGGTTAAATTAGGACATGAAATTTCAAGTTCAAAATATCAGGTTAGGACTGCTATTTATAAAGCAGTTATTTTACCAAATCACATGGTTCTCAACTTTAACTCTATTCACATCAAACAGTATCCTGTTACTGATGCCCACAAACTCAGACTGCTTCAAGTGTTCCTAACATCTGGGAAAACAAATTTTCAGAGAAATTGATTGAATCCACAGAAACAAGTAAAATGCCCTCCTGGAAAAAAAAAAAAAAAAAAAAAAAAAAAAAAAAAAAAAAAGAAGAAGCCTTTTCTTACAGTCCTAACACAAATTTTTAGACAAATCTGCATTCAGAAGATTTTTTATTTTTTCTTCTCAGAGGACACTGAAAGATTATTTTATATGACTATCAAAAGCAGAAGGGGAAATATTTTAGTCTGCTAAAAGGTCAAAGTAAGGAAGCACAAGGACAAAAGAAAATGAGTAAAACATAACTCTTGGGAAATCTGGTTTAAAATCATGTTCTGCAGGCCTGCAACTAACAGAATTTGATAAATGTTTTTCTAATCAAGTATTACTATCTACTTTTTGAAATAATGAGAAAAGGTGGAAAAATGTTTTTGCCTACATCCAAAAGTAATTCTTTACAAGTGAATATTTAGCCCATTCGTAGAATTTCTACCAAACAGCAGTAAGTTTTGTGTGCAGTTCTGAAATACTCAGCATTTCATGAACCATCACATAGAGTGGGAGAAACCAAGAGGAGGAACTGGAAGCACTGGTCAGGTCCCACAGCTGTGATGTTAATGAGACTTGGTGGAATTAGTTGGACGCTTGGAAATCTGTGCTGGAGAACTCCTGGCTGCTCAGGATGGAAACTATTCTACAGGGAATTAGCAGAAATTTCTAGATCAGTATGGGAGATTTCAAATTCCCAGGCATCAACCAGGAATACTGTTGTGAGGAGCAGGTCTTGGAAATCCCTTTAGTCTGTAGGATGCAACTTCCTGTCATAAGTGCTCAGTAAGTCAACTGAAATACTCTATTCATTCTTTGATGTACTTTTACAAGAACAGCCCATATTTCCTCTTTAATCAGTGGACAGTACCCTGAATATTATGAGCATATAATCCTGGAAAATACACTCTCAGGTCCTTTCCCCCAGCAGGGGAATAAGCCATCAAGTAGTATTTGATACACTTTATACAGATTTCTTTCTAGCACAAACCCTGACCCTTGAAGCCTGGGGAAGCCTCTAATTTGAGCTAGCCCACAAGAGTCCTTAAGAGACCTGTTATCTGCTGGGTATAATTATGGAAAAAAAAAATCTCCCGGCATTCATGGCATCTGTATGTTATCCAGCCATTTCTCTGAGCAGAAGATAATTTCCCCCATTTTTCCTGTAGAAACGAGTCAGAGTACAGAAAAAGCTTTGCTACTAAAGTGGTTTGATTTTGCAGCACTAAATATAGATTTGAGCCTTATTCCACAGCTGCCTTGGTAAATCTAAGGATTGAGCTAATTGGGGTCTTGGAGTTTTAAGTCTAAATAGTGGGTTCTCAGTAGCAGCATAAACAGAGCCTCTCAATATGTCACACATTGCTATGTGAAGTTAGCAAAGTGATGTAAAATTAGTTTTAAAATTCACACTCAGCCAGTCCAGCTGTAGCCTCTCAAAGTACCTTAGAGGGACAGCTGTTTCTAAGAAAAGCCCTGATATTGAGTTTAGTTTTAGCTTTCCAAGCAAGGGTAAATTTTCAATTCATAATTTGATACAGGGGACACTTTTGGCTTCTATGCCATTAATTGCTTCTTAAATAGATATGTTTTTGCATAGGCAATGAAACTTAAGAACTTTACTGTTGAAAAGTAAGAACTGTTGAAAGAAATGAACTTTACTGTTCATTTAAAATCAGCATAGATTCTTGTCAACTTTCCTGTGACATCTCAAAAAGTTCACTTTAGGCTTTAAAGAATTTTTTCATACAAACATTTAAAAAAAACGCCAACATTATATGCGTAGATATTTATATGTATGAAAATATCATCACCTCAAAAAGAAATGCAAAACTGAATTGTACCTGCTTGGAAAATGCATCTTTGACTATTACATGGAAATAAATGCTCAATTTATTCCTAATCTGATCCTGACCAGCACCTCAGTGAGCCAGTCTTATTAAGCTCTTTTGTCTGATAGTTCATGTCTTGTTTTGTTCTACTTTTAGAAGTCAGACTGACAGATACATAATCAAGCTTGGAACTTTTCTCCATTGTGCTCTTTGTGAAATGCTCTAATGGTTGTGCCTGTCAACACATTTTATCTCCTGTGCTTATATTCAGACTGCAAGTGATAGGGGAAAAAAACTCCAAACAGTTCCTGTACACAAAAAAGAGGTGCAACCTTTCACTAGGAGAGCAGGTGGACTGTGGCAACTCCCTTCTCCTGGGCATTCAAGTATAAAAGTTTACACAACTCCCTATCACTCTAAACCCTGTAGCTTTACATCCGTACTTGGGTTTTATTAACATCTGTAATATGTCTACATATTCTTTGACTTACAGAGCAATTGAATTATGTTTTCTCTCAGATTCTTCTGTAAGAAATTATGAATAAGGACATAATAAAAGAGCAAATCTTCTGTTCCACAGCTCCCCATGCTCTGCTCAGAGAGCCTGTGCTACAGGACATGGGGACTCAGGAATTGTCTTTCTAGCATCTTTCAAGGAATGTACTTTTTCCAAGACAGTAATAATTGATGTTTTCTGCACTAGTACAGTTACAAATTGTGTATTTCCACTGTTTTTAATTTACATTCATAATTCGTGATGTTTCTTTAAGGTATTGCAGTATTTCCTGAGTTCTATTTTGTGCTTTATTCCAATATGGATCGGCCACAGATGTTGCACAGGATACTAATGGTACTTTTCCAATGATTGTAATAATATGGAATGAAGCTGTGTCACCTAATGTTCCTTTATTCTTCTTTCTGAAGATGTGAAATTAGATTTCTTAACAATCCACCATCCTTTCATTTCTTTTTCACACTATTAAAAACTCTAATTTCTACATCTTCTTACTCATGAAGTGCCATAAATATCAAATACTGTTAATTATTTTCTCTCTTCCATTCAAGACATTTTACGAGTTTAGTTTTGCTTCAGGAGCCATGTTCTTGCTAGGGATCTGCTTTATTACACTGAACAGTTCTAAGGAGCTGGCTGGCAAGATATTCTGGAAGATTATTTTGGGCAGGTGCACCACAGCTCTGACACTTAAAATGAAGTCAAAAGGAATTAATAATTATGGATCAGTAGAGGCTGTGTTGTTATCTGGGCTGGGTTGTGCTCCTTGAGTGACTAAGTAGCTGCAGTAGAGAAATCTCAGAATTACATTTGAAGTAGGGCAGGGCTCAGCATCTTAGTAAAACCTACTCTAAATTCTAATTACTGATTTACTGGTATTGGTACCCAAATTAGCTACATTCAAGACAGCACACAGGTATCTGCCTGTGCTACAGCTACACCTGCTGGAATGTAGATAGCTTCTCTCGAGAAACCTTGGGTGTTAATGATTTAGAACCCACAAACTCTTATTTCCTTAGATAATAAAGAAAAATTAAAGAAAAACAGTTTCTCCTTTCTGAAAGAGAAAACTAGAAAGAATCTTGGTTGTAATATTGCAATTCCTCTTGAGCTGTGTCCCTGGAGAGCTGACCACCAACACAAGAGAACCCTCCTTCAACCTATCTCAGCAGTAACTACTGACTTTTGTTTATCTATTTGCATTCAGAAGTTACAGTAAGCGCACTGGAATATAAATAATACAGCAATAGCAACATTTTAAAGACACAATTGAAATAGTTAATTGTTTCTATGATCAAGTTAATATTTGAAAAACTTTTAGAATATTTTGGCTGCTAGCCCTATCACAAATGTATCTCCAATGTGTCTTTTAAAGTTACTCAAGTGATTGTATTTAGAAAATACAATTAAGTTATACTTCCCCTCTTTTCCTAAGAAACATGGCCATGAGAAAATAATGAGAAATAAATTATGACTTTCTGCCCAAAACTGCTTTAGAAAAATACAGAATAATCTTAATATTTCTTGATAACCATTATTTATCTATAAATTGTTATCCTGTAGATCAAGAACACATTTAATATCTGGTTTTGCTTTTAAAAATTTTCTATTTCAATTATTTGGGACCATCACTGCCATACAGTCATTACCTGAAGCTGCTCTTCCAATGCAGCAGTAGCTCTGTCACCACTGTTTTCATCTACCACCACTACCATATGAGTTAGGGAATTCACTTTTACTTGTTCCTGCTCCAGATCTTCTTGAAATGCCTATAATGAAATTATATGGGTTAGAAAATGTATTCCAAAGTAAAAAAAAACAAACAAAAAAAAACCCCAAAAAAAACCCAAAAAACAAACCCTATCAAAAAAGTGTACCATTGACTGGTTAACTTGCATAAATGACTATGAGAACTCCAGAGCTTGAAGTTACTCACAAGTCCTAACTTTGATACAATAATCCGAGTGAAATTTTTGCTTGAGAAAAAATTTGTTGAGTTTATGTAGCTGATTTACAGATAGTCACGTAATATGTATACATACCAATAGCCAGCAGATTTTAAATAGCCACTGAATTAAATTTTGTATCTAATAATAATGCATGAAAATATTTTTTTTCAATATTGTAATAATATAAAAAACCACTTATATTTTATTAAACAAGCACATGCTAACTTCAGTTGGCACCCTACAACATTCCTCATGTAGGAGAAAACTGCTCAGGAAGTGACCCACCATTAGGAAACTCATGCAGCACCCTACTTACACTCACTGCAGAAACCAGGAAACTAAACAAGAAACAAAAGGATTTCATGATTTCTGCACACCTGATGAAAAAATTGCTTGCCCTTTTGGTTTTTTTTCCCCTCACTTGCCATAAAAGATGGAGCCCCTCCTTTGCTATAGTTAACAAAATCAAAACCAGTCCAGCGCTGGCATCAGTGAACTGAGCTTCCGGACCTATTTTCTTCTTCCCTTGCTCTGGTGCAGCAAGAGGACACAGAACAAAAATGGAAGGAGCTAAATGGTATTGGTAATGAAATTAAAATCACAGAGAATACCTCATACCACTCCCCTAAAAAAAAAACCACAAATAAAACCTCAAGGTATGCAGGACTCCATCTTGCCTGACACACTTTTTAGGTGTCTCTAACTTGCTTCAAACCAACTAAATAATTAGGGAAACCAAAGTCCTGGATTATGTTCTCAGTACTTTAGCTGAGTGTGTTCTAGGGACTAATGCATATATAGTGGGATAGTTGCAGCCTGGAAAATAACATGGCCTTGTCACAAGAGAAACCTTGACTGTGTTACGTACTATGCTGAATTTCACAATGTTGTGGTTTTCTGCTGCTTTTTCAAGTGGAGTAATTCACTCATGTATGAAGTCCTTGCTGAACATAAGTTCATGCATTCTAAAACTCTTATAAGACATATTACTTTTATTTAAAAATAAAAAATAAAACCAAAACATAATGTAGTTATAAGCAATAGGAAATGAATTCACAGAATACTTTGTTTTTAGGGCATAAATATCTTACCACCCATTTCAGAGTTAATTTCTTTCATGGGCATATTGAGACAATATAAGAATCCTCCTTTTTCTGACTTTCATGCCTGTGAGTACCATTTGCTTCAGAGAGCTAGACTATAAAACAATTCTCAAGGACTGTGAAGTATGCTAAATTGTTAGAGTCATCCCTGGAATTTAGACTTCTCAACATTTTATGATGGAGCTCTTGAGAGGGAAGAGGAGGCAGAGTAGTCAGGGATTAGTGTGTATAATACAGCTCACATCCCCCACATCTAACCCACTCTTTAACCCATACAAAACAAATTCATTGCTCCCTAAGTCTACAGCCATGGACAAGGTGACTTTAATTTCCTCATTAGCTGGAATCTGACAGATGGCATCACAGAACAAAACCAGAGTTAGCAGGAGTGGATGGCACTTTGGAGGTGGGAGTCTCACACACATTGTGAAAGACTTGAGAAGTCAAGGAACAGATGAACCAGAAAGTTGACTCATTATTTAATCCTCAGGCAGATTCAATTTACTCTGAAGTAAAAAACTGTTCCTTATAACCCAAGTGTCTATTTTTACCATGAAATTCATTGGTGAGAATTGTTTGTTTACAGGATCTTGTTGGAACAGGAATTTATGATGGACAGTTTCACGGCAGAAGCACACTCTGTTCAAATAATTTAAATGGTAATTTCTAACAAGCTGCCCTGATCTTATTAGAGAAATCACAAATTTTCAGGGACTTAAAATGTAAGATGGACGTAGAAGTTGATGAATAAAGATAGCAACAAGAAAAACTCATAAAACTCTACAATTCCTTTAAGTCCTATCTATCAGATAACCATTTACACAACTCAAACATAATCTAGTTCAAAATTAATAAAAATGCCTACCAAAGTCATACGAATACCCAAAGACAAATCTTTCTTGATATTTGGACGCTGAATAAGTATCTCATTTTACCTTCGAAAATAATTTGAAGTAGTAAAAATCGCGGCACTAAAAAGAGCTTAAATGTTTTTAGAAACTTAATGAAAATCTATCTTCAAACTTTTGGTTCCTCTTATGAATTTAGAAAACATTGTTTTCTGATTCAACCAGACTCATGTGAGACCAAGAGAAAATACGAATGGTTTGGGGGTTTGGGTTTTTTTATTTGCTTGTTTAATAATGAAGCAGTAAATTTCCTATTAAAAGTCCATTGTTTTAACCCATGCTACAGGAGGTAGCTTTGCTGTATGTAAAATACAATAAAACCATATGACACTTTCTCTCAATAACTGAAAGAATGGAAAACCCTGTTCTTTCACTTCTGAATAACACAAGGGATAGATGAATACAAATGTAATTAAAATTAAATACAAACAATTTTCTTTCCAGCATTTCCAGCTAAATTCCCTTTTGCACATGAAACAGATTTGCAAAGCAATACACATAAATAAATAACGTTCACTAACTCAACACACCACAGTGAAGAACAAGCATGTGGAAAAGAGATTTCTGCATGTCTTCACTCAGAATCTTCAAATACAAGCTAATTACCTATTTTTCTTAGTATCAGAAAGAAGCAGCATAGAGAGATTGCATAAATAAAGGTATTGCATTTTATGTTAGTATTCATGCATCAAACGCATAGAAATAGGAGTAAAGCTATTCAAGTCTTAGTACTGATGTATTCAAAATCTTTCATGTTCCTTTCGCAATTACCATTTCATAATTTCCTTCTGTCTTTTTTAAAAAGAAAATTTAATATCAGAAATGTCCTTAGCTAGCAAACCCACATACTGAAATGCACTGCTTCCTCACAGGACAAGCACAGACAGCACCAACAGCAGCAGGAGCTGCAGAATTTGTATTCTTCTTCAGTAGCACTCCTTAATCAGAATGCAAAGAAATCATCTTTAACACACAAGTGCATCATGATGCCTTTTGCAGCTTTTGACCTATTTTTAAAAGAACTGTAAAAGCTGATTTCTGTTTAAATTGTTTTTCAGGATGATCTGCCCTCTAAAACCTGGATTAGAACTGACACAGGCCAAGAAGCACCAGGTGTTAAAATCTCTCAAGATACATGGCAAGGAGGTGCTTTGAGCCATTGATGTAGAGACATTAAAAGGTCATCATATTAAATCTCCACCACCTCACAAATCACCTCTGTTTTCTATTTCTTTCTGTGTTTCCTTATCATTCTCATCTGCTGTAGACACATATATAAATTTATTTTTAAATCTAAATTAATATGAAGCAAGGCATTCTAATCCAGTAAATTTATTCAAACTACTACGCAAACTATCCTCTCTCTCTTTTTAGTTCTAAATTCTTCCAATTAAAAATTACCCTTACATAATGTGGGATAAATTGGCAAAATTCCATTTTATTAAATTCCATCTATTCCTGAGTTTGGTCGGTTGCTTTTTTTGTTATTGTTTCCATACATTACCAAAAGTTATTTTCTACTGGTAGAAAGTAGTGCATTTTACAGTGCATAATATATATTCAGTGCAAATATATATTCAGGATCTCTGGAGTCCTAACAATATTATGTGGCCTGACAACTGCATCATTGCTGCTACAACATGTAAGAGAAAAAAACAAGATGAAAAAGAATACACAAGCATTAAAAAACCTGATCTGTTTTCATTCTAATGTAATGAAAAGATGTCACAGTTGCCTTGCATATTCTAGTATATTGCTTATACATAAAAAGAAAGCAATATTTTTTTATATCAGAATAAAACTCACAGTTGTGATAAAGTAAGTCTACAAAAGCTTGTTAACTGTATAGAACAATAAATATTTAACCAAGATTTCATATTACTTTGCTATGCTCTAATGGCAGGAGTAGAGATTTTAAAATGTCAAACACCCAATTTGGTTTCTATGCCTTTGGAAGCCCATCACAGCATACCTTATGCTCTTCTATTTGGCGCTTTAGGTCCTCTAGATCTGGACCTAAGGGCTCCAAATCAGTTTTCTTTGTCCTTTCCTCTGTTTTTGTCAACCAATCAGCTAGCTGGGCTAGCTGCTGATTCTGCAGATCCATTAGGATTTTATGTAAACTGTAAAACAAAGAAAAAATAATTAGAATTTCTAAGTGAAGAAAACAGCAAGCAGAAACATCTGCCCCATATACTAACAGATTTTCACAAGGTTACATTTGAAGGCAGAATAGAAATATATGCTTTTGAATACATGCTTTGGAAGGAGAACAGGCTCCCCAGGGCAGTGGTTCCAGCCCCAGCCTGACTCCAGAAGTGTTTGGGGAATTCTCTCAGGCGCTGGGGGTGATGGTTGGGGTGTCTGTGCAGGGCCAGGAGTTGGACTCAATGACCTCGATGGGTCCCATCCAACCCAGCACATTCTATGGCTCTATGGAGAAGGTAACAGAAACTTTTTGGAAGTAGTTTTGATTTAGACAAATTGTTTCAAAGCTTTTTCATTAGGAACTGACTACATCATATAATATTCGGTCCGTTAAAGCTGTATTCCAGCTGCATTTCTATTAGACCTGGAGTTCAAAATTCCTACACTCTGTTTTTTTAACGTTATTTTTTCCCACTACAAGTATTTTGAAAGCTGCTCAAACAGCTGACTTTAGCAGGTTTCCTCTAATTTAGGATATTAAATAGAAAAAATAATATATTATCAGTTATTCAATGTAAAAGACTCTGAAAATTTCACCAGGAAATACTTCAGTTTTGCCCCAAAAAACTGTATAGATAATGATCCGAAATGATCTGGCCAAAAATCCATAACAGATTTCCACTTAGACTTTCCTCTTTAGAAATTCTCAAAACTCTCCTAAAGAAAATCTTCATCAACAGCATTTTTGGATTTCAGATTTGGTTTTTCCATCTTCTTTTTTTTTTTTAACTGGAAATTATATTTTAAAGATTGATTAAAACCACCAGAGGACTCATATAGTATTATTTCCATCCTAATCTCTCTATTAATTTCAGATAGAGTACAGAAAGATGATACCCTGTTTCAATAAAGCTCATGGTTTACAAGGGATTAGGGATCTCAGATCTGAGTCCTTCACTTTCAACTGTGCATTTTATTGTCTCGATGTTCTAAACTAAGCTATTATAAAGTACACTGCTTCATCCTGGAGATATTCCTCTTAGCATTAAATAAAATAAACTGCACAGAAAACCTGTTACACTAAACTGAATTTAAGAAAATGAAAATATGATGAAACAAATATTATACAAATATTATACTTTCTTATTCTGAAGTAAGAAGCATAAACTTAAAAATTAAGTAATCACAAAACATAATCACAGTTTATTCTTAAAGCAAAAGAATGCTTCTTCTTTCTTACCATTCACCCGGTATTTCCTCGTTTTCAAAATACTTTTATACACATCTGATATGAGGGTTTAGTATCTATTTATATACCTCAGGAGATTATCAAAACCTTTGTTTATAGTATGGCCTGAATAATTTTCAAATTAAAAAAAATAATTGGGTTGAATGTGTTTTAAAAGTTGTTGAACTCCCTATAAAGTGGTAAATTGTATTGTTTTTCTCTACAGTGACATATTTATCACTGAGATGCTTTACTATAGCGAATACTATTTGGGAAATGCCAGGAGGAAGAAATAAAAAAACACCAAAAGACAGTTTTCCTTCAGCATGCTACTGCACTGCTTATTAGAAGAGTCAAATACTTTCCATACACAGGGAATACACGAGAAATCCAATCTGGGCTGCTTTTACAAAGGTATTTTTATGTTCCAAACTTCCTCTGACATTTTGACTTCCTAAATCACCTTTTATAAGACCCTTTCATTTTTTATAGCATATTTATCAATATATCTTCCTCCTGTCCTTGTTTATTACTTGTTTTTGTTTTCCTTGTGCTGTAAAGTGTGGTACCTTTTTTCACAATTCCTATTACCATTACAGAGGTCAGACAGTCTTGCTGTTCTCATCTTCACAAAAACCATCCCCTGTTTGGCTAAACGTGCCACTGTTGCCTTAGGGACAAGATTACAGCAATCTGCTCAGAAGATTGTGCTTTAAACTACAGTAGAAGATGGACACTGAGAGTTTAAATTATGTATAATAAGCCAAAAATATATTATATTGTGATAAAAAAAACTTTTTATACTCATCCAGCCAGTTTCTTGAAACACAGTAGTTTGACCAAAAGGTCAGAATTAACTATATCTACGTATATCACTCCTGAGAAATTTTCTCTTGCCCTATACCAAATCTCATTGAATTTATCACAGATTTCTTTTTTATATAGAAAATTAAATAGTAGTGCAACAATCTCTGTGAAGTCCTTATTATTTTATGTCTTCTACTGAACTCATATTACCCAAATATGACCTGCTTTAGAAGACACTAGGCCACTCAATTCCCCAAGCAATGACCTACAGCTGCAGCTGGGAGATGGGTTTAAGTGGTGTTAAAGGACATTTCAAGTAGAAAAAGTACCACTCAGAGACACAGTGACTTGCATGTATTGATTTAAATGAAAATAAGTATGGCAAATAAAAACTCCCTACAGTAAAGAATCATAGATTTTTTTTCTCTCCAAAAATATACTAGAACTGGAATGAGTTAGGTTGAAACATCTGAAACTCAGAAACAATTTTATAGTCAAAGGAAGACAGAATAAAGGAAACATTCTCAGTACTCAGTAGCAAGCTGAAAACAAAACAAATGTTTGGAATTGCTAAGAATATATTGGAAAAAAGAGAGTTATGACATGCAATTGTTAAAAATCACAGTTCACTTTTTAATACAATAGGCAACCCCTCAACTCCAAAAGGCAAGGTAGAACTGGAAAAAGCATCAAGAGGAGCAAGATGAATAACTTAATACGTTCATTATATATTTATGAAGAAAGTAAGAAAATATGTACTTTTTCTCCGTATCCCGTAAACCAAATTACTCCCCTGTGGCACAATCAGAAGCTTTTAGGTTTATGAAATTTTTTATCCTAGATGGCACTGTGTAAATCAAAATTTTAAAATCAGATACAGTAATAATAAAAATTTCCAAATAGTATTGTGAATATTTAATAGATTATTTCTCTACTTCTACTTGTAATTCAACTTTAAACTATAGGCCTTGCATTTTTTAAAATAGTGTAATTTGCACTCCAATAAAAGTGAGGTAGGTGATGCAAATTTTGGTTAAATTGTTATCTGTGTCCAAGTTGTTGGTAGCTGCTGTTTTATGTGGCTTCCAGGCTCCAAACAACATGCAAGGTTCAAAATCACCGCACATAAAATTTCAGGTTAAAACAGATACAAGATGGAATTTTGTTCACAGTGAAGGGAAATCCCAACTGTTAGTCAAGTTCAGGATTGTTTAAGTCAAAATTAATTAGTTAATTATTACATCATATAGCTAAAAATTATATGATGTAATAACACCTGACACATTACTTACTTGCTTTGTTTTTCCATACTTGCTACCCTGAGACTTTCCCAACGAGAATTAAGTAGATTCATTTGCTCTTGGATTTCATTCTCTTCCTCATCTGAAAGTTTTCCAGTTGATAGAAGTTGGCTTCCAACTTGCAAAACATTACCAACACGTCCTTGGTGAGCTGTTAACTCCATCATAAACCCCTGACAATAAAAAAAAAAAAATCCAGTTTTCAGTTGCGTTCTTTGGAATGAAAGAACAGCATTGTACAGTTTTGCCAACATGATTTAAAACATTGGTTTTAATTTTTTCAACCCCTCACCAAAACTTGTAACATAAACTGGAAATAAACACTTTCATTTTCTTCAAAGGGCAAAAAGCTGTTTAGTCTGGAGAAGAAGAGGCTGCAGGGTGACCTTACTGATCTCTGCAAGTACCTGGAAGAAGGTTGCAAAGAGGTGGGTATAGTACAAATGATACGATGAGAGGAAACGGCCTCAAATTGTAACAGAGGATGTTTAGATTGGATTTTAGGAAAAAAAACAACACCTCCACCGAATGTTCTCAACCATTGGAATGGGTTTCCAGGGAAGTGGTTGAGTTGCCATCTTAGATGCGTAGATACAGCATTTAGGAGCACTTAGTGGTGGAATTGGCAGTGTTAGGTTAATGGTAGGATTTTAGAATCTTAAGGGTCTTTTCCAACCTAAACAATTCTATGACTCTAGGGCAGAGTCTCCAGTTTACATTCTCCAAATCAAAATTAATAAAAAGAAAACAAACCCCCCCCCCCAAAACTCAAAGATAATAGAATAAAAAAAATAAATTTCAAAATATTAGTATAAACATATACCTCGTGAGTGTGAAACTGTTCTTTAACAACTTCTACGTCATTGGATATATCTCCTTGTGCTTGTAATGCATCTTCAGCAGAGAGAAGCCATGTGAGTACTTCTTCTAAAGCAGTTTGGTAGTTTTCAAGATCTCCAGCCCCCATCCGCACGGTGCTAAATTTCTTTTCTTCAACGCTTGCTACAAACTGATCAAAACCAAAATTGTAAGAGCAATGAAAATGGCACCTGCTTAGACAGTTCTACAAAGGAATAAATGGAACAACAATGTATTCTTAAAAAAAACCCAAACAGATGGCTAATACTTGGACATAATTTGCAATACAAAATCAGTTAACTGACCAAGATCAGTTAAGATTTAGGGAAATAAAAAAAATCTTATATTTTAATTAGATATTTCACACTGTTATTCAAAATCCCTATCAAGTGTTCTGAACAGTGAATAATGAAAACAATATTTACGAATAATATTTAGAGAGGTATTTACCACAGAAGCTCATAAAATGATATATGCAAAAAATTAGCAAGTTACTTTCTGACTTTGCAGAGAATCTATGAAAAACATGATATTTAAAAACCTGAACCAACAAGCCTTTACACTACATGCAATGCTAGGCTTGAGCAATCCACAGACACATATTTTGTGAAAACCATTCTCGGAAGCTGGAAAAGCTCAAAAACTCATGCGAAATCATAACTTTTTAAAATCAAGCAGAAGTGTATTACTGTTGATTTCTCTTTTCTGCAAAGGCCAATCATATAATTATTTTTTAGAAGCCAAGTCTCTTATGAGAACAGAAATTTCTGGTCTACTGCATAAAGTCAAGAGAAATCAACAAGTACTCATTGATTAGTGTAATAGTAGAAAACAAGGACAGAAGAAAAAAATGCATTTGCTACAGAAGATACCATCCCATATTTTTTTTCAAAAAGTTCTGAACAAGTTTAGCTAGTTTGTCAGGAATTTAATTTAAAAACAAAATATACATATAAATAAGCTTATGCTTCCATCAAAAAATATACCATGGCACTTAATGTTTTTATACTTGGCAAGAATTGTTCCTACTGACAGATTTGTGCCAATAAAATGCTCAAAGCAGCTAAAAAAGCCTTTCATTGCAGTTAAGAACTGAAAGTTAAAGTTTATCATTAGAACCACAAGCAGGAACACAGCAGGCTCTGGGTTGGAAGGGACCCAGAGGATCATCGAGCCCAACTCCTACGTGAATGGCCCATATGGGATTAGAGCTCAACCAAGGGAGCTAACTTCAGGGAGTGCAATGCTTGGAATGTAATAATTAAAAATAAAATTTTCAATCTTTAAAACAACAGGTTCATTCACAAATGCATAGATCGAATAATCACATTAAATTTATGCAGATCCCTAAATATGTGTTAGGCTAGGTAATAGTCATGACTATCACCACTTGTGTGAGAAACACAGCAGAAACTAACTGAATCCTCATCAGGAAAAGCAGGCTTGGAAATCTGATGAACTTTATAGTGTGGGTTGTGCTTGGTGGTTTTTTTTTTTGTTAAAAGGAAGTACTACATTACAGAAATATAAATAATGAAGCACAGAAAATGGTCATCATTTATCCCTTCACAAATTAATGTTTGACCTGTGTAATTCTAGATTTCAAATAATATACAATACAATAAGAAATTGCACCTAACCACATCATATTTCTGCAGCAAGATATTTCTCCACTGTGGAAAGGGATAACTTGATCAGTGCTTTTCACGGGTAATAGGTTTTTTTTATTTCCATAGCAGTACTTCATGGGTTAATTCATATCTATTACAGTGTAAAAAAAATACTTTAACAGTTGACTGAAGTTAGGGATATCATGTTTGTAGAGATCTGCGATAATCTATGTAGTCTAAATTTGTTTGAAAAGTCTTTTTTCTCTAGATTAGACACCGAATTGTCTCACGTATGACAAGTGTTTAACTAAGGATCCCCAACAACGCATTGTCTGAGGAACAGGTACTAAGTATAATTTTTCCTAACTATCAGCACTTTTGCTGCTTTCTCTCATGCTAACATAAATATTATACAGAGGAGAACTGAAAAATCTTGGAATCATGACCTATGAAAAAAAAAAATGGTGCCTAGACTAATTTCAGATCTGTTTTAACATCTCTTGAAGAAGTATAAAAACCAAAAAGATTCTAATAAAGATAGAAACAAAAAGAGTTTCTAGACAGGTATTTCAAATTGTGTTCTCAATCGAAAAGAAAACAGAAAAAAGGGGAAAACAAAAGGGAAACAAAGGCTATTTTCTGACATAAGAAAAACAGAAAAAAACTAGGAGAAAAATACATAAGTATAGAATTCTAAAATTGTAACATTGTGAAATGCCTTTCAGGAAGAAACACTCCTTGGAGGCAACTGTGGGTTTTTGTCTTGTCAGAAAGTACATATAAACATTGTTATATCTCATATCTACTACTTCTGTCAGCATTGTTTTCTCTCCAAAAGATAACTGGCCATCCTTGCTTATCTTGCATATTGAATGAAAAATAGGTATCAAATCAGTGGAACTAGCTGTAAATGGAACATGAAACGCTTAGAAAGGGGCAACTACTGACCTAACACTTATGGCATAATCTTTGTATCAAAAACCAAAACCAAAGTAGTGTTTCAAAGATTATTATACTGATTATTCATTCATCCTTTAATAAACCCCAAATTTAGGTGTGCAGATCCTACAGCACTCCTAATATTCCCCAAATGAATAATCCACATAAGACAAACAAGAATGGAAACCTCTGATTCTTATAAATCACATTGGTAGGCAACCAAACAGCACAACCTGTGAGTGTTCTTGTTTATGAATTTATATGAAATCTCTTGGAAATTCCTAAGAAAGTAAGAAAAATACAATTTTTAGGTGTTGCATATGCTAAATGGATAGGACAGTTATTAATATGGATATCTGATATAAGTTGTGGCGGCTGTTTCTAACCATATTTTAAGAGAACGAAAAACAGTGAGGACAGGCTGAAGTCAAATTGTTATAGCCATATAATGCTAGGAAGGCTATTCTTAGGGAAAAAAAGCTGCCTAAAAATTAATACAGTTTCATTCTTAAATCAAAACCTATTCTTAATAAAGTATGTAATGAGTATGAAACACAAACTTGATTGTCTTTAGTTAGAGCAGAACAGGGTAATTTACTGAATAAAAACTTCAACAAAATCTCATTGTGGTGGTGCATTCCTACCTCCTTCTTGGGCTGCACAATCACCTCAGAAATACATGTGAGCCTTGGCCTTGAGCTCATCACAAATATTATCTGTTCCCATGAACTGATGTTGGCTAACGAGCCAACTGTTTCTTAATGAACAGTCTTGAGAACTCATTTTTCTTGCCTGAACTAATGAAATAACCTGAGCAGAACAACGGTTTTGTTATCCAACCTTTAAAGAAATTTACTGACCCAAATTGTAGCCAAGATGGAAAGTTACTATGACTAAAGCCAATTGCCTTGTGACCCTGGAAGCAGCAGTCCTAAATTGAGACCTGTTGAGCTCTCCAGGACCACAGCAGGACATGGACAGCATCCTTCCTCTGCAGGTGAGCCATCCCAGAGCCAGTGAACTCCCAAATTTGCTGTACATGGGAGAGTGCTGGCCAACACATGTGAAAATGACATGAGAAATTTAAATGTTTAATGAACACTGCAGCACATGTCGCTGGGAATCAGTCAGGCAGTCATCTCCCAGACTGTTTTGAAAAATGATCAGACACTTTTCATGTAACAATCCTTGTTGTTCTTATGGATTGATGTAAAAAGAAAAAAATTTCTCTGGACCCATATGTTGTCCTCTAAACGCTTTTTTTTTTTTTCTTTGCTTTCTGTTGCACATAGACAAATTATACCTAGATAAAACAATGGGAGTTTAATCTCTATGCACCTCACCATCCTCTGCTTGGGTGTAGGGGCTGAAAGACCCCAGGGACTCTGAAGATTTAATTTAAAGTATAGTAAGTGAAAGCAAAAATTCTCTAACCTTCAGAAGCTTGGAAAAAATTAGCTATTCCTGGCAAATGTATTAATTATTTCACAGAATTTAAACCATGAGCTTGTAGCTCCTCCAAGGGGAGAAAACGAGGGGACAAAGTGTTGCTCACCTGTTGCTCACCTGCATTATGTTCCTAAAAGGAGGAGAAGGATTAGTTGTGCATTAGCAAACTCTCAAAGAATGTTTATATTAATACATAAAAACTGATTCTGAGTTTTAGAAATTAGTTGGGCAGCTTTAGAAAGCAGTTTTAGAGGAAATCTTTAGGGTTCATTCCAGCACTCTTACTTATATTATGTATTTCCTTCCTTCAGAAACTGCCTGACCCATCGTTAAAGATAAAGAATGTGGCTCTGGACATTTAAAGCTTTAAAACTCAAAGACATAAAATTTTAAGGAAACATTTTTTATTAAAGGCCAATTTCAGTTCAGAGTATCTTTCTCATTTTGAACACCCCCTTTGCAGGATTAGAGCCTAAGAAAATAGTTTACATTACTCACTCTCAATCTATGCCTCCTATGATCTGAGAATGAAACCACTGCTTATTCTTTTGATTCCTCCAACTTTCTCATTAAAAAACCTATTTTATGTGTCTTTGTAATTCAAAATTATGACTGTTAAAATGTTAAATGATAAAATGGTCTCTTCAACAATCAAGATTATGTTTTCTCAACAGATGAGTCCAGACAGAATAGTTCAGTCATTTCTAGTAATAAAACTTATAAATGGGTCAGGCCACTTGTTATCATAATGTTAACAATTTCATTGTTCGAAATGAGGCTAGCACTTCCATTTTATTAAGTATTTAAAAAATATCATTGTAAATGAATGCAAATTAATTCACTGTAAATTAATTTTTTTGTTTGGGGTAGGTTTGTTTTTTTGTTTGCTTGGGATTTTTTTGTTGTTGTTGTTTTAATTTTTTTGGCTTTTTTTTTTTTATATTTGTCTGAAAATCCACACAGGTTTGGCCTTATGATAAATCTGAAAAATTGCAGGTTTTGCTTGCTCAATTGAGACAAGTTACATTTTTAGTACTTGATTTTCTCTGTGATTCTACTTCTACTGCATATGTTTCCACCTGGATGAATTGACCTGTCCTTGCAACTGCAGTTTTGAGATGCAGCAGATTATTAGGTCATTAAAAATCAGTGGAGCTTAGGCAATGTATATGCTGAGGAGAAAAGGCAGAGCCAGGCAGTATTGATGAAAGTACATTCATTACAAAGGAAGGAAAAGGTTGGAACTATTGACAGGAAAGCGATAAAAGAAAATTAATTTCTTCAACTACTCTACACGGGTACAGCTGGTACAAATAAAGACTGAAAGAGACTAAGAATTTATTGGCATTAAAGCAAAACGTTGCACCTTGGGGACTCAAGTGTAGAAGTTAGCTTAAGACAACTTAAAGACAGTGAAAAAAACCTGCAATCAACTGGCTTGAGGAAGAGACTAAGACTGGGAACTGTGAGGACAGGTAAGATGGTACTCAGGCATAAGAGACGGGAATCAAGGCGGCCATCTGCCTATAATGATCAAATATTCTAAAAAGTAAGAAACTTTTTTTTTTTTTTATTTTGCACACTTGGTCAAGTGAGTCAGTGCTTTGCAGAAAGATTTTCCCCTTAGCTTGCTTTCTTCAACACACCTGTACTTGGAAAAATATCAAATCACGTTTTGCTTAGCAGCTACTTGACTCAAAGTGTATCAAAACATACTGCTTTCATAAAGTCTCCAGGGAAAATTTTCAGCCTCTGTTTATTTATGGGTTTTAATTTTGTTGAGTTTTTGCTGCTCATAAAATGTATTGCTGTTTGTAGCATTGCTGATGACAAGACACCAGTATTTGCCTCTCTAAGGAAAGCACTTCCTATTCAAGCAATTATGAACCATGGCTCTGACCACTCAGTCACTGACCGTGACTGAATGGAATTACTTTCACCATAAATCTACAAAAAATTATGATTTCTTCCTGTTAAAAGGGCTCGTCTACCCACTGTTCTTCAACCCTTCCCTTTCCTGATGACAGACCTAGGCACAGTTTAGGGGGAAGTGTATTTCAGGCACTGTCATGTCACACAGTAGACTGTGAGATCATTTGGCCTCTACGTAAAACATAAATTAGACCCCACTCTACAGAAAGAAAGGTGAAATTTTCACCTCAGGATAAGTTTTCAGTATTAACTAATGAGTCTTCTCAGAAATCTCCAAGAGTGAATGGTAACTGGGTCCTGATGAAATACTACAGGTCAAGAAGCCTGGGGATTTTCCCAGTAATGCTACCAACAACATAACTCCCGATCAGGAGATTCAGCTTATCTGAGAAATTCCCAGAGTGTTTTGTGCTGTCACATACACACAGACAAAAAAGGAAAAGGTAATTTTATCCACTAATGATGATCAGACCACCTTAAAATTTGAAATGTGGTCACAGAATAATTCAATAGCATGGAAAATATGCAAGATTGAATAGACAATGGCCATGCTTATTTAATTTTAATTTTTAAAATGCAAATTCTGAATGTTGTGATGACTAAAGTAACATCCACTTTGAAGGAGACTGCTCTGAGAAAGACATTTTAAAGGTCTTTAAAGATCTTTAACACCTCTTCTAACCTAAACCATTCTATGAAATGCTCTATGTTCTAAATTGTATTCTCAAAAACTCCATGTGGAGAAAAACTATTAAACGTATAAACAGAAAAGCTGAATGGAAAGAGGTGAATTACTTCTTAGCTAAGAGAAATGCAAATGGATTATCCAAAAATGTACTGAATTATTTTTTAGCATGTCATACAGGAGATTGAGATAGAAAAATAGACTGCACCCCATTCCCCTCCGGCAACAGACAAATCAAGAAACAAATATCAGAAGGTATCCTGCTAACATACAAATGGAGATTTCAAGATTAAGATTACAGAAATGCAGGCCAAAAGCAAAAAGTAGAGGGAAAAAATCTAGAGTTTTCTTTTGTTTTTGTGGTTTTTGGCTTTTTTTTCCATTTTCACATCTATTTCATAGTGAATTCTACAGCCTTATAGTTCAAAAAACCATGAAAATATATAAATGTGGTTCTATCATTCTGTAAGAAAAAGTAGCCTTCTCTTTTCAGCATCCCATTCAGTTATTTCTTCCTTTTTTTTCTCCCTATTCTCTCTCTCTCCTGCTATTGTTGTCAGCAAAATCTGTGTTATCCCATAGCATAAAAAAAACTTCCCATCTTCTCAATAAAAATATTTAACTTCAAAACTCTTTTTATATTTCCACAAAGTGCAATACCAAAATGTCTTCAAAAGCATCAACAGCCTCAGCAATTAACTTCAACATGATATATCTCGAAGACAATTTTTTATTTTGAGAAATAAAGATTCTGAGGCAAGAGCCAATTAGTGGATATACTACACACTTTCTGTGAAACTGAGGATGAGGTCCTGGAGAATTCAGAGTATTCAACAGCATGTGTTGAATTGTGCCATTAGAGGTGGAAGGAATTATAAAAATAGGTGGTTTTGCAATGTCATCTAAAGCCTCAGTAGTCAAATTTGCTTGAATAAGATGAATATCCCATTCATGGCTCTTACGCAGTTTATCCATTTTGTATTTAAACTCTCCCAAAATGTATTTTAGTTTCTATTAAAGAGGTTCGCCTTCTTCAATGGAAACCACTGCAATGAATATGTTTTCAATTTAAAATTAAAAACCAACCAAAAGGCTGTTACAGAAAATGATCAAGTAATTTAATATTTGGGGTTTTTTTTTAATAATTCTGTAGTGTAACTACCTTTCTTGTAGCTATATGCTCTGAATAATAAATCAAAAGCTGTGAATAAGTCAAAATTATAACTACTTATATCACAAAGGGGTTTTTCTCCTCTCCTGAATGCAGAGCTTCAGGTTTATAAATTGGGTATTAATACAGAAAATACTAAAATACTTCCAAAAGATAAGAATGGGAACTACGAAGAAGTCCTTCTGGAATACTGAAAGCTATATAGAAAACTTTCTTAAATGCTCACAGAAAGCAGTAGCTGGATAGAAGAACAGGATGAAAATCCACTGATGACTTCTAAATAAAAAGATGCCATCTCCAGGTGAAGAAATTTCTGAGCCACAAATCAGTGAAGAATGAGTAAGTGACAATAGTCAGATGGAGTCAGATACAATTACTAAAGAGTTGGGCATGAACCAGTGAGTTACAAACTTCTAAATTCTCATTATAAAGACAATGTACAACTAATATGTAGCTTTGTAGATGCAAAATTCCTGACAGACACTAGTAATTCTGAAACTGTCAGTTTAAAAACACATCATAAATGTGCTGTTTTGAAACCATATTCTTATCTTTATTCTTTCTTTCTTTCTCAATGCTTGCTTTCATCTTCCCCTTTGCGTTTCTAGTTGAGATCTAGTGAAAAGCAATTTCATAATTCTGGAATTGCACACTTGTTGAGATTTATTTATTTATTTACTCGTAATACATTCTTCTAGAAATAAATTAACTATTTTTGCTCCTCAAATAGTTACCAGAACGTTAAAGGAGAATCTCCAAATATTTAATCAAATAATTTTTCCTGATATTGCTATTATGGCAGAAAATAATTATAGGTGCCTTACAGTTTGAATTTTTCCAAGCAATATTATCCTTCCCATATCGTATATAAATGTACTCATATTTACTAAAATATAATGCATGATTCTAAGCTGTAGGTATTAAATAGCATATTCATTGCAGTTGCCATCATGTATATTCACAGAAAGGGGAAAAAAAAAAACAAAACCAACAGGAGCAAGGCTAAAGAGTGAAAGGAAAAACAGAAAACTAGGAGGCTAAAGATGAACAAGTTAAAACTTGGTTTAAGCCCTCATTGTAGAAGAGAGATTTTGAGACTGAACTTAAAAGGGACAGGAGAACCATGAAAAAACAAGAAGAAGCAAAAGATGGCACGGCATAACAGAGAAAGCATTTCCTTGGTGACGTAGGGAAGACACAAGAGCACTGTGATTAAGAGTGTGAATAGAAGTAAATGAGATCAGAGAAATACTGAAGGTAATTTTTAGGACTAAAGATATTGGACAGAAACTGAATGTATTCTGGAAGGGAGTAGTCAATTATAAATAGATTAGAGGACACTTTTAAAAAGGTAATCTCTACTGAACAAAATGACATTGAGGGGTTGGAGTAACACACAACACATACTGTGCTATGGAATTGTACTTTGTAATTTATTTGGCAAATGAAATTCAGGTGGGAAAACTTATGCAAACATGTAGTCATTCCTTGTTATCATACCTCAATATCTTTCAGAATGGACAAAATGCTGTAGAATCTTTATTTTTTTGTTCATATTGTTAAATTCAAAATTAGGAAGTCCCCTCATCTACTGACAGTCTTGGACTTGCATCTCAATTTACTGCTCTCTGTATATGATGCTCCTGACACAATCATGATTTTTTTTTTTATTTTATAAAGCAATCTTTAGAGCTTATCTCCCCCCTTCTCCCTTTTCTGGTTTATGTTTTTTGTTTGTTTCTGACAGACAATAATATTATTTTAAAAATTCTTTTGTTGGTACTCCAGGAGCAATGTATTAAAATACAAAATAGAGAAAAATCAATATTAGATTTGCTTTATTTTTGAGCCCCCTCCCCCCAAAAAAACCTCAAACAATTAAAAAAAAAAACCCACAGAACTGAAATTGATATGTGTTGTCCAACAAACAAAGCAAAGCACAAACCACTTCAAACTACCAGACAGAAGACTTTTCAAATGGAAAGTTAGGAAAATGGTTTACTTATAGAGTGAAGAAATATCAACCTTATTATGTAAGAATTGGCAATTCAGAAGCTGATACAAACAATATACTGGACCAACAGGTCTTAAGCCAATTGTCATTTTGTTCAAATGAAGATAAAAGAAGCACTTTTGGTAGAAACTGCAAATATTGTGATGTTTGATAGGATGAAAATACCAAAGAGAAATCTGGAGAGATTACAGCTGAAATAAAGAAGGTAGGAACATGTAAACCTGGAAGACTGCCTATATAAACATCAAACATAAAACTTGCCTTTCATACTTTCACCTGTCTATTTTTTGTGGTTTCAACTTCCTCTAAGCACAGATATATGTATATATTAACAGTAGCTAGGCTTTAACTTAAACCAGATCTTTACTCTTTTCTTATTCATGCTTAGGAGGTAAACATATTTTTTTCAAAATACTTTCCAAAGTACTTGCAAAAAGTTCTCATAACAAATTGCATAAGAGATTGCTACTGTTTTCAAGTAATAATTTTGATTTTTTGATTTTTTAAAAAAAAATCCATTTTTGGAAAATTCCACTCTTTTAAAACATACACCTTTTTTGTAAATTTTGATGCCTCACTACATCATCCACAGTTTATTTTAACTATTGTTTTTGCTCTAATGACATCACTATTAAACAACTAAAACTTCATTTTTTTATTTTTAAGAATTATTTATTACATCAAAATATATCTATTTTTTCTTTGCTACACCTTAATTAATTCCTAACAAAACAAATTCCATCTGTACAAACACCATGTTGTCCCATACAATTTTTATATTTTTGAAGTTCATATTTTTGCTATGTGTTATCATTCTTTCGGGACTGGAATTTTTAAACAAATTTTCAACATCTAAAAAATTGTTTGTCACTCTCCACTCCAAATCTATTTTTCTTATAAAAGGTATTGTTTATTCCCCCTTTTCCCTTAGCCCACTGATTTCCACAGGCTAACATACCTGTATTAATAATGTTGATTAAAATAATTATAAATCTTAGAAAACTATAAAGCAAAATTCTTTAATACTACTGTATATAGAGACAGATGCCTTTGCTGTAGGAAATAAACACGGAAATCTAAGAATATTTTCTTTTCAAGACTTGGATCTAAAATTTGTACATGCAGACCAAAACTAAAAACTGCACTTTGCAGTATCTTAGAGGGAGAGTGTTCTACACAAGCATTACAAGGCACAGCTTCTATTGTATCAAAATCATTGAGGGAAAGAAAGATATCAACACTTTCACGATCAGTAGAGATCAGCAATCTGGCCTTCCAAATGTCACCACTTCAGATAAGCATGCAGATCTCCCTGCCATACAAATATGAACTAACAAAACCTACAGCACTTCCTACGGACCCTGAAAACAGACAACTCCAATGGAATGGTTAAATACAACAGGCAAAAGGAAAAATGGCTATCCACTATCTCACAGAGCAATGATTTAGGCAAAAGGACATTCCAGAAGCAAAAACTCACATTGGCTCTGCATGGGAGCAGGGAATTAATTTTCCCTTTACTTCTCAAAATCAATAGAACCATTCGTAACACACCAAAAATATTTTACATTTTACAATGAAGAGTATTACATGCAGCTGGGGCACGAAAGTTTTCTCCACAGAGGTCTTAACACTTTCTACAGAAGTAAAACACAAAGCTGTTTTCTCAAAGTTGCAGCTGCACTTGGGAACAGACATTTTAAAGGCACAATGCAGATTCTGTGCACATTTTTTAAAGCTATCTTAATTTAAAACCCTCATCGGTTTTATTTCAGCTGTATAGAATTCAACCATGTGATGGTGTAAGATAGGACAGGAAATTTAAAAGTATTGTAATTAAAACTCAATGACTTTTAATTGGAAAATAAAATCCTTAATGTATTCATAATATTCATATATGTTTAACCACCATATGTTTCAGAGGTAATCCTCTGAAAGCCATTGTATGTTGAAGTGAGTGTATCCTGTCACACTGCACAGAAAGTCAGAGAAACACGATGAAACTGTTGGGGCCAAGGGAGCTTTTCTCATTGATGAGAGCCAGCAAAGCCATTGAACAAGAGGCTCTAAACTAAACTTTCTCTCCTGTTCCTGAGCACAGGAATAAAATGTGCTGCTGTTGCTGCTACATCAATATTGCAAGATTTCTTTGGATTAGGGGTTTGGGGTTTTTTCTCATGTTGGTAATAATTCTCAGTGGGACACACAAAAAATTATTAGGTTACCCTACAACCAGACAATCTCATCTTTGATGTCTTTTAATCTTACAAATGTCAAATCTAGATAAATTATTAAGAGAAATTCTTAATAAACTTAGTTTTAAAATAAAGTTATAATATCTAAAATGATGAAGGAAGACTTTATACTATTGAGAAGTTCACATGCTATACAGAGATGAGCAAAATTTTAACAATAATGCTGTTTGTAATGATGCTATAATTTTGTCTCTAGAAAATTACTTTAAATTGCTTTTATGTATTAAACTGCCCTGTTGATTTGAGAAGTTTTTCAAAAGATATGAGTTCTATTTTTTTTTTTTGCATTTCAGAGGTTTTAATAGATGCAATGAAAGAGTGCAAAGAGTTAATTGCTTGCTTTCTGAATCTCAGACCAAATTTACTTTTTTTGTGTGCATAAAGTAAAAGGCCTTTCTTAAGTGTTTGAAATGGGGATGCATAAGTACTTAAAATTGTACCCATCCTCAAATTACTTCAATTTTAGTCCTCAGATTAGGAAAAAATGAACACCAGTCTGTTTACCAGAAAGGATTTTCATTAACATGGTGTCCTATGTTTTACCTTGCCCTTCCTTTGCATCAAATCCACTGCTGATACAAGCAATTCTGCACTGTTGCCTAACATCTACAGGCCAGAAGGGGGATTCAAATTTACTAATGTACTATTTTACATATCGTGGATATAAAAAAAATAAAATGTTCACAGTAAATGAACATGTGTCCTTATTTGCTGTATCTACATCCATCATTAACAAACCTTACACATACTTTATGTTCAAGAGACTCAGTGGCACAAAATTACTTAAAAAGAACATTTTAAAATGTTATCCTATGTATCTTATTGTGGGCCTTGAAGATTAAGCTATTTAGCAACCATAGAAAAGAGGTTTCTTTCCAAAATGAGAGGCAAAAATATTTGAAACTGCAAAATTCAGTGAAATTAAATGAATCCTGTCACTCATATTGACAAGATTTTAAATTTGGCAAGACCAGATTTTCAGTACAGGTTAGAACTTTTAAATAGGCTTTTCTAAAAAAGAAGTACTTTTATCACTGTCCAAATTTAAAATTAAGAATTCTTGTTAAATGTGCTGTTAAAAAAAAAAAAAAAAAAAACACAAAAACAAAAACAAACAAAAAAACCAGATGGAACTTAAAACAGCACTGAAGCTAGTTAAAAACACCTAAAGATAACATGTAAGAAAAAAGCAGTCTAGGTAAAAGTGTATTCCTGAAAGTATGTACAGTTGTCTGTTCAAAAACACATTCACCAACAATGTAATCAGGAAATGACTGGTATAACATTTTCATGTTTCTAATAAGAAAAAAATATTACAGAAACCTTTCATTTTAATGCAAATCAAGTTTAATTATTAGAAAATGTGTTTTTCTTAATTATATCCAACCAGTTATAGGTACACTCGTGATTATGACATTATCAATTTATTCAGTTACTGGATTCAATCTGAATATACAGCAGATATATTTTATCTAGGAATTTTAACTTCATGAAAAACATGTTACCCTTTCTTATCAGTCAGTAAGGAATACACTAACAGATCACATGGGAAATTCCATGTTACATTTCCAGTGACCCTTGTTAAACAAGCTTTACAGCTATTTTAAGGAAAAAATTTTGTTGACAAAGTCTTACATAAAAATAAAGGTTTCTCTCATATGTTTTAAAGTCAAAGTTAAAAAGGGATGGGAAAGTCAGTAAGTAATTACTTTTTTATGACAAACTAAAGAATTGTCATTACCCATTAGAGGTGGAAAACCCCTCACCTTTCACTAATGAATGCAAACAGGAACTTGTACAGGGATTAGAGAACTGTGCAAAGATGTTTGGAGCAGAGGCAGCTGAAAGCCTGAAATTGCACTTCTGAGCTCCTGGGCTGATTCTTGCCACTTGCCAGCTACAAGCAGCTGGGACTGGTTGTAAGTTTTGCTAACAAATGGTCTAGACATGGTTTAGCATGCTCTAAATCCTGCCATTATTGAAGAGGCAGAAGAAAAAAGCACTCCTGGTGAGGCTCATCATGAGTTGTGCTTCTGCTCAGAGACTGTTTAGACTGGGAAAGCTGCAGTCTCATGGCTATGCAAAGATCACCTGCTGACAAAAAGAAGCATCCTTAAAAGAATTTGTGTCATGGAAGAGAATGGGATTTGGAAATAAGATGGAAAAGATGCTGACTAGAAGAAAGATCCTGTAGATCAGAGAATTATAGAATATCTCAAATCAGGGTGGATTGGTTCCATCTCTCTGCTCCTCACAGGGCTACATAAACTTAAATTGTATGACTAGGAACAACACCCAGGCTTTGCTTGAACTCTCACAGGCTTGGTGCTATGACCACTTCACTGGTGAGCCAGTTCCACCCAGTGACCATCCTCTCAGTCAAGAGCCCTTTCCTCATGTCCACTCTGAACTTCCCCTGATGCAGCTTCATAGCATTTCCTCCTGTGCTGCTGCTGGTCAAGAGCCAGATGTGTGGAGACAAGTAGCAGATGATGCCTAAGAATTTTGGGCAGTGATGTCCAACATCTGTAAATGCAAAGCAGTGGCAGAGCTCAACCTGACAGCTGGACCAGCAGCAACCTCTCTGCCCCAGCAGGGAAGTTGAGATCTCATGAGCTCAGCCCTGGGGCAAACCAAATGAATGAGTGTGTGAAATAAAGTAGACTAAAAGCTCTGATATATTGGAAACTAGAACCACTACAAGTTATCACTTTACCCATAAGAGTACTAACATTTTTGACAACAAAATCTCTTGAAATAGAATCTACAGTAAACAAAACAAAACCAAAAAAAAAAAAACCCCACAAAAACAAAAAAACCCAACCAAACAGAAACAAACCACACACACAAAATAAGTTAGAACTTCTGCTGGTGGCTACACACAAAGCAGTGACAAGAAACAACTGTCATCTTGACAGACCTCCAGGCTCAGACAAGAAGCCATCTATTTTCCAGACTGTTATTGAAACTATAAAACATATATAAACACACTTGAAAATGTCTGCTTCATCATTTTTCAAACTGTTCCTTGAACACATGGCATCCTGGAGAGCTCCCTAAGAAATACAGAAGACTTGCACTTAGCTTGATTTTTCCATCTCTGCTTTTCTGTGTTCTGACCTCTGATGGCAAATTTTGCTATTTTATTATGCCTAGCCTGAACACTAGGGATTTTATTTAGCTCTACAGAAACAGTTCCTAGCTTTCTGAAAGTTTCTATTTAAATGACAATACCCAGGCTAACACCTGGGACTATCATTATACTCATTGCCCAAATTACATCCATCATGATCTAGTGACTAAATGTGCAGATAATTCAGTATTTCTGCAGTTTCCCAAATTGTACTTAATATTATGCTATAAATCCCTCCAATGCTGGCACAATGGGATATTTTATGTTATAAGTATCTTATATTAGCAATACTATGAAAAATTTGGAAGTAAACTTCTATTTCGCTGCATTTAACTGTCTTCTGATGCCTCTCCAAAAGAGGACTACACCATAAGGTAAACAGGACAGTATTTAGATCACAGCCTCTAAGTAAAAGAAATACCTGGTCTAGTACAGAGGAGAGCAATAAAGCAATCCTGTGATGCTGTACCACTAAATTCTGTGGCATAGATGAATCCTGAAAAGTCCCAGAAAGGCGGTCTCACAGCAGTTTTAAAGAAGTTAAATTGTTGGCAGGAGACCAAGAGTGAGGCAAATTAAGGGTCTAGAAAACCACCATTCTCAAGGGCAAGACTGCCAGAAGGGTTCTGTACTGTGGGAATAAATTCAACTTAATAGCATAAAGAGATTTTAGTGACTTTTAAAGATAATTAATATAGTTATGAACTGTCCAACAAAGTGCCATACAGAAACTGGGTAAGATTCACATTAAAAAAAAAAAAACCTAGAAAACACGAAAACTGCATTATAATATTTCTGTAAAACACAAGTAAGGACTGGATGGTAAGGAATTTCTCACAAACCAATAATGACAAGGCTGAAGCCTGAGGTGAAACCACTAATTCTTAGGACCCAAATCACATCATTATGTGCCAGCAAATACGGTCCCTATTTACCACTGCTTCATCTCAAATTATTTCAATTCAAATACACTGAAGCTTTACTAACTAACCTCTAAACTTAAAGGTTAAACAGTAATTCTGCACACAAACTGTATTTCATACAATGTGGAATGAAGAAAACAAAACTCCTGCTAAAAGAACAAAAATCAACAATCATAGAGATCAATGGACTTGATTTTGAATAGATAATTTAAGGCAGCCAAACTCACACACTCACCTTTCTGACAGGACCTGTCAGAAGCTTATTTACAGAAGCACCGATCTCAAAATACTCACAGATTTTATTCATTCCCATTTTTTCAATGCTTATATTTTCAGCACTGTTTTTTTCAATAGGAATAGAGGTTGCCCCCACTCAGATTCCTGGTGACACTGAGTTGGGTTGGCAGATTGATCTGCTGGAGGGTGGAAAGCCCTGCAGAAGGATCTGGACAGGTTGATTGATGGCCAATTGCACGAGGTTTAACAGGCCAAATTGCACCTGGGTCACAATAACCCCAGGAAAGTCTTGAGGCTTGGGACAGAGTGGCTGGAAAGGTGCCTGGAAGGAAAGGACCTGGAGATGTTGGTCAGCAGCAGCTGGACATGATCCAGGTGTGCCCAGGGGCCCAGGAAGGCCAATGGCACCTGGCCTGGATCAGCAATAGTGTGGCAGCAGGACCAGGGCAGGGATTGTCCCCCTGTGCTCGGCACTGGTGAGGCCACACCTCAAATCCTGTGTCCAGTTTTGGGCCTCTCACTGCAGGAAAGGCACTGAGGGGCTGGAGTGAGTGCAGAGAAGGGCAGCAGAGCTGGGGAAGGGTCTGGAGCACAGGTCTGATGAGGAGCAGCTGAGGGAGCTGGGGGTGTTTGGCCTGGAGAAAAGGCTTGGGGGAAAACTTGGGGACCTTATTGCTTTCTACAACAATTTGAAGAGAGTTTGTAGTGAGGTGGAGGTTGGCCTCTTCTCCTACATAACAAGTGGTAGAAGAGGAGGAAATGGCTTCAAGTTGTGCCAGGAGAGGTTCAGATTGGAGGACATTGGGAAAAATTTTGTCACTGTAAGGGTTATCAAGCACTGGTACAGTCTGCCTAGAGAAGTGGCAGAGTCACCACCCCCAAGGAATTTAAAGGACCTGTAGAACAAGTAAAAATGAAAGCAGTGAGATAGGAGTTTTTCCTGGGATCAATACTAGCAATTGCTCTGATAAACAAAAATGGAAATTAAACACAGCATTCTTCTTGGTCAGGTGTTCAATGAAATAAATCAATAGCTCAAACCCCAGTGCTTTCATAAATATAAACAGAAGATAATGAGTAGATTTAAATTAGGATTTTGAAATGTCTCCGAAAATTACTAGAGGATCCTTTTATTTGTGAGTTAAGCTGGATATTTGTTAGTGAAGTCTTATTACAGAGAATGCATACAAGACAAATTACAGACCTGCAAATTCAGGCAAGCCTTCTGTAATTGCCAAGCACTAACTTCCATCCAAAAACTTTCATAAAAACTGAAAACATAAATGTTTTCTGTTGAACCTTTTTTTAGTCTTCATTCAGGAAATTCAAGGATTCAGGTTTGAAAAGTAGATTCTTGTCCCAAGATCTTCATGAGTTTATGAAAACTGTCTAAGTAAACAAGGTAAAGGAGAAAAACCTTTCTTGAATTTTAGCAGAAAATCTGTTATTCATGTTACCTCTGGCATTTGAAAATGTTTCACTGGTTCAAGCAGAAGTGGTGAAGCACTGACTGAACAAGAAGGCACTGAGTGAACAGGTTTGCAGAGCAATGATTGCCCTTGAATTTGAGGAATGTCAGAGTTAAAAAAAAGCAAAACTTGTCTGGCCACAATTTGCACAATGGAAATACTTGCAAGGTCTTGCAAGTACCCTCCTGAGTGACAAAGTAAGAAATCAGAAAGTAAGGGTGAATTTGAAGACACACAAGTTGTGAAGCTACTAGGAAGAGTGAAGATGAGGAAAGAGAAATGAAGTGAAATGTTACATAAAAGAAAAGACAAGGGTAGAAGATAGAAGAGGAAGAACCTTGACAAATGATGGTGTGAAAGGAAATGCTATTCCTTCTTGCCAATACTGAGCTCAGAGAATCACAATTCATATCTCTTACAATTTCTGACAACTGACATATGAAGCAAATGTATGCCATGTATCAAAAGCCATATTTGGTCAAATTTGAAGGATCGTGATCAAAATCTTTGGAAGGAGGACTTACTTAATTATGACTGTTTTGGGGAAAATATAATATTCAATTCCTGCAAGCTGAAATTTCGCAGAGATTGAGAAAAAAAAGAATCATTCTGTGATTTTAACAGAAGACCAAAATACTTTGTGAAAATTGCTTCTCTATGACAGCACCAAAAATACCATTGAAATTGGCAGGCAACAGTCAACTAAATCTAATAAACTTTTCTTTGATGACTAGATGGAAATTAGAGTTACCTCCTAAAACTTTATAAAATGCAAGAGAAAAAAAAGTTGAATTTCTCCTGATTTCTTTATTTCTTTATTATTCTTTATACTTTAGTCCCCTAGAGAAATAGATTTTCCTGAAAAGCTTAAGGCAGCTGCATTATTTATAATGGTATCCAAAAATCATAATATAACTGGCAGAAAATTGAAATGCTACTAAGAAATGAAAAGGAAAAAATATTTTTTTATTTAGTTAGAATAGATGGGATTAAGTTATACCAGCCCCATGTATCTGGAGAAAAAATTATGAGCCACTATTTACCCAGCATTATAAACTTGCTTTAACAGATAGACAACAGCTCTTTAAGAAATACATAGCTAAAGGCAAAAAAATAACCACTGACTAATAAATCCATGTATTGATTTGGGATATTAATTACTATGTATATAATTCAAGTTTATCTTGATTATAATGAGAATTTGCCTGGTGGTTTTCCCAAAGGAATCTTAAGTGAATGCTTTCCATTTGTTAATATCTGTTGTGGCTGTAGCACAATTTGGCTCAGATTCTGGTTAGATCTTCAGCTCCTGCCATATTGGTAGAATTATAATATTTGCATTTATTCTTGCATGAAAGTGTAGTAAATGAAGCTTCCAAATTCAAGAAGAACTGAAAACTGGAATGCAAGAAGAGGACTGGATCAAATTATATCTTAGTAAATTTCAGCAACCATGCTTTGTGTAAAAATGACTTCATTTATTTCAGTTTATGCATTACTTTTGATGGTGGAGGTGCTGAAAAAACCTGCAACTGATGACAGTAAAAGTACCTGAAGAAAAAAAATCTATCCTGTATAATAACTTGTCATTACTCTAATATATCTGTATAGTGCCTAAGTAGAACAATTACAATTGCTTTAACCATCTTGCTTCAAAGCTGTGTGACTCATCACTGCAACACATTTGATGTTAGAGTAACTTAGGCAGGGCTCATGCTTGTGTGCTCAGGCTTTCTGTCCTGGAGTATTTAAAGGAAGTCATTATTCAATAAAATACCTGTCACTTGAACAGTAGATTTGAATATGGTGTTGAGTAGAAGTATAATTTTGCAATTGATTTTTAGATGTTAGACAGAATTAAGTACCTAGAGGCAAACTCTAACTGTAGCACCATATACACACAGATCTTTTCTCCCTGAAGTAATGAAAGGAAATCACATTGCAGTACACAATATGACCTTTGGGTCTCATACTTGTCAAAAGTTATAAAAATTCAACTACTGAAATTCTCATTATAAGGATTACTTGAAACAAGTTTTATTAAACCACCCCAGCTATTTAAAGGTAAAAATAAAAATAAAACAAATAAGTAAAAAATCAAATATAACCCCTTAACCTCAGTACCAGCAAGATGCCATTTGTGATAAAAATTACCAACTGTTGTAATCTAATAACACAGGATAAAATTTAATACTTGTTTCACCTTTTTTTCCAACTACAGTAACCTTCTGAGAAATGCCATCATTAACTATTTTCTTTAACTGGAAGGGTAAGAAAAAGAGAGAAAGCCAATGGTTCTTTTTTTTTTTCTGTAACTGAACCTGAGGCTGTAATATAATAGATGCCAAATATGGCTTATGTTAGATTTGTTCTTCTAATACTTTTTTAAGGCAATATATGTACTATTTTAAAAAATGACTGAACAAAGAAGGAAATTTATGATTCTGAAACAGCAGTGCTTGAATGTTAATCAACCCCTACAATCAGCACAACAGCTATTGCCAGCCATGCAGAAATAGACAGGAAAAAGTAAACACTCGACAGAAAAAAGTCCTGGAAAAAGCAGGTCATTAAGATCAGGTAGAAGCAAAGTGCACGAGCTCTTTCACTCCAAGCACGAGCTTAACAAAACAACTCTCTCAAAAAATTGCAATATTGACAGACCTGTGGAGGAACCTGCCTCCTTTTTTGGTCAGGGGTTGTGACATACACCGCTTGTGCGTACGCGTAACTTTTGAACCGCGGTTTAGGAGAAGGCGAAGGTCCCTGGGGTACACTGACTGTGATCTATGAATAAATTAGAATGTACACATGGGTAGGAGCATGGATTGTAGAAGTAAGTATTGATTTCAAGAGCAGCTGAAGAAAAAGAAGCAGGAAGGTCATTTTTCAAGGACAGTGTTGGTATTCAGCAGGCAAAATGGGATGGTATTAAGGAAACCTCTCATTTAATCTGACACCCTTTCCAAAAGCAACAAACTGTCAGGACTCAACACCAGCAGAATACCAATATAAAGTGAAGCTTTTTTATAATTTACAAGGAGAGGCTCAAAAAGCAAGTGATCTTTTGTCACACCTTGAATAAACAGAGCCAATATTTATCTGCTCAGTACTCTAAAAGAGAGTGAGCATCCCAAACCCAAGCATAGAGATTAAATTCAGAGAAGTAAACTAGGCTAAAATGCACTAAACACTTCAACAGAAGCTGTCTGATGGTTTCAGTAAAAACAAAAACTGACATTGCAATCATAAATAAATTCCAATTATTACGTGAGTTTTTTGAGAGGACAACAGTAAACTGAGAAGAGTTTATTTTAAAGTGCAGGTCATCTTAAATAAAATGCTAAAAAATTAAAAACGTATTATGACTATGGATAAAGGCCAACATCCATTCTCTAAAATGGTAAAGATGTTTTATCTACTTTTAAATGTAGGACTCCCCAAATTTGTTTTCCCTTGAGGTGTCCTGCCACCATCAAAATGCACAATGCTGGACAACTGAAGTGCAAAGCACTTACTTGCTGAATAGTAATTTTTAAAACAGTCTGGTGTGAGATGAAAACCAGTATGAAAGGACATGCAGAGAAGTACATCTGACTTGCCTGTTGATGAGACTTTGCCCATTATACCCAGGGGGCTTTTGCCTTCCACTGCACATTTAACATCAAACTCATGGGGTAGGCAGGGAAACAACCACTTTAGAGCAGCAAGATGAAAGCAGAAAAATGAAACTCACTTCTTGTGAAAAATGCTGTTCATGTACTTCTACGTGCTCTTCTCTAGTGATCCTTGTGTGCCGTGGTAGCATCTCCACCTCCCTGATGGCTTCCATGGTGACTTGCTGGGGCAGGGCTTGAAAGAGTGAAGTCACATACATTAAGATGGACTTCTTATCTGGATAGGCAGTTGCAACATCTGGAAGACAAATTAACATGTGTTATTTCAGTTTCCACATTCGATACGAGAAATAGCCAATTAGTTTAATGGAAAGTTGATAAGCTAATGAGGAATCTATTGTCCACATGAATACTCTAGGGACTAATTAGAACCTTAGCATCAGTTCCAAAATTGCAGAATAAACTTGCATATCAATGAGAAGGTGCCAAAGTTTATACAGGTAATGTTACCTCATTCAGCATAAGCTTCCCATCTATATTTCTTGTGTCAAAATGCAATTTTAACACTGTGGTCCCCACTGACCAGGACTAGTCATAGGAAAAAATGTATTTGCTTGTGCTGTATAAATACTGCAATTATAAAAAAGTAACAAAAACCTCATTTTCCAAGTCATGCCTTTTACATTCTCCCCACATAATTTAGCCACTGAAAGCATCAATGATGGAGAGGGGAAAAATAATTACCAGTTTTTCTTGTGAATGGATTCATAAAAACCCACAATTGAAGTCAAACTACAATAAACCTAGATAGCTTTTATGTTCTACTTAGTCTTTCATTCTTCATGAAATCTGTGGAACATCAAAGGAACATGGTATTCACAGACAGTAAAATACATAATAGAAAAATTAAAAAAAAAACCCTGTAAAATCTCTATGTCCTTCAGCAGTCAGTACAAGAAACCTTGCATGCACACAAAGACTATTTCAGCTTTTGCACATAGCCATCTTATACATCAGCAGGAAAAGCACTTTCCCTGACTCAACAATTCAAGTCAATAACAATTTGTAAAAATATAAGACATGTGGCAGCTCTTTGAAATAGTTACTTTGTTATTTGCCATTGACGTTTAATTCCTACACTCAGTCTAGTGAATCAAGATGTAAAAGGACACTTGTACAAAAAATTTGTCATGAATTCCATTAATGTTTTAACACGAGTGCTGGCAGAAAGCCAAGAACTATGAGTCTTTACTGTCTTAGATCAATCCAGTCTTAGCTAAGATTTGAGTTCACAGAAAAAAAAATAAATCAATGAATCTACAACATGGCATCTCATTCTCCCTGCCTAGAATGTGGGAAGGCACCCTGCATTAAAAGCTTCGCATATATCTAAAAATTAAGAAAAGACATTCTATGAATAATTTTCATTTGGTTTTCTGGACCATCTCCATATCTTTGCTTGGTAACTTATGAGAGGCAGCTGAAGGTTTAGTGCTACTTAACACTGGCTGGAAAAATGGCACATTCCCTCTAACATTCCCACTTCCACAATATAAGTATTTTACTGCAAGCATCTTCTTGTCTTTTCTTGAATATTCTAACACCATTTTGTTACACTTAGTATCCACTAGTAATTGATATTTACAGGAATATCCATGCCTTCCTGCTGGAAAAAGTACACACTGGATGATCAGTACCAGCTGTGATTTTTCTATTTTTTGTTCATTATTTTTCTTTTCAAAATGTCCTGTTAACCAAATGGGCAAATACCTTACCATTTATCTACAAAAATATCTCACACAATAAATAAAATGAGTACCTAGCAAACAATATACATGCCAAAAACTGTTTACCCATTCTATCTGACAAATAAAAAGTACATACGGAGCTGTCAAAATCCTCTGGCAAATAGGAAAGGATTTAATTATTTAATCACAACAAATAGCTAAACAACCATAGTTGCAAAGCCTGGAATATCAATCCATCTCTCAAAAGTCTTTTTATGTGCTCCTGAATTATCAGAGCAGGAATAACTTCTGCTATACTTTGCCTTCATATTTTCTTCTTTTGGATCCTAGTCTGATGTACTATCTTTACCACCTGCTGAGTCTGATGGCTATTTGAAATCCTCATAGCTAGACAGTAAATAAACTGGAATTCAAGTGTTTTCCTCCAAGGAAGTTCACTATTTCTTTGTAAATATGTCTAGTTTCATTTGTGGGGCAAAAATTTCTGTCAAACCAATATCTATGCCTCTTAAAAACTAATCTCAAACTCTTGGGAAAGACAGATTTTTAACAAAACTAAGTCAAGATACTCAGACTATGACATTTTTCCAACACTAGTTTTGAGAAAATGACCCAGGACTTTTTTTTTTTCTCCTGACGAATTTATCTTCAAAAATTCAACTTAGAGGCAATTCTTTCAGAAAATTTTCATCAGTTTTCTTGACAAAGACTATCCAGAGCAGGATTGAAAAGAATAAAATGAATGAAAAAAAATTAGACTACAAGTCAAAAGAGATTAAAATGGGAATCATTATAAGGTTAGCAGAAATTATACTAATGTGTTTATCAAAATAGAATCTGAAAAACTTTGGAAAGCTCTGGAAACCATCTCACTTCTTTAATAAGATACAGTTACACACAAGTAACCAAGTCGAGTGTTGAGCAACCAATTTTCCAAGATGAGTGTTCCAATTATTGAAAGGAAACTTTTTTAGTACAAAACTTTATGCTGACAGATCAATATTTTTCAAAAGAAAACAGTGATCTAAACATGTGACATGAACCATATCGGTCAGACAATTCTTGATACCTTTTCTGAACCATGGGATTACTTATTAAGACTTGTGTTTTTTTCAAGAATCCTTTATCATAAAAGAAACAAAATTACCTTGCATGACCCCAACTTTATGTGCTCCCCCTGAAAACATATTCAGCCCCGACCATTTAGAGAGATGAGTCTGTCCAGAGAAGGTCTCCAGTCAAATTTAAGAAATACAGAAAAATAAAACAAAACAAAACACTTATTTTGATATATGGGGCAAAATACCTGTCTGAGTCTGAGGAGACACCACAAGAGCTCAATTTTGACCATAAATTTTAATGTATAGTAAGATTCCGTTCATTTAGAAAAGCAGTTATTTGGTAACAAGTACCAAAAGAGCAGAAAGAATCTGAGTTCACACCAGAACATTAAAATCATAAAATGTAACCCAAATCCACTGTGTCTAAGTGCAATTGTCTTTAAAGGATTATTACAGGTTAAATTTGAGAAGCAATTTGCCTGATAAAAGTTCATTGCAGCTGGATTTTTTTATTAGCAATATTATTTGTTTTCTGATGAACATAACTACAAGTTTGACTGTTTGTTAAGGATGACTACAATAAACCTGAAGTGTTCTCAAACTAATTAGTTTCTAAATACATTAAAGTCTTCAAAAAGTGATCCAGCAGCCAATTTTTATAAGCCTTGTTTTTCACAAGTGTTTTGGTTCCTGCATCTATATGTTTGGTCTATGACCAAATCCCTGCTAACATTAAGGGATGAGTGAAAATGAGGATGACATAAAACACAAATAAGTTCCATACCAAAAAATACAGGTCTAGCAATACAAAAAAAAAATCCGTTTTCCTACACAGTGTTACATTATGAATACAAAGCCACATACAGAGCCCAAATTATAAATGTTTATGGAAACGGTTCTTAAAATTTTCAAACACACAGCTACTAATATAACTGTTCCTTTTTAATAATATTTTGCTTTCTCCAAGCTCTGACCAACTAACAGTTCTGACACTATTTTGTCAAATGGTTTTACTATTTGTGTTTACTCTGTATCAAACTAGTGGCAAAATAACTTTGAAAGAAGAGAGCTTAAAGGCCAGCTGCACTGACAGAAAGATTATATTTCTGTACATAAATTGCTGATCTAGTTTCTTTCGATTGAGAGAAAAATTCTGAAACGTACTTTACCTTATATAGTGCTGAAAAGCAAGATAAGACTTGAGCCCAAAAAATTCTTTGTCCTCAAAAGAAGCAGCTAGAATTTTCACAGAATCAAAAAGTAGAAACCATAGCAAGCTAATTTCTAAATACTATACATCACCAAATGCTATTTGCTTCTATTACAATAGTAATAGAATATCCCTGTATTTTAATATTACCTGCTGCTATCCCAAATGAGATTTTTAAAACTGTGCTAAATAAAAAAAACATTGCCTTTCCTTCCACAAAAAAAAGAGATTCTCAAAGCTTATTTGAATTTTCAGAGGTTATGTGGGGTTTTTTTTTAATGATAAATAAATGACGTTGGTATTTCTTCTATCAGAGTGGGTGATGGGGTTTTCTTAAGGGCTTTAAAAGATACGAATACAACATTAATACTTATTACAGGTTCTACTGTTATTTCCAAATGCTTCTCTTTAGAAAGCAGAAGCTTTCAGATTCCTCCGATAAAACAGAAATCTGACAGACACATAAATGATTGAAAATTTACATCTCTGCAATGTAAACTCATTACAGGAGATATTTCGAAACTCCTATGGCCACTACTAGTGTGGCACCTGCCTCAGACACAAGATCTAATGATGAGGGCACAGAAAAGTATTCATAAAAAGTGCAGCCACAACTCAGATGTAACTTTTATTTACTTTACCTTTTAGCCTCAAGGACAAGGGTGAACTTTTCAAAGCCTGTTCAAAAATCTGCAGTAATCCGCCAGACAAGGCTGACCAAAACATTTTGAAAGAGCTTTCATAAAACCCAAGGTATATATTTGGATCTCATTTTTATTTGGGAGAACCTAAATTTGCAATTGAAAGTGCATAAGAATGTGCTAGTAAAAATGAAAGGGCTGACTCTTAAAAAGCAAGAAAAACAAGTAAGATTTCATTCCCAAATGGATGCATCAGAAAATTAGGAATAAAAAATATCTCCAAAATGTTGCCCCCATAACTAAGGGGAAAAAAAATGGTGGAAATTGTAAACTTGATAATTTTTACTCCAAATACATACTTTTGGTCATTGAACAAGTCCATGTACAGACATTAAGCTATGACAGAATCATGAGTCCCATCTGAGATTTGCTCTTACTGGTGACTTAATTCCCAGACTGTGAAAACATGAGCCTATATATAGTTCATTCTTATTCAAACACCAAGAAACAAGGAAGATTACCAGGCAAAGATTATAAGGTGTTTTGCTTAAATGCATACATGCTTCTCCCTCAGTCTTCCCTAGGTCTCAAAATGACATTTTCCTACATTCATGCTTATACTAATGGTATGCTAACAGCAGGAACCACAGAAGTAGTAATGGTTTACTCTACTGACACTGCTGCCACTATGACCTTGAAGCAATAAATTCTGCAGTCTCTGAAAGGTCAGACAGTAACTGCAGTGTCTACTCACAATTACTGACTGGTTTTGCTTCTTTTTTAAACCTGGAATTATTTTCTGTCCTGTTTTGTTTTTGTTTTTTTACTCCACCAGTAGATTGCATGTTGAATTCAAAATGAAAACAATCTTTGCAAGTAACCTCAAAGAATAGCCCTGGACTTGCAGATAAACAAAAATCAATTTATGAAATACTGCAGAACTGTAAATATTGAAATGTGGAAATTAAAAGTGATGATTTTACAACTTTATTTTAAAACCCAAGTTAAAGCAAAGATCAATCTTTTTTCAAAGGCCATTGAAAGGCCTACATGAATAAGCATAGTGATCACAGTCTATTAATTTGCTGAATAAAATTCGCATTTCACAAAATTAATTGCTAGCAAAAGGCACAAATTACATACAGACAATTAAGTGAGAGCAGAAGCCACTTACACACATAGCGGCACTGATTTTTTCTTCTTTTCTGTAGAAATGAGTGGCCATAAACCTAAACCACCATAAAACTCCCAGAGGAAAACGTTAAGTTTTTAAACGGGCATTTCCTTAACAAATGCTTTAAACCTGATGGTTAAGACCTGCAGAGTACATTCAAAATGCTGACATTTGTAGGTTGTATTAAAAAAGGCCACAAGAGCAGCATGAAGAAAATATCCTCAGAAGTTTAACATATTTGTGTTTGCCTTTTAGAATTACAGATCGGGATTTATGGAATTAAAGTGCTTCAGAATTCAAGTGTATCTGCTAATAAAATATTTGGTGGCAGAGCATATCTTTAATCTGTCTGAATGTCTGTTCTGATTTGATGCATGAGTGTGAAGGAGCCTTGGACTAATATGCCAGCACTATCCTGGTTACGTGAACTTGATACTATCTCTGCTTTTTAAACCTGACAAATCAGACTTAATATCTCTGCTGAACAGTAAAGGTGTTGCTTATTCTTTTTCAGGTTCCTTACAGTATTAAATATTGATTTAGTAACACCACAACCTTTGCAACTTAAACTATATCTAAAGTAAGTGTCTTCTCAGCAGCAAAGACAGAAAGAAGTGAAGTCAAAATAGCAAAGGAACAAAATTCTAGTTTTAAAAATTTGGGGTATATTTTTATCATATCATGCTTTATTCTGATATTTTTGTAATTAGGTAAGAGTGAGCATGGCTCTCCTCAATTTGTTGAAATAACAAATAGCATGTAATACACTCACAAAACTGACATACACTACTGAAAGCTGCAGTTTGATTTTTCAAAACCTGGAAATGCAGTGAGGGGTGGGGTGGGGTGGGAAGGGCCAGAGTTAAAAAGCCTAAAATATACCTTGTTACCTAGTTCCTACTGAGGAGTCCTGAAACTGAAGACAGATCAAGGGAGTTACAGATTCGGAATCAGGAATAGTGTTCAAAAATGGTAATATTAGCAATCACCAAAACTGTAATTTTGCCTAGAGTATTTAAGATATTTTCAAGCAGGTTAATATTTGAGAGAGCAAATGGGACAATATTCCAAAATACTGTACATTTTCCGCTTAGCTTTTATAAATATTTAGTCTAGAGAAACTGCACAGGTAACTATAAAAAAAAAAAAAAAAAAGAAAATTAGAGACAGAAATCCAGTAACTAAAGATTTTATAACTTCATATGAAGATAAGTTCATTACTTTTATTTCATTGTAAAATCTTTCATAAAGCTAAAATGATATAAAGTAAATGGAAAAGGGCAATTGAAATCTAAACAGCCAATTCTGAATAGACAATAGAAAGAGCCATGTGCTGGATGGGTGATTGCATACTCAGTAAGAGAAGGCAATACTTCCTCAAGTGCAATCCAAAAAAAACATTGGGAAACACAGCATTCTTTTGAGACACTACAGGGAAGAATAGAGATTCTGCTGCTAGAGTGTCTGTACCTTCTTTTAATTCCCATCTGAAGTGTGCCATTTCTGACACCAAGGCAAGCTAAAATCACCTGAGGTTAATTCCATCCCAAACCAACAAAACAGAATGCTGAATGATACTACAGGTAGCTTGTACTTTTATTCTCTGGAACCTTATGGACCTTATTTTATATAAAACTTGATAAAAGCAAAATGGAAAAAAGAGTGAAACCTCTACAAAGAAGTGTCCAAGATGGACAGATTTGGCTGCAAATTGAAACTAAGCTGTTCTTGGCTTTGTAGTGACTTATTAAAAAAAAAAGGCATCAGAAGTTTTAAGGAACATAGCTAAAGTTCTAGGAAAATTCCTAAATTTTAAGTCAAGATCAGGTGTAAAATTAATTCTAGATATCTTGAAACAAATACAAAATTTAGTGTGTACAATAGTGTCTTCAATAATAACTCCTGTAGTCCACTAACTTAGGCCCGAGTACCATTTGCAGGTATAACATAATACTTTTTATATTCAATGGACCATACATACACAGGGCATGCAAGTTTGATTAATTTCAGCTAAAAAAAAAAATCAGAGAAGTTTTCCATATCATTATGAGAGACTGAGAAAATTCATAGCTATTAAGGCTCAGTTCTATATAGTATATTGAAGAAAAGAAAACCCTCACTGACTGAAATTCATGTGTACAAATTGATTTGATGTATGAGTTTTAAATTCAAAGAAGAGGTTTCTTGATGAGTCATATGGCTACACATACTGAATTTTCTCACTACATGTGTGAAGTGGCTACACCCACATGAAAACCAGTTACCTGGATATTACAGGCTTCTCTATGTATGGCACATAAACAGTATAAAAAGTGACAAGTGAGGTCTTTAAGAATGTTAACTGCAGCAGATGAAAAAAGGCTGTTTCCAATTTAAAAGCATATTAAAAAAAAAATACATATACATCTTGAAAAAGCTGAAACCATAATTTTAAAAATTTATATATATCATGATCATTCCTGCATTGAAATGTTAAAGAAAAAGGGTAGAAAAAAAAAACAAAACTTACAAATAACTTATATTTAACATTCTAGGGATTATTTCACCAAGAATGCAGCAAATAGATTAATGTGCTGATCTCTTTCCTTAGGCTGATCAGGAGGAAAAGCAGTCTAAAATGTGTCATGCCAATACTTTTTAAAAATGCAAGCTTTTACTGAAGGGTTACTATGCACTTTCCATTTTCCAGCAAGTGATTTAAAATCTACCTGCAATGTAATTTAAGAAAAAAAAACCTTAAATCTGATTATCTGAGGAAGAGAACTGCTCATGCTCGACAGTGAGAACTTCTTAAGCCCATACTCTGAGGCTGGAAACATCTGCTCATGTTTTGCATAAGTGTAAGCTTCCATTTACATTTCAACAATTTTATACATGGCTAGTGTTGGAGAAGCAGAGAAATAGGTTTAGGGCAAGGGTGTCTGGTAATTCATAATGTAAAGACTCAGAAATCAACATTTTAATGACTCCTATTTTAACATGCAGCAGAAAGAAGGTGTCCTGTCTTTTCTAGCCTATGCAAGCCTCAGCCTGAGGAAACAGAAGTGTGTGTGACACTGATGGGTGTGGAGCAGCATGTGAGAGGCCAAGGAGAATTTTAAATGCTACAGCTTGGTGGAATCAGACTTGAGGACATCATATCTATAATATTTACTTCAAATGTCCCCTGCAAGATGGAATAGCTGGAAATATGCAGCCACAGCAGCCAGGTGTGACTGGGGTGCCAAATGATATATTATGGGTGCATCAAACAAAATAAATATAGCAAATTTCAAATCTGAAGCACAATACATTAACCTTTTTTAATAAATAAAAGGAAAACTGTAAGTATTAAAACATTACAACAATTACCATCTAAGCATATTAGCAGCACTATAACGCTTTGCTTTGTGCTCTGAAAAAAGAAATCCTTCTAACTACTGTATCAGGAGGGGAAATTGTGAAAGAAGGGCCTGCATGGGCCCCAAATTTGCCCTAGAACTGGACAGATACCGATCACAAATCAGTATTACAGGAACACCTTGCTTATTAGACATGTTTCTGACTTCACTATAAAAAGGTTCTCTCACATTTTTCTCAGTTCAGAATTATTAATTGTCTTCATGGTCATCACTCACAGAAACAAATAGATAGCAAAATTACAGTACTTAGTTAAATCCAGGAATGTTTTATGATGCAGTATAGGAGCAATTTCAAAGCAAAGCATTTTCACGGATGGCTTTATTAAATAACTTAAAGAAATTTATGTTTTTAATGCTTTAAATACACAAATCTCTAGTCCACTGCAATACACTTAGAACCTAAGTGTATTGTAGCATTTCATGAATGAGTGCTATGGTAGAGGCTTATTGAGTCAGCTTGGACTCAAAGACAAAAGGTTAAGAAATGATAATTTAATATTTTCAAGAGTTTCTAGAATTGATACAAATTCTGGGACATTTTGAATGTAACCACCCTTCAGATTACATAAGAATCCCAGTCTAAACAAAGCACAGCTCATTTTAATGGTCTAATAGTGCATGTCCAGCTATTGTTCAGCAAATGCAGACAAAGCATTCAAGATCAGAACCAAAGCCTGTCACATTAACCAAAAATTGCAAAATCACTCTCATCAAACTTCACAGAATAGTTGCAAGTATGTAAAACATGTATAGTGCTATGTACAACAGCACCTCCTGAAAATACTTCATACATCTGAGCATTCAAGGAGCAGAGAGTAACAAGCCTTGCATTTCAAGGCTGTGAAATGCAAGGCTTGTTACTTTTTTCATCTAAATACCAATTTTGAAGGATAAACCAAATTCATCTTCAAGAAATATAATATTGATTTTATTCCACAAAGCATTAACAAGATTTGATTTGGAATTCTGTTTTCTGGTCTGACATGTCCAAGAATGATAAACTACAAGTGCAACAGAGACAAGCTGCTGGTCACAAGTAAGTGTGTTGAGAAGAACAAAACTGTTTTGAGAGCGTAGTCAAAGGAAGGCTTAGAGCAGCTACAAGAGTGCTCCTTATAAATATATCATGGGGTGAAAGCAATCAGAGCAAAACCACCAAGGTCAAGGACAATGTAAGCACAAGAACAAAAGACAGCACAACAAACCTGAAGAAATACAGCCTAAAATGAAGAAAAGTTGATTGCCTTCAGGAAGCAAGGTTCTGAGCAAGGCAAAGGAACAGAAGCAAAGCATCCAACTGGCTACAACAAAACTTGAGGAATTAAAAAAAAAACCTTTATAAAGAGATGTTCACCTGAAATTGCAGGTAACAGGACTTGAATTAAAAATCAGGTCTTAAGTGTTCTGTTCCTCCCATCCTTTTTACATTCTTCTAAATGCTAAATATTTTTTAGTTATATTATTTTAATGCAGGCTATGGTTTCATGCCTTTCTATGAATTCCACTCCCTTGCCTTTTTATCTTTTTTATTCAATTATGGGGAAATATATCCATGCAATAATCCTCCAAATAAATGATAAAAATAATGTGTCATGTCTATTCTTGGAAACTCTGATAAAGCATGAGACTAAAGATGCAAAAGAGCTTTTCCATACATAGCATACATATACATATTTAACAACTAATAGCACATCAACAGAGCATGTGAAAGAAAGCTGAAGATTAATCAGTGCAGTCAATATAATGTAAATAGGAGTTAGGAATGCATTAGAACAACAACCAGTTTTATTACATATTTATCATGCATTATGCTAATGAAGAAAATGCAAACAGCCCTAAAAGTGTGTTTAGATAGGACTGTGAAGCACCACAAAAAATCACCAGGTTAAATCTAAATATTAGTTGGTGAATATTTTAATAAGCAGAAGGATTTGTAAATACAGAGCAGGGGCTAAGCATAAAAGAAAAAGAACATGTAGAAGTTTAAGAAAATATATACTCCTGGAAAAAGATGAAACTGCCAATTCCAGCATTAGCATATTATCCCTTGATATTTAACTTGCAAGTACTAATTATATTTTCTTGAATTATCTCTTTTTAAAATTAAATAAATTACATAATATTCAGATTCACCAACTGAATATACATTTGTCTATTAATTAGCATTATTATTGTTAAAGAGGTTATGTAATGTCAGGCCTTAATCTATGTTTTTTGAAACAAAATATATTTTTTAAAGGTCAAAACAATTTAAATACGAGATTTTATTACCATTTTTGGGGGGGGGGGGGAGGATCATAAGAAGACGTGCTTGAAAATTGACTTTAGAATTTAGAATTGACTTTTCCAGGCTGAGTAATTAAACAAATAAGCAATGCTACAAGTACAGGACTCAAACAGAGTCATGGTGAGATTAACATTCATAACTACAGTTATGGGAGCAGAGTCTAGGATTGTAAATGAGAGCGGTGGAGGCCAACATTTTCTTCCAGTCTTTGTTTAATTACCCAGTGCTAGAGAGACTGACTTTAGCCCAAACATAAAGAAGGGATTTAATGGTTATTAGCTAAGAAAACATACATAATCTAAAAATAATGCAGAAGAGGTCACCTTCGCAAAGAACTCAGAATGTTCTGAAGACCTGAAATTAGGCTTTGAAACAGGGCCTGGAATATCTAATAAACACCTAAATAAATGAAATACATGTCCAAACCCACTGGGAAATTTTTATTTCACATTTAAACAGTGTACAGTCTTGAAGTAAAACTAGAAAAATACTTTAATACAAAGGTTACCAGTGTCACCTCTCATTGACTTATTTCACTAGATTAACATAAAAAGCCAACAAAAACCAAAACCATAGAACTGAAAAACCTTCCAAAGCGAAAGGAAAAACTAAACAGCTCTCCAAACTTTAAATTAACAATATATAATACTTTTTAAACTACAAATAATTATTAAATATCCTAAAATAATCATAAAATGGACCTTATTCTGCTTAGCTACTTTTTGCTTCAGGTCTTTATTTAACTGGCTAAGTCCTGAAAAATCTTTGGGCCTGGTTGTGCAACCATTTTCATCAAACAGCTTGTGCAAGCTGAACCAACACTCTAATAATTTAGCCCATTTTACCAAAAATATAGTGATTACATCAAAACTGAGCCTGCAGGATTCAGATAGGACAAGTGAGTACACCAGTGACAGAGCAGCAGCATGTTTCACTAACTTGCAGCATTAACAGTTTAGAAATATATATTCTGGGCCTCCACAAAACACTTTTAATAAAACATGAAAAGTTCTAATAGCTTAGAAATAGCACATTTCCAAATCCAGAGCAATAGATTTGATGCAGACTGAAGCACTCAGTCTGCCAAGGAGAGATAAAGCAGCAATAGGAGCCAAGTGCCTTCCCACACTATTCTCCCTCTGAGCTCCAGCTGACCAGAGACCTCAGCATGAGCAGAAGGCATGCTAGGATCCTCTCAGTTCTGGAGCACACAGATAAGAAGTGAACTATATTTTAAACCTTTGAAATAGTATGAAATCTTTATGCCAAGTAACCAGCAAAGCTATACAGCAGATGTACTCACAACAGCAAAACCACAATCTTCTACAAACCTGGGTCAAGGGACTCCAGAAGACAAACACCATAGTTAAATGTCCCAAAACTTTTTGTAATTAGATTCTTCCTTCCAATCAGACTGCTCATGGAGGTGAAATTAAACTTAAAGCACTATAGCCATGGCATTGTAAGGAAGATATAGTGAGCACTGAAATAGTACGAAATCTTGATGCCAACTAACCAGCAAAGCTATGCAACACATGTACTCACAACAGCAAAACCACATTCTTCTACAAACCTGAGTCAAGGGACACCAGAAGACAAACACCATAGTTAAATGTCCCAAAACTTAGATTCTTCCTTCCAATAAGACTGCTCATGTAAGTGAAATTAAGCTTAGCCATGTAGCCACTGTAGGCATGGCATTGTAAGGAAGATATAGTGAGCAGTGGCGAGTGTCCAGAAATTAAGCCTCACCTCATGATTATTTTCAGTTCAATGGGATGCAACTCTTAGCATGCGCAGGTCCTTACTCCCTGCATAATTTGTTACACCTTTCATCTAAACTTTGGGGCTACAAAGATACCATTTAACAATGCAACTTGCAAAAATGTTACTAAGTAAGACAAAAATGAAATATCCAACACCAGGATAAATAGTGGAGGAGAAAACAAATAGAATAAAAAAATACTTACAAAAACATATTTTCTAGAGTGTCTCTGTGCTCCTGGCTTGGAATAAATAGTAAAAATTGATAATACATTATTATTGAAACATGTTCAAAAACCTTAAATGTCAGGCTATTCTTGTTATGTTTGTGTTCTATCAATTAATCTTAAGAGCACCTCAAATGTTACAGCTTTCTGAAGATTATACTAAAGAAAACATGAAAGAGGCAGGTAAGTATCTCCAGGTAATCTCTTAAAACAAAGTTTTTACACATGTATTTTTATTGCCTTGCTTTTATAAAATGTTAATATGCCATAGACAATGATATTTCCTCATAAAAATGTCCCAGCCTCAGCAAGTTACCCAGCAGAGAGTTATGGATTTAAGACAGAGTTTGATTTTTTTAATTGTTTCTGTTCTTAGTGTTGCATTGGTCATTGCAACAGATATTACTGAGAAGAAAGTCAGGAATGGACTACTAGAAAGTTATTAGTTAAAAGAGAATTAGAAATCCATAAAAGCATGTAAATTTTCTGTTTCTTGTATTTGGCCAGAATAGTCAGACTAAAGCATCCATAACAGAGATCCTAAGTCTTTCAGAAGACAGCAGATAATTCTGGGATATACAGTGAGGCGTCTCACCTCTAGGTCATTTCTTTAAAAAAAAAAAAAGCAGTGAGAATAGAAAATCACTATCATCTGAGCATCTCGTGTCTGTTGAATAGCCAATACGCAATATGTCTGTAGTATCAATTCAATTCCTAGTGGAGTAAATAACAAAACATGTTCTCAAGTTCCAGTCCATCACTCATAGAGGGAATCTCAGCAGAAAAACATGCATATAAAGAAACTGTTATTAACACCAATGTCAAAACCTCCCCAAGTAACATACAGAAATTATGTTGCCTACACAATCCAAAGATGAACTGGCAATCTTGGCTTTCAGAACAGTTCAAAGTTAAATTTATTAACACACCCAATGATAATATTCTATTTCAGTTGTTGAAAATACAGTGATGCTACACTGACTGATCTAAAGCCCTCCCCAGAGTTTTCTCCAGCCCCTATTTTGCACTGGACACAACCTCTCTTCCCCACCTTCTGGGTCCATGTTTCCTTCAGCACCCCAGCTGCTGGACTCTCAGTGAGAGAACACCTTTGCAACTGGTGGATCTCCAAGTTCACCTTTCCCATTTCATGTGCATTCATGTACTGGTTTTTACATAAGGAGGATGAGAGATACCTCATCACAGAAGTGACGTTTTAAAAAACTTCATTGTCCCATGTTCCTGCCCTTCTCTTCACCTTATTGCACCCCTTCCCTGACACAGTCAGGCTACAGCCCTCGTCACAAAGTTAGACACTGGTTACCAAAGATGTTCTTTATCCGCTTTGACAGTCCTGTTAAGCAGGCCTTGATCCTCAAACAGGTCCCCACAGTGGAAAAAGCCAAAGTCCCCAGCTGTGACACCTGATCAAAGTCAAATGTTGATCTGAAAATTTTCCCAATCCTCCTTGAGCTTTCCCTCTTTACCAGCAGGAGAGGAGAGCACCCTGCCCTTCATCCTCACCAAAACTCTGCAGTCACTCTTTAGATACCCAGGCACTACCCATTGATTAGTGCCCAAATGAATGAACAAGAGGGAGCATCCAGAGGGTCAGACACATGTTGGCAGAGTCTGCAGCCTCCTGAATCCAAGTGGCTGACAAGCAACAAACCTCTCAAGACATGGTTATATTTGCAGAGAAATACCTCCATCTCCTGCAAGAGACACTCTCCAGGAAATAGCACCCTCCTTTTCTTCACCCTGGCTGAGGTGTCCCTGCCTCTATGTTTCCTGTGATGGAGACTTATCTTCCTCACCTGCTCCACAGGCTCTTCTTCAGGGCATAACTTTTCCAGAGAGCATTTGGGACAAATGGTGTGGGTTAGCTTGTGCCAACTTCTGCTGCAGACTTGTGCTTCTGCCAGCTCCAAAAGAGCAGCCAGAGGTTGATTGCTGTCAGCTTCCCCTAAACATCTTATCTCGAACTGCCCATCAGGGAGCACCAAGCACCAGCTCAACTGCTTAGCAAGAATTGAGATAACCAGGGGGCAGGAGCACAATAAACAGAGGCAGCCAAAAGAATCACGGCAGTGCCCAAATGACTTCAGAAGACTTTAAGAGTAATAAAAAATAATTAGGGAATGGTAATTTCCCCCTTACATGAGCAATCAGAGTATATATTGATGAACACTTTGAAACATTTTCTGAACAGATAATGTATACCTGAGAGTACATTGATAATGTTCCTTACAAACATTAAAATTCATTCATACGTTAGATGGCATCTGGTTTAATTCTGAATAATGCTTTGAGAAAATGAAGCATTACATAAAATCTCAGTAGCCTTCAAGAAACAGTTTAATTTACAGGTCTTTAACAGAAAAAAAAAAAAATTAGCTATCCATTTTTCTAGTAAGGTTTCAGAGGTACCCATACCTATATATGTGAGGTATACGCCTCCTTAAACCCAAGCAATAGGTTCAAAGATGGGTTCATCAGTAAGTCACTAAATAAAGTTCTTTTATCCACAGTGTGCACAGTCAGACCATGTTAACATAACATTTCAGTGTGAGCACACAATCTGTGAAACTACAAAATAACTGCAGTGATATAAAACACGAGAATTTCAGCATATTTCCAACATGCATAGACCATTTAAATCAATGAAAATGCCAAAACATTTATATTATTATTCTCTGTACTATATAGTGATATAGTGGCTAACTGTACTGATTATATTCTAACAAGTGTTTGCTGAAATACATTTAAGAGGAAAAATAAAGACTGATAAAGCACACTGATGTGGACAGTTTGTCCCTATGGCCCAAGGAATTAAGAGTAAACAAGTCATGCATTGACTTCAAAGTAGATATTAGTAAGCACCTCTTGCAACAGGAAAAGGAAAGTCAAGAAAATATTCTCTCAATCTACAGTTTTCATTCTAAGAAACACTCTGTACATCTTTTTTTAGGAAGTAAACTGACAGGCTGAGAATTTTTAAACTTAGCATGCAGTTTCACAACAGTTTTATCTTTACCTTAAGGAAGGAAGCCAGGACAGTTTTCGCAATTCCTACCTTTCAAATGTTGCACTATCCTAACTCTTTGCTTTGAGAATGCATTAGCACATTTATCTCAGTTCATAAAGAGGAGATTCTAAAGTTAAGCCATAATAAAACCAATGCAAAATAAAACCCAAACCAGAATAAATATTTATAAACCAGCTAAGCTCTCTGAACCATTTCACTGTAGAATAATAGAGAGGAGCAGTGCCGGAGGAAGGAAGATTGTTTCAGAGCTGACTGGCTTAAATGCTGTGAAACCTTCCCCATGGCTGCACCACCACTGCTCAGCTCCTGACTGAAATAAGGATAACATAAAATCAGATTATACCTAGAAAATTATACTTGTGATTCCACTTGTCTAATGCCAAATTAAAACCAGCTATCAGTAAGCTACTGACCAAAGCAAACAAATTTATTTTCAAAAAAGTGGATTTTCCCTAAAATAAGCATTTCATAAAAGTTACTGGTATGCAAATGAAGTTTTATTTGTTCATCTTGTCTCCAAACATAGCACAGAAATGCTATAACAGATTGAAAGGAGCATAGTCTCGTTTTTTGGGTATCAGACAAAGATTTTATTTCTTCCTTCATTGCATAACCATTTTTTTCCCACAATTTCATTTTGAACTATTTCTATTGCAATTCTGTTTGAGTGACTATGAATGCAATTCTTTCTGTTGCACATTTAATTATTTAAACATAGCAAAGTGTTAAATTACTGTAAACACTTTTGATGGCAGATGCTGATATTTTAAAATGGCACCTGATGGACCTGTTTCATAATTAGTTATAATGAGCAGGAATGGGGAAGAACTGTTCTAAAGGGATTTCAGCACTGCAGCTTTCCCATGCTCTATGAAAAGTGGTTATGTTCAATAAATCACCATACTAAGTTCTGGTTTCTTCAAGCCTAGCTTCTGATAAGGGGTATGTACTCCCATGGATTTATGCACTAAAGCTAATTTGCTGGGTTAAACAGCCAACAAAATCAGCATTGCTCTGAGCTTATACCCTCCTACAGATTCATAAGGCATTCTTTAAGAATACTACTGACTGTTGAGGTAGTGCTCTCTTGAGCTTTCCCTCTTTACCAGTATTCTACAATACAGAAAATTAAAATAAGATAACTAAACCAGAAGGGCAAAGGGCCTTGTGGAAAAGAGGAAATTCGGCAGTACATTAACTGCTCTGTTAAAACAAGATTAACTTTTCTTCATTTTCTTGCAATCAACAAGTCTCTTGATGAATAAATAAAGCAAATAGAGTCCTAAAGAGGTTGGTGGCAGCCTTTTTAGAGAGAAGTTGCATCTTGCACTTATAAACAGCCATCAGATACAGAAACCCACTGACTTTCAAAGCCAGTATGCAACACGTGGAACAGGTTCCACACAGACTAAAAGCCTTTGTTTGCAAAAAAACAAACTCCTAATTGAGCATTTTGCTGCTGTAGTTCAATAAGTAAAATGCCTGTTGATATACAGCAAATTGGAGGCTCTTGGCATAAGAGCCTTGCTGCAATTTCTTCCTTTATTAGGCTCTGCTCAAAAAGCCATTATAGAGGTTTGTGTTATGGCTCTCTAGGCACACACTGCTCCATGACCCTAAAGAAATTAATCTCTCTTTTAGTTTCATACTCTAATTTTAGTCCAGGGTGCCAAGTCTCACATTATGGAGCTGTGTAAAATGCTAATAAAAAAAATAATAATTTATTTCTTTCTTCTATTTGGAATGTAGACTTTACTTAGTTGCAATAATCACTAAAAAAAAACAATAACATAATTGGGAAGTACCATGCCATTGCATATATTACAAGGGCACAAATAAAAACACAATTAAGTCCTAAAATGTTTTGGATTCTTTTAAATAACACAGTTTAGGACATTAAGTAGAGACATCTGAAATACATAAAACAATGTTTGACAGCAGCCCTAAAAAACCTTAAGTTTTAACAAGTAGCAGAAAAGTGGTAATTTTTTTCTCTACTTAAGTCATAGCTAAACCAGACTATCATCTTTGCTTCACTGTCTCTAAAGGGCTTAGAAAGGAAACTGTAAAAGGATCTCCCAGATGGTACAAATAATAGGTAATGAATTTGGAAACCAGCCCTATGTGTTTTGACAATGTCTTCTGGGAAAGCCTTCTTTAAGTATGCCATATATATGTCTTACATACACAATAGGTTATGTAAAGTAAGCTTCATACAGTTAATGGTTGGCATTTTCCCAAAATATTAACATACACTAGTATAATTAATCATACTTACTCATCTGGTTAAGCTTCTTTTTAATTAACTTAGTTTACTTTGTCCAGGGTGTTTTCTAGCATGGAACAAAACAGACAGAGTGTATTCCCTTAGCCTTAGGACCAAGCTGCACAGAATCTGATTATTCTGTTATTACTGTTAAAAAAAAACAATGCAAGGAAACCTCATCAAGAGTCATATTTCCAGCTACATGTTGATTTGAAATTGAACATTGAAAACAATTTTCCTGCCAGGCTGTAGGTCAGAATAATGTGCTGGCCACTGAAGCCAAGTGTCTGGCTGTTTCAGTAACAGAAATGAGAGGGTGAATTCTGGCACTTGTCAGCCTATGATAAGTTTCTAACAGACTAATACTTGTCAGGGGAGTGATAGCTGATTATACAGTAAAATTGTACTGGAGAAAGGTGATGAACACACTATGAAGGAAAGATTTAAAAATCACACGAGCCACTATAGCTCATGGCAGAGTAATTCTGCAGTTCCTTGTTTTAATTTATCACAGCAAACTATCCAATACCAATTTTATCCAACATTTCCCAGTGGAATACTTGTAATATAAAAGTACGGCACAAGCAAATGTACATGAACTTTGATATATCTAGCAGCAAATTAACTACAGTAACCTTGCTACTGCTGTCAGTCTGTATTTAACAGGATGGATGCTCTTCCATGCCATGCTCACAGCCCGTACAACTGAGAGAGATGAGTTCCTTCAGGGAGCAGCCTGTACCCATCGATTTTCCACTTACCCCTGACACTTCAGAGCAACCTAGAGTCTTCCAAAAAGGGACACCTTTTCATAATACTCAGTGAGCATCTGCCCATTGAGAGCAGGATGCAGTTGGCAGAGTGCTTTGTTTTCTTGTGCTCCACACTGCAGCAGCAAGGATAATGAAATACAAGATCTGATGAGAGACTACAAGTGTCTGTCTAAGCAGAGGTAACAGAGCCAGAGCCCACTTTTCTCCTCGTGCCGACTGCCAGGAGAGGGACAGCATGAGATGAGCAGATGCGACACAACCTGTGAACAGCAGTCCACCTGGAGCAGCTCTTATTGCAAAGCTAAAGGACCCAAACTGTAGGAATTAAAATAAAATAACACCTTGGTTTTCAGTGTCACCTAGTACCTTTAGACAATGTGCAAAGCTCTAGTTATAGGATCCCTTCCCTCTTCCCAATAGGTACAGAGCAACTTAACTCAGGTACTAATGACTATTATCTATATTTAACACTCACAGAAAGCCATACAGTAGATAAAAGGACAAGGTCCTAGAAAAACTTAGAATTCCCAGACAAGAACTATATGCTCCTGTACTGCTGGTTTACTGTATTTATCATTAACATATAAAGTAAGATGCACCTTTATTAGTTGCACATTACTCTAATATGCAAATGGAATCAGAAACAAAGTAAATCAATCTTCAAATTAAATTTCCGTCCGCATTTAAGAAATATTCTGAAGAGCCTCATTTAAAGCAATACATTAAGGAGTAAATAGCTTGATCATAGATTTCTTGGCAACTTTCATGTAAATATTTTATAATTTAAATTTAATTTTCAAATCATTTAGACATTTCAAGAATGCATATCAAATAATGTTTTCCATTTTAAATGCTAAATGCTGTCCGTCCATCCTCTGATACTTATTTCTAAGCAATTCTAAGCTACAATTTTAATTCAAAGGGTGGCTGACTGGATCAACTACCACTCTGTTTTATTAAATCATGTATCAAGCAGCTTGATTCTGCACAGCTAAACAACAGTCCATGTTCAGAAAACCAGCAACTGGATTGCAAGTAGCTCATTCATGACAAAAACTAAACTCCTCTGAAGTTTGAAATAAATCACCTTGAACTCAGAGCAACATATTAGGCAAATGTGATACAAAGTTGGAAGTATATAGATATAACTGCCTATTATAATCCAGATTCTTTTTCCACTTCACAGCTATCTCAGTAATTATAGGCTTTAGCTGAAAAAACAAATTAAAAGAAGTGGAAAGACTCCTGGAAACAAAAGTTCTCTAGCACTACTGGAGAAATATTAGCTGCATTTACCATCTGTGGAAGAATAATAATGCTTGGGTACAGTCCTCACGGGGATTTTTGCAAGGTTTAAGTAATATTTTAATGTGTTTTGTAGATTAAACATCCAATAAGAGCACAACTAACCATTTAATTTAGGAAAAGTAGATGCCTAAAGGAAAGAACTCAAGAAAAAATAATTGCAATATCATTACACAGAAGGAATAAGATTATAAAATAATATACTTAAACTCTGTGTTAAATTTCAGCTTTTAATGAAAATACTACTCTTTTCCACATTTTTGGTACTTTGGATGTTTGAAAGCATCTTTCTCTAAGTTTTCAGGCATAATTTAGAAGTCAGGCCTAGTCCTGGATCTTTCCCAAAGCCTGGAATCCTCAAATTTCCTCTCAACAGAAAATTTCGTGTTCTTGACTTCATAACAAGGACACTCTCCACTCTCTTAATTCTCCCTTGCATCAGAAAAGTACCTATTACCTTCAGTGAGGCTGGTAAAAATCAGGATGGTGGGGTTTTTTTTTCCTCCTGAATAAACCTTGAGAGAAGGCTGGATTTGAAATAATGATTCTTGGAAATGGAGAAATTCTCCCTGCCAAGCTGGTATGAGACACTTGACATCAGACTGTCAGGCCATGAACAAGGTCTTTCAACCTGCTTGCACCACCTAATACCTCATCAGATCTACTTCACCTTGATGAACATTGACGGATGGCTGTGCTCTTTGCAGGGTGCACACTAGGAGAGAATGAGGTTAGTGCCATTTGAAATGCTGTGTCCTGCTTCTTGGAGCTGGATTCAGCTTTTCACTGACATTAGAATTACCACTGGGAGAGACATTGAGTCTTCCAGCCTTGTAATGGATGACAAACAGAGGATTTCCCCCCGTCTAATTCTTAATCAGCACATGGCAGCATGAAATCTTGCATTAATGAAGTGTAAACCCATTGCCACGGGTTTAATTCCTTAATTCTCTGCATAAGGTGAAGATCTTCCAACATATTAATTGGAGCTTGGGCTCTTTCTAATCCTTGTGATATTCTGTTTAGTTCTATTACATCAATTTAGAATGATTACCTTATATTTTCAGTGGCTCAGGGATAAAGAAAAAACCTAATTCTACAGAGGCTGTTAAAGGTAAGACAGGTGGAGAGAAAAGACAGGCGGCAAAAAAAATCAGTCTGTCTTTATGTATCTTATAAACTTAATCATAATTTTTAGAAGCAAACTAAATTTTTGCATTTAAGGTAACTAATTACTATAATTACTATTAAACTTTTAAAATGTTTCAGCCCTGCTCCCCCCCCCCCCCCCAAAAGGGACCCATTAAAATATTTGAGAGGGGATAAAACATTAATTACTGAATCTTATTAGGGTAGCAAGCAGAAGAGAGGCAAGAGAAGAAGTTCAGAGAGAGAAATTGCTGTAGAAGATTCAGTAGCTACAGATCACAAAGAACTGCTAAAGAAACAAAGGAAGTTTAAAGTTTCCTTCCAGCTCATAACTCCTGTCACTCAGTCAGCACAGTGTCTATTTATCACTTGCCAGATTGAGATTCAAGAGAAACAATCCAAAAGCAGATCAGGGTTTAATCACAAGGGAGCCAGCAGCATCACCTTGGAAAGTGCAGATGAAAGGGAACAATGAAGACTTAAATAAAAGCAAGCCAAGAGGACTGAAGAGCAGTTACCCAAAGTATAGTTCAAGAACCTCATATCATGTCCAAATGGAGAAAACAGAAAGTATAATAAATTCTGGCAGGCTTAGCATAAAAACAACAACAACAACAAAAAAAAAAAAAAGCCAGAAAGACCAGCCCAGGAGGAACAACCAGCAAAACATATGAAAACTACTAACAAATCTTCCCTCAAATGTCTCCAGAGACAAATCCCTCCTAGAGGCTTTGCAGAAAGAAAGGATCAGCAGAGCAGGAACACGTAAAGACAACAAGGCAATTACTGAGGATCTCAATGACTTATTGAATTTGTATTCAGTACAGTTCCCACACTGAAACAGTCTGTGACCGTGACCAGCTACAGGAAACAGGGCACAGTATGCTAGAATGGGATTCCAACTCTGAATACAAGTGAATAATCACTTCCCTCAAACTCCAGGCAACATTCTCAGTCCTACAGGTGATTATATTGTTGGAGTTCACTGCTGCAAGTGAAACCTGCTGGCTCATGTTCTGACAGGAGCCATCTGCAGACTTGCTGCAGTGCAGTTCCTCCCATCACCCAGGCAATGACCTTAAGATACTAAAACATTATCAACCCCCCACTCCACCTCGAGGATCACAGCCACACCAGCCACCTGTTTGCTGGATTCTGCACCTCTGACCATAACCTTTTTAAACCGCCAATCTAGCCAGTTTTCTACCCACAACTCACTGTTTTGGCTTTAAGGATACTATGAAAGGTCTTGCTAGCATCAAGGTAAGAAATATTAATTGACTTCCTTTTATCCCCAGCACTATCCCTCTGATCAGATGGATAGTGGACTATGCCTGGAGACTGTCCAGGCATAGAGCTCCCAATCACTTTTTGATTCTCCATACATCTGGAGAGCTTCTGGGAGAGCTGGTTTCATAATCTTTTTGATGACAGATAGAGGACTGTAAATTCCTGGATTCTCTTCCATCTCCTTTCTGAAGATAGCTGTGACATTTTACATTTTTCCAGTCATAGGGAGCTTTTACCAAACGTCACGAATTCTTGAATATCATTGTCTCCCTCTGAGTGTTCGCCTCTCACAGCTAGAGGACTACTCAAGGAGGATCACCAAACAGTTGAGGCCTGATGTCCCTCAACACCCACTGAAAGGATGCAAAGACCAAAGACAGTATTTCACTGAATTGGAGGAGAACTTTTCACAGGTACGTCCTACAGACTCTTTTTGTCTGTGTGCATATGTTGTACCAAACCTACTAGAAATGCTGCTCTCCTGGATTCTTATGTACTACTTCAGATTTGTAAGTTAGGCTTGCAGGTCACTGTTGTGCTGTAGTAAATACTTAGCCTATACAAATCCTTCGCTGAATTGTTTGACTTAAGTGATCGGTTAAATTAAATGCTGTTAAATTGAAGCGCTGGAAGAGGAAAGGAAATGTGATTAATACTAAGTATTTGTAGATCCAAAGGAATTCTCCTTGGAAAATGACACCCTTCTGTTGCATGAATTTCATGCAGAGATTCAGCTCAGAAAAGATTTTCTGCTAGCAAAATATTTCTGAAAGCAATTCCATGAGGTTTTCATTTCAGGGTATTATTTTATGGTAAGTAGTAGAACTTTTTATTAGCCATCCACAATTTTATGAAAGCTGCAGCCTCCTAGCATTGCTTTTTAAAGAAAATTAATTTTACCTACCAATTTTAAAGTGAAAAGATCACTGCCAAAGAATAAAAAAAAACCCAAACATTCACACCTGCTAATTAACTTTTGATGAAAATATTTTTCACACATGTAACCCACTCAGCATCCACATCTGCTCCAGTTTAGAAAGAGCAATTTTCTCGCTATCAATTTTAAAAATAGAACAGTACCTCTTTGCCTTTGGTCACATCATATGCAAGAGAAAGAGAAATAAAAGGTAACTCAGGCAAGCACTCCCCGTGTTCCTTGCACTATTTGAGACTGTTGTTTCCTAAAGTTAAAGGTAAATTATGCATTCCTAATGCAGAAGGAATACTTGTCTCGGCTCATTGAACTAAAGCCATTGTTCAATAAGGCTTCACCTGTACAAATATACAGTTCACATAACACTGAAGGTCAAAAGAGATGAGATCAATCTTTATTTCAGAGGTCAAATATGCCAAATACTTATTTTTAGCTTTTTATGTAGTAATTCTGAATACTAATGCCAAAGCACTTAAGAACACACAATAGATACACCAGAAATGTTCCTTATGTTTCTCCATTCCTAACATTCAATTCTCAGAAAGTGTTTTAAGATAAGTTCAGTTCTATAATTTATAGAAAAATTATCAAAACCACAGAATATTAAGCACAGAAAAGGTATAACATGCATTTATGCATACAATTAAAAATAATAATAGACTAAACTAGAGACAAAAAAGAGTGCTAGAGGTAGCACATGTAAGCTGGGAAAGGCATGATGGAATTCTGCTATGTTATCCTGGATATTTTCTATGTAAAAACTATTTATGACTGAGTAGAATTCAATGCATATTACTAATATTCTAATCCTGTGTGTTTCCTTTGCACATGATTTCTTCTTAAAAACATCTCTTAAATTCTAGTTTCCATTTCACAACAGAATCCTTTCTTTTAATAAACATGCAAAACTCCCTTGATTAATAAAACTCTATTAATCAGTGACACTGGAGAGTGACTATGCAATTACTGTAGAGTCCATAGAGCAGAAATGATTCTGAGCTTTATAAAGTCTTTCAGGTGTCCCCAGACTACAACTCATGGAACTCCACTAGCTTATATGGGAACCTTCTGAAAGTTTGCTCCTGTCAGCAATCACCTTTCACTCTTCACAAGCAGGAATATCTACTACATCAGTTTATAAATATCAATCTTGATACTTGTTTTTCTAAAGGACAATTATCTTCCTGGAGGCAATCTTTTAGGGTTTGTAGCCACCCAGGAGGCTACATACCAGAGGAATGCAGAACTTAAAAAAGTTAAATCAGGAGGTAAACAAAGGCCACATACACACCATTCCCTCATCATATTCAAATTAATTCACTTAAATAGATCTCATACCATTATGGTCTTGTAGGTCATGCAGGTGATGAAAAAGCAAAAAGCTTCAGAGTTTTACAAAACTGAAGTATAAATGTGTTTCTACTTCTGGTTTTATATTTCTTGACTTTAGGAGGCCATTGTCAATTACAAATAGCCCAGGCACTGGGCAGCCATCACACCTGTAAGACAACTTCCTTCAGAGATGGGGAACACAAGACTGTTTTGTCTTTTAGAGGCCAAATAAATCTTGAATTATCTCCTGAACGATGAATTTCAAAGTTAAAAAAGACAGAGCACTAACCAACATCCATTTTGGTTTGGGTTATACTTGCATTTAGTTACATTTACTGTGTTTGAGGGTTGGGGGATTGACATGGCTGGCAAACAAGCCCCATCCATAAGCAGGTTCACTCCTCATGGGACAGGGGAGGAAAACTAGAAGTACAAGAGTGAGAAAACTTAAGTGTTAAAATAGACTGTGAAATCACTCACCAGTTACTTCTGCATGCAAAACAGACTCAGTTCAGGGCGCTTGAGTTCATTTATGGCTGAATAACAAAAGCTGAATTTAAATACTGACTTAATCATTAAGAAACAAAATATTACATGTAAATGTTAGGGAAAAACAACTTTCTCCTCAAAATAACTTTGCCAGGTCCAGCTTCACTTTCAGGCTTACTTCACTTTAAACACCTTGGTTTACCTCTCACTGTTTCTCTTTTTCCCTTTTTCATTCCAGTCACCTCTCCTCACCCTTTCTTGTCACAAGTTCCACCCAGTCCCTTCAGCAAGGCAAAGACACACAGTGCCAGTGCTTAGTGACTTCTCAGTTCAGGTAAATTAAAATACAAGCAGAAACTTTGAATAGAAGCTACTCTTTAAAAAAAAAAAAAAAAAAAAAAGTAAATTTAAACTTCAGATTTATTGTGAGTTCTGAAACTGCCAAACAAATACAATAATTTTTATGAGAATTAAGCTGGCAGCAGATTTCTTTTTAGGTTTCTCTATTATACAGAACCTCTATTACAAAGGTCATATTAGCCCCCCCCCCCCCAAAAAAAATATTCCTTCTATACTCATTTGTGTAGTTAAAGTTTGGAAGTCTAGCTTTTCTGTCACTCTCAACACTTTCCCAGAAAATAAGGATGTTTGATTACTTAAATAAAATGTAATTTGCATGCAAACAATCCAAGAACTGTTTCAGTCATTTTCTACCCTATCCTTTACGGAGATATTTCTTCTAATTAGGACACCTTCCTGTACAGCAATAGCTTTAAACAGCATTATTTAAAGAAGCATTCAGAATGTGTCATGTCTACGTTTGTTCTCTGCACACACTGATGGATGAAAGGTGGTCAATTTTCCTGTTGTGTTTTGTTTGTTTTTTCTTCTCCAGCACTTAATGTAGTTTTTCAGTCCTGTATTTTCCAGAACTGAGTCATTGCTGCTTGCAAAATTTTTAATCCCCTGACTGCTTTTGAGCATCTGGGTCCAAAACTCTGGGCACACTTTAACTACATGTGTGCACTTACATGTGAAATCTGACCATGGTGAAAATAAAGAACCCATGGTGATTTCTGACTGGAAAAATTAAGAAGAAGGGCAGAAAATTACAGTTTGAAGTAGCTATAGTTGCCTTGCCTTGAGCACAAGCAATGGTTTTACAGCCATGTAGGAAGGCAGATCACAGATTGCTGTTCGTCCATTGCAGCTCTGGAGTCATGGCTGTGCATAAGTCAGGGAGGCTGTCCCAGCAAAACAACATTACAATAACAAGGGATCCCAATTAATCTCATTTAAATTGTGTAAGTATTATAATGGTAAGTAATAGAGAAATTTGATTATTTTTTAGACATCTTTTGACAGTGATTCTTGGAGAAGGCATTCAGCAAATACACAAGAGACAAAGCGATTTTTCATCATGTTCAGAGCAGCATGCAGGCTTTGCATAAAAATTTGCCAAGAACCACTTCACACGGCCATAACATACACAAATTCAATATGATTGATGATATTCCATTTTGGGCATTGAAACAACTATTTTTATTAAATCCACCATGATATTGAAGTGATTTTGTGAAAAGAGACATCTTTGGTTCCAATGCTGAAGTCTTAATCATGCCAAAATATTAGGGTAGAAATATTAAAATATTCATAAGTTCTTTGAAAATTCCTGAAAGTTTACTATTTATTTAAGGAAAGCTATGTAGTCATAGCACAGCATAGCCAAGCACATTTCCAGAGTGCAAACAAATATTATTTTCAGGAAAGGGAAAAAAGGCCAGAAAACATAGCAGAGAGCAATTATCCTTTCCCACTACCAATGCACACAGGCTTTATTCCCTTGCTGCTTGGTGATTAACAGGCAGTTTCAAGAGCATCAGTCCTTTTGCTCCAAAGTCATTTTATTTCAAGCAGTACAGGCGATTCACACTATCTTCTCTCTGCTTATCACTGTATGCCTTTAAAACATACTGCGGGTTACTAAAAAGTCACTTGAATTGGCTCTTTAAGCCCTCTCTCCACTTACATTCAGAGGATTGCTTTAGTTATGGCTCCCATAGATTCCCCTTATTTCAGGCTGATTTTTTATGGAGAGACTTAAGCTGTTTGGCAGAGCAATCCCTATGGAACACATCTCAAAAAATATTGTTCACACGAGATGTAATACACTTTACTGATACAAACCTCATTAATTCAAAGCATTTTTCTCCCTATATTGATACTCTTGCACTAAATAATGTATCAATAAATTTTACGATGAGTGGAGGAATCAGAACTAGCAAAAGATAATCTACAACCTGCTATACAAAAGAAAAATCTCCTGACAAATTTAAGTAAACTATAAAGAAAATTGAATGCAGCTTCTTTGAAAATAATTCCATAACCACTCTAACGAAACATGCCACTCTCTTGGTTTCAGATGGAAATTGTGGCAGAAATTATTGGATAATCATTTTATAAAACAGTTACTTCCTCTATCTACCAAAAAAATGAAATACATGTTCTAATATTTATGTCCAGATTCTCTTTTGACATTAATTTTCCCCTGTTTCTTTACACCAAGCTTCCAGAAGTAACTGCCATGAAACCCACTGCTCATTAAAGAACCAGTTTTAAAACTAATAGATGGAAATGGGGAAAAAAATTAGAGGAGAACAAAGTGACATTCCCTACTGCCCTGCTCCTTAAGTTTTTTACTTCCTTTTTTGTAAGTGTCCCATCAGTGACTGCCATTTGCCATTCAAACTTTACATAAATCATGTTTCAACTTCAATATCTATAGCTGAATCAAGGTTATTCAAGCTGTATGGTTTCAATGAAGCCACTGAAAATCACCTATAACAATAGACTAGAGTTTTACAGTAATCTAGAAACAGTTTTTTTCCTTATTTGCAAACCAGATAATTCCCAGAAAGACCAAAGACTGAATAACCCCACCATCCTCTATGAAGATTATGATAATGCAGTTTCTTTCTCTTTAAACAGTGAATGTCAAAGCTAAACATATTTTAAAAAGAACTGAGAAAAAGTAAGCAAGTATCTGTTTCAAGTTTCTGTAGTCCTGCTCTCCATAAACTTTCATTTCAACTGATTAAGAATGCAAGAACTGCCTGAGGGTAGGTGATTCTTTTTTTCTATTTCCAGAGTCAATCATTTCAAGCATTACTTTGTGTTCTCTTTGAAACCAGTAGAAAATAATACTCACTATACAGAAAAGAGGAAATTCTTCTAAATTATTTTTTTTCTAATCAGATTTCTACAGGAAAGCCATTACAGTGCCCAGAATGTCTTGTCTGCAGGATTAACACAGAGAGATAAGGAAATTAATTTAGGCTTTAGATATGTTGCCTTGTTATGGAAGAATGTCAACTGAAGATGAAAATCATTACAGTGAAAATTATCTCTCTTAGAGTCTTTATAAAAAAAATTATCTCAAGAACAGTCATGCTAAAGGTTAGAATTTATCTTACTAAGTTGGATGTATGCACACAAGCTGGTTTAGACTTGCTCAGAGTCAGAGCCAAAAAAATTAACCTTAGAAACCCAAAAACTGGGATCTTCTGTGACTACAGATCCTAAAAAGCCAGCCCAGAGATCAAATTCTGATCTAGAAACTAATTTCAATTACCTTAATTCAAAATACCTAATTGTCATAGGCATTTCTTCCTTTCATTTCTTTTCTACTGGCTTCAAGTCCAAGGTGTTTATTCCACCACCTGGTGGATAAACATGTTTCAAATAACCTTCAGATAACAAGAGCCAGAAGGAGAAAGTCCAGCATTTCCACTTAGGGCACAATGACTAACATTCCATATTAGAGGGGGTCAGTGGGAGTAGCAAAGCAAGTATAAATCATTAATGTTTACTATCACCTAATCTATTTCAAAGCCAATATTTTAATCAAATGGCCCCAATTAACATGGTTCAATTCAAGCAGGCAAATATCTTAACCATCCTTCCATTTGTGACCCAAATAAAACTACAGAAGTCTTAGATACTTGCAGGAGTTCTTCCATTAAATTAGTAATCCCTTTAGCAGATCTTCAAATCACTAACAGACAAATGAGAGTATCTTCACAGTGGAATATGAGCTATGGGATTTCTAAATACAGCAAATTCTTTACCTTAAAAGCAATAAAAAATAAATTGTAGAATATTAAGAGATAAAATATGGGAGATGGCTTATTAATTTTAACCAAAGTTCTCCTCTAGATTTTTTTAGAGAATTAATCTCCAAGTGTCAATCTCCCATATTCCACAACTCTTTACATGAACCATCTCTATTTCCAAAACACCTCTTTTTTTTTAAATTATAGGTATATTTGTACAAGCATTACAGTGCTCCAAGTATTGATTATGGAACATTTTTTTAGTAACTGGTATTTTAAGACCAAAGCATACTAATTTGATCTGGACCTATTCTTAATTTAAAGAAACTCCTACTTACAAAAACTCGACTAAAACTTCTTCTAACAGATAAATCTCACTCCAACTGAAGTTTATTTTAAATTTAATACAGAAATTTTGTTTCCTAAGAAAATGCAATGTTTTTACATGCTTTCTAAATTATCATGAGACAAAATATACAATAAAGATACATGCATTGCTATGCACCAGCAGAAACTCATCAGACTATATGCTGAACATTTACCTAAGTAATCTTTCTTCTTCCTTTGTGATTTTAAGACAGGCAAAACTCATTTCCTTCTCTGTGTTGATGCATCAGACAAAATAATGCTGTTATAACTGATCTCTTCCCAGTTGTCTTCCATCAGTGATTATTTTGAGCTATTACATACACAGTTCCAAAGGGCTTCAATCATCAAATTACAGAGTTAAAAAAAGCAGGCTTAATTCTAGCCTAAAGCACAGACTGTGGACATATCAAGTCCCAGCAAAAAACACACATGAGAAATTTGGTAGAGAAAAAACACTAGATGGAACCTTGATGTGTATTTGAACCTTTTAATTTTAACATTCTTACTTTCCTTATCTAGGAAAAAAAAAAAAAAGCCAAACCACAGTATTATTAGTGACAGACAGAAAACTACACACATTGTGATGTAGTGGCAAAGAAATCTATGTGATTGTCAGAGTAGACCAACAACTACAATTTGCCAGTGTCCTGAGGCACTGTAATTATGGAATATTAGCATAGGAAAATTATTTTATTTTACTGAGTTCTTTATGACAACAAACCTCCATAATAAAACAAAAGCAAAAAACGAACAACCTCATCAAAAAAAAAAAAAAAAAAAAAGTAGAGAATTCTAAATTAGCAGATAGCTGAAAGTCCCTGCAGTGAGGTAGAAATGATGTGCTCAAGCAAGACCAGGGCACTAGTTATAGAAGCAGTATTTAGATGTAAAGAAAAGAAGTCTTTAGAATATTGATATTTTTTTGATGTGTCTCTATGCTTGGGGGTGCAAGGTGGCAGTGTGTTACATCCAAAGCTTTTGAGAAGCAAAAATTGTCAAAAAAATAGGGTCACAGCACAGACATCTCTGTGTTCTTTACAGTATCTGCAACACCCAGTCTGCTTCTTCTCACCTTGGAAGAAGCTGGACAGGAGTTCTAGCTGAGAAATGACAGAAGACATTCCAGTCCCTCATCCAAAATTCTCTCAGCATCAAGGGAAGAACAATAGCTGTGGTCAGTGAGGCTTATAAATTTAAAGAATGTTTTTACAAGTTCAGACACTGTTTTAAAGAAACATGCAGCAGTATGTCTGAATTATACCATCACTAAAAATCCAAGATGAATATGAAAATAATCTGTAAATACAAGGATATCTATTCTCTGTTCATTACACTAATACTACCCCTACTTTTATTAATAAAACATTTTTATGTGTCACCACTGTTAGATTCTGTACATATTTTAACAAAGCTCTCATTTCTATGCATTTATACTTTGCTAACATTCCTGAACTAATACAATAGCAGCTGCAATGCAAGGTTACTACAGAGCTCTACATAATTCCAAGTTTAGTACTTCAAATTATATAATAAACTGCACACCTTTCATAATAGAAAGTCTTACAATTTCTTTTGTAGCATATGCGCCCCACTCCAAAGTAAATCACATCTATTTTAGATTTTCCTACCAATAAGAGGAAGGGCCTATTTTGTCCTTGAGTCTCTTAGTGTAGAACCCTTCAAGCCATTTATTTCCATGGAAATCTGTAAAAGTTACTGATTATTGAGACATCTTTTGTTAACTCAATTGCTCACAGGCCAAAGAAATGGTAATAAATCTATTCACAAATATGGAAGGTAAACTGGGGTCAGATGGTGTCTAGTGAATTTACTATTTTTGTTGACTATTTATATTTGCTTAAAGAAAAAGCAAAACTTTCACCTTAACAGAGGGTAAAGAAGAAATGCAGTTTAATCTTGAGGGTAAATATTTGTCAAAAGAAAGTGCAGAGCAAAATATTAAAACAACAATATAGATTAAACTAGCAAGCATTTGGAAAATGTATGTATTACAAGTTCATTCATATAAAAGTTCACCCTTTTCACTGGTAGTTTTGATGGTATTTCCACAGACCTGCTCTCATCTTGCAGTTCATATCTGTGCTACAAACTAAAGACAAAGCTCCTGATGTGACTTGATGGTGTGTCCAGAACCAGGGCTGAGATTTGTGCTGACAAACAGCAAAGCAATAGTTAACAATAGGTTGTGATGTTAATGCTGCACTTTTAATTGTGAATCCTGTAGACTTTCCTCTTATTTAACCAAAACCATTCCTGGCTTTGAGAACCAAAAGGAGTCTTAAGAAAACAATGCTTTTAAATTTTTTTTCCTAACCATTGTATGATTTTTGTGCAACTGAAATAACGATGTCTAGGCTTGAAAGAGCTTTTTTTAAACTATTCTCAAAAACATTATATCAAATGTAACTCTTGTGACTTATATGTCTCCTGCATCTAAAAAACCCCAAAAAATCCCCCCTACCTTCACACTGTACTGGGCAAAACTGGTAAATTTTGAGGCACAATAGAAAAAAAACCCCAAACTTCTCATAATCCCTCGGAATAAGACATATCAGCAAGGGTATTAAAACTAACTGAAAACCAGTATTACAACTGTATACAACTACTGAGCAAAGACACAGCTGACAACATCATGAACTACAGTGCTGAGAGGTTTTTTCCCTTTTTCTTTGTGCTCCAGTATGGTACAATCCATTACTGTTGGGATACAGAAGTATAGGAAGGTAACATCAAACAAAAAATTTATCAAGTAAAAAAACTATCCGAATCTCATTATTATTTAATATTGGTGCAAAAAACTCACGTCATCAGTGCAAATTGAGGAAAAAAATATGGAAAATATGACTGGGATGGATTAAATGAGCTTTTTTAATCAGGCTACACAAAGTATAAGAAACTGGATAATTGCCTAAAAAGGACAGCAGAAATTATATAACTTCATAGCCTACTTATTATCGGGCTAGCACAAACAAGCACAAGACCCAGGGACAGCAGGGAAAAGTTCATTAAACCAAGAATCAGATCTTCATTTCTAGAAGGAAGAACACAAACACTTCTGCTGCTACCACACTAGCATTCAGCTGCTGTAAGGGGGAAGAGGACAGCTCAGATCTGTTCCCAGATGCAGTTTCTGAGATCACTCCCTACTTTTCCACAAAAGATCCTTTTGCTCCAATGTGGCATGAGTATTTTATGCCAAAGTAAAACATAAATGCCATTATACAGCATTATATTACATGTAACTGTTTTGTGCTGCTAACCAAAACAAATGTAGCTGTTTGCTTGTCCTATTCCTTGCTTGGTTAAAATTTCTGAAGATGTTCCAGAAAAAGTGAATGTACAACAAGGAACATAATAGCCTTTAGTATATTTTCAACAGTTTGTTTGTCAAGACTGGAATTACGTTACTCCATAAATTCAGTAGAAATAAAAAGTTTACAAAGAACAATTTAACTACTTAAAAATGGAAGCCCAGGTTGTTAGACACTTAAAAGATGCAGACTAATCTTAACAGCTTGATCAATAATTTCAGCTTTAAAACACAGAAATTGAAGTTACAGATATATTTATCATTTGGTTAATTTGCTTAAGATATTTTAAGTCTTTTGCTGAAATATTTTTAAGTTCATACCAGCAAAGATGGCCAATACCTTCACCATCAATTGATACTGTGACATAGCAATAGCTTAAAATAGTAAGTGTGAAACATAGGGAGTTAATAATTTAGAAGAGTATTCTGAGATTATGTTATTTATACCTAAAATACTCTAAATTCAAGAGAACAAAGAAAAACAACCTGGTCTGCTTATGCTTAAAACAATCAGCCAAAACCTTTTCTAAAGTAGGCAAGTCAAATTTACATCCAGAAAACCACAGCTTTCAAAAAGGGGCGACAAATCAGCCTGAAATTTTTCTTAGTTGTATCAAAACTAGTGATTTTAAATTAAAAAAGAAAATAAAATAGCATTAAAAAAATACAACTGTGGTATAAGTTTGCCATATACTAGCTTTACCATTCCAATCCGACCAGAAATCAATATACAAACAATCTGGTTTGGGAAAATAATATTTGGCAAAAAATACTAGTTTGCAGCTAGCAAAGCAAAATTTTTATTATTTGAATCACAGAGAGCATTATCAAGACTTAAAATATCTTACCTGCATAATCATAAATGCCTTATGACAGGAGGTCATTAAGAATTACATTGGGATACTTTGCCTAAAAAAAGTTGATTTCCAAATACATTTCTTTCTTTTGAATCTTTCCCCCTAATATATAGGTCTTTAAGAACTTTCTTCTAAATAAAACCTTCTAATATCTACCAATTTCCTCTACCTGATCTATTTTCTTCTTGTCATCTTTCATACTCTACAGTATGAAAATACAACAGTAACGAACACCAGATAGACATTTAAACCTACTTACATTTCACTCATTGACAGGATTCAATCAAAAAGACCACAAATATTTTGAGTTGGAAGGGACTCAAAGAGATCACTGAACCCAATTACCTGCTCCTTGCAGGACTTCCTAAACTTTGATAAAATAAAAAAAAAGCATTCTTAGTAGCCAGTATAAGTAAAGGCAATAGCAGGAATGATTATCTCTGCACGAATCCAAAAAACAATCCAGATACAAAAGCTTTACCTTACACAACATAGCTTTTACAAGAAAGACCTAGATGTAAATTATCTCCACCACTTTGATGGCTGAAATGGAAATCAAATTCTGAAAAATATTTTAAAAGCTGCTCATGGGATGGACTTAATATATCAACAACCTTAGTAATAAACTGATTGTTTCTCATGGGACAGACTTTAAATATCAGCAACCTTGGAAACAAGCAAACTTCACAGATAACCTAGAAAATCTGTTTGGCTGACTGCAAATATTTACTTTTCAAAACCTAATTGCAAAGATAGGCTCCCCAGACATCTGTTTCAACATATATCAATCATCAGTAATTTCAGAACACAAATAACCCCAAACCTTTTCTGACTACTACATTGGTTGAAGAAAGTAGGCTTTTACTGAGTAGTGGCTTCCTTTCTACTTAATATTTTCAAAATTGAGACAGCAGGTACTTAATGAACAAAACTAAACTTTAAAGTGTTCACAAATTACACACATGCCATTTTGACATGTATTAAATTACATGAAAACAATGTTTCACCACTGCATACTGCCTTTTACTGTAATACATGAGCACTTCGCAGCCAGAGAAGAGAGTGTTGTTACACAATATGGTGTTAGGAGATATCTGAGTACCTAATTAGGAGACTTGATAAATACACAATGTAAAATTACAGAAAGAATATTCTAAAACCTTCAAACAAGATTTCTCCCTTGCACACATACCAGAAATTCTGGGCTTCAATCTAGAAATAAATTTACTATCACAAACAAAACGGTTATCATTCCTCATATTCATGCTTTCAAATAGGTACAAATTGTAATTTTCCTTTGGAAATGTTTGCAGAGGGGAAAAAAGAAATAGGTGGCTAGCACTGTAAATTACAACACTGAATAGCAAATAATTACAGCAGACATTTGGAAAACCACCAATGTTTAAGAGTTTTTCAGTTGTTGGCTAAACAACTGCAAGTATCTTTGCCAAAACCAGAATAAAACGTCTAATCAGAAGTGACTCTTGCATAGAGAAAATAACTTATTCACTAATCTATTTTAAGAAGAAAGTTTAACCAATTATAGAAAACACTGTGACTGCATCGATTCAGTTGCACAACTCAGTTTTCAATTCCAATCTCATTCAGAGTTTACAAGCTCAATCCCATGCTTTAGCAAGTAGAAAACCTCTCCTTCCTCCAGTGGTTTGCCAAAACTGAGTTCTAGAAATTAAAGCGTGTACTAGGCAAGAAATTCTGTGCCATTCAACTACATATATTGTCAACATTTTTCTGAGGGAAATACATGGGTTACAAGGTCATTAGTCAACAATTGAGACATGTCCAACTTTATTTAAACATTAAGAGACTCAATTCTATCTTTAAATTAATTTTTGCATTTTGTCAAATACTATCTCCTGCCATGAAAAACTCACCATGAGTGAGTCACTGAGAAAAGTACAAACATATAGAAAAGTTCACTTATAATTGGCTTAATAGAAAATTTTATGAATATAGAGTAAAGGTATCATAGTATGGGAAAAAATTGACAATCACCTAACTATGTGGACACAGGTGAGATTTTTATATATATATATATATATATATACATATATACATATATATATACATATATATATGTATATATAAAACCCAATAGCTGTTCCAATGGCCTTGGAGTAAAGAATGTTTTAGGAATATCCTCTGAGGGAAAATTACTAGTCTGTCAGCAAAGAAAAAACTATGTCTGAGAATTTATAGATATGTATGAAATTCAAGTGAATGTGTGAGAAACAAGGAACCCTTCAAACATGACTGCTTAAGGATATATAAAAGATAGTCAAGGTAAAATAGGTAATCCTATTACAGCTAAGATTAAATGACAGTTATATGAGACATCATCCTAATAAAATTGCAATATATGGAGAAATATAAGTCATCTTAGAAAATATGAGTACCTAGAATTTGAATACACGTTTTGGATATACACTAAAAGGTAATTTTGAACTCCAGATCTTTCCAGAAGATATAAAAGCTGCAGATGTTCTAAATCTTCAAAACAGAAATCAACAGCTTTCTGAGATCCAGTTCAGTGCATGCACATTAAAACCCTGGTCCCAAAGCTAAAGAAAACTGCTTTAGAACACGTACATATAGGCAGCGTTATGCTACTTCAATAGAGCACAAAGGTAGCACTAAAAGTAAATTTATAATTTATCCCACAAAATGTTAAATTCTTGTGCCAAAAAACATTCAAGTTAATTTATCATCAAATGCATGGCTAAATTTTATTTCCACTTGAAGAAAAAAAAAAACAAACACCAAACAACATAATTTCCACTAACCTTCAGGATCAAGGAGTTTCTCTATTCCCAGGTGCTGCCTGGCTATGGAGAATGCATGGTCTAGTCGTTGTACAGGTGACTGCTGAGAAGCAACAGCATTCCAATCAAACAGGTCTGGTCTAAAGCAAAAATAAGAGGAAGACGAAGTTTCTTATTTTTTAGTCTTACATTTCCTGATGTATTTCTAAAGCTAAGGATCAGCATCAACTTTTTTATTCTCGTAATGAAAGAACGTGTTAATTGGCTCTGGGACTAATGAAGCTCAGTTTCCAATGGGTTTGCATTCTGTTATCACCCATGTCCATCACAATCACATTGTCCATATTGATTACACTCGCTCCTTCATTCCAGTCCCAAATAATGCTTGTGTGGGAAAGATCAGGTGCAGTGGCCATGCAATTAGGACTGGCATGTGGCAGGACAAGCAGGACAGAACTGCTTAGGCCATCTGGGGGCCTTCCTCCTTTTCCCAGCTACCAGTCTTTCACTCCAATTCATATTTCTAAGAGTGCAATTTCTTCTGAGACTACCAGCTCATTGTTACAACAGACTAAAATCAGTAAATAGGTTAAAAAATTCATAGAGTCATAGAAATATTTGGGTTGGGAAACACCTGTAAGAACATGGAGTTCAACTCTTACCCTAACACTGCTAAGTCACAATTTATATGCTCTTACAGGAAAAGACAGAATGACCAAAACTGAATTATAGCTCAGATGCAGTCTGGGACCGTGTATTAGCAGCTGCACTATTTGCAGTATAAATAATGTTAGTACAGCACAATCTTTGGCTTTTCATCTAAGAGTTACCCATTAGGAAATCAGAATTTGTTATCAGGCACTCTGGAGAAATAAAGTTTAATCAAATACCCTGTGATTACTGTGCATGTAATATGAAGAAAAACAACCATGCTATTCGTGACTTCAATACAGTGCTCTAAATCAGGGCACATGTAAATGTATCATTCCAACTACTGATAAATCAAGCACATTATTTACACCATTTAAATTTTGCAGTTAATGACAGATTTACTCACATTTTCATTAATTTTAGTAGTTAGTTTTAAATAGTATCCTGAGTTATAATAAATGGAAAAATGTTCACTACATCATATCGTAATAATGTCAATAGAGTAAAGAAAAATACTCCCTTTACCTAGTAGTTATTCTCTAGTTATGTACCTCTGCTGTCTAATTTTTTCTGAGGGGACTGATTTTCATAGTAAGAACTAAGTTAGTCCAAGTTATTTTGCTCCTCTCTGCATAGATGCTTAAATATTAGAGTTTTCTCCCTCCCACATGCAGAAGAACTCCAAAATACTAATCAATTTTAATTTAATAATAAATCTGGCTGAGAACAGGGTGGAGAAGGGAGAGGAAACTTAGGTAGCAATCTCTGGGTTTATCCATGGATGGATTAAGTCTGTGATCCTACAGACTGGTTTGTGTACTAAAACACAGGAACGCAAAACACACACTATGTGCACATAACTAGTAAAAAATATTTTTGGCCATTCTCCTTTAGCTGGGAATGGAGTTAGCATTGTTCATAGCAGTCTACACAATGCTATGTTTTCAATTTATAGATAAATAATGTTCAGAGCAAACCAGGTATTACTGAAGTGTGATCACACAAAATGAAGACCACCTCTTTTTCCCTTCACTCTACCTTCCCCAAACCAGTGGGGGACAGATGGGCAAGAAACTTGGGACAGGTGACCCAAACCAGTAAAAGGGATATCCCATGCCACATAACTTGCTCAGCCATAATTCCTGGGTAAAAGAAGGGAATGAGGTTGTGGGGGTGTTTGTCTAGGAAGGTGTCGCCTGCTTGAAGAGTGGCTGGTACCAGTTACTGCCTTTGCATCACTTGTTTTCCTGCTCTTCTTAACTCCATGTATTAAAAGAGTTTCTATTTTGACTCAAGAGTTTTCTAGCTTTCATTTTTCTTATTCCCTTCCCTGTCCTGGGGCAACAGTGGCTGAAGCAAGCAAGTGGCTGTTGGGTGCTCAGCTGCTGGCTGGGGTCAAGCCACGACACCCCTACATCATATTCTGCAAGCACACACATATTACTCAAATCCCTATTCCAAATTTAACACTAGGCATAGGATGCACAAGCTCATACAGCAAATTTAGCTAAGAGAACATTGTAGTAACCACAAATTTGTCTGGTTTGACTTAAAAGCTTGGCAAGAATGTGTCACACATACACTACACAGACTAGAGTGTAAAAAATATTATTTGGTAAGAAAAGTTTTTAGGACAAGGGAGAAAAGAAATGTATCCAAGGGGCTACCTTCCCCTCAATTTTTTCTTTTTTCCTTTTTATTTTTCTGTTTTAATTTGTCTAAAAGTTCTAAGCACACCTGCAGTGCTGAGAGCAGCACATTATGTTCACATAACCATTTTTTGTTTAGTGATACAATATTGTATATATGGGAACATACTTTTAATCAGTTAGGACTCCACTGGGCAAGAACATGAATATTTACAATTGCTCCTTGAGGAATATCATAATATTGTCTTATCCTTCCTGAGAAAACCTCTGTCATCATTAATAATATCTTAGATAGTCAATTTCATCCAACTTTTCAGTTGTATAATCCAGGAGGATATTTTCAAGTTAACCTACCAAGACAGTCTAAAATTATTATCATTTCATCTCTCTAGAGGTAGGACTCTCAATAGAAGACACACAGAGTTTTTGTTAGTTTGTTTCTGTGATTTTTGTCTTTTTATTTTCTTTTAAAAACCAAACACTCCAGCACTCACAAGAGTTTGAAACAACATCACATCTTAACACCTGGGTTGAATTTACATGCTGCCTACGTAGAGAATATGCAGCATCTCTCTCCACTCATTACAGATGGCAAAAATTTGAACCCTCTGAGGCATAGCAAGAAAAGAATTTGTAAGATCTAGTAGGTCACTGTCAGATTTCTTATCCATTTTCTTAGTATTGTACATAAAGCAGACAGCACGGATTCCAAGACAATTTATAAGTATATGGCCACCGACTGCAACTCAGTTCTGATAAGCACCAACTTAATTAAAATAAAATTAAATTCAAAAAGCTCTCTCTACTCCAACAGCAATTTAACTTTCCAGATTTTCACTTTGTTGAAAGATTATGTTGCTATACACATTTCAGTAGCTCTAACACTAGAATAACAGTGTCATAATGTCAGCTTGAAGCAGCAACTTCTCAGTGCTGTGTCAGGATGTTTCACTGGGTGTATTTATGTGGCAATACTGCCATGTGTGATTGTGGGAAATAATATAGCCTAGAAGATTAATAATTGTGGTAAGTGGAAAACAGCTTTTGAAAATCCCTGAAACAACACTAAAACTGATTTTCAGATTACAATTGTTATTAGCTTCCTAAGGAGTTTTAAATACAGGAGTGAGAAGGTATGAAATAGTAAAGGAAAGAAATGGAATACTGATTCTCTGCCTTCATTTGTCCTCTCCATATTGTTCAAATAATACCAAGTGAGATGGAATTTATTCTCGTATCTGCAGCTTGGGTCTTGCCTGAAAGGGAGGAAACCCATGGAAAAATAACTAGCATTTCTCACTTTTCTTCCTGAACAATACAACACATTTTCAAAGAAGTTAGAATTAAGTAGAACATGCTGAACTTTATCTAGCCATTCATTGATCAGCTCAAACAGCACTGGTCTTAGACTAGTTTATGACACAACCATGGAGAGCCAAAATTGAAAAGATTGAAGGCTTCAATGGAGAAGTTTGTATTGTAAAAATCAAACTTTCTATTGAAAATGCAGTGTTTTTTTTTTTTTTTTACCAACAGTTCTTTCCTATCACTAGAAGAAATACAAACAATAAAAACAAAAACAAACAAAAAAAGAAGGGGGGGGGGGGAAACAAACCTGAATTCTTTCAAAACATATTTCCAAGAAAAGTAAAAAAAAAGACTCCCTACATCCCCTCTGACCCCCAGTTACATAACTTACAACAGAACTAGTTCAGCCAGAGTGAGAAAATTTATACTATGTATAGTATACCATATGCTATGGACAACCAAATCCTGACAGACCTCTATGCAGAGATTAAAGTCATGGATAAGACAAGGCATGGTTTGTGATTATTATAGACAGAAAATAGTCATAGTTAGACCATGAAATTTATTATCTCCATTTCAATAAAAAAGCTGTGTGTTTGTTACTATACCTGTTTATACAAAAATATCTCATATACGTTTTTTTTCAGAACTCTCAAAATTGAAAAACACCAGGAGAGAGTAACTGATGCATAACCTAGTGATTTGCTAAAAAAAATATTATTTTCCTACCTCTTCATCCCATTGTTTTTGCTTTTACTTTTCCTGTAAACTACTGAATAATATTTTTTTTTCCCCTTCTGTCCAGGACCTCTTTCTGATGCCATTTTCTTTCCCTTCTCACTCTAGCACCCTGAAGTAGAAACAGCTGCAATGAAGTGCTCATTTGTAAGGCAGTCACCTGGCCTAAGTTCAAGCATTTTAAAGAAGCAAGGAGGAAGATAATGAATGCCACCTGTTCCCACTTCAAAATCCTGATTACAGAACCAGGGGAGAAAAGAAAAAGAGCCCCAACAAATTTGGAAAGAGGTACAGTTCTCTCTGATATCCACCTGGAGGAAAAAGATTTAAAGTAAATGGGGAAAGGTCTTTGTGATCTGGAGCCTTAAGAAGGGAGAGTTTCAATTGTAGGACTGACCTCTCTTCATCAGCAAAATATTTTAGTTTCTGTATACTCCTGGGGTGATGATGCCACTCCACAGCTGTTGCCTTATTTTTTTTCAGTTCAGTTCAGAACATACCATTCAAGAGATCATGTGCCAAGCTTATATCCTGAAAATTCAGCCTCTGGGCTCACTAATGTCCCCTTGGAGATTTACCAGGTGACCTGTGTTCCACTGCATCATGCACTCAGTATTGAAAGCAATTGCTAAAGAGCCTAAATGTCCATGGAGACATGGTGATTACAGAGATGGAAAAATCTACCTAAAGTAACCCCTAAATAAAATGACAGAGAAAGAGCATTAGAAAAATTGGATCCAATCAAAATAGCAAGCTGAAAGCTAGGGATTGGTGGGATAGATGAGTAAGAGAAATAAAACTCCCCACTGCCCTCCCAGCATACTGTGTGGTCAGTGCTTCATGAAAGTCTCTTACTTTATCTCAATCCATTTAAGGATTACTTAAAAAATCATCCAGATGCAAATTTCACATTACTGTCTAAACCTCTTTAAAAAAACCAAAACAGCTACAAACCAAAACAAAAAGCCACCTGTTCATCACTGAAAACATTATATAAGTGGAATAAAAATATCACCACCCATAAAGGAAAGGAATTGGTTTGAAAAATAAATAGATTTTATGCTACCACAAAATCTACCCTCATTTTAAGAGAGTTTAAATATTATGAAAAAATCTTTGGGTAGCATCACTCTTTCAGTGTTGGAGAGATTTCTGATGTTTAGGATTTTCTGTTGGTTTTGGAGGTTGTTTGGTTTGTTCTTGGTTTGTTTTTTTTTATAAGCCTAGGAATAGAGCTAAAACTGGGGAAAAGTACACACATCAGGCACCAGGTCCATCCACTGTATGAGTTAAATATAATACCTGATTTTCAAACTATAGCTGCCTTTCCTTGTGACTAACCTTGCTTCCATTCCTGCCAGTGCAGAGGAACAAAGTCAGAGGATGAAAAGGAAAAAAAGAAGAGAACATCTGGATAAAACTTTATGGAGAGCAAGGAAATAGACAAGAAAGAAGCGGAAGAGGACAACTGGAGAAATAGGGAATTCTGACCAAAAAAAAGGTAGAAACTGGAAAAATTGAACAGGGAAAACAGAGGATCTAAATTCAGAGGTGTTTGTCATCAGAGTGTTTGTCATTCTATGTAAGTAAATCACAAACTATTTATAAAGCGTGGGATGTGTGAGACACCAGGTTTCTCTGAGAATTCATGTAAATCACTCTTGGACAACTTTTCTTCAGTGTATATTAAAACTGTCTTCTTTAGGCACTAAATCTAAGACACTCTGACACCCAAGTCTCTAATGTACCTGCATCTTAGAGTGATTGAATTAGGCTCCTTAGAGAAGGTTTTTCATTATTACAGGATACAGTTAGGCGCTCCCAAGCACGGAATGTCCTAGTGTGCCTATTTAATTAATTCCATCTGGAATCTTGAAGGACAATTCAGTGTTCCCACACACTAAACATGAAATGCAAAGTCAACAAAAATCAGACATCATTGGTTCATCTTAAAAATTACTGCATCAGGGCTTTGGAGGAAATGAGGAAATGAAACTCTTGCAGAGAACTTAGTGATTTAAGTCCAGAAGATGACTGGTGTGTCTTGGAGACTTGCCTCCAGGAATCTGACTGAACACTTGCCATTTCCCAGATAAGTGCAGTAACTACTGGGCAAGAGACAAGACTTCTGTGGAGTAATTCTTCACTTCTATTGAAAATAGGCTCACTGTGCAGAAAGCTATGCAAGATTTATGGCAGCAGACAGAAGAAGAGTAAAAGCAGGCTTAAGTTTTGCAGCCCTGAATTACAAAACCTGAATAAAGCGCATAAATTCCAGTAAGCAGGAAATAAATGTTCATCTGGTGAACTTTGCTCTGAACTGAACACAGCAGTGCATAAAATCTGACATAGGACACACAAATTTGTCTAGACAATCCCAGTCTGGTTTACTGGCAACAGCACTCCCCAGCCAAGGACGGATCCTGAATAAATTCCTCTGTTCAGACTTCTGAATAAATTCCTCCAGAGAAGGACAAAAAGGAATTTCTGATTGCTGATTTCAGACACCAGATATTACATGGTCCTGCAGAGCATGCAATCTGAATATCTGAGGATCAGATACCCTAAACAGGGAACAGACTGCTATTGTTTCTGGGTGGAAAGACATTGTGGAAAGATGACTGGGGGTAAAATCAGAGGCAATGGAGAAGTTATATTCACATCCTAAGAGAGGTTACACTGGTATGGTAATTTTAGGGAAAAATACACTTGCAGCTTCCTGGATGGAACGCAGTTAGTGTGTTTGAAACCTGTTCTGGGATGATTCCCCACATAATGGGATTGTTTGTGAGTATTTCCCATTGTCTTGGGATTTCAGAGCCCTCCTCACCATGTTGTCTTTATTCCCAGCTGCCTTGTGGAGCAAAATGTGGAAACAGTCACCCTCTTTGTCTGGGGAAGCCACGTGTACATGACCTGCAGGGAGTGTCTGTCATCTTGTCCCAGCTGCCACAGGGAACTGAGTGAAGGGGCTGACCATCTTTTTGTGAGAAAAAAACCCTCTCTTCCTGTATAATTTTATTAATCATTATTGCTGTTGTTGCTGTGCATTTCTTATTCCATTGCTATTTGCTTTCAATAAATTGTGATCCCAATCCAAAGTCTGCTTTTGTTCCTCCCTTGCCAGAGGGGGCAGAGGGAAGGGAGAGGCTAATTTGGAGTTTAATTTCTGGATGGTATTTAAACCACAGTTAAAAAGTTTAACTCCCTAATAACTTGAGCAGTCAGTGGTCTTGCAGGACAGTCCCCTTTAAAAAGAGAGAAGTGTATACTTAAGGCATCAGAATTAGGAGAAAGAGGTTGGGAGGTTTATCATATTGGGAAAAGCAATCCTGCTTTAGAAGCAGCAGTGACAAGAAAGGGTTTTTTTTAGATATATTGACTTGCACATCTTCCTTAAGCCACATACACAGAACCCCCAGAGAACTCTGAATCTCTAGAGGCAGAGTTTTGTACAGCATAGACTAGAAGAAGGTAACTTCTGAGAGAGTCTAAAAACCCAAATCAGCTGGTGGAATAACATGAAAGGTTTTGAAAACAAAGGCCAACTTCTCCATCTGTGTCCTTGTGAGGCAAATCCATACTTTCAATTCAACAACTTTGAGAGGCTTTCAACAAACACCACATTTTCCCCTTCTAAATACCCACAGGAAAATCTCCTTCTCCCTCTGGGACAACCTCAAAGGCTTAGTTTTGGATCTACACCTCGCTCTTCTCAAAAGTTTTCAAGCCTGTACTCCTTGAGACTACCTTCTTGGTATACGGACTGAAATTCTAGAAAAGGATCTGAGCTGTTTATATTTGGTTGCGCTGTGAAAAGCTCTCCCTGCATGAGAGGATTTAGTAGGACACAAAACGCAGCACCCAGGTCAAAGCAAACAGTCAGTCACTTAAAAGCATGCTGAAACACCCACAGAAGAAGCAGCTAAACCCCACACACAACAGACCGACTGTCCTCCAGCCCTGTACAGCCATCTGTCACAGTGAAAAGCTGCTTTTCCTACCTGTGGCTGTGGAGGAGTGCGTTGAAAGCCAATCCATCAGACCAGCTCGTGGTGAAATTGGTAACGTTGACCTGCGGGTACTTGCGAGTCGATTGACGGACCCAGCTCAGCAGAATCATCTCACTGTTTGTCTGCTGCAGCCCAGCCATGATGGTTTTCATTACATCTTTGACCTGCAATAAAAGACAGAGTTTGATAAATGATTGAACTTATTAAAAGCTGACTGTTTCTTTTCCTGAAATGAAATACCTTCTGTTAAATAAATTTCAACCCTAAAGAAAAGCTGCTAAGCAATTAAAGAACATACTTGTTTTCTCAACATAATGGCAGCAATCAATTCTGAATGCTTAAAGACAACAGCTACTGACGTGCATGAATTCATTCATCCCTGTGCCACAGGTGAAGCAGGGACAGAGAAAGCACATTTGTTAGCATCACTTGTGGCAACAGAGTTCTTTCAAACTAAGTATTTCTCCTTGTGGTTTTCTTTGATCTGGAAATACATCCTTAGTTAATATAATACATTACAGCAAAAGTTGATAAGATGATGAATATCATAAACAGTGGCTCATGTTTTTGACTTAAAGATGCAAAATATATTTCCATGCATGCACTTGGGTGAAAAGTCAATTTCATTGTATGTATTAAAAGACCATTGCATATGTTTCAATTTTATTATTTTAATGAAGTTAATATTCTTTTTTCACTAGAGAGAGTTTACTAATCTACAGTTATTATTTTAAAAACGCCTAAAGGCTTTTATAAATATTATCCTGGAGTTTGACATAATGCAGTAGATTTTTTATTTCCTATCAATTTCTCTACTAGTTAAAGAGCACGTAAAACTTCTATTAAGAATTATTTTCCTGTAAAGTAGCATCTTTTAAATCATTTCCTTCCCCATATATCTTTTAGAATAGCAGTTCTTTTAAATTATTCCCTAAGATATAATTTAACTATAAAGTTGCTTATTGATGCTTATTCACTTAGGGAATATTGCATTTCATTATCATTTTCCCCTTGAATTGCTCTGCCGCCAGTATCAGTCAGTCAAAGAACAACATTCATGGCAGAATCTACTTTATGATAAAGTGTGGACCACTTTGAAACTGTAAAAATTGTAAGATAATATGCAGAAGCTGTAATCTGAAAGAATAGTCAACAAAAACAATGACAATTCATTACTGTGACATTGTAGAAAAAAAACCACAGATAACCTTTTATTGCTGAGTACAGTAAATTGCTCACTATTTTCACAGTAATTAATTCAATTATTTGAATTTGTGAAGATATGAATTACTGAAATAACACTTTGGGTTTGCATCTCAGATGCATATTGACCAAAGTGTATCAGTGCCTTTGATCTTCCTTTTGAGACTTAGGTGTAAACCTTATTTTATATGTTATTAGTTTCTAAGATGGAAGCAGAAATTTATCCTCTAAATTTCATGGGATATGTTCCTGAATTCACTCCTGGATTTTAATTTGCACCAATGAAAATTAATATAAATTATGTCAGATATGAATAGAAGTTTTTATGGTTGTCTCCATTTTTACATCAGGAGACAGAAAATAATGTGTAAGAAAATTAGGAAATATACTCTTTATTTTTGCTTCATATGTCTGAGTGGCTGTTTTGCATTTCTTGACATTTTTAACATCTTTACTTTTGAGACATGCCAAAGCTTATTTGCATAATGTGGAAAGAAGATGTGATTTGCCCTCTGTATTCCCAGGCACCTTCACTACTATAAAAATTCAGAATCTTGTTTGTTTTAGATAATCTGGATGCTGAAAAAGAAGAAAACTTTTGCAATTAGCATCTGCTGCACCAAACATAAACAATATGAAAGACTATAAAATACTAAAGTTTTAGTTAAGGAGATTTGTCCAAGCTAAGATTTCATTGTTCATTTTGTTTTTTATCATATGCCTATATTTACAAACGCAGATTTTTTTCTGAATATTATAAGCAAATTCTAACTTTTGAACAATACAACACACACTAAAGGATAGCTGAATGAACGCAGGAATACCGTATTTAGAAACAGAAGAGTTCATAATACAGAATGGCTTATGTGCAAGGATTATGTGTGTGAGATGATATGAAAGAGAAAGGAGCTATGTCTATGAACAGAGATGATTAGACAAAATTAGTAAAAATTGGGCCATGAGGAAGGCAATTATTCAGAAGAAGCAAGGTAATAAGTCCAAACCCAGCATTTATTTTTACTTTTCCATAAATGAGTACAAAACAATTTCAATCTCACCTTGTTGAGTTAAATATGTCTACAATAGATAAACTTTTGCTCTCCTTTTCCTGCATTTCTTTGCAAAATGAAGACTGTCAAATTTATGCTTTTTTGTTGCCTACTAGGGAAAGTCAGACATTTAAAATAACAGAGTAAAAGGGTCTGACCTCATCCTGAATGCTGAGGCCTGTCGCTATAGGACACAAAAGAACACAAGCTCACCACCGTTCTCAAGGTGAAGGAAAAAAGGGAAGTTTATTTTCTGATTCTAACATTTATTTATAGTTTTCCAAAAGTGACAGTGGATTGGAGGGTGACAGTGACACCTCTCCAATGACACTGGTCAAACCAACAGTCCATCAACTCTCTCTTCTTCCATAAAGGAATGCAAAACAATGAGTTATTTACAGAAAGTGTGTGAGAAAGCTCACTACAAGAATGTCAACATCAGAAGGCTTAGAAAATCTTAAAAAAACAGAGTGACAGAGGCCCTTTCTCTTCAGTGAGAATTGGTGGATAACTCCACTTTTACAGCTGGAGCCACCTTGTCCACCTGGGTGTCCTGAGGAGCATTGCCATCCCACCCCACCTGGCACCTTGGCAGCACCATGCCACGCCTGCAGCACAGCACCACCCTGTCTGCAGGATGGCTGGGTCCTGAAGCAGGATCAGTGCCTGAGCACAACAGCGCTGGCTGATATTCTGGTGAAAAGGAAGCTTTTTTGAAGGCTTCTTGGTTAAGATGTACTGCTGGAAAAGTGGCACACAGAGATGTGTTCATGTCAGCCTGAAGAGCTTTCAGACAAACTCCCTCAGCATCCAGGCTCAAATACTGCAGCTGTTTCAAAGTGCCTCTGCTTCATGCTGCCAGGTGATGAGTTGACCTCTGCTACTCATTTCTTTTTTACCTCTCCTTTCTAATGCAGTGTATCCTGGCAGGACACAAAGCTTTCAGGAGTAGGAAACTCTGACTTCCAGAGAACAGAAATTCTTGCTCTTCCTGGGGAATGGACATATGATATGGCAATAGGAAAAGATGAAATTTTGATAGAAAAGGGGGAAAAGACAATACAGACATCACTGAGATGGCTTCTGAAATGCCAGGCTGCCAAAAGGAAAGCTGTGGACAGAATGAGAGCACTGCTATTCTTGTCACCATGTGAAGACAGTGGCCAAAAGCAGCACAGCCAGCCCTGGCTCACAGCACCAATGGACCTTTGATCTTCCCACTGCAGGGCCATGTCCTGGAATCTGGGCATGTGCTGCTGTGTGTGTAAGATGAAAAGGAGCACAGCATGATCTCAGGCTCACACCATATCTCTTTCACCTAAAACCAACACTCAGGTGTGTAACATTTTATAAGACTGGCATATGGCTTCAGTATGCCAGACCCTAGAAAAGAGGGAGGGAAGAAATAATCTGAAAAGAAAACTGTTCTCAAAGCAAGAATTTTTCATTTTTCTTAATAAAATAGGAACCTTACATCTCCCTGACAGAATCACTTAGCATTTTTTACTTGCTAGATTTCAAGTATTCTGACTGCATAGATTACATTTTTATAGCTAGAACCACTAAACTCTTTCCAAGTGCATTTGATAGAACATTTTTAAGGACATTTTCATAGATATTCAAGACACTTATCAAAGTAAAGGATATTCTTTGTTCATTTTTTCAAGGTGGATTGACAGAAGCATTTCATTTCCATAATCAAAAATCAAAATTAAAATGGTAATTCATATTAAAATACTGACATGCACAATAACCCTGATGCTTTTAGTAAGTCTCCAAATGAGGCTGTCAGGCTGTTGAAATGCTCCCCTCTGAAATATTTTCCTTATGTATAGATCTATTATTTTATTATTTTTCTCAGAGAAAGTCAAGACTTGGGCCAAATTTTTTGCTAGGGGTTTTCTTTCATGCTTTACATGAAAATAAGTTCACTCCTAAAAACATAACAAAACAATTTACACACTGCCATATAGAATGTTTTTCTACTCTTAAATATAACAGTTCACAAATTAATAGTTTTCCTCTGTTTTTACTTAAATGTTAATGCTGTAGTGAGGCTGGGATCACTGAGCTGGGAGAAAGAGGACAGCAGCTTCAAGGAAACAGAGTCTGATGGATTCAGTACCATAAAGAGCTCTGGCAGCAGTTGCTCAACTGAGAACAATGGCTCAATTGCAGGGAAAATTTTAATAATAATCTGAAAAAAAACAGGCTAGATAAGAACATAATCACCACAGGGGATACAGAAAGCCATAATATTTCCACTGATCAGATGCACTGTCTCTACCACCTCAACCACTGCCCCTCCTCAATGGGACTGCTGATAACCATTTGCACTGATACTTGTCACTGTCATATTTTCTGGAAAAATCCCTTTGCCCAGGATCCTTCTCCTGGGAAGCTGAGAACCCTCAGAGAAAAAAGAAAACAATATTATCTCATTTGCTTCTCCTGCATTTTTTGCTGCTTTGGAATGTGTTTGGAGATTGTTTATCCAATGGGTGATTGTTTCTATTGGTTTCATGTGAAATTTTTTGACTTAGTGGCAAATCAGTGCCAAGCTGTGTCGAGACTCTGGAAGAGCTCACAAGTTTTCATTATTATCTTTTTAGACTTCTGTAAGTATATTTTCTGTATTCTTTAGTATAGTTTAGTATCATATTCTTTAATATAATATAGTATCATAAAATAATAAATTAGCCTTCTGAGAACATGGAGTCACAGATTGATCATTCCTTCCTCCATCTGGGAACCCCGCAAATACAATAGGTACTGGCATTGTTCCTTTCAAGCACCTTTCTTCTACCATCTCTTTTCTTAAACTATTTTTATACAAAGAGATTAAAATTTTTAGGAGACCATCACCTTGCCATATGTAAGTACAGTCATGCACTTATGTGGTCCTGGCTGCAGGACATGAAACTGGAAAAGCTTCTTGCCAGTTCATCCACAACAACACAACACAAATGACACAAGCATGCACTAAATCAAATAGCCTGTGTATTCCTCTTTATTTGTCTTTAGGCCTTCCACAGACTACAAACAAATGTAGTAGTCTTGGTATTTTACCAAGCTGAGACAAGTGGCAGATAAGTTTGGTGGCCCTGACTCTGTATGAACAACTTATTCTCTTACCAGCTGCTTCTTGCCAGGGACAATCTGGGATAGGCAAACCAACAAGAAGAAGAATTTCTTAAGAAATTTTCAGCTTTATGTCACCATAAGTCCTGTCAGTATGTAAGATCATACCTACCTATAAACAGGGCAGAACTACCACTAACATATTCTAGATCAGGCAATTAACTTCAAAATTTGAGAGAACATCTGGAAAAGAACAGACTTTCTCCACAGAACTGTAAATAAGCAAATTTACTTTGAACTCTTCCAATACTTTGAGGGCAATAGCAGCAAACTAATGCCTCCTGAGCATTTTGGGTTCTTTAAGGAGAAAAGCCAAATATAAATCTGCCTTTTTTTTTTTAATTAATCATCATTAAGCAACAACAACAGGGTTATTATTTAATAATGGCTTTTTGTTATCAATCAGGTTTTAGCTACTCTTTAGAAAAAAAAAAACCTGAAACTGAATCCTAGACAAATTGGAATTTTATTTACAGAAATTTTAATAAAAAGAGAAGTTCAGAAGGTGTGGGTCACTTTCAGTACTACATGACTGGAAAAAAATGAAACACAGTAATGCCAAACTGATTTTTTGCCTTTTTTCTTCTATATATTCTCATATATTTGTAGTTCTGTAGCCTACTATTGTATAATACATAAATTCGTAGCTAGCTTTTCACCTAATCTGTTAGACAGAAAGACAAAATACATTCCTAAAGGGCCCAGTCCTAATCTGGGAGCCAAGGTTAAAGCAGCATCTTGAGATACTTTCTCATTAATAAAGTATAGTTAGTATCTAAAGGGTGGGGTTCTGGAAAAGGGTGGAACCAAGCAGGGGAATTACCTCATTACCTGTGCTTCTAATTGGGAATGCTTGTCAAGTATGCTAATTTGCTAAACATATAAAACTGTATTCGCCCTATGTAGGGTGGGCATGTCTCCATCCTTGCTGCTGAAGGCTCCAGTTAAAGACCAGCTTTTGAATTTCCTCCTATACTAATATTACCTCTAAAGTGTGTTGTTTTATTTCTAGATCTTTAGATCATCACAGAACTCCAAGTATAGACTAAACTTGGACTGAATTATGACTATGCTGACAAAGAGTCACACTTTTAATCACTGCTGTGTAAAAATGATCCTTGGACCTTTTACCCATGGGTGGTTGAAACTGAAGCCATGGGCGCCATAACAGATGCCATCACAGTTATCACCAGGCTCAAGATGAAGCTTGAAATGAATCATTTTTGCACTGCAAACAAAAGGTTTTTGGTTTTGACATGGCTGCTGTCAAAAAGCTCATCAGGCTACACCAGAACCCGAGTCTTCTGTGTGTCTGTGCAAGTAAATGTTAAAAGGAATGGTGGGAGTGATTGAAAAGAAATTAGTAAGTACACAGCTAATACTAAAGCACACTTTTAACACTTTTCTTCAGGATAAAATATGAAGAAAACAAAATATTAATTTGAACATGATTATTCATCTCAGTCCATAATTTATTCAAATTAAAACAGAATGATTCAAGGATTTTTGGTAAAAGTTGTATAGCTAGGTATCATATTCCATCTGCTCTTAATAAGCAATTTAGACCAATTTTATGCAATTAAACTAGAAATATTGAAATAGGAGACAAAGGAAGAAGTGAGTTAACAATCTGCAGCTTTTCTCTGTTGCTATTGTCCTGTAAAATGAGAATAAAATTGTTCCTTACTCAGATGAATGATACACATCTTATTTTTGATAAAAGTGCTTCAGTTTTAAAGTCTTTTAAGCTTTGTTTCCCAACACCTTTTTATTCTATAAAACACTTGTGGATTACTGCTTGGGGAAAATAGTCAACACTATGGACAGACTCTTAGCCCAGATTCATACAAACACATGGATTCAGAACATCTAGATGATAGGTCTTTTTGAATTTTCATGTTACTGCCATTTCAGAATTCTTTTTAGGTAAGTGTTCTCATCTACCATGCTGGTTTTTATGAGATCCATTTCATATTTCTCCAAAGAGAAAGGAAGCTAAATGAGCCACATCCGCTTCAATAAATAGGCAGTCTAGCAGCTTTTTAGTGTTCTAAAAATAATTCTTGGCAGGATGGGTCAGCAGCAAAAAGCAACTGATGTGATTATTTCATTAAAATAGAGAAGTCAATCTTTCTAAGGTACTAAAAAGAAATCCACATTGGCTTTGTCTATCCATTTTTGTCAGGATAACTCATATGTATGATCTTGCAATATCTGACAGTGATATAACAGTCAAAAAAAGTTTCTGCTAATCCTGTAAAAACTTTTTTTGTCTTCTTAATATTGTCAGTATCCTTGATAATATGTAAACAGACTGTTGTTATATTTGCTAATTTAGCACATTGCAGTGTCTATGTTTTAGGTTGTTGCTGGATAATAATGGAGATAACTTTTTAGGTTGTTGCTGGATAATAATGGAGAAAAGATCAGTGGAATAAAGGTGTTTCTTAGGAAGTAATGAGCAGTGCCACTCACCTGCCAGTGGAGGATTATATTCCAGATCAAACCAAGGGTCAGCTTATGATTTCCATCCACAATATCTGAGCTCCCTATATTTACCAAATCAACCTGTTATAGACACAAAAATAATTTTAAAAGATTAATAACAAGTATAAGAGGCTGGAAGGAGATGAAGGGATAGGCTAATGTAAATCTCCCATTTGGTTTCTGTTGTTCCATAAACATACAACTCACATTTTATAAATTGCACAATTAATGTTCTGGAAAAAAACAGCAGTGATCTGGAGTTCCTATTATTCCAGTTACAGCATGTTGTGAAACATAAAATGAAAAGCAATAGTTATAATAACTTAAATATCTCTTATATTAAGCTTCTACAATTACAAATCACACAGACAGAAAAACTACTGTACTCTGCTTTGTACTACCTTACAAATTATAATTTTCTGAATGTTAACACACACACACCTAGGCACTATAAGAATCTACAAACCCAAGACATTATATATTTAAATTAAAATAGAATTTAATTTTCCTTAATTCAATTCCATAATGTAGAAAGAAATATACAGGATGTGCTCTGGCATAGAGATAAAGCAGTGATTGTGATCTGAGCAAGTCTTTTCCACAATAGTTCATCCAGTAATGCTGTTTTCCATAACTGTATCATGCATTTGCAATTTCATAATGCATCATTATTTACCACCATGGAATTTTCCTTCCTCCACATGGGAAATGATCCTTCACCCTCCCCCATTTTTTATACTATCTGAATAAGAAAGCCAAACTCAGGGTTATAAATGGAAGACTATAAGCTGTTCTGCACATTTGGATAGAATTATGACTCTAAAATTGGCATCCTTGCTGTTTCATAGATGCAACTTTTCATGGTCAGAACTGATGTTTTTTATTGCAAAGTGCCCCATTCCTTCACAAACTACATTCTGCAGTCTCTAGTGCAGTTCTGAAGTTATTTGAAGTTGCATCTGCAAATTGAACAAAGTTTTCACCCTCAGAACAAGATGCTTTATTTTAATTTTTAGGTTCTTGTTTTTCAATGCATCCATGTATAGGTCATTTTTACAAATCACAAATCAGATATTTTATCAAGAACTCTAAAACCCCTAAAGAGCTCTTTTCTTTAAGAATTCCACATTTTGTACTAAAAGCACATGAGACTGGCTGGCTATTCTAGCCGTTAATATCTTGGAACATTTCCAAAATGGAACTTGCACTTTACATGCTAAATTTAAAATGGAATCCCCTGCAGCAAGTGACACCCTACAATCAGGGTTTATTAGGGCAGTGCCTGCATATTCTACAGACCAAATCCATTCTTGGAAGGGGAAGCCTGAACACACAGAGCCCACTTCTGTTTTACTGAAGCAGAGGAACATTGCCCAGTTTGCCACAGGCAGGTCTCAGCCTATACTGGGGCAACCCTCCACCCTTCACATCCCCCATGCTCCCTCCTCAATACTTTCACATTTCTATGGGAAGAAAAAGCCTATGAAATGGATTGACTGGAAGCAGCAGCATTGTTCAGTGTTACCACCCAGAACCTCAGAGCAAAGATATCAGCAGAAAAATCTGGGCTAGTCACAGGCTTTAATTCACTTTAGAACCATTGATTTTGCATTCTTGATGTCCCAGAGAAATAATCTGTCAAATTATTGAAGCTTAAGGAAGCCATTTCAGAGCCAGGTCTTTCGAATTCATATTGACAAGGTGCAGTATATCTTTATATATACTGTACTAATTTTTATATAGTTTACAAGGTTTTCATTACATGGATATAATGGCCACTGGATGACCACTTCACTTTCTAAAACAATGTTTCTTCTTCTATCTTCTAAAATTGGAATACTCTTTGTTTTCTTCAAAGATTTGAAAGGGACTTTCCAGATTTGTGTTCTGGAAAATGAGTGAAGAGCACCCCAGTGGGTTCATTGGAAAGGTACTGGGTACTTCAGAAAGTATTTTCTCTGATTATTTGTAACCAGTTATGCAATCAAAACCATCTTGTATAGTGTGAAATAATGTATTGATGATTTTTTTCCCAATAATGTCAAATGTTGCACATTTTGAACAATTAGAAGCTTTTCCTTTTATTTATTTACATCAAATACCATTTAAAAAAATAAAAATCAAGCTGGAGGTCTTTATGTCAATCTTGTAGCGTCACATTTTCATTTATGTACAAATCTTTAGGTGGATTACCTTAGATTTATAAAATCAATAACTTTATTCAGCACTTGAAATCAAGCATTAGTGACCTCCTGCAGCTATCAAGAAATCCAATATAATATACAGCACAGAATACAGATATAATATAATATACAACACAGAATCTTTGTTTTGTCACCTCTTACTTTTAAGCAAGTATTATAGTTTTTTTTTCAATCTATTTTTGAGGAGAGTTACGAAAAAAATAATGGGCAGACAAAATGTCTGCTAAAATTATGGGTCCATTGGAATGCCTGCAGAAGGAAGATAATATGAGAATGCTTACTCAAGAATGACTCACAAGATACTGGATTGAAAAATCAATCTTTACAAAGTAGAATTGAAAGTTATATTGATATGATTACTGCTTTGAATCACAAGAGACAGATGCCTTTGAAACTTTAAAAAATTATTGTAGGAAAAGCCTTGGGTTTTCAGAGTTTATAATTGTCAGAGATTGTGAGTAAATATTTTGATAGGCAGCATCTTGTAATCAGCTATGTTTGACTTCTTGTATTTAACTTTTAAAAAATTATTTTAAACACCATTCATTAGAATAAAATCATGCAGGTTGGTCTGTCTTCAGACAGCATCCATTACAGATATATTAGCCAAAATTCACTGAAAGAGGAATTTAAACTCCTTTAAACATATTTGACCCTGATGCTGAATGGGAAAGTATCCAATCCACATTGATAAAGCTGCTTTGACTCTATAGAAGTACTCCCTTGTTGTTTGATTCAACACCTAAAAAGTATTTTTTGTGCTGTCTACAGGCTGTTCTGAGCCTGCCTGGCTGAATACTTACATTATTTCTCTGCAAAAAGTGGATTGCTTTGTTGACATTGTTCAGAGCATGAACTTTTGTGGAGCCCTTTTCTTTTGCCTACAAAGAAAATAAACGAAACTTTATTGTCCATAATCAGAATGTAGAGTACACTATATGTAACTCACATCTTATATTACACCTGTAGTTTTCTATTTCATAAATTTATGAGAATAGAATACTAACATACACTGGGATTATGCAGATACCAACATGAAATAAAGTTAATTGTGAAACAAACTGGATCCACAGTTAGAAGATAATTTTCAGTGAAGGAATCATTAAAATGCGTAAAAAATTAGCTCATTCCAGATTCTTTTTAGCATGATTAGTTGTCTTCTGCATGGCACAATTTAAGAACATTGCTATGGTAACTAAACAGATAAACATCAGTTTTTGTAATATTTATGTACAAGTGCATTATCTCTGGATTTTGATTCTCAGTGTCTCAGCCTTCTCATGATAAGATGCTGTAGCTACAAATTCCAAGTAGGAACACAAGAGAAGGCATTAAAAAATGTGTGTGACTATGTCACTTTAGAATTTCCAGGTTAATAAGAGTTGGTAGTTTTCTCTTTTCAGACAAGTACAATCAGACAAAATGGACCGTATGTATGACATTAGAAAACCATTCTAATTCTACACATTAATTCAATTCCAGCTAAAATCCAGACATCCAAATGAATCCTGCCTCAGTCTTGTTTCTCAGTGCCACACTTAGTAAGTGCATCCAATAAAGGAAAATATTTTCATTTCAATTATAGACCTTGCAAAGTGTTATTGTCTAATACAGCTCTCTGTCACGTTTCCTCAATTTCAAATGAAACTGAAACCTATTCAGACCCCTAAAAATAGTTTCCACAGGTCCTCATCAATGGAAGAAATTGGTGATCATAAATTACTACAATTATCACAACATTAAGACATCAATATACAGTAAATTTATTACAAAGCACATACAAGTTTTTGGCCTGTAAGGCATTCCAGGAGCTCCAGAAGTCTTCGTCCATCTCGAAAATCATTAAAAAGGTCTTCAATGTGACGTCTTCCAAACTGAAATGAAACAATCCCTCTGGTTAGCTCAAATGCCAAAAATAATAGTCAAAAAAAGACGAGAAAGCTGTAAAAAGCCAGTGTCAGAATATAAATGGAATGTAGGACACAAAGTAAAAGAGGAAAATATATTTAAGCTCACAGGATTCTTACATATATATCTGTCTTAAACAGGGTTCTATTGTTTAAGAGACAATGATGCTTATTTTGTTTCAAGTACATGTCATTATTTCAAACAAATAAGCCAGAACTAAATACTAATATATCTAGAAAACAAAGAAGACTTGGCAATCAAGGTGCAAATCAGGAAAAAAAATTAAAAAAAAAAAAAAAAAACAAGAAAAGAAAAAAGAAAAAACCCACCACCAAATATATAGGAAGTGATTCAAAATTTAAGTGCCTAGTACGAGCTCAATGTGTCAGAAAAAAAAAACCTGGAAGTACACAGAGATGAGCCAGACTTATTCTAGTCAGTATCTTAGAAACAGATCTATGTTCATAGGCCATGGCATTGTACTGGATTGTGGGCTTATTCCTCTATGTGGCTGACAGACAACTCACATTTTGTACTTAGCATCAGTGAAAGATGAAAAGAAATACTTGTGATTTTTTTCCCCATGTGACAATGTTAAAAAAAAATCACTCTTTCTAAAATTCAAACCAAGTTTGGGATCTGATGCTTTGACTAAAGTATGAAATATTAAAATATAGACATATTTTTTATAGTCTAGTCACTGAGCAAGTTTTATGTGAACCTATGAATTTTTAGATATTTCTGTATGTATGAGAGCTGTTGAGAACCACAATAAAAAGTAGTGATTATTTTGTGCCATGCAAAATAATTTCATATGTCCACATTCTTTCTAATTTGTGAAGTTTGATGGATGCTTTGATGGATTTGAGAGCAAGTGTCTGTATTCTAATTTTCTAGAATTGATGCCATGATGACCTACATTGCACATCTTCCATTTTTGCCACAGAGCAACTTAAAATTGAGAATCTGTGTTATAAAGAAAACATTTGCTTTCCTGTCAGCAATGTTTTTCTGGTATTCACTGCAACTCTCATTAGAGCTGAGAATTTTATGAAAAACATATTTTGTTAGGAAGTACCAATTCCTTTGGAAGGTTACTTTAACAGAGGACAGAATTAAGGACAGCATTCAGTTCAAGATTATTTTTTTGTCATCAATACATAGTTATGGGTGCAGCACTGACTTGAGCAATTAGCTATTCTGCCATGTTCTTTCTCTCTGACTGCTCTTCTGAAGCAAAAGCTCCTTTCAATCCCTTCAGTTTTTGGTAAGGCCTTGTTTCTGTTTCATGGAACAAACAAATCCACAACACCACAAATTTTCTGCAGGAGTGGGAATCCTTGTTTTCTAGACAGTTTTCAGACTCTGCACAACCCATTCCAACTAAGTTAATTTCTATTTATTTAACACACATCATGCCATTTCATTAAATATTTGAAAGCCAGTACTGAACAGATACACATATTATTTACTAGCACTACTCAACAGCTTTAATTATCTATTTAAGTAATAATTCTCAGAAACTATTTCCTGCCTCATATTTAGTATGTGAAATAGTTTTATAAAAATGTTTTACATTATGGGATAAAACAATCATGTGCTATAATGTGAGTCAAGTCATGTACAGAATTCCTGAATCTGTAGGACAAAGTTAAAATTAAAACATGCAACTAAATCAGAGACCTTATTTTGTTCCCTAATCTTGCAGAACAAAAGTCATTTTTGCAGAGGGGAAACAGAAGATTTATGCACTTTAAGGGAGCTTTTTGACATTCTTTAGGAAGTTGGAGTGATCAATAGACTCTTCTGTAACACTATGAAAGAGTTGTGCCCATAATGCTACTGGATTTCTCTGGGAATATGAGAACAATGACATTTTGACAATAGAATACAATTATACTGGTTTGTATCATACAGGAAAAACGAAACTGGCCTGTATAACTGCCTGTGTCTCTGTCTTTCCTTCTTTTTGCAGCATTTAAGGTATTCATAACGTTTATGTTGAAATCAATCTAAGCAGTCAAAAATTCTGCTTAACAAATAATATGTTGTTTTGGGGTGGGGTTTTTTGGTAAAGATTTTAGAAAGAAAAGACACAGCACATTATTATCCCCAGCAGGACATATTAATTACAAGAAAACCTTAAACCCAAAGTTCCATTGATTTTTTAGCGTCTTGGAAGTATACCTTCAGTTAATCACAACTAAAAATACACTAAGGCACCCTACACTACTGCCACACATATCATTTTAAACCTGAGGAAGGTTGTTTTTCTGGCAATGGGGTAATTATGTCTCCTTCCTCAAACAGATTGAATATCTTAACTGGATTGGCATTGCAGTAAATCCTGAGATACACAGGGCTCAAAGTTGCATCAGGTAAATTTATTGTCCTTGGAAAGTGTCTGTTAACTGGAACTTTTGAAAACAGTGAAAAACCAAGTGTGGCTTCCCAAACAAATACCTAGTCATTTGCTATACATTCTTGCTGAAAATAAGATTTTTAAAAAAGTTTTTTACGTTGTGACCTAAACCCACTGCTTTTTACCTAAGAGAAATGAAAATGTTCAGAAGACTCTCCTCTACCATTTGTTACACATGTTGATTTATTACTCACCCTATATTACAAACTTATCCAAAACCTATATTTAAAGAATGCCCAGAAAACTTCCACCTGAATTGTTGGTTCTCACTCAACTGTCTTACTTCAACATCGCAGTGATGGGAGCGATGGGGGAAACAAGAGTACAGGACACGGGAAGGACTAAAGATTTTTGATGCGTAGAACAAGGTGACTTTTCCCCCCAGAAGCAGAAATTCCTTTCTCGATGTAGAACAAAATTAAAATCTTAGATAAGACTTTGTTAAAATCTGAATTACTGGAAAGACGAGGGATTTAAGAACATGGCAGGTTTGTATATAATTTTAATTTAATGTCTTTGAGTGAAATATAGATGAAAACACAAACTTTCTTGGTTAACTGATAGAGCTGTTGGCTGCAACTGCTCATCTATACACAACACAAGGGGACCTGAAGGAAATCTGTCTATTTTAAAAGAAAATTACCAAAAAAACCATGACACACATGGGAAGATATGATTCCTGTTTTATTGTGGATTAAATTAACCCTCCAACTTAAATTGGACTGAGGAAATTAATGAATTAATGTATTTGTGAAATTAATTCACAAATTACACTGGTATGGAAAAAAAACCCAAAACTACCCTACACCACACCATGGTCAACTACATAAGCTGTAGCCTTAGAACTATGTGGTACTGTACAAGTAACATGTGAGGAAAATGTGGAATTTGCAGTAAAATCTTCCCCCAGGTGTTGCAAGGGAGTGAAGCATACTTAGAATATTCCATGTAGTAACTCAACTGCATGTATATATTCTAGAAAGCTTTCAGTATTGAGAAGATTAAAATTATATCTCTGACATGCTCCAAACTCAGACAGGAACTGAAACAATTTAATGAACATTGCCAATGAACATTACCTAAAAACCAGAAAAGCTGGTGAAGAAGGAAAAAAAAAATAAAAAAGGAAAATCAGGAAATAGAGAGAAACCAGTTTTAATAGATAACTGCAGATGTAAATTCTTTGGTTTGAATACATTTAGGTGCCTCAAAACATCAAGCTTCTTCCTACTTATCTCACTGTTATCTACTATCATTGTCATTCCTGTGTTCTTTCCAAGGACTCTATAATAGACCTCATCGTCTCTATGTAAATTATACAAATAAATTTTATCAAACAACTACATTATTTAATCAGCTTATTCATCAGATACATTAAGGAGGAAGCTAATATTGTGGGAAGTATTACATGAAAAGCTGGTGTTCTGTGAAAAGCTCTCTATTCAGACATACATGCAAGTCAGTAATTATAAAAGAAATACAGAGAACATAATGAAATAATTAAAAAAATAACTTGCCAAGAGAAGGCACAAATACATCTGTTCATAAACATTGGCTGTCCAAGGAGTTAAAGCTCATAACAAAAATTGATTAGCATAAAACTCTTAGGAGCTTTATATTTTAGAACAAATTAGCAGAGGCAAATTCTTCATGAAAGGGAAGTTGAGAAAAGGGAAAGGAAACAGGAAGGGGAGAGTTTGGAAAAAGAGGCGAAAAGAAAGGAAGAGACAGTGATTAAGAACAAATGTTGAGGTTTAAGTGGGATCATGGAGAGGACATGAGGAAGTGGAATTAAAAGCATACCTCAACCCTAGAGGCACGGCTGTAGGAATGGCAGGGAAAAGCAATCACAAATGGGGTTCCTTAAGGAAAGTTGTGCTACAACTTCCAGTGGACAGCTTCCCAGGCAGAATGGAAGGGCTGATTATATTACCGACTCTATGGAAAGAAGTCCTAGACCACTTCTATGATGAAGAAGTTGGGAATCTTGTGATCAAGATAAGAGGGCCCTGCCCAGATAGGTGGAGGAGAGGGATAACCAGGATTACTGGGCTGTGTGGATCTGAGGGCCTGGCACATCAGCCCCACACTGGGCACCAGAAAGATCTGTTCTGTTTTAAGCCCAGTTTGTTACTAAGCCCCACACAGCTGCTCACTCACTTCCCCACCCCATCCACACACAGCCCAGGGGAATGGAGTTTGGCATCTGTTAGTGGGTAGTGAGCAACTGTATTGTGCATCACTTGTTTTTCTTGGGGTTTATCTCTATGGTTTTTGGTTTTTATTTTTCAAATCAAAATTTATTATTATGATTATGATTATGATTATGATTATGATTATGATTATGATTATTATTATTATCATTATCATTATTATTGTCAATTATTAAATTTTTATCTCAACCTACAAACTTCTCCTTTTGATTCTCTTCCCTGTTCCACTGGGAGGAAGAGAGAGTGTAGAGTGAGCAAGCAGCTGCATGGTGCTTAGTTACCAGCCAGGCTTAAACCACAACAAGCCATAAATTTTCTTCGACAAACATGAAGGGTAGAAATTTATTTCTATTTCCTAAGATTCATAAACACGCCAAATTTCAAGCAATGAGCCCATAATAATAGCTCCAGCAAAATACATAACAGAAAATTGAAACAAAACTATTATTTGAAGTTCTTTAATGACCATATATTTTTACTGTTTCCTAAAAATGTCATGTAACAGGTACATTTTCACATTTTTTAAAGAAAAATCACAAGTGGTAAAAACTTGGCTGAAGAAGACATCTCTGACTTTTCATTTTCTTTTGCAGACAAATATGCACTTAGATTACACTTTTTGTTTGAAGCAGACTAGACTGCAAGAAGATTATTACAGTAAGACAAGTTGGATGCTATTTCTTATGAATTTTACAGCATTATTGGCTTATTATTATCATTTCATATTGGAAATATAGCAACTGAAACTATCAGCAGATGGAGAGAGACAGAGAATATATTGAAATAGAAAAGGCATCGTAAAGACAGAGAAGTCAAGGTTCAACATGGCACTAGACAAAAGGTTTAAGGTTATACCAGGTGTACATAAGAAAGATCAGCTTATAATAAAACTAACAGACACAGAAGCCTTTCAGACTTTTAGGAAAGATTAACAACTGAGATTTGACCTTGGGACAAGACCTCTGACTCCACAAGGGACAGGAAACCTGGACTGCAGAGCATGGGAGGGAGCTGCAGTGCATTCCATCTGTGCCCCCAGCATGCAGGGCTATGGAACAGAGAGGCAGAGGCGCCTGCAGTTTGGGCAGGACCTCAGAGTGCTGAACTGATAATGAAAAAACTTAAAAGACAAGGTACAATCCAGAAAGACAGAAGGACATAGGCCATTAGTCTTTCTATAACTCTTTCAAGTCTCAAGTTTGTAAATCTCTAAATTTTGCTGAGTAGATGTCAGTATGAAAGAAATGAAAACTTAGTTGGCTTGCAGATGTTACCCTTAGTAAGACTTGAAAGAATCAGCCTTTTCTTGCAGTCAAAATATTTGATGTTTCACTCTGTGAAACAATAAAGAAATTATATTGAACTACTCTCAACAGATCTTTTAAGTCAGTTTTAATAAAAGAAGGACTATAAATACTTGTTCTTGCTCTGCTAAATATATTAAAAGTTCAATTTCTCTCCCCAGCATCCTTGCTTTTGGTTTGTTCAATTCTGCTGGGAAGTTCATCAAAGTGACTGACATTTCTTTCATTGATGCTGGATTACTGTTACAGCAGAAAAGGATATTGTCCCGCTCCAGAGGGAAGAAAGATGCACCAGACATTGTTTAATTAGGCCTTAGCTTCATGGACTCATGGGAAGCAGCAAACAGTGACTTGCCAGCCATGCCATCCTCTCTCCCTTCAGCATTCCTTTCCCTGTTAGAACATGGATGCACCCCTTCTGCTGCAGCTGAAACTCTCTGTTGGTCAGCTGCAGGTCAAACCCTGCACAAGCACTTTGCTTCCTTACTGTCAGGGATCCAGTCTGTTTCCCAGGCCTTAACGGTAGACATCTCTTTTTTTGCTCTCTAACCTAATTTTTCAGGCAGTTACATAGAGGGGTAACTGATGGGCACCAGTATTTTAGAAATGACTGCTGCTGACCAATGGAGAGGAAGCTGCACCAGCCTCCTCTAGAAAAGCCACATTGTCCTCCCAGTCAGAGAACCAAATGTTCCTGTGCCTTCCAACAGAGCAACAACCACAATGCCTGCAGCAGGCCCAGAACACCCAACACTGCCTTAAAGAAGGACCTGGGGCAGGTCCTACCAACTGTCTGAAGGCAGCTCATGTTCAGGACAGGACACACACTCCCAGAGCAGAAGCCCGTTTCATATACAGACCCTCAAGTTAGGGAATGATACCAGACCCTCCTCAGACTTCAGTTCTTGTAGAAGTGTATTTTCCCCTTAGCACAGCCATTCTATTTTTTCTAGCGTCATTACAGCTGCACACACCCAAGTTTCTGAGGAATACTTATTTTCATTCTAAAATTAATCAGGAAATCTCATTTTAAGTGCCAAACATACCCAGAACAGAGATGCATTGACACACACAATTACGTTAGAATATGTACCCATGTTTCCTTAGCTCTCAGAGACTCACCTCCAAATTAAAAGTAATAAATGTGTAATTTTAAATATTCCAAAGGAAACAAAATTCCTGTTTGGCAAGCAGTGGGTGTTCAAGGTTGGCATCTACTGCATTTCCTTTAAACAATACAAAGCTTACAGGGACACACAAAACAAATCTGGCAGCTGTCTTTTTCACCAGTTTAATCTAGCCAGAAAATGTCACTGAAGCATTTCTTATTTTGCAGCATATGATGCTCAAGGCCATTAAGGACTGGATGACTGGCAATGGCATCAAAAGAAACCTGCTAGAAGTGGGAGTGAACATACACACAGCAAGTTCCTACAAGGTTTGAAGAGTGGATTATCGATTCAGCCAAGGACAGGAGCTCTTCTTTCGACAGGACAGCCAGCTTCATGCAATCTAATAATTGACTGCAATGAAGCTGTTTTTTCTTTTAAATTATAAATATAATTATGTTCCCCACTCTGCAAAGAGAGCTATAAAGGAGAAAACTACCGTAAACTAAAAACTAATTTTATTTATAGTCTTATTTTAGATGAAACTTTCAGAAGAAGATAGAATGTTAATCATATTTACATATTTGAGAATACTTGTATTGTTTTAATTCACAGTGTTTAGGCATTTTTGGGGGCTCTTAGGGATAGAGTTTTAACAGCATTTTTAAACACTAGGAGGTGAAAAGATTAAAATGTGTGATTTTTGAAAGGAAGAGCCAGCCCAACACAAGCTGTATCTGGCAGATGCCAAATGCAACAATTTTGGCTAAAATTCTCATTTAAGCGAGGAACAGTTCCACAGCAGACTGTTCCATGAATATTTGTTATTCAAGTAATTTTTTTTTCCTACACATTATTTTCTGGTATTAGAAAACAGAATAAAACGGAGTATCATCAGTCTTGATGAAAATAACAAACTTTAGAGCAAAACCTCAGAGAGCAGAGTAGGATTCTGAAATTTTTGCCTTTGGTGTTCTGAATCTTAGAGAACAGCTTAATCTTTACACAGAGATCTGGGATATGTAGCACATACTCTTTTCCTCCCATATGAAGATGCCCTTTCTGAGTTATGATTCTCCTCTTACTGACAGACAAGCTTTAGCAGTACTTTTTTCATCAGCTTAGAGCCTAAATCTGGTCTATACAGAATATAGAAGGTGTACAAAGGATAAGTGGAATTCCAAAATTTTTATTTTGGAATCCCTTTAGGTACATAATCTCATCTTTGAGAATAAATAAAACAGAAAAACCTCTCCTACTGTCTATATTTGTAATAAGCAAATAGTAAAGCTTCTAAATAGATGCAACTGTAATCAAATAAGACAAAACAACAGCAGTTTTCATTAATAAGAAAACAAAAAGAACAAATTCCCTATTTATGCACTGCTATTACTTGAATTAAAACTTTATTTTAAAAAGAGACAATCTTGATCAGTTCTCCTCTACCTAGGATGTGAAACAGGCAAATGTGATGTGCCATTTGCAGAAAAGCTTTAGCAGGAAACTCAGTTTGACTTTACACAATGACTCAAATACTGGCTAGCTCCATTTGTATGTTTGGAAAGTGGTGGCACTGTCCACCAAAACAGAGAAAGTACCTTAAATGGACAGCTGGATAAACTGAGTCATTGTAGCACATCATCCAGTTTGTTTGATTTTGCATCACTCATTGAGAAAGTGCAAAAGGCATGAGTTCTGACATTTCCTGTCATGCTTCTATGCCCACTAATTATTGGATTGGATTCTGTTTTATTTTTGTCTTTCATTAACATGCCTTGATGAGGAAACACCTGACTATTATTTCAACAAAAATCACAAAGGAATGATGAAAGGGAAGTGGGGTATCACCCAGGAAATTAATAAGTAATTAAGTCATGTATTCAGTCTTTTCCAGTGAGCAGTCATCCTGAAGAACAAACACAATTTGGTAGCCAAATAAAAACTAAACTCTTAGCCTATCTGAGATAGCATTGCTTGCAAATATTTTTTTTCTTCCAAAACTATTTTCATTGTCTCAGCTGAACCTTTAGCACTGACTGTAAGTGGATGATTTGCCCTCCACCCTTTGTGATTTAAGAGTCACAAAGATTTAATCAAACTTACAGTATTTCCTGGCACACACACCTAGTTACTCCCTGTCACCTTGTTACATGGAATAGTTAAATTAAGTAAATAATTATTTTAAATATTGCCATTTAAATCTGTAGCAATGGTAAAATCTATGCCACCACATCTGAGCTGGCTGGTGATCATTTTCACTTGGTGAAAACGAAAGGCCAGTATTTATTTATTCAGAGTGAAGGTTTCTCTGTTAACTGCTGTTCTGTGTTGAAGCCCAGCTGAGCAGGAGGACTCACTGCATGCACTACAACCAAGAACTGTTCTGGCACTTCCCCTACAACCACTGTTCTTATTCCCAACAAGCTTGTTTGCAGTAAATGGGATATTAATTTAAATGACATGCTTAAAAGAGCAAGTATACCCCCTCTGCTTGAGCTCAGGCAGGAGTTTAAAATAGATTACTCCTCTTTTTGTTCCCACCTGGAGAAGTCAAGCATAACTTTAGACACTGAAAATCTGCCTATAAAACTACATGGCTAAAAGGATACAGTTTTCCAACACAGTCCATTCCTTGGCTTTATATTTTTTTTAATATATCAACACATATCATTCAGTATCTAAATGTGAGAAATTAGTTCCTATTAAAAACCAACAAAAAAGCCAAACAAACCCAACAATTTTTTGAACTACTACAAAAAAATCAGCAGTCCAGCATGTAGCATGCACATACATGTTAAATCACAACTAATTATGGTGGCCTAGCAAAAATGATTGGCATATTCTTCCTTTGTAATATCTGGCAATAAATGACACAGAATCTCAAGGGAATTTATGTAAAACTTGCATTTGTGAAACTGGATCTCCTTTCATAATTAATAAAAATAGCAACATAAGATGAATTTATCTTTAAATGCAATCATTAAAAATTGACTGTAGCAGGGAGAATAAGGAAGAAAAAATGAGATTTTAGTTACATTTTCTGTGTTAATAACTTCTGAGGGGCTCTAGAAATGTATGTATCTTTTTATAGGATTGTAACATACATTGTGCCCATCAGTTATCTGTAGATGTATATATACATATATACATCTATATGCACACATATAACTGATAATGTAGGGTTTAATTTTAATCTTAATCTTTTGCATGACATTTGCATAGAAGTAGTTCAGTGAAAAAAGTAGCCCTCACCCTGAAACTATACAAAGGAAACAGATGAACACCAACCATGTTAGAAATACCTAACAGCAGCCAGAAGACAGTGCAATGAACCAGCACCCTAGATGTTCCACCCATCTCACCATGGAGAACCATTTGTAACACCAGAGCTTGGGGAAGATGGTTTTAACTTCCTGAATTGAAGCCCACACAGCTCAGTCTCAGAGACTCAAATCTGCAGCCACCAGGGCTCAGAGTGTGCCATGGAAATCACTGTATCATACACCAAAAGCTTGACCAGTGCAGTTCCACACATGCACTGCAGATCTTTCCATCTTCAAAAATCAGAGCCATTTTCTGAAACTGAGAAAAGACTATCCCCAAAGACATCCCTGAATGCATAAATCAAGGCAGCAAAAGAGAACAGACATGGGAAAAAATCTATTTTTCCTCTCAAAAATTTCATTCAACAATTTCTAAAAGAAAACTTTGACGTGAAGGAGTCGTAGAAAAAGACTTAGAACTGTATTTCTTTTGGAAGAATTCTGGGCAAGACCCCCACTGCAGATGGCACCACCCTGTCCCTGCCATCTGCCTATAGAACAGTATCCCCAGCACCCATGATGATATTTTGAGCCATGATCTTCACACCTTAAGTGCCCTGGGTGCACAAAGACAAACCCCTGTGGCATGGGCACCCTCTTTGACTTGCCTAGGCGAGTTTCCAGTGGCTGGTCCTGAACAGTCTGCAGGGCCACACATCATTCCTGCCAGGACTAATGCATAAGGGGACACTGTGTCTGACTCAGCACACTTTTCTCAGAATTACTGGGCCTTCGGGAAGCAGCTATGCAAATATCAGCGCAATATATGGCCAGTGTGTGGACATGATGTATGTAACACTGGGAGGTTACTGTGGGTTACACAATGCATGGGTTCACACAATTCATGGAGTTCACTCAACTGCTGCTGTGAATGTTAATCAGATATTCAGTCTCCAATCCACATCAGGACTAATTAAAAAGTGTTATTTACTGTGGAGTGTAGGCTTGCTCAGGCAACTGCCTGACATTAATCAGCCCTTGAATGCTGGAATTTAAACCAAAAATATGCAAAGATTTTATGAGTAATGCCAGTTTTGTTTAGTGTCACACACTATTAAATCAATGAGGACTAAATGAGCCTTTATTCAAAGATACTTACAAAATAAACAACTGGTTTTCTGGACTACATTACTGTGTTCAAAATTTTCTGCTACTGTCAAAGTCAGGAAATTTTTCATGAAAGTTGTAGGAAATGTTGCTGAGTTACTCCTACTAAATTATATAAACCCCATAGAAAGACACACATAATGATCTGGGGACAAAAGTCACCTTGAGATTTCCATTTTTCCTGGAAGGGAAACAAATTCTGTACAAAATCTGAAGTATTTACAGCACTTGTATTAATTTTCTTGTGTATTGTGGTATTTCCAGTTTAAAGCTGGAAATACCACAACATGAGGAGAGATATTTCCATACCATCCATAGCAATAGGATAAGAGGTAATAATTTTAAACTAAAAGAGAGAACATTTAGACTAGATTTAAGGAAGATTTTCTTTTGCAGTTATGGTGGTAAAACACTGAAACAGTTTATGTGATGGATGCACCATCTCTGGAAACCGTCAAGGTCAGACTGGACAGAGCTCTGACACACATGGTTTACTGGGAGATATCCCTGGCGGGAACTAGATGACCTTTAAAGATTCCTTCCAACCCAAATCCTTCCATGAGTCCAGAGCACTGGAACAACCTGAACATAAGTATCATCCTAGAGGGAGTTCTGCTATGACAGTGTCCTGGTTTCAGCTGGGCAGAGTTAATTATTTTCTCCTCAGTAGCTGTAACAGTGCTGTGTTTTGGATTAGGAATGAGAATGGTGTTGATAACACACTGATATTCTGTTTTTTGCTAAGTCATGTTTATCCTAAGTCAAAGACTTTTCTTTCTGCCTCATGCTCTGCCAGCGAGAAGGTCAACAAAAGAAACTGGGAGGGAGCACAGCTGGGACAGGTGACCCAGAAAGCCAATTGTGTCCTGGGTTGCATCCCCAGCAGTGTGGGCAGCAGGTCAAGGGAGGTGCCAAAGGGATATTCCACACCACAGACTGTCAGGCCCAGCAGGTGAACTGGGGGGAGTTACCCAGAAGAGTGGTTGAACTGGTTTCAGGAAGGTGGGGTCTTTACTGGACTTTCATGTGCTGTAGTTCTAAATAAAGTTTGGGGAAACATGAACACAAATATTTAAAATAGACTTCATAGTTATTACTTTTCAGTTTCACTCAAAAGAATACAAATTTGTGCAACAACAAATCAGGAAAAAAATTGTAGAATGCAGAAAAATGATCATAAGTGCAATAATTAAAAGAGCATAAATAGATTATATAAAGAACACTACAGCAGAACCAAAATTGTTTCCTATTTTAAAATCATGTTGACTTACATTTAATTAGCTCAAATGAATCTATAATAAATTGAGAAGGTATCAATAATCAATTATGCATTTTGAAATTTAGGGTGTTTTTAATAATAGCTTGCTGTTCATTCAAATGTGTTCTCCTTTCTACATTCCTTGGTTCACTGACATTTCAGAAAAACTGTATCACAAGAATTCCAGTGAAAATTAACTTGATTTTGAGTATGTTTCAAGCTCATACATTTGAATGCATGGGAACCAAATCTTTTGCAGTAATCTACCTTATGTTAATTAAGTCCTCCTTAAAATGACTATAATTTTTATAATCAAAGCTCACAATTTTCAAAATTGAATGGTCCATATGTGATGCCTTGGCGAAAAAAAAATATGCTGTGTATACTTCTATTTAGACAGCTATGAGATTATATAGAGCTTCAGACTCTCAAAGGATATTTCTCTACACAGCTAAGTACAATCTGAAGATCACCTTTAATGTCCATGTATTTTCACATCCATGCAGAAAGCACGTTAAGACTCACTTCATGGAAAGAGAAGAGTGGATATCTTAGCACTGTGAAAGAGTAGAATCCAGAAACCAGTCTAACAAGGGACTGGTCAGTCTTCCTCCCACAAGAAAAAAAGGACCTTGAAGATCACCTAGTCCTGATCCCTCTGCTGTGGACAAGGATACCCTTCACTAGACCAGATTTCTTAGAACCTCATTAAACTTGGTCCGGAACACTTGCAGGGATGGACCATCTACAACTTCTCTGGGAATCCTGTCCCAGTGCCTCACCACCCTCAGAGTGATTTTTTTTCCTAATATCTAATGTTAATCTTCCCTATTTCAGCGTAAGACCATTCCCTATCACTACATGCCCCTGTGAAAAGTCCCCCTCCAGCTTTTTTGCAAGCTCTCCTCAGGTATTGAAAGGCCACAATTAGGTCATCCCAAAGCCTTCTCTCTTCCAGGCTGAGCAATTCTCTTAGCCTTTCATGGTGGGAGAGGTGCTCCAGCCCTCTGATCATCTTGGTGGCCCTCTTTGGACTCCCTCCAACAGCTCCATGTCCTCCCTGTGCTGGGACCCCAGAGCTGGATGCAGCCCTGCAGCGGGGTCTCACCTGAGCACAGCAGAGGGGCAGAATCCCCTCCCTTGGCCTGCTAACCACAGCCCTTTGGGTGCAGCCCAAGACATATTTGGCTCTCTGGGCTTCAAATTCACACAGCTGGCTCATGTCCAGCCTCTCACTCACCAGCACCCCCAAGTCCTTCTCTGCAGGGCTGCTCTTGATTTTTTTCATCCCTAGCCCCCATTGAAATGAGGGGTTGTCCCAACACAGCTGCAGCACGTTGCACTTGGACTAGGTAAATTTCTTTTATAGTTACTGTGGTAAAACACTGAAACAGTTTATGTGATGGATTCCCATTGTCCCATTGTCCCATTTCTCAGGCTTGTGCAGGTTTTCCTGGATGGCATCCTGATCTTCAGGTGTGTCAACTGCACTGCTCAGCTTGAGGTCATCTGCAAATCTGCTGAGGGTGCACTCGATCCCTGTGCCATTAATGAAGATTTTAAATAGCACTGATCCACTAAAAGAAGCTGGAGAGGCCTGGGATAAAGCCAGCACGCGCCAGATGCACATGCAGAAGGATGTGTTCCTTCACCCAGGAGTTAGCAAAGCTGTGGAACCTGTTGCCAACAGAAGGCTGCAGATGCTAAAACTGACTTGAATTCAAAGAGTTACTAAGAAGTTCACAGAAGAGACATTCACTGAAGCTCATTAAGCATTTAAAACAAGTGGTGGATCAGAAAGTCTGTGAGTTGCAACTGCTGGAGCCTGTGAGATTACGGGAAAAAAAACCCAAACAAACAAACAACAAATTACGTGCTTGCTCAACTGATAAATGTTTTTTTAATCTTCTGCTTTTGGACCTTGCTGAATACAGGATACCCAGAACAATCATCTTTGTTTTTCCATATGGTTTTTCTATATTTTTGAAGACCTTTTCTAGATTCGTAAGTGAAATCTGCAGCTGACCACAGTTTTTAGCTAAGGGTCCTAACCTAAGGCATCATTCTGACCTGGTTTTGACACACCTTTACTTGAGTCCTTCAAACTGCCTTTGAGGATGCCACATCTAGGGGCCATATGTAGCTTTTTCAGTATATATATTCCAGTCCCCCAGCAAAATCCATCTTGAATACTGCATTCACTTTGACAAACATCTAATCTCTCAGAACTTCTAACATATTCACATTTTTTGTAATTTCTCAAAAACTTCTACAAGTGAAAGAAATTGAGAAAGTTTCTAATTCTGAGTTTTTTTAAAAAATCAGTAGTTTTCAAATAGGCAACAAAATTAAAATAAAGTTTCACTGCTAAATCTCCAATATACACCACAGTAATTCATTTTAATATTCTAATTATTTTGTCAAACAGAGCCAAAATGTAGCCCTTTAAAAAAAGACCCAAAACCAATACTATCTTAGCTTACTAAATATGAAACTATAACAATAAAATGACATCTTGGAATCTGAGTATTCTGAAATCTGTAATACTAAACTCTCAGGAATTAAAAATATTCACATTTACGTAATAATCTGAAAATCTTTCAGCAGCAAACTACTGTGTCAACCTCCTTCTTGAAAGCAGGATCTTAAATCTTGAAGTATTAAGTAGCTGAAAATAACCAAGGATAAAACCCCAAATTTTTTATGCCATCCCTCCCATCCTGACACTGTCTCAAATATGGTATCTGGAGTATCCATCTACTCAATAATCATTCAGAGACAGGAGACTATGAAAGAGGCTTGTTTTATTCACCATATGAGTTCTAACAAATTAGTGTTACCTATTATGAGGCTTCAAAGAACATAATTATAAATTTCAACTGTTTGTGCCAATGCCTCTTGAAGACAAACCTCCCTCACAGCTACTAATTGGAAATATCAAAGAGCTTCAGAAGAAAGCAAATTCATCCCTTCTACACAAAAGCCCTCTACTCCTCCAGAAACCACTTACAAATCACAGTTTCCATCCATCAGTGGAAAAGAAATATATAGCCAGCCAGCATTTTAATTTCTACAAGAAACAGCCCACCAACATACAACAGCCAAAAAAAAAAAAAAAAAAAAAAAAAACCCAAACCAAATACTCCAAACAAACCGAAACAAAAACAAAAGAAAAAAAAAAAAAAGGTGGAAGAAAACAAGGAACCAAAGAGAGTTTGAATGGCTTGGAAATTACCACAACAGACGAGGCTCTCCTGGGCACAGTGTGATACCTTTCTGACAGATGATCCACTAGCTGTGTAAGAATATTGTACTTACAATACTAACATGCATGGTGCTACAACATTATAATACAAATTTTTAATCAGCCTTTATTAGTATTAGCATTTTCTAGTAAGTCTCTGGCATCTGAAGACTTCAAAGAGTACAACCATCTTTTCCTATGCTCAGAACATGTGCACAAGAAGCAACGATGAACAGTTTGCCTTGAACAGTCCAAAATCTAATTTCAAATAGCATGAGTTTCCCAATAGTTTACTTTTCTTTGATGGAAGCATATGATCCTGAAAGCCAGCTTTTGGCCTTGTGCTCCTGTCAGTATTGAGAATTCTGTTTGAACTAAGAGGTCTATTTTGATGACGATGAGGATTCCAAGCCAGTTGCATGAAGGATCCTAGCTCAGTAACGGCAAGAAATCAGGATGTTTTTGTCACTGTGATATTTTATGAAAATCCTTTTGCTAGGATTTTTCTCCTGAGAAGCTGAGAAGCCTCAGTAAAGAAATGTAAATAATAACTATCTGATGGCTGTGGAATGTGGTCTGGAGATGGCTTACCAACAGGTGCATCTTTGATTGGTCTCATGTGAATTGTTTTTACTTGATAACCAGTGATGGTCCAGCTGTGTCAGACTCTCTGGTCAGTCACAAGATTTTATTATTCATTCCTTTCTAGCCTTCTGATGTCTCCTTTCCTCTATTTCTTTAGTAGAGTTTTAGTATATAATTTTCTTTTAATATAATATATATAATAAAATAATAAATCAGCCTTCTGAAACATGGAGTCAAGATTCTCATCTCTTCTCTTATCCTGGTGACCCTCAAACACCACCATATGTTTTCTCTTGGATAGGAGCTCACTTTGGTTTGAAGTCCAAAGCTTGCAGAAAATATTTGTATGAGAGTCATTTTTTAAGTTAATGTATAGCAATATCTTAACAGTATTTCATTCATACCTGAAGACACTAATAGAGTCTCACTGATGTTTCTCTTATTTTCTGTAGAACAATAACCTGAGAGACTGAAATATTATGGTTCATGGCTTGAACATTGTTATGAAGGACTTTTGGCCTATTATGGCAGAACTTTATCAAGAAGCTGCAAAGACCAAAGCCCACCCCGCTCTGAATAAGCCTCCTGATAGGAACTCAGGACTGTGAGTTAGCCACTATGCAGGAACTTGAGATAAAAGGCAATGATATTGCCCAATAATCTCAGGTCTAGGGAGAAGTGAACAAGGCTGAGGGAGAAGAAGGTATTCACAAGAAAGCCAACCCCAGAAGCTGCCCTAAAAATCAACTGCGGCTGGGTTCATGGTAGGGGAGGCCATAATCCACAGGCTCATCTGCTGAGGCCAAGCTTGCACAGACTCCCCACAGCCAAGGAGGTGAAGAATTTTGGTGGCATAACCTCTGGTCAGAGGCAGTGAACACCCATCCTCCCCTACACAAACTGGCCCAGCTGTAAAATTCACCACTCCAGGAAGGCCACATACATGAGACATTCCTGTGAGAGGCAGATGAGGAGGTCTCATAAACCATCAAATACCCCCAAAGCATCCCCAGATTCATTCCTGAGGCATTGCACCAGATGACTGCACGTGAGCCAAAGTGATGCAACAGACCCAGAGTCCGTTTAGAGAAACAGTCAAACATTTCCCCCAGGGGAGGCACCTGGGCATTCCTACCCAGCCTGAACATACATTGATCCATTGAACTCATGTTTTGTGAGAATCTCACCACAGAGAAGACCAGAAGAGGATCAACAGGACACCATCAGGGTCCATGGAGCGGTGATATTTTCTAATTAATCTGTCTCTGTCACTCACTTTCTCTCCCCCTCACTACCTTTTTTTCTATTGCTATCTCTCTATATCTACCTCACATTGACTGCTAAATACGATTCATACTATTGGCTTTGGCATGTAAAGGTTCCCTTTGCACTTGAATTTGGGCAGAAGCATCTCCCTAATAATTTTAATAACCAGATCTTAACAACCTATAAAAGTCTTGACCCTATAAAGGATGCTACACTTGTTTAACTATATAATTTCCTGTGAAGGAAAGGCTGTACCTGCCTTTAGATCTAGACATCCCAAAAAACATTATTTTTCCGCTTGGTAGGCAAATAATGTCAAGATTTTACGCTATTTTCAATAGTAAGGGCTTATCATAACCTTCTATTTTATCTGTACATAACAGAACTTTTGTCTGAAGTTCTCTGATATATCCCCCATCTCACAGCTACTTCATTGTACCATAATGATGTAATAGAAATTGAATTCACTGCACATATGCACATACATATTAAATATTATTCACCTTCCTCCCATCTTGATTCAGCTGCTTTTTTTTTTTTTTTTTTTTTTTTTGAGTCTGTTGCTTGTTTTTTGGACTGAAAAAAAATCCATACTATTTTTATGGGACATAAATTATTAATAGTAGTACAAAATACAGCCTAAATCTTGTCCCATTCTTAAGTTTATTGAGAGCAGCTTCAAAAAGCAAGGATGGATTAAATAAAAAATCAAAATGCCCAATTTCATAGATGTTTCTTTACCTTAAATTCACATTTTTATGGTAAGACATTAAAATGTATATAATATCTGTTTATGTCTTATACTACAGCATTAGGATCCACCAGAGTATATTTTGGAAGAATGTATGTCTACACCTCAAATGCAAAGAAAACCTTCTTGGGTCATCAACATCTGCAGTGTGCATTAGAGTACCACTAAAACACATTCCAGACAGTCCTCACAGCGTTAAAATATATCTACTTAGAGGAAAAGTATGTTAAACACACACAAAACTACACTTTTATTACTAAGGTCAATTCCCGTATCACTTGAAAATAACATAATATCTTTTCAGGTCAAGTTTCATTTTAGAAATGGAAAGTGAAACCTACCCTACTCTCTGAGGAGTGCTCTTCTGAAGGTAACACCAAATTCACCTTCAGATATTTTACTTCAAGATTATGATGGCCATATAACCTGAATCTGTAAATTATATAGCAAAGTCTTAATATGGCTGGGTATCCTAATGTAATTTTTATGCACTTAAAAGAGTTTAAAAGCAGAGTGATTGGACCTCTAGAAGAGGATCATGTTAATAAAACAAGAATGCATTTGAGTTGTAGAATCCCCACCTTCAGGGGATTCAAATGATTCAAAAGCCCCACACTAATGTATTCTCCCACCAGACCCAGCATAGCCAGGTCCCTGGAACTTGAATTGAGCTCCCTCAGCAGTTGGGCAGCTCAGACTCCTAATCTGGCAACCCTCTTTTTAGATAGCAGAATAGAAAACCAAAAAATTAATATATAAATAAATAAATAATATACAATTTATAGAGAACTAGAAAAAAAACCAAAACAGCAGATCTGTAGAAAAAAAAGAGAAACATTTTAGGGGTTACCATGAAAACTGGGAAGGCAATGAATTGTGTATAAATAAACTGAAGAATTGAATTTTAAAATAATTGAAAATCGAATATTCCAAGGGCTTTTAAAAGTAAAAGTCTTCATGGATTGTTTTCATCCAATATTTCTTTAAATTTCTGAGAATATATATATATATTTGTTCTGAATAGTGTTTCTTCCTCTATTCTCATCCATGAAAGTTTATGAAGCAAATATCCATTATATGAATACTCTGCTTCTGAGAAATTCAAAATGCTTTAAATTCTTTCTTTGCAAAACCTGAAGGTAACTGGGCCTTTAAATTCAGACCTTAAAATACTCAGCAAACTGAAACTATGAATATTTTTGACTAGGCGAGGAGAAATACATTTTCCCTATTGTCTAGCTGAATCAAATGCTACTCATGATGATAATAAATTTTCTTAGAAAAAAATAAAGAATATCCTTCAGCCTTCTCCTGTACAGCTGCAGTTACTGTCAGATTGGCCTGTTCGCAACATCTTAACCTAAAAAGTTAACAGCCAACATCTACAAAGATCATTTTTAGGCTTTTAGGTTTCTAAAAGAGACAATAGAATCATAAATGTCAGTTGACCCAGAAACGATACAGAACACAACAGTCTGTTCTTTCTAAGTGCAAGGTGATGGTGGTGTTGATCAGTAGTACAAAGTCTGCAGCAGGAATGGAGTATTTGTGTCAGCCTGAAGGATCTTTTTATTTTCCTCTCCCCCAGCAGACAAGTTTCAGTAGCAACAAATCTTTGATAATGGAATGAGGAGCTGGAATGAGAAGCAGTTCTCGTTTACTCAGCACATTGTAGCCTAGTGAACAAATCCAAGCGATGTGAGAAGGTTTTAGAAAACATGATCTTCAGTTTTGGTTTTGTGTTTTTTTTTTTCTTAAGGCTCTTTTAATATTTCATTTTTAAAAACCCTGTGGTTTACATACATATGTGTGAGGTAGTTTGGTAGTTTATGAGTGGGTTTCTACACCATATACAACTACAAATCCACTCACTCAAAATGCATTGTGAGACTACCAGGGAAATGTCACATCTTCCAAAAACTAAGTCACTGTAGGACAGCAGCAGATCAATCATCCCCTAATTGTGATTCAATCTGGAGTGCAAAGAATTTAGCTGAAGTAAAGTTGAAAACTTTTGTTGTCAATTTTTTTTTTCCTAGGTTGAAATCTATGTTGGATTTCTTTTCATAGGCAAGTAGAAAAAGCTGTTTGAAATGTTTAAGCTGAGTCTTAATACAAATTCATGTACCTCTGAGACATTCAAATTGAACTGTGGTAGTAAGTAACATTTTAAAGGTCCTTATTTGAATCAAAGATTCTGGAAACTGCTTTTGCAAAACTATGTAGCCTGGATACAAGGACTTAGCTTCATTAATTCAAATGCTGAAGTTCTTTCATATTTTAATGGACAACTCTCAATGGAAACACTTCCAAAAGAATGGAATCAAAAGGATTATTTTTGATAAGACACATCATTGGTATTGGCAGAGGTCATAGATAATCACCAAGCTAGCACACCACTGACACAATTTCAGGGACTGCAGCAATGGTATGTCTCAACAAACTGCACTGGAAACACTCTGGAGTCTCAATCTAAAATCCTTAGTGAAGGTACTGTAATACTGAATATGGGTTCAGGTCATAAATATTTAGGTGAAGCCTTCTGGGAAGCCCATGGAAGATCTGTCAGCAAAAGAACAGACCTTTCATTTCTTCATTGTTGGTTATTTCACTACAGCAATGAACCCTATGGCCCAGAAAACCAGACCAAAAAAATTACTTCTCTGGTAAAAAAAAAAAATCTTCCTTATCTTAAAGCACTGAAGGCACCAGATTGTAAGAATTACAAATTAGGCTTAATCCTTGATTTGATCAACACATAGAAACAAATCTTTGCATTATTTTTCTGAAGTCTTACAATAAAGTCAGCTTTTAATGGAAAATCTCACTCCATCTAGAACCAACAAACTTTGCTCCCTCACTACTTTGCACCAGTTTCAGTGACATAGGACACATTTTAAGTACTGTCCCTTAATTTAAAAAAATTCTTGAATAAAATTGCATTAAAATAACCCACACTAAGATAATGTTTCCACGATTCAACAAATGTTTCTTAACCAATGTTTTCAAAAATTGGAAGAGTCCTGCAATAATATTCTACTTGCCAAGTTTCCACCCACAGAAATTCAAATTTCTGGATTATAATTAAATCTCTTTGGAAAAAAAATAACAAGTGACAGAATACCATATAGTAGCAGGGCTGTCATTGTGCCAGTTTTTGCAAATGCTAAGATACCAAAAGTTCCTTAGGGATGAGTCCTGTCTTGGCAATAAACAATGCAAAGCAGATAATCATGTGTCTGTAAATTACTTCTATATTACTACTACATTTATTGTTTTATATGATTGTATTAATCTTATATACATTTATTATAAAGCTTTTCTACATGTATTACTGTATCTTGCATATGAATTTTACTGTAGGCACCCAAATACTTTGTGCTGCTGATAACAGAAAATTCTGCCAACCACAGAATGCATATTCATCACTGAGAGACTAGTCAAGAATCCCAGAATGCCTTCAGCATGAATGTGTTATTGGTGTAAGAAAAAATTATTCTATGGTGCATGAACTGAGCACTGCACAGACCACAGACCACAAAACCCTTATTTTGTAGATATGCCCAGAAAAGCACCAAGAGCAAAAGCAGTTGTTCTAACAAAATTGTATTTTCCAAATATTGCTAGGATAACTCAGGAAGAACAGTTTTCTACACTAACACTGGGAGGTAGTAATATCTGAGGAATATTAAAACCCTACATGCGACCTCAGCAATTTCTTTTACCCATTATAGAAACAAGTCTTTGAACTTAATCTGGTCTAACTTTGTGCGAATATAAGATCACGCAGATGGAATGGATCTGAGTATTTGAGCTGCATTTTGAGGTCAAAAAAACCCACAACACTTTGACAGGATGTAATATGTAGCTTCTTTTTTCTTTATTCTTTGACACTTCCATTCATTCCATCTCAGAATTCAGTGAAGCTGAAAGAGGCCTAACTTTCGGGTAGTTAATTATTTCAGGCTAGGAGCTACTGTGCCTTTCAATTTTCTCCTGATTGCAGCACTACAGAGCAGACTGTGTTTGGAAACAGAGACAGTGAATTTAACTGGAGTATGACAAGCAGTAATGTATGCAGGATAATATGCTTACCTAATATCCTTCATTTAAAATGCACAACACTGTAGGGAAAACGCAAAACACTTTGAAATACAATCAAAGCTATTCATATTTAATACTTCAAACACGAGATCTAAAATGTTGCAGAGGTGACAACATATTCTAGAAAATGCCAGCGTTTAGTCTTGTCAAATTATAAAATAATAAGCTTCTATTTCAGATTCTCTGAAAAGGCAATTAATTGTGAAACTATTTCACAAAAGAACTTTGTGCCTCTGTCTGAGTCTAATGAACAAAACAGAGATATGATACATCATTTGTGTATTTTCCAATAAACAAGTGCTAGGCACAAACTGCAGAGCTTTCTGAGATGACTTCTCAGTACAACAGGTATTGTAAGTAAGTGCAAATGCTGTATCCACCATCCATTTAGAGCAACACAAAAAATATTATAATCAGTGACATCCTCAGGTCCACCATCAGCGTGTCCTGCAGTTTTGAGTCTCAGATCTGCAGCAAATTATCTTAATTTATTTTGCATAGGGGCAAAAGTAGGTAAATTTAAAAAAAACAACCAAACAAACAACATCAAACAACTTTCACATAATGAAATATTTCTATGTATTTACACATTTAAATATGAGTAAGTTTGTGAATAAGTATCTAAATATAGAAAACTGATTATATTAACCTTAATAATTTTCATGGTCTGATCAGATTCCTGCAAATGAAGAATTTTTTTTTTTTGGAAACATAAGAGACAATAGCCTCTCTGTAAATTACTAACTTGTAAATATTGTTTGCAGCTCTGTGCACAGTGGCTGAATATCTGTATTATTCACACAAAAGCCAGCAAGCGTTTTTTTGGGGGGACTAGATTCCACAACAGCAACAAGAGAATCTTTGTTGAACCATGTACAGCAATTTCTACTCAACATGCTAGACCTTTAAGTAAAACACAGTCAAAATAAAAATCTCCTTGATTTCTTACCAGGAATTTTCTTCTAGTAAATTCAGAATGTAAGGAAAAAAAGACTATCTGATTGCACCATGCCTGTAAAGACAAGATCCTTTGGAGAATTATTTATGGTTTAGCATGTCAAATGATTTTGCCTTTGAGCAGCATATAAAATCACTGTAAATTAAATTCAATAACAATCAAATTATTTATCTAGTGAAAACTAGTAATAAGGTAATTCAAAACTAATGTTAAAAATTCGACATAAAATGAAGTTGAAAGTATCCATTAAATTTTAGTCTTCATTTTCAGCTCCAGCTCTAGTTTGCCAGTACCATGGACTCATTTAACAAAAGTGTATTTGAACACAGTCAGCAAGGTCCTTAATCTATAAAATGGAAGAGAGAACTTAGAAATCCACAGACTTTTTAAATTTCTTATGACTTATAGTACATATGTGGTTCCTACATGGCTAAGACATCAAATAGGATCTCTGACTTTATATCTGTATTTGTCATTCTTAAGAGTATTATGGGACAAAAAAAGACAGATCTGTCAGAAGTGCTAAGGGTACAATTGTCTTTTCTCTATTTCAGCTATACACGCCTGGATATATAGATGAAAAGAGGCTTTTTCACCATCACACATGGACTGCAGCTGCATCCATCTTTAGTGTTCTAAACTCAGTTCTGTTTTTGGAAAAAATACACTTCAAATTGGAAAAGACTTGAGGAATTCTTATGACAGGGATACACCTTTAAAAATCATCCAGCAATGAAAAATGGAGATAAGAAATCTATTTAGTTTATTCAATACAACCTAGATATTTCTTGATTCTGCTATTTGTATTATTTTCTGTATTCAAAGCCTACAATATCAAAAAGCAACAGAGAACTGTCCTCAAGTGTAAAAAGCACTTGAGATTTTTTTTAAGCTTTCTGAGAGAGAATAAACATATTCAGCTGTAGTTGCACAGCTGTATTTCAATACATGAAGTATCTCTACTGCTCTGAAAATAAAGTATTTATGATAAATACCCTTTAATTTTCTTTTGCTTGCATTCAGAACAGCAGCTCAAGGGCAAAATATATGTATGCTTGGTTACAGACAGCATGTGATTTAGTAACTCTGCAGGTATTAATGACCATGGACATTCAAGATATGAGGTCCTTCCTCCTTTTCTCTGTCATGCTTTATGTTGTGAATTTAAAAATTCTTATTCTTAGTTTCATTCTCTCCCATCATCTTTCTTTACCCACCCTACATATTGAATCAGCACTGCTCTTAGGATCAAAATGTAGATATCTGTTCTGGAGGAGACTTGTTTCAGCACTGATAATCTCACTTAGGAGAAAAATATATGTATCAGAGGCAAAAACAACTCCAAATTCTCTATGTCAGTATCCTTCATATTTTGGAACTTTTAAAATCAATTCTACCTCAGTGAGCCCTGTAGAACATAGAAAGGAGTAAGAATCAGTAAGAAAATGAGATCTCATGAGAAAGTGGCAGATGTGTCCAGTGCAGACACCTTATCCATTAGATCATGCCATGTATCAATTTGGGGGCTGTCACATTGCATTCCTTACAATTTATTCAGTGAGGAAGGAAAGGGAACAGAAAGTAAATAATTTATAAGAACTTCAGCTAGAAGAACCTGTTAATGCCTTTTTTCCGCTTACATCAACTAGTTTGTTTTTCTAGGAAAAGGACAAATCTAGTAGTTGAGAAAATGGAATAAAGGCAACTGAAAGACTAAAAGTCATGCATTTGGCAGTAGAGGATTGTGATGGGATCCTGTGACACACCAATTTCTGTCAACACTTCTTTCTGCAAAAAAAAGAGCATGGAAAATGCAGAGGAGCCACTGTATACTGTGCCTCACGTTATATGAACAGCCTCACGTTATTTGGGATTGCAAAAAGCAACATATTCACAGCCACTGATATAATGGAAGCATTGTCATGCTTTGGGTTGGGAGGGACCTTAAATATCATCTAGTTTTAAAACTCTTTCATAGGCAGGAACAGTTTCCACCAGACCAGGGTGTTCAAAGCCCCATCCAGCCTAGTTTTGTATACTTCCATGGATGGGGCATCCTCAACCTTTTTATCAACCAGTTCTAGTGCCTCACCACCCTCACGGGAGAGGATTTTTTCGTAATACATAATCTACACCTATCCTACTCCATCATCAGGCCATTTCCCCATGTGCAATAAATGCCCTTGTGAGAATTCCCTCTCCAGCTCTCTTGCAGGCTCCAAGGTCTCCCTGGAGCCTGGCTGAACCACCCAGCTCTCTCAGCCTGGTTAAATAGAAACAGGAGGTGTTCCAGCCATGTAATCATGAGGGATTTGATTACAGTCCTTCAGGACTCAGGACTTGATTCCAACAGGTCAGCATCTTTCTTGTGTTGAGAGCCCCAGAGCTGGACACAGTATTCCAGGTGGGTCTCACAAGAACAGGGTAGAGAAAGAAAATCCCCTTCCTACTTCAGGGGTATGTAAAGCACAGACAATGACACGAATTGCACAGGAGAACTGGAATATGCAGCATCATACGATGCAAAGTCTCTTACGCAATTAAAGTAGGTAAATCTCTAAAAAGATGACAACATTACCTTTCTATGCTTTCTAAAATTTCAACTCCTGTATTTTATTCTGAATAAATGATGCAACTGAGGGCTCATGTACTGTGAGTGCACAGTCTGGATCCCTCCCTCCTTCAAAAGTCTTTTAAATAGATTAGAAGTGCTTGCTCTGAATTGTTTTGAAGCAACAATTTCCTGGACAGGATTACATTGACAGTTTAAGAAACTAATCTTCTACAAAGCAGATTTTACCATCGTAAGATTAAATATTTCAAGCATGCAAACCTGATAAAAGCTCAAAGAAAACCCACAAAATTGAGAGTAAAGCAACCCATGTCATAGTGGTTGTTGTTGTTTTTTTTTTTTTTTTCCTTTATTGTTACAGTATCCTCACACAAATATTTTTTACTTTTTTTTTGTTTGTTTTTTTAAATACTCTTTCTCCTTCATAGAAATTTAAATTTTGGAATTCAATATTCTGGACTGAAGTGGGTAACTTCATTAAGTTTGTTTTTCTCTGAACACAAACCTTGCAGTCAGTCAAGTGAATTATTATTTAAAAATAATGAATGCCTTATAGAAACATACTTTGGCATCAAAATCAGTTAGAGATGGAGTTAAAAAACAACAGAGTGTCTTTCAGAATACATGAATAAAGTTTCTGAAGCTAAAACAAAACAACCAGTTAAAGGGTCCTCGTTAGAATGTGACTATTTACTTGTTTGTGAACATCTGTATATATAAAATGCATTGAAATTCGGTGATGCAGAGTAATAAAATTTAAAAAAAAATCATATAGGTTTATACCCAATGCTTTTATTTCATTATCTTCTTTTATAAGACAGTGGTTCCTATGTGCCTAAATCTTCATAAAGCAGGGTCACCAGCCATTACTTAAAAACTCACAGTTTGTGACATAAAGCTAAAATTTTCATAATGGGCAGTTTCACTGAATTCATATAATATTAAACATAAGCAGTAACATGTACTGAGGTGGAGAACGGGAGCTTTCCACTTTTCATTCCAATGCCTCTTGCTGATTACAAGTCTAGCAATTTTTGAAACAGGTAGTGTGAACCAATTTACTTGTATCAGCAGAGGGATACAGGACACTCAAAGTCCAGTGCAGTATTTAACACCATAAAGTTACAACTTTGCCCTGGCATCTGGGGAGATCATAAAAGCAAAAGGATGGAGCAGGAAACTCAAGCACATTCCAGATTAAATTAAACTGGTGCCCCCAGACTGAAAAGGCTCACCAGTGTAGTTTAAAACTGTCTGAGAGTCCTGACATGAATTTAGACATAGAGGGCTCCTCACAATGTGGAAAGCAAGTGTCTCTGATGGCACCTTGAGTGGAGCTTCCAGAATGTTTCACAATGAAATCTGCTTTAAACTCTCCAAACCTGCCATTTGAGCTCAACCAAGAAACAGTAAATAAAAAACTGTGAGAAATTCTTTAAAATAATATTGCTGCTCCGAAGCAAAACTCTAATGAAGATGTAGACACACCTGGTTGGAATCCTACCATCCAAATGCTCAATGATTCCTTCAAAGAATTTGAACAGAGTAATGAGGTATGACTTCCTTCTGCTAAAGCTGTATTCCCTTCTATAATCATATATTTCCATTAATTTACCAGTTCAAGCTTTTCATAAAGTTTCTCATATTTTTTTAGCGGTCTGAAAAGTAATATATTGCTTTTTGATTCACACTTGGAGCCATTAAAAAAAAAAAACCCAACATCTCATTTATTACACCATGGTCAATTTAAATTGTACATTATATAGTAAACCTAGCAGTCAGTAATTTCAGGATTCAGTTCCTTGAGAATTTTGGGGTGAATACCAGTGATCTGGACTGTGAAGACTAGATGGACCATTGTTGATTTATTACTTCTAATTTTATAAATTCTAAGATAAAATGTCCTGGTGTTTCTAATTAGAGAAATCCTCACATGTGTAACCTATTGAGAAAGGCGCTACCAAGCTTTTTGTGGAAAAATTCAGACTGGTTCATTAAACTTAATCAACTTTTAAGATTCCAATGTGACAGACAAAATCACTTTCTCAGCCCAGCACTGTACAGATAGCTTCTCCTCTCAGGCTTTCCTTCACTGCTTTCTAACACATTTATCAAAGTTTATGAAAAGCAGATTTTCATCAAGCTAACTTTTAAATAGTACAAAGGCAAGCATGGGGATTCTATTTTTATTATTAAAGATTGTCAGACAACTGGTCAAAATATTGCTGGTATGTTTAATTTACTACATGTTTAATTTACTACATAGTGGTTTAAAAATGTGTGAGTTCTTAATTTATCAAGATATAAAGGATCACTGTTGTTTTTGCAGGTGGATTATATCTACAAAGAATTGAGATAATTAAAGGTTTTCTTAGAAATTAAAGCCACAAGATAAAGAGTGTATTACGATTAGCAATATCAGCAGAGAAAAAAAACAGAGGAATTTATAATTTCTGTTGACAAAACATCAGTTCTTACTCACAATGTGTCAGAAAGAAGCCAACTCTAGGTAGTGACAACACCAATGAGTGTTGGTGAGTCACTAGCTGAAGAGAAAATCATGAAAAATCTGGCAGCTGACTAAGAAGAATACTCATACACTTATTTATACAAAGTGATTATATAAGAGTCATGCTTTTTGAGGTTGATGGCGGTGTCAATCATGGATGGTTGATGGAGAGGAGTCACAGTACCACATATGGGAACCCAGGACATCCCTCTGGGTGTCCAGGATGGCCAGGACCCCTGCCAGGGGGCTCAGAAGCCCTGGCACAGAGCCCAAAACACCTGTGGTTTTGATTATGATCCATGGAGCAAATTATATGAAGATCAGCAAGCCACAACAGTTTAAGCAGAATAATAGTGAAGTTATCACGGGGTGAAAAAGTAGATTTTAGGGTTTTTGGTATGGGGGTTCAGGAGGCAAGAGGGAGGGAACTGGGTGTGTCCAGCCTTTCTCCTTCTTCCTCTTGGCCTCCATCTTCTCCTTCTTCTTCCTGGCCTCCATCTTCTGCTGTGATGTTGGCACTTACAGATTGGTTTAGAGTAGAAGCTCACTGTCTAACATAGGTGATTGGTATTGGAAAGTAATTGTAAACATTGTATACATAGTTTTTAGTATAAAGACATAACACCGCCCCAGGGGCGGGCAGAGTGCCTGGAACTGTCCCGCTGGATGAACCTTGTCAAGGCAGGAGAAAAATTTTTATAGAGAAGCCGCAATAAACAACATTGAGACCGAGAACTGAAGAGTTCCGACTCATTCTTCAAGCGCCTGGGCTGGGAAAAGAGACTTTTAACAATCTCGGGGTCGTAGCAACCCAGAAAGTCCCCGAGACCAGGGTTGGAAAGTGTGTACCCTCTCTCATGTTTGCTTGTATTCTCTCCCAGGGAGACGGGCCTTGTTTAAACTTGACCCTCACGTCACCCTTCCACACTGGGACTTCATGCAAGACAGGTACAGGACCCCTGAGGTGATGCCCAGTGGTGCCACTTTCTGATGGACAGTGGCTCCAAAGCACAGGAGCTTTTACTGAGGGCCAGGTGGGCACGTCCCATGCACAACGCAGGAGACACAGGAATTCTGCGTTTTTCATCTCAAAACTATCTTTTCATCTAGGTCTGATCCAGAGGACCATGCTCAAGGGAGTTAATGGAACTGGCTAAGCTCCACCAAAATATATGCTCTGACATTTCTCCTGCCCCAGAATCTGTTCACATTTTAGACAATTACTTATTTTATTGCAAGTCACTTGCACTAATAAGCAAGATTTTCTAGCAATTCCACCATTACAAGAAATTGATGTCTTCTCTCATTCATAAAAAACCCACATTTGATCATTCTCTATTTTTCGTCTTCTTTATTTTCTTACTACTTTAACCCATGTGTCTGTGCCACTACACCACTGCTTGCTGACACCTGCCCACCCTCTTTCCTCTCCTGTTGGTGCTCAATACTTTTTTTTGAGTTACTGTACAATTATATTCAAAGCCTTCCGTCAGTATGAAAAGTTCTCTCACTTCTACAAACATGCAATGAAAAGCAGCTTTTCCTATATGGCAGATATCAACCACAAGAAAAAAAGAAAAAAAGAAAAAAAGGAAAAAAGGAAAAAAAAGGGAAGTGTAGTAACAAAACTCAAGAGGTGTTTCAAAGAAATAGTAAAGAGCTTTATGATCCTCATTACAAGTGAATTACTGAGTTTTATAAATTGTTCAACCATTTATAGGAAATATAATGAAATGTTTTTAAATTAGCCTTGTGTTTCTGTTGATATTCTTCAGAGCAATATTGGCCTCAAGATCCCTTAATGCTTTTTAATAAAGTACACAAGATGAAATAAGAAAAATTAAAAGTCAATTTAAATACACTTAAAAGATTTAAATTTGTACACGTTAGTGGAGTAAATTACAGTTAATGTGTTAAAGTTCTGGGGTTTGTTATTTCTAAAATGATGCAATTAGCCTCCAAGTTCAAACTCAATGTTACAGTATAACTATTTTTAGCAAGTAAAAAATTACTTTACAACTACAGTTAATTGCAGTTAATTTGGCCTTTGAGATATACCAGTTCAAAAACAATAATAACTTTTAATGACAATAGCAAATGCATAAACTACTGAGAGGAAAAATGAAACACCCATAGAGTCCAAGAGTGTCCGTTTACTTTTTTTTGCCTTTCTCATCAAATTATACTGCAGAAAGATGTTTCAAATTGATGTGTGAAGCAAAGGTGAAAACATAAAAAGGAATATTTCAAGCACTTCAACTTCTCATAATTACTCCTTACTTATTGCAATCAGTGAAGTATGTGTCAAAATCAAAACAGTTTTTAATACTAAAAATCTTATTTGGTACCTAATGAGATCAACCAGTCAGACATCATTCTCCACAAGCACACACAGCCCTGAAGAAACACTATTGCACATGCACCAAGGTGACCTCTGGAGTCCCTTCCTGCCTCAGCCACTCTGGTCTGAACCAAGCTTTTACCTTTCACAGAGCTCACTTCTCGCTCCACTTCCAAGTAAACAGAGATGTATCCATAAGGACTTAGATGCCTTAGAAGAAGGAATAAAAAGTACTCCTACTAAATAAAGAGAAAATATCTGGTTTTGTAGCTTCACTTACTACAATTTTTGCAAAGTATTTCACAAGTGAAACATTTAAGCAAATATTTAAACAGCTCATCAGAAGTGGCTATGTAATCACCATCACTCAAATATCTCCAAAATTATAATGACTCTTAAAAAAAGAACAATAGGAAATACTTTAAAAAAGCTTTTGGTAAAAATCACAGACTAGAAGAACAGTAGGACACAAATGAGATGTGTGCTCTTTTGTTCTCTCATTCTCATCATCCCTTTCTAAAATTCTTTTCAAGAACAATGAGAAGTGCAGGATTCCCATTTCTGACATCAACATGGTCACAAAGTGAACAACTCTCTGCAAAACTGTACTCAGATCTCCTGTCATGTGGCTTGAGAAAAAAATCTGAATACAGTAGGATTTTCATACCCTTCCATTCCAACCCACCACATGCACATAAGTAAATATTCCAGACATGGGAAGTAGAGGGAGCTGGCTTTCATTCTATTATCTCACTAATTGTATTATTTACTCCCCTGGACCACAGCTTGCAGGTATTAGACATCAGCCTTAGTGAAGGCAGTACACTGAAGGGTGCAGGTGAACCATAGCCGGTAATTTTCACCAGCTGTCCTCTGTTTACTGCAGAAACTAAAATGGTACAAACTTGAAAGGTTGCTTAGTGCAATTAGGGGCATGTATAGATAAGCAACAAGACTTTTGCAAACATTTGTTGAATCCTTGCAGAGTCTAGGAAACAAATCACAAATTTGAAATGTATATGCACAGTGGAGTCACAGCTTAGTGACCAGGAGTGGCAAAGCTGACACAATAGAAATGCACTAGAAGAGTAATTAATCACAGGAATTTCTTGGTATATCTTGGATGATGACATTGAATTGAATAATTATATTGTGGATTTATATGAGCAATCTGTTGTAGCTACATAAAGAAGAATCACACAAGACAGAAGACAGAGTAAGCAGAATTCCCATGTTAGCTAGTTTCAGGAAAAATATGATTGACATGGGTCCATATTCATAACATTTTCACAGTTTTTAAGAAAATTACACAAATGAAAATTTTCAAATCATTCACTAGCTGTAAGGTGTTAAAAGAGAAATATAGAAATATTTTTAAACAATTTTCTTAGAGAAATACAAAAAGATGACAGTAAAAAAAATTGTGTGCAAAATATGCTGAAAACACCCTTCTTTTCTATGGTAAATACTGATTATCTTAAATGGCTAAATAAAATGTCAATATATGTATTATGATGACCATTTCCATCAATAAAGCATGGTACAACAGATTGATTAATAAAACACCCTGGAAAAAAAATTGTTTTCTCCACTGAAGTAATTTCCTGTAAATTTTGCCAGTAGCTTCCAGTTATGTATCCCACTACTTGAGTTTTTTCCCCTACATCATTACTGAGAATAAAAATTTTATATTTTACTTATGTTTTTTGCTTAGTATAGGAACCTATATATTCTTACAGAAACAAATTTGTCACAAAACACCCTTTGACCTGCATGAGTAAGCCCTCTGTTGCACCCTGGTAGTGAATAATCCAATTCCAGAATTCCTGGGAGAAAATGAAAAAAAAAAAAACAAACAAAATTAAAGTAATTTTACCTGCAAGTGGTTTTCATTCTAAGACTAAAGCCAAAGAGCAGAAAAAAACCCCCAAAAGCTTCTTAGGTCCTATTTGCCTGAGGCTTAAAACTATGTACTTTAAAAGTTGGGTTTGCTTTTTTTTTTTTTTTTTTTTTAAGGTGGGGAGGTGATGGGAGTAGGGTAGGGGTTCTGTCTTGCTTTTTCTTATCTCCTTTGAGTATTCACTAGTCAGTAGCATACCAGAATGCCTTATGTCTCTTTTACTGCAGCATACTCCAGTCTGGTTTTATTGTTAGTATAGAAAACTTGAAATATAATTTTGTACTCAATGTTTAGATTGCTCTAGGCTGAACTGGGTATGGTATGTGTTTGTGTAAAGCTGTTTTTAAGCCAGTGGTTAAATATTTGAAAAGGTGATTCATGTAGGTGATCAGTTTACAGCATGAAAGTTAGAATCACGTAACTGCACTTCCTTATTACTTCTCTTCCTTTACAATTTCTACATCAGTATATTTTCACTAGCAACTGTGATACTACTTAAAAGAATCTCCCATAGCAAGGAGGTAATTTCTGGTCATTTCTTCACAGCTGAGACAGTTGAGAGAACAACCTCTACTGATCTTGTTAAAAATTATGACCGGTATGTTTAGCTGTTATAGAATCATAGAATATTCTGAGTTGGAAGGGACCTATCAGAATCAAAAACTCCAACTCCTGGTCATGAATAGGACACCCCAAAAGCCACACCATGAGTCCGAGTGTGTTATCCAAACACTTCTTGAGCTCTGGCAGGCTTGGTGACCACTGCCCTGGGGAGCCTGTTGGAGTGCCCAACCACCTTCTGGGGGAAGAACCTTCTACTGATATTCAACCCACACCCCCCTTTCATGCCATTGCCTCGAGTCCTTGTCACTGACCAGCTGCCCTTTGTCCTCCTGCCATGAGGAAATTGTGACTGCAGTGAGGTCTCCCCTCAGTCTCCTCCAGGCTGAACAGACCAAGTGCCCTCAGTCCTTCCTCACACGGCTTCCCCTCCAGACCCTTCACCATCTTTGTTGCCCTCTTTTCAATGCCCTCTAATACCTAAACCTATTTTGTATATTGTGATGCCCAAAACTGCCCCCCAGCATAGAGCAAAGTGGGACAATTCCCTCCTTGCTCAGCTGGCAATGCTGGGTCTGATGCCCCCCTGGGTATGGTCGGCCCTCCTGGCTGCCAGGGTGCACTTATACCTCAATTGTGTTGAAAATATAAAAAAAAAAAAAAAAAAAAAAAAAAAAAAAAAAAAAAAAAAAACGTGTAAGTGATGAATTCATTTTGCCCTTATTTTGTCAACGACAGGCACTGCTGGAATTGAATAATTACTGGAAATAATGAAATATGAACTCAACTAGCCAATATTGAGCCACTATTTTGACATCAAATTGCTGAAATATAGTTCCAGAAATACAGATGTTATTTTTAAGAAAGTTCAAACTAATGAACACCATTTAATAAGAATTTTAGATATGTGTTAGCTTTCCTACTGCTAATTAATTTACTTTATCTTCTAAAGCCAATTCTCTTTTACCAAATACTACAGCTTTACACATGGAATATCAGAAAGAGCTACATTCTAAAAAAATTAAGTTGCATCTTATGATATTATATTATGATAATAGTATAAAATTTGAAGGATATAATCCAAGTTTTTAAGGGCCCGGGTCCAGGGAAAAATGTACTTTAAATCATTATTTATTCTAAGAAGTCATACCACTTGTATTTTATGGCTAAAAGTCAATTAAAACTAAAACATATGTTCCTTATAGTTCATCAAGTCTTTATCTGATATCATTTCAGAGTTCCAGAAATAGTGAAAAAACCCTTGCTACTGCAAGAACAAATAAATAGGTGAACAGGAGGTACTGAACAACTAATTGGATGATTTCAGAAAATGTTTTGATCATTTTATATCATTAACTTGGACAAAATTTCTGTTCTTACCAGCCTACACCCATCAGCTGTCTTGTATTTCTAGAAAGTCATTGGAGCTTTATTTACTTCTGTGATGTTTTTCAGAATCATAGATCATTTTTTTTAACAGTGTGTTTTAAGGGATAAACAGTATCCACTGCCAAGAGATTAAGACATAGCAACTACACAGGCATTTTGCATCCAAGTAATGGGTTTCAAAGCCAGATAAACTTTCCTTAAGAAACAATCTTAAGGATTGTTTCTTAAACAATACCAGCTCTTTACTCTCCTATTATCAACACAATCCAAAGTCACTTTTCCCTTTCTCCTGGGGAGGCTAGAAAGACCTAAGACTATAAGAGGCAAGACTCCAAATCTCAGGAGTGGTTGTTTTCCATTCCCAGTTTCAGAATGTGTGAATACACGTTCTTGATGGGCTTGGGGATGAACACATACATGTGCCCATGAGTTTTCAGATCTGACAAGACAAAGAGCAGAACCTTTTCCAGCACACACACACAGCTAACACTCCTGTAAACACAAAGCACAGGTGGTACAACAGGGTTCTTCCTCTCTGACCAAGAATCTTTTAGATTTAAGATGAGAATAATGTTGATAACATACTGATGTTTTAGTTGTTGCTAAGCAGCATTTCTGTTAAGTCAAGGACTTTTCAATTTTCTATGTTCTACCAGTGAGCAGGTGTGCAAGAAAATAAAATAGGAGGGAGCTTAGCCAAGGCAGCTGACCCAGACTGCCCAAAGGGATATTCCATACCACAGAACACAATGCCCCATAAGCTGCAGGATGGGGCAGATCACTGCTTGGAGACATATGGGTATTGTGCATCACTTGTCTTTCTTCTGAGTTTCATCTCTCTCTCACTCTCACTCTCACTCTCTCCTTTTGCTTTATTACCTATTAGCATTATCACTATTATCATAATAATTAATATTAATATTAATTAATATTATTATTGCAACTACTACTATTAAATTTTATTTGTTTTAAAATTTTAAGCTGTTCTTATCTCAACCGTCTACTTTTACCTTTTTTTTTTTTTTTTCTGATTCTTCTCCCCATTTCACCCAGGGAGACCAGGTGTGAGCCAGTGGCTGTGTGGTATCTAGCTGCTGGCTGAGGCTAAACCACACCAATTCTGTCTCCACTGCTGTGTGCCCAAGGACAATGGAAAGACTGGTATATGAGTAAATACTGTCAAAGAGAAAATAAAAGTGGAGTCCTGCATTTCTTCTACTGCCTCCTCCAGGTCATATTAAGGAATAATGGACAAGTACACTGCTGGAGCTGTTGCATCCTGTGCATTTACTCTGTGTTTCACCTGAAAGGTGTTTAAACCTGCCTAAAGCAGTGGCAGAGGTCTTAAACTGAAAGTAAGCCGACTTCCCTTTTAACATTCTCCAGAGAAAACTGCCATTTCATTTTCCACCTAAGGGGAGCCTCTTAAATACGTTATGACAGTCTGTTTTATTAATAAGATTCCTAGATAATTTGAAAGATCTTATTATTCATTATTGCAACCTTTATCTGACAACTGCCTTGTTGTATCTTCCATTAGTTTCCAGAACTTGTAGTAAATTCATTCAGTTATATGCCTGAAGAATTGCAAATTAACTTTCCCACCCTTTTCATAAAATTTAGTAATTTTGGTGTATTAATGAAAATGAAATTTCATTTAATATCTTAAAGTTTCATAAAATAGGAAGCATTAAGGCTGGTTCACTCTATCAAATTATCTGGTTCATGAATACTATACACAAAAGTCATATTAAGTAGGAAGGTAGCAAGTCTGCAAAGGCTTTACACTTATGCCTCTCTTTAAAGGCAGAATTAATTTAACAAATACTGAAAAGCAGGTGGGAAACATTTCTGATATCTTAGGAATGCCATTAAAGCATGACAACACTCTATTATTACTAGACATCTGTTTGCAATTCTAATATAAAGTAATTAATAAAAAAAATCCTTTCCAAGGTCATTATATATTTATTATATTATTATCCATTTGGTCTAATGTTGATATAAGTGGAAGGGAACTGTGGAGCTAATTACTACTCAGGTTTCCAGAATCTAACAGTACAATATTTGACAACAAATGGAGAGAATTCATGCTTAAAAAGCAAAGTAATAACTGTTTTCCTTGTGCCAGGAAAAAAGAACTTGAGAATTGTGGGGTGATGACAAAGTAAATTGCACAAATAAAAAACAACATAAAATGTAAAATAGGTTGTGTGAACTCTGGAAGACAAAGCATGAGGAAAGAGGCATCTCTGTTGACAAGGAAAGATATTAATTTTGCTGTCAACTGTGATGTTATTGCAACTCAGGGAACAACTGAGGAAGAATGAGTAGATAAAGTATCTAATTCTATCAAGGGTGACTCTGTGCAAGTAATCACAAACTGCAGTAAGGGACAGTCAATCAAAATCATTGCTGTATATGCCTGGAGATTGTTCACACAAAATATAACATTAGAGAATTTGTAACAGGCCAGGCTGCACAAGGTTCAAAATAAAAATGACTCGAGTTTGGAACTGTAAGACAGAGGCAGAAAACTTATAACTGGATAAAATAAGTTCACGCAAAACACCTTGAAGTTTTTCCAGCAATTTCATATGAATACAATGTGTAGATTCCTCCTGCATGATCAAAAAGGAATGTAAAGGAAAGCTTGATGGGGTCTCACAAAAGAGGCCAGAAGAGAGCTCAGGTATAGTGAAAAAGTCTTATAGATGTCAGTTAAACTTGGCATTTAAAAGAGCTCTAGCAAACCTAAAGACAGCTCTGGAACAGGGCTGAGAGACTAAGAAATGCAAATTATCAGCTCCTTCCATCTAGAAATGCAAACAGAAATTTGTTATAAGCTAGTTGCCTTAGCAACAATATTACAAATTAAATGCTGCAAATACTTGAGCAATAGCTGAGGTTGTAGCCTGGCAACATGCTGAACGTGAGAAGCTCCTGACCTCAACCTCAGTGGCACAATGACCTCAGAGCAAACAGCCACATTTCCAAGGTTTAGGCTAAATGAAACACTTCCATCAAAAAAACAATCTAACAGAATTTTGAGCAATCACATGATACAGTATTAAAATTTATACACTGCAGCGAGTGAAATAAACTTCCAAAACACAGATCTGTGTACACCTGGGGGTCTTCTGCCCCAGCCTTTTCTCTACATGGGATAGTGATGCATACCACAGCACTGTCAGAATAGAGTGGTTGCCAGAAGTGTAAGGTGATAGCACTTGATTGATGAGCTCTGATGTCAAGTCCTGTGGTCATTACTCTAAACTAAACCAGTACTCAACAGATCCATGCTGATTATACACATATTAAGCACAGAAGTAACAAAACAAACTAGCAATCGCTATAAATATTTGTGAGTATGTGTATATGCATGTGTGCATTGGTATAATGTAATGAGAGAAGGGCTCAAGAGGAAACAGAGAATTCCATTGCTTCAGGAAAGTATTTCAGTGTTACTGCAAACTTCATAATACTTTATTATGTGTATCCAAATTTATGTCCACACCTCTGGTTTATATATAGCCTTTCCTTGACTCTTCAAAAGCAGCAAGATTACACCCAATGCTGTGAAAAGTAAAATACCTGAGAGGAAAAATCCAAAAGAAAATATTTCATCTTTCATATGGACCCCTGGAACATAAAAAGTCTCCATAAACAAAGACACCCAAACTATATAAATATCTGCTAGAAAATAAAGAAAAAGAGAAAAGGGACTCCGGCAATCCCACCAAGGAGCCAGCTCCTGGTCAGAAATGGATTCTGAATTGGTAAGCCAATTTACTGAACTCTAACAAGAGCTATCAAGCCATTTTAAGTTTACTGTACTTGTGATATCTTTATATTATTACAGATATTCATGAGTTACCCTTTTTTCACCTCTGTTGCTGTCTGTCTTAGTCCTCTAGCAAGGAGAATTCTGTTGTAAAACCACATCCAGTGCTGGTATGGAAGCTGTGATGGTGTCATATCTTCACCTTTTTAGTTTCCAAAAAGGAAAAAAAAAATAAAACTTGTCTGCCTGAAAACCTGTTTTAAAGACTGTTACTTTTGTCTTTTCCTTACAGTAGCATAAAAAACTCTTTGAAAGATATATTAGCCAGAATAACCATGTCAAACTATAGCTGATAAATGTTGAAATCCCCTAAAAGTTCTCCTTTGATTTTTTTTTTCTAGGAATGGCACCCCTGTGCAGTGAAGCAGAGTACATCAGCTGTGTACTCCTTGCACAGAGATCAGAAAACCCATTGACTCTGTAACATCTGCCTACAGATTACAGAAGGCACCATCACTTCTGAAAACTGCTATTTTGAGACTGTAAAAGGTTGTAAGCTATAATTTCCATGTTTAGCATAGTGAGAGGTGGTAAAAGTGGCTAGGTAGAATTTATGGAGTTTGTTCTGACAGTCTCTGTGCAATTTCCAATTCACATTATTTTCAATTATTTCCTGCTTCATAAGATAAATTGTACAAATTTATGGGAGCAGAGTACAAAGCTGTCTTTGCTTCAGATTACAAGGTCATGTTCCATAATTACTTAATGTTACTGCTTCTAGAAGGACCTATCTAGAGTTTGTGTAAGAAGTAAATCTTACTCCAATTTTCCTTCAAAAGTGAAAAATCAGAGATCTTATTTTTACTGAGACAGCCCACAAAAATTCACAGCAAGTAATATTTTATTCTAATAAAATACCATAAATTAAGGATTCTATGTAAAACTCAGTACTCTAAGACAGGGCTTTTTTTTTCCTTTATCTTAATTCTGTACTTTTGCAAAGAAAATTTAATTTTACAATCTTTTTAGATCAGGTGAGGTTACCAATAACCATACCTTGAAAGAATCAGATAAAGTAGATGTACGAAATGCAAAGAAATTAATCTGCACACTTATTCAATTAAACACAAAAATATTATACAAATAATATTCAGATATGTACCTCTGACTCTTTTTGAAATCAACACCTGCAGATTGGTTGCCTAGGTCTTTACATATACCAATATATTATCACTTATTTTAAACTGACATTTCACTCATAATCCTGCTTAGGTAAACGATATTTAAAAAAACCAAAACCCAACTAAACCAAAAAAAAAAAAAAAAACACCCCTAAAAATAATTCCAGTGCTATTTATCCTCATTTTTGTCAGCATAATCACAGATTACTTTATGTTAATTTCCTGGAAAATGTTTACCTCCTACATCCCTGGCATTTAGCTGTCTGAATTCTGTTTAAAAAAGATTCTAGGAACTGTGCCTGGAAAGCAAAGAAGTATGAAAAGAAATGGTTGTGCTACAAACAGAAAAGCAAAATGAAATAGAGGGTAAGGGATTGAGCTGCCCCTTATTTATACCAATAGCCACTAGGAGCTCACATCCTTAACATGAAAATTGTGCCATTCCACAGTGAAGTGCAGAGGCATGCAAAAACAAAATCCATGGGGTTTATATCTTTTTTTAAAAACATATAGATTTCCTATAAGTCATTAATATTTAAACAGTAATCTGAACCACAGAAGTCATCACACATACTTTGACACACATTTGGGTCCAAAATATTCTTTCACCATCCTCACACATGAATCGGTTTCTTCTTAGAACACCTTTGGAGAAGTTGAACTTCCTTTGAGTGGAAGGTAACATTTTCATGCCACACACAAAACCAAAGTAATTGGAAAGGTGCCAATTAATTGCATGCAACATCTGCCCTTAATGGTGGTGTACAATGATGTTGATAATAAAGTCTCACTTGTTGAGACTGAGCGCTAATTGACAGTGTGTTCCTTTGAACTCCATATTACTTGTAATTAGATACAAGTCAGATATTCCTGCTGAAAAACACCCTTTAAAAGTCCTCAAAAGTGACTGTGGATGCTAAGAAAGCTATCTGGGACCAAACTAACTGAAACACAGATTTCATCTCAACTTGAGACTCAGCCCTATCATCAGGTTAATTTAATTTGTGTTGTTTTCTTTACTGATGACTGGGGAACACTGAATTTCAAGCTGCTTTAGTTTGTTTGTATCTCAAAGTAATTTGAAAACAAAATCAAGGCAGATCAACCTAGTCTGCCTGTTTAATGAAAAGTCTTATTGCATATATGACATTTTTAAGAAAAACTATTTATTAGTTGCAGCATTGCACAGATACTGACAATGTGTTTTAGGGGAATGCAATGGAAAGTATTTCACCCTAAAGATAGTGGATGGATCAAAGTTAAGATGTACATACAGCTGCTCCTGAGTCAGTATTTGCAAAAAACCCAGTTATTTTACTTTGGATCCCCATATTCTCTGTTGGCCCAGATGCTGTGTAGTGCCTGGTTATCACATTCTCTCCATCTCATCCTCAACTATGTGTATCTATGCAGTTACAGTCACTGGAAATGAAATACAAGCCTTCATTTAGAAATTAAAAAAAATATATTTATATAAATGTCCAGGAGACCCACATCTATACTCTTTGATGTATCAGCATTCAGCACAATATATTCTGTTCTTTTTACTACATTTTAAAGCATTGCTTATTACTAAGGAAAATGGAGATGTATTTCTTTTGTAAAGCACTAACTGGATGTTACTTCTGACCAGACTTTTGGTTGCACATAAATTATCAAATAACCTTTTACATTCACACCTCAAACATGCATATTTTTCTGTTTGGAATGTTTTATATCTCCAAGCATAGATTAGTTGTTTATGCTTTACTCTCACTACTTGTTTCAAATGTTGACATGTCCTTACCCAACTGCTTAGCATTTCTTAGCAAGGATTCCCAATAAAATTACTGCAAATTTTAACAATGACTCACTGTAAACATTTAAACGATTCCTTTTCATTTTGCCAAAATTTACCACTCTATTCCTGTATCTGAGAGTCTTTTTCAACTGGAATTAAACCCATTTACAATGTCTTCTGAAATTTATCAGAAAGTATTAAAGGATGAATTTTGCAGTGCAGAGGTAAAAGAGACATAGGATATAAATGTAGCAAAAATATTTATGCTTTATGTGACCACTTAGTTCCAGTTAAGCTGGAGAAATTTTTCAGAAAAACCCCAACATGTTGCTTACCATTAATAGCATTAATCAAATAATAGAATAACAGAATAAAAGCATTAATCAAACAGTGTGTAACTACATCATCACAATAACCTTTCCTTTTGTTATGAAATACATTACAGTGTCCTAAGGTCCTACTCCAAATAATGCTGAACTTTTCACATAAAAAACTGTTCAAGAATAATTTAGAGCTATGTTGAAAATTGAATCTTTTGTCCTTGAGAAAGAAGATTATTAGACGGATAAACATCTCAAATATTTAATTATTTTAATTTTTGCAACAGAACAGAAACTACAGGTATTTTTCTCTAATTACTGCCCTGCCACTCACCATCTCTTCAGAAAACTGTGGATAACTAATAAATGAAGGAGGAAGTAGAAAGAAGTAATTATTTAGAATTTTCAAGTACAGGTCTTATGACTCCTACGAAAATTATCAAACATGACTGTATGAAAAGAAATGCTGCAGTTTTCCCTCAATAAACAGTAGAGTTTGGTTTTCAAGTTACTGACTCACCAAGAAATGTCTCAAGTTATTCAGGAGGAGGAAAGGGGCTAAAAGGAAGTATGATAATTTTACTTTTCTAGAGAGACTGCAAAAATAAAAATATACTGAATTAGATATTAGAACTTCAACATGACTCGACATATATTCAGTATGCCAAGTCAAAATTACTATGTTTTTTTTTGTGAGGAAAATAAAAAAACCAAACAAACCCAATCCAAAACTCACATTGTAGTTTTCTGAATGCCTAAATATTCCTTCCAAAACAATTTTGTCAAAACTTCTGTAATCAATGCACATACTAACTGAACCATTCAGCATAAGAGTGGCCAAGACACTTTTTTCATACTTTTAATCAGAAATTATGAAATGTGAAGGATCAAAACTGGAGAAAATAAATAAAATTTTATTCCAACATTTGCCTTTGGTTCAAAGAGACTCTTTGTTAGTCTTCATTAACCTCAATATTTAGGCCTAGCCATATCAGTTTCCCTCTCACCTTCTAGTCAATTTTTCCAGCCTCTATATCATCAGCCTATTTCTACAGAGGGATCTATGCTAAAAAACCTTGCTAAAAGTTAAAATATATTTAGTTAGAATATTTACTGCTCCAATTTTTGTTACTTTCATACAGATTCATCAACCAATTTAATAATCAGACTTCAACAGAGAGATAAAAAAGGCAGAGTGTAAAAAAAAAAAAAAAAAGAAAACTGGATAGGAAGAAGAATTCCCAAAAACAATTTTGAGCCAATATTGGACAACATAATTTTACCCAGACTTTTAGGATGAATAGGAACAAAAACACAATGGGAGGAAGTGTATCACACCCATAGAATAAATCTATTCAAGGCTGTGAAATGTCAAGAAAGAATCTTTAGAATTTACTCTAAATCCATGAGCTTAGCATATGGCTTTGTGGTTGACTGGAAATACATGCTCAGACACTGCAGTGAAAGTGCAAGGTCATGAGCTATCTATATTTTGAATAAAAGAAAGCCAGTCAAGACATAAAAATCCTTTGTCCTTCTTGCTAAGTATCGAGTGTTTTTCTCATAGGTTTTTTAACTGATAAAACTAAGTGTAGGAGACAACATTTATCACTACAATTAGAAACAAAAATTAGACAAAGATAATTAGACAAAAATAGATCATCTTTTAAGAGGACAGTGATATTTATTGGGAAAGTAAGTTAAAATGTTGAAATCTTCTATCTTCAATGAATTAATGAATAGTGTATAATGATAACTAAGCTAAACTAAGACCTATATGTGTCATTAAAGTACCTGCTGGTCAATTGCTGTGGTTTAGAAAAATAGGAAGGCAAAAATAAATTGTTTTAATTACGGGTTTTGATATTAAATTAGTACATCCTCTGCTTCAAAACACAGCTGATATTCAGCAGATTCATTAATTTTATTCAGTCTCAGCATATTAATATTAATTGTTCATGGAATTAAACAAATTATAAATCAGTAAATGCATTTTCTGTGAAACTTTTAACTACAAGTTAAGGCCTTTTACTGCTATTTTAGCTGACTGCAAAAATTATGCTGTCCAACATGTTGAAGCAGAGATAATTCCACTTCTAGCTTTTATACAAAAACTGACCATAATTGCAGTAACTGGAGCTCATTGCTTCAACATTTTTTGTTTCACTTGCAGTCACAAAAATAAATCTAATCAAACCTTTGCCTAGGTTAATTTCACTATAAACTACAGAATAAAAAAAAAATATACCTTCTTGCAGACTTGGCTGACCTAAGAAATTATTTATCTAAAAACTTCCCAAAATTTCCACAAAAAATACAAGGAACAATAAAAAGTATTGTTCTAAACTAAAGCAAAACTCATCCTTGAAAAGCAAAGAAGAAAATTCCATTAAAAATCCTTTGTATATTGAAAACTTTGATGGATATGACCCCAAGCAGCATGATCCAACTTTGAAGTTAGATCCAACTTTGAGACAGGTCCTGCTGTGAGCAAAAGGCTGGACAGCCCGACTTCCAGAGGAAGTTTCCATCCTAAATTATTCTGGTTCTAGACTTGAAAAAGAGTAGACAGGGAAAAAAAAAGAAAAGAAGCAGAACTAAATTAGAAGAGCAAGTGTTATTAAGCTTTCTACCAGAATTTAGCATGAATTTGTACCAATTTCATAGAAATAGGAAAGTTTACATACCATGGGATTAAAGAGATTGATGTTAGAAATTAATTTTCAACAATATTTCCCATTCAATATGGATTTCTTAACATCAAGTTCATCACATTCTATTATCACGCTCTTTTCTGTAATGTATGACTGATAAAAATCTTCTGTCCGGGCTCAATAAAGATTGCTGGGTCATGTTTTTATTTTTACTTACAGACAGAGTATTTCTATCAAAATGGTTGACTTTAAATTTTTACACATGGAGAAAGAAAGCAAAGTCTTGTGAAATAGAAATCACTTTGGCATAATGAAAATGGAGAAAACTTAAACTGAGCTCAAACATCCAGCCACTGCTGTTCATGGTACATTCAATTAAAATGCAAGACAAAATTCAGTAAAAAATTGAAATGTAGACTTTAAAAAAAGAATATTTTAAAATTTTACAACTTGCAGCAAGATTACATAATAAATAATTATCCAAATGCTGTAAAAATATTGTAAAGCCTGCAAGAATGTCTAGTAGAGTGATTAAATCCTTAATATTATTACATTGGAAATCTTTTACAATTAAGTAATTCAATTTTGGAATTCATCTGTTTTAGTCAACATGAAAAAGGCATCTACTGGTTACAACAGAAGATACTTATTTCAACTGCAGAGAAAGTTGTTAACTATCACAAGCTAAAGCCTGGATGTTCAGGATATTCTTGTATGTTATAGTCATTATATTGATACATTTAACTTTTGTTCTCTTCAGGCATGGTTTGGAAAAAGCCTTTAAACATGACACCAACTGCACTTGAGTTGCAAAAATTCACTAAAACCTGGAATAGTGGAGTGCTTTCGTCACAGTTTTTCTATAAAGAGTATTTATCTTTGTGGGTACCTTGTTCTGCACACATGACTTTATTTTGCTCCAGAATCACACTTACTGCTTTTCCCAAATATTACTGAAATAATAGCAAGTACTTTGCTTTTATTCCATATTATTCACAGAAACTTCTTAGTAGGGATAAGAATGGTGTCTTCTCAAATTTGTGATCTCCTGTTCATGAAAATGCTAGTCAGCATTGTAATGATTATGACTGATGTCCCTTACATAGACAAGACTCCTAATAATAAAAATAATACAAAGACAGTACTAAAAAGACAACGCTTCCTACTCCAGTTCATCAGACCTTAATACATGGTGAGAGAACCCTTTTTGCTGTTTTAGCTCTCATTACAGAGTGATAACTACACTGCTTTGTTTTCCTTGTATCCCGAAAACACTTCATGAATCTCAGGTATTACAGCTGGGTTGAATTTAAATTATTTAAACCAACTTAGTTCCTCCTCTTAGAATAGCAGACTCTGGCAAATATCCAAATATGCCCCTTTTGTAGGGGAGAAGCCTTAATTCCTATGTGATCATTTTAGGCTTTTCCACAGTTTCTAACACATCAGGAACCCTTCCACCTCTGCTGTTGGATGACTCTCCATCCCCTACCTCCATGGAGATGGCAGATCAAAGCACTTCACTAGTACCTTGCAAATATTGCTGTGATGCACCCGGGCTTTTTCTAGTGAGCCTGGTTTATCCGTTTCCCCATTCAAAACCCATTTAAAGCTGTTTCACTGAGTCCTGCTAACTTCTGCACAAAGATCCTTTTTCCCATTTGAGACAGGCATACCCATCTGTTGCCAACAGGCTCAGTGTTGTGTAAACTGACACATGATCAAAAATCCAAAATTCTACTGGTGACACCTGGCTTGGAGCCAGGTATTGATCTGCTTTTTCTTCCCTCATTCCCTGTGCCTGAAAGGATAGAGAAAAACATTTCTTGTGCCCCTGATCCCCTTCTTAGTAATTGCAAAGACCTGAAGTGTCTCTTGATTGCCCTTGGATTTTTTGTTGTACTGCCTACCTGCCTACCATTTTTTTATCACTGCCTACCTGAAACATCAAAAAGGGATAAGTAATCTGAGAGCTGCTCCAGGGTAGGAATAGTTCTTCTAATGTGTATCCCAGCCCTAGAGAGGCAACAGACCTCCCTACAAAGCAGGCAGTGTCTGCATTTTGGACCTTCTCTTCCCCATCAGAAGTGAGTATCCAATGACAAGTACCCCTCTTTTTTCCTTTATGGAAGGAGTTTGGACACAGGATAGATGGACAACCTCGATGTCACCTCCAAGCTAGATGAAGCATTGTCCTGGCAATCACTCACCTCCATTTGCAGAGCCTCATAATGATTATGCCAGGGCACCTCAGGAGGTGGGGCAGTCCCCAGGGTGCTCTGCTGTGGATTGTGTCAGTACCAGAGCTGCTCACCTGGGTGGCTGAATTTTTTTCAATAAGATTCCTATTACACTTGCTGAGTTTCATTTGCAAACCACAAATTTTTAAGGAATTTAATTTAGTAGGACTGGCACAGCCACTAGGAATAAAAATAAAAATAAAAAAAAAAAGATCAAAGATACTGAATTCTGTCTCACTTAAAGACATAGGGGGCTATCCAGAAGTCTTAATACAGTTATTTCAAACTAGTAACAAACCATTCCTTTAATGATGCTCATGAAGTGAACATCTCTCTCCCATCTGTTGCTGCTCTCAGGGGATATTTTGGTGGAAACATAGCTCAGATGCAGGCCCTGCTTGTAGGAGAAGAGTAAGAAATTGCTGTTACACCTATGAAACATAAAATATTGTCTTGTGGCCTCATGTACCTTCAAAAGCAGTGATTATTGCTTTGATGCACAAATATTTTCTGCTTTTTTTCCTTAGGGTGCTTACATCTCAGTGTTTAAAAGTGACACGTGCCTATACTCTTCTATGGTTACACAACAGTGAGAAAAAGCTCTGTAATAAATAATAATCTGTCACATTTATTGTGATTAAATTTTGAGGCACGTTATAAGTGACTTTGTCACAGTCTCAGGACTTATTATAGGTCAAAACAGCAACATGTGTAATCGTGCAATCTCACAGTCACTTTGACAACATATATGAGGGTTTGTGTTCTGTATAGGGATGTTATTTCTCTTCTGGAGGTTGTGCTTGTGAGTATTTACATCTCATATGTTAATCTACAAAAAGTATATTGGTGGAGCATGATCCCTAAACTCATATCAACTCTCAGTTGTTCTTGTGAGCATTATCAAGAATAACTGGTGTTCAGTTTTAAACTTTTCAAATATGAGATGCCAGAGAGCTTTTCAGATCTCAACTACTACATTTGCAGATACATCACTTTAATGTCATTGTTATCAACCATCATAGCTCTTTAATCAGCACATCAAAATACTCCTAAGACCCAGAGCTACTTCTTTCCATAAGAACAAGAGCTCACAAGCAGAACATGGCAGGTGTTTTTCAGAACCCTATGACTGTGTTAGGCCTATGACTGTGTTAGGCCAGGTATGATCTGGTTTCCAGGTCACTCAGTGACACCTTCCTACCCTTGATATTCAGATTATGTACCAGCTGCATACATGACATCACTGTAGTAGAGAAAACACATTTCTTTATCTCCAAGCTGACCATCCCTTCTTCATTTGAACCTCACTTAAGTCTTCAGTTTGTAGGTGACATTATATATATTACGTTATATATGTAATTTATGAACACTTGTTAATATAATTACTTCTCATAACTACTCCAGAGTAGTTAATTTCCACACAAAAAAACCCTCTGTGCATCTCAAAGCTTTATTGCACTGTTTAACATTTTAAACTCAAAAAAACCTGCATCTACAAATCCCACAGTTGAAAAAGAGTCTTATAATAAAAGAAAAGTCTTTTGTTAAAAGACTGGAGGGGCACACTCCTAATTTATTTGTTTGATTTTTTGTTTAAGGGAAAACTAACATAATAAATCAATATGATAACATTCAAGGTTAATAATATATTATGTGGCTTGTAAACAGCTAAATTAAATGGTTTGTTTTCAGAAAATACCCAATAGATGTCAAGGTTGCAGAAGAAAGCAGCTCTGCACTCTCAGGATTATAGTACACTCTCTAAAATGTATTATAGCCTTATACTCTCTGATATTTTTACAAGGTCTCACAATTCAGAATTATGGTGAATATCCCAAGTATTGTATTTTTCTTAGAATTGTGAGTTTGTATTTCTGACATTTTTTTCAGTCTTAAAAAAAATCTGGCCACAATCACTAAGTCATATCTGAGATAATGGCAGAAAGACCACAAATCTTACTGTACTCACAAACCTGCTAAACCCTCCACAAGAGCTAAACATCCAGAGAAAATATACAGACTTTATAAAGATCACAGAAGTGAAAAAAGGAACCCATGCTGATCATTATTTAACACAACTTATTCACATATTATCTGCTATAGAATCTTTATAAGTTTTTGAGCACAGTGGCAACTGAGCAGAGCATAAGCTATTGAATATTAATTAATTAGCCACAAGCTGAAAAGTGGGCATTTCTCTTGACATCAAGTTCTTAAAAAATTGAGTCAGTTTTTCATTAAGCCACTTAAAAGAGAAAAATAAAAACTGAGTTCCAATACAGTATCTCAAACCATTATGATGCTGCTAATGAATCTCAACTTTTACCTACAATGGAATAATTTAATTTGTATTGTACTATTTTTCTAATTTTATGTAAGAGATAATAAAAGATAGTATTATTTAAATAAATAAAAGCTTCAATTTTTAAAAAATCATGTTCTACATCTACTTTGCATTTCTTTAGCCTTTTTGCTTCAGTGGAGTACACTGGACATCTCAAATTCTCAAATGAGAAGTTTAGTCCTTTCATGTAGAGCTGTTAGTGATTTAGTCTGAAACTGCTGTATTGGCCCACTCACTAACCATGAGCAGAATTCAGCATGAGAATACAACAAAATACGACTGCCATTGCTGGTAACTTCCATTTCACCTGAATGTGTTTGAATGGGCCTCAAACAGAGAACATCAAGGGATGATGACAGCTTGCAGCTGAGAGGGATATGGAAATCACATCTGGAAGGCACATCAGCAGGGTGAAGGGAGAGAAAAAGCTCTTATAAAGGACAAAACAGTTTAATGGATAATAAAATGTTTAAAAAACCATAAATAAATAATTTAGCAAATAGAAACAGTAAAATTTGTATGAACGTATAGCAGTTTTGAATGTCAGTATGGAAAACGAGTCTTAAGAGAAATGTATGTTTTCTGGAAAACAATTTATGCTCCAGCTGGTATGAGCTCTGAATTAAGCCACTGATAACAAAAGAACATATCCCTAAAAAGCTGACTTCAGTTTGGAAGAGTAGTGGAGGGAGTCATAAGAAGAGGCTTTTATAGAAGATGTACCACCAGAGGACATGAGTTTTAGGTGCTTTGTCGACCATGGAACAACCTTCCAGTGTATTCTCTAGATCCCAGCTGATCACTCCAAAATATTTCCCCATCTTCATTAACTCTGAAAGCAAAGCTTACTTTCATAGACTTCCCATCAGACTTAGGTAGGGGCTACCTTGGGCGCTGTGACACTGACTTGCAGCGTTAATTTCCTCTCTGTGGATCAGTTTCTCACACAACACCCCTTCCCTCAACTCTTCTCCCCCTCCCATTTTCCCACTCTCTCCATTATGCTGGTAAGAGATGACTTCACATCTTTGTGCCACAATCTGCTGAGCTATCAACTCAGATTTCCTACATCTGAGGCAGTCAATTTACAATTCTTCCCTAAATCCCAGTCCCAGTCTACCTCAACAGTATTGCAGCTGGCATCCCAATCCTTCTACTTCCTTTGTTACTGCACCTTCTGGTCCAACTCCAGTTTTTTTACTAACAGAAACAAACAGTTATTTTTTAAGACGAGGTTGGATTCACCATAACCACAGAAAAGATATATGCACACACTGACAGTTTGCAGCAGTAGAGAGCTGTTATCACAAGCAAACAGCTACTGAAAGAAAATATTAACAACAACAAGAAAAGAGAGCAACAACTAAACAAAACAAAACAAAACAAAACAAAACAAAACAAAACAAAACAAGCGTCTTTTGTACCTGGAAAAAAATATTTTTGCCACCAAAGTTTTTGCAAAGCCATTCTCTATTTTTTTCAGGTTCTAAAACAGTAAAAACATTCACTTAAACTATCTGGAAGAACATCCTGTTCTTAGATTTCCATAACTATCAATTCCGTAAGAATAAGCAGTATAGTTTTTCTGGCTATGGAGTCCTTTTGTCCATTTTTCAACACTGCACTACAGACACAACTTTCCTGCTTTTTTTTTTTTTTGGCCAATTTTCCACTCCCCTTATCATTTTCTGTCCTCATAAACAAGCTGTTGGTTAGCTAAGTGAGGCAATCCAGCCAGATGAATGTTTGTGCAAGCATTTTAATGATGGTTACAAGTAGCAAGCAGTGTCGAGCTGAGCAGCCATCTAATTAGCTGAGCTCCTAACTCTGCCCTACGTTCATTTTGAACCCCAAGCTGAAACCAGCTGCATTCCCATCCTTCACACTGCACCTGACAAAGACCACAACCTGCCTTTCTCCCTCTTATCCCTATACCAAAGAGGGTACAGCAGTTTTAGTTCTCAGTTGGGAACCTGCTCCTTTTTCATAGGATTCTCAATACCAGTTGCATTTCAATAGGGAACATCAACAAAAGCTTTGTAGCTCCCTGCATCCAATTGCTCACGTATGGCAAAGCATGATGTGCAAAGAACACGTAGAGATAGCTCCCTGCCAGCCATAATTATTGTAGATAATACAGAAATACAAATTATCTAAAAGGAATACATTGAAAATAATCTTAGAACTTCACTGCTCACTGCCTAGTGAATATTTGGCAACATTCATACCTACTTTCAGGTATGTCCACTTCATGGAATTTTACTTCCTCAGATCTCAGTAAAGCACCATGGTGTCCACTGGAACAAGAAAGGCCAGGAAATCTGGCAGTGGCCAGACCATGCAATAAAGACAGAGGCAATTTTATATCTGTCAAAGCAGCTACTGCAGAAAGCTTGCCAATGAACTACATGGGAAAAAAAAAAAAAAAAAAAGGGAAAAACTATTTTCCTCAGATCATTAGTTAGATTGTGTTTTGGCCAGCTGCAAGAGAAAATCTGCTGCTATGGATCTCTCAACTGTTTTCACCTTTTTTTCATAATTTCCTAACTAGAGAGCATATTAGCTCTTTACAGATAAACTTTCAATAATTTGGAAATGGATTCCCTAGCTATGGGATAAGGGCTACAGTTAAAAGCTAGGCTAGCTCAGCTGAAGCTCAAATTTCAAAACATAAAGATTTCATAAAACTGAAACCCAGACATCAGGTCAGCTGAACCCTTAGGGTCTATGTTCTAGTCTTCTGTCTTTTCCTTCTAATTCTCAGGCAGTCAACTCCTAAAAATTAGATAAATTCAAAGCAAAAGTGTGAATTTACTGAATCCCTGGTAGATCTTAATCCAAATGTGTTTTGGTTGATACAAAACTAATCTTTCAAATCCTAAAGCATTTCAAGGTGTAGTTAAATACATTTAAATATTACAAGAAATGTCTTACAGGTACTAAAAGCAAAACAACAAAACCAAGGAAAAACAATTGGCATAAATTTTTTAGCCTAAAAAGAAGCAGAAAAAAAAAGAGCAATATGCTTTCTCACCCTGTTGAAATTGCTGTGCATCACCTTAACCACAATGTGCAATGGGACAGAGAAGGAGCCCTGAAGTGTACTCTACAATTTTGTTTAAAATGCTTAACAAAAATACAAAAACAAAAACAAAAAAAAAAAAAAAAAAAAACAAAACAAAACAAAACAAACCAAAAAAGAAACACAAAAAAAAACCCAAAAACAACTCAAACCAAAACCCAAATCCAAAATAATTAGCATTGTTCACTGCAACATTAAAAGTACAGCGAGAGACCAATTACACAGAACAGAATGACAAACGTTCAGCTTGTATTTCCTGCACTCCTTGGATTTGGTGCATAAGGACACACTTTCCCCTTCAGCCTCTACCAACTCCAGGCACCCTGATATGGTGAATTTATTTTAAGAATGTGTTACACTAAGAAGAACTACTATAAAGCTGCATAGAAACACTACTGCACCCATTGGTGCTGTGTTTTTGTTTTTGGGTTTTTTCAAGAGGGAAAATATGTATTTTACTAATAGAAAATCTTCCGTATCTTGTAATGCCTCAGTATCCCCTATGTTATTACACCATATGTGGGTAACACAATCTTAGATAAAAACCTCATTAGTACTATATATAGAGAGAAATGGTCATGTTTTAAAGATTTTTTTTTACATTTTTCATTTTATCCCATTTTTAACTGCCTTTAACTACGGCTAATCATTTTTCTCCCTATCTTTGACATCCAAGGTGGAGAATGTGTGGGGTTTTATAGTTTTATTTGTTTGGGTTTTTTACAGTATAGGACTTCCTTTGAGCAGGGCAGAATGAAAGGGTAATTATTCTGCCAAATAGCTTTGCTGGTCTTGAGAAATATCTGGCATGTGTTAAAAAGTGTCTGGCAAACTGCTCTGCTATTTCAGTGATCTGGAGCAGAGAGATTAGGCAGGAGGGAGTTGCACACCTTTGTACAGCAGATGTGGCTTTTCACATACCTATGGACATTGTTCAAATTTCCAAAACAGAGGCTCAAAATTACAAATTTGAAAGGCTTATCACATTTTTAAGACAAGACAAGACAAACAGCTAAACTTCTCAAAATCTCATTAACACCCTACCATCCAGCAACATAAAGAAACTAATTGTTTATTGGCCCAAGACTCTATAAGCTTAAAAAGGCTTTTCTTGGCATTTTGTGTCCTTCCTGGCAGCTCTGAGCCAGACTACAACTAGGTGGAAAGCTCTGAGCAGAAAGTGTGCTTCCCACCCATCTTCCAGCACCCAGGCCAAGCTGAGAAGGACATTCTATTTCAACTGGGCAAGTAAGACAAAGACAGCAGGGAAATGAGATGTGATTGAGGAACACAGTGAAACACAAAATTTGGAACAAGATGAAAGAACTGACTGCTACTTTAGAGAGAACAGAAAGGAGTCAATAGACCAGGGAGTCTTTGGAATATGGGACTGAACTGCTGATGGGTACAGACAATCAGAGATCATTCCAGTATCTTCACTCTCATGCAACCTTTCTGCTTAACTGCAGCAAAGCTGCTGTCTCACACACACAGTCCCACTTTCTTCTTCCCACTTTCAAATGAGGAGACTTTAGTAATATTTGTCAGGCTTTAGCTCCCCTCCTTGTGTTATTTTTTTCCCACTCTGCACTCAAAGAATATCTACTGCTGCAAGCTGTCAGAGCAGTCATGCATCATGATACAATCCTAAACTGAATTCCTTTTTTACCCCATGCCATTTCCCCAATCAGTGAACAGAATAGATCTCTTGGCATCCAGCTGAACACAAAACTCAGGTTACACAGCAAAGCTGTTTTCCATAGTGCCCTTGCCTGAACTGTTGCTGAGAGTGGAAACCATGTGGCAAATGTGAAATGAAACAATAATTCTACAGATAGTGCTGCCATGAGGGTTTGGCTTCTATCTCTTAGCTTCCTGTACATTATATCATTTAAACCAGGCCCCTGAGGATTACTACTGTATGCTCTTGATCTTCTGGGTACTGAATTTGAAAAAGTGTTGAAAACCCATTGCTTCTGTTAGAATCAAAAAGGATTTCTGTCTGGAACAGATAAAGTGCTGTGTCATAAAAAATCCTCTGAACTATCAGGCACAATGCATGACAGCCATAGAGCCCAGAATCAGCAAACACATTTTGTGTTTGCTTTTTAGTACTTCAGCTTCTCACCTGAAAAACTACCTGCACAATGAAAACTGGGGACTTGAAAGACGATGACTAATAATATTTGGGAACTGCTTAAAAAAAAGTGGTAAAACAATAGAAAATGCCAAAGGAAATAAAAAATTTTGTCATCAGTGCATGCTTTGATTAGGATGCAGTAAATGAAGCCTATGGCTACACACAGAACAGTAAGAATGAAAATTATGAAGGCAGCAATCATCAAGTAAGCATTATTCCCCCCATGCATGGAATGAAGCTTGACTCCAAGGGGAAAAAAAACCCAGTAAGTGATTCTCTAATTAAAAACTGCGCCATTGTGCATAAGCATAGGGAAGACAAAATTGACATTATATAAGCAGCTCTTATTCTTAAATTCCACAACTTTTAAGCCCTTCATTTCTCTACTTTAACAGAACTCTTAAGCTTTTCAGATGTAATTTAGAAACATACACATGAAAACAGCCCCCCAAAATAAAAAGGAAAATAATAAAATCAGAAATTAAAAAAAACAGTTTAGTCCTGTGACACAGTTTATGCAAATGTTACATCTAAGAAAAGAAAATTCTTTTTTATTATAAACAATACAAGTGATAAACTAGTATTATAGCAATGAAATGTAGGAAATGTAGAAAGATGAGTTTCTTATTTGTGTTTTGGAGGTATGGGTGTTTGACCTCCCTAAGCAAAGAGCAGTAAATTGCATTTTCAGCACTGCAAATTCTGTAACTCTCTATAGTGAACTAGAATCTGAAAGAACAGAAATGCACAAAAGCAGGGATATTAAATTACAGGAATAGCTTTCTCTATTAAAATTGTATGTTTAAAATATTAAAGTACATTTATTTAAAGAAGGCTGCCTGTGACTCTCCAGAATCAAGATTTTTGTCTTTCTCAGGACTTTAAGAATCAGTGTATATACACAAAAATATGTTTTCATGTAAACAGGCTAAAGAGAGACCTCTTACTTTAATATTAGTTGGTTCTTCTCATCACAAAGGTAATTCATATAATTCTATAGGTATGGTAAACTACAGAGTTTTGGGGTTTTTTTTCCTTTATGTTAAAAGACTAATTAACTTTATTTGTTATATTTATTTACTTTTATGTAAAGTTTTACATGTAGCATATTCCAGAAACACAGACACAGTCATATAAAACAACTGAAATCATTGTTACCTAAAGTTTCAGATTGAAGATGAGGCAGTTCTCTAAATCTACACATTAAACCAGTTTCAGGTTCTCTAGAATTTTATTCAAAACCTCATGTTTGTAGAGCCATTAGGGCCTTGCTCACTGCAGCTTGTTTACATAAAGTTCATTAAATTATTTAAGAAGCTGCTCTATAGCTTGTTCTGCAGATTTTATGGCCTTTACATCAGATGATGCTCATTTATATAATGCTGTTAGTTCTACATACTGAAAATTTGTTACATAAAGTTATCTATAGTCATTATGGTCAGCTCATGAAGCTTTTTTTTTTCTGCATTATGATTTCTCCTTTGGATCTTTTCCAATAGTAACTGCAAGTAAAGCATCTGTATTTGAATACTAACACAAAGATAACTGCTATTCACATAAAGTTAGTCAAAGAAATTAGCATCTTAGAATAACATGCCAGGCTTAGAATAACATGCCTCCCAGGCTGAATGTTTTTATTCCACTATTAGCTTCAGCCTAACTTTTCTTAGTTTAATCTTAGGAGTGTTTACTGAGTTGCAAGGGGAGGTGCTGTGCAAAACAATAAAAAAAAATAGTATCATGATAAAGCCTCATTGTTTCCCAGCACACAATCTACAGATGTTCAGGCTGGTACAAACAATTCCTCTTGAAATTTTAGAGCTGAGAGTCTGCACTGGAACTTGCACTCAGGTCAGTTCCTCCAAAAGTACTGTGTAAAACTCTCACAGACAAGAAACACAATGCCCTAATAACAGAGAGTACTGTACTTGTTTGCCTCAATGTAATTGCTGGAGGAAGACTCAGAACTCTCCTTAAAAGTGGTCTCAACATCCTGCTGATGTCTTGCTTGAAAGGTATCTTGCTGGCCAGACTGACACAACCTTGTTTCAAGCATTGTGAGAATCACAAGAGTCAGCCTTGTGAAGTGAAACAGGTAAGAGTCCTCACATCTCTTTAATTATGTGACAATTGCATACTACTTCTCCCAAAAATAGACATGTTGATAGTAACTGATTCCAAAATCTGGCCTTTGTCAAGTATTAGAATTTTTCCAGAACTGAAAAATTATATTTTTCAAGCTTGAATAAATGCATTAAATTACTAAGCTATTTTAAAAATCTTTTATAATCATTCTGTGCTAGATTAGCAGACTAGATCCAGCATTTCCACATTTGTTATTAGGAAATGAAGAGACAGGAAAGAAAATTGTGTACTCGTAGCAGCTATGTCAATCTCATCCATTTGCTTAAGGCATAATGCTTATGACAATACCAGCTTTCCTTGCTATTCAAATGGAACAACCTAAATATTAGGCTGAGACACCACAGAAGCAGCTTATTAGGAAATGACAGTTCTGGAGAAGAAGGCTACTTACAAATAAAAAAAAAGAAAAGAAAAGAAAAAAGATTTGTCAGAAGCAATAAATTAAAAAAAAAAAAAAAACCTTCCCTTCAAAGAAACTATGCAATTGCAAGCACCACTACAAATATTTTTAAAAGGCTTTTCAAAAGAGCAGTTTCATTGTCTGTCAGATCAAGACAGAGATTCCTAAACACTTGCTAAGTGTATGATTGTCCTATGATCAAGCTGGCCAGCATTTCCTCAATATATCCTCCATTCAATTCCATGGTGATGTATTTGTGTGCAAACACTGATTTCAAAGCTCCTGTCCTTGGGCTGTTAATGACTTTTGGGAACCTCTATGAATTGGTCATCGTGGAACTACATGGAATTTCAACCAAAAAAATCCCTGAGTCTGAAATCCTTTACACCTTACATTATTTGAAAATTTAAACCGAATTTTAACTATAATGGACATGTTTTAATCACAGTAAACATTCATGACTTGACCATGCCATCTTGCTGTTTAAACAGAACATATTTTAGTCCATTTTGAAAAGTATTTAGTGAGATCATAAAAATATTAACAATCTAATTATTTTCAAATATAAGGGATACTATTAATAATCTAAACAGCTGCAATGTCAGTGAATTTAATTAACAGTTAAAAAGATGAACAACAGGGAGCAAGGCAACATGCTGTTTCTAAAGATGTGCAAAATGAAAGTATCCTCTCCTTGTACCTGGAATATTGATGACCTAAATTCACTCTAGCTCCCTGCACAGGCACAAGCCTATTTCAAATTACTGAAATAATACAAATACATTTTCATGTACTTTCTCTTCTAAATCAATTCGGAAGGCAGGAGCCAGTAATTGTTCTTACCCTCCTGAGCCTACCCAAACCCAGCTGACAGCCTGCCCTTCCAGAAGTTTCTCAGGATGACTGAGAAAAGCTAGAGCAGACCTGGGGAAGCAACCTGTGCCATGAGCCTTCCTTGAAGGGAAGCAACTTGGCTTAGATTTCCTCAGTCAAGATCTGAAAGTTATCTTTCACTTCACTAATGCAGGCAAACACCAAGTGTTTTACAAAGGTTTTTACTGTAAGTCACAGTGGTTACTGATCTTATTTTTCATGAACAATCAGCATTGAGACTTACTTCTACCCAATCTCTTGACCATTTTGATGAAAAGCATGTATATACTATAGAAAAATAACTAAGAAGTCTATAGATTTTTCAGGTGCTGTTCTTCCTGGAAGATATTCTGTAGAACAGTTATTCAAGCTGAATCTTGAAGGTCTACCAAAAATACCTCCCCCTGCTTTGCCCCTTCATCTCCACAATTTTTTTATCTTTTTCTTTTTTCTGAGACCATAAGATGTAAAAAGCCATTTTAGTCATTTTATTTTCTAGAAACTGAGACCAGGACAAATAGATCCTGCTTTACTTTTTAGAAGAAGGGGGGAAAAAAGCCCAAAAAATGCTGACATTTGCCATCTGCATAACACTGCTAAAACTTTCTTCCTACCACGTTTAAGAACCTGTGGAAAAATTGGAATCAAAAGTTTCTGCTGAAGAGCTCATTTTTTTTACAGTGGGCAATCAGAAAGCACCATATTTGCTTTTGTTCTGTTCTTTAGAAATCCTAAGCCTACCTGCCAAGTTTCATGGTTTTAAGCAAAGCACATTTTTCACGTGGTTCAGAACGCTGAGTCCCCCGGCTAAGTCATTATTACTTATTGCTTTTATGTGCCCCAGCCTTTTTGAAATGATAGCCAGTTTGGACAGCCTGCTCTGCCTTCCCTGTGTCTGATGATGCTGGGAACAGATGAATGGGAGGCACCCCTGGCTGTTAGAGCTGCCTACCAACGTGAGTAAACACTGTAGGACCTGATGATTATTTAGTACTGACATTTTGGTTTGGAGAGAAATGCACTCCAGAAAAATAAGGAAAGAAAAAAAAGATATTTTTAGGATATATCCCAGATAACTTCTGCATGAAATGGGTTTTTCTCATAAGAACTTTCTGTTCTTTCTCTTCTGTTCTGTTCATAACTCACCTTAAACAGTTTAGGTTAATGTATCCGCAGCACAGACCTACTGGCTACTCAATTGTTAGGTATCCTCATGGGAAAACCTAAGTTCTGCACAGTGTATTTTAAAACCCAGGGCTGGCAACCGACAAAAAGAAAAAGCAGTTTGAAATTCTTGACTTTTATTTAACTGAGGCCCTTGACTTGGTAAATCAGCAATTAATATTAACTTTGTTAGCCTGAAACTGATTTAGGTTGACTGCAGTACATTGCTTCTTTGGCTCCTTCTCTGGTCAATGCAAGCAGTTACTTCTAATGGTGTTAAAGCTCAGATGAAAATGTTAAATAGAAGAGTCAATTGCAAAGTCATTACTTCTTTTTCCAAAGTAATGAAAACAAAGTACTTTATGCAATATACAATTATAGGTTAATGACACAGCTCTCCAGAGTGGCTCTAGGGCCTTGTTCAATTTAAAATACTGATTTAAACAATTCTAAAGTCACATTAAGTGTAAATAAAAAAATGTTAGTCACAGTTTAAATGTTATATCAAAGATACATGTGATTAAAGAAAAAAATGAATAGGTAATGATTTTAATGCAAATATTTCAATGAGAAAGTGTTTTAAGCCAGTGTGAAAACAACACTCACTAAAAACAGCTATTACAAAGGCAGAGTGAGAATCAATCTCACAAAGCAGCATTTGCCTGCTCATTTACCCTGGAATTTCTGCAGAATGAAATAACATTACCATAAGATAAACCCCAACAAATTGGGAGATTTTGCTGGTACCTTCTTTACAATTATATGTTGAAGTGCTGTATGAAAATAACCCATAACCATACTGGTTTTACAAAACAATTTTTTTCTCACACTCTATGACTCATTTTCATCACAAAGAACTACACTAGGTTCTTTTTCCAGTATCTCCTACAACAAGAGAAAAGATGGCAGGATATATTTAATGGTGATTTTGATTGTCATGCAATTAAAAATTAAAAACAATTTCTTTCCTGTCAGTACATTCACATTTTTAGACAGAAAAATACCCCAAACAGTCATTAAAAATTAAAATACCAAAGTACCAACTTTCTGAGTAGCAGCAAGCTATAGACAATAAAAAGATAAAAAATAATAGATAGATATTTGCTGAAATTCACACCCCTCAAACTCTGCCTGGAGTTCTGAATTAAAGTAGGAAAACAAGAAAATGAAAGAACGGGATTCAGGTCTGTCTGGTACAAGACAAAGTTTTTCTGCACAAGTATTTTTTCATCAGAATCAGGAAAGAGTTCTGACCTGAGCATTTCATGCAGCATATTTAGAAAAAAAAATATTGTAGGAGCCAAGAAAAAAGATTTTTTATGTCCAGTATGTTCTTTAAGTCTACCTTAAGACTCTGAAACTTATGGATAAGAATGGGAAGCACACTGGTCAGGAACAGTATCACAGACCTTTTTTACTGACATTCAGCAATGCCTCTGGACATACTTGTGCTTCAGAAGGATTCTGTCATGATACAGAAGATTCTGGAAATCACTCAAAACCAAACCGAAGAGCAGTGGAGAATTAATCCATTTCATGCCCCCATTCTGTGCCCCCTCTGCACAGCCCCACCACAGATGGACAGTGTGCTCAGAGAGGATTTAGTAGCTGAAGGACTTAAAAGAGAAACCTCTGTCAGAGAAAGGTACAAAATCCCACAGGAAAAAACCTGCTGGAGGCAGGCTGGAATGGCCAGGGGTGGCAGAACTGGTCAAGTCCAGCTGTCACTGTCACCCATGCTCAGGGGAAGACAGAAACTCAGCCACTTCAAGGAGTCACCTCTGGGAGCCACTGGGGAGGACCCTTTCTCACCTAAATGTGTCTTCCAGGCCAGAATCTTTGGGGCCTTTCCAGTGGTGCTTCTGCTTGGCCAAATGAACCTTGTGTGCTAAGCAATATACAACTTTTTAATGAGTTAAAACCTGTGTATATTCTGCTTTGCAGAGCCCCAGTGGAAGATGCTTGAACAAAACAAAGTGTGGCCTCTGCACACTGTCTTCTGTAGAGAAACAACTCATCCCAAGCAAAATCTCCCCCTGGAAAGCTCTCCTAAACATACCCCCCACACACTTTCACTTGCAGAAGTCATCCTGAGATCATGGCAGTAGAACTGAACTTAGGCACAAAACTAATCTGAAGCAAAAATGCTGAAACAAGACATCTCTTAGCAAAAATAATGGTCAGTGACAACCTGGGCAGCTGCCCATCCACATGGGATTAAACAAAGGGAGATGTGTCTGTCAGAGCTTTCACAGAGTCCTGTTGGATGACACAGCAGGAGAACACCTGGATGACTGAAGGATGCATATGCCATAGGGAAATACTGTTTACAAATGAGAGAGATTAGCCTGCAAGACAAATGGCTGTGATAAAGGCAAAATAGCTGTACTTGTCACTGGAAGCCATTAGCTGTAAAATGTAACATTACTTCTATCCACATATTTCATCCATTCATAACAAAGTAGATGTCATCAGGTTTATGAGTGACAACATTGATTTTTAGTCAAAACTGTAACACAGTTAAGCCTTTACATCTGGGAAGAATGTGATTTTTTACTTCAAATAATTACACAAATTCTACAGTTCCTTCATGGCCACTTTTCTAATCTCTTGGTGTCTATTAAAAACCAGTGTTACACCTCCATTCCCCTCCACCCAGCACCTTCTTATGATAGAAAAAGGTGGAGGAAAGCGGTTGGAAGCACACTGGAATGCAAAGCCTCTTTTCTAGCCTCCCATGGGTTTTTTATTTTGTTTGTTTGTTGGGTTGGTTGGTTAGTTGTTTTGTTTTGTTTTGGGGTTTGAGTTTTTCAGTGGATTTTTTTTTTTGTTTTTTTCTGCAATGCAAATATCAAGGTGGTCTCTGGAAGCATAGAAACTACTGGAAAACTGGAAATTCAGGAGCATGAAAATGAAGACAACATTAATCAATAGACAGAAAACCAGGAATTTTTAAAAGTAACTACAAATTTACTCCTTACTATACACACAGTTAAGTATGACTGAAGCACTAGAAGCCCCAGGTCTAGCCCACATCTTTCATCACTGACAAGGAAAATGCAGTGAGAAAGATAATCAGAATTTTGAACAGAGATATACCTATTTTTGACACATTCCTGTCAGAACAGATAAACAGTAAATACCAAACACTTAGGTTTCTGCAGTAGAATAATGAAACAATCTCTGCTGCAAAAAAAACCCTATAGTACCTAATTTGCTAAAAGAACTTGAAAAAATTTGCTAAAAAGAACTTGAAAAAATTATTCTCTCTTACTGGAGTGCTGCTATAGAGAGTTAAAACAGTTAATACATCATGATTTTATTTACTTTTTCTTTTGATGTAGGAAGTAACTAAGTTTTTGCAAAGTAACCTACTTTTCACAGCAGTATTCCATGCTACTGTTCTATATATCTGTCCTTTCCCTTTCAAATAGCTAACCAAAACAGTTGGTTTGGACAAGGCTTATGTAGGATGTCCCTTCCTCACTTAGGTCAATTCTCTAAAGAAAATGTGTAAGAATTTGTTTCCCAAGACAACAGATTTCTGAAGATGTAAAAAAAACCCAAAAAGGCATCATTCACCACGCACACACTTCATTTTTCACATCTACCAAGAACTCCTGAGAGAAGATCAAGAGGAAACCACCCACTAATTCTGTGTTGAGGGCACCCTAATGCATGCTGAGCAGGCAGAGCGCTCCTGCCACACTGGAAAGCTGCCAGGGAAGCATCCTCTGGCCAAACACAAAAATGCACCCCAGCCCCGTGTTCAAGCACACACAGAACCACGGAGAATAAACTGAGTTGGAAGGGACCTTCAAGGATCACCAAGTCCAGCTCCTGGCCCTGCACAGCACCATCCCCAGGTGTCACACCATGTACCTGAGAGCATTCTCCAAACACTTCTTGAGCTCTGTCAGGCTGGTGTTGTGACCACTGCCATGGGGAGCCTGTTCCAGTGTCCAACCACACTCTGGAGGAAGAACCTTTTCCTGATATCCAACTTAAACCTCCCCTGACACAGCTTCAGGCCATTCCCTTGGGTCCTGTCACTGTCCCCACAGAGCAGAGATCAGTGCCTGCCCCTCCTGTTCCCCTCACAAGGAAGCTGTGACTGCAGTGAGGTCTCCCCTCAGTCTCCTCCAGGCTGAACGGACCAAGGGACCTCAGCCCCTCCTCACACGGCCTCCCCTCCAGACCCTTCACCATCTTTGTTGCCCTCTTTTCAATTCCCTCTAATAACTGAATGTCTTTTTTACATTTTGATGCCCAAAATTGCCCCCCAGATCAGAGCAGAGCAGGACAGTCCCCTCCTTGCCCAGCTGGCAATGTTGGGCCTGATGCCCCCAGGACAGGCTTGGCCCTCCTGGCTGCCAGGGCCACTTCAGGGCTTTGCTCACAGTACATGACCTGCTTTAAAAATGCTTGCTCTGTAACTGGCTCTCCAGAGAAAATAATCTTACTTATGCCTCACAAAATAAAAAACAAACTAAGAAATGTGTGTTTTATCTGAAATCTGGCATCTCATCTATCACTGTCAGTCCACGTCAGAAAGCACGATTTCCATATTATGCCTGCATGCATGTCCCAGGAAAGTTTGGCAAATCATTTTGGGCCTTTTGTCATCTAACTAAATATGTGCAGGAAAGCACAGAAATCTTATCACTGAGTATACACAGCAAGGCATACAGCATGTTGGAACAAGCACAGCTTTACAGAATATTTTTCACACCACATTCAAGGCTAGAAGGGCATTAGAAGGAGGAAATGATTGCCACAAATTTAAAAATAGGAGGGAAGTGCCTAGCCATGTATTTGCAGCTTGGTTTTATTCACAGTAACTGAACAGCATCTCTATATATAAATTAACAGTATCTATAATCCTCCCTGTTAAATATCAACACTGATACCATTGATACTTACACAAAACACAGCTCCCCCTTCCCATCCTGGCCCTGCATATCCTCTTGCTGTGTGTGCTGGCACAGCTTCCCTCCCACCAGAAATGCCAAAGCCTATTGGGAGGGGCTGGTACAGCCCTCCAAGACAGTCCAGGATGATTATTTTCCACCATCCTCTCCCACTTTATGACAGGGACACAGGCCCACAGCCATTCCTCAAGAGTTCCCAGGAGCAGCTGCAATCACTTTGCCAACCCCACTGTCCCTTCCTCACACAGAACACAGCTGCCAAGGTGCCAGAGATCAGGAGAACATCTTTACACTGGCTACTCTTACTCAGTACAGGTTCCAGTGACAGCCTTACTTGCATGTGTGGGGCAATGTTTCCTTGCATTTGTTTTGTGATACCAGCTGCATACAATATTATGATCCATTCCACACTCTATGTTCAGTTATTCCTAGTTAATTGTGGTATTTTACATTAGTTTCTATTCAATCTATTTTGGTTTTGCTCATTGCTTAAACTGGGAAAAATGTATTGCCTTTAAAATCTTATCCTCCATTCCAAATTGCTTGTTGCCACAATCTCCATAAACTTGGTGTCATTTAATATTGGTATTCTCTGTTTCTGCTGTTCAAAAGGCTGATGAAAATAATGGAAAAAATCATAAAGTACTAATTCAGTACATATTTTCTAGCCCAACTCTGCCACTCAAATGGGCTTATTCTTGCTTCACCTAGCCTATATTTTCATAGATTAGTGAGAAGAATATTGGTTGAGACAAATTCGAGCAGGATACTAAGGTCAATATTTATAACATCTACTGGAAGTCATATAACTCATATGAGTTATATGAATATTAGTGACTCATACCCAATTCAAAATTTTAATTTGCATTACCATAGTACTTAAGAATCAATCTTGAACCATAAGCCCACTGGGATAGGCACTGGATAAACATAAAAATCCACCAGGGGTTTGCTGACCTATACAGCTCACTATCTGAGTACTAATAAAGACAGAACAGTGCACAAAGATGCAATAAAGCAAAAGGTGAAAATAAGATGAGCAACAACATATTCCAAAGCTTTGGAATGCATACCTGAAAAGAATTATGCTAGAAGAAATAAAACAAGCAAATACCAGATTCCAAACACTGGAAGATGTTCTTAAGAAAGAATTTAATGTATGACAGACAAGTAGATTTGAAAAAAATGTGTGTGGAGTTTTTCTGGTGTAAGAGGCAAAAAAAAATAGAGAACATAAATTTATTAAATTGCTAGTAAAAGCACTTTATAAGAGGTTCACTCTATTTCACTCTTATTATTTAGAGGCCAGAAAGGGCAGTGAGAAGGTGAAAAGGACCTTGCAAGCAAAGACTTGCATTTCTATTGTATCTGATGCAGCTAGGAAGAGGAGCCACTAAAAATGTACACAGAGCCTTCAAATAATTAGACAACACCTAATTTTGCAGAAGACTAGACTGTTCTTCCATTTTTTATTCTTTTAGAAGTGCTTCACATCATTTCTCACTACTTCATTCTTTTATTCTGCATGTATGTCATGTTTTGTTCTAATTACGATGTTGTTGGGACACAAATATTGACTGCTTCTGTAACTGGCAGAAAAAATACACCTGACTTTGCTCACATCCTCTGAACATGAGACAGCTCATTTCATATTCCAATCCCATGTTCCTCAAAAAAGAAAAAGAAAAAAAAAAAACAAACAAAAAGCTGGAACAAAAGCCTGTTAAGGCTCTCTAGGGGTCTCAGTCTCCACTGTTGCCCTGTCATTGCAAGCTCTGGAGGCATTAGTGCTGCCTCAGTCACCACTGAAGTTCTATCCTAGAAAAACAGGGCTTAAGTTCATTTGAGATCTTTTATAAACTGGATACCGAAAAGTCAGACACAATATTAAATCACATTTTAAGACTGTATTTATCACCAAGACTTCTCAGCTTATCCAGTGTTTCAACCAGGCTTTAGGGACACACATATGTTTTCATATTTAATGTATATGCCAAGAAATTTTCACTCTGTGATTGCCCATTTTTTTGTTTCAGAAGGTACTTCTGTGCAGTCAAGACCACTTAAGCTTTCCTCTTTTGTGTCAATTCCTGAACACTTTCAAATACATTTCTTCGTATCTTTATGATGAGCATCTAAATTGTTTTCTTATAGCCTGAAGAGAAATTAAGTTCAGCACTACTGTTATTTCATAGGGAAGCTCAGAATACCTCATTAATAAGTTTCACAACGAACAGCAGGTCTCAGTGCACAGGCTCATCATAGGCAATAGTCACTGTCAATATAACTGAGAAGCATTTGCACATGTGAGAGAGAATATAACCTGAGAGACCTAATTAATGGAATTAGAGGGAAAAATATAAATAAATATTGTAATACACTTTAAAATCCTAAACCAAATTCTGCCTTTTATTACCTGCAAAGACTTCTTACAAAGCAAGTACACTTGCAGGACCAGTATTAAATCAAGTTATATCTGGTTATAGTCTTCTTGACTTTTCTCTTTTTCTCCTAAAAATTTTTCCTTTTCCTCCTTTCAGTAGCTGGAGTTATCTAATATATTTATGAATATTTCACCTAAAATAAGATAACAAAATCTGAATATTTCTGTATTGGAATTACTTTTCATCAGGTATCAGATTCCAAATTTATCTCTACCATATTATAGCTCACATAATAAGGTTATATGAAACAACTGTTTGAAACAATGACCCACTATATTTTAAGATCCATGAGCTGCTTTGTACCTTGAAGTATATCAAGCATCTTAAAAGTGCTTGGAACAGAATATGTCAACCTAAAAGCAAATTGTAGTATCACAAAATACTAAATTATCCTCTTTTTTTTCAAAAATGTGAACTGTGCCATGATCATCAGAATTTATTGATTCTACAGAGGGGAGAAAAGTTATTTAACATTATTATGGAAGAAACTAGTAAATATAGAGACTACTTTTCACAGATGTCCACTTATTTTGAGAGGTTTATATATAATCCATATATATATACACACACACATATATTCCTTTGTATCTATATCAATAGATACATAGGTAGATATGTCTCCCATGCATCATTTACAGAGCAAACCATGTATGCAATACAACCTTTCTCTTCCTATATTTTTAAGTGTGATTTCAGATTATGATATAGCTTTTAAAATGGCACAAAATTTCATATATGCTTATTGTTAAAATTTCAGTTGCTTTCACAAATTGTCCCACTATCATTTGTAGATAAGGGATGGTACAACACACAACAGTTTTTAATTTAGATGAGGCATGTGATGCCAATGAAATATTAACATTTATGGAACATTTTTACAGAGAAAAGAATGTTAAATTACGCTGCTCATGCGTTCCGTCTGTTTATAATTAAAGGCAAATTCATGGATGCACAAGATCATATTCTGCCACCAGTGTATTCATCAGCAATGCAAACATTTAGATAATTACATAATAATGCATTCTTCACTGGCAGTTAGTAGCAGAAGAGAAGATTCCTACTTTAATTTCCTTATATTGGCGTAATTACCATAAGCTTTCAGAATAACCAATTCCCTCTAAAATATTACATTCATCTAACTCCTCTGTTCCTCTGTATGGAAATCTGAGGAAGAGCAGCTTGCTCACTTCTGCCTACCTAGGCAATGTCACACACCCAGGGCTGGGTGCTATGCATTTTCTCCACACAAACATGAAAGCCATTTCCAAAATCATAACCAAAGCTCAGTGCTGGTTGTGTTTGGCTCCGTCTGTGCAACCAGAAAATGGTATTACAGCCAGCCAATGCCACATTCCAGGAGTGCAGCTTTGGGCACAGCTGGGTTGAGCCATATGGTGCCTCATGACTCGATTGCACATGGAGAAGCTACACAGCTTTGATTTCTGTCTTTACTATGACCAACCCAAGCTCAGAGGTTTCTCAATTGTGCCCAACTGATCAATTCATCAAAATCCACACTTGGAGGCAGCAGAGTTGTCTTTGCAACTCATGTACGAGGCAGACATGTTGTTAGAAAGGAAAATACATGCACACAGGTTCATCGTAATTTGTCTAAATGTTCAGCAGGGGAGACCTGTGTACCTGTATTTCACACCAAGACAGGTTTACTTCTCCTTATCACATTCTGCGCTCTCAAATTCTCCTTACAGGAATCAAAAAACAAAAACAAAACAAAAACAAAAACAAAACAACCTCACTAAAAAAAAATTCTCAAGAAAAATTACAGATTGCTATAAATATGACCTTTTCAGTGACCAACATTACTTTATGCTGGTACACCTCAAATATGCACAGTCTACAGAGAGAAAGGACAAAAAAATGTGTCAGGAAATTTAATTGCCAACAGGATAATTCTCCAGGAGTAGGAGACAACTAGCAAGCTAAAAATAGGTAAATGATAAGTGGGCCTAAGTGACCTAGATAATTTGAAGAGGAAATTGCAGCTAAGTGAAAGGGGTTAGAGAGCTATTAAATGTTTTTCTTCTTTAGAGGTAAAGGAATGGCACAAACAGAATGCATTTTTTCTATTAAGCCATTTTGCTCATAATCTTATAAAACTGGGAAACATAAGATTTAAAAGATATTTGTAATCTGCTTGACCTTCTACACATATGTTTATTGCCAATCCACAAACTGAATACATCTTCAATCAACTATAAAAGCATAATATTAAAAATAAAGTTGTTTAACACTAGTTTCCTCCCTTTGACTAATGGGAAAAACTAACTGAATAGCTTTGTGTGGTATAGAAGGTCATAATATAGCTTAGGGCTCTGAAGTGTGGAGGTTTTCAAGTGCATTTCCATTATTTTGTGAGGTGTTAATAAAAACCATCTACTGTAACAACAAACAAAATGTGACTGTAACAGTCACAGTGTCTCATAGTTAACCTTTTTTTCTATTTTAATCACATTCAACATAGGATTATTATGTGAAAATGAGAAATTATTTTCAAAAAGGCAGCTTCGCCATCCCAGATTCTCAAGGAGAACAGGAGAACAGTTTGGTGCATTTTCATGCAGAAAGTAATTTCTGCTTTTATGGTTTAACTTTAGTCCCTACAACTACTTTTTTTTTTTCTTTTCTCTTCATTGATTGATTTTTATGAAGCATTTGGGCATATATAGTCAAATTTTATTCAGTTTATCCATCTTCCATTTCTCTGAAGGAGACAATGGGTTTCATACATATTTGAGTTGGATATCAAAGAGTGGGGAGATTGCCAGAAATGAGGTGGCATGCAAATGGCTTTGGGGTTGGGCCAGTTGAAGGAGATAAATCACCACACACCAGTTGCTGGCCCAGCCACTTGGTAGCTGGACATTTTGTAGAGACAAATTTATCTGTCCTCTGGGCTCTCCTCCCTCCTAACACAATGAATTCCCTCACAGTCCAAAAGTGTGCTGGGTGGGTGTGTTCATTCCTCTGTCACAGATGGAATCTCAACACAGCCTCCAGCTTTTGGATTACTATTTCTGTGCCTATGAGGGCCATTTTTCTGTTATGCTAAATGTGGTGTCATTAATATCTCACTATGGGAAGTGATTGTCATTTCCTGGAAAAAAATAATCTTGAATATTCTAATGCATAATTAGCATGAAATTATTATAAGAGAGTAAAATAAGAATTGCTATTCTGGGCAAACCAAGGGCTCTTCTAAGTTCATACAACTCTGATAGGGGCCTGTTCTCCTTAAGAAAAGAGTATAAGGATAGAAAAAGTATAAAATGGCACAGTGCTTCTAAATAATGCCCTAATTTCCATGAAATTATGGTTAGAAATTTCCCAAGAAAGCTTCTGTTCCTTAATGTTCAGAAAATTCAGGACGGGCTTAGATTTCTTGCTGATGTGATCTAAATTAAAAAAGAAAACAAAACATTTTTTAAACTTCACAGAGACATTTATGAGAGTCACTGTAAACAGCTCTGTGTGGTGAAGTCTCATTCAGGGCATATAAAATGCACAAAGGAAGAAGTAATATCAGCTTCACCTACTAAAGTGTTTTTTTCTTTATGCAAACAAATATTAAATATCAAATGTCATTCAATCACCTTGCCATTCAGTAAAATGAAATCCTTCTTCAAGCATTTGGTTGTTTCTATCTGACCTGAATGATTCTGAACCATCAGTAGTTTTGCCACATCCCTTTACCTGATAATCATCAGCTCAATAGAAATTTGCATTCAACCCCACTGCTAGCTTCCCTCTGTTGTGTAAAGTGACCTCATTGCTGTCCTTTTGTTTCTTTTCTTACAGCAGCTTTGTGAAACATAAGATCTTTTTGTCTTTTTGAAAGAAAAAAAATTTACAGATACACACTTTTTTTTTGTGTTTCACTCATACTTATGTATTCACAGAGATTCTTTTGAAGAAGCAATGCAATTATGAGGCATGACTTTGAAAACTATATTGACTCTTCTCCATTATATCAGATAGATTCCCATGTCTAGTAATTTGAACCATTTCTGGCAGAAAGAGAAACAGACAAAGTAGTTTAAAGTATTACCAATATTAGCATCCTCCTCTGGATACAAGGTTGAAATCAGAGTACAAAGCAATTGATGGCTTAAAGTTTACAGTTAAGTCTCTTCTGAACCATTGCTTACTGCAATATTATTTCTATTATAAGAGGTGACTTCTAGTGCTACTGAAATCAAGAGAGATGCTCAGAATCACACTTTGTGAAGAAAGGTTTTAATGCAGAAGGCTTCCTAAGTTCCCTGGCAGGGAAGCAAGCAAAACAGGAAAAAAAATTGTTTAGCTAGTAAGCCTTGCCTAAATTTCCACGAATGCCCCTGTGGAGAGCATGCACAGCCTTCCACTTCCACTTTGCCCCAGACAATTGTGCAAACCAGAGCTTGATGGCAAAAAACTGATCTTGGCTTTTAAGGTGATCTGTTTATTTCAGAAACGCACTGTTGGGTGAAAATCAATGACAACTTGATAAAAAAAAAAGATGAAGGAGGAAATATTTGATTGAGAGATCCACGGCATCCCCAGACCAGAGATCATCACAATGAAGACTAGATGTGGCAGGTCATTTGGAGAGGAGGTCACGGCTGGAGACAGCCTCCAAAGTGAAATACTACTATGCAGAGCCCGGTCTGGCTTGCTAAGACCTTGGGATCACCAATTCTCCAAACATCACTCACACCAGCACCCTCATCCCATTCTCTTGGGCCCCATGGGAGCCCCTGAACCCCTGTCTGCTTGGTGTCCCTGGGGGGCTGAACATGCTGTGGGGGTCTGTGGTAGCAGGTCAGCACATGAATGCGCCAGTGTGATTTGTGTCTCCATGAGTATGAAGGCAGTCATCATATTAGGCAAGACGGATGCTTTGTATGATTAAGACATTACTAGTAAGATGTATGACAAAAACTGGAATACTGTTCAATGTGATAAAGGATAGTGTAACTCCAGATGGCTTTTATTAGTTATTATCCAATTAATCAGTCAGCTTCTCTGCAAAGTAGTTAAAGGTGCAGCATTTTATTGCCCTGTAACACACACCCTTTACAACCTGATCATCTAGCAGCCAGCTATCATCTAGATCCCTGACATATTTAGTGCTTGTGGCCTAGGGAAAAAATGCTTCACTGATTGCTTTAATTGCAACTTTCTATAGACATTTTTTCCTGTTTTCCATGTTTTTCTATAATTCTCACTTCATAAGCATATTCTTCAGTTCTAACTGCTGCTAAGAGATGCATCACTTAAACTTTACTCTTTTAATATCGTATACTAGAGTAAATATATGTATGGTACACTATAGGATATAATATAGTATACTCTCTTAATATAGTGTACTAAAGTAACATCTGACATTTTCTATATCAAAAAATAGTGCGGCCAGCAGGACCAGGGCAGTGATGGCCCCTCTGTACTTGACACTGGTGAGGCCACTTCTCAAGTGCCATGTCCAGTTCTGGGCCCCTCACTACATAAAAGGCATTGAGGTATTGAGCCCAGAGAAGGGCAACAGAGCTGAGGAGGGGTCTGAGGGACCTTGGGGTGATCATCCTGGAGAAAAGGAGGCTCAGGGAAGACCTTATTTCTCTCTGAAACATTTATCACTGAATGAGCTGTCAAGCATTGTAACAAGCTGCCCAAGGAAGTGGTGGAGTCACCATCCCTTGAAGTCTTCAGGAAATGACTGGATGTGGCACTAATTACTATAGCCTAGGTGACATGGTGGTGTAAAAAGGACCAAAAGTTGGGCTTTTTCAGCCTTAGTGATTCTATAATTTCTTTCACAGAAATAGGTGACAATACAAACACTAACTTATCCTGAGTGAATAACTGAATAATTAGTACAGACTGCATAGACCAACTCAAATGCTTGCTTAATTTAAGTAGAAATTAAAAGATCAAAAATGTCAAAAGAAACATGTACTGGGTTCTTTCCCATAGGCAAAAATATGAGAATGGTTTGGATGCTGCTGAACTATTCAAAAGCATGAGATGAGATGGTAAACAGCATATTTGATAACCTTATGTAAGGAGATTGTGATTCACCTTGATAGGTGCCTTCCCTTCTTTTGAGTTCCTTCCTCATCTTCTTTTCAGCATAGCTCCTGTTTCTGACCTTAAATATTATCATTTGGATCCAATTTGTCTTGATTTGTTCTACAAGGACACCACTTTTGAATGCATATTTGTCAGAATTATAGAAAACCTTGCTGCCTATAAGCCCTGTGTATTGCCCATAGCTGAATCAAGACTTGCCTTTCCTCCCTCTATGCACTCTGTCCAGCTGCCTTAAGAATGGCTCCCTTTAAGTTTTGTATCTTATGCAAACACAGCATTTAAAAATTCTGTGAGAAGGTGACTGAGATTTTTCAGTGCATTTTGCCTGAACTTCCTCAGTACTTTAGAGTTATTGCTATCAGGGTGCCAAGATAATCTTTCATCTTTCTAAGTAGGGATTTTTAATGTTTCATGCTGTAATGGAATACAATCCTGTAATGGAACCCAGTTTCTACCTGTGGTGATAAACTGTGTTGCTTACACCTGATTGCATTATATGTCTCATGCCTGAGTTCCTTGTACAAAATGCCAAATGGGCCTTTAGATGATTTTTTTCCCCAAAGAAAACCAGTTATTGACTTAAAATGCCAATTTTCATATGATTGTTGACTACAGAGAAAAGAAAAAAAAAACCCCAACACATTTGAAAAGTGCCATAATATATTTTTTTTAAATTCAGGACTCAGTTATTAGATAAAACATACAGAACATTCATAGCTTCTTTATGCACAGACACAGCCTCATAGATTGTTTCATCTTGCAGCCAAAGACTAGGCTAAAAAAAAAAATCAAAGAGAACAGTCTCATTTAATATGTTTTTAGAAGAGTGCTTACCTATGTTTTGGTCAATACTTACAGCTTTCAATAGAATTCCAAGTGGAATTACAACTTTTTACAATTTATTATTATTATTCTTATGGAGTCATGTCAGAGTTTGCTTGTTGGGGTTTTATTTTAAGGTAAAGGATATTATTGTTACCAATAGTTTAGGATATAAAGGCACACACATAATATGTATATTTTATATGAACGTATTTTTAGATATGTTTAAATCTGTACCAGACTGAACAGAAAATTGCTTGTTTCATTCTTTTCCCAGCAAATCGGAGTTTCAATAGAACCAACACCAAGTACTTGGGCACACAAAAAGCATCCTGTTTTTAAGTCAGCAATATTTGCTCTCACACTAATATTGGCAGGATTTAAATGTGATGGGCTTTAACTGGCAAATCAATCAAACACACTGTGAAAAGCAAATAGAAGAGAAAAATGGCTATCCTGTGCAATAACACCTGTCATGTACATCATTGAAAAAAGTGGAAGTATAGCAAAGTCATTGATATGAGCATCAATATTTAATAAGAGTGGGATACAAAAACATGGGAAAAAAAAAGATGTACCAGAGCAGGGAAAAAAGGATTTAAAAAAAAAAAACTTTAATAATAATAAAGCTGCTTTATTAATTCTATAAGCAAAAACCAAATGGGGTATCTATGTCAATTTTTTCACTGCTGTTGAGAAATAACTGCAGCTATCATGTGCAGGGTGACAGGCTTTTTCCCCTTCAAAACTCCCAAATGTAAGGTCAGAGAAACAGTGGAGGAAAGCAGCAATAAAAATAATGGATATTCTTGAAGTGTTGGTCCAGAAACTCCTAAAATCTGATGGAGCCACTTCTATGTAAAAGGCAAATATGAAAGGTCCTGTGCAAATACAGTTATTTGCAATCACTTAAAAATAAGATTATTGTTTCTTAGTAAGATCATCTTTCATAATGTTTCTTCTTTGTGGCACTTAAAATATAGGCAATGGTTTAAAAAAATTAACATCAACATTTGATCCATTTGTAATATCACACCCATCAGCAGACCCTTTGAAGGAACTGAAAGTCTTTGTACACAATACAGATACCTCAAAACATAATTTAAAAAGTAATACACAAAAATACAACTGCTTACTGGACTGGTGTGGTCATCTCATCATCACCAACACTGATACAGCAACACCCAAAAATGCAATATGTAACAGTGATGTGGTCTGCCCAAAACTACATACTTTGTGGTTTGAAGAGTTTTCTTAGTTTTGGGTTGCCTGGCAGTTTTATTACCCCTAAGGCATACTTTTAAAAAATGTTTTATGCATTTAAACACATGGGAGGAATTGCCAAACCTCCTGATGTCAAAGACAGGCTATAAAAAAGGATAAATGTGTGAGAGGCACAAATTGCACCCACTGTCTGAGGCAGAGGAGGTTTAGGGAGGGTACAGAGCATCAGGGGAGGGCAGGAACCACTGGAGGTCCTGCCCCAGGGGTGCAGGTGAGGAGCTGGGCTGGTGACAAGTTTCACCTTTGCTTTCAGCTTCACTGGCTAACAGGATGTGGCACTGACACAAGGACAGATGCTGGATCTGTTAATGTGATACAGAAAGATCAGGGGAGAGAGATCCATCAGTCCTAAATGTACAAGCTTGCACCTCCTCTTCTACTCTCTTCATTGATCCTAAGAGATGTGATTAATCTTTTTCAGATAGGGAGAATGGTCAATATTATTTGCTTGAGCATCACTAAGTTTCCATAACATTCAGACAAATGTGGACAAGAGCTCAAAAATTCTTTCTTTCTCCTGGTTTTATTTTTGAACTTCCAAAGTATAATGTGAATCCACTAAAGTCTTATTTGTCTGCATGAAGAGTTTTGCTTTGGAGATTCTGAAGATGATTAGATGTTATAGTAATGAATTCTGAGCACGGAAATGATGATGTCTACTGCCAGCAACAATCATGCAAATTTGTAAATGTTTACAAATTCACAAGCTGACACATGCACCACTGAGGCCAATATTGTAGTGCTATATTTAGCTTGTTCCTATTCCTCTCTCATGATACACATACAATAATAACTTCAAGTGAAACATTTTATTTAGATTAACGCATTTTACCTAAACTGAAACAAAAAAGGACGACAGTTTGAATAGAAATCTAGGAGGTGCAAGGCCAAATGTGAAGAGGAAAAGGTGAAAGGTCTCAATAGATATAACTTGATTATTTTTTCCCTTAGTAAAACATATTACAAATGAAAGTCTAGTGCCCTCTATTGCCAGCAGTGGTGGTTACTTTGCTCACTTGGCACATCTGACACATTTCAGGGAATCTCTTGTTATTCTACAAGAGTCCATAAAAACAAGAATGCAAAGCCAAATAATTTTAACATAATAAAAACGCATGTATTTTCTTCCTCCTAATTTTACTAATTCACTCAGAAATTTCAGATATCATTATGCAATACTGCATCATCTTAGAAGTCTTTAAAATGTAGTCTGTATTCACTCAGACATTTCTAATGGTGAAAGTGTTTTGTCATGCAGATGCTCATTGTTTCAGATAATACACTTGCACAGGTGTCAGAAGGGGAGTCATTTTTGTGGAAAACATTTTAAGCCTTAAAATTTAATTTGGAGAAGTAACATAAACTTTGCACATGCAAAAATCCAAAAGATACTGAGAATATCTCCACAGTCTTCTGTAGCCCTACTGCAGCAGTGACAGATTTAATTCTCTCTGATTAATGGGGATTTCCTCCAAAGGCTGCTGCACTCAGGGGCAGGATGTCTGTGGCACCAGAGCTAGGGAATGGGATTGGAGATGGGCATAGTTCTGCTGGAGAAAAAGCCCATTTTCCCCATGGAGAAGCTGCTCCTGAACTGTAGCTAGTTTTGAATTTATGCCCACTAAGGCAAAGCAGAGAAAACATGTCAGTGCTTGCACAGTCATGGGAGCAGACAGAAGCCAGCCTCACTTGCAAGAAAAAGGTCTTTTGAGATACACAGCCAGCAGCCTCAGCTCCACCAAAAGATTTGCAGATAATGAGGTGGAAGGGGAAGTTTCACTTATCATCAAAGTGAAAATTAATCTGCTCTCCAAAAGCTGTCTTGTTAAACTGCAATCATTTAGACATTTTTTGGGGGAAGAAAAAAAGCCTGCAACAGGCAAAGTTGTAAAGGTTCCTGGTAATGGGAGAATGTTCTGGAGGAGAAATTTTAGAAAATCCCTTCCCTTCAGGTGCAGAGAAAAAAATCTTCACTGTCTGAACATTAATTTAAATAATACCCTAAAGTGCAACCACAATCAATATAGAGACATTTTGATTTGTTTTTTTATTAATGTTGAACATCCACCTTTGTGACTTTGAAGCCAAACCAAAACCTATTTTTCTCCTTTCTAGGTTTTTAGTAAAAGGGTTCTTTTCTCTACCAACAATTTGCAAAGCATCTCCAGCTGTGTGACAGCCAAGGTGGTTCATGAGGCTTGGGCTTCTGATGTTACCAAGAACCAGAAAAAAAGATAAATCCTCCCTCTTAAACACTATTTTGGTTTTGTCATGCTGCATTGTGACACCCCACACCTGCTGGTGCTCCTTGCTCTCACAGGAAATGATAGCAGAAAATCTCTATCTCCAGCACTCAGGCCCCTACACTGGGCAAAATTAAATATTTATAAACAACAATCTGATTATTTCAGGAAAATGCTTTCTAGGTATTTTACCACTAATAAGCTAAAAATTGTTTTTTAAACAAATTATAAAAAGTCAATAAGTTAGTAAAGCTGAAAGCTTGCATGCATTTACTGTGTGCAAAATTCAATGCATGAGGACCTTTACTAAGAAGAGAAACAGGCACAGTTTAAAGACAGCAATGTTCCGTTCATGACAGATTATTTGGTCATATTAAAAAAAGCTATAAAAATATATTAATAGATACTCAAGGTCCAGAATGAAATTCTAAATAAAATAAATAGCAATATTGCCATTTATATTATCTTTAAAAATACAGTGAAAAGATTTTTTAGTAAATTTTTGTTCCAAAGGTAATTTAATTGAAGCATAATAAATATTTAAATAGCAATTTGATGTTTTACTACATCATAAGAAAATATGCAGAATATAGAACTAATGGGTTATGATATAGATATAGATCAATGTAAATTATTCTGAGTATGTGTATTGCCTGATACTTCCTTATGTATTCTGGAGATAACCAGAAAAAAATTCTTAACACTTAGCAATGCAAATGTGTTATCTACACCAGGTTTAAACATCATTTGGTTTCAAAAGCTTTTTCTTTAATGATAGAGAATGGAAATGATGGGCCTTTGGTGTGTCCTTGCAAGATGTATTATAAAAAGGTTATTGGCACAAGAAAGTCTGGGATTTTAAAACAGGATGTGTCCCAAGGGTAGTGTTGATCACACAGAGCTGCAACTCAAAATTAAGAACTATTAAATTTCCATGAGAGCTCTGCTTATTTGCCATGCTGCAGCAAATAATTGGGCTCATAGTTGGGCACATTAGGAAGCTGTTCTTTCTCATCACTTTTACTGTAGCACATAGAAAGGCTGGCAACAGACATCAAACAGAGCAATTAGGTACTTAGGATGAATAAATATCCATCATGGTCTCCAACCAATAATACCAACAATTTTTTTTTTCATATTTATCACAAATTATACAATTTTAAGTCTACCAGGTTTTCTGAGAGTTTTCTTTCAAAAGAAAAAAAATTCTGAGGCTGCTCACAAGGTATTTTTCATGTTTAATTAATGAACTGAGCTAACATCTAGCATACTAATTTTTAATGTGTGAACTTTAAAGAACTGATAGAAGCTTTAGCACAGATCCAATTTCAAAATTTTACAAACAGTCCATCTTTTGTTTGCCCTGAAATCAATGTTCTTACATGTGATACCTGATCCTCCTTTGCATGCGTCTCCAAATTAGTGCTCCTTAGATGAACAGAGCAGAAGTTTCTTTCTGGTGAAATCCAGCAGAACTGTAAAAATCTAATGGCAATCTGGAGCTCAGCAAACTTTCATTTATCTTGTTTTTCCAACAGGCTTTTGTGCAGTCACTAAGTTTTCTGTAAATGGCTAAAGCACCACAGCTATCCAAACAAACTTCTCTGAACTTCTCTACAATGACAAAGTTTTGTTCTGCAAAGCCAGCACTGATGTACCCTCTGGAACTCAACTCTAAACCTGAAATCCTACAACACCAGCACACCCTCCTGATAGCTTTCATCACCTGAAACAACTAGGGATCTTTTTTGGTCTCACAGACAGGCATATGCAACTACTGTTCTGATTCCAGAAAATATAACATACCAGCAGACATCAGTGAAGCTTGAGCACACTGATCAGAATCGCAAAGTATAGGATTTAATTCTAATTTTCCTACCAATCATCCACTCATCTAAGCAGCTGTCTTCATTTGACATATAGGTTAGCTGTCAAGAAAGCAGTTTGGAGAGAGCTAATATTGAACATTTTAATCTGTGTTTTTGTGATTTGTTGCCAAACTCCATCCCTCCCTTCAGCTCCTCTACTTGGTTATTAATTCTTGTCCAGAAATATTGCTAAAGACAGATTATTCACAGCGGTAAAAACATTTCCATGGAAGCAGAATCTTTAAAAAGTTGACAAATGAGACTATTCTTGTCTTCTCCACAGAACTTCACCCAGTTACTCCCATCGCAGAGTTTGCACAGAAATCACTTTTCTGTGAGTTGCTTTTAAAATTTATTTTAATTTGAAGTCTTTGTGAGTGATAGCATGGGAAACTGAGCAAGTGTGTCAGCAAATACAGCACTGCAAATTTCTCTACTGGATGTCAGACTTATGGCAGGGCTGTCTCTCTGGACCTCAGCTGTTTGACACACTTCCTCAGAAGACCAGCAAACCGTGCATGTGTGTCAGTCATTCCTGTTGGCTGATGTGCAGAAGGCACTTCACCTACAATAACAAGAGACCACTAAAGAGTCTTGAATGATGTGTATTTCAGCTTGTCCATGAGCTCAAGAAGGTGAAAAGAACTGAGACCGTCACCACACCTGCCATCATATAAGCCACATACAAACCCTGAGTAATTAAATTGTTCTAACCGCTGTGCAGTTCAACTAAACCGGTAAGCAATGCCCTCTTGTGTGGTCCCTTCATCCCTGCATTTAACACTTGACTGAACAATTTAGTTGCTATTCTAAACAATTTCTTAGCATGAGGTGTATTCAATTTTGCTGACAATTATTTACTAGCCACATGTATTTTAAATTAAACTGTCAACCTTACTTTTTTTGGTACAGGTTGCATCATTACCGTGTTTCTTCATCACAAAAGAATGGAATTTAATTCTACAGTCGCCACACAAACAACTGCATCATAATGTTTCCATCTGCCCATAAAAAAGTGCCATTTTTCACAACTTAAATTCTCCACAAAAAGGAGATCTATCCAATGATCTTTGTTTGCCATAAAGCTAAGTAATGCAACATTTGGTATCCTATTCATCTAATTTCATATTCTGATTCTTCAATAACAAAAGGAACAAAATCCAAGCATGAGGTAAAATAACGATAAAAAATTATCCACTTTTTCCTCCCCAAACCTAATGTGCTTTATTTTCTGCCACTTGTTTTTACCCAGTCAGAGATTAATCACTACAGTGTTTACCTGAAAAAATCCACTGTCACATATTATGTCTTCTTTGACTGTGTAGGGGAACTTTCTATTCTTTTGCGGCAGAAAGGTGGAAAATCTACTTAAATCTCTGAATTTGCAAATGATTTTATCAACATCTGTTATTTGCTATCAAAGATTAAAACATTGAAAGCTCCTTCACAAACTATTATGAAACCCTCTTAAAGGTTAAGCTTTGACTTCAACCTAACCATGAGGGTATACCCTAAAATTCAAATTGCCAAAGTTTACCATTATTGTTCTCTTCTGTATTAACAACAGATACTTCTACTGCTGACATTAAAATTGTCAGCAATTTGAGAAACTCTCTCTATAATGAGGGAACAAAAAACTGTCCATACTTCTTTAGTCAAAGACATTTACTCTTTCCTTTTTAGAGTTGGGAGTTGCTTTTTTATTTTTAACTTTTTTTTTTTTTTCTGGAATTTTCATGTTTTCCTTATAGAATTAGTTGGCATATACAAGCTCTTTCCTGTATGCAAGTAAAGAGTATTCCCTTCTTCAGGAATTTTGTTTTGAAGCCTATTATGCAGTGAATGAGACAAAATGTGAAGCAACATAAAATCATTTATAATGGGGTACAGGCACTGTTAAGGTAATTGTTGTGTCTGTTGCCAAGTCTCAGCTGAGAGCTGTCACACTCGCAGGACTGTGACAGATTTGCATTCTCCCAAAACACATTGTTCAGGATTTCAGTTATACCAAATTTTAAAAGTTTGTATCTGAGGAAAAAATGTCATACCCAGGACCAGACATATCTCTAGTGGGAGCTCTAATTACAGTTCTATTATTAAAAACTAGGTTATAATACTTTCCTTTAATATCATTATGTGCACCCTGCAGAACTTCATTATTTTATAAATAAACTTCATCTGAGGTCAAAAAAAATCTTCTTTCTGAATAAAATTATATTAAATCATTATGTTCCACATTTTAAAAATTACTTTAAGCTTTAACCTATTGCATGCCATTTAGATGGTAGACCAAGAAGGTTCACTCAAGAAAGTCACACCCCATGTCAATGATTGCAAAGGGGAAAAGAGAAGTCTTCTGGATTACCTTCTCCCATTCCTCTTGTACTTTACATGTACTATTTTATCTCACACTGAAAGTCAACTTGTGGCCCTTCCTACTGAAACTTTGATTTCCTTAAGGATGAGTCAAATACTGTAATTTTCAAGACCCAGATTTTCTGCATAATCCATTTTGTGGCTAGCAAAAGTAAGAATTAGAGAGAAACTTGCCCTTTTGAGCAGCTGTAGGAGGGACCTGCAAAATTTATTTTCCCCACTTTTTTGATTTAGAGCACCCTACCCAACTTGCTAAAAAAAGCCTGAAGAGAGACACAGCCCCACCCACAGCAATTAAAATATTAGTGACATTTCTGCTATCTTTTCCTAGATACCCTTTCACAGACTTCTTGGTAACACTCCAGAGGTTTTAGGTTCTGCACATCTCAGACAGAAAACTCTCAAAATTGTGTGGCTGAAAGTTTGTAATGGATTTTGTGTTAGGGATTTGACTCCACAGCTAAGAGGTATCAGACTTCACTGTTAAACTCGAGGCATCTGAGTGAAGCAGCTCCACCTGATCCAACTGAAATATCACTGTGGGCAAGGCCAGAGGAAGGACAACTCTCCTCCCCCACAGGCAAAAATTATATGTGCATTCTCAATTTATGCTGATGGCACTTGAATTATAAAATTATTTTTTGCAATTTTTTACAACTTCTCATATTTAAAAGCATTATTTGTATTTGCATCGATGTTGCAGTGTGAAGTGAGTTCCTCCCCCAAGCTATCCCAGTCCCTCCCAGGTGTGGCAATACCTTCCTCCTCCCCCTCCCTTTGTCTCCTGTTAAGCCAGTCAATCTTAACATTCCAGCAGGGACACTGCCTGGTTGGCAGAAGTTCAAAAGATGCCCCTCAGTGTCAGGGTCATTGGCCTGTCCTGGGTATCACTCATCCCCTGAGACCCTGCCCCTCCCACCTGGTTGGTGGCTCACCTGTCCCTTCCCTCCCCCTGCCCGAGCCTTAAAACCGACTGTGAGCACGTGGTTATTGGTTCAATGGAGCTGGTTCCTGGAATTCAGATGCTCGTGACCTTGGAATAAAGTCTGGATTAAAAAGCTCCATTGAGTCTGCTCCTTTTCCTCTTCACCTCACCTAAGGACTTTCTCCCAGAGGTAAAGTGAGTTCCTCCAAGCCTGGGTGGCCCAGCCGCTGCATCCAGCCAGCCAGAGATATCTCTGTGGTGAGAACCACCACAGCTGCTGTCTCAGGCCAAGCAGCGAGGGACAGAAGAGCCCAGGCCCTTTCCATCCATTAATATTGAAATTTTATTCCAATACATCACAAGTGATGTGAAATAAATTGCAAATCTGAGTGTTTTGAAAGCTCAGTTCAAGAATAAATGCACTGAGACACAGGTGCTCTAGACACTGAATTTTTCAGGAAAGTAATGCAGCTCTCTGGGGAGAAATGCACTATTCACCCAACAAAAAAGAAGATTTCGAATATTTAGAAGTGGGTTTTATTTTGACTATATAAAAATGGGAGGTTTTGCATATGGAAGGTAGTGGATGAGAGAGAATTACCTAACATAATTTCATTTAACCCTAAATATTTTACAGTTAATTAGTGACCTGGATTTCACTTTTCACAAATAAGATAAATGAATGATGTCATACACTTCTCTGTCTTAATTCCAACCCTATAGGCTAATCTATTCAAGACAGCACCCCTAGAACTACATAGGATTGAATAAAAAAGCAATTCTGCAATGAAAGTAACTCATTTAGCACTTTTACAAAGCTAACAATGATGAGAAATCACTAACAAGGAGTAGCCTGCTAACTGAAATCGATTCCACAGCTAGAAACAGAGATGGATTTGAACCACTGCAAACAAGTCAGGAGAAGAGGGATAAACTAGTTTTTAGACAGAAATCCACCTTCATGTATTGAAGGCCACCTCTCTGAACTGTTAGAAGAGGGAGGAACACTGCTCTGGGACTATACAGCAAGACCTTCTGTATTTCTGTCCTAAAAACCTCAGAAAGAAGTCATTTCTTCAAGATTTAAAGATCAATAGTTTTTTGATAGCTGAAATAAAAACACCCTGTCCAAAAAACCCAGATCATGCTTTAGGCAAAAAAAAACCCCTTGAATCATAATGTTTGGGGGGGGGGGTTTCTAAGAGCCCAAATGAAGTAGAAAGGGGTTAATACTTTAACAAATATATGTTTACAAATGCATTTTCCCATGCAACTAAAAATAATGTTATAAAACTCAAGTAAAAAGTACCTAAACACCATTAAACTACACTTAATAAAATTAGAATTGGAGGAACGGCCTCTAGATCTTTCAGATGAATGAGCCAAACCTAACATTGAAAGCATGTGTTGATAGATATTTTCTAAACCTTTCATAATTCTTGCTATTCTGCAGACTTGGTCCAAGTTTCCTCAGTAATTGCAGCTTTGCTATTCCATAAAGCAATCATTTCTGAGAAAACAATGCTCTAGGAGTATTACATTTTCTTTAGCTATAGAAGCAAAACAGTTACTCTTCATTTTCCACAACTATTTCTGTGACCATAAAAAGGCCTAACAGGTAACACATTTCAAATTAGGCTATATCAGATGATGGTTGCTGTGGCTACTTATTCATACATGGAAAAGCAAGATTACAAATTATTCGAGCTAAAATCTCACTTATGCCAAGAAAAATAAAATAATTACATCTTTCACCCTCTATGAAGCACTTCCATTATCACAAAGATATTAAAGTTGCCTTTTTTTCTGCAATAGTACCATGTTGTGGATTAATTTTATTTGTGATTCACCACAGCTCCAAGAACTTTCATTTGCTTCATTATTGCCAGCCCAGCTATCCCCCCCTTCTGTATGCAGATGTGTTTTACTGCTGTCCTAAACATAATAGTTCAGAGTTGTTTTGTAAGTCATCATTCTTAAAGACACTATTTCATCCTGATCCAGTCCTTCAAATTGGTGGGCATCTCTGCTGTAAAGATGCTGAGCACAAATGGGTGCTGTCTAAATCATTTGAATCAGTATTAGAAAATGCTCTAGACCACAGAAAAAGCCTATGGGACTCCCTAATGGACTAAACCAGTGCTAGGCAGGTTCTTCAACATTATGGTGGTTGTATTCAGATTATTTTACTCCCCTTTTTTAATGAGTAGAATCAGATGGGACACAGTCAAAAACCAGACTAAAGAGAAGATACATAACAGCTACTATTTCATTCCTGTATATTGCCTGGTAAAATGACAAATGATAGAACTGATTTGTTTTATTATTACTGGCAAATAAATTTGAGTCATTATCCTCCAGGAATTAAAAAAAAAAAAATCAGCAAATTAATAGCTCAGGCAGAATTTTTCCTGAGTATTAAAGATAAAATCATTATACACTGCCAGAAGAGCATGCTTTAAATAAATTAGCTATTTGGTCTTATTTTTCCCCACTCCATTTATGATCTACCATTCTCAAAAAAAACTATATCAAAACGTATTATAATTTACTTTCATAATTTGTTAACTGGATTACACCTCTTATCTCTGACCTTGCTCTTCTCCAATTCATCCAGTTTTATTAAAGATGCAGTTGCAATTAGAAACAAGGACAACTCTAATAGACGAAACTCCTTTGTACATTAGAAACATAACAAAGAAATCCAACAAAGAGTGATACGGGTGCATCACTAGTTAGAGAAAAAGTGAAGTAAATTGAGGTAGAGAACACCTTAAGAAAAGGATGGCTTCCTACATTTCCATCACCGATGAAGTCAAACAAATAGAGCTTGAACACTTTTTCTAATAAATCCATCAACTGCCTTCAGCAATATCTGAGACTTGGGACCGTTATATTGAAAATTAGGCTTCACTGTAGCAATATCAGGTTTCTTTGCTTTTGCTTTTTTTTTTTTAATATACAAAAGCTATTTTCATCAATAAGTAAATAAATATATTACCTTAGCAAACTGTGCATTTATCCATTTTGTGAAAGTTTTCTTTTGAACATCTTCCCGTTCATCTGCCAGAGAAAAGGAAAATACTTCATTAGAATTATTCAACAATATAATGCAATATTATTGATTATTGTTTCAGCTTTGGTTTATTGTCAATTAATAATAATACTTCAAGCACAGGCAGTTTTTTTTATTTTTTTATCTATTCTTTGAAAATTGCATCAACGCATTCTGAAGGTCTACAGGTTCCCTTCATAACCAGGGTCTATATCCCTAGTTCAACTGACCTATCCTGTGGTTTCTTTTCTCCTGGAAAATAACATATTACAGCAGGATCTGAAACACCCCATTTGAATATTTAATTTCCTATTGGTATAAAAAAACCCAAACATGTCATCTGATGGTTTTGGCATCAGGAAACACTTCTACAGTAGAAGAGTATGAAAAGTACTTGAAATAACATTATATGTGCCTCCTCAAATTGCTTGAGGAAGTGAAACCTCCTGAAACCCAACAATAGTTCTCTGTTGACAGCCCCTGATGTACCTTGTGCCTTTTTTAACTTGCAACTCTTTACCTGTCACAAATTGTTAATCTATTTTTCCTCCAGTGGAAAAAGAAAAAAAAAAACAAAAACAAACCCACACATATATTTGTTCAGCCACACATGAAATTCTTTTTCAATTCTTTAATATGAAATCTTTGTCGAAGGAGATGATTTATTGGAGGCCTTGAGTTCTCTATCTAAGTTATAAGTACAATCTTGATACTGAACGGAACTGGACAAACAAAGGTAAAATTCTGATGTATTTTATATAGGTTGAAAGAGAAAAATTATTTCAGACTACAATTTGTAAGCATTTCCTCAAAAAGATCTATTAGGCATCATCCCTGAAATATAACGGACAGATTTCATTGTTTGGCAAAATAAAATCAACCGCAACTAGAACTGAAGGGCATATGTGGAAAAAGGGCGCAGAATGCTTATACTAAAATAAAGTTCATCCAATGGAGTCCTTTGGTTTGCAGTAAAATCCTCTACACTTTTTAAATAAAAAGGGATATTAAATTCCCTTCTGAAATGTGTAACAATTAATAACATGAATGGATTCAGCTAAATTTGAGTGGCAGGTATAGACAAGCCAGAAGAGAAATGCATGGCATTATTAATGAACTTTGCTTTCCCTCCCTCCACCTGTCCAAAGACCCAAGACAAGACAAATCTTTTTGATACAAATGTATCTTTTGTTCTTAAAATCTCAATATCATTTTAAACATACCTTTACTACCAGAATGTTTTCCAGTTTCAAAGATACAATACACTCATTAAAAAAATGCTAGTTTGCAAAGTTACTATAGCATTATAAAGAAGTACTGCATACTTGTAGGAACATGTTCTGAGTTCAGATGATCTTGAGTAAAAAAAAAAAAGGCATCACACGAGTACAAGTAGAAACTTCTGTCACTAATACATATGAGTATTTGCTACAATAAACTTTCTAGAATTCTATTGCTATCTATCCCAAATAATGCTGTCAGTCTCATCCTTTGGCTTAAAGTAATACTTGAATAGTTAAGAGACTCATCTAAAAGTAACAGCATGGGAAGGAGATGCATGCTTTTGGTAATACATGATGCTAAAGCTGTTAAAAATTTTATTTTTCCCCACAAGCAACACTTCTTTCTGTGTTGACTTTAAGTTGTTTATTATATGAGTTTTTTTTCATTCCAGCTTCATGCAGTACACAGAAGAGAGAAGAAAGATACATTTTGTTGGTAGAAGATAAATATTCAATCTGATGTTGTAATACAAACTTCTTCAGCAACTTCATATAAAATATTACACCTAAATAGCAGCCTCTGTTTAATCATCTCTGCTAAAACTGCCAAATGCAAATGGGTTTGAAGAATAATGTGGCATTTAGCAAGGGAAAGGAAAAAGAGAAAAAATCACCTTTTTCAAACTGTTCAAAGAATATGCAATATATTGCAGGGAAAAGGAAAGAGACAAAAATACCTCCTTAAACTGTTCAAACTTCTGCTTTTCCACCCCAGGCAGCTGTAATAGCATATTTAGTAGCAGAGTGGGTTGTTTGTTTTAGGGCTTTTTGTTTGTTTGTTTGTTTTCCCATAAAGATATATGCAAGTTTAACTGCTAGTCACCAATTATTCATGTCCACTGTGCTAATAAAAACCAGGGTCTCCTGAGAAAAATGAGTCAACTCCACAATCTGAACATTTGAAACTTCCTCAAAGTCCAGGCAATGCTCTGCTACTTTGTAAACACAAACCTATTCCACTGCTGTTATCTTTATACAGAGATCATTGCAAGCACTTTCATCTCTAGGCGCTTGCTCTGACAAGTTTATACCACAACAATTTGTTAGTGACAGCCTCCTAACCTAAAAATGAATCAATCTTTTGGTTATGCATGGCATGATTTCCCCATTGTAAACATGATTTTTACAAAGAGATGTTCTCTTAGCCCAGATTTATGGATTGAATGCTCCATGTGGAAGCTGAATGACATTTATCTAGGTGCTGCAGAAACGTGCCAAGAACACTCCTCTGCCACTTTCATAATGCTGTGTTTATAAGAGATCCTTCAGCAGTGAGCCAGTGAATGTCCTTGGAGGTGCTTTTACTGTGAGACAAGAATAATCAAATGGCCGGGCCAGGTAATTCCTTCCCCTGTTCAAAGAGTAATATGGTATGTTTATTTCTTTTCTTTCAAGCTGAAAGAATTGCAGAATAGTGTACTGTCTTCAGGTTAGATTTAAACACTGCATGGATCCTGAATTTCTTTATTGCAATAACAATGGGATCACTTCCCATAGCAAAAATGCTTTTCTCAAATTGATGGACTTTGAACAGAATAGGCTTAACCTCATTTTCTGTAGGTTATCAACTCAGAAAATAAATGCTCTGAGGTCTACAAAACTCTTCCAGAAAAAAAAAATATATATTGAGCAGTAAAATTCACCTGATTTTCAGGCCTTAGAGCCTCTAATACCACTGAACAGATCTTGTTTAAACTACAGTGCATTCACAGATGTGTTCTGATGAGCACCCAGCTTTGAAACTGTGAATGTAAACCTCTCAGATTAGTTAACTGCACATTTGACTTTTGAAGTATTAGTCCAGGTTAGACCTCATAATAAATTATGACCCAGAGAGAAAGTGCAGTATTAATGAAGCTAATCATCCAACAAAGGACAGTTCTGGCACTTAATCAGGCAGCAAGGCTAATAGAGACAAGTGGCACAGTGAAGGATGCTTGGGAACAATCATGATTCAACAGAACAAAGATGCTATTAATAATGGCAATTGGTCACCATACAACTTTCCTAATATACTTAACAGCTCATGTTTGCAACTTACCACTCCAATGAATTTCCCATCTGTCTTCTACAAGAGAAGTTCCAACATTATGTTGTCATCTCTTACCTTTTACTACTCTTATTTTTCCACACTACCCTACCCCCTCAAATGCTACCAAACATATTAAATAAAAAATAGTAACAAGAAAAAAATATTTTAAATACCAGGATACTCTAGATGCTATTCTGAAAGTATACAGAATTGTTAACAAATCTCTAAAAAATAATACTTTTAATACATTTGATCTGGAAAATATCAAAAAGATTGCAAAATGAACCAAGGTTCTGAAACATACACTATGTATGTCACTACATGATTCCATTTATATAATAAAAACCCCTTCCCCACAGAAAACATAGCAGGGAGAAGGAAATTTGCACCTTGTTGCATCCTTCCCTTTCTTCTGAAAATCTTTAACCTCTCAACTCTTGACACACCTGAATAAATATTTCTTTCACTAACTCACAGAATGGCTGAGGCTGTAAGGCAGCTCTGGACATCATCTGGTCCAAGTGCCCCAATCAAGCAAGAATGGATTTTACAGGACCCTGTTGAGTGTGGGGTTTTTTTTTATTGTATCCAAGGATGGAGACTCCACAGTGTCTCTTACTACTGCCAAGTGAAGACCACATCCTTCAGCCTTCCACAGATCTGGATTGTGTTTTCCAATGCAAGTGGCTTAGAAAATTCTTCTCTAGAATAAGTGCACTCCAATTTCTACAATCAGAAGACATTCAACAAAATTCTACTGGTATATGATGAGTATGGGGAATGATCCATCTCCTTAGATTCTAAACTTCAATTTTAAACAAACAAACAAAAAATCATTGTCATTATCATGTCAATGAAGATGTGACATTTGTAGAGTTTTTGAATTACTCAGAGACAGCAGTGATAGGAGGCTCAGTTGTGGGATAGATTCTATGCAGCCTTCAGTAAGCAATTCCATCACAGGTGCAGGAACACAAACAGCAAAGAAGACATTTTATTCTGTTACCCAGTATTGCCCTGCATTAGTTAAACAATAATTGAATAGTTATGTTTTGTCTTGAACCAGAACCTATAAGCAAGAAAGGAATAAAAGAAAAAAGAAAGAAAAGAATTCCCATATAGTGGTGAAAACTTTGAAACAATGGTGTTAAGGCAGGTATCAATTCCCTCATTCATGGCAGCTGCAGGTTCATTGGAACACTGCACTTTAGAGAATAAAACCATCAAAATTGCTATTTGATTTTCCAGCAGCCAAACAATGCAGATTGAGAAAAGGTCAGGATTTTCTTCAGTGAGTGGGAGTGAGTACCAGCAATGGTGGGAGTACTAGGAACAAAAGAGGCCACAGATAGTCACATTATTGATACTCTGGCTCCATCGACTCACTATTCTTAGAGATTTTCAGTACATTGTGACAATACTCTGCCAGTAACTACAGCTGCAGAGAAATGTTCCCTTCCCATTCTTGCTTATCTGAGGGGGGAAGAAGAAATCAATGCAACACAATGACAGAATGATATCTGAGTGGACTAGCTTTGATTTTTAGTCATTGAGGTCATCCAAGACATTCACAAGCTGACAGGAAATACAATAGGCTGCTTTGACAGACAGACAAAGGATTTAAGTCTATTGCTCATGTAAGGCAATACAGAACATGCAATTTTTTGTCCATCTTCTATAAATACACTGATGAGCAGTGTGTTGACTTAATCTGAATATTGTTAAAACTCCCTGTTCCCTGTGCTACCCTCTTGAGACTTTACCGTGGAACCAGAGTCAAATCACCATAATCAAACCATCTCAGGCTTTTCAAAACACTGATGAACCTATTCAAATGCTCAGCAGAAATGGAACACTGAAAGCCCTCTTTAATATAGATTTAAAGAAAAAAAAAGGACAACTAAACGCCATGAAAGATAGAATACTAAAATTTTCTGAGAAAGGTTTGGTAAGAGTCAAGGTAAATTTGGGAAATGAACAGGGGTATTCCTAACAAAAAGACTTTGCTCCCCCTGTTTCCTTCAAATAGAGGAACTCAGAGAGAGGGATGCCATTTACTGATCAGAGGACAAGAAAGAGGATATCTGTAAGACCCAACCTACAAGATTTCTACTGACAGATTGGTGTAGCAGATTGAACTACTGAACTACCTTGCCTAGACTAAATGTCAGGCTGAGGAAACCTTTTATTTTTCTCATTTTATTATGTTAGTTGGAATTGTTCTCTCATTATCAATGTTTTAGGGAAACTGCTTCCTGACTTTTCCTGTTTTTTTAATTCTTTAAGACACTGCAAGTGTTTAGATTAGGTCTCACTCTTCAACTCTAACTAATTAGCTATTTAGAGAAAAACAACTGAGTGCTTTTGAGGACCAGTATAGATGTCATGTAAAAAAGGAGCAGGAGCAACACAAAGGATAAAGAACATGACAGACTGCCAGTGTGGAACAGAAGGAAAGATTAAAAAAGGAAAGAAAACAAAAACAACAAGGACAACAAAAAGAACAAGAAGGAAAAAAAATGAGGAAGGGGTGAGGGGAAGACAGAAGGGGAATTAAACACATTTACCCTGGCTTGTGGGGAAAAAAAAAGGGAAAAAGACCTATGGAAAATAGGAAAGGAATGGGGAAAAGCAAACATCCCTTCTGGAAAAGAAAAAAAGGATATCTGGTAGATGGAAGATCATATGCAGGGAAGCAGTAAATTTGAACAAAAGAACTACTGAAGCATGTGTAGCTTAGGCAAAAAGATTTGACTAGCATCCAGAAGTACCAGAATAACACAAACAAGCTACATATGACTCCTAAAACAATAATGGGCAGCTGTGAAATGTACATATAGATCTATGTTTGAACAAATTCATGTAATTTGTTCGTGTTTGTTTACCACCCCCCCCGCCCTTCTTCCCCTCCACCATTTCTCAACCCGTTTCCCTAAATAAATTGTAGCATATGGAACTCCCAAGACAAAAGCAGGATCGCAATTCCTATGAAATTTAGAAAGAAAAGAAACAGAATGTCAGCTCACATTTCCAGAACATTTTAAGTATACACAAATGGGATGTTCAGGTCCAGTTCATACACTTGTAATTCTATTCCCAGCTGTTGACCTAGTCCTCCTCTGGTCCACCCCAGACAAATACACTTTGGGAACTGATCCTAATTCTTCATGTCCATGGATTTGACCTGAGGACCTGTAACAAAACACTTGAGTGTCAGGATATCTGCCTCAAGTGCTGGTGACCCACCCCTGCCTTAACCTTTCAAGGATAAGGACTTGTAGGACTTCTGAACCACACTCTATCCAAAATAATCTGTTCTAGCTATTAACAGCTTTGTAAACACAAGCTTAACTGGTTTTGTCTACTGGGGCTTTTTATTATGTTCTATCCAGCAATTACTTTGTATCCTGTAAATTTTTCCCAAAGGGAAATTACTACTAAAATGCAACCTAAAAAGCCCCAGTGCTTCAATACATCAGATTTCTCTGCACATGATAAATAACTGCTCAAACTTTATCAACTAACCTATCTCTACCTGAGAAGCTGATGCTTCAAAAGGACTTCAGTTTATGCCTTATCTTTACATGGAAATATATAATGAATCATTTGGATATTCACTTGTGTATAAGTAGTGTTTCCTCTTTTATCTATTTTTCAATGTCATATACATACATTGACAAATGAAAAGAATCCTTGTTAACATTTCAGTAGAAGCCCGTGCTATTTTAGAAGCCCATACCATTGTTTTCTGAATACTATAGAACACATATCTTTAGATGAGGTAATAGATTTGTCTTCACTTAAACCTCCATACTAGTTAGAAGGGTTGTATCAGCTGAAACCACTGTGCTTTCTGGAACTTGCAGAAGATTGTTTGATTTAATTGCATTATCCACTTTTTTGCAGACAGACACCAATGAAATCATGTTGCCAGTACATCCAAGTAGCTTGAAAAAATACCAATGATGATTTAAAAACTGCTTGGTTCATAGTTTGTTTGTTTTGTTTGTTTGTCAGTTTTTTGTTTAGCTTTGAAGTTATTTGGGTTTTTTGCTTGTTTGGTTGGTTTGGGTTTTGGGTGTTTTTTGTTTGTTTGTTGTTGTTGAAAGCAACAAAATTCACTAGCAGGATAAGTCTTCTTAGTACTACAAAGTGGACTAAATTAATGGGGAAGGATACTGGTAATACCAAAATGTGAAAGAAAAGTAGGAGTTGGTCAATACCAACTTCATCTCGTCAAATGAGTATATATGGGGAAAGTACTTAATATTTCCTGATGGATTCATTTGAACAGAACTTTTTTTTCTTGTTTACAGATTAGGGAAGCACAGGTTAAATGCTGCTAATACATCATGTGATATTATATAACAGAAACACTTTTTGCCACACGGATTTACTACTACTATTATTATTGCTATATATAAAATCTATTGCAACTCCGCAGCCAAAAACTGCAATTTTTACCACAGCTGCTGAGAGATATGTTGTTCCTTTCATCTTACAAAAACAACTAATAACTTGTGAGGTTGATTAGCAGGAATCACAATGTGCTCGGAGTAAGGAAGCAATGTTTGCTGCTCAGCCCCCTTGCTGGTTGTTGGGCTGACTGGAACAAAAGAACTGACATTTTAGAAAAAAAGAAATCATATAACTTCTTTTAAAGAGTGACTAGACCTGGTAAAGAGATTAAATACATCTTGACTGTTGTAACTCTGGTTTCAGTTTCTTACTTTTAACCCATTTTTATTCTTTCCCAAAGAAAATGGGAATTATTAACTGAAGCCAGAGAGAATCAGTATCAACCCTTTTTCTCCCCTCTGAGCTCATGGGTGTTCTCAGACTCTGCACAGGAAGGACAGTGGCATTAGGACAGATGGACAGGCCCAGCTGTGGCTGGCAGCAGCCATCCCTCTGCAAGCCCTATTGAACAGCCAGCAGCAGAAAAGCCTCCTGTGTTAGACACTAATAAACCTGGTCTGTGTGCACTGCAGCCTCAGTGACAACCTGTAATAAGCATTGTTACTCCTGTGCACCAAGGATCTGAGAATTGCTGAAACTAACTCAAAGTGAAAGCGAGCGCTCTCACCTCGGCTGCTGTTTAACCAGCCAGCTCAAAGAGAGCCCAGCACTACAAATGTCCCTGTCACCACTGTGGGAAAAGTTACAGGCCAGAAATGAGCAGCACTGGCTGCTCCTGTATTTCAGCAGTCATCAAAAAAACCCAAAACCCAAAAAAAAAACCACACAACCAAAAAACAACAAAAAACACCCAACAAAAAAAACCAGCCCCTATAATAAGAAACCCATTCTGAAAAAACTTTAAACAGCTCTAGACTTTATGGTTTTCACCAGGAGAGTTCCATGCACTGGGAGGAGAAAAACTGTGATAAAGGAGCTGTGGCCAACAGTGAAGCTGGCTTGCCAGGACAGAAGGGTGTATGTTCCTGGGGTTTTTGTGTTTTTTAAAGAGAGGTCAGCATTTAGCTAATCAGCAGGCTGTTTCAGAATAAGCTGTGACTGAGGCACTGCATGGGAAGTATTACTAGAACAGATATTAATTACAAGAAATAAAAAAGTCAAGGTTATGTAACTAGGTAAAATTACCCACAATTTTCATATTTATAACCTTTATGAAACTACACAGGTATTTTTGCTTTGTTCAGAAAAAAAAAGCACATAAATGCTTATGGCTAGACTGTGTCCTTACTTAGCTGGAGATTTTTACCATCTAGGTTACTATTTTTGTTCAGAATGAGCAATAGAGGACAGGAGACTAAGGACAGTAATGTTAACTCATGAGCCAGCCAGAGTAGAACACATCAAAAACAGGAAATAGAACCCCACAAACTTTCTGAATTATAGATTTTCAGCTAATAACAAATTAAGTTGAAAGAAGCATCAGGATTTAAAACAGGTAATCAGAGTCTAAAACGTGACTTTAGTATCTAGTGCTTCACACAACCTTCTGATGTGAAAATGAAATTGCTGTTCTGTTTTCAGCAAATGCCACCTAGTGATGCATAGTTGCAAAGCTTTGAATTGCTTTGATTTTTATGTATATTGTCCCAGGTTTTCTGATTTGCTCCTATGGAAAAAAAAAATCAGGCAAATGCTTTACATGCTCACAGACTCTCAGAATTCATATCACACACATGCAGAACACAGAAGAGGATGGGTTAACCACATGTGAGGGACCAACATTTGTTACAGTTTGTATTAAAATATTCATTGCAAACAACCATGCTAAGTACACTGTGGTAGCTAGCACTGCTCTCTACTATTTCAAGTTCTTTCTTTGTTCCTCTGTTAAAAGCAGTTAGAGAACAGGCTGTTCTAGTCTGCTTGACTGACTGCTGTTACTTTATTTCATCTGACCCAATTAGTGTCTGAGTTAATTAGGAGGACCTGCCACTGGGACATCAGAGAATGTATCAGAGAAGTTTGCAATCGATGAGACCAAGGTGTTAATATGCAATTGTTTACAATACACAGACCCTGTTCTTAGGGTGAAGATACTGTCATTATAAAGCTGACAGCATCAACTAGTCCACAGCCAGAATTCATTTTCTTATACAACATTTGAGAAACTTTGAAAGAAAAGAACACATGCCTGTAAGAACAGCTGTGTAAACTAAAGGTAAATGAACTGTTTTCCGCTCCTGCTTCACTTCATCTGAAGTAGACAAAGTAATGATGAATATATTTAAACTATAGTTGTGATTTATTTAATTCAGAAAGAATTATTGCAGATTTCATGCTGTCGAGTCTCTTGGCATCCTTTCACCACTCCCAAGCATCCTCCGCTTTCCAAGGATAGAAAAGAAAGGAAAAACAAAGAGTAACGTCCTTATTGATAATGAAAATTGTGGGGGGAAGCCAATAGAATAGGATTTAATTCCCCTATACCCTTTCCCCTTTTGCAGCTACTTTGTTCTGTTTCTAGTGGTTTAATTGTACAAGTGACTGAAGGATCTTAAATTTTGAGAAATACACATATTAGGATCTGAGTGTTTGGCATACTAAACATGATTCTCCAGTATTACCTCATATTTGGAAAAACTCCAACTGTAAAGGTGAAGGCTAATTCAAACTAGATATAGGTCTAAATACCAGCACTTCACAGAAAATCAGGATTACAAAGAATGCTAAATGTGTATCCCCTACACCCTATAAGGGCAAACATTCCTGAAAAGAAAAAGAGAGTAATTGAATTTCTAGACAGCTAAATAGCAACACCTTTCAAGCAGCCACAATGCTTATTGCAGACTGTTCTTCCTTCAGTTTCTTTCTGAGGCTTCTGCTTTTCATTTAACAGCTTTATTTGGAAAGTGACTGTTCAGTTCTCACACAAAGCAAAAACATTCAAATTGGAAGAATGGGGGAGGTGTTTGTCTCTTTTCCCTCTAAGACGGTGAAAAATGAGAGCACAATAGAAATGAGTTTTAGACTTCATCACAAAGATGGTGACAACTGTTACAAAGATTTTTTAGAATTTTTAAGGCAAAATGTATTAAAGTTAGAACTCAGCAATGTGCCCAAAGCCACCGATAGTTCAAATTATGCTTTACCCAGCAACCAGTGGGGAAAAAAGCCATCTTTATAGAGAACAGGCATTATAAGCTGTAGAAATCACATGGCTGAAGACAAGAGAAGCATTTAAGGTGAGGTACCATCCTTGTCTGTCAGATTACACAGCAGCATTGGCTTCTGGTGCAGTCTGTGTCTCACTGGGAGGGGCAGCCTGTGACACCCAGAGGAAATTGCAGATGTGCTTCTTCTTAAGCACTCAGGCATTGGTCCTGCTCAGGAACATTTTATTACCATGGTAACACTAAAACAACATACTTTGCTATGTGTTGTTAAAGATATGGTAACAACTTTGCATAAGGTTCTCAGATTATTTTTAAACTGTCTACAGAACTAACGGAAATTAGGTAGAAATCCTGTCCAAAAATTCATCTGTCTGACATTAGAGCACTGGCATTTGTTAAAACTGAATATTCAGTTTGGGGATGAACACATTTTTCATCCACACACGTGGACAAAACTCAACATCTTAAATTTATCTTGGGAGAGTGGAGTAGAAAGAATTGGTGAAAATAAAATGGACAGGGACACTAAGACAGCAAGGAAGAAAGAGGATATACATAATTACCTTATCGATATTTTGAGGTACTTTTTTCACTCTGGGATAAAGGGGAAAGTGAAAGGAGGAGCAATTTTTAGAATGATAACATCATTATATTTTTTAACATGTCCCTGAAATTCTTGTTCCACTTCAGAATATTTGAAGCACTAGTGAAATATTTATTGAAATTAGATTTAATGAGTACTGTTCATCTTCTCATTAAGTGGGCATTGTCTGAGCAAGTTGGAAGAATATTTGCAATAACAAATTGTATTTAAATCCTGGCAGATTTCATGCCCTCCCAGCTGAAAGTAGGACTTTCTGGCTGTACCAGACAAGAACATTTTAGATAACTAATACATTTGCTGCCTGTATGTATTCTGTACATTGACCAGTGGTTTTTTTCACTGCCTACATCATTCAGAACTGCTTGCAATGAAGGATTTCATATCTATAACATTAAGTGAAGATTAAGAAATATTAGTATTGATGCTAGGACAGTTACCTATTATAAACATCGATTTTTATTTCAACTCAGTGCCAACTCATCAGCTCTACTGAGAGGAGCTGTGTTTCCTTAATATAGATTCAGTACAGAAAAAGAAGAAAAACATCTATTTGTCATTCTTTTTACAGCTGTTCTTTTCCAGTCTAGACAACTCAAGGCAAGTGTGACATTTCACAAGATCATAAACTACATTGAAGAAACATACTGTCACTCTATACTGATGTTTTTGCAACAGTAAAGAAGAGTAATTTTCTTTGTAGCCTAATGCTTTCTAGAGGCACCCTAATCAATCCGCAGACATATTTTGATCACATTCATCCTAATAGAGAAACAGAGTGAATAGATATTGGAATTTCAGTCTGGGCTTCTATCCTGGAGGATGAACAAAAGACCAATTGAAAATATTCCACATAGAAAACTCATAAGCCATCAGAGGAAGGGAAAGAAGGAAAAATACGTTAAAAAGAATGTTAAAATGTATGGATAACTTACTGGGAGAGGAAAGCAAAGAAGTGAGGATTCAGCTGAAAGAACTATTGATAAAATCTCTCCCAACAAAGCTGAAACTATTACACTGTGGCTTTGACAGCTACTAAAAACCTGTACATGAACCAAGGGAAATTCACTGAAATTAGAGCATGATGGTTTAGAATGAATCAAAAAGTGTTATACACATGAATTCTCAGGAAGTTCAGATAGCACTCTGCAAAACAGTTCAATGGGAACACAATAGAGAACATATACCCTCTTTCCCTGCTTAAATCAGGTATAATTCATATTTTCAACATATATCCTCTTTAATTTATTAATAATACATCTTCTTTGCACACACTTCAGCTTCTTTAATGTTTTCACACTCCATAATTTGAATCTGGCTACCTGCTCACTCTATGGTTGACAGTTACACTGTAGAATTCCTGAGCATATAAAATCCTTGGGACTAATGTGTAAAAGGATAAAAGGGGGTTTATAAAGATTAATAGTGGGAAGGCATTCAGATGGATCTGAGCACAGGTATCCTGAGGCAGTGTTTAGCTTCATTAACAACTAATTACTGATATGCAGATGCTGAGATGAGCTCAGCTGGTCAGAGTGTGGTGCTAATAACGCCCAACATTGTGGGTCCAGCCAAGAGCTGGACTTGATGATCATTGTGGGCCCCCTCCAACTCAAAATATTGTGTGAATCTCATGCTGGCATCTACCATCGATGATCCAATGCATCTTTAAGCTAATTCAGTGAGCATGAGGATCAAGAAAACCAGAATGACTACATTATTCTGCTCCTTATACGCAGCTCACAAACAAATATTCTTTGGCCGACACAAAGAACCAAAAAGAAAGTTATTTCCAAGAATTTTGAGAAGTGAGGAATGAGTTGGCTACTCCTCTAGCCAACACCTCACAACTAACTTAGCAACCACATAAATAGTGTCTATGTTATTTTGGTATTTCTACATTGCTAATTGTCAGGCATTCTTCATCAGCATCATCAGCTTGATGACAATGACACACAGAGGTTAAATCATTTGGATATCTGATTAGCTGTCAGAAACAATGATTCTTTGACATTCAGGCTCCACCTAACATCACAGCAGGACCCAAAGGGTTTGCATCGAAATACCAGTTTTGGAAATTAAAAATACTGCCATTCTTATAATGAAAGAACTTGAAAATCATGCAGCAGGCAGCTACATTAATAAAAGTAACATGCAAACAATTTACAATTAATCCAGAACAACTTACAAAGGTCAGATTGGCATGACTGTGACATTTCAAGCAATGTAAATGGAAGTCTTAAAATTTTCCATGCTTCTATTTCACAGTCACAGTAATAAGGAAATTGAATGAATTTCAGGTCTTTGACATGTTTCCTCTATTGACAATTAGGTCTTGAATAGAAAATAACTTTGGTAATACACAATTCTCCATAATAAATTGTTTAACAGCTAAGGAGATCATTATGCATTAAAAAAAAGTCATTCTTTTAAAATTATTTCTGTTCCAACTGTAGTTAAATGCAATACTCAAGGACATGAAGAAAGCTTAAGATAGCTTCTAAACTCTGTTTGTTTATATAATCAGGCATGCAGATAGTAATTAATAGAATATAATGCAGATATTTTTCCCCTGCTAGGTTTTACCCATGGTAAGAAACTACCCAAAACAGACTGATTGGATACTGGCTTTTTGGACTAAGCAAAGTTAGCCTGACTACATACTCAATTTAATTAACATTTCCTATTTCACCATGAAGCTAGGTCATGAGAAAACAATTTTCAGTGCTAACAGCAAATACATTGAATTAACTACTCAGTGAGATAGAGAAAGAAGCATGATAAAGAAGCAATATGAAGACAAAATTTTTAAAACTGACAATAATGTGGCTTAAGTTATCTTCAAGAAGAAGCAACTATTTACACAGCAAAAAAGAATTAGGTTAGTAATTGGAGACAGGACAATATGGAAGGACAATATGCACTTCTTTCTATACAAGTGCATTCACACTGTAACTATACTAGATGGATACTAGTCAGAGAAATTCATGCTCTTTGCTTCATATATTTGAGCATTTTTCACTGTTATCTTTGGTTTGTACAACATAAACCTCACACAAAATATGCAACATTCAACCAGCCAATAAGAAAGGTTATCATCAGGACTTATATATTTAAAAAATTGAAAAAGGTTATAGTCTCAGAAACAGTTAAGTCATCTTCCTTTGGTTGTTGATTTATTTAAATGCACTCAATTTAAGGTGAGCATTTAAGGGTCTGCTGGTTTTTTATTTTAAAACAGAACAGATGTACACCTACTTTTCAATTTACTGCACTGTCAAGATATTCCCCACAGCACTCCTTGTAGTACAGGACTCCGCTAGAACAGAGAGGAACCTACTTTATATTTCAACTTTGAAGAATATAAATAAAATAATACTGCACGTACATGGAAAAAAAAGTAAAAAGAAGAAGAAAAAGAAAGTACTTTCCTATTTCACAGACATTGGGCAGACATGTCACCATCCTGGCTGGAAGGAGGTGAAAAATCAGTGTCATTGCTTGAAATGATGCATGTTACTGGATTATTCTCATTAGTGAGGATTACAGTTTTGGCAGTCTAAGCAATGTAGATTGAAATAACTGCAACAAGTATAATGCCAACACTAAAAAATAAGTAAATTATGGAATTATAGCCCTTTACCAGCCTGTAAAGCTTAATAGCTTTCCAAGATATTATTTTAATTTATATTTTCCATAGAACTTCACATCTTTGAAAATGTTGCTATTCTAAGGAACACATAGTTACTATGATTGCAGTGAAAGTAGCAGATCAAAACCCTCAAAAGTTGGCTTTGATTTTTCCTACAAGCCTTGTCAGAAACATAAGCATTCTACAAGTTTTAGAATTGAGATTAGATATTACTCTTCAGAATTAATTATTTTAATATTAAATGTTTCTTTAGAGAATTAATTATTACCGCAAAAAGCATTTAAGGTATTAAAATTCTGCGCACTTACAATTGTACTGTTATAAAAAGATGAATTAATATTTATACTAGAACATTGAAATTCAGCTACAAATCTGATCGGTAATCTTTCTATACACATTCAGAGGACCATAAAAACAAAGATATCAATAGGGTGATTCAGAAGCAACTGAAAAAAATCATCATGAGGTACTTTTCAAACGCATCCATATTTTAATTTTGCAGTATTTGTATTGAAGTGAAATGTATCTTAAGACTATCCAAAGCACCAATTCAAGCACAGAGGCATACACATATATATTCAAGGGTACCCATGGTTAAAGTACTGAAGTTTTTGCATTGTGTTCTGTCCTTCAGATAAATCAGAGGTCTGCAACTGCTTGGCTGTGATAGAAGCAAAATATTCACCCATACAATGTTAACTTGAGCAAGTGTTCAAACAGCCATATCTCTACAGCACTGGTACATTAACACAGCTTTCCATATAATTCTGAAAGATGGCACATACATCCAGTGATGTTTGATGACATTTCTTAAAGGGTTCAAGCAAGTGTTCACCTCACTTCTAAGCATTCCTGGACATCATTTTCAGTTCTAATGGCACTAAAGTGAGCATTAAATCTGGTTCTTGTTCCTTAATTCATTATTTATTCCAGGAACATAAACTTTAAGGTATATGTGTAAGCAGCTCTTTTTAACTTCCATAGCCGGTATTTGACTGCAGCTGGGTTTTGGGTTTTGTTTTTTTTTTTTTTTTTTCCAATGCTATTACTAGCTGTCATCTTCACTTTACAAACTGCAATTAGGCCTGGTGATTAAAATGCATTAACTACATTTCTGAGAGCTGCTATATGTAACAAAGACCATAGACTGTGTGTGTTCTTCCTATCCCTGACTATTTTTTGGCAAACTACCATCCTCAAACATTGACATTAAGTGTTGCCTCTACATTTCTCTGCAAAATGTATACACAAGGTATAGGCGGCCTGTAATGAAACAGTCGTCTCCGAACAAATATTTAAAGTAACAAGTCCAACCAATCAGAACTTTTGAGTTACTTCACAAATGTAGTTACTGTAGAATTTTTTTTAATCTGACCATTTATCTGAATGCTGAAAATGCCTGAATGTGTTAAGCATATATTGTGTTATACATATACACATTTTATGTATTCAAACTCCACCACACTTCAAGACAGAGCCTCTTGCTCTGTATGTTGCACCTTACTAAAATTCCAGTGTTCCTGCAAGAAGCCAGGAACTGCCACCTCTGCCACTTCTGTGTCTGCAAACACAATGGTTCAAAAAGTCTCACCAGCCAAAAATTGTTCCAGATATATTCTGCACCACAGCTGATACTCAAGGACCCAAAACAAGTCCACCCAATTTTTCCTCTACAAGGTGGGCTGGCATGCTGACCTCCCTGCTGCCCAACTCCCATAAACCTGTATCTACCCAGAAAAGATGCCAATAGAATACAGAGTGCTCCAAAATTGCACCAATGATGGCATGGAGATTTACAAACAAGCCATTAAATGAAGATAATATGGACAGAGATATGCTAAGCACTCTTCAGAATGCATTTACATGCAAGTTGAGCTAACTGAAATGCTTGAGGAAGGCCTAGACTCTAGATTAGGTATGATGCCCCTCCTCCCAAATTAAAATTAGTGATGTCTTCCCCCTTACTACTGCAGATGAAGCAAGGAACAGCCTGGATATCAGAGCTTCATCACAGCCACTTATCCCCATCTGAAGAAGTGAAAAATTCTTTTTGCATTGATGGGAGACGTACGTAAATTAAGGATTTTTAATTTGTGGGTCCTTTTTGCCTTTGTTTTGGTTTTGATTTTTATAACTTATAATAATAGGTAAGGAAAGGACATTTTATTCTTAATTTACATGAAGAGTTATTAACATAGTTGTTAACAAGACTGTGTAAGGCTGTGGTTGTTCAATAATTAAATAGATGGAAATATCCTGAGTCAAAGGGCAAATCCATCTATAGAATTGCAATCAAGGAAAAGAATTGCTGAAAATACAATTTGTTCTTCTATAACAAGTAAGAAAACCTTATATTGATTCAAATTTTATCTCTCTACTGGATAGAGTACCATTGTTACATTTAATTAATACAATGAAATTTCCTAGTCTATTCTACTAGTTGTTTACTACAGTTAGAATGAAGTTAAATAAGTGTTTAACTCCTTACAAAATTTAAAATGAAAACTGAGCAGTAATGACATTTCTTGACATCACAAAGCATTTTTTCATTTATTTTTGATACTTCCTTTTTTTCTGTAATATTTATCTTCCTAACTAGCAGAGAAGCGACACACTTAATTCTGATATACCTCATATACTATTAGTTACCAAAGGCAACAATTATTATTTATTGATCCCATTAAAACAGACGCAACTAAACTTCCAGTATCACTGTCCTAGTCTCCCTACTAATAAACCCATAAAACAGGACAAAATTTTCTAATGAGATAAGAGCACTCTTGCTTTCTCTGCAAGAAGTGCAAACTAATAAGACTCAAGAGTCGCTGCCCAACAGAACAAAAATAACTTCTGTATGTTAAGAATTTGTGCATACGTATTACCTATTATTAAATGAAAAATTACATATTACTACCATCAAAGGCCCTTTTCTCAAGGGCCTTTGATGGTAGTAATACGTTACAAAGTGCACTGATATACACACTGAGGAGATGTGCAAGAAAGCAATTTTCTCGTGTGTGTGTATGTTTATGCATGTTCCAGGACAGAGAGAAAGAAGAGCTCATGGTCTAATCCAGTTTGCCACATCCATACCACCAACCTGACCCTCTCTAAGCCGTGTGTGCCAGACTTCACTGCAGTCCAGCTTAGTCAAGTTTATCTCTGCGTGCATTAAGGGTTCAGATGAGACAAAACTCTCTTCACAGGAGGATCTTCCTGCAGCACAGCCAAGATATAAGCAAGAGGAGCAGGGGGACAAAAGCTGTGACTTAGCTCTTGCTTTGCTCTCCAAGGATTTCTTTTTTCCTTTGAGGTGGCTGAAAGGAAGACACCATTCCCTAAGCATCCAGGAATAACTTTGTCTTTGGTTCACAAGAGTTTGTTTTGCTTGCAACATTAGTGGTAAAGAAAAGTAAGCCAGGACCATTCACAATCAATCGACAAACAGAAAACTGCCCAAGATCCCAAGATCCGTAAGTGGCCTAATACTTCTTTGATATGCCACTAGATAACATATCAATGAACAGTTGAATGCTAATTGCTTAGGTATCTGTCATGGGAAAACAAGTCCTGTCACTATTCATTCCATTTCAAAAGTCCAATTTGATGAAATATTTGTACTGTTAGTTTTTAGGCTCTCAAGCGTTATCGTTGCAAATGCTCCTGATGGAGAGTAAGGTAAACCCCTCTAGTTTTGTTTCTTCTGTATGTGTAAAGCTCTAACTGAATTCTACAGCTTAAAATGTAGCCCTGAAAACATAATTGGAAATATATATTAATGGTGCATAAGTCAAAATTTACTTTGAGATGAGGAATTAGCACTCGGAATTTCAAAATAAGAATTGAGAACTACAAATATTTGTAAATCCTCAATGTGTTAATAATTATTCACTGAAATTTCAGTAATTGTGGATGATGACTGTGTTGAAAAATTTTGTAATCTGTTCATAAACAAAGGCCTCCAAGAGCTAAGAACAGAATTTTAAGCAGACATATACAATTTAACAGTGCCAAAAATAGTAACTTTTTAACCAATCACTTACTAAATAGCTACTTCTCCTAAACATAAAGCAATCCCATTACTTCAGCCTATATAGACCTCAATTTTGAAGTGGATATAGACTTTATTGAGGTCTTCTTTTGTCTAACTTTGTTTTCAACACATCTGAAATCATCTCACCGAAACGAAGAGAAGAAATTTAGTTCATACCTGTACAGAAAGACAACAGAATTTAGCTTCTCATGTTAAAATTTGTCATACAATACCTTCAAAAATTAAGAGCTATGATAGTGATTAATTTGCTGCACTGATTTACAACAGCAACATGCAGATATAATCCGCCAGTATCGCTTACACAATGCATCATCAATAAACAAAATGACATTAAAATAAAATAGACTGAGAATTATGAAGTTACTCAGCCATCTGTGCTTTTTGGACTGCAGGCTTTCAGCAATATTTAAAACAGGCTAGTTAATACACATTCCTACATATTATGAGAAGTGGTGCTTGAGGGGTTTCTCAGACTAAAGTATGTTATTTTATTAAAGAAGTTTTTGCATGAGAAGCAACTATTCCACTAAATTACATATACAAAATTAAACCATTTTACAAAGCAATCTAAGCTTACATATAAGATGGACGCTGAAAGGAAAAGGCTTAGAATAAAATATTGGTTGGAGCATCTCTGGAAACTTCTAATTTATTTAGCAGGTTTGTATTTCCCATCAGCATATATGACATTTCTCAGAGTAATGTCTTTCAGCTTCAAGAATTTGAACCTAGTTAAATTTCTGTGTCTTTTCATAACTGAGGTTATTATTATTAGCATAAAAAGGTAAGAATTAGGGTTAAACTTACTTCATATAATTTGAATAAATACTAAAGAGTCAGTTTATGTGGTAGAATAACCACAGTTATGTGGTAGAATGACTTTTCAAATAGAAATCTGCAGTTAAAATTGAATGAATAATTTAGTGTATTAAAACCAGAAATAAATATAAAATAGAAAAGTTTTTAATGTCACTGGCATCTCTTTGGACATATTTCCAGGAAGATTTAAATTCCTCAAAAGTTTTTTTCCCCCACTTAATGTTTTTAATTCAGACAACTTTGTTAGACAAAATCTCTAGATGACATGTATTTCTTTTCAGTGTTCTAAAATTAGAGTTAATATAGTTTATTGTATGGATTTTAGGGGTACCTTAGAAAATACATAGGGAGAGCTATTCTGAGGGCTCTCAGATGGTCTCAAGCTCTGGCTGCCTGCAGGAATCCAGACATGGAAAAAAAAAAGGCTCAACAGCAAAAAAAGCCCAGATTTATTTTCGCCTCACCTTGGTGTTACTTGTACTCTACAAATACATGTGAGACACTCTGATTTGATGATCATTATAGGAGCCAGTGAATGCTCTCTGCTCACTTCAAATCCGGAAGGACAGAAGGAAACTGGAGGGGCCAGAGGGAAATCCTGGCTCAGCCAGGACACAAGTGCCTCCAGATCAGCCCACCTGGACCAGTGGCACAGGCACCTCACTCCAGACCCAGAAGATGGCCCTCAGGTCAGATGATTCCACAAAGCAAAGCCAGTTTTTAAAGAAATGCTCCCAAATAAAACAAGGGTTTGCTCATGTCAAAAATAAGCCCATGCACAGTGTCCATATTTCTGCAAGGATTTTTTTGTACATTCTCATAAATTCTTTCTTAAAGCTTTCTCCAGGGCAAGTCCATGTTTTTTTCAAAATCCATGGTTTGGGACTAACCAAGATTAGGGGGAGCTACATTTTCACACACAATTTAACATAATTTCATAAATCTGTAATTTGCAATATCACAATTTCCCACTTTGTGTTATCCCCCAATAGATAAACACAAAAGGAATTCCTGAAAATGAAGAGCAACCAGGCAGGAAGATTTCACAGATGTCTTCTGTTGCTCATTATACAAAAACTTAGAATGCTCATATCTCATAGGTCAAGAAATGGAAAACATTTAAAAGGAGAGGAAAAAAGGCCTGGAAAACCAGATTTCTTTTGCTGTCTGTAACCCTTTTTTCCCAGCAATTCATGACTATACATGCTAAAATTATGCATGTTTAGCATGTGTATTGCCATAGCATCCTCTCTCTGGTTCTTAGCTTTCTTTTGCAGGGCTCTGTCAGAATACGCTAAATAATTATCATCCCTTTTTTACACCATTCCCAAAGTGCTTCCTTTTCCAGGCCTAATTAGTCCTGATATTCAATGCAATTAGTTGGATTTAGAAATTTTCTATGAAAAAAGGTTGTTCTACAGCTTCTCATCAGCTTATTTCAGGGAAGATTTGATTGATGGTTAAATATCAACAACATATTTGAAGTTCTCCAAAGTTATATCTAAAAAATTAAAATACCATGAAATTAAACAACCAGGTGGAATATAATTCAGTCTGATTTATTGTTATTGGAAAGGGGGAAAACCCCCCTAAAAAGCTAGGTTAAAGTCCTGTAAAATCCGACTTTTCCAAGAGAGTAAAACATCAGATATAAGGTCAGAATAAAAGCATTAATTTGAGTAAAGTAACCTATTCCTATATAGGTAAATAGAAAATTTACCTATAGAGGAATAGATTACTAAATACAAAAGCTGCACACATTAGATTTCAAGGATAACACCAAATTACTTATAATAGAAAAAAAAAAAGTTGATAGGTTTGTCTTTTTTTTTTTTTCTTTGAATTACTGAAAAAAGAAAAAGAGCTCTAGAGTTTCTGGCTTACCTTTATTTTTTTAATGGTTAGGACAAATTTAATTTATTTATGTGTTAATCAAGTTTCCAGTGCCTTTACGCAACTGAGAATTTTACACTGAAATATGAGCTCTGAAGTTGAGAAAGTTAATTGGTTTCACTGATGAAAATAAGCCACTACCTCTGTGACCAACCTGACCTGGTTTGGAGCTCTCCCTTGTAATAAAAGAGAACTTGTAGTGATAGAAATTAGCTTTGTTATCCACTCAAAGTCTCCAGCCAAAACATGACATCCTAACGGCCAATTATAGCTCCACACCTGCTGTTGGGAGGAGGACCTCGTTAATACTTAATTTGAAGAACAGCCACTTTAATGTTTTCTGAGAAATGAGGAATAGCTGAGTAGCCACTTCACCAAGCTGGATAACCCCCAGGAAGCCTTTTCCAGGGCTGGCCACAGAAGTCAGGGAAAGAGGAATGATAGTTTTGCCATCTACGGAAAGACGCTTGAAATCCAGCTTTGTGTAGTTTTTACATAAAACCAAAAGTAGCAGTTGCAGCATCTTTTCCCTCTGGTTATCCAGAATATGCCCAGCCTAAAGACTCTCTCAAAATCCTTATTATCTACATGCTAATAGACACATTTAGAAAGAAATGAAGACAAAACCCAACATAGAGTCTTTCTGTAGACTACTGATTTAATCAACTTTATTCCCAGTAATTTTTGCTCAGGATAAAGTAACACTAACTATAAAACCAGACTGAACAAAGTTGGTTTCTTGAAAACACCGAACTGAAGAACAGGAAGGGATGCACAGCAAAGTTACACAACACTGAAAAGCTCACAATTATGTCACCAGCAAGATGCCTTACTAACACCTTCCAAGTGTCTTAGTTGTATAAATAATAAAGTAGGTTCACCACATACAAGTAATTTTTGTCAAAGAGTGCATGAAATATAAAGAAAGATAAGGCTGAAAGTGCTTGCAATATTTCAGAGCAGCTGTTTACAACTCACGTTTTAACATCAATCAGCAAGCTTGACTACAAATACTATCTACCCATCCCACTGCATGAGATACAAGATATAAGAGATATACAGTTCAAATATCTTTTTGCACTCATCCTCTTCAATATCCTGCATGACAATGCGCTTCTCATGCTGGAAATTATCATGGGGTGATAAAGAGTGGTGCAGAAGACTAACAAGACCAAAAGTCTGGATATAATAATTTGCACCCAAAAGCAGCCTAAAAGATTGCTTACAAAAATCCTCCAACTCATGTGAAACTAAGAATAACTGTAATAGAATATTATTATATTATAGAAAATGAAAAAAGAGGTCACAACATCTGAATTCTTTCTGCCACAATAGAGTACAAGTTAAGCCATTTAATTTCTGCATTTCAGTTACTGTATCCAACCCAAAGCCAATGGTTTTAGTCTTGATTTATTAGTCATTATGAAGGAGATTAAGATTCTCCTTTGTAAAGCTATAAAGGCATCCAAATTATGACTGATTTGAACAGGGTTGATTATATAAGACCTATTTAGGAGTCAGTGACACTGTCATGAGGGCTCCATTCTACCCTTTTATCAAACTCAGTCCAGTCAGGCTAAAATTTCTATAATTGTGTTTTTACACCTAGTATTAAAAATTATAGGTAAGAATGGCTTTGAGAGTTAGGCTAGAGAAAAGATTTACTCCTATCAGAAATATTAATCATTTAGCTATTTTCTTGGGAGGTATCTCAACATGTACTTGGAGTTGCAGGCAAATTCAGTATTCCTGGTTTGGAACATATCCATTCTAGTCCCTGTGAGATGAGTGAGAGAAAGAAAATATCTGTAATGGGAGAAGCTGCAGTCATTAGAAGAAGCTGACAACTGTATTTCAGTGCTATGCATGTGGCAGAGCACCAGGGAGAGGTCAGAAAAGAACTTTTCCCTTTTTCTTAACTTTTATTGACTTTTATTGCAGTGAGCACAAAAAGTGAACCCCCTGTCCTTATGCTATGTCCCTCACCCAGCACTTCCTTCACTAAGTGTGCAATAAGAAGTAACCTTCTTATTTATATTTTTTTTCCACCCTCCCCTGCAAAAAAAATTTAAAAACCAACAAAAAAAAACCTTCCACAAAACCACACGAGTTTTCATTTTATGTTTGATGAAAATCCATGGAAGAGAAACTAGATGTCCTAGAGCAAGAACCTGAAGAGCAGAACCCAGACTAGTGAGCTGTTGGACATGAAGGCAGACCACCAGGAGGGGCTTGAGGGTGGAATGGGGAAGCAAAGCAAAATCAGAGAGAGAAGCGAGGTCAGGCATAGATCACAGATCTCCTCATGCCCCAAATTTCACTGTTCCTGCATTGTCAAATGTCTGAAAAAAAAAAAAAAAATCCTCAGGGCTATCTTGAGCCCATTAGTCTATTGAGAGAATGCCAAATTTCTATTAATTTAACCCCACTGGCAAAGATTACATGCACTAATGGTAACACACAAAGACACATACCCGCACCACATCTACCACAAAATTATGCCCTAAAAACCTTCGAAGTCACAGCAGTAATTGGTCTGAAAAACTGATTACAGCTGCCTTTCAGATGGATCCCAAATTTAACATGTAATTCTAACTTTGGTAGTTCTGTCAAATGGAGATGTAAATGCCTTTGTAGGCAGCATGAAAAACAGGCTGCCCTGGGTTTGTGAAACTCTGAGATTACATGGGAATGAGAACCAGGATGTCACTGCGCACTTGAAAGCCACAGAGAAAGGCACAATAGCAATGGGAAAAAGGAACAGTTTCATGAGTATCATCAAATGTAGCATTTCCTAGTTGTTGACATCACAAGTTCGAGATAATTTCATGCTCATTTCTACAAGAAATACCAGATGTCTCACAATACATAATAGACTTCACATTTGGAGTATCTTCCTAATTTAACCTCTACTATTCAAGTGCAGATTTTCTTGAATTTTCACATTAAGGAGAGACTTTACAGAAGAAAAAGTTGCCATAGAGATGCACACACTCCTTTCCAATCATCTCAAATATAGTTAGACACAATTAATTATTCAGTTCACCACAGAACATTTATACTTTTATATGAAATATTCCAGGGTGAGAGGTATTTTTCAAGTCTGTAAAAAAAAGAACTTCAAATAGTAGTAAATGGTCTGAGAAAAAAAAAAAAAAGTTAAAATCATGAACAGAAATAATTCTGTTCAAAAATTAGGTAAAATAACAAGCAGTTAGGGCTCCTTTTCAGATAATTTGCCATTTCCTTATCACTCTCACAGATGCAAAAGGTTTTGGAAGAAAAGGAGTAGTTAGTCATTTACTTTGAATGTCTACAAGGAACAAAACCCTGTGGTGGTTCACATGTATGCTTATTGAAAGGTTATACCAATTTCTTTTTAAGAGATGATATAAAAGTAAAGACTAATATTGGAACACTTCTTAATGGGAGTGAAAGCAGCAAAATACTGATGAAAAGAATCTGGAGCTGTCATGCACAATGCAATCCTCTTGACTGGCAGCTGTGGCTTGGCAATACTGAGACCTTGTGCTATTTGATTAAAACAACATCAAAATGGAAACATCTCTTCAAATTAGAGGTCAGAGACATCAGTCTGTTTTTTCTGCAGTTGTCAGAAGTGATACAGGGTAATTAAGTCTGGAATAATGTCAGACAGGTGGTACTTTTCTTTTGAAGCAATTCATTAGGGAAGGGTTGTCACTTGTGACATTCCAAATAAATCCTGGTGCCTGATCTCTTCCCCAAATGAGTTAAAATTGTTGAATATGAAAATGCTTTAAAAGGGACTGTGTAGTCTCGATCTTATATAGCAGCTTAAAATGTCATTTGGCAAACATGTAACAAAAAAACAGCAACAACAACAACAAAAAAAAACCCACAAAAAAAACAAACACCAAAGAAAAGCCATATCACAGTTTCAAACCTTATGTGTAAGCAACAATTTGCAAAGTGAGAAGACAGAAGATAGAGAAGATGCTATCAGCAAGGAAATGAGAGTAAGCATTGCCAGGATTTGCCAGGAACAGCAGATTTGGGCAGGGAACAACTGCCATCTGAACACCTCCATTTATGAACTCAACTTGCTTGTCTATTCTCACTATGGCTGTAATAACACACCAAAAAAAGTTCAACAGTGAGCAAAAATTACGACCTTATTCTGTAATATGTGGCATAAATTTCTACTTTTATTGCTCTATTGGGGACTTCAAATAAGACCTTTAAAAATTTGAAGATCATCTATAAAGCCAACAATGCAATTTAAACAAGTATCATGCACTGAAAGACTCAAATGTGAACAGCCACCAGCAAACTGGAAAGAGAAAGGACAGTGTCAAAGTAGCTACAGCTTTCACTTTGAACTGGGTATCTTCAAAGAAAAATAGTTTTTATTTTTCAAAATTTGGTTAATTTGTTTTAAACTGATGGGGAAGATAAAGGACTAAAATTCAACCCAAAACCCCAAGAAAACGTATTTCTGTTTAGGTATATTTAAAATGAATTTCAGAAACCTTGCTTATAGTCAGTACAGTCTTTTAAGGCTAGAGGAGTACACCAGAGGAAACTCATTAACAGCATAAGGAGTACTAAGGTGTCCTAAATAATTGATTGTCTACAGTACCTATAGTGACCTGCCTTGCAATTAGGCATATTGAAGGTCCCATAGAATTATGGACTTGTTACTTGGAAAGGCCAAATTTTAAAAGCTTTTACATGATGAATAAGCATTTTTAAACACTCAGTTTTATTTCACAGGGTCAGGTATAGACCAAGACACTCTATTAGACTTCCCAGTAGTATGCTTGCACAAAAATTTACTCATGCTGCTGCAAATATGTCTGGGAAATAAGATCATCATATTAAAAACTCCATCTGGACTTTTTGACAATATTCATTATAACTTGGAAATATAATTTGCTTTGATTTTCAATATTCATATTAATTTTGGGAGAGAAAGTATTTGATTTACAAGCAGAAGTCTTGATGCCTTACCTGAAGGTATATCAATTACTTAGTGTTGATTTATCTGGGGAATTTCAAGGAAGAACATCAACAAAGATCTAGAAGCCCTTATTTAGTAGATGTTCTGGTCTTATTAATTTAAAAAATAAAAAATCACCGGCCATGATTTTCCACAAATTTTCCCTCCAAATAAATCTGTTTGACAATAAATTACTATGCTTTTCAGGAAAGCCAAAGCTTTAATTGCTCTGTGTAAATGCACTTTTGCTAGGAGAAGTCACTTCTGTTTTGCAGTAGCCTTCTCTTCTCAAAATGACATTCATACAAGCCATTATTCCCTCTAGGAGAAACTTCTTTCTGCATGCCACAACAGCATTTGGATTTAAAATGTTTACCTTTAAGAATGCCAATTGTATTCTAGTGACATGGGGGTGGATTTAATGCTAATTAGCCCTGTAAACTGTGAAGACACTGACAAGAAGCACTGGAGAAATGCAGCTTAATTCATTTTGTAACCAAAAAACAAAAAGGAATTATTGATCACATAGTTCACAGATACTTTTACTTTGGCTTCTGGTGCAAAAGGAACTGAAATTATGACAGCTTCAGGAGACAGTTTTGCCTTGATTTCCAGGATTTTTTCACATCCCATTTTTGTAATATGAATGTAAACAGTGAACTATTTATTTTTTCACCATCAGGGTTTCAGCAATAAAAATGCTGATTTTCACCAGAAGCAAAGCACCATTTATAATCTGCTCATGGAAAGACAGGTCACAACGCCTCCTTGCCTGTATCAGGGGACCAAGGCAATTATGCCGACAGTTTATGACACAGTTACCCTTCAGAAAAAAAAAAAAAAGTATTGTAAACAGTATTTATAGGACATGTAAACTATTGCAGAAATAGTTACTTATCTTGCATTACACTGTTGGCTTCTGTGACAAATGAAAGGCTGCAGCAGCAAAGGTGACGTATTTGCTTAGCTCTTAAGCCACAATGGTAGGGTGCCTGCTGAGAGAGATTCCTGAAAGCCAGCTATATAAAGTCAAGCCTATTTTCAAGCATAAGCAGCAGTGCCTGAATCCTTGCATTTGTTTTCTTTGGAATTAGAATTTGGATTTTACTATCTTCTTGGAGACCACAAATTGCTCCTCTTAACAAGCAGATTATTTTCAAAAGAAAAGGTCACTGTGGATGTTGCCATTTCTTTTGCTGGATTAAAACATTTGGGATTTTTTCCATTGTATGTCTGCATGTTCATATTCTTTTGGGCTTAACTTACTCTATAGCTTTGTTTCCAAAAGACTGACAGAGGTCCAACCCAGAATGCTTCTCACATAAAGTGATAGAACTATTTTAAAAATGTTACAGAATCACAAAACTATTCAGGCCGGAAAAGACCTTTAGATCATTGAGCCCAACCACTAACCTAACACTGACAGGTCAACCACTAAACCATGTACCTAAGCACCACATCTGCACATTTTCTTTACACTACCTTGTCTGCAATTAAAAGCTTGCTAAAATAGTGGGGCATAGCACCAATCCAGTGCTCAGAATGGCCATTTGCCTTACGCTCAAGTGTAATATCCTTGTCGTTACAAGAATTTCCACTAAAAACAGGGAAGAGAAAGGGCAAAGACAAGCAAGTGAAAAAACCCCAAATCATTTCAAGCTGGACAATTCTATGATGTTTTAAGTCCAAGTCAGTTGAGACATTGCAGACTTCAAATACAGATGTGTCAGCACAATAGTGAATGATGGCTCCGATAGCCCTTGCACAGCGAAATACATCACGGGCAGCTGCACACACAGCAATTTCATGGGAGACAGCAACAGCTTCTTCCAAGATGGATTATTCCTACAACATCTTGATTTCCTCACTACACAGTCTGCAAGTCAGGCCAGTCTCCCAGAAATCTTACACAGGTGTCAACTCCCTTTAGGCAGCACACGGCAGGAATCTGCTCTCCAAATCACTCCAGCTGTGGCTGCTCCCACAGACCTCGAGACATCTCAACATCACTCAGCTGTGCAACAGGTTTGTATCAGCTCTAGAGTAAGAACTTCCTGTCAAACCTTTGTAATCAAGTTTTTGTACTGTGGCCTTCTACACTACCTCAAAGATATGCAGAGGAAGGATCTCTCTCTGGCACGCAAAACAAAATCCCATGTAAGGGATACAATAGGAGTAAGACCCACTGCTGAAGCTTTCACCTGAAGCTAAGCAATCTCAAGACTTAGGTAATAGGAGAGTTTTGCCTCCTTGAAATTCTAAATAGAGGTGTTTACCTGCTTTTAAAACACATTTGCATTCTCTTGATAAATTTCTTCAAGCTCTACAATACTTCAGCTTTTCAGACACCACAGAACTCTGTTAAGGCTAAGCCAAGAGTCTTTGGCACTGAAGCAACCATTAGCTACTGCCTCTAGATTTCAGGACATTTTGATTTCTAAATCTTTCTTCTGATACAAAATAATTTCTTTTTTCTAGTTGTCTACAATACATAAATCGACATAATTCCTGAATGCAAAGTAGAGTTTGGGAGCTCCTGTACTGTATCTTGTATTTTAACATGTCTTGTATAACCATTCCTACAGATGACAGAATTGGTACAATCCACTGCTTTTTTTCATCATTTCAGTTTAGAGTTAAGATTTAATATATAACTCTGTTTACAAATTGTTTTTCTAGTAGTTGGGTTTTTCTCTAACAGTTCTAAGGGTTAAATGGTTTAAGGGTTAAATGGTTCCTAGTTTTTAAAGTTAAGTTGTAACTTTTACCTGCAAGTATTTAACCTGTGGCATGTTAGCCTAAAAGATTGTGATCTCACCTAACAGCTCCTAGAAGTGAGTGCTGTAATTCCAGTGGTACATGAGACACATTGCTAGCTGAGGGGAGCTGGATTTGTCAAATTAGGTAGAAAACCTCGTTCAAATTAGACCCATGCTGTCTTCTATCACCCTGTCTGCAAAGAACCCTTGCAGGCAGGATAACAGAGAGCACTGGATTTTTTAATATAACCAAAAGGGTGAATTGTCACATTGCAGCTGATCTGGAGCTGCCCCCTGAACTCAGCAAACTGAGAAGAAAACAAGTCCCTGGAAAAGGCAGGGATAGGTTGGATTCAAACCCAAGCAAAGACCTCAGCCAACCCTGTTCTAGCTGAGATGCAGATACACCACTGGCCAGAGAGCTGGGCAGAGAGGTCCCCTTCAAACAGCTATCAGAGCCTGGGAAATCCAAAGCCCCTATAAAAAGGGCAGCCACAATAAACTCACAGCTGTTTGCTGATGACTCTCAGTGCTGTGTTGTGTGTCTGTCCCCAGCCCATGACTCCATGTAACAAAAAACTTCAATAATAAATGAGCCAAAGCTATCTACTTGTCCTTGTTCTTCTCAGTCTAAGCATGGCTGTCTCACTCTTCTCAGTGAGCTTTTCCTACCTGCAGCTCACAGATTGCATTTCTAGATCAGAGTGTTTTAACCGAAGTGCTGTATTGAGCACACTTGTAATGTGTCCCCAACTCTTCACTCTAGAAATGATGTGCATCAAAATGATCAGCTGCAATTAACACCTTGGCAGGTTGCACACACACGGAGTTGGACACTGTTTATATTGTGTGTGTTGAGCCTGAATTCTAGTAGTAAAGCAGAAATGAGAAGCAGAATGAAAAGATGCATGTTTGGTTAAAAGATTGGAGACACAAAAGCATTAACTGTCCCACCTGAAGGCAGGAGCATCGCCTGTATTAAAGATAGGAAAGGAATATTTCCATCCTGAACATCAATCTGATCCCAAATCCAGATCTCTGTATGTACTATGAATGCATTGCAAAGGATGGAGCACAATACAGGTTATCCAATCTGCAACAGAGATCTGCTGTGTTGATCCTTTCATGGCTAGGAATCATTGCTGGAATCACAACTAGGTTTAAGTTGAAGGGACCCTTAAAGGTCATCTAATCCAATCTCCAGGCAAAAAAAAGACATCTCCAACTAGATCAGGTTGCTTAGAGCCCCATACAACCTGACATTGAGTCTTTCTACGAATGTGGCATCCAACACAAAGTAGTTTTTTGTCAAGTAACTCACAAAAATAAAAATTCCATTTTAAACAGGCATAATTTTGCCTACTCAAAACCATGCCATTAATGAAATCAAACATAATGAAAATCATATAATTTTAAAATCTCACTGTGAACAGCTTGGCAGTTACATACAAAATGCATCTACTTATGTTTCTATAGACTCATTCCAGAAAAATAAAAAAGAAAACAAAACTGCTCGACTTAGCTTCCCTACCTGTCCCCACACAAAATTATGCCTCAAGCTAATAGTTACTGTTGGCAAACAAAAGGATCTATGATTAAACAGCTCATTTTCTTTCTTTAAACATTTCTTGAAATACCCTGATGTTCTCACAGTAAACAGCTGCCATTCGCAACTGCCTGCTAAAAATAAAAACAAAATACCCAATTTGGACAGACAATAGAATTTAAACCAAAAAGAAAAATAGGTTCAGTTTGTGGCTAAAATTACTCCCCCACCCCAAAACACGCTGTAATGCAATCGATGGAGTTTTGGCACACGCTAAATACATTTTTAGATAATGTAAGCAAAATACCCCACAGTAAATCAGATGAATAAGCAGCATTCTGTGTGGCTGGCACAGAAGCAGTTGATGCATTTAGGGCAAGGACTAGGAAGCTGTCGCGCCAGCAGCAGCCCACAAAGCCTCCTTTGGAGCTACAGTGGGGCTATCTCAGTTCTTCCCTTGCATCCTTGTCAGCTTGAAATATCCAGCACAAAGGACAGAAATTTCCTATTATGTTGTCATGCACTTTTTAAACAAAAGCAAAACAAACCCCTCCTTAATCTCGTTCCAAGAAAACTATTGGGTCAACTTCAATATATAGCTTTGTATGAAGCAACCTATATCATGCTCTTCAGTGCTGTACAGTGGAAAGTGCAGGGATATTTTAAGCAAAAATGGTCTTGACAGCTTCTTATAAACCCTTCTTTTCCTCTACCACAACAACAAATTGCTGCCCAGAGGTAATGCCATCCAAAGTAAGCACATGTTCAAATTTGCCTTAAAATATTCATGTATCAAATTAAATTTTGAATTTCACATGGCTTTGCCTCACTCCTGTCAGTTCTAATTACTGATTTATTTTTGGTACCAACAATTTATATTTATATAGCCTTCTCAATCACAAATTCTTCAAAGTAATCTGATAAAGAAATCTCTCGCCCACCACTGCAACATAGACCCCATTGGGACTGAACTTTATTCTGGGCCAACAATGTTATAATTCTACAAAGATTTTATAAACTTGGGTAAAATTCTGTGGAGAAAATTTAAAAAGACAGTACATTTACCACAGCAGGATTTTTTTGCCAGGTAATAGAGGTTAATACCCCTAACTCCTGCCAAAAAGCCACAGAACATTTTAAGGCAGGAAGTAATCTTGGTTACATTATACTATAGCCATTTCTTATTCTAAATGATGCAATAAAATTTAACATGGGACATTCAGCATGCATCTAACATTTACAAGTATAAACTGCTGACTTTATAGATTATTAATATTTGCATGTACACGTGCAGTGACTTTATGTCTGCTTCCATCTTGAAAATAAATCCTTAAAGTTCATTTAATCTGTTCAGAGTTATCAAGGATAAAAGAGCACAGATCATTTGAATAATATAAATACTAGAATTTGGTTGCAATGTCATATGTAAATGACTGAGAAGCCACTAAAACAATGATTTTTATTCCCAACCACAGCTTTATCAACAATACAGAGAGATAAAGCTGAGGAACTTTGTAGATGGATTATGTTTAGAGTCAAATTGCTAGCCTGCCTCAACTCATATGAAACGTAGGCAAAAAATATTGAGGAAAGTGGTGTCACACCATTTTCCCCTTATAATTTAAGACAGAAAATCAGGGTAGAAAGGGGAAGAGACTACTGAAACATATTAAAATATAACATACATCCTTATGTTTTTACAATTACGGTAGATTTAAGCATGATGTTTCTTTCTATGATTAATTGATCTTCCATTTTTTTTTCACCCTCAGACTCCTAAGTCAGGCAGAAATTCCACTTTATGTACACTCTTACTTTCAGAGAAAAACATGACAATAGTGAAGGGATCAGAAATTGCATAGGTCCAATCTCTGTAGTTAGTAGCATCTTCATAAATTTGATGAAATAAAAAATCCAAAACTGACACACACAGACCCCACAAAAACTGGAAAACTAGGAGATAAGTTTTCTTCCCACAAAACAGCTTGCAATGAATATCTTGGAAGCAAAAGCTATCAAATCTAGCATTAGGTGTAAATCAAATAAATGTAAAAGACTTAGGCCTGGTCACACTGCCTGACTTCTTTACAGCTAATTACAAGACCTAAACCAATATAAAAGAACATATTTATTCCAAAGTAACTTATCCTTCCAGTACATGCTGCTGAATAATGTCAACCATTCTTCTGAAAGAGCCAATAAACACAGCTTATTGATCTATGTTTAAAGTTTATTTTCTGGTGCATAAGTGATTTTCCCAACCAGTGTAGACGTAGTGTAGAGCCAAGCAATACACACACCTCACCCTTCTGACTGCCTATTGCCTTTCCTGATAAAGAAATAAAGCAGATACTATGAAAAAAGGTCCAACTTCCTCCACTTCAACATGTATAAAGTCTTCTCACGTCTCACACCATTTTCTTCATTTGCTAGCTCAGGGTCAGAGGTATCAAGCACATTTTTGTTTTAGGGAACTGACAGAATCCGCCACTCTTAACCATACTGGTGCTATCAAATCATGCCACTGCTGGACCATGCAGAACAGACATTACATGGAAATCAGAGAATCATGGGATATTCTGCATTGGAAGGGACCCACAAAGATCACTGAGTTCAACTCCTGGCCCTGAACAACACAAGCCCGAGTCACACCATGCGTCTGAGAGCATCCTCCAAATGCTTCTTGAACTCTGTCAGGTTTCATGCTACAACCACTGTCCTGAGAGCCTGTTCCAGCACAACCACACTTTATATGAAGATTCTTTTCTCGTAACATCCAACCTAAACCTGCCCTGACCCAGCTTCAGACCATTCCCTCGGGTCCTGTCCTTGTCACCACAGAGCAGAGATCAGTGCCTGCCCCTCCTGTTCCCCTCACAAGGAAGCTGTGACTGCACTGAGGTCTCCCCTCAGTCTCCTCCAGGCTGAACAGACCAAGTGCCCTTAGCCACTCCCTGTACAGCTAATAAAATATAGGCATCTTCTCCAGGTACCCCTGACAGTGACTGATGTTTATTGTAACACAGTCTTGTTCTGATTTGCTATTTTAAAGTAGCAGTTCTCTTCTGCTAATTGAAATTCAAACCATTGATAGATATGTGTTATAAAGGTCACATTGAAGCAGGATTTAGTATTAAGACATGAAAAAGCTAAGCTGTGTCAAAAGTGAACAGCAATGTCTGTATTTTCACTGCAGGATCCTGCTTTTCTGGAAAGGAAAGGCTGTGCTTTGGTGATCTCCTTTGCCCAATAAACCTTTCCTTTCTCAGCAGTCACCAGCTCCCACTTGCATCCCACCTCATGTCTTTTTCACTAAAACAGCTGTCACTCCTCCCATAACACAGCCTGCAGCTGAGGGATTTGGGGGAGAAACCCTCATTTTCTATGTAGGAGACAACACCATGGCAGTGCCTGCTGCTATGAAAAAGTGACAAGGAAAGCACAGTCTGACTCCTACAGCCCAAATCATTGGTGAATACTAACAAATCCTTACTAAGCAGATGCAGACTTTCAACATCAAACCTATTCTCCAGAGTGCTCCTTTTTCTCGGGGAGTGCTGGAATTTGACTGGGAAGAGATTTTGTCACCAAGAACAAGGGAGGGCATAAAAATATAAATAAATCTTTCTTCATTACAATACTCTGTAAAAAGGCTCAGATGTTTTAGATGCAGAACTTTAGACACTTGAAAATAAGCAAGCAAAATTAATCAACCAGCCTGAAGTAGTCAACCAGTCTAGAAACTGTTGCCTTTACTGTCACTGTTTTGCAAACATCAACATAAAAATTGGAAATCCATACAATCAACCAAGGTAATTGTCAATATAAGAAAAGTAATTGGAATCTGACACAAATGTGGTAATATTGTCCAACCAACGACACAAAGAGCAGTATTAAAGCTAATGTACAATATTAAAGTCATGTTAAAGAGGGCAAAAGACAGATGACAAGATGGGTTTCCACCTTCTATCCAAAACATAAACAGCTCTTCTCAAAAGAACCAACATTCAACTGTTGGTGTAACTATGTCGTTCACTCATTAAGTGGAGTGAGAGATATAAGCCACATGTGACCATTTGATCATTGAATACAACCTGCACACAAGTTATTAGGTTTCAACAACTTATCCACCAAATGGGCCAAATAATTTGTGCTTGGCTAAAATATAACATTCAGAAAAGAGTTGTTAATAAATTAACAGTTAATAAAGGTAAAAAAATTAAAACAACTCTTCATTTTTTCAGTGGTTAATTATCTCTTTTGTTGCATAATAAAATAAAAAACTTCTACATATCCAATGTTTAAATTAATTCCTGTCTTTCCTTTTATGTTTAACTTTTTGAAGGGAAAAATCCAGTTATTATTCAGAATCTCTCTCTGTGTTTTATGAACTATCTAAAGCCTCTCCTATACTGAAATGAAAGTAACCAGGGACCACGTCTGAAGTTTCTTCCGTTTGTTGTTTTGCCTCTTGCCTTCTCTAACATCCCTTGGAAACCTGACAGGCAGCATGTGCTCCGTGCCAGCCTCACCGAGGACCAGGACGAGCTGTACTGGCTGAGCAGATGATGGGTGATTTCCCTCATCCCTGTTACTCACAGCAGCAGCCATCTCCCAGCCTCTTCTGACAATTTCCGTGTCTGTACAAACGGGGATTATGCTTTCAACCTACAGGACTGCACTGACAGCTTGTGTTTAATTGCTGATTCACTGTGATCCCTGTCTGGAGCCAATTAGAAGCCTAAGCCCACAGTTTTGATGTTTGCATGTCAGAACACAACCATTTACTCAGGTACCGAAATGCTCTAGGGCTAGATGGTTTTGACAGCATTTCTCTTACAAGAAGGTAATTCTGTGCTTTAGGACAGGGCCGTCAAGACTGTCCTCTGAATTCTTCTGGGCAGGCACCTGAACCTCAGCCAGCCTTGTCTCTCAGGAGATTCTTCAGCTTTGGGCAAGAGAGCCTGTCTGTGTATCACTCTGACTGAGAAAATATTTGTGTTTTTTTTCCTAGGAGATAACACTCCCAATTGGCCAGACAAGGCTGAGGCATGAGACCATGGTTCAGATGAGGCCAAGCTGGGAAGTGAAGCTGGGGGAGCTACCAGGAAGTCTGGACAAAGTAGAGCTCCCTCTCAGTTATCAAATAAATTTCCAGAAATCCTTAGGTCTGTCCTTATGAGAAATGAACAAAATACACATTGTAATAACATTTTGTGAGATAAAGGAATTACATTCTGACCATTATTATATCCAAATTCTTACGTGTCCTCTTTAGGGGATTTCCCCAGTCTGAATGTCTTAATTCATGCCATTTCATACAACATGTATCCAACAGTCTTAACTATAAAAAAAAAAATTCCTAGTCATTCTAATTAATTGATCCTAATGTAATGCAAATGCCTTAAAAAATGCATGTACTCAGAAGCATTACTGCTTAAATAAGAAAAATACCAACATTCCATATGGAATGTTTTTAAGACGATGAATCATTATAAACTATACATAGTTAACTATTTCTGCTTTTAGAAAACAGTAATTTCTACTTTGACCCTAAATGTGTTGTGAACAGCAGTATCAGATGTTGTAGCATCAGTTCATGCTACATTATTTTAGTAATGCAATTCCATCTGAAACTAGAGGCACAGTAGTGTATTAGCAATGCTAAATTTATTAAATCATTATTGAAATTTCTTCTATATGCATGTTCCTAATCACCCAGTATTTGGGGGCAGAATGAGAAGGCAAAAGCAACTGGTATCCAAATAAAGCAATCTGCCTATTCTACCTGACCATTTAAGGTCACCTTTAAATCTAACCACCTTCTGTGACATCTTATAACTTATCTGTGGTCTACATTCATGACTGTTTTTTAATTAGTAGCTCTAGTATAAGCTGGTCTGTCTTTACTTCCAAGTGAAATAGCAGCCACAAGTTACAAACAGAAATATCTTCATGCCTCACCACATGGCTTTCTTAATTTATTTGGTGAAAACTGAGCATTAAACTAAATTTTCTAACTTTTCTATTAATTTATTCAAAGGGAAAAGAAGAAAGATTAGCTCTACTTCTTTTTAATATCATGGTATTACAGAAATTATAGAAGCACAGGGGAATAATTACCCAGAAGAGACACATGGGAAATCATTATACTTTTAATATGTCATTAGAATAAAAAAAAATATTATTGACCAGAGAAAGGCTACTGGAAATTGTACAAATGTCAATAAAAATTGCAGGACCCTTCCAAAATCAAACTGGTTAGAAACCCTAGTTAGTAGGAGGCACAGAAACAGGAAGAGGTGATTTGGGTAATGATTTCTGGGAAATTTATTTTGACACCAAGGAAGTCATTTGACTTTTGTGCACTGAGTAATATAACAATAAATCTTTAGCTGTATTAACGTGTTGGAATAGACTAGATGATGAAAGTGTTTTGGCACTGGGTTATGAGATAGGTTAATAGGACATTTTTGAAGCTGTTCTGCTCTAGTACTGAACTGACAACTATAATAACCCTGAGTCATCACATCTCAACAAAGTTGCAATGATGAAAGTGATAGCAGATTGCTAACAAGACTTTACTTTCACAGTTTAGGAGAAATATCACCTCTTGACTCCTGCTAAGGTAACTTCCGACTCTGCATTTCTTTTATACCAATTCAAAGCTTACAGAAGCAGCTAGTGTTAAAAGAGCCATGATAATTTCAGCTTAATCATGACTAATGATTAATGATATGACTAATACACAAATTTGAAGATATTGACAGTATTAAGGGGATTCAAAGAATCCTTGAGAAACTAAGGACAATTTTTAGATGGTATTGTAAAACTTATCTCTCACAATTTAACTATATGCTTACTACCATATTAAAAAAATATTCCCCTTCAGGTATCACTGCCTTTCAATTACAATTAATATAAAGTGAAGAGATATCCCTAATACAAGGTGAAGAAATATCTCTAATGCTGTACATTCCAAATGTACCACACATTGTTACAGTACGTATCTTACACAGCCAATAACTCGTATTCTTAAAAAGCTGTACCCTAAAGAAAAGGTTTAGATGAAACAGTCGTGGCCTGACTCACTGACAAAAATTTTGAAGTGCAGCTGGTTTTACTAATTTTCAGCAAATAAACAATGCAATGGAAAAAATTGGTCTCTGATTTGTAATTGGTAATTAATAAATTTCATAAATAATATAAATATTATATTAATATGCATTATATATTACATTTGATTTATTATATATAATTATATATAATATTAATATATAATATACATAATTAATATTTATTACCATTATAAATGTAATATTTATTAACATTATAAACTTTAAAAAAAGAAAGAAAAAAAAGAAGACAAATCCCTCCATGAGACACAATAAGATTATATCTACAAACCAGAATATCTGAATTGTCAGTACATTAACTCAATAGTAATTTCTCTCTTCCCTAAATAAGGAGGGAAAGTTCAGCAGTTTTCAGACAACTCTGTGAGGCATGCTGAGGCTATTTTGTTATATTTGTATTCATTATATTCTGGCACTAGAAACGGACAAAAAGACATTGATTTTGGAAAAACTCAGGATACACAGAGATTCTCAAGGTGGTGAAGACCAGGCCTATTTTCAAAGGTTTAAGTGTTTCCAGGTAAGCCAGATACTGTGATGCCCTTGATATCCTGCTTCTGTAGCAGTCACGTATTTTCAATTACTGATGATCCAAAACACTGTAACCAGCTGAGAATACATATGCTGTGGAGCTGGCAGTATGATATTTCTACACATACAGGGCAATCTTCCACTGGAAGTACAACCATAATCTCCCTAGGCTGATACATCACTTCACAGGGCATGATCACTAACATAACAGGTGAGCTTCGACACAGAAATGTACACGGTCCTGCAACAAAAAATAAAAATACTCTAACCATAAGAAACTAACATTTTTATATGGTTTCAGGCTTGTAACTATTGTTCAGCCCTCCAACCTTCCTGTATTTTGTCCCTAGTAAATTCATAATGGCATGCCTTAAACCAACCTCCCCTGTCCATTTCCCTCCCCATTTTCCTCACACAGGATCTCCAGACTGGCTGCATTATTGTGCAGATGCAGTCACAGACGTGTCACAAGGAGCAGCCATGAACACAAACCTTTCCAAATGTCCTTCCAACACTGCTGGACAGGTAGCCCCTTAATAATTGGGCTACTGCTACCAGCAATCTGAGGACAGTTACATTTGGAGAGTCTGTGAGGAAGCACTACTTCCTGCTACCATTCATCTTTATTAACCAGCATCTCTTATTCTAAGTTTATTTTCCAAACAATTCTTCATTCTGGATGCTTTTGACTGCTCTGATTTGAGAATACAGTAGAATTGTTGCACAACTACAAAATGTAAAGTGCTGTAACAACAAAACATCAGGTAAAGAGGCAGCCCCAGCCAGCAACATGGTTATCTGTACCTTGCAAAAAGTTGCTGTGCAGGGGAGGAGAAGGAAACTTTTACCCCTTCTCCCACAGCAGCAACCCCTGAACCCTCCAAAGCATGAGATTCCTACTCCAATATCCTCCAGAGAAGCCCATGGTGTACAGCTGGGCAGCTCAGTCCATGCAACACTTGCCAAGCTGGGAGCAATATTGCTTCCATTATCTCGCAGAAGTCCATCTGGTACAGAGCAGCTCATGCCACAGACACTGCTGTAATTTCTACAGGCTAACCCTGACAAAAGCAAAAGTGAAATTGTCAGGGAGACTCACTTTTGGCATCAGCCAAGATGCCAAATCTTAGACAATAAAATTAACTGATAAGTCTCATTTTCTGTGTAAGCCGCTTCCAGTTCAATTTATTTTACAGCTCTCATGAAAAATTAAGGTTTTAATTTTAATTAACATTTAAAAATCAAGCCATTTCTGTTCCTAACGGAACAGAGAATGACCACCTTTTCCAGTTAAGAATCTATCTTTTGAATATAAATGACTGAAAGCCTCATTTAGAAGCATTTCTTCTAGAAAGCATCAATCTTACCTTACCAGACCTGCTATATGATTTGTTTCCTTGAATTTTTAGCATTATTGAGCTGAGCCAAAATTTTGGAAAGCACTTAAATAAGCCAATCTCTTAAGTCTCTTTCAAAAGCAAACACTTAAGCAAAAATCTTAAATCAAATTAGTTTTAGTGAGTACCTCCAAGTCACTTTTCTAGCTGAACCTCAAGTCTTTTTACCTTTTCTTTTTTGTTTTCAATTGTATTTTTATGTTAGATTGTCTCTTTCATAGTCTTTAGAGTCACCTCTAGTACTTATTTAAAGCAATAAATCTAACATTGAAAGTAAAAAAAAAAAAAGGCCTTGGGAAATGTATAAATATAGTTTACTTGTTGTAAGAATATTCTAAACAAAGCAAATTATACAACATCATAAAGAAAGTATATTAAGTATAAAGACAAACATGTTCAAATCAAACCTGACATATTTGGGAAAAATAATAAAATTTGACCAGGTAATTTGACCATGTATAAAATTCCAATGTTTCAGTCTCAATGATTTCTGCAACACTTATAATTATTTCAGATAACAGTTCCTAAAATCATCTCTTTTGTGCCTTCTCTCTGTTGTAAATGAACCTGCAAACTGATTCCTCAAAACAGGTTAGTCACATGTTCTACCTGTAACCATCAGCTGCTCCCTCACCCAGATGGTCTATCCCAAGCAGGAAAATTCACTGTCAAAATAGCAAATTGTGGGTAAGATGCTTGCACATACTGATACCTGTGTATCAGTAAACTACTTTTCTCTGGACAACTGCCAACACAAGCAGCGGATCATAATTCTTACCTGTCAAGCATTGTGCACCAGAGTGTTTCTTCTCAATTAACAAAGACAATTAAGAATCATGAATATTAAAGGTGGCATTAAAACCTATATTTGCTAATTGATACTACATCAAGTAGTGAAGGCAGGAGAATTAGCAACAGCCCATTTGCAATCTGCACAAAAGTGCTTCACATGCTAAACTCCTTATGGTCAAGCTCAGAAGCTCGACTGCTCATGCATCAACTTCTGCATATTAACCAGGTGCCACTTAGGGAATCTAATCAAAGACACTAACTACAACTTCTTACAAGGCTTTCATATAATATCTTTCAATATGATATCACAACATCTTTGAGGAAACAAACTATTAGAGTAGGGGCATTTCTAAACAAACAAAAGCAATAAGGGTAACTGCTGGCAGAAAAGTAAGATGAAGGAAACTTGTATGTACAACTGGAAAAAGACAAAAGAACACACATAAATTGCTATCAGTTAGGTAGGAAAGATAATCTAATTTCCTGTATTATGGAATTTATAAGTGCTTTTTTTCTTCCCAAATTAGGGCAAAATGTGGGCTGGAATTTTTGTTTGTTTGTTTTTTAATTTATTTTTTTTAATTTGTGAATTTAAGACACTATTTACTAAATTAATTCCAAAATCCAAAGGGAGAAAAGCCCAGACAATATTGCTATTTTGAAAATAACAAAAATAAGAGACCTTAATAGTTTTTCCTAATGAAATAACAATTTGAAAAAAAGACTCAATGAGTTAACACTTCCTGAAAATGTCACTTAAAAGTTTCTAATCCATTTTAATCATTATTTCTTCAAGCACTAAAAGGGTTCCTTGACAGAATGAAGCTTCTAATATAATGCTGATGAATACAGCTTTAGAATGGAAATGCATTTGAATGTAAATCGATCCAATTCAATAGATAAGTCATGATAATTTGAGATGCTAAAATAAAATGGCTGGTTATTAATGGAATTATAAATTTTTAAACATGGCAAGACTTCAGTTAAAGAAATAACCAGTCCAGCAAAAGACCAACTCTTCATAGCTCTTTTTTACAGTGTCAACATAAGCAAAAAAAAAAAAACAAAAAAAACAAAAACAAGAACAAAAAAGAGCCTAAAACAAGATAAAATTAAAGTATGTATAATTAGCATGATGAGAGCATGATGGCATAACTCCACTGTGAAAAGCAGGATGCTTTTACTGAGCTTCCCATGGCACTTTTGAACAAGTCTACATATCCTGAAACACAATTCTTACATGGAAATTTGACTGAAGACAAATCATACCAACTTGTCTAATATTGAAAGGAAGGGAAACCCCTGAAGAGAATAACAAAAGGATTTATGTACAGCTATTCAGTTTAACAGAAGAGTTTCCCACTAAATATTGCCCATTAGCTTTTTCCTAGGAACAATTAGTAGATTACAAACTCTTGCTCTAAAATGAAAGAAAAAGAGTGTTTCCTGACCACAAGCACAAATATCCTGCCAAGAACCTGTGGGGTTCTAATCCTCTTAGCATATCCTGACACTTGCACTGCCAAGTTCAGCAGAGAGGAGTGTGGCATCCCTGCAGCTGTGGGTCACTGCACTGCTGGACCTCATCATGCACAGCACTGCTGCAATCCTAACAGAGGACAACATGACCCATTCTGTAACCACTGTGCTGCAGTCACTTCTCCAGAACTATCAGGAGCCTCCTTCCCTACACATTTTGGTTGTTTCTTTCAGGAGAAGTTAACCAGTCCAGGGGTGCCTGAATCTGAGGCTCAAGGAACCAGGGATGTCAGCTCAGCAATGCTCACAGTTTCATTGCCACTCAGAAGCAGGAATATGCCAACCCTCTCACAAAGGAAAGAAGCAGAGTCCTTCTGCAACAGAACTGACACATTCTAGCATTCCTCTTTCCCTTCCAGTTGCATACACAAAAAACCCACCACACAAAAGAAAACAACCCGCACCCTTAAAAAAAGAAAAAAAAAAATAATTTCACACACACAAAACAAACCTCTTTCCCTCCCCAGTATGATCCATTCTTTTAAACAGATCCTTTGCTTTGGTGTGAATTGCCAGCCCCACTCCCTTACTGAGCAGGATCTAAGGACGCCTGACTTTAGGAATCTGAACCAACCTGGAAATTCCCAGACATAGTTCCTCTGCCTCAATCTGTCTGGGATTTATTCTGAGCCACTTCCTTATTCCAACACTGCAGTTAATTAGGACAAGCACTTATTTGAACCCCAGAGTAATACAAGCATTATTGCAATGGAGATAAACAAAAGAATTAGCTCAGAATGTGCGTGGGCAGGTCACTGGAAGCTGCAGGTATCAGGCTGCAAACAACTATCACACAAGGACAGAAAAGAGGGAGGTAACTCTGTGGTCAACAAAAGTGGATCTCATACAACCAGGAACCATAGAAAATTCAGTCCAGTTCAAAGATCAAATGAGCTGACACTCAGGTCTTCAACTCAGATACAGGAAAAACTGAGTTAAAATAATTACTTGAGGTCTATCATCAGTGAAACAACACAGGTTATGCTGCTAAGTTAAAAACATCCAGAAGCCAAGACTTTTCAGGTGACATAGTACAGAAGTCACCCTTCTGGCAATCTGAGTAGAAATTGACTTTTGGAAAAATCACATATGAACAGGCACTCTCAGGTCTGAGCGGAATCCAATTTCTTGGTGACCCTTACAGCTTAATACAGGTCAGCCAAAACCTACCAGACAACTTCTCCTTGGGGTTATCAAAGTAACCTTTTAAATAGCAATGATGGACACCCATTACTTGAAGGAAATACCAACATAACAACCATGACATTACATTGACACTTGCCTCTGTCACACCGTTTACACTTCCTGAAGGAAATAGTTTTCTTTCTCTTTTGTATTGCACCCAGGAAAATGTCTCTGAGTCCACATAATGAAAAGGCATGGTAGGTATAAAATTTAAGAACTGATTATAAAAAAAAATCCACTGGTTATTACATTATTTGTAATAAAAAAATCCATTGGTTATTACATCATTTGTCCACTAGGAATTTGGAATGATTTTGTGCACATTATCACCGACATTTATGTGTAAGTGTTACTTCTTACTCCTTGTTTATGCAAAGAACTTTTTAAAAAAATAGAATAAATTCTGGTGAAAAGCAAAATCCAAGAGGACCAAAATTATCTGCATATCCGTCTAACTAAAAAATGAGCATTTGAAACTATCACCACCAATCTGATGCAACAACCTTGTGTGTGTAATGAAGCTTGAGATGTTGATAAAGGTCATATGGTGAGACTGTAATGAAGATTCATCTACTTTAGTCAGATTTTTCTCTGGCTTTACCTTTAATGGCATCTCATTATTCCCACTGGCAGAGGTAGTCATGTTTGTACACAAACTAATTAATGAGGAACTCTACCAAGACTTTCAGAGCAGAAACAATCATGCGTGCTGACAGTTACTAATAGCAGGTGGGAATTCTCAGTCATGAAGGATGAGGACTATTCATAGCATTTAACTGTAGGCTAGTCACTTCATGGGAAAAAAGATAATTAAACCATTTTACTGATCATAAGAAAGGTGGGGCATGAGGCATATTGAATTTTTTGTTTTACAGGTTATGAAAAGTTTCTATCTTTCCAGGGAGATATTCTTCGCCCAAAAAAGTAGCATTACCAGATTGATCTATCTATCTTGTTCACTTGTTCCCTTCTTGCCTTTTCTACCCTCCTCTTCTCCACTGCCAGAGAGTACCTTCTGTAAAGGTTCAAGATGCTTTTAGGACCCACTAGTCTCAAAAATACTCCCCAAAAACCCACATTCACTTTAGTAAGCAAGTATTTTAAAACAAAACATTTTTTAAAAACCCACAACATTTTACAGAAATACACGGTGACCTTCAAAACTTTAGGATTACAGCAATGAGTTAAAATTCTATGTAATATTGAGGTTGATAGTGGAAAATTAGCCTACCAGAGAATGGACAAAAATACTTCAGTAGTAATGTGGTTCTTTTTTCCTTGTAACACAATCATATTCTAATTACAAATTATTCTAATGCACTCTTTAGGCACCAAAGAAAGCAATACAACTAATAATAAATTACACTTTCCATGATCTGTGTAGTAAGCTATAAAATAATTTGATGGCCAAGATGCTATCTACTGAAACTATTTTAATAGCAGGTAGTTATTAATTTAAGAATTCCATTCAGTAAAAATTAGCTTTTCATTTTCAAATATAAGGATTGCTTTCAATCTTTTCAAGTGAGCTGCTTTGATGTTACTTTGTTCCCAAACAGGGCATTCAGAACAATCACATAGGAAAGGAAGAAACCTTCTTAAACAACAGTAAATCTGAATTTCCTGAAAGTGCAATAGCTCTCTAAACTCTTTTTCTTTTATTTTCTCTTTTAAATACGATCCTGGCAGAAATTACTGAAGAAACTCACAATTAGATTGTAGCCTCCCTAAGTGATGACTGCCCCTGCAATTAGGCATAAAGACAAATTGCTTCCTTCTCATAAAGCCCTTGTTCCACATAACATAACAAATTAGACCACTACACAGGTCTAGCCAAGCACATAGAAAGAACAGCGTAATAAAGGCTAATAAACAGCAAAGGAAACAAGCTTGTTCATTTTAGCAAAAACGGGTAAGAATGGAACATAAATCATTTTTCCTGCTCTTAGAACAAAGATCAAAATACTTGTAAATTAAGTGGCTTACTAAATTCTGTCAATTAGAGACATCTTTTATTTTTTATTTCTTGAGGAAGTTTAAGTTGATTTGGTTTTATTTAATACAAAATCAGAAACCACTACCTGAGGTTTACTTGTGCCATAGCCTAACACCAGCATAACCACAAAACAGAATTTCAAACACAGGGACTGCATTGCTATCCAAGAAAGAAAAATGTTATCCCTTTAGCATCTGGTGCAGCATAAAGCCATTATACTGCAATTAGGCAGACTAAGGAGCAGCTGCTAAGAAACTAAAAGCAAAAGATGAAGACTTTAGTAACAGATTTTTTTTCAAATAATGTTTCTTACAAAAATGTTTGCTTTTTGCTCTGCTCAGGATACTGATCTGGATTAAGCACCCAAGGTTCAACATAAAACAGATTAACGATGTCTGACCCTGCACATAAAGATTTACTGCACACCTCCACATGCTCAGTCCTCTGTTATATAAACTCTGATGAAATTTAGATTTGCTACCTCTGCAAAGTGGCCATACTAGACAACCATGGAATTTCAAAAATAATTCATAACTATTTCTCCAATTTTCAACAGCTCTAAAAACTTTGCTTCAAAATTTGTCATTAATGTAAATGTATTGACTTCTTTGAAAATAAACATGCAAACAAACCAATTATCATTACACTATCATAAGAAGCTTTAGTCAGGAATATTCAGATTTCATTTTCTGTGATTTGTCTATCATAATTCTCTTCATTCACTCCAGGAATAGATCTGATTCCTAAAAAGACAATTCTTTTTCTAAGAGCCTGCATTTATAAAAGAAAAAAAGCAAAACCAAAACCAATTGTCATTTGAAGAATCCTGTGCAATGTTAATTCTCAATATAAGCACTGCAGGTAGAACTGCAGAACTGCAGCTGAGTCTGGCAGAGACCTCCCAAAGTCCAAGTTCCATCACCACAGGAGGGTCAGCAAGGGCAGATTTTTAAATGCTGTGTTCAACTGGGTTTTGGCCATCTCCAACTATGGAGGTCCCACAGATTGTCTCTGTACAATCCACTCTAGAGACTAACAAGGTACAGTTTTCATTATACCAGACCTGAATTTCTCTCTTTCCAAACCACATCCTTTGCCTCTTGTCCTATTGCTGGCGACCTCTGAGAAGCCTCTCTTTTCTCTACAAACCTCTGGCCTAGATGGCAATTCCTCTCAACCTTATTCTGAAGGGTGAGTAAACCCAGCTGCCCCATGCCATGTCCTCAGGCAGCTGCCTCAGGCAGCCCTGCTCTGCACTTACTCCAGTACACCTGGGTCTAAGTGGAAACCAAAAAGTAGAGATCTCCTGCATCCCTGGGGGTCTCAGCAGAGCCGATTTGAGAGGAGGCATCACTTTCTGATGGTGTCCCGTGTATCCACATTCATAACACAATTCTGCCATGCTACTGAAAGGAAATTTTATCACTTTTTCTTCTTAAATCTGTCAGGAAACTCTTTTTATTAGTTTCAAAATAATGATGAAAAAAATATCATTTATAGCCAAAAGATATTTAACCATTTTTAAAGTACTCCTAACTGCTTCTGAAAAATACATCTGATGACTTGACAGCTCTCACTTCAGATCACCAGAATATCTACTGTGTTGTTGAAGGGAGATGAAGCTTTCTACTTATGAAGGATTAGTATTGGCAAGTATTTTAATAATTCAAATGATCTCAAGAGAATGTTTATCACAAATGGCATTTCTCTCCCTGTTTCATTTTCCTATGAGGCAAAAAAAGAGACTCAGTTGTGTAAATCCATTTGAAAGAGAAAACAAGCTGGAAATCTAGACAGCTTCAGTTGTTTGACCCTGAAGAGCTTGCTCAGAATTTCCCAGGATTATATTTAAAGTTACATTGCTCCAGTACAAAACGCTACAAAATTTTGCCAACTGAACTTCATAAATAGTTAAGAATTAAAATGTAAAAGGACTGTATTGTCACTCTACTGCAAACATAGCCCACAGCAATCTCAATGACATCTTTGAGAACACTGCTGCTTGGATCTCCTTTCATCACAGACCTCTGCTGACACTCATAGATCTAAGTGCAATGCAGCACACTAACAAGGTTTAAATTAAGTATGCAGCAAAGCTCTCTAAGATTGTGGAAATTTCATCAAGATGATAAAATATGACTCCACTGAGTTAGGGAACTCACTGCTCAGAAAAATCAACCCTGTAGGCAAAGGAAAAGCCACAAGAAATAAAGTAACTAGATACGGCTTCAAAGTCTTCAATGCCCTGAGAGCTGAGCAAGCTGACTCAAAAGATTCTCAAAATTACAACCAAGATTCAGTTTCCCCTCTCAGAAGGTGAAGGATAAAGTAAATTATTTTCTCCCCACACTAATACAAAATTTAATTTTGTTCCTGGAGAATATGAGAGGATCATCAAGCTTTGTGGCCAACAGTGAAAAAAGTTGGGAGTACTCAAATGACTCCAAGGAACTTCTGAGAAGTTCTTAGTCTGGCACAGCCACTCTCACCCCTCCAGTTCAATCATGTCAGGCACAAAGGCCTGTCCCAAAGCACAGGATGGAGGGATGCAGGCAGCTGTAACTGGCTAGCAATGGAGGAGCATCCTCAGCCCTCACTGCCCACTCAGTGCAGACCCTTGCTGAGGAAAGGGACAGGGGGAGGACGGGGAAGAGAGGAAAAAGCTGGATCAGCCGCCGACATGATGATCCAGTTTTCAGCTATTGCCAGAGCCTGCCCGAGTCCTGGGCTGAAGAAAATGTCAGGGGAGATCACAGCCTGATTAGGGGCACCAGACAGACTATTTTCACAAGGAATTAAGCAGATTAATATTTTTGCTTAAAACTTTGAATCTAGAAGAGCCAGTGAATACGCAATGTGTTGTGCACAAGCAAATGGTAAAAGCAAAGTATCTGAATTTTCTGAGTAATTCAAAAAGACAGGAATTCTAACCATGGATGCAAGTCATCAGTGATCAGGGCCAAGGGGCTTTATTCTACCTCCACTAATTATTGATACTCCTCTCTACAGGCAACACTTCATCAACCAAACACTTCATCAAGCAAACACAGACCCTCTTCCTGACATATGTGAGAGCCTTCAGACTTAGAACACAATTCTACTAAGGAACATTTTACTTCATTTCTGAACATCTTTGGACACCCCAAGATTGGGAAAAATAAAATCCTAACAGGCATGGGCTTTTATTTCTTTACTGATGTACAGACCCTTTCCTGTTAGTTTGCTTCAGTCCAGAAGCATATATAAAAAAGATAAACAAAATTAATTGATATGATAAATGGAGAGATTAACCATCCTGAATGAACAGAAAGGCTTTATATTTGTGTATTCAAAATCAACAGGTTTTGCCAGATCTGGCAGAAAAAAAAGGAAAAAAGAGACTTTTTTTTAATTCAAAGCATACTTCTAGACTGTATCTTGGAATAAAGCCTCTTCTTGAATTACAAGAGATCTTCCATCAGCCATAGTTCTTAGCACTGAAAAAAATAAACATCTCAAACCCATGACATTAATATAGCAGAGTTATGTAAAGTCTACAAGCAGAATGTTTTAAAGGAGAAGAAATTCTTTAGTTAAGGGCATACATGACAAAGGTTAGTAAAAGGTAATGATCAAATTGAAAATAAAAGCTTCATAAAAATTATCTCGTTAAGCAAATAAATGAATCTTAATAGTAAATAAATACTTGGGCTAGTCAGCAGCAGATTCACAACCAAGTTGTCTTGTTACCACTCTAGCAAATGATATGCTCATTTTACCTATTATAGTCAAGCTTTCATAGTCCATTGTACCCTTATCAGTTTACCTGAAGCAGGATTTTGAAACACTGCTCTTTTTCAAATTGTATATTGTATTATTCATAATGTTTTCACTCCCTACTAGCACTTAGGGAGCTTGATGTCTCCTGATCTATACAGCACAAAACAAGCAGAAAGAATAGCCTCTGCCTGAAGTGTTTATACTTTAAATACTGCACAAAACAGAACTTGTACCTTTACTTACGACAATGGTAGAAAGCTGGCATGATGGTAAATTGACTGAATATAGTTATCTCTGTCAAAAAAGTTAGAGAAACTATTGATTTAGTTTTGAGGTTTCTTGTCCTTTCTGTGCTTTCTATAGCATGGAGAAAGTTGAATAAAATCAAACTCCAGTTATTGTGATAATTTTATGGCATATTTGCCTCAAGAATCTCGCTTATTCCCCTTATCCCATAACTTCCTCTGGAAAAAGCAGACAATACTTCACTGATTCTGTTAGGCTGGTTAAGTTTAACCTGCAAGAAATAAAATATTGCAGAAAGTGCTTTTTTTCCCTTGACTAAGACTAAAGTCATTATCCATTATCAGCATCACTCTACATTCCCCTAAATATGTCCATGAAAGGACACTTCTTTTTTCAAATGGAAGTGAATTTCCTAAATATGTTTCTGTGTGTATAAAAAATTTCAAGAGGAAGAAAAGAAAACAAATAACAAAGTATATCCTTGACTTTCTCTTGCTTTTCAATTATAAAATGATAGTTTAACCTTTCCATCATAATCTTGAAGAATACAGTTCAGCAGTGATACAATAGCCTTTCACCCAAGCTCTGCAGTGACTGTGCTTGTCTTTATGACATGATCATCTGAACTGATGCTTTATAACTTGCCACATAATCTTTTAAATTGTTCTTCTTGGAATGGACATACTACACTCTACATGAGGTTTAGACTTCAAAACAAACAGTGTTTTCTCCTGAAACTCTGCTTGCATCTCTCATCACTATATTTAGCTATTAAACCAGAGTAAAGCACATCTTGGAATGCTTACAGCAAATTCCCTTTCATTTGGTAGGAACAGTTATTCCTGTGATGAGTATTCAAAGGGATACCTCTCCATCTGCCACAAAATAAGTGGTTGTTGAACACATCAAGTACCCTAAATTCAGGGCTGAGTTGTGAGCAAAGCTCAACAGTGCATTTGAGAATTATACATTTATGATAATTTAAAGACTAATTGCTTAAGATTGGCTTAATAAAAATAATGTAAGGTAGAAATTCCTTTTTTTTTCTTTTAAATTACTTCTCAAGGTTATCAAGATTTAAGACTTACTGTGTTCAGTGTTCCACATGTGATTTATGTGGGTGCTTAATAGTATATTTTTACTGAAGAGTGTTGGATATTTTATTGTGAATCTAATATTACCCTTAATCCCAATATTTTCCAGTCTGATCACAAGAAAAATTCAGGTAGGAAAGACTGATCCTACAGTCTAACAAGTCCTAAACTAAGAACCCTTTACATAGACAACAGTGCCCAATGCACTGTACAAGAGTCAGCTCAGACAACACTTAGAACATGTGTTTGACTTTCTCCTTGGTGAATTCTTACATGGAAAAGAAAATAGCCCAAAAAATGATGCTACTCTAAAAAAAAATAAATAAAAACCACAAGTCAGGCTGGAAATGGCATAAGAATAAAGCAGCCTTATAAATAGAAATACCATATATATATATGTATAAATGTATAAAAGATACAATCCTACAACATATATTCAAATACTTTTAGATAGTTCATGCAGTTCTGGGTTTTTGTAGATTCTCCCAAGTGACCCTTTCATGCACACAGCACACAGTCAACTTTAGAATTTCTGATGATGAATTCTCACTAATTTAAATATTCTCTACAAAGTATGTTTCATTTTCCACAGAGTTAAGGAGTTGCATGTGACTATAAGGGCTGATTGGTATTTTCTGTAACTACTCACACAACTGTGTTTCATACAGTTGGAAAAACCTTGGACTTATTCATACAAATATTCTAATAAATATATGGGGGCTTTCTCACCTTCCCAATTCAATTATTCAAGTTAGGAAGGTAATCTACTAATGCACCTGCAGTTCAGGAAACAAGATATCAATGCTGATTTCTTGTTCATGCTTGCTGGCTGAAAGAGCTTATTGCCCTCTATTGCCTGGATATTTGAGCCTAGTAAGTCTACCCAGGTAATATCAGCAGGCCACATAGCACTGCAGAAGTTAAGCAAGGCAAATATTCCCCAAGCAAATTTTTATATTTCCTTTTTCTACTTATTGAAACCTTAGAATACAATTTGCATGCAAAAAATCAATAAGCAATTACTTTTTATTTGAAAAACCTAAAGTCTTTATGCATTCATTGTTAAAAAGGAATGAAGAGCCCAATCAAAGTCCACGCAGCTACATGGAAAAATTTTATTCTTTTTTTATATCCAGTTTCCCTTGTGGATGTTTATAGCTGGTTGCATACCCAGAGTTCTAAAAGGAGAATGAACAACTATGTCAACCCAGTTAATGGCAGCTTTGGAAATATTCACATGGGAAAAATACTTCCCATGCAGCCAAAAAAGAAAAGTAAAAACCAATCCATAACCTCTTAAACCATTAATTTCACTGTTGTTGAATAAATAGTTTTTTGTTGCTTTTGCTGAGATGCCAGGCAGCCACATTACCTTTGATCTATTTCTGTTCAAGTTACATAGAGAAGTGTCTGAAACAATGATAATGTGCACTGTTGATCCAGGAACAGTAGTAGATTACATAGCAAGATATATCTTATTGGCTAAAAATAGAGGTTGTGCAGACATGATGTTCTGAAGAGTAGCACAGAGCATGGGATGCTCTCACTGTTAAAAGCTGAATGATTTTTATGGTATTTATGAGCCCTGATTCAATTTGCTGTTTGCTCATTTGATATATCGCTCCTCACAAAGTAAGAGCTATATGGAAGAACAATAAATATGTTATTTCATGCTGCAAACCAGCCAGATTTCATTTTGAAATACAAGTACTCTCATAGACAGAAAGTATTTGTTCTTTTATGAGCTATTTTTTAAAGCTCTTAAGAGGTTACAGTCAAATCTCAGTATAAAAGGACACACACTCACCTACCCAGATGAGATTGTTTTCCTACTCAGATTTCTCTAATGTATCATGATCAATGAACAAGAAGATCAACTTAATTGTCCTAACTGCATATTTTATGAACTGTGACAAGTTTGTTATAACCCATTTGCTCTAAACTTTTCTTCTGAGATTGTGAAAGTACCAAGAGATAAACTCAGCAATGTCAACAAGCTTGGTGGCATAGTTCAAGCTGTGAAGGTTCAATAAATAGGTCTGTAAACATTGCAAATCAACAAAGCTTTTGATGAAATGTCAAGCAAGGCAGAGCTTAGCTATATTCAGCTCAGCTTGAACTCATAAACCATTAACTGGCCTCTGTAGTTTCCACAGAAATATGTGTTATGAATAAAGCACAAATGTTGAAATAGAAATAAAAACAAAACCTTTTTTCTTTAAGATACAAGATTAATTCAAACTATTTAATAACAGAAAATGGTATTTTCATCACCCCAATAAAGACAGATTTATAAAAAAAAAAAAGACAATATGTAAATGCTATACATTCTTATAGTGGAGCAACCATTATTTTGTGCCTTCAAGTTAGGAAAGGATGCAAAACATAGAAATAGAAGACAAAACTAATTTTGAAATACCCTGAAGATATTTCAGCTTTGAACCATGACAAAAATCTGGTTTTTCCTGCATGAGACATAGAATATTGTTTGCTTCAGAGAAAATACATATTTTCCCCTTCATTTTTAGGAGGAAGAATAGAATAAAACTTGTTACAATGCATCAAGGTATCTATTTATAACAGAAAACACCATTTTTTTTCATTCAAGTGGAGCATTATATTCCATATATACAGCCAAGTAGTCTCTCAAGACCTGTTTCCAAAAGTCTTGAAAGTTATGAAGTTACTTTAGCTACTTTTCAGTAGCAATCCTCTGTAGACATGTCCATGCAATTATCCTAGACTGAATGCAAGGTTGTTTTCGCCTGATGGCCCAGTTTCTAAGCTATTTCTATATCATCAGCTGAGTAATTCATTTGACCGTGTCCAAATTTGTTTGCAGCAAACTTTGCATCTTTCTACTGTCTTTAAAATGATACGGTCATTTAGCAAAACAAATGCTCTTTGATCAGCTACCATCTATTACCCATAACTGTGCCAACCCTCTTGCATTGCCATTGAGCACATCGCGCTTTCCCCTCCCATCGGCGGGGCAGAAAAAAATAAATCAATCTGTTTAACCTAATCAGAGACTTACTACGCACAAAAGTTTGTTTGTTTCCCTCTCTTTATGAACACCCTGTTGATACTCTCCACGCGGGTTCGGACCAGATTTAAAAATCAAAGTTACGCAAGGCGCGGCTGCCGGGCAGGGGGAGCGGGCGCTCCGGCGGGTCGGGGTCAGTCGCCTCCGCGGCCCCGTTTGCCCTCGGAGCCCGGGCAGAGGAACTCGCTCCCCCGAGCCCCCAGCGCAGCAGCACCCCAGAACCCCGGCAGGCAGCCGACTGACCTAAATGCCGTCCTTAGGGCTCGCTCCTTCCTGCCGCTCTTCACTCTTTTGAACAGTCCTTGCATTCATTTACAGCCGGTACTCACCCGAGGCATCCCCAGGCATTGCCGGCACTGCGGTGTCTCGCTACCTTCGTGGGGAAGCGGTCAGTGGATTTCCCCGTGGGCACTTCTCTCTAACACATTCTCCAAAGTAGGAGAAACCTGGAGGGAGACTCATTGCCAGGTGCAGGTAAGGCGCGCCCGCAATCACCCTCCAGTTTCACAGGCACAAAAAGAGCACCCCCTTTCTCAGAAGCCGACGGGAGAATTAAAGCCAATTTCGCTTTCTTAAGCAGCAGCGAGGTGCTCTCCCAAGGTACACAGCCAGCGTGTGCTGCGCTCCCTCCCTCCTCGCTGAAATGGTTTCTCCCTCCACAGGCTCAATCTACCTGATTATGTTCTCTCCTAATCAGTAATCTTAGTTTCCCCAGCAGTAGCGGCCCTCCTCGCTCACCCAGCGTTTCTGGAGGGCGAGCTGCAGAAGCAGGGCAGCCGCACTCCGGGGATACAGGGCAAGGCAGAAACATTTTGGAAGCGCTCGTGTTTCTGTCTGCTTTTTGTTTGAACACTGGAGTTCAGCCTTCTCCTGTCTGAGAGAGAGATTATGCTTCCTGCTTTTACAATCCTATTCAAATAAGCTTAAAGTCCCTAAGAAAAAAAAGGCTACCTACTTCATCCAGCACGACCTGCTTTTCAATGCAGTCTTTTTCTTTTTTTTTTTTTTTTTGTGTATCCTTTCCCTAAAACCAGCTTGTGTCTCTTTCAAGTAACAGTAACAGTATATATGCATCTGCTGTATATTCTTCCCTAGCTCCAGTTAGCAAATAAAATAGAAAAGGTACCATTTCCTTCCCCTCTTGTTTCTTTTGTAGACTAAAAGACAGGAAGGATAACACATATTACCACAACTAACTTCAATATAATCTGTCTTTCAACAAGCATGCTTGCTGTAAATCTGAAAGGGCTCTTTGGGTTTTGTCTGTTTGTTGATTTTCATTTTTTTTCTTATTTTAATAAGTAGGGAGGATGGGACAAAAGATGGACAAAAGATGGACAAAAGATGGACAAAAGATGGACAAAAGATGGACAAAAGATGGACAAAAGATGGACAAAAGATGGACAAAAGATGGACAAAAGATGGACAAAAGATGGACAAAAGATGGACAAAAGATGGACAAAAGATGGACAAAAGATGCACAAAAGGAGGAAAATTCTTCTGATTATTCCAGTTAACCTGATTATTGTTATTAACTGTTATTCTCCTAATCCCAGTTTAGAAACTATATCAGAATTAATTAAAAACTTCCTTTAGCAGTTAACAGGATAGTCTAAAAACATTTGTGGAGAGAAAGCAATGGGCAAAGCATGGATCAAGGGACAATTAACACCAGAATTTTAAGCAAGCTGTAGAGCACAGCTATGCTGTGGTCTGTCAGACACAGCCACATAAAACCATGACAGCAAAGAGGCAGGAGATGTGAAGATAGGACCACTCCATTCCAGGACAGTTTGGCACATATTTAAACACTGTGAATATCTCCAAAGTCTGGTGATTTAATAGCTAAGCAAAATTGCCTTTTGTAGACAGTGTAAATAGACACATCTTGGAATCTGTATCCAAAAAAAAAAGATATGAATTAGTATTCCTTTGACATCAGACCCAATTTAAAACAAATTATCACAAACTATACAGCAGTCTCCTAACAAAAGCTAAAGCTTTGTATTTGTCATCCAAAGAAACAGCATCCCTTCATTCACTGTAACAACCCATTCAACTGAAACTTAAGGTCATTTCATGTCTTATTCAGGGTTGAACACTGAATCAAGACTTACCATCTTCTACAACAACAGTCCAGAAGGTTACTTGAAAGTAATTTTCAGTTAAACTTGTTAGATTAAACCTCTGGAACTACTGAGTCGGTTATGGGAGGACAACAGGTGAAACATTTTAACTGAATGCACAATAGAGCATCTAGATGTGTTCTTGCCATTAACGGGATGGGGAATGCCTCAATGCCTACAGCAGAGCCAAGCACACCTCACACCAGAATACGGAGTTGCCACACTTCTGGAAGGCTCAGAAATGCTACTTCAAGCCTCTTTTATGATCAAAACAGGTCACATGTTTTCTTTCTCCTGTTATTCAAACAAAATTCAGCAGAAACTGTGCATGACTGAACATGTATATGACAGCAAGCACTAGCATAACACTGTAAAGTTAATAAGGAATTAGAAATAAGGTTGCTGTAAACATCTCCACAATATAGGCATTTACTCATTGTAACTCTGATAACAGAAAAACCTCTGTTGCAACCATGTCTTGGAGAAACAGGTAGCTTAGAAAGACAGGACCACAATGTCTGCTCCCAAGACCTTAAAAACTTTGACAAATGTGACATAGGCATGAAAAGCAATCGAGAAATGGAAGACAGTAAAACACCAGCAAACACACTCAGTTACCTAAACTGATAAGCAACAACAAAATAATGGTTAGAGCACATAGAGGACTTTAGCATGAGCCAGAGAGCATTGCTTTATTTCCTAATTGTATTCTATCTTTCTGCAGTAGGGCAGACGCGCACTGCAAAGGGCAGTTCCCTCCATCTCTCCTCTGTATGTCTGTCCCACAGACATGTAAGGACAGGCCTCATGGAGCAAAGACCTTGCCAAAATACTACTTTTAATAGAAACAGTTATTTTTCATCTATGATGTTTGTTTGGCCTTTATCAAAATAATTTCTGGTTGTTTTTTTTTTCCCTAAGCTCCATAGGAGAGGTATTATTAGGTGATATGAGCAAAAATACCTCTAAATGTCCAAGCACCACTGCTTAGGTACCCTTAAACCTAGACAAAATTATTGCTATTCAAAACTTAAGTGCTTTCTGTGAAAGGAAGTAATTTATTGTAAAGATTGTTTATGGATTGTAACTCTACCTAGACTAATGGCAAGAGAGTCCACAACTTGCTTTTCAATCACATCCAAAAGGAGTGTAAAACTACTCTGTGTCACACAGCCCCTCCTGTCATGTGTGAAATGTTCCTCATCTGGTGAGGCAAGTCTAAAATCATACCCCACAGCTTAGTTTCAGACTCTTCCCCAACATAGGGCTTCTAGAATCGCAGGATGTTCTGAGTTGCAAGGGATCCACAAGATTCATTGAATCCAAATCCTGGCCCTGCACAGGCAACCCCCAAGAATCACACCATGTGTCCAAGAGCATTGTCCAAATGCTCTTTGAGCTCTGCCAGGCTGGTGCTGTGACCATCGCCCTGGGGAGCCTGTTCCAGTGCCCAGCCACCCTCTGGGGGAAGAACCTTTTCCTAATACCCAACCTAAACCTCCCTGACACAACTTCAGGCCATTCCCTCAGGTCCTGTCACTGTCCCCACAGAGCAGAGATCAGTGCCTGCCCCTCCTGGTCCCCTCAGGAGGAAGCTGGGACTGCACTGAGGTCTCCCCTCAGTCTCCTCCAGGCTGAACAGACCAAGGCACCTCAGCCTCCCCTCACACGGCTTCCCCTCAAGGCCCTTCTCCATCCTTGTTGCCCTCCTTTGGATGTTCTTTAACAGCTTAATGTCTTTTCTGTACTGTGGCACCCAAAACTGCCCCCAGCACTCGAGGTGAGGCTCCCCCAGAGCAGAGCAGGACAATCCCCTCCCTTGCCCTGATGTCCCCAGGACAGGGATGTCTCTCCTGGCTGCCCGGGCCCTGCTGGCTCACACCCAACTTTCCATCAACCAGGAACTCCAGGTCCCTTTCCCTGGTGCTGCTTTCCAACCTCTCATTTCCCAGTCTGTCTGTACATCCAGGGTTGCCCCATCCCAGGTGCAGAATCCAGGATTTTCCCTTGTTGAATTTCACATGGTTGGTGACTGCCCTGGCCTCTCATCTGTCCAGGTCTCTCTGCAGGGCCCCCCTGCCTTTGAGGGAGTCAGCAGCTCCTCCCAGTTCTGTATCACCTGCAGGCTTGCTCAGTGTCCCTCCCAGTCCTGTGTTCAAGTCCTTTATGAAGGTGTTGGAAGAGCACAGGGCTGAGGATGGAGCCCTGCAGAACCCACTAGCGACAGGTCACTATGGAGAGCCATATCTCAGGGATACCAACTCTCATTCTCCAACATCCATCTACCTCAGGGGCTTGAAGAAACGCCCAGAGCTCTCGAGGACCATCCCTCCTAGCCTACCCAAACACCTTCACCAGCTTCTCACCTTGCCCACCAGAGTGTCTTCCTTCTTCCCACGCTGCTGAAGCTCCTATATTCACCACCACCACAAAAAGGGGTTGACATGGGGAAGGAGAGTGTTATATGGAGCAGCTGTGCTATATATCCACTGAGGAACCAGCAGCTGGGAATTCAGCCAATGAAAAGTAAATGCCATGTGGGTGGTTTGGTATCAGAGCAGAGACCTTGTTTATCTTTGTCTGCCTAAATAATTTAGAACACAAGAAAGATACTTTCATGTTTTTGAAAGACCAAAAAAACCCCCTCAGTTTATACAGAGTATAAGTAGTCCTTGCAAACTGCTTGTTGAGAATGAGCCTTCTATGAGGAAACCTGCTATGCTCTTCTGCAGCTGAGAGCTGTTACTACTGAATGAGCTTTATGCAGAGAGATACATGTTTTCCTCACTGGAATGATATTTGATAATCTGGGATTAGAAAAAGAATAGCTAGAGGGAAAAATAACAAAACAAACAAACAAACAAACAAATCCAAAACCCTCAAACAAAACCCAAAAGGCTTTCAGAAAGAATAATTTCATAAAACAACAGAAAAAATCCTGATTTTGCTGAGGGCGAAGGCAAAACTTCACTAGAAATTGATTTTGCTTCATGATCTAAAGTCAACATCTGCTCTATTTAGTGTCACGTTATGGAGGGACATAGTTGTTCATTTGTGCTGGGCTCAAGAGGTCTCAGTGAACATTCAGAGCAAGTCCTTTTATTTTCCTATAAATGTAGACACATAAACCTATTCTGTATGATCCTATATTCTCTCACAGTTTTTTATACTTTAAATATATATAGATTGTGTGTGGGGGTACACAGAATTTTAATGAATTTTTGTATTTCAAGGTTTGGAATGAGTGTGTATATATTTTTGACCCACACATTTTTCATCAACCTGCTCCCCCATTTTTGTACTTCTGTCTCACCCTTTTTCTTTCCAGTGCTATCAAGTCATAACAGCCTACCAAGCAATCACACAGCTTTTAAAAGTGTTTTCTTAAAAGTTAATAGTTATAATGAAATTTTGACTTTTTTTCCAAAAAGGAAGATATGAGAGGAGAAAAATAAGATCATTGCAGCTACATCATATTTGCAGGCCTGAAAACATCTCAAATGAGGCAAAAATATATATCTCCTTACATCAGGTGGCAGCAATTTTTCCATTTTCAATTCCTTTATACATTCACAGCTTGGACTACCTGATGATATTCTATGTAAGACTAACCCAAATGTGTCTATTCAGTCTAATGTCTTGTTTGAGATAGTAAAGGACTGCCTCATTAGGTAAGGAAATCAAAGGTGTAAGTTTTGCCACACAGTCTTAATAAAGCATAAAAAGACAACCTATCTGTTGGAAAGGTTTTTATCCATCTGAGTTGGATGATGGCAAGTGCTATGTGTCAGTGAGCCATTATCGTGCTGCCCACTGTACTCTCTGAAAATGAATGTATAGATACATGAGAAATGAATCTGAATCAGGGATGTTTCCCTGAGTAATATACCTAAAATTTAAGGTGCAATAAAGATGTGTTAGCTGCTAATTCCTTCCAAAATTACTTCATTATAATTATATGCATTCTGACTCAGTTTCTCAGAATTATTCAAGGACTGCTGTGACTGTAGCAGTATGATGGCTACTTGCTTGAATGGAGATAAAAAGCAGTTTCTGCCCTGGAAGACTATACATACAGAATTTAAACTGCACACATAGGCACTGAAGATATTATCAGATATAGCATAACGTACTGAAGCTTGTCCAATTTTCAGCCAGCATTGTGATAAAGTAAAAGAAACATTATTAAATCCTTATCTTCATGCAAACCCTCTCTCAAAGACCAATCAGACTTCCCAGGGTACTGAACTACCAAAGAAGTCAACCTTATCTACAGAAAACTGTCAGAAAATCTTGAGATCCACATGCTGTTTGCTGGATGTAATGATTTCTGATAATTTTATAAACTGCAGTTTCACTGACATTTATAATCACAATTTTCTGGAAAATGATGTTTCTGTGGAGTTTGGATAATGTCATAATTAGGCAAACTATACAGTAAGAATTACACAAATTATTCCAGCTCCTCCTTTCTCTTGTGAGGTTTTTCTGTTGCCATGTCTGGCAGAGATCTCCAGACTCCTTTAGGGCAGTCCCTATTGTCACTCTCTTCTCCCGCACCTCATTTCCTTCCTTAAGTTAGGATCCAGTTACATTTATTTTTCCCTCTCAGCACTGTAGGGAAGCACCTGGGGCAGCATCCACTCAAGCCAACACCTTGGCCTCTGCACAGCTGAGGGATCTGCCCCGCTCCATCCTTCACACACTGCCCTTGCACTGCTCTCCCCTGTCCAGTGTCCCCAGCAGCCACCAGGAACAGGGTTTTTCAGTGCTCTCTGATGATGTCAGGGTTTGATTTCAATTGGATGGCTTTGGCAAGGTAAGTGTTAACCAGATGAAGATGGGCCTGTGCTGCCCACATCATTGGGAAGCCTTGATGGCTGGGCCTCCCTCTCCAGAACTCCTCACATCTCTCAGAAAAGACAAGCAAGCTGTAAATCCAGTACAACTGAATCATGAAAAGCAATTATTTTCCTCCTAAAATTCAGCATATAACTTTTTTTTTTCCTGTATGTCTTTGGAAATACAGAGCCCTTATTTTCCTTCCTGATTTTTGGTCTTTTTTTCTTCTCCTAGTCTTCTGACTATTCATTTGTCTAAACATCCTATTTATTTTACATTCCCATTGTATGGTGTGCTTTAACATGAATAAAAATTATCAAGTCTACAAGACAATTAGAGTTAACATTTATATTCATTTTTAGTAAGGTTTATTTTGTCAAACTTACTTATTAAGGAAGGTAAAAGATACTACTGTAACAGAAAATAACATTTGCATCCAGGAAATGTGTGTTTGCTTCAGTATATATTCTTGTTTTCTTTGACTAGTGCCATGACAGGTCCCACAACTGTGCCAAGAGTGTAAAAAAGAAAAATGAAACCTGTAAACAAAACTTAAAAACCAAAACAAAAAAAAACCAAAAAATATCCCCAAAACCAAAATTACAGACACACAAAAAGTAGTGAGTGACATCTCCAGCAGCACATTACAGACTTATTCTGGAGCACTCATTTGGTACTAAATCACAGCTTGTCTTGACCATATTTTTCTGTGTTGTCTCTCTCAGGTATGAGGATTGCTCATCTTGTGAAACCTTATATGGTCACATTTGTAGCAATAGTTCTAGTCTGCTGTAAACCAAAACCTTCTTAACATACATCTCACTGATAAGGCCTAATTCAATTAAACTGACCATTAAGATCAGTGTAAATTGAATTGCTCTCTTGGAATTCCTGATAATTGCTTGACAGACCAATAAATATAGGGTTTCCAAACAGAATGAGTTATGGTGCTCAATAATGTCCCTGCTTACTGCTTTCCTCCCTTATTCCCAACCTTCAGAATGTCACAGGAATTACACAATAATTTGCTCTAGAGTGCTTGTCAGAGATCTGTTGTTTTGATCCCAATTAATTAAACATTCCTGAGTCTGCATGCAGAAAGAAAGTAGCAAATGTTCAGAATGATAACACAAACTGACATAACATCTAAGGCATGGACTGAAAAATACACAAAAAATTCATCACTTCAGTTGCAACTACATAAAAAGTAATGCAGACACTGAATCCACAGTCAGAAGAGCTCATGAAAGAACACAAACAGATCATCTGCATTATGAAGTATTTTTATTTCTTCTTGCTTTTGTTGTTGTTTGTGGTTTTGGTTTTTGGGTGGTGGTTTTTTTTTTTTTTTTGGTTGTTTGTTGTTTGGCTGTTTGTTTTGTTTTTCTGTCCAAAGGATTGGAGCAGCTGTTTTTATACTACAAAAGCTGCAGCTTCAATACTGTGCTCAGTTTTTGGACCTCTCCCTATAAGAAAGACATTGAGGCACTGGAGCCTGTCCAGAAAATGGAACTGGGCAAGGGTCTGAAGCACATATCGGATGAGGAGCAACTGAGGTTGTTTAGCCTGGAGGAAAGGAGGCTCAGGGGGTTGTAGTGAGGTGGAACTGGTCTTTTCTCTCAGGCAACAAATGACAGGACAAGAAGAAACAGCCTCAGCCAGTGCCAGGGAGGATTTAGACTGGATGTTAGGAAAAGTTTCTTCACAGAAAGGTTTGTAAAGCATTGGATTTGACTTCCCAGGAGAGTGGTAGAGTCACCATCCATGGAACCATTCAAAAATGTGTGGATTTGGCACTTACAGACATGGTTTAATGGTAAACGTGGTGGTGGTCCTAGTTTGGGGACTAGTCCTAATTTGGATTTGGTAATCTGGAAGATCTTTTCCAGTTTTAACCATTCTATGAGTATAGGAATGATTAATTCCAATTTGTAGTTATCTTTAAAAAGAATTAAATCTATGGAATTATGCATTCAGTAATTAATTCTATCATTTTCTCAGTCATTGAGACTTTGATCCTATGCTGTGACTCCTCTGGTTTAGCTGGACCTCCTCAATAGCAAAATAAATAAAACATGTCTTATTTTGACCAATTTTGATTGCTTGCTATTTTATGCAGGCTAAGACAGAGTCAACAGGAAATTACTGTCTGAAAAGATCCATGTTGAAAGAACTCAGTAATAATGGGCAGCCATCAATACAGCAAAAGTACTTAATGATAGCAAGAGGAAGCTGGACTTGTTCAGAACAACAACTGTACATTTTTAAGTGTGAATAATTCCAAAGAAATATTTCTGTTTCTGGTGCTCTCTCCATATCTTTAAGTCATGATCCGACTGACTCCTGAAAGGAAAGTTGTAAGTCAAAACTATTTGTGCAGTACCAGAGCTACAGGAAGTGTTAGAGAAAAGTCAGTCTAATCTTAATGGTCCCTTTGAACCCTTGAGGAATCAGCTTCATTGCAGTTTTCACTTGACCTTGGTTCTTGTCTTTACTCCTCTGCATATTCAATGAATTAACAGAATATTGTTATATAATTTCTAAATAGCCTAAGACTGATAGAGGTTCATCTAATCTTCAAGTTGAATTTTATTCTAATTAACGAAGTCTCACTTTTTTTGACACAGTTCTAGACTGAGAAGTAGCATTTTGGAGTTGATCAAGTGGAGTAAGCACATTTGAAAACAGACAGCCAAACATCATAAGCCTAAAATTTTGTTATGAGACATTCTTTTTTTTTTTTATGGAGTTTTTCTGACAATACTGTAATTGTCAAATGTATCTATTCTTGGAAGTCTCTTTATTAATCCTTTATGAAATGTGGTAATGTCTCACCAAATGTGACTTCTGAGATAACTTCTGCACATACAGTACAATTAAGATACAGCAAAATAAACAACTAACAGAAGGAGCTTCAGTTTCACAGCCATTTTGAGCTTAAACTAGAATATATGTGCACATAATTGTACTCTTAGGATTTAAGAAATGCCTACAGCTGGGGGTTTTTTTGGTGGAGTGTTTTTGAAGGTAAGAACTGTTAATACTTCCCTCTCCAGGCCTACAGGCAGTTCTGCAAACCCTTAAGCAAATAGAAAACAAACAGAGGTAGATATACGACAACTTGATAAATTGTTAATCATACACAAATATTTCAGAGCTTCTTTTATTTTAGCTTTTTCATTGATCGACAATAACAAGAATGTCTAAAAGTAAAGAGGGCAATCTTGCATTTTATTTTTTAAAAGCAAGATGAGATTGTAGCTGTGAATGGACACATAAATCTTCACTAGTAAGTAGGTCAAAAGGTGTGAAGAAAGTTTCCAATCACAACTGCTGCAATGCTGACAGACTACTCTAACCAGCTCCTGGGGTTGAACTTTCTGCTTGAAAACTGCACTGAGAATTAATAAAATGGAGCTTTTTCTCTTCTCTCCCTTTTGTTCTCTGCTTCTCTCTTCCATTCTTGAGCAGTTCTTTTTTCCCCTTGCTGGGGAGGGATGGCATTTGGCTGCCCATGGCTGCCCACTCAGAAGGCAGGTGCTGCAGAGAGAGGGAGTGACCTGGGAGCAGGGGGTGAGTCCATGGCCCTGCCAGCTGTGAACCATTCCATGTTTCTCTATTTCATACCTGTGCTCTGCTGGCACATGCAGTGTAGATATTGGTGACTTCAGGGGAATGGGGGCATGTTCTAATTCAGTGGGCACAGGAATTGATCATTACTCACATGGTCTCACACACTTGTCTTCCTACCTAAATAATAATAGCATCAGCACCCAGGTGAACGAGTGAATTGCATAATTGCACAGCTTCCTCTCATTAAAGAAACAGGATTTTTTTTGGTCCCTCTTACCCATTTCAGTATATCCCTTGCCTTCCAACTTGTACATGAACTGCAGGTTATCACTCTCCATAAAACGAAAGCGTTGTACTTGTACTCTGTACACAGTGCTTTGTGCTACACTTACACTGAATGGCAAATGGAAGGGAGAATGTCATTTTAACTAGAAACAAACTTCCTCAAAGATCTCCAAGAATGCCAAATGATGCCCTTTTAAGTAGATCAATGCTTAGTGTACTGTAGCTGTCAAAAATCCCACCCATTTCAAGACAGCTCTTACTGAAATAAACACACCAGGCATTAAAGAATATTAGCATCTAAGAGCTTCTCTTTTCCCAAGAGCTATCAAGTATTGACCAGGTAAGAAAATAACAAAAGAAAAAAAAATATAGGCACTTACTAAGGCATATATTGCAGAGGTTTCTTAGGCACCTTTGGCGGACTCTGAGCATTAAATGACTTTCAAGAACTTGCCTTAAAGAACAAGGCAGAGGGAAAACCTCCTCTTCCTCCCTGTATAACATGACTGCTTAGTGCTGAAGAGAACAGAGGGGTAGCATTTACATTTTCCTTGGAATTTAACCATTCTCTTCCTAACTGATTTTTGCAAAACAACAATACATAGAAATATCAAAATGAAAAGGTTTGGTTAGTTCAAACATAGCTTGTTTTCTCCTTGCAGGTAGAGACAGGATCCCCTTGGAACTTGGAAGCTGTCCTATCTCTCAAGCCTTGTTGAAACAGTTGCGCCTCGACAAATTTTGGTGTTGGTTTTTGTTTTGTTTGTTTGGTTGTTTTTTTTTTTTTTTCCCACAAAGCACTTTCCTTGGACTTATGTTGCCATGATGTCTTTTTTTTTAATCAGCAAATCTCTGCATCAATATTTTTTAAACAAAACTGACAGCATTGTTACTGTCAAGTGCTTGAGGATGGTGACAACAGTGTCGAGCGTTTAAGTAAGAATCAGGAGAAGGCCACCAAGGCAGATATCCTGGTGTGAGTCTGTTATAGACCACCCACATGGGATGAACAGACAAATGAACTATGCTATAAGCAGCTGAGAGATGTCTCAGAATCACTAACCTTTGTTCTCATGTTATCCATCTGATGAAAATACAGAAATGCAGCAGAGAGGAAGCAGTCCAGGAGCTTCCTGGGCTGCATGGAAAAGAACTTCCAGCCAATGAGGGAGTCAAGGGAAGATGCTCTACTGGACATGTTATTTGGGAACAGAGAGGGACATTGAGGTGGTTGTTTAGGAAACAACAAACAGGAAATTTTAGTCAGCAGGTCTGATACCTTAGAGAGAGCAAACTTCAGCTGTTTAGGAGCCTGGTTCACAGAGTTCTTTGGGAGGCAGTCCTGGAAGGACTGAGGAATGGAATACCTCAGAGTCATGGACAGACATCAGTGGTCTCCCTTGAGTTTCCTCTAGCTGCAAAACCCCAATTTTCCTCAGCTGCTCCTCATGTGACTTACTGTCTAGACCTTTCACCAAGTTCACTGCCATTCTCTGGACATGATCCAGCAACTCAATGTCTTTCTTGAAGTGGGAGGCCCATAATAAAAACACCTCTGTATTATCAGCTCTGTTTTCAGTACAAATCCCACCCACAGCCCCATACGAGACATGTGATGAAAATTGGCTTTACCCCAGCCAAAGCCAGAATAGGGTGTTTTCCAGCCTAAATGATTTTGTGATTTGCATCACTGTTAAAAACCTGTGAAGCATTTTTTGATTGCCTAATTTGTATCTTTCTAAGCATTCTTAATATTTCATATGTAATTATATTTGCTTGATATCCACTTGATAGTTAGGAATGACTTGCTGATCAATAGTATGACAAATACTCTACGACTACAGTTACTGATAAGAAAATTACTATCAGCACTGAGTGTATAAAATAAATATGGACAAGTTATATTGCAGATTTACCTGCTTGAGACAGAAACTAAGGCAAAAATCTTTAAAATCCCTCACATCCTACCTACTGAGAGGAGAAAGAGAACAGCATTAACTGTGCTGCCATTCAGTGGGATCTTCATAGGCTACAGAGACAGGTGGAGAGAAAACTAATGAGGTTCAACAAGTGTGGGGTCCTGCACCTGGGGAGGAGCAGCCCCAAGCACCAGCCCAGGCTGGGGGCTGACCTGCTGGAGAGCAGCTCTGCAGGGAAGGACCTGCAAGTCTTGGTGGGTGACAAATTGACCCTGAACTGCCAGTGTGTCCCTGCAGCCAGGAGAGGATCATGGGGTGCACTGGGAAGAGTGTGGGCAGCAGGTCAGGGAGGGGATCCTTTCCCTCTGCTCAGCCCTGGAGAGGCCACACCTGCAGAGCTGCTGTGTGCAGGTCTGGGCTCCTTGGTAAAGGAGAGACAAGGAGCTATTGGAGATGGCCCAGCAGAGGCCACAGAGATGAGGAGGGGTCTGGAGCATCTCTCTTGTGAGGAGAGACTGCAGGAGCTGGGCATGTTCCATCTGGAGAGGAGAACACTGAGAGAGGGTCTCATTAATGCATATAAATATCTCAAAAGCAGGCGCCAAGAGGATGTGCCAGGCTCTTCTTGAAGAGGAGCAATGGCTATAAACCAAAACACAAGGAGTTCTGCCTCAACATGAGGAAAAATAACTTTGTATTGATGGTGGCAGGCCACTGGAATAAGCTGCCCAGGGAGGTCACCGAGTGTCCCTCTCCAGAGACATTCCAAACCCACCTGGATGCATTCCTGTGTCACCTGTTCTAGTTCACCGTTCCTTTGCAGGGGGGCTGGACTGGGTGATCTCCAGAGGTCCCTTACAACTCTAACAATTCTGTGATTCTGTGAACTCAGCTTGTTTATCTATTCTGTGTGTCACAGCAATTCTAGCGCGTGTGAGATTATAGTTATACCTTAAACTATTGCATTAAAGTGCACATTAGATGTGACATACATCTAAAAAAGCCTGAATTTACAACAGCTGATTATATAATATATCAGTTGCAGATACAGTACTACCTGAAGATATTTCTCCACTTAATTTTTCTCATGAAATTTGTTTTGTTATATAGCCGCAGTCAAAGGCTTTCATATATAGAGGTAAATGGAAAATGGAACAAAACGAATCATGAGTTTGTGAAAAGAAGATTGCACTAGATTAACCTGATATCCTCCTCTGAGAGGATAACTGAACTTCTAGACAAAGAAGTGAAATGGATTTAGTCTCTCTGAATGTCAGCATTTGACAGTTCCTCAAGTGCCTAAGCCCCATCTGACTGGAATTCACCAGCTGAAGGTAGCTACAAAAAAGGCAAATGTAATGGAAGTCAAGCCTGAGAAAAATACACCAATAAAAAGTGGTTGCATTTATAGGCCCTTATACTTTCTGCCAAAAAGTTTCAAACTTAGTTTTCAGGGTGTTTTTAGTGATGTAGCATCCATCTTCACTGTCATGCATTTTTATAACTGAAACATGCATTTTCTTCTGACAAAATTCCTTCTCCAATTCAAATTCTTTATTGCAAAATCCATTAATGCTTGTCATCAGCTTGTCAGCTACTAAAAACCAAGCTTTTACAGCAATCAGTCAATGTCTTGAAATCAATCACAGGCAATCTAAAAATATTTCAAATTAAATGTATCATTATTACTTAGTCCAATTACTTCAACTGATTTTATTAAATATTAAAAATTTGGTAAAAAGTTGAATTCAATTTCATTTAACTTTCTTTTTTTTTTTTTTACATAAACAAATGGGGTTTTTTTAAATTTTGGGAAGGCAAAAGTGAACTTTTAGCCCAGTTGCCAATGTCATTAAGTAAAACCTTCACCTCCCAGGTTGAGATACACACAGGAGTGACATAAAGATATTCATTGCAGTCCAATAGACACATGAAGAGAGTAAGGAGATGACCAAAAGTTTAACTAAGATTTTTTTTTTCGATTTTTCATTTTGTTTCTCCTTGTTAGAACATACCTGGGATAGCTGTATTATACCACAAATGTGATTAACTAACAGCCAATCCTTTGAGACCCTCTTTCAATAATCAGACTTTTTTTGGTGGTAACTGCTAAGTTCACCCAGTCCTTTCAGATCCATCTGGAAATTAATCTCCACAAGGCATTTTTATTAGTAATGAAATAAAAAGTAAAGTTCCATAAAACATTCACAAGTAACATTGACTGTCTTTGAAAGGCAGCTACGCAGAGCAACTTCTTATGGGAGCTATTTTACCTCTTGAGCACAAAAGATTTAAAACTTTGTGGTTAAAAATTTGTTGAGGAGGAATTCAGTTTAAAATATACCACCTATCCCCCACCAGAAAAATTGATCATTCCATCTTTATCCAGGTACAATTCCCCTTGATGATATGGGAAACACTTTACAAAGGCTGCATGATCAGCTTCTTGCAGAACAACAATAAGAAAGGCTGTCTAGAGAGTGCTGTCAAACCTTTACCCATGCAAAAAATTCTGTTACAACATGTTCTATACCACTGAAATATATAAAGCTACACCTTCTGCTTTCTCATCCACTATACAGTCAATAATTAATCATAAGGAGTTTTTCCTTTCTTTTCCTTGAAATTCTACATAAGTATTTCCTTTTAATTTGGCCCTTACTGTTAAAAATATACAGCAATTTATTATAACTATGAAAAAAAAATATAAAATTATTTCTTAAGGTATAATTTAAAACCACAAGGCTTACATTTCCTTTGATATCCTAATATTTATTTATCACTTTAAGCAAAACTGGTTATTTTTCTTGTTACAGTAACAAAAGCTAGCATTAGTTAAGGATTGCATATGGTAGCAAGAATGAATTCACTAAAAATTGACAAAAGCTGGTGAAGCAATCAGTCTCCACACTGCTGAAGTAATTCTTCCTCAGGACAGTCAGCATTCACTTTTTAAAATAAAGATTTTTTTAAAAAATATGCTATGAAGAAATCCTACATTACACTGCCCTCTTGGAGCTCTGAATGAGGAGGAATACAATTTCGTAAAAAGCTGGAATTGGAAAGAACTAAATAATTAATAAATCGTAAAGTTCCTCCAGTTCTGTGCTTGGTCAGTTGTCCAATCCAGCTGTAAAACCTAATACTCTGTAGTCAATTTAATTTTTGGCAACAAGGTTTCCTATTTGCAGAACGAAAAACCGATTTATGCAGCTTGAGCTCTGGTTCAGAAAATAAAATCTGTAAACAAAGTTTAATGTGGGATTCAGCCACAGAAAGTTCCATCAGGAGCTAACCTTTCCCTGTTTGCCTCCACCTGTGGCACAGAGCTGCTCTCTACCAGAAGCAGCTGAGGCCCGGCCCAGAGCTGATTCAAGTCAGCAAAACTTTTCTTTGGCTTAAAGGAACTCAGGTGTGGATCAGTTATAGCCATTGCTAAAGGTCATGCTGTAGTTTACACATGACTGAAAGGATTACTTCTAATTAATTTTTTGGTACCTCAGAATGCAGCATTTCCCCAGATAATAAATATCATAAAACTGGATTTATTTCAAGGCATACTGTATGCTTTTGCCCATTTGTCTTTCTTGCATTGACTTTCTCCTGTGATTTATTATATACTACTTCTAAGACTAATTGTATTATGAAAATGGCTAGATTTCTATTCAATGTCTGTCTATTTTCCCATTATACATGGGCTGTTTTTGGGATTTTTTTCATTCAGCAGAAATACACAGACATTAACTGCTAGTTTTAGCTAACTTTGCAATTTGGTTTAAGGAAAATAAAAAATAATGCTTCTGCCTTAAAATTGCTTGTGCTTGGTCAAAATTTATGTGGAAATTCTAGGAGTTAGGGTTTTTTGTGAGATTAGGATGGTATTTTTCACTGGTCTAAGATCACACTAGGGAGGACTGACATGAGACCTGAAAAAATAATGCATTTGCTTGCTTGAGGTTGATAGCCACCTTTTGCATAAAAGTTGCTCTGCCTTCTACATCAAGTTTCTGTGGAATGAGTGCATTAACTTGCTAATCTGTGTGATATTTTTAATTTAAGTATAAATTGAAAAATATTTTTAGTGTTTTCATATATGCTATTTGGTTCTATAAATACTTTGATTTTTTTTCCCCTCTCTTTTTGCCTATGTTAAATCTAAGACAGAATCACTACTTTATTGTTTTATTTTGTCAACACATTTTATGAAGTTCTTAAATACATTTCCTCTACCTTACTGCAATCTGGTGACATTAACAGTGAAGTTCATGAGGTTTGTCTTCACTGCTACATAAACTGCTAACAATGTTTGCTTTTACCATCTTTGCTTTCTTGCTTAATTAATCTGCTGTTGTAAGTTGAATGTTGGGCTTCCTAATGTTGCTGGAACTGAATGCTCTGAATCATTCCTATTTGCTACAGTCCTTTCCCTCACAAGCAATGCTTTAAAGATCCTCCACCTATTTTGGATGCAGTGAATTGTGCTGTATGTAACAGTTTGTACTGCAAGAACTGCTTATGTTCAGTAGCCTCCTCTCTTCAATGCTCAGATTCATCATATGAAAAAGATAAAAAAATTCTGGATTGTATACATTTGTGAGTCTGAATGCAAACCATTTATTGCTTTATGAACACAATATCCTCCAAGGAGTATCACACACAGTTTGTACAACCTTGAGCCTTTTCCTTTTGCATGTTGAATTTTGTCAGTTGAAATAAGCATAAAATCATACACAGCCATAAATGGCTTCATCTGTTGTTGATCTTGGGAGTCCCTCACAATCTGCTTTCCCCAGTAACAACTTGGGATTTAGATAACCACACCTGTAAGAAACGAATTTGCATGATGCAGGCTTTGGATACTGGGACTGGTATATTTAATTTCTCTTCCTTTTAAACTTCAAATGTCATCTTTTATTCTCAAGAGCAAATGATAAGCAGGTTCTTTTTTCCCCCTTGTATTAAATCCTGTTCTTCACTCTCTTTTGACCAGATTTGGTAGTGTTTTGCTTTTTTCTCTCTCTCTCTTTTTTTTTTTTTAATAATGGGAAACGAGGTATAGTTGGAAATAAATCACAATCCAAACTCTTTCAAACACACAAACACTGGGGGTGATGTGACTAAATGCAGGCCAGCATCCATTTCTGACAGGTCACTCAAGGCTCCACTTTTAGCCAGTGGAGGGGAACAAGCACAGCTAGCTCAGGACTAATCACATTTTGTAACTCTGTGTTTGACGTGATCATCTGAGTTGCCTTTACAAACAAGTCTCCATAGTTTCAGCCTAGCATCACAGAATATCACAGGACTGCAGCACATTCTGAGTTGGAAAGGACCCACAGGGATCATCGAGTCCATCTCTTACGTGAATGACCAGACATAAAGTGAATACTTTCCTGGAAGTGTCTTTGAAAGGCTTATTTGTCTCCAATAAATGGAAGCATGATGCATCTACTTTGGAGATGTGGATAAGTATTACAGACATCTACAGCTAGACAAAGTCCATTCCACTTCATCTATTGGATAGCAGCAAAGATTATCAAAAGGATTTAAGAGCAGAGTGTGCTCAAACAACCTCCCCCTTCCATCCAAATGCTTCCAGTGCCTGCAGTGAAGGACTCCCTGTGCCCTTGGCACTGTGTACCATTAACCTTTGTGGTGTCTATGTGACTCCTCTCAGTTACTTTTTAATACCACCTATAATTTGTCTTCTGAAGCCTTCCATGGCAATAAATCCCACACCTTAGTCATGTGGGGGAGGGACAGGGAGATGAAAAAGCAAAAACTCAGTTCCCACTGTTCTCAACCTGTTGCTCAATTATTGCTTTTAAGAGTCTTGCCATTCTAGTGTGATGGGAAAAGCAGACTACAAATCCTTGTGCTCTAAAGTCAGGGAAGGCTTCTCCCAGCATTCTCTGTGTGCACACACTCTGCTGCTTTCCATTCCCAGAGGCAGGAATGCTTCATCAGGTCTCTGTGCAGAATGATATTGAAATTTAATTTGGGAATTCTCCATTAAATGCTGCTCTTCACCGTAAATTAGGTTCTCTTGTTAAACACCTAATTTGTAGTATTAAGTCACCATGTCCTGAAGGCAGCAGCACCTGAAAGTGTGTAAAATTGGATGAAAAGTGAAAGATAGAAATAAATAGGATGAAAGATGGCCTAAACCAGACAGAATTTCCTCTGCTAAACTATAAAAATTACCTCCATTACTCACACTTCATTAAATGAACATTCTGATCATGTCCCCACAACTCAGTGAAGGGGATGAGAATACGATGTGTATGACACATGCATTCCTTCAGCACAGACAGCCAGTGACTATATTCTTATTTCATAGGAATTTTTCTCAGGATACAGAAGTTTTGGCTTCTCCACTTCCCCTGAGTTTGTGTGGTCAGATGAAATTCAGCCTTTTCGCACTGCTTGGACAGACAGAAGGTCTCCAGTCTACAATATCAAGCAAAGAACTCCAGAGAAACTCCTTCATAAGACAAATTTTTGCAAGCAAGTCCTTCATTAAAGACTGAAAAGTTTCTGTGAAACTTCCAAGGAACCCAAGCCATTTTCAGCAGAAAACCGTTCTGCTGGAATATTTCAAACCACTTTTACAATATCATGCAATTCACCCTGTATGTGTAGGATTCATTACAACAGGGATTAAAATGACAGCTTAGTGTCATGTGAGGCAGGGGGATTTGAGACTGAGAGCAGTAGCTGGACACTAGGTCAGCTGAATTGTACTTACTGCTGAGTTACAGTAATACATATAGCTTTGGAATAAAGGGACATGAGGATTAAGGGCTATCTTTCAGAGAGATTTTGAAATATTACAGATCTTATCACACAGAAAATCTAAAAATGGACTCCCTGGGAAATGTATGAGTAGTGGAAAAACAGCAAAGCACAAATAAAAAGTAAGAATTCTTCAAAAGTCGTCATAAAACCCCCATCACAGTCATACAGCACAGATGTTGCACAAATGATAAGCAGATGTTTTTATGTAGACTAAATTCTAAATGATCCCACTGTTATCAATCAACATCCTTCAAATAAATTCAGTGGAAATTATAGTAAATGAAGGAAGAGATTCCTGGGAAAACAAAAAACAGTTCACGTATGTAAAGGGTTAAACTACACCCCAGAAAAATATTTGTAGACATGACATGGTAAAAACCCTAAAATTACATTTCAAATTTGAAAGCCACAATATTGAGGGTCTAGTACAGGAAATCCAGAGGAATATTCTAAGAGGACATGAATAATTCATGGCTTCTGAAGCACACAAGAGACAGATGATCCCAGAAAAACGAGGTATCCAGGTGTGCTCCTGTCAAGTGCAGTGACATGAGCACAGTGTAAATCTGCTGGAGAGAAGCATAGGCTCATCTCCATCCCACCAAGACACACTGTGATCTGGCTTCCAAAAGATGTGTTCCTGTTTTAATATCAAAAGGATGAAAAGCCCAGAGAAGGGGACTAGCTAATAAAATGCCTTAAACATTCACAGAATAGAAAATGCTCCCTGGCTCCAGCATATACTAGAATTGGCCTTAAAGTGTATGCCTGGTTAGAAATAAAAAAAACAACCTAAATCACAACCACCCTTGCTTCTTCAATTTTGTGTATTTCACTACATTTCCTTCCCTGATATGTGCCTTCAGTGACATATTGTTCAAAAGTGTGGTAGTAACTCTTTTATCAGGAAAATAATCATCTTTGCTATATTGCTTAGTTTCTGCTCCTCATCATCAGGGTTTAAATATAAATTTGGTTCCTGTTGAAAAATAATGCAATTGAAACTCACAGAGATTTCAAGATCACTTTTAATGAGAAAATATTAACATGCCGTAATATGTTTCAGGTGATACAACTGACAGCCAAGTGCAAAGCTCAAAATACATCTATTCCTTGCAGGTTGTACCCTAACTCTGCACTGCTGAGGTAACAGTCACACAACAGAGTCAAATGTGAAATCTTGAACCTGCCCAGCCTTCAGCCTCTCTCAGGATGTCTACACCCTGAATGATTCCCCCTTCCCTCCCACCTGTGTCTCTAAAACACCTCCTGGTTTTGCCAGCTCCTGAGCACATCAGCCAGAGAAGAAGCTGAACTTCACAGTAACAGGACTAATTTTCATCTCTTTTAAGACATTTTTATTCTTGCAAATATTCTAGCATTAGTAAAGCATATGCCAAGCCCTTAAAATGAACAAAAGTAACACTTTGGTATGAAAGCAGATTCTATCTGTAAATCGGGTCTGAAGAGAGGAGAGGATGTGTAATTATTACTGTGAATTTCCAGTACAACTTTCTGGGGCATTGGGAGGGGTTTGTTTCCTGCACATAAATGTTAGTTTCTTGTCTAAAACTTTTCAGTATAATTTCAAGCCCTGCATGAGGTATTTTACAGCCTAACCAGTTGAAACAAATGGACATGCTTTAGATTCCACTCAAAACATGATCCTTCTGGAGACTTGAAGACAAAAAATCCAACAGTTTTGTAAAAAGGCATATAAAAAAGAGCAGGAAAAAAGCACTAATTCAAGTAAATTGTTCATTCACAGTTTTTTATGGTTCATGTGATTAGATATATTACATACATTCTTTATGCACACACACACATCCATAGCTAATAAACAGACACACATATATAAACTAAAAATCCCAAACCCTTTGCTATTATTTTATTTAGTTCATTTTTAGAATATTATGTCAACTGGCCTTTTGACTTTTTTTTACCTAATTAAACTTGAAAGAACAGATGTCTATAAAATCTGCTCTGAACCAGTCCATTTTTTTTTCAGATTTACAGCTAAAGACATCTTTATAACTGGTGATGAATGCTCAGACTTATTAAAAATTATCTATTTTCATTGCCCCATTTATCAATTAAGTCTGATCAGACAGCACTATGTTGCAACCTAAGTCCTATTTCTTGCACCAAGCCACAAGACAACTAAAATACATGACTTTTTGTCTCTGCTGTGTGCCCATGACCCTGCTCACTACCTACCTGGGTAGGGCTACCTGGCTGGCACACCTTCTTTCCTATCACCACCCCATCAAGCAGAGACTGTACAGGCTTTTCTGCATGTGCCAAAACCACTTTTCCACTTTGCTCTATGGTTGCCCACATGATTTGGCCTCAGCTGGGGAACTCTGTTGAGCAAAAACCCAATGGCCTCAGCCAGCTCTGGCCCCAAGCTGGGGTCTGTCCCACCCAGAAAAACCTTTTCCTAAGGAATGGCAAAACAGGGATGGATGACCAGTCTCATGATGCCTTAGCTCCTCCATAAACCTGCAGACACAATGCCATTGGGTTGTGGAAGTTAAACTTGGGTGTCTGTGATTTAAAATAATGCCACTATAAAAATTTAAATGTTAAAATTTTAGTTAAAACTTAAGTTAAAATTTCCTGAAAGACAAGAGTGTGAAGATTATGGGTTGTTAGGATTGCTGTTGCCAAAAATGCATCAAAATTATGAACATAATAAAAATTACATTTATATAAATTTTACTTTCCTGGCTGCCTACTTCCCCTTCATTACTAGCAACTGTTCTGTTTGAAAATTGATAGACAATATGTTTTACTTGGCCAAAAGAAGAAGAAAGGAGAAAGGAGTTGCAAACAAAAAAAACTAAGTTTTTTTTTTTTTGTATGCAACTAAAGTTAAGAGCCAGTAGGCACACATTGGAACCCATAGGATTCCAGCTTATCTTTTCAGTGTGAAGGTAGTCAAACACTGGTACAAGTTATCTTCCCTGAAGATACACAGAAGCTGAGTGACAAGCCTTTTTATACACACTTCTTAGAAAACTAAGTATTGAAAATAATTTTCAGGAATATATCACACCATGCTATATCATATTTTTATTCAGTTGCAGTTTATGATTGCCACATATGCCTTTTCTGAGAATAATCCTGTTGTTCAGTCTGGACAAATATATTAGTAGCTGAACTCAGCTTCATATTAAATAGAGTAGAATGGCTCTATACTAATAATCTATACATATCTATACTATATACTAGAGTATAATGGCTATAATTGAAACTACATCTCAGCTGTGGGGATTCATAAACATTTCCCAAGCCTGGAGTCCTTTTCAGCATTTCAACTCTGTCTGAGAGTAAGACCCAAGAGCATTTCACCTCTCTCTTCCCTGCAACACCTCCATCCTTCCAGGAGGAAGGAGCCAAGATATGTGACCTTGTAGGGACCACCATGCACACAAGGCAGCTGGATCCCAGGCCTGCACAGCTGGGACTCCAAAGACCATATCCTCCTGTGTCACCCATCTCACTAACCTGTTGCAACTTTTAGATACCAGTCTGGGATGAAAAGTCCCTCCATTAACTGCACATGGAGCCCAGTATCCCAACCTAGGCATTCAAATAATGTTTGAAGCTGGGTGATGTAAATTCCTCTCTGATCCCTTTATTCATTCCCACAAATGCACCCATTGTTGCTCATTAGCTGTAATTTGAGAGTCAAGTTTCCAAACAGAGCAGGGGAGTGTGAATTGTGCAGACATTCTGCAGTTCCCAGAACACTTGCACATGCAGTTATTGTTCATCAGCCTCATCCACCACAGCACCCGCGTATGGAATCATAACCAAGACTGCAGAGATGCCACACTGAATCCTGCACAGGCACCTTCAGCCTGCTCAGGCTTTTGTGCACAAAAATCTTATACAGCAAGCAAGGACAGTTATCACATACAGGCTCAGTGTCCATTATATAAAAGCCATCAACAGAAGAGATCATTACGAAAAAATCACTTCCCATTTACGTTAATTTGTGTTCTGGTCCCTAAAGTGTACAGAAAGAAATGTTATGCACAATAATTATGGCAAATAAGGTAATGGTCTTAAAGTACAAAAGCTAAAAGAAAAATACTACCCAATCATAATCCAAAAAGTAATAAAAAAGCAAGTGATTTTCATCCCACTTTATTAAAAAATACACTCCATGAAAGTTCAATTCTGCTCCTCTAATTCTCTCTCAAGAGGGAGTTCCCATTTGACCTAAATGTCTGTGCATGAAAAATTTATTAAGTGACGTGGTTTGCTTTATTTAGAATAAAAAGAATATCTGTTTGTCATTATTATTGCAGGGAGCAGAAGGCAATGCTAGGTCTGATGAACACAATGCTTAAAGGTTTCTTTGTCCTTATTATGACCTCCTGCTACCTAAATTGCATATTAAAATTCAAAATAATCAAAAGAGAGGTGCATTATCAAAATAATATCTTACTCAAAGAACCTAAAACTTAAAAGAAATACTTACCATGGAATTTATTATATCGTACTGTTTCAATTGCTAACACCTAAGTATTTCACACTGTCTAGCAATGGAAAATGATGCTTCCCAATTTATCAATAAAGCATGAGTTTAGTGTGACATTTACACATTGTAGAGAGTTCTGCTTTGTTTTTAAAAAGATATTTAAATTATTTACTAAGTATTTCTAAAACATTTTCCTAATGAAGTTCTTTAAACCTGCACATTCGTTGTTAATGTGGAAACTGAAACTAAACTACAGGAAGTGACTATAAGTAATAGGAGTAAGTAAAAAAATAGTATAAAGTAAAGGATAAAGTAAAAAAATATTATTTCGGTACATGTATTTCCTCTCTTTTCCCATTTGGAGTTAGGCCAGTGATTCATTTTGATAAAGGGGTAAAAGTTTGCATTGGTATCAGATTAATAACTTAAGAATTTTGAATTTAAAATAGGGCTTGTCTGGCTGTTTTATTTTATTAAAAAATAATGCAAACTTGGCAATTAGTGACTACCTCACTGCTAACTTCCTGATATTTGAAACCAACTTCAAGGAGAGCTATTTTTGATAGTTTTTGCTGGTACTTCACAGATTCAGTGCTGCCATCCTTTCTCTGATCAGGAAACTGTAGTTGCACGCAACCTGAGCCAGATTTCAAAAGACATGTGCGAGATCAGCTTCATGCAAATATAGTTACTAAATATTTTGCAGTATCATCTGAAAGGAAGCCAATGTCTTGTCTGGGTAAAATTGTCTTTAGAAGAAATACCAAGCTGATGACAGCAACCAAATACAGAGGCCATGTGAGTCCTCTACACTGGTGTCCAATTTCTGTCAAGCCTTAGTTCAGAATGGCACCTGTTAGGACAAGGAAAGCTCTGGCTCCCTCCTCATGCTGCCCTTCACTGTCAGAAAGCACCCTGGATAATGCCAGTAGGAAACAGAGATCTAGTTACACAAACTGGGAAAATGGAGATTTTTACTACATATAAACCTCAGTTCAAGAAAAGTAGTAGTTCAGATTAAAAACGTTAAAAGTTCGTGCTGTGCCAGGTATATTGTGTGGAGTTTAATGAAAGAGGAATGCCTACAAAATGCATATGCTCCTATTGGGCGGGGCACCTGAGCACCACAGCCACTCAGCATCAGAGATGTTTTTAAGAAAATAAGACATAAACACAAGGACAGAGACAACAAACTCTTGCAGAAAGTTTTCAAGCCCTTGGTAAACCCAGGTGATGTGTTTCAGGTAAATTGGTGAGAGGCTTGGGATAAGAGGTGGAAAGCAGTATGTGATGGTTCGTTGCTTCAGGTCATCACAAAACCTGCTGTTTATGGTCCGCTCACCATAATGGCACAAAGAGCATTTCTGGGAGGATCCCTTCCAAAACCCCCAGAGTACTGGTGATGTTCATGGAGAATGTGTCTGAATGCTGCTACCTACACTGCCATGTAAAGAAGGAAACTGAGGCAGCCATGGATGCTGGCTATGTTCCCAGATGCCAGAGTTGAGTGCAGGAATCTGAGGACTTGCTTTCCTACTCTGCCTTTTAGAGTTAACAGGGTGAAAACAAACTCCAATTCCTCATTTGTGGCTAACTGTAGACTAGGTACAATGATTCCCATTATCTGTATGTCCTACAAATTTCTACAACATTTCACATCACAAATGTTTTTAATAAAATGTTTATGAGCAAACATAGTCAACACACTTCTTTGTCCCTCTTGCCACATGCAAAAAATGTCACTAGTTCCTCACATAGGAGAACAGGAAAAAAAAAGTTTTATCTTCAAATAAGAGTATTTATGAACAGCACTTTAAGGAGGAAACGTTTAAACATTCTCTTTCCACTAATATTGAGGATTTTTAGAAATGTTATTGATATTTTTTGTACACCAACTCCGATCCAATGCATGGTTCAGTCAAAACTTTGGTATGCAGCGGAATTGCCTGAAGCCAACAAAGATCCCAAGAGGGGGATAAGTCTACCCAACCTCAAAACAAGATCTTTATCACTGCAATTGGCCCGATATGTCATTCTCATGAGCAAAAGCTGAATTTACATATTTGGACCCATAGAAAAATAACAAATAACAGGAGTTGAATTGTCAAATAAAAGGATGGATCTTGGATGACAACTGTAGAGTTTATTCTCATATATAAATATAAGAAAAATCATCTATAATCTGTAGCAATGCTAAGTAATTACATTTTCTTTTTAAGCACTGTCTATTAAATAAGGCATCTTGTAATTTATGAACTCAAGGTTCTATTCATCTTTGTTTGCTTATATTTTATTCTAATAAAATCATCCAACCAAAATAGTAGAAATATTCATCCAATTGCAGTTATTGAGGCACTATCTCAGATGATGTCAGAACTCATATTTGCAATTTCAATCAAAAAATCAAAGCTATTCCTATGACTGAATTCATGTTTCTGTTCACCTACTGTTTTTTTTAAATAAAAGATGAAAAATGTTTTAATTGCAGAGAAACAATATCCTAAAGTGGTGTCAATTTAAAACTGTCCATTAAAATAAAATTATCATCTGGAATTTGGGATTCTCAGATAAGGTGGAATGTCAGCCTGCAAAATTGTGTTGAGATGACATTTGTCTTACATTTTTTATGGGAATAAGAAAAAAATCAAATTCAACCCTCATTAAACCATCCTCCTACCTATGGCCCTGGGTAATGTAAAACAAGTGGCAGAAGCACAGCTGTCTGAGGTTAAGAAATCCATTCCTAAGAAATTAAAATTTTAAATTTGCTAAAAATAGGTGAGACAAATATACTGAAGTGGCTGTATTTCACCTTTATAAATTTACATATACACAAGATTTTCTGAGCTAAAAGAGAATCTTTCATCCTCTCTAGTCTACTGCCCTGATGGAAAATAAGTAATTCATTTAGCACATGTAATAAATGTGTGTCATAGCAATAGGAAATATCAGTGTGGGTCATGTTTTTACTTTGTGTGTTGACACAGTAATTGGTCAATTATGTGTAATGGAGACTAACTGCCTCTCACAAAAATATAGCTACACTCTACCTACACTCTCTGCATTAATAATAAAAATGAGTTGGCATTTTTTCCCCACACACATTATGGAAGCCAAACAAGATAATGGCATTGAAAAAACTTTAGAAATGGTAAAAATCAATCACGTGATTTTCATCATCTTGTTACATATTGTTTTTAACAATCACTTAAAATTGAGCAACAGGAATGGTCTTAGAGATGAGGAAATGTCAGCACACCTGGGTTTACCGAGTCTGACCCCAGGCTTTGGTGTGATCCTGCCCTTTGGGCATCTTTGCACCACTCCCCTGTCTACCACAGACCTTGCCCTTCTCCTCACACCTTACACCACGTGCCAGACACGAGCACTTAGGGATAAATTAGCCAGCTCAGAAGTATAACTGTATGTTAAAATAGTTGTTTAAGCCTCCTGTACATTCAGGCAAGGAGGAAAGGTGTTGTTAGAGGAGGATTTTTCTCTTCCTTACAATTTAAGATATAGGTGATGAGGATCACCCTTCAGATTTGCCATTCTTTTTCCTCTGACTACAGCAGAAAGTCAGATTTTTTTTTTTTTTTGGTAGACTAAGTTGGGTGAAATTAATCTTACTGTACTCATAGAAAATACCTAGCCTGAAATAAGTTAAAGCTTGATCTCAGTGTACAGTATGTCCATCTGAAAAAGAACTAAATTTTACCAAATCTGGTTTGAATCAAATGAAGTTTCAGTGACATTGAAGAAAATTAAAAGAAATCATTCACAGAGTACTATAAAAATATCTCTATGATAATAAACGAGCTACTAAAAATGTCCTTTGCATTTAAATTTAAAAAAAGACTTTGATTTAACAGATAAATTTAATTTATTGCTTAGGTAGAACCTTTGGGTATTCTACAAAGCACTGAGGAACTACTGTACTATCTCTTGTCACCTTGCAGATCTCATTAGTGTGCAAGGCACCTGCACTGAAGGTCCTATTTTTGTACCTTACCCTATTTACAAAAAGCTAAATGAATAGTTAAACCATTAGATGAAGTTCCTGAGTTAGAGCGAAACATTTACTCTCTTCAAAGAGCACTAGAGTTGGGCCTTGAGTTCACCAAGGGCAGGGGTGCCAGCTTTCCCTTGGTGCTTGACTACTGTGGGAAGTGACCTGGGATCACCAGGATCTGGCAGGCTCCTGGACAGGAGCACCTGCCCGTGTCCTGGTCCCCAGAGCCTGTCCAGGTGCATGTTGGGGATGATTCAGGAACAGGTGTGCAGACATAGAAGAAAGAAGGACAAAGCAGAAGTTTGCAGTGCTGTTGTGCACAAGAATCATGAAGGGACAGCATGTGACTTTCCAAAACACCTTCCTCTGATGTGGCTGTGGAGGCAGAGAAAACCACAGCCTAAGGAAAACCAAGTAAAAGAAAAGAAAGTGCAAATGAGATCAGTGAGAGCAGGAATTTTTTTCCTAAAGCAGCGCACATAGAAGAAAAGATGGAAGAGCAGGTAGCTTAAGGGCAGAAAGGAAAACCTGAAAAAGGAAAATGAGTAATGTTATGAAAAAAAAGAGTTGTTTGTTTTTTTTTAAAGGTGAAAAACCCAACAACCTAGGATGCCCAGGGAAGGAGATCAATCTGTGTCTCCCAGTCCCTCTCAGTTGCCACAGGTCAACGTTCCAAGACAGCACGACAGACTTCAACTGACTGTCCTGATAATGTCCTGGCACCTCTTCCTTGCAGTTACCGTCAATCAGGAGAAACTGCCCAAAATCACTATGAACAATAAAAGCACATGTACACAGAGGTGATCTCAAAAGATGACAGAGTGGTTTTTGACAGATTAAGATATTATTCTGCCTTCCCAGTTTACTTGCTTAACTTTCAGAATTCAGGGGGAAGTAGAGGAATACGGATCGGTGTAATGTGGAAGCTGGTAAGGAGGCAGGCCATCTATATAAATTATCTTGTAAACCAAAGAAAGGCAAAGGGATTTACCAGAAAGAAAAAAAAAAGTAAAAATAAATAAATTAAAACAAGTCAGAGTGAAGGAGAAAGAAAGAGATGGGGAGAGCAGACAGGTTCTGTTCTAATTAACCCTCAGGCTGTGGATTTATACTTGTCTAACAGGCAATGTGATTAGGCCAAGCTCTCCTTACCAGCAACTGATAAAAGTAAATGACAAACCACACAGGTCAAAAAGACTTATTAGCTCACCCAAGTCTATTATTTTTATAATCAATTGATTGCTCATGAACCAGACCTCACACACATACATTGAAACATTACTGAGTGTTAATTTTGAGGAAAAAAAATTCAAACTCTATAGCTTTTGATTATATATTCAGGGGTTTTATTTGTATGTATCTTTTTGGTTAGAGTTTTAAAAATCTATCAGTTGTGTTAGATTTTGTCCCCCGCTGAACACCTGTAAGGCTTGAAACATCCAACCATTTTATCCTGAAATACATCACCTTTGCACTTCTCAAACTAAAGCTCATTTTTGTTCTTTTCTATTCATGCTTTTCTATATCTCTTTTAATGTCAAGCTAATGGTGCTTTAATTTTTTGCTCACATCTGGAAGGCTATACCTCAATGTTCCACACACCTGTACATGACAGTGGTGAAGAAGAGATAGGACAAAATTTACACCAGGAAAACATTATGCCATTCATTTTTGGCCTCTGTTTACTTAGGATTTTATTCCTGGTACAGCTTATTTCTTGGAGAGAAAGAAATCATCTATTAGGTACATGTCAGATACCAGAAAGCCTCAGAGCAGTGTCAACAGAAATCCTTCATAACAGACTTAATTCAAAGGAAAGTCAGCTACTGTCATCCTGAAAGCTGCAGAGATTCTAACTCTAGTTTGCTATTCAATCATAACTCAAGTTTACAATTTCATTTCAGTTTCCTCCCTAGTATTCTATTCTAAAACAGCTTTTTTTGTTGTTTAATTGAAGATTTACCATGGTTTAAATCCTTACTGTCTTTAAGACAGAAAGCAGCAATAATCCTAATAAAAATGGTTACGAAGCTAATTTTTCATTAGGCTGTTTTATTCATCTTTCACCCAGTTTCCAAGCTATACAGCAATGCTGAACAGAAACATTTCAATCGGTCAAAGTTAATTCTGTGCATATGAAAAAAAAAGATGAGAACAATGAAGATCAAGACTTTACTATGACCTGTTATTTTCTTTGTGGGAATTTCCAATTTCCAAGACCACATTGATCAGCTTGATTTTTTTTTAATTATTTTTTCTTAGTAAAGTTAAAATATTAGGTTCATAATAGATTTTCAGAGGAAATAACATGGCTTAGTTTTTACACACTACTTAAAACAGCTAATAGATTAATATTGAAATGTAAATGACAGTATTACTAACAAACTAAGCACTGCTTTGTGAAAAACTTTAAGGCTTTTTAAGGAAAAAAATCATTAACCACTAAGATATTGATCTCAACTCTAAAAAACTAAAGTTAAGTTATAGCAGTATAAACCAAATTATTAGGTTTCAATGTCATGTTGCAACTGGTGCAATGTCATTGCTCGAGCCAATTTTATACAATATACAGTTGTATAAAATCCATGGTCTTATGGATTTTTCACCACTTTTGTGTGTAGTAAACTAGGCATATGAGATAATAACAAAGCATAATCACATTTACAGCTTGAGCTCTACTGTAAATAATAAAAGAGGGTTCATTCAAGTTTACAGGTTTATTCCAAGAAAAAACAAATAAAACCCCACAAGAGGGATTCCTTAAAATTTTAGAGACTGGGAAATTAAACTTGAGAGAACTGTTTGAATTCAGCTTAGTCCACTATTTGTCCCTAACTCCATGAGCTGCTGGCATCAGATTTGGATTTTGAACCAGGTTTGGATTTTTAAACCAGGGCTTTGAGTGTTTATAAATGTTCTTATGGAAAAAGTGAAAAAACCTCACCTGATCTAAATGGAAATAGCCAAGCTTTCTCTGATAGCAGTTTTGTACAGTTTCCACCAAAACATACATTACAAACATTTCTATAAAGCTGTGGCTCCTCTACTCCATTAATAAACCCCCAAGCAGGTCAAATACACAAGCTCATCATTATACGCCTATTAAGTAATAATCTGAAGAGGAACAATCTACCTTTAGTACTTAAAAACCCCCAAATCAATGTATTTCTAGGGGTGTATACAAAAACATTACTTTGGTGGAATTTCCTTCTGTGCTGCAATGTTCTCAACAGCATTTGATTTTTTGTGTCTCCTACAGGACAGGGCTGCTTTATTAGCAACAACAAAAAAAAAAAATCATACAAAATACAATTCTTCTATTCTGCACTGTTAAAAGGTCACTTCTCCAGCCACCCTTTTTGACAAGAAAGGGATACAAAAAATTACTCAACTTTGTTCTCTTTCAGGGCTGCACAGAAAGCTTTTAAGGGAGAAATCACTCTAATATGAAAGCAACACAAAGGGACCACATGGAATATTGTGATTCTATGAACTAAATTACTCTGTCAGTGGGCTAATCTTTCATCTACAGGGAATCAGGCTCTCTGATCCTTGTGCCTATTTTTACACATTGCAAAACAGCAATAACACTGCAACGCAATTCACCAGACCTGGCCATCAGCTTCAATTTTGGCTTGGACTCTCTAGAGAAGCACTGTTTTAAGCACATGTTAAAGCTCAAACTAACCCTCAAATAGTCATGCATTCGTTCAGATAATGTCTGTGAGCAGGTTTCTCTGCTGCAGTTTCAGCTACTGCTGATCTGTGTCTCCCAGGGCCAGAAGAGTGACATGAACCATCCCTGGCAGAGGAGCTCACACAAGTTTCACTTTCCCTGTGAGCAAGAGCCTGGCATATGCACTAAGAGCAGCCTCACCTGCACACTGCACAGTCAGCACACAGGAGAAAATACAGAAAGCCAATTCCTGATTTAGAGATTATTTTTGAAAAGCCCTGCTATAGTTTCACTTCACATTCCCTGTAAACAATCCCAACTTTCAACAGAAAAAATACAGTGTCTGCAGTGCTGCACATCACAGGAAGAGATGGTACATGATGGCACTTTGTCACAGAGCCAGCACCCACTCCCAGATTGCCCCTGACAAGGGAAAGGAGGTTTCATGGTCTTCAGTCATCACCAAGTGTCTGGCCTTGAGTCTAAAGGGACATATTGAAATCTTCTCAATTCTGTCACATTTACTGAGCATCACAGTGCCTGTCAAAAGCATCTCTGAGGTACCAGGACCAGACAGAAAGAAATATTAGACAGAAGGAATCAGGAGTAATTCAGCCCTGAAACCTGCAAAAGCTCACATGGAAAAGGTCATCTCCCTGATAAATCCAGGCAATGTCATACAGGCTCATAAGTATCCACAGCTTTTGTTCAACCAGAAATATCAATCCTGAAAACTTTAACACTTCATCCTGCTAGAGAAACTGATATATGAACTATTTATTTCAATTTCAAGTTCAGATGTTATTCTTACACCATCACTTCAAGTAATTTTTTTCTATCATCCCCCACCATGCAGTCACTTGGCTGGTGAAAGCCAATGCTGCTTTTCAGAGCTGAGGAGTATTTAAAATCCAAACCTCAAATGTACAATTCAACAAATAAAACAAAATTAATCTCTTTCACAAAATAAACCCTTCTCTTCCTTAATGAGTCTTCTTAAAAGACTAACAAAATAATTAACTAGCAGCTAATTGATTTGGAGGAAGGGGGTTATGGGGGGCTTGTTTTTTTGTTGTTTTTTCTTAATAATATCAAACTCTAGAATTATGGCCTCCTATTGATATATTTTCTCAATAAATTCAAGCAAGCTTTAGAACATTTTTATCTTTCTGGAAATTCTAGGTTAGATATTGGTCATTTTGAGGGAAGTAGCTATTTATTCCTTTATTCCTTTTTCAAGATACCTCCTTTTATGCTGTATTCTAGAATATCGCTCCATTCATGCTCTAATGTATGCAGAAAATAGAGACATAATTAAAACTGGAAAAAAGCAACATATTCAATGCTCTGCCATTCTACAGGCTCAGCAAAATATGTATACACAAAACCTATACACCACCATACTCAATTTTTACACTGATTTTTTTTAGACTCCCACTTAACAAGCCTGTCATTCCTCACAATGGTTTAACAACTTTGTATTTGTAGGACAAAATTTCTGTTTTGCATGATGCTGTTTTCAACACTCTAATGCCAGGAAATGGGCTTCTTCCTCCCACTCTCTATGGTAGTCTGTAACCTTTATTTTGTATTTATCTGTAGACTTTACTTCTTATTTATATGTATAAGTGGTGAAATTTAAGGCAGCTGTTGCCATTTCCAGTGTATTTCACCAGCTGACAATGGGAACTCCATACATGCCAAGGTGCTTTGGGCTTTTTTTTCTGTGGAGGGGGGGCTGAAATATGATTTCTGGTGGTATATTGCCCACAGAAGTGCTTTTCCAATGATCCTTACTATCCCTGTGCATTGGAGTTCCTCAGACCAGGACTCAGTTACTACGTGAGAGGCTGGAAAGCTGACACAGAGGAAAACACTGCTACAATTCATAGTAAATGTCCTTGTGGGCTCTGGAATGTTAATGTGCTGCATTCTGCAGTGAGGACAGGGCATCCAAATAGCTCCAAACTATTATAACAAGTTAAAAATTGTCCACTGGTAGCTATTTAAAGGTCATTAGTTACTTTATATATATATATAGTCCATGTATTCAGCAAGCAGAAATCTGGTACTACATTGTTGGCCATAAAGGGAAAAGTTGGACAAGTTCTAAATAGAGATCAAAGCCTGGGCCAGATCCTCAACTAAAGTCAAATGAGTTATATTCATGCATACCAGCAGAGGATATTTTACAGAGAGCAGAAGACTTTGTATCAGAGCAAGAGTTAAATGACAAACCACTAGTGGTGTGACTGTAATTCTAACTGCTCTTGTCAAAATATTCAAGAACTGAGTTGAACAAAACACTACACAGCCCATGACATTGATTTTATGTGTCATCTCACTTGCTTATAAAATGTGTGCTCTTTTTGGCTTCAGAAAAATGAAACCTCACAATTAATAGACAATAACAGCAATTTGTAACCTGCTCCCACCTTTAAAACTGATCCATGTATCCCCACAAGATGGAAGAAAAACTTTGCATGAGAGTACAGCAATATGCAACATTTGTGGTTAGCAATTTCTATGGGTTTGGGACAAGATATTTGAGTATCTTGAAAAATATTGGTTTTGTTTGGGGTTTTTTTTAAGCTAAAAAAAGGAAAATAGCTAAGTGATGTTTTAATAAGGTCACAGCCCTGAGGAGAAAATTATTTCATTTCCTTAACAATGAAAAATGTTATGATTCTTTCTGCTGCCATTATTAATTTTGCAATGCTTTGGTTTTCATATGCATATGGTGCATAGTAATAAGTTCCTTTCTAAACAAACACCATCAAACAGTGGAAAAAGGCTTAACAAAAAAATCCTTCAGGTTTTAAGTTTGTGAGTGAAAGGAAAAGATAACAGGTTGCCCAGGGCAGTAGTAAAACTGAAAATATCTTATCAATTTAACATGGTTTTCTTATTGTGATTTACAGGGTTGGGTTTTCTTGACAAATAATCCCACATTCTGCAATTAAAAAAAAAAAAAAAGCAAACCAAAAAACAACAACAGAAAAGTATTTTCTGCTCTCTGGCCACAAATAGAGGAAAAACTAAGAAAAGGACTAAGAGAAAAGGATATTGGATGAAGGGGAACTGAGAAAAACTATCAAAACATGAGTAAAGCAAAAAGGAATAAAACAAGCTTTATACAGTCCATATGGATTAAGACCCACATATTTGTAATTCTGAAAAACAGAAATTAATGCTGGAAACATTTGCTGAACCATATCTGCACTTTTTCTTTTAAAGGTCAAAGAGGTGTATAATGGTTTTGCAAAGAGACAAAAAAAGTCACTGTAATAATGTCTGTTACTTACTATACTTGCTCTGTAACGCTAAACCAAAGAGCAATGAACTGTACTTTTGGAAACTCTAAGGAATTGTCTTTTATAGCTGAAAGGTCAAAAGAGAATATGGGAGACCAGCTATTAAGTTACATGGTCTTTATGTATCGTTCACAGTTTGTCAGTGAATTTACAGGAAATTCTGTGCTGGAGAACAGAGATAGGCCTTGTTCCCTTTTAGTGTTTAAGAGGAGAACCCAATCCCTTTGGCGTACAACTCTCCCTCCCAACACACACAATCTTTCCAGCATATTTCCTCCCTCTTTAACATTTCTGTACCTATTCAAAATGAACACAAGCCTATTTCATAAGCCCTTCCCTACTCCTCTTGCAGGGCAGGGGCTGGCACAAGTGCAGGCTCACAGCAGAGCTGGGTGAGGGCAGCTGGCGAGCAGCAGCCACCCCAATCCTCCCGTGTTTTGCGAAGCGCCGTCAGTCCACGGGAAAGCTCTGAAGCTGAATGAGATGGTGGGAGGGGCGGTGACAAAGGAGCTGAACTGGGAATGCCATCAATTTAGGCTGCACTCAAAGCCTGGACATTTTGTCTGAGGCACATCGCTGAGATACTGTTTCACTGTGCCGCTGGGCAGGGACTGCTGCGCTTCCCTTCTGCCCAGCCAGAGGAGCCTGCAGATCAGGTACGTCCACAAAGAAAGGTTCCCTACACTTGGACACTGAGCTGTTGGGATCTTCAGTGTTGAACTCTACAGCTGATTGCCTGATGCACTCCCAAGAGCAGGTTCTGTGACCTTTGCCTGCTTTCTGCACAAGAGATGTGAACCATATAAAGCCTTCTACACCCCCTACATCAAAGGGTTGTGTGGCAATGTTCTTCTTTAGGTGCCTTGTCCAGTTTAGAGCTTGCTGGCAGATATCGCCCCCAGTCAGTCACAGGGAGAGAAACCTCATTGAGCATTCCAGCTTTGGATCCTCCCTGGGAAATTCAAAATTATGTAAGATAAGGTTTTTACAAAGGAAATGTCCCGCAGCAGGCGCTGTTTAACCATTATGGACCAAGATTAACATTGTTCCTTTCACTGAGGAGAAAACCAAGGCAACAGCTGGGTTATTGTGGAAAACACTGTAACTATCATTTCTGCTGAACAGGAATGTTGATCCATCTGGCTCATTAGGAGTCCGTGCTCCAGTTAATCCAGGTCAAAGCTGTTTTACTTCTGTGCAGTGGAAACTATTTTGAAAAGTTCTGAGCAGTGCCCACAGGTTGAGACAAACAGCCATGCAGAGCTTTGAGCACAATTTATGTGCAACAAGAAGAATAAAGAGCCTTCTGCCCTTTGTGCCATGAAATAATAGTTCTGAACTTGTCAAGGCTCATTCTTGATTACATTGTTGTGTTCAGAAATTATTATTATTATCTTTATGTATCATTGAAAAGCAGTTCTAATGATTACAGGGGACGACAGTTTGGAACACTTACACTGGGGAAATAACCAGCTAGAATGGTGGCTCGCTAAAATAAACACCAAATGGAATTAACAGAGTAGTCCCAAGGGAGATATTGAGGAGCAAACCCCACAGGTGGCTGAAACAAAATATAAAATAAAATAAAATAAAATAAAATAAAATAAAATAAAATAAAATAAAATAAAATAAAATAAAATAAAATAAAATAAAATAAAATTTCCAAATTAAGGTTTTCAGTAAGTTTTTTTTTATTTTTTTAGAAAATGTGTAGTTCTATAATTCTGTTCTAAATTAAATATGCTTAGGACACTCTTTGTAAAGCAAAGGTATATTACAGAATAAATAACTTGGACTGCAAGGAAGGCCATCTAGTCCAATACTGTTCTCGAAGCAGGGCCTCCTACAGAGCTGGATCAAGAAGCTCAGGGCTGTGTCCAGCTGAGATTGGAACTCTGCCAAAGGAGGAGATTCTACAACCCCTCTGCTTCACTGATGACACCCATAGTAAAAACCAGTATTCTTAGTATCTTGTCAACATTTCAATTTCAAAAACGTGTTTCATCCTTTTTCTGTGCACTCCTGAGAAGAGTCTGACATAATTTTCTTCATAACTATCTATTAGACAGGAATTAGATCCCTTCATACTCTTTTCATGGCTATTTAGTACAGTAGTTTTAACTTTCATCACTAGGCAGAATACAGTTTTGCACTCACTACAGTTCCCTACAGTTTTCTAATGATGAGATTTTAGGCCTTTCTCAATTTGGAATTAACTATGGACTAGTTTTTTAGTAAAAGGAGAGCATCCTATATTCAAATAATTTTTCTCTTACACAATATATATATATGTCCATAGTAGATTATATTCTTAAACCTGTGTGAAATTACCTAAGTTCTCTAAAGATGCCTGAAATAGACTCAAATATTGGTCAGGGAAACCATGAGAGGCAAAGTCAAGATGAGTTAAGCAGAACGCTTATACAAAAGCTGAGTTAAGTAGCATGCTTATACAATATTGAGAATACATTTGTGACATAGTTCTTGAAACCTCTTCAAATTTTGAATGAATCCTGTCTGTGTTAACAGGAAAAGGGTGAATCCATGATTATCAAATGCATATTTGAATCAATTCCTGATTGAGCTACACACAATCTCAGTGCAAATCTTCTGCAAGTTTGATGTTCTAAATCAAGAAGATTGTTAAGTGTGCAAATACCTTTTGAGTCATTTGTAGGGCAGCTAGAAAGAAGGGAGAAGGGCTTTTATCTTAGGTCCAGAATGCTCTATACTATCAAAGCACATAATAGAAAATAGATTAGTGAGAGGAAAATGGTAAAAAGAAATTATATACCACGGATATTGCAGGGTCAAATTGCACAGAACAAGGAGAAACCAAAAAAGGATTTTTTCTTTGTTGGCTGGGATGCCTCCAGAAGTCATCTCTAAAGACCTGAGTGTAAATAGTTCTTCAAGGCATGGCAAACCTGAAGTGGGCTGGAAAGGCCAGTAAGCCTCATGCTCAAGCAGCAATATTGAAATGGAAAATTATCAGCCAAGGATAAATTTGCAGATTGCCACAACATCTTGTTCCCAGCAGACTTGCGGGTTCTCAAGAGCATAAAGGAACTACAGTGCAGTTTTAAGGACCTAATGGGAGGCAAATAATAGAAATTTTGAAAAGGCAGTGAGATCACTTCCTCCACAAGCTTCAAGACAAGGAGGGAGAATCATCACAGACACTCTCCACAGTATGATTTAAGTCAAAGTTGTTATCAAAAGTCTTTGAACACAGGAATGTTGTACTCAGCTTAGGCATATGAATAAACCAGAGAAGCTTCACTCAATGAAGTTTAACAGTAAACGGCCAAGTGAAAAGGCTTGTAAGCTTGTAAATACTTCATAGAATTTTAACACAGAATTTTAAGGTAGTATACATTAAATATGAAAGCCATACTGAATTTCCCACTTTCTCTAGGAAAATACACCATATAATGTTTTCAAAACACTGGGAAATACAAGCACTTTTTTCCCTAATATCTTCTCACACTTGAGAATGTGCATTAGGTACACAGGAGAAATTTCTATTTTTCTCTATCACCTGTTTCTTCAGTATCCAAGTAAATAGCAAAAAGGAGCACTGAAAACACAGTAAAAGAAATTGAAGATCCCTAAGGAAAAGAGATAGGAGTTTTTGTCAAGGATCAAAAGGGGATTAAACCTATATGGTCAGTTAAGGAATTATTCTGGGAGAAGAGATTTACTGTAAAACAAAATTGGCTCACAGCTGAAGATGCTGGAAAGTCTGCAAAGCCAATACTGAGGAGCTATCAGATCTTCCCACCCCATTATGAGAAACACTTATTTTTCTTGGCTCAAAGAATGAGCCATACAATGAGATTTATGTTCTTATGAGATAAAAGGTAAAGTAATATAGGTGACGAAAGTCATTTTAGCAGCTCAAGAGGCAATATTATCAATACTATGGAAATAAAATCAACAGTAACTCCTGTTCCTTGCCTAATGACTAAGACTCCATCAGAGAGGATCTTTTTCTGTTTTGTTCTCTTGTGGTGTTAGTTTTTTGAAAGCAGAAAGAGAATAAGATCCTTTCAGACAGAGTGAAGGGATTAGTGCATCATGCTGGTGATTTGGGATCAAAACTGGCATTGTAACTGCTGGGACATTTCTTAGCAGTAACAAGGAGGCTGTCTGAAAAAGGAAGAGAGGGAGTCGATATCAGTAGTCACAGTAAACCATGCTACTACTTCAAAAGCTTCAGTTCCTGAAAATAAAGAGAGAGATAGAAGAAAGGCTTAGCAGGACATTTACCATCAGTCCCATTACCGTGGGTAAAGGCAACCAAGCCCAGTCCATTTGCCCATTTTTTATGCCAAGCCATAAACAGGCCCTGTAACATTTTTATTCAAAATATGTAAAACTTGAATCTAATTTTTTACAGGGAAGTGGGAGAAGGAGGGCAGAAGGACAATCATGACAAAACAATTGGCAAAAGAGGGCCAGTGTCCTGTAGTTGGCAAAGCAGTTTATGGGCAATACCACTCAAACAATGGATAATGGGAGCAGTCCTGAAGCACCTCCAGCAGCCCTGGCCCCACTCAACTCAGACATTCCTTCTCCCTCCCTCAAGCCTCTAGTGAATAGATCTCTGTTTCAGAAGTGTGTGGGCCAGTCTGAGCAGCAGCTTTCCCTCTGTGGTTCTCAGCCTCTGGTGCTCAAGGTGGACGTGTCCAACCCCACCAGAGACCTGAAGGCAGCACCTGGAAGAGCACCAGTGCTGGAGACTGAGCTTTAGTGAGAACCATCGAGATCATAACAAGTCCTTCCTGTCCATAAACGAGGCTCGAGTTGAAGATGTTTAATACAGATATTCCAGTGTGAGGTCTAAATTAATTTAGTCTGTGATTAATTGAACCCATCACAATTTATGCATAATCTGTAATTTATACCATACTGCATCAAGCAAGCATGTGGTTTCTTGTACACACAGAACAGGATGATTTAGATTATAAGGGACGTGGTGAGGCGACATACAGCAGACCTGTCAGGGAGGGAAAGGGAGGAGAACTAGAAAGGGCTCTGAGGCAGAGACCTGTGCTTTCTCATCCTTGTTACCACACTCCCTTTTGTGAAACCTGTAACTCCAGCAGCATGGTCTTGCAAATCTCCCTGCCAACCAGCCTGAGAAGACATGGCGACACAAGGATGCAAATGAGAAGTAAAGAGAGTTAAAATGAACTCCTGCTTGTATTTCTTTAGTTTTCTTCACTTTTCATTCTCATACCAACTCTTCACCGGCATGCATTATTATGGCAGAGCTCTGTGGCTGACATGCATCTCAGTTCTTTCCTCCAAACCTTCTCTGGCTGTGTTCTGGATGACTTCTCCTCTCCCTTTGCCCCACATCTTGGTGTAGCTTCAAACAGCCTTCCCGATTCTGCTTTTTCTTCAGTTCCTACTGTCTCCAACATCCCCTATTTTTCTGGCAGGCTACATTTACCATGATATTTGTATCCTCAAAACAAAACCTTGTAAATGTTCCGTAAATATATAAATGCACTTCTTTTGTTGGAAATGTGAGAAAATATGAATGCATGAATAAATAACCCCACAAACTGGAGGTGCAAGTTGCCCTGCTTGTGTTTGAATGGCTTTGAAAGCCAGCTCTGTCCTCCTGGCCTTCATAAAGAAATCTTGAGGCAGGAAGGCTCTGTGCATAAGGAAATCTGGGGTAGTGACTACATTAGTCACAGAAACAGAGGGATTAATGGATTTTCTGGTGGAATTCTGTCTGGGTTGCAGCACTGACATTTTTGTCTGTTAAAAAATGATGATACTGTTAACAGTCAGGGCCCCATAAGAGGGTTTCTCTGCATGAAGTCAGGCTTGAGTGTTACACTTAATCTGCAGTTACATTTTAAATTGCATTTATATTATAGCTTAATTGAAGTGTGCATACGATTTCCCACAAATACTACTTTCAGCTGTTATACCATATCAATAATAATTAGAACGATTTATACATTCATTCCACTCAGATCATGTGTGATATGCTTCAGAATAACTAGATCTTTCAACAACAGCTGTAATAGCTAAGAACTGTCACTACCATCACATGAGGTGCTTGAAGCTTCATAAACTCACCTCCAGGATTCTTTCTTGCAACATCTTTGATCATTTTCAGCTATGATTGCAGCCCTGGCTACGCCATGACAACTTCTCTTTTCATACAGAAAAGACATTCTTGCTCTCTTCTGCCAACCTAATTTCAGTATTCAAATTCATTGACTAAAAACTAACCAGGTTTTTGTTTACAGTGATTACAAATTCATAATCCCATCTGGGCCTCAGAATTTTGCACAGCACATTGGCAATTAATATCCAATTAATGCTTGTAGACCCACTGATTGTATTACATATCTACAAAGCAGACTGCTGACACATTCATTTATATTTCACAGCACACTGCAGGCTATATGGTACAGAGAGTACATTAAAAACTCCTGGAGTATTCCAGACTCAGGTACAAGAACTCCCCAGGAACATATTCTCACCAAAACAACCAGACAGACAACCAAAAAAACACCACAAAACCCAAATAACCAACCCCACAACAATAAAACAAAACTAAAACAAAATAAATAACCTTGGACAAAAAAATCCAGAGATTTTTTTACTGTGTAGGAAACAGAAAATTAAATCATCATAGATAAAATGAAATGCCTGGTATTTGGCAAAGGACTCAGGCAGTTGCAGACAGGTGTGCTGTTTCTGTGTGAGAAAGAAATAGTGGATTTCTAAAAGTAACTTCCCATGGCTGGTCACAGCTGTAGGTTTGGGTGTAGACCAAAACACTGGCTTCAGTAGATGCAAGTTTCAACACAAAGCATTACAAGAAAACAAAATAGAGATGATGCAAATTTGTATGATGTAAAACTGAAACAGAATATTTCAAAGAAGTGATATTGACTTAGGGAATCCTGGAAACTGTGACATGCACAACACATTTTCTTTCTGGCTCAAAAATATTATGTCTTAATGTAAAGCTCTTATATAAAAGTACATCTTACAAGTTTCCAAAAAGAGTCCTCAGGTTTCTAATAGGTTCCCAGCTGGGAGTCTTTCCCATTAGAATGGAACTGAATGACTTCTGATTATAAGTAAATATTTCCAATACCTCATTTCAAATGTCTTATTCTAAATTTTAGCATTTAACTGAGCTACACATTCATGTAATCACAGAATATGCTACTGAACAGTTCAAAAAGCAGCTCTTTCTTTGCTGCACTTTAACAAATAAAAATAACATTAAATACAGGGCTTAAACTCAGGTGACATAAACAAATATAGCCTGGAAAAATAATTACCATTTCTCATTAGTTATTAAAAACACTGATGGTTTCTTGTTACTAGAAAATAATCAGGAAGCATATTGAAGTTGCTATAATAACAGAAGATGATAACAAAAATTATCTAAACATAAAAGAGATACAGGGAAAGATGAAACAAACATGATTTATATTCCTCTAAAGGATTAAAGTGGCAAAGTCAACCACAGTACTTTTATGAGAGACACATCGACTGTACACTCAATAACAGCATTCATTTGGAAGGCAACAAATATTTTACAAGGCTTACTTTTATTCCTCTGATTTTGAATTAAAGACATCAAAAATAAAATCTAAGCATGTTTAAATCTATATAAACTAAAGGTCTCTCAGGCTTTTTAAAAAAATTTGCACTCAGAGTAAATTTGCAACAAGTCTTCAAAATAATAATCATATTTTCACAGAGTATAAATCAAATTAAAGTAGTACCTTAGACAGTTTGCTAACTTCTAATTTTTAAACAACTTCCAAAAATATGCTGATACTACTGCAGATGTTTGCTGCATATATTTAAGTAGTTTTTAACTTGAATAAATTTAAAAAGCAATGGACATTCTATAGTACATAATAATTTAACTAGATGGGTTTTGCAGTAAAAGGATGTTCTGATAAACTAGAATTCAGATGAATACATCCTGAAAGACTAGCGCTAAATTGATTTGCAGCTAGTTTATAATATGGGCACACAGGCAAATATGGACAGTTTTGATTCTTGTGTGCACACCCTGCAAAAGCCTGGCATCAACAGAACATGAGAGATCCCAAATCTCTCTTTAAAGCCACCTTCCACAATAGTCAGACAGGCTGCTGGCAGACAAAAGCACTGAAAGAGCTGGTCAGAGTCACTGCAAGGTGACTATTGATTATTTGAGAGAGGCCTTTGTGATGGTGGGAGGCTCTGGAGGAAGGGGAAGAAAATAAATGGCATTTATTTCCAAATAAAGCAAAGAATATTTAGGTAATCTGGGAAAACAATGAAATCCTATGAAAAACCTGCAAATCATCCTTGAAATCATGTCCTAACATATGAAAGAGAAGAAAAGAAAAGAAGCTGACTGGGAGTGTAGACAGCCAGTACCATCAAAGGAAAGTGATGCCTGACCAACCTGACAGCATTTCATGAAGAGGTGACTGGCTCAGTGAGGAGGGGGGACAGCACTTGCTGTTATTTATCCTGACCTCAGCAAGGCTTTTAACACTGTCTCCTATAACATTTTCATTTTAAAGAACCTGGTTTGGGGGTTTAGTAATAGAGTGGCCAGTGGGGTGTATTGAAAACTAGCTGAACTGCTGGGCTCAAGCTGGGAGCTGGCTGTAAAATGTCTGTCCAGGAATCTGAGAGGAGCCTTGTGCAGCTCAGGAAGGGGAAGCACAAAGTCCTGCACAGAGGGAGGAACCACTGCATAAACCAGTAGAAGCTGGGGACCAAACAGCTGGAAAACAGCTTTCCAAAAATGGTTCTGGTGGACACGAAGCTGGGCATGAGCCAGCAATGTGTCCTGGCAGCAGGGAAGGCAAATGTTATCCTGGGCTGCATCAGGCAGACTGTTTCCAGCAGGATAAGGGAGATGATCCTTCCTCTCTGCTGAACCTTGCTCAGACAAAACTGGAGCCCTGAGTCCAGTGCTGGGCTCCCCAGTATGGATGCACTGGAGTGAGTCCATCGAAAGGCCACAAAGAAATGAAGAAGTGATTGGACCACCCTGCAGATGAGCAAAGGCTGAGCAAACTGGGACTGCTCAGCTGGGAGCTGTGAAGGTTCAGGGGGATTTTATCAGTAACTAAATATTTGATGGGAGGGAGCAGAGCAGACAGAGTCAGACTTTTCTCTTCAGTGCCCACTGGCAGAACAAAAGACAACAGGCATAAATTGAAATTTGGAGGAAATTCCATAGATACTTAAGAAGAAAAACAGATTTTCGTGAGCATAGTCAGCTGCTGGGACGGGCTGTGGAGTCTACATCCTTGGAGATATTTAAAACCCAAGCTGACATTACCCTGAGCAACCTGCTCTCTCTGACCCTGCTCTGAGCAGGTAATTAGAGTAGACGATCTCCAGAGGCATCTTCCAGCCTCGGCTGCTCTGCAAGTCTCTGAAATATCATCAGTTTATAGGCTGAGCAACAGTTTCTGGAAGCACTCCAAGACAGACACAACACCTCTTAGGAACTCATAATCCATCAAAAAAAGCCTCCATAGATTGACTTATTGCACCAGGAAAAAAATGAATTCCTTGGTTACTATTTAGGGCTAAGACATTTTTCACTTTCTAGATAAGAATTTAACAGATAAGAAGCAAATAACCTTGGTGTCTACAGTAGGCAGATTTAGGGGAAAAAAAACCTCTGTCCACATTTTGAAGAAGTCCTTGTTCAAATCACATCCTTCCTTCAGTTAGGGGGAGGATTATTGGTCAAGTAAACTTTGCTTCACATTTGCCTGCAACATGTCAAGTGCAAAATGAATCAATTCAGCAGTAGCGGCAGCTGCAAAGAGTTGGCAAAATGACTGTTAAATCAGCTTAAGATAACATGCAATAATTAGCAAGCCTTCTTGGGGGAGGAAAGGGCTTATTTAAAGTAGCTAAAGCAGTACAGCAATGGATGTGGATGACTCAGAGAAATGGAAAAACAGCAAAAGGACTAAAGAGAAAATAGGAGAGCTGACAAAAGTATTTGTAGAAAAAGTTTGGGCTTCACAATTCAGCTACTATTCCCCAAGAAAAATAGGTTTGTCCTTACAAGATGAAAGGGTGAATGTTACTGTCATTCAGTTCCTTTCAAAAGAAACATAAAATGTTTCCAATTATGGTTTTTAGCTGTAACAGTTGAAAAACATTATTAAGTTAGCAACTGTGCTAAACCCAGCAGTAATTCTGAATTGATTCTGTAAAGACATGCCTTGTTTTGAACAGGAAATAGAGATGGACAACATAATCCAATAGATTTCTTTTCCCAAGGCAAAAATGTGCCCCAACTTGTATTCTCTGAAGCTTTACATCAGTCAGGTAATTGGGACAGAAACACCACTTCACTGAGGATAGCTTTTACTCCTAATAGCGGAATTTGATATAACTAAGTACAAGTTCTACTTATATGCCCTCTAGAAAGCATCTTGATGCAAGCAACCTCTTTTCAAATCTATGCTAGTATCACTGAGCCATCCTGTAGGCAAGGATACAGGTATCATGGAACTTCAAACAGTTACAGAAAAAAAAAAAATCAGATTTAGGATGATTTCTTTTATGTATAAATATAAATTTGTTCACAGTAAGTTTTTTCTTTACAGTAAGTGTTATACATTCTCCTGTTAGATATCTGCTCCTAGAATCCACCCTTTATTTCACAGTTTTAAATTCCCTCCATAATTCTTGCTGGAGCTTTTAAAACTGATTTATTTAATTATTAGGAAGAACAGAAAGGTCAGAATGAAGCCTACAACATGCTTGTCCTTTACAGACTACTATAAAAGGAACTGTTCTCATGTTTTGGCGAGAAAACAAGAATTCGTTTTTGTGAAAAGTTACTTGGCTTCACCTTTGGTTTCCATTCAACATCCAATGCTACCAAAACTTTCTCCTCTGTAAACAGAGTATAAGCAGAGCAAACATTTTAATCTGGATCTTCTGCATTTTTGGAGCATGAGTAACCATCGGCCAACCAAGCATTTATAAATGTGATCTTAGAATTCGGTGTAAAAATATACTGATTTCTATTTCCAGAGTCGTTGTCAGGGCTTGGAAGGGTGGGGCAGGGAATAAAATATGTACTAAACCACATGATAAGAAAAGGTCAACAGTAAATAAAGTCAAATGAATAAAAGAAATACTGTTGTATTCCTGAAATCCGGTGCAAAATAATTTGGAGTTTCTTAAAATCTTCACTAAAAGCAGCCCAAAAAACCACTAAACTGAGTTTTTGAGTTAGTAAGCCTGTACACATCATGTCCACAAGTCCACCACAGGTTTGTAGCTTCTCATTTTCCTCTTCCCCTTCATTTTGATGAGCAGGCACCCTCATTAACTGGGCAGGATTGTCTTTAGTCCCACCTGGACCTCTCTGCAGCAAGGAGAGCCTCTGTCCCTCTTGCTCCCCCCAGCCCAAACAGACTTGCTTATGTTGTCCTTTCTTATTAGTTGATCAGCTTTGGAATGAGTTAGCCAGCCAGGGAAGGCTGGGGACTCCTACTTTCTAAGCCCAGGAATGTGACAGGATAGCTTTATGTCTAACAGCGTTTTCCCTGTGTCAAAGAAATGGACACAAACATTCCCAGTTATTGCTATCAACAACATCAAGCATTTACATCAGAACATGTCACAGACAATCCACCACCCAGTAACTTCACAAGGTGCTCTTTAACACCTCCAACAATGCTAGCTACTTAATGTTATTAATGTTTTAGAAAATACAGTGCTTGCATTAATTTTCCCCAAGCTCAGCAACAGCTAGGTAGCTTTGAAGTTTGTTCAGAGTTAAATACTTCATGATGTCTTTTCCAAATAAATACTTTAAAATACTGGGGTTGGGGGGAACCAACACTGAGACAACAAGGTGAAGGGCATTGAACCATTTGTGTGTGATGAGCACAGAGAGGCTTAGGAGAGAGGAGGACAGATGAACAGAAACTTCGGATTTCTAAACAATTTCTTTGATACACACACCATCAGCAGAGTTCGAGCTGTGTCAAAGCAGTAATAGATTTCACTGCTGAAATGTTTCTTATGAGAAGCCTGTACCTGGTTAGGACCAATAAAGAAATCCTTTCTTTCTTTCCTTTGTTCCCCTCCCAGCCCTCGGTTTTCTCCAGCCACTGCAGTCCATGACCTTCAGAGGGAAACACTTCTGCTTTGACAACAGGCTGCAAACCTCCAAGGACTAGCGGTGATTTCCGGGAGAGAAAACTGTTGCCTCACTCACAATCCAATCAAAACCTGAATGTACCAAGTGAAAAATAAACCAAGGACATCATTATTCTGTTTCATTGTGATTTGGCTTGCCTTCAAATTTCATACTCTGTATATCTGAAATAGCAGCAACACCTCCATTAGCTGGGCTTTTCAACACTTTAATCAAAATATCTTTCAGAATAAAAAAAGCAGAAATGTCAAATTCCAATCACCCTTTAAATTCCCTCAATTCCCTGTGCTACAGAGAATTAAAAGCCTTACCTGGGCATAATTTCTTGTACACAGGCAGGCACCAATTTCAGAATGTGGCAAGCCCTGGGGTGGTGGGACAGGGAGACTCCCCTGTAGGCATCCCATGCTCATGGCCACACTCCTGCACCCAGTGTAGCTGATTTCTCACGTGGGATAACAACTTTCACACTTTATAGAAAATAAAGGTTATCATGCATCCAGCTGAACAAAGCTGTATGCCTCATCCAGCGTGCATTATCTGCCTTTCTTCTTTCCAAGTTTATATTAGAAATATCAGATGCTGGCATTTCTGTTTTTACTGGGACACTCTGAAAGCCAAGAGACCCAGAGTTTTCTCAGACTTTATTGGCATCCAGAGGAATGAACTGGTTTAAAGAAACAGGCACACAAGGTTTGATTAACCTGACTAAAACTCATTTTCTCTCTCATTCTGGGGTGCTTGCAATACCTCTGGGTCCCCAGAGTTCTTGTCAAAGATTTTAGCAAAGGCAAGTTAAGCAAAAAGTGATATTCTGGATCAACATTTACGTCATTTCTACACACTGAAGTTTTTTAAGCTTTTTTTTCTTTTTTTAAGGAACCCCAAAACCATTATGTTACTTCATAGAAAACTACTCTAGGGGGGAAAAAGACACCCTTAGGACTAACATACTTCTGTAATGGTTTCTTTGAGGAAACTTTTACAACTGTATCTTCTTATTTTATTATCGTTGAAATTATGCTACTTTCCTTCTGCTGAAGATAATAATCCCTTAAAAATTCTTCAAGAAAGAAATTAATTATAATTCTGGCATGTTAACTGTTATCTTGTATGAACATATCCAAAATTACAAGAACATATGCTTCTGCTCACATAATACTATTTCTTCTACACATTCTCATAATATTTAAAAACTATATTTGCTCTTCAGAATAAAAGACTGTACACAACTGGGAGAAAAAAAAGCCAACAGACAGATATGGATATTTTAAAAACACAGAATTAGAGAAAGGACAAGAAAATTTCTCAAATAGTATCAGCCTTATGCTCTAAATAATATCTCATAATACAGCTTGCAAAAAGACCCAAGAAAGTTTATGACCTTCTTGAAATGCAGCTTATCTGTCCTTCAAAACACATAATTAAAATGTTCTGACTTGTTGCACACGTGGTGAGTAACCTAGAAGGGAAATCTCTGTGGTCTCTGCAGCGAGTACTCTGAACCCAAACAGCTCCTTTGCTCCGCGTGTTTTTCGGGGAAGATGAAGGATCTTGTTCCTCTGTGCAGAAGAGTTGGCAAGATGTTCTGGAAAGCCACACTCCATTAACCATTATTCCTGCTTTCCACAAAGCTCAGTCTTTGATAAGGCACAATTATTTAAAATTCCCAGTGCTGTTGTGCTTCCCCTGGCAGTGATACAGTATTACCACAAGTGCATCTCCTGCAACAGCAATGTGATGCTACAAAGTTCCACTAAATTTATTGAGAAGTCTTTATCCAGCAGTTAGCTATAACACAGTACAATGGTTATCCTCCTAAATGATAATTAAGCTTTGGGGTAACATTTAATTGAAAATGTACTGTGAAAATCAACAAGTCAGCTCTTTCAAATTGAGGCTGCTTGGTTCAAAATACCATTCAATGTGATTTTGTCTCACAGTAATCCATGACAAAAATATATGAGTCTAATCCCGCTTCCTCTGGAGATCCTTTAAAAACACTTAACCCCTTGGACAATTTGGTTTGAATAATTTCACATTATTCAAATATTTGTCAATAATGTGATTAGTCAAATGGTTAATCTTTCTACAAATATTGTATCTTTTCAGAAATAAAAAAATGTGATCTTGTCAGCAACCATTCGATTAGTAAAATAATTGACTCGTTTCCTTTTAAAAAAAAGTTTGTATTTTCACAAAATGCAGCATGCTCTTAGACTCCCATTCTTTGAATTCTTTTAATTCCCCTGATCAATAACTGTGTTGGAGGGATCTGTGGGCAGCTGTGATGCCCATGGGCAGCCAGAGGACCAGGGCTGAGGGAGCAGACAGAGGGTGAGGGTGAGGAAGAACCCTCCTGCACCAGCTAGGGTGTGACTTCCCAAGAAGTTCTCTCCTTACGACCAAGATCCAAAGAAGTTTGCTGCCATGCTCCTCCTATCTCCCTGGGCTGTCTTGGGCCGCAGCAGATCATGTGGCCCATCAGGAGGAGCCTGCCAGGCCAGCATTCCCCTGCAAGGCGTGTGTGTGTCACAGGGCTCCGTCTGGAGGAGCTCCAGTGTCACCCGGGCGCCCCACACACCCTCTGTGAGTCAGTGCCCACCAGCCAGACCCAGAGCCTGGCTGTGAGTCAGCCTCTCCAAAAGGCATGCAGGGCAGATCCCTGGGTTGGGCACTGCTGCACAGCAGGGGATCTGACATCTGGGAATTCACTTCAGAAATTTCGGATCTGAGCTGAGGTGTGAACCTGGATGGACCCCGGCTGAGGAACATCCGTGGCATCCTCTAAGAGACCCCTTGTGGCCACCAACTTTCAGGCAGGATTAATTTCTTTTCCATGCTGGATGATTAATTCTATTTTTAGTCACTACTTTGTGCAAATCCAAGCAGAGAAAGAGGATGCCTGTGTGTGTGACTGCAAGCAGAATTTGGTTCCATGTCAAAATAAGGACACAGAAAGAGGATTATATCTGCTAGAAGGAAGAAATACAGCATATGATACTGAATCCTCTAGGGAGACTGACTTCTGAAATGAAGTTCCCAGTAATCTCATCTTAATTAAAACAAAATGAAATTTATGATATCTCATTTCCCTGCCACTTTATTATTTAGGTGTCATTGTCAAAGACTCTGCAGAAATCGAGGAAGAGACAGCAGCTGCCCCAAGGAGTTTCCAGTCTGACTCAGGAAGAAGTAAACACTGAACAGCTCAGGAAAGAAAGCAAAGCCCTTGGCAATGAATAAATACCTTTGTATTTCACAAAGGTCATTCTCAGCTAAAGTGAGACGAGTCAGAGAATGAAGAACCCATCTTCGCTGCTGGGGCACAGGGGAGAACAGAATACAAAAGGGAAGACGTGGGTGCAGAGGTGGATGAAGGGTTGAAGAGGGGCCAACAAAAAAAGAGAAAGGATGGATTTAAAAACAATACAAAGGTGTAAGTGACCACTGTCACCTTTAAATGCAAAAAGTTTTCATCCAATATGGAAAGAAAAGCAAAGGAAGCAAAGACAACAAGTAAGGGATGTGACATGTCCTGAATGAAGGCAGAGGACAAATTTGGGAACATTATTTTGGGCACACCTTGTCACAAAGTGCAGATAGAGGTTTTTCCATTTTTATTGAAATAAAGCTATTAAAACCCCCTTGAAAACATTATAGAAAATTATATAAAGAAAAATGTCATGCTCTTTAAAAGAGTGAGGATACAGCTGAGGAAATCCATTCAGCTAAATAACTCCCAAGAAGCGCTAGGACATCACCCTTTCATTTTAGATATGGACAGACTTACATAACATAATTTAGCAAGAGATTTAATGGCTCTTGTCATGAATGCTGTTCATCTGCTAGACGCAACTCTGGTTTCTATTCACATTTTACAAAACCTCTATCACAACTTTTTTTTTTTTTTTTTTTTTGCTTTCTTTCATCTACTAATCTTCTACATTTCCAGAGTGAAATTACAACTTTTGAACTAAGCAGTAAATATATTTCCCCCTTACTTCGCAAGCACCTGCCCAACTTTCCTTGCAGCACCATCTCTTCCCCAAGGCTGAGGAAAAGAAATCTGGTGTGATAATGTGATTTCCCTTGGAAAGGGAGTATACAGAAAAGGGAAGAACACAAATTATCCTTATTCCTCTCCAAAGAATCCTCTTGCTAGCCAGGACTAAAGCCTCTTAGGAGAAACCCAAGACATTTCTTCTTCCCAACAGCACCTCCAACATTTTCAGAAGTTAAGAAAACTTTCTCATAATTATCCAGTTTGTGATAATGATGCTCTCCTTGTTCTACCTTACTTGAACGTCTAAACTGTGTCCAATAAGTAAAAAATGTTATCACTGAAGGAGCTCTCCAAGCAGTACAAAACTGTCTGGAAAATTAATAGCTAATTCAAGTTTTATTTATTACACCAAAAAATAATGTTTGACTTGAACTTGCAATACAGGAAAGCAAATATGGCATAAGACCACACCTGCACCATGAAATTTTCTGTTTTAAGTTTCCTCCCTGTCAAACATAAAAAAAATTAATCTTATTTTGAGACTGTCTTCATCACATGGACCACGCAGTCCATGATATGCTATGGGGATAAATGACAACATGTCTGTATTTTTATGATCAGAAAATAGAGAAAAACAAATTCTATCTAACAGGACTAAGCTGAAAGTGGAAAAGCCAAAATACATAATAAAACAGGGGGCAGAGACCACAGATTATGTCCAGACAACACTGACACTTCTTTTTTCACTGGCACAATCTGTTCTGAGAACCTGGATGGGGGAGGAAGAAGAAAGATCATCTGGGAGCATGGTAGATGGATTTTAAAACTCTCTGTCATTCTTTCATTCTTGGCTCTCCTCAGTCTCCTGCTCTTGGCATCCTCTGTTTTTCTTCATACTGCACATAGAGGTTCATTTTATACCAACAAACAAGTGCAAGTCTGGAAAAGATGCCTGGGTCTTTTTGGGTTTTTGTTTTTTTCTGGGAGAGCTCAGCTGCTGCTCGCTCTGAACTAAACTGACACCCCCTCATTCAGCTGATACCAGACAGTTCAGCAACCAGAGAAGAGCTCTCTTACTCTGTAAGTTAATATTAGGCAATGAAACTGCATATGCCATTAAAGTTCAAAGAAACTGATTACTCCTTTGATGTGTTGCCAAATTATTAGAATAATGACGCTATTTTTTTTCAAGTGTATTGGTGTGTCTCCTCAATTCTCTCTTTTTTAACCCCATGCTTTAATAACTGTTGAACTTCAGAAAGAAATGTGTTATGTTTCTTCAAAGGAGAGCTGGCTACTGTTTCAGGATGACTTCTTTTATATATAATGTAAAGGATATTAGCCCCCTATTAGAGACAAAAAAAAATCACTTTATTTTCCCCCTCAGGTGCTCTCCTCATTTAGACTTGGAAAAACAAACATTTAAAAATGCATGCTGTTAGTGGGCTGTGCAGCACTACACTGCTCTGTCAAAGTGAATATTGTGATAAATTATGTCAGTCTGTTCATACTTACAATCATCTTCCACTTCCTCATACCAAAGCATGTGAGCAGACATGAAATCTCTCCACAAAACGGAGGAAAAAGAAAACAACAGCAAAATATTTCTTGGCAAAGTATATCCCAACTTTGCTGCTCCAGTAGCTTTCAGCTGGATTAGGCTTGTCCCTGCTTAGGGCCAGCTGTGTCCCTGCAGAGAGAGGAGCCCGGGGCAGCGGTGCCCGGGCTGGGAGCGCGGGGTCCGGGCAGGGAGAGGCAGGATCCTCACTTCACCCAGCCGGCATGGGAACTAATGCCAGGGCTCTTTGGAGGCCCCGAAATGTTTCAAATTCCAGGACCTGCGCAGAAGCAACGCTCTCTGTGCTTCCCCTTCAAAACAAAGTTGATTTCCCATAATAGGACAGCCCATGCACTCGACGTATAAGGCTCTGCTTCCAGGGTGGCATGTGCAATGGATTTAAATTATGGGTTGCAGCTTCCCAAGGAACATTCAGGCTACAAAGCGGGGTGAAGATATTTATGCTCCCTTTGCACAGCTCCCTGGAGAGCCCTATGAAACAAATTTGATTCCTTCCTAGCAAATGACCCCCAGCCCATCCCCAGACAGGTTCCTCCTTTTTTGGGAGAGGAGCAGGAACCCTCCCTGACTTTTGGGATTTCAACCTCCCTCCCGAGCAGGGGAAAAATAAACAAACTGTAAAATAGCGTTGTCACCAAACTAAAAGTGCAAATGTTAACACAAGTTGTGGTAAGTCAGTAGCTGCTTGAACAGGAAAAAAAAAAAAAAAACCCACAAAAAAACCCCAAGACTATTGACTTACAACTGACCTTTTCCACTCCCACCAAACCACGCAGTACTAATGCTGTACACAGCCCAGGAGCTGCAGAGGAAGCACAGGAAGGAGTGCACATAAGCTGCCTCTCTATTTCTCTTCCTAACAGTGAGAACATCCCTTCTGTCCCAAATCCCAAACAGGTGGGACCTGGGCTGAAGCTCTCCCCCTGCACTCAGTGCCAGTGCTCAGTCCTCTTTAGTTTGCACAAGAAGGAAAAACAGGCATCCACACAATACTTGGGAAAAGAACTGCAGCATCCTTCACCCAAACCCAGATTTTTATAAGGCTGCTTTCTACAATATGTACTTTGTACAGTATGTACAGCCTTTAGAGACAGGCCACATTAAATCATGTAAATGGTTTCATTTGAAAAGTCATTTAAAGAAACACTCTTATGCTGTCCATTTTTAAAAATCTATCCTTAAAAACCTGAAACGTTGTATTTTTCAGTTTTAAAGCTTAATGTGTCTAGTCATGCTGGTTATAAGTTTATAAGTAATTTCTTGGATTATACAGAAAAATAAACACAAAAAATGAAGTGTGTAATATAACCTTACAGCCACTGGCATTTTCTACACTGATAGTCAAATTAATACACTGAAGAACCTGGATGTACAGCACACTCCAAGAGACTGCTAAGGATTAATTTGCAGCCCACAGGAACTGCAAGTCATGAACTGATGTAGAAAATAATCTGAAGCAGAACAGAGCACACTGTAACAGCAGCAGCATTTTGATTATTTGAGGGAGAAGGAGACTGAGAAAACCCAGGAAAGGAACCGCTTATTGTGCAATTTCTTTGTTTTAAAATACCTAAAGTCACCCTTAATAGCACATGCTGTCAGTAACTGAGGCCCAGTAACATATTTAAAGGCTACAAGTGAAAGTTACCTTGAAGGAAAATGATAGCAGAACTGTGATCCTCCTGGCTTATCTTCATTTCAAGGTGACAAACCCTTACTCTAAAACTTTCAGGAGCATAAATCTCTGTTTCTAAATTTGATTATCAGGCCTTAATCTTGACAGAGACCTGTGATCTGTTTTACATCCAGCTTTAGTTGCAATCCACAAAAATTCATGTGGATTATTCATCCTCTCTGACAATGGCTTTGAGACCATAAGAGCATATTTGGATCAGGCTTTGCAAGAAATGTAGTGCTACTCAGCATTTTCTCCTAAAAAAAATAGCCCAAAGAAGTGTCTAGTGGCAATATTTGCAATAACTTACATATTTAACAATCCTCCACATGCAGGAAATCCATATTTGCTTCCTCTCTTTGCACTGGGGGAGTTCAAAACCGTGGTGGCCTCAAGTGAACATCTGCTTCATTCACAGGAGGGCAGAAACCTTCACCCCACAATTCCCCTTCCTCCTACTGATGCTCCTCCAGTCAATTGGAAAAGAGTAAAAATGTTTTCTGTCACAGAGAGAAATAAAAAGAGTGAATGTTCAAATGTACTTGGTATTTTGGTTGGGTTTGGATTTCTCAGTTTGGTGGTGGTGGTGGTTTTGGGGGACTGCAAAGAAATTGAGAGGCTCTTAAAAACTTAATAGCCTTTTCAGCAGCTCTGAATGCTGTGACTGCCTAACACTGAGAAACATCAGGCTACTGAAGGTTTTTAAAATATATCTCTTTGTTCCTATTAGCCAGCATTTAGATTGCAGGGATAGCCTGGAGCCTTTTGACACACCAGGTTTTGGTTTTTCTAAGGTCTTTTTGCTCTATCTTCAACAACAGGGAACAAGGCAAAGCTTCTCTGTAGCTTCATGTCAGATAATCACTGTAGACTCAATAAATGCTGGTGGTCAGAGACCACCTGCCTCATTCTCCCTTCTACATGCTGCAGGTAGCAGGCTCTGACCTCAGAGCTTGGAGACTACAGTGCCTCTGCTGCAAGGAAATAGAAAAAGCTTCAAAGTCACCGAGAATTTGGAAAATATAGAAAATCTGGAATGATAAAAATGGGTATTTTTTTCAGTGATTGCTGTCAGCTTTAGTTTAATGTTGCCTTACTCTTCCACAACCAGTAATGGCTTAAATGAAAGAAAATTGTCATCGCCACAGAAATGGTTTGGGTGACTTTCAGCCACCCATTAACAAAGGTTTTACACACAGAGGCTGTTTATTTCCCTGCTTGAGAAGTCCTTTCAAAGCCCAAGTATTGATAAACTTGAAAATATCTCCTTTCCAGGAGCATGAGCGTGACAGAAATGCAGAGTTGGAGCAAATGCCGAGGAGGCCAGCAGCAATCTGGAAACAAGGACAACAATAAACTGCCTGTTCAGAAACCATTTAGAGGATTGGGTTCAGCCCATGTCAGTGTGACTATTGAAAAGAAATGGATTTCAACATCCAAACTTGGCAGACACATTTATTGTCTCGGTAAGCTAAACCAGAGGAAGGTTAGGACTTGAGGATACTGGTCAAACATTGGACTGGACATGGGGACCAAGTTCTCAGTTGTCTGGCTCTTCTGTACCATAATAAAGAGCTACATTAAAATTCAGGACTTCTCTGTCAGGGAAAAAAAAGAGAACACGACTAGAAAATGATGTTTTCGACATAACTGATATGGGAGGAGAGGTCCCCAATTCAACAAAAAATAAATCAAATAACTTTATGTTAATGACCTCCACAGAGTAAGAAATCCACCATCTTGCTGTAATTTACCAGGACACAAGCACCTAACAAACCCCCAACAAAGCAGAGCACACCATATTGCCATTTGTTTTGTCTATCTCCCTTCCTGTTAACAGATAAAACAAGAAAATAACAAATTGGTAGCATGCGGCACAGAACTGATTTACAAACCTCTTATGACTTTTTAAACATCCCAGTGGCACATGTTGTTTGCCAATACAACTCAACATCAGGCAGAGAGAGTGCTTACAGCATAAACCTAAGAGACAGATGATATTTTGATTATAATTTCAGAAAGCATTTCAACCTTTATTCCACCCTGTTTTTAAATCACTGCCAATGCTGACCTAAAAAAAAAAAAAAAAAAAAAAAAGGCAGTCCAAGCCTGTTGCTCTGCTCAGCCATTAAGCTCATAACAGGATGTCTCTGTGCTCTTGCCAGTATTTGCAAATCTATCACATCTGTCTGTGTGGGAAGAAGTGCTGAGCTCCAGGGACTATGGGACTGATGTGCAGGGAGAACTGGGATGGGATTCCTGCAAGCACTAATGTGCAGTGTGGGTTTTTGCCCTGGTGGAATATTGGCTCTGATTCTTTTTATTATTCACTTCCTGTCATGAAAAAAAACCAAAACAAAACAAGCACAAATCATTTGCATGTCAGCATCAGAAGGAAAAAAAAACCCATCTTCGACAGCTTTATCACAACAGAAGTAAACAGGCAGCTTCTGATTTCCCTGTGAAATCCAACAAGGAAAAAAAAAAAAGAAAAAATCTTTCCAATGTCAGCCATTGAAGAACTTCTGTCTTTTGCTTCTTAGCCTATTTTTACTTCAAAAGGGAATATATCATAGAGGATTTTAGTACAGGTTGCAAAGGGTTTCTTTTTCTTGTTTATTTGATCTGCAGAAAACAGAAGACAAAAAATCTTCAAGACAAAAAACTTGCTCTTATTTCTGAAGGAAGTAGTAGCTTTTAGCTTTGAAGGTAAAATATATTAATATAAGTTTATAGTCAGAAAATAGGTAGCCAATACAATGATAAAGACAAAGCCCTCTCATATGCAAGCTGTGTAAAAACAAAATCTTTTTATTTCTATGTCATGAAACACTTTTGCTTGAAGATATGCTCTAGCACAGGAACCAACATACTGGTTCATTGTTCTTTGTGTTCTCCCCAGGAAAGCTCTCTCCTTCATGTCATGGCTACTGGGAAATAGGGGTTAATCTATTTGCAGAACATCTAGCAAAAAGCAGTGTGGGCTTTCTTCTTGCTAGTTCAACATAAAAAGTAACTCAGAAAACAATCACTATCCATTCTGGAAAGCTTCAGCTAAATAACAAGCAATCCTTTTCACCCAGTGGATCTGTCTTTGGTGCGAGGTCCCAAACAGATTTAGGAGGAAAGCATGTCTGTGCTTTGTATATCTTTATTCTCAAACCCTGTCAATTCTCCAACTTTCAGAAACTTTCACCCCAGCAGAAATTAAATCAGTCTTTATTGGAGTCAGTTGGACCAAACTACTCAGAAGATATCTGGAGCCATCCAAAGGAAAGTGCAAAAAAGGATAGCAAATTAAATAAAAACTAATATTAAGAGTACAAAGAAGAGAAGAGAAAGAAGATTTTAATTACTGATATATGTAAAATAGGAATCAAAGTAATAAAGAGGAATTAGAATTACTCATTTATGTCTTTAAAATCTTGGTCTTAATCACTCCAGAGAGGCTGATATGACCAGAAGGGAGAACATCTTATTAACTAGTATTTCTTTCTCTAGATTTAGGCATGGAACTCACTCCAATCTCCACAAGCATCCCATGTAACCTACAGAAAGGATCCTCAAAGTGATCTGGAAAGCATCTGAGTATCTAAAACAGGCTCCTGTCCCAAACTGCCCTTGGTGGGGCAGGGGGGTGTCTTTCTCTAGCTTTGTTTTGTTGGTTCAGCCTTGGTTGCGCCCAGACTATGAAAGGCCAAGGTCAGACTGTCACTCTTGTCCTTGTCCTCTCAGTGTCCTCAAAAAGCAAATCTGAGCCCACAGACCAGAGGTGGGTGAGATGCAGCACAGGAGGTCCCCCAATTGGGCAGAAAACTCCTTGGCGAAGTAATTTTCCCAGAGTGGGTCCAAAACCTGTGAAATTCAACCAATTCTTATTGCCATTGCAACTCACCCAAGGGAAGCCTGTATTCCAAGTCACCAAGGAAGTCATCCCAGACTCTACAATGCTTAAATGCAATTGATAAAGACTTGATTACTTACATCACATCCAAATGGTGAAATATTGACCAATTTTTGTACACACACACATTTGCATACATGTATGCCACAGAGAGAGCAAGTGCACTCACAGAGAAGGAGTGGCAATAGAAATGTGTGCATGTGCACATTTAATACTTCTTTTAAGAGGACCCAATTTCACAAAGTTGAAGACAATTATAAAACCTCCTCAGTGAGAAGAAAGAAGTTAAACAGAGAAACGTGAATGATAATTTGAAGATGTTTGAAAACACTGTTTAGGCCTACGTGTCATTACTAAGAAAAGTTTCTCTGGTTGAAAACAAACAACTGCAAACAAAAACAAATTTAGCCTAGAAGGGAAGCAGGTATTTAAAAAACAAAAGCAAACACAGTATGTAAGGAGCAGAGGAAAAAATGCCAAGCTGATTGCAAAGAATATCAATAGGAGGTAATTATGAATCAGAGTCAACAATCCATACGTACAAGACAGAGAATTCACCTAGGTCTGCAGGGAAGCTGCATCAGCTCTGCCAAAGACAACTCAAGGTCACTTTGCAGAGCAAATGTGCTGGCTGCTCACATAAACACAGTTTTCTTTTGGGAAACACAACTTGAGTGCCAGCCGCCTACACTATCCCAGGCACCCCATCACGTCCTCCCCTGGCTTTACTCTGCTCCAGCCAACGTCTCAGCTCTGTCCAGCTTTGACACAACACTCTATGAAAGCCACAGATAAATTGGAGAGCACTTAGAATCACAAATATCCAAACAGGCAGTTTTCTTTGCAGAGAAAGACTGCGGGAATATTACATGTTTAGTCTGGAAGGAAAAGGTGAAGAAGTACATAGTTGTGCCTTTCAGCAGCTAGACATCACAACACCCCATTGTTTTTCATGTATGCCAAGGAAATGGACATGATTAGGGTGAAATCAACTTAGATTTGATATAAGGAGAAAACTGTGGGAGTAGGAAGTTACTTGCACATATGAGAATATATACACACAGAGGTCATCAAACCCTTTTAAGTTGAAGCTTGCAAGGAAAATTTTAACAAATTTTTCAAGGATAACAAAGTGTGTTTGATCTATCTCAACCCTTGCAGCAGAAGAAATCTAAATGCCTTTCATCTCTTTATTTCTGTAACTCTCTCTCATAAGATTTACAGACTAGATAATAAGACCAGTCATATGGAGTTCAAGTTTGCCTGCATCTCATATACAAAATAATTGTGTTTGAAAGGAGAGCAGTCCACTGGATACAGGAATACACAGTGACAATCTGGAAACCTAAATTCTATTAACAGTTCTGCCAGTCACTCATTGTTCAATTTTGCCTTTTTGTTTCCCTTTCCCACATAGAAAACAACACTTACAAGTTAACAAGTGTTGTTAGCCTGCTTGATTATTGTTTGAGAGGTGACAAACTGTTTAAAGTACAGGACTATCAAGGATCTGTGTTTTAATTACACTGATTTCATCCTAAGTGTCCCTGGATGACAATTGCTCAAAGCCTTAGTTACAGTGGCAAAAGACTGTCACATTAAATCTGTGAAGACTGGGCTATTATGACAGCAAATTATGATGACAAAATTCTGTTAGTTCACGTCTAATGAAACATCACTGCACACACCAGGATGAATGTTAAATTATTTCTGTGCGGGTCTATGTGCAGGTTAGTATACACCAAGATAAGGGCAAACTGAAGTTAATGCAAGCCTGCAGAGATGACATTACAAATGGCAAGATGATTGCAAAATGATGCTGCTGCAAGTGAACTGTGATTAAAAAATAGGTTTCTAAACACAAAAATGTGCTAAGGGAATGTAAAAATAAACCTACAGAAAATAAAACCAAAGACATTTTACTTAAAGCAAAAGACATACTGGATACAATTAGCGCTGCAGACCAATTCCCTGCCAAACTGGCCAACACTGATTAGAAGGGCACAAAGCCAGGATGAGACTGCTTTATAAGTAACTGCCAATAAATTCTGAGTAATAGTATCACTAGAACATTTTTTTTCCACTAAAAAAGAGGTAATTGAATCTGTAGAAACATAAATAACTTTTGAAAAAGTGCTCAAGATTATTGTCCTCTGAAAGAATCTGTTGTTATCATGAAATTCCTTTTTAAATGTAATCATATTGATGTTTTCCTTTCTTGTATTCTGGCAGGGTTACTAGTACATCTCTAGAACCAGATTAATCATTAGGCCCAAAAGAAACTTGTTCACTCTCAGGTAAATTCAAATACATAAGATCCACAGCACTATAAGATTAAGGAGATATTCAATATGCACAGTTCTCATAATATTTTAATGTGATTAGATCAGTAACACCAAAGATCTGCTAGTATACTTCCTCAGAGCAATGTTTGATTATTACTTCTAACATACAAGGAAAAAATAATTCGAAACCTGAAAAAATTGATTCTTTTCTTTCTGCATTTGAAGTCTTTCCTCCTTGCTATAATATTTTTATCTACTGGTAAATACAAGAGGTACACTTCATTTCTATTTTGGCAGGTACAGCAGGCACTCTGTCTTTTCAAAAGACAGGTGTATCTATTGTCTGACTCTCTATCTGTAATGTTTTCTATCTTATTATCACACAAAATATGTGATACTCAGCTCCTGGTGAAGTACACTGGTGAACTGAAGTGCTTTGTTTAAATAACAGGCTTTGTCAAGTAGTTTAGGTAGTGCCTGACCTTTAGGTCGAAAGCAGGCATAATTTTACCCTATCTAGTAGAGAAGAAAATGCAAAATTCCCTATTCTTGAAAATTTAAAAGCTTTTACTGGGCAAATTACAGATACTATTCAGCAAAATAATAAAATGGCAAAATCTCACTAAAAACTAATAGATCTTAATAAGGTAATTTATTTCAGAGATAAGTACAAAGTGACTTGTGCTTTTTTGCAGATTTGTCTAAATAGTTCCATAGCTAATAAAGTAGTACTTGGAGTACAGAAGAGATCAAAATGATGGCTCAGGGCTCCAAGTCACTCTGATTACAGACTGGAATGTGAAAGAGCCATTACCACTACATACATTACATTAAAATTCATGTAGCTTTTCTGGAGACACACGTACATTCCACCTGAAGGTATGGACTTTTAGAAGACTGGGAAGTCACTACATCCAGCTCCTCACTAATCTGTCTGTTGGCATGGAACCTCTGCCAGATCAAGTTACCTGTGAATCTGAACTGAGCACTGGAAAGAAAATACAGACTGAAGTAATACAAGATGAACTACATAGTGCTCCCTTGCTCTCTACTGATTTAAATCTTACTAAATGCACTCATTCTGGTGAAGATATACACTCTGATGCCAATAAGATGTGCAAAATTTACTGAATTCAGTGATGTTTTATAATGCAGGAAAAGAACAGATAATGGGGAAAATTACTACTTTTTTAAAATCAGTAATGATAAGCAACAGCAAAGTCACTTTATTGTAAGAACATAGAGAAGGTCCAACTAAGGAGCTTGAAACATAAAAAGTCTATTCTCTAAGAAATTATGTCAAATCTTAATTGCTTAAAAATATTTAGTTTCCTCAATACACCAGTTACAGGTTGGTTGGTTAGTGGCTTTCTTAACCTGTTAGTTGCTTATGCAGCATGTTACAAATGCTGATCACATCAGACCCGTGTGTTAACAAAAGTCCTAAGGGATTGTGTGTTGTGGGTAAACAACTGCTTCCTTAAAAACACGTCATGTAAGTTTAAAAATGTAATTTAGATCAAAACTGGAACAGCTTGGTTACTAATATGAAAACCAGAAATTTTTGCAGCCTTCTCTGTTACAGACCCACTAAAATACAGCCTGAGTACCTACTTTCACTGGAGTAAAATGCACCTCAAACTATTTTTATGGAATAAGTCTTGGCTTATGCTTGTTACATAAGTACAACTAAATGACATATTAACATTAGAGAAGGTGGGCTAAATTTAAAATTTTCTCAAATTCATCAGTCCATGGAAGATAGAGCAACATATCCCATATGGAAGACAACAGCAGCACAAAGATTCAGAGAATGAAGTACTGATAACAACCTCTGCAGGTTTTATGACAGCTGCGGATGACTAAATTTATTCAATATTATTTTAGGTGCTTTGTGGTAATTTGCCTGGCCTATACTCACTCCTTTTTAAAGGCACAGGTCTTCTATTAATCTTGGGTTAGAACCATCAGCCCCAGCCAGAAGTTCCAGTCACTGTGAAACATTTTAAATGGTCTGTGCATAAACACCTGATTTATTCCCTACTAATGCAGCACAAGTATGACTTCTTCTTTCCTTTATAAAAACAGAAAATATTTCAGATTAAATTACTCTGTCACTCTTTAATCACTCCAATTACTTATTTTCCCTGTTTGATAAATATATCCATATAAAACTTCTCAAAAGGATATACTTGACCAGAATGTAGATGCAGCAATGCCTGCCACTACAACTAAAATAAATATTTTTAAGCCAAAATATACAAATAGACTTAAAATGATTTAATGGTGGTGATACATGTTTCAAGTATAAAATTAATCAGAAAATGCAATAAGTACTTCAGCTACTATGTAAAGCTGTTTCAACATCAGCTGGGTAAAAACTACCAAATGCAATGCCCATTCTTTAAAAACCTCTTCTGGAACTAAAACCCAGTATGTCTAATCATGGTATCAGTCTAATTTTCAAAAATGCATAAGAATATAATTAGCAGACACAGATATGAGTTAATGGAGACATGCTTTACAGGGGCAATCACACATCATCTGTCTGGCAGGGCTCTTTGAATGATTCAGTGCACACACAGTACAGGGAAACTTGGTTTATTCAATTTAAAAAATTCTCAATACTGCCTCATCAAAGAGCTTAGAGAAACAAAGATGTCACAAGATAAGAGATCCCCTTCACAAACAAACAACTCATTGAAACACAGGAGTGCCAAAAGCATTCAGCTTTCTCAAATATGTGTGTCAGCAGATGTATCACAGATCAGAGCCAGGACTGGTCAACATATATGGTACACTGATTATCATTACATAGATCTAGAAAAAGAAGGCAATTCTCAAGTTTCCTAATAGTGCTAAGGTATTCAGGGGAATAAAAAAGAAAGTTAGCTGCACAGAGATGCAGAAGAGCCTCAGAGTGTCAACTGGGCAATAAAAAAGACAGATGAAATTCAATATTGAGAATACAGGGAGGAAAAGAAATCTCAAATTTACGTACTCAGCATGAGCTCCAAACTAGTTATTACCACTCAGGAAAGAGATCCCAGAGTTATAAAAGGTCTATGAAAATACCAACTCCATCTTAGAAGCTGTCAAAAAGCAAATCAAATGCTGGCCATTACTATGACAAAAATAGAGAGCAACATACAAAATATCATTATGGTATTATTTAAAGTCTTCAGGTGTTCACACTTTGAATACTGTGGGCTGTTTTGCTTCCCCTATCACTAAAAAGATATAGCAGGAATAGTGAGGACAACAGAAATCATTGAAAGCTAAGGAGAATTGGCTGCCATGTAAAGAATGACTACAGAAGAGTCTTCAAGGTAAGGTGAGGGGAGGGTGAATGAGCACCCAAGTCCTCTGAACCTGAGAAAGAGGAAGAGATTGCCCAGGGGATGCACACCAAGCAAAGGAGCATTACAGCCTGAGGGAATAATGATTAAACCATGCTAGAGGGGGGCTGGGGCCCAATAGGCAGGTACAACTCCCAAAAGAGGGTCCTGGCACCATCCCTGACTGTTTTCCAAAGTCATCCTCTCAATGTACAGTGGACAAAGAATGCTGACCTATTGTATTTGCAGGAATGATGCATCTGACTCCATGTTCTCAGAAGGCTAATTTATTACTTTATGATACTATATTAAAGAATACTATAATAAACTATACTAAAGAATACAGAAAAGACACTTCCAGAATGCTAAAAAGATAATAATGAAAACTTGTGACTCTTTCCAGAGCCATGACACAGTTCGGCCCTAATTGGCCAATGAGTCAAAACAACTCACACCGGAGTCCAATCAAGAAATCGCCTTGGGTAAACAATCTCCAAACACATTCCACATGAGCAAAACAGAGGAGAAGCAAATGAGATAAGAATTGTTTTCCTTTTCTCTGAGGTTTCTCAGCTTTCCAGGAGAAAAATCCTGGGTGAAGGGATTTTTTTCAGACTGTGTGAATGCCACACTGAGCCAATACTGCTCTTCCCCACGTGTGCTGGGAGCAAATCAGAGGGGTTGGCTGTGATGCCACAGAAGCCTGTGGTGGGTTCATGCCTGAAGGGATGGGCAGTGCTGGCCTCCAGGAGGATGCTGTGGAGTTACAGAAGAGCAACTGGAAACAATCAAGGGGGCTGGAGCACACTCAGAGAGCTGGGATGCTTCACTTTCTGGAGGAGAAGGCTGAAGGGAGCTAGGACTGAGTCTTGAAAAGCCTGAAGGTGTGAACAAGCTGCATAAGGAAATTATTTATCAAATATTGTAATACAACAACTTGGTATATGATGCACAATTGGGTTAAAAGACAAAAAGGAAGTATTTCTTCAGCCAGTGGGCTACCCACTTCAGAATTTTGCTGCACAAGGAGTTCATGTTGGCAGATGTTTATCAGCTGGTTTAAACCAGAGTTAGACAAATTGATGAAAAACAAGTCTGTAAACAGATGATAAAGAGAAATGGGGCTAGAATGTAACATCTAGCATTATTAATACAGTGTTTGCAGATGCTGTGGTAATATGAGAAAATGGATCTCAAAGTGTCCAGGCTCATGGGCTCTCTCCCTATCATCGCCTGTTGCCATTTTCAGGAGAAATAATCCTTGGCATGATGCATCATTTTTCAGACCCAGCAGGACATTTTGTATGAACCTAAGTTACAGGGAAAAGTAGACTACAGCTGAACATAGCTGAGGTGTACTAAGCTGATGGGTCTTCAGAGAAGATGAACAGAGAACAATTTTTCACCGTCTCTTTTAGCACAATGGCTGGATACAAGAGAGAAAAAACAAGAAAGAAAATCAGCAAGTGACTGGTGCAAAACAAGCAACAAGCAATACCTCTTCACACTGTGAGTAGCTAAGGGACAGCTACTGCTGCTGCATGCTGTGGATGCCAGGGGTTCATGTCACTTGGCTACCCTGGGAGCCAGGTACCAGCGGAAATGGTGTGGATGTCAGGTGTCCTCAGACAAGTCCCCTCAGGCACACAGTCATTTCTCAAAGCAAAAAGGAGCTGGACACATCCCCTGCCTGTGCCCTACTTCAAGCACCAAGCAACACTCTGCAGACAGCATTACAGCAGCTCTTTTCACACCCACAATGCAGTCATTTCTCTATTTCCTCTGCCCCAGAGCCTCTCAGGCAAAATGCTGCTGGTAAGCTTTGATGGGAACAGTGCAACACAGGTTAAATCACTGGTATTATTCTTATCTTTTGTAGTTACAACCACCTCTGAATTTAATAGTGCTGCATGTTTTAGTACAGCAGTGTTTGCATGAAGAAATACTAAAGAGCTTTCCACCTTTTTAACATATATACTGCTTTCAAGGGCTTATAATTTAGCTGAGAAAATGCTCACAGCTGAAGATCAGCATTCAAAGTCTCAGTGTGGAGGCAGCATTTCATTTCAGTTGTGAGAGGGAAAACAGTATGTCATTTTTATAACCATCAATAGAAGGCTTCTATGGGGTTTTTACTTTCTGGATTTTTTCCTGTTCTAAGACATCTTCCTGTTTCAAGTTAAGCAACTGGATGTATTAATAAGTGACAATCATTGATCACAGCATGAACAAGAAAAGATAACTGTCTTTAAAAAAAAGATGGTACAAAATCAGTGTACATTTTCCACAGCTTTACATGAAACACAAAGATCCAGTTCTGTAAAGCATAACTACATAGTCATCACTCCCATGCAGTGCTGACAAAACTGTAAAAGGTTTTAAACATTGAATTCATACTTTTACACTCAGGAGAAAAGACAGATACTAACAGTAGGGATGTGTAAGACAGAGGAATTCTTAACTTATCATTTCCAAAATCTTGAAAGGAACCAAAAATCTGGTCTTTACTTTAGAGAATTCATGGTTTAAAAGAGCATAACAGCCTTTCCAATTCTCAAGTTTTGTTGGTTGTTTTCACCGATATGACTTTAGAAATATTTACTAATTATGTATTCATTATATCAAAACATCTTGTTTAATAACATAACATTTTAATTTCTTTGCCTTTCGTCCCACCTGCAGATATACAGAGAACTGGAGTTGTCTGCAGTCCCAAACATGCATCAAACACATATACATCTCTGTGGAATTCAATTCCTGGCATGGGTGACAAAGAGGTTAATTCATTTCCAATATCCATCACCAGAGGTACTGAAGTAATAAACTATTCTACTTGACTTAAGCTTGTGTGCCATTCCCTTCACTCAAGAGCTTCATTAGCTCTTGAGAGAAAGAATGTGAGAAAGCAGAAGGAAATTACCACACATTGGAAGTAACCAACCCCACAGATTAAAAAATTCACATTGAACAGAAAAAAAATGATAAATACATTTGGGTACCTACATACATATACACAAAGACAAATATATACCTATATGCAAACTACACAGCTTTAGTATTATTTTAGAGAAGATATATGGACGTGGAAAGTGTAAGGAAAGGGTAAGTGTCCAGGATTCATTGCAACAAAGAGTTGGACAGAAAGAGAATAATTTCTATACCTAGTTCTAGAATGGGCTTTTAGGCAGCTTAGTTCAAGTTTTTCTCAAAATAAGGGAAAGCATAGGACCACGGGAGTCTTCCATGGAGCCACAATGCACAAGAGTAGTCCTGGGCTTATTCCCCTAGGGGAGCACATCTTCCTGGTTGACAGACTGCACAAACTCAGAGCAGGGTTTGCTAAAGCACAGCCATCAGCCCAGACAGAATTTGGAGATGGGTAATGTGAGTCATGAGCCACTGTATGAGCTCCTTGTGGTGACAGCTCTTCATTTCATTTCCAGGGAAACTCCTCATCTATCAGACTTTGAATTGTCTGTGTCTAATCCTTATTCAGGAAATATGCCTTGACATAATCAACTTTATCAATTATTGCACAGTAGTTAATCTCTTGCTACAGAAGGAAGCATTGAGAAGGCATGATGGCATTACTCTGAGAATACTTCACCTGTCCCCTATTATCATTTCTAGACTTAATAGCCTCAGAGCTCAATATAGTTCTGAAATTTCCCTGATGGTCTCCTCTGGGGCATTATTACCAGATTACTCCCATAATCTGATGACAGGATATGTTATAAACATACTGTTTCTTGAAAAATATTAATTGCAATGCATGCTCTTCTGCAAAGCTCTCACCGGCAGCAATCTCCAAATTAAATCCCTTCAATGCTGTTTTCATACACACAGATATCATCAGAATATTCTCACGGCAGCCTGTATCAACAGTGGTGTGCTCAGCTTTCCAGTGAATCCCATGGTCCCTTCCAGTTATCTGGGGGATTGCCTACATGGGGGAATTTGTGCAAGGTAGGGCTGCATTTGAATTTACTGCTCAGCAATAACTGCAGACAACTGCTCATGTGCACCACCTCGTGTGAGGAAGCTCTTCTGCCTTAACTCAGAAAATGGTGTTGCACGGGGGTACTTTTGAGGCTCAAATAAAAATGTCAGATGAGGGCTAAGCTATTTTCTCACAGTAGAAATCACACTGGTGTTTTTCGTGTGCTTCTCTCCCCATAGATATGACCTTATAGATTATCTTTCCATATCCTTAAACTGTGTTTTCCTTCAGCCTTACCTCCACTATTTAAAAACAAAATCCTACCATTGTAAGGTAAAGATTTATTGACTCCATCAAAAATATCCTAAGTTGCAAGTTCAAGAGAGGCTGAGGTTTTGATGCATGAAGCTTGGTTTTGCTTGCCTGATCCATTCTGCACAAAGTCTATCCTAACAATTCCTTTTCATAACAAAATTCTTAGAAAACAGCTGGAAGCCTTCAGTGTCTTAAAGGCATCTATTAAAAATATTTCTCTCAAAAAGTAAAGCATTGCCAAACATACATCCTCTTATGTACAAACTGTAGTCAGTTCATTCAAATGCAGCTTAACAACTTCCATGAAAGAGATGCATCCTTGAGACAAGCAGGACATGAGATTCCAGAACTGAAAAAAACCCTCATTTGTGGAGTAATTTTTAACAAAGCTGCCTCAATTTGACCAGGTTTTCTTTTATTACTGACAGTTTTAAAATTCTTCCAGGCTCCAGAGAAAAAAAAAAAACAAACCAACCAAACAAACAACAAAAACCCCAAAGAAACAAAAAAGAATTTTTTTTTTATTACATATATTTCTTTGGTAAGGTGTGGAAGCACTGAAAAAGGGGAGACTCCCCTGCTTCCCTCCCCAACCCCCTGCATGCACGCATGCTTGCACACAGACACACACACTGCAATACCAGTTTTAAAATACACAGAGAAACCCCAGAGAGTAAGCATTAATGGAACTTTAAAAAGCATGTAAAAAGACAACAGAGAAAACCACAAATATTAAAAACCATGCCCAGGAGTTGAGAGAGTCATGATAAGAGACTCCACACTCGGTGCTGCTATCAGAAGCACCCTCCTGGGACGGGGTGGTTTAATGACCCGCTGCCCACCAGCCTCATTCCACACCCTGGCTCACCCTCCTGCCACTGGCGCCTTTGTAATTGACTCCTGGAAGACCTTCAGAGGCTTTGTGAAGTCAGAATGGGGAATAAACGCTGCCTGGTGGGCGCTGGGGGCTGGATCTTGGGAGGAACATCCCTCTGGGGCCCAAGCCTCTTGAATCCACTCCTGTAAAACCGAGGCGTGACTGTGTGTAAAATGAACCATTTCTGGCGCAAGAGCCTGGGTGCAGGGTGACCCCCAGAGTACCGGGGCTACAAACCCCTCAGGAGCAGCAGCCCTCCTCTCATCAGAGATGTGCAGCTTGGACAAAAGCAGTTTGAAGGGTAATAATGAGCCACCAGCCAGCATATTTATAAATCCACACCACTTAGAGCAAATTCCTGTGTGACACAAGATTAGAGAATAAGGTGCAGAGTGTGGCAGCACACCGGCCAAAGTGACCCCACAGGCTCCATCCTGGAGCAAGGAGGAAGAAACCATTAACATCAATATTGCAGCCAATGATTTGGGGAGGGAGAGGGGAGGGTGCAACGATGCCCTGAATTCACCCTCTCCAGGCTGAAACCCTCCCCCCTGAAATGCAGCAGAGAAGTGAGCTAACATCAGAGAAAAGGGTGCCTATCAGGAAAGGGGAGTGTACTTAACAACTGCATATATGACCATAAAGTATCCACTGCCCTCTTCCTGGGATTCTTTTATTAGACTGACAAAAATTAAATTAGATTAAGAAAACCTGCCGGCAGATTTGGCCAGCAGCTCTGCTCCTTCCACCCACAGAAACACTTTGTATCAGACAGGTGAGGATCCAGTCTGCAACTTGGGTGGAACAAAGCTGTTACGGACTTCTGACGGACCAAAATAGTCAGAAGTTCTACAGGTAAACTAGAAACAAGAATAATGCATCATAAAAAGAAAAAAAACAAATCTGGGCTCAAAAGTCAGCCTGATTGGAGGAAATATCTTGTCACAAAGATTGAATTGTCTCCTTGTATAAATAGGAACTTGAATTTTATTGTGTGTCTAAGCACACTTATGACATTGTGCAAAGAAATCTACATTATCAGTAAGAGTGTTGATAGGATGAGAGCCACTGAAAATGTGTCCTGAAAAGCCCTAGGATTTTTCTGGTATTCTGAAAAAAAATGCTAGATGGGTAAAATAAGTCACCTCTAGAAGACTATAAGGGCAAGCTGCAGGAATAGGGATTTAACTGGAGGGAAAGATGATATGGCAGTAATAACTACTGGGCTCCCTGCCAGAAAATGGGAGAGGCCTGTCAGAGACACCCCAAAACTTAAACCAGTAAACACTGGTCGATACTATGCAAGATCATCCTTAAAGAAAAGTAAACCAAAGCAACAGTAGAAGAAACAAGACCCTCAGAAAAAGAAATTTTTCCCTGATTCCTCTTAATTATGCAAAAAAGAAGACAAGACTAATTTCCATTATCTAACCAAATGGAAACTGGGAAATAAAAGTAAGATTTTTTTTCCCAAACCACCAAGAGCCACACATTGTAAATCTCCTCCCTCTTCTCCCAATCACATAATTGGAAGGTTATTTGCATTTTTTACAAAATACCTGCTGTGCCTTACAGTACTCAGGCAGAGGTTTACTCAGAGAGGAGGAAGCACAGTGGAGCTTGCACTGTCAGATGATGAAGCTCTGTCACGTGCTGTGGCTCAGGCATCCCTGCCAGATCAGAGCTGCACTTTGCCATGTAATGAAGCAACTTAGAACTACTTATTCAAAGCCTTGAACTTAATTAGCAGTAGAGCGAGGCAACTAACTTGCAGTGAATAAATTGTCAACTTTGCTTCTTTCTATTCATGAATGTGCTATGATTAGCACAAATTATTCTTATAATTATTCAAATTTAATTCACCATATTATTAAAATAATATTTAGTCTACAGCTCATTCACCAGGAGCATGAATGTTATAAGTGAGTTTATTAATTCTGAATATCTGAGCAGATCACATGGTTCAAGGTGTAAAGCTGAGTCAGAGTGTCCGGGCAATTACCTGCAGCACTGAGTTGTACACTCACTTCCCTGCTTTATACTCAGACCACTGAAAAAATGTTGGATAAATTATCATTGGTCCACTTATTTGCTAAGCACTTTTGGAAGAGGAACATAACTGAGGCAAAAGTAATGCATGTGAGTGTTTGTAAGAGGAAGAGAGATACAGGGGAAAACACTTCAATAGGGTTTTTCACCATGAGTTCAAACACCACGGCTCTTGGACTGAAGCTGTTAGCAAGCTCTCAGTTAATAACATTCCTGACGACAGGAAGAGAACTCATGAGAGGATGCCTCACTCAAAACTGTACTTGTAAGAATGCTGATAAATCTAAGTCAGCATTTAATAACCCAGCCCAACCAGTGCAACTCCAGGACAGGTAAATTCATAGTACCTAATAAGAGTTTGCTGCGTTGTTTCTTGTGCTGCCCTGAACTCCTTTCAAGGTCTCTGATTGTATTTTTTTTTTCCTTTTTTTTCTCTGAAGAATTTATTTCAGAAGATCAACTGCAGTTGTGGTCTTCCCCCTGTGCTTGCTGCAGTGGGTGAGGGCAGAAATCTGAGTGCTAAGGACATTTTGGATTATGGAACAAATCCTTCCTTCAAAGACAGAGAGAATTTTTACTACAGTCTGTAGTGACAAGGGGAAATGCATTTAAATGTAAAGAGAGTAGCTAGGTTTAGGTTGGACAAGAGGAAAAAAATGTTCACAATGAGAGTGGTGAGACATTGGAGCAGTGGAGAAGTTGTGGATGCTCCATGCGTGGAAGTGTTCAAGGCCAGGTTGGATGGAGATTTTATGTAGTAAAAGATGTTCCTGCCCATGCACCAGAGGATTTTTCAAGGTCCTTTCCAACCCAAACCATTCTGTGAGTCTGTGAAAAAAAACCACAGAGATGAAAAGCAAGGACGAGTAGAGGCAATGAAACAGTTTGCACACTAAAGGGGAAAAAATAGACTTATGCTGAAGGAAAAAAAAAAGTTTTTTGCAAGCAGGTAAGCAGGACTCTTGTTCCAGAGAGAATGAAGACATGTCCTGCCCACCACACCTAAGCCCTGGCACCCAAGCCCCTGGGGAATCCAGTGGCCTGCACCACTCTTCTGTATCAGTCATCCTCAGAAAAACCCCCACACCGGGTGCTCACACAGCCTGCACTTGGCACCTGACAAACACCCACTACACAGCAAGAGTGCTTCAAGCTCAGCCACAGATGTTGATAAAAATCAATGAAGAACACAGAGTAGTGAACATGGTTTATCAGCTGAAACAGTGAAAATGGAGAACTATTGACCAGAAGATCTATAAGGAGAGGAACTTGGGACTTGCTTTCTTTGTGATCTTTTTACCTGAGGAAGCAAAGAAGAGGTGTCCTTTAAGGCACAAAAGAGTACACCTGGGTTAGTCCCTGACGATAACCAGGAGGCTGGAGAATGTCCCAGCTCACTCCAGGACATCACTCTGTGAGCACATCCATTGGGGATCTCTTCATGTCATGATGTCTCTGCCCACTTGAGATTGCTTTCAAATGAAAGATTTTCCACAGATAATTGTCAAAGAGAAGCACAGTATGACAAAAAGATCTTCTGGTCTGACTCAGTAAGCAGTGTCCATAGTCTTTGGTAATTCTCTAACAACTTTTATGCTACAAATGTATGTGGCATAGATACCATTTTGCAGTAGTTTTCTAGCTCAGAACTAACCAATGGAAGTCCCGTAAGGTATCTTAAAAGAGATTTCCCGTAGATTGAAACTGAAACATTTTTTACAAAAGCATGAACACACTTGGGCATATTCTCTCTTAAAAATCCAGACTGTAGGCAGAGCACGCATGAGATTACATAACAAGGAGTGAGATGCATAAATGCCTTCTTGTTTAACAATGCAAACCATACCTTCCCCCTGCCATTCCTCTGCCCCCCTGCAAGAATAAAAACAGGTCAGAGGAAAGAAAAGGTGCTTCTGTTAAGATGGACAGGCACACAGCCCATCCTCACTCTGCTACTGTGGTCCTGAGGGCGTCTGCCTCTAAAACCTTTGCAACTACTCTTGACACCAGTATGCCACCATTACCTTATTAATCTATTATGATCAGTGCACCCCAAAATTCCACATCTAGCTGAAACTTTCTTTATACCAGAACCCTATGCAAATTCCCCATAATTTGAATAAAATCTCAGTCAGCACATTTAGGACTTGTCCAAGACCAGATTTCTGTATGCTCCAGTCAAATTCTTCCAATCAACCAACTGCACATCCTGAGCAATATATAACTATTTATGGCCAAATTTATCATGCAAATACTATTTCTGCTAATACAACAATGCAGGATGGCTGTTCAGCTGCCTGTGCAAAATGAGACAATGCTTGTGATTTAATTTACAGTGGATAAGAGAAAGTACTGTAAGGAATTCTCATTGTCTAGTTTTTTTTTTTTTAATTGGTTGAAGCTGAAAAGCAATGAAAAGTAATCTGTCCTACACTTCTATGGTTCAGGAAATAGCACAAGAAAAAGTGTACTTAAAAAAAATAATCAAAAAGAGAAAGAGAAAGGAGGGTGTCAATGATAGGTGAATAATACACAGACACATCCATGGTGATCTGAATAATTCAGCACACAAAATTAAAGCATGTTTCACATCTGGCAGCATAAAAGATAAAGCTATCTAGTCTGTTTTAAAAGTATAATGATTACAAGGGAGCACTTCTGATTCACGCTCAGGTCTAGTTTGTGTGCCAACCCTGTGGTCCCCTCAAAAGAACACCTCAAAGCTCTGGGCTGAAAAAGCTCCAGCTGCAAAGTTTTAATTGACTAGAAACAGCAAAGTTCTAAAGTGCCACCTGTTACCAGTAAAGCCCAGTGGTACTGACCAGTCCGCCAAGGCCCGGCATCCTTCGGATACCTTCATCCACCAAGTGAGATGCCCCAAATGACCACTGCAGTTATTTCTCTGGCTGCAGTGAGAACAACCCTGTTTTCACACACCCTCCCCTACACCTCATCCTAGAGCCATGCCAAGCCTCCTTCTGCCCCTGAGTTTGGGCTGCCAATCTAAAAAGCAACCCCTCTAGACTCCTTGACTTTCTGTGTCTGAAGTTTCAACAACACACCATCTGAGACTACAACTGGTTCCAAAGGAACTGCTCTTCCAGCAAATGCTTCTTTTCCAAGTGGAGACAGACCAGCAGCTAAGCACCAAATGGTTCCAGTGGGTCCATATGTCTTTCAAATTTTCACCAAAATGCAACGAGAGAGAAAACTCAGCAAGCAGAAAATTCCTTCCTGCTGCGTGAAGATATGCGACAGCCATGCCTTTAGTACGCCATCACACCTTCCGTACTCAACACGATGCGAAACCGGGTCTGTCTCTTCTGGGGGAGCCAAGGGGGGCACGTGGGGGAGTGCAGCTGACATTTTGGTCCCAGTGACAGCAGAAGAGCCCCTCGGTGCCAGTGAGAGCAGTGCCAGCAGCCCGTGCCACTGGCAGGGCCAGGCTGCTGCGGGCCAGGCGCTGCCCCCGCGCCAGCCTCCCACGGGCCAGCTGGGAGAGATGGCTCAGCCCCCTCCCTGGACAGGCACCAGCCCTGCTCCTGGAGCCTCCCAAACATTCCTCATAAAGTAACAGCACAGTTACGCATGTCACTGCCTTGGGATTTTATAAGGGACCCACTGCAAACAATGCTTTTTGTATTGAATTACTGGTTTTTAAAATGCAGCAAGGTATGGATTCTTCCAGTAGGGAAGTGTTGCTGCCAGCCAGTTTTTCAATGTAAATTCTCTAAAGCTGTGATTGGGCTTTTGGGAAAAACATCTTGTATTTCGTCTAAATAAGCATCCATGAAATCTGACTCATTGTTTTCATTTTAGAAAGTTACTTATACAGGAGAAAATACACACTAGTTATTAAAACAATCCAAACCAAAACAAAAACCCAAAAAACCAACAACCTCTTCCTTTAATCAGAATATGGAAGTTACTGTGTTTTTCATCACTGAACAAGCAAATCCTTTTTCTTTGGTACCCTGGAGTATTAACAGGTGGCCATAGCCCCTAGCTGCATGAAACTACCATATGCTACAGAGATCAAAATTAATAAACTAACACTACAATGTGCCAGTTTATTGTGCTTGCTTTTAATTTTAATTTTCTTCTTGGAGTTTTCATTACTGAAAAGACATATTTAATGATTTTCAGCCTTAATATCAGTAGTTCCAATTTTGGTTTGTTTTAGCCTCATACCAGGTAAGCACACGTACAGAAATATATTTCTGACACAACATTTCAAAATACCACTTCATTTATCCTCCTCTATGACTCTCTATGCTAAAAGATTAGCAGTTCCATATACTTTAAGGGCTTTAACAGTGGAAAATTTAACAAATTTCCTCTGACATAAGATTATGTGCACAATAAAAAATTATCTGAATCTCATTTAACTGTACAAATTCATTTCTTGTTAAATACTAATCAGCCAGAACAAAGCATCACAGACAATCTTCTGCTCCCTTCTCTACTTGGCACCTTTAATGGGTCTTTAAAAAATTCTCTTTGTTTTCCTCCACAAAAACTGTTCATAACTGGCAAAGAAACCCACTGATGCAAATACTAGATGAATATGGAAACCACAAAGCATTGTTTCATGTGGAGGAAATGAGCAGAGGTGCCTCCAAATATAAACAGGCAATGCTTATCCTACTCTTCAAAGAGCCCCACTGTTGGCTCCTAAATTGAAGCATCTGCCAAAAACTACACAAAATTCTGTGTCCAAAACCAGGAGGAAAACATCGTCCATATTGTAAACCATTTGCATGACAATTATGGCCTTGAATCAGTAACCTTCTATTCATGTGAGTAATCAGTACTCCAGCGAGTGTTTCACTGACTCCTCAGCCACTGCCTGTACACAGACGCATGGGAGAAGGGTTTTGTCCTGCTGACTGGGGTGACTGCCAAGACTTACAGGGTCCAGCACAAGTTTTATGTTGAAGTCTGACCATGTGTAAAATTAGGGTCATGACTCCTCTACAGCACTTCCCAAGAGCAGCCCCAGCTGTCCTCTCTCCAGACATTTCTGGAGGAACTCTGCTCTGTTGTCTAACCTCCTTTCAGCTGCTCATGGGCTGTGCTGCATCTAGCAAGCAGTTCTGACAACTCTGTGTACATCCTTTTGACCTTCATCGTGCAGTTTTATTGCCTTGCTCCCAGGGCTGGTGCACCCTGATGCTGGGAAGAGCAGCGTGCTCTGGGTTAGGGGCAGGTTGTACACAACTGCACGGTAGCGGCAGGGAGAGTTAAGGTTATCATCTGGCTCCAGGGACATTCCCTTGTGTGTACAGCACTCAAACAATGGAAGAAAATAGCAGAATTCACTGATTTTTTTTTCTTTCTGCCTTATTCCTACAACCTCCCAATCACTGAGAAAAATACAGAGCCCTTTCTGACACACCCTTTCTCAAAGCCTTTTTCTCCCCATTCTCAAAGGCTAAGAGAGAAGGAGCAGAGGCAGTGCTGCTAACCCTTCCTTAAAGTGCTGACTGAAACCCACTGAAATCAATGGAAAATCTTCCAGTGATTTTAACAGACTCAGATCAGAGTTCTCAGCAGACATGAGCTGTCTCCAGCACATCATCCTGGAGAAAAAAGATAGGCAGGCAGAAGCGCAGCCTGCTTCCCGCTCAGGTAGGGTTGGTGGCAGCTGAATCGGAATTGCTCAGTCCCAGGGACCCCAGGACACACTGGCAACTTCAAAGACATAACAGAAAACAAAGAAAAAAGGCCCACTTACTAATCTAGTTTGTCAATATGCATGGACTTCATTGAATTTTGTGATTCATGCCTCCAAACACAGGACTTTTTTTTCCCCCCTGAAAGAGATTGTTTTGATGTTTCCTAAATAAAGCATCTTCATGTTTAATTTCCACATGACACTTCAAAGCTAAATGAATTATATCACTGGAAAGCTTTTCCATAAGGAGCTTTTCAAAGGATGCCAATTTTTGATTTTTGCAGGAAGAGAAAAAATTACCTTTTTTCATATTTCTTTTTTTTATTGCATGATGCAGCCAGCATATAATTTTGAGTAAATTATTTACATAGATGTCATCCCAGTCATTTGGTTAAAATAATGGAAAGATATTTTTTCACCTATGACACATCAAAACTTTTGAGAAACCACTAAAATAGGAACCGAATCCCTTAATCATTACTCAGGAAGAAGTCAAATCAAATGCAAGTTTTACCCCAGAGAAGGCAGAAGAATAAGGCTATAAATTATATACGGCTTTTTCTCAGTCAAGCCACTCCTAATTTTTATCTCTTGTTTTCATTTTGCCTTATTCTTAAGTTCCACAGTTGCTCAGTGTTAGCTTTATTATCATTGATATACACCAGCATATGAATCTGTAGGATCACAATACAATTCTACTAATCTAAATATTTTTCTTATTTAGAACCAGCTTAATGTTCAGTCTGTAAAATAATACCAGTACTAATGGTTAACACAATTCTAAGAGCCAAAAGAAAATAAAGAAACCCAATTCAATAACATGTTCTGGAGAAAGCATCTTCCAATATCTCAGCCTTGCAGATCTATTTCAATTAACGTTTGAGGAGATCTGAGACATCATAAAATAAAAGTAAGTACTAAGTTTCCAAGAAACATAAACTGAACTCTAATTCCATTGCACACGAACATATTCCATCTTCTCAAAGAGCTGAACTGTGGTTTCCAGTATTGGCAGGAGGCACTCTTATAATAACATTATATGTATACTGTAGTTCCCTTGATGTCTTTCATATTTTTTCATAAACAAAATTACAGTGACAGTGCAGTTCATTACAGGAGATTTCATTAAAGAACTGGTTTATTTTAAGAGAACAGCAGCAAAGAACTGTCTTCAGGGATGGAGCCGAGTAAAAGGGCTGATTATGCCTCCATGAAAATCAGGCAGAAATTATGCAGGATCTTGACACTGTAACTCAGGAAAATCCTCTTAAGAGACACAGGGAACAAACTGTTCCACTGTGACACGCATTAATAAGCAGGTGCAGCCCTGTCAAGCTGTTGCAGGGCGACAAGTTTGGCCCTCCTGAGACCTGGCTTCCCATTCTCTCCTAGGGCTGGCAGTGCCCCAGCTCCAGCCCTCGTGCTGGAGGAGGGACCCCAAGGGGGATCACAAATCACAGAATGGGTTGCACTGGAAAGGACCTAAAAGATCATCTACTTCCAACCCCCCTGCCATGGGCAGGAATGCTGCTCCCTGGATGAGGTGCTCAGGGACCCATCCAGCCTGGCATTGAACACTTCCAGGGATGGGTCATCCGCAGCTCCTCTGGCAACCTGGTCAGTGTCTCACCACACTCAGTAAAGGATTTCTTCTTAATATCTAATCTAAATCTACCTTCTTTTAATTTAAAGCCGGTCCCTCTTTTCCTATCACTACACACTGTTGTAAATAGTCCCTCTCCAGCGCTTTTGTAAATCCCTTTAGGCATCTGAAGGGGCTCTAAGCCTCCTCAGAGCCTTTTCTTCTCCAGACTGAACAACCCCAACTCTCTTACAGCAGAGGTGCTCCAGCCTCCTGAACATCTTCACAACCTTCCTCTAGACTCACTCCAACAGTTCTCCATCCTTCTTGTGCTGGGGGCCCAGAACTAGACACTACTCCAGGTGGAGTCTCATCAGAACAAAACAGTGGAGGAGAAGCTGTGCCAAGGGGCAGCAACTAGGAAACAGGAGCTTTTCCCTTGCTCTACCAGACTGGGTGAAAACCCCCCATGCAGCCCACTCATCTCCTCTTGCCATCAGGGCTGCAGCTGGCTCTGCAAAAAGCAGTAAAAAGTGGGGTCTCTCAGCAATTTCTTTATTTCTCCTTCCCATGCCAGTAAGACCAGTTCCAAGGAAACACCACTGCCTTCTGAGTGACTGGCAGTTTCTGTCATTTTTCTGAGTCTGCCACTTTTCTTTCACAAAAAATAACCTCCAGTTTGGGATTAATCAACTAAAAGGTCACCTTGTTGCTCAGAGTTTCCAAAAATGTAATCCAAATAAATGCGATATGGTAGTTTTTGTAAGCGTGTTTCTCAGTCGAATCAGATATGCTGTCTCCTATTGTTACTGCAATTTACCTCCCTTGTATATGCTGCTAAGAGAAGACACAATCAACACCATCTATGACTTCAGGCAATGGGTTGATGGAAGAGTAATTTCTCATTTTATTTTTTTTTGTTGACACTATTTTCACTGTACTCTCTGGAATGACAGCTTTGAGGTATCTGTGATAAAGATACCTCAGTCAAGAGCATTACTGGCTCAAAAATACTTTACCCCCAGAAAAATTGGTTCCAGGATTCCAAAAATCCTATTTTTAATCTTCCTCCAGAAGGCAAACATAATTGCCCTTTTCTACTTGGGCCCTGACAAAGTATTCAAAGCCACATTCAAAAAGAGCATCTCCCTGCTATCATTTCCCCTTAGGCAGGGGCAGTGGTTGAGTACAGCGACCTCTCCTCTTGTATGAAATCCAGACACTCTGGGCTGTCTGTAACCAAGCCAGCAGAACAAAACACCAAGCTATTACCCCTGACTTATGGTCATAACACCTCTTAAATGTGTGGTCCTTCCAGGTTGTTATCTTTCCTTTCAACAACTTCAATGAAAAAGAATAGAGAGGGGCCTTAGGACAGATTTTCATCACTCCATGTGGTTGTCAGACTATTTTCCTTTATTGACACTATGAATACATAACTCTGTGGTTTCTGAAACATGTTTAATGCATGATATATTAAGAGCTGTAGAAAACACAATATTAAAATTCTAACATGAAAAATTATACCATTATGGCTCATTACATTCTCTGTTGCAGCCATCTGAACTGTGAGAAACGTACTGTCATCCTGTCATCTACTTTATAAGATCTGTGATCATGTTGTACATGATGTCATTTATTTCACAGATAAAGGAAGATAAAGTCTTCAAATTCTGAAGTGGATCATAAGTGTTTGCTACTGGTCACCTGAAAAGAACACTTAACTCTAGAGTTGCAGAATCAAAAAAACCCCAAAAGAAACTCAAGTGAAAAATCAAAACCAACCAACCCAAACCTTATATGCATAGTGAGATTTCTATTTCCAATAACAGCAGCTTATCTAGTACACTTATTCAAAATACTTATATATTCACACCATCTAAAAAAAGAAAATGTGTTTTTCCTTGACTCCAGAAAGTTCTGGTCTGGAGAATTTCTAACAGATAAACATATAAATTTCTAACACAGATATCGTCAAAACTCTACCAAGAACCTCCTCAGAGCACACCAGAACTTCTCTTTCAATGTTTTTTCCCCTGCTGCTACCTTTGCCTACCATTTGATTAAGAAAAGTTCACATATTGCTGGAGGTTTACCTCAGATACAGCTTTTACTTAAAAATGTTCATTGAAAACACCTGTTAGGTATTAAAATTATCCAGCATAATCTGTCAGAAAAGCACAAGCCTGAATTCAAAGTACATGCAAAAATACCTGGAAATGCCATGGGCTTTCAATGCCTCTGTAAATCATATAAATTTATATCTCCTACTTAATAAATTTTTTCTGATTTAAAAACCATTTATTGCCTCTGACCACTCCTGCAAAAGCAGTAAAATGCCATGTATTTTAGATATGCTGATGCTGAGAGAGACCTTCCCATTAGATTAAAATACTGTAATAAAAATTCCCAGTTTTGCCATGATGACTTTCAAAAAACAACCTGACATTTTGGTATCTGCACCATTGCTGCCACTTATTTTGCATTGCTATTCTTTTTTTACAGAAGTAAAATTAACTTAGATCCCTAATGGAACTGCCTGAAGACTGTCACTCACTCCAGTCCAATATATAATATTAATAAAAGCTGATCACTGTAACCAGCCTGGAATATTTGGCTGACAAAGCCAGAGTGAACTGTACATGTTTGCATATTCTCCCCCTCTCCGGATATCTCAGAGGGGGCAGTCTTAGAATTATGTAATAAAGATAATCCTCAAGTGCATCCTCCCTGCTTTATGGAACCCTCAGACTGTCAGGTCAGGAAAACTACCCACAGTTAGTGCTTTCTCTATTAAAAAAAAAAAGAAAAAAAACACAAAAAACACCTATCAGAACCATAATACCTATATTCTATCCCATAAGGAAAGAACTAGGGCTGAAGACAAGGCTCCAGGAAGACCACACTGGACCTTCAAGCATTATGAAATGGAGGGAGAGGGACTTTATATATGGGCAGAGAGTTACAGGATATGGGGCAATGACTTTAAATTGAAAGACGGTGTCTGGTTTAGATTTGACTTTAGGAATAAATTCTTCACTTAGAGGGTGGAGAGGCAGTGGAGGCTGTCCAGAGAAGTTGTGGATGCCCCATCCCTGGAAGTGTCCAAGGCCAGGTTGGATGGAGCTCTGAGCAACTTGATCCGGGGAGTGGCATCCCTACGAAGGGCAAGGGTGTTGGGGTTGGAACTACACAATCTTTAAAGTCCCTTGCAACCCAAGCCTCTCTATTAAAAAGTAAAAAAAAAAAAAAAAAAAACCAACAAACCAAACCAACAACAACCACAAACATACAAACAAACAAAAAAAACCTGACACCACAAAACCACCCTTTTCCTAAAATAGCAACCTTTGTATTCAACTGTTTTTCTAGCTCCTACAGCTGATACATCAATTAACATCTGCACTGCATTTATTTTGCTTTTGTACTATTTTTTTACATATGTTAAACTTGTCTCTGGAGAGTAGGCAGTTTTCAGGTTTCATGCACATTTGCTCTGGATGCATGGTCACAGCTTCCAGTGGACAACCTGAAGAAGGACACAGAAGCCAACAGCGGCCAGGGAAAGGAACCATTCCGCAAATTTGGCTTTCCAGGCTGCCAGTCCTGGCCCTTTTCCTCATGGCCCCTACTTCCAGCTCCCTGCCCCAGAGGCAGGCAAGCTAAAAACGACTTTTCATATAAGACACAGAAATCATCATTAAAGAAACTGCGCAAATGTGCCTCCTCAAAAGGTATCTCTAGCTAATGAGATAGAGGAAGCTATTGGGTCAGACTGTACAAAGCAGTCCCCTGTAATTTTGGTCTTTTCATGCTCTCTTTGGCATTCTGGAGGGATGAGATGAGGGAAGTGAACTGCTTAAGGCACAACAATACTTGCAACATATTCTTTTTTTATGACTGGTAAACAAGATCTTCTCTTAAAACATCACAACCTTTGAAAATAATTTAAATTAAATTCCAAGTTGAGCTTTCTGAAGTTATTCTTTCCCTGAGACCAACAAATGTTTCAGGTCTGGAGGGCAAACATACAGCAGCAGTACGTTTCTGACTCATTAGTTTGCTTTTCTCTAAAGGATTTAGATTGACATCTATTGGCTTAACTTGTGACACAACGACCCAGCTCTTCAAATGTCAGCTCCATCGTCCCTGCTTTGTCAAGCTTCCCCTGGTATAGCAGCTTCAGACTCGGTGTTTTAAAGCAAAATAGTCCACTTTAGCTTCTAAAGCAGAGCCTATGGATATGAAAGCAATGTTCATATTATTTCCCACTTTTTATTCACAGCATATAAAAGATGAAAGCCAAGGATTATGATGTCAATCTTTAAAAAAGAAAATGAAAACTGAAGAGCAGTCAACTGAGACTTGATGCTGTGTTAGTCAACTGATTCAGGTCAAAGAATTACTGGCATGGACAGTAAAGATACATTTATTTACATGAACTTCCTTAGAACATAGTTTTTAATGTAAGTTAAAGTAAATTAAATGAAATTTCCCTATGCTTAAATGTGTACAGATCACATACATGTACACAGAACAGAGCTGCATATCTTTATTCAACTACCCTTTCTTCCATTCCCCCCCCCAACAAAACTCCTTTATGCAAACTGCGAAGACTGCAAAGCTCCAGGCTATCATAATTACAAGAATGTACACATCCCTTCCATCACAGAATAATAGATTGCTATCTCAACATCACTTGTGGGTAAAACCATGAACCAAATCATGGGTTTGGTGTGGTTTTATTTGTTGCTTTTGGCCATAAAATGAAAATAAAGAGCCTTCTACCAGAGATTTGGAATGCACTAATTTAATTTTTCAAGGTTTAACTTTTAGGAAGAACCTGCAGACAGATCAGTAGTTTATTTATTAGAATAGACCAATGGGCATAGAACATACATTAATGTAATTGGCCTTTTCAGACAGTATAAAATGTACTTCTCAGAAAGGTTTACTACTATAAAATTAGTAGTTCCTTTTCCTAAAGCTCAGGGACATGCAACCTTCAAATATCATTTGGGTCATGTGAAAGGAGCAAAAGGAAAAATTCAGAAGATTATTTAGAAACAGAGCCCTTTCTTAGCCACCAGCAAATTAGTGTCAAATATGTTTTCTGGCTTTGTTTCCTCTCTGGAGGAGACAGAAGTAATACTTCCATAACCTGACCAAGTTCCCTTAGATTCTGAGTTCATCTTAAAAAAACCCCAACTTTAAATGTTAAGGTAAACATTTGAACCCTATATTAAATAATACATTAAACAATGTAATATTAGTTTACACTATTTTATATCTTATGGACAGAGAGCTTTCTTCATCCCTTTCCTTTTGCACCCAGACTGGTCACATATTTTCAGTACCATGAGCTTCAGAAAACAACAGGTTCATAAAATCACAATTGTCTCAAAATACATCAGCCTTCTCCTACAACAGCAACCAGTTCAATCCTCTGACTCCCAGGATCTTATTATTGCTGCATTTTGCTCACTTCATGGGTACCCATTATGGCATGCTGTCAAAAGCTGAAGTGTTGTACTAAAAATCTTACAGCCCTTCATGTTAAAGGTGCCTCAATGGGGCTTTTACAACCTCTGAGAAGAAGATGGCAACTCCTAATTCAGGAACTTTGGACCCCACTATTCTAGAATCAAATATCTCAGAATAGAATGACCTCATTAACGAAGCTGACTTTACCAATTTGTCACAAACCAGGGAGTACAGCTACAAGAAGTGTTTCATTGTTCCATTTAATTTAATTAACTGCTTTCAGATGCTGCTAATGCTTTGCAAACTGTCATCTTTGTGCTCTTAAAATTTTAGAGTCAAAGTTATGCTCATGTTACTGCTGTATATGACTTAAATCTTTCTCAGTTTCAAGATAGGAAAGGAGATTTCATCTCATTTTTTCTATAAAATGCAAGTGGAAGTTACTACTGTTTCTTGAAATAGAGATCATAGAGATGATCATCAAAGGGATGATTTTTTATAAAACCCAAGCATGTAGTCATGCAAAGTCAGTGTCATGCCTACACCCTACCACGTACCATTCATAAAACTGTAATAAGAAGCAGCAGGCTGCCCTCTGCCCGACCAACAAGGGGCCTGAACTCGAGGAAGTTTACAATTATTTTGGTTATAGTGTGGTGCTAATAACTCCAGGGTCATGGGTTTGATCCCCACATGGGCCATTCACTTCAGAGTTAGACTTGATGATCCCTGTGGGAGCCCTTCTAAATCCAAATACTCTGTGTGATTCTGTGAATTGAGTCAACAAACACAAACAAGACCAGGACCAAACAATTCTAGTCAGACCAGTCTGAGGTGAAACCCTTTCAGCAGTGACTTCCTCGGCTGTCCAAAGTTACTTCACAACAAGCTGCCTGCTCTGTACATCAGCACATTGCAGCATTTTATGCCAACACCTCAAACATCTGAAAGTCACCATGCTAGGGGCCACATTGCCTTCATTCCTGACTGACACCAACCATGTTTGTCCTGGGTGCCAGGGAGAGCCATGGGTCAGCTGGGTCTTCCTAGGTGGGATGGACAGCAGGACCTTGGGGGGAGAGGAATGACCCTCTTACCCCAAAGTCACATCTCTTGGAAGAGATGTCAGTTTTCCCCTGGCTTCACTTTATCAGAAAATCTTACATCAGCTTTAACAGGTACTTAAACCGCATGACACTTATAAACAAAAAAACCACTGACGAACATTTTCAAGTAGTAGTACAGAACTGGAGGCTTTATTTTTCCTCCCAACAAAATTGTTGCTTCATATGCGAAAATGTACTTTATGACAAGGCTTTTGTTTGCTTGCTTTTTGTTTCTATTTAATCTTCCTCCTACATCTGTTGGGTCTCACCAACTTTGATGAAAACAAATACATCTTAACGCAGTCATAAAGAATAAAACCACAGAGAATAAAATGACTTCAGCAGTGCAAACTTTAAATACTTTGATAAAAGCTATGAGGTTTTTTTACCTCTTGTTATCAAAAAACATGTTTCCACTTAACTTCCTACTTGATGCTCTGTCTGTCCCTAAGATCAAGGTCAAGAATGTTGAACCAATGGTGCAGGGTGGGAGAGTGAGGAACGGGGGCATAAAGAGACACAAGGGAGGCTCAGGCTGCATCGCAGGAGGAGCATCCCTGGGGGCTGCAACACAAGGCTGAAGGTTCCTGGGGTGCAGCCCCCAGAGCACCCAGCCCTGTGCAGCCACTGACCCCTGCTCTGGGAGGCACACACCACCCCAGTTACCCTTCTGGGCTTCAATCTTGCCACCCCATGACTTCACTTCTCAAAGTGAAACAACCTTGAGCTGCCAGGTTGACACGTTAATGTCAAGCTCTGCAGTAAGCTCCTCCCTGAAGGCACAAGTGAGATGGATCACACTTGTGATTTGCTCATTTCCACAAACGTCTTATCATTAATAACCCTCTCTCATCCACTTGCAATACCCAATAAGCACACAAAATTGATTATAATATCCAATTCTTCAGGTAAAATCTTCTGGGGTAGTTTTGTGGGCTATTTTTCTTTCAGATTCCCTATCTTCAGATAAGAAGGAGAAAAATACATTAAGAAAATCACAACAAATGGGGTTTCGAAAATTAATTAGGTTAACAAGAGGTAGAAAAATGTCTAAATTCATCAGGGCTGCTTTGTGCCTGTGTAAGAAATTATGTGGTTGCCTTAGTGCAGGTTCTAATTTACGTATCAAAAAGTGCTATATCTCAAAGTAGATTAAGATAGCTACATGTTTCAGCTTTAAGTGCTCATCAAGCCAAGAGATAACAGAACTGATGAATGGGACATTTCAGATCCTTAGAGAAATGAGCACTATTACATAAAAAGTGTGATTTGAATTTGTCTTTCTGCTTAGGCTGTGCCTTCCTAACAGAATTTATAAATAGAAACAGAACTTTAAAAATCAAGAGCTACCAGAGTGCTTTTTCCTTCATCATCTGATCACAAAGTATCGGACTTACACAAATCCATATATCTTGCATTGAAATAATCTGCATTTTTTAGTCACTCCTCCCCAAATCAATTTATTACTGAATCACAAATGGTAAATGAAGTCATTATTTCAGTCTGACAAAAGTGAATCTCATGGTCATTATCTATAAAAACAGAGAGAAACCTACATCCTTTAACTGTTGAGAAGATTGAACATAAAATAACTCTCTGCTCCAGAGGATGGGAATGCTGTGCCATTACTTTTTAATAAAGTGGTTTCCACAGACTTAGATTTACAGGCTCAGGAATCAACTACTGATGAATCAATCTGCTTTACCTGCTGGGATATCAGAACAGACAGGGCCACTTTAACTGCAGAAGCAGACAGCAGTGGCTCTGTTACAGCCCAGGCTGGATCACCAGGGGACATCAGTGAACATAAGCCTTCATTCAGCCCTGTACCATGTTCCACAGAGAGCAGTTTTCACTCTTTCCTCACAGCATTCTCCCGTGTGAGTCCTTCCCACAGCCTGCAGTTCTCCACAAGCTGCTTCCCAGGAGCCTCTCCAGCAGGCTGCAGTCACCAGGAACAGACTACTCAGAACAGCTCCCCTGAGGGGTCACAAGGCTGCCAGCCAACCTGGTGTCTTATAGTGCACGAGTTGTAATGTCATTACATTGCAAAGGTTCCATATTGCCAGAGTTTCATACCTCCTTGATGTTGCTTGTAGACAGCTCCTCTAGGCACTGACTCTTCCTTGTCCTCCCAGCAGCCAACTGACTCCAGTACCCACCAATCCACTCTTTTATACCACTCTTCTTATAGGCTACAGCTGCAGCCTGTTAACATCAGGCCTGTTCCTAATCCTTAATAACTGGCTCAGCTGCAACTCCTTAGGGGCTAAGATTACTTTCTATATTACTTTTATTTACTTATGTTCTATCCCCCTACACCAACCTGCTCCAGCATGGGCTTCTCTCACCATGGGGCCACAGGCTCCAGCACAGGATTCCCAAGGGGTCACAACATCCTTTGGGCATCCATCTGCTCTGGTGGGCAGTATTCTACAAGCCCACAGGTACATACCTGCTTCACCATGGTCTTTGACACAGACAGCTCTGGCACCTGGAGCACCTTCTCCCTCTCCTTCTGCACTGACCTTGGTGTCTGCAGGCTGCTGCTCTCACATATTCTCACTCCTCTCTCCTCTGGCTGCAATTGGTTCAGTAGAGTGACTTTTCTTTCCCTTTTAACTACAACATCCCCAAGGCACAACCACTGTTCCTGATGGGCTCAGCCTTGATCAGAGCAGGCACATCCTGGAGCCAGCTGGTGCTGGCTCTGTCAGACACCATGGAGGCTTCTGGCAGCTTCTCACAGCCCTGTGGCTCCCCTGCTACCAAAACTCTGCCACACAAACAGTGGACAAGGAGAAACTGGAGTGAGTCCAGGGGAGCTCCAGGATGGTCAGGGTTAGGACAGAAGCCCTGTGAGGAACAGCTGGGGGAGCCAGACTTGCTTAGCACAGGGAAGGCGCCAAACCAGCAAGAGACTCATTCAAAATGGCAAAATAAACAGAACCATGTCCATCATGTGAAGACTGAACTGAATTCATATTGCTATGCTCAAACACACATGGCAGGCACACTATGCATGACTACCACTTAATCACTCACAAATAGTAAGCTCTCAAATCCTATTTCAGCTTGAAATGTATGGAAATTATCTGCTATTTTAAGCATGCTTGTCATAGGCAATTGTAACAGTCTCTCAAGGCCAATGTTTTCAGAGTTTATGAGGGGTTCTCAGGTACAACATGTAGAGGGAAACATATGCTACAACTGCTTCTCTGGATGATTTATCACTGCTTTGTAGAATCTGTTCTGCACAGAAGTAATTTTAAACAACTCATTTGTGTACTACAAATAGAAAAGATAAACACTTCTTCCATCTATGCAAGATAATCTTTCAGGTACAAAACAATCTGATCTCAGATAAATTGCAGGAGCAGTGCCATATGCTTGGAGTTATCCAGAATGCTGGCTGAGTTCTACCTGAAGTTTTAGCTTTAAATGCCAAGATAAAATAGACCTTTCAGAAAAAAACCAAACAAAAAACAAACAAACCAAACCCCAAAAACAAAGCAAAAAACCCTCAACAAAACAAAAACAAATGAACAAAACCAAAAGAAAATCAAAACCCAACAGCATTAGAAAACCCAGACAAAACCCAAAGCAAATCAAAAGAGCCCAACCCCCCAATTCAAAAACCTTAAACAAAGCAACCAAACAAGAAAAACCTCAACACACAACAGCCCTACCCCTCAAGGACAAACAAAAAAGCCCACACCACCAAAACCTTTCCTTTACAAATCCTTACTATTTTCAAGGGTAAAAATACTACAAGCTTAGTCTTATGTGGTACTTGGCCACTTGCAATTTCAGGTCTGCCAGAAGTGAAAAATATTTCAAGACCTCAAGATTTGAACTTGATTTCAGTTCTAAAAATAAGGAATTGGCCCAGGTTCAGAATAGAAGTACTATAGACCCTTATTGAGCCTAGACTAGTTTGCTCAGCACTAAAATGAATTAATATGACAGCTTTAGTTGACTATCACATTTGTCTGAAAAGCACTCTATAAGTTTGGCTGGAATTCTGCCAGAAATGGTACAGAATTTCTGAATGACAGAGGGTGTTTCTTCATAATAAAAACTTTTTCAGAGCATAAATACAGATAGATACCTATGTCTTCAACATAATAAACTCACTAACTTAGTGCTTACTAAAGCCAGATTTTCTGACTGAAAGCAAATTATTTTCTTTCACTCAATTTATCTCAGCATGATTAAAAACCTTAAATAGTTACAAGCTATGACAGGGAATTATTCCTCTGGACAATACTTGGGCTTCAAGTTTGAGCACTTCTCCACATAAATAGCTATGTATATGAAAAATTCCCCTCAACCTTGAAGGGGGATTTCTGAGATCTGTTCTCAGGATGTGGGACACCGGCACTGCACTAATTACTGATAGGAAAAGGCAATATACTATTCAGCCCTACTGGAACTAACTAAAAGGATAAATAAAGGCGGGAGCAGCACCTTAGACAGGAACATGGGCCAAATTAAGTCTCCCATGATAACTCAACAAAACTTTAATACTTCATTGCTACTGTTCCACTGCAACTAATTCTCCTGTGCTTAGGAATTAGCCAGAAATTACAGTGAAGCAAATACAAATTCAATTTCCTTTTAGAGAGCTCAATGTGGGTACTGTTGTATTTTGTTGCAAACTTTATTTTTCAAATGTTTATTGTTAGCCCATTCATTTTAAATATCACATTTAAAGCATATGCCCTAAACTGACATTTGTTTTTTCTTTTTTTTTTTGCTTTAAGTTAGCCTTTTTATTGTTTGTTCTCTGCACAGTATAACATCTTCCTCAGATAATTTATAAAGTACTTCATTTAAGGCTGGGAGAAAAACTAACAGAGCAAAAGAGTCAAAAGTTTTTACCTTTTTGGCTTCATTTCTAAAGACTGTGAAGCTTTGGAAATGTTTGCTCACAGAAGGCAGCAAAACTGTGTTGCAAGCCCTTTATCACTGAGCGATTATTTCCCATTTATGCAAAAGAAAATAACCCTCCATTGCCTTTTTGAGATACATTAATTGTTTCAGACATACCAATTCCTTGTTATACCCTAGACACATGTCTGAGAATCAATTTTAGATACTTCACAAAAACTGCTATTTAGTTATTAAGTTTTGGGTTGTTTGGGTTTTTTTCATTTAAATTAACTGAATTCTCAATATAGTTGCTTGGCAAAAAAGTCTTTCAATTTAGCTACAGTTTCAGAAATAATGGTTGTTTTATTCTGGGAAGGCTTAAGTGAGCATTCCAGGAAAAAGAAAATTAGGTGCACATATTGGAAGCTTGTTCATTTTTACTGCATTTACAAGACTTTTCCTCTTTCTTTGCAATTACAATAATCTGGCACAACAGACTCATCAGATATTTATTCAAGGCACACTAAATTAGCTCAGTTTTCACAGAAGTCTAAGGTTTCAATCTCACTAAAAACATACAGAAGAAGGTTTAGTAAACTGCCTTTGCTCTGAATTTCAGTACCTCTGCTGAGAATGCCACTAGGAGGAAAGGTGGTGGCATCACTGCTGCAGCCCTCAGCTTTCCTCCTCCCCTTCCCAGTTTTTCCTTCACCTTAACAAACCCAGCCCTAATTACCCAGTGAGAAGCTGCATGTGTTTACACAGGGGGAACAATGCTGTCGTCTCAGGCAGATTTATGTGCAGGTCAAGCAATAACTACTCACATGGCTCCTTCTAGGCTGGTCTGCTGCCTCACAGTACAGAGAGCATCTTCACCCATTCTTTAAAAATAATTCTTAAAATGATATTACCCTCTTTGCGTTCCTTTACACCACCGCAAATCTGCAGGGAAGTAAAGGCTCAGTACTCCTTGGGATGGATGAGGACAGTGACTCAGGTTGGAAGGCACCTCTTCAAAGCAGCATCAGCACAGGTCCAAGGAACGGGACCCCACAGCCTCTCTGGGCCTCTGCCCCTCTCTTTGGGTACCTTCACAGTGAAAAGCATTTTCCTTACCCTGGATCCACACCTGCTGCATTGTAGCTCATGTCTGGTGCCTCTCCTCCTTTCACTGTGTAACTCTTGGGACAAGCTTGGCTCAGCCTCTTCTACATCTCCCCATCAGGCACAGCAACAAATGCCCTGATCCTTCTCAGCAATTTCTCACTGTCTTTTAACCCAGCTTGTATTTCACCAATCTCTGAATGGAAACTATGGAAGACAAGGTCAGAGGCCTTGCTAAAGTCAGAGCTGGGCAACATCACCCGCTCTCCCCTTTCCCACACAGCCAGTCAACCCATGAGAGAGGGCAAGCCAAAAGGTCAGGCTCATCTTGCCCGTGGTAACTCCATGCTGGATTTTACAAATCACCTACTTGTTCTTTGTGTTTGGAAATAGTTTTCAGCAGGATCTGCTGCATAACTTTCCTTAGATTCTCTTCCTTGACCTTCTTGAGGCTGAGACCCATGTTTGTCTCTCTCCTGTCATTGTGAGCCTCCCTGAAGCTGACAGTGACCCCTCAGAATGACCCCTGCCAGCCTCTCTGCCTGGTGCACCCTCACTGGGGATGTCCACTTGGCCTAAAATCCACCAGCCTTGATCTTTCCCCACTGTAGTAACTCTTCACTCCCCAAAGCTCTGCCACTTGGCTCAGAGCTTGAGCTAAGGGCAGAATGTAACAGCAAAAAACAGGAAGACACAGAAAAAGCTGAGATAACCAATGTGTCAGTGCATCCCCTGCTCCTTTGCGGGGTGGGCTCACATTTCCCTTGGCCTTCCTTTTGCAGAAGGCTGTGTACAGAAATTTTGTCCTCATAGCCTTCCCAGTTTCAGCTTCAGCTAAGCTGTGGGTTTCCTACATCCCTTCTCCATCCATGCAATCTTGGAAAATCAGTCTGGGTTCCTCCAGGGTAGCCCACAGCTTCTACCCCCTTTGGTACACTGTTTTTTATATGTGAGCTCTGCTTGTGCTGACCTCCTGCCACAACTGCTTGGTTTCCTACAGGATGGAAAGGGATGTCCTTCTGCTCTGAGCCCCTCTGCCCTCCAGGCCAGCTTCTCATGGGATCCTGCCAAGCTCAGATCTGCTTTTTTCCTGGTTCTTCTAACTATTTACTGGATTTTACAAAATTCTTTACATTAAACTACTGCAGTATTAATTTAACAAAAATGTTGTTTATCATAAATCCCCCCAACCTTTTCAAATAGCTTAACTACACAAGTTTTTCTGTTGCATATATTAAATTGCCTTGACTTCTCAGAGCCTCAGATAATCCAGGAATCTGTATTTGTCAGTGACTCAGTAAACAGTACAGTTTCAAGCAAAGACTGCAAAAGGACAGATCTGTGAAAAAGAAAAAAATGGGAAAAAACATTATGCTAAAGCTGCTATTTTTGTACCAACTGTGTGGACATGTGGGCTCATTCTGAACCTTTGACCATTTGATTTCAATTAAAATTAATTCTATGAGATTGTCAGAGTCATTAGTGAAGCTAGGTCCTAAAGTCAAGATTAAATACAGGTTTGTCTGGGGAAAAACGCCAAATCTTTAAGTCATTCTAACACTTAAAAACCGGTCAATATTTGTACTGGTTTTTCTTTGACCAATCTTCAGTGACTGATACCCAATTACAAATTTTTGTCCAAACAAACATTCAATTATGCTGCATAAATATTTCCTAAAACTTGACTGGAACTACAGAAGGAAAACAAGTCAATTTGTACACTGGCGCTGTCTCTTACAGTGCAATTTTTACACATGTCACGCAAGCAGATAGAGTTTATACTAAATATAGTCAATGGAAATAGCATTTTATAAAGGATATAAAACAGGACTTGTAACCACTTTCTTGTAACCATCTGGCTTTTTGACAGATAAACTTGTGTTTGGGATTACTTCTGGACAGAGGCTGCAGGTGGCAAACAAAGGAGAGTCAAGAGTAAGATGGGAACACTGTGGTACTTCATGCCTCCTTGGGCAGCTTTGTTGTTAGCAACACCACCTGTTGTCACTATTATTAAGGAAAATAACTTGTGCATCTGGAAACAAAGTGGGAAAGTTTTTTCTGGGTAATTTAATACATTATTTTTGTCTCAAAGATTTGTACCTACAGATAGAATCACAGTACGAAAGCTGATGATGTGCTGAACCTTGGTGCCTTGGAAAATTAAGGTTCCCTTTCGGTACTTCCTGCACCCACTGTAACGAGAAGTTCTGGAGGATTCAGTGCTGAATCTTTCAGATGGATGTTACATGGTTGCCTTTGAGTTGTACAGAGATACAGTTGGAGCCCTGTAATCTTCCTATCACACCCAGCTGGAAGCTGCCTGAAACACCAGTCTAATGCAGCTGGAGCCTGCTGCTTACAGCCCATCCCTATTTCCATCTATCAGCTGTATGTCCAGATCAATGAGAAACTGATTACTCTGCTGGGAAAAAAAAAAAAAAAAAGTGATAAAATAATTGTAATAGGCATCTGATGACTAAAACACGCTGATCTACTCTAATGGATGTGCCAGCTTTACAACAGAACTTCAGCACATAACAAAATGCTGTGGATGACACATAATATCTGGCTAAGTATCCTGGACACAGCAGTTACATGGAAAGAGAAACCATACAACACTGTCTCTCTCTCCAAAGAAATATCCAGAGGAAAGAAGACATAATGAACATGAAACACTTGCTTTTTCAATAAAAAGTCAAGTCTCATTGAAAGAGTCTACCTCTAGCTAATTTTTAAATTAATGTCTTTAATACCCAGAATCTTATTAAAATTGTTTAATAGTAGATTGAAACTTAATATCTAATTTCACTCAATATAACCTGAAAGCACTATTAAAAATAATTAAGCTGAAAAAGAAGAAAATATCTCAGATAATCTGCACATGCGAGCAAAGAGCAGCATGAGTCATAGGAGAGAATGACAAAAGCACAAAAGATTGGGATGGAAATTGAGCCAAAATTGAGAGCAGCTTCAGAACCAGAGGACAGAGAAAGAACTGCAAGGAGAGCCAAGCCTGGGGATATGCATGAAGGACCAGTTTGCTTTTCTGTCCACATGCCTAGAAGCAAGCATATAGTGAAAAATGATTTACAGACACAATAATTAAAAGGCTAATTACTATGTATAACAGGTTAATCACCCAAACACACAGTAACAGGTTAATCTCATAAAGCATGGTTGAATTAGCCAAATAAGGAATTAAAATTATATTTATCCTTACTCATCCTAGGGTTTCTATGGAGTCAGTTTATTTTGCACTTCCTGGGTATTAAACTGTTTGTTAATGTGCATGCTTTCTTTATCTTGCCCTGCGGGGCTGATATAAATACTGCATTCATTAACTCACATGTACTCCTTTGCGGTCATGACTTATCCTTTACAGAACTAAACAATATCAGCTGATTTACTAACTACTTCAATTTCTCTGTAATGTAAATCTCAAAGCATAGACCTGTCTGATGCTAGCATTATCAGGTATTTTGGATGGAGGCAGAGAGAAAGGAACAGTTTTTCTGACTAACTTCTGTAAGTTTGTATTAGCTGTGTGTTAGTTGCATATGTTCTACTGAGTACTTGTGAATTAACTGTTTTAAATGTTGCCTTTTTAAGGCACTCTATCTGAATCCTCTGTTGATCTCTTTTTCTCAATACAGGCAGAGTGTTTGAGTGGCACAATTTTTTTCCTCTCCTTACAAATTAGCTTTTGTGTGCACCAGACCGAATTCTATTCTGCTTTCTAATGCAACCTTTTTTCTCCATGCTGTTTAAAGGGGTAAGCAAGGTTACAGAATTACTTAATCATCACACCTAATTGCCCATCCATGCCTTGCCTTTATGTAGCAAAATTCATTAACTATTCTGCACTGAGTCGGGTGCATCAATGCAAGGCTTTGCCTTCTGTCTGCATCTGGGCTACTGGAGATAAGGTCTGGGTTTATTTACCTAGAAGCAAAGTCTGCACCAAGATGAAACTGAAACCACGCTTGTAACGTGGGTGCTCCTGCTGTATGGTCACAGCCCCTTATCACAGAGCATACCTGCCTCTGCTCTTATCAGTGTGACAGCAGATGTGCCACTGCTGCTACAGGATTCACGTGCTGACTCAACTTACATGACAAATGATCTCTTAAATACCCTCAGGTCCATCCTGTCTGTGATTCAAGTGAACAACTCCAAAATGGAAATTCACATGAGAGCAATGGGCTTATGCTATAAAGATGGAGCCTTGTGAAGAGGGGGACCTGCGTCACCCAACAAATCAAAGTCAACTTGAGCACAGCAAATGAGTGCCCCTTTGACAGAGCTACCCAGCTTAGACAATAAGACTTTGATTCTGTGTTGCTGGAGGATTCAGAAGTGTTCATTAAGGAGCAGAGAGGTGTTCACTGAGCATCAGAGCCTCCAGCATCCTCTAAATAGAACTAATCAAACAGTTGGGCTTCTGGTAAAAGAACATCTAACAAAGTGGCGGCTGCGTGTTTGTGTTCCCAGCTACTACTGCAAAAAAGAGGTTTATTTATAAACATCTTTGACATATGTAAACAAAAAATGTATTATTTATAACAATGCTCATGTGGCAACAAAATAAAAATTGGGAAAAAACTCTCTTGGTTAATATTTAAGCACCCAGAAACAGCTGGAAAAAAGCAAAAAATTATGAATAATCAAATCATCACAAATTAAAGAATGTGTGTATTAGATATATAGAATACTTATATTTGGAAAATTCAGGCTAAAGGAGGGAGAATATCATTGAAACACAAGTAAACAACAGCAGTTCATCACATGAGGCCTTCTGTAATCTCATATAAAAGCAAAGTGAGACTTTTTAATATTTATTCATTCTTTTATAAAAAATATCCTGCTGCCTGTAAATTAGTAATATCTGCAGGATCTACATAATTCATGTTTTGATAAATATTTTACTTTTCTTCTGCTTATATTAACAGCTCTTACACAAATAAATTGAAGCTGTATAGCTGCACTTGCTGTGCATGTTTGCCCTATCATAACTGTAACTTACAAAAAGTCCTTCTGGGCAGGGTCTGTGCTCTGCAGGTCCTCCAAAGGCAAACCCCCATAAAGTGGCAGTGAGAGGGTCTCAGATGCAGTGTCCTAAACCACATCATCACTGACTGACTGATTGATTTGGGGGCTTAGGCGGTGTGGGAGGTGTTTTTACATAATAAATAGGACTAAGTAGTTTCATATGTTAGAGGCCAAGATCATAACTGCTCCCAGTGAGCTTATATTCTTCAGCCACAAGCTGTTTATTGGTGCCAAAACTGCTAAAAGTCCTTAGCATCACAGGCATCTTAAAATACTGACTTTGTCACAGGACACTCATCAGCCAAGCAAAATCCTGGACAAGCCACAAGTTCTATTCTGTGCAAGGAACCACAAACATTCAGGGCAAATGGATGCCCCAGCCTCACTGCCAGCAGAGGACAACCTCATCTCACAAAGGCAGGACAGATAAAAAGAAAATCAAGTTTATACAATTTCAGTTCACTTTAGTTCCTGCTCTCACTCAACACACTACAGTTTTCCTGCATACAAACTTCATGTCTAGCTATTTATAGACCACAAGCTGCACACATACTTATACATGTAGAGCGTGTAACATTTTATATATATATATATATATATATATATACACACAGACACAGAGATATATAAATGAAAAGCATGACATTATGTCATCTCCTCAAATAATAACCCTGTGTACCCCCCAAGCATAAACAGTAATTGCTCACAATCTGTAACACATGTCACTTTTTAGGTCACTGGACAACAGCCCACACAGAGCAGAAGGGATTGAAAATTAGTGCTACTGCTGAAGAAATAAATAACGCCAAGAAATGAAGAAATGATAATGCTATGAAGACACACAATAGCCTATTAAACAACAATTCTTACCAGATTTTATTCATTTATTCATTTTTGACTGAACATTTCACTTTCCTCAAATATACAATATGCAAAGAGAAAATTAAATAGTTTCTCATTTGAAAAAAAAAAAAACCAACCCTGTTTCTATGGTGTTTTTTTTGAAAGCAGCACTCATTGACATGCTAAATAAAACTAATGCTAGCTTGTATCAAAATCATTACCACTCATTCCCTGTTTCAAGGGAGGGCCATTTATACAAATGAAAAGCGAGAACTAACAGCCATAGCTGGTAGAGCATAGATGTTACATGCAATATTTTTAAGTGGTTGTTTTGAGGCTGGATTTTTTCCTTCTTGTCTCAAGCAGCTATTGAAAGATTACGCTTGGAAAACAACCAGCTGTTACTAGATTTAGTGTTTGGTTTTGTTCTTTGGTGGGGCTTTTGTTTGATTGTTTTTAGGGGTACTCATCGTGCCTAGAATAACTTTCAACCTGCAGTTAAATCCTTACCTCTGTGCACATAAGCTTCAAAGTGGTTCTCTGAAAACAGAGGCATTAAAGAGTATGCCCTTTAAGTGCTTCTTCTGTAACTACAGACTGAAACATTTTGTTTTTCCCACACAGACACAGCACACGTGAACGCACAGACCCATTTTTCCCCAGCTGCCGTTCTCAGTCACATCTCGTGCTCTCCCTCTCTTTGTCTCTTGTTTTTCCCCCTTTTATGCAGTTCTGATGTTTTGAGAGACACAAAATAACACAAGGGGATGGTTTTACTGGAGTTTAGAAGCTAAGCAGAACCTTCTCTGGCACAGCCATCCAGTCCCAGGCAGTGGCTGTGCTCCAGCTGCTGCTCCCAGAGGTGCTCCCGTGGCTCCTCTTGCTCCCAGGCACTCCCCCATGGAAGCACCTGAGCCAGGTGGGATCTGCCTGTCCCTCTGCTGTTAGCACACCTCTGCCTTTCCCGTGCTGCTGTGGCAGTGCTCCCCTCCTTCCAGCTGGGCTCTGAGCTCCACTGGAGGATGATGCCTCTGGAGCCCAGCACCTTTCTTTATAGATGGGATGAGCTCCTGTGACACCAGGCCACCAGGCTGAGAGTGTGAAAAATGTGTATTTTATGATTGGCTTCTTGCAAATATTAAAATGAATATTATATGTGTTGTGTTAGAAAGTTATGCTGTATTAATTCTCTTAAGTAGTGTGCTAAAAATAGTTTTAGGTTATGACAAAATGTTAAAATAGAAACTATGCTATGTAAGATACTTTTTTAAAAAGAAAGGACTTGCACTGAGATAGCAGCCACAGGACATCTAAATGTTTCAGAGAAAAAGAATTTATTGCTCTCTTATCAGAAGAAACGAAGCTCTTCCCACCTCAAAGACGCTGTTAGGATTCAGAGGAAGAAGTTGACACTGACCAGACAGAATCCTGTGTTTGAATGGAATTTATGCATCATGTATGAGATATATATGATAGATATGAATATGCAACAGGTTATTGTTTTTAAGGGTTAATCCTCTGTTAATGTGTGTCCTTTTTTGGCTTGTGTTGCCCAGAAAAAGGTACCCAGACATCCATAACTCTTTGTTTCTATTGTCTCATATTGTCCTAATTCAAATAGTCCAAAATTCTTATTACTCTAATTATATTGCTATTTTTATAACCATTTTATTAATATTAAACTTTTAAAATTTTAAAAACAAGTGACTGGCGTTTTTCACAAGAGGAAGTCGTGACCAGAGAGAACCTCAATACTCCCATGGGACAAGGTGTTAGCACAAGTCCTCCCCCACAGGCACAGTGCAGCTCAGACACCAAATGCCAATCAGCTGAAAAGAGGCAGAGCAGCCCCCACGCTCTCCCCTCAGCATCCAGCCACCACAGCAGGGGCAGTAGCCAAACACACCAGGCAAACGTGGGGCTGCAGCGCTGCCACAGACACCTGCACCCCAGAGGGAGAAGATGGTGGGAAAAGGCAGAAATCAGGCAGTTGCTGCTTACAGGCCCAGTATTAAACTAAAAATCAACCTCTCACTGCTAGCACCATTAGAGAAGCGTTCATGATCCCTGTGGGGGGCCATTTTCATCTCTTCTTTGATGTGAGAAAGGGGAAAAGTGATAGTGCATTAGAAACAGGAATGAAAGGGGCAGGTTTGGAATCATTAAGTAAACTCCCCATCTCTTAAAAATGAAACGTTCTTGAATTTATTCAGTTTCTGATCTCATCTGGACATATTAAAGCAAAGTATCCAGGAAGAGAAAGAACTCTTGTGTGTTTCAGCCTCACTTCACTTCCAGATACACACCTAGTATTTCAGTAGCCTTCAGGTTTGACCAACTGCAGTAGTTTAATTAACCATTACATCTTTTACAGGGTGTAATTGGTCTCACAGCTAGTTCATTAAAGCCACAGCAGAATCATTCTGACAGTTCAGCCATGAGCAACTTCATACAGAGCATGAGCAGTTCAGCTCCCTGCACATTAAGCTGGTGAATGTTTTCTGAACAGAGGAGATGAAATGGTACCAGCCATCTAGTCCCTGTCAAGCGTGTACCCAGAAAAATATTCTAAGGAGAGATGACCAGGAGCAAAGAGACTGTCTCCAAACTCATTACTCCCTGTTCTGCTCAACATATGTCAAGTATTTGCATTAGGCAAACTGACATTTTAGCTTAGTGTTGGTCTATCCTGGAAACCTGATATTTATAATGTAGTCATTCTATATCTGGCCCCTGGAGCAGCTGCAGTTAAAGGAAGATGAGTTATTAAAGAGAAACTCTCCATTTGGTGGCATTTTGTAGGTGGAAGTCTTTTGAGACGCTCCTATTACCTGAAATAGTCACTAAATAGTTTTACTCGGCTGGGATTTTGAGGTAATCTGAAATATGACACTTTTCTCTCTACCTTTCAAGGTGAAATTCAGACTTTACCAAGGTGTAGGCTTCTGCATGGATCTCAATATTCCCAGATGCAGATTTTTCAGAAGCACGTTCTGCCTATGACTCAATAAATAACCCTTGTCCACCTCTCTATTACTCTCACTTTTTTCTTTGCTGCACTTCTAGCTTTCCTTCACTTGCCCACACCTCTCCATCTTCTGACTTCTTTGTCCCATTTTCTCTTTTTTGCTCACTTATCATTAGGAGAAATTTCCAATTCTCTTCTCCAACAAGAACTATTTTTCAGGAATGAACTCTGCTGGCCTTTGTGGCCAGTGGACCTGCTTTTAAATTACTTTTTCCTTAGTGCTGACAGGCAGAACTCAAGGAAATTCACTTTCTTGAGGCACATCAGCAAAGTCTTCCAAGGCAAACACAACCTCTTGCTGCCTGCTCTCCAGGCACACACAAACTTGTTCTGCCAATGCCCTCAGCCAAATGCAACTTGTATGGCCCTGTTGAGTAGCTGAGCCACTGAAGTACAAAGCCAGTTAAGAGAAAAAAGTGTTAAAGCCATGTACTAAGCCTAGTAAGATCTATTTATCGTTGTGTTTGATGGCCCAGGTTTTAGAGCATCTGGAGCTTGGTCAGAGTAAACAAATCTGCACTCAGAGTACTGACAAAGGGAGCTCATATCAGCCTGCAAAAGGCAACACAGGAAGAGGCTGAGGTTGTTGGAGCTCATGCTGAAGCTCAACAGGGGCCTGTGGGGAAGTCCAAGGCTTGATGGCATATTAAAACCTTTTTTCTAAGTTTCTCCCAAACAGTATTTGTCTTCAGCAGCAGAGCTTTATGTCCAGAGAAATTTCTGACCTTTTAACAAAGCCTGCTTCATAACAACATTCCCAAATTTTCTCCAAAAATAAAATGATTCCAAAAACCTACACTTAATTACTTTTGCTAAAAGAGAATAACCTGTCATCTTTAATATCACACAATACCTGCACTAAGATTTAAATCACTTGTAGGAACTTGGTCAGCTGTTTCTGTGTTAATGTGGCCCACCTCTGCACAGGGTTTCACAGCTGAAAACTTGCTGAGGTGACACCCTCATTGCCAAGAACATAATTTGGAAAAATATTTTTAAAAGAGGAGTTCCACATACATACTGAAAAAGATGCACAAAGGGCTCTGTTAAAACTTTCAAGCATCTTGAATGCTTAAATAATTTTTGAGCCCATTTTGACCATTGCGTCAAAAAATCATACTGAATTATGCCCCTATAAATATAAAAGGCATGAAAATTATTTCGATAATTGAGCACAGGAATAAAAAAATGATTTCTTCATTGGATGCTGTAGAGCTTATAGATAAGAACAACACCTTTGTTGTGTGGGTTTTACAAACTCTGTGAGCCTAACTGCCTCAGCACAAAGATTTCTTCTAAAAAAAAAAAGAGGTATGCACTCTACTCAAAGCTCAGAGCACACACTGAGCTTTCATATACTCAGGGGTTTTGCTGATTCAAGTATCAACATGAGCTCTGAGGAGCAGCAGCAAGCAAACTTTGGTCTCCAAAGTCTGGTTAAGGCAGCATCCAGCATCAAAATACAAATTCCAGGAGAAGGAAAGCAAACAATAGTGCTGTTAAATCTGTTGGCCCTTACGCTCTCAGATATCAGTGAAATTCTTTGCCAGTCTTTTTTAAATTAAGTGCCCAGTCATTAAAATAAGTACTAGCCAACAAAGCTCTTTATTATAGTAACATGAAGAGGGGCTTTTAACTGGTAATAAAATATTTTTAATTACTAATACAACTCCATTAACACTTGAAACATGGATACTGGGATGCTAAAATAAGCCTAAAGATTCATGAACCAAGTCTGTCTCCAAGACAGACCACCCACACCTCTCTCATGTTTCACTTACCATTGGGATGTGGGAGAAACAATCAGTTTAAAGAAAGATGAACAGGATGCAGTGGGCATCAGTAGTGAGTACACACAGAGTTTCAGATTATCTTCTGAAGCTAAAGGAAACTATTTTGAAAAGTCACTCTTCTATAATGAGTTGTAGCAGTAAGAAATATAAAAGCGTTTTGTAATACATAGAATTATGAAAAATAGCAGTATAAAAGATTCTCAGATTTGTCTGTGTGCGCATGAATGTAGTTCAAATGATGGAGATCCAATAATGACTTGGATACACCTCAAAAGGTGGAGGGAGCCTTGGGCTAATGTGCAGATACACACTGGAGAGAGTGGGAAGACTTTTGTGCTATTAATCAAAGACCCATACCTCAAGTGTAACTTTCTGAGAACAACATCTGCTTGTCCTTTTAGGAATTGTAACATTCATTAAGAAACATGAAAATTCAGCTTTTCTGTCATCATAAGCCCTTCCATTCTCTCCTCAAAAGTAAAAACAAGCATGAAATGGAGTTGCTTCTAACCACTTCAATCAGTTAGTTACAGGTCACAGCTTCTTGATGAAAAATTGTTTTCAAGCACCAGTTACAAAAGTATGTCTCAAATATGAGGTCTGTAATTTTATTATAATTTGAAGTGTTTGTATGCACAGCTGAAGAGGAGGTGCAAGGCACTGTTCACTGTGTAGCTAACACACAGGGAATGCCAGAGGAGGAGAAGCAATCCACTGCAGAGGGATGGGAACCAGGGAAATACACATTTAAAAAGTGAAGACATTTGAGAAACGTACTCATGGAGAGATCGCAGAAAAATGTTGGCCAAGAACATGCAGAAATCACAGTCATCAAACAACACACTGATTGACAAAGTCAATGAATGGATGAAGCCAAGCAAAGTCAAGCTAAAAATTAAGAATGAGAAGTTTTGTAGTGACAGCAGAGCTTGCCAGCTGAGCGAGCTGAAAGGCTGAGGCAAGTTCTCAGCTAGGGAAGGCGTTTTTGTTCAGAAAGGGTGATTAACCAGTACAACCCCACTGCCAAGAGCAGTGACACACACAGCAGTTGGTGCTGCCTTCCTGGGTGTCTTTCTGAGAACCACACTTGGCCAAACCAGGATCCAAACCAGGATCAGCAAAGGGATACCTGTGCAAAATAAAATGGTCTGGGTTTCACAGAAGGTCAGATGGAATGATCTAATGGTCTTCCCTGGTGTTTAATTCCCCGACTCACACAGAAAGAAGCTGACAGAGCACAGGAAAAGAACACAGCACTGCCTGAGCCCCCATCTTGCAGGTGCAGCTCAGATCAGTGTGTTCCCCCATCAGAAGGAAAAAGCAGAGTGTGTTACAGAGCACACATTCAGCACCAGGGACCCACTGCAAATGATGGTGGCAGGGCCCTGAAGACTTGAGGCAAAGATTGTAGAACTTACTGAAATTACTGATGATTTCTCTTCAAGAGGAACCTGTTGAAGGGCTTTTATTTGCTTAAGAAAGCGAATAAATGCAACTGTGAAACTTCTCTCCATATATAGAGAACATCACTGGGAACCAACAGAGAGCAGATATTTTTCAATAGTACTGTGGTGACACAGAAAACCCAGACCAGAAAATATTTAGTAACTGTTCTGACTTCTCCACCATCGTATCATCTTACTTACACTCACAATATAGGGAGAAGATAACAGTATTTTTCTTCACAAATTATATATATTTAGCCTATTTTTTTTGCAGTCAACCACAGCTCAGACAAATCTGATCTTCCCTCCTAGAAGGACTGTACTGACTTTTTTTTCTAAGACTAAAAATGTTATATAATAGCAATACAACTAAATTATTTAGAAAGGCAGATCTGGAATACATGGTCTTTGTGAAAGCTCTAACTCACACTTAAGACAAAACCCACGTTTTTCTTTTCTACCATCTTTCAAAGATTTTTACCTATTTTTGGCACTAAAAGTATTGGCTTTTCCCCTAAAATATCGCAAAAGAATAACTACCCATGCCTCAAAGACAACATCAGGTTCTCAGGTCATTTAGACTCAACAAATATTACAGAGGCCCGTTGTGAGCTATGTATAGCTGGAAAAATCAAATTTCATCTGCCACTCTGTCAGGCTGCATTCCAAAATCATTTTATCACTGCAGTGAATACCAAGATATTTATCTTTCCTGGCCAGGTTAATCTTGTGTTTCATAATTATCATGACTGCTGTAAACACATTCAGTTCTGTTTCTGCACTTGCAAGTGGTGCCAATTTGAGGGGAAGCTGTGCTTAAAGAGAGTTGCTTTTATTTACTTTTAACTTCAAGGCAACAGCAGAAATTAAGAAGTATACTGCATTGGAGATTTATTACTAGACATGTGATGATGGCTTTCCAGTTATTTTTTTAGCCTCTAACTAAATTGCAATCTAATTTCAAGGCTGCCACATTTATAGTGTTCCAGGCAGGAAAGGCTCATGAGTACTATGAACAGAGTTGGATGGCACTATCTGTCTGTCTGTTTGTGAATCTGTGGTGTGCACACACACATCAGTTTTGATGAATTTTCCACAACACTTCCTTGGGATTCCCCCCCCCACACCCCATTTCCTTTGATTGTATGACAAATCCTTAGGACGCAGCGCATTCTGTGTGTCTGCAGGCCTGGCAACTTCACCACCCTCCTGTGCAACACAGCTAAACAGTTTGCAGCTCCAGATTTGGCTCGTTTGGAGTTGGCATGGCTCTCTTCACTGCACACTGTAGTTGTGCCCTAAAGCAGTGGAAAACATGGTCAGCCAGGGATCTTTCCTACTAGACTGCCATTCCTACTGCAGATTATTAGCACCATTCCTACGAGCATCTGCTCTCCTCCTGCTTTGAGTAGGAGAAGACAAATAGCACCTTTGTCCCTGCTTTCAATGGCAACAACCACGCAAAATGCAAGGCTCAGAAAAACTGGAGAGACACAGAGAGAAAACAAGGAAAGAACGTGACCCTGCCTGGGGACACTGAAGGCTTCTGTGTACTTGTCAAAAGGCCAATCAAGATTAAAACCTTGAACAGTTCCTTATCAAAAGCCAGAGTACGATGTGTGGAGCTCCAGCAAAAGACTGAAATGTGTGGTTTAGAGGGCTGAGCATATCCTTTAGTTCAGAGGATGCAAAAGTTGGAGCAAAAGCCAGACTGCAAACACCCTAGGTTTTGATTCCATTCAGCTTGTAGGAAATTGGCATCTCTCACTGCACCACTTCAGAAAAACGAAGGTGAAGGGAATAGACTTTACCTAAACTTAGCAGAAATTAGCTATATTTTGTGGTGTAAGTGCAACCCAAGCAAAAGCTGAACAAAGTAGTAAGGCTGTAGCTAGTTTGTATTCACAGGGTCAGCAAAGGCATATGGAGTCAGCACAAGAGGCAGGGTTTCCAAATCTTGCTCCTCTCCCTTTAGCTCAATATTCTAGAGGGAAACAAGAAGATACAGAAACAGACAGAATTCGCCCATGATTACAAATCACCAGAGTCCTTCAGAGATAAGATTCTGACATAATATGAAATACAATTATCTCATAAGAAGAGGGAATACATGTGTATATAGATAAGTATTTACATATCAATGTTCTCTTATTTTGTTTTCTCTAGACTTCCAAACTCTCCATGTAAGTCTTAACATCTCTGGAAGTGTTCAAGGCCAGGTTGTACTGGGCTTTGAGCAACCTGATCTAGTGGAAGATGTCTCTTTCCATGGCAGAGCAGTTAGAAATAGATGATCTTTAAGGTCCATTCCAATCCTAAGCATTCTATGATTCTACCAGAAAAAAATGAATCTACTCTTCTAGCAAGTTTAGACAAGCTTCCTTCACCAGACAGCAGGGAGAATAAATTGGAGGCTGTAAATCCATGCTCTTATGAGGAGATTGAGACAGTCTGACTTGCAGAGTTCTGGGGCTACATCACAGGAAAAGCAAAATGTGCTTAAAAAGCATCACAGTTGAAGTGGATAAAGTCACCTTTGGCTTCTGCTGCAGAAGTGACAATATGGCAAAGTGAAGCAAAAGCCCAGTGCCACAAGCCTCATTAGCATAACTAACAGCCGATTAAGCTGAAAGAATATGACTCAATGACCCACATATTCCCCAGCTGTACTAAAAATAGCTACACAGAAGTAGACAAGATATCCTCCAAATGTGGAAAAAACCCTCCAAACAAGAAGGTCTTAGGGAATCTAAACCCAAAGAAAACTTCTTTCTCTTTTTAAAAACTGCTCTTGGTAACTTGACAATTCAGAATCAAGTAATTACCTCTATGTGTGACAACAGGCAGGACAGCTCAAAAAAAAGAAAAAAGCCACGTGTTAGTGAAAGGACCAAAGAACATGTTCAGTTAGAGCTGTCTTTGCTGGAGAGAGTTCTCTGAGAGGGGTAATTCCAGCCAGGCTGTCAGCAGCTGTAATGAGGGCTGATGAGGAGGAGAAGGTGGTTCAGTACGTAATAGAAATTACACAAATTTGAACTCAGTCCAATAGCTAAGGAATGACTAATTTCCACAATTATATTAATAACAAAGTGGGTAGGCTGTGGAGACTGGTCAATTTTACAGAGCAGTAAATGCTACCACAGCTATTGAGTGTGGCTGGGAGGTGACCAAGGCCACATCCACTGCTTATTTTTCAGTTTAAGCATATCTGACAGAAGAGTCAATGTGGTACTCACAGTTCAAAGTGGCAGCAACATACCTGTCCTGTTTGCTTTGCATGGTTTGAATCTAATCTTGCACAACTACAGGTAGGATGACAGTGGCATGCAAAACAAGCTGGTGTGATGCATGAAATAGGTATGTCACTTCAGCTTTTATCTCAGAGCTTCAACAGCTAAACAATTTCTTTTACATCTCTGGAGAACGATACGCATCAAATTTAACATGAGTGTTAACTACTGGCACCTTCAATCGTCAATATCACCTGCAATTCTCATAAAATACAGCATATAAAACAAATAAAAACAAGACTCAAAGAGCATGGAAGATATAGCAAATATTAAAAAGTAAAAATAAAAGGTGAAAATAATATGAAAGACAGGAACATATCACTAAAAATGTTAAGTATTGATTAACAAAATGAAAATATAAGATAGTTATACAAAAATAAATAAATTTAATTTATACATTTTATAAAGAACCTGGGACCCTTAAATTAGTATGTTCAACAAGCTCTTGAAAGAGAATATTCATAAGGTTAAGAATGGCTCTCCTTTCTGTAGGAATTGCTTTTCAGGTTGTCTGGATGGACAACTGATACAGGAAGAAACATACCTGCCCTGTAATAATCAATATAAAATTAGTTCACAGAGAAGAGTCTTGGTATTCCACCACTTTTTAAAAGTCTTTGAGACAGAAGATGTAGGAAGTGAACTGAGTAGTTCTAACACTAGGTTAAGTTATAGCTAAACTTGGGATGAAACTTGGGACGGGGGCTCTTCCCCTGCAAACCCCAATTTTTCCTGTGTTTCGAAACAGAGAGCACAGATTCCCAGTGATGAACCTGGTGACCCTCATACACTAAGCACAAGATGCAAGGCTGCTTCATAAGGTGCTGTGACACTGTCAGCAGCGCCAGGCACGTGTTGCAGTGTGGGACAGCATCTCCCTGCCTGGGAACAGCGTTCTGTCAATGCTCCTCAGGTCCAACTCCCCACATCAACTCATGCTGCTTCTCTCAACACTGTAAAGTGTTGAACTACAAGGACTTTTACCCTGGAGGACATGTAATGTTCAGTGTTGAGAAACACAGAATAAAATACTTGAGTAGGTAAAAAGGAAACAATTAATTCTCTTGATTATTTTATTCAAGGTTTTTCACTCTCCACCTATCCACTCTCCTGAGGGGGAAAAGCTCAATCACTCTCATGCTGTTTACTTTCCAGGGTTAACAACATTTAATATTAAACTTCAGGCTTGATCTTAAATGACTGCAGATAGGTTACAAAGGAGCAAATATTTGAGGGCTCAAATCATAATTTTTTTTCCCTCTGAGCTGAATTCATGCACCATGATAGAACCATGCTGCAAGTCACTTGAAATGCATGGAGAAAAACAAAAATTTTCTAAATATACACAAAAATGTGTTCCTTGGTGTGTCCTCTAGACCCAAATAACTTTTCCCTCCTTCTGTACCCTTAAGGGATTCATTCTTGAACAAATAGTTACAGAAGTAAATAGAAAGCTGTTTCATTTTAGGTGTGTCTACTGCACCCTTATTTCTCATGCCAAGAAGAAAAAAGAAAAAAAAAACAACTCTCTCCTTCTCTACTGTGGCTTCTCTATTCTCTATTGTGGCTTAATCAAGAAGGTCCTTAATACCCTACTTTTTTCCTGAAATAGTATTAGTATTAATATTAGCAATCAAGATATTCGATGTTGCAACCTGGTACGAATACAGTATCAAAAAACCTAAAAGAACAAGCAAAAATTTAGGAAATTATAACAATGTAATTAATGAAATTAATCCTGCTTCATCTATAGATGAGCTTTCTCTTGCTCAGTTTCAGGTTCTGTAGTAACTCACCACATATCTCTTACGTTGTTCTCCATTGCTCTTGATCAATGGAGCTCATTACTTACTACAAGGAATTGGACTATTCCAAACTACTTGCAAGCAGTACCACCAAGACAAATTACTTCCAGGTGCAAAGCAACATGCCAGAATGTACAAAGAAACATCACAGATCTAATCTAAAAATGCATCTGCAATAAAGATTAACACTGTATTTCAGTAATGGGTTGGGGTAATTTCATTTCTTTGGTTACAAGGAGAGAAAGTACTGCCAGGCTTCCATAAATACACTTTGAGTGACCTCCAGAAGGAACAGATGAAGATGTGAACCTGACCCTTTCTAATCAGTTTGCTACCTCCTCCCCAAGTTGACTTCCCTGAAGGTAAGAGAGATATCCAAGAAAACCCAGATTTCCATGGGTGTCTCCACTGAACCCTAATGTTCACCTTGATGTTTAAGCCTGTTCTCTAAATTCCATAAAGAAGCCAGAAATAACATCCACTTCACAAATTTCGACAAGTGGACCAAAATCACTACTGAGCTGTTGTACAGTCCAAAAACCAACAGATAAATAAAATAAATAACAAAAGCTGTCTTGGCCCCAACAAAAGAATTGTGGCTCCTTACATTTTCCAAGTCATTTACATTTCCTTTGTGTTGAGTTAGGCCTTCAGAGGCCTACAACCTCAATAATTAAAATAAGCATTTTCCTATCTTTAGTAAAATCTTGGAAGAGGAACCACTGCCATTTTCCATGTAGAAACAATCTTGATGCTATCAGACTGTCAATGTCTGAAGCTCAGAGGGTCAACAAACAAAGCTCTTTAATTTTAAGTCTCAAAGTTGAAATTATTAATGAATAAAACAAGATGATCCCAAGGCAATGTATTGCATATATATATATATAGAGAGAGAGAGAGAGAGCGCATATATATATGGTCCCAAGGCAATTGCATATATATAAATATATGTATATATACATATATATGTATATATGTATAATTTGGTTTTTCTTTTTAAAGTTTAAACATGTTTGTCTTGTGATACCATCAACACAAGGTTTCTGCTGGGTGCTCCAAAGTGGCTCCTGAACACCTCTGGACAGACTCCATCCCACCCCACTCACTCTGCAAGGGTACAACCTTCCTTTTACAGACAGCACTTCTGCTGAACAACCGCATTGGTTCAAACCTAGATCCTGTTAGCAACAGTAGAAAGGGACCCCAACCAATCTCCAGAATACAACCTGTTAGAGCAGACAGCTTCCAACACCCTGCAAAGGATATCCTGCTTTTCCCCATCTGACGGCAGCCCCATAAAACATTTCTTGATATCTTCTCAACTTGAAGACGCAATGTGTTTTTCCTTCACTGATTATCTCAGAATGAAGCATTTTTTTTTCCTTCACTGATTATCTCAGAAAAAAGCATTTTTTTTTCTTTTTTCCCCCAAACTCTGTTAGGAAAAATAGATATTATCTGTACAACCAGTGTGTTGTAAAATGCCAAAGACACCCATTTGAGTAGCACTTTTCTTAAGGACAAAAACACTTCTGTGATTATTTTTTATGGCATATCTTTTTAAATAAAGCTTTTTTTCCTCCTTTTTTTACCCTTTTGAATTAATAGCCTGTCACAGCCATAAGACCATATCTCTTTCAGTTTTAAGCGCTTAAAAGTGAGGAAACATCCTTAAAATTTGTTAAACTCAAGATTTGATTATATGTTATTAGTACAGCCAAGGAAAATTTTTGATACATTAAATCCCTCTCTAGGAGGCAAAAACATTAGCAATGCAAGACACTCTTGATGTTGCTCAAATAAATTCCTCACGCCCCAAATCTTAGCTCAGGTTTACACAACCTACAGCAGCTTTAAAATAATAATAATGCCCTTTGTACTACTTATTTTCATCATCTTTTCAGGGCAAGCTCTGGATAAATACCTCTGGAGTGACTCTGCTTCAAATGGAGAGCAGTTTAATTTTACAAACTTTCTTGTTTTATCAAGTATCAGCTGTGGTCCATACCCACACAGTCTAATACCAGTTATCCCTAAAAATGACCAGCCTTGACTCATTACGTCCTGTCAATTTGGAAAACTCAGGTGGAATAATTCTGTTTAACCTAACTGTGGTGGGATGACCATGGTCAGCAGCCAGACACCCACCGAGGCTCAACAGGACAGGGGTAGAAAATAGAAGGCAAAATCTTGTGTCAACACACAGAGAGTAACTTACCAGTTATGTCATGGGTAAAACAGGCTCATCTTGGGGGAAAAGAATGTAAATTATTGCCAATTAATTTAGAGTGCGATAGCAAAAAGCAAAGACAAAATTCTTGAAATAATACCTGCCCCCTATGTCCCTTCTTTTCCCAGGCTCTTACCTCCCAACTCCTTCCCCAGCACTCTGACTCTGCAGGACACAGGGTGATGGGCAATGGGGACTGTGCTCAGTCTGGAACAGCTCCTCTCTCCCGCTCCATCCTCTCCACACTTTTCCCCTGAGCCAGCCTGGATCCTCCCACAGGCTGCAGCCCTCCAGGAGCCACACACTCCCTCTGTGGGCTCTTCATAGGCTGCAGCTTCCTTTAGGGCAGCCCACCTGTATCCTTCAGAGGCCGCCTTGTGGATATTTGCTCCAGCACAGTCTTCTCCAAGAGTTGTGGGGAACCTCTTTTCCAGCACTGGGAGCACCTTCTCCTATCCTCCTCCGACCCTGGTCCTCCCCCTGCTCTTTCACACTGTTTTTCCCTCAACTGGTGCAGGGCAGAGCTTTCCCCTTCCTCAAACAGGTTTTTCCTGAGGCACCACCAGCTTGGCTGTGCCCTGGAGTGGATCACTGGAGCTGGCTGGAAGCAGCTGGGTCAGGCAGAGGACAGCCCCTGGCCTTTTCTCCTGGAGGCCACCCCTGCAGCCCCTTCCCCTGGGCCATCAACCTTGCCAAATACATTCACCTAGGAAAGAGGGATGACCACTGCCAAAACCTCTGTGCCCTCTTCTCACTCCACACCTCCATCCAGGCGAGTGCTGATGTGGGTGAGGCCAATGCTTCCCAGTCCCATACCTACACTGGGGGCACAAAAAGTGGCCTTTCCAGTCTTGTCAATGCAGCTCTGTCCAGCTGCCGCTATCAATATGAGTTTATTTTCCCTTTAAACTAACTGGAGAGATGGAGGCTTAATAAAATCACAGAGAACAAAATTAAACTGTCGATTTCAGCACTGATACACCTGTCGGTAGTTTCTTTGTGCTTTCTCATATTTCTACAACTTCTGGAGCAAGGTGTTAAACCAGAAAACTGCGCTGCAACACAAACCAAATACCTTGTGTTTTCTCTCCTGAATCATAATAATGCTGTTCTGAGATGGTTGTTCACTCAGGTAAAAACTTATCTCCTGGCCTGGCAGACATCAACAAGTTGCATGAAGCAACAGCAGAATAAGTTAGTCCTCTGAATTGACACCACTGCATCTCCCTCATCTAATTGACAGGCTCTTTTTTTCTCTCTTTCAATGCAAATGTTTCATGTCCCTCTCTCTCAGTTTCAGTGTTTCTGTTGAAGTACAGGCTGTGGAGGATTCCCAATGACATACCTATCTCTGGCTCACACACAAACTGCAATGCCTAATAAGGGTACCTCTGTTTCCATGGCATCTCAGAATCATCAATGGGTGGCTCGTCTCTGCACAACACAATTTTCATTCAGTGTAAAATCCTCAAACTGTGAGTACCAGGAATGCCATAAAATGCAATCCCTTTTCTTTAGGGTATTTACAGCTTCACAGCTGGTCAAGGTTTGCAGTCATCATTCTGTGCCTGGTTTTCAAGATACAATGCAGACCCTTCACATTAATTACATATTGTTCCCTAGAGCAAAGCCACTTTTCTCTATGATTTCTCACATGCCAAAAACACTGATGTCACAAAATAGATAATAAAGCATCCACATTAGATAATAATAAATTAATACATGTTCTGCTCTCTAGGCTTAGGCAGATATACAAAATTGTGTGCTACAACAACAGAGCTGCTTGGGCTGCTTTTTATTTGATGGGTCAGCCAGGTCACACAGAATATCACAGTAAATACCATTTTCACTAAGGACTCATTAAGGAAAAATACATTTGCTTGTTGCTGGAGGAATAACCTAATTGTTTCTCTTCAGCAGTATACAACTTCCCTACTGTTATGGGGCCCTCATCATCTGCACTAACACTTTGTCTGAGGCTGATGATTCAAAGTCACATTTAGGCCCACACAGTTCAACAAACAGTGCCTGTAAGAAAAGTGTAGGATTAGGTATTTTGACAGACAATCAGATATTATTACTTCAAGCGTTTTTACCTTGCTAAAGAAACCCTACAGGAAATTAAGAACAGATTCTCTGAAGGAAGCAAGCCATATTTGATTTTTCACATTCTGAGGGCATTTGATTGTGCTGGCTTTACCTGGCATATGATGCCAGAGTATGTCAAGAATTTTCAGTTTTTGCTTCTTCATTACATCCTTAAATTAGCAGCCTGAGAGTCTCCTCAATAACCCTCACTGCCTCAGGATTTGTTTGTTCTTGGTTCAGGTAGCATCATAACTGATCACTTACCTAATCCTCATTATTTCTGAAGTTTTGAAAAATAACACAGCCTGGGAATAAATATAATTAGGGATTTATCAACATCTGTGATATGCTTTTGGTTCTTGGCTTCTGTAGAAATATCTGAAGAGACACAGATTTAATCACACTGGGCTGGCAATTTATTTCACTGTTCTTGAAATGTTTTGCTAAGTACCAAATTCATTCATAAGATAAAAATCCCTTGTGCCTTTCAGTAGTCCAAAACAAGGCCACTAAGAAATGAGAATTCAGTCCTCTTACTATTAGCTTAAGAGTTACCAAAGACACTGAACCATAAACATCTTAAAGTTCTTAATACCCTTAACTTCAATCTTCAGTCACTGAATATTTCAATGGCACCAAATCTACTTCACTAAAGCACCCTGTTTAAAAAATTCTTTCCATCAGGATTCAGAAGAATATAGATATAACATTTTCCACGTACATGAAATTGTTTAATACCTTTGCTTTTCTGCCGTGTTATCAAACCTGATTCAGTCACAATTCAGGGCCTGCAATCATTACTGAAGACAACAGGTTGAGTATTTCATTGTTTGCAGTCCTTACCAACAGTGAATGGAAACCAGCCTGGGACTGGAAAGTGAAAAGTTTTGGTGGGTTTTTTTTTTTGTGATTTTTGTGGGGTTTTTGTTTGGTTGGTTTTTTGGTTTGTTTTTTGTTTGTTTTTTTTTTTTTTTTTTTTGTCAAAACCCTCAATTTAAACAAATTGATGAAATTTCAGCTTGCTCTTTGAAAAAAAATGGTCTTTGTACCAAGGGATATTTGTTAAATACCATTTGGGGCCATTAATATAAAATTAAAGAGGAATTCCCATTATAAATGATATTTTGTAGTAATAGGAAATAAAGGTGCGTTAAATATGAGCATAGTGTGGGAATATTTAAATTATTTTTGTTACAAAAAACGAGATAAAATTATTAACTTTTTCCCAGTATCTGTGCTTTATTTTTTCCAAAACCAAGTGTGACCTGCATAATGGCTGTAAAAAATAACAAGCTAGTCATAAAAAGAAAGTCTACAGAAAGCAGCATGTGGTGGTTTTATTTAGTGTGGCTTTTAAGTTTCAGGGAAACAGATCAATATAGATGATCAAAAGTGAATGCTAAAAAAAATTGATGCCATGAAAAATTCCACATACTCTTTATTCCTAATTATCAGAAGGACACAAAAAGAGGTGAAGGTGAGACTAGATAAGAAAACACAAGTTTCAAGTAGCTCAATTTTTGTTCAAATTTTGTGTTAACTTTTCTGATCTGCGGCTTTACACAGATGTGGCAAATTTTGGGCAGGAGGGAATGGAGGGGAAAGAAAAAAACAAGAAAGAAAAAAATAAGAGTCTTGTCAGCATTGGTCAAAACCAACTGTATGTCCTTGGCCATCTTGAGCCTCTGTATCATCAAGCAAGTCAGAGAACTGGTCGTGCTATGTGCAGGATCTTCAGGGGAACGTAAATTAAAGAAAGACCTTGTAATGTAAAGCACTAAGCTGGGTAACCTGAGGATACCAACAAAAAAAACCTGTTTGACTGATCTTGATTTACTTTTCAGATTTGCCTTTTTTAAGACTAAGATCTATTCTAAAGATAACAAAAGCCAAATAAACTGCAGTGCAGCCAGAAGTTCCTGATTTTTACATACAGGTGCATCTTGCATCCTGACTCTGATGCACAGATGCTCAGACCATAAAGTAAAACTTTAAAAGATGCAAGCCAAACTATTATTACTTCCCTTTTTCCATTTCTGGTAAAGCCCTGATTTCTCTTCTTTGACATCTCCATTTCAGCTCTGCCTGTTTCATGACTGCATCACTGGGTCTATCATGTCCAGCTCCCGTGTTCAAATCCTCAGTTCTGCAGTGAATCTCATGGACATTTGGGAGCTAGTGGCATAGAGGAGGAAAGATCCAACACCACTAGTACCTTGTAGTTTAAAAAGTCATAGAATAGTTTGAATTATAAGGGACCTTTTAAAGGTTATCTATTCCAACCTCAATTAGATTGAGTTGCTCAGAGCCCTATCCAACTTGAATGTTTCCAGGGATGGGGCAAGCACCACCTTTCTGGAAAACTCCCATTTTTTTATCCCTCTCACTTGCTTTTTCATTAAAACTTTTCCTCCTCCAACTTAAAACAATTCTCCCTTTTCCTATTACTTACAGAGCCTTGTAAAATGTCTCTCCTTAGTTTTCTTGTAAGTGTCCTTTAGGTACTGGAAGGCTTCTCTGTGGCCTCCCCAGAGCTTTCTCTTCTCTGGGCTGAACAACCCCAACCCTCTCAGCCTGTCCTTGTAGGAAAGGTGCTCTAACCCTCTGATCATCTTCATGGCTTTCCTCTGGACACAATCCAGCAGGTTCATGTCTTTTTTGTTTTGGGAGACACACACATGGACTCAGTACTCTAGGTGAGATCTCGCAAGGGCAGAGTAGAGGAAGAGCTTAAAACATATGATTTCAGGGGTATGTGGTTAAATATTCTGTGAAAAAAAAATACAACAACAAAACAAACCAACAAACCAACCCCAAAAACCCCAACCTCTATAAGGGGTAGAGAGAAAGGATACCTTTAGCATTTATTATCAAATATGTCCCTCTCCAAATTGTTAGTAATCTTAATTCTGCTACACAGTATGAATAACTAAATTAAAAACCTACAAAAATGTGAACTCTGGGTTTTGAAGGACAAAAATATTTCCCTCTTTGCTAATAGCCTTAATTTATTAATACATTTTGCTTAGATACAATATGTCTCTGTATAATGTTTTCTGGCAGTACATAACCAGATGCTCACTAACATCCCTTGGACAATTTGACTTCCATATGTGCCTTTCCTTATGCTTTTCTTGCAAGGCAATTACCATTCATTCATCAAATGACTGTCTCATGGAAAACCCAAAGCCCTTTCATTCTTCACCTTATGTGCTATTTCCCCTCCTCCCCCCCTTCTCCTCATTCTAGTGGATTTTTAAAAGGACAGCTTTGACTGACAGAGAGAAAGAGCACATCTTTTTTCTTCGGGCCTAGCCTCTCACAACCCTTGCCCAAGATGGTCAGACACTTCCCCACACTGTGTGTATTTCTCAACTAAAATTTCAACCTTCTTCAGGAGGAACCACAAACTGACTGAAGCAGCAGGTGACCAGCAGCAGAAAGCCAAGAGCTGCCACAATACACATATCTTCTTTTTGTCAGAAAGAAAATTCAGGACATGTCAGGGTGAGTTCATTCAAAGCTAGTCCTCGGGTGCTGGTGGACAGAAAATGTACAGAAGCAGACATGGATGTAATGACACCATAACACATTTCAAAGGTTGTGGTTTTGGCTAAGACTATCCATTAAAATAAATTTTAAAAACATAAAATCATGGCCTAGCTTCAATTCAATGATTTGGAAAACTAATAATCTTTGTCTCCACCATAACTGATCTCCTCCCATGCTTCTGCTGTTGAGCACAAACAGCAGAGCTCATAACAAAAAAGTTCTCTTAGGATTGACAATGCAGCACTGTTTCTTGCAAGGCTCCTCCAAAAAGCACTAGGTCCATGCACAATTTGATTTTCTATTAACAGGACCATTCTAACCCTCATGTCACTACTAAAATTATAAGTTTCTATGAATAACATCCGAAAAGGTCAATCTCCAGTCTTCTAAACTTCATTACTCCTGGAGTGTTAGGCGGCTGTCATTTCCCTCCTCCACAAGTTTTCCTCACTAACTTGAGCCTCTCCCTACCCTAATTCCCTTTTAATCCTGTAAGAAAAAAGCGTTGACTGAACTTGCAAGTGCTTAACTTAACAGAGGCTGATGGGAATTGTCATTGTTCTGCCAGACTGCTCCAGCCCACATCCTTAATCTCTGTTTTTGCCTGTCACCTCACACTTCTTATTTCCTGTTTTTTCCTCTTCAGTTCATGTAACCAAGTATCAACATACACCCTGATTTTTATCTCTTCTTTGCTGAATTAATATTTTACCACACCTGAGGTACATATCTGTATATCTGTGTGGAAGTGAGTGTATTTTTCTTGTGTTGTCACACTGACGAGCACTAGAGATTTCTTATCCTTGACTAGGATTAATAACCAGAATTATGTGAAGGAGCACATACAACCAGATTCCACCTCAGTCAGAAAATAACCTTCCAGAGTTTTCTTAATTATGTCTGGCCAACATATGAGTGACAACTCTCTGTGCCCTTGCACACCTTCTAGAACACCCTCCCAAGAAGAGATTTGAAAACACGCATCCCATATCTAAATATAAAGGGAAAGATGTCAGCTCTATAAATTACTTCAGGAAGACAGAACGGAAGGAAGATTTAAATGTAAGGATGAGAGAAAATCTGTGTGCATCAGGCAAAGGATGTACAGATACACAACTGGATATCTGCATGTATCTATAATAGAAACATCTGCTGGTTCTTATTGCTGCTTCTCTCTTCTTTTTCTGTTTCCATTAATTTGCTTCCTAGCTCTCTTTATTGAATGTAGAAGCTCTTTCCTTATTATTATTTTTCTTATTTGATTACAAGTTTCTAAGATAATAAAAGGAAAGGAAAATTAATATATGTTTTCCTCTAATCTCGCCAAATCTACACTTTCATGACTAAGTTTCAACTCAATTCTTAACATTTTAAATTGTTATTTTTAATAATAGGCATTATATACCCGGGCTTGTTCATTAGATAGGCCTGTATTACTGTAGATCTATTTATAATCAACAGCTGGCTCCACCTAGTGTCCTATTAATTCATCAGTGAAAGAGAAAGCTAAAACCAAATACTAGAGGGAAAACAGAAACAAACTATAAAATCACTTGTCAGCTGGGTGATGGCCACAGACAGCATGAAGTTACAATTACTGGCATCTCAGGGAAAAGACCATTTTAAGTAACTACTGCATGATGATTGCCAGCCAGCACTCCAGAGACGTGAAGAGACTAAGTAGCTTCAGGGGTATAAATATAATATATGCAATCTAAAACAGTTTTACTGCTACCCTGAAAAGGAGAATGGGACTCAAGCTGTTTATAGGGGTTACTCCCTCTATGGTTTCACCGTAATCAACAATGAGAAAGTATTGTTAAATTTAATTGAACTTCTATGAAATAGAATAAAATTTTATTTTCATCGAAACTACAGAACTATTTCTGGTTATTCATACCCACAGTGATCCTCTCTGTTAATGAGTACATCTCCCCTCCTGGCAGTTACAAAATCATTTAAAATGTCTCTTGTAGATGATCAAAACAGGGAAATGCTCAAGCTAAATAAACCTAGCTATTAGTTTTACTAATCCTTACGTTCAAACTTTCCAAAGGCTGGTTCACTGCTGTGTATCTAGAAACATCTATCTTTCTAAAACTGTTACAGTTTTACTCAGCAACATTTAGTCTTTAATAGCCTGATCCTTCTTGACAAGACAACACAGAGTACAACCAACAAAGTAATTTAAGATAAAGTCAGAAAATTGAATATCCAGTTTGACAAGAGATTTCTTATCACCTGTGAAAAAAAACTATAAATCTAATGACAAATTGAGTTTACACAGAAGAAAGCATTTCATAAAACAAAATAATCCAAGTAATTTAACATAATCACAGCCTGTGAGCTATCAAGCAGTGTTTGAGTGGTTGTTGAACCTTTGAATAGGAAGAAAGAGAATGCCTTACATTTACAAAGCACTACTTTCTCTTCTGTGATCCAGGGTGATCCACTCTGATAGAGCTGACGTCTGTTTTAAACCTGTTCCTATCACCTGTTTGGAGCAGCTTAGCCGTTTCAGCCTAGTGGTGATAAAATATATTTCAATATGTACAATATACACTTAATGACTGCTCACCGTGACAGAGAGGGAGAATCTATATGTTGGGGGGGGGGAGAGGGGGACAGGAGGAAGGATCATGTAATAAGACAATACCTATGCCAAAGAAAACACCTGTAAATTTTCTCAAACTCTCTCAAAATATTCAGTTAAAAGTTATGTTTGTGACCCATCTAAAGTATACACAGCTAAATTCAATTATTATATGAAAGCCTCACAGTGCAACACAGAACATGAATTTAATAAAATGCACACAGATGCTCTCTAATGTTTCAAAAATAAGAGAATACTCAAGTTCTCAACAGTTAAGCAGTTACTGTCATTTCTCATTAACAGCTTTCAGAATCCTGTCTGAAACAAGTTGATACAGAGAAATTAAGAACAGTAATCAAGCGAGAAATGACAGACCAGCTGGGTAGGCATCAAGTTGGCAAAACGTGAATACAGTTCAATAGCTGAAACAGATGCTGGAGTTGTTGAGAAACCCTGCAGGAGATATTGATGTATTTTCTTTATATAATTCTGAACAACCGGATAAATGTCAAGAGCTAAAAACTGATGGGGAATAAAACCTGTCGTAAAAACTAACTGTAAAGCAGAGACATGCAATAATATCCTTTCATTATACCAGAGCATTCAGTGCATGCATCTTCATTTCCTTGGAATTCCTCAATATGCCAATATATCAATCAGAGCTTGCTAGTGAATCAGAGAGCTTTTCCCAGTCTTGTTTCACATTTGTTTTTTTCTATCTACCTGAGGCTTCAGAGACTTAGAAAATACTTTATTCTTCAGTCTCATCCTAACAGAACACTCTCTTTCAAGCAAGCACAATTCCCCGAGCTTGCAGGCAAGCAGGAAAGAAAGAGTAACACGAGCATAAATGAAACTGCAAAATCCCTTTTGCACGAGGAATTTTGTTTTCAGAGTTTCAAGACCTCAGCAACAAATCCTCTGTCATCAATGACAGCTCATTCTAGCATATGCTTTGTCATGGTCAGTTTCTAATTACATTCATAATGATGCAATAGCTTTGATAATCCTACCTTCCATGCCAGCTGCTTTTCTTGTCACTCCATCATGCCAATAAGTTGGCTGCCGTAACAAATCAAGATAGTGCAAAACAGCATCTTTCCCCTGCATCTGTCATCTTCCTGAAAGCATTCTATTACTGCCGACTGCTGGGAACCAGAAAGTCTATTTGAATTCCAGCAGCTCCCCTTTCGCATGATTCAAGTTAGGTTAGGTGGGCATGCCTAACATGATTCTCTCCATCATTTATTATGCAGCTGCTACACCGTCGGTGTGGTAACCACTCTGACTTTATCTGATACGTCAGTCTTGCAAACCTCTACCTCCGTGCAAGCCCACGAGCCACAGAAGCATCTTGCATTTAATGAGCATTCTCCCTGCCTAAAGAGAGTGCATCTGTAAATCTGTTTCAAATCCTGCTGCTTGTATTGTCCTCTAAGGCTGATGCAAATGTTTGAAGATTTCCTCTCTTTTTTATTCTTGCGTTTTTTCTCTTCAGAAAGCTCTTTGTGCACGCTTGAATTATTCAGCTTCAGCTAAACGTTTGCTGATTTGTGTCCAACCAAACAGCACCTTCCCGTTGAAACTCTCTGTTCGAAAGCTACTTCTGAATAACAGTGCTGTGCGTTCAGGCTCTCAACTCTGTTTCCTTTTGAACGTGGCTTTTATAGCTACACCTCGACAAATACATTTAGTTCTTTTCATGCAATGAATGGCTGTCTAATGAGGGAGCTGTACATTTTTAAGCAATTTATCTAAGCCTATCTGTAGGTGACACTTGCTTTTTGTTCTTTATACATTTTAACACTAAGTGGATAGCTCTGTTACAGCATCTTGATATTCTTAAAGTGGTAAGAGCACCACCATAAGCTGCTTTTTGCCAGCCTGTGGAGGACACTTTCAAATGACAGAGTTTGCTTAACTGCTTCTGAGTATTGCGAATTAAAGGGATAGGGTTGTTTTGTTGTCTTTCTATTTATATTTTCTGTTGAGTGGGGGAAAAACACGCTTGCGTCAGTGATTTCAAAAGAATATTAATAGAAATTGACATCTACACATCAATCATCCTCCAAGTCAAATTAGCTGTGTCTCCTCCCACCACTTCTGCCTGCAGTTCAGAGTCAAGGCATTTCATCTTTAATGCGTCTGGTTGCCCATAAGCTGAATAAACAACCCCAGCCCCACGGTGGAAAGTTTGAATACCTGTGAGAGAAAAAAGGGACAATTCGATAGAGGCAACAGCCTGGCTTAAACCTGATAGTTAACTGAAGGCGTGAGGGGAGAGCAAGGACTATCACTGGAGTAATACTTTCTTCCTCAGTTTTGCACAATGGCAAAAGAGGAGAGAGGAAGGGGAAAAAAGGCAGAGTCCCCCAGGAAAGCTTTCCATTGTGGCAGCTGCCAGATCAGCATCACTCACCAGTTCTTGTATTCCTGGCTTAAAAGAATCATAGGTTTTTACTTAAGCCTCACTTCTCTACTCAGATTATATGTATTGAACTTTATGGTTTGCAATCCCTGCCCACCCTGATAGCACCTTCCACCCCCACAAATTTCGACTCTCAGTAAAGTTCCTCAAGGTCTTGGCTGTGAAAAACAAGCCTGAAAACATGAGCTCAGGGGAGATCCAAATCACAGAAAGTAAATGGTGAGGGGGGCAGGCGGATGTGGAAACCAAATAAACAAAAACCAAACCAAAGCAAAAAATAAAACCCAAACAAAAACAATCAAGCCAAACAAAATCCAAACCAAAAAACCTAAGCCCCAAAAACAAACCAGGAAACAAAGTAAGAGGGTTTCCTATTTTGAAAAACAAGTAGAAATAAAAAATCAGAACATCTGATATCGTCCTTTAGGACTCCCACAGGGGTGTTACCCTTTATATAATTCTGAACAACCGGATAAATGGGTGCCCCCTGCACAGCACTCAGCAGAGACCCTGGGCAGAGGGCAGGTTGCTGATGGGCTGTTGAATGTGAGAGAGCTCCCAGCCCTTCTGGGAGGGATCTGACTCCCTGCTCTCGCCCACATCCAAATGGCACAGCTGACACCTGAAGGAGCTAACATAGCATGGCGCCGCTTCTATATGTGATACTGTATTTATTCCTAGCATGCTGCCAGAAAATGCCTTTTTAGAGATTTCATGTAAATAAAGTAGAATTACTACATCTGTTCCTCTGTCTGTAGCAGCACATATCAACAAGCTAATTTTGCATTCAAGGCAACAGAGATAGTCCTATCATATAGTTGCAAAGTGCACAACTATAAAGCGCCTATCTGAAAATACTGTCAGCTCCTTCTTGTTCACAGTTCAAGTCATTGCTGAAGTGAAACAAACCAGGCAATGAATGAGGACTGACTTTGAAGTCGCCATCAATTCCAAGGACATAAAAGGATATGCTCAGTATTTCACACTTCTAGCTGCATTACGATTTCTAAATCATAGACACAGCAAGAAGGAGTTTACATGGTATTTCTCGACAGATGAGCTTGAGCACATAGATCACATACCTTGTATTTGCAGGGAAGATCTGAAGTACTCAAGAACTCAACCTAGGCTTAATTTCTAATTCAATGGATTTTAAGATGTGCAAGAATATAGATTAAAGTATCCAGAAAAACATTTCATATGTTTGTAAGATGTGCAATAATGAAAAGAGAATGGGAGCATCTAGTATGGCAAAATATACTTTACCAGAATCCTATCCCACCCAGATACCTTAGAATTACAAAAAAGGAAGCAGGAGAAATGAAGGAATGATGAAAAGTATTTCCAAACAAATAAGCCTGGCATTATGTGGAGGACCCACTCTGGTTTATCTTCAGTATTACTGCCTTGCAACACAATACACAGTGGATGAGATACAGTTCAGCCACACAGATTCCCAGACACATCAGGTCTATGAGAAGTAGCCATTTTTGTTCTGGGAAAAAAAAAACAAAAAAACAAAAAAAAACCCCCAAAATACTTCAAATTATCTTTTTTGAAGAAGAAGGAATGTGCAAACACCAGTGTTTGCATCTTTTGTGTGCAGTAGCTGTATAGAAAAACAGCCCAGAGACAAATGGAGAATCTGGGAGGAGAAACCAGTATCAGTCATTCTGTCCACATACTAATAGGCCAGATTAATAGCTGGCTTTTGTCTCTAGCTTTTTCTGCATTTTTCTGCAAAAACAACAGCCGTGGTTTCTGCATATTGTAAGTGGATTCAGCATCTGCATAGATATAATTATAGCAACCCACCCATATGGAATGAATTGCTTTAGAGAGAAAGCTCCATGGGTTGCGCTCCCAGAATCTACAATAACACAAATACATAATTTCTTGTCTTATACAGATCTGTCCTCAGTTTGGAAAAAGCAGAAATAAATGACAAGTGGAAAAACACTCATCAAGTGGTATTCTGCTTTTTACAGTACTGAAAACTCAGTAAGCAGATAAACTCCAGTCTATTTGGGTGACAACTCTCTTCCTAGCCCATCTACAGCTTATGGCAATGACATATCTATTTTATTTTAATTGTTTCACTGCACATGACAGTGGTAACTAAGGTACCTTGTAGAGCCTCTTCTTGATGCAATTTCTTTTTTTTTTTTTTTGTTTGTCTCTTTGGAAGCACCAGTGACTCTGACCAAGCAAGAGTAAATAATGGATCACTGAAAAATAGGAAGCAAGTAGATTGGCCTTGACCTTCAGCGCTACATGATGCTCTACATAATGCACTCTCTCCAGTATGCAGAAATGAATGCTGATTTTGCTTAGCAAAATTTGTTCATTTGTTTTGCTAATATATCTCCTGAAGAAAGTCAATTTCTCTTCCCTTTTTCCCTACCTCCCATTATACTTAGGTACTTCATGCCTCTCCCAGTGAACAACTAATTCAATCGATCAATCATGCAAGAAAATACGTTAATGATATACTGTGCATGTTTAGATTAATAAACGCCTCCAATAAAAGCACTGGGAAGTTTGTTTGGATAACACAGACAGGCATTATTATTTCTTACTGTTAATCATTCTATATTAACTACTTTTCAATTATAGGATTTCTGATGTATAAGAGTAATCTGTGCATAAACAGTCACTTTCCAATATAATTAGACACACCAATACTTTCATTTTTATGGCAATATTTCAACCATTTGGAGAGGACAAGTTCTGACAATTTCAGCAAATGTAGCTTTGCCCAAGATTTTAAAAATATTACTACAGATGAGTGTATGAAAAACTGAAAATTAAAAATACATAAAAGTCATGTCTCTATAAACCAAAAGGCCAGTGCCACCATCCTCTCCACAAGGATGCTTACAAGCCCTTTCCAATGGAAAGGTTCAGAGGCCTCATCATGCAGACAGGACCATCGTGTTGGCCACAGAGAAGTTTGACACGTGTATGTCTCAAGTCATCCAGCCAGGAACCTGACAGACATCCCAGGAACTGAAACTTTCAGGGGTTTTAGAATTTTTGCTCCCCTGCACCATGGCTTATCCAGTTATTTTTGTGCAGAATTCACTTTATTTTTTTTAACTGAATCCCAGGTATATGAAATTCAGCTAGGTTCAGGCATTTGTCATAAGATGAAAGCTCAAAACACAGTGATCTCAAAATGTGTTAGGAGGACTCATGAACAACCTTTTGAAATAAGATTGATCATGTTTATGGCTTTTTTTTTTCAAAATTTTATTACAGATGTACTTACAACAATAATAAGCAGTGATTTCCTCAGCAAGAACAGGATTTCATATTACAGGACGTTAAAGAGTTATTCTCAAAAAATGCTACTGAAACAGTTCTCTGAGATGCAGAGCACGGCACACTAAAAAGTGGATACTCTACATTAATTCTGAATATTGCTGTGTGATTTAGTCATCTGAACAGTGCTGCAAACGTGGATAATATAATCTCTCACATGCAGTAACTATTGAGGATTTTTAATGTCAACCTCTGCTTACGTCTACAGATAAGCCAACACACAGTCTACATTTGGTTCTCACATAGCATATGTATTTCAGTGACACTGAATTTAAAACAGTAGGTTCTAGCAAGAAAAAATAAATCTGGTTAACTCATTCTCCAAATATTTAACACACATCAGGAAGCAGAAACATACAGCTTCTCTATTTAACACTCAGAGAATTAGTGACTTTGAACTCTTAACCAAATGTTCCCAATCTTCCTCCTTAAGCAAGGCTTGCATGTTCTGTTAGCACAAAACTGAACAGTGACATGAAGTTCATGCTAATTACATAAAACATGTATTTTGTTCTCTAACAGCTCATTTTAAATCAGACTGATATGAGCTACACAGCTTTAACCTTCTTCCATTTATACCCTGACTTCTTCAAAAAAATACATAGTTCAGCAGTACAGCGCTTGAAATAATTACTGACTTAAGCACCTTAATTTGTTCATGCTTTCTGCAGTTGCAGTCCGTGTATAAAATGATGTAAAACAGATGTACCAGTAATTAAAAAAGTGTCAAAATTAATTAAATTCAAAACAACCAAACCACCCAGATCCAGCACACACCTTACAGCCTGCCCTTCTGTGCAGCCTCTGGGCCAGTACTCAGCTCGCTGCGGTTTTGACTTCATCAGCAGTTTTGACTCTCATCTGGCGTAGCTCTCCAGCAAAGCATTCCATGTTTCTCTCAATTTTCACCAAATGCAGATGATTGTCACACAAGCTAAATTAGGGAACTAGTTCAATAGCAGTTGGTCAATAAATGTTTTGGAGATCACATGCTTTGAAATGTGTTCTATTGGTTACTTCTACTGCTGCTCCAGATATATTCTGCTTTAGTGGTATTTCCAATCCACTGTATTGGTTTTCTGATGGATCATTAACCAGCTGGCAACATGCATACGACAGCTATATATAACAAAATTAATTAAAGCAAATTCTGCCATATTCCCAATTCCTGTAATAGCTCAAACTTTTTTTTTCTTTGATAATTTTTTCCTGAATTAATTACTTATGTTGTTTGGGTTGCATTAATATTAAAACCAGATTAATATTGCTGATGAGACTGCAACTGCTAACACAAATCCAAAATCTCCAAAGATGGCAACTTAGACTTCTTAACAGGCAACACTTCTAAGGTTTTGCTTTTCAGTTGAGGCTTTAAGTTAAAATCCCAGGCAACTCTGTGACACATTTTCATTAAACGCCAGTAACTGTTGGAGAAAAACCCTAGCCAGTCCCTCAAATAACAAAGCAAACACCCCAAACATAGAAAACTTATACAAACCTTTTAATCTGCTAAATGTTCCCAAAACCCTCAAAAAATATAGTATACAAAAAGCAAATTCCTTAATATTCAGTGAACAAGCCTGGCCATAGAGTCTGGGGTTCCTGTTGTCTAAATTTCTGTGCATGTCAGCAGTTGACTTTGGAACGCTTTCTCCCCTTCCTGGGATAAATACCAAAATGAGAGCTCAGAAAAATAAAATCTTCACATTTTCTCTTCTTGTAACAAGAAAGAAAGCTATACAGCAACATCAGAAGATGCTTTAATATATATTCTAAATTAAAACAAAATAAAATCCATGGTGGTTGCCTTCCACTTCCCAGCAGACTTACTGCCTTAGAAAGGAGAGTTCTCCCTGAGGTGTTCAGGGCTCTTGCCACAATGCAAGTTAACAGTGGGGGCCACAAAGAAAAGCATCTTATACCTTTCCTACCCTCCCTTGTCAGCAGAAATAACATACTCCATAGTTTCTACCCCTGACATTGAATAATCTGTTTTAGCTTTGGATGTTTAAGACTGGATGTCTGCTGTTTTGTTATAATATGCATAAAATGTAGAAGGACAAACAGCCTTCCAAACATAAAATGTAGAAGGACAAACCAAGCCAGCTTGGTTTCTCTGGAAATTAATGTATACACAAAAAAGCACTTGTAGTCATGGGTTCAGGGGATTTTTGTGCGTGTTTGTTTTTTATATGGGATTTGAGATAAAAATCTAAATGTGAAACAGAAGTTGAATTCACCATCCACAGCTCTTAGTGCTCAATAATCTTCTCAACTTCAGCACAGAGACCTTGAATGTTCATTTTTCAACGAATGTCCTTTTAATGAAAAGTTTGAAGGAGACACTGTGCATATTTTATTAATTTTTTTTTAATCCCCATAAGAGTCACAGAACAGTGAATTATTTGGGCTGCCCTGTAGGCCCTGGTTGAAAGGGCACACAACAGTAACTTAGCAGCCACTTCAGCAAGAACCTTTTCTCCCTCAGCCAGAGCTGAAAGAAGATTTAGGAGAAGGTGAGACCCTTAAAGAGTCACTTCTCAGGCAGACAGGAACCCCATGGCCCCAGCCCTCCCAACCCCACACCTGGGGTGGCCCAGAGCCACGTGAGGCCAGGAGCACTTTCCAAACAGGCAGGAATGACAGAGGAAGAAGTGACTCTCTGCATTGTGATGGGGTGATTGATGCATAACTCACAGATTAGTTGAATTAGTGAAACTGTGGCCTAATTAAACCCTCTCTCCTGCATCTTGTCAAACTTCCAGCATATCTAGGACGCTGAATGGCACCAGCGAGCAGGGTGGCAGCTGCCAAGGATCACTTTGCCTGCCAGGCTTCATTTTTAACACTGTTTTGCATAATATCAGAGTGCAATCAATTTTGTATTGTATCAGTACAATAGCTGAGATTTTGATTATATCAACAAAGTATTTAAAATAGCTCAAATTTTAGTTAAAACAATTACAAAAGGTGAATTCTTAAACCAGGTACTGCACTTGGTGTTGTGTGAATGCATGTTCCCTGAGCAGTTAATATTTTTTTTAAACTACTTATAATTCAGGGCATATTTACTAAGATTACAAAACATGGTATTACATTACTTGAGTCAAAGTATTTTACATTACTGACCCTTTTTATGCAAAAAATGCAGAATTAACAACCTCATTATCACCAGAAAGTATTTATCTTGCAAATTTCCCAGAAAAATATGAGTTCAGTTGATACAAACAGAACACCAGTTCCAGTAGAAGTGACAGACGCCTGCATGAAATCCCGCTTCAATGGGGTGATGTGCAACGTGTGGATGCTGCTGCATGCAGCAACCCCCCAGGTTGCTTTGGAGTTACTAGATCTGGTCCAAAGGACAGAAAATTGTACAAAAAAATAAGCAAAACAGTATCCCAGCCAGCAAGTACAGAGAATGCATAAAGAAAGGTTCACCACACACATGGTACCCTAGCTCCAGCATGCAGTTCAAAAATGTTAGCAACAGCAGTGGCACCTGGGAAGTTTTAGTGCCTTTCTCTCATCCAGATTGTCAGCAATTCCTGATATCTGTCCTTTAGAAAACAGCAAGTACTCAAATTTGTAGTGAAATCAAACCTGCCCAGAATGCCAAGGCCATGACTGTCATTGTGCTTGTCTGCTTGGAGTGGTCATGACAGAGGACTCACTGTTAAATTCCTTTTTTTATTCTTTTGCCTGATTTCATAATTTTAGCTTAAAACCCCATGCTTTTTTTTTTTTTTTTTTCTTTGTGTAGTTACCCAAAGAAATTTTAGGTTCAATTAGGAAAATGTGGAAGAGAAAGATGTTTCAACATCATTGCGCACAGAAGTTTCCTGTCAAGTTTCCTGGTTTCCTGTCAATATTATGGGACCTTTCCCATAAGGTCCCACTCACATCTTCTCTCAAAAGGGACAATAAAAGCTCAGCAAAGATGCTTCCTTGATGCAGGCACAAAGCTTCTTCAAAACCATTTCAGGCTTATCCCTGTCTGACTTTAATGTATGCACAGTTGGAATAACAATAGTTGTTGCCATCAATATATTCCTGAAACTGTCTCCATGTCTGTCAACACTTCCCAATTCAACAGACTTGAGTAAAAGCATTCTTCTGCTTCTTCTCTGGCTGGCAAAATGGGACTACATTATCAGTGAGAAAAACATCCTTTTGAAAACCACCAAGAAACTGTTGTATGAGCACTTCTGATAGGAACAGAACTCAGCTCTTGACTTCCAGGAACAGTTTTGGCCAAAAGCCTAAACTGGCATCCACTCCAGACAGAAAACTGGGGAGAGGGGAAAGGGAATGAATGTCATAAAGCAACTTCCTCCCTTCAAGTAGAAAAAGGAACGAAGAAATGCTCTGAGGCCTAAATCACATGTGTAGTTTTACAGCCAGACCCTTCAGCAATATTGAACACTACCAAAGCTGCAGGTTCTCTCTACACCTGCACGTATTTCTTGTACAATCTTCTCCAAAGATGGTTGCTCTAACAGAGGTCTACATGTGCCTACTAAACCAGAATGAAAAAATAAAAAATCACTTCATTAGTGTAGTATGGCTAAGGCACAACCTGAGTTAAACCAAAGGCAGATAAACAGTTATGAAAATATGAGTCTTTAATGAAATAGCTTAGTTTTGTCACAGTTTATGACTTCATGGAAAGTACTGTTCAACTGAATGTATTATGCGAGTACATCAAAAGTTCTCTTAATTTTTAAGCACACTGTGGATTGTGAGTGACTCATTGCTGTGAGTATTGGAATACTTGATCTTTAAAACGTGTGATGTGAATGGGAAGATGTGACAAGATAGAGTTTCTTTTTGCTCTATGGGATAAGTGTAACACAGTCACTAGAACTTTACAAAAAGCCCTAAGGCTCTGAGTCTCTGTGTGAAAGGACCTGAAATTTATGGCGAAGCAACAGATAAAGAGAATCTTGAAAACATTAAGGGGCTTTTTTTCTTTTTTTCTTTTCTGGGATACTTGTATGCTTTGCCTGCGGCATCATTCCAAGAAAAGTTAGGCAGCTGTAAGATTTATTGGCTGGGACTAGAGCTTAAATGCAATTTTCTCTCATCACATTCACACAAAGATATTGCATCTTCCTGTACCTTCCTAGCTAAGAATGGCATATTTAATTGTTTCTGTGACAGGTTCTGGTGGGGGTTTTGGGAACTCGCTTCTATTTCTGTGTCAAATAATACCACAGCACTGTGTACAGTTCCACTCCCAGTGTGCATACTAACGTGTGGAAACCTAAAATTTGTTTACAAGGAGCACTGATGTGAGCAAAATTTGATTGCTTGAATGTTTTCAGAAAGCAGAACACAGAAGTTAGTGCCTAGAGCAACTGGGTTTAAAATCAAGGAAACAAATCTAAGAATTAGAAAAACTTCTAGCTTGGGTAAAAATACCCAAGTTCAAAATGACTTTCAAACCAAACTCATTAAATAGTATCAATTATGTCCTAGAATGCACTGATGAATGGCAGTTTATTAAACTGTAGCTGAATATGGCCTGCAGCCATAGGACAAGGAGTAGTGGTTTTAAACTAAGAGAAAGCAAATTCAGACTAGATAAAGGAAGACTTTTTTATATAAGGGTGGTGAAACACTGGAATAGGTTGCACAGAGATGTGGTGGGTGCCCCGTTACTGGAAACATTCAAGATCAGGTTGGAGGGGCTCTGAGAAACCTGATCTAGTGGAAGAATTCCCTGCTCATTGCAGGGGAGCTGGACTAGATGAACATTAAGGGTCCCTTCCAAACCAAGTAAATCTATGGCTCTATAATTCTAATATCAATTGTTAATAATATGCACTTATAATATTAAATAATTGCTTACACATATATCTATTTCTCTACACACAAATTTAAAATGCCAACATTTCTAAGATGGATACATTTCTCCCTTACGCTTCAGAGCCTTCAGCTTCACTACTGACTAGAGCATGGTTCACAAGAAATGCTGAATGGACAGACCAAAATTCTGACTGGCTGCACCCCCTGGCAACCTAGGACATGGAGTCTCACATTTCTGTTCTTAGCTGACAGTAATAAAAAAGGAAAAAAACAAAAAAAAAAAAAAAAAAAAAAACCACAAAAACCATAAATCCAGATGTCTTCATCAAAAGCTCTGGCAGCAGCCTCCTGACACCCTGACTAATAAAGTTCAAATATTTGAGTAAACACAGCTAAGAACTACATCAGGTTGTCAGCCAATGCCTAAGCTACTGGATGTGTGGATGTGTTCAATAAACTGGCTGAAAGAGGACTGGAGAATTTCTTGAGAATAGAAAAGAAAGTGAATTGCCATGAAAGTTTTACCTAACAGGTTTATCAAAATGTGCCTCTTCCTTCAAACACTGTTCCAAGCTGCCCCAGAGATACCAGATAGTATCCAAGAAATTAAGAATCTGCCTTATAATCCAGGCCAATCACTATTTCTGATATTTCCTGGTGATCAAAACCCGAGGCATTTAACCCTCTTCCCTACATTTAGTCCCATTCACCTGGAGAGAACATGGGCTGCTGACTGGCCAGGCAGAACCAATGACATTTATAGGTTTCTTCCTCTATTTGTCACATCTGAATGACAGCAATTAAAATTTTATTTTAAAAAATCCCCCACTACGTCTCAAATAAAAAGTTGACTACCAGAAAATACATAATAGGAGGAAGAAATTTATGAATATTATGTTTAATCCTTCATTCTTCCTAATACCTTACTGCCTTCCCTGACAAAATAAATCAAAGCAACATCTACAAATTCTGACACAACATCTCTGCAAGATGATATTAGATGTATTTTTTTTTTCATATGGAGTGGTACTATGTCAATAACTGTCCTCTGAAATGGGTGTTTAGGAGATTATTTCCTTGATTGCTAATGAGATGACTATCTCCATATATTCTGATCTGAAAATACCTGTGAGTTATTACTACTGCTGCTGCTGCTCATGCCTTGAGAACAGCCGGCCTGTGGCTGTTGTGCTGCACATCATGAGCACAGGAGTCCTTTGCTCTTCCATTCCTCAGAAACCACAACTGAAAATTTGTTTGTTCCAGCCTTAATCTGCATCTTTCCTCCTCTCATGGCAGAGGAGCACATTTTCAGCGAGAACCCTGCACTCTACACAAAGCTGCCTCCTTAGCAACGCTAGCGAATCACTTGCCACCCAGCTCAAGGCTACCTGTCTTTTTCCCAGTGACACCTTCATGCTCTCAGTGCTCTGAGTAGTCCTGATGAAAGGGAGGCTTAAATGAAGTATGGATTTTCCTTCAGAGGTCTTCTGAACAATGCCTTCACATATTAGTAAGAGTTTGGGTTTGAAATTGCAATCAGAAAAAAGAAAAACGCTCTAAAGAGCTACACTACTTGTACTCCTGTTTTAAGGGCAGAAACACAACATGGTTCTGTTTAACCCTGCAGGGGAAGAATGTGAAATAATAACAAATTTTTAAAATTATATTTTCATATTCATAAAACAGTAAGAGAATGAGTAATACACTTTCCTTCTCATAACCCTGAGTAGCCAACATTTGAAATGCACCTTCTCATTGGTGAGGCACTGGTGATTTTAAACAAGAAATGAAGGAGAAAAAAAGGCTTGGAAGAGGATGATGCCATGTTGTGCTGTTTCTGATTTGGTTATCTGAGGGGTAATAATGTCTCTATGTGCAGTCACAACAATGCAGGCAGGAAAAAGAGATTAAGAGGGGTGAAAGGAGATGGGCCTGGATTAGTTCCTTTTTGTAGCTTCTCCTGGTTGGCACAACCATGGAGCAAATATTATGTCTTTGCCATATGAAAGCACATCATTACAGGATCTCCTTCAGCAGTTATGGAGCACTGTTTGGATAAATGAATGCAGTCACCTTCAAATCACCTACAGGGGAGAGCTACAAGCAAGGACCATTGATGGAATCATGCCCAAAACATTGCCACAGGGAAAGCTCAGAACCAGGCTTAAATTAAGCACTGAAGATTTAATAAAGGAAAAAAAAAAAAAGCCAAAACAAACTAAACAATCAAACAAAATAAACAAACAAAAAAGTCAAAGACTTAAAAGGTCATAGCTGAAAAGAAAATCAGGTACTATTTTAGTAGGTAACAGAAGAAATCAGAGCCAGTTTTCTGAAATGAGCTAGAACTAAGTTTTTTAGAAAACATTCTGAAGGAATTAGGATTTCCCTTATTCAATAAAGCTTCTTTTTCTCAGAAAAATACCCCAGGATCAATTTCTACTTTGCAGTTGTGGCAGTGGGATGACAAAAAGGAATGACCACACACTTTTAAAAGAAAGCATCAGAGACAACTTTGTTTCACCGAAGTATTAATCACATAATAATGAATGCTTATTAGTCTGCAATTCCAGAGCCTAAAGTTTATTCCCATTTTAAACAAAATACTCTCCCACAAACTGCATAATAAATGCAGCAAAAATTATGGGCTTTGAAACTAGAGTGAAGATTCATTGAAACATGAAATAACTCATCTGCCATGGGAAAAATCTAATTGAGATTAGGAAAAAGAAGAGCTTAGTAAGAAGTATTGCATTCAGAAAGAAAACAAAAACAAGGAGACAAATGAAGATTGATTAAGGGAAGATAGTCTTAGGATTTATACTATCTCAATTTTTATATCCCTGAGTGTTTTGGTGATCAGACATGCTCCCACCTTTATAGAAATAAGAATTCCATTTTTACCAGAACTAACAATAACCTTTTATGCCTTTTTAAAATATATGTTTCCTGCATAAAGTACCTACTTAAAAGTACCAACACATTTTCAAAAAATAAAAACAAAGAAACACTGACATCATTGATTTATCTTGATAGCTAAAACCAAGTCTGGAGCTTTTGTTCATGCTTTAACTTGGTAATTTTTCATGTTTCAATGGGAATTTATAAATCTTCAAAATGAAAGAAGGGTGCTGGGTGTTAAAAGAAAGAGTAAGTAGAAGCTTTTAAATTATCAGCCTATAGTTTTTTTTTTTAACATATATACAGGGAAAAAAAAAATCCAACACCAAAAAAAGCCCAAAATCAACAAAACCTAAAACTTAAAAAAGTAGAAGAAATAAGCAGAAATAAAGTTCTGACACAACTCTGCGTCTAGTTTTGGTCCAGTCACTTCTGTGGAATATGAACTCCAGATGATGTCTGAGTCAGAAAAGCTAAAACAATCCCCCTTCCTCCCAAGGTGTTTACAGCTGAAAAATCCTGAACCTGGCATTCATAAAGCCATCACAAAACTAATGGCAGGATATATAATTTTAGTCAGATGACAGTTATTACAACAGCATACTGACAAGATTCATGCTGTCTATAAAATGGCAGCCTCCTTGCAACATAAGCCTGAATAATTAAGTTAAAATACAACATACTGAAATACATCTCTATTTTTTACTGTTCAACAAAGGCAATGGATCTAGTGAAAACTGAAAAAAGAAGATCGTTGCATGCACATGTTTAAATAAATAATAAAACTTTTTAAATCTAGTGTGTAAAATAAAATATGGTCTCTTAAAAGTGGTGGAAGTTTTTTTAACCATTTTTTCCCCGGATAATATTTTCCTCTACAACAGCAATTGTTTTCTTTAGATGATATAATTACTCTGTCTTTAAGATTTATTATGTAAGTTAATAAATGTTATGCTTTAGTTTTCTCTTTCTCCTTACTCCAGTATATATTTTTGGAATTCTGTGATTACAGCTTACAGAAGAAAAATCTGCCTAGGAGAACTATCTAGCACATGAATCAGTGTCTTCTTTGCTACATTAGTCTTATGCTAAAATGAAAATTATGTAGGCTCCTTCTCATCCTGCTGGAGAAAGCCCAAACTTGAACCAATTTCAAAATTTAACAAATATAATGCAGACTAGGAAACATACAATGGTTTGTTATTTTTATAATCATATCCCAGTAGTCACACTCTATTTTCAGGGAATATTTATTATTTTAATTTTTCTTAAATGAGGAATCAGAATTTAAATATAAAACTTATTCAACAGCACTACTAAAAATTTGATTTAGCAACCAAAACCAGATTTTACCCCAGGAGTCTTAAGTGTTCCTTCAAATTACAGTGAAATGCCTTTTATATCTGTTCCCTAACAGTAATTGCAATCTCAAAGCTATAAACCTGCTGCAAACATAACCATGACACCAGAAAGCAAACTGATTGCATCTTAGGAGACCCACACTTCCATCTAAATGTGTTTCAGTAGCAAAACTCACTTAGGCAAGTCCTGAGCCTATTTCCCCTGTAATTTCTCAGCAGGAATCAGCATAAGCAATGCTTTGATGATCATATTTCTACAGGATTACCTGCTACAGGCAGTACCTTTCTTTGCCTCTGGACAAAATAAAATAAATTAACACATTTCTCAGAAAGGCAATTCCAAAGGACTGAAGTACGTCCTGTGCCTCTGTGGGGATCTATACATTCCTAGGTTTTTCACACATTAGGTTGTTGCATTTTTCAAACAAAGAGGTAGAAGAGCTCCCCACAGTTTCAGCAACACTTACCCCTTTGGGGTTTTTCTCATGCATCTTTCTTTTACTACCATCCTTTCATGACAAATTCTGCAGTTATTTTCCATTGCCGAAAATAATTTTAAAAGCTCTCCTCATCCCCAAGAAGAAATCCTAAATAGTGGATGGCACAGAGAGCCTCCACACAGGAACTCAATAATACCATGCACTGTTCCATCAACAAATTCCTCTAAGTCTGGAAAGTCATTCTCTGCCTCATCCCAATCTGACTGGCTCCTTCTAGTTCCCCTTGACTCAAATGGTGATTGCATCCTCTCAGCTCAACCTTCAAACCAGGAGCTTACTGTTCTCCCACATTTTCCCCTGCAGGAATAGCTGAGGTTGAATTAGCCCTTGAAGATCAGCAGCACTGAAGTGGTGATGCCTTTATCCAACACCAAGGCAAAGTACAGCTCCTGTTCCCTGTTTATGCAATATTTTCATCCTTTTGATTGGCACAATAACACTAAAATGAACGCAGCTCATGGGTTATGTGCATGGTTAAAGCACAGACCCTCCCTCCCCACCGTGCTCTGCCAGAGGGGGATCTCCTCAGGCTGCCCCAGGGCTTGCACTGAGCTCCCCAGCCCGGCATCCCTGGGACTGGCATACAGCTTGTAGGGACTCCTCTGATCTGAAAATATCAAAGCCCTCAGAGAATTAAGTGATGGCATTTGACCCCCATATTGGCAAAATACTGAGAATTTCAGATTTTCAGAAAAATCAGACATCATGGAGTTAGAATTCACTTTGCAGTGTGATATTCACCTTCCTTGAATTATTTAGAAATATATCTTAGAAATGTCATATTTTTTTTTTCCCCTTACATGCCCCCATGTAAACTCAGAACAATCTTTTGATTAAATTACTGGGAAAATTTGTTCTGTCATGGCAGGAAGTCTCCAATACTAGACTGGATTTTCCATCTCATCGACTGTATTTAAACAGGCATTTAAGAAGTTGAGAAAACTCTCAGAGAATACAAGTCTTTTTTCTTCCCAGGGTACATGAAGCCACATATGAGTGCTACCAAATAATTTCACTGGGGCTATTTTGGAGTTTGTACAACTGTTTGTAACTGAAGCTAGACTCCTGTCCACAGAGTGGTTTTAAACATGAACAAGATCTGAGGGGCCTTACGCAGGTCCTATTTATCCAAGTTCTACAAAGTGTGAAAATAAATGTTTGGTGAACAAATTCTCAGTACTCATCTCTCAAGTTCTCAGTACTAATATCTGAGAAATCCCAATGACATGACATCATTAACATTCAATAGCATCTGTTTTTCCATCTCATATAATTAGTACTATATTTGGAATTTTCGAAACTTCAATTTCACAAGACAGAGGAATAACAATGTTAAAGAACAAGTCCTGTCTAGGAACAAAATATTAATATAAATTCACATAATATTTTATGTATTTTTTGGCTTTTCTTTGTTCAATTAAATGCAAACATTTTATGTTTTGGTTTTTAACTAGCTAAAACATTATTTAATATAATGCAATTCCAAAGTTTTACTGCACAGAGTTAACTGTATTTAAAACAGTCTTTGCCACCAAGAAACAAGTTATAAAAGAAATAATGAAAAAGCCTAACTTCTTATTGAAATTAATTTAAAATATGTTACTCTTCAGCTATATACCTTTGTATGGATTTGCTAAGAAAGATGTAGCCATCACCAAGACCACTGCTGACCACTGCTAAACACAATGAGAATTAAATATACATGTGGTTTATTCTGTTAGTCAAATAATTTCCAAGTGACTTAGAAGTGACAGTAGGATCAGGGAGAATCTGTCATTTAAAAAACAAAACAAAAAAGCAAAAGCCAACAAGAGAACAAAAAACCAAACTAAACCAGTGTCAACCAAAACAGGGTATTTGTGCTGTGTTGTCTATGGACTGAATGGATGGATGATTGGCAAAACAATTTGAGAAAATAGATTGTATTACTTTTGGGTGCAGCAGTTAAATATGAAAAAGAAATATTGATCAAAAGTGAGTCTGGTTCCAATACCAAAAAAGTATTCTGACATCACAAAGATTAAATATTTTCTCAGTTTACTAATGCCCTCTACTTTGATTGCACAATGAAATTTGAAACACAAATAAACTGTTATTTTGTTTTTCCCCATGGCTAGCATTGCACAGCTCCATTTTTTTTTTTTTTACTGAGTGATACTCTCAAAAAAAAAAAAAAAACAAAAAAAAGAAAAAAAAGGATTTTTAGTAAGGACCCAATTAAAAAATTGTCATCATAAATTAATAAATCCAGAAGCCCAGGTATGTACATGAGTTTTGATACTTGAACCTCTAAAGTAAATACAGTAAGACAAAAAATACCTACAGCATAATTGAAATACCTAGCCAGAAATTACAGGAACTGTAAGTAAATTTAATGTATTTTTCAGAAAAGTTGTTCAGGGATAACAGAAAAACAAGTCTCAAGTTGACTTTTGACTTTAAAAAGTTTAGAGGTTTCATCTATCAGAAAAATATCAAGACTGAACAGAAACGATCTTACAGATTAAGAGACAAAGGTATATTCAGAATAATTTTCAAAATAAGGAAATTGAAAACACTTCAGAACAGAACACTCTGGGCATTTCAAAATATGACTCTAATATCAAATTTAAAAAAAAAATCAAGTTTGCAAAATTTCAGGTTTATTTCCTTCTTCCAACCTGGCTGATCTGAAGCAGCTTTTCTTCCATCTTGCTCTGATATGAATGGTTAATTCACATTCCTTTTTAATCTCCCTTTCAGATAATCCCTTGAACATACATTATATGTCTGAAAGTTTTCCCCTCTATTTGGTTATGCTTAAGGTGTTCAAAACCACACAGTTATTTGACTGAGTCTTAAAGAATTTATAGCTACAGAATGATGGAGCCAATTTTTCTGGTCACTTGGCTTAGTTACCACAGCAGCAAACCAGCAAAGACAGGCTGAGCCAAAATTCCTTGGAGCCAGCAGAGTTTACTCTCAAAGAATTCACATTTTCAGGGCATTAGGATAGCTGGTCTCAGGTTTCTGTAAGAGTTTTGTGTTGGGCATCTCATTAACAGGTCAGGGGGATTGACTCAGGCAGGTTCCCTGATTTCTCTAAGTGAGCAGGGAATAAATGGCTCAGAGATGGGTAAGAGATTTAAATTTGCTGGCTGTCAGGTTAGTGGTAAATGGGACTGACACAACTCAATGTTTGTTAGTTTTGTAAGGTTCATCTCTGCCCAGTCAATGAAATAATTTCAGAAAATCACAAGTTTACTTCTGCAAAAAGCAGCAAACAACATCCCTTACTGCTATCTATCATCACTGTACCAATATCCTTTATGTATTTCTCTATTTTACATATTATTTTACCCTAATTACAGTTAATACTTCAGCAAAAAAAGGGCCAACACATGTTCTTCTTTAAGCAACTTACCCACACCTGCAAGGATCTTCCCTCCTTCCCATCATAACTTCATTTCCATAACAGCCTTTGATTAAGGGGAACTACCTAATTACTTCTGGAAATCCCAGCAAGCTGTATCAATTGGCAAACTTGATTTGATCTAGGAATGAATTCCCTGTACAAAGACTCTTCCCTGGAATACTGTATTTAGCTTCTGTGTTCCCTTATTCACTGTTTGCTATGGTTTCTCCACATGTGGCATTTCTGCAAAGATCAAAACAGAAGTATTTGAGACTTCCTATCCCCCTGCTCTAAGGCCAAAATCTATTTGAGTACATCCCAATTCCTAGTCCAGTAAGTTTCTAATTTTTCCTGATAAGTACATGCCTTTACATCAACCAAAACCTTATGAAAACCATCACATACAGAAATAAAATCCCTCAAAAAGGCCATGAACAAATCTTTGTGAGCTGTGTTGCCACCCATTGTATGAAAACACTGAACTAGAAGTGGGGCAAACTCTTTGCAATTCTTGTAGCAATTTTGGGACAATCAGGCAACTCATCCAAACCCTGTATTGTGCCATGTTGCCCTCCAGCATTTGTTTGTTCCATGTAGACTTCTTGTCCTCCTTGGCTTATAAATAGCTTAAAACAGGGGACACCTCGCAAATAAGCCATGCAGGTATTGTGTGAGCACAATTTTCAGCAATGGATAGTGATTTTGGATGTCCAAGTTTAGTGGCCTCAGAAAGGACTACTTTTCACACGGCAGGCGCTTAACTTCTTAAAGTCTTTAAGCCATCTTAAACTGACTTCTGAGACACTCAAACTTACCATTTACTTTCAAAATGTCAGCCTCTGTACTCAGACAGCTTAATGCCACAAAAAAAAAAAGAGCCTTTTTGCTTTCTAAAGCAGCTCAGATTAAAGTTATGTAATATAGCAGATAACCATGAGCACTTTGTGAACCAAAAAGCTTTGTAATATTTCAATATACTCTGAATTTTTGCCACTGACACAACTCTGCAGTGCCTTTGACTTTTTTTTTGTTTCATGTCTGAATTAATGGTATGACAAATCTCAAATTCTGTTTTAATAGTTTCCTGAAGGCTGAGTTTTTGTCAGTATTGTGCCTGATACAGAAGAAATAATAATAATCTAGATATCAAACATTTATTTTGCATTATTATCAATCCATTTAAAATAGGTAATTAAATGAAATCAGATACAAGTTGAGAGAATAGAGTCTGTATTGTAATGTATGTAATTCATATTACATATGCAATAATTTACCAGTGGATGGCAGGTTGAGAATCAGTCTGAATTTCAGATATTACACCAGAATTGGGATTATTTTTAATAACACAAATTTAACAAATCAAGTAGAGAAAGCAAAAGAAAATGGATTTTTTTTATTGTTTAATTGTTAAAAATTATGGGAAGAATCAAGAGAAATCAAAGGAGGTCAAGTCAAAAGCTGAACTGAACTTATCTGAAAAGCCAAGTAGAGTCACCAGTTTTATACAAGAGTTGGTTTTGTCAGACAAATGATTATGCTATCCTTAATTCTAATCCTTGAGACAGTCTGTATATCATCTTACACTCAAAATAGTCCACTCATGAAGATAACTGCTCTGCGGACGAGGTTCCACCAAATGTCATTCCTAAAGATGAAGGAATTAGAGGCAAAGTACCTGGAGAAATTCAGCAACTGAAGAGCTCATGGGCCAAGCATGCACGACAGAAAGACCAAGGAGTTGTTTGGATTTAGAGAAAAAAGCACAACAAAACTCTGGCTGCTGGGAAAACATCTTAAGAGAGAAGGAAATACTTTCCATGAGAGCCTGCAAGTCCCACCCTTGCTGGGAGGTCATTTCCAGTATTGCATGAGGAGAAAAGGGAGAAAATGGTGCCAAGTCCAGATCCAACCAACCACCAGAGACACTTAAACTGAGATTCCCCAGCTTCCATCCAGGCTTACAGGCTGAACAAAAGCACATTCCTGGCAAGCAACTCATACCTTGAAACTCTGAAAGTAACACTCCATTGTAATCAAGACACAGCACTCCTTTTAATCCTCCAGTCTATTAAATTCAATTATTGTGGTAGGCTGCACTCTTAAATAAAAAGAATACATACAGTCTGTTTTTTATAGGAAATCATGTTACAGGATATGGTATTTATTATCTGTACCAAAATGAAATAAGAAATGTAATCAAAAGGTTATACACAAATCTGAAAGAGAGCTAATTACAGTAAAACCTTGGTATTTTTGCTCATAGTCACAGTCGGAAAAAATGGTTATTTATCACAAGTATACTCCTGGCAGGTTGTTCGGAGAGAAGACATTCACAAAAGAAACTGTGAAATAATTAATACACAAAGGACCTTTTTGATGATACATAAATAGACTTTACTTCGATGAGATGTTGCATCCAGATTTAGCAGTGGGATACCAGACCAATTTAACATTATCAGCAAAACCTTAGACTAGACACTAAATTACTGTTGTTTTTAATGAGAGTAGACAATGCCTATGTATGTACCTGTACTGAACAGGATACACTATTCCAATACAGCAACAGCTGTTTTGTTTTGTTTTTTGTTTTCTTTTTATTTTTTCTTATGGGCTCACAAATACAATCTAAACTCAATTTCAACTGTGTTATTAGTTAGGAACAGTTTTCAGCAGTTGATATAAATCGCCGTCCACACGCAACTTGTGGCTCCAAGCAGTCATTGGCAAATAGCTAAATGGAAGGGTCCATTCTCTCTTTATCATCAATAAAGATATAGAATTCCCTCCAATAAGGGATTCCTGCTATTCTCACCACTTTTCAAGATATACACCTCCAAGACAGCCCACTAATGGTTTCATCAGCACAATTAAACCTTGTATATTGGTTTTGCAATTCTCTCAGCCCTGTTTCTCTTAGGGTTGCATTCATCCTGATCAATACATGGTCCTCTGGTGTAACTCTTGTTTCTCTCTCTGTGCTTCCAAGGTCTCTGCTATGACTGCTCAGGCTGTAAAACATTCTTACCCTACAGACCAGCAGTGGTCTCCTGCAACCATACGCACAGAAAACATTCAGCACTTTCTCAGCTACTGCTATCAGCTAATTACAGAAAAGCTATTAAAAGAAGTTTAAATTCCTCTTTCTGGTTCAAAGTGGAGATATTACTTCTAGAGCATAACAAGTAAGACTGGGGCCACCCATCCCTTCTGCCTGCTCTATGGGACCACTTAAGGCATTAGAAAAACCTTCTTAAATAGGGCACATGATGATTGCCCAAGTCCATAAGGACAGAAGAGGGCACTTCTATCCCTAATGGCAATATAATTCCTGTGCAATAGAAAGAAACATTAAAACAGAGGTCATACTTCTGTTCTTGTGGAGTTGCTATGAGACATGGAAATGAAAAGAGAGGCAGAAGCAGCTACTTGTGCGCTCTTGAACTGGTGAAGGTAAACCACAAAGTCCAAATTCTTGGGCTCAAAACTCTATTACTGTCATTTTCTGCTTGTGCCATCTGTGCACTCCAGCTTTTGCTCCTCCCCAAATCACAGATGTCTCTGGAGCACTGCCAAAGAGGAGCCCTTCCAGGACTGGGACCACAGGCTTAGGGGGCTGCAAATAAATGCCAGGTTGGCAGAAGGGGCTTTGGTCCTCTCAAATTTACCTCCTACTCTGTGACGGTGTTCACAGGGGTCTTATGTTGAGGGAAGAGATGAGGATTTGACTTCATGTTTCAGAAGGCTTGATTTATTATTTTATGATATATATTATATTAAAACTATACTAAAAGAATAGAAGAAAAGGTTTCATCTCAGAAGGCTAGCTAAGCTAAGAATAGAAAAGAATGAATAACAAAGGTTTGTGGCTTAGACAGAGAGCCCGAGACAGCTGGGCTGTGATTTGCCATTAATTACAAACATCCAACACAGGCCAATCACAGATGCACCTGTTGCATTCCACAGCAGCAGATAACCATTGTTTACATTTTATTCCTGAGGCCTCTCAGCTTCTCAGGAGGAAAAAATCCTAAGGAAAGGATTTTTTATAAAAGTTGTCTGCAACACTACTCTAAATAACGCACATCCTCACCATAAAGGTTTGCTTACAATTTTCCTGTTGCATGATACCACCTTCTTGATCTCTGCTGATATAAGTGGTAGTAGGAAACCAAAACAAACCTTGGGTAGTTCCACTAATAACAAACAGTGTATTTATCTGATGACTGAATTGAGAAAAAATGCCAAAATGGAAAAAAAGAAAAAAGTAAATCAGTATTTCCACACGTGCCAAGCAAAAAATTTGCTGCATAATTCTTCAAAAAGTCATGACAATACTGCTACATGGGTTATGTCCTCCCTGACTGAAAAAAAACCAAAACCCTAATGTCAGGCTCTATGAGTAAAATCTCACCAGTCTTGCTGGAGATGAGTTTTAGTATCAGACCTCAAATGCAGCATATTGTATCTTCAGAGATTTTTCCTTATTCCTCCCCTGAGACCCCAGCACAAGCAGTGCTGATGGTCAAATGAGGGATCCTGTAAGTGGAGATAACACCTCAGCAATGCAGCTCAGAGAGCTGCTGAGAGCATGACAACACCAACTAAGCACTTACAGCCGGGCAAGCACAGACATTTCCTGCCCACTATTTCTCCTCCCCCCTAGGTTTTTGTCTTCAGAGCCACTCATTTGTCTCCTTTTTTTTTACTCCATGAAAGAAAACATACTAAATGAAATTACATTGTCTGAAAAAAACATTAAAGTGACCTGATCACTTTTTGTCTGTTCCTTAACAGCCAGAATATTATAACAACTGTTTTGAGACCGTGTCTGATTTCATGCTTTGTACACCTTTTTGTGCAAAAGAAAAAAAAAAAACAGGTTTATTGAAACAGTTAAAGCTTTATTTTCACTAAGCCAAGTACCTCATTAAAAAAAAATCTAATATCTACAGCAAGAGAAAACAAAAATGGCCCTATATAAGTTGTTATATCCAGCTCAAAATCACAATTGTCTTATGTCAGGTTCTGTCAAGTTGTTCTGATCCACAGCAGACTCTCACATTTTTTACTCTTAAATGGAAACAAATCAAGCAATTACACATGATAAAGCAGTTATAGGTCAGTTTACAGCATAGATGTTTTCTGTAATGTGTATTTTGGTTTTAAATGAGGAATGTAAAAAGGGAAGAGGATACTTCAGATTTTCCTGATTATCCCATTCATTTTCTTTGTACTTGAGTTCTAAATTAGGCAGCTGTTCAGATCTCTAATCATAACAATAAACCTAATCTCCAAACATCAAGCACTCAAAAAGTATTTCAATATCCTATAAAGAAGCTTTCTTGGACATTTTATATTTTTTTAATTATGAATTACACATCAAAGTAAAAAGAGTTAACAAAATCAATTTATGCTGTCTCCATCAATTATTAATGTGAACCAAGTCATAGAAGAACCTTTTCTATTTTTCTTCTCACTATAAGCTTTGATTTAGCTTACCACTCATGACAAAACTGCTTTTTGGAATGCATTTTGCTTTTTTGCTTTTATTTTTTTGTTTACACACTTCATAAGGACTTCCGGAAATTGCAGCTAAGAAAAAATTCTATGCAATTTTTAGTTCTCTTTTTCATCTTTCTTTTTCCTCTATTATTCCAACAAATAACAAATTATAGTGACCATGAAATCAAGATGTTAGAAATAATTGGCCTCTCTAGTACTTTTAAGTTAATATATACACATATGCATACAAATTTTAAACACATATCATGTACTTGCAGATAAATCACAGGCTTTCTATACTGTATTCACAGAAAAGATGGTTCAGCAGATAATATTTTTATAGCTGCTCTTGCATAATAATAACTATGACAAATATAACGCTTCACTCAGTAATTATTTGCTGCACAGTCAAGCACTGTTGCAGTCAAAAACTATTCGTGAAAAATGACAGAAATACCCATCAAAATTCCATGCTCTGGTGTTTCCCTTGCCCTCCTGTTGGTTTTGTTAATTAATCTTTTTTAGCATGCATCTGCAGGAAAAAAAACCAGAACAGATACTACCAAAGAAACTATTTGATCTGTATCTAAACTAGAAATAATTCAGACCATGAAGCACAGTAAGAATTAATGAGATGTTACATTTTGTTTGCAGAATTAACATGAAATAATTATCTATAATATCCTTGATCTAGACAAATATTCACCACCACTTTTCAGTGCAATAAAATGAAGCAAATCCTGAAAACTAAAGACATTTTTTCTCATAAATGTTCCATTTTTTCCTTAATTGTTCCATTATTGCTTACAAATTTCCTCTTACTGCCTAGCTACCCTTTTTTTAAATTATTTTTATTTTTTTAACATTTTTCCTGTGCTCTTCTGGTTTCTGCTTAATTCAGTTGAGAAGGTATTGCATAGGAATCCATATAGAACCTTTAGGTTGAATCCCATGTCCTTAAACTTTTCCTGCCAACTCCAACAGAGTCAAGGTACCACCTTTACCATCTCCATGTGGCTTCCTAATCACCATCATTTCCCTAAGCAAATTCAGACAACTGAGAGACCCTTCACTATGTTTCTTGGGGAGGTGAATACTGACCTGGCAGTCTGAATAAAGAAAATAAAAAATAATTGAAGTTATTTCAACAGCTGTATATCACTGTGCTTTTCTATCCTTTTAGCTTATAAAAAGAATCAACTCAAGATTTTTATCCTGTACGATAATTGAGCTCAAGGGCTTTTGTCAGTGGTTTTATTTTTTGCTCAAGTTCCCAGAGCTAAGAGCTGTCCTGATATTTAGTGAGAGAGCATATGGCTCTGAAATAAATAAGCACTTATTTGTAGATCCATTTATATTATTTTGCTACTATGAAAAAGTCTTTTTTATTTTTTAAATCCATCAAGATGCCGTTTACACAAAAATTTTCATCACGCTGTTTCTTCAAAAAAAAAAAAAAAAATAAAACAAACAACCATATCCTTTCCATCCCTTCTCTCTTCAACCCAAAAAGCACACAGTTTGCTTCTTCTGAAGCAAACTTCATTTATGGATGAGGTGGACCCCACCCTTGCCCAAAGGTAGAGGAATTACCTCATCCCAGGATTTGGAGCAGAGTTGCTGTTCCCACCATCTGAATGTGTGTACCAAGGAGCACTACAAGGCTCGCAAACCTTCTGCCACCCACAAGTACCAGGGGAAAAAAATGTGACAAAATAAAAAAGTGACACAATACCCTCCAGAGTCCAATTTTACAGCAGAAGAACTCTCCAATTTTATGCATCAAAATTCTAATAAATGCTTTGGAGTACTTCCATATTATTTTGTAATCTGTATGGGGTTTGGAGGAGCTTTGTTGTGGGTTTTTTGTTTGTTTGTTTGTGTGTTTAGTTTGGTTTTTTTTTTTTCTGAAAAGAAATAGCTATTAGGTGTGACTGTATCCTGCACAGTGCTGTGTGGAATGATAATGCCAGCCCAATCTTTGTCTCCACCCTACCAATGCCATTTTACTTTTTTGTTATCTATTCAACAACTTGCTCCAGTTATCATAATACATTTAGCATTCAATAAAAAATGGGACATTATTAGATAATAAGATACATGGTTCATTTCCTAGTCTGCATAAAATAGTACCTTATGTGTATGCAACTCTTGCTAATTAGGGCATTCACCTACCTCTATATTTCAGACTTAATAATTGCCACTTTGAATACTCTTCATCTTGGCTTGTCCCATACCCATTTCAAATGTCTCTTTAGAGGCTGCCCAAAAGTAGTTTTTGTACTTAATAGCAATTTATGCAGGATGTATAGCTGATGTCAGTATATTTGTCTGCCATATACCTTTGGCAGCAGGATACCCTTGCAGCACTCATCCTCCTCGCCCTATGATGCTTCTTAGCCCTTCTGACTTCCATCCAAGTTTACAAGTTTCACTCTCAAGGTTAATGACTGACTCCTGTGCAGTCAATTTTACACCAAGCATTTGTTTATATTTCGAAACAGTGGTTCCTGTACACTTACATTACCTAGCATTTTCACGGACGTGCTAAATCAACTTTTCTTGACTTTGCTTAGATATAGTTTGGGAACAGGATTCAAATTCACACCAGCCTGTTTCAGCAGCAGCACCTCTGAATGCAACACTTCCATTCCTTTCTCAACTATAATCTCTAACATCATAAAGCATCAGCTCAAATGTGCAAATAAATGCCACTTAAATAATATAAAGAATAATTTGAAAAGTCTCATCAGCAAGCAAAGTAAAATATTAAAAAAATCACCAACAGTATATTTGGCTATTTCTTGACAAATTTTTTTGCTAATATAGAAAAATACCTAATGCAACATACAATTATGCTTGAAAATAATTCAATTTGAATTGCTAAACCTAGGATTTCAGCACCTGTATTTTCTGCTGACATCATCACAGAAGAAGAGACCACTTTTTCCCACAACCACTATTACAAAATGGATTCCCTTTCCTGGAAATCCAGGTGAACAATTCAAGCAAGAATCACGTATGGTGCTTTTATTGGATGTGGGGTTTGGTTTTGTTTTTTTGTAGGCAGACCTAAAAATATTGTTTGTTCTCCCTTATTTCTACACAGTGGTTCATGAGTAAGATTTTTAAATAACAAAATCAAATTACTGGCATATACAGGTAGTGTGGTTTATAAAGTAGCATCAATTAAATATGTTAAAATTATATTTTCTCATTTGCAAGAGAAAATGAATCAATATTAGCTGTGCTTTTTGTTTCCTAGATGAAAACAGTAGGATTTCACCTTGAATAATGCATGACTGCTTGGATTAAAACAAAGGAAAGTACAGACATGCTTTTTTTGTCTTCTATTATCCATTTGGTGTTTTGTAAGGAAATCCCCATTGCACCTCACCATCCAAGGCTGAAATTAGTTATAAAACCACATATATCTAAAATGCTGCTGCATTTATGCAGCTTTTAAAGAAGACAATCTCATAGATCTGTACAGTTAGCTACAGGACTTGTACCATATTTTACTTATTAAGAAATGCTTTCCTAATAACTTAATCTCTGAATATTGACACTTTTTCTCCTCCCTGCTTCATATACTGTTTGGCTTTCAGAAGAACTTTTTACTCCTCCTGAAGAAGTGGAAATTATAATTTTCTGATACAAAAGTGTATTTTGGGGCATTCACACAAGGTCTGTGGCTCTCATGTACAAGTGCACATTGGGAAAGTGGAGAGTTGAAAAAAGGTTTTGTGAATCCTCACACATTAAGTATTTTCAGCATGATTGCATTCAATTGTAGGTCATGGGGCAGACAAAACTATAAGACCCAGGAGTAGAAGGTTCCTATAAGACCCTGAAGGATTCCTAAGCCATCTGTATTTTCAAGTACAGGTCTCTTAGAAAAGCATTAATTGACATGGAAAAGCACATAGAAACAATGCACATGAATAAATACTGCAAATGGTACAATGGTGGATAATTGTAACAACCTCTTAAATGAAATGTTCTGCACATAAAGAGGCTCTAGGCAGCCTCTGTTCCTCTGTTCTCAGAGTTCTTCATTGTTTATTGCTGAAAGCTTGTGTCGTGTATAGCAGTTTCATGTTTATGACACCCTAGATAAGCCACTGAATTCCAACAGAGATTCTTATGTCCAGCAATCTTAAAGAAATGTCATGTCACCCCTTATAAATGAGTGAAATAATATTTTTCACATGTCCATAGGCACTTAGAAATTTGCATCTCTACCTTAAGATGCTGTGAAAAAAGGTGCCATCAAACATCCACCACTCTATGGTAAAATTTTGATTTAAAAAATAGGCTTCAAGTAAAGCACACATTCAAAAAAAGGGTCCCAACCATGACAAACTATGCTGTTTATGCATGTAAATATTAAGTACAAGCCTGTTTAATAAAATCCAAATTAAGCATGGCTTGAATCCTTTGTACCATGGATTTCAGCAGGATTTCAGCAACCTGCTATAACTCTGAAATCCACTTACATATATAGAAATGACTCCATGACAGGCAATAAATGTTTTAGTTGTGCTCAAGAGCTTTGGTCCATCCAGCTCCCACTAAATCAAGCCAAGCCCTTTGAAGGACCACAGGCCTTGGGTACCCCCACAGCAACATTCACTTCTTGTTCTTCCTGCTGTGGGACAAAAAGGTGGCCAACCCGCTGCCACTAGAAAAGCTCCTGGAGGGCCACTGAAGCACTCTGGCCTTTTAGTGGATATTTATTTCTGCAGATCTGGAAGGAGCCAGACAAATCCCACCCCACTCTGTTCTATGGCACCTGTGTTTTCTGGGAGGGACAAAGGACCATCCAGCCACCTCCACCTGCAGGGTGGCACCACAAGACTGACAGAGGACACCACCAGGGTCAGCCTGGATGACAGTAAATCACAGCAGCAGCATGTCATCACAGCCACCTCCTGGCACGAGCACTCTCTGGCCCAACTGGGATTGAATGGCTGTCTCTGCTCCAGGACAAACCCACAGAACCCAGCACAGCCGAGACACATTAGGGGAACAATATTCTCTATTTCCCCAGGAGGTGTTAACAGGTACACAGTAAATGTTACATGTTCCAGATTCCTCTTTCTTTTTGTTTCATTCTGAAGATATTCAAGTTCTTCAAAGCTTCATTTACATTACTGAATTGCAGATTCAAGTTATCTTACGGGATTCAGCGAGTTATCCACAGCCTGATACATGCCTACCTATCCCAAAATGAGATGTGCATTAAATCATGCCCTTTGCAAGACATATTTTATACTTCCACGTAATTTGTACAACTTATTATCAGCCTTACTGTCAGAGACAACACAAAAACTGTTCAACTGAGAAAATAATTCATTTTCCCTTGATTCTGAGAGGGAGGAATACAAGAAGAATATGAAAAAGGTGATAAGCATGTGTTACTGATTTTAAATATTCACGAAATTTATTCAAGGACTTTGAAATGTCATGGACATCAGGCTGTGAAATTATTATTTTGATACTATATACAGTAAAATATAAAGGTGCATTAGTGCCATGCTGTATGACATTTCCCAAGCAATTGCTTCCCCATTTTCTTTGTCAATTGGGTAATTTTTTTTTACAGATTTTGTTTCTTTTGTGTATTTTTAAATGAGAAAGCTATGAGCTCTATTTCTGCAAGTCCATAATGTTCAAAAATACTAAACATTTTGATTAAATACATGCTTTCCTAAATGTAAAGCATTCTTAGAGTATAGCTTTTTAATGTATTTTCTAAATCGTGTCCAAAAGTTTACGGTCACTAATATAAAGAAGAAAATACAGGTAGAAGGTAATTTTTGAACACATACTGGACAATACCGAAAAATACTTCCACTCATTACAGTGACTGTGTTGCAGAATATGTAAAAAAGAATGAACAGGTTGAAAAAATAACAGAATGTTCAGATTTCGCTTGTAAAGTAAGGTGGAGGAGGGGCACAGGGAGACTCTGAATCAACCATTCTTTAAATGGACATGGCACAGCAGAAATACTAACAGCGCTACATCTCCATGCCCCAGTGAAGACCACCTAATGTCCATCCCCTCAGCAATGCACCCCTTGGCCCAGGGGCTGTCCTGGGAGGCTGTGGGGCCCCAGGGGGCAACACCCACCATGGTACCCAGCCCTGCACTGCCACTGACATCCCCCACTCAGGGCCCAGCCCACGCAGCCCACTGTCCCCTTAGGTGACATTTAGAGGGGACCATGGATGGATTTGAGCTTCTTGGTCCCTGTTACATCTCTGTTTTTCAATCTGCAGCTTCTGGCTCCCCGGCTGATATGATTTTTCAGTCCCATGATTTTCACAGAATCACAGAATGGGTCAGGTTAGAAGGGATCATGATGGGTCATTTGGTTCAGCCTCCCTGCTCAAGCAAAGTCATCCCAGAGCACATGGCACAGGATTGTGTCCAGTCAGTTCTGTAATATCTCCAGTGAGGGAAGCTCCACACCCTCTCTGCACAATCTGTTCACTGCACAATGAAGGAATTCTTCCTCATTCAGGTGGAATTTCCTGGCCATCAGTTCCTGCCCATTCCTCCTGTCTCATTGCTGGAACCATGGAGCAGAGCCTGGTCCATGCCCTGCCCCTCCCTGCAGACACTGACAGGGATGAGGGCCCCTTTCTGCCCTCTCTTCTGGAGGCTGGAGAGGCCCAGCTCCCTCAGCCTGTCCTCAGTGAGATGCTCCAGTCCCTCCCATCACCTTTGTCACCCTCCACTGGACCCACTCCATGTCTCTCCTGTCCTGAGGAGCCTTGAACTGGACACAGCATTCCAGAGTTGTCCTTAATGGAGGCACAGGATCACCTCCCTCTGCCTGCTGGCAGTGCCCTTCCTAAGGCACCCCAGGACCCCACTGGCCCTCTTGGCCACCAAGGGCACTGCTGGGCAGCTTGTTACCCCCCAGACCATCAGGTCCTTCTCCCCAGAGCTACTTTCCAGTAGCCAACCCTGGTGCATGGGGTTGTTCTTCCCCACTTGCAGAACCCCACAGCATTTGCCTTCAGTGAGTTCCAGCCAGCTCTTCTCTGCCTGTTTTTTCCAACCCACCAAGGTCCTTCTGAAGAGCTTCCCAGCTCTGGTGTATCAGCCACTCCTCCCAGCTTTGTGTTCTTGTGTCATGCTTGAGCTCGTGTAAGGCCTTTCCTCACCACCTTGCGCTCCTATTTGTGGGTTTAATTAAGTAATAAAGACAAAAAAATCTTAGACTATGATAAGCTATTTACCAATAGAATATGAGAGCTTTTATTGTGCAGTTATGTAATTTATTATGGAAGTGATTAATATATTCAATATGCATTTCCTCCTAATGAGTGCTTTGTAATTGATTCATAACACTATCACAGTGTTTTCCTGCAAAATGTACGAGAAACAGTAGGGAAATTGACTATTGCAACTGAGCTCTGTAACATGTAATCAGTTAGAACTGCTTTGCCTTCCACTTAGGCAATAAGCAAACACTATATTGTGTAATAAGTCATGCCTGCTGTGTTGCTAGGCACTATACTAATGACTATGCTTAACATACGTGTAAATTATTACACCCTTACTCAGATCCTGCAGTGCCTCATTGCAATTTCTCATTTTTAAGTACAAGTGGAGAAAGTACAAATTAAAGGAATTTTTTTAGACAAAAACATGGCCTTTGGTTAAAAAAACCCTGAAACAGCAAAAAAAAAAAAAAAAAAAAAAAAACAAAAAAACCAACCCAAACCTAAAGTGCTACCAGTTTTTATAATTTATGTAAAACACATAGAATTCAATAGAATAATAATTCAAGTACCTACTGTCAGGATTTAATAACAGCTGTCAGGTTGGGACTCCAGTGTCCTAGACACAACTAATGCATACAAGCACATACAGTCCCTACCACAACATATTAGGAAGAATGTCTACATGGAAAAGGTGCTCAGAGACATTGGAACAGGTGCCCAGGGAAGTGGTGGAATCAGTGTTCAAATGTGGCTCTTGGGTTTACTGTCACACTTGGTGGTGGTCGGGTTAATGGTTGGACTGAATTTAGATTTTATAATTCTACATTGTCAGTAAAGACATAATCCTAAAACCAAGCAAAATTAACGGCCTGGGATAATGTACCCTTAAGGGGAAGGGAGCACCCAAGATTTATAAAATGTTGTGGTTAAAAGAATAAAAAAAAGTCAAAGGATCCACAAAAACTCACCAAGTTTTAGTAGTAAATGACACACTTGGCATGGAAATTGGTATGTTAGTCCCTCACCTACTATATAAGGGAATGGCAGGGGGTTTTGGATAAAGGGGTAAGATGAAAAGAGAAAGAAAGTAAAGAAAAAAAAGAAAGGAAGAAAGAGAGAAAATTACATCACCAGTCCTCGTGCCAACATCGGTACAATGTCCAGGACCCCAGGGTGCACAGCCAGACTTGGTGGGGCTCTTTATATATAGGTCTTCCCTGCCCTGAAGAGAAGTTTCTTGCTTTCTATGTCAATCAGTTGACATGTCCATTCTTCCAGACTTTTCTGGAAATGGGTCAGAGTATTTGGGTGCCTTGGGTGGTCCTGATCAGCCGATAGCCTCTGCCCACTTCTCAGCCTCCTTCCTTCTCTTGTGCTGCACTGTGTTGTGCTCATCTCCAGGAACTAGAACAAGGATGTCTGTCCCTGAAAAGTGCTACCCTACCTCCACATGACCCCCTTCTCCAGGAGCATCTCGCTCTTCCCCATGCATGGGGCGTGTTATCACCAACAATTCTTGTCTGTTGCTCCCAACAGTCCTTGGTTGGCTCCATGGCCATCCAGCTATGAGTGTTTGAGACATGCACATTAATCCCTTATCTTTTGGGATTCCACACCCCCACGCTTCCAGTGAACACAGGAGCAAGTATAAGGAAGCATATCAGTTGTTCAGCTGGAGCCATTGTTGTTTCACTTGCCCAGATTTTGCTGAAAGAAAACTTAGAGAGGTGGGAAACATCAGTAGAAGTCTGCCCAATGCTTTTTGACTATATGAGAGCCTGTTCCACCCCTCAGTATTCATTAATACTGCAGCTTGTCACCAAAAGCATTCCCTCTGTCTTGAACTTTTATCTCCTCCACGGTCTAATTAATAAAGCTCAGGCTGGAGTTTATTACTGTCTATAACTGTCTGGAGCAGTGAGACAGCTGTAGAGAGAGTTACTACAGAGGGAAGAAGCAGGGAAGATTTCACCATATCTTTTGAACAAAACAAACCCAAATCACTCCCCCACTCCTCCCCTGCCACACTCAATCTGTTCAGGCACTCAAAACAGGAACGGTCACATCAAAAAGTCTACCTTGTCACTTCTATTAACTGGAGCTGTGATGCCAAATAAAGCTGCGTTAAGCACAATGAAAACGAGGCCTGAGAGGTTTGGTGCTTGGGATATCAATGTGTGAATGCAAGACAGTCAGAAAAAAATCTGTACTGAAATGAGAGGGAGCATCATGCATAATGCATCTGTTACCCTTCCGTTACAGCAGATGAAAATTGCTTAAAAAAGGCAAAGCTTCTTCTTACATAACAGGCAAACCACTGGTTTCCAGGAGCTTTCTTAGACTGATTATTGAAATGTACAGGGTGCTATTGATAGAGCGCAAAAAACCATGAAGACAATCCCTTTTTTTGAATATTAATGTCAAGCTAGAATTCAATTCAGTTAAACACATGTTCATGTATGGCCATTGTCATGCTGCCATATGGAACCCTTTGAGAAACAGGAAAGAATGCAAGAGCAATAAAGCAAATTACTCCTACAAAGGAACAACAATAGAACAGTACACCTACTTTCGCAGGAAGCATCAAACAATGCAAGTGTTGTTTTCTATGATTTTGACTCTCAAACATGTTATTTATTTCACCTCACCAATACCTGTGTTGCACTATATGAGATAAACCAAAATAGCTTAAAAAAAAATCACCAAAAATCAAAAAAATACAAACTAAAAAAAACAACCAAACAAACAAAAAAATTGAAATTGTTCTTAAAAACCTGAAGAAAGTTCAAATAAAGTTAAGAAATAACTTCAACCAAATACTTATCCACAAGAGATAATGAAATATGGAGTTGGTCAGTGGATATCAAATACAGTGGATAAGGATTATTAAGAAATTTTTGGTCAGAGTTCAATAGCTTATTTCTGACAATAGAGAAACATTTTTTCTCTGAAAACAGAAAACCATATTTGTCTTTACTGGAAGAGATAAAGGAATTATCTTTTCGTCAAACATGCAGTAAAACACCAGGAATAGAATATTCTCCAGAACACAGAGCTGCTGCAATAAGAAAAAATTAGACTCTGAGGAAAAGAAAACCACCACAAAAATAAAATTTAAAAAGGAAAAAAGAAAAAAAAAGAGGGGAATACTTATTATGAATCAACACACAGAAGAACAGAAGAGCTATTCAGAAGATGGAAAGCACATGAATATAATCCGGCCATGATCAACAGATTTCCTTTGGTGCAAGACCTCTAGGGAAGAGCAAAAAAAGCAGAAATTGGCTGATGAAATAAAGACATCTTCAGCAGGAGGCCTATATAAAACATAAACCAGCTTTCATAATACTGAAAACTAAGTATGACTAATGACAGCCATGAAAGATTTCCTCTGTGTGCCTTCTGATGTTCCGATCATGAAGTTTGTTTCCTACTTTGTAGTAAACAATCTGATTTTGGCTAGAGAGAGATGCTTCTAAATGCAAGTCCTGTGGGCATTTATCAAAACCACCTCTTAAAACTAAGACAGGCATCATAAACCACCCTTAAGTTTCCAGCTCAGATATGTGCTCAAAATGTGTGCATTGAGTCAAACCACTTCCTACTCCCATCAAGTCTTTTTAAGCTACAGACCTTTATTTTGCATGGTAGAATATATCCTTTATTTTAATGGACTTCATCAGGAGTTAAGGGTTCCCCACAGCTTTAAAGATGAAGTGCCCATCACAGAGGAAGTGCCAAACACATCCTTGCCTGCACAGCTCCATCGGGTTGCACAGCAGTGCCAAGCAGCCGCACCAACTCCCCCATCTCCTCATGCTTCACACCTTGCAAGAGCCTCACTGCCCACTCTCAAGAGCACTTCAGCATGTTTTTCTGGGAGTGTTTTTGTCACACAGCATGGACAAGCAGCAGGAGAATCTTAATACATCCTCAGCCATTAGGATCATCTAACACACACATGCAACAAAAAAAGAAAGGAAGGAACAATAGTGGGATATTGCTGACTCCTCTCTGCTACAAATTTTTCTTGAAAAATAACAGATTTGTGTCCTTCTGTTGTGCTTGGTGTTGTCATCCCACCAATCTCTTGCTATTTCTAAAAGTGTATATATATTTGTCCTAATAGCTTGGAAAAAAGAGTAATTCTGATAAAGACTTTCTACACAGGCAAGCTGTGTTTGTTTCGGTTTTGGTTTTTGTTAGGTTTTTTTAAAAATTTTTTTTGTGTGTGTGTGTTTAGACAAACCACTTTGAAAACATGCCCTTTGCATAGTAGACATTTTTTGTCTCTGGAACCACAAAATTGGACATCAACTTGTCAAATAGTATAAAATAAACTATTTCAAGTTCACCAGCTCACAGAACAGGGAACCTACTAGAACATTATTTTCCAAGCACTTTGGAAGAATTCTACAAAACCAAATATTTCTTGCCACTGAGTTTGCAGAAGGTAGAAGAGAGGCTCTAGTCTTCAAGTTGAAAACATTAGGTAAAGAAAGTTAAGGTTTTCTTAGGAATAAATAATAAACTTTACTCAAATATTGTAAGTGCAATATCCTCAGAATATATTTTTGAATCAACCCCAGCACTGTAATTTTAGCTGGCTAGAGTAATTAAAGTTAAATAGAAAGCCCACAATAAATGAAATTTTTCCTATCTTGAATTTAAAAGGTAAAATATTCAATATGTTTGTCAAAACAATTTAAAACTTTTCTCACTTTTCTGTATGAGGAAGCATGATGTCACTCTACACAGAAAAGAAAAGCCTACAAAACAACACCTAAAGCTTCTGATTCTGGGAAAGTATTGGAAAACTGGAAACTTATATTTTGCATCCCACTGAAAATTGGGAGGAAAATTAAAAGAAAGAGAAAAACATGTAACATCACATAACCAGCACTCTTTTTGCTACAACAGAAATTTCTGTTATTTTCATTAACAGAGGCCAGTATCTTTCTATCTGGTTAGGAGAAAAAAAATTTAAAAAATTAATTTTCCCTAATAATTTTGTAGAACCTTTCAGCCAAAACTGGTTACAAATTACAACTCCAACTAAAAAGTCAGGAGACATTAAAGTTCTCTAAGCATATTTTTTATGGACAATGAAATTTGACCAAAAAAAAGCTACAGTTTGAAATAGAATTACATTTTTTCTCTCCCCTACCCCATCTTGACAGCTCTAATCCAGGTCTATAAAGCTTTAGAAGTAGTTCTCTTGAATATTGGGACTTTGTAACAATTCTCTTTTTTTTAAGTTCACTTGGAAGATTCTTTTATTACCTTACTGAGTAACAATCTTGAATGCAATATCTGAATCTAGCAAGTAGCAAAGGCAAAATATTCTAGAACTTTAAAACTCTCTAAACAAACAAACAAAAAAATCATCCCTGGTCATTCTTCAGATCTTTCCAATCCTTTGTCTAATTTACTCTGGAATTTTATGCCAAAACTTTTTACCATCTCAAATTCCAACACTGTTGCTGAAATCCTTTGTTCAGCATCTTAGCATCATGAGCTAGCAAAATTAATTATGTAACACATCAAAAAAGAAAAATAGCAATCATTATAAATATAGGTATTAGAGTATCCATATTTTTCATCAATGAATGCTAAAATTCAAGAGACAAAGTAAACAAAAAAGAAATTGGCAACAGTTACAGCCCAGCATTTAAAAAATAAACCTCCAGGGGAGTGTGATAACTCCAGTGTGGTTTACGAAATATTATTTCTTCAGTTGTCTGAAAATAAGCTAAGTCAGAAATAGCAGCTCATGAGTAGAAATTAGATATGAAGATTGAAATAGCAACAGGTGCTGCAAAACAAAACCTTTTATTTTTTCTGGTAACAGACTGTTTCAGACACCAGCCCCCTGCCCAAGTGTGGTGGCACTTCCCAGCTGGATTTCCAAAGGGAATTGGCTGCCCCAGGACCAACTGGGGGCCACGTAAGCCTGCACTTAAACTACCTTGGGACAGAGGCTGGACAAGGCAAATGTGGGACTCCCATTCCTCATACACAACAATATTTCCTCACACGTGAAAAGGAGGGGTGGGGTTCTCCAATTTTGATCAGTAAATCATATCAAGGTGCAGGTGGAAGGTGCAGCACCAAGATGTGCAGGAACAAACCCCCAGTGCTGTTCATGAGTTCCAGCACAGAGATGCTGCCCATCCTAAATAATGTTTATGACTACCTGTAGAAGATATAGGATGCAAATGAAAATGAGAGCAAGGTGAAAACATACAAATCATTATTACTAATGATGATCATTGGTCTAAACCCATCTCCAAAATATTTTCTGTAAGAATCATGATAAAGTTTCTTGGGGGAGCCAAAGAGAATGATGGGGTGATCAGTTAGGGTCACGTTTTAAGGGTGCTCCCTTTCAGGAGAGGGGTAAATACAGGCTTCTGGCACTTGGCTGTGCCCAGAAAGATGCTGACAGATGCAAATGGGGTGACATAAGGTTCAAGGTAGATCAAAGAGACCTCTCAGAAAATGCATTGCCCAGTTTAGGTAAAAAAGGGAAGTAATTCAGTTATCAGAAACACAGACGCACTCAGTGACAAGATGGAAAAACACCCAATGACAAGTGAGAAATTGTAAAACTTGGGTTTGCTTGACATTGTTTGGGGAGGGTGCTGGTGGTTATTTTGGTTTTGTTTGCTTGCAGGTTTTTTCGTTTAGTTTTGCTTGTTTGCTTTTATGATTTTTTTTGGGGTGTGCAATTTTTTTTCATTAACACATTGCTAAATATTTACTTTGAGATGCCCTTTGATGTAAAGATGAATATACATGAGAATGTGAGAACACAATCACAGGAAGACAGATAATTAGCAAATAGCAGTAGAGAAAAATCTAAAAAACAGCGTAAAATGTAGGTGAGTGAAAAGCAGGTTTTATAAAAGAACAATAGGTTTCATCTTTGCAAAAGCCCTGATCCTCAAAATGTCTTCTCAGGACTATGTGCTTGCAAATATTCAGAGCTTTCTACTTGGTATATGTTTTTCCCCAAACTGTAACCAATGAGCTTTAAAAGCAATGATAATCTTTCTGTATGTCATCTTATTCCTACTGACAGGTGAGAACAGCAACCTGAAACGTTTCCTAACATGTGTCTAATGTTGAGAACAACAGCAAAGTCAGACCCTAAAAGCCAACTGAAAGAATGAAGAACAAAGTCCTTAAGATTTTAGGAGAGACATGAAAATTAAAGGAGTAAAAATGATCATCCCCATTTTGTATATCTCTTTCAATTTTTATGGGTTGTATTAAATCATCACCAGTATTCAAAATATTACAGTTAACAGATTTCTCTGTTCTTCTGCCATACCCAATTACTAAACAAAAAACTACTGCTATAAAATGCAGTCTGTGCTGAAGACTACCACATCCCTATGGCATCAAAAGAAATTTCCCTTCCCTCTCTGACAGCTGCTGCTAAGTTAAATCTGTGCTCCTGTGGATCCTGAGATACATACCATAATATCAAAGTCAACATTTTTCCTTATGAAGTCAGCAGCTGGAAAATCAATTTATCAATCAACTATTAAGCCCCTATTACTTTACATATGTATTTTCAGTAGATATTTAAGAGGTGAGGCAAAAAAAAAATATTCCCCTGGACAGTTTATACTTCAAAGTGCATTTCGCATTATAAGGAATATATAATCTGCTTACAGTTTTTAGAGTCAGAAACCTTCAAATCACTTCATGGAGATTTTTCACTCTCCTTTACTCACTTTTTAGGCCATCACAAGTATGATGACATGAAAGCTACCAAGCACTGCTGTCCTGAGCCAGCTGAATTCCCAGTCAACTGCAATACCAGCAATTAATTCCAGTGACATGAACTAAAGTGATTTTAATTGTCACATTGAAAGTGAATACAGGAGTAAATGCCTGTGAAGCACATAGAACAAGCTGCTGGAGACTTCAATCAATGTTAATATGTTCTGTTAGAGTCACAGAGGGAGAGTAATAAAGACAGTGCAGCACACAAAAGGTGCAGAAGACTAAATTAAAAGCACAAACTTGAGCTCAAGACAAATCTGATCAAGGTTACAAACACTGCATGAGACCTGGAGACCAACAAGTAAGAAAAAATATCAGAGATGTGACAAACATGAAAAAGGAAAACACCTTTTTAGGTGTAAGATGTAGCTGTGGTACATCTTCTTCTAATATACTTAATCAACTTGTTTCATGAAATTCATGGTGATTAAATGCATTCTCAGCACGGTCCCATTCTACCTATCTGCTGATTTGCACTACACTTCTTATTACAAATATGAAACCTGTAAAAATCACATCCACCCCAATATTATCCAAATGGCTACTCCCTTCACTGTTCTGAGGAACTGCTAAGGAGAAATGCCCAAAGCAGTATCACATATATTTCTAATACATCTGAGAGAGACATATTAGAAAGAGCCTTTCTAATACATCTGACACTTTGGTAGTTCAACGTGATAATTAACAATAATTACCTCGCAAGCAAATCTCATACTCCTCCCATCTCTCTGGGTGACAGAAAAAGACTCTCCTGTCAGCAGTGGTTTCTGTCCAAGAACCCATCCACATTATTTGCCAGATTTCACCTGAGGACATTTTCATAGAGATTAAATTATTGGTTTTTAAAGCAGAATCTTCAGGGACCAGGATCTGTCAACACTATGTGCAACTGCAGAGTAACATTAAGTCTGGAAGGCTTAATGCAATCACAATACATCCTTCATTAAAAAAGTCAGTCTGGAAAACTCAGATGAATTAATGTTGAGGAGGCAGCTAGAGGGTTTAACTGTAAGGAATGCATAGCACTAACCTGTGTATTTTTTTTAACACAGAAGGTCAGTGTTTCATGGTTTTTAGATTTTAGTCAAAAACTCTCCTAGGAAAAAAAATCTTCAATTATGAACTGAAACTCCTCAAAAAAAATCCTGGTTTTTGGAGATCACTCACCCACATTAATGTATGCAAAGAATCAGACTGTAGCTTCCATTTATGTCACAGCCAGTAGTAGAGTCAATATTCAAAATAAGCAAAAAAAAATTCAAAACTCCCTGAATTTTGTCATCATCATTCATCAGATCACTGCTCATACTCTGAGAAGTGCTGTAGGCAGGTGGTTACTCCTCAAATGCTTTAAGCACAATGAAAGGACCCTGGGATTGGCTCAGCTAGTCAGTGAGGTGCTAAAACTTCCAAGGTTGTGGGTTCAATCCCCAAATGGGCCATCTGCTGAAGAGCTGGTCTTGATGATCCTTCTGGGTCCCTTCCAACTCAGACTATTCTGTGATTCTGTGGGAATAATTGGTTCTTGACAAACTGGCAAAGTGGTGATGTCCCACACAGATGGCAAGGGAATTCTCGTAAAAAAAAATAGAAATAAAACTAAAAACACTGGCACAGGTACTCAACTGCATCCATATATTACACCCAGTTATTACCCACCAGAGAGGGAAAATAAGCTAAGTGACACAAGCACTTACTGCATTCCCAGTCAGCAGTCCCTCTGCTCTGTGATTAATAACTTGGGTATTTATCATGGTTATCCCTTTGTTCTGCCCATCCTTACATTACCAAGTTCATAAAATAGGTCCTAGAATGCTGGCTGGGAGCATTTTAATTTTGCTTACGAGTCCCCTGCAGAAGCAGCCCTGCCCTGCTGCAGCCTGCTCCTGGCAGGAAGGCCCAGGACTGATGAAGGGGCAGCCCAGAGCAGCAGGTCCTGCTCCTCAGGCCAATCTCATGGGGGTCCCACCTGGGTTTAATGGGCAACCCAAGAGCAACTTCTGCCATATTTCATTTTTACTGACTTCAGTGAATTTTCAAAAAGGACCAAATCTAGACTTAGTCTCCAGCTGCAGCTTAAGACTCCAGTACTAAAATGGAAAAGATTACCAACAGCCCCCCTGCCCCACCTGTCAAAAAATGACACCACAAACTTGAGATTTTATGGCAGATCAAACCCACAGATCTTCAGTTTGTACCCAGCTTGCACAACTGATATGCACTGAAATATGTATTCCTCAAAATCTCTCTAAAAACAGCCAATCTCAAATCATAAGGAGGGGAGAGAGCAGCAAGGGGGCAGTATATAGGGAGAAGAGCACAGCCGTGCTGCATGGATTAAATTCAAGTTTATGGGATTCCTTGAATTATATGAAGCAGCTGGAAAAACTAAGTGACCTGCAGCACCACCCACTCAAACATCCTCTCCTTGCCTTGGGGGTTTCCATCAGGCTGCACAGCCTACAACATATTCTAAATAAATACTAGGACACTTTGATGAAAGGAAAATAAATTTCACTGGAACATAGTAGAGTTGGAAGCATGGCTACTCACAAGATTGCACACTGGACAAGGTCTTACAAAATAAGTCACGAATAATAACATGGGGAAAGAAATAGACGACCTAGCATTTAGCTTTGAATTTTTTACTTTCAGTAATTCATCCACTTCTCTTACTACCTCTTTAGTTAAATATAATCTGTTCAGTGCTCTGAAAGTGTTTTACAAAGTTCTTTTGCAACATTATTATTATTATAAACACAGGAAAGAAGGAAGGGAAATGACAGGGCAGTCAGGACAGATTACTTGTGTAGATAGACTTGAAATTTAGCAAAAATAAACTTAATAAATTACAAACAGCTCAGAAATAAGCAGAACCAAGGAGCTGGGAAGCTTTGCCCTGCTATTGGAAATCTCTGTGGGCAGGGGTCCAGTTTGGGGACTGCTGGCACTGGTGGCTGCAGAGGGGTCACTTCAGCACAGCCTTTGGCCATGAGAGAAGTGCACAACAGCAAGGGACACCTTCCCCAAGCCCTGCTCCTCTGCTTCTGCCATGAGGGACCAGGGCAGGAGCTGCAAAAGCAATGAGTCACTTACACCAGGCACACAAAGCACATCACGTGCTGCTGCATAAGGCAGGGATGTGAGTAGAGATGAGAATGCAGTTATTTCAGGCTACCTCCCACCTGGATTGTTTTAGAAGCAGCAGCTCAGAGGCTGAAAAAGAAATACAATACGATACAATTTGTGCCTCATACTTTAAAGGAGAACAGCTAGAAAAGTACACACAGAGAAAAAAAATGCAATTAATTAATTATTACAAGTTAAATTATATTAATTTCTATTATGCCCAGCATCTTAATTTTTTATTAACATTTGAGGGGATGTGGAGTGTGATTGGGAATTTTTTGTTTGCTTCTTCTTCTTCCTTGAAAATTCTTCTCTTTCCATATCCCTACTGAAAAAAAAAGCTACTACTTTTTACCAATATGCAAAATGCTCTTTATTTTGAAGACTTGCAGTGTTGTGTTTACAGTTGGATCTGATGATCTTAACTGGTTTTCTGATTTTTTTTTACTGAATTATGACCAGAGGACCCTCAAACAACATTTTTTTCTCTTAAAACATGAACCCTCTTTTTCATTAAAAAAGTCAAGATTTATTTAATGTAAATCAATACACAGATAATTAGTAGTACCAATGTTTTTCTCCTGCAATATATTCAATTAGTCTTAATACCCAATGCACCTTTCCCTCCCAAAGTGGGTTTATTTAAACTCACATGATCACTTCAACTCCTCCACCACCTGAGAGAGCACATTCTTAGATAACCCTGATACCTATGACTATGAATGATTCAGAGTTCCCTTTTTCTTTCTGAAAAAACATTAATCACCCTCATTTCGGGGGGGGGGGGGGAGAGTTTTCTTTAAACTTCAATAAATCCTACATTGAGAAAATTTATCTCTTGCTCTTATCATTAAATAAACAATTTATATTTTCATAACATTTCTACACCCAAATAGCCTTATTCACCAAAAGATTGCTTGGACTCTTCACATTTTAAAGTATTTTTGGGGTGGAAACCAATTCAAGCCCCTCCTGCACATGAGATGTTGCAGAGTGTGCAGCAAGAACCACCAGAGAAGCACACGGTGCTTGCAAGACACATCGTTGGTCCTCAGGAGGTTTCCTTTCCTGTAGGAGGCTGCAGAGGGCAGCTCCTGTGAATCTCTGGGCTCAGGGACACTTTTGCTGCTCTAGGCAGATCTCTGCACCCCTCTGGGGAGGGCACAGAGAAGGGAGCACCTGGCCAAGAGCCAGCAGGGAGATGGATGGATGGATGGATGGATGGATGGATGGATGGATGGATGGATGGATGGATGGATGGATGGATGGATGGATGGATGGAGAAAGCTGAAGGCCATGGCTTGGTACTGAGGGATGACAGGTGAGGAAACAGAAGGCTGGAGACATGAAGTTAGGTTTCCAGAAGATGCAGCAGAAAAACTTTTAATTTTGACCCTTTAGTAATTTTGGGCACACTCTGTAAAACTTTCTCATCATTTAAAATGGCCCTGCTCCCTTTCAGTAATTTAGGCTGTTAATGAGTGTGAAGGAAGATGACTCAAAAGACAATACATATGTTTCATGACACCAACAGGCGAAGCGGCTTTGTAATGGGAACACTGACATAGTAATTTTTGATATTTTATTTGTGTTACAGATAACAAAGTCGATATTTTTCCATGAAATAGGTAATGCAGGGTTGTCTTTAACTGGGGACTTTTTAGTCTAATTTTAGACACATATACAGATTAAAGTTACCTTCTCAGAACATAAGGCCACATAAAAGTCCTCTGGTGAATGAAATAAAGTGCACCAGTTTGAATGCAAATTTTTGATCTAATCACCTCCACCCAACCTTATACATGTGCTACTATTAAAAGGAAAATCTAGCTGAAAACTAGAATTCAGCCCAGAGAAACTGTATCAGCAGAAACACAATTCTGGAGAACAAAAATTTACAGCTTAAGTCAATGACCTTTCTAGAATGTATCAAGAAACCAACATAAAGAAAGCAGGAATAGATTTTCTATTATTCTTGGTAGTTTAAGTCTTTAAATCAATTCTTCACTTAGTCTGGTATTTCTCCTCCAAAACACTACACAAAGAAAATTAACCATTATAAATAATAGACTAATTAATTGACTTTAAAAAAAAAGTCAGTCCCTGTAGATTATCTGGCAGATAAGTATCAAGAGAAATACGTTATTTAGGACAATTAGTGAAAGGTTCAAAAGTTCATTCTTGCTTTGAAACAGCATTTAGTGCTCTCCAAACCATTTCCATCAAAACTGGATGGTTTATAAATCCATTTCTTACTGATTTCCCATAAGGACACTAACACTGCACTGTTGTGTTGTTGGGTCCCCAGGATGAGGGGAGAGATGAGAATTTGACTCCAAGTTCTCAGAAGGCTGATTTATTATTTTATGATATAATATTAAAATAAATTATATACAAAAACTATACTAAAGAAAGAGAAAGGATACATCAGAAGGCTAGACAAGAATTATAATAAAAACTCATGACCAACCAGAGTCCTGACACAGCTGGACTGGGATTGGTCATTAATTAAAAACAGTCCACATGGAACCAATCAAAGATGCCCCTGTTGGTAAGCAACCTCCAGACCTCATTCCAAGCAATCAGACAATTATTGTTTACATTTCTTTTCTGAGGCTTCTCAGGAGAAAAATCCTAGCAAAGAGATTTTTCAGAAAATATCATGGTGTCACCTCAGCTTGGAAGGGGTTAAAGTGAGCATATTCCACCTCCACCATGGCTCATCTGCATACTGGGAGGAGGGAAAACACCCCCCAAGCACCTTCCAGCTCCTGTCTGTCATAGCCTTGGTGCCCCTAAAGGAAACCATGGTGTTTGAAGAATCTCGAGGCTTCTCAGGACCCAGAGTGCCCCTGGCACTCATCTGCTGCCCGTCTTCTCTGCTGTCCAGGACATCACAGCTAGAATGAGAAACCATGGTACTCTGATCCCTCATTTCCACAGGATCCAGAAAGAAGTAGGTGAGGAAAATGGGAGAGTAAATAGAAAATATGGCTAAAAAATAACCTGACCACAGTACAGGCTGGATGCTATTTTAGCCAATCCTTTCTGTCCCTGCATGAGCAACCTTTCCCCAGCAATGGATTCCAGCACCTGCTAGTTTCAGCAATAAAGGTAGTGAAAAATGATACCATTCTGTTTGAGCAGGAGACCAGATACCTGTCCAGGTTTTCAGATAGGAATATTCATACATGCACATCTGTTATTACATAGGGTTGTATTCAATAGTCAATTAGAAAATACAACAGCAGGATCAAGGCTATGATGATAATTCTGATTTTAAGAGTTCCATGAGCACATGAGGTGAAAGGTGTAGAAGTGCTTTTTCAAAAAAAGCCAAGAAAACTGATGCTATGTAAAATACCACAGACATTCAAGGACATTTGATACTTCAGAGGTCTGACCATTAGCTTCCGTTTGAAAGTGAATGCTTTGAGAGTAATCACTTAGCAGGCATTTGTAAATCCCACCAGGTATCTTCCCAAGTTCCTTGGAAAATTTTGGCCAAGTGTGCTTATGGATCAGGAACTTTTGATTGAGCACAATATTTCTGGCACCTTAAAGAGGCACTTCACTGCTGAGTGGAATTTACAACAGCATCTAGACTCTACTGCTCATTGATTTCTTTGACTGCCTCTACATAGCTTTAAAGTCTCTGTGGTATTGTTTTCCTTTTGATGCCCATGGATGTAAAATCGGGATCTTTAGAGATAATCCATCTGGACTAAAGTAACAATTTTGTATTTTATAATTTATATGTATCAAAGTAGGTTGAACATACACAGATATACCATTACGCTTCTTTTCACATTTAGCACTGGTTATTCAAGAAATACACAAGTTACATGAATAAAAGAACAGCAGAAATAACCCTCTGCTGAAGAGCTTACAAGCATGAATTCTGCATAGAAAACAACACACAAAATTTTCAGTGTTAGCCAATCTCACAGTCATGACATTAAAATACTAAGTTGCATTCAGACATGACACTGTAGGGGAGTAAAAATATAACAATAAACACTTCTGGGGAGAAGAGGCAAGAATGAGAGCATTCGTCAACACCCCTCTTGACAGCACAAAATGGGAGCAAGTTGCTACCATGTCTGACCTTCCCATGGTTTGGTCCACAAAGCACAGAACACTTGGACAAAGTGACCTTGACTCAACTGGACAAAATTGGATAGGGCATCTTCCAATGCTCTCTGTTCTAATTAGCTGTGTGCAGTGCAGCCTACAGCCCTTGGCATGGTGCCCCATGGCACAGACAGAAGGGACCTCAGCCCCCAAGGTCTCGACCCACAGATCTGCTTCTGCTGGGCTGCCCCTTGTGCTCAGGTAGGCACTGCCTCACATCATCTGTCATGGCAAGGGAAGAAGATAGTCTGCACATTTTAATGGGAAATCTATTGTTAAAATCCCTTAAGCCTTATAAGCAATCTGTAAGAAGCTTTTAGAAAGAAAAATAATTGTTTTCTCCATACCTCCCCAAAGAAAGTGTTGGCTTCAGCAGTCCATTAACAGAAGAGACTGCAGGTGCCTTTCCTGTTAAAATTAAAAAGCTTTATGCTTACTCCTAATTCTATTATTTTTCATCGTAAACATTATCTCTCTAATCCTGAATTGTTCTATCTCTCAGTATCCTAATAGCAGCTCACATTTTCTCTGCTACACATTTTTTCCTCAAGGTCCAGGATTTTCTTATCTGCTGATTATAACTGTTTAACCAATTTAACTACTTTTCATAGTAGCAGCACATCAATAAACGGAAGAATATTGTTTTTTGGGCTCCTACTGAGAAGATAAAACCCAGCAGTCTCCCAATACAATAAAGATAAAACACACAGTATCACTCAGGCCAGAATGCTGCAGAAGAAATTTGTATTTCATGCCTTTCACAAACTCTGAGAAGTTGCTGCCCAGGGTCGCACACGCAGGAGCTGTCGCTGTTAGCAAGGGCACAGCTGGAAAGCCACACATCATCAGGAGGCAGTGACTGCTAGGAAGTCTGCATTCAGTGTGGAAAACCTTGAACATCAAGGACTCCTGCAATCTGCCCAACAGATTATGGCCATGGTCATCCAGATTACAGGCAAGTGTGATCAGGGAAGTCACAAAGAGGATTAGTACTTTAACCATAATGGCGAGATGACAGAGCTTGGAATGGAGGTCTAAATATAGGCAGGGAAGAAAAAAAAATCTACTTAGTTATACAACCCATAGAATCACTTATGAAAAAGAGTGAAGGGCAGAAAAGCAAAGGTCCAGGAAGTTGTTGGGTGGGTAATGTTTATATTCAGCTCCCTTGAGAAGCTCAGGCAATTGTAATAGCAGCCAGGCATTTCAGAAACAGCCATCTGAATCCAAGGAAGCCTATAAACTTACAGTGAATTTACAGCAGACTCCTGGACTAAGATGATTTCTTTTAACCATGTCTATGGAACTCTACTCAGTCAGTTATTCTGAGAGACAACTGTAAATACATCGCTAAGAGGAACACTGCCATAAATCCTGCCTGGTGCCGTATATCCAGGCATCCACTACCCAACCCTCTGCCAGGTAAATATCAGTCATATCCTACACTTAGAAACAGCAGAAAGATGTGAGGAGAAGCTTTTTTCTGCCAGAATTTGTTCATTAGGAGGTCCATGATGTCAATCAATGAAGCAGCCTCACTGAGGGTGAAGTACAAGCTGGTATTTCCTAGAGGCTACCTTTCTCCACTGTAACCCAGAAATAAGGCTGGCAAAATAAACTCCTGGGTGAACAAAAGGGAAGAAGATGGATGTGAGACTCACCAAGACAATGGGAAAATCTAAACTCAAAACCAGAAGAAAAACCTGTTTTTCTGTATGTTCTGTAATTTAATGAGAAGTTACAGGGGTTGAAGCCTCATAGAAAAGTATTTATTATATACATACATCTTTGAAATAATATATATATATATATATAAATACAATCCTTTTATTTTCTTTATTTCATAGACAGCTCTCAAAACATGTAACGGGTTGGGTTTTTTCTTTTTGAACTTCAATTTACTGCCTTTCAGTTGTTATTGGCCATTAGATTGAGAACTTCAGAAATCAATACACTTTACCTAATATATCAGAAAGAGTGAAAGCATTTCATTCAAACAGAAAGAGGATTAAATAAAATAAAGCCTGCCTAATTAATAATAAATTTGTTTCAGGATTTTATATTTTTTTAATGTGGAAATCAAAGCTGCATAACGGAAATAATTTTCAAACACTCAAAATAATAATGAAAACAGCAAGTGGAGAAAATAAGAAATAATTTACTTAATATTATTGTTTATCAAGCTAATAACACTTATCTCTCTGGGGCACAATGAATACAAGTTAATGTTTATATAACTCACAGAAGCTGAAAGGTGCTATTTGAAGTAACAGGTATTAAAACATAGGTGTAGTTAATTCTTATTTTAATTTTCCATTTACATGGTAATTCTTTTTTATCACTGTTGCATCCAAATACTCTCACAAAAAGCTGAATTTGAAGCAAAAGGAAAATCCTTTTGTTCAAAAGATGACTGTTGGCTATGCTCAGTTTGAACTGCCATACTGCTAAACTGACCTATTCCACAAGAAGGTGCCAAATAAGAAGCCAAGACATTTCTTTCCTGCTTGTTTACATAGACTACAGCCATGCCCTGGAGGTGTTCACTCTTCACACTTTGGGTTTTCATTTTTTCTTCTGCATGTACATAAACTCCTGAGGAAGGGCTTGTGCCCTGAGGGGCTACGAAAAATGGCAGCCTTTTCAAAATAATCTGTAGCAGACTTTGGGGGGTGAGGGTATGAGGGAAGCCAGCAATTCCAGATGCAGGGAATGTTTATCCCAAAAAACACATGCTCCTTCCACTTTCTGAGACAGACCAGGGAAGTCTGCAGAAGTCCTTGTCTTCCAAAAACACATTTATCAAGTCTTACACAGAAGCTCTCCTGTCAGTACATCAGACACGCAGATACATTTGGGCAATGACTGAGCTGGCAATGTTTAATATCTTTGCATCTTATTTGTCATTTTTCAAACTACACCATCTTACTTGTGCTACTCCAGTGTCAATGTCCTCCTGGTTCTGCTCCCCAGGCTGCCCTGGAAACCAAGTTCTTAAGAATAATCATTTAATTGATTTCTCCCCACCAACAGTGCCTCCCTAGCTTTACACACCAGCAAACTATGGGAGAATTTATCTACTAAGAAGAGTTTCTAGACCAAAATATAACAAGCAAACAAATAAAACACAAGATCTGTTCCTCAACTAGTCCTCCCAAACAGCCTGTCTCTCATCTCAGGCTCCCACCACAATCTGCTGGAAATCCTCAGCTCAAGACATCATCCTAGTTTTGATATGAGCTGCCTTTGGAAAACTTTTTTTACACATCAATTCATTCTCTGTCCATCTGCTTACCTTTCTTTTCTCTTTCCATCAGTGTCTGTTGAGATGACAGCAAAAGCTCAAAGGTCCTATCACTTTCCAGCTTCCCATCCCACCCCTCCTTTAAGAAGAGAAACCACCTCTGCTAGTTCTGGGTGGTATTTCCAGTGCCACACTAACCCTGGTTGTGCCATGTGGAATAGCTCCCATTGTTCAGCTCACTCAGGGCACTGGAACTCAGGCAGGGTCTCCTGCCACTGCTGCAGAGCTGGCAGGCACCACCTCCCCCTGCCCACCCTGCCACAGCCTGCAGAGGGAGGCTGCTCCATCCTCTGGGCTTTGACTCCTGCAGAAACCACCCCAAAAACTTCACCTGCCTTTTCTGACTTGCAAAGGCATGACAATAATAAACACCTAAGACCCCCAAAGGAAATTGGGCCGGCTCTGTGAAAGCAGGGCTGACACACACATCTGTGTCACCCATGATAAATCAGACAGAAGTATTCAGAAGCAAGTAGTGACTCACATTATTCACCCAAACCAAATAAAATGAAAAAAGGAACAGGATAACCTTTAGTTTAAGGACACGACCATAAATCACAAAACGAAGGTTTCTTTTTAGAAAAGTATTTCCAAATTTTCTGGCTCACCTTAAGCCTTTTGTATGACTATCACTTGTGGATTGAGAGGAGAGGGTAGAGGATTCATTCATCCTTATTCTTATAAATACAACCTTCTAATTTTTTGAAAGATCTTGGAGTTACCAAGTGAGATGTTTCATTATTAAAACTGATTTGCCTCACAATGACCATGAGTGCCAAGGGGAATTTAAACTCCTGCCTTGCAAAATAAACCACCAAACACAGAAGTTACTTTTCTTGTGTTTACAACAGAGAAATACCAAGGCTTTCAAAAAAGTAGTCTGTCTACCTATTTTACTTTTCATCAGTCTCCAAAATTAAATTTTACAGTCTGAACATAGCAGTCCAGATCTGGGCAAAGGCGGATATTCAATCTGCCAGGTCAGCCCAGGACTAACAGTAGTTCAGTAGCTCCATTCAGAAAACAAGGATTAGAATATATATCACCACAGGAGAAATCTGAAGAAACTAGAAATCAAGATATTCCCATGTTGCTAGTTTCGGAATATGTGTATGGGTACAGGAAAAATTTCCCACAACCCAGCTAAATTTAATTTATTTTTTTTCCCTTTTCTCAGTAAGTCAATTGACATAATCACAGCACATAATCAACAGGATGTGGATTAAAAGCAAAACAGATGAACAACCAACCAACCACAAACAAAACAAAAGAAAAAAAACAAATATAAACAACAAAAAAATGATTTCGTTTCTGTACAAACGAAGGTCTCCACACAGGCTGAGTAAGAAGCAAAGTACATGGATGTCTAACAATGGCAGGTGGGATTTTCATTCTTTTTGTTCCCAACACAAGTTAGTCTGGTTAGCTTTCTGCAGGAACAAGGCTGCAGAAATCACGGCAGCCTAGGAGAACCCTTGGGTCAAACTGACATTGTTTGCATGTGGAGTAAAATAACCCAAAGTACAATCAAAACTACAAAGAAAACTGCAGAAAGTACAAATATGTCCTGCAGTTTAAAAAATGTCTTTTACCACAAAACCAGAATGGATCAAAGAGAGGATGTGTTATTCTCTCTCCTCTCTCTTTGAGGATATAATAAAAGAGTCAAGTACAAAAAAACCCATTGGGAAACTCTGCACATTCAAAATTATTCTACTTCAAGTCACAATGTGTACTACTGAGGTGCTTAGCTTGATAAAGGTGAAATCTTGTCTCTAAAACTCTGCCTGTTCTTCAGACCCAATCTTATTTTAAAGTAATTGACTGAAACTTAATCTCTGCATTCAGTCATGTAGAAAATAAGTTTGGACTACTAAAATTAGCAAGTCTTCCCACAGCTAAATGTTTTAAAATATTTTAACAAAAGTTTTTGATATTTCATCTCAGTAGCATTTCCAATGCTACTTTCTAATAAAAATTAAAATACATTCTTATCCACAGTAGAATAAGTAAAAGGTCCACATATGCAGATTACTTGTGCCAGAAAAAAGACAAAATAAGATGTAACTTTTCCTTTCCTTTAGCCATAATACAACAAATGATATTCAAACCAAAATGATATTCAATGGGTAGATTATTGTACCTGAAGGGGCTCATATGACAACAGGAAAAAACCAAATAATGTTATTTAATAGTAATTTATTTTTCTTCTTACATAATAAAATAAAAATAATTAAAAGTTCTTGTACCTTAGGGTACTTTTCCCCTTAATAACGTTAAAAATACCTTAGGTACTTTTTCCCTTAGTAAAGTTATTATCTTCAGCTGTTTATGAAGGAGTTATGAGATGAGCCTAAAGATAATGTAAAACAACAATGTAAATTAAAAATTCAAGGCATTATAATTGAGTTTATAAGCTTACCGCTCATCCTTGCTATGGGGAAAAATAAGTCAAAAAATGACATGGTGGTTTAGTCCAGAAGGATGCAACTTCTCCAGCCTGAACAAGCTAATGAACATTTCCTCTCCCCAAAAAACGACCCAAAACCACCAAAACAGAACCAACCCAACAAAACTCCAACCCCCCCAACATATGTTTTTCATTTCTGTTAATTTAAAAGGAAAATAGAGACGACACAATGAAGGTATTATAACAACCAAAACAGAGGAAGTGCTGGAGCTCTGGAAGGCGCTGCTTGGGTGAGAGAGCAGGAGCAGAAGGAGCCTGAGCTCGGCTCCTTCCAGGCACACAGCCCCTGCTGGGGCCTGGTTCCGTGAGAGGACACTGCCCAGCACCCCTGAGAACAGAGCTCGCAATCAGATTTCCGAAAGCCATGGGAAATCGAGCCTAAGTAAAAATTACAGCACTAAATCAATTACTTTTCGAGCAATTCCGCATCTTTGGAGAGGACCAGAACACAGCTTTAAGTCAAAAGACTGAAACAAATCAAGTTATTCGGCATAACCCACTGACCTGGAGAAAACCGATTATTTATGCTCTATTATACTCTCCGTGGTATTAAAATTTCTTGCGTTATTATTTTGTGACACCTGCACCCCCCACGGCAGGAGCTGCTCGCAGTCTTCAGCATCCCCGACAGGTGGCGTCCGGAATCCCACGGCACAACTCCATCGAAAACTTGGGACTAATCAAAAGCTTCTTATGCAAAGAAATTAATTTTAATTATTTTTACTGCTTGCGTGCTGAAACTGCTCTGGCCAAACTGTCTAACCACACAGAGCAGATGGCATAAATGGACACAGAGCAGAAATGTACATCTTAGAGAGCCTCAAAGAGATACAAGTGCATGAATCCATTACAGAAAAACAAATACACAGAATAATTAGAGATTTAAAAAGGGAATTAGAACTAGCAGGCAAGCAATAAGTAGCCAAAAACTGATTAAAGATATTTGAAAAGCCAGTTTCATACTGAAAAAAAAAAATCAGGTAGTAATTTAAATTTGCAATTTCAGACAGTCTCTTTTTTATACCTGTACTAAATTAAAATACATATTCTTTTTTAAAAATAATTAAAAAAAAAAAAAAACAACAAAAAACCCATCTGTTTTTTCAAAAAACTTCCACCTTTTGTTTTTCCTCTGGTAAACTAATAAACTTTTTTTTTTGAGCCTGTGCCAATGGAGTATAGTAAACAAAGGTAACAATACCTATAAGCCTAATTTCATTTCACATTAAATTTTTATTGTGGTTCGGTTTATTACACAATTCTGCAAGCAAGACCTGCTGTGAATGAATGAAAAGAAAAAAGAGAAAGAAGAAAACAGTTCCAGGACCTGATGTATGCAGAGTCCTGTGGACACGCTACCTGTTACACCAGCACTCTCCAGGGAGAGGTAACTCAGTGCTATCTCTGCAGCACAGAAAGCAAGCACTCGTGTCCAGCAGCTTCCCCAAAGGCACACAACAAAGCAGGGAAAGACCAAACTAGAAACCACTGTATTCAACTTCCCAGCATTATACGCAAGCCTGGAGATTACAGCTTCTCTTCTCTGCATTTTCCCCTAAAGCCTGTCAGAAATTCTGCATGCAATTTTTTCTTACTCTGAGTGTAATTTTTGAAAACTATACTACAGACTGAAGCCAGTTATTACCCTTCAGAATTACAGAACCTCATGGATTTCAGTAGCTGTGGGTGTTTGAAAGATTCAGTTTTGTCCATCTACACCTAGTTTTAAAAGAGTAGGAAAACAGAACTGGTTACAACCATTTAGGAGAGGAAGACCATCAAAGGAACAATTGAATTCCAGCTCCAGTGAGAGCAATACAAACGTTATGCTCTTTACTTTGCTGGGAGAGGTGATAAACAGCAGAGGAATGATTCCTCAGGCCAGCAGGTTTCAGAAGCATGCAGAGATCATGCATTTCTAGTCTGCCACTGTTTGTATTCAACTGCCTTTGATTTCTAGATTATTTTGGAATTAGTACCCCAAAACATACTGTGGGAATGGTAAGGCAAAAGAGAAGAAGGAGCCAGCCTAGGGGACAGCCAGCCCGGGTTGATCACATCTTCACAGTTCATGACCATCCCAGAGAAGCCTATCATCAACTCCTTCTGGAGGAATTTCTAGAACCAGCAACATGAAATCTCTCAATACAGTGCTTCAAAACTCTTTATGTGTTTTGAACAGCAACTGTGAAGGGGAAGAAACCACAGTCAAGCTATTTGGAATGCACTGCTCTACCAGCACCTTGCTGTGCTCATTCAGGAGAGACTTGAAATTTCTCAATCAGCATTTAAATCAAGTAATCTCTGCATGTTTTGATAAAATATATGTAATTTTCATTCAGAATAGGACATTATGAAGAGCACGACAAATTTTCCTAGTATGGAGTTCAGCTAGTGACAAGCTAAGTTCTTTTGCTTATATCAAAAACTGATATAGAATAAAATAACCCATTAAATAGAAATTAGTGCATACCATAAAAGAAATAATCTGGTATTTCCCCACATACCATAGCCACAACTCAAGCAATACAATCCAGGAGGAAAGAAAAATTAAAACTTTCTCTGTATATAGGCAAAATTCATGGTTTTTTTCATTAGTAACTACTCAATTTTATTTCCAAAGAGTACAGTTCATTGAGTTACCTTTCTAACATTATCGTGTGTAAATAAAAAAGGGAGCAGCACTGAACAGTAAATATGATCTCATCATAACATGGTCACACTTTTGGAGCATAAGCCCGGGTGCAAAACATTTCATTGTGTGGCTTTAAGGAAAAGCAGGCAACAGAGCACCTCAGTATTCCCGGCTGGATTCTGGGAGAGGGGCCCGTGTGTCACATGCATGGAGGACCAGGATGGGTGGTTCTAGGCTGTTTCATAAAGAAAGGCAAGGAAGAAGAGGAGTTGTTGTTACCATTCTGTGCTAAGGAGAACCTTCAATGTATAAAGGTCAACAATGGAAATTGTGGGAGCCCTTACCAAACACCTCTGGGTCAAGATCAGAGGGGTCATCTCCAAGGAAAACCTTAATATATTGCAGATCGCTCAGAACTCCATTGGGAGGGACTCTGTGGGATCTTTCATGGAGGCTAAAGGAGCTGGTGAGTGCTGGGAGTTTTTCAGGAATTCTCCTGTGGAAGCACTAAAACATCTCATCCCCTTTAAATGTAAGAGAAGTAAGTGGAGAACTCCCTTGGCTTCAGTGTGAGCTTCAGTCTGCTCAAAATCAAAGGAGAATTGTTCCAGACATGAAAAAGCAGACAGATATCCACTGGGAACTACAAGGGCATCCATCAGTGCATGCAGGGATGAGAGGATCTAGGCAATTAGAGGCCCATCAGTCTTCTTTCAGTCCCTAGGAAAGTTATGGAACAAATCCCTCCTGGGAGCTATCACCAGTCAGATGAAGCACATGATTGGAAAAGATAACGCGGATTCACCAAGGGCAAACTGTGCTTGACAAACCTGATCACCTCATGTGACAAAGCAACCTGCTCACCTGCTCAGTGGATGTGGGCTGAGACATGGACATCATCTACCTGGCCTTCCCCAGAACTTTTCACGCTGTCTCCCACAGTCCCTTCCTAAAAAAGCTGATGTGTTATGGCTGGGACAAGTTCTCCACATGGTGGGTGGGAAACTGACTCACTGGTCACACCCAGAGGGTGGTGGCAAACAGCTCCTTTTCCAGTTGGCAACCTGTCACATCTGGATGTTGACCTCTCTTGTCTAAGCTGTATTTTACCAAGAAAATTTGGATCAGATCATCCTTAAGGTCCCTTCCAGCCTTCTATTCTATAACCAAAGCCACCTCTGTAGATGACCCCAGGTTCTGATCAGGCGCCTGACAGAGGATAGCAACAAAGAAATGATTCATTAGGCTGTTCATCTCTCAACAGCAACATAATTAAAAAAGACTGTGGGTTACTCAATATCGAAACTACATTCCCTACAAATCTTTTTTTTTTTTTTTGGTGCTCTTATTAGGAAGCAATCTTCCATTTATTGTAAATTATGAATTATATGATCCATTAAATACCACACAGTTGTCTTTGTCAATAAGACATTTTTGTTGTTACCTGCTTATGGTGAATCCTATGTATTTCATGCAGACAGTGAGAATCAAACAAATTCACATCAAGTTTTGTATAAGAAATCCCTCAAACTCTAATTTTTTGACAGTCTTGTGACACTGTCAAAATTTTAAATACATTTATTTATGCAAATAAACTGTGCGCTGTTAACTATAAAAATAATTCTTAATAGAATGATAAAATAAGCCATTAATTGAGTAAAATATTTCTAAATTCCTCAAAGAAAATTTTGCTAAACTGTATTATCTGAGGACATTTTAAATGGAGCCAGATGGGAATTTTAAGTATTTAGAGGTAAGGTGTTTGCCATAATGAATATATTTTTCAGTCACTTCACCATTTCCAGCTTTGTTATGCCTCACTGCAAAGTCAGTCAGCTTCTTACCCTCAAACATCACTTATTAAAGCTAAAGATCTATACACTATGAAGAAGTTTTTTCTCACTTAATTGGTAAGATTCCATGTGCATATCTTTCCAACTCAACCAAAAACCACAGACTTCTATAGAGGGGAAAAAAAAAGGTTTAAAGTGATTTTATTTTTCCCCCCTTTCAGTTTCAAGCTGTCTTTAGAATTACATTCATTTTTTCCCAGGGCCTGATCCAAAGCTCAGTGAATTCAACGGAAAGACTGATCATCTTCAATATCAAGGGAGCAGGCTCATAACACACCATATGCCAACTATGAAAGTATCCATCTGTCACTGATCCATATCTTGTTATTGTTATGTGCATTACAACAAGGGATTACTTTTCTAAGAGATGAAGCTTGTAAAGGAGTTGCTGGAGTAATTTCTGAACAACAGTCTGTGAACACGTAAGCACCCTGGAGTGCAGGCACACATCCCCCAGCCACCAGCTGTGTCTGACAGCATTTGGTGTTCACCTCCACAGCTGAGCAGAGAAAGAGCACTAAAATGTAGAGGCTCGAGCCTTTTGTGGCTTTTGGGCTGCCAATAAGTTTATAACTGATGGATATTTCACTGCAAACGAGAGCCAAGAAAAACGTCTTTGTGACCTTTGTGCACAGAGGCTGCAGCAGAGCAGTGTGACTGCCACCAGCATCCCTTCAGTGGTACCACTGTCAGTCAGCACTGGTGTCGTAGGAGCATCAACACCCTATCACATTATATTGAACTATCTGCCCCTTATTTTGCCTGAAAAAGCAGGAAACAGTATTTTCCCTAGCCACAGAAGTGTGTTAGCACAAGTCATTTTTAAAAAAACATGCTGACAGAAGTATAAAGGCCCCCTGCAATTAAGGATCTTGCTTGTTTAATTAATTATCCTTTTCAACATTAGCCTATATCTTGGCAAACACAGATAGCCCTCAAAAAAAGAGAGCAGAAGGCGGGCACTAATTCTTAGATCACCTCACCACCTCCTTTCTCTCCAAGATGAATCAGTTGCATTTGAAAACATGCTGAAAATTCTTTTTACTAATTCAACCACCTTTGCTCACTAAGTGAAATAAGCAGAAGCAACCAGGACTCTGGAAGTGCTGGTCATGATGAGTGGGCTCCTTTATTTAGGTGCTCTCCCAAACCATGGTAAGCCCCAGAAAATTACCCTGTGAGCATCTTGCCCCAAAAACCCACTTCCTCTCACATCCTTCTCTCAGAAGAGCCCCCACAGCCAGCCTGCACCAGGCTCATCCCCTAGAGCCTCCTCCTCCAGGTGCCAGGAGCTGCTAGCCAGCAGCCTGTGTGCACACCTCCGTTATTCTCCCCAGCACCTCCTAAAAACCACCTGTGCCCCACTCCCACCCCCCAGTCCTTCGCTCCCCACTGTGCCAGCCCTTCCTCCTCGCTCCTTTCTCCCTGTCTGGCACTCCTGTATGCTCCCTGTTGTCACCCCAGTGGCACACCCCCACACACCCCCATTCACTGCTTATTCTTTTAGTCACTGTTTATTCCACTGCTTAATCCTACCTAACCTTTGCTAAATTCCAGTTTCTGCTGCGTGAACACAACGCACGTGCAAAACCTAAACACCTTTCCTGGCACAGGCAGCCGTCATACTCAGGAGAACAGTTAAGAAAGCAAGTCTGATTAAAACAGCCCTCACAGTAACGCAGCTTGCCTGGGGATGCAACTTGTCACCACCTTAAAACTGTTTTTTGAGCTTGGTTCCCGTTATTTGAAATAGTGTTCTGTGTTTCACCTTTGGCAACCTGTCCAACTTACCCAAACCAATGGGCATAGATTAATATTTGGAGTTATATCTTTTCCAAATCCAGCTAAATAAAACGGAAATGTTCTTATGATAAAATCTATTTCGTACTGTAGCTCAACAGTCTTCTCAAATGCTATCCTACACAAGAGATTAACAAATCAGAACAGTGACTTCAAGCTGTTGAAGGTTCACAAAATCTTGCTTTACACTATACCAACACCAAATTTGTTTAGTGCTTGGACAAAAAGCAACAGTTTAGATCTAAGCTGTTAAAGACATTAGGATGTTTATGTCACTATCATACAACCTTTCAACATGTAATAATTTAATACAGACAAAAATATAGAAAAAATGTATCTTTCATTTTTTTAAATATGGCAACTAACCAAACAAGATACCCTGGAACATTTTCACCAGTAATACAGACAGAAAATCTACAGCATTACACACCTGTCCTGGTCATATTGGCAGGTCAGCAATGAAGAAGGTACCTGAATGATTCAAGAGAAATTTATGCACTAAGAAGGTTTCAGCAATGCATGATGAAGAGAGGTGCTAACCTTACAGAGCAGAATGAAAAGTTAAAAGCCTGTTCGAGGATTTCACAATGCTGCCTCACTTAAAAAAAAAAAAAAAAAAAAAAAGACACCAAAAAAACAAAAACTCCAAAGAGACACAGGATATTCTCAGTACATTTTCCTACTGTGCTGCTCATCCATATAAAAGAAACCACCTCCAGGCAATTCTGTCCCTAAAGAACTGGAAACTATATGTGCTGTTCCACTACATGTTATCCTGCGAGCCTCCTTCATCTACCAGATTAAGGACTTAAAATAAACATTACACACAACAGCTCACTCTTCCCCCCTAATTCTCAAAAGTGAACAAAGATTTTTGTTATTGTTATGAGGATACAAGATTTTGCTCTGCCAGGCTGACATTTGAGCTCCTTGGAATTACAGTGATTAATTCCATTAGTCATTACAAGAGTGGGGTTCTCCCTCTTTGGTTCTTCAGGGAACCACATGGCTTACAGGAAACCCAAACCAAGTTCCGAATTAATTTCTTGTCCTACAACTGAATTCTTTCCTTATTTTGTTGGTTTTAACAAGCAAACTGACCATGTGCCACTCATTTAGAATAAATATTACCACCCTTTCTCCTCCTGAAAACTTCTGCCTTCTTCTTACAGGAGCATTCACTTGAAAGGAGTGTTACCTTTCAGGGCAGAAAAGGGCAGTGGAGCTGTCAGTGCACATGTGGGATATCCTTACTGGAGATTACTTCAAAAGGCTTAGGAAGCTCAACACAAAGCTCAGGACTGTTTGAATTCTACAACCTGGCTGGAAGCAAGGAGAACACTCTCTTTAAAAAACCCAAAAACTGAACGAGAACTGACAAAAGCAACTTGAAAGCCTTTGTTTTGCTCATGTTTCTATAACTCCTACTCCCACCCCCCACAATTCAGAAAGTTACTTTGAAGTCTATTGTTACTGAATAACTGATCTTACTGAAATTATGGACCCAATGGGTGGCATTTTTATTTCACCATACACATCTGTCACTGGCATCACTGACTGGATCTCTGTTACAAGGTCAGAAACACGATTTTATTACAGCACTGATTGCCAGTATTTAATAATTCTATTTGTCTTCCAATGGGCAACCTGTAAGATGCAAGGATAGCACTGACTTCATTTTTCAAATGGTCCCATGGACATCCACTCACCAGCCTTGGCAAGACAATAGACAATTAGTGTCTGCTTGTGTTTCTCAGCAGGGCTGATGCAGAACAAATCCAAACGTTTCAACTTGTCTATATAACATCATAAAAGTCATTGATATTTTGTTGCATTGAATCTTATTTTTACTTCTATTTTCAGAAGCATACTTTATCAGAACTGCATTTATTATTCATATTGAAGTACTGGCTCAAAATTCACTGTGCTAGTCTTCTACAAAACACTGATGAAAGATGGTTCTGGATCGCAGAATTTACTGTCTACAAGACAGATGAAAGATGAATATAAAGAAGCTTGTACTGAGGAACATGACTGCTCAGAGTGCCAGAAACTGTCTCAACGCAGTGATTGCTAAAGAGGTTAAACCAGTCCCCATGCTCATTTCACCTCATTTGTAAGTGAGAACCTTGTTGAGTGCCAGATTTTTCATATGGAGAACACGTTCCTTAAAACTGCACCTGGGATACACCCATCTCAACAAAACTCCCCAAAATCAGTAGTTTAAACTGCTAATTAGCCTTCTGAATGAAATTATGGCAGTCACTTCCCAGCTCATTTAGATTCGAATTGGTGATAGAGGAGAAAAGGAAGTATAAGTGATAAGTGAGTTATACCACTTATGTGACAAATTACCTAGAAAGGCTGGGTGGTTTTGTTTTTTTTCTTTCCCAAACCCTTCATTTAAAACCTCCCAACAGAACATTCTGGATGAAATTATTCCTGGATGAATGCCTTAGTTGTGTTTTTCCTTTTGTTTGCTCTTCGTAGTTCCTGTTAGTTATATAGACGGAAACCAACACTGCTAATCTATGTCATTGCCTTCTATAATTTCTATCTGGATCCAATAAAAAATATTTGATTGTTATGAAGAGGATTTCTTTTCCATGCCCTCATGCTTTCTGTAGAGTTAGACAAAATTATGATAAATCTAAGGGTGGTAATTCTGTTATTGAAATTATATATTAAGCCTCCAATGGTAGTCACAGAGGACAGAGACAGAACAACAGAGACTCATTATTGTAACACTTTTCTTTTCCTCCCTTTATTTCAGAAGAAAGCCTCTGCAATAGGTTATTCACCTTACTATTTAATTAATCTATGAAATCAGTATTTAGCTACAGTTTGCTTTTAGCACCATTCAGCTCTTTATTCCTTCAGCAATTTTAAATCAACATCTGGACAATCAGTCTGAATGGTTGGTACTGTACCAGAGCAATTACTGTTCCAAGGTTTAAAGAAAAAAAAAATGTGGGTGTGTGGATATGCACAAACTACCAATGGTCAGCTCCCTCTTGAAAATGAGCAAATTCTGCCAGAAAGTAAATATCTCCCCCATTGATACACCAGTTCCTTCCTCATTTCTCAAGATAATTAAATTTCATAGGCATCTTTATTCCCCAAACACTTCTCCAAGAGAACAGAGGCACTACATAATCTATGGTTTTGTTATGACACACACTGAATATTTAGTTCACTTTCTTGCTTTTCTTCTCTTTCAGCAATATCTTTTACCAATTTCCCTGTCTCTGTATCTCTGGGCAATCAAACCACTAAAATTTATAGAAAAGGTTTACAGAGGAACTAGACATACAAGGCAGTGCAGCTTGGGTATAAATTTGGAGTTACAGGTACAAAAAGACCTCAATGAAACACAAAATTCCTGATTTACCAGACCATTTCCAAAGCACCACTCGCCTCCACTTCTTCTAAAGGGAAGAGGGATGCATGCAGAGGGGAGGGCAAAGGGGGAAAATAATTAGCATAAAACCAACGAAAAAAACCCCAAGAAACCTCAACACACAGCCCAAATAAAATTCAAAAGAAAAAAACCTCCCCACAAAACACAAAAAGAAACACCAAAACTCGCTGTCTCAGAGCACTCTACTAAGAGACACAGTTTTTTTAAGCTCATTTTTCCCCTGAAACTTTGTAAGACAACTGAACGTGGAAAAAAAAAAAGAAAAAAGGAGACATTTTATTGCATCCTAAAGCTTTGCCTGAAGCAAGGTAAAGGGTGATAATGAGAAACATCTTCATGGCTGCATTCTCAGCGAAACCACTCTTGAAAATGGCTTTTGGGAAAAGCAAGGTCTCCACTACTGTACACTGCTATACTGCTCAAAATATGCTTTCTACAGTACCCCTTCCTATGATACTAAAATTTCTAATAATATGATTAAGTAAATGCCACTAAAAAATCAAACTTTTTGTAAATTATATGATGAAATCTTTCATACATAATTGAAACTGGTTAAAACAGGAGTAACATCCACTTGCACAAATATTTCTGATTCTCATAGAAAATTGTGGGGAGAATAAAAAAAAAAAAACACAACAAAACTATTTAATGTAAAGTATAGCCCCACTACACATACTTTTTAGTAATGTGGTCTGTCTTCACCTCCCTGGTAGTGACAGCCCATAGCACCCAGAACATGTCTGAAGTGAAAACTGAAGATTTCTGTTTCCTTTGAAACACAGATGTATAAATTGTGTTCATTGTGAATATGCATAAGGCCACAGCCTAAGGTTGCCAATATTTTTGGGTTCCTTTTCATTAGAAATAGGAAAACACAGGGTTAATCTCAAATGTGGGCAATTATTTGAGCTCATATTCTCAGTAGTTTTGCAAAGTAATTTCTCATTCCTTCTTATTTTCTCTCACACAATGAACTTATTCAGACAAGTATATTTTCCATTGATAATGTCAGGTTTAAAATATTCAAGACACTTTGGGAGAGCAAAACAGTAGCATTCAGGAATACATTGTAAAATGAAATTGCTCCTCTTTGTTTTTTTCTGTATGGAAAAGCATCCAGAATTCAGCCTGCTTTTTCCAAGAAGTAAACTTTGGTAAGCTTAGAGAGAGGCTGAAAGAACTTAGCTGTTCTCCCCTTTACTGAATCTCACCAGTTTGAGATGCTTATGTAAAGATGTCATTTTAACATTTAAAAGCTGCTACCCCACCTTCCAGCGGCAGAATCATGTGTAAAGAACCACTTGGACACGGTTTTCCAGAAGACTCTAAGAAATCTATACATACATCTGTGCTTTTCCTGAGGAAGTTTGTGTTTTAATAAACTGAACACACAACAAGCCACTGATCACTCCTCTGTAAATCAGATACCTTGTAACAGGCTCAGTTGCTTAGATACAGAGTAATCGGGGTAAGTGAATAAATCAAATTACCAATAACATACACAATTGCATCCTATTATTGAAACAGTAAACTGAAGTAATTTTTAGATTAGTTAGAAAAGAGACATTTGAAATTTACCAGATAATATGAGATGCCAAATAATTAAATGAACACTAGTAGACAATTTAAGATTTGGTCATTGCAGATAGATTGGAAGCACCATTGTTCTCTTTACAACAATAATTGCAGGAACTACTCACGTAAAGCATCTCTCCAGTCATTCTGAAATAAACACTCAACTAAATGTTTCACAAATTGTTATTCTTGATACAAGGTAAACCCTTATGAAATGAACTTAAAATGTAACCATCTGAATTCACTCAGCATGCATTGATTTTACTGCATTTGACAACAATGCAAGACTGGAAAGATGGGGAAAGTTCAGCTTCCAGCAGAGATGATTAATAGGAGACAGAATAAAGGTGCACAAAATAACATATGGAAGAGAAAACACAAATTAGGCACTTCTAATTGCTCTGCTTCCTAATGCAAGAGCAAAGGCCAATCAATGAATCTGAAAAGCAGACATTTTAAATTAATGAAGGAAATCTTTTCAAACAAGCTATAATTAATCTTTGAAAATCACTTTCCCAAAGTAGAAAACCTCACAGCTTATTGAAAAAAGATACAGATAATGAGAACATATATTTGCATTTAATAGCATGATAAATAAAATAAATTGATCATTCATTGGGTGGGAGCTTTAAGGGGGCCTAAAGGAAACCACTTTTTAATAATAACAACTTATTCTGTCCTAATCAAATAAAAGAATTGTTATGTTCCTCTTGGAGGTTTCTTAGAGCTTTCTATTGACAGCTATTAAGAGTATTTAGGTAATAACTCTAAGTTGATACAACACTTTGGAGTTCATAGTCTTCCAGAAAGTATCTATGATGTCATTAATCTCCTTGATTGACTCTCCCTAGATCTCAATAGATAATTCTAGGGGCTTTGCTGCAAGATCTGTAATGGCAATGACAGCTACTGTCCTTTTAGAGAGAACTGTGATCTCCAGAAATAAATGAGGACCTGCTTTTTCCTTTTTTTTTTTTTTTTAACTTTCAGATTCTAGAGCTTCTGAAGCATATTGGTGATAATTTCCTGACATGCTGAGAATGAATCCAACAAGAAGAGACACTCTGCTGGACATGATAATTAAAAGCAAGGAAGAATATGCTGAGAATGTGAAAGCTGGGGCAGCAACCATGACATGGTGAGGTGCCTGTGAGAAATGCAGAAGGCAAATAACCAGATTACAACCCTGGAATTGAGTAAAGCAGACCTTGGCTTGTCCAGGAACCTGCCTGGAAGAATCCCACATGCCTAAAAAGAATAGGGCTTCAGGAAAGCCAGTTGATTTTCAAGGATTACCTTTTCTAAACTCAAGAGCCATCCATCCCAACAAACAGGAACAGAAGTGAAAGGCAGCAAGAGATACGTAAAGATGAAAAAGGACCCCCTGAAAAGAGCCAAGCATTAAAGAGAAGTGTACAGAAGTGGAAGCAGGGGCAGATGACCCAGGAAAAAGCAGATGCTGCCTGAATATGCAGGGACAATGTTAGGGAAACCAGCCCAGAGCGGAATCTGGTAAGAGACAAAGGGCAACAAGAAAGGCTCTTGTTTGGTACAGCAAGCACCAGATGGGAGACTGGGGAAAATGTAGGTCTGCTGCTGAATATAACAGGTGACCCAGTGGCAAAGGACACAGAGAGGACACTGCTCAAGCCCTTTCTCACTTCTGTCTTTATTGGTAGCTGTGGCATTCAGTAACCACAGGCCTCTGAGATAAGCTGAGAAGTCCAGAATAAGGAAGACTTACTCTTGATGGAAAAGAATCAAGTTAGAAAACCATTTCAACCAAATGGAGAGATACAAGTTCAAAGGACTTGATGGGTGTCACTCATGAGTGCTGAGGAAATAGGCCAATGTCATTGTAAAACCATTCTGCATGGTCTTTGACAGGCTGTGCTGGCCAGAAGAGATTTCTAAGACAGAAATCATATAGAAATTCCACAGTGGCAGGGAGGATGATAACTGTGAGTTACTCAGCTTCACCTTGATCCCTGGGACAAACAGGGAGTGGCAATCCTGGAACCCATCACCAAACACATTTGAAAGACAGGGACAAGAAGGCCATTGGATGCAGGGAGCAAATATTCATGAAGAGAACATAATGCTTTAGAAACCTAATAGCCTTCTGCGGTGAAATGACTGGTTAACTGGATGAGAGGGAGCAGCAGATATTTATCTTCATTTTGGTACAGTTTCAACACTGCTAACACACTTAGAGATGACCTACTGAGGTGCAGACCAGATAAATGAAATGAGGTTGACTGAAAACTGAGTTAAATGCCAGGTCAAAGGGCTGTGACCAGCAGCACAATGTTCTGCTGAAACCATCAGTGGTGTATCCCAGGGGTTGGTACTAGGGTCAATATCATTTAATACTTTTGTTAGTGACTGGATGAGGGGTGGAGAGCTCCCACATCAAGTCTGTAGGTGACATAAATAGAGTGAAGATAGGAGGCATGTAAATACCTGACAGAGGCAGTAAAGGTGATGGAGACAGACTTCCCAGTGGTGCCTAGAAGCAGGACCGGCAGCAACAAGTACAAACAGAAACACAGAATGTTCCAGGTTTTTTTTTTTGTTTTGTTTTTAATACAGTGAAGATAGTCTACCACTAGATTTAAGACATTCAAAACACAAGTGGACATGGCCCTGACTGCCCTGCTCTTGGCTGATTGCTCTTTGCCAAGAGTTGGACTGAAAGATCTGCAGAGGTGCCCTCCTGCTTCTGCAAGATTGTGCTTTCAAATTAATTATAAGAGAGCATCCAGGACCATTTGCAATATTGGAAGTCACAGTATGCTGAAAATATGGAAAAAAGTGATAGCAAGGACTGCTGGTGAAGCCCTAAATCAGAAATGAGGGTAGGGGTTTCCCTCAAGGAAGGGGAGACATCCTTGAAGGTCCAGGAACCTCCCATGATTACATCAGGTTCAAGCTTGTGTGACTTTACTGAAGCTCTAAACAGATGATGGCAATCAAATAAAAATTAAATAATTCAGAAGATTTGGCCTTTTAAAATCCACCCTGAGATGCGCAGATGCCAATTACCAAGCTACCACAGACAAGCTGCACTGTGCCTTCATTTCAGGTCAGGATACATCAACCAAACCTCTCAAGGGCAAGAGGAAAGATATTGCCATCTCCTGAGCTCTGCCCAAGTAAAAACCTCTTACTCTCCTGTATTTTCAGCACCCTCAGCCTAGGATGGAAGCCAGAGGAAACACTTCTCCCATGTACCAGGGAGCACACAAAGGGGCACTCTCTCCCCCCAGGCTCAGCACAGATCTATCCTGCTCTTGGGTACTCCTGTGATAACCAGGCACAGCAGACCACAGAGACAATACAGCAGAAGAAACCTGCTAATTTGACATGTTCTCTAAAAACCAGGTCAGAATGCCTTTAAGCTAAATAAACCATGTTCTGCTGATCTCATAAAAAAATGTCCTTAGCTTTAGGCACTGAAAGTAATTCCCCTCAAACGACTAAATACTTTTGCTTAAAATACAGGCTCTCTTCAAGTCTTTTCAGGAGTGATAGAAATATTAACAAAACACAGTCCTACTAGCAATTAAACTCTGGGAGGATTAAAAAGCATATATTTAATTTTTTTTACTCCACAAGCTACAATAGCTACCTTTTAGGCCATGGTCTAATTAAGTATTTTTAAAAGCAATTTCCATTTCATTAGAGATTATGAAGTAAGTAGGTTTTATTCTTTTTACTTTGTTTTGACAGCTTACTCTAATACACTTCTTTACCTTAGTATATTTTATCACAGCTCTATAATTAAGGAATAAAGAAAACACAGTAAGACTACTTCCTCTCTCTTCATGTCACCACTAATCAAAAAACCTATGTACATACACTTCATTATTAGCATAAATTTTGGGGTAAGCATGGTGATTCGGGGGATTCCCAGGTCTTTGAATCTATAATTTATCTGGCTTTTCAAGGATATGGTCGGTATCTCCCAAAGGAGGTAGTTGTCTTACTAAACAAAGGAAAAACCATGTTTCCAAAATTATCCCTGTTGGATATAAGGGAAGAAATATGTGTAAAAAGCTTTTTCAGCACTTTCAGCCCTTGAAAGGTTTAATACTGGTTTGGCTGAAGGCCAGTATGACAACAGATGTCTTAAAACAATGTTTAATTGATGAGGATACACAGGTGAATAAAAGCAGACAATTGGATCAATTTAAACATCCAGCTGAATTTTTATTACTCTAACGGGCTGAACATTAATGCATCTCCAGTGTGTAGAGGTGAGAGTATGACTGATATATGACTCATAAACACAACAAACCCATTATATACAATTTTCCTTACCAACAGGAAAACCTCCCCTGAGAGAGCAGGAAATTGCTTAACTCAGAGCTACAAAGATTTCAGATGTCCCCTTTCCCTCAAGCAGGCTAATCCACCAATAAAATCCCAGCTTTCCGTTTCTGAAAACTATTCTTGAGATCTTTGTATTTAAACTGGTCCTTCAGCTATTCCCTTACCTGCCATCCAGGCATTTTGTAGGCATAGAGAGCTGGGCAACACAAAAAGGATTTGCCAATACCCCACCAACTATTCTGGCATTCAGTTTCCCACCCCCTCTGTAAAATAGGAGAGGCTTGGTATAAATAGATTAGCAAGCACTTTTCCAAGTTCTCGTGTGGAAGTGATGCCTACATCTTCAAGTACATGGGGAACCTGGAAGAACTAAGGGAGTGGGTGCTGGGTTGGTGTTTGATTCTAGCCAAACAAGAGAATCCCAACAGGTATGCATTATAGAACAAAAGGTAGAATGCAGACTGGAAAAGTCTTTTCATGTTTTCTATTTCTTCTCTCTACAGAACTAGTGAAGCAAAATTAAATGGCTAAAGAATCCTAAATAAAATGAAGAACAAACAAACAAAATGTACCTGCAAGCATTTCATTAACCATTTCTGCAACCCCCAGAAACAGCTGTCTCATTTCATCACAGACAGCAACAGCACCTCTATCCACCTCAGCTGAAACAAGGGAATTACTGCACAGTTCAAATAGGACTAAGACCATGCTGAATTAAGATAAAAACCTTCATTGCTGGTAATACTACTGAACAGCAACAACTGCGCCCAAAATTAACATGTATCAATCACTTATAGCCTGAAGTAGAAGAACCATTTGATTTCTCCATGTATTACACTTTCCTTTGCTCCTAGGCATGGAAGGAAAACAACTCAAAAATTATTGACTGACAAGGCAAGAAAAAACAGGATGTCACCATTCTTCTAATGCACCTCTCCCTTCTTGGACAAAAAAGGGTCATGATTAAAAGATGATGTCAAGCTGTGCATGTCTCACTGTTATAAAAGCAGGATGAAATTCCTCCATTTTACAGGCAATGGCTACACACAACAGCAGCTGCAAGACTGTCAGACAAATAACGTGTTACTATATCAGGCAACTAAAATTAAAGTGAATAAAGTGAACTTGTCCTTCAACATCAGTGAAGTCAGCTTATAAACTTTTATTCTCTGAAGTAACTTAAGAAATATTAAGAGAGATCTGTTTTGTTTGTTTTTTGGTTTTTTTTCCCCCAATCACATCCACCTAGATGAGATATAGTGTGTTAACATCCTTGGATAATGTCATTATTATCAATTGCTTTCACAAAGAGACTGATTAAGATAATGAAAATTATTATGTAAGATCTTGAATGAGATAAAACTTTAATATTTTCAAAAAGCATATTCAGGAGGGTATAGCTATATTTTAGTCTGGCTATGGAAAACAGAGTTGCTTCAATTAAGAAGATACGGGTATGGTTTTGAGCAATAATTTTTAAGGATTGCTGCTACCCCCATCTCCCCAAGATAAACTGTTCAGAGTGAGAAAACTGAAAGGAGTAGATTTAAAATATTATTAAAAAGTTTCATGTTTATAGGATAAAGATCTAAAGATAGAGAAACAGCACCATATTTTTTTAGTGAACCATTCATTATTGAACAATAGAGTAAACACAATAATGATTTAAAGGACAGCACAAGTAAGTGCATGAGGCAAAACAATAACATTTCTGTTGCGCTTTTTTCAAAATACAAAATAAATATTGTGTCCCACTCTCAAACCTGAGCTCTTTTTTAAGAAGTGATGCTAACATGCTTCATTTGCACCTTATTAATGTATTTGATCATTGTATTTTCAAGCAGATGTAGAGGATGACTTTGTCAGGAATAATAGATTTTGACAGGGCAAATGACAAACACTTCCTACTGTTTATGAATAAAATTTATTATTTTCAGCTATTTACCCATTTTTATTGATCCTAAATTTATTTTCAAGAAAAAAAACAGCAATTCAAAATCTAAAACAAATAATCTGACTGTAGACATCAGAATAGTATTAATTAACCAGTTTATTTTTTCTACAGAACATTAATTAAATGCCCATTATTTTTTTTTTCTAAGTGAATTTGGTGTTAATACAGAGAAATCCTCCTCTCATATCACACAATAGGCTCAAGGTGTCCTAAGGACACATGCTCCTGCCAAACAGCAGCTTTTATCAAATGACTGAAGCCTGATATGAAGAACCATCAGTTATCCTTATGGGACAACCACAAGCAGAACAGATAAAGAAACAACATATTTCTTAATTTACAATCTGTTACCATAATATGGATGCATTATGAACAGGCAGTAGCTTTACAAGATGGCATATTACTTATTCATTAGACCTTTAGATCTTCATAAAAGCAATGCTCTGAAAGCTGCTGCTCTATTTGCCGTGTCATGCTCAATAGAAAGAAACAAATGTTAGTTTACGGGAAATCCAAAGAGTTAAATTTGGGGGTTTTTTTAGAAGATATTTCATTTCTTGTTTGACTACTGATTTTGCCAAAAAGTTCCAAAACAGTCCAAAATTAATTTTTTCCTTTGCTTTTACTCAGGCAGAGTGCCTTATGCTATCAATACATTTAAAATGGCTCTCCAAAGTGGAACATAAGCCCTAAACATGCCACAGGAAGAAAAAGACTTGGCACCATCCTTTGGTAAATTGTCTCACCTCACAGAGGAATTTGGGCAAAGAAATCTACAGTTACTTTAAGCTTTCATTTGCTTCCAATGAAACAGCATTTAGATGCTTTTGCTTAAAGAACTGCCTCAAATTGGATAAAACCGGCCAAAGTGGATTACGGTCTTCATTGTCCTTTATGTGCAGAATATATTTACTCACCAGAAAAATCCCATCATTTCTCTTCAAGACATTTCCTATGGGTTTATCCCATTTTGGAACTGCATTTTCTAGCTCCTTGTACTAAATACACCAATGAGATTCCATTTTATTTTCACAAATACACAAAAATTGGCTATGCTAGAGTAATTGGTGAGTAACAAAAGTACACCGTCCCTACAGAACTTTATTTGGATGTATTCCATATGCAAACATACTGGTACAAACAGCTATGCCAACTTATGCTTAAAAGGAAACCAAACAACATTACTCCACTTTCAAGTTAAAAATCAAGAGTAACCAGGTTTGCTACTCTTCTTTTATCTTGATGTCCAGAGAAGCCATTTTCTTTTTATTTTTAATTATTATAATATGTAACATAGTGAAAAACTGAACAGTTCCTTTCAGAGGTACAGATTTTGTAGCTCTATCACATGCAATCACAGTGTTACATGTACAAGACTACTGGTTTGTTTTACAGAAAAAAGTGAAACTTTTGTATATGAACTTCCATCAAAGTTCTTGACTCATTTAAACATTGGATTTATCTCTTTGAAATGGCTTGCAATATATTGAATTATTTAAGTAATATTTTGCAATCTGTGTCTGACAATTACATCTGAAGTAGTGTCCTTAATAAACCAAAAAAACAAAAAAAAAAAACCCAAAAACTAAGAAAGTTCCCCCCCCCCCCCCGCTATCAGAGAGAAACTAAAGGGCAAAGAGGTTGAGAAGAAAGAATCAGGATTCCATTTATGCCACTGCAGAAATTACATCATACTTTTATATTCTTGCATTAGTGTAACAGTAAATGTATTTTAAGCAGCAAAAAGAGGATAAGGTACTGCAGTGTATAAGTTATATAATGTTTCCAAGTTTTACACATCACATTTGAAAATCACTGGGTAAGGTCCATTACCAAGAACTCAAGTGCATTAAAACATTTTCTGTAGAATTCACTATACATTAGATGCCTTGAGAAAGAGAACATGGTCTGAAAGTATCACAGAAGAAATCAAGATTCCATTCACTCAAGGCGAAGAGGCCAGACAAGTGCTTCTTTCCATCACACCGCTGTTCTCCAGGCTCAGCCTGCTAATTGACTCTGAGCATGCCTAACACACTGAGGAAACTGGGATCCACTCACAAAAAAGCCTTGCAGTTCCCTTCTTTTCAAAAGGCTGCTTGATACTGTTAGAAAACCTTCATTAGGGAACCTCAGCTCCCCACAGGGACTGCAGCCTCTGTCTCCCTATATTCAGGTCACTGTGGGCACTCATCCCCTCCTCTGTGGCAGCCACCACACCCTCAAAGAAGAGAAATAAGTTTCATCTGGAGTTGGAGGCAAGATAAATAAAATAAAAGTACAAATCAACAGGCAAAGACAGGAGGATTAATAAAATTACCAAAGCTGCTCTGAGTAAGGACCTGCTCCCTAGGACTGTGTATGTGACTGTGGTCACAGGGGTTTTCAGGATGAAGAGACGAGAATGTTGACTCTATGATCAGAAGGCTTGATTTATTATTTTATTATATGTTACATTAAGATTATACTAAAAAGAAAATAGAAAGGAAAAGGTTTCTTCAGAAGCTAAGCTAAGCATAGAAAAGAATGAATAACAAAGATCTGTGTCTCAGACAGAGAGCGAGAGCCAGCTCTGCCATGAGTGGTCAGTAAATCCAAACATCCACACGAGACCAATCATGGATCCACCTGTTGCATTCCACAGCAGCAGATAACCATTGTTTACATTTGGTCATTGAAACTGCAGCTTCTCACAGGGAAAATCCTAAGAAAGGATTTTTCATGAAAGATGTCTGCAACGTGTACATTTTGAGTTCATGGGATTAAATTCCCTTCATTGTCCGGATATTCCAAAAGCAATCCTTATGCACTCTAGGTAACAAAATATGGCATCACACAAGCACAGGCCACTTCTGCTGCCACAGAAGTGTACACCTGCATGAGGTGCAGCCATCTCCCTCTGTTTGGCTCCACTTTCCCTCAGGCTTTCACAAAGTTTTCACGTGTATGGTTATTTTTTAGAACGGAGTAATTCAAGAGTGATGATTTCAAAAGACAATTACAGATTGAGAAAGCAGGCAATGCCACTAGACACAGTCAAGGAAACAACTCAAAAGAGCACTCCTCAGTCCTTTTTCAGGATCTTAACATTATTCAAGTGGTGGTGCTTCACTATTCACATTAAAAGATGGTAGTCAGTCAGCTGTAGTTTCCCTGTTTTTTAAGACAATGTTTTTTGCTACTCAGTTCCATCTCATGCTTCTCGTTTCACTTTATTAAAACTCAAATTATCCGTTTAAAAAGTGAAATAAACCTCACAAATCAAACAATAAAGAAGCTCTTTTTTTTCAGAAAAGGTAAGGAACTACAGGAACAAATATGAAAAATAGAAGTCATAAAACAATCTAAATTAACGAAGACAGAAAAGCATATCAGCAGAAAAACCCTATGACCCTGTCACCCAAAGTTGCTGGTGAGGAACTAACCCAGAACAGGAAAACTCTCAGTTCATTAAGTCAGTGCTATAAAAACCACAGGTCTCATTAACATTAATCCTGTAACTCCCACCTTTTTACAAGTGTCAGAGACAGACTGGATACAGACAGATTTCACTGCATGCTGCTTTATCAAACCAGTTACATTTCTAGTACCTTTTATTACTGGTACCTCTGAAAATAGATTCTTTTTTCTAGGTTAGACTATAGAAGTAAAAACTGGTCTCCAGACAAATAAAACAAGCTATTTTATGGAAAAATCAATTTGCCCTGATATGAAACAGGGTACAGTGGCATTGGAGGCTTATGCTTGAAGAACCCAGGGATAGTTTTCAAATCCTTTCAGAAGCTACATCTCATTTTCAAATCTATATACACTATATTACTGACAAAACCTCTTTCTTTCTATTTTTTTCCATTCATATATTCTCCCAGTCTGAGCTGGTCTGAAATTTTAAGTTGATACAATAAGTCTTATTTCAATCTCCAGAATTTTATAACAAGAAATGCAATGTTTTGTCAAAAAGGGGGATTTTGCACACAAAGAGAAGGCTTGAAAGGCATTAGGATTTCTGTCCTCACTTCCCAATAGCCAAACAATTTTGTTTTAAAAAATCTGGTCTACCAGAAATGAAGTGGCACACTTGTAGTATATAATGAAACAGATTTGTAATACAATTGCTATTTTTGGATACAAAGTCAGCTTTAATTAGAGTGCCCTAAATTTAGGGTCTCAAATTACAGACATTTTTATGGTCCTCTTCCCAATAGATTTCTAGCACTCTTCTTTTTCAAATACTCTGATGTCCATGCCCTTTAATGTACATGGAAATTTAGCTAGCCTCTTTTTAAATTGTGATGAAATTGCCTCATCAAGAATGAGAGAGCCCTCACCTCTTCTAAAGCAATTTATTCACTAAATATGGCTTTTGAACCTTAATTCCTCCATTTTAAATTAAATCTTCTAAATTAACAGTGATCATGTCTTTGCAAACACTTCAGTAATGATAGCGCAGATGAGCAGTGTTGACTTTCAATTCCGATGTTATCTCGAGCAGAGTCCCTGGACAAGAGAGTATCCATGGATACAAGGGTCCACCATCTCCCTCCCTACCTAAGCAAACTCTTTAAAAGTTACATCTCACTTGCTTAATTAGCAAAAAGCCTCATAAGAAGCCATCTTACCATGGAAGAGGAAAAGTAGCAACTTGGAGTTGAAAGCTGAGTTAGGGGCACACCAAACTGCAAGGCAGCATTTATTGCTTGTAGCCACCATTAATTTCCTAAGCGCAGAACAAATTAATTTTGCAGGCAGATAAATAAGGTGGTTTACAAGTACATTTTTGCAAATATAAAATATAATCAGAATTAATAAAGAGAACTGTCGTAATGGAAGTGAAACATGAAAAAAAGCAATGGCAATGCAGAGATCAGCAGTGGCTCCAGCAGGGTAACAGCTGCATTAAACTTAAGAAGAAACAGGCAGCAACATACTATCAATTTAAAAATAACTTTCCATATGAAGAAAGAGAAGAATTTGTCATCTGACACTTTAAAGAACCCCCCACTGGGAGGGGTTGCTAATATTTTTAAAGAATTAGGTCTTGACAGATACAAGGGAATGTCCTGGAGAGAACTATTGAAGTGAATTCAATTTAAAAGATTCCAAACATAAACGCCAAAAGTAAAATATCTGGTGGTTAACAGCATGGGACCACAAATCCAGGTTTGATTCGGCTTTTTTTTTCTGCCACAAAACCAACAGGAATTTTTCTAGCCCTTGAATGACAAATTGTGCAGTTCTATTTTTGCCAACCTCTATGATTCTACTCAAAGACATTCTCCTAGAAAGAGTTACTATGTTGAAAGCAACAACACCAGCTTGTAAATACATTGGAGACTTCATTTTCTGTAGAAGTCTGTAGAGCAGTATTATAACTGTTCTATAAAGACTGGCTCCATCCCTGAGCACAGACTGGGTTAAAGATAAGAAACACCTCTGAAGATGAGCTGTATTCACCATCCAGGGTACCCTTCTCTCTGTCCTCCTCTGACAGAAACTCTTCAGCCCATCCAACAACCACACTTCCAGTTCAGACCTTGGGTACTCTGATGCATCCACTTCTCATTATGGCCATCTCTTACCACTTTGACCACAGAAGCCTGAATTTATCTAATACACAGCTATTTAGTTTGTCCCAGTCAAAGTTTCTTTCTCACCTATTTCCACGATACTTGACACACACGCACGAGAAACAATTATTGGGAAATTGTGATATTTTAATTGATACCTTGAAATTCAACTCGGGTTTCCAGTAGCATCATCATCACCTTTTCTTGTAAAAATTCACATCATAAGAAAGGTCAAAGCCTTACCAGGTAAAAAGCTACCATACACAGTGTATTCTCTCCTCTGAGAGAAAATAGGGCAATTCCCACCTCTCAACAGCTTTTTGCTTTCATTTTGTCTAAAAAAATGAAAAATGAAACCCCCATTACATAGAGCAAACTGCTATCCAGAAGTTATGGGATTTGAGGACTGCACTCTAACAAATCTCTGATCATAATGAGAGATCCCATGAATATCAGGCAGCAGGTGTATGTACCTCCTCCTGGAGATGGAAAGTGCATGTTAACAGATTCACACATTATTTTTTCAATTGCTACTTATTATCCTCCCTTTGGATTGGCAGCTAAAGAAAATTCTCTAATAGTTGAAGAATTAAACTCATTTGAAATTTCAGGGAGTATTTACATGGTTTCTCAGATGAAGACCCAAAAATATTTTTTATCTCCAAGACAGCTAATCTTCAAAATAGCATTTTTAAATAAAAGGCAGCTGAGAATTCAGCCCTGAACTAAACCTTTGTTGAACTGAACTTCATCATTTTACCACAGATATTGCACAAGTACATAATAATGAACAATGACATGCAGAACACAGTTTAAATTCCCAAAACAGGCAGACTGAGCTCAGGAGAGGGAATATACAGATATTCATCACAAAGGGTGAATTGCAAAATAAACATGTTCAAATTGGAAGAAACATAAAAGAGCTTATAAAAAGTCATGTAACCAGGTAGCACTTGTTTTTACCTGTCCTTCTGTGAGATGTTGAGCATTTCTTGAAGGTACCAGACAACTTAAACTTCCCTTAACATCAGTTGAAAACAAGGATAATGACATCATTCTAGGTCAGGGAGGAATAAGAATTCCTCTCCCAGCAGATCATAAAAAAAATGATTAACAACTCAATTTTCCTTAACATTTCTTGGAAGTACTGCATTTCCAACTCTGGATGGTTTTGGTTCTTTTTTTCATTGAAATCCAATATTATATAAAGAAGTGAGTCTCATTGACTTTCCTTGACTCAAAATAAATTATTATGGGTATTTAATAACCCGATTTACAAATATTGACACCTACCAAGACCCAAAGACCACATGGATCACAGATATGTTTCAATGTTTAATACTGAAGGAAACAAATTGACCTCAATTAAATTCTAAAAGCAGAGAAATCACAATTGCTGAGTGTTTTCAAATAAATCATAACTTAAACTAAATTGGTTAGTGTTCATATATTTTGTCATAAGGTTCAGGGATGCTGTAGAACAGGCTTCAAAAGAAGATAAAGATTGGAGAAAACCATAAAATTACAGTTTAGAAATTATCCTGAAAGAGGTAATTAAAAGTTTTTTGCCCACATCATTTAACTAGGGTTTGGTTTATTGCTGTGGTAGATCAATGAAGACTGCAAAATACAATTAGGAAAGTAAATGGACTCAAACTCACATAATAATGGAAAAAAATAACCCACTGTACTTAGCAATGTCACTGCAATTTTTCCACAATATCCTTTACTATGCAAAAACTTTAAGTTCCATTACAAAATTTGAAAGGAGAGTTTTTTTGTATATTTTTTTATTACGAAAATAACTTGTTAAATAGTTAAAACCCACTGAAAATACACATAATTATGTAACTGGTTCCTTCTAGCCTCCCATTTTCTACAACTCTGGTATAATTATTCCTGAGGACTTAGGGCAGTGCTGGAGCCAAAGCAAAGAGATTTCTGCTGGGAGAGACAGTGACTGAGACTGATAAAGCCAAAAGAAACCAGACTCTGCTGGGACTGGGCTTGAATCTGCAAGATTTTCTGGCAAAGGATCACTGACTGAAATTTTCATCTCATCTTTCACCAGCTTAATGAGACTGTCCAGGGTTGTTTTCTGCTGTTTATTTTTTTTTGTCTGTTTTTAAATTGACCAAGACTATAAATTAAACATAAGTTAACTGTGCACCAGCACAGAGAATACTTGCATTAGGCATACAAGCAATATTATTTGAAGGGTATGCAAACAATCAAGCATAAAAATATGTCTTGCTGTTCTAGAACAAACACAATTTGACTACAAAATAAGTGGGGGAGTTTTTATATACAATAAAGAAAAACAACTTTAAGGGGCTTAATGTAGCATACTCCTAGTGTTAGCAGTGATTAAAAAAAATACTGGCTTAGCTAAATTGCTCTTAGTTGGACAAGAACATCACACAATTAAGGCCTCCAATCCCTCTGTGCTAAGAACTTCAAAAACACTTAGTAAGGAGCATTGTTACAGTTGAATGGGGCAAACTGAAAGACAAAAGAAGTCTAATGTTCAACAATCAGCAGGGTTTCTTTGGCTTTTTTGAGTGATTCTTTGCAGATTGACAAATGCATGTATACACGGACACATAACTCACGAGATACATCTGGAGTAAAATTATGACAGATATTTACATGACAGAGAAGAACAGAAGCAAGGGCTGAGAAAAAAGTAAATACGCAAGCAGAGCAGCAAGCCAGCAACCTATCCAAAAGGTAAAGACAATGCTGCAGTAAAAAATGAACGTGCTTGAGTGCAAAACAAAACAACAAGCACAGAAAGATCACAGAATAATATTGTGTCTCCTCTTACTCCAAGCAGTACTTTGTAGTGATGTAATTCTATCTTACATCTTCACGTGATCTAGGCATTTAAACCCTACAAACACAAAGGCCCTATAGCCAATAAAGAGACAGCCTCCAAAACACCACTGAGGTCCAAGGAGATGAAAAGAATCCCCATATCCCATATACATTTCCAGAGATGCTACAGGGCATGCAGACTTTGGCTTTTCCTTTGTCAGCCACTGCACAGCAGCTGCTGCTGGCTTTTATTATAGGAAGGAGGCACAAGGTACACATTGACAGAGTGGGTTTGCATTTTGCTTTCTTTCACCCCATCTCTGTATCTCTCAAGATCAGAGAACAAATGCCTGTTTGATTAAGGGCATGAAATTATAGCAAGCTTTTGATTTCACATTATTGGGTGATGAACTATATTTTCATCTTAAGAAATCTATTAAAGAACTACAAAAGATCTGCACAGTGGGCATCAGAACCCTTAGACTGCTGATACTGAGAGTCAGCTCAGCACATAGGTTGTTTCCACAGAGACATTAATTAAAACACAGAGTTTCAGAGATGAATACTAGGAGTTTGTTGATATTACCATTTTAAAGCAAAGAGTATTTGCTTTTTTTCTTCTCTTCCTCATCCTTCGTGTTTATAAGCGAATTACAAGTTTAAACAAAGTTTTTTAAACCAGCCATATGAAGTTGAACAAGGGAAAGTGCTGGATTCTGCAACTGGGACAGAGCAACCCAGGATGTACAGACAGACTGTGGAAGGAGATACTGGAATGCAGTGCCATGGAAAGGGACTTGAGGATCCTGATCAAAGGCAATTCGGATGTGAGGCAGCAGTGCCCTGGCAGCCAGGAGGGACATCCCTGTCCTGGGGGCATCAGGGACAGCATGGCCAGCCAGGCAAGGGAGGGGATTGTCCTGCTCTGGGGAGGCCTCACCTCCAGCGCTGGGGGCAGTTTTGGGTGCCACAGCATAAAAAAACATCCCTAAGCTATTAGAGAGCATCCAAAGGAGGCCAGTGAGGATGGAGAAAGGCCTTGAGGAGAAGCTGTGTGAGGAGATGCACAGGTCTGTTCAGCCTGGAGGAGGCTGAGGGGAGACCTCACTGCAGTCACAGCTTCCTTGTGAGGGGAACAGGAGGGGCAGGCACTGATCTCTGCTCTGTGGGGACAGTGACAGAACCCGAGGGAATGGCCTGAAGTTGTGTCAGGGCAGGTTTAGGTTGGGTATAAGGAAAAAGCTCTTCCCTCAGAGGATGGGTGGGTACCTAGAGACCTACAGGTAACACCCTTCTGAGGACATAAAACTCAGAGCCTGTCACTAACTACATCCCAGTCCCACTGTACTTCACACACTTCCTTACTTATTCCCCAGCACAACTTCATTGCTCTCTAAGGCCAGGACCAAAAGCAGTACAGCAATTTCTTCCCCTTTTCTGTGTACAGTCCTGCCCACAAACACTTCTTATTCACACTATGTGCAAGAACTGCTGCAGTAAAAAATAAAGAGATGGTCAAACATAAAAATACAAATGCAAGTTTCAGCTAGAGACTGAAGGAATAAAAAAAAAAAAAAAGAGAGAACTGAAGATAAGAAGGATTTCACAGAAGGGCACAAAGTGAGAGAAGAGAGGCATAAACTTGACTAGAAATAGGGGAAAGAACAAATCTGCCTTGACTGTCACCCAGCTTGATGACTACAGGAATAACTGAAGCATCTCTGCAAGGCACTTCCTTAGAAAATAAATTGGGCTTAAATCCCAGAAATCCCATTGCTAAGAGGAACAGAAGGGGTAACTTTTAAGCAACACCTGTAATATACTTGTGTTTGTATCCATAAATAAACTGAAACTAAACTAGAGGTAAAGAAAGATGCATTTCAGAACAACACACTGTGGGCAGAGAGTAAAGCCAAAAAAAAAAAAAAATCATGAAGGTATAAAGCAAGGCAGAAGGAGCAACAGAAAAGAAATTGAAATTGTTCAAAGATAAATTCAGCTATGCTTCTGGCAAGTAGCAATAAAGGCAGTAACACTGAGAAAAGACCGATGTAGGTAAACAGGAAAGTAGAGCAAATAATCAAGATGGGCATAGGCAAAGCATAAAAATACTGAATTTACAAGAAAAAACACACAAATATACACACAAAAAGAGGAGAAACATACATACAAAAGAGACTGAAAAATGACAGTTGAAAGGATAGATCACAAAAGTACACTTGCCTGACATGTTTTGAAGATATATATTTTTCAAAGTACTTTAACTACAGCAAGTTGGAAAGAAAGGGCATGTGAAAGTAAGGCTTGAAGGCTGGAAAAATTAGCTTTGGCAGAAGTAAAAACAGTTATTTCCCCTCTCAAAAGGATGAAGATACAAGGTGTGGGACTGCAGTGTCTATCTGTATCTATCCAGTCAAATTTTATTGGCATGTGTAGGTTGAGTACTATGAAACATTCCAATACTGATCATTTTTGCTGGTTTCCTTTCCACTTATTACATTGTGATTGCACAAACACACGCACCCCTTATTGAGTGTCACGCTCCAAACACCAAAATATTGAACTGTATTTTTGACATTTACCAGAAGTATTTCTGGACTATTTCTGGAAAGGACAATATAATTAGTTCTGGACTTAATTTAATCCTGCCCAGATAATGATAATGTCATGGTAATGACCTTCAGTCATAGCTGTCAGCTCTCCAGTGATATCAGTACTTTGTTATTTTTCATCAACTCACCTTCCCCCACTTTCACCTTGGGTGAAAGAAGCTTTTCTGATGTGATATATTGGCTGGAGCAACAGAGCACAGAGTTATTGGATTTTCTTTTTATTGTATTAATTCATTTCTTATTTGGGATGAAATCTTTCTAACTTTTTAAACAAGCAGTCCCTCAAATAACATCAAGAAAGCCAAAGCAAATTACATCAAGTCCTTAAAAGCAGTTTATGGCTGTTTTTAATAAACCTCTACCAGGTTACAAAAGCAAGGAATGTACTGATTCTCCTCTAATAGGTTGTTGTTTGGTTTGGGTTTTAAAATCCAGAAGTCCTACACATCCCTCATTAAATAAACACTATTTTCTTCAGAGCAAGTTGATGCTCATCAGGGCAATTCTCAAAAGTATCAGAATATTGGCACCACAGTTGGAAGATTCATACCTGGCATACTCTCAGCATTAAAGAACAACACTTATTTGGTGGCAAAAAAATTGTGAAAATGAAGCATTTCAGATCAATTTCTAAGAAGCAAACTGAGTAAATTCTGATTTCCTGCCAATATAAAATATTCATTTCAATATCTCTGATTCTTGTCCGTCTTTCAGACTTTCTGTTTCAGCTACCTGGGAACCTGGAGTTTATTTCTCTCCATGTTAAAATGCGCTCATAACAACATCCTTGAAGGATTTGCAGTCATAAGTGTTCCATTAACAGAATTTCTTTAGATTGAAAGAACACAAAATTGTATTTGTGAATATTTGAAATTAGACTTCAAGTACTTCTGAAGCACTCCCTTTTTGTCCTCAGACAGCTTTGAAGCCTATTTGTCAAAGCATCCACTGATGGTGAGTCGCAGAGACAAGCAACAGGCATTTAAATTTAATGTTTGTAAGAATTCCCATCTCTGTAAGACCTGTCTAGATGCTCTGCCTACCTGCCTGGCTCTATCCTGTGTCTGTTAATGGGCAGGATCAGATGCATGGCTTCCACTGCTGCCCAAGATAATTAGAGAAGTGCACATCCAACCCTGTCCCAAGTAGCTGACACATTTCCTTTGAGCTGATACCAATCCAGAACTTCTTTAAAAGTTTACTGCTGTATGTCTCTGTGCCAGATGGAAGAGGCAAAGTGCAAGTATTTTTGGACAGTTGTCTACAGATAATAAACATCCTAGGTTTGCTTTTCTTTTTTAGTCTGGCATAAAAAAACTGAATCACAAAATAAGATGGGATGGAAAGGACGCACAAGGATCATGGAGTCCCATCCCAGCACTACAAAGACATTCCCAAGAGTCACCCCAAGTGCCTAAAAGCATTGTCTGAACACTTCTTGAGCTCTGCCAGGCTGGTGCTGTGAGCACTGCCCTGGGGAGCCTGTTCCAGTGCCCAGCCACCCCATGGGGGAAGAACCCAACCTAAACCTCCCTGACACAACTTCAGGCCATTCCCTCAGGTCCTGTCACTGTCCCCACAGAGCAGAGATCAGTGCCTGCCCCTCCTGTTCCCCACATGAGGAACCTGTATCTGCAGTGAGGTCTCCCCTCAATCTCCTCCAGGCTGAAGAGACCAAGTGCCCTCAGCTGCTCCTCACACAGCTTCCCTTCTCCATCTTGGTTGCATTTGGACATTCTCTAATAGCCTAAGATCTTTCTTATTTTGTGGTGACCAAAACTGATTCTGTCTGGGATAGAGTTAATTTTCCTCCTAGCAGCTGGTACAGTGCTGTGTTTTGGGGGTTTGGGATAAGAATACCATTGGATAACCCACTGGTGTTTTGGCTGTTGCTAAGCAGTGCTCACCCTCTCAGTGCTTTACTTCTCTCTTTTCCCTTGTATTATGACTATTATATTGTACATTATTTCCAATGATAACTATACTATCTCCACCCACATATTCTTTTCCTGATTGTCCTCTCCACCCCACCATTGTGGGGGTTGGCACTTTGTTGCCAGCTGGAGCTAAACTCAGACAGAAACAGACAATGCAGCTGCTGAAGAGGTTTCATTCCATTCTGCATCAAGAGCGCCCTTCCCAAATCAAATGCAAAATGATGACAGCCAGATTTCTGAAGGAAACACGTTACTTTAACTAAAAAAAAAATTGTCAAATGTGAAAGACTCACTTCTAAGTCTATTTTTTTTTTTTTGGCCTTCCAGCAAATTTCTTTACTTCTGCTGTTGAATCAATTGAAGGCCAGGCACTTAGTCTTTTTAATTACAATTCCCCACTTGAGGAATCAGAGACTTGTTTAAGCCTTTGTGTCTTTCAAAAGAATTGAGCACATTTTTATTTGAGAAAACATAAGCACATAAACAGCATTAAATCATGGGTATCTCAGCAGCTTTTATCTTCAGTGTTTTATTCTTCAATGTTTTAATGTCTTTAAGTTTGTTGTCACACCGCCTAAGCAGCTCAGACTATAAACTAAACTGAATTATTTACCAATATGATCCCCTCTTGAGCTCACTAAGTTACCTGCCTATGAGAAGCTGATAAAACAAGCTAGAAAGCTAGATTTTGTTCCAATTCTTAAAGGAGAACAGGTATTTCAAGTGGCAGCTCAGAAAGAAGGCAGAAACACAGTCAAATAAAGCAGACCAATCTGTCTACAGACAACCTTATGTTCACCTGCACAGATATTTGCAGACTCAGCTGTCTAATTGGAAAATTGTTTCTTTCAAATCCCACCTGCTCCAGCTTAAAACACAGCTTAACACCTTGACTTTATTTTAAAATAAAGCTATGTTTTCAACTTAGATGGGAAACACAACGAGCAAACAGATTTTTAAGCAGCTGCTGACAAAAAAAAAATAAAACCAGCCAGGATTTTTTTTTTTTTTACTTATTCATCTTTTTCCCATATTCCACATTCTCTAAGCAGATTACTTGTCTTAGAATCTCTCCAGATCCAGGTACTCATCATCTCTTGACACATTACTATGATAAAAAGTTGAAAAAAATAATATCAGGTTTTCTGGTATTTCAATTCACAGACCTCACAGACTCATTCTAGTCTTCTGAAAAGTTGCTCTTACTGTTCTGGTCATTCTACTATTAAAAAAGAAGAATATTACAGAAACCATGACACAACTGTAGAACACAATCAAGCCAATGCAAAGACTGAACAATCAGAGTTACTTAAAGTTGCCAGAAAGAATAGGTCCATTCTCTGAAAGAGCACAAATTGGAAGCAGACTTCACTGAGTTCTGATGGGAATAAAGAGTAAGAGCAGCACTAAGGCAGAAATAGAGGCAAGGATAACCTGAGACACATTGAATTTTAAAGGTTTTTATTTTCCATAGTCAAGTTCGGAGGACTACTAGCTGTAAAAATAAAAAGAAACCATACCATGCAAAATCCAAAACACAGACATAAATTCTTAACACTTACCTGGGAATAAACCCTGATTAACATTCAGTCAATGCAGATTAAGCACAGGGGGTAGGGAGATTGTTTTCAAAAGTAGTGGGAAATGAGAAGCTCATTCTTATTTTCCCCAGGATCATCCCAGAGAAAACAAATTATTGACTAAACCACAGGAGTTAATTCTTTATCCGTATGGATGACCCAAGTTCCAACACACAAAGAAAACGCCTTCTGTCTCATTTCTTTAATTGGGAGAAGCCTTAAACTAAGCTAGGAAAAAAAAAACACAGTGACAGGAATGGCAAGTTACAACCATTAGGAACTAAATGTCTGCCTCACCAGCAGAAACACCCTCAGCTCTATTGTGCTTCCCAGCACATTGGAATACAGAAAAAATCAGGCTTGCTCCTGGCTATTACTGCTGAGAAGCTGAGAACTGTGAAATAGCAGCAGAGAGAGAAGCCCCTCTCCCTTCCCTGGTAACAACAGGTGCAACACCAACTCTTCTCCCAGCTCCATCCACCTCCCTTTCTTCGTCACTTCTCATCCCAGCAGGAACAGACACTTTTGCCTCAACATCTCAAAGCAGTAAGCAGGAGTCCCTACACAGGGATCACAGAACCAGAAGCTATGAAACTTACTACTATCGTTATGTTCCTGCTGCACTGATTCCCCATCTAATGACAGTTTAGCTCTGTAAGAGGACAAAGCTTGGAGAAAGAAGCTGGATAAGATCAGGAACACCTGCCTCAGCCATCAGTGACCTCCAGCTCAGCTCTCACTCAGATGGAACAGATAGCAGTAGGGTTTGGAGAGGTGGCATGATGGGGTTTGAGGATCTCCCAAAATTCCTGTTGAGCATTTCAGCTGTAGCTTTTATAAAGGCCATGAACAGCAGTTGGAAGGACACTGGGAAAGCTGAAATGCAAGACAAAAAGCAATGTAGCTAACAAGTGATTCTTGATCTACAGCACTTCCTAAAGTTTCAAACAAGGTGTAGATCCTGCTCTAATAACAAAAGCAAGGCAAGCACCACACACCTATCTAATTTCACACTGGGTAATGCAACTATGTGACGCACATTAAGTACTGTAAAATACTGCACTCAAGCTGTACAATCCTCACATAATGGGATTAGAGAGTTCTTAATGGGAAGACACATCAATAATACATCGTTATAGATCTGGTGTTTCTTAGCATGGCTCCTTTTCAGACTGCTGATGTCTCATGTCTGCTGCAAGGGTTTATGTGAGAGGGGAGCTTTGAAAGTAGCAGAGGGTGAGATCCTTGGTGCTTTAAAAGGAGTCCATGTTTCAGGTGCTGTTCTCTGTAAAATACGTTCCTGCTTTATAATATCTCAGAGCTGTAAATGACCAAGCACCGACCCAATAGGGCAAGCATAGTTTTAAGGATGAAAACTTCCACTTTCAAACCAATTATCTTTTCATTTCTTTGCTGTGGTTTGGGTACTCATCCCTGACTGGGAAATACATACAAGGGACGTGTTCCCTCTCTCTCTCTGCTGATGAAAGCTGTTTTCTTCTACATGAACCTGCCAAAACCTAGCAACACAGATACTGCAAATCAGTTCCCACTCTGTGTAGGTGGGATCATACTCACAAACATCTAATTTCTAGGTGCCACAGGGAGACTATTTTGGACCAAACCACTGAAACAAAATGAAAAACATATAGTTACAGAACCAAGCTGGCTTCATGAGCGGTACAGGACTTACTATTTCTGCCTCAGGCTCATTCAACATCAAGCAAAACTCAGTTGGCAGGCAGTCAAATGGCACACTTGAGGCATTAATTTACTAATAGAAAGGAACTCACTGCACAGTGCTTTCTTGAGGTTGCCTCTGTGATAAGTGCACCTGAAAAATGGGTTGCATTTGCATTACTTTTTAATGGTTCCTGTTCTTACATTTCCAATATTTTTTTAATTTTATCTAAAGCAAAGGTATTACTGCATAGGGAAAAGGACCCACTGATGGATCTGTGCTATATTTCTGCTTCCCTTAGAGACTTTGCATGGCCTTTGGCAAGTCAATTTACCTTCTCATCTATGAGGCAAGGTAGTAATAGCACAGTAGCTCCCAAAGGTGTTCCATGTTGCCCTAACTTCTGAATAGAAAGTGCTTCATAAATACTAACATCTGCCAATGAAAATGCATAAAATATTGGAATTTAATGATGCAAGTGCATCTTATGGAGGGCCTGGAAGATGAGCTAGCTAGCTGCAGAAAGCCAAGCGGAGTCACCAGGGAGCCCACCTCCCAGCCAGTGGATCTGCACGGGCTTCTGAGCCCCCAAGAGTGGGTGCAATGCCTCTCCTGCCCCTGAGGCACAGGCACTAGGAAGGTGAGTAGACAATATCCAGGATGAATGTGAGTTCTCAAGAGTGCAAGGAGGGCATGAGCATCTTCTAGGAAAGACAGAAGAGCTGGTGTTCTGCTGTTAGCTGGACAAAGCCACCTTCTTGCCATGCTGGACTGAAGAACTGAAGCATTAAGGGGATTAACACAAGGCTGGGAGTATTTGCTGTCCTGCCTGGCTGTTCTCAGATGGGTTTCATTAACTGACCACCGAGTAAAACCCAAAATTTGGCCCCCCAGCCTCAGCAGGATAACTTGAACAAAAAAGCTGAGGAATTACTGGTGTTTCAACAGAGATAGAATGCTGGGATACCAAACCCCCACTGGAGATGTGGTGGCTAATGATGGATAATTGAGTAGAGCTTTTCACACTTTCCTTGAGACTGACAGCCTGAAGCAAAGGATCACTGTCTCCTTCTCAGTGCTAGCAATCACATATGGCAAACAGAATATATTCCATCTCTAAATCTAGCTAAAACCACCAAAGATATGTGCTGCCTATTGCATTTAAATATTTTGCCGACAATAGATATTTAAATATTTATAAATATTCAGAATTTATCATCTTTTCTGATTTTTGACTTCTTTTTTCTTTTTGACTACTACAGTCTAGTAATTGTGTTCAGTGCTAACAAGTAGATATTCAACACTGTCCAAAACAAAGTGATTATTTCACAAGAAGAAAAACATTCAAGGTTTTAAAAATAAGCAGGGGTACTTCTGGCCTCATACAAAGCATATAGAAGAAACTCAATTTTCTGTCATTCTGCAAGGGCAGTGCATGCTTCCTAACATCATCATATGCCATCTTGATAATGATCCTCATTGTCAGTGCCATAGACTTGAGGGCACAGTCTTTATTTCACACAGCTCAAATTGATAAGCAGTGAGTTGTGAACAGTAAAGCATTTCCCGCAAAATCAAATTAAGCAATATTATCTCAATAGGAGCAGCAATGCAATGATACAGATGCACGAAACAGGTCTCAGTTACTGTGCTTTGATCCAGTAGATAATTTTCAAGCTCTTAAATGCTTGGATTTGTTTGCAATTGTATTGCAATTAGATAACTCCTCTACGGCAATGAAATGTAAAGCTGAAGAACAAATACAGCATAACAAGGCTGACCATACCTGCAGCCCTACCACTGCTGCTGAATCAGTTACAACTGAATGCTTAATTGCAATCCAATTACAATATTCACTATATTGCAAATAATCAGCTTAAATTCATTTAAATGAATCATACATCAGGTATTATTATATATTAATTGCTCCAATAAGCCCCAAACATTCAGAAGTATTATGAATATATTCAAAATTAAGCTTGCAGCTCTTCTGGATTAAAAAGCAGAAAAACAGAGTTGTTTCCAATAGTAAAACAAATGCTTGAAGCACCGAAGTTAGGAAAAAATCTATTTTAAAAAGCTCTTTTCTGTTATCCTAATTTTGACATTAATTCCATTTGTATTTTGCAGAAGGCAGCACAGTCATCCCAGAGCAGAGACGGCAACAGGGAAAGGGAACATAAATAGGTGTGAAATCAAAATTAAGGAAAGATAAAAAACAAATCACAAGACTAAAAAAGGTAATGTTTTATTAGAGGCAGTGTAATTTGGGCAAAGGGCAAGGCTGGAAGGAAAGCAAGCAAGGAGCTTACAACACCCACTGCAGTCTCCTCTGTCACAGGGCTGCCATGCTACAAAACCACCAGGGCTATTTGTTTCCTCATGACATTTTCCTTTATGTCAACAGGCAGGCCAGCTATACAGTTAGTGGATATAAAAGCATTAACTCCAGTAGAGAACTTTATTTCACCCTTCTTTCAGTCATTCTCTCCGTGGCTGAAATTAGACTCCAGAGGAGCAGTAATGAGCAATAGGGAGGGAGGGAGTACAAAACAGCTTTCACAGGAAGAATTCTATGGATAAGCCATTGCAAATTTCAGCTGGTTGTACACAGTATCACAATTTACTGCTCCACATAAATTCTGCTCCCGATTATAACTGACTCAAAGGGAGTACAGGCTAGAGTGATATAAAGCCCTTTCTGAAAGAAAAGTCAACTGCAACATACCTCATGGAATTCGGAAGAGAACAGGAGCTTTTAAAGGGACAGATCCAGCTGGGATCACACTCTAGAGGGAAAACCCAATTTCATGGACTTCATAGACCAGAAAGGGCTTTTGCAAACTCTTTCAAAGAGAAGTTGTACAGAGGCTTAGGACAAAAGCAGTCTTTGGAGCTTTCACAGTTAACCAATTCCCTCTAAGAATATTTTAAACTCTCCTCTTGCCATCCAGTGCTGCCCATGCGAAAACCAGGAGCAGAGAGGCAGAACTCTGTAACTGTGGGCAGGAGTCTCATGGATGCCTGAGACCACATGCTTCAAACCAGAAATACATCACCTAGCAATGAAATTCAAGTGAAAAGCAACCATGGGCAGCCACACTGAGAGCAAGGGCTGTCACTCAGGGCAAGCAGCAGCGTGGCAACAAGCTACCACATATCAGAGTGCACCATAGGTAGCAACAAAGAAGAGGGGGAGCAAGCAGGGTTCTGCAAGGAGAATTTACAGCACAGATTATAAATCAAAAGGAATGCCCCCATTAGTCTCCTGTAAGTCAGAGAAAGGAGAATTTGAGAAAGCAGGTTTACACAAAGGCACAGAGGACATGAACCTTGAAAAAGCAGCTGCTTACCAAAATTTATAGCCTAGAGAATTTCAGTAAGTTGTAAATTACATTCCTCATGAGAGACTCAATTGTGCACATATGTATGCAAGATTGAGAGTCGCAATGCAAATACACTCCTGTGTATGTACACTAACTTATATGTGCCCCATTGAGTTTGAAGATTTAAAATACTCTTCTGCAAAGCTTATGAGGTCTACAATGCCATTAGTGCTCAGAAAGAACATGCAAGCTAGAAAATTACATATCTATTATTCAATCATTTTATAGACTAAATTTTCTCTTCCTTAGATAAGTACCTTTCAGTCCTCCTGCCATGTTAGAAAATATATGCATCTGCTTTGAATAGATGTTTAATGAAGTTATTCCTTGTAAAGAGGATCTGTTTATGTTTACATTGCATTAAATAATTAAACAGCTTGTTATGGAAGAGCACTTTAAAAAAATCTTTCTAAAGATGAATAGATTTTTCCATATCTTTTCTTCTTAACCTCCTGCAGCAAAGCTATTAAACTTGAACTGCTTGCACTGCTTCACTGGAGTACATATCTTATAAGGGAATGCAGATAGGTCAATAATGCTGCTGAAAACCACAAAACTGTAAAGCAGACCAAAGACTGGGAAATTCTCCCTTCCCTATACCAATAATCTTTATGCCTACACCACCTCCAGAAAACAGGCTACACCTGGCCTTCAATCAAAACCTGAACTTCACTAACAGGCTTGTAGGGAGGAAGGAGCTCCCTCTCAGCATTGCCTGAAGTCAGGCTACCTGGGATTAGTGTGCAACTAACTGGGGTTTAAGTTTAACTACAACATGACATTGATCTCAAGTTGCAAATAAAATAGACAACAAAAATCTGACATGCTATAAGAAAGAGGAATCCTGGGATCCTTATCAATGTGGAGCTGCACTGCATTTCCATTCAATCTTTATGGATGCAGAAGCAGAATTTCACCTGAATTATTTGGAACTGCCTTTAATACCTTCCATCAGAGAACAGAGAAGTACACAGCAAGCTTGAGATTATCATTTGGAACATTGCTGAATTAAAGGGAGCTTTTGGATGGGTTTAAAAAGGGAGCTTGATCAGGTTAACTACCTCACTGTAGCACTGAACATGAAAACTGGCTAGTAATTGTCCAAGTGCCATGGCAAATCTAAATGTATTCACAAGTTTCAGTACTTTCCCCAAGACATAAACTAAAGCTTTAAACATATAAGCCCTCTGACAGTCCAAGAGTCTGAGATGTTGTGCTTTAAAGGAACGGGATCCATAACCTTCACTCACAGAGTGCTCATATTTTAATATTTACCCCACAGATCTTGACAAGAGAATATAACAGTAAACATGAGTCTTAAAAAGCTTTATCTTCTAACCATATTCTGAGATTAAATTAAGATAAATACAATGTTATCAAAGCAGCATTCATGAAGTATCAGCCATTTACGATCTCAAAAAGGCCAGGTACTCCTCAGGAGGCCAGCCACAAGTGACCTACATTGTTTATCTCTAAACTGAAGCAGCTCAGTTCACTATTCTCCATAGAGTATTTCCACTCTGCAAAACTTACATTTCCATTTTTTATATCCCTGGAAAATTGTTAACAGAGGTGTGTTAGTCCCTTCTGGTAAGACTGATCCTAGGAAGCAAGGGAGATCCTATTTCCAATGCTATGCAATTATTTACATGATTTTCACCTGTATTAAACTTCTCTCAGTACTAGACAGGAGTTTCTTAACCTCAAACTAGCTGTAGCAATTAATCACTGTGTCTTGTCAAGTAGCTGGCCACATTCTAGAACAGGAATTATAGGACTAAGTATTGGTTTTATTTAAGATTTCTTCATCATATGTAGCTATATTTAGAAAACAGACAATGCATATAGCAACAGAGAGGAGACATCATACTTCAGAATTACAGACACAAACACAGGAAAATGGCCAAAATTCTAATCCAAAACATTTCCTATGCGATCTTCTCCGCAAACAATGCATTGCTTGAATGCTAAACTCTTCCAAGGCTACACTGAGTTCATCACACCTACCACTAATTGGTTATATAACCATTTAAGTAGGATTAGTATCATAATCTGCTGTCAAACCTGACAGCTGGAGATGTGGTTCTGCAAATAAAATACTCATTTACAAAGACTTCTTTAAACCAAGGTGGTTTATGTTCTTCAAGTTTTTTGTGCAATTAAATTACATCTCCATACTCCTCTTTTGAATATTGAGCCAGTTTAGCTGACATCCACTGCTGCAGTACCATCTGCACAATTTCCCCCTTATTTTTCTGAAAGGTCACATTGAGGATCCTAGGCATTGGTGTATTCTGTGTATGCTCCAGAGAAATCCATGATACTGCAATACCCTATCTTGCAAATGTACTTCTGAACTTTTCACCAGGTTTTTCTAGCTTTTTTTTGCTCACTTGAATAAAATCCACTTTTACACTTGGAAAGCATTCACTTTTTTGCTCCTGTGAACTACAGATTCCACAACCCTTACTTTAATTTTTCATGTAGCATTGTCAAAATTATTAATATGTTGTCTGATGAAGAGGAAGTCCAGGACACTTCTGTGTAGCACTGGACAGACACAGCCTTCTCCAGAACCATTCCTGCTATTCTTCAACCAAGACTGCTCCTTTCAGCCCAATTGCCCTTGCCCTAAAAGGGGTTACTGCTACTAATATTTGATAGAGTATTAAAAGTATGTCACATTCAGAAGCCAGCATGTCCCTTTGCCCCTGAAAACATCATAAAAATTGTACGAGGACTTAAAAAGTTGGTACCTCTGCTGCCAATCCTAATCACTGAAGCCAGGTCCCTGAGTGGAGAACTTCATGGACAGGATGCAAAGAAACAAACACTGATTGACCTTTATTTTTCTGCTCTTAGTGTATAATGAATGTGAGATTCTTTAAGATTCAAAAAAAAAACCCCAGGGATTCAGTATAGCCAAATTTTAATTGGCAGGGCTTCAAAGAGGAAAAAAAAAAAGCCAAACAAAACCAGACCACAAAATCTCACCAGGATAATGGCTTACCTTGCTGAAAGAACAGAGTCTATTTCCCATTACACTTTTTCCAGGCTTCAGGATATTTTTTTGTCTCCTCTACCATTTTCTAGCCAGGAAGAGAATACATTGTACCAGAAAATCCAACAGAACTCTTAATGCATCTCTGATGAAAGTTACTGGTGGAGAAAAGAGCCACCAAAACACACACACACATTCCCAAGTGCTGCATTTTCTGTGCCACAGAGAGGGAGAACAGACCACAGGACTCAGCCAGTGTCCATCAGCAGATGAGAGCCAACCTGGGAAGCAAAGCACAGATCCCCACACTCCTCTGACTGATGATACCCTCAGTTTGTCCGTGACACTCTCAGTACAGAAACTCACAGCAAGAGGGAAATGCTGAGAAAAAGTGGCAGCATGTTGTCTGATATATTACAACAGTTCTATTATCATTATGGTGCAAGGGTTCCACGTCCTCAGAGTTTCATACCTCCTCAAGGTTTCTCACAGGTAGCTCCTCAGAGCACTGACTGTTCCTGGTCCCTACAGCAGCCATCTGACTTCTCTCACTCCTCTTCCCATCAATCCACTCTTTTATGCCCCTAGTTCTTACTGGCTACAGGTGTTGCCTGTTATCATCTGGCCTGCTCCTAATCTTTAGTAATAGGGTCCAGCTGCAACTAGTTGGGGGATAAGATTACATTCTACATTACCCATACTGTGTCCTCCTACAGCAGCACCCAGAAACAAAATTCTGCCAAAAAAGCTTTGGATCTTTTATGCTATGCCTTGGTCTCCATTGCAGTATAGCGCACATCAGGCTTTATGTAAGATTTTTCCTTGTCTTGATTGTTGTACCAACTGGAATACAGAATCCAGAGGGGGGGGATGAATGTTCAAGCTCACACACCTCCAAGGTGTGCATTCCTAGGCTACAGTTTTCAGCCCTGCATGTCTTTTCATACAGACATGCACAAGTGGTTTTTTGCAAATAAAGTATGATCAAACTCAGGGAGCAGTTTCAATGCAGTTCTCCCACTCCAAGCGGATATACAACTTTAAATATAAATCAGTTTTTCCATGGTTAACAAAATAGTTATGATTTTATGCCAAAATTGGAACAAGCTTCCTCATGAACAGAAATATACATTTCTCACATTCTGATCAACAAACATGGTGTTGACATGGGGCAATTTGCATCTTGTTTAAGCACTCCTTCCTTCCCCTCCACTGGTATTTGGTTTGTTAAGCTTGGACAGAGGAAAAAGAAAAGAATCAAGCTTAACTGGTACTCTTGCCATCTGTGTCATGATTGCAAATTTTGTTTTGAACCACAATTTCATTACAGCTGTATCATATTTCTGGCAAAAGCATTTATCAGGATAATGATATTATAAAGCCATATCTCAGAATACCTGTTAAGCATGGTCCAGTTGTTCTATCAGGGAATTGATGCTCTATAAATCAAAGTGTCTTAATATACCTTGGAAGACAGGTAAGCCTGACTGACTAAAGAAGGTAAAGTCTATTCTGTACTGCCTTATGTTGTTGTGGTTTGGGAGGATTTTTTAATTATTTAAACATGTCACTTAATTAGAATTGGCATTTTTGCATTTTGAAGAGTAAAGAGATCATAGAGTAATAATTAAGAAACATTCTTATGAATGGATATTAAATATTGCAAGACACTAATTTTATCCAAAAAGAAATTTAAGCTCTTTTAAGACCCTACTTCAATTATTGCTTTGAAACATATACCTGAATATATGAGGATTGCACTAAACCCCAAATCACTGAATTGTATTCTTTCAGGGAAAAAAAAAGATCATGGATATGCTGATCAGTGAAGTCAGTAAGAAATATATTCACTTCACAGAAAACTGAAGCTTGGAACCCAATTCCAAGCATCCCAGGCAACACCGTGTGTAGGATCTACTATGTGCTATGAAACCGCCCAAAGTTAACTCCAGCATTACTTAAGCAGTGGTGCTGTATCTTAGAAGAAAGTGATCCTCTGGCACTGCCAGAAAACTTTCCAGAACTGAGACAGAAAATCAGCATTCAAGTAAGGCAAATACAGATATCAAATGCAAAAATAACTCCTCACTGTATGAACCTCAGCTGGTTCATTATAAAACACCAGACGTGTTGCGTGTGAAAGGATACATTTCACAAACCTGCATTTTCTACTGATTTTTATAATTGACCCAGAAGTCTCTTGGTTTGTTCTTGAATAGAATATCTTTGAACAAATATATGCATTGAAGAAACAGTTGAATTTAGCATTCTTAAGCTCTTATGAACAGCAGTAAGTGGATAAACTTCCCACCAGGACAGGGAAAGAAATAGATCAAATCCCAGGCATAATTAGATCAAGAAAACTCAGCTTCCATTCCCTTTTAGTGTATTCAGGCTTATGTACTTTGCTCATCACTTCATTAAATAAGCTGCATATGCACTGAAGGTAAGCCAGTACAATTTCTGGTTCAAAACAACTCTCCAAAGGGATCTCTTCATTCCAGTCACACTCATGGCTGTATGAAAAGCCTACAAAATCAGTTTCTACACAGGTAAACTCTTATTTAAAAATAAAAATCATAATAAGAAAAAAAGCACGTTTAATTCCAGTGCCAGGGTTTCTTTAGTTCTTTAAGCTCTGAAAACAAGAAATATGCCAAGTTGCTCTTTACTTTGACAAGCACTTTGTAAACTGCTGCAAGCAGCATTCTAATTTAACTACAAGAAAATACTTAATAAGGAATCTGACATGAAATTAAACTTTTCATTTCTTTCCCAATTAGAATACATATATATCACAGAAAAATGAGAGAGAACTAACTATCCCCCCCCCCCCATACAGTCACTGTCAATTATTTTTACATTTTAAGATAAAGTATCTTTTTCTTTACATGTTTTCTACCTGTCTAGGTAGGATTTCATGGAACATACTCATTCTAGTAATGTTACAGTTATGCCTTCAGAACTTTTTTTACACTAATGCAGCACTCCAACAGTAGCACTATCTATCACACATTCATGGTGCTATTTACAGGGAATACATTTGTCTATTTTGAGCCTTCATCTCTCCTTTGTTAACACTGCTCTGGCAGGGAACCATAGCCAGAATACTTGTAACAAGCCAGCCTCTCCCTTTTCTACAAGGATCCCACTGAGGAGAAAACCCCACCACCACCCACTACTCTCAGTCACTTGAGGACTGCCACATCCCCTGCTCTCTTTTATGGTACAGGATTGTTCACATGGTACTCCACTTCCAGGAGTGCCAACAGCTACCACCAGGTTATTTTGGGATCACTGTCTAGCAATTAGGACTAACATGTCAGGTTAGCCCAGCCCACAGTTCAGGCTGCTGACAGCTGCACGCATCTCACTCTGATAGAGAGACAATCTGTGCTTGTGCTTAGGCTGTAACTTCTCTTAAAGGCATTAGCAACTTCAGCAAGCTGTAAAAAAAGTTCTGCCAGGACCCTCTACTCCTTGTGATGGAGCTGTAAAAGCCAAGCTCTTGGGTACCCAGCAGTGGTACCTGCACCCTCTGAAGCCACGTGAGAGCCTGATCAGGAGATGAGGCTGAGTCAGGGTGTGACTGGGATGTGAACTTGAATTTGATCAGAGAATGACCATCCACATCTGAAATAAAAATCAGATTCATCCTCCCCCTTTACAAGCAGATTAAGTAGTTAATCAACACCGCAAAGTCAGAGCTGCAACATATCACACTACTACAGCCAGGAAACTCATTTAGCTTTTCTCTCACAGTCTGGGAAGCAGAGGCTGTGTGGAAGTGGTTGTTTGGTTGTTTTGGGGTTTTTGGGGTTTTTTTTTTTTTATTGTATTCTGGTGGTTTGGTGGGTTTTTTTGGTTTGTTAGTTTTGGTTTGTGTGGGTGGGTTCCTTGAGGTTGTTTTCAGTTTGGCATTTGTTCATTTTTTGTTTGGTTTGGTGTCTGGGGTCTTTTTAACACTTAGAATCACAGATTCTCTGCAGACCTTTACTGAGCAGAAGGTTCCCTGTAAGTCCCTATCACGGCATGCACTGGCAAGGGATCCCAAGCTTAGCTAAATGTGGGCTTAATGTGCCAGGACTGTAATTCTTGGTGAGCTTTACTTTACTTAAAGAACATTTGCTCTCAGGGAAAAGAGTTATTTCAGTTTCAGATGGAATGAAGAATCCTTCCCTCTGCTATCTGTAAAAGAGTACTCAGGAAAGAAAAAGCACAAGTTTTAAACATTATACTTCTGCAGTTTGATTGGTATTGCTGTAACTGTTTAGGATACTAGATTGTACAATATTTTGGAACAAAAAGAATTAAAGTCATCTTTCATAACAAAGTTAGGATTTCAGAGTGTTTATTCAGATTGATACTTAAGCATCCCCTTTTATCATAATCTATGCAATGAAAAATTTACAAAATAATTTCAGGAAATTAATAGCTTAAAACTTGGAATTATTTTTCAAACTGCAGCAGCAACACAAGATGAAAAGTACTGTTAACATTAAGCAGAAATAATTGTTTTAAAGACCCTAGCCACAAAAATGCAGTACTTAAACATAAGCCCTGGATCTTTTAAAACTACTCTAGATTTGCAGAAGATTTAAACTCTTCCAGGTGAGTGCTTATGTTTTGAATATGACTTAGCTGTTTGACTGCAGCAGTCGTGTGTGTGTGTGCACCACACCTTCTCTTCTTTCCCACAACCGAAGATTGAAATCCCAACATACCACATCACTAAGAACTTTCTAGCAGAATATTTTGCATAAGTCTAAATGAGTCATTCAGGGGACTTTTTTTAAAGACAATTTCTAAGGAGGGGAAAAAAATCTACTGTAGCTGATTTTTTTCCCCAAAGTATCCTGAGGGAGTTTATATTAAGAGTTTAAAGAATGAAACTGACTTTGGTGTTCCATCCCCAGTTGCTAATTTATTATGTGGAGGAAGTCACATGAGCCTTGAAAGAAATCTTGATGAAAAGAGATCTGTCTCAGCTGCATGGGGTTTAATTGACTTAGTCTTGCAGGAAGAATGCATTAGTATTATCTATGCCTCTGTTTAACTATCAGCCAAATGGCAATCATCATGATGAATTAATTTTCTACTCTGCCATGCAAATCACTCCATTTGTGGACTCACTTCTGTGTTTAGCAGGACACCTGGTTGAAATTCATGGACCCACAGTTCTAGACAAGGTCATTGGAATAATTCAGCAGAGAGGGAAAAGACTGCCTAAGGACCACCATTTTTACCCTTCTGGTTACATTGAAACAAATATTTTGTTGGAATTTTTTCCCCAGAGGGGCAGGGCAAATTTAGCAATTTTTACTGTGGGCCATTATATCTAATTAGTAGTGAGTATTTATTTTATTGATCTCTAGTGAACCAAATTCTCCCTTGACTGCTTTCAGAATCTGGATCTGCAGGAATTTACCTCAACAGAAGCAGCTCAGGTTACACCCAGCCTGCACAGATCTGATCAAGCCAGCATGCAGATGCTGAAAAGATAACAAATTTTGATGCAGTGTCACTAGGCCTCAATCTGTAGCTCTTTCCTGCACTCCTGATAATTTCATAGCTATGAAAAAACAGGCCAGCAAACAGCCATCATCCCACGGGACAGGGAATCTTCCAGCACTACTGTCATTATTGCTGCCACCAGCCAGCAGTATCACAAAAAGGAAAAAGTATTAACAAATTTAGCAAGTCCAATATGGATTGAGAAGCAGACTAGAGAGATTCTTCACACAGTAGAAGCTTCCTTCACCCATCTGTTTGGTGCAGGAACCCATGGGGAAAGAGTCCCAAACAAGCAGCAAGTCCTCTGCAGTTTCACACCACACCAACAGCACAGTGACATTTCCAGCAAATTAGGGACCAGTGACACTTCTGCAGAGCCTCCAGATAATGAAATGATAATTGTTTAAATCCACAACAACCAGAAATCCTTCTCAGAAATCCTTCTGAGAAGGCAGCCAGCATTCAGCTGAAGAATATTTTGCAAGTGCACATTGCCAATCCTTAGTTATTTCCCTCTAGTGTTCAGCAAAACATTACACTTGAGATAAAAGGGGAAAGATCACACAAAGCCTAATTGAATTAGCTTAATTATTGTGCGTGGGGAAAAAAAACAACACAGCAACAAAAGAGCCGTAGAGAAGATTTTGTTTTCCCAGCTGCTAGGTTTAAGGAACATATGTGATTATTGTGATGCTGGATAACCTAAAGATGGGACGCTCCTGCCTCCTCCAAAGGCACACTTGGGACTAAAGAAACAGGTTTAGGTCATAGGTGCAGAAGATTACACTTCACACTTTAAAGGCCATCTGCAAGGCTTAGACCAGTTCCTGAAGAGGGTTCATGGCAAACGTGGGCCATCAAACGCAAAAATACTATTGCATATAAATTTATTACACAACCTTTATTATGCTAGTCTACTTCCACTGACAAAGTGGAAATGTCATATATATCTTTTTGTAAACAGTCTGATAAATTCCAAACACCAAACCAGCAAGTTTTCCTTCACATTGGAGAAAATGAGAACAGCAGACTCCATCATCAAGCAAAAGTTAACATGATAAAATCATGAAATCATAGTTAAATAATAGTTTTGCTTCAATGATTACTTGTTAATACATTACTAGACAATCTTTGCAGGAAGCTTATTTGGGACCCTTGTGACCTAGTGAGAACTTCCAGTTCAACTTTCTTTACAGGTCGTCCTCTTCCCCTATATGATTATCTCAAACTTAAGTGGAACACAGTGTTTGGGCAGAAGCTGATATATATATTGCACTTTTTAAATTTTTTCTCCTTGTACAAGGTGAAACGAAAATTGCTAAGCAGGGCAAACATCCTAAAAAATTTGATCAGTGCACTTCTTTAATAAGGACTTCAGACACTGGCTGAACAAAAGGTAACAGCAGCTTTGAAACTAAAAACTTGCTATAGTTCATTTCTTTAAAATCTAACCCTTCTTCTAATCAATAAATTAGTTATACACTGTATTATCTTGCTAATAAACAGGTTGATATTTCAAAGTTAGGATCCAATCTATAGCTTCAATTGCCAAGCCAAAGTGCTCTTTAAAAGCAGTCCAGCAACCACTTCCAAGACTCTCTGTAGATAATACTATTTATGGTATCTGATTGCATCCTGCAGCATAATTCAATCACATTGTGTTCTTGATACCCATCACACAGTATAAAGACAGCAAAAAACTAACCTTGATACTCAGTTTAGTTTGCCAGGTAACACAGAGCAGCACATCCATTGCTCATAGAGTTCCAGATACAAGAGGTGGGAATTTAGTCAAAGTAATTGCAGAAATTCAACAATGGATGGAGCACCACAGTGAGACACTGGTACCATGGCAGGAGAAATTTTAGCTTCTCCAAGGAAGACATTGTACTTTGAAATTACTTGCCAAGGTAGTGGTATTTCCCCCTCACTCCTGATAACCACAAACAAGTCACACTTCAAGTCAGTGAATTATTCTTAACTTAGAAAGAGAGAAAGAAAAAGTGTTGAATTAAATTCTGCCAAATAGAGATTCATATTGCAGGAGATCACTTTATTCAAAATAAATCCATTACCTTTAATGCCTAATGGGTATACAGTCAATCAGACAAGATGTGAGCACTTATCCACACAACAGAATCAGCTGCAGTGCACAACCAGCACACTTGCACTCAACCAGCTCAAACAGTAACTGCTTACAGATGCTGCAGGTCTAAGGCTAGTTTAAAGACATATATAGTATTTCTTTAGATCTACATTTAAAATATCAGAACTCCTCAGCATACCAAAATACTGTTGTCAAGGCAACAGTATACAGAAGGCAGGCAATTAAAAAACAGATACTTATAGAGCAAACCATTAAATTTAGTATCTTAAATAAACTGCTGGTTGGATAACCTTCTGTCATAGAAATGAAAAAGAAATGCTTACTTTTGATCAGAGACTACTGCTTAACAGGATTTAAGTTTTGAGACATTTTGGTAACACCTTTTGTAGCGATTTTCACCCTTCCAGTTCTGTTCAGACTGAAATGACTGAGTAAAAAAAGCTGCAAGTCATCAGCACTTCTGAACATACCAGATACTATGCTTTTAAAATTCTTAAACAGGCGGAAAAAAATCCACCTAAGTACTCAAAAGTCAATTTTTTGTCCTACAGTTAGGCATCTGCTACACCACAATGAGCAGATTATATAGTGAATAGTTAGGTCCTCATTCTGATAAAAAGAAATGCAGCCTGTCAAGTATAATAGAAATAATGGAAATACCTCAAAATAAAAGAAAACAAAAACAAGATTAAAACCTAATTTCAGCAAGAGACACATACATAATCTAATTTTATCTGGAAAAAACCCAAAAGATTGATTTGAGTACAATAGGCTAAAGCACATAATGAAGACCTGAACTCAAGAAAAATTTTAGTTCAGTGATTAAATTATTTTACCCATCCAAACCACATATTTAAAAATCACCTTCTACATAGACATCTTTGCATGCTATGATTGTAAACATTACAAAAAATTTCTAGTTTGTTCTGCTTATTATATCCAGCTAATCTATGTCCTGAAGTGGGATGAAGTACAGGAGGATATTACCACCACATCACTAGCATCTTTTGTCCTACAATTACTTTGCAAGCTACAAGTGCCCCACAAACTCACAGATGAGCTGGCAAGGCCATGAATTAGTCTGAGCAGTTTATTTTTCCTTTAAGTTTCCTTCAGGCATCTTTTTTCCTTTAAGCAACATGAAAGTATATCCATCCAAACCCAAATTTTGTACATAAAATATTTATCTATGAATAAGACATTTATTTTGACACATGCATCAGCCTTATGACCATGACCCTGTACTTCCCCCTTTATGCAGTTGCTTCGCTCAGCCCCTAAACCCTTTTTGAAGCAGAGCCACAACTCCTCCCACGTGCTGCACTTCAGGAATAGAGACACCACGTACGAGCCTCCCTTCGCTGCAAGCTCCAGTTGTGATTCATCAGAGCCACGTCCCCTCTCCAGCAGCCCTGAAGATTATTCAGGGCATTTCTTTTTACTTCTGAAGGGCACCCAAGGCTCAGTGCGGGGGCAGCAGCGCCGCCAGGGCTGGGATGCGCTCGGCAGAGCCCGCCTTACCTGCCCGCCCCGCAGTGCCGCAGGTGTCCCCGGGCACCGGGAGCATCCCCCGGCATGCGAGCACCGCGGAGCGCTCCTCTCCCAGCGATCCCCTCGGATTCACGGCACACACTCGGCTATGCAGACCCAGCTGTCATTTCGCTTCCTCAGACACATCCCCTGCTAACAGCCCCCTGCCATCGCTGCGGGGAGGGCAGCCTCAGCCAGGCAGGCGGAGCGCGTCCCTGTGCACGGAGCGTGAAAAACGCCAAGCACTTGTTTTATTAAAATTTTAAATGGTTATAAAAATAGTAATATAATTGGAGTAATAAAAAGTTGGACAATTTGGATTAAGGCAATATGAGACAACAGAAACAAAGAGTTACGGACGACCGGGTACCTTTTTCTGAACGACATAAGCCCAAAAGACACACGTTAACAGAGGATTAACCCTTAAAAACAATAACCTGTTGCATATTCATACATCTCATACATGTTGCATAAATTCCATTCAAACACAGGATTCTGTCTGGTCAGTGCCAGCTTCTTCCTCTTAATCCTAATGGCATCTTCATGCCTGAGCGAGGCAGGAAGAAGTTCGTTTCTCCAGATAAGAGAGCAATAAATCCTTTTTCTTTGAAAGATTTAGGTGTCCTGTGGCTGCTATCTCACTGCGAGTCCTTTCTTTAAAAAAAAAAAGTATCTTACATAGCATAGTTTCTATTTTAACATTTTGTTATAACCTAAAACTTTTATTTAACACACTACCTAAGAAAATTAATACAGCATAACTTTCTAACACAACACATATAATACTCATTTTAATATTTGCGAAAAGCCAATCGTAAAACACGCATTTTTCACACTGACCAACGCAGGGAACTCTCTCAGGTCTCTGGACGCCTGAGAACCACCCACTCAAATTATCCAGGTTGGGATATGCACTAACAGTTCTGGTCACCTAGAGTTTGCACATCAATGAAGCTCGGGGAGGGCAGAGGGAGCAAAGTAGAGAAAAAAAGGAGAATCACCATTATAAGTCTATTTAACTGCTTTTATCACCACTACACGTTGTAGCTTTACCTTTTAATGGCAATTAAGTTCAAAAGAAAAGCAAGCATATATCCTGGAAACTCAGTTAACGCTGCTTAGTGCCAGCTCCTAACAATTGCTTTGTTATGATGTATATAAAGAACAAAATAGGTGTCTTCTAGGCAGAATTTCAAGTCATGCGACTTAACAGAAGGCAGTGTGGGTGAGAAAGTCCTCACTCAAACCCTAAGCCACACCAAATCATTTTTCTAAGCAGTCATCAAGTTAAAACAGCAGCTCACTCCAGATCTGCATAATTTTGTACTGTAAGTTAAGAACAAATGAGGTCTTAAGCACTTTTCTGAAGGCTGCATACAATCTGAAGAAATTAGAGGGCTTTGTGTTGTTAATCATGACTACAGTTACTAAGTTCTGAAACAGTAATAAAAATCTAAATCTTCATTAAATTTATGAGAGAGTATTTATGGCATGCAGATTTCTTTTTACTGCATAAAACCACTCACACTCAGCTTTGGGTTGCATTTACTTTTTTTTTTTTAAGTGTTCTTTCAACATAGCAAGCATGCAAACGCATTTGAGGCTTGATGGTGCTATTTAACTGTACAGCCAGGAAAGACATTCTGAGCAATGGAAACCACATGTTCTTCAGAGAAATTAAATCACAAAGATAAGTTTTATTAAGCTCTACAACATCCATTTCCCAAGGCATGGCCTCCATGCATTCAACAAACATGACATCAAGTACAATACATTAGAGATCCTCACTTCCAGACTAGCATGCTTATTAGTGGTTTGGAAAGTGACAGCAGCTTGTAACATCCACATTTGCAGCTGTTTTACACTGCCTCTTTGCTAATACTAGCTCAACAGCTCTCTGGAGCAATCCTAGCTCAAGACCTGGATGGATTCTGGTTTAACACCAGTATTTTAAGAATTGCCAGTGCCCTCTGCACAGGGCAAAAGGAGCATGCTCAGTCTTGCACCAGAAAGAAACAAGGCAGAAAATGCATCAGGTCTGGGGAAAGCCCAATTTGGATGGCAAGCATTAAATTGAAGACCCAGGCAGACTCAAAGGAATACCACTGTGACCAGAAGGGACCATAAGATAAATGACTGGACTGATGTTTTACAGCAGGCTCTTACATGCTGAATCCAGTAACCTGCATTTGAATAAAGCTTACCTCACAAAAAAGTATTAAATGCTGGACCAAACACCTCTAGATATGGAGGACCTATCCCAGAGGTTAACCATCTTCTCTGTGCAAGGTATCACATGTTTTGAATAAATTTACTAGCTTTGATTTCTCCTTTTTTATTGCTCTCTCCCCTAGCAGGCATTCAGCATCCAGGATTTTCTGGCCACGAATATACCCATAATAATAAAGTTACTTCTGCAACATCTCATAAAAGGCATAAAACAAATTATTGGCTAAGCTCCATCAACATTCACCTTGGATTTCAGGTTTTGTGGTTATTTTCAAACACATTTCTCATAGTAGAATCAGCTATGCCATATACAAGAGTCAACATATACAAGAGTCAAAAATAAACTTTTCTAAACCCGTTTCCCTATGTCATCACATGGCAAGGACATGCTGAACAGAGCCCCTGCACTGGCCACTAAATTCTTCCCTCCCTCTGGCAGCACAGCTTACATTGCTCACTCCTAAGCCCTGCATATGTGTGAATGTTCCTCAAAGCTCAGGCAACACATTCTGTATCAGTAAGAAACGATGAATTAGTGTCAGAACTTGAAATTATCCCCACGGAGACACAACACGGAAAAGCCAATTTTGTTCCAATTGCCTGATGGTAACTTCTGCAATACAACTGTTTTGTGTGTTTTAAACAATTAAGTAGGTGTTTTACTGGTAGTGCTATTTTTGTGTGTGTATGTTGTAACATACTGCAAGAAATCACTTAATCAGTAAAATTTGTACATAAAGAATATTTGACAGAGCCTTTCCTGTAAAATGTGCTAACAAACTTTAAAATTTTGTCCTTACATAAAGTTAACCCTCATTACTTTTTTCAATCATTTAACTTAGCATTAATTTGGGCATCTTGCTGTCAGTTCTATCTGCATCAGCCATTCATCTTAACCAAATATTGGAGCTATGAGCTTTTGAACATGACCTTGAATCTGCAAGTATATTTTGATATGGCAAATACAGCAACATATTCTACCCTATCTTTTCTCTGGTTCCATGGGAAGACATGACCTGCACTTGCCAAAGGTCAAACTTCCTATCCAGGAGCTGCCAGAAAGCAACAGACCCCTGAAGCATAAAATTAATATAAACACAGTGAAAAACAAGTGGGCTACAATCTCTTTTACAGCCCATCCAATACCTGGTGCCCTAAATCTCCATGAGATTGCTACAATATCTCCATGTTCAGTCACCAGGACCCTTACTGGGTCCCAAATCTTTTCTGCAAGCCTAGAAGGGGCCATCTGAGAACAATTCTACAGACTTAAGGTGTGCTAATGATTATGCTTGAGAACCCCTCCTAAAACTTCCAACCCAAATTTGTTCAAGAATGCATGTCCAAACAATTTCAGAATCCCATCTCCAGAAAGGCCTTACCTAGGTCATAGGTTACAGAAAAACCTAATCCAAAATGAACCCATCATAAGGCTTGTAAACAAGATTCCACCAAGTTCTCCTCAAGTTGGCTTGTGCCAACAGCTATGTTAATTTGTTGTTCATTGCTGCTTCCCAAATCCATAGTCAGATTTTAAGCAATGCATTTCAAAGTTAGATAATAACAACAAAAGATAAGCAGAGTAAGAGATCACTGTGAGGTATACTACAAAACAAAAAGTATGCCTGTGATGAATATTACCATGGAAATTGAATTTCCTTATCTCTCCAGGCTTATAAACATCTGGGGCAATTCTATGATTTCTTAAACTGATTCTGTTTCTTATTCATCATAGATAATACACCAGGGAATTGTGCCCAATTAAGAAGCACAAGTGTTTGCTCCATGCCTACTGCTAATATCTAAATCCTAATACTACTTTATAGCAGGAAACTTGAAAAGCATTTTAGAGCCATTTGAGATCTTACACTTATTATGATGCAACTAACACATTGCCACTGAAGCTGATCTGGAAACAGACTTTCCAAGTGAAACAAAGTACAAGGGATAATTAGGAAATGCATAGGTAACATTTCCTGTCTGGCTTTTCAGAGAGCATCTGTTCTCAATTATGAATTTTTAAAGTGGGGAATCAAACTGAACATTAAAATTAATTACTAGCTATAGGAAAAAATTGTAGGAAGAAAACAGTTCAGATTTGTAAGCATCTAGCAGCAAAGTTACTGTCTTTAACTTCACTTTCTGAAAGTTACATGGACCTGAAGCATTTTTATTTTTCTTCTTCAAGTTCTCTCATTTCCAATCAGTTACTGCCCAAATACTCCATTATACACTAATAGGACAAGCCTTTAAATGAAAAAGGGGGCTTTTCTCTGTGCTCCACTCAGTCTGCATTTCATATGCCCTAAACGGTAAGTGAGCTAAGTATGGAACAGGGAACATGTGCTGCTATAAGAGGTAACACAACCAGCCAAACCAGGAACGACTGCGGAGACAGCTCACCCATTTCACATTCTCATGGTGCAGAAACCCAGTTAAAAGACACAGAAACCAGAAGTAGCTCTTTGGGGAAAAAAATAATTAACCAAACAGCCACTTAACTCTTCACCACTTCCTACACACCATGGGCAATACCCATCCTTTTAAATACCAAATTGAAGGAGAAGTAGTTATTATGAGAAGAAACAGTAGGATGATAACATTATAAAAAAAACAGGTGATCCTCATGAACTGCATCATAGAGACTTCAGTGGGGAAGCACCAAATTCTGCTGCAAGAATGTCTTTACACTACCAGAGTAAAAGCAACATTCACAAAACTTATCACAGAAATTTTAAGTTCTACTTACTACCACCCAAACACTTCAAGACTGAAAGTTCCATAGCACCCCTAATTATTCTATAATGCATGACAAATGTTTTGGTGCTGTTTTTTACAAGAGCAATCATTTTTTAAAAGTAGTTTAACTGTCTAAGGGCTATGTTAAGGCTTGTTCACTGTGCAAGCACACATAGCCTCGAGAAGAGTTAATTCAACTTGTAGCTCCACATGCACTTGCACTGCAAATGAGTAAACGCTGAATGGTCTATAAATACCTTTACTACCACGGATTTGGTTTCTTTCCAGGACCAAAAAAAAAAAAAAAAAAAAAAAAAAAAAGAGGGCCCAGGCGCATGAAACTTTATCCTCTGGAGGAGCGTTACAGCTGTTCCCGTTTACAGCTTGAACAACCTGCCCGCCAACACAAGCTCAGCACACGGTAGGGGACCCGCACGGCGACACCCATTTGTGGGACACGGACACACCGAGATGCGCGATTCGCCAGCGAGCCGGCGGGGGAACCCCTCCAGCGCCGCACGGCGAGAGGAAAAGTTCAGCCAGTACAGAAAGTGATTTCGCAAAGCGCCGACAGATAAAACTCCCGAGCGCTGGATCGCGCTCCCCGCCCGGAGCCGCGCAGGGAGCCCGGCCCGCCCGGGGGAAGGATGGAGCGCGGTGCGGTGCCTACCCGAGCGGCTGCGGATGACATCGCGGAACTCATCGGCGGCCCCCTTCAGCGGGGCTGAGGCGTCCCGGCTCGGCCATGCCCGAGGAGCTGCCGAGGGAGGCGGGGGCCGGGCCAGGTGCGGAGCGGCGCCGCCCGCCCTGAAATAGCGCCGGGGCGGCGGCTGCGGCCCCCCGCCCCCAGGGCGATGGAGCGGCGCGGTTCGCGATGGAGCGCGGAGCCCCCCCGGGCCAGGAGCGGCCCCAGAGCACCGCCCGCGGCGGCGAGGGGCGGCACGGAGCCGCCCTGTGTCCGGCCCCGGCGGGGCTCCCACTTTTCCGGGCGCTGCGGCCCCGAGCAGCCCTCGGTGCCCCGGCAGAGGGGTCAGGGCAGCCCTCGGTGCCCCGGCTGTGCCCGTGCCTGCCCCGCGGGGTCGGAGCCCTGCCGCAGGGATCAAACCACAAACGCGCTGGAGTTTGTCTTCTGCCCCCTCCTTTGCAGCTCATCCTCAGAGGGGCGAGGGTCCTGGATGCCTGCTCCAGTGGCACTGCTCCAAAGCCACCCGAGTGGCACTGCCGGTCACATCCCTTATCTGTTTTCAGGAAAGCGGGACACAGGAACCCTTTGAACCACATTTCCTCTTGTGTTTAATACAGGAAAGGGGCATCCTTGTCCCCTCTCACTGCGCTCAAGGGACAAAACGCTTCCCACTGGCACTGCTTCCCTGCAACCTTCCATTAAGTGTCAATTTGGATGGCTGCCTCCAGCCCACCATTATTCCTTTCCCCTCAATTTTCTCTCCAAACCAAGTCTCAGGACTTGCCTTTTATGCTATTTCCCTCATCTCTCCAGGCCCCTAAGCAGATTGCATCACCTCATGGGGAAAGTAACCAGGCACAAGAAATGTTCTTGTATGTACTTAAACACCCGCTCTCCTTACAAGAGAAATCCAAGCTCTTAAAAATTTCACCTTAAAATACAGACAAGCAGAGAATCACCTGGTCTTGCTAGTTTATAGGACAACAATGCACTATGTTTAATACAAGTGTAGCCTAGCTGCTTCTCAGCCTTTATACAAATTCATAGATAATTCATAAATGTATATGGAGGGACAGGAAATTAAGGATAAGCCGTAGAAAGGATGTACGCCTTCACTTGTATTTGTGTAGATAAAGGACTTGCATCTCTTCATGTATTCTAGAGTATATCAGAAGAAATGTACTCTTTTGTAGATAACAGAATTAAACAGAATAGAACTAGGTAAGAAAACCAGGTCAGAAACAATGAACAGTTAGAGGAAAACTCTTTACAGGCAGCAGGGCACGTGGTGGTAGATTCTGAGGAAAGGGGCTTGTACCCCTGAGAAGCAGCAGGACACACCCTCCACACAGGGGGGGGTCTCGTGGCTGAGTTCTGCCTTCCTGTTGTTCATAGTTTTAAGAGATTAAGTAGGTGAGGAATTTTTTCATAATCTGATAATTCCAAAAGCATTTTTAAGGTTTGTTTGTGATGATCAGTGTTTATTACTTCAACAAATTGAATGGGAAAAGAATGAAGTATTCCCAGCCTTAAATACCAAAAAACATTACTCAGAAAATGCATGAAATTGTCCATGGATTATTCAGGGGAGAGATATCATATTTCTTTGTCCATATTCCCATTTTCAGTTCCCTCTGCTTGCCCATGGTGTGTGCCAACTCTCACAAACTTCCAGTGATGCAATTTTGGCTCCCACCACAGGGGTTCTTGCTAGAAAACCTGTCTGAGATCAAATTGCAGGCTGGGTTACACCAGCTAGTGAGGAGAGCCTGTAGTTTCTCCTCCAATATTACCATTCTGTTTAGTACCCTGTTATCACCCACTGCCAAGTTTTTCCCAAGCTATCAGCTGGATTCTCCCAGCCCCACAGCAATCCAGACATTCGGTAATTCCTGTCTGCCTCTCCATGTCTTGGTTTCTCAGCCTCTGCCTCTCCTTTTTAAGCTGATTTGTTTTTGGCATTCTGGTGCTTTGGGGAAGGTGGCAGTTCTGGCATGCCTTCCCCTCCCCCATAAGAAGCGTTACAGAATTTGAAATGGGATTCATGCGCTTCTCAACAGCTGATCCAGAGCCTCCCATACGTTCTGTTCTTTAAAACCCATGTGGGGAGATGGTTTAGCTGCTTCCCTCTTCTTCTTCCAGCTAATCTTCTGTCTGTTACTGAGGCCAAAATGGAGGGAAGATACTTTAATCTCATTTTGGCCAAGTTGTGATCACTGTTATCTCGTAACAGCAATGTTAAAGGAAGGCAATCAAGATAGAGGCAAAAAATTTCGTGACTGACACTTTTCACTCCAGACTGCCTGTATCAGTAGCCAAAATCTCATTACTGTGATTTGACAACAGGAAGAACATGATCTTATATGAATACATGCTTATATTCAGTATTTAAGGACACATTCTTAAATGCTGAATCTGTTCTACTTAGAGACCCAGCAAGACTGTATGAAGAACTTCAATGCTAGAAGTCTTAACAGATTTGATTGACTTTATGAGCAGGCATAGTCCCCTTAGTATTCAGTACCTCACATTTTGGTAAAAAAGTAAAAGTTAAAAAGTAAAATTTCTGCATCCCAGTTCTGGAAACACTACCTACACATATGTATGTTTGCAGCACCACTGTTGGTTTAGTTCTGAGAGTCTCCAGCAAAAATTCCCTGCTTTTCTTGCATTACAATTATTATTATTCTCCTTAAGGGTCTTGCTTCCCCACCAACAGGACTCTTGTTTGAGACAGATCTGGTCTCCAGGAAGCTAATCTAATCACAAAACTTTCTGAAGTATTTTATCTCCTGAAGTCCAAATCAAGGTAAGACACTAGAGCAACATATATTACATTCTTTTGATAAAGTTATTCCATCATGTTAATCAGGGGGAAAAAAAGGTTTTATATACCTCTTTCCCAGAACAAATATTCTCTTCATGAAGAGGGTTTTCTATCAAGACCCCTAAAAATCACAGTAAATGTCTTCATCAGGCAACAACCAAATAGTGACAAGATTGGTTTGGAACTGTCTGATCACGTAGAATCCCTGCATCTAAAATTCTCCCTGATTTCAGCAACAGTACACGTGTCCTTTAAGCTCAGATGCAGAGGAGAACTCTTAGATCACACTGGTGCCTGTAGCACTGCAAAACCTGCATTCAACACACTCTGTGAATTTTGAAATATGTCACTTCTTCAAACCTCAGTAGAAGCTACCATTCCCAAAATTTAGTAATATATTGTGTACTTAAAAGAAGAAAAAATCCACGGTGCAAGCAACAAGAGTAATTGGCTGGTTTTAAATATTTGACATATAACTTTTAAAGTCTTGTCTGGGATGTATACATATGTATGCATGCACTTGTGTGTCTGTATATATGTTCATGTAGAATATACATTTTTGCTTAAGGATGAAGAGAATATGGTCAGGATCAAGGAAGCTAAACAAGAACTGGCAACTCTTGCTAGTCAGTTCTTGTCCCAGAAAACAAGTTTCACTCAGTTTGTAGTCACCATGGAAAATCTTATACTATGTTTTTAATGTATGCTACTGGAATTATTTGGTTAGATTTTTATTAAAAGCTGAGGCTGGTTAATTCAAATACTAGGGAGGCCTTCAGTTAGAAATCACATTTTAGGATGAACAATATATTTTAATGGGTAAGTGGCAGTTATTAAAGGACAATTTCAGCAAATTATTGACTTAATAATAGACTCTCAAACATGATCAGAGTCTGAGGTTAGATGCTCTGAGTGATAGATTATCTGTCCTTAAAGGCATCTGTATGCTTTGATTCCACTTAAATATACTGATCTTTTTTTAGATGCATGTTTAAAGGCAGACTTGTTGCTAGTCATGTTGAGGCAGCTGCTTATTGTCAACTACAAGCTGAAACAAGCATTTGCTTGTTCAAAATTAGACTTTATCCACCATTTTCATTAATATAAACAATCTAATAAATATTAAAATAGACCAAAAGGATTATGTAGGAAGATGTCCCAACTTTCAGGTCAGTAATCATATTCCTTGGCAAGAAAGGTCTAAAACTTTAGAAGAAAATTTAACATTCTGGATTAAAATCTTTTTTGGATCATACAAAACCATGCATGCCTTTTCCAGGAGGTCATATTACATTCTAGCTCTGCCAGGCCATTTGTGATGCATCAGAAATATTTCTACAGCTTGTTTAATCTAGGTAAGGGAGCTGTTTGTAAAAGTGTACCAGAACACCATCTTCCCTGAAAAAAGAAGTTATTCATCCTAACCACAATGAATGACCTATCCTATATTAAAACCAGTTTTCTTGGCTGTGTAGGATTTTGGGTCTCATATTATCTTTTAATTATTCTATAAATCAAAATGAATAAACAGTCAGAAAAAGTACATAAAAGCTTTCCTTGTGATAATTTATGCCTTAAAATGATGGCTTTGAAGCAAAAAGGAAGTATGGCTGTGCTAGAGACTTCATCTGCCCTAACTAATTTATGGCAACTCCCTCAGCTAACAAGAATCACATGGTGTAAATGGAAAATGAGCCTCTGCTGGTATTGAAAATAAAGAGGTAATTTATTTCCATCTTTCAGAAGTGCTATTCAAAACTGCATATAGGCTTTTGTCACAGCTGATTAAAAAGCTTGGGTTTCATCTTAGAATTAGTTTTATAATCTGTTCAAGCAAAACTGAAAGTCAGCATTCTAAATACACTGAAAAACCTGAAAGCTTATTTGCTGATAAGTACTTACTAAATTGGTGACCTGCTTACCTCCTGGGAACACAAATGCTGGTGAAAGGCACAAAATCTTGTCAGGGGCTTCCTCATGTGTTTGTGATGGATCATGTTGTGCCTTTTTTCTGCCATTTATTTGCTGCTATGACGCTTGTAAAATTGAAGATTTATTAGAAAGCTTTACATATAAACCAGCACTGTGAAATGTTTACTTGAGATTTGATTTTTGGTGTACTTAATTCCGGAGAAAAATTTATGTTGAATCTTTAATAAAAAGGCCTTTAAGTAACTGAAACTAAATAAAAATAAATGCCAAAAGGAATTATTTATTGCATGATGATGCATCCTGTATTAAAGCCCTTGTATTAAAAAGTTACAAAATAACCTCTCAGTTGCAGCACTCATAACCATATTTACAAAGGCAATCAGCAGTGCCTCATGCATACACTTAAGCACTCTGTGAAGTAATGCCTAATTACATTTTCATAGCTATCATTAGGCATCTTTTGGCTTGTACTGTCATGTGCAGTAAATGCTTAAATGTTTTGGTCCCTATCCTCAAAGATATTTCGACATCTAGTTCTCATTTCTAATTTATAAAAATTAGGGACCATTAGGGACCTTTTCCCAAAGCCAAAGTATTTGAAATTTTGTCTCTTGGAAGAGTATTTGAAATTTTGTCTGTGTTGGAAACTTGTGAACAAAACTAGATTGTCACTATAATCTGGATCCAACACTGCTGTGCCTACAACTTCAATTAAAAAGTCCATTTATTTTTTTTAAAGTGTTCTTCCCCAAATCTTTATGTTATTTCTATTATTATCATAGTCCATTACAAATAATCTATTATATCTACACTTGGACAAAACTGCCCATCACGTCCAGGGAACATTCAATCCATGAATAGAGTGGTTTAGTTCCTGAGGGACCTCATCATTACCCAAAATAAAATGTCTCCAAACTCAAGGAAAATTTTCTTCTCCCATATTCAGTTCTTTTCAATATCATTGTAGTAGTTATTTAAAACAGCAAACTGTGTCTCCATTTTTTTTTTAATTTTATTTTCTCCTTTTTTTGTGTGTGTGTGTGTGTTGAGTAAAAGGTTTGCATTTCCTGTAATAAATATTCCTGATTCCCCTAAAAATTTCTGAAGTCTTATATATATATTAGTGTGAGCTTTATTTGATCTAACTTTAAACATGATACTTTAAACTTCATGAGTGTATGGTCACCTCTGCTGCTGGGGCTGCCATTTACAGAGGAAGAGTTAAAGAATAGATCACTATGTGTGTGGCATATGCATGACTATATGCAGAGGTAATGGTTTGTTCTTTATGCCTAGCAGAATGCTTTCTCTTCAGTCAAAAAAAAAAAAAAAACCAAAAAAACAAAAAACTGAGAGCAGTTTTAGTCTCCATTTTCCTAGTCTTCCATAAGTGTAAACTCACTTGTTTAATTTAAGGAACATGAGTAGAGGTATAAAAAATATGCAGCTAATAGTCCTATAATTGACCTAATAATAAAGTTAGACAACAAATAGTTGAACACAAACAAAATTGCAAAGTCTTGCTCTGAGCATCATTCACCTGAAGCAGAAAATTCAAAGGCACTCATCAAAATGACCCAGCATTGTATTAAGTAGAGAACCCGTGACTAAATAAATGGGTAAAAGGGTGCAAAAAACCAAGCCAGTGATCAAGTTCTTCTGCTTCACCTTGCTGGTAGAATAGCACTTAGTTTACTTTTATAAGCACTACTGTCTAAGAAAGAAAACATCATTCTAAAGAGCAAATGTTAAGGAACTTGAGTCTTTGGGATTTAGGAAACTGTTGTTAAAGCAAAAAGCTTGGAGGGGTGTAAAGATTTTTGGGTAACTTGGATGTGCTGCAGCTTGAGGATGGGGCAAAACACAAGCATGGTATTTTCTGAAATGGTTAAACCCCTTAAAAGCAGAAAGAGTAGAGAAGCTTTACCATTCTAATTGTTAAAACTGTAATTGCCAGCTCAGGTTTGCATGAATTTACAGAGATCTTTTTAGCATGAGGTTAATTAGCAAGGCTTTTCAAAGTCTTTTCACATTCTTGTACAAGTCTAGCAGAGCCCAGGAGCAGTATATTGTTTTTACCAGTATATTGTTGTTAACCTGTCTGTGGGACATCAGTGCAGTCACAATTCCGTTCAAGCCAGTCGTGCTTGCCCTTACCAAGCCGCGCTGTAATTGGAACTGAGAACTCTCACATTGCCTCTCCCTGTAAATCCAAGCACCACCAGGCACATCTGGAGCCTAAATAGCTGCCTCCTTTAAATCTAGTCATGGAGCAAGGCTGCACTGGGCTTTTTTGCCATCAGGTTATTTTCTGTGGAGAAAGTCAGATTTCATATTCCTGGACTGGCTGTCAGGGATTATCAGCAAGTGTTAAATTCACATTCAAAATATTTGCAACAAACTCCTATTTTTGAATGACATTTTGTCAAGAGCTTTTTAATTATTGTCATCTTCAAGTGTATCTACAGATTGACCTGTCAGCTGTGAGGCAACTGCTCTGATAAATCATTGTGATTGTAGAGGAATTTCTACCAAAATGTTTTAAATAATTGCAGTTAGATTGAAGGGTTAATGACTAAAAATGATTGGAGAAGTTAGAAAGAAGCATTTGAATCTTTCCTCTCAACAGAAACAGAGGAAAAACACAGTAAGAGGTCATTCTTCTGTGAAATGCTTCAGTTACCTGCAGAGTTAAAAGGAAGCTTTTAGTCAGATCTGTTCATGATTAAAATATATTAGCAAGTCTGAACAACTTATGTATTATTTCAACAATTGTTTTTTTTTCTGCTCTGAATGGTGTTTTACTCTTTCAAATATTTGTAAACAAGACATGTGCCCAGCACATTGAATCCAAATTCTTATAGTTGAAATATTGAAGGAAACCCAGTTAGAGATGTATCTCTGCAGAGCGCTGAGGTGCCTGCCAGCAAACCAAATGTGCAAAGTTAGAAATCACTTTATGTAAGAATCACCCAGCATGGCCATGAGCCTTTAACACTTCAGGACTAATTTCATACCTTTGGTTTGCTATTCTTACACATTGCAGGGTGCAGGGAGAGCAGTGCAGCTCCCCTGGGACCAGGAACCTGGAGGCTCCCATCCAAGGCAGTGATGCCTTGTGATGCCTGTATCAGCAAGGCAGGGACCAGGACCAACCACTGTCTCAGCCCAGAGTGCTGGGAACACCAGGGAGGCCATTCCTGGGCCCCTGCCCAGCTTGGTGGGTGTCTGGAGCTGGGATGGGAGCCCCCAGGTGTGCCCAGCTCTGTGGCACCCCTGGCTGGGAAGGGCAGGGCTGTGGGGAATTGGCTGCTGGTCCTTCTGCTGGGGTGCTGGAGCAGGGGTTGGTGGCCCCAGGGGGAGACAGGGGGTCCCCAGTTGTCAGCAGGGGGAAGGGAGCTGGGCAGGGGCAGACAGGGCTGGGGGTGTCACACAATGGGGCTGGGTGACAGCACCTGAGTGGCAGACCACATTAAAGGGGTTTGGTATTATGACACACCTGGTATTGTACAGGTAAGAAAATCTGCAGTGGTCATTTCCCAGGAGACCAAAGGACAGGAATCACAGCACACAGCCAGGATTGGCCTGTACCCAGCCTTCCCCTGCCCTCTCCACGCTGCTGCAGTCACAGAGTCCTGTGGCCTGTCCAGGGAGCAGCTTGTCTATTGTATTTGTGGGGCCCCCAGATGTAGGAAGGAATGATGAATCTGACTCCATGTTCTCAGAAGGCTAATTTATTATTTTATGATACTATATTATATTAAAGAATGCTATACTAAACTATACTAAATAATACAGAAAAGATACTTAGAGAAGGCTAAAATGATAACAATGAAAACTCGTGACTCTTTCCAGAGTCTCGGCACAGCTTGGCCCTGATTGGCCAAAGAGTGAAAATAACTCACGGCAGAAACCAATGAAACAATAACCTGTTGGAAAAACAATCTCCAAACACATTCCAAATGAGCAAAACACATGAGAAGCAAATGAGATAATTATTGTTTTCCTTTTTCTCTGAGGCTTCTCAGCTTCCCATGAGAAAATTCCCAGGCAAAGGGATTTTTCCAGAAAATGTGAATGCCACACTTGTCCAACATGATCGTGGAGCTGGCACCACAAACAAGGATCCCTGTTCCTCCAGAAGGCTTCAAGTCTTGTAAAGGCTGAGCTGCTGCCAGATGCTTAATGCACACACAAGTGCAAGCAGATATTCAAACAAAGAGCAATGAGCAACTTGGGGAATGCATAATCAATCTTCCCTCAAACATACATCAGTTTGCCTTTTAAACAGAAAGTAAAATAAAAGAGCTTATTTCCATCTATTAATTGTCCCCCTGCAATGAAGTAAACACAGAACATGTGTGTGTTCAGGAGGAGTAAGGTGACCTCACAATATATATATCCTCATATTATTCATTCTTGCTATTAATTTTTGTTAGAAATCTGGAAGTGCTCACGGAGCTGGAAGTTAAAATTACTCTGAATGTCTTGCTGTTTTATACAGAAAAGACTGATACTAAACCACAACTGTGCCAAGTTAGATCCTTGCAGGGTCCGTGAAGAACTAGGAAACAACAGCCCAAGCAGTCCCAGGCAAGTATTTTGTAATGCGGGATTGTTCCATAATATACACATGTTTTTTTTCTGTTTACTCATTAATAAAATGAGTAAAAACAGAGGCATGGATGCTGCATGTATAACTAAGAAGTGGTGGCAGGCAAACATCACTTGGGCAGCATCCAGCAGTTTTACTTCCCTCCCAGGATGCTAATGTGGATATGTAGGACATTTTTATTTTTTATGTGTTCTGTAGTTCAGCCTTTCAGCTACAACTCATGGTTTTCATCATTATGGCTGCAAAAACAATACTCACCATAGGAATGGCTGATGAAAATAAAGTTATTAATACAAGACATCACTCTTTCCAGTGTTAATTTACACCATTTAAGTACAGCTGGGCCAAGGAGAGCAAAAATCCAGCAGTCAATGTAAATTTTAGAACAACTGCAAGAGTTGTCATCTCCACTTGAAGGTGCCATTCATTCAGTTCTGCAATGTTTTGTTCTCATCTGATACCCCTTTTCCTTTCACCTGTTATATTACCAGAGTTTTATGTATTTCTGGTGAGGAAAACAGCAACTAGGTTCTCACTCTACAAATGTTTTTATGGATGGAGTTGACATTAGCAAACACAGAATCCAACTGTATTTCTGGGACTAATTAAGAATAGAGTGCTAATGGGAAGACTGGCTGAAAAAGAATGTGAGCCATGCTGAGCAGGGCTCAGAGTAACTCCATATTTATGAGGTGACTATCTCCCTACTACATCTCTGCTCACTGCCACCCAGGCTCTGATTGGCCCTGAAATCAGCATTGATATCAGATAATATTGTACTTTGATTTGCTTTAGCTTTTTGAGAACAGGGTTCTCAAATGGTTCCATGCTGAAAACCCCACAGCTCATGCTTACTACTAATACCCATCCTACGCAGACACTTAATCTAAATTTATTAGTTGCTTTAAATTAATAGAAGTGCCTAAAACAAGTATATGAAAAAACTCGATCTTTGTCGGATACATCCCACTGCAATGACAAAAAAAAAAAAAAAAATAAAAAGAGACAAAGAAACAAAAACCCTACTATGAATCTGCTCATATATTACTTTATCGTTTTATTGACATTACAGTTTACAATACTTATTAGATTTCATTAGATTCTAAAATTTTACCCTGAACTGTATTGAAAAAGTGCAATTCTCTTATTTCATGGAATGGAAGATTTAAAATATGTTGGTGTGAAAGCACTGTAGTGGCATTACCAAAGTGCTTTTCTTAGGTATCATTCAGATATATGTCATAGTTACAAAGTATTGCAATAAAATATACCAAAATATTTAGCAATACCATCATGAAATATTTTGACATTATTGGGATGAAAAGAGAAGCTTTCAAATATAAAAGTAAAAATAAATTGTTCTGAAACTCATAAGATACTAAAATGTCCTCTGACAAAGCATTTTCATTCACAAAAAACCAGTTTTGTCATAAATTTGTTCTCTTGCCTTTTTTTCCTTGCTTCTTTATATAATTTTTTTTCAATAAACTCTTGGGATTACTCACTTAAAAAAAAAATAAAGATAATCCTACACATGGAGTTTCATGTGGGCCCAAAAGTAATTCAGTTTTGTAGTTAATGTCTCTTTCTAAGGAATATAAATAAAAGCACAGACATCCCTCTCTGTCTCTTTGTGCACCATGCTTTCACAGGTTTACCATTCGCTCACTTTCTGACTCATAGTCTCTCTACCCCAAGTTCATTCATAACCAAACAAATGGCAGTCACAGATGTCATCCCTAAGACCACTTGATTTTCTAGGTCAGGATGGGCATCAGGCACCTTCCCCTCTGTGGCTCTCTCAAATTGTTAAATGTGTGTCCAAGTCTATGAAACGAAAAGAATTATAATGAAAAGTAGATATTTCATGGGTCAATTGTAGAGGGATAGAATGTAAGAGAATAGAGATAATGCAGAAAGCAATCTCACTCCTGAGGAGTTGCAGCTGTACTAATTACCAAAGATTAAGAACAAACCAACCTTAATAAACCACAGCTATTTCCAATAAAGATAAGCATTATAAAAGAGTAAGTTAAGTAGTCTAAGAGAGAACTAGAGTTTTTTAGCTGTACTGTGAAGAAGAATCAGTACTATGAAGAGCTACCCATAAAAAGTTACCCAAAAAGTAAAGTACTTTTATAATACAATATCAACATCAAATTAGTTCAGTGAAGTCATACAAAGTTGTAGCAATAGGGAATCTGCCCAAACAGAAGGAAACTAAACAGGTTCTAAAATCTTTCCACTGTTGCTATGCCCTTCCCTTTTCCCCTATGAAAGGAAGATGAAAGGTATCTCAGTACTGGAAACAAAATCTGCCATAACGGATGTGTAATTCTAATCAGAACTGTGCTGCACACTGCTGTTCCTCTGGACAGTCTTTATTCATACAATTTGCAACTCTGGGTTGAATGCAGCTCCTGCTAGGATGGGGGTGAGTGGTGTTGATGTTTTTGCTGTGATGCAAAACTGGAGCAGGATGGAACCCTCAGCTCTCAACTCATCTCTCAGCGCCCACCTTGGCCTGGGAACAAGGGAGAAGCTGATCTGTGAGAAGTGCTTTGCCACTGAAGCCTAGGAAAATTGTCCTAAAGTGCTTTAATGTTTTATTTCAGCTTTGTAACACAAAATAATTTTAATTGAATATGACGGAAGAGCAAAAAGACAATACTACTAATTTTTGAGAAATTAAGTGCATTGTCAATGTTTTTAACTTATCAACTCACATTTTTCTTGATTCTAAAGCATTTTGCTCAATAGTTGAAATAATTAAGAAAAGACTTATTCCTTCCTGTCCTCCATGGCAGAATGAGAATTGTTGCTGCAAGGTATCTTTTTTCATTATCAAAATAAGAGCAACGCAAATGACATTTGTATAAAATGACAGTACTTCAATAATAAGCTTGCCATTTTAAACATAAATTCTTCCAGAAGGCAGATATTCTCTAAGAAGAAAGTCAATATTTCTCCATATGTAGATCTGCCTTAAAAGTACCCATACTTTTCACAGGCCTGGAACAGTGCCTGCATTTTGTAACCAGATCCTTTAGAGCTGGTGCAGTCCCATAACGCATTGCCCCTTCCCAACTCTCACAGTGAATTGACTGGAAAGCTCACCAGGCAGAAAAGTTCAGGTTCTTCTCTGACTTATTTTGTGTCTGTCACAGCCATATAACATTTCCAGCTGTATCAGGGGTATTGGAGTACGTGTATAAAATGCAGGCACATCATTTTTATGATACAACTCTTAATTCATACAGTCTGATTTTTGCTTCAGTCCTGTGGTGAATGTTGAGCAGGTGGAGCCAGCTGGCCAGGTGTAATCAATAGGGATGGAAAGGAAGACAGAGCTGCACCAAACTGCAGCTTTTTTAGGTCCTTTGCTATTTTTGGTTGACCTCATTAGAATTTCTGCCTTACTCATTAAGGCTCTGCTTCAGCAAAGCATGTAAGGCTATAGTTACAACAAACAGTCATCTGAATGAATAAATTATATTATAGTTAAATACATGCTTTACTGTTTTCCTGAATGGATGTTTTAGCACTTTATTTTTATAATTAAAAGAAAAAATGTCATAGAGGAAAATGCAGTCATGTAATATCCCATTATTTTGCAAAACTCAGACAATAAACTTAATCTTATCTACTATGCTAAATAACTTGGAGAAGTCCTTAGTCATCTAGTCAACACACCTTGAAATTTGAGGGTAATGCTTATTACAGATGCATAAAGCTCATTACTAATGAATAAATATTCATTTTACCTCACTTACTTTAAATTCATGTAATTCTTTATCCATTGTGCCTATTCATGTAAGGAATTTAAAATTTAACTGATTTAGAATTATCCATTAGAAACAGAAAGGAGGAAAGAGAAGGGGTAGTACACATTTTTTGTACTGAGTTGGTTCAAATACAACTTGAAGGACTTAATTTCCAGTTTAGAAGAATAGCATTTGCACTGGAATAAACTATGACATGTTTAGTACTGTAGTGGGTTTTAGAAACAAACCTATAAGGAAGCAATAAAGGTCTTTTCTGATGAGATTTATTCTGTAGAAGTAATGAAGAGCATAATTACTGGGGACAAACAGGAAAATTTTTGCACTTCCTTTAAGGCTCAGAACTCACTCAGATCAAACAGCTACAGTGTGGTATTGCTAATCTGGACAAAAAAAAGGCAGAAAGCTTGGCTTCATCTTGTCACAAGTGAAAAATCAACAGTGATGCTAAGAATGTAGGGATGCTCTTAGTAGCTCAGAGCTAAATCTGGCTTTGCAGAATCCTCCAGCAGCATGTCTCCAGCAATCACCAATAATCAATTTCTGGATGGGAGTCTTAAGAAACAGCAAACACAGCAATCTTGAAACACAGCAATCTTACTCCTTTCACCAGTCCAACAATCCCTACCTTGTGAGCTTGCAAAGCTAGAGTTTAGATACTGGTTTTAATATTTTTAAGAAGTCTTTATCTTCCAGTAATCTGGTCTCACTTTGAGGCTGTCAGTGGGGCTCTTCACAGCTCCCCGTGACAATGAACTCCTCTGTATATCCTCATTAGTTTGTTTATTCTGCAACTTCACATCAGAGTTCCCATAGTTCTTGAATTATGAGGAACAATCATCAGTTCCTTCTCTACCTTCTCAGTTTCACTCATGATTTTATGGTTCTGTCAAAAGCTCCCTACAGTGTCTCTTTTCTGAGCCGAGGAGTTCTTGTCTGTCTAATCCTTCCTCTGGGGGTTGCTCTGTAAATTTTTTCACCATTATTGCTCTTCTCTGTACTTCGTCTGTTATGTCCTTGCAGTGGCAGGGAGACAAATTTCCCAGCAATACCCAGGATTCATGTACATGGAGTTCCATTGCATTTTTCAGTTTTGTTCTTTATTTCTTTGCAATAACTCATGAACATTCTATTTTTTTTCTGTTGACTGTTGTTGACTCCTGAAATAACATTTTCACAAGCCCTGTTGCTAGACCTCTGAAATCTCTTTCCTCAGATAGAACACCTCACTCCAAAGGTAAAATTATGTTTTACATGGCTATCATCCTTTTTTACTTTTCCCACGTTTAGTCATTTATCCTACTAAGATTTAATACGCCTGGTAGCTCAGTATTGAGAGTTTATTGGCAGTGGTATTAACAACTTTTTCAGCTCTAAAAGCCCTCTGCACCATTAACAAATTTTGCTGTTTCCCATTTCAGTCTTTCTCCAGATAATTTTTGTATACATGTAGCAATACTGGGCCCAGTGTGAAACTATGAGACTCCTAGAGTGGTTTTTCCTGTATTGACAAAACTGACTACTTATTCCTACCCTTTCTTTCCAATTTTTGAGTATTTATTTGCTCATGAGAGAATCTTGGAAAGAAACAATAATTTGATATCTTTGATGGGCTGTTGAAAGGCTTTTGAAGCACAAGTGTACAATAGCAAATGATTATTGATTCTTTAAAGGATGAGCAAGACCAAACTTCTTTCTATAAAATTCTCATTGATTTTTCTCAGGGATACCACATTTATCTATGTACTTTCTGACTGTCTTCTACAGATATACTTTACTCATTTGTCTGATCTCTAGTCGCCAAATCTCCATGGGAACCTTTTCCAAATTTTAATGTAGTGGAGTTTTGATTTTTCTTTTGCTACTCAGGCCATTTAAAGAGAAAGGTGAGAAACCACTTTTAGTTGAATTTTCTTTTTAAAATGTTCAAGACCCTTTTAGAACTCTGACAACTCATTACTATGATGTTAGCTTTTCCTGCTTTTATCCTATGAGATGGATCCTCCAAATGGTTTCCCATAAAGATTCTATCTCTTCAGGTGTCAAATATGCAAAGAACTGATCTTACTTCACCCAGTTTCTGCCACCAGGAACACTCAAGATACTTTTCAAGAGATAAGTACAATCCCTATTATAGCAAAGGAAAGCAAACTGAGAGCTGAAGGGCTGGCTTTAATAAAGGATTGACATCAGGACTATGGGCACAAATATCTTGTCACCTCTTCAGTGATTTAGCACTAGCAAATTTGATATGAATGTCCCATAATAGTTGAGCATGTCTTGAGCCTGGATTGATGCACACCCCCTCAATGGAGATGGAAACTGTTTCCTGACTCTATTTTGATATCTTGATCATTAGGCTGTACTGCCTGGTATCTGAGCCTACTTTAAAGGGTCTTTTTACAGTAATTAAAGAACAAAGTCAGGATTTACTTGGGGATTCCCCAGATTAAAAAGAATATATGAAAAAGTCCAAGATAGAAGCAATCCTATTGTTTCAGAAAACAGTTACAATCCAAAATCAGTCTCTGCATAAATGAGATTTTAAATCACAGATTCACAGAATATCCTCAGTTGGAAGGGACCCACAAGGACCATCCAAGTCCAGCTCCTGACCCTGCACAGGGCAGCCTAAGAATCACATCATCTGCCATAGAGCATTGTCCAAACACTTCTTGAGCTCTGCCAGGCTGGTGCTGTGACCACTGCCCTGGGGAGCCTGTTCCATGCCCAGCCACCCTCTGGGTGAAGAACCTTTTCCTAACATCCAACCTAACTAAACCTCCCTGACACAACTTCAGGCCATTCCCTCGGGTCTTGTCACTGTCCCCACAGAGCAGAGATCAGTGCCTGCCCCTCCTCTGCCCCTCACAAGGAAGCTGTGACTGCAGTGAGGTCTCCCCTCAGTCTCCTCCAGGCTGAACAGACCAAGGGACCTCAGCCCCTCCTCACATGACCTCCCCTCCAGACTCTTCTCCATCCTTGTTTCCTCCTTTGGACCCTTTCTAGGAGGAAAATGTCTTTCTCATATCGTGGCACCCAAAATTGTGTGCAGCACTGGAGGTAAAGCCTGTGCACGTCCTAACTCACATTGTAAATGAACACAGAGATGAGGGCAGTTTCAGACAATCTTTTGTTATAAATTCCTGGTGCCTATGCCTTGTGCCTCAGCACTGTTCATGTTTGCATACTAACTAATGAACACACCCCTCATTTAAATTAGTGCTCCCTTGTCTGGTATAAACAGGCTGCAGCAATTCTGTAGCTGGCAAGCAAGGAAAAGAGGAGAGGCTAAACAGGATTAGCAGAATATCAAAGCATCCTCTTTAATTACCTGCTACAATATGTTCATTTATTTTCATCTCCAAGTAACTTTTTTCACCATTCATACCTGATTGATCACATAAGAACAGGGCTGGGAGCTGGGAGAGTCTATTCATTATCTTAAAGGTTGTTATAGTGGGTGCTATTATTAATCAGATTTTTAAGAGGAAAGGTATGAGGTTGTCCACCACCATTCAGAAAACTAATGCTCAAAGGGAGGACCTAGGCAAGTGCCACTCACACCAGCAGGCCAGATAATCTAATTGATAATAGTCCTATTAATTTGGAATTGAATATTAACAGCCTGCAGCACTGGATCATCTTCATACCAGCCTCATTATATCAAGTCCTCATTCATTTGGAAGTATAACAAGTGCATAGTATTAATAACAAAATTAAATGGAAGGATGTAAATTGGAAAGAGATATTTATTACTAAGTGTTTACAGGAAAGAAATAAGCATTTTAGTTCCACTATCATTTAACTAAGGCTGCATAGGAGCACCTGAAGAAGTTACATGAATGCAAGATGATGATTTAGGAGTTGAAATTAAGGATTATTATTTTCTTCAAAAGTAGGGAAGCAGAAATATGAATTGTGGTTCTTTTGTCAGCTGCAAAGGAGTCCCTGTGAGTGTTGCTAAATCACCACAGTTGCATAGTGCTTTTCTGAATAGTGTCTGGGTCATTGTGAGCATCCTGCTTAGACTGGCACGGACAGCAGGATACAAGCAATTTTCAGGGATGCCAAGTTATTGGTCTCTACAGGCTTAGGCAAGGGAGAGTTTCTAGGACATTTTGCACAACTAACCTCTCTAGAAGTGCTCAGAGCAGAACTTCAGGCACTTAATAAATTTCACAGCTGAAAATTGAAGAGCTCTTGACCCTCTGCTACCCAAGCATTTCTTGCAGATTGCTGTCATGGACCTTGGTGTATAAATTCTTCCTGTGTTGCAGTTCAAGTATGGATTTGTAAGATTTTTTCTTTGAAGTCATGGATTATTCTCTACTATAGTTTATGCTTTATATAGCATGTTAAAAAATGTTAAATAAGCCAGTTGTATCCAATATATAAAGAGAGAAAGCAAATATGTACCAATGCTCTTCTGTGCTGTTTCATAGAAGTGATATCATTTATGGGTGTGGTCCATAATATTTTCTCTTTCAGTTTGAGAAAACTTTTCTTCAAGGCAGCTCAGGTTTATTTATTTATTTATTTACTTACTTGCTATATGGCATCATGCTTCTGGTACGTTGTGTCCAGAGTAGTTTTTGTCTCACATTTTCAAAACAGATGGGTATGATTTGACACAGCTGGGTTTATCCTACCAGTTACACAGCTTGGAATAATCTTGTCTGGGCTAGGGTAAAATGAGTCATAGCTTCCCAAAATCATTTGTCACTGCTGTAAAATTAAAGACAATTGGTTCTGATTGGTAGTTTCTGCTCAAAAAAGAGAAGTTTGATTTGAAGGAGCAAGACTGCTGCAGATAAAAACATGAGGGCCCATCTCAGAACTGCTTTATTTGAAAAACTTAGGTCTACATTTTGGTATATGGTAATTTTTTCTCTACTCACACAAAATGAAAAAGCTCACTACAGTGATGCTGTAGGATATACTGTGTAACTGCCTCAGTGCTAGAGAATAAATACTGAAAAAGAAATAATATAAAAATAATATAATGGTTTTAGAGTAAAACCAGCATCTGGACAAAATACTCTCTCTGTCTTCATGAACAAGAAAGTACAGTAACAAAAATTTGTTGAAGAAAATAAAGAAAACAAATACCCTTTGAATTTCTAGACTTACACATATGAGTTTATATAGAGAGTTCTTGTGCAAGACTTCCTTAATTCCTCCCTGCTGCTGCTGGGCTCTGGTGTCAGATTGGTAACTTTGGAGGGACAGGTTACCAAGTTCTGCAGAGACCAAGTCCAGGTGAACCAGCCAGAGAGAGTCAGCCTGTGCTTAGGGATCATCAGAGCAGAGAGATATCCACGAACTAAATTCCACTCCCTGCTGTTTCTTCAGAGAGGGAAGCAGGTTCCCAGCTGACACCAAGCAGAAAGGAAAAAGCTCCTACATGGTCTGCTGACAAGCTCCTGCTCTAGAGGAGAAACCATTTGTAATCAAATTCCTGCTTCTCAGTCCAGAATTAATTTTACTGCACTTTCTTCAATGGAATTTATTCAATCTTCCTCCAAAATACAGATGGAATTCTGTCCTTCCTTTATGATTTAAGACAATTTTACCAAAAAAAACCCCCCAAAACACCCCAAAAACCACACACACACACACAAAAATAAAAAAACTCCCACCTTTTGGTAATGAGACTATGATTCTATGATTTGTCACCAACTTTGTTACCAAATTACAACACCTTCTAGGGTTCCTGTTATCTACTCCAAAGAGTTTACTCATATCTTTTCCACGTTTGACCCTAAGAAAGCATAATGTGACTTTTTCATGGATATAATTCTGAAATTTTATTGTGTTAGTACAACACTGATTTCAAGACAGCTTGTACTTTGCCCTGCACTGCAGAAATCTGAGGAAGAGTAGCACTGCTGTGCATTGCTCTGTTTTTATACACCAGTGAATTCTTCTTCAGATCATCATGTTTAGTTGCTTTAAAATAGAAACAAACAATGCCATTTAGCATAAGTTGAGTTAGGTAGTAAATGAGCTGAGTGCTGAAATGAAGGTTTCTTATTTGATTAAGGAACCTAAAGAAACCGGAATTCCATATTCATGAATCCATAATTTTTTTTCCATCTATATCGAGCCAGCAGCTGCACATCAAAAGCTGAATCATGTTTACCAAAGGGAAGGAAAGAATCTACTGATATGTTGATACAACAAATCCACATCTTTCCTTTGCTGTCTTGATTGAAAAGGGAACCAGAATTTAAGCCTTTATCTTAAAGTTTCTGGATAATAATACTGGTTTAGCTCATTCCACTGTTGAAAGTGTGATAAAAACTGTGCAAAAACAAAACACAAATTCTGTGATTTTTTGAAAGTAGAGATAGTGGTGGTTTTTCCCCCCCATTAAACTAGTGTTTCCCATCCTGGACTCCATAATTAGCATACTTACATGGCCTCATGTCTATGTGAGACTTGAGGCACTCTTAAATGAATCTTGGCAGTGGGACAGGGACCTCCCCCAGCAAGCCCCCTGGGCATCACAGGCCTAGCATTCATTCCCTAACCAGCTCTATTCTGGAGCTGTAGTTTTAATGGCATATAAACCTCTAGTTATTTATATTGTGGGATCTATTAAAAAAATAATCCAGGCCTTCCTTAACAACATGACTTTTTTTCAGAAAATATTGCAATAATTTACAGTGGAGAAGAAAGAAATTTGGTACTCTGAAATCTCATCAAGTCACACACCCTTGCTTTCACACAAATCTCCATTTTTATGCAATACCAGATGTGTAAAAGAAAACTCTCAGAAATTTCCTTATGTATACAACTCTTGGGGCTGATATGGGCCGTTATTATGATTTATTTGGTGTTTGTTGTGCACTGGCAGATGTTTGAGTATTTGCAAACAAGATGGATGGTGTTACCATTGTGTGACCTTGCAGCCTACTCACTAATGAGGTAACACAGGCAAGCAAGGACCCCAGAATAATGATGTGCTTGCAGACTTGGGCTACTACTGAGTTATTTGTATTATTGCCTGAAGAGGCATAGGTGCTAATTATCCAATTAGTACCAATTAGTAACTCAGCTGAATTGGAGGTGGTGCTGTAAAATTGTCAAAATTACTTCCTGGGGCAAGCTTCCACCTGAGAAGAAATTAGATTTTTTCAATGCTTTTCTAGCAGGAAGTCGAGAAACAACTGCTAAGCTAAGTGACATGTTAATACAATTATAGTGTATTTTAACCTATCTTCATTTTTATCTTTGTCTTTGATTTAGTGGATTTACTTTTTCTGTAGGTTGCAAATACACCTCATCAGAGCACAGCTTGGCATACCTGCTGCTAGAAAGAAAGTAATCACTTCTCCCAGACAGTTCAGTAATGTTTGAGTAAATCAGATTTGAAATTAGTAGGGGTATGAAAGAAGTTCTAGTTGTGCTGGATGATAGGACAAGATAAGGATGAAATATTTTTATATGCTGTGTTATTAATTGATCCACATCTTATATTACAGTAGTCTCCTGACTGTTTGTAAGGTCTCAGGTATGAGCCTAATGCAAAATATCAAAAAGCTACCCAGCAAATCTAACATGTATAAAAATAATATTAAACTGTTTAAAATAACTCTTAAAAGTGTGATTAGCTACTGAAACCATGGTCACTCTGTTTCAAACCTGTTACTTCTCTTTCAGTATGTAAAAAAAATTAGGTAAATTCAGATCTATTCGTATCTTTCTACAGCAATAGTTACCTGCCATTACTCACAGAGCAATGCAAGGTACAGTTCAACCTTTATTTGCCCACAGGAATTAATGATAGCGCCAGTGAGCAATTGAAGTCAAAATGGGATCAATAGATAACAAAACTTCCCAGCTTGTTGCACTAAAAGCACATTTCTGAAGCAGTTTTTTTTTCTTTTTAAAGTTGACCATATTTTCTTACATTGTGTATGAGCTGCAGGGATGGGAACAAAATCAGTTTTGATTTGGTATTTATTTGAGATCTTTTTTCCTAGTCTTGATATAACAGTGTATGAAGTCTTCATAACACATTCCTTAAATTGTTTCTTTCTCTGAGAAACTGATCTTTCAGGTTACCATTTTGATGAAAGAGCAGTTCATCAGGAGCCAGAGCACCAAGTTTTATGGATGAAGGGCCAAGACTTTCCCTCTGGAAGCTCGAGAACCCATTGCTTGTTTATGCAATAATTGCATCAATATAAAATTCATCTCTCAGCATCCTGTGCTGTCGATATCAAATAGATGTTTATAGATCCAGGGTTTTTTAGTAGTTTAATCAAATTAAAAAGTAAAAGGTGCTGTTAGATGAAGGCAACAGCATGCATAATGAAGCACCTTAATATGTATAAATTTGTGCATTTCTAGCTAATCAATTACATAGTGCTTTTGCCTTTTATCTCTGACTGTTAATGACTGTCATATTAAATAACGTCTTAAATAGCTTGCTAGGATGCTCCCTGGTCTCTAGAAGGCAGACTGAGTGTCTGCCAGCTCCTTTGCTATAACATCTTAAGGTCTTTAACTGTCTGAACAGCTGGATGATTGCATATAGTACTGGCAGGCAGCCACTCTCCCCTCCAAACCCCAATTAAAACCGCTGTCACAGAGCTAAGAAAGCACAAGCTGCACTTTTATTTTATGCAACAATCGATGGCAGTCGTTTTTTAAAATGATATAGCACTCTAGTTTTGCATATGGCTCAACAAAAACCCTTCTGTTTGCAACTGGCTAATGATCTGCCAACAAGCCTCCCCAATGCTTTTGCCATTTGATGTTATTCGCCAGGCGGTTCACACGAAAACTCTTCAGTCTGCAGGGTCTGTGCAGAAATTTCTTCCAGCAACCCACGTTTGAAATTTCAGCCCATTTCAGCCACATTTCTTGGTTAGAATTGAAAACAGAGGCCACGTGGTTATTTTTTTGTTTCTTAGTAGGAAAAGTACAGCTCTTGGAGGGAGAGGCATCTTTGGGGGATGATTCAACCAACCCTGTATTAGTGTGGGATGAATCACCCTCTGCCTATTGACTATAGAAGGAGCCTCGATGATTGACTAACCTAGGCACTTAAATTTCCAACTAAAGTAAGGTGGTTCCCACTCTTAATATATACTTTTGACAGACAGTGATATACAACTGTTATGGTAGAGCTGTTAATGGACACACTGTTATATAGAATACCACTGTAGTAAGTCTGAATATCACTGAGCTAATCCAAAATTTGACTAAAAACCCCAAAGCAACAATGGTCTTCAGTTCTGTCTCAATCAATAATAACATTCAAACCACATCTAAATACAATGAACTGGTACTATTTATATATTCCTTTGCTCTACCTTTATTTTTATAAGCTCTACTTTCTTATCTGTTCTTGACACTGCATGAGTCATATTCTAACCCAAGTTAACAAAGTTCTATTTAGCAGAAAAATTTCTACAGCCTGCAGTGCTATTCTCTTTATGTATATATATATATATATATATATATGACTGTGTATTTCTTTATGCCCAAATCACTTCCTTCACCACCTTGTGTTGGCAAAATTTAATATTAAAGGACCTTCATACTGATAAATCTGAAGTGTCTTTCTTTCGCCTAAGTAATTAAGTTGGCATCCTTCTGAAGAATCCTATTCAAATAAATCAGAGATTAGTTGTTAGAGAATACATTCTCTTTTTTGAACAGGTAGAAATTACTATTTAGTCATGCAATTTAAAATTCTTCCCACTGCCTTTTGTTGGAGCAGGTACATTCCTCTATGACACACTGCTTATCAACACTGCTTTAACTTCACTGCTTTCTAGTAAGGCATGAAAAACTGCTGCAATATATGGAACTTCTGCATTCTGCTGATGTAATGGGCTGCTCTAAAACTCAACATAGCCGGGATCAAGCAAGAGGTAGTGGAAGTTGTGCTCTCTAAAATCACCAGTGTGCCATCTCAGCTGATTGTAATATGGCTGTCCTGGCCTGAGGCAAGAGACAGTAGTAGCCATTTTGTGGGAATTCTAGTATCCCAGGATAACCTAGCATTACCTCCATAAAGTTTTTAAGGGGACAAGATATTTACATACATATATCTTCTGAAAAAAAATTATTATGACTCATTGTATTACAGTTTTGGGTTTTTTTTCTTACAAAGCATTGTAAGAAAATACAAGGAGTAAGCAATAAAACATTTCTGTAAACAACCCATCTGTCCCTTGTACTTTATGGGCTAAGAATATGGACATTGTTTCTGCTTTGTAATAATTAGCAAGTCTGATTCATTGAATTCTGCTTTTTGACACCCTGGAGAGACCTCACTTTGATTGTTTGCTGTACTTGTTCAGGAAAAGTTTCTCTAATGGTTTATAGTGCCAAACTGACCTATATATTGTGTTTATTTTCCTATCTGTCTGGTATGGTACTAACTCATATCATTTATACCCTTTATAGCTCTCTCTATCTTTGAAGAAAGATACAGTTGCTTGCCTTTGACGTTTTTTTTCCATTTTTTTATTGAAAAACATTCTCTATGAATAAAGTAATGATTCAGTCTTTAAAGATTAGTTGTAAATCCCTCCTATAACAGCACATCTTCCTATAATTAACTCTGTGGCTAAATCTCCCCCTAAAAATATTTCAAAGGAATTTTCCATGCTTTATGTGTGATGAGTGACCAACCATTTGGAAGTGAAAAGTTTAGCCAAGTTTGTGTCATCTGTTTTTGAATATTAATATATTATAAGATACTTAAACAATGACAGTGATTAGCAGAAAAGGAACATGGAAACTAAATTTTTCATGTAAAGAGACTTCAGTGAAACATCTTTTCCATTCAAAAACCAATTTGAGTCACCGGTAAGGAAGTGGAAAACTTGCATTTTTCATTCCATAAGGGAGTTTTATCCTTCAAAAAATCCTTAAATGCTAAAATAGAATGAAAAAAAAACCCAAAAAGACCAGTGTTAGAAGATTCCTATGATAACAAGTGTAAATAAATCTTTTATAACATTAAATTTTTTAATTCAACTTTTTTTATTATTTATTTAATTATATAATTCTATTTTATTCCATATTATTCATATGAATAGAAGTATATGATGACATATAACAAATAACGGGTCTAATTTATTCCATTAGATGATGACACTAGCAGATTCAGAGAGAGATCAATTTCCATGCCAAAACACATTTACTTTGTGTCTGTTTAGCATTCATTCTGCTTCTGTTCAGAACAGCATTTCCCAAACTATTATCCTATTGGATCAAAATGTGCAAGGAAATTCCACAAGAGGAACATTTAGGATGGATATCTGTTGCTCTTGTTTTCATTCACTCTAAGGCAACTATCATGAGATACAGAAAGGGTAATTTAGACCTCTATCACCAGGTAAAAATGAGGAGTTGAGAGAAGGAAAGACAATATGAAAATATTATAGATGTTCTTCCAAACCTCAGGAGAGGGACACATTTTGGACAAATGTTTGAAGAGTGGGTGTGGGATGCTGAGCTGGAATGCTTTCTGTTAACCATCTCTAATTTCATTTCCTACCTCGCATTGTGATCCAGGAAGTCTGTTCTCCAGCATGAGTCATTTTGTCACATTCCAGATCTGAAATGAATAAAGCTATTAACATTTATAGTATGCTGTAGTTTTGCCATATTTTGCAAATGTCTATTCTTTTTTCATCTGTTGTCATTGTCAGGACTAACAGCTGACAGCGTAAGCATATATGCACATTACCAGTGTACAGAAAAATAAAAGTGACCTTTAGTCATTTCATAATAAGAGCTCGTTCCAGTTTAAGATTTGTTAAAATGTGATTTAATCAGAGCAGAGGCTCACAAAGAGTGCTTCATTATGACTGCTGCAGTGAAGATGAGTTGCCTAAGTTAACAGAGCCGTTCCATAAAGGTTTATGAGTGATATTGACTTTATGGGATTTTGGCTGGATCTGAGCATCAGAAGCTTAAGTGTTCGTTTGATCCAAATGATGGGAAAGCCTGCTCCAAGAAAGCATTGTGGCTGGTGCAAGAAAAATAGGAACTAAGCTGGCCTAACCTTTCAGAAGAAGTTATCTTAGAAAGATTCATTCTTAGAGGTGGGAAACTGCATGAAAAGCCAAAACCAAAGTCACTCATTTATGATTAACCTTCCCAACTATATAAATACATAAATACATGTATATTCAATTAGGTAAGTAACAGTAGTAATTAACTTTTAACAATAGTATCATGATACTATGAATAATATTAGAAGGCTTGGTGCTTTGGAGATATCAGCTGAAGAACATTTCTATATCTGCTTGACACCTCCTGCCATAAGCCTCCTGCTGCTGCACTAATAAAACCTCAAAACCAACCAACCAACCAAAAACCCCACAGAAAAATAAAAAGAAAAATTGATAATTGAACAATCAATTACTTGTTTGTATCAACAGTTTTTGCTTAGAAAATCATCATATTTTAGCATTGGATGCATGCATATGGCTGCTGGCAAAAATGATTTAGGTTGGCATGTTCATACCTGTCAACTCCTTCTAATTAATTTTCGAATCTAGGTAAAGGTAGGCAGTTACATCATTAGAGCAGTGAATATTCCTTAACTGGATCCAAATGTCTTTATGCCTTCCAGACATAAGGGATCATGGACAGTTCTTCTGTTTCCATAACACAAGATAAACTTGCACAAATGCATTTGCTAGCCAGCCAGAATACTTCTTTATAGCAAGCATTGATTTCAAAAATAGGGCTGACTCAATATGTACATCTTGTTTTAAAAAGCACATCACAAAAAGGGGAGTTGTTTTATGTGGTCAAATGATAGTCTGGCCTCTGCTTTTATTCCTGTGTAAAGGAAATTGCCTAAACTATGTGAAACCTGCTTTAGGGTCTCATTTCCATACCTTTGGCCATAAGAATACTATTTTATCCAGGAGAGTGTCTGTGCCAAGAGAGACTAATGTACTTCCAGATGACAAGGGTAAAATGTACCTGCTCTACACAAACATTGCACCTCTATCATGGAGATAAAAATGGTCCCAGCAAGTGCAAGGTAGCAGAACATCTGGAGTGCCCCATTATAAATTAACACTTCTTAGGACCTGAAAAAGTTAGAACAAGAAAAAAGGAATGTTTGTTATTTAATGAGTGATTTTGTTTACAGGGTGAAAATATCCTTTATTTATGTCAGTACTTTGCTTTTCTGCTACGATAAGTACAAAACATTTCTACACCTGCCATATTTTAGGCAGGTCTTAGGTAGTGTCTTAGTAGAATCAATAAATGAATTTTAATGAATTATGTATAGCAAGATGCTCTGCCTGGAATGGGGTAAAATAACTCAAACAAAGCTGAATTGCAAAGCTACCAGTGGTGGGTGGAGAAGGGGGCATCATGCTGCTTTTGGTGTTGAATAATGCTGAAACCAGCCTGACTCATCTATCCCAAAATTAAACATCCTCATAGTGAGGTGGAGATGTAATTGACTTGGTAATGAATCCAACAAAGCAGCAAACAAGTGACACTACCAATAATTTATCTAAAGCTGCTGAGCTGACACAGCTGGTCTGGAGACATCTGACAGTCAAAGATTTTATGCCAGAAAAGCTCAGCAACACTTTTTAATGGCAGGGTCTTCTAACACACTTTTGTGGACTGATGTGGAATTTCCTGCTTGGAGTGAGGATGCCCCTCAAAGTTACTCCTCAAGACTGAGTGAGGGACTTGCTCACTGTCTTTGGTATCTGTAAGTAACATCCATCTCTACTTCATATATTTTTTTTTCTAGCTTTGATATAATTGTCTTAATATAATTGCTTCAATATTGGTTCATAATGCACTGCCAGAAGTTATATCCTGTCTGTGTAGTTATATACAGATTAAGGTCTGTTAGTCTAATTATTATAATAATAAATCATTTATATTTGTATAAATAGAGTTATACAATAATCAAGGGACAGAGTTGTATAGAGGTTCAATTACACATTTGTAATCCTTTGGACTCCAAGAGTTGACAAAGTCTGGAGCTGAGACTGGATCCAGCTTCACCTAGACTCTCCTCTGAGGAGTTTAGAAAGCAAGATCTTTTCTGCCCTTCCTAACACAGTGGGAGGACTTCCTAAAAGTCTTTGATGCTCCTGTTGTGCCAGTGAGACTATGTTAACTAAATTCCTTCCTACAGCTGTGAGTGGGTATTAACTGCACATCCTCCCTCACTGAACTTTGTGGAGCCACTTACAGTCAGTGAGTTCAGCTGACAGAGGTAATTGGCGCTGGTATTCTGCCACTCCATATCATGCCTTTAGTCAATCACAGTGTCCTGAATGCTGCAGATAAAGCCACAAGTCACAGCAGCTGCTGTGACAATGAGGGGATGTGCCTGCTCTCCCTCCTATGGACGTCATGCTGAATAACCTCACTGTCCAGACTAACAGGGTGGGGTCTTTCCATCACTGCCAGCTTCTCTTAGCAGCTCTGTCTGTTCCCAGAAGTGTATCATAACCAGGGTGCTATTAAGATAGATTAATCTCTCACCATCTTTACATTACTGCTATCAAACTGTAAGTAGTCCTAACTACTTTATTTCTTAGGCAGTCCCCTGAAGTCTGCTAGACAGAAAACTCCACAAAATGCAAAGATAATAAAACGGATTGAATCCCTCCTGGGGATTTTTGTGATCTGTCAAAATTCAGTAAATGCAGATGATGGATGATAAATCCAAATCTAGAAAAGGTTTGCAGAAGGAAAAAGTGGTATGTTTATTTAGCAAAGATAGAAATGTTAATGAATTTTGCTGCATGGAAGCATTATCTACCATGGGTGGTTAGGGCTCAGGCTTGCACAGCTAAAAGTGATAAATGAGACCCAGCTACAAAATAATTGTTGGGTTATGAGTGTGTCTAGAATCCTTGTATGGGTTTGACAATTTTAAATCTATCTCAATTTCTTATTAAATAAAGTATATACTTGAGAAAGGAGAGAGTAAACCCACACAAAATTCTTTGAATGGGGCTATTCTTACTTGTTATCTGTGACAATGAACTCACTGCTTTCATAGAAGCTGCAACAAATTCTACCATGACTGTTTCATTTAGACACAACTTTCCTTGATCAGTTTAAGCCTCAGATTTTCTGTACATGTAGGGTACAGAAACCTTAATAATCTTTCAGTGGAAGTATCAAAGAACTGTTTTCCTTGCAAGACCACAAGTGGATTTTTATTGCAGTCACTCCCATATCTACTGCTACCAATCACTGAGTGGGCTTAACCAAATACTACCAAATACCAGCTGGGACTAACTAGATAGAATAGGAAAGTTGTAGAGATGTGGCAAGGCTGTATTAGCTGCTTTATGCCAATTAGTACTGTAGTCATTGAATATTCATTGGATAAGTCTGCACAATATTTCTAGACTTTTGAAATCAGCTTTTTCTTTAAAAGATCCATATATGCTATTGGAAGAATCCTAGCTTTTATTTTAAAAAAAAAGCTCTGAAACAATTATCACCTTTCCTAACACTTTCTGACATTTATGAGGCAGTAGTGTTTTAGCTTTCATGTGATTTTGAAATATAAAGTTAAACTGCATCTTTCATCTCATGAAAGAATCTGGTCATTGATGACAATATTATTTGTCTATTTCAAACAAAGTTGTGGGGTTTTTTCCAGTGCAGCCTGGTCTAGTTTTAAAATAGTGTACCTTTTGATGTGCTCTCTTAAAAGCGCTTTTTAGTACTGCTAGAGCTGGAGAACCCCTCATCCCTGGGGTATTGATCTGGCAGGAAGCATAATGCCTCCTAATGCCACCTGTGAGACTATGGTTTGTAATTTTTATATCTGTTTGACTTAACATGTTAAAGCAGAAGAAGGATCCAAGTCAAGCTAAAAGACTGCATTACTGGTAAATATGAGCTCGAGAGCCAAGACAGCCTGGATCTCTTTACAAACATTATGCTGTTTCCTGGCTTTGAGATCCAATGGGTAATTCAGAGACACGGCATGAGCAGAAAGCTTTCTAAGATTTAAATGTATGTGTCTTATCCTGCAGAGGGTGAACTCATTTGTAGTAAATGAAAGCCCACTGGCAGAGAAATGACATTACAGTCTGTTTGCTACAGTGTGCCACCTTGGCAAATAAAACCCCTCCACAGGACAGTCTCCTCCTAAGCCAACCCCATCACAGAATTCAGGCACTTACCCACTTATCTCTCCCAATTACTAATTTTTAAAATTAAGACTTGCATTTTTAGTGACAGCACGTATCCCTTACATGAAGCTTTTTTTGTACTGACATCTCTAGCCTCAATCCATAATGTGAATAGAGTCAAATTTATTAATTCTTTGTTATTTAACAGCTGTGCTATGGTTCTCAAGCTCCTTCAAGTGAAGCCACATTCATTTGTCAAAACTGGGACTGAGCAAATTAAAATAGAAAATAGTTAACAGCTGAGACCAGAAAAAAACCTCAGTCTTTCCTGTGCCCTTCTCATGATGTGTACCATAATCATGTTTTGTTAAACTAAAAAACTGCTTCAACTTCACCTATCTGTCTCCATGACCTAGAGACAATGAGAGTCAGCATCTTGACATTTCCATATTTAAAATTCTTCGCACATGCTGGAAAGAAACATTTTTCCTCCCTGGTTAATGAACACTGGGACAGAAAATCAGAGAAGCTGTAAGCATTATGACTAACAGAAATAAGAAAGCAGAATGAATTTTCTGTACATTTTGCAGTTGAATTTTGATCCAGTTTATCCAATCCTCTAAATAAATACATTGCTTTGGATCATTATCCACTTGGGAGAATGCCATAAAAATGCACTAGTTGACTTACAGAAAGGAAAATATTACAAATTATAAATTGAGCACAGCTGGGCGATATCCTAGTGGGAGCAATTATTTTGGCATTATAAAATGCAGGAGATTACAAACCCTGAAATGAAGAAAAACTATGACCTTTCTTCACTAGAAAAGTCTTGTTCAGTAAGTCTTGCTGAGTGATGGGTGGTAACACAAATTGATATATCACGTTGCAAACACCATTATTAATGTGAATGACACTTCAGACCTCAGGGAATCAGGTAGTGTTAAAGGTGTTTTGTCCTGTAGAAGATGGTAATTGAGACTGGGGCTTTGAATGAATATTTTGCTCCAGGCATCACCTTTATAAGTACAATTTCCTCATCATAGGGCCTCTCACACACCTCTTTCATGCTTTCAATCACAGCCATCAGAGACTAGCATTGGTGTCAAGGGGGATATATAATGAGCTTATAATCTGGTATCTACCAATACGCATTTAAATAGTTTCTTATCTTTAGCAAATATATATATGTATATATATATTTCAATTGTTAATTTTTTTCTTCTTTATTTTGTAAATTATTAAGTAGGATGAAAAAAAATGTAATAAGTACTGTTTATGATGATTTAATGTCAGTATTCTAGTTAAACTAGTGTTACTAAAAACCCACCATATCAAAAGCCAAGCATAACTGCATACAACACTGTCATTTCCTTTCTGTAGTGTGTGCTTCCATTTATTCATAGAGTATCTCAGATTGCCTCCATAGATGTATTCCAGCAAAATGCAGTAGAGATGTGAGTACTTAGGCTATTTGTGTTGCTTCTCATTTTTTCAATAATCTCTACTGTGACATAGCTTGGATAAGAGCTAATTCACATCTAAGTGTATTACATAAAAATGAACAAAGATTTATGGAAACTCTCACAAAAATTCTAGTTTAATAATGGAGACAAAAACCTTAATCAAGGGGAAATATTACTCTATGGTTCATAGACATGGAAAAACCTCAAAAATCTTGAATCTTGAGCAATATTTGGTACACAACATGCAGTCCTCCTAAGACCTGACAGATAACGAATTTGGGCCCTGGCTAACAGTCCAATCTACCTGCTTTTTATCATTGCCTGGAAGGCTAGATGCTAAAATACAGTATGTCTGAATGCTCTTTGGATAGCAATCCTTATCAAGTATCACACCTTTGGATACGGGAAGTTATTCCAGGCTAGAAATGCACTATAAACCAGACATAGATAATGTTTCTACACCCTCACAGGTGCTTGAAGAGTTAGTCATGATGGGTGTTATCATTACAGTGCAAGAGTTCTATTATCATTACATTGCAAGGGTTCCATAGTGCTAGAGTTTCGTACCTCCTTAATGTTTTCTCACAGGCAGCTCCTCTAGGCACTGACCCTTCCTTATCCTCACAGCGGCCAAATGACTCCAGGTCCTCCTCAACTGCCTAATCCACTCTTTTATAGCACTCTTCTTATTGGCTACGGCTGTGGCCTGTTAAAATCAGGCCTGCTCCTAATCTTTAATAATTAACCCAGCTGCAACTCTTTAGGGGATAAGATTACTTTCCATACTACCTTTATTTACCTATATTCTATTCCCCTAAGGATGGGGCTGACACTAGGTGGGGTGTGTGTGTCTACGCATGTAATGATCTAGTGAAATTAGCAAGAAATTAATTGAAAGAGTTCTTTTATACCCCCTTTTCAAACCAAGTCATTTTGTATCAAATGTTCCCATGGCTCAGGAAGACGTACCAAACATCACCTCTAAGGTAGATCTTCCTGGCAGTGTTCTTCAGACCCCATGGTCTGCAGAGTCCAGTGATGAGTCCTGAGATGAAACATGGGGTATGCAGTAAGCATGTAGAGTATGTGGCTGGAACTGCTGTAAGATTTTAATATTTTAAATTATAAATTCGGCAATACTGTATGCCACCTTTCAGAGTTTTTTGAATGCTGCTGCCACTAAAGTAGATGTTTTAGTAGACATTTTTGGCAATTCTATGCCTTTAATTCCCACTCTCATTTCCAACCTTTCTTTGTCATGTCCTACTTAGAGCCAGCTCCCAGGCAGTAGATTGAATCTGCCAGTAGAAGCTGCAAGCATAGGAACTAGGGACAAAAGGGATTTCCTGCATTTCATTCTCAAATAACAAGTAAAGATTAATATAAGAAATAAATGAAGAAGTCACTGAATTCTTTAACAGAGGGCAGGGTATTTGATGCTGAAGGGTGGGAAATCCATTACACAGCATGTCTAGACACTTCCAGGCAGCGACTAGCTGTGTAAGATAGACTGAATTCTATATGCAGTCAGAAGCTTTCACATTTTGGGTCTTACCTCTTTGCCTTGTGTCCCATTAAACCTGTCATAAAAGTGTGTCATGGTTTAACATCACAATGAATTTCTCTTGCTGAGAGCCTGGCTAGCAACAAGGGTTTTTTGCTATAGTGCTTCCTAAAACATTCAACTCAAATTTACATACAACAATTTAAAGGTATTTCCATTCCCCTCACCCCTGGTAGCTTTGGATCAGGCTGTCACAATTAATTGCTAAACAGCAAGAACAGTTATAAATTTGACCTAATGCATTCAAATCAAATCTGCTGCTATCTCAAACCCCTCAGGACCCGTGTTGGGCACCAAAAAGGTTCAAAGCAGCTTGTAACACAGCCCCACACAGCCACTTTCTCACTCTCCTCTGGCTGCAAGGGGAGAGAATAAGTGTAAAAGTGAGGAAGCTCATGGGAGACTCGCAGGCAAAAGCCACATGTGCAAGCAAAGAAAAGCAGGAAATTCATTCCCACTTACCATGGGCAGGCAGGGCTCAGCCATCCCCAAGACAGCCTGGCTCCATTAGGTGTGGGAAGACAAAATCTATCCAAAATCTATCCTCTTCCTCCTTCTTCCCCCAGCTCAATAAAGGCCTGGACTCTATGCTAGAACAGTAACTAAAACACCCCTGTAAATATCAACACTGTTTTCAGCACAATCCAAAACAACCCCATAAAAGCTACTGTGAAGAAAAGTAACTCTCTCACTACCAAAACTACCTCAAAGCCACAGCCTGAATATTCCCATGAAATGTGTCCTCCTGTCTCTTCCTTCAGTGACCTTCAGTCAATTCATGTGGGTGTTTGTGAACCAAGTGCAGTGTAGGGCAGAAAGGACTTTAGAATAGGAAACTGCTCTTACAAACCCTCAGAAAGGACTGCCCATATCCTTTGTGGCTTTTCCTTGGAAGAGAGATAAGTGGGCTTGTGTTTCCTAGCGTTAGCACGCAGTCTGGCAAGGTTAGCATGTACTGCTGAGCCTTTCCTCTTGCCCCAGGGAGCTGAACTTATTCTGCTTCTGATGCCAAATACAGAACCTACAAGGCTGGAGTTGGAGAAGGAAGACTGCTGGAGGAATGGGAATGGGAGAGAAAAGGGCACAGAAGTTTGGACTCATCTTTCCACATGTCTCCTCTTTAGAGGGGTTGTGGTAAAATAACATCTTTGGAGGGGAATAAAGACAACAACAAGAAAAGGAAGCTGTTCCTCTATGCTATGCATTTTTTTTTTAATTTATTCATTCTTGCTTTTTCTCCCTCCCCACAGGAAGGATGAAAGGAGAAAACAGCTGGACCATGCAACTTATGTCCTGTCTTTTGGCATGGAAGAACCTCTCCCTTGCTCTCAAAGTAGATTTTGGATTTTATGAGAGACTTTGGCAATCACCAGCTCTGTCCCTAAGGCCCAGAGCAAAATCTGCAAATGGCTTTCAACGTTGGCTCCTGTAAAATTTTGAAGGTGCCTTTAGTTGTTCATCCTACACTTTTTCACATGAATGGGGTAATATTGTGGAAGGATGAAAGAAACAAATTATTGAATAGAAAAGGGTGAAAAAAAGTTCCAAAACCAGTTTAACCCAGTTCAGGGGCAAGAAAAGGATTTCTAACTTAAGTGTACTGAATCTCTTTGAGTTACTCAGAGAATTTGTTTGGCTGAGCTGACAGTCTTTAGAAAGATTGGATTGTACTCCATGTTTCCTAACAGTTTGATGCCTAGCATACCTAGCATATTTCACTAAGCACACTCAATGCAACTAATTTTAATAATAGCTTTTATGAATGCCGCGTTCTTATTCATGTTTACATCAATGAACTGAAAGAAATAATGACAGTAGTGACTACAGGTAAACTAGCTTGTGTGCTTCAGATGACTGGAGGCTCTGGAAGTGGCTTAAATTTCTCTCTAATACTGTGGAAAAAAGAAACTTTTGTTATCTGCCAAAAGATATGACATTGGTTGATTGTCTGACTGATCAAATGCATTGCAATCTAGATTCTTTCTTTCTCTCTCTCTTTATTTCTTTTTTTCCTTTCTTTCTTTCTTTCTTTCTTTCTTTCTTTCTTTCTTTCTTTCTTTCTTTCTTTCTTTCTTTCTTTCTTTCTTTCTTTCTTTCTTTCTTTCTTTCTTTCTTTCTCTCTCTCTTTATTTCTTTTTTTTCTTTCTTTCTTTCTTTCTTTCTTTCTTTCTTCCTTCCTTCCTTCCTTCCTTCCTTCCTTCCTTCCTTCCTTCCTTCCTTCCTTCCTTCCTTCCTTCCTTCCTTCCTTCCTTCCTTCCTTCCTTCCTTCCTTCCTTCCTTCCTTCCTTCCTTCCTTCCTTCCTTCCTTCCTTCCTTCCTTCCTTCCTTCCTTCCTTCCTTCCTTCCTTCCTTCCTTCCTTCCTTCTCTTTCTCCCTTCCTTCTCTTTCTCCCTTCCTCCCTTCCCTTCCCCTGTGTAAAGTCTGTAAAGAAGAAACTGGGAATAGAAGAATGCTTTTCTGAAAAAACAATTATGAACATTGTTTTGCTTATTTTTATAATTCTGTTTTTACTGCATAGAAGATAGTGCATACATAGACATGCTTTTCTGGGTAACTGCTTCTCTTAGCAAACCCTTCATTGCTGATTAGTCCATTCTATTTTCAGTTCTGTGAACTGAAGGTGAATGTGTGGAAGAGATAGAATATGCTTTTTCTTTTTCTGGGTGTGGAGACCAGCTGCAGTGCTGCTTCCTAATAACACACAGAGAGTCCTCTAAATCACCTACAGTAACCCTGCAAATGTCAAAAGCAGTGAATTTCCCACTCATATGACATTGTGCTGTTTCTAGAAATTCTTTGTACTGGAAAGCTGAGACCAGATGGGATCTAATGGCACAACTGGCTACTGTAGAGCAGGGAAGAACTGAAATCCCAGCTCTGTGCTGGGTGAAGTTGGTTACCCATAACCTGTGCATGCCAAGCTGGGCTGACACGAGGCAGTGCTAGAGAAGATGTGAGCTGAGGGAAGGGAACCCCTGGAGCTGTATGTGCATCCCAATGAGCAGCTATGGGACATGAGCTTTGTCTGCTGGGCAGATAGGTATCAGAGGCAATATTTTCCCAATGCAGGTTTCATTGTTTTCTGAGAGGCTTTTGCTGGCTAACACAGAGATGAGTCTGCTTGGATCTGAACCACAGTGAGGGGACATGGAATTCCTTGAGCCATCATGGGGAGGGTATTATAGATGCAGTGGTAGTGTGTGCACACTTCAGTGCGTTAAGTACCAATTTACAATAACATTAGCTGGGATCTTTTTCCATTTTTCAACCCAGGCTACTGAATGGAGAGCAGGAACCAAATAGAAGGAGCAGTTTAGGGAAGAAAAAAAAGAAAAAAAAAAAAAAGAGGGAGAGGGAGAAAGACATTTGGTTGATAATGATTGTGTAAATGAACCTGAATAGTAGGATCCTCAAGTAGCACATTTTCAATGCTGTCAATGGCAATGAAAATAAGAGCAGAAATGCCAGCAAGGAAAATGAGCAAATGCAAGAAAGAGCTAAGAAGGGAGACAGGCTGAAAGAGCATTTACGAAAAGAGTTTTATTGGTTGGTAAATTCATTATCTACTGGGCATGGGTGAGTTTTACAAATGAAATTGATGAGTTGGCTTTTTTTAAAATAGTGAGTTGAATTGCAGTAACCAAGACCTTATTACTTTACCTAATGTGAATAAATCATATTCCTTTCCCTTTAATTCCGCAGAATCAGCAGGCATCTAAATCAAATAATGAAGAACGGGGATTAAGGGTTTTTACTAGAGTGTTGTTCACATGTCAGTGCCATCTTGACTGATTTTTTTTATAAGTCACACTAGGAAAGAGAACCTATTCTAGACATCACAGGTCTTCTTATGCTCATACTAATTGGATTCCAATTCAAATTGGAGAGACTTGATCACAAAACTCACTGAATGTTTGCACTTTTCTGTATGTATGACCTATGTCAGTTCTGCCTTAGAAAAATCAAGCAGTTCTGCAGAAGACCTGAAAGATTTATGCAGAAATATTCTGCATATTGGGATTTTTTTCAAAAATAAAAACTGCTGAGGGTATGTACCAAAGGACAATGGACTATAAAAAAAAAAACAAAAAAACATTGCCAGCAAAAACCAAGCCAATAACAGGAAAGAGAGGGAAAAAAAGTATATGTATTTTCTTGCAGTCCTGAATTGGTCATGTTAAAGCTGCCTTTACATGAAATCACTCTAATGAAACCTGCTTATACATCCTCCTGCTTTACCTGATTTCTGTCTCTAGCTGTAAACTCTCTGGGACTTGTTCTGTGTTTGCATTTTGTGTTTGTCCAGAGCTCACAAATTGGAGAAATTCTGGGTGGGGACTCCTAGCTGATAGTGCGAAACGGAATGAAAATTATTGGTGATGATAACAAATAATAAATTAATAATAATAATAATAATAATAATAATAATAATAATAATAAGCCTAAACATTAGAACACTTAGTGAAATACCCTGGTTGCATTTAAAAAGTACAGAAGACTCATTTCTTTTAGACATGATTTTCCAGAAGACCATCATCCCTAAAGAACAGTAGAGAAGATCAGGTTAGACTGTATTACATGAGCAACTCTCCACATTTGTCATCCTAGAAACTTCCAAGTGAAAAAAAATCCACCAACCAAAACAGAACCTAACACAGGTGAAACATCCCTCACATAAACGTGGTACATGTAAACATATACAAATTATTTCTACAGCCATGTCTATGCCATTTTATGCAATCAGTTTTGTGACCAGCTTTCACAATGTCCTGAGGGTGCTTTACTAAATAGAAACTAATGAACATGTGGACAGGGGTCCCTTAATTAGCAAAACCTGGAACAGCTAAACTTGTTTAAACAGTGCAATGTGATGCCAAAGACCTCACTTTTAAACTGTGCAGAAAGGTTACAATCCAGTAACTGCAGAACAGGTAATTTTATGAGTAAAAAGCCTTGTGAAATCCAATCTCTGAGACTGTTAAAATGTTATCTACTGAGAGACAATGAAGCTATAATCAGGTGACAATATCTAAGGAATTAGGGTCCCCAGATCTTTATAGAGTAAAAACAGACAGAATCAGCCCTATGTTGTTTCAGGGACTAAAAAAAAAAATCAATTTTCAAGTAAAAGCTATTGTTTATTTTCTGTGTGTCAGGCTTCTGATCACCGTTAGTAGATAAATCCTTTGGTCAGCAGCACTGGCCTGTGCATCACAGGAACACATTAACAGTAAATAGGACCTTCCAGCTCTTCAATCTGGGCAGCTGGGAAGACTGAGATATATGGTACATAAAGACAGACAAAAAATTAAAGAAAGAGAGATGGCTGATCCTTCTTATGACTAATGCTTTATAGCTCCTATTTCATTTTTCTACTTGACCTGTGATCTCTCTTTTAAAGTTTCTATCTCTAGACCAAATAAAACCATAATTCAGAAATTGTATGAATGATACTATCTTAACTTTAGTTACATAAAAGCTCACTTATATGTCTAAAATCAGTTAAAATGAATTTTAAATTTTTATTTCATTTACTGAAATTCTAGAGCCTTTTTAAATCCATTTAACTGTCTCATCAGATTCATATGCACTGTCTAATTAGAGTATGCAAAAGATCCGGTGAAATCTTCTTATAAAGACTCACTTTTCTTGCTTTTTAAATAATTTTTGTACTGGAACTTTCTTTTTATTCACCATGATGCATGAATATCCTAATTGCTCTGAAGTTTGAAAAATGATCATGCAGTTTCACTTTTTTTTTTCCCCTTGGTGAGGTTGTTGTCTGTTTTCCTGTTCTTTCTTTACTTTCTTCTGAGGACCAGAAAACTAGTCAGACTTCAAAACATGTTGTGAAAATTGGCAGGAAAATAGGAAATTCCAGATCAAAGACTAGCATGCTCATGACTAAATATAGTTCCAAGCAGAGCAGAAGGCAGTAAGTTCCAGCATCTCTGCTGATACGGTCATTGCAGTGGAACTGCCCTTTCCAATCATGTCGTTTCAAAAGATTCATATTTGATTTTCAAATAAATTTCAGGGTTTTAATTACTGCAGATATTCCTGGCATCTTCTAGCATTATCATTAGGGCATGAATACTTTTATTTCATGCTGTAATCTAATCTCTGTACTAGACTGAGCCATGAGCTACACGTTTCACTTACTCTCCCATCTTTGTTGTAATCATGCAGGCTTGAGCAGGGGCAGACTATCAAAATATTAACTATTTCTACTCTCCTCTTGTTTTTGAATGCAGAAGACAGAATTTCTTCTGAATTCTCCTATTTGCAGCCCCCTTTTTTGTGTCTTTCTTTTGAGCAGGTCCTTCAGTAAAAAGAGCAGTTCTGTGAGCATCACATTTTTGTGTGCCTCATTTCCCAAGGCATTCTGTGTTTAAAACCTGCTTAGTAGCCCATAGTGCTGTATTTTCATTTGTCACTATTGACACTAAGTGTGCTCTCTCCTCTTCCTGGGCCCATATTCTCACAAAGCTTCTAAATCTTAATGCAGCAGAGACTCACATCTGGTAGGAACTGCCTGATGCATCCAGCTCCAAAGCTAACAGAGAGATAGTTTAAATGTCTTTCCTTGGGAAATACATTAGAAAATACAAATGTACATTGTCCTCAGGTCTAGATTGCTCTCATTTTTCATGTACCAAAGGTAAAAATAGCCAGAATGTACATATACACAGAAAAAAATTATGCATACTGCCTTGCCTTACTTGTGCAGACCAATCCTGTTTCATTTTTTACCCCATCACATGGATCCTCCAGATCTTACCACCAATCAAAGGACCACCATGAGGAAGCAGCAGGGATTCACAGCTCAGATACTGTGCCCACCTCGTGTTAACAGCCAGCCAGACAGCTTGGTTGCTGAGAAATTGATTACTCTTTGGAAAGACAGTGAGTAATCTTAGATTTGAGCCATTATGTTATTCTTAGAGTGGTTTCCTAAAAGAAGCAGAGCCCACAGATGCCTTTCCATTCCCTGGCAGTGGCCTGCAAAGTCCATCTCCAGAGCAGTGGTGCAGGAATCCAGCTCCCTCGGTCGATTGTATTAGTCAACTGCTACGAACATAAAGCTGCATTTCACTCCCATGCTTATAAGGTTTCCCCCTGCTGTGCTCTGATTGCTTCAGCTTTTTGGCAAAACTCAGCACGACCTGCCAGATGGCTCACTCACAAAGGGAATTCTCTTTCAGATAGCTTCTGGAATTTTCCCAATGACAACCTCTTTTTGCTCTGGATATTTCTGGGCCGCTCAGTTCACCTCCTTTAAATGCAAAAAACCCCACTGCTAGTGCACATCTCTTCTTCATTTATCCTCTCCCCACCAAAAATACCCCAAAAATGCAACATTTTACAGCATTCAGGTTATATAAGTAAATAGCACAATTGTCTCTTACAGTCAGTCACTATCTTTTGAAGGGATTACCCACAATCTCAAAGCATTTTCAAAAAATAAATTCAGGCAATTTGCACTGAATTTCATGTAGAGTTATGTTCATTAATGTAGAGTTATCTATGTTAACAATTGGAGGTTGACAAAATATTCTTTATCCCTAAATCTGTTTCTGCATAGATAATAAATCCATTTTTTTTCTAGCAAACTTTAATAAAGTTTGACTTCTACACAATGTGGACCTGCTTTTCCTTAGAAATCATCTCTCTCTCAAGACTCTTTTGCATTTACTTCTCTTTGAAAAATCCCAGTGCTCTTTATGTTTTGTAGATGTTCTTTGATGATTGAAAAGGGACATCTCAGTTTCTTGCGAATAGTTTTTTGGGCCACAGGGAATATTAACTTTGTGCACTGCCATCTCTTTGGAAAGCACTTCTCTTACAGTTGTTGTGCAATTTAGGTTTCAGTCTCAACATAAGGATTTTAAAAGTTTCTTGTATTTTTTTTCTTCTTTCTTATGTAATTGTTTAGGGCAATTTCTGTGTGTAGATATAAACCACAACTTTTTTTGTTTATTTTAAAAGCCTTTTGTCTGAAAATTATTTCTCTAGTATTCCCAAACTTTTCTGTTTCTTGGGCTTCCATTCAAAGTTACACTCCTTTTTTATATTACAGCAACTAAAGCAGGCTGGTCATAAACTTGTGAAAAACCCAAAACAATTTCTTCTGCTGGCTGTTCTGGCCCACCAGATGAAGTAAAAGAAATTTCCTTTTCTGCTGGAAGACAAAGAATACTGGATTTAGTTTGTGGTCGTGAGAATAAATCATCTGAATGTTGTAGTCTGATGTTCTGATGTTGTGACCACACTGAGCAACATCATAACTAGTAAAGATATTAAGAGGGAGTAGTACCTCAAAAAATGTCTAAAAGACAGACTTGCAGTCCACTTCTTCTTTGATTATCCTGTAAATGTGATGGAACCAAATAAATTCTTGTAAAATTTCCAATTTTTGAAAGGATATCTTCCATTTTCTCTTTCAAATTGCTCCTTTGCAATACATCTCATTGATCTTTCATAAAGATCACATTTGATTTTGTTAGGTACTTATTCTATCTAGGAGAGATACATCATTAAATAATTGGTAGATGAGAAAGATTAAAAAGTTAATTAACACAGATTAAAGTTCTGCAGATCAACAGCATTGTCTGAATTGTCTCAATTTTAAGAAATAATAATAATAATTTCTCTCTAACTTCATATCTAGCAACAAAGAATTGAAGTGGAAATTACTCTTTCAAGAAAAGCAGTAATAATAATGTCTGCCAGTCATAAATGAGGCTTAAGCTCACAAAAGTCAGAGTGAGTTCTTAATTTTTAACTGTTACGAGGCTACTATGAGATTTCCTATAACATTTTTAATATATATTAACTATTTTCTTTTTTGCATTATCAAATCATCACTCTACCTAATGGAAGTCACTTTTCCAAAACAGACACTTATTCCCCTTACTAAAAGGAAAATGAACACCAATCCCCAAACTAAAATGAGACTTCAGGGATTGCAAATGATGCCTTTGGATATTCCATTTGAAAATTGTTGCTTCTTTGTCACTATTTTCCTTGGCTGCCAAGGAAAGACTGAGATATGATGAGTCTTTCCTACGACCAGCAGATGTCACAGCAAAGACTTTTAGACTGGTTTTACCTGCATGCTGCACCCCTGTTCCAGCTGTTGGGAACTTCAACTTCCATCCACTGGGCTTTGTTTCAAAACCATGGCTGGAGCCCTCTCTGGAATACTCCACAAGCCCTGTGAGTCTTTCTTTGCTTCAGGGAGTCCACTGGGAACACAAACCTCTTGCTCAAGGAGCCAGGAATGGTGTCAGTGGAGTAAAAGATAATATTTTTTCTTTATTGTCTTACAGATACAGAGCTACATGAAAAGGTCTGATTCATCTCTGGAACAGCACAGACTCACAGAATCAGAGAATGGGTTGGGTTGGAAGGAGCTTGAAGACCCTCTAGCCCCAACCCTTCTGCCATGCTCAGGGACAGCTTTCACTAGATCAGGTTGCTCAAAACCCCAACCAAGCTGTCCTGAATCCCTCCAGGGAACCCACCCATCACTTTTTTGGGCAGCCAGTTCCAGTATTTCACCTCCCTCACAGTCAAGAATTTCTTCCTAAAATTCAACTTAAACTATTCTCTTCTGGTTTAAAGTAATTCCCCCTTGTCCTATCACCACCTACCCTTGTAAAATATCCCTCTCTCTCTCTCTTTTAGTCCTCTTTAGATGCTGGAATGGACTCTAAACTCCCCCCAGAGCCTGCTCTTGTCCAGGCTGAACAACCCCAGCTCTCTAGGCTGTCTCCATAGGAGGTATTCCAACCCTATGATCATTTCTGTACTCCCCCCCTGGACCCACTCCAATTAGTCATCCAGGCTTTATTGCAATTTTCAGACTGCATATCAGACTTTAACAGGAAAACGAACAAATTTTTGATTTAAGCATCTAAGCAACCATAAGACAACAACGAAAAAAAAAACAAACAAAAAAAAAAAACCCAACAACAATACCCAAAAAACCAATCAACCAACCAAAAAAACCTGTCCATGCAATTCAGAATGTGTTTTTCTTGCTCTAGACTCTTCAATTCAGAAATTTATTTTTTTTTAATTTTCAAGAATAAGTTAGAACAGTTAAGAGCAGTAAATATATGCAAAGAAACCCACAATTAGGAAAATATTGGGGAGACAGAGTAGCAGAATCATTTATTATTCTTTGTACCTGAAATGTGCATTTTGAAGACACGTTCACTTGCCCATACATACAACTATTCTTACTGAGGTATAGGCTATGTAAGCAAATACCCAAATACATATATACCCAAAAGTAGTTTAAATTAGCAGTATTGATGAAAGGAATTTATACTTCTGTCCAGTTTTAAAAATTCTATTTTTCAGCTGTACAGCCTTGTGCCTTTAATATAGGAAGAACAGATAAGATTTGAGGTAGGGGAGGGTTTGAATTAAAAAGGGGCACACAAAAATAATTCTATCTGTATAAGCCTGGAAAACACATTCACTCCTGATCTAAAGAGACACCAGGGATTAAAATGTGATCCATCACAGAAGCACAGAAATAAATTATACATATGGCTGCTCTCAGTGTGAATACCCATATTTACAGGCACAAAAAACCAGTCATCTGCTAATAAGAGTGCTTGTCACTTGTCATGAATCTGTCCCAAAATCTTGTACACTCCTATTGTGAGGAGTGAAGCTTATCTTGTAAATTTGGGGACCAATAGTGCATGAGCAGATTCAGCTCAGATCCAGACATGAACCTGCCCTGCCTGAGCTCCAAGCCAAGCAGAAGCTGGGTGAGGCGCTTTCCTGCAGCCCCAACTTTGAAGCAAGAGGTTCTGCTTCTCAAACTTCACAAGCTACAAAAGTTAACCTTGACTCCAGGCTGGTTTGAAGGATGTGCAAGGTGACCTCCTGTCCTCAAGAAAGAGGCTTAGGAAGTGCTGTCAGGTTTCCCAGCCTAGACATGATGCCAACACCTCCTCTTTGGATCTGTCTCCCTGAATCTGATTTGACACAGGAGACCTTTTTTGAGTTTAGTATGCCAAAGAAAGTACATTAAATGATGGCATCAGCTTTGCCATATGTCTTTGATAAGTACTTAGATTATGTTTGTTCTCCTAAATGGCAGCATGACAGCTCTCCATAGGCATGCTGGGCTAATTTATCAATTGTATCCTCCAGTTAAATCATAACCAACTAGCAAGCTAAAAAAGAATGTCTGGTCATTAATAATCCAGTGCCCAACCTTGATTTTATGCTGTTATTCTAGTGTGCTAGATATTCCAGACAATTTAATTTCATTTTCTAGCCCTCCTCTACACTGACATTGCTTTCTCATTTTGCATCACTAGAAAGTTTTTTTTCATAAACAGTAATTTTTTGCCTTTATCAATCAAAAGATTAACTATGATCAGATCAATAGCCGCTGCTTAAAGAATTTCATTAGTGATCAGGTTCCAAACAAAATAGTGCTTTTTAGTACAACCTTCAGTGCACTCTAAGCGTCATTAACACTGCATCAAATGCATTTCTCTCCACAAATTATTGATAACCTTTCCTTGTAACTAATAATGAAGATTTTCTCCATTATTTGGATATTTCCAAGTGGATTTTTCTCCATTATAGATGCTGCTGTCTCTGGTTAAAACTGTCTCAAGTTTAGAAAATATATTTACATGCTCAGTAATAGAAGAGGGTGGTAATGGTGATGTTGGTGTTAGTGTTTGGATTAAACATAAACAACAGCAGGAAAATTCAAAATAATTTCACTCATATTAGACTTTGAGGAGAAGAACTCATACCAAAGAACACTCTAAAAATGACATTACTCCAATTCAATTTTTTACAATATCTCATTCATTTTTTACCTGTACAGTCACTAATTAGACAAGAGGAAGAAAAATTTTTTGAAAAAAATAAAAATAATAAATCAGTATTTTTCTATGTCCTTTATCCAGATAGAACACAGCATAGCCATTTTGCAAAAAAAAAAAAAAAAAAATTGTCATTATTGTTCTTACAATATATACAAACCTGTCACTGAACAAATGAGAGGCTCAGTTATAGCAGGAGGAAGGGCTAAAAAAGTTTCACCTTGTAGATCTGATATTGTACTTTACCTTTCTATTTGAGCCTCTCTAATGGTTTTTTCTTGTGCTTTAATGAAAATCTGGAGTTCAGGCTTTAAGGAAAAAGTAATACATTAATCTATTCTGCTAGCAAGCCTTACTAAAATCTAAATGTCTGTCTCTGTTGAATAGTTGATCTATGAACACAATATTTTACCAGTTCAGGAGAGAAAAATATTGACTGATCCCCCTGGCCGTTGAACTATGCAGCATGTAAATGCAAATATTTTGTTCTGGTGAAATCCATCTTAGACCACCTCCTGGCTTTCTTTTTTCAATGAATGTAAGCTCCTTTCTCTTCCTATTTAATCTTTTCTTCAACTCACTAATTGATCTTTTCTATAAATTGGTCATCTTTCACAGTACTTCAGCATTAATTATTATACCTCTTTCTTCCCACTATATATCTAGAAAAGAAAACACTGTAGAAGAACTCACTATACCTTTGCAATTAAGACTGAATCAAGGATTTGGTTTCATTGTTATGTATGAAAAGACAGCATGTGTGTCGCTGAGCGCAGAATAAATTTTCTGGTCATTTGTATGTAAATCCGTTAATTAGTTTATGAGGACAAATAATTAAAAATAGTGCCTTTAAGAAATTTAACACCTGCTGTACCTCCCTGCCCCACAGCTTTCCCCAGCACCAGGCCCCTGCCCGTGGAACCCCTGTGTCAAAGCTGGTCCCAAACAGGGGCTGCTGAGCCAGGACACCCCAGCCCTGGCAGGATTTCCTCCTGCCTCTTCAAAAGAGAGTGAGGGCTGTGTCAGTACATGCTTGGTTTTGATCACCATGTTCTTCAGCCCCTGTGGATGGGTGGGAGCTGCACAAACCCAGCTAATCAATAGTTTTCTGGGTGAGGAAAAACAAATAACCGAGGAAAGTTTTGAAAAAGTGTCTCAAGGTATTTACTGCTACACAATATTGACAAAGACCCACTGGGAAGCTAAATCTGCCAATCAAACTAATTGGATTTAGCAGGAAATGATGGATTGAAGATGTATGAAAATAACCACCAGTGTGACTGAAAAATGAAATGCCAAATAAATTTACAATAGCAGCCGTATCTAGTATATCAGCCTCCTGTCTGCCTAACCTGTGGCAGAGAGAATAAATCATAAATTTTGGGCTCTCCTGCCAAGATAGAAACATTAATCACGTACAGTCTGCAGGTCCTGCTTGAATAAATATAACTTCTGACATAATTTTTGGCAAAACCTGCAAAATTGTGTATGCCAGAATTAGGCTTGTGACCAATATTTGTTCTTGTCACAGAAAGCATATCACATAAAATTATGTTAAAGTGCTCTGTCAATCAAAAAAACCCCTTTTTTAATATCTTAGAATTTTTTTTCTGCTGCTTCTTTACCATGCTGTTGCATATTTTAATGCGTTCAGAGCAAAGGAATATCTTAGTATAATTATGAAGCTAATTTTATTATAAAATTTTAATTATAAATTTTAATGTGGCAACCATTACATATTTTTAAGTTGAGTTCCTTGCAGAGATTCATTAGAGCAGCCCTAATTATTACGCCTTCTTTTCATTTTCATTAGAAATCTGAAATGAGAGACATTATTGTTTCTTTCTGAGAAAGTCTGTTGTTCAGCAGGGCTTGAAGACTTAGTCTGCAAAACAGTGATTTTGGTTCATTCTCTTTGTATCCAGGCCACTAGGCCCTGACTCCTTAGCAGCAGTTTGGGATCAGTACTGATATCACAATTCATTTTTTCCGAGTTTAGAGCACGGCACACTTTCAGCCTTAAGACTGATCTAGCTTTTGGTTCCTGGTTTTTGTTTAGTTTTGTTAGGGTTTTTTCATTTTTTTCCCATCAGCATTCTTTGATTTCCCAGCATTCTTTGATTTCCATACAGCACAAGAAAACTTTTAGTGTTTGACTCCATTAACCCAGTGCAAGTAAATAGATCAAGCGAGAATTGCAAATGCATATTTGCTAGCTTTGGAAGTCCCAGTTTTCATTAAGTTAATATTTCTTTTACTTTTCAAGACCTTCTGTATTCCACTGCAAAAAAATTCCCCAAATGGCTGGCAGAACACTAAGCTGTTCACTGAACTGTCGTACCGCAAAATGTTTCTGGATAAAAGTGTTCCTTCTTACCACAGCAACCTTAAAACTCACTTTCATAGATCTGTTGAGAACTTATGATGATTTTCAGAAAAAAAAAAATATGTTTTTAAACTGTAACATACTCATTGGGAACTCAAGGCTGCAGAACATTTCCATTTAAGTTTTTGAAAAAATTATCCTTGATAATAGAGTCAGGTTGATATTGTACATATATTGCATCTGAATCATGTATTCTCACAGAAAACCAATTAAGGATCTTGTGTACCATCATGTAGTCAAGGTTAGTACTACAGGGATGGGACACAGCAGATGTGTCTATAACAATTAAATATATAGGTGCACAGTGCACTATATATATTGTGCTGGGTGCAGCCTACATCTATAATACAATATCCATGTAGTCTGGATCTTGAAATACAGTATGTGCTGTGTATGGACTGAATAACCATTACATGTACAGTGTCTATGCATTAGTGAGTTATTTCAGATATTATTGGAATAGGTTGCCCAGAGGTGTGGTGGAATGCCCATCCCTGGAAGTGTGGCTGTGACTTTGGGGATATGGTTTAGTGGTGAACATGTTGGTGCTGGGTTAATGGTCAGACTTGATGATCTTTGAGTTCTTTTAAAACTTGAATGATTCTATGTTTTAATATCATTATACTTAGTAATGTACTATACATATACTGTAAGAACTTATGCACATTCTACTTGAATAACCCTTTTTGTTTCCTTCTTTTCCTGAAAGTAGGAACAGATGGAAACAACCAAATGGAGTCAAAGCAAACCAACAACAAACACACCAGCATTAAACCCATACCCACTGCCAGGACAATAAGTGACTCCAGTGTGGATTTTTGTGCTTATATTCAGACTTACAAAGCAGCAACTCTAAATGATGGCTCTGTGAATTTTACCATATCTTTAGTGAAACACACAGGTTATTATGTGTATACAGTATTTGAATGTTGTGATTTGTATAGTATTGATCATATCACCAAAATTATAATAAATTAAATCTTAGAGAAAGGGAAAACATTCACAACATTTATCTTGAATTCAGTTCCTTACTGTATCAATCCTCTGGCACTCTGGTGGCATCAGAATGGTCAGCTGTGATTGCCTGTGTAAGACCTACTGTTCACTTAATGGATATAAAAGCAACAATAACAGTAATAAATGTTTCAAGAAAATAATTCTAGTCCATAGGCTTGGCTGTCACCCAAATTACTGTCAGGTCAGCTACTGCTCTGTAAGGTGGCAGGATAGTCAAACCTCAGTGACAGCCAAAAAGGATCAGCTATTCTGGCACTTGTCTCTGCTCTTCTTCTCCACATGCTTGAAAGAATTTAAGAACATGTTCTACTCCTCTTGAAATGGGTGCATCTAAATTTTCCCTGTCATGCATCAGAATTTTTTTCTTCTACTTGAATGGTCAGATTTTGGAACTGCAATAAGATCAGAGAGAGAGTAAACCACAAGCAAATGTGCTTTATATTTAGTGGGACAGATGGTCTCAATTACCATATCTTGTTTCTTGTGCCCTATATTTTCCACTTACCCTGTTAGACCTTTCATATATTTCTAATGAGAAAATTGGGTAGATTTAAAATTTTAGTTTAAGGATTTTTTTTAAAGCCTTGGTTTAATAGATGAATTTAAATTATTTTTCTAGGAAGAAAGCCAATATTGGACAAAGCCATTTTCCCAGAAGAGAAATGGAAAATACTTCTGTGTAACAACTCAGTATGTTACTGTGTTGTGGTTTAACCTCAGCTGGAAACTAAGTCATGTAGCCACTCACTCATCCTCCCCCAGTGGGACAGGAGGGAGAATTTAAAGAGTAAAAGGAGATGCATGAGTTGAAATAAAGACCGGTTAGTAGGCAAAAAATAAAATTTAAAAAAAAAACAAAAACAAAAACAAAAACAAAAACAAACAAACAAAAAAAAACCAAACAAACAAACAAAAAAAAAAAACCAAAACAAAAAAAACCAAAACCAAAAAACAAAAAGTCATACATGCCAACAAAACAAAACCAAGAGTTCATGTCTTCAGCCACCTCCAGGACAACAGGGCTGTGTTATGCACACTGGGAACTTAGGAAGACAAATGCTATAAGTCTGAATATTGCCCCTTTCCTTTTTCTACCCCCAGCTCTATAAGCTGGTCATGGTCCCATGTGCCCTGCGATATCCAGGAACGACTGAGGGAGCTGGGGGTGTTTAGCCTGGAGAACAGGAGACTCAGGGGTGACCTTATCACCCTCTACAACTCCCTGAATTGTGGCTGTAGTCAGGTGGGGTTGGTCTCTTTCTCCAATGCACAACTGACAGAACCAGAGGGCACAGTCTGAAGCCAAGGGAAATGTAGTTTGGATATTAGGAAGTTTTTCACAGAAAGAGTGATAAAGCACTGGAATTGTTTGCCTGGGGAGGTGGTGGAGTCACCATCCCTGGATGTGTTTAAATAGAGACTGGATGTGGCAGTCAGTGCCATGGTTTAATTGAGGACTTAGGGCATGGGCTGGACTTGATGATCTTGAAAGTCTCTTCCAACCCAGTGATTCTGTGATTCTGTGATCCCTGTGGCCAGCTGGGAGCAGCTCTCACAGCTGGGAACTCTCCCAGCTTCCCAAGCCTGCTCACTGCTGAGGTGGGGGAGAAGCAGATAAAGGCTTTGACTCTCTGCAAGCCAATAACTAAAATAGCAATAACAAAAATATCTCTATTATCAACAGCATTCTCAGCCCAAAACAAAACCATAACCCCATAAAAGCTGTTGTGAAGAAAATTAACTCTCTCCCAACCAAAACCTGTACATGCTGTTATTGAAGGAAGTTTAGTTTTGGGTTAAACCAAATTTTCACTCTGTAGTCAAATATCTTAAGATTTTGAATGGAGCAGAATCAGTTCCCAGGTTAGAAGACAAATTTTCTCTCTAGACACTTTAAAGTTCCATAGCAATTGAGAAGCTCTAATTGATTACAAAACAATAACTTCACTAGTGCCTTCAGAAAGGGTATTTCCAAGCTTTATGTGTGTGTGTGTTTGTATTCTGTACAGCACTGTTTTTCCAAAAGCATTTTCACTGAGTCTAGCCCACAAAGAATTACATTAGCATTGCATTTATTAGTATTAGATGGCATGCCATTATTATAAGAGGTCGGAATAATAACACCAGAGCCTGGAAATGATGCTGGTCTACCCGGGTGGAAATTGAAGCCAGTTGAGATTTGCAAGGGACTCAGTGGTATCACAGTTCTTCATGTTCTAAATCATTTAACAGTGGCTCACTTAGGAAAACAAAACATCTCGTACACTCATTTAAATATTGTGATTAATATGGGATTATAATTTTCAAATAAAAAGGAATGTAAAAGGTAATGTAGTTATGTGAGTCTACTATTGGAAAAGTTTATGCAAAATTTATTAAACACCTGTTTAAAACAAAATCATAGATCAACTTGAAAAAACAAATATATTCCTGACTGTGAATTCTTTTTTAGCCTCATTTAGTTTATTTGCTGAAAACTAATGTAATTTCTTGGCTACTACCATTCCTTATTTTAAATACAATATATGTATAATAACATAAAACCTGTTTTGTTTTTTTTTTTTAATTGTGGCAAATTTTGTGACTTATCACACTTTTTTACTTTTTGTTTTGGTTTTCAGTCATGAACAATGATACATCTAGCTTCATCAAAGGGAGCAGATAGTTCTAGTTGTTAATTTATCAACAGGAAGAACATACTCGTGGCATGAAAGGGCTTGCTTACTGAATAAGGAAGTTTTTCAGAAATCTTTAATCACAGGAACTCACACCAAATATTCATAAAAATATTTACAAGCTTCTGTTGTTAATAATCACATCTCTTTGGTGGTTGGTTGTTTTTTGGGGTTTTTTAAATCTCTTCAGAAATTCCCTATATTTTCTCTTATTTATATCATTAGGGTTGAATGCTGCTGTATTTCCCAATGTGCCAGATGGTTGGAGAAATGAAGATACAATCACCTCTCCTGAAATTTACATAAAAATGAATGTACTGACATCAAATTAAAATCAAAGGGGAAAAAACACACAATGACCTTGATGAATGTGAAAAAAGGAGAGAGATGAAGAAAAAATCCCAGCAACTGATGTAAGAGGAGCTATAAAAAGTCTCCTACTGTTTTAAGTATGTCAATTCAAGACTTTTTCTATTTTTATTTTCAGTTTTTTGTTGCTTGAGGAGGTATAGAACAGAGCCTGAATCCAACCATGCATTTATTCTGTAGATATAACCCTTCAGTTAAAATATTAAGGAAACAGGTAGTCTCTTTCTTTTCTTTCAATTTGTTATTAAGCTGTGGTTATGACCTTCTCCAAATTTTTTGTAATACAGGTTTCACAGAACTTCTCTTCATTTTGAATTAATTGAGTTAGAATGCTTTTGAAGGATGCAAGGCGCCCATCCAGAGTTGTGCTCTATTATAGTTTAGTAGCATTCAATATTTAATAACTTCTGCTTTTCAGAAGTTTTCTTCAGAGGATAAAGATGAGAGTTCAGGGAATGAAACAGAATATAGAAACTCCCAGTTTCAAGCCACACAGTCAGAAAAATCTGCTAACTATAATTACCAGTAGTCATTATGGCTGAGAATTTGAGGACTCTTCATGAAATGATCCAAATAATAACTAAAGGCCAATTCTGAAGGAATACTTATTATTAATGTTGTTATTACAGAATTAAACATAAAAAGTATGGCACATTGTGTGCAACTCAAAGACAATTTTTGAGTGTAGAAAAAATACTTTGAAGTGAAATAATTTTTTTCTCCCTATTCTTTGCATTTTATTGATGACCAAGCATAGTATAGCTATTCATGTCTCCAGATTGGTAGTCTGAATTGAGAGGCCCAGAACTCCTTATGGATCTGATGGATATCTGCTTGTGGCATCTAAAATCTGAATCTAAAGCAGATCTTGGCTTAACCAACTTTTTCCTAAAGAAAAAAAAAATATCCCTTCTGTCTTTTACTTCACTATTAGAGGAGCTGCAGAGATATAAACTAAAGGTGGTTTGCTAAAGGTTATGTTTCTTTGCTGTGCTGTTTTTTCCACATGAATAAAATGAGAAGGCTGCAGTTTCCAGTCAATCAATGTTTGATGAAATAGCAACACTTTAAAAAGTTCAGCTTAACAGTTGCAAGCTTTCACTTGAAATATGGCATTTTTGTGCCACCTTGTTGAAAGTTCATAGCAACTTTTGAAGACAGTAAGAAAATTACTGGTAATTTTAAATCCTCAGCCTCATTTGACAGCTCCATGCTTTAGGATTCAACTTTTTTTTTTTTCTTTTTTTTCCTCTGAAGACAGTACATTCTCTGTGAATTCACTAGTTCTAGACCTGACACTTATTCATGGCATTGCTCTCCTTCAATTATGTACTTGGCAATTGCTCATACTCAGCCCTGGAAATGGGAGACATTGTGTGAGTGCAAATAAATGTAAGCTAGGAAATTAAGGTTATCTTTTATGGCTTTTAAAGTACATGTAATAGATTCTTTATCTTCCCACTGGACAGTCAACATCTCATTTGGAGCAAAAAACTCCCCAAAATGCTGCATTTCCCATTTGAAGCCTCATTGAAGGGAAGCAGAGATGGGACATAACAGTTACCTCATCAGTGGCTCATCAGCTTTAAATTTGGCTCTCAGAGAGGCCACTATATGTATTTCAGAATAATGCCAAATGCCAAGAGTGCCAAAGGGAACTATTTTTAATGTACTCATAGTTCTTTTGCCTTCTGTAAGCCTGGTTTATGCCCACAAACATGACACATATTGATTTTGTTTTGGGTTGGGTTTTTTTTTTTTTTCAAATGTAAGGTTGTTAACTACTAAAAATGATTATGTGCTTGTAAAATAAATGCCCAATAAACATTTTTCATGTGGAAAAAACCCAGATAATCTATAATATTTTGTGAGAATTAATAGACATACTAGAGGATTATTTTCTATTATTTCTATTAATATTGTCTTCAGTCTCATTAAATCTCCCTTTTATTTTTTTCCTCAGAAAGAAAAAAGTAAGTACAATAAAATAAACATTAAGAAGCTTCAATGCTAATAGCCATAATATATTCTAATCAACATCTTTCAGAACACATCTCTCCAAGTTTGAGATGCTGAACAAAGTTATTTATGGAGACTTTTTAGGCTGAATGGGAAAAACATTAGAATTTAAGAAGTCTGTCATGAGGATTACCAACCTGATAACTATGAAAAGTACATATTACTGAAAAATAAGCAATATGCCTGCAAAAGAAGAAAGGAAAATTTCCAAGGCATAATTATTAGAGTCTTCATTTCACCTTTCTACCCTTCTTACCTGGTAAAATTAGCTCATGGTTTTCTTGTCAGTGATCTCTGGCTGAGACATGAAAGAGCTGTAGCTTATTCAACAACTCAGACAATTTGTGGTTTTAACCAAAAAAGGTCTTATTTTCTACCTGGTAACAGTTTTCCTGTCCAGCTTGGGGCCCAGGTACTATCATGCATTGGGTTTTTTTTCAAGGAACCAGGGCAAATAAGATGATAAGCATCCCTTACCAGTCTGCTTGGGAGGTGGGAAGCTCCTATGGAATAAAAAGGTATCTGGGAAAGGCAGCATTTTCCCAACAGTCCCTGGAGGATAAGAGTTAGACAGCAGTGGCAGCTGCATGGGTCAGAGCTGTAACTACTGATAAGAAGAGCCTTTTCCTCTGCCTAAAGCACCATCAGGTTTCTTTCATCACCAGTAGCTTAGGAACAGAAGGGTAGTGCTGGATTTGCAGATGTTGCCTGAGAGCATCTTGTGAAGTCACATGAAGCTAAAGGAATGATTTTCGCTCTTTGTATGGGATTTTCTTGGCAGATAAAAGTAGCCCTTGGGTTCAGTGATGTTAACAGCCACTGGTGATAAAAGGTGATTTAATCAATGGGCATCTGTTAGGGATGAATGAATCCTAAATATATCACTGGCATCGCAACTGGAGATCCTCTCATGAGCTATCATTAGAGCCATAGTGCATCTGATCACATTCTGGATTGTGATGAAAACTGAGACTTTTAGGTACTCCAACTACAATGTAGGTTATCAAACTTTTTTTTCCAGGTGAGTATTAGAACATTAGCCTTTTCTTGTTCTTTTTTTCAACTAATTTTCTTTCTTTAATTTACTTTTCCAGACTTCTACCTTTAAAGAAATTTTTTTTTTCTCAAGACTTCATTCAGACAGCAATTTGTTTTGCTAGTTTTGTTAATCAAAAATTAGTAAATGGACATTTCAGAATGAGTAAATAGACTTCTTACAAGGAGTCCCACAGGTAAGACAAGGAGTACAAGTTAATCCTGGGGAGATTCAGATTAGACACAAGAGAAGAGTTTTTCACAATGAGAACAATCAGCCATTGGAATAGTCTGCCTAGGGAAGTGGCAGATTCCCCAGTGTTGAACAGTTTTAAGATTCAGCTGTACAAATTGCTGCAAGACCTTGTCTAGACAATGCTTTTACCAGGAAAGGTTGGGCCAGATGATCCCTGATGTACCTTCCAAGCTGGTCTTCTATGGCATTTCACCCAGGACTTTCACAGTTCCTTTTCCTCTTATTTTCCTTACAGGTTAGAGTGAGTTTGCCAGTCTGTTGCTATTTTTCTAGCTAAGATGCTTGAATACGATTTTACTGAATTATTGAAGGTCAATTTCATTGTTGCCAAATTTATATTTAAAACAAAAACTGATTTTGAAAGTACTTGATTTATTTAATTGACCTTGAGTTCTTGATTTCTTTTCCTGCCCAAAGTTTTTGCCATGTGAAACTTTTTCTTCTGGGAGTTATTTCACAGTGTGTAAGAAGAAAAAAGTTAAGCAGACAAACTCTATTTGACATATGAGCTGAAATGCTAAATCCTCTGCTATCAGCTGTAAGCAGTTAGGCTCACAAGCGACTCAGGAGCAGAGTTAAATGGGATTCCAAACAAAAAATGGAATTACGTATGGAAGCAGTTACTCAGATAGGGGGTCAAATGCTGGGCCATAATGAAGAGTATAAGTATGAGATACTGACTGGATGAAAAGTTTTCAGAAGGGATTTATGCTTTGTCAAAGGACTTTTGTATATTTTCCTGCCTGGAATGATGTGTATGAGACATCTTTCATAAAAGTAGAAGTGGAAGGATGTGATCTCAGTTTCTTTTGGTCATTCCTTAAAGAATACTGAAATACACAGACAAATGAGACAGTTTATTACTCTTCAAACTATATGATGCTTATCTGTGTGCTTAAAAAAATAAAGAAAACTGTGTATTACATTTGCAGGTACGATCAAGAACAGTGTGAAAACCATGCTGAGAAACATCAATTGTCATCCATCATTGAGCTTCCCTGACAAAACTGTATCCTTGACAAAACTTAGGACAGTCACACATAAAAAGAAAATCCAGATTAACAGCTGGAACATCATTTTTCAGGTCTTCTATCCCCCATTTATTTTCAGAAGTACATTTATTTTGAGACATTCCCAAAGAAATAGTCCTTTTACCTTGAGTTGGACCTGTGATCCTGCCTACTTTTGTCTTTTCCCCTCTCTGGTTCAAATTATGACCCTGTTTTCACTCTGCTTTGAAATTTCCCCTAATAATTAGTCTGCTCTTTCTCTGCCTCTTAACATAACACTGTTTTATGTATTAAATGATTTTATGTATTAATTAATGTATTATGCAATTAACTGCTTCTTCTGGCTCTTCATCCCCTTTTCCGTTACTAAATGTGTTAAACACCTTGCTAGTTTGTTTTTCTGAACCTGCTGTTCTGGATGCTTTGTGAGTCTGCTTGTCACAAGCTTTGCCCTCCTGTTCCCAATAACATTCTCATAATGCCCATTAATTATCTTTTCTATGTTTGATGTCCTTGAATATTCTTTTGGCACATGCAAATCACCTCAAATTGTTGACATGGGAAATATGATCATACATTCATTTGCTGTTCTTTGGTAGCTGCAATTGTAATTTAATTATATAATTTGCCAGCAGTTCCTCAGAATTTATCATCTCTCTGGTATGTCATGATGCTATCCATGGCAATCCAAATTTGATCTCTTGTCTTCAAGGAAAAAAAATTATGTACAAGGCACAATTTTGGGGGGGAAACCCATCTACTTCATTTTGATTTCCTTGAAAGACTTAGGCCTTTGAAGGCAATTATTTAGAAAGATTCTTCTGAATTCTGTAGAAAAATAGATCCACCTTTAGACAGAGGCTGATTGACAGAGAATCTTGAGTAGTATTACTGTACTTAGTCTGGCTGGCATGGAGCTAATTATCTTCATTGCACCCTGCATGATGCTATATTTTAGATTTTAGATTTTAGATAGACCAAAGCAGTGCTGATAACACAAGGATGTTTTAGCTCATGGTGAATAATTCTGGAGTAGTGCCAAGGTCTTTTCTATTTCTCACACTGCCCTGCATGAGAGTAAACTTGGGGCACAGCTGGGAAAGCTGATCCCAGCTGACCAAAGGGATGTCCCAGACCATGGGATGTCACGTCAGTGCTGGGTGGAGGGAAGTGCAGTTTTCCCAAGAGCAGTTTTCCCAGGAGACTGGCATTGGTCTGTGGGTGGGAGGTGGTGAGCCATTCCCTTTATATCACTTAGGATTTTGGGTTCAGTTGTTTGTTCATTTGGTTGGTAGGTTTGGTTTGGGGTTTTTTGGTTTTTGGTTTTTTTTTTCATGTGTAAAATAATAAAACCACTCAGAAATGTGTACTGCTAAAGAGAATAGCAGTATAAAACATATTAAAGACTTAAAAAAATTAGGTGAGGAATGAATACTGAAAGGCATTTCAAAACACATTTGCTCCTGCATCTCAAATCAGCCTTTCTCTTGCCTAGTAGACGTCATAAATTGGGATTTTCTCTTTTCTTGTGGATGCACTCACTGAAAAAAAAATCCAACCAAACAGACTTGGTCATTCCTCTAGGAGAGGTTTGGTGGGGTGTTACAATATTCAGCATATGTGATACATATTTCCACAGAGATGTCCATCCAAATGTCTTAAATTGAAACTCATCAGATGCAAAGTCTTAGGAAAATGTTTTTTGAACAGCAAGATTATATTTCTCAACACATTTAATTTTAAGACATGGGATTTTCTGTGAGAAGATATGACTAATGGAAAATTCTAAGCAAACTTTTATTCACATCCTTGACTGTGATGACATAGCCAACTTCAAATTTTGATGGAATTAAAGTGTTCATTTTTAAGATAAAAAAAAAACAGCCTTACTTTAAAATTTAAATTAAGTTCTATTTTTATGATTTTCAATTAAGCTTTACACCCCTATATATTTTTTCCTGTGTACGTAACATTTTTAGATTATAATTAAGTTCAGGAATAGTCATGTTCACTAATTAAAACCTCCTCATGTTAGGTGACATCGCTTATATTACAGAATTTTATGTTAAATGGAAAATGTGAGCAATTGCTTCATTATAGAATGCACACCTCTGCTCTTGGGGTCAAACAACTAAATTCTGCTGAGTTTTGAGTTTTTATGGACAGAACGCAGCAGCTTTTGTTATCTTTTTGTATCACCTTCTGCCATTTCTCAAGTACACTACAAGCTAACATAAAATAAAAGAGTGTTTCATTCTTGTTCTTATTTTGCCTCCACTCTGTATTTGAATTCATTGGGGTACTCTTTGATCAGTTGCTGTGCGTTTTACAATAGCAACATCTGGGATTCTTTGATCTTGCCAAATTGTTTGTATTCTTTATAGCACTTGTAAAAGAAGTAATTAAAAAAACAGAAGCAGGCCTTAAAACCCTCAAAAAAAAGTTACCCTTGAACAACAATAGAAGGAATTGTGCCTAACATCCTACCCTGATAAGGCTTTAAACAAGATTTGTCACCTATTTTTATGAAAACAGGTAGCTCTGCTTTCCTTATTTTATTAATGATTTCATAGCCATGTCCAAAAGACCCAGGGTTGCTTCCAGCTCAGCATTTGGAGAAATTGTGTGTTTTGAACTGGATTGTTCTCATTCCCATGAGCTAGGAGCCTCAATTCAGAATAATTGGTCTCTGTTTGGAAGTCCTCTCACTACAGGACATGAACCAACACATGGTGGACTTGCTGCTCTTTCCAAGGTAAAAAAGGGGAAGTTTATTTTCTGACTCCAACATTTATAGATTTCCAAAAGTGACAGTGGACTGGAGGGTGAAAGTGCCACCTCTCCGATGACACTGGACAAACCAACAGTCCATCAAATTTCTCCTCCTCCATAAAAGAATGGAAAACAATAAGTTATTTACAGAAAGTGTGTTAGAAAGTTTGTTGCAAGAATGTAAACATCAGAAGGCTTAGAAAATCTTAAAAAATCAGGGCAACAAAGTCCTGATTCACCTGGAAAAGGCCAGAAGCATCATGCTGAAACTTTGTGAGCAGCAGAGCAGTGGCTGCTGTAGTTTTAAGGTGCTGATGGGTTCCGAGTGTGTCTTGAGCTGCAATGTCAGCAGATTTGTCACTTGTTCGTGCTGTTCATGCCCTGAATTCCTAAGGCACAGAGGAGAGCTCTTCCCATATTGATACCAGGGGCATAATCTGTAGTCAAGGAGAGCATATTGAATTAGAGACAATATCTCAAATTTTAGAGACAAGGCAGACTTACTCCAAAATACACTCCATGTAAAGGGTAGGTATTTATCTATATAACTTACATGTTCTGAAAATTCAGAGAAGTAATTTCTGCCATCAAACTTTGACAATTCCCTGTCTACTCATTATACATGTGTAACTACCATCCAACTTGTATTTTCATTTGCTCTGGCAAACACTGTATGTTACAGTTTTATTCCTCTTTTCAGCAATGATGGACTTTACAGCTAAGAAGGAAATTAGCAGCAGCTACAAGATCATATAGAAGCTCTGTAGAAGCCATTTTTTTTTCTTAACTTAGTAGCAGGAAAAATTTGTTTCTCAATCTCAATTTCATTATTCTGATAACAGTTTGAAATCCTTGTTCCTCTTAAACAGTTTAATCTGGGCTTGCTCAGCATCCTATGCAAAAAAAAAAAATTAGAAAAAGACAATAAAAAGGCTGGTCTTGACTAATCTTTCTAAGACTTGGAATAAAAACAAAATGGAAAACAGTCTATAAAACTACATTATACTCTAAAATTTAAGTTATAGTGCTATTGGAACTGAGAGAAATATTCAAAGATCTTTCTTTAAAATAATAATAATAATAATAAAGGATGATACTCATCAGCAGCCAAATTTAGGTATTAAAAAAAAAAAGACAACTTGCTTGACTGCAAATTTTAATTATAATAAAAATGTAGTACTTTCATCTGATTTTAAATGTGTCTCCTGAAACAAAAGTTGCTTCAAATTTAATACAGTATCAAGTCATGCCTGAGCAATTCCTGTAACGTATTTGGGAAAGAAATATGAGAATTATAAAGAAAATCATGGTTACTGTGCATCACCAACATTTAGGTGGTGGTCGGTGACACTAAAAGCTGTCTGAGCATCTAGGAGGCTGCAAAATAAAAAACTATTAATGACTGCAGAGGGCAAAGGAAGCAATGCCTGAAATCTGTGAAGAAGCTTGCTGCTACAAAGCAGAATGTACTAGACTCTGCTGATGATTATTCTACCTCATTATTTCTAGAGGGCCACTTCTAAGATTGTTCTTGTATTGCAGCAGGCTTTATGCAAACAGCAAAACAGAACAGCTCAAATAGCTTCTCATTTAAACAGATAGCAAAAGCAACAAATGTGATAATCTTGCCAAGTTCACAAAGCAGGCTAGGGCAGTGAGCAGATCCTCTCTTCTTTACTTCACAGCTGCCTTATTCTCTCTAGGCACAACATATCATTATTTTAAGCAAATAAGATGGAGTGGCCTTGCTGGACTCTTGTCATAGCCATGGACAGAACCACGTTTCCTGTTACAGAGAGACTGCATCCAGGGGGAGGCAATGGCTCAGAGCCAAGAGGGTTCAGTGTTGGTGCCCCTCGGCTCCAGGGGGTGAAATCTGGGGGGACAGGTGTCCCAAAGGTGAGACTGTGCTCTTTTTGGAACGGGACAAAGCATTCTTAAAGGGACAACCCTAGAAGCAGCTCTGGTCCATGTGCAGTGGTGAGAGCACTGGACATGGAAGGAAGACGTCACGAATGGCAGATTTCTCCAGGCGGTGCCACAAGTGACATGGGAACACACAAGGTTTCAAGGGTGTTTCCAGGGGAAGCCCATGACACAACAAGGACTCCTCTCCTCTTGATGAACTGAGAATTGATTATCTAAAGGGTGGTGATGGACTGAGAGTTGGTGGTTTGGGGGATGATGTATTGGAAATTTGGTGGGGGGAGGAGGAAATGTTTTTGGAAAGTTTTCATTTTCCCTGTGTGTTTCTTTTTACTTAGAGTTGTAGTTTAGTTAATAAAGTTTTCTTTTCTTTATTTCTAAGTGGGGGCCTGCTTTGCTTATTGCTGGTCACATCTCACAGCAGACACCAGGGAGAAGGTATTTTCAAGGGGGCACTGGCATTGCGCCAGTGTCAAACCATGACACATGTGAATGACATGAAAATGCCCTAATGGAGTTTTGGTTTTTTCCTTTTCACCAGATCCAATAAATACTTCATGTACTTACACACACAATTTCTCTCATTCATTCAAGTGAGTCCTTTTAAACACATATTCACAAATTGGCATTACAGTTCTCATCATTTATGTTTGGTGATATAGCAAATATGAGCAAAGCAACTACAGCATCAAGTTGTTTTACTAAAACTGTTTGTAAAAGATTATTTATATTGAAAAAATAATTCAATTTTTTATTTTCCAACAACACATTTTTTCTTGCCAGTTGTGATTTAATTTGGCAGGTTATTTTGTTTGAGTGGTGGTTTTGGAGGTTTTTTTGTATTTTTGGGATCATCAAGATATTAAAGAGTGGTTCTAACAGCATATCTTTTTGGACTGAGCCATGCCACCCGGAGAAAATTACAAACCACTTTCATGTTGCAGCATATTTTGGATGTGACAATGCCAAAAGTGTCAGTACATTCTGCTGATGATAATAATAAGCAAGTGTAATAATGTTAATGTCTAGGCAAGTCCTTTGTCCAGAGCCTTGCATCCACTTATGAGAAGCTCTACTACATTTCTGAAACCTGTAATTCCTGAGCTGACATATGCTGAAAAAATAATTCTTTTGTAAAGTACCTAGCTTGTCTTGCACCATACATGCTGTACTTTAAATTAAATCTACCTTTTCATAGTTTTCCCTCATTCACCATTTCTTCTTCTCCTGCTGGTAACATTTAGGTCTTCCTGCTCCTCTGTTGATCCACCCTAACCTTTTCTAAAATGCTGGAATGGCATCTCAGCAGCCTGCTGTTTTCCTGCTCTTTGAAATCAGCAGTGGCAAAAATGAAACTTGCTTCAAGAGTGGAAAGAACTGAAAAGTAATTACTTGTGTACAAATTTAAATTAAATATTATTTTTCATTTCAGAAGTTTAATTTCATGCTGTTTGCTGCCATTTTTTTCCCCACTGATGAATGACTACAGATGATTTTTTTTCACTAGTCAGCTACCTTTAATTTTAGATAGATGTTGATTGCTTAAAGGGGGAGTTAATGAAAAACTTTAGGAATAAAACTGAAGCATGACATAATAGTTGAGAACACTAACTGAAAGTCTCTTCATAGTCAATGCAGCTCATCTGTGCAATCAGACTGCAGCAGTCCATAGTAACTCAGTTTGTCTTTCACAAGACCCAAACAATATATGATGGCAAAGCACATTCATTATCAATCAAGGGTGAAGAAATAAAGGCTGAGGCACAGGATGCCATGTTCCTGAGTCATGTCAGGAAGACAATTCAATTAAGAATGGAGCATAAATTAAGACCAAGGCACCTAAAAGATGAAAATTCAGCTCAGGCTAAGAGCAGCAGAGTGATGTTTCCTGCTATACTTTAATACGCTATTCTCCCTTGGTGGCTGCTCTCATTATTGCAGTACAGATGGTGAAAACACATACTGTTCAAATTTACTATGCTCATTTGCAAGGATGTTAGTTAAGAAAATAGTGTTACTCTAAACATTATAGCTCCATTTATGCTCTTTTTATTTTTTTTTTCACTTTTCAACACTAAAATAAATAAACCTGCATATGCAGTTACCAAAATGTTCCATGTGCTTTCTAGTGGTGGAAAGTACATGATGGCTGGTTTGCAGACGCTGCAGTCCATTACAGAACAAGATAATTAAAATTAGAAACTTTAAAAACACATGTCATTTCCTCAATGATTCTTAATGCCCTCTCTTGAGTCATTACAGTAATTGTGTAAATATGTTGTTATAGAGTTATGAGATGTGATCTTTACTCGATCATCTCAAATTACTCTTCACTAAGTCACGTTTGCTGTCACAAGGTTTGCTCACTGAAAATGCTCAGTCACTCACTGATTTCACAGATTATAAAAGCTACAAGACATTTGTGGTCCAAGTTAACAGTGAAAGTGCAATATCTTTTTATTAATCATTTAGGAGACGGAAAAGTGCTATATTAATAAATATTTCAGATACTGTTAAACCACAGACCTAAAAAGGCAACCTGAAGTTGTAAAACACAGCTATATCTTACTTTTATACATGAAACCAGAAAAGCAATTGGACACAAAGTAAAATTACAGCCCATAATAACAATGACCAAAGGAGCTGAAACCAGGGTTTTCAGTTTGCACTTAGCATACCATACTAAGTGTGCTTGTCATCACCTGAAAGCACTATTTGTATTTAGATATAAATGAAAAAATAATTGAAGGCACGTGAATTTAAAATCCTCATTATAATCTTTTCTAAGTCTCTATTTTACTGGGTAGCAGACAGGTTTTCAACCCACATTACCTTATGCTGAACTTTTTGCTTCATATCCTCCCTGGTTTGTGAGCTTGTCTGTGTGCATGCACATTCATCTGTCCCAGTCCCTTTCTTCTTCTACCTATGCCTCAATTTCATTTTCTGTAAACTGATAAGCTATTAATTGGAAAGTGTTAACTTAATTTTTATTTCAATAATAGTCTTTCTATTTTTACACTAAATACTAGCAGGTGTTTGACACTCAACCTTTTCCTTTCCTTTCAGAATTTTCACCATTTTCCCTCCTAAAATGGAATAAGGTGATGAGACTTTTTTATCAGAAATCACCTGCTCTTCTTTTTATTTGTTCTTATCATGCAATGTCTGATTTACATATCTGCTATCTTATTTTTTCAGTGTTTTAGAGTTTATGAATGCTTTGTAGAGGTTTGCTGATTGAAATGATAAATGTTCAAAAGACACAGGTAATAGGACCTGATTTCTCATTCAACCCTATCAGACAACCCTTGCTAGCAGTGTAAGAACACTGAAACCCAGTCCTGGGCACAAAGCTAACGGGTTGCAGAGACATAATGTTCCACATCTCATTCTGAAGGAGGATCAGTGTAGCTATTCTATTCTTTGTGCAGAAAAAAACACCCTCTAAACACAGAGGTGGCTGGTCCCTCTAGTCCACTACTGTGCCCCAACATGGGGAAGTAAGAGCAGCTGGTCTAGGGGGGCACAGACCAGAGTAAATCTGTGTCACACTTTTAAAGTGAATTTCTCCAGCCTGCAGCTCAGAGACAAGGCAGCTGTGGTTCTTTGAGCTGATGAACTCCTCACTTCTGAGAATTTTTCCAAAGATGCCTTTAGTATGCAAATCTTTCTGACAAACAAAATATCCTGCAGAAGTTGTTCCACAGTTTACTTATGCATAGCCTGGGAACTTCTTTTGTCCTTAGTGGGCCTCCAATGTAATTCAGTTTGATTTTCCAGTTTCAACAGTATAAAGCCAGTTTGCAACACACAGCAATGGTATGGCTTCCTTTCTCCTAGTCAGCCACGTTTCATGAGTATCCTTCATATCCCCTAAAAATAATAATTTGCCAAATTACAATACAATTCTGATTCACCTGGGCTACATGGCAAACTAGGTCAGTATTGGCAAATGTTTGCAAATCAATCAATTTCAGCAGAAGTGCTGACTCACAGACATTACACAGCATATTATGTCACCAGTATCAGCACTATATTTTTCACTGCTTCGTGCATCCTCCTGTAATGGGCACTCTTTTCTATTGGAAAAGCAAGAAAGATTAGCTGCCATATTATATTTGCAACTCTTACACCAGTTTATGGAAAACTTCACAGATTCACTTTCAGATTACCATGTTTTGTAGACAAACTTCAGCTTTATCACCCAAATAACCCTGAAGACTGGGGGTTTTGATAAATTGAAGATTTGCTCTGTATTATCTGTGACTTGTGTCCTTTCTTCCTCAGTCTCATGTGCAGCAGCTGAGAGAAAAGAGATCACTGAAGCCCTTTAATTACAGAGCCGGAACTGCACTGCTTTCATGCTCCCAAAATAGCAAAGCTTACATAAAAACATTAGCAGCATGAAAATGCAGAATATTGGGAACAGCTAGCACGACAAAGATTCAGTAAAGGTAAACAAAAACTACATTTAGACAACTTTTGATGCAGACAACTCTGTAGTTAACAAGAGAAACAATCCCTCTCCTCATGGTAATGTTTCCCCCAAATCAAGCCTTTGGGAACAAGACATCTTCTTTAAATCCACGGATTATTGTTCTTTGCATTGTACTAGTGTTGCTCATTGTGCCAAAGTAAAACATAGCTCCCATGGAAACCCAGAGCATCACAAGTCTTTGCTAAGTCACACCTCAGCAATGACAGACTTAAAAGAACCCAAGCAACAACAGCAACTGCAAAGCCTTAAGCAAAGTATCTTCTTTTATTTTTCTGCTCAGGTCAAAGTAACTTAAATCCTCACATGGTTCAGTGTAGCACAAGATGACATCAAACTAATGGAAATCAGTTAGTTACATTCTTAATGTAATGTCACTGAACAGAAGTTGAAATAAATAAAAGTTAGGTATATTTTTTATAAAATGAATATGTACTAGATGACTTTTTCCTTCTAATCTGTGCTAAACTAACAAAATTTAACTTTGGCATATTTGAAGAGTAGATCAAAACAGAGAACTTGGGAGTAGGGGCACTTTACCCCAGTGATTAACTTCTGAGCATCGGCCTTGGCATGGTAGGGACTGCTCTGCTGTAGTCATTACCACTGTAAAAGAACAAGAGGAGCTCCTGGCCACTGTGGTAATTAGAAATCCTATGGCACTTATTAAAAGTGTAAGAGCATTAACATCAGAGCTCTATTCAAATTCCCATTTTGGTGATTATCGTTAGCTCAGTTTTGACCTTTTCCTGTTTCAGCTGGCTGTCAAGTTTCCCATTTAACCTCCTAAGGACCAGCAAGTTCATTACTGCTGCCATCCTGTCACTGGTCAGGTGCTGCATGCAAAAACATGCACAAAATGCTGCATTTTTTAGTAGGAAGGTTGGGTCAGCATTTTCAGCCTTCACTTTTTGGCAGCTTGCTTTGGGATTCTCGTCTGAGAAGGTACTGATTTAACACTGAGAACGTGCTTGCAGGTCCCTAAACCCAGCAGCACTGCTGCCTGTCCCTGCAGCAGAGCAGTGCAGCTCCCCCTGTCCCTGTGCAGCTGCACAGGGGGAAGTGCAGTGCTCAACCATTCCCAGTGCCCAGAGCTGTGACTCAGAGCTGCCATCTGATCTCAGACGCATCCAGGGCAGCTGACTCCAGCTGCACCCCTGTGTGCTGTCCCCATGAGTTATCTGGCATCTCCCTGACACTGCCACAGCACTGAATCCACCATGGGCGTGTTTAGTGGTATCAGTTACATCGTACAGGCACAGAGAAAACATCCCAGGCATCCCAGCAGAGTGGACCCCTTCACCAGCTGACTGAAGATAAACCCCAGCCCTTTGCTGGGCACTGAGGGCAGCTGGCAGTGACTGTCACTCTCTGGTCAGAGGATGAGGAGTCTGGTCCTAAAATTGACTTGTACAAGTGACCATGAGCTGCTAAAGGTGGGAGCAGCAATTACAGTTCAAAGGAGTCAGATCACAATGAAAATTTACTGCTGATGTTTTACGTGTAAACACACAAAACCCATAATACACAGTCTCTAAGGTATCATGATTCTCAATATTAAAAATGCACCTAGCTGCATTTTCAGGTTTTGGGTATTGCAGACTTTTGTCATCATCTCAAGGAGAGTTTCTGTATTCTGTTGAAAGGGAAGAACCTGAAGGCAGTTTCCCTCATATAGAGAACTGCAATATGGAGTGTACTGCTAGGGGAGAGCCTTCAAGTTGCTGCATCTCCACTTCAAGCTGAGAGAGCCAAACTACATCTGACTCATTGCAGATGATAAGGAAAAACTTTTGTGCTGTATCTCAGTTTCTGCACAGAGAGGCATCTGCTTCAGAGAATCAGTTAAAAATTGAGGCTTATACAGTGAGAAAACAATTCTGTTCTCCCCCCAAGGGAGCAAGATGCTCATCTGTCTTTTCTTTCAAGATGCTGCTGTTTTTTCAAGGAGCCTCCTTCATTCTCCAGCATCTGCTCTGTTCCTGGCTGTGGAAGAGATTTCCTGGGATTTACATGGAAGCAGGGAGCTCTGTATTGTTAAGTCCAAACACATATGATATTCCATCCACATTTCCCCACAAGCCGCATCTCTTGTTTTCATTCTCAGATAATTAAATATTATTCCAGACCAAACAAGAAAATATCAAAGGTGTGAAGGACACATGAGCTAATTAAAGAGATAAAATAACATTAGCTTGATTCTGTATGGCTTATCTTTGACACCATCATCCAATATGACCCTTCTACCCTCTTGTGAAGGTTTTACTGAAAGGAATAATTCTAGGTGTCTTAGTGTGTTTTTATATATGCCTTTTTTTTTTTTCTGTAAGAAATGCTTTATCAAACATGAGTAATTAGGTTTCATGGAGAAAAAAGTGGATGAACTGTAATAGTTTGTAGTACAGAGGAGAAAAGTTCTCATATCTCACATGCACCCTATGCCTCAGGCAAACTGTGAGCACCCTCCGTTCAGCTTACATGGAAGGTGCAACTCCACTTCTGACCAGACCTCACACTAAGAAGCAACCTGGCCACAGGCAGGGAACCATTCAAGTGTATTTTTGTGACAGAAATATGGTCCCATTTAAGGAGCATTAGGAACATGTGGCCTCCCTGAATGACAACTGGAGAAGGTGCACACAGAACTTATCTGTCTGATCAGAGCCTGAATGACACCTTTAAGGTACCAACAGGACATATGAGAGGGCTGCTTGGGTCAGGGCAGGAGCCAGCTTCATAGACTAGAATCATTCAAGTTGGAAAACATCCTCTGTCAGGACCCAGGACATCCCCCTGGCTCTCCTGAGCAGCCCAGACCCCTGCCAGGGGGCTCAGAGACCCTGGCACAGAGCCCAAAATGCCTGTGGGTTTGATTATGACCCGTGGAGCAAATTACCAACCTTAGATGAAGATCTGCAAGCCATAGCATATTAAGTAGAATGATAGTGAATTTATCACAAGGAGAAAAAGTAGATTTTGGGGTTTTCTAGAATGGAGGTTCAGGGGGGCAAGATGGAGGGAACTGGGTGTGTCCTGCCTTTCTCCTTCTTCTTCTTGGCCTCCATCTTCTGGGTGGTGTTGGCACTTTTAAATTGGTTTAGAGTAGAAGCTCACTGTCTAACATAGGTGATGGGTATTGGAAAGTAATTGTAAACATTGTACACGTAGTTTTTAGTATAAAGACATAACACCACCCCGGGGGCAGGCAGAGTGCCTGGACTGTCTTGCTGAGCAGACCTCAGCTGGGCAGGAGAAAGAATTTTATAGATAAGATACAATAAACAACCTCGAGACTGAGAAATGAAGAGCTCTGACTCCTTCTTCAAGTGCTGGGCTGGGAAAAGAGACTTTAGAACATTTCTCGGGGTCACTCTGACCAGCTAGAGGCCCCAACAATCCTTGAGTTCAAACATTAAGCATGTCCCTCTGTGCCACATCTACAGGTCTCTTAAATACCTCCAGGGATGGTATTTCCCTGGGCAGGCTGTTCCAATGTTTGACAACCCTTTCAGTGAAGAAATTTCTCCAATCATCCAACCTAACCCTCCCCTGGCAGAACTTGAGGCTATGTCCTATTTTCTTATCACTTGCTACCAGGGAGAAGAGACTCACCCCCGCCTTGCCACAGCCTCTTTACAAGCAGCAGTAGAGAGCTGCAAGGTCCCCTCTGAGCCTCTTTTTCCCTGGAGGCCAAACACCCCCAGCTCCCTCAGCTGCTCCTCACCAGGCCTGTGCTCCAGACCCTTCCCCAGCTCTGCTGCCCTTCTCTGCACTCACTCCAGACCCTCAATGCCTTTCCTGTAGTGAGAGGTCTAAAACTGGACACAGGATTTGAGGTGTGGTGATGATCACTGCCCTGATGCTGATAGGGCCAGGATGGCCCTGGCCTTGGCCACCTGGGTCCTGTTCAGCTGTCAGATGACCAACACCTGTCAAAGAGACTATGTGGTGTTGTGAGGTCCCCAGGACGAAGTGAGAGATGAGAATTTGACTCTGTGTTCTCAGAAGGCCGATATATTATATATTAGATTAGATTAGATTAGATTAGATTAGATTAGATTAGATTAGATTAGATTAGATATGCTATACTAAACTATACTAAAGAAAGAGAAAGGATACATCAGAAGGCTTCACAAGAATGAGAATCAAAACTCGTGACCAACTCAGAGGGTATGACACAGCTGATGGTGATTGGTCATAAGTTAAAACAATTCACATGGAACCAATCAAAGATGCACCTGTTGGTAAAGGATCTCCAGACCACATTCCCAAGCAATCAGATAATTATTGTTTTCATTCTTTTCTGAGGCTTCTCAGCTTCCCAGGAGAAGAAATCCCAGCGAAGGTATTTTTCAGAAGGTATCATGGTGACAAGCCCCTAGATATTAGAGAATATTTAAATTTCATTTAGATGATCCAGAGATATAAAACCTGTGTTCCTCTCATTTTTGGTGACTATTTTAACTTGGGTATTACAGGATAAAGGGGAGGGCAATGTTACTGATCAGTTTAGAAGTAGCACAGCGTGAAGCCTCCATGGTACAAACAAAAAATATTTTTCAGCAAACGCAGCATTACTTCTAAACCTCAGTGAATGTCCTGTGTCACACAGTACAATACCAGCCCACTATGGAGCAGTGCACCACCAAGGGAAGGAGAAAGGAATTTATCCTTTTATTTTCTGGATGTTATTTGGTTTTAAGCAGCTCTGGCTGTACTTTGTACCCCACAGCACTGGGTGATGAATATCAGGGATATATGAGCTACATGGTATTCTTTAATTTCTTAAACTGAAGAATAATGAGACTAACTTGTTTTGGGAACAGCAATTTAGCTGAGTTATATACATTTATAGAATTAGATATTATATTATTTAAACACAGATACCTGCAGATGCATTAGTGAGTGAAGATTAAGTATATAAAGGAATAATCTATTTTACAACACTGCACCTCTCTGCAGTATACTTTTGGATACTGCTTTAGTAATTAAAAACTTTATGAGCAGTTCATTGTAGGATAGTAAAAATGTGTTAAAATCCATTAGCACAGATTGAATATATTCATGAAATGCTTCTTTGGTACAATAATGAAATTCAATTTATTTCTCCCCCTCCTTTTAGTAAGAAATTGTTCCATTGGAAAGACAGAATAGATAGAGCAAATTGTGAATAAAATGCAGTATAAATAAAAACAGTTATTTTAGACTAAGTCATGCAAGCTTTTTATTTATGCAGCAACTTCTGTCTAATAAAAAGTCTGTGTCATTCTTAACTCTTAGGGAAAAATCTCAGCAACATAGCAGATGAGAGCATGATAAACTTGCGCTCCCACAGAAGTTATTGGGAAGCAGCTATTGTGAATCCTACTACTAAAAAAAAATGTCATATTGGGAAATAAGGAATCCAGACCATAGAATTCAATGACTTCTTTTTATGTTGTTCATTTCTTTCATTGCTGATTTCATGTGAATTTTATAAGTCTGCTGCTTTTTCTCTTGCCCGTGAATAGGCCAGAACAGACAGATAAAAAAGTGCTCCTGGGGGAGCAGTTCTGAAAGTAAAATATGGTGGTTCCAAGCAGCAACACTGAAATACACACTTAGAAAGGAGAGAAGGCCACTGTAATGCAGAAATTGTTATTTCCTCAGATTTTAATATATTACCACAGTCCTTTTAGAATCAGTGTTAATTGCTGCATACACCAGAAACAAAACACAGAAAAAAATTAAGCTATGAAAACCAATTGCAAAATCCTAAATGTCAACTTCTTTGATCACATGTGTAGAATTTATGTTAAAAAATCCCTTTGTAAATCTTTCCCAGTAACCTGTAATGTCATATTTGTTTTTCATTATATGTTACATAGCCATGAATATGAAAATTAGAAGCTCAAAGGTCAACTAATATATCATGGCAATTCGGTATGAGATATTTGACACCAAATGAGCACATACCAACGCTACTATAAATATGATGGCATTATTAAGGTCAAGTATAATTGATATGAAATCCAGGTGTAAAAAGAAATAATTGCCTTTCCTTCTACTGAAGGCATAGATAGCTTTTCCTTTTAAATAAGCACTAATAAACAATGTAATTTTGTTTTTATTCCTAGACTCCTCTCTGTCTGCAAATCAGTTTTGAGGGATTCCACAGCTTTACAACGATTTGTGTAGTACTACATTAGAGTGTAGCCTTACTTCCCAGTGTTTCTGAAGGGCTTCTTCTCCCCCAGTCATGATGTCTTTCCTAGCAGATCTTCTCTGTCTGGATTAATTTTGTGCTGTCCGGCAGAGCTGCTGGATCAGTCCCTCTGCAGACAATACACAAAGTTACAGCTGTAAAATGTGGCTAAACCTGTGTGCGGATTTGCTACCTCGGGTCTAGCTGTCCTGTGTCTTTCTTTCAGTGATGCCAAATGTATAATTTATTGTCTGGCAACATTCAGCATTCACAGCTCTTATTTACTCATAGATTGTACCTGATTCCTGGGGAAGGTATCCCATATGCTTATTATAGACGAAAAAACTTTAAAACAGGATTGGAAGTGGAGAATAAAATGTTATTATTGTATTCAGAGGTGACCTTTCTTGTGGCTAAGGTTAATTTTTTGTGTATGGACACTGTTTTCCAGTACCAGCTGTTGGAAGGTGAGAGCCACCTCCAGTTTTGGGAGCTCAGCTGGGGCTGTCCTGAGACGGGAGGATCCCAGAGGGGTTCAGCCCTCAAGCCCCACAGCACTGCCATGTGAGCAACCTCCTCTCTGCTTCAGGTGACAGGAGCTGTGCCCCATTGCCTTATCCTGCCCCTTGCACTGGCCAGGTCCTTGTTTGAACATTAACAGACCTGTCCTGACAACACCAGACCAGGTACCTGTCCATATTCTACAGAACAGAGTTTGCCATCTCCTTGGAGCAAAAGACAGACTGAAGCAACCTAAAATTCCAGCCCATTATAGGACTCTCTGAAAGAGTGCAGACATTAAAGAGAAAGAAAATTTAAAGCCAGGGGTTCCCAAGTGCTCACTGCTGTTTGGTAGATATCTGCAGATTAACATGGGTAAGAATTGTTAACACGATGAATACTTTGGAGAAATTCCCACAAGTGATAGAGCTGCATTAATAATCATAAGGAAACAGTTGTGCACAGGAGCATAGAATTAATTTTCATTTTAGGCTCCAGAACAGAGTGTAGCTATGTACTACATAGCTATTTCTGTACATTGCTGTTCTGTTTCTGGTTGGCAGCTTGGAGAATAACCCAGGAGACGGAACATACAGTTTTTCACATTTCATCACAACTCAGAAAACTTCCTTGTGTCAGTTTGTACAATGTATTCTCCACATAATAAAATGTCATATATTAAGCAAATGCTAATTTGAAGAAGAAAAAAAAAAAAGCTCAATTCTTCCCTGTATTACATCTTCATCAAAGTCAAGCAGTTGCATAGAAAAAAATAGGGTTGAACATCACTTGAACTGCTTACAGCCACATCTTCTGTGTCAAAAGCAAATATTAAATTAATTTATTTTTCTAAAAGAAATTATCAGTAGATGTTATATTTCCTAGTCTAATATATATGAAGCCAAAAGTGAGGTGCCCCTGGGATTTGTTTCAAGAGACTCACAAAACTTTATTTGTTGCCCAAAACAGAAGAAGTATGTAAATTACTTTTACTTTGGATAAAATCATACCTACTGCCAATTTAAAAGGCAGAATTAGCCCACTGAATTTTGAATTCTCAGCAGGAATACTGAGACAGAACAGATTAAATTTGCTGTAAGAGAGCTGTCAAAAGTGAACAGTGCTGTGCAGCACTGCAACTTAGCTTTTCATTATTAAAAATATGCATTATAGATCTCCCTTTTTTTGGATAGCAGAGTAGCAGACTATCCATGAATCAATATTTGTTATTCATGAGAATTTGCTGAATACACAAGGGAAACAATTAATTAGTTCATTAAATTCATTGTGTTAATTCTTTCCTGTTAGCATTTTTTGGTGGCCCGAAAGTTTTTTTCTTTATTTATTTTTCTTTCTTTTTCATTCTTTTTTTTTTTGTGGATGATATATTTGTCTAAGAGATAACTAATGCAGTCCTAGTAAGAGCCTCTGGTGGCTAAACATCAGACTAAAATTGAATTTACAAAGATTACGTCTTGGTTTTTAGCCTGCTGACAGAGAACATTGGGGATGTGTAGAATAGTTTTAAAGGTTTTGAAAGATAACCAAGGAGAAAAACAAATCTATTTTTTTTTGTAATTTTAAATCTACCATTATAAACTTCTTATGAATTCAAGCATTTTGTTTATTTTCTAAAGGAAGAAAACCTATGGTCAAACATATTGCAACATAATATATAATCAACAAAATTTTAATATGTTACTTAATTCACAGAAATATTGAAAATATGGTTATATATTTCATTCATTTTGTTAGTTTAATTTTGCCTTGCTAATAGCTACATCATATTTTAATTTATTTTAGGATTTATTAGGAATTACTTCTTTCCTGCCTATTATGCTTACAATACATTTTCAAGATATTCTAATTTCTTCAAATGAAAATTAGTTCTTTTATAAGGCTTTTCCTTTTGCATTGTGTCTGACCCTGATGCTTACCACAATTTCCCAGCATAAGTTGATAACTTTCATTTGTGCCTTTACAAAAGCAGTTAGTCATGTGGATAATGGCAATGAAAGGTACTATAGCAAGTAACTGTCATTAACACGTTTTCATTAAAAATATGTTTATTGTATAGCTTGAACAAAAGAAAAGCATGCAAAGATCAGTAAAACACTATAGTTAATTTACCAATGGAAAAGGATGATATGGAAGAGTCAGCTTCACAGTGGTGACCGAACTCTTACCCCACACTTTCTTCCAAGGTTTCAACAATAATTAATTAAAGATGCTTAAAGAAATCAACATTGTTAAGAATGGATGGAAATTTTACAAATTACCAGTCACTGGATTTCTACACTTAGGCATTTTTCCTGGTAGGACCATTGTAAGCTGGCTCAGAAAGTGTTAATTTAGTAACATTTGTATGTGGATCACTTATTTTGAAAACATCCATAAGTTATAAGAATACAACCATTAATATCCAAGGAAAACATGCAATGCCACAGATGTAAACCACTGCTCAGTATGTTTTCCTGTTGTATAATCCACAAAGTTGCACCCTAACCAAGGAGAAAAGGAAAAAGACAGGATGAATAGAAGAGAAGGTGTGGAGAGCATTGTAGAAATACATCCTGGCTCTGTAACACATCTTCTACACACAGAACTCAATTAAACAGGACCTTCAAGAAATCTCTTACTGGTCTTGATAACCAAACTGCATGGGACTAATATCTGCAAGTAAAATTTTAGATATGGAAATAAAGTGTTGAACAGTGTTGATAAGCCTCTGATTATGCAAGGGAAAACTCCCATAACTCCCATGTTCCTGTACGTGGCTTAATCTCCTGCACAAGGCTTGAAAATTCATGAAACTTTAGATGGTACAAAGAGGTTTGTTTTTCTTCTTTTCTTAATTTTTTTTTAATTTTCTCTAGCCTTTATATCTATTAACTCATCTAATTTAAATGCTAGCTGTGAAGACCTACATCTTTGAGTAGACAAAAGATTGATTCCTGCTGTTTTATTTGGGAAAGGACTTTGTCTTCCCATCCAGCAAAGCTGAGGCTCAGTCAAACATTAAAATGGAAAACATTTACAAAGCTCATATTTAGCATCTTTTCAACAAATCTGATATTGCCATATTTCATTTTTTGTCCTGAAATGGGTTTTGAAGAGCGTTAGACACCTAAGCACAATAATATTTTTGAAGCAGTTGCAAAGCCCAGTGACCTTTCCCAGCATACCACACAGATACTTGGTGAGATGCATGGGAGAGTTCCTTTTTTCTCCCTCCTGCTTCTTTTTGCGTCTCTAAAGCAAATCTTCCATGAGGTTATTGTGAATATTTAAGTGTATGAAGTGTCATAGTCACACCTCCTATGAAATGGGAACAAGTATGGTCTGTAGTTATTACACTGCCAAATCAGTTTTGCCACGCACAGCATAAGGGACAAGTGTGAGCTCCATGTTCTGCAGTAAAATGTGCTGGAGCAGACTAAGCTTACCAAAATAAAAATAACATTTAAGGATGTAGAACCAGCTGTTATAGGAATTATCAAAACAGCACAGTGGCAAAAATGGTCTGTTAATGTCCAACTCCAATCTCAGCAGACACTTCGAAAATACATCTTTAGCATTCTCCCATCAGGAGGCATGGATATTCTGCTGTGTAGCTCCCAAAGTCATGGCACTGCTTTCTACTGATATAATTAATATGCCACAGCAAAAGTAAGATGTTTCCTAGAAGCCAAAAGGATGCATTTTGCAAAAAGTGGCAGAGATTTCATTCTTAAATGCTGTTATCAAATGCATGATTGGGGCAGGACAAATACAAGTATAGTTGGTTTTCACGATGGGCCAAACTTTATCTGCTTGCCACAAGTGGGTTTTTTTTTTCTTTACAGAACAAACTTCTTTAATGCCAGGCTGGCTTTCTTACAGCAGCCATTTTCCCTAAAGGAAGTTCTGTATGACTGAACCTGGTGTGTTTAAAATGTGCCTGCTGCCGGCACAGGAAGAAGACAAAAATCACTGAGGTACACTTCAGCTGAGTCACCTCTCATCTGTCCAAGCTGTGTTCAGTGGTGTGCCTCCTGGTTTTCCTTATGCTCACAGCTCCTTGTTTAAAAAAGTATAAAAGAACTTTTTTTTTTTCATACTTTTGCTGATGTTGTTTGTCTTAGATATCTGATTTTGCCTGTTTAATTTCAGCCCTTCAGCTCCTGTACACCCAGAAGATTTGTCCTGGCATCTTCTGTCCCTGTATTTTGTTCCATTTTACTTCCAGAGCCCTGTGATTCCTCAGTCCTTTCAGCTGTGGGAGTCTGTATCTCTTTCCTTTTGGTGCTGAGTTGAGTTGTATCACCTGTTCTCATAATTTCTTGAAGTAATGCCAGGACACCAATAGCATAGTAGTAGTAGCATGTAATTTTTCCTCATTAAAAGATACAGAGAAATAGAGAAGAGGGCAAAAAGACAAAAAACAGAGAAATTATTGTTGAAAATTCAGGCCTGGAACTGAGATGAAATGAATAATTAAGTTGAATATTTGAAAATCTCCTTAAACTGTTCATAACTGTGTCAAATTGTTCATGTCCAATTTGGAAAAAAGCTTATGATCTCACTGACCTTATGCTACTGGTGAAATTTGTTTTAAGCATGATTTGGATCCCTGAAAATGCCCTATAAACATCCCTGAACTATCAGGAAACAAAACTGTCCCACAATGTTTAAATTTTATAGCCTCTTCATAGCAAACCTTGAGTAAATAGAAATAAATAAAAACAACAATGTCAAATCTCATTATTGCAGCAAATAAATTTCACTACGTATCTTCTGCACAATATGGTGAAACTTTGTCCTTTCATCTTGCAGAAATTACTTGCTAGAACACACTCTTTGATGAGAGCAGAGGATCATTTGGGAAATAAAAAACCCTCTGCCTCTCATAAATTTTGCAAATTGCTTTCAAAAAGAAAAAAAATCAAATTATTAAAACACAGACTTTGAAAACTAATGGAATATGAGTCACATTTGCAGGTTCCTTTTTAAAGCAAACATTGATTTTCTCATTACAAGCAGTAAATCATGCAAAACTGCCTACATATCGCTGTAAGTTACCTAAGATACAAATACTTTTAGTTTTTCTGTACTATGACAGAGTGGACTCAAGATAATGCTAGCCAAGCCTATGCCACTCTAATAACAGAAACTGAACACTGGACTAGGATATCCTTGCTGTGTAAAATATTCTTGAAATAAGGAACATTCCTTTTAAGGATGAATTATTCCCTCCTCCAAGCATCCAGTTAAGCAGCTGCATGCAAACCTTGAATCAATTTTTATAACAAAGGCGAGGACACAGAAAAAGGAATTTGAAATAAGTAGTCAATAAGAGGTAAGAAACAACCTTGAAGTGACATGAAAAGCCAAAAGGATGTTAGAACTTCAAAACAAAACCGGATGTCCTCTTCAATGTGTAAGTGAAAAGGATATTTGATCCTTTGTGCATCCTTGAAGTGCCGTGGCTGAAAGTAAAGCTTTGCACTGTAATGCTTTGTTAGTTCAAAGTGCTGTGTAAACATTAGATAATGAAAACTCACACTATCTCTGCATTATCTACATGTTCTCTTGTCCAAGGACACACTCTGGGACATATATGGCACTGGAACCCTTATTTTCTAGCCCATGACCATTTCTTTCACCTCACAGTGGTTTTTAGCCTACCTCAAGTAAATCTCAAGAATGCCTGAGCTGTCAATAAACCACAGGTGGCAGAAATACGTTTTTTATTGAAAGTATTATACAATATTTAAAACTATTTTTGCAATAATATGGGAGGGTTTGATCCACCAAAAAAAAAAAGCAACATTATTTTCTTTCTTCATACCAACACATGCAAAATCAGAAATGCAAGGTGATAAATCAGATACATTGTTTTTGTGTTGTTATTGATGCGCAGATAATCTGCAGGGCTCTACAGAGCAATGTGCTTCACTCTAGTTCACAGAGAAAACTTCACACAGGTAAAGTCTAAATAGATCAGCCTGAGTTGATGTGATCACACAGAGTATGAACTCAGGTGTGAAACTGAGTAGGCAAATGCTGAAAATCAAAGTTCCAAACTCTGCAAGGAAGCAGCTCAGGATGCAGCTCAGTTCTGCAAAGTTTGTATGTATAGTTCAGTGAACTTGGTTTTTCTAGCAAACTTAAAGCCAGGGAAGTGGGCCTGAATGCTAAGTTTGCTTTGCAGAACTTAGGTAGCTCAGCATGCTAATGCATGGCTAATCCTGAGAGAGACTACAAAAAATTATTTCTCTCTTTCTTAATCCCTATTATATGAATATTTCTGATGTTCAAATATTACTATATTGAAAAGAACTGCTGTGTTTGCTGTATTTGTCATATAATGATATCTTTTGACTTAGGTGCAACGTGGCCTCAGGCTTTATGAGGCAAATATATAGGTATTTGTGGGCTGTGAGAGTGTGGGTTAGTTCCTCTTGTTAAACCATTGCAGCATCAGCTTTGTCCCATCTCATCTGAGCTTCTTTCATGGAGAAGGTTTTCTACAATGACAATCCTCATGTTTCCCTGTGGTGAACCACCAGGTAGTCACCATTCTTGGGGCCATTTGCTGGAGGCAAAAGGCCACTTCCTCACTCCAGAGAAACCCTCACACTGCCTTGTACCCTCACAGTGTCATTCCAGGGCAGAAACAGAATAAATCCCAGCTCTGTGTGTGAGGCTGTGCGTGCAAGTACATAAAAGAGACATATATATTGATATATATATATATATGTACACACTCTCTTAAAAATAATAATTCAATGTTAAGAGTCTGCAGTTGAGTGAAGTACTCTGCAGCATGCCTGATTCAAAAATCTGGCTTTTAAAAACTAGGAGAGGGAGACTCTTGTGGGATTTTCTGAGAGAAACATCATTAAAGGCTAATAAGAAGTTAGACCTGAAGACCTCGAAGAGAAAAGAAATTGGAATTTCAGCATTGAGAATAGTCAAGAGAGAAGAAAGTAGATTAAAAAAAATAGAAGAAATATAAAACATTCAGCCTTTTCTCAGCACTCATCTAAGCTACTGCATACAAAGCATGTGGAATGTAGGTCAGAATTCCTTAACATGTAGAATTGCTATTTTCTTCTTAGTAGTTTTTTGTTACTTTCTTTATTTTATTTCCCTTGCATTTCATCTGAATTGTTTTCCAAATAGGACTCTTAGGAGATATCATTGCCTATTTTGGTGGGTTGACCAAAACTACTCTCTCACTCCTTTCTGCAGCTGGACAGGGGAGAGGAAATATGCTGAAGGACTTGTGGTTTGAGACAAGGACAAGAAGAGATCACTCTCCAGTTACCATCACAGGCAAAACAGGTTTGACTCAGGGAAATTAATGTAATTTATTACCAATCAAATCAGATCAGGCTTGTAAGAATAAAATAAAATCTTAAAAACATCTACTCCACGCTATTCTCTTCTCCCTGGACTCAAATTCACGCCTGAATTCTCGAGCTCTTCCCTCTCAGCAGGGCAAGCAAAGGGAAATGGGAGCTGTGGTCAGTTCGTCACACTTGGTCTCTGCTGCTCCTTGCCCCTCAGAGGGAGGACTCCTCACACTTCCTCTGCTCCAGCATGGGCTTCCCCCCACAGGAGAGAGTTCTCCACCAGCCTCTCCAGCACGAGTCCTTCCCATGGGCTGCAGCTCTCACAAACTCCTCCAGCATGGATCCCTCCCATAGGGTGCAGTCCTTCAAGAATAAATCACTCCAGAGTGGGTCCTGCCAGCAAACCTGCTCCAGCGTGGACTTCCCAGGGGGTCACAGCATCCTTCAGGCTCTCACCTGCTCCTGGTGGATCTCTGCTCCCCCATGGGCAGCAGGGCACGGCTGCCTCAACAAGGTCTGCACCGAGGGCTGCAGGGGAACCTCAGCCCTGGTGCCTGAGCACTTCCAGCTCCTCCTTCTGCACTGGCCTGGGGGGCTCAGAGCTGCTGTTCTCGCATATTCTCCTCTCTCCTGCTGCAGCTGAGCAGGGTTTTTTCATCCTTTTCAAATACATTACCCCAGAGCTGCTCCCACCATCACTGATGGGCTTGGCCAGAATCCGCTCTGTCTTGGAGCTTTGTTGGACACAGGGGAAGCTTCTGGCAACTAACTTCTTAGAGAATCCACTTCAATAGCACTCCTGCCATGAAAACTTTATGGTGCAAACCCAACACACATATAGATAAAAGTCATCAGTGACATTTCCTATGAAAACAGACATTTTCTAAAGAAATATATTCATATGTATATAATATTTATAGTATATACTGACATATAATTGTACTTCTATAAATATATCACAATTATTCCTTAGATATTTAAAGTACATATCATATTTATAGGAAAATATAATTTTACATCATATAGATAAAAATATTTACAAATCTTGAAAATCTATAACAGGAGGAAGGACATTTTGGCAGGAGGAAAACAAACAGGCAATAGTGAAAGAGAACATTAATTAAACTTTTTAATGCAGCAAAATGAGGACCAAATGTAAAGTTGAAGCAAATCTGCATCTCCAATTTCAGAAGAGTTTTATTTCCTGATAACATTTGAGGGCTTGCATCATGAACGTGTATTAGACCACCAGAAACTTTCAGAGCATTTCCCCTTCCTGAATGTTCAAACTATCCTTAAAATAAGAATTTGTTTTGGCAAGGTTTACATATTAATAGGACTTCTGTTAGCTTCCTGAGGGTGACCTTTTAGAGTTTTTGCAAAGCTGGCCATTTTTACCTTGTCCTTTGGACCATGCACCCCTCTGAACTGCTGCCCACATGCATCTCCCTGATGCTTCTGCAGAATGCAAATGACTTCTGCTAGTTACCATGGGGACATGAGCAAGGACCATGAGATGCATAGCAACAATGCTCCTATTTTTGCCATTTTTGCTTCATGATAAGGAAAGAGGAACTACAACATGTCCTAGAGTTTTTCTTTTCTGTTTATCTTTTTTTTTTTCCTTCACATGCACACATACACAAAACACTTGCTCCATTTCAGAGCACATATTAGATATGTGCTCTGACACATATTAGATACGGGTTGGACATTTAAAGATAAGCATGAAGTCAGATTAGTTGATTTTCAGCTCCCTAAGGGAATCACAGGAAATTACTACAAGAACTATTATATTTTCAAAGTACAAACTTCAACAATCTTGAAGGAGTAAAAGACAGATGAATTATGATGTCTTTTTACAAAAGAAACCCCCCAAATTTCAGATTAATCAAATATGCATATACACATACATATCTTGAGAGACAAATCTAGTCTTTAAAATAAGAAGAACTAGTTTATGATTGATCTGTATAAAATGGATGAAGACCAATGAATGGATCATGGGTTGTGGTTTTGATTTGGGGATCTTTTTAGAAAAGACACAACTGAAAAAAAAAAGATAAAACGTAGCTGTTAGCTTAATATTTTAAGAGAGAACTTTCCAGCTGTGCTCTCCAGATTCTGTTTCTCACTCTTGTCCTCCCCCCTTTATTAAACTTTCTCTTGTCCCTGTGAGGTCCTTTCTGTATCAGTAGAAATGCATTTAAGCATTGTTAAAATGACAGTTTTCTGGGTGGATAAGTAATTGAGTAACAAGACAGAAATCAATGTTCCTTAGTCATATGCTATTTCTTCATTTTTTTATATAATTAGTATGAAAAGTTTGATTTTGTTAGATATCATTTTAATAGGTAGATCTAATTATGTTCTCAAAGGATAAAAATGATGAAGACTTAAGCTCTGGTGGCATGACAATTCAAGCTGTCAGGCTGCCATAGCTTGCTCTGCTCATGGTTCCTCCTCCGCTGAATCCTCAGATGAACAAATGCTCTGTCATTGCTCTATTTTGGTGCCACTATTCAGCTGGTAACATTTTATAAAAACATCTCATTCTCCAAGGACTATATTGTTCTAGAAGTCTTGCAGACACAAAAGCAATAAATAACTAATTAGGTCAACAAGAAGACATGGCAACTTGTAAGAGCCTACACAATGACACGGATGTAGAAATACCCTGACTTGTGATTTCTAGGGCAGCAGGAGATGGTTTAGCTAAAAAGACAATCCTCTCACTGTGCTTGGAGTATTGAACAGAAGATAGAGCAGGCACCTGAGGCACAGACTCACAATTTCCTGTGAAGGAGTGCTTTGGTTCTGGATATTATCCCCAGATGCAGCCCCTTGGGCACCATCCTCTCTCATCTACGATGAGGCAGAGCTCCTGTCCCACCAGACGAGTACCTCAAGGCAAGAGACCCAGGCTTGCAAAGATGTGATGTGTACAAGGGGCTAAATCATGTAGATAAATCGTGTCAGAGTGAATCTGAATTTTTTCTTCTCACAATGTGTGATTAATACCCAGGACCAGGAAGACACTGTAGCAGTCCTGTTGTAGAAGCTGCTTCTGGATATTTATTATGGCCCATCTAGAGCTATGGGCATTGAGGAGGCCCAGAAGTAATCACAGCTTTGTAGCTGTCTGTGCCAAATTTTTGGATTAAATCAATCTTCCACTACAATCTTACACCACTCAGCCCTGTCCCTCCCTTCCCATCTTCAGCAGCCATTCAGGAGGTCCCTTGCCAGCCAGGAGCTGGTGGAAATTTCCAAGGCCACCCAAAGAAGTGATCAGCTGCGCAGCTCCCAGGAAACCAGCAGCTTTCAGCACCTCAATTACACTTTTCCAATTAAAATGCTTTCCTTCCCTGTGCTCTTGGTCTTTATCTCACTGTCCTTCTAAGTGGGAGATTAAACTCTGGAAATGGAATCCAGATGAAAATCTGCAATTATCAAGGGGGATAGGGTCAAACAGCGAATGGAACAATGGAAATTAATCTGAACTCTTGGACAATGCAGTTTGATTGCAATTATATGAATGCCAGTAAACTATGCACACATGGCAGATTTTCCACCTATTTATTTAAATAAGAGCTACATTTATGATATCCCATAGAGGATCATAAATATTCAAGGACCTAAATTTTTATTAGTACACTAGCAAGTAAATTTTCAAAGTGATGCATAGGGATTTAACTGCATGAGTCCCATTAATGTCACTACTTTGAAAATTTACTTCCCATGAACTTCTAGAGGATGGGGAAAAAAATGAAAAAAGACTCTCATAATTTTAAGAAGTAGACAGGAAAAATCTTGTCATCACTTTGGCACTCTGGTACTTTAATTGGTAAAGAATAATTTAAATCATATCTTCAAAAGTAAGCTCCATTTTAGGCACAGACACAGATGGTGACATTCCATCAAGAGTTTCTGCTGCACATTATTAGACAATGTACTAACAGGCCTTTTACTTTGCTGTAAATATTAAGAGTAGACCAAATCTTCGTGACTTCTGGGAGAAGTTTAATAGGAAGTCTTGGTCATGAAATTGGCAATCAGATTCTGTATTTGGTATCTGAAGGTTATAACTCTGAAGTGAGGATTTTTTTTAATCTTTTGAGAGCTCTGTTCCCCTTGGGCAAGTTATTAAGTTACATTAATGTAGCTAGAAAATTCTGTCTTTCTCACATGAAAAAAAGAATTATTATTTTATGGGTGGCAGAATTTTAAATTCAATAAAGAGTAACATTTTTTGTCATGCATAGAATTACCAATCTTCCTTCTCTTTTTTTCTGTTTTTTTCCCCCCTCTTTCTCTTATATATATTTAAAACAAACCTTATATTTATGCTGCATTTTCTTATTACATCCATAATAGAACATATGAGTGCAATCAGAGTATAGTGAAATTTGTATAGTTCTTTGTCACAGACTTGTTTTATGAAAAATCTTTTCTTTAAGATTTTTTCTCTTGAGAAGTTGAGAGGCCTCAAGAACAAGGTGTAAATAATGATTATCTGCTGCTGTGGAATGCAACAGGTGCATCTGTGATAGGTCTCATGTGGTTGTTTTTAATTAATGGCCAATCCCAGTCCAGCTGTCTTGGACTGTCTCAGTCAGTCACAAGCCTTTGTTATCATTCTTTTTCTAATCTTAGCTAGCCTTCTGATGAAATCTTTTCTTCTATTCTTTTAGTATAGTTTTAATATAATATATATCATAAAATAACAAATCAAGCCTTCTGAAACATGGAGTCAACATTCTCGTCTCTTCCCTCATCCTGAGACCCCTGTGAACACCACCACAATTCGTCTCAAAGAATGCATCAGAAATTGTGGAAATTCATGCATCATGGTTAATTTTGTATTTCAGCTGGGAGGAGCAAGGAAAACCATGGGAGAAGCCCTTACTTTGAGGTTACAAACTTTCAGACCCAAGAGGTTAAGAGGAGAATGTGCTCACCAACCTTGTGTGGGCAGCGCTAGAGAAAAGGCCTGAGGTTAATGGACATTCTAGGTCTGATTTCAGTGCATGGACACGTGTGGAACTTAAAATTCACAGCTGCTGGCTGGGTTGGGCATGGTTCCTTCTGAAAGCAAAAGTAAATAAAGAGGATGCAGATATTTCCAAGAGGTGTTCCTTTGCACCAGTCTCTGCTGCAGAGAATGAGTGGATTTCACAGCTTGCTTTGCCTGTCAATGGGGATGATGAGCTGTGATGATTGAGCTACCATAAGGAAAGATGCTGAAAGAAATTGATAATTCAAAAGCTTCAAGTCAACAGGCCTAAAGGATAGAGATCACAGAATTCTAAATCTTGACAGGGCAGAGCAGCTAATAAACTGCACAGGCTTTAATTAAAAATGCCTACTATATCAGTAACTTAGAGGGTGGCAAATTTTATATCTCTAATTAAAAAATCTTCATAAGTGATCCAGAAAGTTACAGATGAATAAACATTACAGCTATACCAGGAAAGTAAAACAGTAAACACCTGAAAGACCAGGATGTGATAAAGCCCAGCCTGCTGAGTTTTCTGAAGGGTCTCACTGACATGCTGAAATTCAGTGTCTCCAAAGCAATAGACAGCAGGCACTTTATTCAGTCCTCTGACAAGGTCCTGCACAGGAAATTACTAAGGAAAACAAGTATTTGTGAACAAAAGTATTACTGTGAATGAAAACTCTCTGAGAGAAAGAAAAGAATTAAACTGTCAGTTTTTGTTGGGGGAAAACACAGAGTGCCTCAAAATCACACCTGAGACCAAGGTTTTCTGCTTTTGAGTAGCAAAGTAAGCAGGTTGCAGAAGTTATTTAGGTTATGGAAATGCAGAGTGGACTGCAAGGAACTTTAGGGAGAGCAGACACTGAGCTCACAGAAGCTGTCATTAGGTACAATACATTTGAAGCACCTGGGGAAAAAAAATATATTCTTCCTATAGTTCAAACAGTATTAAATAATTTTCCTACTGCTTCAGGGAGGAAAAATGCAAATGCAAGGAAAATGAGAGATGGTATATTATAAATGGATTAAGTGAAAATATCTGTTCAGAGCGTTTTCAGTAGACTGTGGAACACATTGCTGCTGCAAGTCGTCAGGGCTGAGAATTTAAAGAGACTCTGACTTGCGTTTTATGAAAACAAGAAACTAATGCTTGTACAGAGGTATAATGACTAATTCTAGGAAAAGGGAAACAAAGGGATGAAAGGGATTTAATATTGTGTTGGCTTGCAATTGTCCTTAAAGTAGTAAATGTGCCAGTGGCTGGGTTTTAGTTTTATGTTCTTAAATGTGGCTACTAGTTCTGCAAACAGACTGTTGTTTCTTGATCTAAAAATATTTTCTGCCATCTACATTTTTTTTAGTTTCTCTTTTGGTTCCTCAGATTCATATGTTCAAATTGTAGAACAGTGAGGGGCAAAGTCAAAACAGTTCAGAGAGTTAAGAGGGTGGTTAATTTTTTTGCTTTCTTCACTGTCTAACTGAAGGGCATTCAGCAATTGCCATCACCAATGCAACCACAACCGGGAAACAGCAAGTGGGGAGTGGAAGGAAGATTAATTTTAAATTTCACTGGTGAAGAGATAGAAATATCACTAAAGAATAATCAAAAAATATTGTAGGGCAGGAACTAATGCACAGTGAAAGCAGGGATGTGTAAACATGGGACTATGAAAGTGCAAATTATGACAGGGAAGGACCCAAGACTTGGTATGATGTATAATTAAAATGTCCCCATCACCATCACATTTTCTGAAAAACCTTTTTGTCCAGGATTCTTCTCCTGGGAAGCTGAGAAGCCTCTGAGAAAAAGGAAAACACTATTATCTCATATGCTTCTCCTGTGTTTTGATGCTTTGGAATGTGGTTTGGAGATTGTTTATCCAACAGGTGATTGTTTGATTGGTTTCATGTGAATTGTTTTAACTTAATGACCAATCACAGTCAGGCTGTGTCAGGACTCTGGAAGGAGTCACAAGTTTTTCATCATTATCTTTTAGCCTTCTATCTGTATTATTTCTCCATTCTTTGGCACAGTTTAGTGTAGCATTCTATAATATAATATAATATCATAAAATAATCAATTAGCCTTCTAAGAACATGGAGTCAGATTCATCAATCCTTCCCTCATCTGGGGACCCCAAAAATGCCACATGTCCCCAGGGTAATGATAAGCAGTTGTATAGTTAGGGAGAAGAAGGTGAGTCTGGGGATGGATAGAAATACAGCCACGAGAAACCAAGCCTTTAATAGTTTGTTCTCAGATGTGTCCTTGGAACCTTGATTTACTTCATTTTCATGTGCCTGCTTGACACATAAAGTCTCCTTTTCCTGCCTGTTCCTTCTATCTGGAGGTTGTGGCAAGGGTGGAACATGCTTCAATGAGAGAAAAAAAATGAGCTACAAAGCTGTGCCTGTTTTCCTACCTCACAGAGTGACTAGCACATATCAGGAACCCAAACCTGGGGAAGATAGGAAAAAATCAAAAGTTTTAAATGTATGCAGAGAGAATCAGAGCTGCCCAAGCAAAGGAAAAAATCCTAACATTAATCTACACAGCAAAGAAGATTATTTTTCCAGTTTAGTTTTAAGTGCAAAATCTTTCATACACCTCCAGAGAAGCTCTTTACTGGCAGAACAGTAACATAAAGATTCTAATGTGTCAAATCAAAATGTCCCTCCCCTCCCCCTTACACAGATTCATCTCTCTCCCTCTCTTTGTCTGCCTCCCTTTGCATGCTCCAAGTTTAATCTGCAGTTTGACTTCAAATGCAATAATTCACTACCTCTAGGCATGTGCTTAAAGGACTATGTATAATTGTAATTCTGTAGAGATTAATACCTTATATTGATCCCCTATTTCTTCATCTAGCTTGACAGCATGTAGTAATTTTTAAGAAAAGGAAGAGTGATTTGTTTTCAAAAGGGTCCTGGTTTATTGCCTATTCATACACTTGTTAGAACTCCTGTATTCTCCTAAAATCAGTGTGGTAGAGCATGCAGAGTAAATATGTGTTTAGATTTATTGGTTACAGTTGAGAGCATATGGGAAAAGCTATAGTCTAGAATGAAAGCCTGCAGAAGTGTCTGCTGATTTGAAAGGATGAGTTTTCTCTATTAGAAACAGTCCTTGCTGGACACTTGCATTTTTTGTCTCAGTTCAATGGCTCCATTTTACAGGCAATGTGGATGTTTTTTATGCCCTACACTGACATGGATTAAATTACAATTAATTAATTATAATTTGAATTAATTAAAAATTCAAATTAACTGTTTTGAATGTATTGCATGTTCTAACAAAAGTGAGCTACGTTTTTAGTAAATAGTTTTTTTCTTGGAGGTAATTTATCTGTCCATCTGGCCATTAGCTTATCATAGGTTTTTTAAAAAAAAATTAATTGGAAATGCAATGCTAATGTGACAAACAGGCTTCATGACATACTTCAGAGCATAAAGAAAGAGAATAACTAAGAAATAAGGGACACTTGCAGAATCTTACATGTGTTTGGTTTAAATATGCCCAGAAAGTAGACTCCATAGTGTGAAACTAGGAATGCTACAAGCTGCTAAGGCAAGCACTCTCCAACAGAATTGCCTCAATTCTGTGAAATGCCAACTACTTGCAGCCCCTGTTTATTTAAATGACAGCTTATGTGGCTCCTTGCAGTGTATCTAAGTTTTTATCACATTAAAATAAAAGGGCTCTTTTGTTACATATCATATAACTGCACTGTTTTTGTAAAATTAGGTATCTCAGACTTCAATAAAGAAAGACACTTTTAAGAGCACAAACATACACAGCATTGTAAGTTTGATATGGATGATTCAAGAGTTGGAGAATTTAGGAATATGTTGGTAGATGTAGGCATACAAATAAAAGTGGTCATCACTTAAAATAGTCTGCTAAATCTTTATAGAGATGCAAGAGAATATCCATAATCTGAAGGGGAAAAAAAGTATATACAATAAGGAAAATATTCAGATTGCTATAATATCAAGAAGCAAATAACTTCCATGAAAGTGACAAAATACAATCTTGCACTGCATTCAGAATTCTCTCAGCTACTCTATAAATAGCTTTCTCTATGTGCATTTAAAGTGAAATTTTGGAGCTCTATTGCACTGATTGTTAATACCAGCCCCTTGACTATGTGTTTTGCACTAAATGAATCCACCCTTTACTTATGATATGGAGGCAATATGATTTTGGTCTACAATTTATGCATAGAATATCTATGCATAATACGGCTAGCTCAAGTTGTATTCAGAAAATAACATAATTTGAAATATCTTTAGTTTTGTAAATTCAAATTAGAAACTTGTGAAGTTATCCAGTCAACATGATATTTGCAGAAAGATAGGAAAAAAGTACACATATTGTTGGCTGGCACAGGCTCTGTCTGCATTAGCATTTTGGACCATTTTGCAGAGCAATTCAGGCACAAGAGAACTCAATTTCTTTCAGATGAAATTGGGCAGGAAACCCTGATTCAGGTGCAGGTTTAATGCACTACAAACCCTAATGGGCCTTAACCAGTGATGTGGGCTCAGGACATTTCCAAACCACACGGCTGGGGAACACAATCCTGCAGGCCAGGCTGAATGTAACCCAAAGTAAAAGGTGCAAATTGCATTCAATGCTGGGGCTCCTGCAGCAACTGCTTTGATCTAGTGCTATGTTCCTGCCGAGCTACCCACTTGCTAGTGCAGGCACAGCCTTATGTGTGCTTTCAGATCATCAGTGGTGTCCCTATTAAGGCCAGAAGCACAGATCAGATGAAAATAACAGACTGAGAATTAATCAAAACCCTTCATAGTTTTAGTCACCTTTTTCTTTTCATTAAAACTTCATGTTAGCAAGGCCAGGTATAATTAATGGAGAAGCCTTTTCTCAACCAGGGTTATTCTGAGGTATAAGCCTGATTAGTTCCCACTCATTCTTTGACTCATTTCATGTTCATTATATAGAGTTAACATCAAAAAATTAACTGTTATTCCTTTCCATTGAAAAACTGAACTACTGAGATGTGAAAGCATAGATTATTCAGACTAGAAAATCTACATTCAATGAAGTGTTTTATTACCAAAAGAAAAGAGGGAATGTGTTTTTAAGAATAATATGAATTTTGCTATTGTTCCCATATTGCAAGTTTAAATGAGAATGACAAAATTGGGCACAGAAACTTTTCAATGCAACAGTGAACCAAAAACCTTTTCCACACAAGCCAATGGGTACTATAAAAATAGGAGAAAAATAAAGATGTCCGGAGGCAGTAAATTAGATTTTTCTGCACGTTCCTTTTACTTACAGAACATTTCCAATCTGTACGTGAGTCTTTTAAATGTTAATATACTGCACACCCCATTACAAGCATTATTGTGTATGTTTTCAAAAGACAAATGCCTGGATGATGATAGCCTGACTTTTTGTTTCTAATTTCACTTTGTGTGTGGCTTGGTGAGATGTTATAAACTGGGGAACTAAATTTCACAAATCCTAATAGCGACTAGCTCAGGTGTAAGAATATATTACTTGCTTCTGTTCACAAATAATTTATACAGGCTGTGATCTAGCATGACATTCCTGCTTAGCTGATGACCATGCTATTAATCAAAAGCAAGAGTTGATAATTTTTCAGTCTTTAATGAATAAAAGTTTTGTCATCCCATTGAAACCAGTGATGCAGCAGTGAGACTTTAAAAGACATCTTCAATTATTGTATTCTGTAAATCTTGGTCACATAAACACAATCTCTATTTTCCTTTGTTAGCTTCTACTCTCCATCTACAGTTTCATCCTCACCCTTTTCCAGGTCTGTGTGTAGAGCACCACAAGTACTTTTGTAGCACAAATACAGGTTTTACTTCCTAGTCCTTTCCATCTTAGAAGTGCCCACCTCAGGTGTGTCCACCTCAGCCTCTGGCATCCAGAATGAAAGTTTCTCAGGTGGCCCTGTATCTCTGTGGCTTAGTTTGCCTTCCTGTACATTTATAGCTGCACATTGCATTCCTCCATTGATTCATATCCATCCTCTGTATTTCTGCAGGAGCCATCATGTCAACTCTCCCTTCCTTTCTCAGGCACTGTACCACATCTGTCTTTCATTTCAGAAGTTTCATGCTGCTGAGAAAGCACTTATGGCAATTTCTGGCCAGCTGCCCACTATGCTTTTAGGGGACTTGTTTGTTTTGTAAAAGAAAAAAATTATCCCAAGTATTAAAATATTACAGAAGTGACAGAAATTGCAGAAATAGCAAATACTGTTTCACTTGTTATTGTACAGAAAACAAATTGCAAGACCTGAGGCCTGTCTTTTATATCGCAGAGTTCCAAGAATTTGAAAGGATCTTTGGAATGTTTTACAAACTGCTGAAACCTACAAGGTAGCTGAGCGAGGAGAATGCACAGTTGTGTTGAGAGGTTCAGGGCTGAATTAAGGTGCATTGCCAAAAAAGGAGGATAAAAAATTTCCTTCCTTGGGCATAATCAGATCTGGGTTAGTTGGATTAATGTCTGTGCTTCTTTTCAAGACTGTCTCCAAAAAAAAAAAAAAAAAAAAGCAGATGAAAGTTTTATGAGTTTTCTGTAAAAGTAATATGAGGTGTTATTTTATCAGCTCTCAACTTTGTACAATGAATGCTAAGGTGACAGACTATCCAGAAGCAGTGGAATTTAGTGGAAACAGTATGAAAATGAGTCAGAAAACTAATTCTTCTCTAGTTTTGTTCAGTAGTTTTGGCTAGCTTATTTCTTTTCTTCTTGTTTTGAGCATTATGTAAGTGCTGGTTAATACCAGTAACAGGCAAGAAGGGTAGCAAGATTCCTGATTACAGTGGAAGGAAAAAATATTTTACTTTCCTCAATATAGGTGGAGAAAATAATCTTCATTGAACTTCAAGATCCCCAAGAGAAAGAGCCGGAAAAATATTCCTACAAACCTTTGAAATAAATACTATGAAATTGCACAGTACATGTTTAAGCCATATTTAAGGGTATTTGACGTATATTTTTAGATGTACTTTTACATTAAAAAATATGTTATTTATTTTTTAGATTGCAACCTAATCACATAATTATGTGCAAAAAATGTGCCAAAGTTATTGACTACAAAGGCACAGCTGCATAAGAACCACTCCAGACTAAAGTTTCCCTTTTCACCAGACTTTTCCTTTTTAGAACTCTGCTTTTCTTTTGCATCTTTGCCTATGCAGGCCACAGGCTGCAGGGGTAATTATTCAAAGTGTAATGTGCCTCCCTTATTTAGAAATCATTCATGTTCTAAACCTTTAGGGAGATGCACTGAAGCTTAACATATATCACAGCAGCCAAACAAACATATTGTCAGATCTGCTGTCAGGACCACCTGCAAGCAAATTGATAGCTCATTTTCTAGACCAGGCTTCTAAGGTGAGCCTCAGGTTTTTTTAGGGTCTTTTAAAAATGCTTTTAAGAACCTAATTTTGTCTTCTTTTCTTAAATGGCATGGCAGAGGCACAATACACAGGTTCAAATTTATGTGCCTGATTTGAATTTATGCTTTATAGTAAATTCTGGTGTTTTGACAGCCAGCATATGTGATATCCATTATGATATCAGAGTGACTGGCAAACTGTGTAGGAACAGACACACTTCAGCAAAGACCAATTGAACCAAAGACTTGTATTTGTGGCTGGGGATACTCAGTGCCTCTTTAAGGAGTTGCAGGGATTTCTGGAATTCCCTAAGTCCTGCATGTGAAGGAAAGTCACCACCAAAGCAGATGGTTTATGCATGAAAGTGAAAGGCATAGAACATTTTATCTATCACTCAGTCAAATTATAAAAATGGAGAAAAAAATGGTGAGAAAAAAGTGTTTCTCTCCTTGCTGGAACAGAATGGATTTGCAAGTTCTCAATAAAGCAGCAAACAGAAAAAAATGGAAAGGCTTTCTGCATTTTCTACCAATTATACCATAATTAAGATACTCTAGGTCACTCTTCTATTAGGGCAGCCATTTTTTACTTATTCTTCTATGTGAAGAAAGAGCATATGGCATTGGAGGTGATAAGCTGAATTTTTTCATCTTCAGACCAGGTGAAGCTACACATCAATTGAAAAGGAAAGAGCCCAACCAACAACAGATAGCTGAGAACACCCCTCTAAAGCAGGAGCTGCCAGCCCATGACCTCAGCAGGGAAGCACAAATCCATAGGAGGGTGAACACAAAGTGCTGTGACCTGCAGGTCCAGAACATAAATCACAGCCATACTAGACCTTGCTTGAGGCCAGTGAGCTGTGGTCAGTGGAGTCAAATTGTTTTCTTTGCTCTGTAAGGGTTATCAATGAAGCAAAACTAAAGGAGGATGAAGCTATGAGTTGGACTTGTTGAAATTAAATTTCTGAGGCTGTTTATTTATTTACAGGCATTTATCAGAGTGGCTGATTGCTTTTCTCCTGCTTTAAAGTGAGCAGCATTCATCTCCCATGTCAAGGTGAGAAAATGGCCTTGCCATCTTACAGTCCTGTGGGACTGACACTGTTAGAAAAGCTCTCGAATTGTTAGGAAGAATTTTCTTTCTCTTTTTTTTACTTACAGACAGAAAATCCCTCTGAAATTTTGGAAGCTACAAAGTTTTCACAATTGCTTGGAGAGAAGTGAGAACAGAGTAAAGCAGAATAAAGTTTTCTTATATATTAGTCAGCAAAGAATAGTTGTCTTCAGGGCTCCCAGTTTTCTGGTACTGCAACAATTTTATAATTCCAGTGAGACAGCAAATATGACAACATGGTAAAAATGGCTCTGTTGAAGCAGCCTGTACATGAGAGAGATTCTCTGCCTGCATTCAGGAGACCCAAGAGATGCTCCCAGCTGTGTGCAGTACACTCACCTGGGGGTTTCCTCTCAGCTTTCATCGCTAAATCACGGGGATTGCTGCTGCACTTCTGTCAACCCTGGTGTCCCTGCAGGGCTTGCCTGCTGCCTTCAGGCAGCCTGGCTCACAGCTGAGTTTGCTGATGGCATCTAAGGGAGATCCTGAAAGTGCTGGCTGAGTGATATTGTGGCCAGTGGGGAAAGGGCTGAGCGCACAGGTACCTGCATGGAGGTTTTCTATGGAGTCAAACAGCAACAAAAGAGACACTGCTCATTTCCACAGCATGAGGAAACAAAATGCAAAGCAGACGAGATTCTTCCTGAGTTTTCTGTAGGCAGGGCAGAGGAAAAAAAAGGTCTTGAAGAGCATCATGGGGCACAGGACCACAGGTCAGGACAAACCAGGGGTTCTGTGCAGGGACCCCATTGCAAGGCTCAACCCTGAATTGCTGCAGCCCACGAAGCTGGCCAAGCCACGCTGTCTGAATGTCAAGCCATGATCTGTTCTTCTTCCTGCCTATCAGCTGAGGGATCCTCCAACCATCTGGCTTCACTCAGTCTGTGGTGACTGCCTGTCCTAAAGGCATTACAGAGATGGCAACTAATTTATGCATATATGATTTTGCTTTAAACAATCTAATGCTGACACTGATAGCAGAGGAGAAGTGACTGCAGTGGAGGCATTTAAATTAGATTTACTTCAACAGACAAAATTTGCTGCCATATGTCTGTCAGACCCCCAACTGAAGGCTCATTGGACACAGACATTTTACTGCCCACTGCTTTCCAAAAATAAGTCTTTGGAATTTTTATAAGCATTTTATCTTCTTGGAAAGCACCACAAAAAAAAAAAAAAAAAAGAATAATAAATTTAAATATATGTAGAACATGTAATAAGGAAATAAAACCCCTACTTTAATCTAGTTGTTGTTTAATCATTCTGCCATATTTACTACTGAGGAATAAGACTATAATCCCACCAGGTGAGTCACTGAAAGCTCAATTCCATGGAAAATTACTTTGGAAGATGATGTCTGAAGAAAGCTTAGCATTCCCTGAATTCTGAAATGTATATGCCAGCCATCACTTAAATAGCATCTGGGATTTATTTTGAATAGAAGTAGCCAGAGGCTTATATTGGCAAGAGCAGCTGAAGAAACATTTTAGACCTTGACCTTCAACACTGATAAGGAGACAAAGCTGTTTTCTATAGTATTTACTCTGAATGCTGTTTGTCTTTCTGCTTAGCTGCTACCGCCAGATATTCCTTCTGTTTTCTCCTGTCAACCCTAACACATTTTCTCCATTAATCTCTTTATATTCTTTTCTTCTGTATCACCTCTTTTTCCTTGTTTTGTTTTGTTTGTTTGTTTTTACAGCTAAGTCACTGTTTTTTCCTTCTTCCCATCTCAGTTTAAAAATACAGTATTCACCTTGGCAGTTGCACAGTAACACCCTGCATGCACATAACAGTTCATACTTTCCTTAGAGCATAAGCTTTTGGGAATTTCAACTATCTCCCTGTATTTCTCTGTATTATACAGGACTGGGATCAGAGCTTACTGTATCAGGGATAATAGCATAATAATAGCATTTTCAGACACCAATAAGATAAAACTAATTTTCAGAAGCTCTAATTCATTCAACTAGATATTACCTTTGCCTAAACACAACTGAGAAGTAGAATAACAGAGATTAAATGGCAGCTTTAAATAAGGTCTTTTTATATTTATCTATGGCAAAGGGACATTTTATCCTGTGTATTTATATAAGAAATCATTATGTAGTTTAAAATAATTTGCCATTTCAGTAACATTCTTTCTTTCTTCACCTTAACTCATCTGCCTAGCTGACCTACTGGCTAATGAACCTTCAGTCTTCAGCATGGATATGGGGATTTTCATAGTTCTCATTGCTTTGCCATAGTTTTTTATAATCTTCTAGATATTTAGTACTCTAAGTTTATATTTTTTCTTTCTTTTCTATGGGTCAAATTGAAGTTTTCCTGAAGACAGCAACAAAACACACTGATTTGTCTCAGTGATTTCTGTGGCACGGGTGCTTTTCAGACTCTTCAGAAATGGTGTCTAGGCCTCTGTTCTGTAACCTAACATCTCTGCTGGGGGTTGACACTGACCCAAGCAGCACTTGGAGCTTCAACTAACACAGGTGCTTGTTTGTGCTCCGCCATCTCCACGTCCATCAGCTTGGGTCTCCCTGCATGGGGGGCATGGATCAGCTGCAGGAGCAAAGAGGAAGGCTTAAAGTGAGAACAGCAGCACTGCTCAGGGACTATACAAGTAAAACTTCGTTAAACCAGGCCTTTCTCCCTAACAGAATTTAAAAATGTGCTACAGCTGTCCATCCTGCCCACCCGTGCTGAGACCACTCAGCTCTGCCAGCACCAGGCTGAAGGACCCAGAGCTTGGCTCTACGGCCACTGTAGGACAATGGGACATCCTGGTCCAGAGGGACTGTGGCTGTGGGCAGTTTGAGATTTGCTACAGCCAAGACATGTTGGAGGTAGCAGGGGCCTGGGCTGGCCCCGGGGCTGGCAGGAGCCCCTGGGGGCAGAGGCCAGTGCTGGAGGAGGCGTCCCTGCGCTGGCACCCAGCGCTTCCAGGCACAGACACACACAGTCTGGCACCCCAGCTGGGATCTGCAGGCCCACCTGCACTCCTGTGCCAGGGACAGCTGCCAAGCCTGACCTCCAAAGTGTCACCGGGAGACTCTGCAGTGACAAACAATGACAAAAAGCTTTTGTCCTGTATAAATTGGAGAATCGCCTGAGAATGTGGTTTTGAAACCGTTGCATCCCTTAAAAATATGAATAGCACTGGGGCACTTTTACTGAAGCACAAAATATTTCAATGTACATTTTTACAGTCTCTGAATAATTTAGGAATGCAAACTTGATAGAACTTGCCTTATTATTCCAATACTTTGTCAAGGTTATCTTCATTACACAGTGGTTTACCACATATAGAAATGCTGTAGGTTTGATTGAAAAAAGCTATTATAGCAGCCAGTAGCCCCTTGAATTATATGTGCCCATAAAAACCATTTGCAGTAGCTTTTACTGCATTTTTCTTCCATTTAAACTCTGTCAGTTTTGGATATCTTAGAAGTCAAATACTGTTTTAAGATGTACTGAGCATGGAAAGGAAAAAGTCAGCATTGTGCTATTAAAAAAACTTTTTAAATTTGAAGAAATGGTGATCTAGAAAACTAGTCTTAGCACCAAACAATTGACAAGGATACTCTCAACATCACTGTGGGAACATACAGGTCAGCAGCATGAAGTTTTAAGGCCTGGCACACCACATAAATTAAAAAACTGTTTCTCAGTTGACCCTTCTGTATGCAAGAAAATGCCCTTCAGTACAGTCCCCTGAAAACTGCTAGGAGATTGTGCCTTCTTTAATGCTGAAGAGGCTATTGACTAATATGTGATTCATAAATCATTTCTGGTGCTACTCATAGAGGGGAATGTGGACTGATTGTGGCTTTGCATATATTTTCCAGTTGCAGAACTATCAGCTCACACACATCACCATCCAGCTCAACAAACACCGTCACGAGCAGAACAAGTCACCCTCTGAGGCTTTTCCTTCTGGAAAGACAGCCTGGAAGAGAAAATAGCTCCCACTGTACACAAAAGGGACTAAAGAAAGTGATCTAGGGAAAGAGGAGGAAAAGGAGAAAGGAAGGAGCCATGAGGTGTATGTTCAAGATGTGTGTGGAGGGGAGGTACATGAGTGAGAGGCTTAATAACTGCTGAGATTTCTATTGCCCATAGTTGAAAAAAATCCATGATTTCTTTGATTCAATTTTCTTGATTCACAGCAACAAGGGAGAAACACAAATTTTTCATGAGTTCTGACAATTCCATTTTATAAACAGGGAAGCCTTGTGCTGTGACAGTACAAGCTGCATGTATTTCAAATCTCATGTTCAACTTTCTTGAAACAAAAAAGGTTTCTTTTGCTTTTCCCCATAATAGCAGATAAAACTGCATGTATGTTTACCTGCACAGATAGACACAAAGTATTTTCAAAGTTTTCTGCACACGCAACAGGAATGTTACAGGCAAGAAAAGCTGGCTTGAAGGAACTGGCATTGCTCACTAAGGAAAATATATAAGAAAAAGAAGGAAGAAAAGAGTCTGACTTAGATGCCTATAGAGCAATTACAGGAAAATGGTTGTACTTTAGCTACCAGCCTTCCCAGGCCTTACTCCCTAACAGCAATTTAGAAATTTATGATGTTATTATTATAACGGTTGTTCATCCTGCATACTTCAGTAACCTACAGTGCATTATTATGGGTCTCCATAAATAAAATTCTGTCTTTTATGTATGCAACATCTCCCCCTCCATTGCATTGCAAATTCCATTTCAAATTGTGCAAATTCAGAGGTGCTTAAACTTCAGCAAAACATAGGAGTTTAGCAGATTTACAGTGCAGTAAAAAAATAAAAGTCAACAGCATACCACCAATCTGTTCAAAACCAGACAGCCAAGAAAACATGTATAGTTCCCAGGCTATTGCATATGCACAGCACTTTTGCCTAGCACTGCCTTCCTAGCTTCAGATCTATCTTTCCTCTTCATACCATACAAAATAATATTTGAAAATGGAAATACAAATAATGCTTTATGAAAATACATCACGTTGTAAATGGTTATGGTTTGGGAACCTACATACTTTTCTTCCCAAACACCAACAGGTTGCAGTCCTATTTTGCCAGGTAAGGGAACCCAAGTGATCAGACCAGTGAAGAACAGAAAATGCCAAATATTTGCACAGTAAGAAATGATTAGACCATTGTCCCTGGTGTGAAACCCACCAAAGAAACTCTCTGCCTGACACACTAGGCCAGTTCCTTTTAAAGCAGCATCTGTTCATTGGTGAGATGCAGGACAAAGAAAATTGTGGGCTGGAGCAGATGAGACATTTAGGATCATGCAATATCGATGGGATGCTTAGGAGAGAGAAGGTAGGATAATAAAGGGAGAGATCAGATCAGGAAGGAACAAGCATAGGAACAGTATGAGGAAGGAAGATCGAAGGGTGCACTCCCATGTAAGCAGGCAGCTGAGCAGTTTATTTGGCAGAACATTACATTTGATGGCCACCGTCTGTTCTATTTTCTTATTAAATCCTACTTCTAGCTCAGTATTGGATGAGCATGCCCCATTCAGGGCAGGCTGCCAGGGACCTTGACGTGGGGCAGGACATGAGCACCTTGGGATGGGGGCACAGGTGAGGGCTGCTGCAGCCACCCACAGGGTGTGCATGCGTGTGTGAGAGCAGCTGAAGAGCTTCAGGCCAGAGCAGCAGGCAAGTGGGAAACAGAAGAGCTGTGAAAAGGGGTTTTTCCTTCCCTGAGGATGGGGGTCAGGTTCAGGAGTGGCTGGAGCTGGGATCTGGGATGAAAAGAGCAACCCGAGCCTTGCTGCAGGGAGGGAAGATCTCCTGGGTCCCACAGTCCACCAGGTTCAGCTCCCTCAGACAGAGCTGAGTGTTTGATCAGGCATCACAGTCCTGTTAGGGACACAGGGTTGTATCAAACGTAACTGCTCAGCTGGGCTGGCTGCACTGGCTGGACATTGTCACTTTACGCCTACTTTCTTGTAAAGCATCAATGGCTTAGGAGGAATGTCCAGACTGCCCTGCCAGCAGCGCTGTGTATCTTGCCCTCAGTCCTGTGACAAGTCTTTCAGCCCCATAACACAGATCCACAGAATTCACAGAAGGACTAGGTTGGAAGAGACCTTCAAGACCATTGAGCCCAACCCAGATCATGGAGTCCAACCCAGATGTTGAAGAGAGAGATTGAAGCACAGAACAGCCAAGGAATTATGTGATGACTGTGATGGAATTAACTGCAAGTCATTACTGCAATTCCAAGGAAGAGCAGAACTGCTGGACAGAGGAAGGAATCAAAACAGGAATGCAACTCTAATATTTTCTCTCTTTTCATAACTAGCTTCAAGCTCTAATAAACCTCTTCAGCTTTTCTTCTATGAAAAAGAATATTTTTCAAGTATCCATATGATTTCAGCTTCAGAAGTACAGTTTATCTAGAGATTAATTTTTTTCATTCAAAGTGAGTTAAAGATACATCTAAGAGAAGACATAAAATCAAGGGATATATTTTTATAAAATCTACAGAGCAGAAGAAAAAATACACACACACATGCATTACATAGATTGATAGATAAGGATATATATATCTGAGATGCAAAATCTTCTTAGTACACTAATCATAAGGCTTTCACACCAATTAATTCATCACTTCAGTTCCCAATAATGCAGCTTGGGACAACAAATGAAATTTGCTGAGCAACCAGAGGCCAGCGATTTTTGACAGTGATAGTCCAAAGGGAAGGAAGCAAGTTTCAGAGATGATCTTACATCCTTGAAAAAGCATTTTCAAATTTGATTAGGTAGCAATTAGGATGAGTGCCTCTGTGGATTTCAATCATTATGGTGAACTGCAGAAATACTGTTGAACTTGGAAGAACCCAGGATTCAAAGCAATTTATAAATCTCTGGAGAACCATTGCACATCTGGATAAACTATATAACAATCCCATTTCTATTAAGTATTAATGGGTTTGATCAGTCACACCTAATAAAGGAAAAGCTGATTATTGTCTTTCATTACATGATACTCCTAGAGTAAGTATAAGAGAAGAGTTAGCATCCTAGCAATTTCTCTGCCTTCACTTAAATTCACGTAAAATGGACGCCGAGCTGAGGAAAGGATTTCTCTAACAGCAAAACTCTGGCAGACTGGTCAATGTGACTGACAGGAAGCACTGCTTCTAGGCCTGTCTGCAAGGGCAAAATGCTCCTTTGGAGGGACATCCAAAGCTAAGCAAGTGCAAGACTCAAAGTGAGACTGGAAGCTTCTATTCCAAAACAGGGAGGCAAGGTAGATTGTCATGCCAGAAGGAAGCAGAAAGTATTGATTAGATACTCCTAGAGACTCATAGGATAAAGTGCTTCTCATGCAACCCTTATGCAACCCCTCCCTGTCCATAATACATCATTTATAAGCTGAAAACCCTCCTCTGCCTGCTGCTGCTGCTCTGTGTGAGGGCAAGAGGGAAACAGAAGGCTTTGTGCAGAATGAGAGGTCATCCACAGCAGATACCATGGGAACATTCAGATCCCTTTTTCTGCCCAAGAAGACAAAACAAAGCAGCTAGGGGCACAAATCTACTCTCTACATTCAGGGGCAAGCAGGTGCTAACAGTGATTTTGCTCATCTGTGTTTTTAAGCACCTAACAGAGTGTTCCATAGATCAGGACCTCATTGCAGTAAATCATTGCACAGTCATAGAACAAAGAGACAATCTCCATCCCCAAGAGATTGCAGGAGATGATAGATAGATAGATAGATAGATAGATAGATAGATAGATAGATAGATAGATAGATAGATAGATGATAGATAGATTAGATAGATAGATAGATAAGGCAGAGGGATTCTACAAATCCCACTGGCAAAACTAGTTGGATAATATGAGTTAAAATAAGAAACTGTGGCCTTAGAAATATCACAGAGTTCTGATGACCCTGGACTGGAAATCCCTTCTCCCTCCACATTGTAACTACCAACACCCAAGCTGGCCTATCAGCACTTTGAATGCACCAGTGATCATCAAGGACTGATGCCAACATTACCATCCTTCACTATAATAATTTTCCTCTATTATTAAGAAAGATCATCTGAGCAAAATTGGACCAGTATTGAATGAATATATTCATTCAATTTATTAATCAATGTTATGAGTTTACAACCTAATCTATTCCAAATATAATCATACCAAAATAAACATAATTAAAACCACCCAAGCTGACATATGTCAGGACAAAGTATGTATTAGTAGATAACTACTGCTGATTGTGAATCATATAACAAGAACGGAAATGAAACTTTTTGTTAACTTTAAGAGGTGTCATGCCTATTTCTGATTCTAATCTAGATTATATTAATCTTGCATTTTAATGAACTGAGCCAACAAGCACACTAACAGGCAGCTGTTCACAGAAGCAATGCAATTTAATTTTGTTGTTTGTTTTCCATGCCCTGCTGTACATTTGTGAAAGAAAAAAAAAAAAAGACAGAAAAAAGGTCAATTCTATATACCACATGGCTACTTAAGCACTTCTTAGTACACCCTCCAGGCAGACTTGTCTTTCCTTTCCACCCAAAGCCTGATCTTGCTGATTATGTTTCTGAAAGAAGCCAGGAGGGATAACCCAGCACTAGACTGAGAGGTAAGTATCCAATACGCAAATTCTTTTTCTCTCTCCCTGCTAAAGGGAAATCCACATTTCATTTGCTAAGAAAACAGTCTCCTTAAAAGTAAATTAAATGTCAAATTTTCAATTAATATGAAGCAAGAAAGCACACGTTTAATTTTTTCTCTTCCGCAGAAATGGTCCCCACCCAGCTGACAGCTCATCACTCGAATGTCATTGGAGGCTGGTTAGTGAGCCAGCCAGCTCAAGTTTAGAGCTTCTGAAAGCCAACACAAGACTGGAAAGAGTCACATGGCCTGTGCCTAAGCATATCTGGCCCCCACATCCACTTGTCCCCTTGACAGCTTCTCTCTTCCTTGAATATTATGAGAATGCCCAAACAAAGAAGCCTTGGAGGTGCTGCAGGTGTCAGAGCTGAGCCTGCACTGTGTGATGCCCTCTATAAAACAGGGCTGCCAGGAGAGAGCACAGGTTACAGCAAAGGTCAGACTGGTTCAGCCTTTGGACCTTCCTGAGCCTGGCATGGTCACTGCAGACCCCTCAGTCTGGGAGAAAGCTGGGACCCAAAGCTGCTGCTGCCAGAGCAGAAAACAGAGAGTGTCAAACATCTCTGTTGGAACCCAGGACATTCTTCTGGCTGCCCTGGAGGACTCGAGACCCTGGCGAGAGGCTCAGAGAACTTGGCACAGAGTCAAAAACACCTGTGCCTTCGATTTTAACCCATGGAAACAATTACCAACTTTGTGTGAGGAGTTACAAGCCACAAGAGTTTGAATAGAATGATCGTTAATTTATCACTGGGGCAAATGTAGAATTTTGGGGTTTTAGAATTTTGGGGTTCAGGAGGCAAGATGGAGGAATCTGGGCATGTTCTGTCTTTCTTCTTCTTCTTCTTCTTCTTCTTCTTCTTCTTCTCCTCCTCCATCTTCTGCTGTGATGGCGACACTTTTGGATTGGTTTAGAGTACAGACAGACTGTCTAACATAGGTGATAGGTATTGGAAAATTACTGTAAATAAAGTACACGTGGTTTTTAGTATAAAAAGATAACACTGCCCCAAGGTGGTCAGTGTGCCTCAACCCAACCTGCTGAACAGACCTCTGCAGGTTGGAGAAACAATGTTATAGATAAGAAATAATAAACAACCTTGAGAACCAGAGCCAAGGAATTCTGTCATCTTCTTTGGTCTCGGGGCTGGGAAAAAGAGACTTTCCAACACCTTAGGGTCATCCCAACCACAGAGACTGCATCACATCTCCTGTACTTTCACCAGGTACTGCTGAACCTGCACTCTGCCATCCTTGGGAAGGAGCACAGAGCTGATCAGTGGTACCAATAACTCAGCACTGCTCTCCCTCTGAGAGCTTCTCCAAATTCTCAAACAGACCCCTAAGCCTCACTTCACACCCAGAGGCTCATTTTTCAGCTCATTCCCCAAGATTCTAAAAAAGCTGCACAGTGAACTCATAATGAAATAATATCTTTTATATTGATATGACTAAAACACAATTAGGGCACTACTGAGAATGTTGTACATGTATTTGTTTTTCTTCAGAGACTACAATGTCAGAACCCGTCAGCTAATACTAGGTAGCAAGAAGGGACTGAATATTGAGCTCAAAATAATTTTTGATATACAAATACAATGCTTGATAATACTGCTGATATTTAGCAATGCCGTGAGAATTCATTTGAATATGGAGGTTTAGTAATTGAAGATGCACCTTACAGATATTCATAAAATAACAATTCACTATGTGTATTACTTGGTTCATACACTGTGTCTGCCTTTAGAAAGTTTAATAAAACCTATTTTAACATTTTTTCATTTCTGACCCAGCTGTGACTCTGAGTTGTCCCTTTGACTACACAGATTCTGGACACAAATTTGTTTTGCATCATTCCCACTTCCAAGGCTTGTGCAGTAGAAGATAGAAGTCCTATTCTTGCCTTTTTTTCTCACTTGTATAAAGAAGAGTGGACATAAATATTTAATAATTCTTATAGATCACTGAGACTTTATAAAAAAAAAAACCTCTGAATCTTATTTTTTTCTTTCTATGTATTTTTCTTCCTATCTATGTATTTATTATTTCCTGTTAACCCCTAGCAAAGTTAGGAAGCATTTGCTTAGGTCCTAGTAGCGTCCATAACAAGCATTTCTTAACATCTAAAATTGCTTGTTTTGACAACTTCCATTTTATTGTTAGGTCCGTCTTGACAGCAAAACACTGCTAACCTAGAGAAGCTTTGCTTCCCGTCTTCTACTTTAAGCCAGTCAAAAAAAGAAGCTATTTTCAAGTTGTGAAAGCACATTGCCATGCTCTTCGCTGCTTCCCAATTTATCATAAAGATACACTAAATGTTATGATTCATATGGTGAAATGCAATGTATTTAAGTTTAAATGAAAACTGCAGCAGTGAATAGCTACCAGCAGAAATAAGAGAGAATTTGAGTTTCTTTTTCTGCAGTTCTTTCCTTGATCAAGTCTAGCCACATTTTTCTTGCACCTACAAGTGTCTCAGATAGATAGATGATACTTAATGGCCTGCCTTGAGACATGATTTTAATCCTCAGAGGGAGAGACCAGAAAATCCTCAAATAAAAAAAACTCAAAGTTGATTTATAGATTATACCTCTCTTCATAACCCTGATCGAGGAGGAAATACATTTTTTTGATTGTAAAGAATTTAAATGAGCATAACTTTATGATGGATTCTAAACTACACATGAATGAGTGAGATGAAAATGCATTTAGAAAACCAGTGCATTCTCATTCTCACCTGGACTGGCAGATCAAAGGAAGCAGCTTTAGTTATTCTAATCCAAGCTATAACATCTGCAAAAAGCTGCAGTGTAACCACAGACAATAAATTTAAAAAAAATTGAAGAACAATTAAATTGTAATTCCTGCTTAGAAGGTCAAGTGAGTAACTTCAGTTTTAAGTCAAACATGTTAGAAATCAGTCATCTAACTTGACTTTAAAAAAAAAAAAAACAAATAAGGAAGTGAAACTACCTTGTAAATAGTTTAAAAGATAATTCAACACTCTTATTTAAATATAATTCACACTTTTCTTTTCTTTTTTTTTCAAATTAAGAAGAATGCTGAAAATGTTTGAAAAATATCTGCTCATTGAAGCAGTTCAGTGATCTATAAACTAAAGGAAATATTTTTGTGGCATTTTATAACATTGCCATTAACTGTAAAAAGGTAAACAGAATATGCTAAAATCTGCTTTTACAAAAGGCTGGAATAAAGCATTTCAGAATTTCTAAAATGAGCCATTAGATGGATGTCCACCACTGAACAGCCCCACCAACAATCCTACCAACAGCTTCTTCTCCTCATTACCCACATGACTCTTTTTGGCTTTCGATATCATATGGAAAAAATACAGTGAAAACAACAGGGAAGAGAGTAAAAATGAGCTATAAGGAGGTAGAAAGGCACCTCTACACATCCATGGCATGGTCTGTACCAAACAGCAGGCACGTGCCTAATCCAGAGCCACTCATAAATAGCCCATCCACCCTCCTGGAGCTCAGGTACTGAAATTTCGCGTCCATTTCAAAAGGAAGAGATTAAATCACACATCCCTCTCTTCTGGACTGGCAAAGAGACCCATGAGCCCTGCAAATTCACAGAGAGAAAGTTGTACCCACAGTTTCCTCAGATGTGGAGCAATACTCATTCTACTTACTCGAGTTCTGCCAGTTCTAGCCAACAACTTCATCCAGCTACAATTTTTAGGTAAAATAGCACCAATGAACATATTCATAAAGCCAATTAAAGCTCATCTTATTCTTCTAGGTTGAGAACAATTTGCATTCAGTCTTAGCTTTGGAAAGTAAAAATAATGATGTAGATAATTTCTTCCTATTCATTAAGGACAGTGGATATTTTTATCCTGTTGGACATTTCTGCATCATTTAGAAGCACTATTTCAGGATGACCTAGTGTTATCTGACACAGAGAAAAAAATCCATGCATAATGTATCAGAATGTTTTTTCAGGAACATACAAAAGAAGCAGTGACAGCCAGCTGTACCTCCAGTGCTGTAACCTTACTGCATGGGGTATAAAACCAGATCCTGTGGAGAGGGGAAGAACAGGTGACATTGTGTGAGCCTAGTCAGATAAAAAGCATTAAAGTAAACATCTGCTGGGTATTATACAGCTCTGCCAATGCCCCTCTGTGTAAAATCATCCCACTGTTACCGGGACCCGTTTCTTTATATGATGAGTTCATAAAGGAAAACCAGGTTGCTGAGGTTGGACACAAGGATAAAGGCTATAGCTCAAGGGAAAGTTTAAAGAAACCATAGTCTTTCTTGTGTGAAAATACATGTCACTTGTAGTTAATGGGTTTTGCTGTTCTAAAAACTCTGTAAGGGTCACACTAATACCAAATGCTGGTAGGGTTACAAAGCACCATGCTATACTAACAAACATATCTGGCTTTATTCATCATTTCAGTGTCACTGTTCAATGATAAACTTCCTATGAGTTCATTAGGAAATTGCATGAACAGGAATATACAAACCTGACCTAATTATTTTCTCATTAACTAACATTTGTCAGCCTTTAAATATAAAGGAGTCTAGCACATAACCTGAAGGTCCAAGTTGAAGAATGTCTTTAATAACCTTATACTGATGCAGCTGAACTTTTTATTACTAAATAATATGCCAGAGTTTATCTTAAGGTAGTGGAGTCTGAGACTGCCAATCAATTCCTTCAGGAGCTTTAAAATAAAAGTAGTGAGTAAAGATTTGTGATATTGCTCAACACATATAGTGAGAGCATCTAGTAAACTGAAAACAACACATTCTTTGCATACTCTGAGGGGACAAGAGAAATAGAATAATGAAAATACAAGCAGTATGTGGGAAACCTGTAAACACATTACTTAAGGCACCACTGGCAAGCACAGTGTAAGAGAAACCATTGTCTATATGAGCAGAATAAGAATTCAGGTAAGTATTTGCAGCAGGAAAGTAAAAATTTTTGGTTTAATACAGATTTGTTGCTAATACATCCAGGATTGTCATGTAGGGTTATTGCTAATAGAATCACAAAATCACAGACCAGTTAGGTCAGAAAAGACCTCTGAGATCACTGAGTCCAACTCCTGATTGAGCACCACGGAGTGCCACATCCAGCCTTTCCTGAAAGACCTCCAGGGATGGTGATTCCACCACCTCCCTGGGCAGCCCATTCCAATATCTAATCATTCCTTCTGTGAGCAAATTTTTCCTGATATAATGCTATGAACCATAAAGGGAAGGTAATTACTCAACATTTCTCCAACATGACGCTAAGTTGTTTTCCATTATATATATATATATATATATATATATATATATATATATATATATATAATTTTTAGTTATTAGACACACACACATATATATACACACACATATTGATACCATCAAATTCCCCAATGAATATGCAATTACAGAAGTTGATTTCTGATATCTATGCAGATATAAATGCAGGTGTATTTGATAATAAATTCTTTAGTGTGGTACCTTTAAAAACACTTTAAAATAAAGTCTGATTAAAATTCTAAATGAAAATTTTAAGACAATTTCTTCATAGGCAAAATAATATGATTCTCGTGTATATTGTAGGCATTTTACATCAAATGGTATGGGTTACAGTTTTATCCACAAGATTCTGGGCATGAAAACTGGAAAAATATTTGGTTTTTTTCCACTAACAGCTGTTCAACAAAATGATGTTTTATCTGAAGTAGGAAGCAAGGCAATATATAATAAGAGAAGTATCATGCCTAGTTTAAAGCACCATGACTTTGATGAGTTAGGGGAATTTTGTAATTCTGACAGCTAATTGATAATATTGACTCAGATTATGGCCTGTCATTATAATGATGGTAGATTGGCCTTTTCAAACTAAGTAAATTGGTCCCTTCAAATGCGCACCTTGGGACAGTTTAGGTGATTTTCCCAACTCTGTCCCCCAGTCCATACTGTGTGCTCAGAGACTCTTCTTTAGATTTATTTCAGGGTCAACCAGCAGTTTTCTACAAGCTTTTCTCAGCCTCAGGCATCTCATTATCCTCAGCCCACAGCAATATTATATAAAGACCCTCTGCCAAGATCTTCTAATTTCCTGAGAAATCTGGTTTTGAAAGAAAACGTTTCCTTTAATTGCTCTTACTTTACTCCCTGGCTTCAGATTCATCTGGAGATAGGGAGAAGAAGCAGCTTTTAGTGTTCCTCCCCAGGCAGATCTAGGATAGGTTTGCAATATGGAAAGAAATACGGCCTCAGGGGTAATCTTTGGGTTTCCCCAAAACGTCCTGCAGGAAGATTGGCACTCTTTAATCCCATTAATATCATTATACTCTGCAGGTCTATTTTATACTTTCTGTTAAATAATTCTTTCAGAATGCAACAGCATGGCATGGAACATATGTGCAGCAAAAAAGAATCTCCACAGAAAACATAAGAGATCTGGATTCATTGGTGCAGTCATGCTATGCTCACTCAGCAAAGAAATCATAGCTTGGCCCAACTGCTTTTTCCCTGAAAGCCCCAAAAGTACTCATTTAAAAATGGCATTAGTAAAATTTATTTTGCACACACTAGAAGAAAAACAGCAAGTGTTTGTGTTTCACTGTGTTTCTGCGCATCACTGTCCTGGGCTCCTCAGGGGCAGCAAGGGGAAACCAGCACCCACTGTGCATAGCACGGCCTTTGCACCAAAAAAAAAAAGGCATCTTTGCTGTGGTCCTGCTCACTGCTGGCATCTGCAGGGCCTCTTTTGGATCAGGAGAGGACTGTGAAAGTGGTTTATCCCCACCTGCTGCAGGAGGGTTCTCAGTGAGAAGGAGCATCTGCTCCTTTTGAATGAGCCTAAACCAGAAACTGTGTCCTGAAAGTTTACCTAATCTGGTCCAACTATAACAGGGTTTTAGTCCATGGGAGGATACCACAGTGACTCTGAAATAAACCTCTCTCTTTGGGGGTAAACCCAGCACAGCCTCAGTGCTGTTTGGCCTGATAAATCCAGTCTTACTGGGTTGCACAGTTTGGAGACACAATAAAAAAAATGTGGAAATACCATGGCAAGATGGATCGTGGTCTCCCAAGAAGGGATTGACAATAAGCATTTGGTTTTTGTGGGTTTTTAAACAAAAAATACAAATACAAATACAAAAAAAAACCAAACCAAAACAAAACAAAACAAACAAACAAAACCCAAACCAACCAACCAACCAACCAAAAAAACCCCAAAAACATAAACAAAAACAAAAAAGACCCCCCAAAACCCAAAAAACATACAGAACAGGAAGTGATCTATTCCTTGGCTAGGCTTGGTGGGGTTCTGGGCAACCTAATCTAGTGGGTGCCATCACTGCCCATGGCAGGGCGCTTGGACTACCTAAGCTTTAAGGTCCCTTTCAACCCAAGCTATTCTCTGATTCTGGGAAACACAATATGTGTTTTATTTTACTGCAGATGGCAGTAGATGAGACCTTTCAAAGACCTATAAAATACCAGATCCTTAAATTCCCTTGGGATCCTGTGTTTAATCTCTACAGCCTCTAAAAGATTTGACCTACAACTAAAAATATTATTTCTTACCTGTGTCTATCTGCAGACAAGCTCCATATAAACCTCATTTTATACCTCCTGGGTAGCTCAAGAACATTGATCTTCAAAGCACAGTTATGGAGTGGCCTGGTAACAACAGGAATGCACTAAATTGTGCCACTCTGGGAGTGTTCAAGGTGTTTGCTAGATGTTTCTCTTCAAGTAATACAAATATCAGTCTCAGTCACCTTATGAGGTCAGAGGGAATCACAACACAGAATGACTCAGCTGATGATGTGGTGAATAACTGTTGGTTATTTGTCTGGCACTATTATGCTGGCTCTCCAAGCTCCTGGGAGAAAGTAAATGTCAAAGGAACCTTTAACCCAGGAGCTGAGCTTTTTCAAGAGCTGGTGTTTAATATATTCATGCCAGGCTAAATAGAAAGGGTGACACAGGTAATCTGACTTCATCTGCTGCACCGAAGCACCATCTGTCAGTGTAATGAAGAAGGGCACGCTGAAACCAGATTACATTCAACTTGAAAAAAAAAAAAAAGCTGAATTTTAGACTGAGCATTCAAAGGCCAATCCTTTCCCTGTTGACTTCAGGCCAGAATGAGATTATGAGCTGTCTTAATTTAGCTCACTTCCAATTCTTGTAAGCAGGGAGATAGAAACCTAAATAAAGTGAGCAGTAAATACTTTCTGTGGTTTGCAGAGAAACAGAACTCCTCTCAGCCCTCTCAAATACCTTTTGAAGCAGAATTTACTTGGCTGCTGTGTTTCTGTGAATCTCTAGAATAAGATGCTACATGCTGGTGGGGTCGTCCTGCTGAAGAGAGAAGGGACTGCCAGGGAGCAGCAGGTTAGGGAGAGAAAGTGGAGAAGCTCTGTTGATGTGGGAACCCCTGGGGACCTGCAGCCTGCACACCACTGCAGTGCCCCTCACTGGGGGAGTCACCCTCCTGAGAGGCACAAAGAGAGGGGGAGGAAATGCCCTGTTTCCCTGGAAGGCAGGTCCTCTGTGGTCCCCTTTGCTTTACTGCCTGCAGGGAAAAGTTCAGCTCTGCCGCAGACATCTTTTCACTAAAAATCCTTTCTTGGGATTTTCCTCCTTTCTAAGGAGCTGAGGCCTCAGAAACAAAAGTAAACAATGGTTACCTGCTGCTGTGGAATGCAACAGGTCCACCTGTGATTGGCCCATCTTAGATGTTTATAATTAATGGCCAATCAAGGACAGAGCTATCTCGGACATTGTTCATTCTTTGCTATTCTTAGCTAGCTGTCTGAGGAACCTTTTTCTTTCTATTTCTTTTTAGTATAGTCTTAATGTAATATATATATCATAAAATAATAAATCAAGCCTTCTAATCATGGAGTCAACATTCTTGTCTCTTCTTCATCCTAAAAACCCCTGCGACCACGGTCACACAGCTCCTTTCTGCTGTGTCCTCTGCAATCGTATTTGGTTGAAGGTTGGACTTGATGATCTTGGAGGTATTTTTCAACATTTATGATTTTATGATTCTGTGATCTATTAAGTCTTGCTCAGCTTGTGGGTGTTTCCCACGTAGAAAATTCGTGGTGAGCTGTTCAAGCTGCTGTGAGTCTTGAATTAAATTATCAGAGTTAAGTAGCACTGGTAAGAGAATCACCATTTGGAAAGTCCATGGCTCTGCTATTTTCTTATTTTTGAAAGCTGTACTTTCAGTGCATCATTCTAAAATGGTATAACCTGATCTATGGTGTTTGAAACAAAATTTGTACAATACATTAATTCCCAGAGGCTCTTTGAGAGGAGCAGGGAGGTAACAATAGACAACAGTAGGTGACAATAATAAGGAAGGTTTGGAGGACACCTTTTCTCCTCAGAGTTCATAGATAGTTGTTCCCTCTTAGTTTTTTTTTTTGCCGTAGACTCTTGGGAGGAGAGGTTTTGCCCCCTAATTTCTAGGATTTTCACAAGCCTTGACGTCTCACAAAAGGAAAATCTTCATTCTCAAGACTAAGGAAAGCTGACAAAAACTCTACTTCTCCCAACATGTTTCAAGATTTAAAAAACAAGTCTAAGTGTGGAGATTGACTGGGATAAAACTTTCAGAAATCAGAAATAGAACTGATTCAGCACCGTTACCTCTTCCAATACTCCTTTGCCTGAAGGGGTTTCTAAAAGCTGAACTCTTCTCCAGCTGGTATTGTGGTAATCCAAATATACAAAAACTGACTACTTTTGCTTTGGCTTTTTTTCCCCTTCAGGCATGTATAATAATACATGATTATATTATATAGTAAGAAAAATAATCTTTGCATTCTACTTTAAAAATATGTTATTATATTGTTATAATATGTAGCAAATATAAAATAATTCACTATTAAATTGTATGATATGTATTCTATACCTGCTACAGAATGATGTAATAATACTTCTTCTTCACATATGGAAATAAATTTTCTATAACTATTGCTTTAGTTGTGTCGACATTGGATTTTACTTAAATCAAGTATGTACAGATTTTGAGCACTCTCACACCCACAGGGTATGATGACTTTTGTCCTGAGGATCTCTTGGTTCTCAGCTCTCATACTGAAGACTGAGGTCATACATTTCCCTCTAAAGTGTTTTTGTCCTTACATTTCTTTCAAACCCTTTCAAGAGGTTGCCAAATGACCACAGTCCCAAAGGACAATTCCCAGAACCAGGACAATGGGCAGTGGCTGGAAGAGCAGCCAGCCCCATGTGGGTGCTGTAACCATTGTCCCCTCAGTCTTGAACCTCTTGATTTGGGGCCAGGGTACAGCTCTGGCACTGACAGGGCTTGACTCAGCTCTCAACTCCTACCGCTTTTCAAGCACATCTAAAAATAATATACTTCATTTTACGATGAAGGTTTTGTCATGAAAATAAGGGAATAAGAAACACTCTGCAGTTTGCTCTGAAGACAGAGTGCTGTCTGTAAACTATCTGCAGCCTTGGTTAGGTGTATGCTGAGTACAGATGAGACTGCAGTGCTCCTGAGGAACTCTGGATGTTAAAATAAACTTTACAGAGAAAAGGAATTCAGTGTTCAAAGACACATTTCACAAATAAGATATTAATTTCTAATCAAGAAGAGAGACACCACAATCTTAAACCTATCCAAGTAGAGAAAATGCCCTATTTGGGGAAAGGAATGTCAGAATTTCATTACATAAATAGTCATTAAACTAAAACAGAGAGCTTGCAATGCAACATAAAATACAGGTTGTAAACACATACTCCACAATGCATTTAATTTCTATTTCATTTTCCAGATTCACGTCTGAAACCTAAATGTAGTTACTGTTGTGTGAACTTAGCAAAGAGAGGCATTAAAATCTTTTGTTGTTCTTTCAAAAGACAAATTGAAAGACAAAGTAGACGAGTTAAAATCTAGCAAGATCTTGTACACTTGAGTATGCTGTCCCTTGTGGATGCACACATAAATACTCTCTTTCAAAATATGTTACAGCCTGCGCATATGTGTGAAGGAAATTATATATACTTACACAGAAATATATTTTCCTAATTATTAATTTTCAAAATCAAAAATTATTTATTTTCTCTTAATTGTGGTTTGGAATACATAAAATAAAATTCCAGAAAAGTGTAAATAGAAATTATTTGTTAAACTAGAAAACATTGTACCTACCAGTACATGGTTGTGGCATAGGACAAATAAGAAATGCATCTCAGTGAAATCACCTTGCTGTTTTGCAATGATGAAGAAAATGGATAAAAATGCATGATGAAAGGCTACAGAACAAATTTTATATTATAATTCATTGGAGTAGACTATATCTCCCCTTTACCAAACTCTCCTTGTTTTTCATGCATAGACATGATAATTTTATTTTTCTGTAGAAGTACACTGGGTGCTGTATTTTTGTCTCTGAGAATTTTAGTGTGTCACCAAAAACACTCTCTGAAATGTCTTGTGTCTGATCTTTATTTTAATTGAAACAGGCTGGTAAAGTAATGCTCATACAAGCTGCTAATGTGTGTGTAGTTTATCTTCATTTAATGAACTGTCAGGTTTAGGACAGGAGAATCGTGGAGTTTCCTAAGCTGTGAGGAGTTTCAGAGTAATGAGATTGTGTTTCCAGCATTGCCAGAACTGTTCGAACTTTCTGAAGTAGTCAGAAGGGCTGTACATGAGGTGAAACACTTTGCCTCCTTATAATTTGTTCCCCTTTAATTCTAAAAGGCAATTCTGAAAGGTGTGCTGTCACTGATCAGCACGTACAATTCACACCGAGGCCACTGGAGGCTGGTACACAAATCAGCATCAGTGGATGTTCCCAAATACACCTTGCATTCCAAAGAATTGGAAAACATTGTTTTAATGTATAGTTCTTCATCACATAAATAATAAAAAAAGAAAAAATCTGTCCAAGATTATTCTATTTCTTTTTTTCTCCTTAGAAAACACCAGAAATGTCAGTGCATGACCTTGCATGGGGAAGAGCATGCTGCTGAATGAAAGGCCTAAAATTCAGCTTGCTGTGCTGCTATCTAATTCCTACCAAAGAAGGAGAAATATTAAAAGACAGACAGGTGATAATTTCTGATTAAATGGGGGGGCAAATTCTCATTTTGATGCTCTTTTCTGTCATAGAATCATGGAATATCCTGAGTTGGAAGGGACCACAAGGGTCATCAAAGTCCAACTCCTGGCCCCACACAGAACAACCCCAACAATCCCAAAATGAGCCTGACATCATTGTCCAAATGCTTCATGAGCTCTGTCAGGCTGATGCTGCGACCACTGCCCTGGGCAGCCTGTTCCAGTGCCCAACCACCCTCTGGGGAAGAACCTTTTCCTGATATCCAACCTAAAATAGTCCATAGGCCAGTTCGCCTGTTGGATTATAGGTTAAATTATTTCTGCCTCATCTGCATGGATTTTTCCTGAACAGAGGTACATGGAGATGGTTGAATTATGACATGAGCTGAAAATTAGGCAAACATATAAAACAAAGGCATGCTGCATTGCAGCAATACCACTGTATTCAACTACAGCAGCTCCAAGTCTTATGGATTGATTAAAGAAAATGACATTTCCCCTCCAACCCCCATGTAGGTTATTTTGCTGAAACTGCTGAAAAGCAGAGGATTCTTCATAGCAGGTGAAAGTGAAGTTTCCTGGGAGGCAATGAGACTCTTCTTGTGATCTTCATGGTTGTTTGCATTCCATTTTCTTACCTTCATTACTCGGAGGCGTCTGTATATTTACCAATTTAGAACAAAAACATGAAAACATGCATGGTAAACTGAAGCTTTCAATATAGCTCCAGAAAAAAATTCCCTTCCTAAGGCAGAATGGAGTTTCAGGACTTTTGACCTCAGTATTGTGAAGTGCTGTAAATGTATCCACTTACAGCATTTTCTCATGTATGAAAGGAGGGGGGAAAAAAGCAGCAAAACTGAATTTGAAATAAGCTAGAGGCATGAAATAAAATGCTATAAATACAATATATCTTTTATATCACAAAGTTGGTATGATTCAAAAGAAGAGCTGTGGGGAAAAGGCTATTGAACTTTCCTTGCAAGGTGACAGAAATAAATCTCCTACTCTAATTTATCAGCCAGTATGGGACTAGAGTCTCTCCAATCAGAAGACATTGAGATCTATATATGAAGTGCAGGAAAAAGAAAGGGAAAAAGTAACATCCCAGAAGTTCTAACCTTTACAAACTCAGACTCACAGACTTTAAACAGGCAAAATAAAAGATTTAATAGGCACTGTAATAGAAGAACAGTATTCTTTAGACGAAAAAGTTTCTGATACATGCTGATGGGTATATATTTGTCCTTTAAACCAAAGAGCATCTCTTAACAAAGAGATACTGTGCATTTACTCTAACACCACATTTTGAAAGTGGGAGAAGGTTCTATCAGCACATGGTGGGCCTTGGCCACTGCTCAGCACCCAAAATGTGGCAAAATACGGTAACTGCTGAGTTTTGAGCCATTGATTAACAGCTTACAACAGCTAAATAATGTTAATGATGCTATCACCCTGTAATTAGTGTCATAAGGTTTGCGTGATGTCTCTTATTCTTCTAATATTCATGCAAATGAGCTCCATGAAGCATTTGTAGTCAACTTGTTAATTTCTTAATCAAAACATTGAAAACAGGCTGTCAGATTTTTTAACTTTAATTCTACTTGGTTAGTTTCATGCATTAAACATCTTGCAGGGATGTTTGTTTTGGCTTGAACACTCCGCAGTGCCACAAGTTGAATGTCCCCTGAGCTCCTTGTGCATTTTTTAAAGATCTCAGTGTTTTGGGTAATTGGACTGGGAACTGTTTCCTGTGCACTGGTTGCAGATTAAGGAAATTAAGGGTGCAACAGTTAGAAAGGTGCATTTCTGATTTAATTTGCTCTCTGGAATGACAGAGCTATTCAATCAATTTTGGAGCATTGCTATTATTCTGGAAGACTGCCAGCCAGAGAAGTATAACTAAATTTTTAGCTGGATTTGAAACAAACAAAATAGAACAGGGAAGCAATTGGCACTGTTGTAATATAAAAGAACTGAAGTTTTGCAGAACAAGCTGACTTCAATAGGTGTTGACTTTTAATTAAAAGAGGAAGTAACTATTTTAAAAATCCATTCTTTGCAAGGCATCTGAAGATGTGGAAAAAGACAGAAGATGGCATGACTATTTTTCTTTTTCAGATAACAGGAATATGAATAATGCCATACAAAAAAAAGAGGGTAGATAAATAGGAGGGTGGATAAATAGGTATAAGGAAGTATAAGTTTAAAGTTATTGTACACTTGGCAGATTAAATAGTAGAAGAGATTGTTGTTAATGGGGATAAAACCACTTTCTTCATTCCCTAACATCTACAAATGTAGTTTGTGCATCTTCTGGAAAGGAGTTTGAATGAAAATATATTAGACATTTGGTTGCTGCTCTTTGATTATTTTCCTCTTTCCTTTATGCTGAAGAACAATAGCAATGAAACTGAAGAACTGTATTAGTGGGTCACTAATAGTCTCAAAAGCAGGAATGCTGTAGCATGCCTTGCCATTGCTGTCCTGCCTTGAACTAGGTTGAAGTTTGAACAACATGCAACCAACAGAATTTTATCTAATGGTTATAAAATCATCTTTTGTCTGAAGTAAAAATCTGTCAGGTTGTGCCAAAATTCTCATTAAAATAATAAAAGATTGTTTTTCTTTAAACTAATAAATACTGAGGAGACTCAAAAACTTACAGTAGGCATTTTAAATTTTGACAGATGCATTACGACTTGGCTCAATTTGAAATATAAAGGAAGATACATTTGGTACTCTGACAGAGTTAAATTTTATAAAGTAAGAAATGTATATAAGTACCTGGAGGTGTTAAGAGGATGGAACCAGGCTTTTTTTGGTGCTGCTGAGCAATAGGACAAACTGACAAACTGGTACATAAGAAGGAAAACTGAAATCTTCATGAATTTTTGAAATCTCTAAGATTCAAGGCTAACAAGAATCTGTATGTCAAGAAAGGAGAAAAAAGAAAGGGATGAGGAAAGAATATTCAGTCAATCACTCCAATATAGATACTAGGAATAAGCTTTATGTTTATGAACAGGAAAAGAACAATTAGCAAGCTTTATCTTAGCTATTGAGTAATGTAGGGCTTAAGCAAGAATTGCCAGAAGTCAAGCTGAGAGCTGAGACCTTGCAAAGAAATAAAAGAAACAGTTAAAGAAACAAAAATAGATAAAAAGTGAGGTTCCAAAGTATAGAAGCAGCAGGGATAATCTAAACAAGTCTCCAAAGTCAGAGAATCACACAGAATCACAAAATAGGTTGGAAGAAACCTTCAAGATCATCAAGTCCAACTTGTACCCTAGCACCTCAACTAAACCATGGCACCCAGTGCCACATCCAATGTTTTTTTAAACACATCCAGGGATGGTGACTCCACCACCTCCCCGGGCAGGCCATTCCAAAACTTTATCATTTTTTCTGTAGAAAACTTTTCCCTAATATCCAACTTATATTTCCCTTGGCGCAGCTTAAGACTGTGTCCCCTGGTTCCGTCACTGCCTGGAGAAAGAGACCAACCCCACCTGAGCACAGCCACCTTTCAGGGAGCTGTACAGAGAGATAAGATCAGTTAACACTCTCACTTTTGATTATGAAAGCTTCAAAGATATAAAGGTGAGATGCAAAAATTAAAACAGAGGTGCTTGAAATGGCCATGTTAGAACTGAAAGGAAAACTCCAGGAAGTCTACAGAAACCTGAAAGGTGCAGCAAAACAAATGTTAATTCTGGTAACAAAAATGTCAACTAACTCAAATTTGGGATTGGTGGATATAAAAGGAGAAAGCATTTAAAGCAATAAAAAAAGTATGAAGAGATTGAGAAATCTGGGAACATGATGTCCAAAGTATGCATATTTTTGGAATAAATTTTTAAAGGAAATATTGCAAATGGAGATGTAAAGGGGAAATGAGGATGGAATGTAACACAGTTCACCTAAATGTAACATAGTTTACCTAGAGGTAATTTGATTCCACCTCTGAAATTCGTCCATCTCTGTATTTGTACATATTTGATCTAGTGAAAAGTGGTCAAATATTGGTCCATTTGAGGAAGATGCAAGCAATTAACTAAAAGCAGACAAGGAAGTGTTAAATCAAAGGCCTATAACATGTAACTGCAGGGACTGAAGGGGAGCTATTAGACTTGAGCTATTAACAATGATTAGAATTTGTTTAATATTTTTGCATTTAGTCTATCAAAAGAAAAAAAATATATAACAGGAAAACATATTAACAAGACAGAAGATGTATTTAAAAAGTAGTAATTTTAATATTCAAAAGATATATAAAATGTTTTTAAGAGCAATTTACTGAAAATAAAAGGCCTCTGACTCTCAGAGTTTTGGATATTTGGGATGTAGAAAGAACATCTTTCCAGCAGCCAACACTGAAGATTTTAAAAAAGCCAAAGCAAGTCCCTAATTATCTATAACAATGTCCTCTGTAAGATTATAATCACTATATTGTGCATTATTTGTGGAGGTATGTGGTTGGTTTTGCTCACTTCAGAGGTCCTGTACAGTCCAAAGCACCTTAGTGCAATTTTACAGCTCTGAAAGAACAAATGTTCTATGGATTTGTACCAACTCTGACTTTAACTCTCTGCCTTTCCAGCATGGGACTGCTAAGTCCAAATGCATTTTTCTTGCATGTGCCATAGGACAACACAGCTTTCATCTATACCTGAGCTGTCTTTCACCTCAGAGTGCTGGGACTACCAGTTTGTGACACAACATGAGCTCTCCTATAGCTCACACACTTCAGTGAGAGAAACAAAAGTTTCAGTTTTTTGGTTTTTTTTTAATTTTCCGGCAGATTCAGGTTTTGCTTATACAAATGATGAATAATATTGACAAGTACAACATTTGATTGGACAACAGCAGGTGCAAACCAGAAAACCAAGGTCTGAAATGCAAATCAAAGCCACAAGACTGATGTGGGAAAAAACCCTAGAAATAAATTTAAAAATCTGCCAGAGAAAAATCAAGCTTTTCAGTTAAAATTCCCTAAGCACAAGCCAAGACCAGAAGTGATTAAAGTCATATGTTCTTGAAGTGATATTTCCAAACTATTAGCATCTTAAATTTCATTTCCCAGGTAGAGTGAAAAATGAGCCAAGTCTTTTAAAACATACTCCTTTAATGTGTTTAGATATGGCACAAAAGAAATTAATTTCTTTCTTCATATGATTGGCAGCACCAATAAAAGATGTACTCTGACTTTTAAGAGAAATGTTTCTTACAGTTGTAAAATTGCCTTTCTCAGTGTCTGCATGCATTTTTTTAAAAAGAGGCCTCTAATCCTAACAACAACTACATCAAGTAGAAAATGTTACCTGATTAAACAAGCTGTTTTCAGGCCTTGAGACCTGATTGTTGAAAATGCTTTGCCCCAACTCTACAGCGTACTTGTACAGATAGAATTTTTTAATTTGTCTCCCCTAGGGTGTTTCTCAGTAAGCGAAGCAGGCTTTGATCCTGAAGCCAAGTGATGGTGATGTTTTCCAGTGTTGAGTCACTGATGTCAAATAAAGCACATGCTGGCACTTCTGTCTTTCCTTCGCTGAGGGCAAATAAACTGATCTCTTCATTGTCTTTGGCCAACAATTTCTTTTAGTTTTTCAAAGCTGAACAGCTTTGAGATCTCAAAGATAGAAAAAGAGAAATGTAAAAAAGAGAAATATTACATCTTTAAGACAAGATGTGGTGGTGCATCCCTCCACAACAATCCATCCACAATCCCTGGGCCTGTCTAGGATCTCAGAAGTTCCTGATGAGCCTTGACCAGACCAGCTGGGGGATGAAGCATCTCTGGCTGTACCAGGTCCATGACACAGGTGGGAACAACACTGAGTGTAACTGGAACATCCACTGCCCATCCATGACGGGGAGCAGAGGGTAATCAGTCATCCCTGATGGCCTGTTGTTATCATGAATCTGTAATAAGTCATTGTTATAATTGTAGTAAATCCTATTTAATCATGTTATGGTTATTAAATTAGTGAACGATTAAATGCTGCTAAATCCTTTTGCACTCTTGTCTTGTGTTTTTGCAACCTTATGGCTCTTTTTAACCAGGTAAATGATTTTAAACTGACTCCCATATGATTTTCCTTTGTATGCTTCACTTATGCATTAAGTAATAAAGTGAACTTCACCACTAAACTCTGTTAAAGTTGCACTTGCACAAATTCATATTAAAACCTGCTTTTTGCCAATATCTTTGATGGTGATTCTTTAAGGGGCTGAAACCACTCATTAATGACACAAGGCTATAAGAACACACCTAAATTAGTTCAAATGTGCAGTGAGCATTAAAATCTGAATTGCCCCACAATATGGTGTTTTCTCCATCTAAATGAAGAAGAAAGGGACCTGCTTATTATTGTTCTCTTTGTGGTGTAGTTTTTAGTGTGTTGTACAGATATTTTCAAAATTGCTGGATGTTATTTTGTTTCTCCTTGTGCTATGAGTATGTATTCTTGTGAAATATGAGTGGGAGATATTAAGGAAATGTCACTTGAGGGAAGAAATGGAGAAAAAGCATTGCTGACAAGTATTAAAAAATTGTGTAGGAGCTCAAGACCATCTCTGCGTGAAATTTGACATACCTTACCTCTGCTAGACACCACAATGGTTAAGAATAGAAAGCAACAGTTATCTAAGCACTAAAAGTTTTCTTTAAGGCCACAATTTGAAAAACAGAAGAGACACTGTTATTTTCTTCCTTCTTTCAGAGCTTTGAGAAGACTTTCAATGATGCTATTCAGGTCATGAAAGCAAGGTGCTGCAGGGAAACAGGCAGGAGCAAGTCCTCCTCCAGCCTCTGCTTCTTCTAGCCTGTGAAGTTCTAAGCACCCTCTTCCTTTCATAATGAAAAGATTTTTTTCTTGGAATCTGATGCAATACATAGCAAAGGAAAAACTAGGAAAGATGGGAGAAAAGAAAAAACGCCAACAGCAAAACTGAAATGAAGACAATTCACATTTAGTGTAGCATGCGTGTGGTAAGAAAGTATTTCTGTGTTTGCAGGTAAGAATCTGAAGACTGATGTAAATGCCCTTTCATGCACTTCTAATCAGGAATATATTGATCACTTCAGGAACCAAAAGACCTAATTGTGAATCACCCTTTTAAACAGAGATTCTCTCTCAGTAGCTCAATGTGGCAGCACATGTGTAGTACAAGAGGATCTCATGCACGTTCTCCTGCCTAAGCAAGAAAAATCTTATTGAAATATCTTAATCTTCTTGATTTTTTCTTATTTTTAAAGACAAACAAGAATTAAATTCCAAATGTCCCATTTAAGTGTTGCAGTAAAGCTGCAAAAGTTCCACTGTCGGGATCTAAAAAAGTCAGGGCTGCTTCAGAAATGGAAATGAAGGATATTTTCTTGGATTTCAGGTTTCTGTCACACAAATTCCTTATTGCTTGTGCCTGCTTTGAAAGGTCTCCTAATGAATGTGGAAAACAGAGGGCAGAGTTATGCCACAGGGCTGTTCCCATGCAAACAGCAGCTGTGGGATTCCTCTCTAACTGAGCTCAAGCTAACTCATTATCAGAGTCCTCAAAATTCCTATCAGGGGTATGCACAAGAGAATGTGCTTAAGGAAACAAAATTAGAAATGAGGCCTATACACTATCATTTTTCATGCCTTTAAAAAGATATTACAAACATTACTATACAGAGTAATTTGGATGCATTTTTTATTACGCCTGGCATTCTCTGAGTCTGTAAAATCTCTTTTTCATGAGCAACTATAGACATGGATTTCACAGAAAGCAAATTTAAAAGAAAAAGACCGAAATCCCTGCTGTTTCAGATCACAGAAGTAGTTTGAAGATATTTGGAAGTGATGGAGATAACAGAACATTCTTGGAAAGCCTAATACTTAGCCATCACTCTTAATAAAAAAACAAATACTACCTGATCTAGTAAATTTGCATTGCAGCAGTTATGGAAATGGAGCAAGCTTATTTTCATTCAATATTTTAAAATGTTTTCTTAGTCATATTTATTCAAAATCTTCATGCTTCTCTGTCTCTAGCTGTGAAAAGCAAAGGACAGAGAGGTGTTAAAGAAAAAAGCCATTTGTCTCTGACTTGTCACAAAGAGAAAATTTTGACCACTTGTTCTTTACTTCAAATATTTAAGCCTGAAATTCTTTCCTGTCCATTCTTTGTTCTATTCAAACTTTTACCATACAGGGACTCTTAAACTTTACTGAAAGGCTTGATTGGCAATGGACCAGGTCCCCAGGTCTGGAGCTAAGTTAAATAAAATAAAGCAGATTGCTCTAATACAAGAAAACTGTGTGACTCAGATTTATAATACATCAAGCTGCCTACCGAAATTTTTCTAGGAGATGCATAAACACATGCTTTAATTTCTGTCTGGAGCTTAATCACGTTATTTCCTTTGCCTTTAGTGGAATTAAATCACCTGTTCATTGCTTGCGATTAGGCGCTTTGCTGCCTTTTGCTGCTCGCTTCTACCAGTGCCAAAGGGCTACACCCACAATCGCACCCACAATCATCAGGTGTGAAATAAACACGTGTGACGGTGGTCACAAGGTGTTTCAGGGCGAAGGAAGGACGAGAATGTGGACTCCATTATCAGAAGGCTTAATTTATTATATTATGATATATATATATATATTAACTATACTAAAAAGACATGGAGAGAGAGAGAAGGTTTCTCAGAGAGGCTAAAGCTAAGAATAGGATAGAAAGAATGATCAACAATCCAGCTCTCCCGGACTCTGTCTGAGAGAGCACAGTCCTTGATTGGCCATTAATTATAAACATCAGAGATGGGCCAATCACAGGTGAACCTGTTACATTCCACAGCAGCTGATAACAATAGTTTACATCTTGTTGCTGAGACTTCTCAGCTTCAGCTGGAAAAATCCTAATGAAAGGATTTTTATGAAGAGATGTCGGCAACAAACACGGGCAGGAGACTTTTCTCCTTTTTAATGCCTTTATTAAAAGTGATCATCTCGGGTGGGGAGAACCGGCCGGTCTGCGCTCATGCCGCCGCTGCTCCCAGAAATGACTTGGAGGAGGATGAGGAAGAGCGCAGCTTTGTCCACTGCTCTGTGAGCAGAACTGGGGGTTCTGTCCTCACAAGAGCATCAGGAAATTCCCTTTTTTCCTAATTTAACATTTGAGGCCCTCTGTATAGCCAACATCTTTTGAGGTTAGGGTGAGGGGTAAAAAGGCCTTGGCAGATACTGGATTCTGTTCCTCATGTCTGGACATCACTTTGATCCATCCATTTAGTGTTGGCTCGTTGTTTTAGGGGTTTTTGGCTGGGTTTGGTGAGCGGTTTCTTCCTTTGCATGCTGGCTCTGATGTCATTTCCATGCCAACTTCGATGTCCCCTTCTCTTCACGGTCTGGGTGCCACCCTCCAGGAAGCAGCAGGGTGCCACTCGACAGAAGGTGGAATTCTTAACCATCAACAACAGGTAATTAACAAAAATGACAGGTGATTACAACAACAAACAGCTCCTGGCAGCACCTGGCCCAACCTGGGAACTCTGCAGCCTTTTAAAAAAAGGGCTACTTTTTTACTCAACACAAGGTGCACAACCATCCCAATGAACAGCAGCTCCTGAGACCTGCAGAGCTCCAGCTGCAGATAAATTCAGCTGTGGCAGGAGTGGGGCCTGTCCTTTGCCCCTCTGTGGTCTGAAATCAGCCTTTATCAGTGTGCACCACAACTCCTTCTCTGCCCTAGTTTTTTCTTAAATAAAACCTAGGTATGGAGAGAGATACCAAAATCATCCCAAAATGGAGCCACACAGAAAGAAGGTGTGCGCATGCCAGTAAAGTTTGCATTTGAATTCTTCTGAGGTTTTCAGGTTTTGTCTCGTTCAGTTTTCTGCCCTCTACTTCCTTTTCATTTTCCACCAATATTATCCTGTATCCACATGGCTGCCACATTTCTGCACACTGCACACACATTTAGAATCAATAGACAAAAATCACAGAAATGCTTCAAAACAGAAAACTTTTGGAAATGATATGTTGAATTCAATTAACTGAAAAAAGAGTCCTTGAATAGCTATTCCAAAGGGATATATTTTTGAAGACCAACACAAAGATTACAAAAATTCATTCTCCAAAGGTCACTTTCATCTTATTTTCCCAGTAGTTGCAGAAAACAGAACACTTTACATCTCTAAAATAATTACAGAGAAAAGTAAAAGTATTCCTAAGTTCTTGCACACACTGAGACTAAAATTGTCTTTAGAGACACACATAATTGCAATTCATGGAAAACCACTTAAATGAGCACTAGGTAATTTTTTGAAAGAGTTTTCAACCTTCCTGTGCTACTTCAGAACTTGGTTTGGGTGTTTAAGAGACCTGAACTCACTTTATTGGTATTCTGGCTAACTTATAACCAAATTTTGAAAGCTACTCTTGCAATTTCCAGATGCAGAACTCCTTGTAATAATTTTTCGTTTCTTTGCTTTTTGGTTTGATTGACCAGCTTTTAAAAAAGTTATTTGTGTTTATAAGACAGATTTCCAGAGTGTTCCATGTACTTTCACTGTTGGAATCCATAGGATTAGAGGGTTTTAGGAAGGTCAAGACAGGCCTCAGAGACAGGTGAATCCCTGTCCTCATCCTTGCTCATGCAGGGATGCATTTGTAAGTGATAAACCCAGAGAGAGTTGAGGGATGAAAAGAGTTTTGGCTCTTCAGGCAGAGCTTCCAAGACAAACTGGAGTGGCTCCCCACGGGAGCGTCCCCTGCCAGCCCTGGCATTCTGCAGGAGCTCTGTCCCTGCCTGAGCTCCTCTGCTTCCTGCAGAGTCTTCATGTTCCCACCAGCAGAGTTAAAGAAAGCTTCCTAGAGATTCAGGGCAAGGTCCGGGATTGAGTGCCATGGCCTTCCCCAAATTTCTGACAGTGAAAACTGGGTGCTTCCAATGGTCACTTTCACACCAGCTCCAGCCAATCCACCGGATAAAGAAACAAATTGGTGAGGCAAAAGTCTGTGACACTGAGTCCTCAGTCTGCCAGAGTCCTTACATGACCTTGGGTAAGTCACTTAAATATTTATCCAAAATTTTATCTTCCAGTTTGTGCAATGGAGTAGTTCCTTGCTTCTCATATGGGTAAATATTAAGAATTTCAATGCACTCAGTGATAATGGAAGCCATTAAGTACCCAAATCAGCAACTCTGCATTGATCTGTGGTCCATCTATCTAAAAGAATACCTTACAAACATAATCAGCAAAATATCTTTTGCCCTATTTTGGGAATAGTTTTGCAATTATGAGGCTGAAACTAATAGAATTTGCTTTTGTTTCCAAGGGAGATTTGTACTTTACTCTTTTCAGATATAGATTCACTATTCCCAAAAATGTAACTGGCTTTATTCCTTTCAAAATAAAGTGTTGTTAATACTAGTATAATTGTTTATATTATCCACGGAGCAATCCAACATATGTCATGACTCACATGGAACTTATTCAGAGCATTCACATATCTTCACGTGGCTTCCTATTGTCCCTTTTTATTCACTCTATTATCTAAATTATGCAGGTTTTTTAAGTGCTGTGATGTGCACTTTTTTCCCCTGCCTTGAATAATTGGTTGTTCCTTTCTGATGATTTGCTTGCTGAGCTGAAGTGGCCAGAGCTGGATACAATCGATGAATATATTATTATTTTTCCCTTCTGCAGGAACAAAAACATCTTACTATGTAACTTGTTTTCTGATGGTTTCAGACCTACATAAGCACAAAGCCTAAATTCAGCTTTTGAAGTTGTTACACAAGCAAAAAGTCACATTAAAGTCACATTAAAAATTGCACTCCTGATAAGCCTTTCTAAACATATCCCAATATTAAGAAACACAAATTGTTCCTTGTAACACTCGTCCTTAGAAAGTGCTTCTCAAACAGATGAAAGAATGAAATGTAAATAAATTGTGTCTGAATACTTAATATGTCATTAACATATTTCACTGAGTTTTAACATCCCCCTAACTATTCACAGGGCCTTTGAGATAGTTCCCTCCTATGTCTTTGTCACCACAAAATAATTCTTGCACACGGTGCACATTAAGCTTCTGAAAGCCCAAAGGACAAAAGAACAAAACAGTTTCTGCTTCTCCTTATTCTGCTTTTCTCCAAGGGCAATGGCATAAATTAGCACAGCTACACAAGAGTCCACAATCACCAAAGCAATACAAATTGCTCAATTGCCCTTCCCAGACCAGCTCACCAGAGCTGAGCCCCAGCAGGTGCTCTGTGACAGGATTTATAACAGGGTAGCTGCAGCAAGGATGGTGAGACAAATTTAGTTAATTAACTAAGTATAGCACCAATTCCAGAGAGCACTGCCTCAAATTTCCCTGTCAGGGAATTCTTCAGATCTTGGAGTATCAGCTTTCTCTACTTGCTACTAGGTTTTCTTTTCTTAGTACATCAGAGCTTTGCACACCATCTGCAGCCCCACTGGAAAGCAATTTTTCAGCCCTGGTTTGAAGTGCAGATCAGCACTACATGGGTCATCCTTTCTCAGCTTAGCCTTGTGCTGCCTCCACACATTCATCCTCTAATTATGGTCATTCCCACAGTCTTCTCTCTACCTGATTGTGAGTTTTAGCAGTGTTGAGTGTAACTCTTGCTTCTGATTTTTAGAGACACCAGAATTTTATAGAGCTACTTTACCTTTTTTTTCCCTTTTTGGCTTTCAACCTAAAATTTAGGTTTTCCCAGGACTTTTCAGGAATTAATGTATTAGCAGTTGAGACAATATTTCATGTTTCTGTCAGGAGATAAACTTCTGCTTCATGGTTAGGGCCACCTCTGCAAGAAGACATTCCATATTCTGAAAGCATATATTCAATCCTTTCATTGCAAGGGCAGTTGCCCTCTTGCCAGACAGAGTGAAGCTCAGTTAGAAAAGGGCATTTCCACCTAAATTATTTATATCTCTCATAAAAGAATTTTATTGAATAGAATTTTAGAGAAGTTTAAAGATTGCTTTCAGAAACCACTTAAGTTAGGAAATCGTTAAGTGTTTAAACAATCTGGCTTTGCTGCAGTGTACTTGGAGGCAGAGGGGCAGACACTGACTGACTTTTATTGGTTTTCAACCAAGCCTTTGCCATATTATCATGGTATCTGCTATATTATCAAGTGAAATTAATTTGCTTAAATACGGAAATCAACTAAGGTAGCCATAATTTTGAATTTTCAAAAGCAAGCCTAGTCATTAGAGTTAGAATGTTAGAGTGTGTATGTAAAGTCAGTGCTCTACATTGACAGCAGCTACCAGAAAGAAGCAAGTTCTGAAATCATCTAAGAACTTTCTAGATTCATGGTCAAACCCTACAGAGTTTATCCAGAAAAAGAAAAACTCACATGATTTGGAATATTGTCACAAGATCTCTTGGGAAACCAAGATGGTTAGACTTGGTTATGTGTTTTCATAGTGAAACAGGTTAGGAACATTTACATAAACTGCCAGGTTATTTATTACAGTAAAGATCATAATTTCTCAAACTTTCAGAATGTTTCTGGGGCAATATTGTGACCTGGCTTATTTTCTTGGAGGAAAATATGACTCCCTTCAACATCAGTCAGAAGTTTCCCAGAGTAAGTAAATATACCTGTACATGTGTATACAAAGATATTCTGTAAAATCCATATGAATTTCAAATACCTTGGTGCAATAAAAAGGTGGAAGAAATTGTCTATGAAGTTCTGCAAGATCAACCCTTTGTTGTCTGTTTCTAAAACTAAAATATTTTCAGCATTATCATGACATATGAGAATGGAGTACACTTTAGTATGAATCAGTATAATTTTTCCTTGCCAAATGCAATGGGCCATATTATTTACATTCACTCAACTAACAAGACCAGTCTGCAACAATATAATTTTCCAGTTCAGTAATTTTCTTTTTTAACAACTCTTAACATTAATAAAGCTGTACCAACAAAAGCATTATTAGATGCATTGGACATAAAATAAACTACATTTTAACAACCTCAGCAGACGCTGCCAAGTCCTGAAGTCAGCCAGCACCATGTGCTGCAGAGTCTCAGTGCAGAAAATAGCATTAGAGGGAGCAAGAAATATTTTGTCATTAATGCTGAGATTATTTACTTGAGGTGCTTTTGTGGAGCTGTGCTTCAGCTCCCCTTGTGTCCCTAAGCTCCTTGGGTGAGACACAGGCTCAGTCACACTTTCCCTGCTCTCAGAAGAGCTCCTCCAGTGGGTCTACAGCTGCTTCTTACTGTCATATATGCATTTAATTTATGTCATATGGGGTCAATAAATGTACACACTATGGATAACTGCAATGATTTCCATCCCAAAAGTCTCAAGCAATGTTCTTTTTCCTAGGCTGTGAAGGCAAGGCAAGCTTCCCTGTAACACACCCAGGCCAGTTCCCAGGGAGGCTGTTTCCTTTGGCAAAAGGAAATCCCAGTGTATTTTCAACTGGCTGTGCTTCCTCACTGGGGTTCCAGCAGGCACACAAAGAGCAATTTCCCAAATATTGTGATAAAAACCACAAGCAAACAGAGAGTCAGGCAAACAGAAGGTCATGAGCTTCCAGGCTGAGGTACAGTGAGCCCCAGATGCTTTTTCCTATGGACATGTCCACAGGGTGAAGCACACTCCTCTGCTGTTCCCTGCATCCCAGGGACAGTGTCAGCCCTGAGGAAGATTCCCACTACTGTGAGTTCTTTCCCTCGCACAGTGCTCGCAGTTTGGTTTTGGTTCTGTCCCATGAGATGTTCAGTGTCAAGCAGAAATTTGATTTATGCTGTGACTGAACTCCAGCTGTGCTTTGACACTGAACAGCCACTGCCTCTTGTGAGACGCTTTTTCCCCACACAAAGAAGATAAGAGGTAACTATTTGAGTCCTTTGTGCTGCTGATTTCTCATCCTTTGAAATGAAATAATAGCAAAACAAACAAACAAACATGGTAGAAGGGACTTCTCCTTGCAAGAACGTTTGAATTGCAGGAGTTTTTCCCACATACAATGTGATAAATGGGAAGAATGAGTTGAGGTTTTTTGTATTAGATTTCTGAACAAAATAAGGCAGCCTGTGGAATTTACAGAGATTATATATCTATCTAGGTTGGCTAATATATGCACATATTTTTATAATTAAAGATGATAAAATATTTTTCAAAGAGAAATTTACAGCAGTTCTGACCCACAGGATCAAAATGGACAAAAGAAGAAAAGGAATGCATTTTCCCTAAAATATGTTTAGCTTGAATCTATCTGTATTTGTAAGAAAAAAGGAATAATTTCAGTTTCCTGGCAATAGAATTGTCTTTTTATAAGAAACTGAAAGTGCAAATTACAGTAAATGAAAGCACTTTTCAAAATAATAGACCTTTTTTTTTTTTTTCCTTTTGAAGTCTAAGACAGGAGTAACAGATGTCAGCAACTTACATTGAAAGAAGAGAAACTAGGAAAAAAAAATATAGAAATCTACCTTTTAAGAAACAAGTTCTTGAATAAAAAACATTTGCTAGCAACTGATTCCCCCTGCTCAATTTTAGCCTTAGTTGTATTGAAGAGTAAGTGAGGAAAAGAACAAAACCTGAGAAGCTGTGTTTAAGAATCTTGGGAGTTCAATTAATTTTCATGGCATGGCTGACAGGCCCCCAGTAAGAGAGGAAAGCAGTTAACTCCTCTGTGCAGGTGAACTAAAACTCTTAATTCTTTAGCTATGTGAGTTAGCAGTGCTAGATAATATCCAGTGAAATGACTTTGTCTACCTGATTTAGCTGTGTGATATTTTAGCTGGCTTTATACTTCCATGACATGTTTGTATTTCAATAAAGCTTTATGAAAGCTTTATTTATCTCAGCCAAGATTCTCCAGTCTCTTTTATGCATTCTTCTGCTGATCAGCATTTTCTCTGCTGAACAATAAAACAGCAGAACAACAAAGTCACAATTTTCAGGTTTATTGCCATGTCATTAGATTTGTCACACTAAAGGCCACTTTAAAAGGTGGGCATTTTAATTCTTTTGAAGCACATTTAAAGTAATTGATCAAAATGTTACATGAATTTCAGGTTCGTTTAAAACACGACAGGATGTTTTCTTCCTCAGTCCCAGAGACTTTATTTATTTATTCTCCTACATCACTTCAGCAGCCCCTCAGCACACATATGCACGGAATGAAGCAGACAACCCATAAAACAGCTGTTAATCACCTCCAATAGCCCAGCTGCCAGAGAGTTTGTTAATTCAGGGCACACTATTCCAAATGCAGTTGTGGCTTCAGGACCTGGCCAGCACCATGACACTGCCATATTTCTAAATTACTTTCCCTTTTGCTTTATAGAAGTCCATTCCTGATAAAACTCCTCAGAGCCTGAGAAACTCCTGCCAAGGGCTAAAGGTTAGTTTTAAATAAACTGACTACACACCTACTACCATGGTCCAGATGCAGTTTATTTTACTTCTTACTACACAGAAATCAGGTTATGTCCTGTGAGGAGTTTGTCAGTGCAAATGGAAGCTGCAGTAAGGTCAGACCTGATATTTCCTGAAAACTGCTGGGACATAAAACAATCCTGACCAGTCAAGCCAGAGATGTGTGACATTAAAGACTGCTGGGACTGAATGCACTCTTTCTTATAACTTGAAAATTCCTTTCTTTCAAATGTTCCGTCCTGCCACATTCTGCTTGGTGACAGAAACAGAAAAATCTATGCATAAAAAAAGAAGTCACTGTCTGTGTTGAACCTCACTTATTGTAAATAAAAGAATTTGATCTTTCTGTCTGGCTCAGGAGAGGGAGAAAACTAATTTTCATGTCCTAAACTTTGGGCTTGATCTTTCTCCTCTACCTGACCAATAAACTTTTAGCTAAGCTCTGCACAGGGAATCAGTCAGGACAATGCTTTAGCATGTTTCCATATCTATTTTACAGTAATGGAGCTTTGAAAGTCAGAAGTGTGATATGTTTTGACCTGCTTGCAAAATGTATTTTTAATAGACATACTCTGCATTTGCTTATAGTATTTTCTATGGAATGCAAGCAGTTTTGACCATGTGGCTCAGACAGTTTATTGGAGTCAGGATATTACCTCTGTTCTAAGATACTGTAATGCTTCTTTTCTGTGTTTGTGCACATATAATTATTTTTCTCAATTAATGCTCAGCGAAGGAAAGTTGTTGTAGGGAACAGGAATTCCTTTACCTGTAACAATACATGGCTCTTGCTATAGTGTTTTGGAAATGAGGTTGTGTGTGAATTGACTGAAGAGTAATTTTTACTGTATATCTACAGAAATCATTCCTTCTCGGTTGCAAAATAGATTTTTCAACACTGTGCTTTGACACCTTGCTCAGAATTTCTATTCAGTACAGTGACAGCTCAAATACTATGTTCATTGGGAGGTGTAGATGCACCATTCTCAGAGATTGACATATAGAAAGAAGTAGCAGTGGCTATGTATGCTTATATGATTCTTTTCTAACTCACTCCACTACCTATTGTATTCTTTAATGATCACCAAGCCTTTGAGTATTTTCTTTTTTTTTTCTCTTGGCATCCACATTTAGCAATCCTAAATGCCTAGAATTTAACAATTGCAAAGAAAACTCCTCCTGATCTTGATGGTTATGAGTCTCTCAGGACTTCCTTTTCTTACATGGGTTTGTTTCAAACAAATACAGTGTTTTTTTCTGATGAAGGATGTTGAAGTATTCATTGCCCAGAGAAGCAGAGAGGTTTTCCTTTCAAGCAGCCATCTACATGCAGGAGTAAAGAACTCTGTGGGCTTTGCAGGAGAGGTGCCTCTTAGGGAAAACACAGTGGCATTCACCTGTTCTTTCCCTTCATATAAATTCATCTCTTCTTGAAACCAGAGTCAGACTTGATGTGGCAATTCTGTGTAAAGTTGGGGTCCACTGCTCTGCTGAAGAAAAGGAAAAAATACTAATTGTATTGGGAAATACTAATTGGGAAATGTACATAGTCTGCTACATCTCCTCTACCTGCAACAGGTCAGCCTAGTGGTTGAGATACTTGTATTAACTTTGGAGAGCAAATAACATAGACAAGTCATTAGGCAGTAAAGGAATTTAAGACTTAACAGAAGCTCTGCTCTATAACGTCCTGTCTCCTTTTCCACTGCAAGACAATCACATTAGGATTGTTTTTGTAAAAGAACGGTGAGTCACTCTAAATAAAGTTTATTCACTATTAGCACAGAGAAGGTAAAAGGTTCTTTACCCTCAGATGACAGAACACATTCCCAGCCTGAGTTCATTGCCAGTTATGGGCCCATTGCTCTTTGTACAGCACTTCCCTCCAGCTGAACTGCATCTCCTTCTTCTGGTGATCCTCAAAACTCCCCTTTGAATTGTTCTGACTTGCAAAATTAACTCAAAATTTTTTGCTCTAATTCCACGAGACAAGAATTCAGTTATTGTGGTCATCATAGTTGTAGTCTTTCTCTGAACCTGTTCCTGCTGAGATTTATATACAATTAAAAAAATCAAACAGAATTTTCAGAAGGTTATAGACCAGGACTTAGCATACTTCCCTCTGCTTCCCTACCTGAAATAAAAACATCCCCCCTTTGGTTGCATTAGTCATTTTTATTGTGCAGAAAAACTTCATGTCCATCCCAGGATGAACTATTTTTAGTTCTGGAAGATGAGTTCTTGGAAAAAAATTTTGCTCCCAAGAAGAAATTTGGCTGCTTTTATCCACATACTTATCCTTGAATTCTGTGCTTCTGATTCTGAAGCACTTCCATGAGATGGTCAGGGATGGGATGAGGGCTGCTCACAGGAGCCCGCAGAGCTTCAATGGTAGGAGGGAAGGCAAGGTGGTTGTGTTTGATGGTGGCAGATGCTCTGTCTTCAGAGACATGGACAGTCTGGGGGTTAAATAGAACAAATTGTTCAGACTAATGGCAAACATATCCTCAAGGTTTTGTTTGTCTATGAAGTGCAGGAATGTGCCGCCTGTTGACGGAGTGACCAAATTATCCTTTGTCTCCTTAAAAAGGAAAAAAACACAGAAGTTTCTCTCTTCAGCTGGGTAAAAAGACACCTCATAGGACCTTGGGGGCTTCACCTCAAACTTAAGGATAGCAGATTGGACAGAAGCCAAAAAGTCCCACCTAAGCCATTTGCTAGAAAAAGAAGAGAACAAAGGAACTCATCACTTTTGGAGGGTGTTTTACCAGGAGCAAGAGCCTCTTGCCCTGACTCAGGTGTTCTCTGTAAAGAGCTTTCTTATTTTGCCTTTTATTAAAACTTTTCTGTTTTCAACACTACCACAGAAGCCATCCAGCTGATTCTATGCCATCTGAGGTACCTGAGCTATCTCAGGTGTGACATATTTCCCCAAGAGCTCATAAGACCTGGCTCAAGGAGACCATTATATCAATGAAGCTCCTGTAAACCTGCCTTTTCATGAGAGGACTGGTTCTCTTCCCACACACCTGCCACCCCAGTGCATGGTAAATGTTACAATGGCAGAGGTAAATAAACATAGACGCTTATTTCCAGCTTGATACTTGACTTTTCATTAGCCTAACTGCACTGGAAGGTGAATTTAAATTGTCTGAGGCCTAGAACAGAATGAGATGTGTTTTATCTTGTTGCAGATATGCTATCAAGAAAGACGCCACTGGCTAGACATGCTGCTTGAATTTAAGAGAAAATAGCCATCTGCCTTTTAGCATAATTCAGTACCAAACAGAATAATTGGTTCTTTGAAACAGAAATTAGTTCTTCATTCACAGTTCCTGGAAGGAAGCTCAAATTGGAAAAGCTGTCTAAAATAGATGAGTTTGGAGATAGCATTTTGTACAATGGAATTGACCCATTTAATTAAAAACTTGGTTGTCAGTTGCTGTTTTCTTTCAAACTAAGGTAACTCTGAGATTGAAGTGACACACATCACTAAAGATAGAGCAGTGCAAATAATGGGTTTGGTTCCAGCTGTGAAATGAAGAAAGGTCTTTTGAAATGGATAGAAAGTGGGGGGAGGGGGGGGGTATTTGGTTTGTTTTTCTCTTTTTTCTCTTTTTTTTTTCTTTTTCTTTTTTTTTTTTTCCAGGTAGAATGACATTCAGATCCTTGAGTTGTAGGGCACAACACAAGCTGAAAAGTCTACCAGAACTCCTTACTAGTAATTCAGCTCAAAACCAGTGAGTCCCTCAGAAGGGGTTAGAGGAGAAATATTAAACAGGTGAAGGTCCTTGTTTGTGTGATCTTTCTCTGCTGGTGGCTTCTCTCACCGAGTTCTGTTAGAAAGATTTCTCTTTACAGGCTCAGTGGTCACAGACAGAGGAGACCTTCGGGGTCACAGCAGAGCTGACACATCCTGCATCTCCCACACATTCTGCTTTTCACCTCCTACCACTCCTCTGCAGCTGCACCAGACGGACCCCAGAGCTACAGTCTTATTTGGCTTTTCCTTGAGTTTGACACAGCTTTATCCAGAATAACTGGCAGCCAACTTGTGGATTTACGTCTCCTCAGGCTTCTTTCCATGGGCAAGCAATACCCTTAAATTCTTTTGTAAAGTCAATAAATATAGATTACTTTCTTTTTATTTTCTGCAGATTATCAACCTGAACTCTGAAAACTGTGCTTAATTCCAAACCCTTTGCTTTAAAGGTTTCAACTCTCATTCTTAACTCTTTATCCTCTTCTGCTGATTAGTATAAGCAGACTTGGGAAAAAAAAAAACCCTCATCTCAATCTGAAAAACTAAAATAACCAAGTCAAATATATTTTAAAAATTTTTAAATATTTATTCAAAAGCAAAATATTAAGTAATAAAATTATTAAAGCTTGTATTTTACAGCCAGAGAAAGAGTACAGATTTCATTAGGGACTTATTTGTGCAATTAAATCTCTAGGTCTTCCTATACACCACATAAAAACAAACAACAGAAAACATTGTAATTTAATTTGCTCTCTTTAACTTAATTATCCACTTCATTTCTTAGAGCCATATAAAAACACTAATTTTTTTTCTTGTTGAAGCTCATTGTGAGTTTTTAAACAGAATTTATACGTCTGTGTTACTGTATGTATCTCAGTTATGTCATGCCTGAATTCTGGAAACTAGACTATCCTCACAGAGGATTGAAAGCAAGGATTTGTTTTACTTAATTTTAAAATGCTTTGTTAACTGCTTGGGTGCTGCCAAATGAAGCTGCTAAATTCTCACAAGAAGCATTCAATCCTGTAATACCATCAACATTCAAAGGAAAGCTGACAAATATGACTTCCTCCACAGAACAGCAGTATTAGAGCAGGCGCTGCAGGCTCGAGCAGGAAAGATGAAGCAGTTTTTGGGCTGGCTCTTCTCCATGTTTACCCTGAGGTGACTCCTTCACTGGAATAGCCCAAATGACTCACCCTCAATGTGGTATTTCCATCCTTTATCACTTGCTGAAATAACCTGGCAAACGTAGAGCCTTGGCTGGGTGAGTTTCAGCATCCTGGAGCTTTGGTCAGCAGCAGCCAGGGAAGAGCGCGGCCGATGTGCCGCACTGTGGGAGCCTGGGCAGCTCCAGCTTCCTGGGGTTTGGCGCACTGAGAGGCTGTTGTGCGCTCATGTCCACTTCACTTCTTGAGGCAGTATTGTGTCATAAGGTTTCTGTCCTTCCTGTGCTTGTTTAGAAAGAGAATTTGCTGTCTGATGCCATGAAGTAAAGGTGAGAGAGAGAGAGAGGCAGGAAAGGGCTCTTCACTGTCAGCAAAGCTTTAGCCAGGGAAGCTGTTATGGAAAGGAAGATACCCAAGAATTAATCCTATATTGACTGCCAAGAGCTAAAATTGGGTGGAGTCATTATCTGCTAAAAATTACACCTAGATTTTATGTACAACCATGAAGACCAAAATTCTGTTTCAGACTACAATTCATTAAAATCAAAGCATGTGGCAATGGAAACCATTACTTAAATGCTTGGAAAATAATACTTGAGTGAAGTATTTCTTCTTTCTGTTCAGATTGCATTTGAGAAACACATTGTTCTCTGTGCTGAAGAAAAGCTTCTGACACAATCTAACCACAATATTACCGTTGTTGTTGTTGTTATAGAAGGAACTAAAACTAAGACAAAAAGCTCCACACATTCTTCTTACTCTCAGAGCCAAAAATATACTTTGAACATTTGGAAAGAGAAAGTAGATAACTGCACAGAGATATATAACCCAGATTCTCAGGCTGTTTATTTTTCAGCATATTTTACATTTTATTCTTCTTGTACTTGATGTTCTACTGTGGCCAGCACCGAGGTGAAAAGGGGTTAGCTGGTTAGAAGATTACATTTATACTGTTTGTTCCAGGTGGCCTTCTGATTACTCTTGGGATCATGTTTGACTGTCATCTTTATCCCCAGGCTGCAAGTATATATTTCAAAGTCACTAACAACATGCACTCCACAAACTCCACATGGTATACTTTTTGCTAGGCAACCATGTACATGACAGACATTGTTTCAATCGTTTCATTTCAAATTAGTTGAGTGTCTTACATCTTCAGAACAAAGATGCATTAGTAATTAATCCTCAAACAAACACGGAAAAATTAAAAAGTTGATTCCCTGTCACAGAAATGGAGAGCTAAGACACAACATTAAGTGATAAATAATTAAATTATGTCTACAGGCAGAAAGGTAGAAGATTGCTATATAAGCTGCATTTAAACACTGGATAGTGAACATTAAAAGGTGGGCCAGTGTGGTATCCAAGGGGATGGACTATCTGTGCAGAACTTATGTTTCTAAGTAGATTGCTATTAGTATTTAGAGGTCTCAAAAGAATCCTGCAAATTGACAAGGACACACTTTCAAGAAGATCGAAGTCAGTAAAAGAACAGGAGTTCAGAATTCCCTAATCCCAAGGTACTTGTGATACTGCTTGCAATCCTAATTGTTTGTTCACATTCATGTACTGTATTTGCATAGCAAGAGCAAAAAAAATATTTGAAACACAAATTTCGGGCATATGTCAACATGTCACACTAGAACTGCCTGGGCAGTGCTGTCCTGGTGAGACTTTGGTTTGACTTTAGTGTCAAGAGGAGTAATTCAATTTGCAGTCAGAAAGACCTGGAACTCTATTCTGCTCACTGGCCTGCAGCCAGGTCACATTGGGTTGTGATCTCATAAACTTAAAAGAGTCAGCATGAATCAGAACTCGAGGAAATGAGCGTTCAGTGATTTAGAAGTGATGCTTCTCATCTCAAATCAGCAATGCCCCAAGATGTCATTGAGGGCTCAGTTCCCCAGCAAAGCCATCATTCAAACTAAACATAAACCTGATGCTTTGACAGTTTGTGTTTATTAAAGATCCAGGCTACTTTTCAGTGTCCTGAGCTTACACTCCTACTCAGCTCTCCAAGCTGACCTCTGCATGTTCCTGGTGCACTGACCAGTGACCTCTGAAATTGTGCTATCCCATCCCATTCCATACCCAATGTGTTTTCTGCACAACCTTTACTGATATACAAAATGTATCACACAGGGGAAGGTGCAGCCCTCTCTGCTTCTTTACAGCTGGACAAATGTCAAGGCACACAAAAGTTTCAGGCAGTTTGTGTAGTCAGGAAAAACCTTGGCAGCTGCCAGAAAACAACCCCCTAAATATAGATAAAATATAACATTTTCTCTAGTCAGAGGTAGTGATCATCACTACATAGTTTGCAACACATAACATTTATATTTCTCAGTACCTTTCAGAATGAGTGGTATAACTGTGGCACGAAAATGGATATCTGGAAAACATATTAGCTATGTCCACCAAGAAATTGAGAATAATGAAAAAGAAGATAGACAATTATAATAAGACTAATGATAAAGAAGATAAACAACTGACTGTTTTCTGACATCAACAGGTTTTTGAGAAACAACAGAAGCAAAGGACAGATGATAGAAAAAAGAGGTGGAAGGTCACATGGCAAAGGAATATAATTGTTGAAATGTCAAAAGAAGATTGAGGTAAAAGTATCTGTAACCACTTAAGACCTTTTTTTTTAATGTCAGATTTTGAGTGAACAATGCCATTTAAACAAAAAGTAGAAATTTTTGGCAAATTGCTTGGCAGAGCATTGCAGGCCAGAGTTCCAAGAAATACTGGTCAGTAGAAATATTTATCTAATGAGGCCTTTGTGCACCACCACTAGAGAACCAAAGGACTGCTTTCACAAAGCTATAGCCTGACAACTACTGAGATTTGTGACCCTCAGACTGGGTCCTGCACCAGCTTCAGAAGGGATGCTGTGACAATTTAAGCTGGGTCTTCAAGAAGAGGGAAAGAATATCACAAATCCATAATATCATAAATCCATATGTATTCCATGTACAATGAATACTAAGCATTTAAAAGTTAAAATTGAGAGGCTGCTTCACCTGGGGTAATTCTTTTACCTGTACAATCAGTTTGTTTCATCAATCACTAAATTCTAATGTCATTATTTACTTTTGATGTGAAGTAGTAAATATCAGAGCATGGATAATCAAGTTTATGTTGCACCTGGCCTGAGATGTCAAGGGAGAAAGAGGAAGAGCAACAAACTCTTCATATCAGTTTCCCTGATGCCAGGTTCTCCAAGGGGAGCAGAACAATTTGCTGGCCCAGAAGGGTCAGCACAATCCAGAAGCAGCACGAAAATATTGATTTCTGTTCTCTTTGGCCTTTCTTACAGCCGAGCTGGATGTGTTCCTCCTACTGAAAGACAAACTCCTGAGCAGAGATAGTTGCTGTACCTGTATTTTTACAGTCATCTCACTCCTTGAGTAGTTCTGTGAAATAATTGAAGCAGAGCTTGAACTGAGTTAAGAAATAGAATAAGGGCATCCTAATCTGTATATCTCTTGATATTTTGATTTTCATTAGTTCAGATGATCAATATTACACAGATGCAGCTCAGAGTTCATATTGCATGTGTTCTGGTGTCTTGGACCTACGTGAACAAGGGGTATTTTTAACTCCTAAATCCAGCATTATAATTCAAGTCACATATTCTATCTTATGATTTTATGAAATAGAATTATTGCCTGCGGATGTTAATTTCCAAAGAGAACAGTTCTCTGTTCAGAACAGGTTATTACAGATAGTTGTGTAGCTAAACTATACTCACTGTCACTCAAGAAGAGAAAAAGCCTCAAACCAATAGGAAATATGACAAGGGAAATGCTAGGAAAGCAGTTTAATTTTGAATATATAGTAATCTTCAGCTCTTGGGGAAAAAAAAAGGCTAAAATAATAAGAGCTAAAATATGAAAAAAAAGTGAGACTAAAATAATAATAATAATAAGCCATCACTAAAAAATAAAAATTTTCAAGGCCTGGATCCACTGAGGATGCACTAGAAGCCTGATAACTTTGGGGCATTTAAAATTAAGAGGTGGAAAAATGATTGGCATTCTCATGTAAGTGTCAGATGTATCCTAGGAAAAAGAAGCATAAGATGACAACATCAGTCTTTTTCATTTGAAGTTGTAGTGTAAAAATGCAGCTCAGGTATTGATAAAAAGATAAATAGATGCATATAATATGCAGTAAAATTACCAGTGAAGTGAATAGAAATTTCAAAGAAGTTGTGTGGGCATACTTGGTGCACAGTAAAAAGCAGTGTGCTTCTCTGGGAAAATGTCCTGAGAGATCACTAAATTCTCTAGTTCATCTTTTCTTAAATCATCTCTTTAGCTCTTTTTTTCTTTAGCCAGAAATCCTAACTTATACACTCAAAAGTGCAAGACAAAAATTGCTCACCCGAGAATTTTTCCCCATGTCTGATCTTGTATTGTTTTCTTTAGAATATGAACTGGAGATAATCAGATGTGTTTTCCAATTTTCCACCTTTTTTTTTGTATTCCCATCATGTCTAGAATAGGTTTCCTCAAAATATTGCGCAAACATCCAAGCAAGCCTGCTGTTTGTTCCCACTTTCCCTCATTTTCACACCTTGCCCTGTAAATCCCTTCTGCCTATGACCCCTAGAATGCAACTGCATCCCCTTCCCAGTCAAACACTGCTTTTTATCCCTAAGGGAATTGATCAAAAGCTGCTCTCAGACAGCAGGCACCTTCCATGCCCCAAGAACATTCATCTGCTCAGGAATATTAAGAATGCACCACGAAGGAGGATTAAAGAACCAACCAGCTGTAACAGGAGCAACAGGAGCCATAATGACTGAAACCTGACCAGTGAAATGACTTCACGGCTGAAAACAGCGCCTGGAGAGGCATCTCTGCTTACAGCAGAAATGCACCCACCGAGGGAAGATCCACCCCATGAGGTGTCAGCACCGCCTGGGTGCTGCAGGGTGCTGGCTTGCACACCACCCAGGAGCTGCTTGAGAGGGCAAAATTGAGCTACAGGGGCACAGCTTTCAGTGAATGAACAGACAAAATCCTGAGAGAAAAGCAAGCCAGGCAAATCTTACCAGGCAATCCCTGAGAAAGATAAAGGTGTTTTGTTTTTTTGGTTTTTTTTGTTTTTTTTTTCAAGAAGGTTATGTAAATATGTTGGGCTGGTACTCCCTGTTGAGCTATTACTCACTGTACAATTGGCTTAAGGCAATTACAATCCAACACAAAAGCTAATCTGCATGTAGACTCAATTCAACAATCCAGAATCATGCTCAACAGCATTTGTAACTCCATACAGTCCCCCTGAAAATCACTGGGAAATTACTGTACATCTTACACTGTACCTTTGTGTCATAAAAATGTGCAAGAAAGCACTCTAAGGACAAAATTACTTAGAATAAGCCATTTGAAGTATTTAGAATTTATTTTCTTTAGGGGAGAGTTATGAGAAAAACATTATTTTAAAAAGATTCCCTCAGTGGCTGTGTGTCTCACCTTTACAGAAAGACCTCCACAATATAGTGGAAAAACTATTGGACTATTCACCAGTAGAAGACCATAAACTTTTATTTTCTTTCGGCTCCAGTGGTATTTACAATGTCACAAACATTGTTGGTGTCTGTACTAAAAGGTCAAGGAATAAGATTAATGCACTTGGAAAGGTCCTTAAATAGTGTTGTAGCCTCATGAAATGTCACCTTTTTATAGCCAGCTTTTATTTTCAATTCTTGGATTTAATGTGATTTTTGATAATTGAGCTTTAAGAAAAAATAATTTGTTGTTTTAATTTTCATCATCAGTAAATTATATTAAAGCACTAGAAATAACCTGGAGAAAAAAAATTATGTCATAAAACTCGACTTGTTCTCATGATAACAAAGTGCAACACACAGCTTCAGCTTCAGCAGTCCCTCTGTAGCAACCCAAATTCAGAAATCCTGGTTATCATTGAAATATCTGTTCAGCTTCTGCTGTCTTTCTGAAACAACACAAACTAAAGAGCATGGACCATTTAAGAAAAAAATTATTGCTTTAAACTTTCAAATGGAATACATTAGTTGAACAATTTATTTCTTGCATTCTTAGGCAGTTTAGGCACATTGCAAGGGAACTTCCATCAAGAACTGCTTAAGATTTAAACCAAGTAATTGTGCAAAAGCCTCAAAGATCAGAGTGGGAGGAAAAAGGAGACAGTATGATTGATCACTCAAAGTCAGCAGTGTTCATATCCTGAGCAAGGCACATGCCTACTGTTCAATGGAAGGGAAAGAAAGCCAATGGGATGAAGGAAGCAGGGAGTTATTTTTGCTTTCTTTTTATATCACTCATAATTTTGAAGACATCTATCGTGCTTCTCTCATCCATCTCTTTTGTAAACTACATGCCTTCGGTCTCTTCAGTGTTCCTCACTGTGAAAATCTGCAATTATTTGCTTTCCATCCTCTTTTTTTGCTATATTCTTTCCTGGCAAGTTAACAGGAACAATTAAAAAGAGCTATGTAAGAACATCAAAATTGTGTTAGAGAAGTGATCATTATCAATATTTATAAATTATTTAGTATGCATGTGTACACGTGTGGGAATATATCCCTAATACAATATATTCTGGTTTAATTTAAATTGAAGCCTTGATTACATCTTATTATGAGAGAAGAGGCAGTTGGACCCAGCAGACCACAGTCCTTTATGCCATTGTGGAAAACAGGAGACAAAGGCAGCAACATAACTTGGTGCTTTGTGTTTGTCAGCAGGAACTGTGCAGGAGCCATTTTGACACTGGAATAAATGGCTGTGAAATACCAAGTATATAATTGATTGTCTGCAACTGTGCTGCTACAGAATGAGAGCTGAATCCTTGAGCTTCATTTGCCTCTTCCTGCCCAGAATAAAAGCAGGAAGCATAAAAGATTTTGGGCTGGACACTCCTTCCAGGGTCTCCTGTGTATCTTACATGAAATACAATCTCATGACCTCTCACAGAATCTGTACCTGTCACCCCCTCTTCCAACAGCATATGCCTCTGAAATCTTCTTATTTCATTTGTCCCTATTCAGCTTTTTTGGCAGACTGCCATCTGGGAATTTTTGGTGATGCATGTAAAAAGCTTCAACACTGATCCTTTGCCTGTCAGCATTTTCTAACACATAGAGAAATAAAACAAAGGGATTCCCTGTCTGAGTATTTCCTTAGGTGATAGAACTACTGAAACTGAAGAATTTCCCCACATTTGCTTCACATTTCAAAACAGGAAAAATGGGTTAGGAAAACTAATTTTTAAAATCAGATGTAAGGAATCTATATTGGCCAGTCCTACTTTCAATTTCCAAGATTTTGTCCCCTAGTTCAGGTGTCTGTGAGGTTATTTCCCTGTCTGTGATTACTCCCAGGGGATGAACAGACTGTGCACATGACCTCAGGCTGAGTGAAATAGAGAAATGGCAATGTTTACAAGTGGAACAGCCACATTTCATGTCATCCTACAGCAATAAAGTTCACAAAATATCATAGTGGGATATACAGCTGTAGAAACCAGTCAGGCCAGACTGCAAAGCTATGGTAAACTCAGCAAACAGATCACTCAGGGACAGAGAATATGCCAGGTGCCATTACAGGAACTGTCAGAATGTCCATCTCTAAATACAAATAAACTACCACTAATAATAATTCATAAATTAATTACAGTAATAATTATAAGCAGTTAGATTAAATAAGAGATGAGCAAGCAGGAAGATTGGCAAATCAGTTTCCTTTGGAAGCAGCAAATGAACTGAGACAGATACTTATTTTACTGTCAAAGCGCACTGTGATAAAGACAATACACATCCGCCTTTCACAAGATTCCTCATGAGAATCCCAAAGAATAAGTTCTTTAAAAGAATTTATACAGCCTTCTAGAACAGACACCATATTCCACATGTGAAGAACAAAACCTAATTTTCTCTTGGACTAATATTGATAAAAGTTACTGCTATTTGAAAGAATCCTGCTGCTGAAAAGAATTTGAACAAGGCAATTTTTGCTATTATGGGCAAAGCACGATTCTTTTCTGTTTGGCTTTTGATTCACTTTGCAAAGCTCAAAAATGATGTGTTTGTTGGATATATATCTAAATGTTAATCCTGTGAAAGAGATCCAGAAAGAAACTTCGATTTCTATACTTCTCCTTCAGAAGTAAATTGCCTTCTGACCCAATATTTCTCATAATCCAAAACTGTAAAAGGAGATTAAAGTCTCTTCCTGCCTGTTTGTGCCCATGCATAACTATCAATAATTGCACCCTTGCCCCCATTCATCCATCTAAATTTGCTTTTACCTACCTGAATATATTTGGATTTTTTTAAAAACTGCTGTGATCCACCCCTGCATCAGACATCCTTTAGGACATTCACACACATACCTACTTTTGTGTGAGTCTAACTATAAAAATATAATAAGTTGCCTTAGATTTCAGTCATAATTATTGCAAAAATGCTCACAAGTGTCCCAGGCTATTCACACAAGAATTAAAAGTTAGGTCTTACTCATAGCAGAGTTACTGGGAGACATTTGCTATGCGTCTGGTTGGGTTTCAAACATCTCCAGAGGTGGCTATCCCACAGTATCTCAGGATATCCAGTGCTTGAGTGTTCTCTTAGGAAAAAGGTTTTTATATTCAGACTTCCTGTGTTTCATTTTGTGTCCTTTGCCTCTCGTGCTCTCAGACTCTGAGAAGAGTCTGACTTTGTGACATCCCCTCATCAACTTATGCATTGGAAAGATCGCAAAGCCTTCCCTCCTCCATGCTGAGCAGTCCCAGCTCTCTCAATCTCCCCTCACATGAAAGTACTCCAGCTCCTCAATCATCTCACCTTTCTGGATCACTCCAGTATGCACATGACCCCCTGGTGCTGGTTGAGTAGAGAGGAAGGATCATTTCTCTTGCCCTGCAGATGCTGCTCTGCCCTGTGAAGCCCAAGGTGCTGTTGGTCCTTGCTGCAAGACCACATTGCTCCCTTGTGTCCAACTGGGTGTCCCCTGGGACATTTTCTGCACAGTTATTCCCAGCTGCTCAGCCCTCCACCTGTGCTGGTGCCTGGTGCTGTACTGGTGCTTGGTGTTATTCCACCCCAGGCGCAGCACTTGGAACTTTGTTTGTCTTCATAAGGATGCTTTAGGGTCACTTCAGCCTGCCAAGGTTCCCCTGAACAGCAGCACATCCATCTCTGCATCAACCATTCCTCTGCATCACCTACAGACTTGCTGAGGGTACACTCGGCCTCTTTTTTAGGTCACTGCTGCAGAGGTTGTTTTACCTTGAGCTTGGCCTGTTAAGTTTGGTGATCTGGTCGGTGTTCATTTTATGAACCACATCCGCAGGATGCAAAACCTGGCTATAAATATAATCATACACTATCTCTGCACCCCTGAGAAAATCTTTCTTGTGTGAAGTACAAAAATTCCCCAACTACTCTGTTCCCCAAATTCCCCGAATTCTCCGTCTTTGATGAGAATATGAAACCAAGATTTGGCAACTGTGTATTTGCGGCACAAATCAGTTGTGTGTCAGAGCAAGGTTTCAAATAATTCACTGATTTCCCACAAATCTGTAGTCTGGACTGAAGGAAAAAGTCAACATTTTCCTGGTGATGAGTATTTAGCATGATATTAAAGCCTTTGATGAAGCTAATGGAGTCTTAGATGTGTTGAGCATTTCCTGTCCCCTGTGAAGGCTGCAAAGACTAAGACCAGGCTACTTATTAAGGTACAGAAATATGAAGATAACTGTCAGTCTCAGTAATTTTTGTATATTTAAATAGAGCCATGATTAATATTAAAAGGATGTGCTGTTCCCATGTTTAGCCCATTTTAGCTGAAGGCTGCCAAAAACAGAACTGAAAAGGGGATGAACTTTCTACACTGCACATCTCAATGGGACATGAGCTTCAAAGGCTCTGCAGGCATCTGAAAACCTAATGCAATTAGTTAATCAGTTTATTGTTCCTTTGATTGTAGGCAAGAATATATTGATTTTTTCCTCCTTTATTAATTCTAGATTTAGAGTTCTATATTTGAAGCACGCAAAAAGGGGAAATTAATATCTGCAGCTCATCTACGTCACAAATATTGCATGTTTTGCAAAGCATTTTTAATATGTTTCAGTGCAATGAAAGGTGCTTCTGTGGCGTACTTAATTTCTTATTTTCTGCCTGTCACATCATTGTCATTAATATATTTTGCTGAGTATTTACCTAAGTGGTAATGAAAAGTAAAATGGCTGATTTCCTTCATGGTGTGTTTCTGGGAAAATGGCACTGGGCTTTACCCTACCTGAGCATTTGCCTATAGTTGTAGGGGAGAACCCATTTCAGAGTGGATTTTGCAGAGTTCTTGTATTCCTGAGATGGTTTCTTAGAACCACTAAGCCACCTGAAATCTTTATTCAATTTTACTATAAATAGTTTTTACTGTTATCACTATTTTTTACATGTTACGGAAATGTTGGATCTCCACTTTTGCAGACAGTGGTGACAAACAATACTAAAAGAAAAGCCTTCAAAGAGAATCAATTACTATCTGATAATTATTGTTACTCTCCTCTCATGCCACACATTCTCATAAGGATTTATTTTTTATTAGAGTTTTCAAATTTAAACAAAAATGTGCTTCCACTTCTGTACTCAACCCTTCTCCATGTTCTGCAGGTGAATATGTGAAGTTTTCTGTACTAAAAGAAGGAAAATCTGTCATTAGCTTCACATCACATCATCAGAATCATGAATCATAAAATATTTAAGACTAATACTTTTGTTCAATTCTGTTGGAAAACAAAATACATCTACAAAAATGGATGGAACAGTATGCTAATCACTAGATAGGGTGGAAAAAACAGATAAATTCTTTCAAAGTCAGCATGTTGACTGGCAACTTCCAATATTTTTGTAAAGAATTTGTAGTCAGTGTGATGTCAACTCAAAAGATCATGGGACATGTTAGAAAAAGTGCATTTAAAAATTCATATTTCCTGCAATTTATACGGCTACCAAATCTAGAATCTTTTGGTCTTCAAAATTAATTACCACATGAATAAGTCATTATAATGATGAATAAGCTTGTAACCAATCACAGAAATGTCTTGCTAGTGAAATTCAATTTTGAGGACCTCTTCACACATTGTCAGTGTTTTCACTTATGCAAGCTTGATCACAAGAAATGATGAAAGAACAGTTTTTATAATTTCCGGGTGACTGCCAAAACTTCAAATCCAAATCCAAGTCTGTCAGAGTGAACGAAACTCTTCAGAAGCTAATGAAACTGAACCCAATTATGTCAGGCTGAATCTGGTCCAGAGACCAAATTGTTAACTCTGTGTAGAAAAAACTTTCCCTTCAGGTTAGGGAGAGCTGTACAAAACATTTATGACCGTAGGGGAAAGCAACAATCATCTCTAGAAGATTTAATCCTATTTTTGTCCCCTTTTAACAATTTTCTTCAAGTACTATAATAATGCACATGTGAATTCTTACTCTGTCTTCCCATCTTCCCACACATACCCCCAAGCCAAAGTCCTGAAATATTTTCTAAGCCATTGCAGTAATAACATTGCTGGATAATTTACAGAATATTTCTTTCAAGAAGAACAGCAATTTTTATTGAAGTATGTGTCATGTCCTATGCTCTGCTATTGGTTAGGAAAATACTACCTTCCCCTTTGCAATGCTGATTAACTTTCATGGGATTATTTTTGTGCAATTTTTCCTGCTGATTATTTACTAAAAAACCAGAATCACATAAATTAATAAAATCCAGAACCACAAAGTGCACTTTAATTTGCAGTATTGACATAATTGTAGATCAATTAGTTTCTGTTAATGATGAGTGACGCTCCTTAAGAATGCTGTAATGAAGATTAGCTGGAACTGTTTTTGTTCTTTGCTGCAAAACCTTCAAAGTTCAGATTTTTCAGACTGAAGAAACAGAAAAAGAAGCTACAAAGGGTATGAAATCTTGCTATCAGCAGAAGAAGACATAAATTTTGTAGAAACTCCTTTTACATTATTTTATGGCATTTCTAAGGAATCTTGATTTTGCTTTGTTCTGCTGCTTCACTCATCTACTTGCAAGCATTCAATCCAATTAAGGACATAAATTCATGGATTAATATTCCTCAATTTTCTACCATAGGCATATTAACATCTTAGAGCAAAACCACCCAGTTCATGACTGCATTAAAATATGGACTAAGAAAACATCCTCCTTTGCTGTGAGAATAGTTTAGTTCAGGTACTTGTCACAAATAGCACTGGCTTTTATTCTAATGAAAAAGGTGCTCACTTTGTCTCTCATACGTCCTCCTATTAAATCAACATATATTTTGCAATATTTGAATAAACAGTGAAGATAATTTATTCCTAACAGCAGTGCTGGTGACCTTTCTCTTCTACCATGCAAAACCAAATAATCAAACAAGAGCAAATCCAAAGAGAAGCTAACAGAAAAAGTGTGCCTAGCTCTTTTTCCATTAACAATCTGTCCCAGGCTTCAGCCTTCCTGTCCACAGAACAATTGTGACTAACTTCTCTCCTCCCACAATGGTTACATGGTGGCAGCATGGCAACAGAAGCAATTAATGTTAATTGGAATCCTTGCATTTCTAGGAAATCAGTTGTGTGTCAGAGCAAGGACACACTTTGGCACAGGGAATGGTAGAACCCAAAAGTACACACACGCATAGTTATGCTGGCGATGGACTGCCCAGCTACATTTGTACCAGGATATTTCCCTGGCAGCAACCCAGATCTGATTATCTGAACCAATCATTACATTATTTTTATTAGAGATGTCAAATTTGCCATGTTTAGTTTCCAGGTGAAGATTCTTAACAGAATCTTGTAAAGATTCTAAAGAAAGAATTTTCCTTTTCCCACCTCTCCCAACCTGCTTTTGGCCTCCATACTCCAAGTCAACTCATCTGATACCTTCCTGAGCATGAACACAGACAAACCATGCAACTGGCTGAGGTTTTAAAATTCCATATCCTCCCTTCAAGGATGTCTCACTTATTTATTGACTAAGGCTGTTGGAGAAAGGCCAGTGTTTCACCTCAGAGAAGCTGTACCTTCAGTTCACTGGGGAAGCAGAACCATGTGGGCCCTGAGTACCTCAGACCTGCCTTGGGGCTCTCCAGCAGCTTGGACTTGCAGGGCAGACACAAAGGCAGAGGCAAAGGCTCCTCATCTCATTACAGAAGAAAAAGGAACTAAAACTCATGAAAGCTGATGGATGCTCTTACCTTTGGTTGATAGTGGGAGGGGTGGGATATGCCACCGCTCATTTGGGGGGGATTAATATCCACCCACCCCTGCTCCAGAGTTACCCTGGTGCCTTTGTCTGTGGCACTGAGACCACTGAACTGGACCTCTCAGTGCTCTCTTGAAAGCCCAGTGCAGAGAAGGGCCATTAATCACTGCTCCCCAAGATACTTTGCCTCTGTCAAGAGCAGCTCCTCATTACTTGAAGGATGCTCATGGAATTAAGTGAAATTACCCAAGTCAAAATGAACAATCTTATTATATTATAATGAATAATATCATCATATAGGACAAGGGCTAATGGTTTTAAACTGAAGGAGAGCATGTTTAGATTAAATATTAAGAAGAAATTCTCCACTGTGAGGGTGGTGAGGCACAGGAACAGAGAAGCTGTGGCTGCCCCACCCCTGGAAGTGTTCAAGGTCAGGTTGGATGGGGATTTGAGTAACCTGGTTTAGTGGAAGATATCCCTGCCCACAGCAGTGGGGTTGGAATGAGATGGTCTTTAAGGCAGCTTCCAACCCAAGTGATTCTATGATTCTGTGGTAACAAACTGGTTTGAAATATTAGTTTCCTCATGCCTTCTTATTAATCCCTGTATTTGAAAACACTTTGTATTTTTGAAAAGCATTATAGTCTGACAATATAAAAGGAGTGGGCAGGCTTTCAGTTCCCCTCTACCAAAACCACACAATAAAGTGATATATTCAACACACTTATTCACATTAACAGGCACACTTGAAAGCACAGGAAAACCATTTGCCCAATAAACTATCCACGAACAGCTAAATCCATAGATGACCAGTCTGGGGAAAAGCTGTGTTTGGGCCTGCATGTAAGTAATTTGCATTATTTTTCAAATTAATAAAATATATATTGATGAATTAATGGGATTTTATGTTTCATATGTCTAATTATAAATAAATATTAAGTATTGATAGAGGAAATGATATTAATATATTTTAATGAAAATTGAAAAAAACTTAATTATTATTTGAGTGGTTTTAAGTGCTGTTGAGTCAGATGTGATTCAGTGATTTGCCCCACTGCTAAAGCAATGAGATTTTCAGCATGACACTAAGGATTTCTTACAGACAGCCCACAGCACTTTGCACCCACTCACTACCTCCTTCTATCTTCATCAGCCAAGACTAAAAATTTCACATGCATCAAATCTGAAGGCAGCTTATTAGGTTGAATTCATTGATCACTACAAAATTTAATTTGCTGGCTTTTAGGGGAAAAAGACTCAAAGCCTACACAAGTCTAATAGCTATTTCCAACATTTCATAATACTTTCTGATCTAGCTACAGATTTTTGACTTAGTTTGTCAAACTGTGAGATTATGTGCTGAAATTTAAAATAGTGGAAATTTCTAGGTCTTCAAGTCAAATAAGAATGAGTATCTGTAATGCTCATAAACTATGAGTCAAGTAGGAAAAAAATATTGTTAAGTCATTGTTATAATTTCTTTAAATTAGCTTTAAAAGGAAAAAACCTCTGGAGGTTGGCCAGGCTGCCTTTGTGTGTTTATAACTGTGTTATCAGGCCTCTCAAGCTAAATTGTCTCAATGAATGGACTTAGAAAGATCACCTCTCCTTTCTACACTGCTCAGATAATAATGGTATTTATCTCTCCCAAAGAAGTATTTGAGAATCTGGTTAAGTATCCATTATCTGGCATCCAAAGGCAGGGTAGAACTGTAAAACATTAATAGAAGCAAGCAATACTTACCACTTAACTATTTAAGGCATAGATTTACCTCTCAAGGTGTGAAATTTAGACACTGTTATTTGAAAACCCTGTATATTTACCAGCACAACCAGAAACTGAACATAATTACAAGAGGCTTGGGTGACTCACTAATAGTGCTTCACATTAACTAAAGACAGCAGTTGGCATTATCAGGGCTGCATTTCCATGTTCATTGTGTTTTGAGAGAAAATGGCCATGGCCATGGAGAACATGCCATCATCACCCTAGCTAAGTAATTAATTTCTCATTTAATATTACCACTGTTGTGAAAGCCCAGCATGTGCTTGGATGGCCACAGAAGAGAGCAACAGCAGCATTTAAAATGCTGTGGGTTTTTTTTTTGGTTTGGGCTTTTCTTGCAAATCATTCAATTAAAGCACTGGGTATGCAGTTAAATGATCAGTTTTCTGATTTACCTAGCAGCAACAGAAACATTCTATTCTGTCAAGAGAATTAATTTAGATGCTGTAGCATTTCCATTCATTTTTTCTTCTTAATATAGCTCTCTGTCGGGGGACCTAAAATCTAGAGAAAGGCTTGATATCTCTAAACAATTCATCCTGAAATTTTAAAAGTAAAGGTAATCCCCTTTCATACTAATGGAAAATAAAGCCATGCAATAATTGGTTTAAAAACGCAGTATAAAGTTTAGCTAGCTTCTAACCAATGCTCAGATTCACAAAAGGATTTCAGCTTCCACACGGGCACTCAACACCTAAATCCTCAAGTGTTCTCCACCGAAATCTCCACTTAAACATTGGGCCTCCTTGGATGATGCCTGCTCATCCTCTGTGGATGTTGCAGCTTCCAGCTCTGCTTCCCTCCTGCAGGGCCTGGCAGGGCTGGGGATGCAGGCAGGGGTCTCACAGGGGTCTCACAGGGGTCTCACAGGGGTCTCACAGGGGTTTGGCAGGTGGCAGCTCACAGAGCCTCAGTAGCTGCAGTGAGAACACTGCCTGGAAACTGTGTTCAAAGGCGTGCCTGACGCTTCAGATGCTTCCTGCTTTGTTTCCCAGGGATGGCACATTTCCAAGGCTACAACACCAAAACTGATGGTTTATCCATAAGCAAAGAAATGCTGCTCCTGATAGTTCCTTCATTTTATTTATTGACTTTCAGCAGGGGAGGGAGGAAGCAAAAGGAAGAAACAATTGCAAAGCACTTTGCTTTTGCTCTAATCAATGGCATAGCCCCTTTGACTGAAGAAGGAGTGAAATGAGATTAAGAAAGCTGAGGTGAAGTGCAACCAAAAAAGAAAGACAGGTGAAAATATGATCCCAGACACAGATGCCAGTTCAAGCTTTTTCCCTGGCATCACTTTTCTGTAAGAATGTATGGGGACATTGTACAAGATTAGTAGCTCCTGGCAGTTATTCAAAGTACTCACCAAGAACCAGACTTCTGATCTCTGTTAGCATGAAATAATACTCAAAGAAGTACATTAGTTTTTATTTTTTAATAAGCACTGAAGAGTATTTTAATGTGTGTTTCAAAATATATACATACCTTCATTCTGTATGAAGGTAAAAAAAAATCAAAGTTGGAGAGGGAGAAGATAGTATGGCTATATATATTTTGAAGAACAAAATGAGGAAAATGGAAATGGATGTTAGAGTGAGATGGGAGAATAAAAGTGAAAATTAAATCAGTGCAGCTACATGACTCTTTATGGGATTCCTTTCTCATTTGCCACCTAACTTTAATGTTAACATTATGATATTACTGTTGCATGTAGTAATTAGACACATTTTTAAAGTTTTGGGCAATACCTACAACTTCCTTCCTCCTCTTGAGAAATTTAGTTGTTGGCAATATTTTAAGAGTTGCAACGTCTATATGAACATCACTTCCATGTCTTAGATCCAGGGTTTCCTAGCACTCAAAAATTCAGAGATTGCTCAAACTGAAGTATTAATTTAGGTTCTAAGGGACGTGAGGAACAAGAAGGTCGTTTGCCAGAGACATGGAGATACCTGAAGATGTAGTTCTCATCACACTGTTTGGTCCAAGCAACAGGAAGGAGGTAACAAAGAGGAAAAGGAGATTTTAAACATCACAGTGGAAGTAAAACTGGGAAAGTCTTTCAATTCTTCAATAGCATCCTACCCTTCCAATTTGACATGTCAGTTTCAATTTTTAAATACTTGGGACAAAAGTTTTCAGATATTTGCTATTTCACTTCTTTATTTTTCTTTTGAAATGCACACGGGAAATTTTCAGCCCATCTTTGTCATCAGCCAAGTTACACAGTCCCAGCTAAGGCCATCTGAACAAGAAAACTAATCAGAGCTGGAGCTCCAGTCTGTCTCTGCTAGAAGCAGCATTTTAAAAGAGTAAGTGAAGCTCAAGGAATTTGAAGCTGCCCAAGGCAGATAATTTATTTTTTTTTTATGTACTACTATTCATCTCCACACATGAAAACAGTCATTACTGATGATATCATGTACTGAGTTCTTTAAATGCACTATGCACAACAAGCTGGTTTGGTTCTGATCATATAAAGTCTACTTCAGTACTTTTTTGTTCATTTTACTTAATTTAGTTCATATTAGGGCACCAGACCTGTGTAAAACATTATCATAACCAGCATATGGTTTCTCTAACCTAGATTTCAGTTGTTTTTATCTCTTCCCCTTTTAAAATGGTATTTACATAGCATTTAAATTAACCTCTGAGCACTGCAGGTTTACCTCTTCTATTATGGATAATTTATTATGATCAGAAAAGAAATTTCCATTTCAATTTTGGTGAAATAGTGGTGTCATTTGAATTTGTCCCTCAGCCATGTTGATGTCAGTCTAACTGGAAGCTTTCACCATAAAGGTGGCTGCTGTCATTACATTTGATCAGCTGTAAAAGGGATTTCCCAGAAAAAAAGGAATGGAAATGCTTTTATAGCCTTTTAGGTAATGTCAGAATTTTTTTGTTGTTTTGTTAATATGAGCTTTTGCCAATCTCTAACAGCATGATCCAAATCCCATTTGAAGGCAATGGAAAGTCTCCCATTGAGTTTGATGGCCTTTGGATCAGTCCCTAAGTGCATCTAGACTTAATGAGATGTTAATGTGAATTTTATGCTGCTGTGTATAGGAATAGATTTTCCCAACCTTTCTTTTCCCCACTAATGCAAAATGAGCGATCTGCCTTTTTAAATTTTTAAATTTTATTTTCCTGCTGTAATCGGTATGCCCTCGGAAGGAGGATTTATGCAGCTCATTGTGTTCCCTGCCTTCTCCCCCTTCCACCACCCTCTATCGCTGACACAAGATGCAGAGAGCGTCACCCGCTCTCGGGAGCATCTAAAGGAGAGGGAAATTCCAGTCCTTCCTTTCGCCTCAGCATTGCCTTGAAACCCCGGGTTGAGAAAAAAGCATAATTAAGGGCGGTGGAGGGGGGCGGAGGGTAGGGTGGGGGGACGGACGACGACGACACCGTCAATAAAATAAAAGAAAATCCAAAAGGACCGACCAAAAATCACGGGAAAGCGGGAAAGTCCAATCCTGGTTTCTTGCTCCACCTGGCGGGAGATGCCAGCGCGTCCCCCCCGCACCTGGAGCGACATCCCGGGCGGGGGAGGCAGGAGGGACCCGCTCCCTTCCCCGCTGGGCTTGGGGGGTTTGGGTGTTCTATGGAACCCCAGCGAGGGACCCGCTCCCTTCCCCGGTGAGGGAGGGACCCACTCCATTCCCCGGTGGGCTTGGGGTGTTTGGGTGTTTTATGGAACCCCAGGGAGGGATCCGTTCCCTTCCCCAGTGAGGGAGGGACCCACTCCATTCCCCGCTGGGCTTTGGGTGTTTTATGGAACTCCAGAACTCCAGGGAGGGACCCGCTCCATTCCCCAGTGGGTTTGGGTGTTTTGTGGAACCCCAGGAAGGGACCCGCTCCCTTCTCTGGTAGCTGGGGGTGTTTTATGGAACCCCAGCGAGGGACCCGCTCCATTCCCTGGTGAGTTTGGGTGTTTTATGGAACCCCAGGAAGGGACCCGCTCCATTCCCTGGTGGGTTTGGGTGTTTTATGGAACCCCAGGAAGGGACCCACTCCCTTCCCCGGTGGGTTTGGGTGTTTTATGGAACCCCAGGGGGGCACCGGGGGTCGCAGATTGCGTCTCGGCCCCCACACAGGTTTCTCCCTTAGGACGAGGATCCTTTTTTTGGGGTGCCAAAAGGGAATGATGCTCGTTCTGCCGCTCCTCAGCCTTGTCATGAGAGTTTGGCTTCCCTAGGGACGCGGGGACCTTCCCTGTGCGACTCACAGGTTAACCCGCTCCTTTCGGTGGCCTGATGCATGACCCGATGGCTGTGCACAGCTGTTATATGTTGGACAAGTGTTTCACACGTAAATGCACAGAAATTCTCAGAAGAGAGAAAATGTATCCTCTGGGAATGTCTCAGTCATTCTAAGAAGAATAAAAAATCATCTGCTTCGGGTCAGTGACATTGCTGACCTAGACAGGAACACTCACCGAGTGTGGGAAGTTGGAGACAGCACAACGTGTACCGTAGGAAGCGGTTTTGATCAGTGTGAGCAATTCCAATACTTCTCAGAAGCTGTTAGCACATCTTAAATCTACTCTTTTATAAATATTTGGAACACAGACAGGCGTTAATGGCAACATTTTTATGCCCTTAGGTACAAAGTGAGCTTTCTCCAGAACACTCTGCTCTGCATCTTTGAAAGCCTCAACAGAGGATTCACCCCAAGCTGAAGCACAAGGGAAGCCACAGCTCCACTCCAAGGCAGGCTGCTGGAGGAGCAGCTGAAATCCCATCCTCCCGAGGACAGCTGTCCCAGCAGGAGGAGGAAAGCAGACTCCAGACTAATAAATAATAATTGTTACTAACATTGTTCTGGTTGTTCACAGAACAATGGCCTGTTGATGGCCTGGTGGCTTTGTTGGGCTGCCTTGAACATGGCACTGTGAGGAGGTCCAGGGTCTCAGAGTCCTTGCCAGACAGGAGGCAGTTTGTCAGTGCTAACAGGTGATGCTGACCTGTCAGGAAGGCCAAGGATTGCACTGTGAGCTGAGGAACAAGGAGAGAGAGAGAGAGAGAGAGAGAGAGAGAGAGAGAGAGAGAGAGAGAGATCTGCACCTGGCTGTGTGAGGGAGGACATCCAGCTATGGACAGCCCAAGTGCCTGCAGCCAGAGCTGCGCAACAACAGCTCTGGACACACAGTTAGACACGGGGAAAGAGGGTTTTCCATGGGTTCATAGCCAGACTCTGGCAGGAGAAGCGGCAAGCCCTGATCTTGGCATTTGACACCTCTAGAATGGAAGTAGCTGCAAAGTTTCACTGTTTGTTTTCCCAAGAGACCAGGTGAAAGGGGGGAAAAAAAAATGCTGCCAGTAGAGAATATTCATAACAGCCATTAGCTATTTTCTCTCCATTCCTTCAATAACTGCTTCTGCAGTAAAGGCCAGCTACATGACAGGCTGCAGAACATAGATTCTCATTGTGTTGATTGATAATTGAGGTATTTGTAAGTCAGTCTTGATTATGTAAAAATTCTTGGCATGCTTGACTTTTAAATAGAAACTTTCCTCAAACAAGCATCTTGGGAGACCATTACAAACCCTCTTTTCCCAAAAAGCCTGAAAAGAGATACACCATCTCCATCTTCCTTTAAGTGTCCTCAGAGCAAGCCTATTTATTGCACATTTCAGATTCAACTTAACAGTTTCAGCATGATGTATTTTAGGAGAGTGGTAATCTCTTAGATTGCTTGAAAACATGCTGTTCTTCAGTGAAAAGAAAGAAAGATACATACTGCATTAAAAACTAAACCAGAAAAACTTGCATTTACCAGAGAATTGTTGTATTATGTCCTCTGGCCAAGAATTTTCTGATCTAGCTGAAGACTGGTATCTCTCAAGATTAACCATTTGCAAAGCATAATAGAATATGGGCATGGGTATCCATAGCAAATTTTAAATCTGAAATCACATCATCAAATTAGATAATTTCTGCAATTGGCTGGTTGCAATAGCTCTATCAATTCAAACATTTATCCCACCTGGACTGTATGGATATGTCCAATACTTGGTTCATGAATCCTGCCAGCAGTGCAGGAACAGCAATTGTGCATCAGGTGAGCTGTAGCAGATGACACCTTTTATCTGGATTCACAAATTGATCACCCCAGCTGTTTGGTACAGTTTGTTTACTCCCTGAATTCCCACTCTTTGCCCTCATCTGCATTGAGCAAAACAAGTATATAAATAAAAAAGGAACCTAGGCTGACAAACCACGGGTTCACTGCCAAAGGAAGATTAGACATGTATAACAAGAAGACATTACATATTTTGTCATAGCTGTACTCAATGTGCAGAGATTATTTACCAGGTCCAGGGTTTAAGTGGGGCAGATGGATGCAGGCTAGCAGCTCCCACGAACAAAGATGCTGTTTCAGAAAAAAGGTGTGTTCAGCTTCTGGAAAAGAAATTTACCTCTCAGCAGGCACTGGCAACTCTAATCTTATTTGCATTTCTCAAAGCAGCAGCACGCATCTCCCTTTCTCAGCCCTAACTCTCCCTGCCAGCCAAAGCTGTGCTATACAGATAGGTACTAAATAATGTAGGATTGTGCAGGTTGTCATGAGGCCTTTTTCTTCTCCTGTGCTGCAAGGGACTTTTCAGAAGCAACAGTTAAGTTGTCAGCAGAGTGGGATTACAAATCTGATACTGAGCACAGTTTTGGACAGTTTGAGCTTTCAGGCATTTTCCATGAATGGACACCAATCATTTCACTGCCACGCTGGTGAGGTGCCCTGTTGGGTCAGGCATTTTTTAGATGGGGATCAGAGAAACAAGAAGGGTGAAAACAGATATAATTTTGTAGATTCTTGTGAGGTACCAAAAAATCTAAAGCTGGCAGATAATGACATTTTACTCCTAGGCTTTGAATTGAAGTGTCTTTCAACTTTGTTTAAGGGATTTGCATTGTCAAAGCAAAATTCCTGAACATAAACACTTGTTGCTATAAATATTTAAAATTCTCCTCTGTGAAAATACAAATGAGGCATATTAGCAAACACAGTATTGTGTCTCATTATGACTTCTATGCATAATGAAAATGTTAAAAGCAATATGGTTTCTTTTAAAATAATACTAGCACTTAGAGTATAATGGTACACCCTTGAAGATGTTGTTATTTCACAAATATTCAGTGTGCATACTAATGCTTGTTGTAATACAGCAGAAACCTGTACTGCTATAAATTCTCACTAATGCAAATTACTCAGAGGGATGGAAAAACCTGCCTTTATGTTATGTTGTTCATTTTCATGTCAATGCCATTCTTCATTCCTCTATTCATATAGCTCTATTATTAAAGATATTTTCTCTTAGGTGGAGATGAACAAACAGCCCAAATTAAAAACTCTTAAGGCTCAGGCAAGTGCACAAACAACCTGTGCTTCTGGGCAGCCACCTCTGCTCGAGAGACTTCAGCTCATGCCCTGCAGGCATGAATGAGGTTGGGAATCTCAGGCACAGTAATGAGGGAGGAGTTCCCAGATTTTGAAAAGCCTTAGGCTCTGTTCTACCTCTCAACAGCTGCTCCTGGAGCAGGTCCAGCATTGCCCTTTGGTGGAAAAGGACTAACCCTGTTCCGTAGGTCAGAGACTGGAATTTCTGGGGCTGAGGTGCCTCACAGGGCAACACTTTTCCTGCCAGCAGCCTGCACAGAGCCACCAGCCACCCCTGACACATCAAAAGCACCCTGGCCCACAGAGCTCCCTCTCCATCCTGTGGTGCTTTGAAGTCGAAACAAGAGATGTCACAGGGCTCATGACAAAAACCTGAACTTCGGCAACAAAGTTCTTCCTTTTGGTTTTGATCAACAGCACAAACAGCAGGTATGAGCACAGAAGGTGGAACTCTGGCTTGTGTTAAGAGGTCACACAGTTTCTCCTTAGCTCCAAATAAAAAGGCTACAAAGATGGAGACGAAAAAGAGAAAAATAAAGCAAAACACAGACATGCATTAAATAAGTAAACAAAAACTAACAAAAAGAGGAACCATGAAAGTTTGAAGCCAGGTATAATTAGAAGTTGTGGGGTTTCCCCCATCATAATGCAATCAGATCCACTTATTATCTACCCTGTTACCTTATATCCTGAATAGTTCAGGATAATATTTAGGGAGAAAAAAGCTGAGGGATGTGCTATGTCATATTCCAACAATCTACTCATTCTTGTTCTGGTTTTGCTGAACTAGAAAGTGTGCATTTGATTTTGTTAAATATTGCCATTAAATGACCTTTCTAAAATAATGCAGATAATTTCCTGGGAAAGACATCAAAAATTCCATAGTTTCTACAGTGAAAATGCCCCAAAGAGGGCAGCCTGTCTCTCCATTATGTTTTTCAAAAGAAAAGCTTCCCTAAGGCTCTGTGCAGAAGATGAGTGTGAAGAGAATTATCTTCTAATATTTGATTGGTTACCACAGAGGAAATGTGAATTCCAGTGAAAGTGAATCAAAGGTACAGTTAAAGGACAACATGTTTCTGTCTCTTTGTCCTTAGTGCCGTATATGGGATTGTAACACTGAAGTGGAAACATGGAATGTTGCAATAATTTTAATCAAGTATTTTGTCCTCCACAGCAATCACATTAGCTTTTGCTAGTGAGCTACTACTCATTTTTCTGCCCCTTTTCTTCACACCCATGCACTGTGGTAGAGTTCTCATGACATTACCTCTTTAATTATCTAGAAGAGTTTTTCACAGAAATATTCTGAGCTGGAAGAGAACCACAGGGATCAATTACAAAATGCTATGGTTCTTGAATTACATGGGAAACATTTTTTCCTCAGTGTCTCTGTGCATGCATTTCTACAAATAGTGAATTGCATCTGTACTCAGTTTTCACTTAGGCAACTCCTGATAGTAATGACATTTCCATGATGTCCAGGCCATGATGGGATTCCATTCACTCCATCATTCCTTGAATCTACCAGCCATACCACACAATCAAATCCATACAAAACCAACACCTTTCTACTTATTTGTGGTTGTGTTATATGTGGGTGTCAATCTAACTGCAGGTGTTCCCTTGGAATCTCTTGGGAAAAAAAATTAAAATGCAGTCACATAACTTTGGAGCTTGTTCAGAAAGTACTTTAGTCATTAAGAAGTTTGAGTCTTGTCCATATTCAAGATTTAAAAAATAAAGAAGAATTATTACTAGACTCTTCCCTTTTCATATTATGAACTTTTTACTGCTAAAAAATTAGTGCTGAAACTGATGAAAATGCTACAGCATGGAGAACTTTTCACATTTGCACAGCTGGGGAAAAAAGGAAACATTTGAGCAAAGGAGCTACTGACTGGCAGCAGAGAGCAGAAGTATGAGAGAAGTTGGTGAATACCAAATAGCACAAGTATGAGTTTTTACTACCTGAGAGTTCTAGATTTTTTTCTTCTTCTTTTTACCATGTATCTTCTCATTTTTTCAATCACCCATGATCTCTTGACTGACAGAAAAAAATCAATCTCTATGCTGCTATTATGAGGGTTATTTTATTATGAGGCATTATTTAATAACAGGGTATGTACTATCTCTGCCTATGTCTAGGTGATCTCAGTGAGAAGCTTGGAAACTCAAAGCAACTTGGAGAAAATGCATAGGTAAGTGTCATGGGAGAATGAAGTTAAACAAATGCTCCTTGGAGGAATGTGAGTGTATTAATACCTTCCTTGTAAACACAAAAATGAGACATGACCATGATGTCAGAATTAGTGGATGCACACAATTTTTCAGGAGTGAGTGGTAGAAAAAAGACTGCATTTTGTTCTTCTATAATAGAAAGAAAAATAGAAAAGGTAAGAATAGTGTTCTAAAATCTGTTCTCTATAGACTGATGAAAACTACAAAAGAAAAAAACCCCACATTATTGAGCTTATTTATATTTCCATGACATGTTTGAGGAGTGAATGAAGAATTTTTGCAGTTAAGTTCCTAAATTCACTCTCACTGCAAGCATATGTTTGCCAACATGTCAGTGCTGCCTCAGCTCTCTGTGTCAGCTACTTTTCTTCCAGGGCTGTAAATGATATTCTTCCTTTCCATTACCATTTGTCACCTGGCAGATAAAACTCTTGATTTTTGAGCTTGACAGGCTAAATTCAATGCCAAATACCCTTCTGGTCAGAGCAGTGAACTATGGCAGGCTGAACAGCAACATTATATTAGTTAAGGAGTCTGGGTTTTTCCCTAACTCAAAGATAATCACTATAAATCTAAATTCAAATATTTCTGGCCTATAAGAGTGATAACATGGAGATTTGTTTGATTGTTTTTTTTCCAGGTTATTAATCATATTAATAATATTAATCTCCACCATATTTCTCATCTTGGAAAGTTCAGTAACTTAAAGCTTATATTTCTGTAACTTGAAAATAACTTATTCTGTGCTTTCAAATGTAGAAAACGCATTGATTTGGCTTATATATGCTAAGTATGCCAGAGTTTTATAACCCAAATAATCAATTTCTCTGTTCTTTGCTGCATTCCCTTCCTCTGCCTAACTGCTATAGTGGCAGCAGGACTGATTGCTTTCTTATGACCATAATGGGTTTGGGCTTCTTCAGCTTCCTGTTTGGAGAAATAAAACCCAGAAGGAAAAGCTGGCTACTGGAATGACTTTGGTAGGACTGCCTAGTAGTTACTTCTATGGATTTGTTTGTTTTTATGTCAAGAATTTGTTAAAATATTAGTGAAAATGAGAAGCTGCCTCATTTATCATGACTCTGTGAAGGGCCTTAATTCAGCTTCTCTGAGATTCATTCCCTTTTCCTCGTGATCCTGCTGGGCAGTGTGTGTGTTTCCATTTGCAGCTCTGCAAGGATCACACATTGCAAAACAATCACACAGGTAACAGAATATCACTCTTAAATACAAAAAACTACCCAAAATCCTACCTATTAATTTCAACAGACATTTCAGTCTGCTTCTGATGTTTCAAAAGGTTTAACTAGAAACAATGTTAAGCAAAAACATAGTGGGTTTAGTTGCATTTTTTGAAGCCAAATAATACAAGGTTAAATTAAAAAGATGGAATTTCAGCACAAAAGAATTGTGGCTAGTGGAAAAATATGAGAAATTTCCCCTTGGTAAAGTATTGTGACTGTACAGCTGCTATGTGTCTGTGCACACACGTCCTAAAAGTGTTGAGGCCTTGATTTTTTTTCTCTCAAGCAGCAGAACTCTTGGGAAACTGCAGCTAATAGAGGATGCAACCACACGTCTCCTTGGCAGCACCGCTACTGGGAGCACATTAAGCTCATCCTTTGCTCTTTACAATTGCTTCCCATAGAATATCAAATAAAATTCAAGGTCTTGGCACTTATCTGCAGTGCTTAGATACCCAGAGCTGTAACCAGAGTGGTGAGCACAAAGCACACAGGAGCTTTCATGTCCTGAAAAGACCCTGTCTCCACACTTGGGTAAGATCAGGGCATGCAGAAAATCCCACTCACTATTTTGTCTAGGTTTCCATAGGAAAGAAACCTGAGCTTGTGGGGGAGTAGAAAGCAACTGCTTTGGATAAGAAACAAAGCAAGACAAGGGGTGTAACTATGTACAAACACAGGACTGAAATTCTGGATATCTTATTCTGGAGCTAAATAATATATCTGACAGATACTTTCTTTTGATCCTGGCCTGGATCAGCAATAGTGTGGCAGCAGGACCAGGGCAGGGATTGTCCACCTGTGCTCGGCACTGGTGAGGGCACACCTCAAATCCTGTGTCCAGTTTTGGGCCTCTCACTGCAGGAAAGGCACTGAGGGGCTGGAGTGAGTGCAGAGAAGGCTGCGGGAGGGTCTGGAGCACAGGTCCTGTGAGGAATAGCTGAGGGAGCTGGGGGTGCTCAGGCTGGAGAAAAGGAGGATCAGGGGAGCCTTATCCCAGTTCCACAACTCCTTGAAAGGAGATAAAGCAAGGTGGGGGTCTGTGACGGAACAGACTTTCTGTTTCTGCCCTGAAATGCGTGGGATGGTCCTGCTGCTGCCCAGGCTCCCAAAGAACGAGACTGAACTCTTCACTTTGCAGTCTTCAGGTAGTTTATTGTTAGTTATCTAAAAAATTTTCTCTCTGCCCAACCAGGATCTGACCAGAAAGGCAGCCAAGGGCATTCTGACCACCCATGGGGCGGTCGCGTCTTTTTATAGTAAAAACTATGTACAAGATATTTACCTTTTCTTCCCAATACCTGTCACCCTTATTAACAAGTGCACCTTCACCACAGACCAATCCAAAAATGCCAACATCACTACCAAAGATGGATGACAAGAAGAAGAAAGAAGAACCACGAGACACACCCTGTTTCCTCCATCTTGCCTCCATAATCCCCCTGTACCAAATTCCCAAAATCCACATTTCACCTCGTGAACATGACATCAATTCCCAAAATCCACATTTCACCTCGTGAACATGACATCCCTGCACCATTCAAACTCTAGTGACTGCCATTTCCTCACACACGGGTGGTGCATCCCTAGAGGGATCAAAATCAAGCCACCAACTGCTTCTGGCAACATTCCAGGACCGACGAGCCCCCCAAGGGTTCTCTCGGTAACTCTGGACCTCAGGAGTGATGTGCTGAGTTCCCACAGGGGTTGGGCTCTGCTCCCAGACAACCTGGCAGGATGACAGGAAAGGGACTCAAGCTGCACCAGGAAGGTTCAGGCTGGACATCAGGAAGAATTTCTCCACTGGAAAGGTGGTTAAGCATTGGAACAGGCTGGCCAGGGAAGTGGTGGAGCCACCACCCCTGGAAGTGTTTAAGAAAATACTGGAGGTGGCTTTCAGTGCTGTGGTTTGCTGGACATGATGGTGTTTGGTCAGAAGTTGGACTCAATAACCTTGAAGGTATTTTCCAACCTATTATTTGGAAGACCACATAAATAATGACCCCATGAAATAAGGAGCATCACAAAAATTTCAGCCCAATACAAAATACATAATTCCATGCCATCTTTAACACAATTGCTGACACAGATAAATGCTTATAAAAAAAATAAAAGAAAAAAAAGTAAATATATGACAACAAAAGGTCCTTTTGGAAAGACCAAGTGATTGAACACTGCTGCCTTGCTCTCCAGTGTGCAGAGCTCATTATATAATTCACACAATTTCAAACTACTTTTTCATTACAGACAACATAACAGATATGTGTTACAACTACAGACTAATTATTCCTGATGTACTAGATACTATTTGAGTTGAATTAAAAATGTTTAAAATTGCTTCATAATAAAATGTAACAGGGCCATGTACTTTTCCACTCTTAATTGTTAACACATTTTTTACTTCAAGAAGTAACATTATAACACAATTTAAAATGTCTCTTAGAAAACTAAAATACAGTTTGGAAAATTTTTCAGATTCCTAACCCACAATTTAAATGAGCTTTTATCATTGTGACCTGTAATATCCAAGTCATGAGATTCTTAATTCTATGAGTTGTTCCACTAAACTTAGTCAAAGCTACTTGTGTGAATGGAAAAAAATAGAGAGCTGGTCTCTTAAACCTGTTTGCAATTTTTGTTCTGGCAGAATTTGAAATAGCTCTGGTTTAAAGGATGAGAATTTTTTTCTGCTGAACTGAATATAAAAGTTTAATTTAGGCCATTAAACCCAGACATATAGAAATGAAAATGTGAACTTTGAACAAAAAGCTACAATCAAAACCAAGATTTGGGTTTTGAAGAGTTGTGTTTAACTTTGTAATACTAGTTAGTGCAGATAATAATTCCTGGAACCAGGATTGGGAGTTCTTCAGTTGATTGCAAAATTGAGCAAGAAATGTCTTGGGTAGACTTAGGCAATAGGGAGTAGGATAAGTACCAAATCTTTGTGATTCTTTGATTTTGCCTTTGCAACAATGAATGAATGGAGTTCTTGAATAGTTTCTAAGTTTCTTTATGTAGCTGTTAAAGTGAAACATTAATTTTGCAAAAGATCACCCAGTTAGGTAACAAGAAAGCAGTGATTTGAATGAATTACTTTTTCAATGCCACTTTTAGCTTGACCAGATCTATATGTGGAAAATTACAAATGAAAAAAATAAGATAATTCAAAGTAAAGACAAACTTTTTTCTTTCTCTTTCCAAAAGAAATGTTGCAAGAACAGGTACAGAGCTGCATCCAGAAAATAATGATATGCACTGTCATTTTTGGAACCACTCAAAATTGTATCACAGCCTGAATACCTTTCACAGATGCCTCCTTTAAAGGACTTCCTTAAAGTCATAGATCCATTAGCAAACTTTTGTCACTCTGCTTGTAATGCCATGGGAAGTGAGAGGTGTTTTCTCCCCCTTGGATCTGACTGGGGCTGTGTCAGACCCAGTGCATCCCCTGCTCCCTTCCCACAGAGGCCACCCTTGCAGCTCCCCCTCTGCCCTCACCTTGCCACCTACACCTCACACACTCTTGCATTTTGGCTTTGTAAAACAACAAAACCTTCTCAAGAAAACTGAAGATATTCTCAGCTCTGGCACCACAGTATTATGTGATCAGGCAATGCGAATTGCAGAAAGATTGAAAGATTCAGGAAAACTAATGGTAAGTAATTCAATTATGTCCTTTCATCTTTTTTATGCTTGTTATGGGGTTTTTTTTGGTTTGGTTTCCTTTCTATAAATTTGTCATATGAAAAATTGAATGTATAAAGCAATTCAATCTTTTATGATGAATGCCTCAAGCAAGAAGAGATGTCCATCAGCAGCCATCCTATTTCAAGCCTATTTGTACATATGAACAGGTTTCATACTTAATTTCAATGTAAACTATCGAGCAAACACTTCTCTATGCATTTTCTCTTGTTTTCCTTCAACAATCTGCCTTCAAAGTTTGTCTTGTTTTTTTTTTCTTTTTCCATTGCTGAAGGCTCTAAAACAAATCGAGTTCTTCTCTGAATCCTGACTCTGAACATGATAAACACCTCTCACCCCCTGCCAGTTCTCTACCCTTTGTAAACAACTTTGTAAACAAGCAACAGTTTCTGCTTTATCTTTATGTAGGATCTTAATTTTGTTAAGAAAGCCTCTGGACAGTGGCTGCACATGAGGTTGCATTTCCCTCTCTCTGGGGAAATGCAGTTCCTACTGAACATGCCTGCGTGACCCAGCAGGGGCTGCAGCAAAGTCAGAGTCTCTGCTCTCTGGATTAAAGCTGCCTTTAGAGGTGGGGGATTTGGGGAACTCCTTATTTAAGTTCTAAGAGCTCACAAACAGGCCAATAATTGGTTGTATATATCCCTCAGTTAGCTAGTTTTCCAAAATGCTTAAAAACCCCAAATTAAAACCATATAGGAGAGAGCTATGGCAGAGAGAGAAGATAATAGGTAACTGGTCTGCTGCCAGTTGCCTCTGGCAACAGTGTTCAGTGATAACACTGAAGTGCACAAAAGCTAGAAGTGAGCTAATGTAAAATTAACATAACTTCTGACATCAGTAAATATTATCAAAAGCCTTCAGGATTTGTATTTTCACTCTCACCTATCTCTTTATAAATAAAAATGAAACTATACCATGTTCCCTACCAGCAGCTTTAAATGTGCTCCTTACAGCCCACAGAATTTTTAAATCTTTGCTTTCCTTAAAATGCATTTTCCCCTACTTGCAGACACACCTACTTTAAAAACCCCCAACACATTCAAATATTCAAATCTTATTAAACACATTCTGCCTTTTTGCTAAGCCTGAGATCTAAACTAATGCTGCCAGGTAAGTCAGGTCATGTTTAAATACAAGGGTAAAAAGTTAAAACAGCAGAAGCCAAATATAATACCAGAAGTCTGACATTTTCTCATTTCTTGGATTAGTACATGTTTTTGCACAGGAAGATACCCTTACATTATTTCACTTACAAATTCTGTTTGTAGACAAGAATGTAAAACAGTACTGAGGACAGAAATACTGGTGATAGCCAACAATTGCTTTCCATAACAATTTTCTCAGTGAAAAACATTTCCTAGGAAGCTGTTGCATAATTAGATTGAATTAGAAAAATAGGCAGATATTTTAATGCATATGCCATAAGGGAATGGATAATGGAGTGGATGACACTATACAACAAAGTTTTGGCTATTATCTTGTCTTTGCTATATTTTTATTTTGACACATTTTAAAAAGGACTACAACCTAGAGCTTTTTTTTCTATTAAAATAAAGCTTTCTAAAAATATTAGGTAAAATACTTTTTGTTTTCCAAAGACAGGATTGAAAATCTTAGGATTTGTCATGAAATTAAAATGCCTACAATATTTTTGAAAACCTAACATATTGCCCAGAAAAGCAAGCAGTCTGTAAGAGTGCTTTAAACAGTTAGAGTGTTTTACATTATTATAAATAGTTCTGCCTAAACTATGCAGAAATTCTATAATTCCAGGGTAGGGAAGATAAAAAACTTTTTTATGGAAAATACATGTTGGCTAAGCAGAGAAGGATCAGCTAAATAAGAAAATCCAGAAAAAGGAGGATTAGCCACCTGCATCAAAAAGAAAAAAAAATCCATATGCCCTGCTAATCCCTGGATTATGAGCTCCTTGTTTGTAAAATACATGAAATTATAATGGCAGCATCAGAATCCATCAGTGCTGAATATATCAGTGTTTATCCAGGCAAGTGTACACAAGGCAGATGCTGGACTGACCCTTGCTCAGTGAAATCTGTCTGATGATTTAATTGCTCTTCTCTACTCGTTTGAAATGTCCATGATGGAGAAAAATGTCAGTGGTGCACCTTTAAATTTCAGGAAATAGCTGCTCACACACCTCCTTGGGAAGACACCAGATCCAGTCTGAGACAATGGCATGGCAGCATTAGTTTAGAGCATGTCTCTGACTTCTGCAAAGAGTGAAGGTAAAAGAAAAAGAATTGGAGGAAAGTGGGGTTATGACATTGTTTTCCAAATTTCTAGGGCTTGCTGTTTCAGGCAGGGTTCAGGAAGAGAGAATGGGAGATCATGTTATCCCCTACAGATTTCCTTCTCAAACTGAAATCAGTGATGGCTAGATGAACAGGATAGTGAAGGAGGAAAGGAGAGTAAGGAAATAAAACTTTAAAAAGTCTCAAAATCTCTGCTGCTGAAAAAACAGCATGTACTCCCAAAGTACCACTGCTCCGTGTCACTTCAAGTATTACTGGTGAGAAAACAATGCTGGAGAATACCAGGCATGCTATGGGAAGGGAGAAAGTGTGTCCAGAAAGCAATCCAAAGACTAAAAAATCACCAGAAAGTGTTATAAAGGACAAGGAGAGGAGAAGGGTGGGTGAGGTTGGCCTCCTGAGTTTGATGTCTCTCTGAGTGAGTAGCACTGTGTGTGTTTGGAGCAGCGCACATCGCAGGCCTTGGGGCATTTCAAGGCTATCCATAGCTTGCCACAGCATTTAAATGTGGCATTCAAGAACAATCCTTGAGGTAAAAGCATCACTACATGCCAGTTAAATTATCATGGGTCAGTGAGCAACAGACAACTGCCTACCAGTTTTCTATTCTTAACATGAAGGAAGCATTTAATTCTCTGGCAACTCTTATTTGCCTTATGTAGAAGAAATGTATCTTGTAATTGCCATTCATTAAACTTTGCCTCTGTAAGTATACACAGCATAAGCAAGGTCCATAAATAAAAGTAATGTGCCATATCTTCCACTTTGCATGAGAAATTGCCTTTCTCCAGAAGACAGGGAAAACATGCACCCAAAAAATGGCAGATATGGGCTATCTACCTCTCTGGTGATTTGCAACATTGTGAGGGGAAATCCAGCAACATGCAGGTTCATTTTTTATTTAATTGATAAGAAAGAGGCAGTGGGAGAATGACTGTGAGGTCTCTGAAGCAACCAATTGTTCCATGGAATTATTATGGAAATAATTTTAAGGGAAAGATGAGAGCATCAGAGAAACTGTTTGAAGACAAGCACAACTACAGAATATGGGTTTTGTTTTCCAGATACAGTTTTATTTCACTGCTCCATTTATGCTCTTAGCAGATGGTGTTTTCTTCTCAAAGCTCCAGAGAGCCAAAAGTAAAAATAATATCATACAGGAGTAGTGCTTCAAGGGAATTTTTAGGAGGTTGTCTTTTTCTTCACCTGTATATTTCCTCATTTGTATGAATGCATTGTCAGCTTTCAGCTCTTACCAACACATTCCCATAATAACCCTAATGTTCATATGGTCATTTCTGACATGTTCACTGGCAGGTCTGGAGTGGGTTTTCAGAAATTTAGGAAGAAACCTGACTTGAAACCTTAGAGAGCAATTTAATTTCTGCTATCTTCCTAACTTTCCCACTTTCTCACTGCAAAGCAATAGTTCCTTCCCATTTTTCCTTTTCATTTTGATGTAAAAACTTGTTTATAAAATGTTTTATGGCCCACATATCTTGCAAATAGATAGATGAGAGTGTGAGTTATATGAGAACCACTAACTGGTGGCAGTTGGAAAAAAAAAAAACAAAACAAACAAACAGAAAGAATAGAGGAAGTAACACAAACATGGTACAAATACAGTTTACTTTCCTATATCTTTACAACAGAAAAACCTGTCTTCCCCCTCTATTTTAACATTGTCTGTAATAAAATATTGCCTGCACTATGAATTAATACAGACTGAAATGGTTATCCATGAAACACTAATTTAAAAATTCTATTGTATTATGTTTGTATTACTGCACCAGCACTATCACAGAAACGACTGTATAAGTTTCCAATAATAACAACTTACTGAATTTGGAAAATAGATCTCAACAGAAAGAGACTAGCCAGTGGAAGTCAGAGGAATGGTTAACAGAGGCATGAAGGGGGTTTTGAAGGCAGTATTCTCAGCCAGAAGCATCCAAATAGCTGTCAGTCTCAGGTTTCTGCTTCACTTTTTTCACTCTACTCCTGAACAGGCACTAAAGAATTTAGTGGCACAGGAAAGAGCTCTTTTACAGTCACAGAAATGTGATCTGTGGTTGAACACAACACTCTGCTCATTGCAGAAGTGGGATACACCGTTCTTTTCAGAGCTTGTTGTGTCATTTCTCATTGTCTTTTCCAAGGAAAGCACAGGTTTCTTATTGACAATATAGCATGTAAGAGACCATAAACAAAGCTATGCAAAATGGGGCTCTGTTAACTCTCCAAAATGTTCTCTTTGAACACCCTGCCCTTCATGGTACTGCAGTTTTTATGTGGAAAACACGCATCTCCTCTCTCTTGCAGGAGCTCTGGAGGTCTCTGAAATCTTTATGTGCTTGGGGCTGCCTGTTCAGCAGCTGGGTCAGTAAAAATGTGCTCATTCCTTCAGTATATGGGAATGTTACCTCTGTGAATCTCACTGATCTGCCAGACTTTTTCACTGGGGTTTTGTCGGGAGATTAATCTAATCACACAAAGTCTGAGACAACCTGAAGCTGAAGGGAGTGGTCAGAACTGTCCTGTAAATCCAGGGCCCTTTTCTATCCCTTTTCGTCTTAAGCTGGTGAGTCCCCTGAAAAATTAAGATAAATTTTCACCTCAGTGCTGTTTCCAAAGTTACATCTTCAGAAATTTCAAATAGGACAAGCCTTTGAGGAAACAAAAACCCATTCTTTAACCTGAAGTTTCTGTCAATGATGGAACATAATTAATTCTCTATTTTTTCATACATAAACAGACAGATGCATGGATTTGATATAGAAAAACTACTGCTAGATTTTTAGAAAATAAACAAGTGACATTCATAGTGAAATTCACAATGGAACACGGGCTAAATTCTGTCTCCAGGTGATAGGCTTTGAGAGAGCTGTGCTGTCAGGAGGATGCTGGATTCTGGGATACTTCCAGGAGATGCTAGGATAGATGAGGGCTGCTCTACCTTCTAACTAAAATCCATTTATTCCTTTAAATTAAGTGGTTCTATAGAACTCCTTACCTTTCCAACATCACAGAGCAAGAAAAATTTGAAGGTAATAATGTTAGAAAATATTTTGATTTTTACACTGAGTTTGCTGTTTTCATACTTAAAAAATAATTTTCTCACACCTTTCTGCTTTTTGACCATGCCAACATAGACTTATTTTAATAATATTACAAAAAACAGAAAAAACATATAGTAGCCAATAGTCCAACACATCAATCAATAAACACCCTAAGACTTAAGGCATATTCATTATTTCAACCACATTGAACAATTACTTGCATCTTAAAGAATACCAGATATTATAATCATTTTCATACCTCTCCACTTGCCCAATACTCCCCTTGAAAAGTTAAGTCTTTTGAACCTGAAAGAGTTCAGATCTAAGAGAGAGAAAAAAACCCCTCACATATAATATTTCCAGACTTTTAAGTTCTACTTTCTCCTAAGGTCTTAAGAAGATTTATATAAAGCCTACAAGTTGTTCCCAGTTCAGATCCTTGGCAGCATGCTTTAATTTTAAATCTGCTCATTATTTTTTGGGGGTTTATCAGCTGGGCTGGGAGGTGGGAAATGGTGACACACTTCTTAAACTCCTGCTTCTGCCCTTCCCTGTCAGAATTATATGTAGCTCTGCAGTCTTCCTGAGAGTCATCTGCTTCATTACTTGACAAACCTTATCCTTGCATTCTCTCTGGCTAATCCCCTGTCTTTCTTCTTTCATGTGTCCCTAATGCTCTTAGGAACCCTTCTCAACCTTACAAATCTCACTAAGAGGCTGGAGTAGCCCATAGTGAGGACCCTGTTTTCATATTCATCCTTACTGCCAAGGGTGACAAACTCTTGAGTTAATATTGCACTGACAGGGCTATTAAGAGTCTTTGAGTAGAATTTTCACTTGCAAAGGGTTTGTTTTTAAAAAATAAAAGATCTTAATAAAAATATGAGTGAGAACATTTTAAAACACAAATTAGGAGAAGCAGCCATAAAAGGGTGATGTTTTATTCCACTGCTTTTCACTTTTCAATGCCTCCAACATAGGATTTCAATAGTTTATTCCAAATTGTTCCATATTGGAAAGATTATTACTTATTTGGGGGTAGTTTCTTTGACATTTCTTGGGCTTTTTTAAAATATTTCCCTTTTTTCACCTTTTTGTCCTTCTAATTTTACAAATTGCCAGCACATCAAACTTCCAGATGGACATCATGTGCATCTAATGGGAGACTTAAGGTGACCTCACATTGAAAGAAGTGCTGCACATGAGTCTTCCTGTCGATGCTGCATGGTATTCTAGGTTTTGGGCATTGCCACCACCATATCTGGATGCAAGAGACACTTTCTGAATGCAAAAAGCACTTCAACATGTTAGTGTTAAAGGAGTCACCAGAGGGTGCTTTTCCCTCTAGTTTTACAGGTTATATCTTTTCCATATCTCTTGGAACAAAAATAATTCTGTGTTGGCACTATTTCTCAGCTGGACTTCCATGCAAGGCACATTTGAAAAATAAGCAATTTTTTTTTCCTAGTTGTTATTTTAATCCTGGACCTTTTCTCTGACTCATTTTCCAGTATGGCCCAAGAGAGATTGGCAATGCCTCATTCAGGGATGCCAGACTTTTCATATTGACTTGGTTTGATGGAGAATTTTTTTCTAAATGCTTTCATAAAGGCTGGAAACTGGTCCTGTACCCAGGACAGATAATTGAAAACTGTATAATAAAATATTGCTTACAAATATAAGTCATTAACCAATAACTACTTTTATAGAGACAGTCTATCATGCCAGAAACCAAGAGCTTTTTGTTCAATCACAGCATGATTTTGTGAATTTTAGCATTCAGTCTCATCAGTCAATAAATTGAGATGCAAAGACAATGCTTTCATTTTTAAGCTAATTATTGCCATAAACACCCCCCCCCCCCAAACTTTCAGAAAATCCAGCTAAACCTGGTTTCCAGTCAGAACCCAAAATATTCAATATTCTGGATTGAGATGGGTCCTGAATTTGTGGTGCATTGCTTCAGCATCATGTTTACCTCTTGCATCCAGAGTTGGGAGTTATGACCCAGAAAGTTTCCTTTTTCCCCTGATATATAGTCTCCTTCAGTCTGTCAGACTCTGTTCCCCTACAGCCCCCTTTTCAGGCATAATCCTCAGTTTAGTGCTGTTTTTTTCTTGCAGAACATCATGCAGTTCAGTAGCTTGTCATTGCTTGAAAAATAATTGTTCAATTGCCTGTAAACTGAGAGGGATTTTCTACCTGTCAACATACTAGACTTACTGAGATAGTGTGTTGACAATGTGCTTTTGAAGTAATGCATGCTCCCAGCTTTTTTGGCATTTGCTTTTTCTCACCAGGCTGACTTTGTACTTGTTTGCATCTGATTCTCCCTAGAAGTTCTTTTCAAAGAAAAGTGATATCTTACACAGCATTTTCGTGTCTAAAGAGGTCATGGAGCTGAGATAAGGGCAGATGTGACAGCCACCATATTGCCAGATACTGGGAACAGAGCCAGGGGACTGGCAGGCTAAAAAGCAACAATTTCTACAGCATTTACTAAAGTGCAAAGTTGAATAGGCAGGACTGTTGCAGAATTTCATCCCTGATGAAATGGGCACAGAGGTGAGAACATAACACTGTCATTTTAAGAGGTGAAAAATCTCACCCCATATGTTTATTCTAATCATAGAATCACAGAATGGTTTGTGTTGGTAGTGACCTTAAAGATCATCTCATTCCAACCCCTTATCATGGACAGGGACACTTTCCACCTCACCAGGGTGCTCAGAGCTGCATCCAACCTGATCTTAAACACACCCATGGATGAGGCATCCACATCTTCTCTGGGCTACCTGTTCCATAATTTATTGCTAGCTCAGCATGCTTAATGAGGGTGCCAAAAGTTATTATGCAGCCTTTTGGGCTGCATGAGCAGACTACAAGAAACTACGCTTTTCACCTCCAGGTTCCCAGCAATTTAGAAAACCTTCATGTTTTTTGCTTTAGTAAAATAAATGCATACCTGGGCATACATTATCTATTTTTCCCTTTCCAAATAAAAAACAAATTGGCCAATCTATTTCAAGGAACACTAGTATGTTTTTTTTTCTCCTGCTGCAAAAAAACTTCTTCTCTCTTCCTCAATATTGTTTTCCTAGGGTTTTATGATGTGCATTTTCTTAAAAGAGCCTTATGATTTTCCTGTACCATGGTATGTTCCTCATCACTCCCCTTAAAGCCAGCAGGTTGCACACCAGCAGCCTTATTAATATATTAAACAAAAACAAAACCAAAAACAAAAACCCAACAATATTAGAAAGAACTTTTCTCTGATCAATTGAACACAAACATTAATACCCAGATATTGCTGTCTGCCTGAAAGCCATATGATAAAATCTATACCACTGAAAACCAAAAAATTATTCTAAATTGACAGCAGAATGTTGTCAATGAAATATATTTTTAGTAGCTTGGGAACTTCAAAAGGAAACAAAAAAAAAAAAAAGTTCTATTGAGTTTTGAAAGTTTGCCAGGCCAAAACTTTGTATCATCATATGCACAATGCACATTAGTAGAGAACTGTCAAACCACAGGATGTTTGTAGACCCAGCTGGATAGGTGACTGTCTTATTTACATTTATTTCATTTGTTCAGAAAAATGAAAAATACTGCATCAATTGCAAGCCTGACTGAGCAGAAATAGATAAATATATATAGGATGAATACCTTCCACACATTTTTTGGGACATGAGGAGCTTTGTTGTAGATAGAGGGAAATTAAGTTCATTAGAAGAGTTGAGATGCGGTGGTTTACAAGTTTCATATGCAAGATTCTTTTACATGCTGCAAAGTAAATAGACCATGCTTTGTTATATACTGTGCTCTATTATGTGTATGACTATCTGTTTAACACTATAAATGATTCTTTATGCTAAAGAAACTTTCAGTTTGATTCCACTTTAAATGTACATAGACATTTAGCATACATGGAGCTCACAAACCCAAGTACACAACCTGTGGCATTTAGGAGCAGAGATCCACACGTGTGATGGCAGCATGGGAGAGGTGAATTACAGACTGGCTGTTGCAGTCTCTGATGTTTCTACTTGGTCAGCATCAATGCAGCAAATGATTCATAACAACCAGTATTTCATCAACAGCAACATCCTCCACCTTTTCCTGCAGAAGAACTGCTTAGCCTTCCAAAATCCATGGAGAAAGGTTGCTGTATCACTTTTTATGAGACATCTGCCACATGCCCTGTCCCCATGTCAGATATCCTGGAGAAAGGACAAGGTCTTCCCTGATGTCTTGTTCTGCAGCAAAGTGGTAGTGGATGGAAAATTAGTAACTAAATTAGATGCAACCTTAAAGTACCTTCTTGGGTGTGGAAAGGATTTTGGTATCTTCTATCGGAAGGTATAAAATAATTATTTTAATTTGGGTAGGTACATTTTTGCCAATTTTGAACTTCTAATAGGGATTATTTGGGGGGAGGAGGGAAGAGGTGGAAAGTGGAGGGAAAGCATTATTCTCCACACACTCCAGACAGAAAAGTTGGCTTGTTCAGGGGCTGCTGCTGCCCCAAACATAGCTGAGAAATAAGGCTGCAGAAGAGAGCTGCTCTGTCTCTGCAGCAGCAGTCAGAGCTGGTTTATCACTGCCTGCTCAACTCAGGGAAGCCCAGAACAGCATTACCCAGATTTCCTCTGATTGGGGAGCTATAAATCTGTCACAGCAGGATACCTCCTTAAACTCCCTGTGGTGTGGTGAGACTCCACTCACGTTCCTACTCCCTGGGTCTTACAAATAAAAGTAAGAATCCAGTTCTGGTAACAATCCATCCTCAGCTGCTGGGTGTTTTCTTTAAGTGCTTCCATGTTCTTTTTAGTGTTAGCAATGGTAGTCAGTCCTCAGTACCACTTTACAGACACAAAAGTTTTCCATCTTCCTTCAGCTGCCTGGGGGGATCAGTGCTGTATCACTAATGAGTTATATTCAAAGTCTACTCTGAGCAAATTTCTGGTAAGGAATTTTGTCTAGCTGTACCTTAGTCTTGGTACAGACAACCTATGCAATGCTGTCATCTGAACATCTGTCTCTTCCTGGGGAGGACAGGGAATATCTGTTTTGAACTGTGAGCATTTCCACGGCCCGTGAAAGCTTTGCCATTTTGTCTTCACCCTGATGCAGGGCTGAGTGAGCTCTGGTGATGAGTGCATTGCCCTCCATCATGTTTTGGGAGAGGATCATCACTCAGGTGCACTCACTAATGTCTCTCTGGAGCTGATGACAAGCCCTGTGTGGTCAGACTTAATGAGTCAATTAGAGCATTTGAACAGGCAGCACAGTTCTGAGATGCAGGGACTTGGCCCTGTCTCATTACAAGTTGGTTGAAAATAGCCTCTGATGCAAAGTCATTAATTTTCTGACTCATGTAGGTGGACTACCTGACAGCTTCCTCCTGTTTGCTCCTGAAATGGCTGGACTTAGAGGGAGAATTGTCACTTGATAAAGTGGTGAAGTGTTGTTTTTTGGTAGCAATTTCTATAGAAATGTTACCTCCTTCCTATGATTTTCTTCGCTGTTTGGTTAAAGGAGGGTTGATCAAAGGTCTGGCAGAGCAATCATTTGTCATGCAGACAGACCTGATACCTCAGTCCAAAGTGTTGGAGGAAATCAAACTGTGGTTAGATAACAGAATTCTGAGAATATGAGATTAATCACTACATCTTCATTGACAGAACAAGTCTTTGACTTGCTCTGGTTTCTTCAGCTCTTGTGCTCATCTCTAATGTGAACTACTCAAATTCATGTTTTTATTTTTTAAAGAAAATCTTATTAATTAAAAAAACAAACAAACAAAAAAAAAACCAGTCCACATTCAAGTCATAAACTATCAGTAGTGATTTAGCTCTTTATCTAACCTTGTTCATTTTAAAAGAGAATTCTCTGTTTCATCTTTGGAGGCAAAAATTAAAGGTAAATTACTACCTGAAAAAATTTGGGAGTTTTAATCTTTAGTGACACCTCAAATCATGATGTATGAAAGATTTCTTGGCAAACTGAACTAGCCTTTCCTCAAAAGAAAATCCTGTCTACAGAGCTGCACTTAAAGCATAGGATTGGTTATATGCTTTTTGTCAGCAGAGCAATACTGTCCTTTTAAACCAACTGCCATTATTATAATGTCCTGACAGGCTAGTGGACTAAACCACAAACCTTGCTACCTGACTGAATTTGTTGGTCACAGATTTAAGTCAAATCTACCTAAATAAATAAATCATTAAATGCCCTCTTCATTGTTACTTTGATTGCAATTAGATCAACAGAAAGGCACTGTTTAAATGGAATTCTTGAGGCTATTCTTTGTCTCTGGAATTTAAGGGTTTCCCAGGAGCCTGCCAAAAACCACCAGAGCAGAGTGTTGACTTCATCAAAGCAAGACATCAACAAGCCAGTAAACAGGACTAGAAACAGCACTGAGACAGACACAGGAACAACAGAATGACAGAATAAGCTGAGTTGAAAGGGACCCCCAGGGATCATCGAGTCCAGCTCCTGACCCTGCACAGGACAGCCCAACAGTCACACCATGTCCCTAAGAGCATTGTCCAAATGTTTCATGAATATTTGTCATCGTGAACATGACATCAGGCTGGTACTGCGAGCACTTCCCTGGGGAGCCTGTTCCAGTGCCCAACCACCCTCTGGGGGAAGAACCTTCTCCTGATATCCAACCTAAACCTTCCCTGACACAGCTTCAGGCCATTCCCTCGGGTACTGTCACTGTCCCCACAGAGCAGAGATCAGTGCCTGCCCCTCCTGTTCCCCTCAGGAGGAAGCTGTGACTGCAGTGAGGTCTCCCCTCAGTCTCCTCCAGGCTGAACAGACCAAGGAACCTCAGCCTCCCCTCACACGGCTTCCCCTCAAGGCCCTTCTCCATCCTCGTTGCCCTCCTTTGGATGTTCTTTAACAGCTTAATGTCTTTTCTGTATTGTGGCACCCAAAACTGCCCCCAGCACTCGAGGTGAGGCCCCCCCAGAGCAGAGCAGGCCAATCCCCTCCCTTGCCCTGATGTCCCCAGGACAGGGATGTCCCTCCGGCTGCCAGGGCCCTGCTGGCTCACACCCAACTTTCCATCAACCAGGAGCTCCAGGTCCCTTTCCCTGGTGCTGCTTTCCAACCTCTCATCCCCCAGTCTGTCTGTACATCCAGGGTTGCCCCATCCCAGGTGCAGAATCCAGGATTTTCCCTTGTTGAATTTCACATGGTTGGTGACTGCCCTGGCCTCTCATTTAGTGAGGTCTCTCTGCAGGGCCCCCCAGCCTTTGAGGGAGTCAGCAGCTCCTCCCAGTGCTGTATCACCTGCAGGCTTGCTCAGTGTCCCTCCCAGTCCTGTGCTCAAGTCCTTTATGAAGGTGTTGAAGAGCACAGGGCCGAGGATGGAGCCCTGTGGAGCTCCCTTAGTGACAGCTCACCACTCTGATGTCCCCCGTTCACTGTAACCCTTTGTGCCCCATCTGTGAGTCAGCTGCTCACCCATCACTTGGTGTGTCTTTCCAGCTGGGGGCTGGACATTTTGTCCAGGATACTGAGAGAGACACTGACAAAAGCCTTACTGAAATCCAAAAATATTACAACTGGCTTTCCTTGGTCAGTTAGGTGGGTTACCTTGTTATAAAAGAAAATCAAGTTTGATAAGTAGGACTTTCCCCTCATGAAGCTGTGTTGACTGTGATTAATGACAGCATTGTCTTTGCTGTGTTTTTAATACCTCCCAGAACAATCTTCTCCATAACTTTACCAGGCACTGAAGTGAGACTGACAGGCCTGTACTTTCCAGGGTCCTCCTTTCTGCCATTCTTGAAAATCATGAACACATTTATCAGTGTCCAGTCAGCTGAGACCTCTATGGCCAAGACCTCTCAAAGATCATGGAGAGAGGCTTAGCAATGGAAATAGCCAGAAAAACACTTTCAATCTGAGAAAAAAAAAATTCAGAAATATTGTTTTATTAAAATGAAGACCAGCTTGTACAGAGAAAAAAAACTTTTCTGGTGTTGCTTATTCTTCCTTCTGTTTTTCTAACTTCTTCAGTGAGGCAGTGATAAGTGGTTGTACCTATGTTACCTGCCTCAGAGAGGACAACTGCGCCAAAGAAGCCTCTCATCAATTTAATTTCCTAATGGATAATTAGGAAGTGAATTTTGCACAAGAAGTGAATTTTGGTTAATGGTTTGTGTCAGAAGAGGAAGAGCTGGATGCATTCACAGCCTGCATATGTGCTGTGACTCAGAGACAGATGGCCCCAAGGTACTGTCCAGGGTAATGAAATGTTGCTCCCCTCCTCCTAATAAATTGAGAGGGGAAAAGTTTGCATTCAGCATCACATTCCTTCCACATCTCTCTGTTGTTTTTTGGGCAGACAAATTTTGCAGCTCCTGTGAATAGGAAAGTCCAAAGGCCTGTGTTTAACAACAACAAAATGTATTTTTCAGCAATACTGAGCCAATAGTTTCAGGCATCAATGCTTCCGGGGCTTTCATGCCTCCAGCTTTCTTTGAACTTTAATGAATGGGCACAGAGCAGAGAGACGGAGAAATAACTAATTTGCGAAAACTCTGAGTGTCAGACCCAGGCCAGAGAAAAAATAAAGGAGTTTTGCAAGAATCTGTGTGGAAATTCAGAGCATCTCAGTGACAGCTGAACTTGGAAGGTGCTTGGGCACCATCACAGCCTCTCACACTGATCATGGGTAGGACTGGAGGGTACTTGTTCCTTTTATGAAGAGCCATCAGACAAAATCTGCCCAAAGGAAGCCTTGTTAAGGGAAGGGAGAGTTTCACACCTGATTCAGGGTGTATTCACCTTCTTCTGTCCCACTTCTGCTCTGATTTCAGTTTGGAAATCCAAAGGCCAAATGAATATCATGTTTATCTAGCATTAAAATGCTAATTGAAGTGGCCTCATGGTGTCTTTTAACATTTGTCCACCAAATACTCCCTGAAATATTTCTAAACAATGAGCAATTCTTCCCCAGGTCAAGTGATTTTTATTGTTGAACAAACACATATTGTGTTCCCCATCTTACATTTCAAATTTGGTCACATATGGGTTTAAGATTCTAGCCATGAGTAATTGCCAATACATGAAAATGTATTTAATTTTATTGCCTTTGCTTATTTTTTTGTGAAATGACATTTGAAATGTCTTTATCTCTTTTCTATTCCTTTCCCAATGACACATTTATTTGTGAGACCAGTGTGAGACCAGTGGATTGGTACAAAACCAATCCCAACAAATATGACTGTTAACTGCAGTTGATGTACCTATATCTTAACCACTACATGTTGGGTCACCTATTCTTTAGCTTTTTAGTATATTCTCCTCTTCTCACTCTGCCTGCATCACCCATCACCTTTCTGGGTAGAACACACCCTTTTGTTGTTGTTATTGTTGTTGTTTTTTATTTTCTTTTTCCAATAAGTTACATTTTCCCCCTGAAAACATAGTAGGTTCTCCTTTACTTAAAAGTAATAGCATAAATTTTGAAAAATAGAGAAAAATACACTCATTGAGGTGATTATATTACCAGAACACTAAGGCTTTTTAGGCAGTGCAGGTTACATAGGACCACAAGTTCAGAATTCTTCAAGCAAGGCAACATACAAGTCAACTCTGTTTTGTACTCTTTTATTCTTTTTTGCTTCTTTGAAAATCATATACTGATTGCCCATAAAATTTTTGTCAAGGAATGTATCTGATAATTTCATACAGCTTTGTTCTGTAAATGGTGGTTTTTTTTAGAGAAAGCCCATTCTTTTGCATTTATTAAAGATACTGTTCCAGTTCTGCTTTGCCACGGGGCACAGACAGCAGAGAATCAGCCCCTGACATGCGCCAGTCTGCTCCTTCATTTATCACAGGTTGTCTCCCATGAATGTCATCTATGAGGTTCTAAAGGAAACTAAATGAAAACTTCATTCCTCTCCCTGTGGCAGCAAAGATGGGTGGGGAGGGGAGGATTTGTTGAAAGAGCTTGACAGTCATTCCGTGAGAAATTTTGCTTTGCTAATAAACATCCCTCCACTTCATAAATGCACATCATCTCTACACAGATGTGAGATGATCAAGAGGATTCTCATCATTTAAAGCCTTTCCAGGTGTTTCAAAGGCAGATGGCCACCACTGCTGCTGCATCTTGCATTCTTTCCTGCTGTCTCCAGGATACCAACCTGCAGAGCTGAGCAACCTTCTGCTCAATATATAGGGTGTTTGTAACTTTTAAGGGTTTGGTGGGGTTTTTTGTGTTTGGTTTTGTTTGTTGTTTCTTTTTAAGGTTTGTTTGTTTGTTTTGTGTTTTGATTTTGGTTTGGGTTTTTTAAGAGGGATGGGAGCATAAAAACTGGCAAAATAATTTCCCTTTTAAAAATCACAGGGACTTGCCTTATACAAAATGCAGTGTTAAGTGAGTAATACAAAGAATTTTAAGTTTCCACATTGTGTTTTGGTCTAGTACCAGGAGATACATCCCCTCCACCCCCAAATTTGAAATTAGCTGAAGAACCCACACGCAGCTTTTAAAAAACCAAAATAAAATCATTTTATGTGCATAAAACCATTTCACTTCCAAAAAAATGTGCACTGCCTTTTAACTGGTATACTGTAAACCAAGTTGAAAGGAAATTTCAGTTTGATTAAAATACTTTTTTTGTTAGTGCAAGCCAACAGACAGCATTTCAACAACACTGGGAAAAATGTAGAAGTAGTCATAGAGGAATGCATTGACTGTACTCCATTAATATGTTTGTCAGCTAAAGTGCTTCACTACTACATCACTAAGAAGTAAAATGTATATTACATATTGGTCATAAGTGTTTACTCTTGTACTAAATAATTTTATATTTATTTCCAGAAGAGACTGCTCTGAATTACTCTTTAGATGGTACCAGATACATAACTGCAGCCTGCTGAACACATTTCAGTGTCTATTTTAAGAGGGATGGATTGGGATGGTGATCTCCAGACTAGATCTTCATTTTTCTTTCATTTATTGTCAAATCCTGCTCATCTGATAGAAGAGCACTATCAAAAAATCAATCCTTACAGCTTTAAAATACCTTCTTCACTGGTGAACTTATATTTGCATCTCAGAGATAGTAACACATGTTACAGGATGCTTTTGAGACCCAGGATATTTTCTCGAATGCATAATACAGTACAGGTAATGATAGATTCTTATTGACATTCAGTAACAAATTACTCGTAAATGGGTTTTTAACTGTTTTTACATACATTTAATGACAGGAATGTGGCAAATTTCTTTTTGTCTTATGTCTTTATCACAGTTTCTAGTGGTATTGCATCCAGGCTCATTTTTAAAACTTGCCATTTAGTTTTAGCATGCCAACCTAATTGAGTTCACAGAACATCTCTCAGGGCTGCTGAACCAGCAGAGGCAGCACTCGATATGATATGTAAGCTTAAGCTTTAGGCTGAATAATAAACATGAGAGCTTCATGCCCTGAAAAATAATCACTGGCAACACAGTGCATAAACTGCAAGCTAGAAACTGCAAGCTAGAGACGTGTTTTCTTTTAGGTTATTTCCCAAATGAGACATCAAACAATAATACAGAATATAGTGTACCTAAGTGCTTATTACTTGAACTTTAAATTTACTTTTAAGAATAAAATATTTACACTCAGTTTCAGAGTATTTTTTTTTCTTTTCCTTCTCCCATCCGCGTGATTTAATGTAGCAGACTTGATTACAGTGGAAAAAAATCCCCACTGCATTTTTCTCTTTGACAGGAATATCATTCTCTTTCTAGTGACGATTCTTTTCCTTACAGCACTTTCAGATAAATTATGCACATGGGACACAAAAAGTAGCAATGAAGTCCTTTAAAAAGGCGACCAAAAAACCATGCAAGGTTACAGCAGGACACCAGTAATTCCCAGCCCTTGTCCTGGCCTTCCTGAAGTGTGAATTTCCTCCCTCAGGATGCTGCAGAGGAGCTGTATGTGTGTGCCCAGGCTGCAGACACACAGAGCCCTCGCTGGGGACTGATGGCTGTGCCTGAGTTACCTGCACAGTCATGAATCAGAGAGTGTCTGACAGAAACAAGGCAATTTAACCAGCCCCCATTCCTCACACCAAGCCACTAACATCTGAATAGTGGCTATCTGCTCACTTTATTTCCTTATTCTCCTTACCAGTCTCACTTCCCCAATGTTTTTGAGGTTCCTGTATCAGAAGCTCCATGACTCAACTTGCACACCTCTGTCAACCTGTTCTTCTAAGTTCTTCTAAGCCTTCTGATGTTTACATTTTTGTAATGGAGTTTCTCATGCACTTTTATGTAAATAATGATTGTTTTGCATTCCTTTCTGGAGGAGAAGAAATTTGATGGACTGTTAGTTTGACCAGTGTGGCCAGAAAAGTGGCAATTTTATCCTCCAATCCATAGTCACTTTTGAAAGTCTATAAACATTGGAGTCAGAAATAAACTGCGCTTTTTTGCCTTGGACGTTTCAGCATGTGCATGTCGTTCATTTTGTGTCCTATTGCAACACAACTCCACATTCCCTGTCTGGTAACTCCCCATTCCCCTCCAATAAAAGTTACCTTGTGCTTGCCTTTTTTTGTTGTCCCTTGGTTTTTAAGATGCAGATATATTCCTTTCTAATACTTATCTTTAACAACAACTCATCTGTTTTTCTTACCAAAAAGTATTTTTGTTCTCCATTGTTCTTCCCAAAAAGTATTTTATTCAAAGAGTATTGAGGAAAAAAAAAAAAACCAAAAAATAATTGTTTTAACACCTCTGGAGTTGACTGGTAGGAAATAAAGGCAGCAAACAAGTATTAGAGGCATTGCTAGGGAGGAAAAAAGAGACCACAGACAATTTGAATAAGCTCCTGTACTATTTCTTTCGTGCTCACCAGACCATACCAATGCTTAGAGAGGTTACCTGGAAAAGAAGCTAGACAGTGTTTAAGGAATAAAGTAGGTATTTATTAAAAGGCCTTCAAAGGATACACCTTGGGCACTACAAGAGCCTGGCTGTGGCTCTACCCAAGATGGACCCCAAGTCCCAAGTTTTCACACTTTTATAAGTTTTGGTCCACTTACACACTGGGGTTAATTGTCCAATTACAGCTTCAGGTTATGAAAGTCCCATCCTTACAGATTGCTCTCCTCAATTTGCTGTTGTTTACATTTTTTGGGCCTGAAGCTAAAATGGTGTCCTTGGTTCTCAGGCTGGAAAAGGATTGTTTTGTCTGACTAAACTGTGAAGAGAACTTGCTGACTCTTCATATGAAGTTCAGAGTCACAAACTAAAGCAGTATAGAATCTGAAAAATGTGAAAGCTAAAACTTAAGGCATCATTACCAACAAATGCTGTTCACTGACAAAGGGTGAATTCATTTCCTGGGCAAACTTTTGCCACCAGGATGAGCACAAACACAGATTGCTTGACAACTGCAAGAGCTCTCCTAACAGATGAAGCACAGAGAGGACAAAATCTCTTTTGCAAATATATAAAAAACAAAACAAAACAAACTGAATAACAGCTAGTAAGATAATTGTGCTGTTCACATTCACAACAAAACTCACAGCAGAGTATAAATGTGTATACTGGACAATGCCAGTCCTGTCCTCTGCAGGCTTGTTTCAGACAGCACAACATTATTTCTTCCCTAATGCAGCCGTGCTGTGTCTAATTTGTGGGGAAACACAACCTCCCTTCCCATTCCTCAATTTGCCTGATTCATCAGATACCCCTGGCAGAGGGTGCCTGTCATGCATGCCAAGGCACAAAGAGTAGTCACACATTTGTCTTCAAAGCAGAAACTGATCACTGTGCCTAGGCTTTTAAAATAAAACAGGACAGTGTTGGACCATTTTCCTTGTAATCCACGCACTTTTGCCTCAGCTTCACAAACTATTGCTTGGTTATTTGACTTAATGAATCCCCAAAATGTACTGTTTTACCTGAGTAAGAAGCTTTATATATAGCCATAATTATTATGGTCTCAGTATAACTGTGTGTCCAATTAGTCATCGAAAATCTATCTACATAAATATTTGAAGAGGTGCTTCTAGTGAGCTTGAAGGGAAAGGGCCAGCCAGCTTCTCTCAGTCTGAAGTTCCTCAGAGAGGCTAATTACCAACATGTCTCACCTCAAAAAAGCTGGTAATGAGATCTCCCATTTATATGTTTGTACAAGATTCAGGGTTTCACCCTTGGTACTAAACCTGAGACTCTTCAGTTAAAAACGGAGGGAGGAGGAGAGATCATTATTATTTCTCACTGTAACAGGGGGTCAGACACAGGAGAAACATGGCTGAAATTCTCACAGGGTAGTGCTGATATTAGCAAATGAAAAGAACAGTTTGTTTGGGGTCTTTTAATTAATAAATACAATAACTTTATCTCCTTCTGGTGAAAAATGAAATCCACCTGTAAAAGCTCAGTCATGGAGAGACATTGCATAATAGGTGCCAAAGTCCATGGCCTGTTGTGTGACAAACAAGTAAAAATCAGAGAGACATTTCTAATTATTTCAATTCTCAATAACAGTCTATTACACACAATCACTTTCATGAACATTTGTAACTGTTATCCATTTTGGATGTTGCAAACAAATAATGCCACTTGCATGTTACCTTAGTCTGGTTGAGGTAAGAGAAATTTCAATGTGACTGGGCAGCAACAAGTTACCTGCTGTCCAAGACATCCATAAAACAACAGCTGGGAGGCCTTAAATTGTGATGGTGTTCACAGGGGTCCGAGGATGAGGGAAGAGACAAGAATGTTGACTCCATGTTTCAGAAGGCTTGATTTATTATTTTATGATATATATTTTATTAACACTATACTAAAAGAATAGAAGAAAGGATTTTATCAGAAGGCTAGCTAAGAATAGAAAAAGAATGATAACAAAAGCTTGTGTCTTGGACAGAGAGTTTGAGCCAGCTGACTGTGATTGGCCATTAATTAGAAACAACCACATGAGACCAATCACAGACCCACCTGTTGCATTCCACAGCAGCAGATAATCATTGTTTACATTTTGTTCCTGAGGCCTCTCAGCTTCTCAGGAGAAAAAATCCTAAGGAAAGGATTTTTCAGAAAATATCATGGCTACATTTAGTGTTCTGGTTCCTCACCATATTCTCCAGAGTATTCCAATGTGGGACAATCATTCCTTTAGAAGTGGTGTGATAGGAGGAGAGATAATTTTATAATGGTCAGGAAGGGAAGAAGGAGGAGAGTGACCTTCCCATTGCAGATGATAACCAAGAAATCCTTCCAGCATGCAGTGAGGAGCTGGGGAGCATCCTGGAAACAATCTGTGCCAAGGAGCATGGCCATCACGTCTCTCCAGCCTTTTCTGTTCATCTTAGTGCCAAGAACAGCACACAAGCTGAAAAGGAGAAGCCATGATGTCACTTGATGGCCACTTATTAAAAAAACATAACATAAAGAAGGGCTGTGAAAACATGGAAAAATTGCATGTGTGCAACACCAAAGTATTTGTGAGATTCTTGTTTCACAGGGGATTGTAAGGGGTGTAACCAAGGAACAAGAGCAAAAAATGCTGCTTGATGTTACTTACCAGTACAAATTGTTATTAGTTCAGGACTGTAAACTGAGCTACTCTTTATACCTGTAGCTATATCCTGATATACCTCAGATGAGCCTTGTGGTCTTATTAGCAGGACAAAAGAGAACTCTGCATTTTCAAATCACAGCCTCTGACTGACTGGAAACAGAAGCTGGAAAAGCAGAATAGCTCCAGCCTGCAATGTTTGGGTGGTTAAACACTTCCACAGAGCTGAGAGGAAAACTGTTGAATTCTCACACTTTCTTTTTATTCTGACCTTTATGAAACAGCCATGCTGTGATCAAAGGCAGCCTCCTATCTTCTCAGACCAACAGTCAGAGCAGCTTTATTTGCTAAGAGAATATATTTACATGCCAGTATAGAGCATTTGACAACAGCTGAACTAACACATGCAGCAAAGTTTGGCAGCTGAAGGGCAAATAACTGATTAGCAAAGATGAATGGAAAAATTTTATTATTTGTGGTTGTTGTTGTTGTTACCAAACAATGCCAGCTGCTCATGACAATACTGTTTATGAAACTGGAGATTTTTCTCTACAATTCAAATTTTTTGTCTGTATTTTTTTAATGGGAAAGTTGGATGGTATGCAATCAAAATAACCTTTTGCTATAAAAAGGAGAAAATTAAGTTCCAAATAATTTCCAGTAGCAGCTCACAAAAAAGATGATATTTTGGTTCTGTCATGATATTAAAAAAAAAGGTATAAATAAAATTCACTTAAGCTTATGAAGTATAGACAAATATGTTTCTTCTGTGATTTCCTGCATTATCAAAAGTAAATAGCATAATTATTCTATCATGCTAGAAGTGCATGGAATAAAGGTTTTTCAAAGCCTAGAAAGGTGTTTTATAGCCTGTGTGTTTCCATGGTAAAACAAAAATGCTATCAGACAGATATCCGAGGCTCTCTCAGAAATACTTTTAGCAGGACTTTAAACTTCTAGAAGGAGTACAAAATAGATTATAAGACTGTCAGAAAGTTCCCTTCTCTCCTCTGCGGATCACCTGTATCAGCCTTTAGTACAGGCAGCATGTGAAGGGGAAGGGGATGGTTTTTAAGGGTAGCACTGGCCCAGCACTCAAACCAGCAGTAGTCTGGATCCTCCAGAGACCCACCAGCAAGGAACACTGGAGCAGGCTTAAGCTAGAGAATCTTCTTGAAAATTAAGGGTACTTGCTTTCACTTTGAAAAAAAATAGTTCAGTGCAGAAACGAATATTTATCAGAGCCAGAAAACCACTCGAACTTACATCCTAGTATTATTATTTGCAGCTTTAGCTGCAAATACCCCCAACAGAAAGAGCAACAGTCTTATTCCAAGCTATTCAGAACACATTTTGAAACACCTTGAAAGTTTTAATAAACTAAGTCCCTGGACATGCAAGGAAAAGGAATTGATTTGAGTAGTACCTTAGATGCAATGTTACTGGCAGCAGAGCTTGTTAAAACATAAAAGTTTTTTTGCTTGAAAGGGAGATCTGATGAAATATCCTTTTATCTTCAAATCAAAAGTAAGTAAAAAAGAAAAAAAAAAAAGAGAGAGAAGTCATAGCTTTCCAAGAACAGAGTCATTACAAGTGGGGAGTTCAGGCAAATTAAGGTACTTATTAGAACAACAGCATTAAGAAATCCAAGTTTCCTAGGTAAGTTTGATAATTAACTCTTTTGACAATATTCTAAAAACAGCCTTCTCTTCTCATGTAGCAGTAGATTTTGTTGAGCTGACATTTTCTAGTGAAATACCTTTCTTTCAGAGTTTTCAATTGGTGCTCTGAAATAGCTCAGTCAGACCCTGTACACGTTGGCTTAAAAAGCAAAGCCCACAGTGCTGAGCTATTGTTGAACTCTCTTTCCTGTGAAGCAGCTGCTGAATTTTCCTTCTTATTAACACTGCTGTCTGTGCAGGGGGAGGTGAAGGATTTTGCAGTGCCTACTTTAACATAACTCATACACCATTCTTATTTTGGGGCTGGAGTGTCCTTTTTTCAAAAGGCAGTAATGTCCATGTGAGACAAAGAGAGACATTGGAGTTCCATGAGGCACCTCAGGTGCTGACTGTACCTGGGTGCTCCAGGCACCAGTGACAGGGGAGGGGACCTTTCAGAGGGTGCCTCAGAGCCAGACCCTTCTGCAAGCACTTACCCTTGGTTGTTCTCCACTCACTGCAGTGGGAATCAAGGCGAACAAGACAACTATATTATCTGACTTTTAGGGACTGCAGTTTGGGTAGTGTGGATGTTAGAGCTGTAAAACCCATTGTTAAGGGGTAATTACACAATCCAAATGACCGTGGAGATCCATACTAAGACTTTAGGACCATCTTGTGGAAATCCAGGCTTTATTCAGGATAATTTTTAGGGATGCAAGAGAGATAAAACAAGTTTTTGCTGTGTTTCTTCTTTACATAAACAAGCTTTTCTCTTTTCCCCTTTGTTAGGAACAGACCAATATTTTAATCCTTAAAAAAAACTCCTCTGTTTCTTCCTTCCCCATCCTGATGGCTAACTCCTGCAGGTAAGAAACTCTTCTCCCTTGTCTTATAGTGTCAGAACCACCCCTGGTCACTAAGTAGAGCTTCATCCTTGAAACCTTTGGGGTCCATGTTTGAGGCAGAATGCTTGAACCAGTAAAGCATGCCAGCACTTAGACAGGAATAAAAGCCTGAATGGTTTTGGGGTAGATTACAGAGCTTTTGGGACATTAGTCAGACTGAAAAAAAGGGTAAGACAAAACCAGCTTCAAGCTTCCTCTTGGTCTCTTTTTACTTTGCATCAGTTTCTCAATTTTGTTCAAACACCAGATTTTCAAGGCAAGTTAAACAAGAAGCATTTTCATACTGCCTCTACAATCATCTCACAAATTATGGCCTTGGATTTCTACTTCCTTGAATAGAATTAAAACTTAGGTGAAAATTGCTCTTATGCTCACTTTAATAAGGCTTCTATTGAGTGTTAATTCATCTGGAGGCACGATGAGGCACAAAACCATTTCAAGCAGAGGAGTAGCTCATGTCTCAGATCAGAGGCTCAGAGTGTTCTCAGCATAACCAAGCCAAACACAGTGCCAGAAATATCTTGGGAATGGTCTTTCCTGCTTGCTGGGCTCATCCCTTTGCAGTGAACCATGGTTTCCTTCAGTGGGTGCTCCAGCAGCACTCCTTCAACCAGCAGCTAAGCCAGCTCACATGTTCCTGCCTTCCCATGCTCATTTTCACCTGTCCACTAGTTTCCCTCTGCTGCAGCTGCTCATTTTCACCTGTCCCCCAGAGCTTCCCTCTGCTGGGCTTGCACAACAGTGTTCTGCTGCTGGGCAGAACACCATGAGCTACACTCTCACCATCACTGCAAAAAGGACAGTGCCAGCCTCTGTGTTTGGTCTGGCAGCATGCAAAATTTACCCTCACCAAGCACTCTTCTTCCAACTATCTATGAAAAAGGACAGATTTCTGAACTTTTATGTTAAACCTTGCTATGCATTAAGTAATACTTACAGTGGAAATTAATTTTATGTAACACAAACAAGAAAAACAATCAAAGCTGGTCACTAGCTCAGTGTAGAAGCTATTTTTACATGCAAACAAATTTGGAGATGGAAAGTCTGGAGGATGACATTGCCAAGCCTGCTTGCTGGAACTGGGGGAAGGTGTTTCAGACTGCTGAACTTGCAATTCTTAGAAGATGCTGTAGCATTTGAGAATTTAATTATTACAAAGGATTGGGCTGACATATTCAAAGCTACATTTGAGAATCAAATGTTCAGTTCTCACCAAGATGAAAGAGTGAAATAGTAACATTTTGCATAAATACTGCAGCATAAGCAAAGAGGCCTGTGAATAGGTTGAGCAGGGCAGGGGAGAGCAGCAGAATATGCCTGACAATACAAGAGTGACAATAATAATACTGGTATAGTTTGACAGAGATAATTTGCTAGAAAGTGTCAACATTTGACCCAACAAACACAGCAGAAACAAGAATTCCTTTTGAAAAGATTGCACAACCATTCTTAATTGGACTCACCACTGTCTTAATTGTCAAGAGCAGAATTTGCTTGCTAATCATTTTAAATTTGGAATTCAGGTATATGTCATGGTACTTAAATATTTATGGCATTCTTCTTCAGGTGCTTGAGCCTGAAACAGACTTGCATGAGGCCTGAATTACTAAATACAGAAGTAATCTTCCTGTATAATAAATAAGTGTTTTCATAAGTGACAGGTATTTTAATCATGCTTAATCATGAGAAATATCATGGAATCATGGAATTGCTTGGATTGGAGGGTAAATCCAAAAGTAATCTAGTTCCAGTCCCCTACAGAGACACCTTCCACTAGATCAGCTCAAAATTCCATCTGAGCTTTTTGTTTCCCAATTTATACAGAGAGCAGGGAATTAATGTACATCACGTTCCTTTCCTAATTTATTTTTTTTCTTTTGCTGTAAACAAGAGTAGGTCCGAGTCCTTCCTCAAGGATTGCTCTCTGGTGAGCCGGCAGAGCCACCACCCCGCGCTGCCACTGCCGCATCCTCCCGGGCTTTAATATTTACAGTTTAAAATAGATCAAAGATAAGCCCATTGAAGAGGGGGATTTCTCCATTACCTCAGGGAATTCATATAACATCTGCAATTAGGCACAGAAACTTATTTCATATATGTGCATATAGATGTGAATAGAAATAAAGGTTGGGTTTAAACTCTGGTTGGAGCACTATAGACTGAAACCCCAACGTTACTCAGAATCCCGACTAACGATGTTCATTTTCTCTTCTTTCACACTTTAACCTTTTACTTTATGAGTCAAAACCAGAAGCTTAAAATGTAGCAAGTAAGCCTAATGTTTTAGTTACTATTTTCTATTCCATATTAGCTTGCCTTTTCCCTTTGTATCATCATTGCCTTTTCCCTTTGTATCATCATTGTCTTCTAGATCTTGGAAAAAAAACAAAATCGGAGAAACGCTCGGTGCCTTTTCCACAAAACACACGCAGATCCTGGCTGCAAAAGCTCCACTTGGCCGCGGGATGGGGCTCTCCGCACACGAGTGACATCCCCTCCGCACACGAGTGACATCCCCTCCGCACACAGGTGACATCCCGGAGCCGCCGCGCCCACGGAGCGCTCCGCGGGCAGGGACAGCCCCGGAGCGCCTCGGGGACAGCGCGGAGGGGACGGGGAGCGATCCGGGGCTGCAAGAGGCAAAAACAGTGCAGAGAGAGCTGCTGGCATTGCATTTAATCCTTCAAAATAGGGCTCAGCTATTAGAGCTTGTGTCAGCCACAGAGAAATGAACGGGGTGGTGACAATGAAAGTATGTACTGCGTGTGTTCGTGGCCCAAAGCAACACCTCACGCCTACTAATATCTAGGAACTCACCAAAAGGACTCAAAAACAGAAGAACCGTAAATAGCTCAGAAATAAGGGATGTTGTAATTCTGCTCCTTCACCTGTTTTGGTCTGGGTTTTTTTTTTTTTGTTTTTTTTTTTTTTTTTTTTTTTGTGGGTTTTGTTTGTTTGTTTTGTTTTGTTTTGTTTTTCTTTCTTTTTAAATCTGTGTCACAGTATCACAGAATATGATGAGTTGAAAGGGACCCCCAAGGATCAAGTTCATCAAGTTCAATTCCCAGCCCTGCACAGAACGGCCCCAGGAGTCACACCATGTGCCTGAGAGCATTGTCCCAACACTTCTCAAACTCTCTCAGGCTTGGTGCTGTGACCACTGACCTGGGGAGCCTGTTCCATGCCCAGCCACCCTCTGGGGAAAGAACCTTTTCCTAATATCCAACCTAAACCTCCTCTGACACAACTTCAGGCCATTCCCTCGGATCCTGTCAATTTTTTATAGTTCATAAAAACCATAAAAATCGAGACCCATATGGCTTTTATTTTACCTCTGGAAATAGGGAAATACACTTAGGCCCATTTTGCACTTGCTGAACAGAAAAACAAAGGGAGGCTTTTGGTAAAGGTCACAGAGGAAGTTCATAATAGAAAAGCAAACAGTATGAGGCTGCCAGGCATCGACCCCGTGTTTGCACCACTGAAACACCCTCGTTCCTAATGGTCTTCTCATTATTCATCTCTCCTGTAATGAGAAGTCCTTTTTGCCCCTGCTGTTCAATACCACTCATATTCACCGTTTATTAAAAATAAATAAGGTGCAATTCCAGTTTGACCACCTAATGCTGTATGTGGGATAACTCAAGGCTGCAAATGTACTGAGCAGGCTGAGCTTGTGAGAGAGGAATAAACACATGGGGGAGCTGCACGGCCTGTGATGGTTTCTAACCTTAACAGAAGCAAACACAAAAGCAGCAGAAAACATCTGATACACTTTTACCTGCAGCTTCTATTCCTTCTACTTTTGCTATGAACTAATATGAAAGAGGGTTTGTTGGTTTTTTTTCTGATAAAGGTTAGGTTCCTCATCCACTCCAACCCAATCAATTACTTTTTTTACATGGTTGTTCTTCAGCCCTGGTTTCCACTCATTTTTCTTTGTACAACCTTGTCCATTTTCTGATACAGCAAGTTTAACTCTATTAGATGGGATGCCACACACTCATTCCTTTTTATATTGCTAAAATGTCACTTCTATGTGTTGTCCTCTCTGAATCTCAAGCCTGGCATAAACTCCTGCCATTCTGGAAAAAAAAAAAAAAAAAGAAAAAAAAAAGAAAAGAAATCTGTCATATTTTAACCCAAGTCAACAACCAAACACCGTGAGATACTCACTCACCATAACCCAGCTCCAGCTGTGGGATGGGGAGGAGAATCAGAAAAAAAAACCAACTCAAAACTTATGGGTGGAGATAAGAATATTTTAAGACTTGAAGCAAAGTAAAGATAATAATTCTAACAATACAGTGACAGTAATAATATTAACTCTAATGGAAGATAAGAGAGATAAATAAAACCCAAGAGAAACAAGTGATGTGCAATACAATTGTTCAGCACACACTGACAAATGCCCAGCCTTTCCCTGAGTAGTCAGCCCCTGATGGCCATGTCCTCCCAGTTCATGTGCTGGGCATGATGTTCTGTGGTGTGGAACATCTCTTTGGACAGTTCAGGTCACCTGTCCTGGCTTTGCTCCCTTGTGCACCTGCTCACTGGCAGGGCATGAGACACTGAGATGTCCTTGACTTAGGGGAAGCACTGCTCAGCAACAACTGAAACATCACTGGGCTATCAACATTGCTCTCATACTGAAAATGAAACACAGCACAATATCACACACCAAGAAGACAACTAGCTCTATTCCAGCCAAGACCAGCAAAAAATCTCATTTCACTGAGTCTAGAAATTAAATTTAGCTCCTGAAAACCTAGCTAATTAAAAACTGGAGGCAAATGCAAGACAGCTGCATATAAGCTTTTTTCCAGCTCTCTCAGTGGAGTTGATTTTACCTTGTGACTGCTCAGTAGACTTCTGTTTTCCCATTCTGCACCCTCAAATGCACAATTTCCCTCACCAGCAGTGTAGTCTTCCCTGCCAAACTGTCCTTTCCATATAGAAACTTCCTGTGACAGACCTATATACCATAAGAAGCCTGTAACTTTGGGGCTAGAAACATAAAATCCCACAAATCACAGATTCATTTGTGATTTTACAGAAATATTTCCTGAGAGAAAAACTTAAGAGTCAAGGGTAATGACTGCTCTTGGAGAGCCAAGACCCGCTGTCACAGCTGGGAACCATAGAATGGTTTGGGTTGGAAGGGATTTTAAAGATCATCTCGTCTCAGTTCTCCCGCCATCGGCAAAGACACCAGGTAATTCTTTTAGAAGAGAAGAAAACAAAGAAACTACAAAAAGTTGCGGCTTTCAAAATTGTTTTAGGTTTACTTATACCTTCAGTAATTCAGCTTCAACAACCAAAACATACTTGCTTTGGGAAAATACCACCATTCCAATTAATGGAAACAGACTGCCTAAGACCCAAGGCCAGCCTGGGGCATGCACAGCCTTGGCCAAGCTGCCAGAACTCCAAGTTGCCTGTGGGCAAATACAAGGATTGGATCTTCTGGGAAGCCTGGGAAAATGCTTGGTAGGTGATCTGCTGGTAGCCAAGAGTGCTGAGGAGCAGCATCTCTTTACCAAGTGAGCCCTTGAAATAATGAGGAGTCACCAACCACTGCTAGGCACTCCCCTCCCAATTCTTGAGCATTGTGAAAATTGCTTTTGTGGTCAGAGACCCGTTGCTTTAGGCAGTGGTTAGTATGATTCCTTACAATATAATCCCCTCCACAAACTCTCTTAACTCTATAGAGAAACCTAGGTTTTTTCTGGTCTGCTTAAATTCTTCTTGGAAGCCTCATGCAGAATCTTGCTGTGTCTTGAAGCTTATTTCTGATGTTCAGACTGACTTTATGAATGGTCACTGTATAGGCGGTGTCTTGTACCATCCCTTCCTCAGCAAGGACACCTGTCAGTAATTTACCACTAGTTAAACTGTTGCTATTTTGACTAAACTTACTGATTTTGTGCCTAGCATAATTAATTACTCACTAATTTCTCTTTTACGCCCCAATAGGTCTAAATTGGTTAAAATTTTCAGAATTACAGAAGTCTTCTATACAGTGCAAAATGTTTGAAACTGCTGCACCACAGGCAATATGAAATAAGTTGCACAAAACCTGCTTCTGGTCAGTGCTGTATTCTAATTAACCCATTTCCAAGGAGCTTTCCTTTAGGTCTTGTTTGGGTCTTTTTCCTCCCAGAAGTGCTGAATACTACTGATACCATAATAAGTCTGGTATTTGGCCAGATTTATTTCCCCTTTCTTAAAAATATCTATCGAATTTTTTGTTTTTCAGCAGTACAGTACTGCTCTGATTTGGATTTGCTGAAAGCTCTCTTGCCAGCTTTGTGTGCCAGCTCCTCCAGCTTTCTGTGGTAGAGGTTCCCTGACATATCCCTACTAAATGCAATGTATGGACCACGGAATTTTCCTTCTTTTCAAGCTGATCATTTTTGTTTCCACATCCTCCTATTGGCTAGCGGTCCTGCCTTATCAAAATATCCTTAGAAAACCAAGGCAGTATTTGTGCTTGTTTATAGGAAATAATAACTGGACTCAATTAGAGACTGTCTACTGAATTCGTTTCCCCCCTTCACTGTTAAAAAGTTACAGTATTCCAGGCCTGTTATGACTTCTTTTCTTTACACTGGCAAAAGAAAGGTGAAAAGTTCCTTGTAAAAGGGTATATTGTATTTCTGAAGCTTTTGATTAGTTTTGCCTGGCTATAAATAAAAATAAATGCTCACACAATACCCACTGAAAACCAGCTGGATCAAATGTCTTGTTCATCCACATCAGAACCCTGCCATGACTTGTGCCAGCAGATCACGTACACTGCTCAATAGAGAAGGATCTGACATCTGAAAGGTGCATTTTTAGCGGCAGAGTGTTTGGAATAGTTCAATTACAAACAGTACTTTTCAAGGATACAGCCACTCAGTGTAATGATTTCATCTGTTTCCTTGGGGGAATTATGTGCTGAATCCACACAGAGCGTCTGATTGCATTTACCACCTGCAGGTGTTTTTAAAGTCTTTTCCTGGCTTTAGGAACTTTAGAGCTTCATGCATCCAATGGGTCTGATTACGGGTTTTAGAGTGGGTAGCAAGTTATTTCTCCTGTATAGGCATTATTTCACCACTCTTGATGTATCAGATGGCATATCAATTTTGTACATAGTTTACTACAAAGCCCTACCAATAGAGAAATATTTGTTCAGTGGATCCATTATTATAACAGAAAGCTGAATTTCTCAGTGAGCCCAAATCTACTTTTTAAACAGAGTCTGTGGAACCAGCTGTATGGTAATAAACCTCTCAGCAGAATATTTTGGGCTTTCTAAGAATTCCGTAACACGTTTTGGAAGAGGTTTATTTGCACTTCTGCATCATGTCTGCTCACATTTAAGTGAAGGAAGCTCTTTCCTTGGTACTACAAGATACATTTCCATCTGTTACTGTACTCTCAAACCATTAAATGTTATGCAGTCGAGAAGTGGGGCTCCATTCTAACATTTTCCACTTCTGCATTAGGCTATGGTCTTTGAGCACAAATATTGCCTCAATATTAAGACTTGTGATTCAACTTGTTTACTTAGATCTCTGATTAAAGAACAAATATTATGAGCACAACAAACTCTTGGAGACTTATTTTAATAATCATTAGGATGTCTTGTGTGCCTACAAAAAGTATGCAAATAAATACTTTAAGCCACTGATTAAATCCCTGCAGGTGTTGTAGTTGAAATTTACTTGTGGACTTCTGCAGAGCCTGTAGAAGCAGCTGAACTTTTTCTTCACAAGAAAAAACTTCACTTTTGAACACTATCCTTCCTGTTTTTGGACTCCTTACAGGCAGTATTCTTATGACTGGGCAGATTGCAAATGTGCCCACAGCATAAAGGAGCACAGAAACATCTAGAAACTCTGAATACTACAGAACCTTTCTAGATCATGAGCCTGGCAATATGTTTTAGACCCCTTTTGGGAACTTTAAGTACTATAATCCTCCAAAGACAGAACAGGTCTCTTGTAAGGATGACATTTAAGTCAGAGTTCTTTCAGCAGAAATGCTTATAAATTTGAGCATTATGAAATACCACAGGAAAAGAATTGTGATGAACAGTCCCCATTAAGCCCTTCATTGTAAGAGGCACTAAAATAGCTCTGACTGTGGGTCACTCTGCTACTAAGCAAAGAATTTAATTCTTGATTTGCTAGATCCAGCAAATATGAATTCTCAAATTATCAAATCAGCTTTATTCCACTTTTCTAACAAGAGCAATTTTAACAGAACACTTCTGCCCATCAGACTTTGAAAATGTCTCTCATGCACAGCAGTGTACTGGGTACTTCAGAAAACTTAAAATTATTAAAGCCTTACAATTATTTAATTCTGCTTTTATAATGGATTACCTCATATAGCATATTTTATTACCGACTGCATTACATTTGAAGATGTTAATGTATTTCAGTTACTTTTTTCTTCCCGTCAAGGAACCTGGAAAAATGTGGAAGTGAGAAAAGTGGGCTTATGAGTCTCTTCTCTGTAACAGACAGAACCACAGGAAATCTACACTTTGGTATCCTTGATATCCACCTACTCATAAAAATAACCAAACAACCAGTCTGGATTCAGAAAATCCCTATGCAAGTGTGCAACCAGCTGTTATGATACGGGGGAGAAAAACCCTTTCTGAAATATGAGTGGGAATGAGAGTGGTTTCCTGCATATTCTGCCTGGGATTTTCCACATACTGTAAGTCACCTTTTCCCTCCCATGTCTCTGATCTCTCTCAGCTCCGTGTCACTTATAAGGCTTCCCTTCTTAGATTGTTCCAACTCTCTCTGCAAGTTCCTCTCTAATTCCTGTTAATTGTATTAGTGTGTAACCTGGATGTGCTTTGCTTTACTTAAAGCAATGGTGAGCAGATTCTGCATGGATATATGATATCTGCAACATCAACAAGCAAACTGCTTCAACTACTTCATGGCTACATTCATTTTTCATTTTCGTAACTTTAGGATACAGCTCAGAGGGTGAGCCACTACAGGAGCTGGACCTCAGCTTGGCTCCAGCTTCTTTTTAGAGTGGCCTGTGAGGCTGCACTGGCACCTCCAAGCACAAAGGAGCAGGTCATGTGCCTGTGGAACAGAAGTGTCCTGTGGCAGCACCAGTTGTGAGTTTCTCTGGGTCTGGATTGAAGGCACTTCAGACAGAGGTTCATGTTGGGACTCAGGTGTTTATTATTTCTTATCAGTAAAACAGTCTCATCACTGTGAGTTCGACAGCTTTTCATTAGAAGGCACAAAATGGCCAACAATCTCTTGTTACAAGGTCTTTCAAGACTAAACTATCCAATTAAGAACTGACACTGGATTATTTTCCCTTTTAACTCAATAAATGATCCCAAAGATCTGCAATGCAGACTTTTCTGCCCAATGACAAAATGCCACCCAAACCCATGGAGAAGAAGGAAGAAGCATGAAGAAGAAACCCAGGACAACACCCTGTGCCCTCCATCTTGCTTCCATCCACAACATACTAAGAATCCCAAAACCTAAATTTCTCACCAGGTGATGCACCTACACTACTCTCTATAATCTATTTCACACTTTTGTGGATTCCAGTCTATCTTGAAGTCTGGGAAACTTTCTCCATGAGTGAGGGTCAAAGTCAGTGCTCCCCTGGGGGTCAGGGCACCCCAGAGCAGACAGAGAAATATTCCCAGTGCCCTGGGTTTCCACATGTCCCAAGTCCCATGCAGCCAGCCATGAGCACAGCTGCAGCCTGGCAGCTTTTTGCTGTCTTCTCCAAAGCAGAATTTACAATCTGGTTTTGACAGCCTGACACAGCTTTTGGGAGAGACTGAGAATGAGAGAATATAGATAGCTGTGCCTGACTTAACCCCAAAGAGCAGTCTGGAATGACAATGGAGGGAAAGATGACCCTTCAGGACATGATCTGTGTTATCTAAAAGATGTGGGAGTTGCTGACTGAAAAAATAGTGAAAAAATAGTGACTCAAAAAATAGTTAAGGATGAGCTGTGCTCAGATGCAGACAAAGCACTGTAATTCTCTAAAGTTACTGAAGATGAGTTCCCCTTCATTTCTTGTATTTTTTTTGAAAACCAGGGGCCAGAGGAGACACACCCAAGCTGACTTTCTCACAGGTAGAAAAGTAGTAGCATGAGGTCAGCAGTCACTGATAGCTGAAAGCCTGAGTTGTGGCCAGGGTTCACTGCTCCTTGTGGCACAGAGTTTGAGTGTACATTTACAGGGACTGGCCCCAGTCTCAGCAGGTAAACTTACTTATTTTATTTTTTTAAGTCATATTTGGAATATAATACACTAATGACACCTCTTCTCTTGAAATTAATTTTAGTAGCACTCAGACCTTTAATCATGATCTGTAAGATCTACTGGACCATGAAATTCTTTCTACTTACTGAGCTGTGTCAGGCTATGTTTATTTTATATTTCCCAAGAGAGGCTGTAGTGGGATATATCTCCTTCTGTAGCAGTAGACAATTTATCCACTGCTAATTCCAATTTCTACAGTCCAACAGCTATGACCACATAAGTCAAATAGCTTCAAAAAGAAATTAACTATTAAAATGCAGTTTGTGTTGTGTCATAAAGATGTTACACAGGTAATGGGTTAGAATCTTGGTTCTTTATTCCCACATAATATGTTTCATATTTCTATAATTCTTATTCTTGCCATGACCTGGCTTGGTGCATGGAACCAGTCTATATATGAGTCATAAAACATATCAATGTGTCTATAAAATAAGCAAAATATCCTTAAAACATTTTTATTCCTCTCTAAGCAAAATCACACATATCAATGTGTCTATAAAATAAGCAAAATATCCTTAAAACATTTTTATTCCTCTCTAAGCAAAATCACATGTATCTAAATAAATATCCTCCATGTAATAGAGATTGAATCAGAAAATTTAATAACAATATATTTGGACACCGTATTGCTATTAAATGTATATAGTCAGGTTATTCAAAATTCTTACCAACTCACTTTGTATTCAAAATTCATCATTCTTCATGCAACTTTATATTTTCATGAGTAACAATTTTAAGTCCAAATTTCCTCCAAAAGTGAAGTTATCTTAGGTATTCACTCTAAGTTCTTTTTTATCTACTCACATTCACATGTTTTCCTCTTAAGTGAGTTGTAATAAACAGATTTTTTCAGACTGAAAGATGAAGTTGATGCAAGAGGTTCGACTGGTTCCTAGAATTTGCAGAGCCCATCTTTTTCAGGAACCCAGCAAGGCTTAAGAGTAAAGAAACAATGCTGTGTGTTCAACAAAACTTAAAGTCAAATATTTAACTAAGGATTAGTGAAAAAAGTTTACAAGCAAAGAAAGGTACCTATAAAAGAACTTTCACCTCAATTTCACAGTACATTTTTTGTACTCTTGCCTGTGAAAAGCCATCAGAGAAAGAAAGACTCAGGTTACACAGTTTGACCTCTTTCTAGGTCATATTCTCAGCTTTACAACTCTTTCCTTTACCCTGAATTATTTAAATATCTTTGAGTTCAAAAACTAAATTACAAATGTAAAGGCCTCCACAATTGCCCAACTGTTTTACAACCTAATCTGCAGTTCCTATCCTCCCTATTCTACTTATTCTGCTGGATAAATATAATATTCAAGCTATTGCCAACATTATGAATTGTTTGGGTGTCTCCAGAGTTTAAGCCCAAACTTTTTCCTCTCTGCACATTCTCTTCCTGTAGTTATCACCATATTCTTCAGAACATGAAATATGATTCCAGTCACATGCACACATGGTGGAGTTCAGCATCTTCAGTAGATTATGAGTTTTCTGCAATAACTTCACATGACAATACCTGATGCATTTTCTTCCGTCCTATTTCCAAATATGCACTGAAATTTTTAGGGGTCTGTTGTCAGACACAGTGAAGTGAATTAGCTATTCTGAGCTATTTGTTACTCAAACACTTAAGTTGTTTTTCCCCAACTGTTTGTGCAAAGACTTTTTCAGAGTCCTCCTGAATTGTTTGACTGAAATGAAATTATTTTTCCTCTAGATCGCACAAAATAGATAGAAGATGTGATATATTACAACACCTTGGAAAATAAATTGAATTTCATTTCTTTCACCCCCTATTTCTCCTTGTAATCTCATCACAGCCAACCATAATAGTAAAATTTTATTTCATGGGAAATTAAACATGATCTGTTTTACACAAAGAACAATCTGGGCAGAAGAACTTGCAGGCATTACCTGAATTCTGGAGTGGCTGAGTTTCTCTGATGATTCAAGTAAAATGTCCAATGGATTAAAGTGCTTGTTTCACTGACATCTAAAGCTGTGATAGTTAGATCAGATGCTTTAAAGTGGTCCCCCAGATCTGTTGTACAATTAGAAGGAATAAGCAAACCAGTTAAGGAGAGAGCTAAATAAAGCTTTCACAGAAATTTAAAAAATAAACCATGGGTGGTTTTTTTTTCCCTTAGGTTTATAGAATTTCTGAAATTATCTTACCAATATTCACCACTTTGTGTCTTAATATCTGGATATACAACGAATGACAGTTGGCAGTAATTGTATAGTACATGACAACAACTCATTTAATCACTAAGGAGAAGGTGCCAATAAACACAAGTGAGAAATCTACTAGCAGCACATTATTGTAATTCATGTGTTTATATCCTTGTGCAGCCTAAGAAATCAGTTCATACCTTCTATCATGAGTAGTAACTTCTAATATTGTTGGATAAGAAAGATCATATATGATTGTGAATCCACACCTCAGAATGAAAACCAATAACTACCACTTCTCCCTCAGACTCTTGCTTCAGAGCTTGTAGGGCATCCTAAATGATTCCCAAAAATTAAAAAAAAAAGGTTAAAAAATAGGGAAATTTAACAGTATTATTTTTATATTTAAAATTTAACAATGTCATCAAGATCAGGCTGCAGTCTACTGAAAACATGAACCATCAGATGCTCAGTAACTCACATTCTAACTGGTTTACATTCAGCTGGTCAATTCCTGTTATTTTAACCAACTACAACAGGTGCTGTCCAAAAAAAACTGTTACAAACCCCAAAAATTCTATTATATGCAAATTTCAATAATAGCACAGTTCCAACACCTCTTATTAGAATTTGGTATGACAGGTTTCCAAAACTCAGCAGTACCAAAGGTAAGGCAGAGAGTCAGGAAAAGATAAGCAGAAAAGTTGAGTGAGTTGCAAGCACATACTCTACATCTCCATCTCATAATTCTGCTTCTATTTTGTCATCATTAGAGAGCATTGACCCACATGATTCACTGAATAAAAATAAAAATCCTCTGAGCATGGCTACTTCCCTGTCTTACTGAGGTGAGCTCCTGTGGAGTCACTTTCTTAAGAAAAGATGGCAATGATGGCTGTCTTGTGCCCTCTCCCCTTTTTTTTTAACTACACCTTTGTAATGTCTATAAAAATGTAGCACCTCTGGAACCTGTGCTGAAAGGTTAAACATATGGCAAATTTGTCAATGGTTGCAAACTGGGGAAGAAAAGGAAGGGAAGGGGATCACTGGAGAGCAGCAGTGTAAATTTCCATCTTTGTTTTCCTTCAGGAGATGAACTAGGTGTATCAGGAGAGAGGTAACGAACAGACATAGTCAAAGATGAACCAATTTATACAATAGACCTTAATATTAGTAAAAAAGAATGATTTTATGACTGCTGAAAGATCTTCATCTGTACTGAACCTATTTTGGAAATAGAAAGGCTTTCTGTGTTTTTTCACCGTGACAGATAATAGTATCTTGAAAAAAAAAAAAAAAAAAAAAAAAAAAGAAAAGGAGTGGGGAATTTCTATTTCCTTCTGTTCTCCAGAGAGTTCAGGTAGCCCTTAAAGCACCACATAAAACAAATGCCCCCACCTTCCCTCCTCCACCAAAGAAAAAAATTACCAGGCCAAAGAAAGCACATGACCCAGAAACACAGAACTGCAACTTCCATAATAGGTGAGTTTTCCCATGCTCATAATCCTGACAGAAGGTGGAATTTGTCCTCCTGTATTTTCTGGCTGCATTTTTTGCTTTTCTTTTTAAGAGATATTTAGATTAAAAACTCCTTTGAAATTGCCCTCATTTGTATGCTTTGACAACTGAAAGAAGTAGCTGAAATCAAAGAATACAATCTCCAACTCAGCTTTCCAAAGAAAGTTGTTAATAACCTACCACTTATTTCACTGAAAATAAAATAGGCACATATACTAAATAGTATTGCTGAGGCCAGATTTTGCACATCTTGGTTTAAATTCTTTTCACAGCCTTATTCTGGGTTGTGGGGGATAAAAAGGAATTTTTGTTTACCTTAAATGAGCTCATTGCAGCAACAAAACTTATAAACATTACCAACCCAATAATCGAAATTAAATTCACAGTGCTATGTTCACCATCCAAAAGTTTCCACATGCCTAATATTAAATCCCTGTAATCTGAATTTTAACCCGTGACACCATTACAATAAAAAGAAGGGATGCAAGGCCATCTCTTTAAGTACTCCTATAAAATCACTAAGATTTGAAAAGACCTCTAAGTCCAGCCCTTAGCCTAACTCTGCCAAATCCACCACTAAACCATGCCCTAAACACTACATCTGTATTTTCTAAATACCTTCAGGGATGATGACTCCACCACTTTCCTGAGCAGCCTGTTTCAATACCTGGCAACCCTTTCTGTGAAGAAATTTTTCCTAATATTCAAATGAAAAGAAACAGAAAAAATAGTTAAAATTGATTATTAAATAATTTCAATGTGAAGGAAATATTTGGTATACATGTCACAGAAAGGATATAAGAATTCATATACTATGTTCTTTCAGAAAATGAATCAACAATCACCATTTTCACCCCTATATTTTCTTTTCTACATTAGCAAAGAATTTGCTGTTTCATACGTACATAGCAGGGGACCATTTCTATGCCTCGGGAAACATTAAATGGGCTCACAGGTTACATCTTTGAACCCAGGATTTAAGGTAAAAAAAATCACACAAAACGAATCTTGAATTTAGACATTAATTTAAGAAGATTCCTCCATAATAGAAGGCTGAGGTCTGACAGAGAATGAGGTTTACTTTTTAAGAGGTTAAAGAGAAAAGATGAAAGAGATTTACTTAGATATTCTAGACCTACATGAAATAGCAAAAGGAGAGCCTGAAAAATCGCACACACCAGTAAAAAACAGATTATGGTATCAGCACTGGTAGCCATATTCCAAGGGCCTAAATTCCTCCCAGGTCTTTTTGGGAGTCAGCATTTCCAATGTTTTAGTACTGCTTATCTGGCTGCAGATCTTCACACAGACCTGGCCAACAGCTGCTACCATGCCAAAATAACTAGACAACCTCAAGATGTCAACAGGTATCATTAAAGTTTGCATGCTGTAAAGCTGCTTTTAAAATAAAGAAATAAATAAACAACCAAACAAACAGATAATTATGCTCTGGTCTATGTTTTAATTGTATCTGTAGTCCTCTACTTTTCAGGGATATCAAGGAATGCTTGACAGCATAATGAGACAAATCCCTATTGTCCTCCAGAGCTGGCAGAGAGACTGAAGCAATACCTCAGATAAGCTGTGACATACCCCAACACACTTTACTCTAAAATAATCTGCTTCCCCGAGAAGAATACTTTGACAGGGATTGCAAACAAAATTTATTCAATTCTGAGTCCCAAGATCAGGGGAAAAAACTTGGTATCATAGTTGTGCCTGTAGTTATAGAAGCAAAATTAGACTCTATCTGAGCTAGTGAAGATGGGGGAAAGACCAGAGGGCACAGAAAAGGCTGCAGATGGCTCTACCGCCACAAATGACAAGCTCAGATGGCTTACCAGAAAATTAAAGCGCTACTCTAACGAGGAGAGAAGAGGCAGGTTTATAATGAACTTCCTGAGTTACCTTGGAATAGGCCTTTTGAAGGAGCAGGGAACAGAGTTAATCACTTGCCTTTTCCTTGGTCTCTTTTTTTCCCCTATGCAAACTTCATATGCAAAACGCACCTGTGAAATAACAAGCCTCCTGTTAAGTATAGCTGTGGCATATGTGCTCACAGCCCATCAGTATGCTTTTAGTGTGCAAACTAATTCCAAACAGCTTTAGGCTTAAACAGGCCTCCTCTCAACTCAGGAGCAGAAGAGAAATCCCTTCTCAGTCTCATTTTGCAGACTGCTAAATAAGGTGAGCAGAACCAAACTTTCACATCTCACCTCTTTATACACAAGGGACCACAAATCAACAGTTCTTGGTGCTGCAATCTGAGCCCCAACAGTAAGAATTATAAACACCATAGGAACAACCAAACACAGTTTTGGAGGGAAGGAAGGATCAGGATAAAGCTGACCTTCAGAAAGGTCCCTCTGGGCTGAGCTGCTCCTGGTGCCTCCTCCTGGCTGCTGAGATCCCCAGCCAGTGCAGGAGCCGGGCAGGCAAACTCCAGTGAACATTTCTTTATATGGTCTTACAACACTTTCATTCCTGTCTGAAGCAAGGGGACCTATTTTATTTCATTCTCTGGGCCTCTTTTCAGCAGAGACTGCTGCTTTTGCCAAACTGATGAACTATGAAATGATTCTGCAATACCCACCAATGGGATGGAATGAGGTGCTCCAGCTTTATTTTCACATGACAGGGCTTAAATACTGAGCATAACTAGTTAGAAATCAAAGGCTGATACTAACTCTCTTTACTACAATTTTCCCTGCCATATGTGGAATTCCTGTATTGACATTGCCTTTTCAGGATTGAATTAGGAATTTAAATTGGATGCACTTCAAAACAGGTGAAAATTATGTTTGTAAAGAGACAATCGTAACATAATTAGGTTGTCTGTTGAGATCCAAGTTTATTTTCCTTTTTGTTCTAGCACTGACAACAGAAGTAAATTACATAAAAATTTATTTTCTCTGTCTTGGAAAGGAACAAACATTAACTGGCCATAAAGTAAACTGTGTACATTACTTTACAAATATATTTAATCTTGTTAAAATAAATATGTGTTCTACTTGCAAGGCTACTTATCCTTTCAAATAATGCTCTATTTTAGAGTTTAAAAATGTTATACAAGCTGTTCCTTGCCTATGTTCTTATATTTTTTTCAATTTTCATGTCATTAAAGATCACTACCTTAAAAAAAAAACAAAACAACAAAAAAAAAAAAACAACCAAACAAAAAAAAACAACAACAAAAAGACCTAAGCATTCCAGTCCAAAAAAAACCCCAAAACCTTTGGATGAGTTTGTATGTGATACAAATGATAAAGCATTTTTCTGTTGAATAAACAAGATGCTAGCGTTTTATGAGGACATAATTTAGGTCTTAATGTTTTCCAGCTAACAAATAAACACTAGAACATGGCCCAGAGACCAGTAGTTTGTGTTGACAGAAGCAATCATGGGATAGTACCCACATATTCTGTCAAGAGTCCCTTACAAATTATATGAGAAGAAAAAAAGAGAGACCTCACCAAGACATGCATCAGGCATTTTTGCTTTGTTTCACTCTTTAAAAACTGCTGTGGCTTCACAGGTTATCTTTCACTGCTTTGAAAAACAAGATTAGTAACACAGCTTTTGGTAGTTTGCCCAAGCAATAGATCTGTTTCTTTGTTTTTCATGGAATTGGAAAGTCAGATATATTGCACTTAAAGACTGAATGAAAGAATACTGGAGGAGTTGGAAAAAGAAAAGGCTTCTTCAGTTTTAGAAGACACAGTGGAAAGGTCAGGAATGTATCAACCCCCGGCTTCATTACTCTGTTAGGTGGCATTGTTGATGACGTCAGTGGAACAGTCTCTCTTTTAATGTGAAGCTGGGATAATTTTGGTAAAGCTGTCTCAAGAAATTTTAATTCTATTCAAAGGAAAGGCTGCATTAATACGTTCATCTCAAAAAAAGAAGTCTCATTGCTAAGGTTACTGTTACTGTTGAAAGGGGACAAGCTGGAAGTGAGATATGGAAGCTCAGACTTTGCTTTATTAAGCATTTGGAAATAGCTGCAGACTGTGGTGCCACGTCTGTGCCGTCAAATCTGGTATAAATTTTGGATTGTGCTGATAGCTGAAAAGACTGGCAGGTAAGAATTCATCTCACAGTTGGTTCAGCTCTGTTAATTTGATTGTATTATCAGCCTACTTGCAGAAATTTTGTATTGGATTTTCTAGAAGAGCAAAACAATCCAAATTATTAAATACACGAAATGACACCACACAATGCGTGGTACAGACACAAATATTCAATTCCACTGTTTATATTGTACTTGATTACTCCAGTTCTATTTCTTTTGTAACACTACTACATGGTTACTCTGGTTAGACTTTAGTTCGGGATTCAGTAGAGCTGGCCCTGGTGTGTCTCTCTGAAAGAACATCCAGCAGCCCCATTTCTGGACAGTTTTCCAGTGAAGCATGAAGGACACCTATTTTAGGACTATTTAGGTGAAAGAATTTCCGCATAAAAGTGGGGGGTTTTGAGGGGTGGGTGGGTAGGTAAAGCTTTTCAAAAGCAGAACACATTTTTATTGGGAACTCACGTTATTGCATTATTCATTACTATCACTTCAAATACCAGCAAAACAATCAGATAGATATGATGTGATTGTATAATATTGATAAATCCTGATTTTTTTTTCTCCTTTTCCCCCACTCATCCTTCTTCCCCCAGAAAATTACCATAGGTCAGGAGAACAGTTGTTTAGCACAGGCATACATTGCACTTCAGTTCACATTATTTGCAACTACAATACCTGATTTGAAGATCATTAAAACAGTTCTTGTCCTGTGAACACACACACAAAACCACAAAGTTGGTAATTACATTTTACATCATATATCTGAGTAAACATTTTTAATAAAAATATATTTAACCTGGCAAATACTGTGGTCAAGGAGGGATTGTCACAGAGTGCAACCGCACAACAGTCTCGGGCAACTGGAAACTATTTGGCAGTAGTCTCACACGTGTACAATAAGCATAGAAGGGTAAATTTAGTGGAATAGTACAGCTTCAGCAGCATCTCAAGAATTTCAGTAAAAAGCACAGTTTGGAAATCCCTCGAGCTGCTTGAGTAAAGTTGAAGAGTTGCAGTTCAGTGTTTCTGGCACCATTCTGCATGAACTCACACATTCAGAGTGCTGTGTGAACAGGATCAGCATCACACACAATGGGTGTCTCAAAAAAGACACAGTGCCAGTGTCCTTATGCCTTTGGGTCTCTGCCTCGTGCTCCTTTCCTGATGCCCTTTGCATTTAAGGCAGAACTGAAAAGTTAAAGCCATGGAAACAGGAGGTGATGCATTTGCAGAGCCTTCACAGCAAGAGCTGAGCAGCTAATCCAGGTAATCCACCAACGGGAGCCCTTGGGTGCATTTGTATCTCTGTATTTAATATTATAATCAAATCACCAAGTTGTTGTAACAGAATTATAAACTGGTGTAATAAGAAATAACAATCACTTGAGTTCTATGGAGCATATTCAGTTAAGGTGATCCTACATCTGTTTTACTTGGTCTATAAATGAGTCTGTTCATAACCTATATGAATAGCAAGAAGCAATTGTTAATAATGTAGGTTAATTGGATCCTACTTTTAGCCAAATAGCCTTTGCAAAGAACTGCAGTTAACCCTCTGTCTCCAACAAGAGTGACATGTCAGAATCATTCAGTTAGTTCAGAGAAATAAGTAATCGAGTTACTGAATTTCTTCAAAGAACCTAAAATGTTAGTAATTTAAATTAAGGCTGATGAATAAAATTGGAAATGTTGAGAAAATAAATTTCTTACACAAAGAATAAATGACAGTGAGCCAGAATGATCTGCTGGATTTCTGCATAGATTTAAATGAAAATACATTTAAATGAAAATTTTAATGAAATTTCTGTGAAAAATTAGATGAGTTTAAAATTACATGCAATGTGAATACAAACAGATTGAAAGGCAAACTCAGAACAATTTACTTGCAATGGTAATCTCTCATAACATTTTACATTCTCACATTTGCCAACCTTCAACTTTCATGTCTTTTGCTATGAACTTTGCAGAATATAGCAGCTGTGTGCTCATAAATAATTACTAGGGAGAAAAGAGCAAAGTAATCTGAGTCTTTATGCAGTTCATCTATTTCTTCTTTAGGCATTAGTTCACCATGGAGAAGTGGAAAATAAAAACCTGTTTAAAAAATGATAAATCAATATTATGTACACCTAGACTTCTTGAGGAAATGCAGCATGCAGCTGACTTGACTCAAGATGAAGGGATGATATTAAAAATCTTCAGCAGCCATGAGTCCAGTAAGAGCTGATCAACCCACAGAACTACCCAGGGATGGGCAGCACCAGTGCAAAGTGAAACTATAAATTGTTCCTTAAAACCTAACTATGTTCAGTGCTGTCCTCTCCAAACCGGAAAAAAAAAAGTGCAAATGGTCCAGTTGTGGTTTTATATAATTCAAGTCAGATTCTTACTAACAGGATTTTTTTTTCTAAAGTGTAACCAACGGGAAGAGCTGCAGGTTGCCCCAAAACACAGCCAAAATGATATTTACTGATGCAAAAAAAAAAAAAAAATTAAAAAATTAAAGTCTGTCCCTCCAGTGCAATTGAAGATATGTCCTAGAACCTTGACTAATTATAAAGACTGACTTTGACACAGGAATTGACTCAGAAGGACATAGGAAATTCTAGCAAAACACCTGCATTTAACCTTACACCTAAAATAACAGACATATGAAATATGAAAATATGAACTTCAAATTTGATTCTCAGTGTGGTGGCTCCCATAAAATACATCATCAGAAGCAACCAGGCTTTTATCCACATACCTGCATGGAAACAAATTCGGTACCAAGATTAGGACTCAGCAGGCTCCAAAGAGTTGGGGTTTTGTTGGTTTATTTTTGCTGAAACTTTCAGACATATTTCTTTCTCTTATAATAAAGGGAAGGTAAATTATTTTCTCTAATTTATATATACATTGATTAGTGAAACAAAAGCCTGGCAAAACAAAGATGTCCACATGATTAGCTGAATGAGATTGTTCATTTGATGAACACGAATCAATACAGGGGTCAGGAAGCAAATGTTAATTCTGCTTTGTATGCTTGTCTGAACCTGCTCCACATTGTTATAATAGAGTGTTAAAACACTCTGAGAGATAGGGCTATACATTTCCCTTAAGGCAGTTTGAAGCTGACCCACTTCTGGGATCAGGAAATTCAGGTCTATTTTGTTGCAAGATTTTCTTAATCCATATCTACATCTTGAGACATAGTGCCCAGTGCTCCATCCCTCCCTTTATCTGCTTTTGGTGTTTAGACCGAATTCCATGGGGCAAAGCTAGGACTTTCTCCCAGTTTTCTTTCTGGAAATGACAATGCTTTTGGCTTCACAGAAGCATTCATTGAATGGGAAGTTTTTGATACCTCTATTAGACTTATTAATAAAAAATCTGGGCTACCATACCATCTTTATCCCCCGTGGAGTGTTTTTAGTTCCTTTGCTGCAGTGCTTGTGTCCGGGGTAACAACTGCCCAGGCAAAAACTGGTAAAGGTCAACAATTGAGACAGTAAGTGTTAAAAAGCACCCCCCAAAAAAGAAAGAAACATAAAACCCCACAACACCACCATACCTACATGCAAACAGAACCAGTAAGAGGCTCTCTCAAAAGAAGCAAGAGCAATTACCTGTCCTGAGTAATTAGTAAATTCATTGTGTAATGCTCAGGAAAAGAGGAATGCAGTTGTTTCCCAGAAAAAGGATCTCTCCGAAGCCATATTCCTTGACCATTTGAATAGCACATTAGAGAGAGAAACAGAACTTCTTTATCTTGCAATTTAATTAGGTGCATGTTTAAGAAAACCTAATTATTTGGAAGACCCTCGATTTGCAGTCCTGTGATATGAGTGCATAACTACCAGACAAGTTCCTAATTGCATCCTATCTACCCTTCAATCTATTTCATGTCCAAAAGAGAGAGGTGAATATGTAGCTCCTTCAGAGCTGTTATCCTCCATTCTTTCTATTTCTTCTGTAAGCTTGCTGGAGTAGAAATGCTAAATAAAGCAGTTCAGCATAGCAGACCAGAGTATATTATTGTGCTTCTGTGCTTTAAATTTTTTGTTCTTTTCCAGGCACCTTATGTCACTTTTAACAGTGTTTCCTTCTATTTTGCTTGAACAATCAAGGAAGACTCCTGCTCTGCTGCAAAAAAGAAGTGTTAATAAGTCTAACTCTGTAATATTTTTAGTGTTGGTCACTGGATACCTGACAGAGTAATTGGAGCTAGGAGTGACATTTTTACAATGAAAAAGTCACATGCTACAAACACTAAGTGATTTCTTCCAGGCTTTGGTTTTACTCTGAAATACGCAAGATAATTTTTTCCTAACTATAGTATTTTAAAGCCAGAAATGAATCATAATATCCATAATGTGCAGACACACACTGTAATTTAACTGGTCTTTAGTACAATGAATCTCTAGTGTGAAATTTCCCTTGCTAATGATCAGCATAAGATATGGCTCTTAATGTAATTATGAATCCAAGCCTTGCCATCTATAGGCAACTGAGTAACAAGACTCATTATACAGATATCATTAGAGTTCTCATTTCATTCACTCATACCTATAGGGAAAAAGCAACCATTATTATAAGCAACTCACTTTTTCTATCACCAAAAGGGACCCCAGCACACATTGAATCACATATTATAGGCTCTACATTCTCCTGGGTAAGTAAATAAACTGTTCCAGCATTGGCAGTTTCTCTTTTAAATGGCTTTTCATTTTGAATAACATTAAAGAAAAATAAGGCAGTCTAGATAAGGGAAGAACCTTTCCTGATGCCAGAAGCAAGCAAGCCTTTCAGCCCCTTTGGAAAGATTCCTCCCTTTGAGGTGCCGAGCTATCTTCCCATCAGTTACCCGAGGGCTTCACAAACAGCATCCTTTCCCAGCCCTGGGATGTTTCACCAAGGCCTGGGAGCTGGCTCCATCCCAGAGAGTTTTACAAAAAACTTGAGCAGATGCTTTCCAGAGCCTCCAAGATCCCCCAAGATGCTGTGGGATGATTCCCCACCTCACCTGAACTAGTAACCTGGTGGGAAAGGTGTTAAATCCTTCCCATCAGCAGGAATACAGCACTTCCCTGGGGTGAGCCCTGGGCTGATAAAAGTCTGTGAAGGCCTAGAACAGAAGCATCAGCTACTGATTGTCACATAATCCCATTTTCTGCAGCAGAAAGTCTGTCCAAAAAGTGAGCCTTCTCTAAAAGATTTCAGAAATTCACCCTCTAGAAAGCACCCCTTCCCTGCTGAGTGGAAAGCAGGTGTTTTTTCCCCTGGAAGGAATTTGGAAGGGATGCTGTGTTTCCTGTCCACAGCCTCTTCCCAGAGAGGCACTGCCAGTCCCAGACCAGAAGTTTCTGCATGGGTGAGACATCTCCAGGACAGACAGGGTTTAAAACCAACAGCTCTGCAAGATGGGCAGCATGGGCATAGGCGGAAATCAAAGGGAGTGTACTGGGAAAATAAACACTGTTCTGTCTGCTCAACCTTGCTCTGTACCATGTGTCAAGACTACAGTTTAAAAAAAACCCAAAATATGTGTATATAATACAGACACACCAGAAATATTTTGCCTATCCCAAGAGACTGAAGAGTGTTTGTTAGTAGTTCTAACAGTAGTTCTGCCTGAAAATCCCCGTGTGACAGAGGTCAGTCCTGTGATAGCATTTCATCACCCCTATGATGACATTTCATTACACCAAACAGCACTTCTAGAAAAGAGAAAAAGAAGTGATTTCTTTACTTTTTTTTTTAATCTTCATAACCATACTTTTACATCTCCTAAGAGGAAAACTGACCTGCTTAGCAGCCAATATCTCTTACCTAGGAGGTTCCCTACAACTCTTTTAATGATTCACCTGAAAGTGAGAGCAGTTTCCTCTAACAGAGATGGTATTATAAAGCTCTGCTTGAGAGACTGTGCAGTGGGAGTTTTGGATTTAGGCTTCTTTAACATGTAACAACTGAGAGAAGAATATTATTAAAAAGGAGCCAGAAGCTGGATGGATATGTTCTTACCTATTAACATTCTTATCCCAAAGTAAAATTAATCCTAAAGATTAACTCTAAAGATCTGGGGGTTTGTTTTTGGGGGGGGGAGTTTTTTTGTTGATTTTGGGAGTGGGCTTCTTTCTCATCAGAACATTGGGATTGGTATTTTGCATATTCTTAAAACCAGCTGGACTGAGAAAGTCACTCACTGCTGACTCAATAGAGCAATGCTCATTGCTCTACTGTTCAGATGGAAAATCTCTGTTGCCCATTTTTGGGGTTTTTTCAATTTCCACAGAGGACAAAAATTGATGTGTGGTGTATATTTTTCTGGACTGTCTCCCTGAATCCAACATTTCTAAATCAGAAGCTGAGTAAATACAGAAGGATCTTCAGATGACTTTTAGCCAACTAAATGTCAGATAACTCTGATGGATGATTGCTTAATCTTTTCTGTAAAATCTCAAGTGATGTAGACTCTGTCACCTTGTCACCCGTTTATCCTCCCCCATATAGTCAGCACTTTTTACTTTTTTTTTTTCTTTCTTTATCTAATCTACATCTTCTTTTCCACAAATTAAGTTTGTTAGTTCCTGTCCTATCTTTTGAAAGAGTCTATTGCCTTTGAACTTGTAACACCTATGGCTTTATATAACTGAAGATTATTATTACAGTTTTCTTTGTGCATTGTTCTCTAAATTAACAACTCCAGGTCTTTCTATCTTTCTTTAAACTTTTTTCCAGGACCTCTGATCCATTTTTTTGTCTGTTCAAAATTCTTTAAAAGGTCACAAATAACCCAAACACAATACTTCAGCTGCAGCCTTATTAAAATGGAAATACTTTGCACTTTACACACTCTACAGACAGTAAGATTTGGGTTTTTGCAAGCAGCATAACTCTGCTGATTACTACACTAGTCTGTGATTCACCTTACCATCTCTTCTTGTATTTAAAGATCTTTCACTTTGTACATGTTCTTAATTAATTTTTTTTGTATTATTTTCAGACAATTTATACAGTTCACGACTGGACCTCATGTACAGAAAAATTGCCTGGAAAGTGAACATGGGAGCTGACCTCCCTATGGCTGAAAAGGGGAGTGCTTACCAAGTGACCTGTTTGAAACCTCACAAAGTCAAGTGGCTGGAAACAGGATATTTAATTTAATAGAATATTGTTATCTCTGGGTGACTTCTACATACAGTCAAGTTTGAAAAACAGAAGGTACTACTGGTCTGCTAAAGTGACCAAAATTTATACAGTACTCTGTTAAATTAAGGGAAGAACGCTGTAAGCATTAGCACCACCAACATATGAGTCTTCATATTCAAAACCTTCATCTGGCCTCCCATATATAAATTTACTAAGGATAAAAGGATTTTACCCCAGTACCATGAGGCTAAATAAAGAAATAAACAGAGTGAATGCACCCTAATAATTTCTGATTTTACCCAAATAATAAACCCTTTCATGTTTACAGCACTGAATGATTGATGCTCTCAAAATCTCTTTTAACATCCCCCTTGAAGCATCTTTCTGTTAATTTGTCACTTTATTTTATTTCAGCAGCTAGGTGCATATAATCTGCTTCCTTTCCACCAGTACTTGAAAGAGTAAATGTAGATCTATTAAAAAGTGGTGAATTTAAAATAAATTGCATGCTTCCATAAAGAATGCTCTGGCACTATGCTTTTACATTAAATGAGATGAGGTGACTGAAGCTAGTACCACAGACAGAAGGCAGCATCTTGTGATGTGTTAAATAAAAAATATTCTGGGTCTACTGACTCAGACATACTGAGTTCCTGCAGAAGAAGCCTCTTGCTATAGTGAAGCACCCAGGATTTGCAAGATGGTGTTCGGATTTGAACATATCTGAAAGCAAAAGGCACAGTCAGTGTTACAGAGCTGATAAATAATGATGGTCAGTGGTGTGTACACCCCAAACTAGAGCCTCTGGGGTTTTGGCATGTGAAATGAATGGTTTCAGTGAGCATTTCCATCAATAGAAAACGAGGATTCAAGATCTCCAACAGAATTAGAATCATGTCATCACAAGGGTAATTTTCCTAGGGCTGACAAAATATTCTAGGAACATTTTTATTGCAACTTATATCAATTTATCAAAATAAACAAAAAGTAAGCACTGTTTTTTATTTTAAAGTGTTTTCTCAAAGAGCTTTCAACCAGTGCCTTATTTGGTTTGCTTCCAGGGATGGTCCATCCTCAGCTTCTCTGGGCAAACTGTCCAATGCCTCACCACCACCCTCACAGTAAAGAACCTCTTCCTAATATGTAATATAAAATGAAATGCAATTAATAATTCCTTGCTGGTGACACATTTTTCATGTTAAATTCATCATTTAGCAACACTATGGCTGTGTAAGCTGTAGTAAAACTGTTAATAATCTGCCTACCTGAAGAGTAAGCACCACACCCCATTAATACATTTTAAGAAATGTAAAGATTACAAAACATCTTGAGAGAAAGCTCTGAAATTGCTAATAAGTCTTTCAAGTAGTGGAGTGACCTCCTAAATTCAGAAGTTTTCCAAGACATCCTGGATTAAACAATTATAGATTGACTTTGTCAACTGGGTGTCTGCCTTCAATATATACAACCAAAATTAGCCATGTTGTTAGTCGTGTTTGAACTGTTTTAGGAGGAGCCAGGAGAATCCCTGAGACAGAAAATAATTAATGTAAATAATGCATGGGAAACATTTACACCGATGCCTTCCATTGAAGATATGTGATTAGCATTTCACTCCTCAGTTGGCAGTTTTAGGTCACTGGCCTAGTCTAGCATGAATAAAATCAGTGAACGAAAAATGACAATCATGAAGCAAAAATTAAAGAAAGGTGGTTTGGAAAAGGAACTTTTGCTACATCAAGTAAAGAAGATTAAATTTAATACCTCATTTAATGTCACCATCAATCTGTCATTGCACTGGGTCAATATACGCAGAGGCAAACGGAGACAAAGAGGACACCAAGGACAATAGGACTTATGTGTATTCCCTTCACTTAGAAAGTTTGACTTGGTAAAGATTAAACAGACAAAAAAATATTATTCCTGCCCTTTGTGGTGCCCTTGAGCTCTGGAGTCCTCCCCAAAATAACTGAGTAATCACAGGTTATGACATCAGGCTCAGGAGCAAAACTCTTGGAGAAGCATCACCTTAGCACAGAGAAACCCTCTTGCCAGTGGTTTCCAGGTTCTGTCAGAGCTGAGGAAATGGAGCAGCCCTCCAGGTGATATATTAGGCCAAAAACCAGAAATAGCTTCTCATTATCAATGACTTGATGAGCTCTTAGTTTTTACCGTGACTTAACTCCCTGCAAGTCCATGTGTTCCATCTATAGATGGATATAAACACACACACACATATATGTATACACACAAATATCCCCACTTATGAATAAAATTTAACAACCACATCTGCCCACTCAAATTCAGGCACATCTTTAGATCACAATGTCTTAAGTGTGTGCATAAAAATGATTTCTAGTACAGGGCCATGCTGTGCCATCCAACCCAAACCATTCAGTGATTCTGATTCTATGCTACCTTATCCTGTAGGTGTTGCTGAGTAGCTTCCAGTGTTAATAATAATATTTATAGTAATTATTTATAGTAAAAACAAATCTTTTCCTATATCTTAAAATAACGTACTTCAATATCATTAGTTCCTGATTTTCCACTACTTTTCATAGGGAATAGCTATTTGAAGTTATTATTAGATGTTTGATCACAAGTATAAATGACTACTCTAGCAGCACAAAAGGTTGCCCTAAATACACATTTAAATGGGGGTTTTCAGCATGTGATGGTGATAATGATAAATTCTGTTTTACATAGAACTGCAGATACAGAAAGAAAAAGATTTTCTGGAAGTAATTCCAATAAATGGGAGGTAATTGTGGGGAAATAATGGTAGTAAACAGCTTGTGACAAGGAGACCTCAGTAATTTTTAATGGCTTATCACTTGAAGTTTTGAGGATTTGTAAATATTGTTACACGTGTTTGGTTCTTGGACATCCTGACCTCTTGGACTTTGCAGAGTTAGAACTAAGTTCTCCAAAGAAATAAAAGATGCTACTTTTAAACCTTTATTGATTCATTTACCATTAAGGGTTGCTACACTGTTCTTCTAGTACGTAAGGGATTAGGTGAATAATAAGACTCACATTCTATAGATAAAAAAACTGAAGACAAGGCTTGCCCAATTGATCCCCATTGAAATTGCAGGCCCCACAGAGCTGGTTGTTCAGGTTGTTCAGCATCCACACTGACGGATTTTGAACATCTCTGGTGTCTACAGCCTCTCTGAGCAACCTGTTCCTGTTCCTGGTCACCCTCCCAGTGAAAAGCTGCTTTTCCTCCTGTTCAGAGGGAACCTCCTGTGTTTCAGTTTGCACCCCTTGCTTCTTGTTCTCTTTCTTGGGCACCAGCCCAGCAACTGCAGAGAGCAGAATTTTTTTTTTTGCTAGAGCAAAGGAGAACACTCAGCCCGGGTCAGGAAAAATAGAATGTGTCAGACAATGCAGTCACCTGCATCAGTGTGTCCAGAGAGCCACACTGGGTTCACTGTAACTGAGCTGGGACACTCTTTTCTTCCACAATATTCTTTAAGCCAGTTTTAAAGGAGAATGATAAATGGCTCTTTTGAGACAGAAAGAGCTACTTTCTAAGGGAAATAATACTGGATCTTTGCCATTTCTGAATATTTAAGTGGTTAGAAGGTCAACCAGATAGTCTTGAATTTTAAAACCAATCCTTAAAAGTAACCGAGAAGTTCAACAACAAAAAAAAATCCATTAAAATTAACTTTTGTGTATGATATAAAGTACGCCAGAAATGTAAACAGCCATATCTTCTTAATTCAACTTTTTATGTAAATACATGCCTTTTAGCAGATCCCATTTTATTGGCCAGAACTGAAGCCATGGGGTTCTTGGGACCTTGGGACCCTCACCGCTGATAAACCAGGGTGAAAGGCCAGTGGGATGCTGCTGTATCCACAGGCGGTGTCTATCTTCTGCTTGTTCTCTCTCTCTCCCCCACTTTCCTCCTTTTTGATCTCTCTACCTCATATTTTATTGTTAAATAAAATCTGTATTTTTTACTTTGCCATGTGCCCTTGTTTGCCTTAATTTGGGCAGAGGCTGTAAGCAACAATCTGAAGTTTCCCTCATTTGCCTCACAACTGTCACAAAGACAGAGACCCTGAAGACCCTGACTGGAGTTCTGGCCTGGTTGAGGTGGATGCTCACCAAGTGATTGTTTGCAGCTGTGCTTGCAGCTGTGCTTGCAGTGCTGCCATGGTACACTGCTTCAAGCAGGGTCTGGCAAGGAGCAGCTTGCTCCGTACACTTACACCTGCTTCACAATATCACAACAGCCCAGGAATTTTCCCACCTCCTGGCCAAACAAACTTTCTGGGGTAATGTGGAAACCCAGGGCACTGGGAATATTTCTCTGTCTGTTCTGGGGTGCCCTGACCCCCAGGGGAGCACTGACTTTGACCCTCATTCATGGACAACGGTTCACAGACTTCAAGATAGACTGGAATCCACAAAACTGTGAAATAAACTATAGAAAGTAGTGTAGGTGCATCACCTGGTGAGAAATTTAGGTTTTGGGATTTTTAGTGTGTTGTGGATGGAAGCAAGATGGAGGGCACAGGGGGTTGTCCTGGGTTTCTTCTTCATGCTTCTTCCTTCTTCTCCATGGGTTTGTGTGGCATTTTGTAATTGGGCAGAAAAGTCCACTTTGCAGCCTCTTTGGGATCATTTATTGGGTTAAAAGGGAAAATAATCCAGGTGTCAGTTCTTAATTGGATAGTTTAGTCTTGAAAGACCTTGGAACAAGAGATTGTTGGCCATTTTGTGCCTTCTAATGAAAAGCTCTCGAACTCACAGTGATGAGACTGTTTTACTGATAGGAAATAATAAACACCTGAGTCTGAGCATGAACTACTGCCTCCAGTGCCTTCAATCCAGACCCAGAGAAACTGACAACTGGCACCCTGGCAACTGGGACCCCCACAGGGTAACTTTGGTGATGCCCCATGGAATATCCTTTGTCTGCCTCACAACCACTGTCACGGATGGAGAATTGAAGCCCCCTCCCAAGGAGTGAGACTGAGACCCCTATAATTCTGACAGGGGGGTGCTGGCCTGACTGAAGCGAGATGTTTGCCAAGTGCTGCTTGCAGGTGTGTTTGCTGGACCAAGACTGGTTTCCCATAGAAACCAGTCCTGAAAACAATGGGCACCACTCACTGCTGAGATCGACTTATCCTCCTTCGGAACATGGACTGTCTGTACACATTTTTAAGAGATCGATTCTCCATTGTCTTTTACCTGTTCCCCCCTTGAGAGGAGGACTGTAATAGACCCCTGAGTTAACCAAGACTTTGAGACTCTCCCCGAGGTGACAAGACAGATTCTATTAGCTGGACCATGAGGATTTCCTCTCGACATTGGTAGCTATACCCCTTCACCTCTTTTTCTCTCTCTCATCTCCTTTTCTAATCCCTCTATCGCATTTGCTGTGGGCACTCTAGAAAAGGCACATTTGTTTTGATTAATACTGAAATCCCCTCTCTGTGTTGTTTTTTTGCACTCTGAGGTCAGTTAATGAACTATCACAACCCCCATTTGTGCAAGCAGATCGTGGCAGAGGCCTCTCTCACCAAGGGGGTCTTAGCAGGGGTGTGAAGAACCCACACTGCAGTGCTTTTACCAACCTGCTCAGGGAACAGGCCACCCACCACGAGGATCAGTGTTCACAGTATACCCAAATCTGTCTCAGGCTGTGAAACAATGAAAGCTGCATCTGCAATAAAATTTTGGGACCCTGCTGAAATGCATACCATGGCTCAACTAATTCCTCCTGTGCTTAGCTGTGCCACAATGAAAGGCTTCAGGCTCTCAGAAGGAGCCAAGCAATCCTCCCCATAAATGTTTCATCATTTTGGCCCCCAGTAGCTGAAGTTAATAATATGAGTACTAAGGGTTTTGAATTCAAGTGCTTTAACTAAAAATTCAAACAAATGCCTTTTAGCTGTCTGCACCTGAGGAGACTGGAGACTGCAGCCCAGTGTTACCCAAGCAGCTGAGACACAGTCCTAGGGGCTGCAGTTATGACAAAAAATACCAGAGAATACATCCAGAATTTTAATCTGACAACAAGAAAACCATAGTAGAAGCTTCCCGTGGATTTAACAGCATCTTTATTCAAAGAAAGTGTCTTTCCTGAAAGAAAGGTGAAATAAATTAAACACAGGATAATTTGCAGTATAATCAGCTAAATGTCAGTAGGCAACAGGTATTTAACAAGCACCGTGTGACTCTCAAGTAGCTGATTCTTTGTTCTGAAAATGGACAGAAGAGAATGAATAATCCCAGGTAAATCTGTTAAAAAGCCCAAAGAAATCTCTTGGGGAAAAAAGAAATGTAGCAACAAATTAGGAAAAAAGAGCAAAGAAGGGAACAGTCAAATGTGCTCAGTTGCTGTGAGCTGGAGTTTCTCATTCATCTCCTGTGAATTATGAAATAAGGGGAATTTTTGATAGAGGAAGTGAAAACTGTCAAACATAAATGTTGGAAGCTAGGTCCTAAATGCACTTAAAGAATTTACACAATATGTGAGGCTAATAAAGGTTATAAAGTCTTAATTTTTAGGCCTGTTTAAAACATGTAGATCTCCAACTTGCACTCGCTATGCAAGTTTGTATTATTGTCAAAAAATCAGCGATATTTCCAGTTTAATTGCCATTATTGCAAGAACTTGGTTCTCTAATTCAAATATTAAAGGTGAAGAAAAGCCCCAAAGCAAATGTATTATGTCTTACCTGGTGTAAAAAAAAGCTTCTAGGAGTTTAAGTCTCATTGCTGATATCTTGGCTCCAAAATGTCCTGTGCCTTTGTGTGTTAGCAAATATCATCTTCTACAAAGCATGCTGCCAAAATAATTAAGAAACACCAGATGCTTTTAATAGTTCAGGTAAAAAAAACATTCTTTACTCCCAGTACCTTAATGTCCGGGAGAACCTGGACATAAACCTTTCAATGTGAATTTCTATTGGAAATAGGAATATATTTCAAAATTTCTCCAGCAACAGTCTACCTTTCCCCAAAGAAAAGACTGTACTGTGTAAGAGAAGTTCTCTCTTAATTTTTCCATATTGAGCAGAGATTATGAAGGTGTATTCTATGCTTTGCAAAGTTCCCATTGGCCCATGTTACTTTCTTTATATTCAAAATCATAATTGTTTTTCAAAAACTATCTCATGTAAAAGGAAGAAAATACAGTATTAAGGATTCTCTGTGAAGTTCATAGTGGGATTTATGCATTTATAATAAGAGGCTCTGGGTCTGTCTGCACAGGCCTTTGCTGACCTACCCAAGAACTTTGTGCATTGCCCAGTGCAGCAAATCCTCTGAGAGCAGGTACTGAGTGGAAATTTATTATACATGTTAGAAATGGTTCAGTCTTGCCTCAGAGAAAAGATTTGAGGAAAGGTCAAGTAAACACAGTAAGGTACTTTGTAAAAAAGTGGTTTTTCATTGTCTTGGTAAATTTTGGAGCAAAACAATGAGAATATGGCTTTATGGTTAAGACCCCAACCAACTGCATTCTTCAAAATATCCATTTTTAAGTATCAACAGTCTCATGTTTGACAAGATGCTGTCCAAATTCCATCTCCTTTTATGTGGGGAAAGTAAATTTTTGTGGCCTTGTACTTGGTTCAAAAGGAAAGTAAATATAAAATTCATAATGGAACTGTCTTCATCTCAGATGTGTCTTTTATTGAGCAGCTCTGGAAAGGGGCTTGAGTGAGAGGATGAAAGGATTAGTTCATGCATATGACCTCCTGTCTGCCACTTACATCTTGTCTGCATGACTGCAAAAGCTAAAAATGCTTTATCTTCTAAACCCAAGAGGAGCTTCACAATTAAAAGCTTTACTCTCAATTTTCCATGACTTTTTAATTTGATACTTTCCCTTCACCTTGTCCATCAAAGTCCTCTCTGCTTCAAATTGAATCAGTCATTTGTCCAGGCATTGATATCTTCATTGATACTCTATTAACCATTAAGAAACCAGTAACTTAGCTAAACTCCTCAGGCGAATTCCATAGGGCTGCTGTGATATAAAAATCCAGAGAAATCACAATTCTTGCATATTCTGCCTTTTACACAACACCAGAATTACACTGTTGATCAAATTAAATAGTACATTCAGCAAAATTAGTATCAAAAGAGACAGGAGCAAATTCACTTGTTCTGCTGGCCAAATAAAGCAGACAAATTTCGGCGTCAGTTTTAAACTGTCTTCTTCATGCCTTCCTGTCAGCTTGTCTCTAGCATTCTGTGAAGAAAACCTCTAATTTGCTCTAAAATTCTACTCAATAAACATCAAAGTTGCTGAGATACAGTGCCCAAATGCATAAAGGTCATTAGCATCACTCAATAAGCCTCTCTTGCTCCAGCCACGGTGTCTTCTTGGACAAGATAAATCATAGTTCAGGCACTGTGAGAATTATGGCAACTCATTTTTCCAGCAGAGGCCATTATTGCCCATTTACCCATATCTGTGATAAGTATTTTTTGAACAGGAGTTATGTCCTCTTTTGGAGTCTTAAAGAACCATCATAAAGCCATCTGGCTTTGGACCAGCGCTTGGGCTCTGAGCAGCCTTTTCTACTTCAGTGCACAGGAGCAATTCCTCTCGGGTCTCAGCCTCACTCGTGACATGTCTGGGAAATGTTAACTGAGTCCTGCAATTTCGCAGTAATGTTTTTCAACCTCTTTATTGAGATAAATACAAGTTAGGACAGAATGCTTGGAGTGTTTTTTTAGGATCCCTTGGGTCCTTGTCTGCTGTTCCTGCTGATCTTTGTGCTGACAGATGGCCTGCTTCTCCATTCCTTTTCAAAGCGTCTATGTCAATGTTATAGGAGCTGTATACCCTTCCTTCTCCTTCCTTCCCAGAATTCATTTTTGGGAGTTTCATCTATAACCTGTTTTCCTCTGTTAAGCCTAAGTAATTTTAATTTATGCATTAATTAATCTTATACATATGTAATATTCCCTGTGTATTCATGGATACTGTTTATCATAATGATTTTTGACTGTAAATGTATCTGAACAGAGGCATCATTCTGACCTGCAAATGCCACCCACATTAGTGGCCTGTGGAGTTTGCTTTTACTAAGAAAGAAGTGAATCTCAAAATCAGAGTCTGTCTTCAGTCTTGACTGTTTCTGGCATTCCTTCTTTGCTCTTCAGCCCATCCCCCTGTTTTTCATAACAAACCTCCAACTTCTTTATGCCTGTAAGAACCAGCATGTATATTTAAAAAAAAAAATCCATGTATATTTTTTGATACCTTCTGACTTATCAAGGAAAGAGATTCAATCCCATATTTTTCCACTCATGCCGCAGGTCTTTTGAACATGCTGTTTCTTTGTTTCTGTCAAAGGCAGCACTTTCCACTTCTGCTGAAATCCTTGCTGGATTCAAACGGCAACCATTTACCACTTATTTGTGCAAAACTTATTGACATAGCAATAATTTCAATTATTTTATTCATCTCACACTTGCTTTGTACACAGCATTTGCAATGTACTTGCAAAGTACAGTTGGATTTTCTATGAGAACAATATTAGATTGCAGTGTAAAATTCCCGATCTTAAATCCCTTTTTAATGTGATTTCTGGTAATACTATTATTTCAAAGCACATGTTTTAAAGTTTTGAGTCACGGTTCTCTGATTTCTTCTTTTATCAGCATGAAATAGATAAACTGTAAACAGCAGAATTACTCAGTAACAACATAAATTTAGGAGAAGTAATAATTAGTCTTTGACTAATGGTGAGAAATAAAAAGATACCATTGAACTGTGTTCATTCTACATTCATGAAGTAACAATATTATTAGGCACAAAAATCAGCACTGTGCCTTGCAAGTGTATTTTTCCCTGCTCTGTGCTATTTTCTGTGTCCCTCTGTGCTATTTTCTGTGTCCACCCTTGTTCTGTGTTGTCTGGTCCAGCACTGCCTCTGCATGTTCACCTCTACCCCCTCCTGACCTCACTTCCATGGAGATGTTAAGGGTTTGGATGAATTCTGCACTTTAAATCCCATGACAGATCAGGCTGGCTGAATCATGAAGGTACAAAGACATACACTGAAAAATACCCTGAGAAATGCTTAGGAAAACAAACATCATATATCAATATTAAACCCAGACATATTTGACAAACTGTAAATATGGGAAATGTTTGTGCTTCATTTCTAGAGCACTGGTTCCATTAACATAGATATTGAACTTAAAAAAACAGATTCCGAAAACAACCTGCAGCAATACTACAAAAATCAGGTAGTACAGTAACATGTGCACGCTGAGATAACAGTTTAAAAGAACCCCAAAACCTTAATAATTTTTTTCTTGTGGAAGAGATTGTCATTGTTTATTTTCTTTTCAAAATTGACTCCTACATGAGAGACATGATTTTAAATGCTTTTATCAGGCCTTCTGAATTAATAGAAATGTGTACTACCTAACATAATTAGTACTTTTCTCTTATCTGCTTTGCCATTAATTTTTTATTATGGTGGCAAACTAAAGATTTACTGGCTGCACTGAAATTTCAGAGCATCATTAAATCTTAGTGCATGTTACACAAGTTATTTGAAACACCCAGTACAAAAAAAAGAGGTTTCCTAAATCTTGAAAAAGACAGCATCTAAATTAATGTTTGGCTCCCTTTGAAGGCATAGGGTAAATATTCCTGCAAGCATAATATTGAAATGTTAGAATTCAATGGTAGCATGTGTCAAAGAACTTTACCCACTTTTCACTTTCCTTCTCATCCTTTGCAGCTGCTTATTTTCTTCCCTATGTTTCTTAATGATTTTCTCGACTCCAGGATTCACTTCCAATCCAAAAAACCCAACCAATAAACCCACCATATTAAAATAAAATATGGAAGCAAAATTCAAGCCAACCCTTCCCTTTTCCAGGACTAATTGGCTAGAAGCACCTTATGTCAGCATGAGCACTTTTGACACTCTCCCCTATTAATTTCCAATCTCCCTGATGTAGGTCAGTCATATCAGTGCTGCCCTTTAGCCAATATAAGCAGAAATGGTCCTTACTTGTCTTTCACATTTGCTGGTTTGTTGTTTGCTAATAATTTCTTCTTTCCCTGTTGGGCAGAAGTCTATTTTTTCTATCTTCATATAGATTTTTAGTCAAGGACTATGTAAGGAATGCCAGGACATAGGTTCTGAACATGGTTTAGGATTTAAAGACTGCAAATGAAATGGATAAAATCCATTAGTGCTGGGCTAAACGTACTACAAACCACATATTTTGCAAAAGTCTGGTATTATGCAAAGCACACATTTTGCAAAAGTCTGGTATTCTTACTAATAACATTAAGCTCCCCTTAGGGAAAAAAGAAAGTATTCAGGGTGATGCCATGTCTCTGCAACAATCTGTTTAGGCCAACAGAAGTGAAGTACTGCTTACTGCTGGACTTGTATTAGAGAACAAGTCCAAGCTCTCAAGGGATGGATAATTTTCACTGAGTTATAGGGAATGAAGCTTCATTCCAGAATGTATTGTAGGAGACCTACAAAATATAGGAGACCCCATACAGTGAGCTTGCACACTGATGAAGAGACAGCATCATGCTGAGAGTAATAGAAAGAAAGCAAGAGAAGTAAAAGAATAGCCAGTAATTTCTATAGGGATAGTAAAGCTAAAGAACTGTAAAAAAGTGATAGGTTTGCTCTATAAAGAAAAATCCTGAAATAAATTCTGAGTTGCCAAAATTCACTGCATGGAATCTTCATCCTGAAATTTTACTAAAGGAGAATTGGAAGAAGTCTCTGAAATTTTAAAAAGTGGGAGGCAGGAATGGAAGAGAGACAGAAAAAGTCATGGAGATAGCAAGTGTGAAAGAGGAAGGGAAAAATATACAAAGACAATTATGAAATATAAAATTAAAAAGAACTTTCTAAAAAAATCTTTTAACCTCTCTGGACATTTTGGAGAGTGAGACTGCATGGCTTTTGAATACAAAATTCTGATTCATTTTTGTAGTTCTCCAGGGAAACTGCTCTGATGCTGTGGTCGTCTTACAATCAAAGGACAACTATCAAGAGAAGCTCTTTACTTTCAGTATGAGCAGACATATTGTGTAGATCTGAGAAGTTAATTTTATATAAAACCAGCACCTGATTGCACTGCAGGAGCAATAGGTCTTTTCATGGCATTGCATTATTAACAACATAACCCATTTCCTATAACAGTAGTGACATTTTTTTTTATATCTTCTAGTTAGCTAGAAAATTTTTTCAGCTATCCAGTCATCCATTTTGAGTCCTATGCATTCCTTATTGGCAGTGACTAAGATTTGTCCACTGATAATTTTTTTGTTACTTAGTAGATCCCTTTTCTTCACAGATATTTGGATTGTCTTTATTACTGCTGGTCTGACTGGAACTGCGTGGCCCAAGTACTGCTGCTGTTTCTCAGAACTGACTTTATGCTCATTTTAGTAATATTATTTACTTTTCAGCTGAGAAAGCATCCCTATTCAACTAAAGACTATAATGCCCCCTTCCCTTATGAATTTTGATTTCTATGGAAGGATTTAGAGTAGACAGAGAGTTAGAGAGCCGTGAGCTGTTGTGCTGAGATGCTGATCCCTGAGAGCAGCCAGCTGCACAACTCCTGCCTCCCAGGAACTGCACTGGCTGCTCAGCAGCACTGCCCGCCTCACACACCTCATGCTACCGGACTGCTAAGGGGTGAGTAAAAGGATTGGATGAGCAAAAGTTGTGAAAGTGAAATGAGAATGGCCTTTACAGCAGCCACATTACTGTGAACTGGGAAGTGAGGCGTTTATTGCGGCCCAGCAGTACCACTCAGCCACCTGGAAGTCAATTGTCTTCCCCACAGAATTCCTTCAAAGCCTGAAATTGAAAAGCAGGAAAACCAAAGACTAGAAAAATGCATTTTGCAATTAACGCTATAAGGCAGTGCAAGAAATATTTCTGTGCCTGATGCAATGAAATGGTTGACCAGAATTTGCTACTGTAACCAGTCACAAGCCAAGCCAAGCCTCTTCTCAGAAGCTCAAATCCACCCTTTGAAAAACTAAGAATGAAAAAATGGTGCCATATTCCCTAAATGGAATCCCTAAACTTCTAAGATCTCTAGAACCCAACCGGGGTTTCTGGTAGATATGCACATTTCTTTCCCTACATATACTTCCCAAACAGGACCAACAATGTTATGAAAATGTTCTTAACAGCATTTTTCCTGAGACCAGAGCTAGTAAGCACTAGAAATCTCATGTGAAAAATCTGTCTCTGAAAGCTTTCCAGCTCATTCCTCCAGATTCAAATGACTTGGATGGTCTTCACATAGTCATCTAAGCTTTCAGCTGTTTATCCAAAGCAAACAGAAATTATGAACATTCTGAAGTTGTCCAATGCTACTTGCATGATACAAGCACATGCCGCTAATCCTTGCCGTATTTAGCATTGCTCTGGTCAATTCCCACAATAAATTTCACTCTTGACATGGTTTAGGAGCATTTAATCTGATCTGACAATGTTCAGTCCTCTTCCCAAGTCCTTGAATGATTTATTTTGATTTGCCTTAGTAATGTGTCCACTGGTTTTTGATTAAGACATCAGTATTGTATGTGACCTACATACTTCCTCTTCCTTTTGTATCTCAAGATCTAGTTTTCCACAGACCATTGAGAGTCCTATCTATCTTAAACAGATCAAATACTATAGTAGCTGTTCCTGGCAGTTGCTGTTAGAAGAAACATTTGGGATTCAGTGCACTGTAATGACTGGTTTTTCCCAAATTACTTCAGTGACTTATACACTGAAAAATTAGATGTAATCTGGCATACTAATCATTTTCAATAACACTTTCATTTGGATTTTAGCAAACTAAAGTTTTAAGCAAAAATAGGTGTAGAATTCAAAACGGTTGATGGTTAAGATCTACGAACTAAAGATTGTTTTCATAATAAATTTTCTGCTTTGAAATCTTGAAAGCTCATCATGTACAGTTCATGGGAAGCCTGAACCTGACCCTTGGTTCCTCCCAAGTTAGCAATATTACCAATCTTGCAGTACGAGCATCCCTTTCTGATGGTAATCTCAGTAGACATAAATCCTTAATGGCAAAAGCCCAGTTGTTGAAATATGATGTATATCCTTTAATCTTTGCAGTAGAGATATAAATGAAGCATCACAATCTCATGATACATTTGTAGTGTAACAGAGTTCATAATTTAATGACTACAGAATTTAACATCTTTTTAGACAATGTTTTGCTATGTGAGAGCTTGTGTTCACACTGAAATCTGCTCTTCAGTGCACGGGCAAACAGCAATATAGTACACCAGGAATAAACATGTTGCTGTCCAACCTAATTACAGCTAAAGATGGTCAACTATTCTGTTGGCACACAAAGAATAAAAATTAACATTACTGAACCTTCCAAGCCCTTTGTGGCCTTCTGTGCAGTCCACAATCTAAACACATACTCATACACAGGTTTTTTTGCCCTGGTGGGTATGGTGCTGATTAAAAGAGGTAAACTCAAGCCAAATACATTGAGTTTGGATTTAACTTTCTTATGTGCTGCAGAAGGCCATAGATAATTTCTACTGAACAGGATTAAAGAGGTTAATCTGTGCCAGCAGTCGATGACAGGCTTGTAAGAAGAAAAATCCAATGATGCTAAGCCTTCAAAAAGCTCCTTATTAACTGCATTGATGACTGACTTCTCATTAAAGATTACTAATTCTGTCGTTCTTGCATTTCCCCTTTGACCTGAGTAGTTAGTGAGTTTTTAGAACTTCCATGGTATTTCCCACTAAGAGAAGAAAGCTCTCTGCAAGGCAGGCAACATCCAAGATGGTTTTCAGCTGGAGACTTGAAGTCCTCCAAATTAACAGCATTTTTAGAACTATATATGTGGCTCTAAACAAATCAAAGTCCCACAAAATAATTGTTTACACGTTGGGTTTGGCAACTCAAAAAAATAAGATACCTAAAACAACCTTAATGAAACTGCCCAGAAAGTGAATACTCCCACATTAATTATGATCCCCTCACTGTGCCTTTGGCAACAGCTGCTACTTCTCTGTGCCAGCTTCTCTTTGTCACTGGCTGGATGTCTCAGGCCAGCTCCTCTGCTGGGGGCTGCACTGGAGGGGCAGCAAAGCCTCCTCCTCACAGGAGTCTTTGCATGTATAGACAAATATCCTCATAACCTTCTGTGGCCTCACTTACACTTTTTCCCTATTTTCATTCTCCAAAAGTATGCATTATTGAGAAGTGAATGGATACAACTAAAGGAAACATGGGAATTCATGACAGAGGGGAACGAGTTCAGAATGATTTTGCATCTACAAGAGGGCTTCAATACTTTTTTAAATGATAGAAGTGATAGAAAATGGTAGAACAGACCAGGAGAGAGCAATGGGTCCCTGCAGTGGTGAGGGCTGGCCAGGCTGGTCTGCGGCAGAAATGCTTCACTGACAGCTCAGCCTGGGAAGGACAGAAAAGTGGCAGTGAATGCCCTTGTTAATAGCATGTTTTGTCAGGACTGTTTTCTGAAGGCAATTATCTGAAGGCTGATCTGCATTGGCATTAGTGGATGGGAAGAAAAATATTTTCAGCTGAGACTAGAGCCAAATCTATCCTCTTCTGCCACTGCTTTGAAAGACAGCTGCCAGCCTCAGTAGCAAGAAGTGAAATATGCACCAAAAGCCAGGACAGCCCCATGCTGGAGGTCAGAGCAGCAGCACAATCAGGAATTTGTGAAGTGATGCATGGTTTTGCAGAACAAAGAGGAAAATAAATCTGATCTGCTAAATAAATTGAAGTTCCAAAATATTTTCTCAGCCCTAAAATTTACTCTGTCTGAAACAGTGCCTACAGAGAATTCACTCAAGTAACACAAATGTGCTGGACACACCATGGGCTTATGGAATACTTTTCAGTGTTTATGTTGGTTCAATAGAAATAGTTGATTGAACTGTATTGCCACTGCACTTTCTAGAGACCCTTTTCCCCATTTTATTGCAATTCTGTGCTCATTGCTATGGTATCTAGTACCTGTGAGAATAATTATAACACTGTTCCATTGAGCAAAATGTTCAGAAGTATTTCACTGAGACTTTTATTTGGTGTTTCCAGCCTCTAGCTTTCTCCACTCACTCCTTACATCAGGAGAAATTGATATCAATCTGCTGTGAGCCAGCTTAGCATTTGTTCTTTCTGAATAGTAGTATTTGATCTTCTCTATTTGCATTTATTAGGCTTATGCATTATTTTAGCTTAGCAGATCATGAAGAATAAGGGGAAATGGAGGGTTCTCTCCACTGTTTTCTTTTTAAATGTTTAGCACTTTACTTCTAAAATTAATTGATAGTCTGCACAGAATGAAACATATTCTTTAATATCTGTTCTTTTAGGTGGATCCAAATACATTGTATCTTCAACATTGTCCATATATATCCAAAATCTGCTAACAGAAAAATTCTTTCTTTAGGAGCCCAGCCCATTTCTCTTGAGATAATGAGGGCATCTAATTGAATAATTACAAATCACATTGGAATAAATGGTGCAGCTCACTAAAGTATCTACTAAATTCCCTTCTGTCTGCTTTTATCAATTTCATCAAGCAAAGTCTCCCTTTGTTTATCTTGAATTATATCTTTTAATACCTAAAACAGAAACAGTGAAAGATTTTTCCAATTTCCCCATCCTAATTTTCATGAAGCACTACTTAGAGGGATGGGATTGATCAATTCTCTGATAGCAGCTTTCTTTAGAGTAATTTCGATCCAGCTGAAGGATAACTGCCTTTCCTTTCCCTAGTTTGATGATACTAAACAACATATTATTTTCATAAGCCTTCCCAACCTATTGTTTACAACCCCACCCTCCTTCTGCTCCTCTGGTTTTGAAAGCAAAAGTCCCTTTTAGAAAGTAAATTTTAATGGGTTTTTTGTTTTTTTTTTTTTTGGGTTTTGTTTGGGTTTTTTTTTGGGGGGGGGGGCATGTTTTGGTTTTGGGTTTTTTTCTGGTACATTTTCTTATTTAGAGGGAGCTGTAAAAAGAGAAAAAATGGATCTGAGATTTCCACAGACCTTCTAAGATTATGTTGATGATACTTAATCACCATCATTGCCAGCATGCTCAGAAAAAAGGTTAAAGTAGGTGAGAAAAAAACCAATTAGTATCTCTGCTGCAGGATGATTAAAACCCCCATGAAATAGATGAGATTATGGAAGTGGAATGAAAGTGAATGAACAAACATGTAGTAACAACACACAGGTTATTTCAAAGAGCATTTATGAAAGACAATGCCAACATCACCAGTTTTCTGAAGCTGTCCACAGCACTTAGCTTACTTATATATAGAAATAGACAATGCTTTATTCCTTACTGTTAGATTTCAACTCTCCAAGGCTTCGTACTGTTTTCAAACATGCCATGATGCATCTGCTCCATGTCTCTTGCAGAGAAGCTCTGCTCCATGACATGCAGTTAAAACAGACTTTTTTTTCAGCTGATATTTCACAGTCAGCTGTATGGCCAAAGGGCAGTTCTGATCTTGTCTGAACTCTTAAGCAGGCAAAAAAATGTCATTTTTTTTCCTCTCACCAGTACTGTGTGGCATTCTTCTCTCTCAGCTTGCTTAAGCTCCACTCAGAGAATCACAAATTACCAAGCTCCACTGCTGCTTTCCAGTTTGAGGCACACATTCTGTAGTTTGCCCTTCCTCTTAATGTGAGAGGTCTATGCCTGCACTCATGATGAGAAGAAAGACAATGAAACCTTGCAGTTGAATACTCAGAGCTGGGAAAATTGGAGAAAACTGGTGTTAAATTTGAAATTTGAAAATAGTCCAGTAGGTGAAATGTCAGGTTGAACCAAATAGCATCTCATAAATATTCATGGCCCTGCACGGAAGGAAAAGGAAAGTAAAATGTTAACACGAAGACATTACCTCCAAGAAAAGCAACATGTGTCATGGAGGCCCATTTCGTTAAATTGTTTTCACAGAGTCTAAGCTCTCTTTTCAGGCCCATTTAATAAATACTTTTTCTTACAACTAAAAACGACCACAGGAATCAGAATACATGGAAGCAGAGAGCTCTTGTTCCCAGCAAAAGGAAACTTCTGAGGGAAAATAAATTACTTGCCCAACAGGAACTTGTGGGCTTGCTAGAGATCATCATACTGACCTTAAGTTGCCTCTCTTTTCTCTCTAGCCTATGACTGCCATTCTTGCGCAATTATCAGAGATATTTTAAGTTATGCTAGACTTTTTTAAAGTTATTGCTTGCACTGTTCTTCTGCAAGCTTTGCAAATGAATCATAGGATAGTAGCACAAAGAACTTTTCACCACTAAGTCATCATTAACTTGATCTGGTCAAAAACATAATGACAGAAAAATGTTGACATCCAATTAACAGCGCATCGTGGCATATACATTACGAGTATCTGCTTTTAGCCCAGATCCTTTTCACAAGATGAGAAACAATCAATTTAATTGGACACCCGGCTTGCCAGCCTTGATAATCTTTAGCACATAATCTTTTATTTTGATTGCAAGCACTTTAGGGGAGACACTGTTTGTTACTGTGCTGGAAAAATTCTGCACCATCATCCTGGTGAGTGCTGTGTCTCTCACAGACTTGAAACAACTTAAATGTGCTATACTTATAATTGGGGACAAACAAAAGAGCTGGTTTTAACAACTATCAAACTACTGCCTTTGAAGAAGCATATGATGTGTATCTGTTATACCTAAATTATTAAATACTCATACTAAGTGCAGAGGTTCATCTTTTGATTCACACAGATTCTGAGTTTGTCCAAAACAGTTTGCTTGTCTGCTGTTATGTTACCCAAAGTTTTTTAGGAAGCAAACAAGTCTGTCTCTTACAGAGTATGAAGAAAGAAGTAAAATTGCCAATTTCTAAGCCTTAGAGGTCTACCAGTATTTTTGTACTAATGGGAGATAATGCAAAATTGAGCAGATTCTTACAACATTCCAGTCTGAGGGGCAGAAAATTGGTGGCTCACTGTGACTAATCCCATAAGCACTAACCAAACTGCATACATGACCAAATGCTTAATTCAACATGATTTAAATAAGTAAGTAGCAGAAATTAGAGAAACTGAAAGAAATTATCTACTGCATGCATGGGAATTTTCTCAGATAACGTTTGTTTTCCTCTGCACAGTAACATACCTTATTAACTCACCATCTGTGGCACTCTTAAGTTTGCTGGGCACAAGAGGGCTAATAAGACTAAATGGTCTAAGCCTTGCTTGACCTATGCAAAGAAATTTTTCTCTAATCAGAAGATCTGATGAAATAAAACCACATCTGATAAACATCAGATAAACATAGCTTTGGTTTTATGGCTCTCACAAAGAGCTAGAGAATGAGGGGACTGATCAGACTTTGGGCACTACATGAATTTGACAGTGACTGAGAGAGAAACAGAGGGGGAAAAAAAGAGGGGATTGAAAAAGTGGTGACTGAATAACAGTGGGCCAGGGGAAAGAAGCAACCATTTCAACATAAATTTGTGACTGCAGGAGTCTTTAATTTTGGAAAGTGAGTAACAAGTGGGTGAAGGAGGGAAGTCAAAGCAGCAGTGAGATGAGAAGGGCAGGGCCACCTACTACAAACAGAGAGGGAACATGGTTGGAAGGAGGAGAGGTTAGCTGAAAGCACAGGAGCCGGGACTGCAACATTCTTCAAACTCTTTTTCTTTTTGAAATCCATCTTTTGATGATACTACCAGTAATTAAGGTCACCACACTAGGGCATTTAGTGTTTGCCATGAGGAAAATCATCCTGAATTTGACAAACAGTATTTGTGTTTGTCTTAACTCCTCATCAAACAAAGACCTAGAGTTTTTACTCAGCTGCAAGAACAATTTTTCTTGCCTCTCTGAAAAATCAGAAGAGTGGCTGCTCTCACAAGATTTCCAACTTATATATGCCTTCAGAAATATCAGCAGAGGCTATTTCCAAAGACTCCCTTTCAGTACTGGAGGTTTAACTTCAGAAATTATGAGATGGAGGATATGATTGTGAAAAACCATGCTCTTTATAGGTTTATTAATTTAAATACAGTGCCACAATACATGGTTGGAACAAAGTTTTCACCACTCAGCCTAAAACATGAGTAAAAAAAACTTGGATGTGCTACAAAATACTTATTAGGTATACCTTAAATGGCATCCATGTACACAATGCTTTTTCTATGTTTACTAGATTACTGCTCTGACTCAGAAGAGACAGGAGAGAAAGATGGCACCAGAGCACAAATGAAGTGTTATTCATGGAAAATAACACACAACTCAGTTTCTCTTAAGATAAGCTGGAAAAATATTGAGCTGAATAGGTGGAGGACCTTCAACCACTGGCATTTTGCAAGGGTGATTCTCTCATTTCTTTCTAATCATCTCTTCTCCCAGCACCTCCATTGGCAGCAGAGTGGGTTCACAGCTCAGCAGCTCCATGGAAAGCACATAAAGCAGCTCCTCAGAAGCCCACTGGAAACAGGGGTCAGCCTGGGCTCTTAAAAGAAATATCTCTTGAAAAGCAAGTGGTACCAAATGATTTCTTGGCAATATCCATGTTAAATGCCAACAGAATAAAAAATATTGCTTTTAAATAAGAACAGGCTCCAGATTACAGATTCAACTAGATCCTTATTCACAGCTTAAGCTTCAATGTGTGATTTTGCACAGCACACAGAGGATCTCCAAAAGACATCTCTAGGTAGGACATGCAGGGTACATTTTTAAAGCTGGTTCTACAAAGGGAAGCACAGCTCCTGGGAGGGAACAGATTTTGCAACCACAGAAGCACTTTCTCTATCTTTAATGAAAAAGAAGACAAGAATGTAGGACAGTAGCTCTGCATTAAATACAGCTTTTAAAAGTATTTCTTTCTCTGAGCAGAAATAGCAATTAAACATTACTATAGCCTCAGTTGAACTTACTGTTCATATATTCTACTTTTCAATGCATTAGGAGCTTTTTCCCCTCACTGTCTTGACAACACAGAACCCAATGATGTTTTAGTCCATGACCTAGGCTCCTGGATACAACCTGCTGATGACAGATATCATCAGCTAGGTGTGTATTTCTATCCAGCAGTATATTTAAATAAACACAATGTTCCAGTCCAAGAATATTGGCAGAAAAACTGAAACTTATCATTTGAAACAATTCATAAACAAGATTGTTGTGAGGATGAAGAGGTGAAAAGTTGCATATTTGTATTTGTTACTGAAGAGGAATCTTCAATAGACGGCTTTATTCGCTAGGTTAAAATAGTGATATGAGGACATGACAAAGGAGGAGCAAAAGGATTTTTAGTTGAATAGTAAGAACCAGCTGAAAATTATTATATCCTTTGCATACAATTGGAAAGAGTCCATACATTCTTGGGCTGACTAAACAGGGCTGTCTAAACATCTCTGTCAGTTATCATTCCTGCACGAATTTTCCCATTTTTCAAATAAATCCATCCCAAATATTTCAGATCTCTTTTCTAACTGTGAACTGTTGCCCTTTGATTGGCTAGAGCTTTGCTGAAGCCCTGACCTTGTCCTGCTGTGCCCTGCCCAGTGCTGGTTTTCACCACATTCATTTAGCTGGATATCCTCTGCTTTTTCCAGCTCTCACAGGAAATAAGTTGTAGACCCTTACTCAGCACTAGTTTGTACCCTGTGCCTTCTGCCACCTTCTTATCATCCGTTCTTTCTTCCCTCCGCCCTCTCACTCTTCTGTCTGGGATTTTTTGAACACAAAGAAAAACTTGTAGATGCAACAAAATACTGGATGTTCCCAGAGCAGCCAAAAGGTTGGAGAGTCAATATAACAAAATTTTGGCCAAACAAAACTCATTGCTGCAATTTTGAACTACCTGTACTGGCTTCATTGCTCTGTTTAGAGTCTGTGGGAGGTATTTAACAAGCAAGGGTGCTCAGACAGCTATTCCCTCCTCTTTTTTCCTGTTCCTCTGAAAGTGGCTTAAATAGATTTCTCAAAACAGCACTGGTGTCAGGCACCCACTCACCATTTATCTTCCAAATTAATCACAATCATTTGCAGTTTAAAGCAGTTCCTGGTCTTTTTCCCTGAAATGAAAGAGTCAGTCTTTTCATGAATATTATTGGTCATGAATCACAGTGATTTCCAGCCATGCCATCAATTAGAAACAGCTGATTGAAGTGCTGACAGAGCTGCCTCTCTTCAGTGAGACTCCTGCCATGAATTTCACTGGCCATCAATCACTGTATCATCAGAGAAGAGACTCCCCCTCACTCCCCTCCACTGACCTGAAGCCAAGGCACCAGTATTGGCTTCCTGAAGTTTCCAAGCTATTGATGTCATAAATATACATCTAATCAGTTAACCAAGTCAAATGCTGCCTCTCCCTGTGCCTATATGCTTTCAAATCTCAGATCAGGTTGTCAGATCTTTGCATTAAACTGGCATCATCAGGAAAATCAGCAGAGTTTCCTCTCCAGCCTCAAGATCTCGAGCCAAGTAAATATTCTCCATACTTTTCATGGGGGAGAGACGTGGATTCAGCTGTCTAAATATGTGATTCTGTTTTCTCTCCTTGGACACACAAAAGTGCTGCCTGCAAGCTGTTAGTGAGTGCTTTTGGGATGTACACTGCTGCACAAATGATAAGTAGTAGCCAAGATCTATCACTTTTGTTTCTCAGTGATAGCATTCATGGGAAATGAATCTTGTGCTGGACTCTGTGCAAGGAAGAGGAAGACTGGGAATTTGAATTGTTCCTAGCAAAAGAGCAAGAAAATGGATTGCCTCTGCTGCCTGTAACTTTAAACACAAAGCAGTGTGAGAGCACAGAATTCAGTAATTCTTCTGGATGTTGTGTAAGAGAAAACACAGTAAAAAAAACCAAAAAACAAAAAGACAAACAGGCTGAATTTGTTTCCTCTTTAGATGATGAAGTATCAATCTACAAGTGATGAAGGAAATCTGCACTAATGTGAATGAATTCATCAACTCTTACAACACCCACTTGTCACCCACACAAACACATTAATCACAATGCAACAAATTTTACTTTCATAAATTGCACTGATACACGATCAGCCCGTCACTTTCAGAACCAAGGCTACCCAATAATGCCACTGCCTACCCAGTTCACTGCTTCTGGTACCTACAGTCACTTCCATCACTTTCAGCTGTGATCTTCAGCCAGATGTGAATGATCCCCTATTTCAGGTGCCATTGATTTTTCCAGGCAGAACCAGCTATCACCATCTCTATTAACCACCAAAGCATGACCTCTACTATTCACCTCTGGTTTTCATTTACCAAGAATTCTTCCTCATGACTTCCTGACATTATCATTGATTCCTTCAACTACACCAGTTCTCTAAATCATTCTTTCAATAGCTGGAAGTCTGAGGCTTAGCCCTCATCCATCTAGGGTATCTAATCCTTACAGGTACCAACAGAACTGCAAGAGCCCTGTCGTGCACCTTTAATGCCAGGTCTGCATGATGGCATGAGTGGTCATGCAAAGCCAGCCTGGAGTCTGAGGATGCTTAGAGATGCACCTGCTCAAAAGCCATCCCACCAGGGCCTCCCCTTGAGGTAGACAACATTAATTACATATTTTAACAAAGCTGGAGTAGCTGGTTTAAACAGGCAGTACAGAGCTGTCTACAGCCTGCTGTTTCGTCCTGTTTTTAGAGGCTACCCTGTGAATCCCTCCTTCCCCCTGCAAAGCTCATCCAAACATGTTCACTTCTGGTTCTCAGTGTTCTACTGCTGAAACTTGGACTTGTCTTGGTGCAAAAATCCCCCAACCAGCCCGACTCACAAACCACATTCCAACCACTGACCCTATCAACCAGCAGAGCAAGTGGTCTCAGCTGAGTTAACCACAACAGTCAGCAGCTAACAAAATTCTAACACTCCCTGCTGCAGTAGAGCCCCTGGAGCAGCAGGAGAGAGCACTTCCCTCTGCGCTAGCATACCTCATCCTTTTGGTGTTAGCTGGGGAAGGGGACTTTGACAAAAGAAGAGATTTGACAAAAAGATTTTTTGGAGCCATTTTCTCAAGCAAATGGGAGTAATTCTCTTATGTGAACTCAAAAGACGATCAGGCAAGAAGTACAAGTCAACTGTACATGCATGTAAGAAACACTCTGTACTGACAGGACCAAAAATGCCAATATTTCCAGTAAGCTGAGGAGAGTGAGTTATGACTGTCCATTATGAACAAAAGAACTCTGGTCAGCTGAAGTATTTTCCAGTACCTAATTTAACCATTTTCCATACTTTCCAAAATGATTGAGACAGTAAATTGTTCACTTCCCCCAGAGAAGTTCATGGGAGGTACGGTAACTGTATCAGAATACAGATTCAAAAATAACAATTCGTGTGACCTTTTCCTCCATTTACCTCGTGAATAAATATCCATTAGTTAACAATAATGCAGATGATCACAGGCTATTGCCTGTTTTCAATTCCCCTGAAGCATTAAGCTTACTGGAAAAAATATTCTGAACATTTTAATATAAGAGATATGAAAAAAAGAAATCATTATTAGTCTAGGGATAACCTAAGTCCCATACCTGAAATATTTTGCATTTTGCAAAAGAAAGAACTCTTGACTCGGTCTCAGCAAAGGGTGAATGACCTTATACTTAATTTCAAATAGATAAGGTCCGTCAAGATTAGAATAAGATTATTGAATGTCTCCTTTCTTTTTCCTTGAATTGATATAGTACATCCCACGACACAAAATCAATAGTGTCTAAAAAATGTAGACTGAACAGTCTCCAAGAAAATAAGAGCGCGAGGAATTATGAATGCACCACACAGAACTCCCAGTACACGCAATTTAGAAGTGAAAGACAACGTGCTTTGGTGCAGAGGTCATCACCAGGCAGAACCCAGTGGATTTCCTTCCTCTGGCAGGGAAAGCTGCAAAATCTTGGACTATGACAACTCCAGTGAGAGCCTGGGAAGGAGAAGCACTGAGACCTCTCTTCCCAGTGTTATTGCCATTACATATAGTGCCTGTCCCATTAAGTCTCATCTGCAATAATCCCAAAAACTAACACTATCTCTCCACTATCCACCTGCTGCAAGGGTTTTAACACATGAAAATTAATAATAAATGGTAGACAATGGCTACTCATTTAGAAGTAAAGAACAACTTGTCCAATCTGCTTGAGTCTACACAGAAAATTTTTAATGATTACTTATAATTTATACATTTACATAAATTATAAACATACCCAGATAATCTCCTCTGTTGAAGTGCAATGGAAGGATGCATAGCTTTGAGTGTGACAGACTAAAATCCTATGTCCTGTACTTATTTTTGGTACTACCAAGTTAAATATCCCATCAGGTTCTTTCTGAGGGATGCAGGTAACTGTTTTCCATGTTTGGGAACTAAAAGGTGAAATTGCTCTTCTGTTACTTTCCATTTCTTTCTCCTTTGTACAAATGTGCACTTTATTTCCTTTGCTCATCAAATGATTTTAGAAAAAAAGATTATGCAATCAGAGCTGATTTAAGGTGGAGAAGGGAAATTTAAAACTTTAAAAAAATGGTCATATAATATTCAGTCTGATCACTGTTCAGAAGGTGTGCCATAACAAAATATCTAGTCATAAAGAAATCCTCTATCTCCAGCTAGGTCATGGGCCCTTCTGGGTTTCTGATGACGCCAGACTGTGATGAAATTCTTGTTCAGTATTTATTTTTCATTTGCTATTGCTCTCCCCTATTCCCTTTGTTCACCTACTCAGCAAACTCTGAACCTTCAAAGACATTTTCTTGCTTCCCACTAACCAGGCTGGTCCCATTACATGGCTTTTAGCTTTTCCAAGGCCAGAGCTTTTGGTCACACATTTGAATCAGGAGAGGCCCTTTTGTAGGTAAGACACCCTCTCCTGCACAACAGGCTGTGATCCTGGCCTGCAGCTCCTCACAGCACTGTGAGGTGGATAAATAATGGTGATGCCAGTCACAGCACAAAAGAGACACCTTCCAAACAAAGACACAATGCACAGAAGACTGCATTCCTTGCTGATGATTTGAATGATTTAGCAGCTGGTTTCCCCTTACAGGAAGAAATTGCACATAACAAGTAAGAAGCTGTAGAGAAAACTTCACTTACTATATGCACCACTGGGGCTTCTTGCAGATATACATTTTTAGAAAATTATAAAATTATGTCCTTAGCATTCCTATTTTTGCTGGTGTTTGTATAGAGGAGTATTGTGTTCTAATTTATTTTTAATGCACAACTTACCCCTCACTGCCAGCCATTCTCTGAATGAAATGTTGCTTCTCCATGAGTATTTCTGCATAAATATTTTATAACTGAAAATCACCTTATAACTACTTGAGGTTAAACTGCTGAAAAAGTGCAACAATTCCATTGCATTTTCCCATTTATTCATTTATTCACATTTAACATAACTTTATATGTTATTTTGTAAGGAAATCTCTTCGAGGCAAACACACAGTTTTGCTCCAGTTTCCACTAAATGACAAGAAAATAAGTTCATTTTCAACATGAATTGGAATGAAACAAATCTGTAACTGATACAGGGCACCTGTGCTATAATTTAAATTATGGAGTAATGGCTGCAGACCTATTTAAACCTGGTATTAAAAAAAAGCAAACAGCTTTCTACACTGTACAGACTCTAGTCCGAGTCCCTTTGAAATCAGGGTGTGATAGGAAACCAAACACATACAGAATATTTTTATTTCTAATGCAAGAGAAATTACCAGCATGGAAAATTATCAAGAATACATTTTTATGATCAAACTGCATGCTGCTTCAACACTCTATGAAAAAAAATTGTGTCAATAGTGTGTATCTGTATTTGGTTTTAAACAGATATTTGAAAAGTGGGCCACTTATCATCTGAAATCTTGTTATATCAACACAAAGGAAGAAAAAGAAAATTATGAAGATGCAGAGGTGTTTAGGGAATACACCTGTGAGGACCTTATTCCTCATTTATCTATCTTTATGATTGAGGAAGTCCAAATAAAATTATTTCCATGAAATTTTTTAAGAAAATAGACACTTATAAAAAAGTTTCATTACAGATTGTAAACAAACTCTGGAAGCACAAGCATACAAAGTGTCATCAGTATAAAAGCACAAAAGAAACAAAAGAATTGCTGCAAATCACAACTGATGCCTGTTGAGGAAGTCTGTTGCCACTGCTGAACAAGAGCTTTTTTTTTCATCTATCATCAGAAACAAAATCTCATAACTAATGTCTTGAATCAGTTTTGCCACAGAGTAAACGCCTCGAGGGTCTACACAGCAATTCCTTTTCACAAGGAATATTTACTAAAAGTCTGACTAAATCAAACCGAAATATATTTGTTTTGCTCTAAACTACAGGATGAGAGCACCACCATCTTCAGAAGCCAGGAGAATCTGGGCCTCAGCCCTGTGACAATGTTAACCACATTTCATGACAAATAATTATAACAAACTAAGGGTACTTGGGCAAATTTGCAGAAGCAAAGCTTGCCAAAATTAATCCCCGCTGAAGGCCAAACCACAAAAGAAGAACTTACAAACACTCTGGAACAGAGATACCATCAAAGGAATGGCAATTGGAGGAGAAAAAAAAGAAATTTGGGAAATTTAGTGACTACAAGAAAATGGACCAGGATTATATCCAGTGCAGTGCAAAGGACCAAAAAAGGCCAAAACTAAGCTCACAGACATTGCAAAAGCAGGGGAAAAAGTCAAGGAGGAAGACACAACTTGGAGGGAAAGATACAAGGGACAGGCCATGGATACTTAAAACAAAAAAAAGTAAAATTAAAAAAATTGCCAAAGTCAAAAGCCATAAAAAGGCCTGTATGCCAATAAGTGCAGGGACATGGACCAAAGCTTGCCAAAATTGTCCCCACTGAGGGATGAAACAGAAAAGAAGGACTGGGTTCAGTGAGTCTTCCCTGAAATGCTAAAGCATCTGTCAAGGGAAATAGAAAATCATGTCCTGTCTTTAGAAGGAGCTGAACTGAGCAGGTGGGCAACAAATTGCACTGCATCCTTCCAACTAATGAGTAACACAAGCTTAAGCAGGCTGTAGAGGAGCTTTGCTCCTCAAAGAGAGAAAAATCCCCCTCAGGAAAACCAGTGTTGTCCCCTCAGACTGAATGGATATGAATTAATCCCTTTTTCTCATTCCAGGGAAGTATATTTGCTGTGTCTCAGCCCAAGCACATTTCACCCTGAAGCTGTATTGCCCATCTACCCAATGCCAGCTTGGGCTCTGGGCATGGAGGCCTCACTGGATTTAAACTGGACTTGACCACACTCAAAATGAAAGTATTTACTCTATTTACTCCTTCTGATAACTGCCTTCCTTGCTAGGTGTCCTCATTCCAATTCCTGCTGCTGGTTCCTCATGTGAGGCCCTTTCCACAAGTTACTTCTGCCTCTTTATCCATCCCTGCTGCCCACTTGCTGCGCTGCGATACTGACTTTTCAAGGCAAGTGCAGCAATCCACAGATGCTTTTGGCATGTGAAGTCTCCTTCTTTGTCATCTTCACAAGGATGGCCAGGCCCTCCAAAAATAGTTGGGTTTAATCAGTGTTCTGCCACACCAAAAACAGTTCATCCAAATTTTTAGCTTTCTTTAAAAGCACAATAGTTCTGTGTGAAATGCAAATGAAATTTCTTTAGGTTAGTTATCGCCACGATATTTTCTGAAAAATCCCTTTGCCAGGATTTTTCTCCTGAGAAGCCTCAGAGGAAAAGAAAAACAATGGTGATCTGCTGCTGTGGAATGTAACAGGTGCATCTTTGATTGGTCCATGTTGGTTATTTCTAATTAATGGCCAATCACAGTCAGCTGGCTCAGACTCTCTGAGAGTCACAAGTTTTGTTATCATTCCTTTCTATTCCTTCTAGCCTTCTGATGAAATCCTTTCTTCTATTCTTTTAGTATAGTTTTAATATAATATATATATCATAAAATAATAAATCAGCCTTCTGAAACATGGAGTCAAGATCCTCATCTCTTCCCTTGTCCTGAGACCCCTGCGAACACCACCACAGTTAGTTAATTGTTATTCATTTTCTTCATACTTCTTTACCCCAACCACATATCCCTAGCATGTGGAGTGCCTCTCTGTGGGATTTTTCTGGGGTTCTTTTTAATCCTGACACATAAAAACATACATGTACATCTGCAATAATTAATGTTAAAATGCAGTCTTATGCTTGCGGTGTAAGCGCAACAAAACACAGGGCAACCTGGGGTGAAGGAGTAGCAGTGTGTGGCCAGTGGGGAAAAAAATGAGACCCTCACAAAACAGCTTTCCCAAAGAAAAAAATTGCTTGAAGCTACGCTCTCTCCATATTCTGTACCTGAGTGTTTCAGAAATTGCCCTGGACTCATGGCACCACTGAGCAATTACAGCCATAAAGTTTCCAGACATCTTTCCAGACCCCTGTCAGACCTGAACGTGCTTTGAATTTATCTCCAGACCTTCACACCTACTTTGGAAACATTTTGGAGAAGAGGTGTGCAGCAGTGGGTCTTTTCCATAAATAATCTCCTGGACCCTGTGGATACACAGAATCTTAACATTCACTGAATTACTTTCATGTGTTGCTGCAAGGATTTAGGGGCAGACACTAACAGAAGCACCACTGGCACAGGGAAAGCTGGCTGGCCTTCAGAGTAGCTGGAAACTCCAGAACTCAGTGAGCAGGATTAGCACAAATCTAGATGTTAACAGACTTGAAAGATAAGGCTCATTTGCTGCCCCTTCAGGCTCCCAGAGATTCTCGTCAGTGAGGAGGAGCTTGTGAAATGAGGCTTGCACTTCTGAGGAAAACATATCCATAGGCTGCTGCACGGAGGAAAGCAGAAATTAACTCAACAGCTGTAGAGCTGTTTAGAACTGTAGGTGCTGGAGCAGTTTATGATGCTGCTGGCACTGGAATAGAGGTATTCACACAGCACTTTCAAAGCACCTGTCCTGCTCTGTGTGCAAGAGCTCCTGCTCTGAATGGCTCAGTGTCCCTCCAGTCACTGCAGAGACAGACTGGGTACTGCTCTAGGTACAGCACTGTTACAGCAAGGAGCCCTCAGGTTCAGGCCGAGGTCTTCAGTCCTGATCAACCTCAGCACAGTCTGGCTCCATTTTGGCACTTCAGCTGCCCTCTGGGTGGAGGAACAGCTCATGGGTATTTGAATCCACAGCCAGTTGCAATGTGGATGCACCTGCATGTCGAGGCGGTCACGACATAAAGCAGAGACTACAAGCAGTCTTAGTTGGCAACACCTTATTCTTAAACATGGCTAACTTTTTTACACTTTCTAATTGTTTATACTTCTTCTACTTTAACTATTGGCCACAATAAATCAACATAATGCTATTGTTAAAAAGTTATAGTGACTCCACCTATCTTTCTAACATTACTTCATCCAGCTGCAAGGTGTTCTTATCTTTCTTCTCTCAATTGCCTTGATTACAGCCTTGGAGAGAGCTCCTTATCAGCTTCTTCTTACTTCTTGGCTTCTTCTCGCTCCTTTAGCTAACAGGCCCCCTGTTAGCCCCTTCCACACCTGCACACTGCCAGCATCCAGCTGGCTGTCCCAAGGTACCTGAGGACATCACTAAACTAAACAAAGCTATCACACCTACCCTCAGAACCAAGATGTTCAGCTCTGTGCCACCCTTGCCATCCCTACTGTTGTCATCTTATTGCAAAAGTCCCACACCTTCTCAGTGACTTCTCACAGGCATCTCCTGGCAGCACTGACTCCTTCACAGCACAGCCAACAAACTGCAGCCCTCTCCTCAAGTACCAAACCCACTCTTTAGCACTCTTCTTCTTATTGGACACAGCTGTGGCCTGTTAAGGGCAGGTCTGTTCCCAATCTTTGGTGATTAGTGCAGCTGCAACTCCTCAGGTGTGAGACTGCCTTCTGCACTATCTTTATTTTCTTACATTCTATCCCTCCACGTCCTACGACAAGCCAGACCTGACAAGCTGAAAGCAGCCCTTTCATGTCATAAACTACTCACAGAATCATATGTATAGAACAGAGTTCATGAATCCTGTGTGAGGCAGACACTGTGCTGTGCAGTGCACATACCTGAAAAACTCTGCAGACTGATCTTTTGTATGGCCACATCCCTTCCCAGCCCCACCAGTTACACGTTGCCTCTCACACAGCAAAAAAGACCAGCTTCTCCTCACTATATTGAAATGACAAAAGGTTTCTACTCTTCTCCATTAGTCCAATCAGTGAGCTGATCATTTTGGTATATTTCAGAGCAATGTCATTTCTTTCAGAGTCCTGAACTGCTGATTTGTCATCTGTTTCCAAACAGATGTTTTGGGAACTCATTTTGCAAAGTATAGTTTCAGCCCATTTTTCATTTTAGCCTAGTTAATCCATGATTTAATAAAGATAGATCTAATAAAGGTAATGCTTGATTAATATTTTGGGGGCACTGAGTTTTTCCTTCTCTCTTTTTCAGAAGTTCTCAATGCTTCAGTTTGCTTCGGATCAATTGTTGTTCCAAACTGCATTTCTTTTTCATTCAGGCTTTGTAATAAATAGAAAGGTGGGGCAGTCATCTCAAGGAAAATCACCAAACAGCATTATAAAGGCTTTGAGATATATTTTGTCAGAGGCATACCTAATGCAAAGGACCAGAAGGAGCCTCTTAGTAGGTGTTTGCGTTCCCAGGATTATGAGGCCAGTTCTCCGGCTTGAAATCAACTCACATGCTATGGAGAAATTTGAAAGAAAGGAGAAGAAGGGACTTTACCAGGGCACTGTGGGTAATCTCCTTCATTCTGGTGTTTTACAAGTCTTTGGTCATCTTGAACGTGATCTGTGCATAGGCTGTCTGTGCCCCTTGTCAAAAATCTGTTAGCTGAGAGTGAGCCATGGTAATGAGCTTACTACCTTGAAACTCCTGTCCAAATGAGATATAGACTATTTTAGTTGAAAAGGACCTCTGATATCATCAAGTCCAATCATTAACCCAGCACCACTGTGTCCATCACTAAACCACATCCCCAAATGCCAGATCCATATGTCTTTTGAATGCCTGCAGGGCTGGTGACTCCATCTCTTCCTGCTCCAAAGCCTGGCCACCCTTTCAGCGATGATGTTGTTCCTAATTTCCAATCCAGGCTGTGTCACCTGGCACAACTTGAGGCTATTTCCTCTTGTTCTGCTTCTTGTTACCTGGGAGGAAAGACTGACCTCCCTTGCTACAGCCTCCTTCCAGGGAGCTGTGGAGAGCAATAAGGACCTTCCTGAGCCTCCTCTTCTGCAGGATGAGCACTCCCAGCTCCTTCAGCTGCTCCTCATCAGGACTGTGCTCGAGGCCCTTCCCAGCTTCTCTGGACACACTCCAGCCCCTGATGTTTTTCTTGTAGGGACAGGCCCAAAACTGAGCCCAGGACTTGAGGTGTGGCCTCAGCAGTGCCCAGCACAGAGGGACAATCCCTGCCCTGGCATGTGCTGCCTGGCTGACCCACTCCACATTCAGGTTGGTGCCAAGAGCAGTAGTGACTTGCCTTATATTCCTACACATTATCAACATAAAAGAGTTTTAAAGGCTATTTAAATACAGAATATTTAATCACTGAATCAGTGAAAGTTATCTGAAGTTTAATGTGAATCTCAAAATCTTTTTCCTACTTATTTTACACTTTCTCAAGCTTCAATATTTTGTCAAACCAGAAAGTATGCTTTGAGTGCTGGAAGCTGGCACAGAAAAGTGGTGCAGGCAGTTTTGCTGTAAGGCAGATCTGAAATGTAGTGCAGTAAATTTAAAGGAAAAAAAGTCTTCACCAGAGACTGTCTTCCCCTCCTTCTCAATTGTAGCCATGCCATTGGGCAGAGAAAGAATAAAATTCATTCTGCTATCTTGAGGAGCTCCAACACTCAAGACACACACATAAATAAAAAAACCAAAACAAAACAAACAAAAAAAACCCCCCAAAACCCAAACAAAACACACAAAAGACCCCACAACAATATTTTCTTTTTTTCCTTGCCATTGTCTCCCATGCTTATCTCCACCTCTCCAGCTAACTGGTGCTTTTCTTTCTCCCTGCACAGTTGCATAATATTATATATATATATATATATTAGCATAAATATTTTTCCATTAGTTAACTTTGTTTAAACCAGAGTTTTCTTCCAGAATTTGAAGGAAAGAGAGCATCATCCATCATCCGTAACTCTTCATTGGGTCCCCAGCACTGCTAGCACTGCAGCTTGCTCTACTTTGCAGAGATTTTCTTGGTCACAGCCCTGCCAGAATGGACCAAGCTGTCACTGAAGTTCTCCTTCTTAAAGTAAACAACTTAGTGCCTGGATTGGCATTGAATTTACCTAAGGATGAAAAGGAGCCCCGTGACTGCTGCCTGATCCCACAGGCACAATTTTCCTGGCACTGCTTGTTCATCAATTCCCCAGATAGGGATATATTTTTAGTGAGCAACCAGCATATTCCAAAGAAATACGTTAGTTTCTTTTTGCTAGTTTAATCTCCCTATCTGAAATGATTTCTTAATCCTGGAATACAGTGTGATTTGTGTGGCAGTGAAGTTTTAGAAGTTTTGCTTCAAATTAGCCCAGGAAACCTATATATACCAGTGATAATTATGTATATTAGCTGCTGTTTACTCTGGTACAAGCTAAACCCAAATAAATTCTATCAAAGTTACTCCAGAAGTTTCCAAATGAGAGTATACAGCAGTTTCATTTATTTAAACAAGTGCAAAAATATATATAATTTAATCTGGTAGCATTCTTGTTTACACAAAGAAGGAACACATGTAAAGCCTTTCTGTAGCCTTTTATCAACAAAAACAAATAAAATACAAAAAACAATCCTCAGTCTTTGATACAGATTCTCTTTTACTCAGGTTCTACCATGGTACCAGAACATTGTCTACTAAGAGATGAGGAAGACAACAGTAGAGAAAAAAATTTACAAAACAAGCAGGGTGATTCCAGAATTCCTGGAATATGCTAGCAGCTATCTTTCCTCTTGAACTGGACTGAAAATTATTTTTGATACATATTTCAGGGCACATTTCACAAAATACATATAAAAGATCCTGGAAGAAGCTTTAGAAAGTCTTGATTCCCTTAAACAATTCAAAAAGCAGATAACACTTTTTTATAGGATACAATATGTAATGATGACATTAACAATAAATCATCCATTGAGCCTTCCTTACAGAACAAAAAGGAACTACTTAATGTGGGATGAGGTTAAATTTTACCCTGCACAATGTCAAAAATGTCAAAAGTAGTGAAAGCAAATGAGCCCAGTTATAAAGAAGATTATTTATGCCATGAGCCCAGTTATAAAAAAGATTATTTATGCCATGAGCCCAGTACTAATAATAACAACTATACCTATGGCAACTACACTTCTCTTAGAGGATCAGTCCTTGACTTTTGCTGAGCCATAACTCAACCCTGTAGAGAAGAGAGGAGAGCCAGCTTCATACAGGACTGAATCTGACACCATGACCAGATAAAAGCAGAGCTCTGGATATTGACACAGCATTCTAAAGGTTAATTCATAATTTACCATCAGAGAAACAGATACATGTGCCAGCCCTGTTACCAGAAAGACAACTTTCAGACTAAACCAACCTCAAATAAAAAATTAAGAATTGGAAATATGAATCTTATTTTCAGCAAAGATGCTTTTCATTTGAGTGACAGTGCAAAAGCCTTCAAGAGGCTATGAAATACATTTCCTACACTTTGAAAGCTTTTCATCTTGTCAAAATGGTATTAAGAAATTTCCATATAAGTATGGATCCAATAACTTAACCAAGCACACTGCCTAACTGGGTCACCTGATTTTTTTCCTAATCAAATGATACAAGAATGAGAAGGTACAAATGGCTGCTTTTTTGCCTCTAAAATTAATATTGTCAAATGTTTTCCTTTCTTTTTTATCCATTCTTCTGTCTCCTGTGAGGGGAGGAAGAGGGAAAGAGAGGACCATGTTCCAGTGCATTAGAGTAATAACTTTCTGCATACAAGGTTTGCTGCTGGAGCCACTGCAGTTATTGTCCTTTCTCTCTTAACAGAGAGTCAAACTGCATTTTTATTTTCTTCATAATCAACCAAATTAAACTGCTTTAAAAACATTTAGGAAGCAAATGGTTTCAATGGAACCTTAAGAGGTATGGGGATTGTCTGACCTCAGGCTGTCTGGCCCAATAGGACAGAAAGGAGAGAAATCCTTTGAAGATCTTGTCTTTGGGTTTTCTCAGGCAAGAGGCAAAAGTGGCTGTTTGGAAAGACTTGGATTTTTTTACCAAGCACTAGCAAAGTGAAACTGTCAGGCTGTGTCTCCACCTTGGTACAGTCACTTTCTGAAGGTAGAAAATTGGCATGCACATTTGGCTGGCTGAACTTTATAAGAAGGGCTATTTACCTTAAAAAAACTAGAGCTCATGTCTACAAAGATTGAATCTTTGCAAATACTTACATACATGCATATTTTAAATTGTGTTTGAAGCCTATTGCACCGCTTTTATGCGTACTGCTGAGTGTGTATCCATGCACTTGCAGTTATACAAGCATTTATTGGTAGAGAGAAGACATATATTTGAGAATATTTCTCATGAATCATATAGATCTGCTTTAGCTATTTCTTGGGAAAGGCATCATACTGTTATTTTAAGACATTCTTTCTCCTAATTACAGTTCCAGGCATACTGCCCTTATCAGAAAAGCAGCAAGTGGAAGCACTATCAGGACACATAATTTTTAGAAGGTCACTTAAGTAACAAGAAGGCAAAACAGTCCTCTACAGTTTCAGTAACTTATTATTCAGTTATCTCTGAAGGGAAGAAAAAGAGCACACTTTATCCTTTCATATCCCCAAATATGCAAGATTCATAATTCTCCTAAGGTTCAAAGACTTATTAATTATTTGTATTTCTAGTTCACTAATTTTTTTTTCCCTGAGACACTTCATCACCAGAATGACAGTCAATCCCAAGAGTGCTGCAGGGCAGTCAGTCTGTTTTGTCTGCTAACCAGACTGATTGGCAGTAAAGCAGTGCCCCAGCACCAGACTGTTAGGATAGAAGCACAGAATTATAGAATATTCTGAGCTGGAAGGGACTCCAAAGATCAGAGTCCAGCCTGGCCCTGCGCAGGACAATCCCATGTGCTTGAAAGGATGTGTGAGAATACAAATGCAAAAAGGACAGAGGGACAAAATACCCTGCCAGAGGTACTGAGATAGTGGTGAGCCACTTGTTTTACACCATGGCCACTCTTGAGCAGCATTACCCACACCCTTCCAGGCTGAGAGCAGCAACTGCAGACCCAGGTGGAGAGAGGAAGGAAAGTGTGCTGGTTCCACCTGTCCTCTTACAGGAATGGCAGCTATTCCTGCTTTCTATTCCTCTTGCACATTTAGCCAGATGTCTTAGCTGGCCATCAGCAAAACATCTCTGAAAATGTCCTGATGCACCACTCTTGGATGGTGCAAAAACCAGAAAGTACTGTTTTTACACGAAGTATGAAATTGTGGTAAGGCTCAATATTTCTTGGAAGAGATTCAGGCAATTTGAAGTTTAGATTTCCCCACACCTTCAGAAACTGAAGATCATATATACCTTTTGTGCATTTGAGCAGCACTCCCCTCTTACAGAAAACTCACATTTTGAATGACTGAATGAATAATAGCTGCAAAAATAAAGCAGAACATGGACATAAAATTCTTGCAAGTTTTGCAAAATGCTATCATGAGTTTTAAAGTTTAACTTAAAGTTTGGCATTAAGTCTAGCATTACATAAAGTTTAGTATTTTTGCCTACTTTTTGTCTGCAGTTGCACTTGTCATAGGCTCCCGCCACCATTTCGGATTAAGTCAAAATGCTGACTGTAGAACAGTATTTGTTCTTTTCAGGAGGAAAACGAAGGAGTTAGCAATATTCTGAGAAGCTTGTCACTGCTGATGACACGCTACATAAGCTTACACAAAACAAAACCAGGACTGGCGGTAACAAGGCTCCTTCCAAACAATCACTAGCTGGCCATTGCCATCCTGTGAGAGGGATGCACTGCTTCACTGTGAAACAAATAGGAGTTAACAGTGGCAATAGAAGGGAATCTATCTTCTGAGATAATGTAATGTATCTGCTGAGATAATGTCACTTGAGTGAAATTAAATATCCCACATAATTTCCTGCATTTCTTATCACATGGCTACTCTTGAAATGTTAATTTCCATTTAACCACTTGCTTTTACCTCAGAGAAGCAAATACCAAGTAAATCTGTAGCATGCTGGAGAGTCTAAATTCCTTTAGAAAGTGTAGTGAACGGTGTCTTATTGCCTGCAGAGATATCACAAAAAGATTTTAATTTCCTCAGAACTTGTTTATCATTTGAAATTACTCAGCAGTTTAGAAAATACTTGTATGAGTTTGCCAAATGAATAGTGCTGATATTTTGGATACTCCAAGGAGAAAATGAGGATCTAAGACTGAAAAGATGTTTTGATTCATCCAACTAGAAAAGAAGGCAAGCTATTGGAGAGAAATTTTCTTTTAAACAATTGAAAAGGGCAAATCAGGGTTTTTTTACAAAAATGGTCAATTTTCATTCATGGGTTTTGAAGGAAAAAATTGAACTTGTTTCTTTTGGAAGCCTAATATATCATGTTGTTCCCCCAAAAAGTAAAATGAAACTATGTTTAAGAGCCAGTAGTGTCTGAAGATTTGTAAACAACTGATATCGAGACCAAAGAGCTTCCATGCATGGGCTATTCACAGTTTCCAAAACAATTTAAGGAAAAGTTACCATGTGAAATCAGCACATTAGTCCAAACATTTATATTCTGGGTTTTTCAACGCTTGAACAAACTAGAAGGAGTGAAGCAGAGCTTTTTTTCCAGTTTGACTAACCCGACCCAAGAATTTGGCTTTTACTGGGCGTGTTGCTCTGAAGATCAGTGGCTGAAGTTTTCTGCTGAGATTCATCTCCTAAGGAGCTTTTATTACTGGCCCTGTGGCTACACTAAATGGATAGCTCTTTAGCTGGAATTCATGTTGAATACATCTTTCTAAGGTTCCTATGAAAAATATTATCTTCACTATAAAATGTTGTTTACTTAGTGGCACTCTAAAAGTTAAAACAAACCCCCAAAGATTTGGTGCTAATGATGTAGTGGAAAAGTTCTGTAGATTTTAAATCAGAGCAAAATATTTGTGGAATAATGAGACTGAATGGCTTTGTTGAGTTTTGCTGTTGTTGTTGTTTTAATCTATTCACCGGTCATTTTAGCACTTCAAATTTGCATTTGTTTGATCTTATGTACAGTTTTTCAGTAGAAATTAACATAGTACTATTACTGTCACAATTTATTTTGCCTTTTGAGTTTTGTTCCTTCTTTTTACTTTTGAACCTGTGAGCATACAGTAATCATTTTCTGTGTACCCAGAGAAAGTGGAAAAGGGGAATGAGTAAGGCTATTTTTGTAAAGCTTAACTTCTTTCCTAAGAACACAGTAAATAATTTAAAAAATCTTCCATGGACACTGTATTCACAACTTCTGCCAAAAAAAAAAATAAAGAGACTTTTATTCCTTTCTGCAATCAGTGTTCTGTTATTTTTTATATTATTTACATTATTTTAATGTGTCTAGTGAAACTGATAAAATAGCTTATAATCTACCCTAGACTTATTTAAACTTCAACAGTGGTATGAAAGAGAGCAGAGAGATATATATGACTTAGTGTTTTCCATATGGACATTTTTCTGGATTCACTCTTCTCTTGTTGACAGCATGTGGGGGAAAAAAACAACCAAACAACAAACTTTTTCCAGTTCTATTGGCTTTATGTGAAAAACCCTTTCTGGTAAAAAAATAGTGCCATTTTCCTGATTAAATATATGCAATTTACCTTTTTTCATTTAGCAAATGTATCTTCTTTTGAGCTTTCTTACATTTCTTCAACACTAAGCTGTCTGCCTAACATGAAATGCAGCATTAGATTTCTACACACTCATTCTTGAAAGGACCATTACAAACATTTTAATCATTCTTAAAAATCAGCGTATGAAACACCAAATGGTGAGCATGACCAGTCAGGGAAAGCTACTGTGAAGCTTATCCATCTGTGAGTTTATATATATTAATTTCCTGGTTACTCCTAGTAGAAAAGTGGAGTCTTGGGGAGCAGGTCATACCTGAAAGCTGATTAATATTTTCCAGTCATTGCTGAGTATCTGTCAGAAGACAGAAAAAGGGAAAGGAGAATGAGGAATTATAATCAGATTTTTTTTTCTTCCAGAAGAGGTTCAGTTCACTAGTTTTTGCTGTGAAAGCATTTGATGTTCCTTTATGAACATGAGCATTTAAATTTGAGGACTGCCCATCTGTCTTGTGCTTCTTTTGTTGTCAAGGTTAGAACTGGATGCTTTTCTTTTTTCAGACTATTTCTACATGAATATAACAAAAAGCAGAGGTCTATGACCAGTTCTCATTTTCTTCCATGCAAACCAGTTGCCAAGTGTTGTGAAGGACCCAGTTGTGCCATAGGAGGAAAGGTGAGATATTTTCATTAGAAGAAAAACTGTGTGTAGAAACTCCTGGTACTTCCTCCTGCTCCTAATAAAAAAGATATTCCAAAGGGATATTATTTGTATACTAAAGTATGACTGATTTAAATTATGACAATGTGTTCATGCTACCTGTATTATCATGTTTTTGTAAGACTTCAAAGCTATGAGTAAATCCTTGCATACTCAGAAATATGAAGGATACTGAGGGCTAAAGAACCTGTGTATGCCTCTCCTCTCAGCTCTGTCCTTGGATATGATTTGAACAAGCTTTAACAAGAGCTTCAGAAGTAGATTCCTATGGCTTATTCTTTTTTTCTTTTTTCCAGAAAACAAGTGATGGATTTTTCACTGTGAGCCAAAGTAAATAACAGAGACTTCTCATACACTTGTAAGTGCATTTTTGACATTTATTAATTTTCTGAAAAAAGTTGAAAGAAGGAAAAAAACAGTTTTGAAACTGAGTCCTGCTTCACAGTAAGCTAAAAATAGGTGATGGCTTCCTGAAACTCTTTATACATGCATGTATTTTTTAAATTTATGATTATATAAAAGTGTATACTGTTGTATATTACAATCATACATGTGTATTAATATTCCTACCAGAACTGGCATACACTGATTGTCTACCTTCCCTTTTCAAAGATGGGCAGGCAGTATTTAGAGAACTTGACAAGCAAGTAGGCTCCAGGAAGGGCAAGATTCTTCTTTCAACAGCAGAAATTCTATTTATTATTGCAGGCAATATTAAGGGTAATTTCACTTACCTCTCAGTCCAGGCTACAAAGAGATGTCTGTTTATTACCTGATCCTCCCAAATGTCCCAACAGAAAAATTCTTAAAACTGCTGAAGACATGATTTTGAAATCAAATTACCCAAGCAATATGTAAACATACAATACATGTTAATGCTACTAGAGATGGAGTTTCAGTTTAAGTAACCATTAACATCTTACATTTTAGAAAACTGGGTGTAATTAAATGCATATAAGCCACGCAGGTATACTACAGAGAAGTATTTTTTTTAAGATCAATATAAAAGCTTTTGCATCAGTTAAAAAGAACCAAGATATTGGATGGGAAATCTGGACTTTCATAAAAGACAGAGTACTTGGGTTTGGAAAATTTCATTATAGATAGATTTTACAGGCAGCATTATTTGGCCCTTTTTAAAGCCAAACAAGCAAGGTGGTCTTATTAAACTAATTTAAAAGCTATTGTAAGCTATTTAGACAAACTCTTCCATGATTTAGGTGTGTTAAGTCATAGGTTGGACTTGATGGTCTCAAACATCTTTTCCAACCTAGTTAATTTTCTAATTCTATGATTCTGAGTAAGAAAATTTCCACACAATCAGTTGGAGAGACAGGCTAATATTGCTAAGATTTGGAAGAAGGCATATGAGCACAAAGAGCAATTGCAGTCCAGTTAGAGACACCTGCAAAGCTGGGAGGGAACTGGGGAGGTTGGAATGGCAGAAGTCACTTCAGCAGAAGTTGGGAAGTACCCACTGATGGCATGGACAGAGTTACCCTGCACTGGTGGGAACCCCAAAATGGCACAAAAAAAAGTTGTGTAATGGGTGTGTGGGCTACACAATGACCAGAGAAATCCCCACTGTCCAGCTCAGCCTGCAGTTAGACTGATTTCAGTGCAAAGTGGAACTGAAATGTTTTGTAGCTGTCATTACCACCATGTCTCTAACTTTCATTTGCTTGAAGTGTTAATTTTCTCAGTGTTCCCATGAGATGAAGAAGGGTCAGTTCTGTTTTATGAGAGGAGAATTGGGGCACAAAGCATTTTCCCTGACTCTCAGCTCCTAAGAGTCCAATAAAGTACACTGCAACCAAAAAGGAGGCTGCTGGTAAAGCAATATCTGCCAGCACTCCTATTGCAAAAGCAGCCTTCTAAAAAAATCAAAAAGCAGCCTTTACTGACACAGGGCGTCACAATTCCCCAGCTAAATAATACATAGCAGTAGAACTGTCCACTTTTTGGTATCACTGTGTTGATATAAATAGTTGGAAAAACACTCTAAACATAAGCAACACGAATGTGTGGTTTTCACTGGCACCAATTTAGCCTCTGCCTATCTTGTGAATCAAACCTTCCCTTTCCCCTATTCTTTGTGTACATATTCCATCACCTGCTTTGTGTCACACCATGTCTTCCCAGACCCTGAGGGCCCTAGCTCATTTCACAGGTCTAGAATTACCCATTTTGCTGGTCCTCAGGGCCAGCTTTCCCCTGTCTCCCATCACGGCAGCAGGAAGAGAGCCATGGGGTGAAGGGGCAGGGATGATAAGAGGGAAGGGTGAATTTTGAAAAAGCAGTACAAGCTTATTTCTTAACCTGTCATATACCAGAACCATTGCTTTTACAGCACAAGGTGTTTCATTAGCCATCCCTCATCCTTCTGAGCACAGCAACTGGCAGGTCCACTGGATACACTTTTCTCCAGAGAAATAAAACACCTTGTCCAAGGTCCCATAGGATACCTGAGGACCACTTTAATGATTGAGACATGCTCTGCAGAGGGCTCAAACTTTTTATGCTGTATGTGAAACGTTTATCACCCTCTACTGCAGTGTGTAGGACATTTTGGTAGGGTTTTTTTTTAGAATGTTTGTCTGTGAACAGATCTATTTGTAGTAAATAATACAGCTGGGGAATTCCAATGGCATATCTCCATCACACTCCTTACTGAAATACTGAAAGCTCTCTGGTGGTAACTTTTGGATTTATTGGCACTAAGACCTAATTTTGATGCCTAATAATTTCTTGAATTATATTTTTTTTAATTGTTAGAAGGTTGAATGGCAAACAGGAAGCTCATTCAGCTACTGTGTCATGTAGGATGCATTTCTCCCATGTGGTGATGAATCACTTGGGGGAAGAACAGCAGCATATGACTCCTCTAACATAATAAACAAAGAGTTCATCAATTCCAGGTGCAACAACTTACAGTGTTAATATGTAATAGAACAGAGAGCTGATTTTGATTATCAAGGACTCCCTGAATTGCCTAGGAGGAGAATAAATGGCAACAGAATTGAGAATTTATTTTTGAAACCAGCTGACCAAGGAAGTCCAGATTGCTCTGTAAATTACATGGCTTCTCAGACAGCAAAGGAGTGCTCCATGTGTAATCACCTCCTTTACTAAAAATGCACCATGGCCTTTCTTTTAATCTTGTGCTCAGTGAGTATGGAGCTAAAATGTTTTCCATCTGCTCCTATTTTCCTCAGATAATGTCAATGAAGTTTCACAGATGGAGGTACAGACATCAGGCAAAATTTATTTGGGCAAGGTAATAAAACCAACCCATTACCAACAAGTTTGAGAAGAAAACAATGGTAGAACAACAATGAATATTTATTTATGACTTCTTAGTTCAGATGCTAACAGTCACTGTAAGATATCATAGGATAATTAAGGCTGGAAAAGAGCTCTAGGATCATCAAGTCTAACCATTAACCCAGCCATGTTCTCCAGATATCATTAGTTTTCCAGCAATAATGATTTTTTTTCCTCTTAGATTTTGCTTTTTTGAAAGTAATTTCTAGGACTTACAATATACAGTAAACACACTGTGGTAGAAGGCAGTGAGCTTGAGAACATGTGCAACATCTGTGTTTACACAAAGTACCTTCAATATACTTAGAACATGAAAAATCACAAGAAGAAAACAATTAATCACCATTTAAGAGCAAATACTGCCATCAGTAACTGCTGAAAGAACTGCAGTTGAGGCAACTGGTGTCCAAGTCTCTTTGAGAGCACCTACCTCTGGATTTTAAAATAAAAGAGCACTCAAAAGATGCTTTGAATTAGAAGGATGGCAATGGTTTTGGAGACTCACATAATTCCACTAACCAGATATCAACTTTCTCTCCTATTATGGCTTGACAGCCCAGAGAAGAAGAGGCTGTGCAGTCAGAAATTGGCACACTGGGCTGATGTGGGGGAAATGTGGGTTCAGATTTACTCAGAAACGGCTCCTGCCAAGTGCAAACCCCACTGCTAGGGCTTGGGGCAAGGAAACAACCGTCACCTCTTCCTTTTCTGGTGTGTGCTGCAACAGAAAAACATTTTCTAAACTTTCAGAGTTCAGCAGAACAGAAAGTTTTTTTCTCATTGCTGCTGCTATTCTTGGCTCCTACAGATGCAGAGAAGAAGAGCTTTGGGTATCTTTCAGATTAAGACTTAAGACTTCAGCTTCTGAGACAAAAATAGATAAGGTATTTTAACACTGTAATTCCATGTAGCAAATGCTCTTGCGGGAAGCTCATGGCATTGTAAAAAGTGAGAGGCAATCTACTCTGTATGAGGTGGCCACAACTTTATGCCTTCCAAATGATAACAGCACCTGCTAATTTGAATAGATGGCTGTGGATCTGATGGACCACATGCAGTTCCAGATGGTGTCTGGGGCTGGACAGCAGAGACATCACACAGGAGGAAGGGGTGGAAGGGGAAGCAGCTCCATGTGCTGGCACCTGTGAATGAGAGGGAGCAGCATCAGTGGTGGAGCTGCAGGTTGTCTTCCCAACAGAGCATCCTGCAGAGCTGGAAAAGGCTGGCTGCTCTGCTGGAAGAGCCATCACTGTTTCTCCACAGGGAGCTTCTAAAAAAAAAAGAGAGGTTTTTCACTTTTTTGGTTCGGTTTGGTTGGTTGCTTGGGGTTTTTTTGCACCCACCAGCCCTGCATCTGACTCACCCCCCCCACCAAATCCCAGAAAGCAGGAGCACTTTCAGGAGCACTGGACACCAGCCCAGGGCTGGGCTGCCAGGGGCTGGCTGAGTGGGCTCATGGCTGGGGATGCTCCCTTCTCCACTCTCAGCTCCAGCCAGGGGCAGAGCTGGAGTCACAGGGCTGCAGACCAGCCCAGGAAGGACTTATACCCTCAAAGGGTACCTTTTTAAACTCAAACCCCAAGACACTTTTGTAGTGATATTTTTAAGGCCTGATGATCATCACTTTTGCCCAGTTCTGCTGGCAAATCTCCCCTCACATCACCCTACACCAAGTGCAAATGAGCACTGTGCAGCTCCACTCTTGCATCTCTCCTCACTTCATGTCTGCCTTGGTGTGACTGATTGGTAAAGAAGGTGGGTAAACAAACTGCATTCCAGCTGAAATTTTCCTTTCATCAGGAATACTCCCAGCTGGACAGATGCTGCCAGAGGCTGACTCTTTTATGCTGCCTATGCAAAGTAATGGAACTGATTCAGTGGAAAGGATATTGCCCTACATACTTGCTGTTTAAATAGCTTGCAAATTTAAAAGCAGTCTCTTGATCATTTTTAAAGTGCTCAATGGATATGAAGTAAGTAACGCAAAAATAATTTCATCTTATTAGGGGATTTCGGTGCGCACAAGGGATAGTGGGCATTTAGTAAATTCACTTGGCAAAGAACATTCAAAAACAGACAAATAATAAAATATGGTGTCTGCAATTCCCAGGCTTCACTCTAAGACATTGTTTTGATAAACAATAGTGCTTAGGTAAACTGTTGTCTGGTTTAAGTTCAATATATAGTCACAATAGAAGATATTACTGGTAGATACTTAATTTTATAGGCTTTTTTCTTTAAAAAAGAAGACAGAACAATATTGGATAGAATGGAATGCTTTATGGGGACCTCTAATGTTCAGACTGTTAAAGAACAAAGCCATATTTATGGTTTTATTTTTGCATATATTTTAGGTCCCCACTTTTAGATTCATTTTAAGAAAATTTAATGGATAAATCATCCTGATTATAACTAAAAAAATCCACTGTTTTCTCTGTCCATTTGTTATTCAGCAAGTTTGCAATAACTAGGATGCATCTTAAAGCCAACCTCCCAAAGCACAAGTTATGAACACTCTCAGTACCTGGCAGTCAGTTTTTATTACTGCATCTTTTCTCAACGTGGAAGCAAATCATCCCCACTTTCCACAGCTTCTTTGCAAGTACATTGATGTAAAAACTTGAACCTGAGTTTATCTATCATGTCCTAAAAATAGTAAATGTCAGCTTTGAAGCAGCCCAAGCAACGACACCACTTCCAACACATAGAAGATAGAATTCAACCCAAATGGGTCTGTGAGAAATTTTATCAGTAAAAAAAGCAGTCATACATGAATTGAACAGTGTTTGGACAAACAGTTGGAGAGAAAATGGAGCCATAACTTAAATATTTATGTTGTATAGAAAACATTGGTTCTAACTTCTGACTGAAATTGTCTTCTGAAAGGTTATCCACAAGGGAGAGATATGTGAGAACACCAAGAGGAAGCCACATGTGGGAAAAGGGAAAAAAATATTCATTCCATGATAACTGAACATTGTGTAACCAAAGGGAAAACCCCAGTATATTTATCTTTGGCAAGGAACACATCTTCTTGTGTTTCCAAGCAGAACTTTGCTCAGTGCCTCTCTGCACACAGACCCTCTTCTCTTCCACAAGCATGAAGGGAACATGCCCGCACACCTCACAGCTCCCCTCTGCTTCCAGCCAGGCCGCCTGCATTCATCTGGGAGCTGCCAGGATGGGCTGCAGTGGCTGCTTTAGGCACAGCTCACCCCCAGGCCCAGCTCATGTGTGTCCCTGGGCTGCTCCTGTGACAGTGGCTGCAGCCCTGTCCCCTAGTGAAGCACCCAACCTGGACAAGGATTGTCCTTCTCGGACGTCCTGGCTAGCTATCCAGCACTGCCAGCAGTATGGGGGCACTATCCCCATCTCCATGGTTTGGGACAGCACCTAAGGCAAACAAAACACCCTGTGCTGTGACAGCAGCGCTACCTTGTCGTAGGACACAGCTTGGCTTATGGCTACAGCCAGCAGAAAAAGAGAGCAGACTCCAGCTGCGGTAAATCGAGATTTATCGGATCCCAGGGTGTGGGAACTCAGCACATCACTCCGGATGTCCAGAGTTACCAAGAGAACCCCTGGGGGGCTCGTCGGTCCTGGAATGTTGCCAGAAGCAGCTGGCGGCTTGATTTTGATCCTTCTAGGGATGCACCACCTGCGTATGAAGAAATGGGAATCACTAGAGTTTAAATGGTGCAGGGATGATATGTTCACGGGGTGAAATGTGGATTTTGAGAATTTGGTACAGGGGGGTTATGGAGGCAAGATAGAGGAAACAGAGTGTGTCTCGTGGTTCTTCTTCCTTCTTCTTGTCATCCATCTTTGGTGGTGATGTTGGCATTTTTGGATTGGTCTGTAGTGAAGGTGCACTTGTTAATAAGGGTGACAGGTATTGGAAGAAAAGGTAAATATCTTGTACGTAGTTTTTACTATAAAAAGACGCGACGGCCCCGTGGGTGGTCAGAGTGCCCTTGGCTGCCTTGCTGGTCAGATCCTGGTCGGGCAGAGAGAAAATTTTGTAGATAACTAACAATAAACTACCTGAAGACTGCAAAGTGAAGAGTCCAGTCTCATTCTTTGGGAGCTCGGGCGGCCTCCGGACCATCCCACGCATTTCAGGGCAGAAACAGAAGGTCTGATTCCCCCAGCCAGGGGACCGACAGCTGAAGAGGAAGTCAAGGAGGTTGCAACAGCTTATAAGGAGGGAGGGAGACAGGGGAGGAGTCGGTCCTGTGGTGAATAGAGTTTTAGAGGGGAGTAGGATACAACAGATTTATTTAGGGAGAACGCCAATGGGGATAACTTGAGGGTGGGGCCCCGGTCCCAATCACTCGACGCTCCAGCTGGAAGTTTCTCCAGAGAAGGGTGGGAGCACCAGGTGACAGATAACTTGGAGGTGGGGCCCCAGCCCCGGTCCCAATCACTCGATGCTCCAGCTGGAAGTTTCTAGAGAGAAGGGTGGGAGCACCGGGTGACGGACAGGGCACCGGGGAGGGATTTGAGAAAGGGTACATTAGTCTCCGAGGCAACTGGGGAGGAGTTGGGATAACTGGTAGCGCAAGGCAGGGAGGAGAGAACCAGGGCAGAGCCATTACATAAAAAGTGGAAACGGAACAGTCCAACTTGTACAAACACAACACAACACCCTCAAGCTGCCCTCTGCGCACCCCCCATCAGCTCCCAGCACAGCCCAGCCCAGGGCTGCAGGCACACAGCGCCTGGCAAACCCCAAATACTGGGGCAAATGTGGCTGAAAGGCTCCCTGGGCTGCCACAGCACTGCTGCCCTGCTCTTCTGCACTAAAATGTGCACTAAATGGGTTTTCTTACTGAGCCTCCTCCAGTGCCAGCCACAGCTCTCATGTGCCCTGCAGCTCTCTCTGAGCCATGAGCAGCTCCAGCTCACTCCGCTTCCACAGGCAATTTAATTCATGAAAAGGGTGAATTCTACTATGCTAAAAAAATAGGAAATAAATAGGAACAGTACCACTAACGTCCACATGAGTGATTAATTCATTGCTTAGCTCAATTTTAGATGGTTCCTTTACGTTTCTCACATCTCAAGCCCAGCTTAGTTTATTTCTTACCTCATTGATTCTTTATTTAACATAACTCCACTTTGCAGGTATTTCCTAGCACACTGGGGCATAAGGAAGCGGTTCACTGCAATCAAGTATGGTTAACTACAGCAGTCAGGACACCCTGAAAATGTGAGTTTGCTTGTTTTGAAAGGATTGGATTAAAGAATCGTAGAATAACATGGATTGAATGTGGCCTCAAAAGATATCTGGTCCAACCTTTTGTGGAAAAGTGAGCCTGGCTGTGGTTATCTAGCACCTTGTTCATTTGTCTCTTAAAAAACTCCACCATGTCCCATGGGGTTATTCTGAATGCTTGTTGTCAATGTAAAAAATTCTCTTGTATTGAGATGAAGCCTCTCCCAGTTCAATTTGCACCCACTTCCCCTTGTCTTCTCCACGAGATTTATGGTGAAGGGAGAGCCTCAGTCCTTGTAGATGACCTTACAGTACTGGGAAACTGTGATAGGGTCCCCTAAGAAGCTTCACTTCTCCAGAGTAGAGAGACCTTTTGCCTTCACTCATTACTCACAGGGCAGGTCCTCCAGCCTGCCTTTGGACCCTTTCCAGTCTGTTCCACCTCTTTCTGAATTGTGGAGACCAGAAGTGGACATGGTGACAGTGTTCACAGGGGTCTGAGGATGAGGGAAGAGATGAGGATCTGACTCCATGCTACAGAAGGCTTGATTTATTATTTTAGGGTATATATTGTATTAAAACTTTACTAAAAGAATAGAAGAAATTATTTCATCAGAAGGTTAGCTAAGAATAGAAAAAGAAAGAATTATAAGAAAGGCTTGTGGCTCGGACAGAGAGTCTGAGCCAGCTGACTGTAACTGGCCATTAATTAGAAACAATTACTTGAGACCAATCACAGATCCACCTGTTGCATTCTATAGCGGCAGATAATCATTGTTTACATTTTGTTCCTGAGGCTTCTCAGCTTCTCAGGAGGAAAAAATCCTAAGGAAAGGATTTTTCAGAAAATATCATGGCTACAGGACACAGCACTGCAGGAGCAGCCTGGCAGGTGCTGAGCAGAGTGGGATGCTCCTGTCTCTATCTCAGCCAGCTGTGCCCCCGTGGGTGCAGCCCAGGATCTGGTTTTCCTCATTGCTGCAGCCCTGCTCTGCTGGCTCAGGGTCCCCTTGTTGTGCTCCAGGTCCCTCTCAGCAAGGCTCCCCAGGCACACAGATCCTGTGCTGGGCTCTTTGGTTGTGTCATCCAGTGCAGGAGCTGCCACTTGCCTTTGTTATCCTGATGCTGTTATTGCTGGCCCATCTTCCAGCCTGGGCAGGTTTGTCAGGATTAAGAGGCTTAGCTCTGAGAACAGAGAGGTTGCTCTGAACTCCAGCACTAGAGGCATGGAGTTGAGCTGGGATCAAGCTCTCAGGGTAGCAGAGCTTTCCAGAGTAGCCCCTTGTTTTACACTGAGATCAAGCAGCAAAATGAAATGTTAGTGCCCTCCCTCGATGAGCCCCACTGACATGGAGTATGTTCACAGCATCAGTCCACAGAATGGAAAAAAGATTAATTTACCAAATTTAAAAGCAGTGTAAATCAATGCCTGTATTGTTTTTATTCCTCTCACACTCTGTGATCTCCAAGAGGATCTTGAACTTCTGTAGTGTGTTGAGCTCTCTTTGACAGGAGAAACTTTGCAAGAAATTTAAGGGTTAAGCCATCTTGCCTCTGTTTTATCTGAAGCATAAACAGTAAAGGAGAAATCTGACATACCTAATGCAAGTAAAATAACTCAGTCACAACATTATAAAACTTCTCTGCTCCTTCCAAAGCATAGCAGGATCAAGAAAAAAAAAAAACTCAAAGTTTCAGACTCTGTAAAATGAAATTCATGGCTTTTTTAATGGGATATAAAACTTATCAGATTTATGCTTTAAGTCATAATAATTTAGAAAGAATAATGAACCTACCATGAGACACACCATCCCCAGAAATAGTATTATTCTTACTTGTCCTAGAAACTGGCAGGGTGTCATCTCATTTTTCCATTCTGGTACAAGCAGACAGAGGATTAAAATAAGGCAAAAACCAATCTTAAGTAAAACAGAAATGGCTCAGGGCTCAAACCAGAGACAGATCAGTTATCTTGTGACTCCATGCTCAAAAAGACTGGTAAACAGAAGCATGTTAAATCACTGTTTAGTGCACAAACATTGGGTTTGCAAAAACTGTTTTCAAAGATTTCTGTTTCAGCCTTTTATTTTCCTTATAATGTATTTGTGCTATTCTTATCTTTTTTTGGTATATGAAACTAAATAAATAGCTTAAAAATTTATAGTGCATCAAGGTAATCATTATCCTTCATCATCAGTTTATGTGCATGCACCCCTTCCATCTCAGCTGGGAAGGATGAACTTTTCACAGTTATTCAAATGGTTTGCAAGCACTGACATCCTATTTACTGTTCAAGTCAGCTCAGATACAGTGCTGAATTTTAGGATTAAATGTGTCCATTACAGAGGTCACCATGGCAACAACTATACTTTAAAACAGAAATGGTAGTTTCATTACAGACTCCCTTTTCTTTTTCTGGTCATAGCCAGTAACCAGCTCATCATGCCAAGTGTTTGGGATATGCCAAGTCAACTGATTTAATTTTGGTCATTTGCACAGCATCCACCAAGCATCTCTGAATTCTGTGCTTTGTTTTGAACACAGTGCAATACACCCCTGGCCTGTGCATACCAGCCTCATTTGTGTTATGTATTTTGATACAATATTCCATGCAGAATCCAAAATTTAAGCCCAGGTTGTTTTATAGGTCTAAATTCAAGCAAAAAGCTTGGAGAACTTTGAAAAAGAAGGCCCAAACAATTCTGAACCAGTTTTTGTTCTGACTTTAGTGTTCCAGTTGTTTCAGAGGCCTCTGAGAAAATCAGATAGGCAGCTACTGCTTGGACTTCAAGCACTGCTGATTATCTTTGCATCATAATTCAGTGCTTTTGCTGCTTGAGAATCTCTTGGTATTATTTGTACTCATGTGGTTCCCCTTTCCCTCCCGAATCCCTTGAACTCCAACAACTGTCCTTGGTTTCCAGCTGCTAAATCAAAAAGTTTGTCAAGAGTGGCTAACTGGGAATTGCAGCATTTAGTAGAGTTTAGCGGCATTTAAAACTACCAAAATCCTGGTGAAGAGAACTGCAGCAACTCCCTCGGACCTTCCAAGTAAAGGCTGGCACAGGCAGTCCATGGTGTGCCAGCAGGATTTGGTTATAACCAATCATCTTGTCTACATTTAGCTGCTCCCACTCTCTCTTTCCATTCCATTCCCTTCCCTCTCCCTTCTCTGGCTGCCAGGAAGGCACCAGCTCAGGCCAGCGCCACCAGTTCTGCAGCTGCTGCAGCTCCTGGGAGCATTGCGGGAGCAGGGAGGGTTTGGCACCCAGGCTGCAGCATCCTGAGAGTCCAGCCAGCTCCATCTGCCAGCTCCTGTGACCCCTCTGCCAGCACAGCTCTGCCCCTGCTGCTGTTGGTGGCACCTGGGCAGAGCCAATGGCATCCCTTGCTGTGTCCCCCTGAGCAGCATCAATGCCATTAACTCTTTTTCAATGAGACAATCTTTAGGAAAAATCATCCCGCCCATCCTAATTAATTTGCCAATCTTTGCATTAAATTTTTAATCATGCTTATTCCAAGTGCCTTTTGTTTCAGATTGAGTGTTATTTTTAAAATGGTTCCATTCTGCTGATGGAAATAATACAATGTGTTTTCTCAAGATGACCAGCTATGGCCATTCTATTAATAACTTCTTAATGAAGTGCAAGGTTTTTAATATGTCTTAATCTAAGCTGTGCTAACATTTCAGTGGAATTAATTCAGGAACTTCAGAGATGGTTTTCATTTAAACAAGATTCAGTGAGTGATCCAAGATCCATGCATCAGCACAGTTTTCTACCTAAAAAGGAATTTTACAAGAGAAGACTTCTATTTTATTGTTTCTTTACTTTGAAGAAACAAAAGCTATCCATTAAAAGGATAAATTCATATTTTTTGTCAGGAGCTTGAACACAATGTTCTCACATTCCTTCCCCCAAACAATGCTCTAGACATTGCTGATACACAGCCATGGCATTCACAACCATATTAAAGTTATTTACAAAATTGTTGGAGGCAGAGAAAGTCTTGAGTACATGTCCCAGAACATATTGCCTTCAGAAACTCTAGTTATAAAGTCATTTCCTCTAGTTTAATCAGAGCCCTGAAATGTTTCAAATGGCACTGTATAAACAAAGCAAAATATTAAACAACATCCTCTCTGTTTCCCTCAGCAAGTGAATAACTCAGTATTTCCCAAGGCTCCATAAGACCTGAAAGAAAATGAAGCTCAAAGATTACAGTAGGACCTTGAGAGAATAACTAAAATCAGAGTATTGCCACCCTGCACTTCAGTTTCAATTAAAAACACCTTAAAAACTTTAAAAAATTTAAATATGTGGCTCACAGATGAGTGCTTGCAACCTAAAAATACTGCTGCATCTCATTTTGACCTGTACAATGGAAATACTATCAGCACCCTCTATTAATTCATTTATCTGATCTGTTCTGTGACAGGAAAAACCAGTTTCCTTTCTTTTTGTAAGCTGGTTTTATTCGATGATAGAGGAAATGCCAAGGGAAGAAAAGAAAACTCTATAGATAAATAGAAGGAGCTCATGTGTAAAAATAGTTTCAGGAAAAAGCAAACCCCACAGGTTTCAGTTCTGTTCAATGGATCCAGACTGAAATACACTCACATAATTTCAAACAAAAGAAAAGAAAAAAAAAAAAGAACCCCTCTCCACCCCCAAAAAGAAACAAATAAAAAAAAAACAAACCTCCCAACAAACAACCAAAAAAAACCCCAATTCCTCTCCCCCGCAAACCACACAACAACAAGCAAGCAACAAAAAGCCTCAGCTCAGGTGTGACCCATAAATTCAGTTTTTATGCAACCAGGACAGTTCCAAAGCCATTTTTCTCATTAAGCAAGTCCTGAGTATGTTGCTTTCATATTCTTGAGCATAACTCAAATGTGTGTCAAAAATAGAAAGGAAATGGCCACACGGTGCAGCAAAGATAACATTAATGAGGCCTCTTAATGTTTAATTATTATTCCTTTACTTGTTTGGGTTTTTTTTTTTTTTCTGAAGAAAAATTCTGCCAAGAGATTGCAAGGAAAATTGTAAAGGAAAATTATAGTTTGGCTTACCAGAATGTGTCTCTTCTTGTGGCTGTAAACAAACTTTCAATGGTGAACTGGGCAAATAAAAGCAAAATATAAAACCACAATTCCTTGTTATTTTTGTATTCCCTGCACTTCTTCAGGCAGAGACAACTTATTTTTTTATATATTAAAGTAAAATTAGGTCTATTGTTAGAGAAGAGTTAGTAAGCCAGTGCCAAAAAAGAAAGTCCCAGCTTCATGACCACTGATCTCAGCCAGTAATCTTGACTTGTTCAGTAAGATTTTGTTCTCACCAAAAGTCAGCAAGGAAGTAGCAGTACACATGAAAGATGAACAAGCTTGGATACAAGACCAGAGCTTTCTGATGGCACAGAATTGTGACCCACAACTGCTACCACAATTGCTGATTATAATTATTTTAGTACTGCACACGGCCTCAAAGGTGAGCAATATAGGTACTCTTTTGCATCCCACCTAAGGATTTGTAAATGCAGTGCAATTTTTCAGGGAGTAACTTATTAAATGGTGTTTTTTGTTTGGGAGAATATTAAATACCTTTCATAGTGATGCCTCAGGTTTTAACTTTTATAGTTTTCAGATTCTGTGCTGCTTTAGTGTGTAATTCTGAGCTTCATATTAAGGGATGGTGAGCTCTCTTCACAGAGTGTGGAGACAAAACAATTCCTTCTCTAGCAGAGGACCAAATACAAATGATCCAAATTTCAGGCCCAAGAGCATAAACAACATGGACTGAAGAGAGAAAAACAAGAAGGATGGGACTCCATAACCTAAAGCTCTATTGGACAATTAACTCCAATATGCTAACAGACCAGAATTTATAAAAGTGAGTGACTGGTTGTCTATTTTGTGACCATTTTGGGTCCATCTTGGACCTGGCTGGGCTCTTGTGCTGCCCGAGGTGGATCCATTGAGGCCTTTTAATAAATTCCTACTTTATTCTTTAACTCTGTCTAGCCTCTGTTCTAGGTCAGCCTTCACAAGGCATCAACAGTGTGCCTGAAAGAAAAAAAAAAAAAAAAGAAAGATAGGGAAATCATGCTTTTCTCTTTAACAAAACCAGCCAACTCCATAATGCAAGATAATCTGGATGTGAGAAAGTGAAATAGTTTGAACATCTTCATATACTGAGGTATGAACTGTGGGAAAGGCATTCTGTGCTGTCCCTGTGAGCCAGCAGGGCCTCCTGAAGATAAGGAGAAGCCCTATATCTCTCCTGAAGGAACGCCAAGGTCGTTACCACCGAGACCAGAGGAAGGAGAGAAAGTTGGGAGATATGGACTCTAGCTAGCTCGAGAGTGATGTGGCTCCCTGGGTGTCTACTGAGAACTTTGTTTCTCTTTTATGGCCAGTGGGCACTGTATATGTGTTAGATGGGTGTCAATATCTGGAAAGACTATAAAAGCTATGTTGGTTTAATAAAATGGCTCCTTTTCACCCTTCTGATGGAGCCGTGTATTACTGTACTGTGTCACGCTCTATAGCAACATCTGGTGACCCCGACGTGATGACAACGGACTGTAAAGCGAGAAGAAAAAGTTTAAGACATAAATGGCTTTGTCTAATCTCACTTGAGGTGATTCCTTCTGCGATGAACCTAATTACTGCTTTCCCTACAGCCAGCTGAAAGGACTCCAGGGTGTCCTGGGGGTCCTGCAGTGCTCCTCGTGGAGGTCATGGCAGCCTTAAGGAGATGGAGCAGGATGGAGCAGCCTCACTTCCAGCACTGTGTGGTTTGGTCTCCCCAATATGAGAAAGATATTTAGCCCTTAGAGAACGCCCAGAGGAAGGCAATGAGGATGGTGAAGAGCCTTGAGGGGAAGCCTGTGAGGAGGGGCTGAGGTCCCTTGGCCTGTTCAGCCTGGAGGAGATTGAGGGGAGACCTCACTGCAGTCACAGCTTCCTCATGGGGGGAACAGAAGGGGCAGACCACAATCTCTGCTCTGTGGAGACAGTGACAGGACCTGAGGGAATGGCCTGAAGCTGTGTCAGGGAGGTTTAGGTTGGATATCAGGAAAGGTTCTTCTCCCAGAGGGTTGCTGGGCACTGGAACAGGCTGCACAGGGAAATGGTCACAGAACCAAACCTGAGAGTTCAGGAAATGCTTGGACTCTTGGGGATGTTCTTGTTCAGGGACAGGATTTGGACTCAATAATCCTTGTGAGTCCCTTCCAACTCAGGATATTCTATGATTCAGGCATGCACATTAAATACAGTCACTTTTTTCACAGGGAGTAACTCTGAATGGTTTCTTCTGAACACGAGTAGGCACTCAAGGAACAAAAAGAAGAATCTGTGTTGCAGACTCCTGTCTCAGAAAGCCCTGAAGAGTTAAGTAAAGGTTCACTTCTTTATGTCATTTGAAGAAAAAATAGCTGGGATTCTACAGAGAAAAGTTCACCTCCCCTGCTCCATTTACCCATTCACATCTGCAGAGGCACCAGTGACTCACACAGCTGTTCCCTACATACTGCAGAGCTCCCCACAAAATCATTTAGCCCAGTTACAGGAGAAAGTGTTTTCTTCCTGCTGTCTGGAGAGAGAATAACTCATTTCAATATATTTGCACACGTAAAGGACCTTTTCTGTGCTGTCATCTTCCAAAAGCTTCTGTCCACTGACAGTGACATGATAAATCTTGTAAAGTGACTGCCTGCACATCCACACACAGGTAACACAAAGCATCACTAAGTGATATTTACTCGGTAAAACCTTTTTATATGGGTTTCCAAGAAACCTATTGTGAGGAAGTGAAAGCTGTCTATGTCCTGACAGATATTTACTGGGCTTGGAGCAGCAACACGTGGGACAGATGTGAGCAGGGCTACACTCAGGATTAATGAGCTGCCTCAGAAGCTGTGCAGTGACAAGTGACTCACTCAGTATTTAGGCGTTCACAGGTGGGATGCATCAAATTAAACAAAGAGCTTTACAGCTGAGCTTTTAGGGCATGAATTCTCAAGTAAGAGCCTGAAGTAAATGACAGCAATTGGCCCCCAAATTTGTCATTTATTTCCTTTCACTAGAGAGATGATCTATTTTGTAAAGCTCTAAAATAAGTCAGATGAACCCTGAGTGATTGCAGTAAGAATATACAGGGGGGAGAGGGCGTTGGGAGTATCTATCTTTAGACAGGTAAGACACTTGTCTTTACAGATGTCCTGAGTGTGATGTTTAGCTGCCTCTGGATATCATGGATTGAGTACTGGAGACAGAGCATCTTCATTAGCCTTGCCCTCTACCAGAGATAATCAGCCCACGTGATTGAAAAACACAACTACAAACATAGCCTTCAGGTCAGCAGTTTCAGTGGCTGTTTCAGAATCTCCCAGGCAACTAAGAATTTCATAAATGTGATCTTGAAGCCATTTTAAATCCTTCTGGTTACTGCTAGAGTCAAATACTGACTTTCTTAATACAATTACTGGAAGGGATAAGGAGAAGTAGTAGCTGCACACAAAACAAGGGGCCAATTTTTATTAATGTTTTGTGTGTGAAAATTATGATAGTTGAAATTATCCTTAGCCTGCCTTTGAGGATAATAAAAAGCACTACAGCAAATGCTGAGTACTTGAGATATTCTCTCTCTACTCTGTGATTTTTCATTTCACAGACACTTATGAATTACCACAGTTATTTCACAGCCTCAGTACCTGTTCTCAACAGCATTATGAAAGGAATATCATTTGCAACCCTTCTGGTATTGTGGTGGATGTGCACTTAGCATGAAGAGCATTCTAGGTATTTCTTAATATATTTGTACAGGGTTAACTTGAAGTGAAAAAGAGTTTGAGAAACTGTTGGCATGCAATAATGCAGCACAATGGTAGAGAATGTCCTTCCCATTAGAAGTGGGCAAGTGTCAGGTCTAACAAAGAAACACCACAATCTTCTCAAATCAACCCAGACAACCAGGTCACTTCAGCAATCTTCTGGTGAAATTCTCATCTGGAATAAATGGGTAGGATCTACCAAACCTCCTTCTTTATTTTTGCCCTCAGTAGTGGAGTGGAGCCTCGCTTCTAAATTAATGTTGGATTGTGTAATCAAATCTGTTGTATGAGTTAATCCTTTTCCCAGAGGGAATGCATAAATCTCACACTATTCCACTGTCACAAGGAGCAACAAGTTTGTCCCATCACATCTTAAGCAGAATCCCAGCATCCCTGCACTGAGACCAGGAGGGAGTTCACAGAGGGGCAAGATACAAGAAAAGGAGGAATATTGCTGGGATGAGATTTCTGCCCAGGGTTCACTTCTGCTGGATGACCGTACTGCAGCAGAATAGGAAGGAAGTCTCACTCAGGTATTCACAGGAATTTCTTTTTAATCTGTAGTCAGGGAGCCAATGGTCAAGTACCTTTCCACCAGTCTATGAGATGGGTTTTGGTAGCTGTGAAATTACTGTCAGAGGTGAGGGAGGGGAGCAGGATCTGCTCAGCACTGCTGGTTAAATGAAAACCCAGGAGCACTCTCTAGCTCATACTGTCAAGTCTGCTTGTGGAGCTACTCTCTTTTATCCTGGACATCAGTAAAGCTTCCCACGTTCTGACTCAGAGGCCTCCCTAATGCTTGGGAGTTGGGTTCTCAGATGAGCCCAGTATTCAAGAAAACATAGATTCCAACACCATGGAATATGAAACTTCTAATTTCAAAATGCTTAAATGTTTTTTCTTTCTTCTGGTGAAACAGATATACAGACTTCTTCTTTAGCTTCACACCATTATTCCTGTTATCAATAATGGAACAGATCTTTAGTTAAATTGTTTTTAAAAAGGTCCACTCTTAATCAGTCTTTTCTTAAATTTAGCATAGAGGCATTAAGCTAGTCATTTCCTTTGAAGTAAAACAAAAATATTTATAAATATTTTCTCCAAAGCTCACAGTAATTATATTGAAGTTTTTATTTGGTGAGAAATAGTTGAGGGAATTGATAACTTAAGGCACAATCTTATGTCTTCATTTATCCAGCACTGGTTACCATAACTCCTGCTTCCCCCACCTCAAACAATTTCTGATTTCAGAGCTACAACTGGCCAAAAAATTCTGCAGAAACTGTTTGTAGACGACTGCTGTGATGATCATTTTCTAAGAGGCACTGGAACTTCACAGTTGTGTAAAAAGGATAAAAGAAAAGAAAAATATCCACAGAAGTCAGGGAAACTTTCAGCAATACACAAATGTGCTAAGAGCCTAGTTGTTTAGAACCAAGAAAGTGCTTTTCGGCTGCGTTGTTTTCAAATATGTTTTACTTAAATGCCATTGGAACAGATTCCTAAATCTTTACAAGGATGAAAAAATTTAAAAATTACAAAACCTAAGAAAAAAGGCAAGAAATACCTAAAGCAAACAGTAAAATTGATGGAGCAATTAAAGCTTTTCACCTATGCCAAATTATAGGCTAAGTTGAGAAAATAAGATCTTGTTTGCAATATGGAAAAATGGGCACCCTGGAGCCAGTCAATGGATTTTAGTCAGTTAATGGGAGCAATTCCCATGTAGCATTTTTTTATTTCCTGATATTTCTTTATGAAAATATTGTAGAACTAAAAATCTTCATTGAGCATAACAAATTCAACTTTAGTAGGTATTGCTTGAGAATGGGCCCCTTGAGAAACATTACTTCACATTTAAATGAAGCTCAGGAGAACTTTTGTTCATTAAAAGCTCAATTAATTTCATTAAAATATGACATTTATTTCAAAAGCACAACTAGCACTGGAATCAACAAGTTGGCAATTAAGTACTTACACCTTTGTCAATACAATGATAAATTATAGTTTATTTTTCTAACAAAGGGATATTTTCAATAAACATGAAAAAAATTATGCTAAGTGCTATGAGAAGAAGATAATTCTGGAGATGATTAGTTAATAAGTAATCAGCAAGGCTGATTTTCTTTCCCAAACATGAGCTCCACATATATTTCTTGTTTCAAAAAGGTAGCTGATTTGTACCAAAGCCTGACAATTTTGTAAACAAGTTTGTTTTGATGATGTAACAACTTTCCAAATCCAAGTCCTGGTGATTTCCTATTGCAAAAAACTGGACCATGCTCATTTCCCAAAACACTGCATTAGAAATGGAGGTGTAGCAAATTTGAAGCATATTAAAACAAACTCCCATTGAAAGGGGACAGGGGAGGAAGTATTCCTCCTCATCATCATCCTTCATATCAACATAGTGATGTTGGCTCTGAGTCTCTCAAAAACAGAACACCACAGAAAAAATGTCATCAGGGAGGCCCCCCTGAACAGCTGGCAAATTAAAGAGCAACTATTACATGAATTATGGACCCGAGCTACATCTCTATCACCAACCATTAGCTGCCAAAAAAAAACATTGTGTAACTGATATAGAGAGGGGGAAAAATCAAAATGCAGTCTGATTTTCTGCTGGTTTTCCTAACAAAGTGCATGTGTGAATCACCTTTTTCATAGTCTCATAAAGAAGACATCAAATTGTCTGCACTAAGGTAGACTCCATGCCATATTTAGTGCATTTAAATTACAGAAGCAAAACTGTCTGGGTTGTCACTGGCAGGTATTTTGTTCAACAGAAAGCTGAACACAAGGACATCTGCTATCCAAAACCTGGCATCAGTCAGTGACCCTTGCAGACATGCAAACGATAGATAAGGCAAAGTTATGGTGGGAACTGGCACCATTTTGTGGCACTTACCCTGCACATTTTAGGGTGAGAAGCAGCACTTTGGCTGCAGCAGCCAAACAGATCAATTTTTCTCCATTTGCATAAAGTCAAAATAACCACACTCCCACGGGGAACAGGTGATGTGCCAAAACAGGGGGGAGATCAAAGGCAACAAGTTTGACATTTTAGCCTCCAGACAAGCTCAGGCAGACAAGAAGCAGGGAATTAGGGAGACATCCTGGGACACAGACACAGCAGGTCCCAGGTGACAGCCCCTCACAGTGATGCTTGTTGGTGTCCTGCAGAAGTTGCCAGTCTCAGGCCTGTCACACAGTGTCACCTGCTGCTTCTCTTGTCTTTCTTCACAATATTTGGTCACCCCAGATCCAGCCAGCATTACTGCTGCTGTTATGTTGGCCTGGCTGCAAGGAGGCTGTGGGCTTAGCAGGTGAGAACAAATCTTGTGCCAAGTCAGATCCCAAACCACAAAGCAGAATCCTAGTTTTGGAATAAGGTGTCACTTTTGAAATGATGGGTGTAATATGTCCCACATCAGATCCATGTCAACATCTAAATCATGTTAGCCAAACTTCCAAAATTCACTTAGTGATTTTTCAAGATTTGTAATAAATCCAAGCTCTGTACCTACATCAGCCAGCAGTAATGGTTTGAAAAATGCAGTGATGGGGGAAGGGTAAAACTGAAATGTCTCTTTTTACTAAATAATGGAACTTTGCACGTTATAATTTGAATAGTTCAGTGCTTTGACAGGAGTCTATTGTAAAGATGGGGGGAAATTCCCTCTTTTCCTTCACCCTCACTAGACTGGATTGCCAGTCTTGGTCTTGTTTTGGACCCCTAATGACATAAGCAGAGCAGGTGAATAAAAGTGGAGCATCTAAGTGAAGTATCTGCAATAGATAAAAGCTGGCTTGGATGGTTTTAGGCCTAAGAGTATTATTTACCACATCTCTTCCCTGAGAAGGAAATAGTGCATTTGTGCTGCAAACAGTGCTGACAACACAGGGTTGTTTTCAACAGATAAATAAGTAAGAAACAAAGTTACTGCCTACTTCCAAAGCTGTAAACAACATCTGCAAATTAACATCTATTGACCATGACCCTTAAAGATACTTTTAGATGGCTTTTACTCTCCCATTCAAAATGAAATGCATTCTCCTGCAGTCAAGAATACAAAAGGGTTAATAGCAGTATCTTTCCTTGTTTCCTCATATTTGTATTTCTGGGTAAGACAGAGTAGGGATATCCCATTTAATATTTATTTTGTTGTAGAAAAATAATGGATAATCTCAGAAAAAAAGTTAATTTGAATTTTTATTGCTTTGCCCCATAATGCTGAGGCTGAAGGCAGAATAGCAAAGAAGGATAGAGATACTCCAATATACGTCATTCCTTTTCTAAGTAAAATTGGAAAAATTGAATATCATTAAGAATTATAGAGGGTTTTAACCATAGATAACACATGGTTTCTTGTATGACCAGTTATTCCCTATGTACTCAGATATAGCACTTGGCCTTCCATACCTAGAATTTATATGAGATTTAAAAATCCTTAAAAATGGACAGAGCTGCTTCTATTACATCATTTGCTTCAAGACAAAAGCAAAAAACTCAAAACATTGGGTTTGCATTTTTAAAATCATATAACACAGGTACAGGACAGTAAAAGAAGAAATCCAAGAGACTTTCCTGCTACAGAATGGCAAGTAAGGAACTTGCCTGAGCTCACACATTTTGCATTTGTGGTAGTTTCTTTCCATGGTTCAGGAAGTCAAGCAAGGTGTGGCTAAGTATGAGATCTTGTTTCTGCTCTTACCTCAGAGGGCATTCAGATGAATTTACATGGGAGTGCAAAAAAAAGTGGAACATATTTAGGAATGTGTGCTGAAGGGTTCCCAAAGTTGTTGAAAAGAGCCAGATTATAGCAATTGTCAGATGTTTTATATTCCCAGCTGGCCCTCCATGCAGACATGCAGAATAAGCTCCTGTCCATGGGAACAAAATGGCAAAGAGGAAAATGTAGAGTGGGAAGTGCCCACATCCTCCATCACCCTTCCAGAGCACCACTTCCCTGTGATAGGTTATGCAAACATATTCAAAAAACTGCATCTTTTTAATGATAAACTTATAAACTAAAAAGTCAAGACAAAGACAGCAAGAATAAAAAGATACAGACAGAGGAGAAATTATTTACACAAGAAATTAGTAAAAGTGTTGTTCCCACCATATTTCAAGCTTGCTAGTTTTGTTTTTGACCCAAGGAAACCCTTTCATGCTTAGAGTTGTCTCTTTTCTGCTTTAATATAATCTGATTTTGTACATGTATGCAGACTTTTCCATATAAATTTTGCACTAACCAACTGAAACAATCCAGTAATATAAGGTAGGGATCAAAAACATTTTTGGCATACATTCTAACACTTTATCCATATCTTCCCATATTAATTGTCTGTCTTTTAAGACTGTGGATAGGTATTTCTGGGGGATGAATTAATGCTATTGTTTGGGCCTCTTTTTCCAAATAACCATTCAGGGGACTCTGGGTGTGGGGGAGAAGGCTGTTGACAATTGTTAGTGTCTGAATTGTAGTGAATTGTACCCCTAAAACAACCTAAAATGTTAGGACAGAAGAGAAAGCAGAGCTAAGCTCTCATGTGAGAGACAAATCCATGAGTATGACACGCTCACAGCAGGCAGGGATTACATCTCTTTGCAGCCCAGACTTTCTTGCTGTAGCACAAGTGTTCCTGCACCTTGTCAGAAACCTTCAAGGAGCTGCAAATCAGCTCTCAAATGCCTGGAGTGCTGCATAAAATAAAAAAAAAAACTCAAAACAACAAAACCCAAACAAGTTAGAACACTAATAAAATTCCTACTTGGATTTTATGGAATTTGTTTAAGGTGAAACAGCATCAACCCCCAAAACTGTCATGTAGGACAACAATAAACTGAAAGTATCAGGAGAGTTGAACCATCCAGACAGAAACTATGGCTCACTACAGAAAAGTCAAGGGTTAAACCGATGAATCAAAAACTTCATGGGTAACTTTGCACAGGCTAAAGAAAAATTAGAATAAAATCACTAATTTTAAAGCTATATTTGGGGAGCTGAGGCAGATACCCATAATTAGGCAAGCTCTTTAAGTAATTGCCCATTAAGCCTTGCAAAAGAAAGGCAAGATTGACAACACAGTGAATTTTGCAAGAATTTCTGGATAAAAATCAAAGGCAGTCAGTGTTGAAAAAGGGATTCCCAAAAAAATGTGTTTTGGGGGGATCTTTTTTCATTATTGTTGTGTTTTAAGTGCAGAAGAACCAACACACATAAATGGAAGGAAAAAAATGCCTATTAGGTGATCATAAAAAGTGCCACTGTCTTGGAGGACACCATTGTGTTGGTATGCTGCATATCACCTTCTGTTTTAAGAGCCAGTTTAAAAAAGCTTTACACAGGATGCTTTAGGATCTACCCTGAATTAGGATTGATTTCTTTAATGGACACAGAGGAGCAAGAGAAAGGGAATGACTCAGACAAAGGGTGGTCCACACAACCAGAATTATATTTTATAATACCACTCTGTACCTGCAGAGTACTCCAACTTGCAGGCAAAGCCAGTGTTAGCTATCAATTGATTTTTATATGCTGAAATGCATCTTAACTTTTAGGGGCACCACACTGCACTGTAGCAGACTGAGATATTTGTAACCCTCCCAGTTCAGTGAACTGTACTGCATAGAAAACTCTGAGAAGTCATCATAAATCACTCATAAACCAAAAAATTCTAGATAATAAAGATCAAGATAATTCACTGCGATGCATTAATTTATAATAAGTCATAATTCTAACACAATTAATGGACAAACTTTCATTAAGGACAAACAAGTCACCTTATCAGACAAGACACAAAAAACTTACACCATAATTCCATAATACATTTCCTCACCCTGCCTTAACTCCCATTAAGTGTATACATTTTACAGGATAACTGTAAAAACCAAATATTCAAGGGCATGCAAGAAAACAATTCTTTTTTAACAGAGGGAGCCAGAAAAAGCTTCTATTTTAAAAGAGTTAAGGAAAAAAGAAGCTGGACAAAGCTGAGTTTATTGTGTTTACAGTCACTGGTTTCAGTCCTTTAACATCATCACCCCCATTTGGGAATTACAAGGAGGAAAAAGCAAACAAGTGCATTTCCCTTAGGCAGTGGTGTTTGTTCAGCATTTTGAAAGAGTGCATAAGATTGGATCTGGCTTCTATAGATCCAAATAAGTGTCTTAAGAATGAAATTTTATCCCAGCAACTGCATGGCAAAAGCAAAAAAAAAAAAAAAAAAAAAAAAAAAAGCTGTTGAAAATGTGCCCTTAAAAAACAAAGCTGCCTGGGGATATTGTTTGAGACAATGAAAGCTTTATCAGAATCCCAGAACCACAGAACATTCTGAGCTGGAAGAGACCCATTGGTGCTTTTAGGGAAGCCAGGAGCGAATCTGCCCTGTGCCGGGGAAGCAGGATCTGTACTCAGAACTCACTGGAAGGCCACACCCAACACATTTCCTTCAACAGAGGTGACACAGAGCATGCTGGAGGCACTGTAAGGACTGCAGTGGGAGGATATGTAACAGAGAAGAGTATAAATACAAGTCACATATAAAGGTGTTCACAATGGCTATTTATAGTAGCTAGGAAAGGTTCCTCTACACTACATCTATGTCACTCTATTCACCTTAAAACAAAACAAACCAAAACAGAGATGGAGGTGAAGTATTTAAATAAATTTACACAGAGTACTTCACCAAGTTGCTTCATTAGCAGCTACCCAGTTTTGTTTGTGGCTTTAATCTGATTGTCCAGGCCACCCCCATCCCTCTAGCAGTAGCTGGAAATGTGCCTTACACAGCTGTGATGTCTCTGCCTGCAGAACGACCCCAGGACCTCTGCCACCACTGGTAAATATAAAGAAAGCTGGTAGTCAGTGAGGCATCTGAGTAAAACTTTACTTGATGTATTGAGAAACTCTTAATGAGTAATGGCCAGGTGTTTTCATTTTCAGCTCATTAGAGCAGCTGTCCACACTAGAGCTTTGCTAATGGTTTGTCAAACCAGTGTTATTCCTGGATATTACATCAACAGCAGCCCTTCTATATATCACCACTTCCATAAAGTCCTTTACATCACAACAAAGAGTTTTCACAATCACTGGTCCTAATACTCTTGAGCTATATTTGATACTCAACTCTGAGGTCAGAGTTTTTCATGGAAAGCCATATGTCACTTTCTGAAGAGTGGTGTTTCTTCAGATCTGTTCAGGTGGAATTGTAAGCTTTTATACCGGAGCCACTTACGGAAAACTGTAATCCCAAATTTTTAATAATGGGTACCTACAGAAAGAATGTCCCCATATTAACAGGTCTGCATGAGAAGATTTGGGAACTATGTTGTTAGTCCCTTGGACACAAGGAAAATTCACCCTCCTACAGGAGCAGACCATCACACCAGCTAACATGGCTTAACAGAAACATCAAGAAACAAGAAACTACAACACCACCCACCCTTCTGAAGGTTCATGGCCCACTGTTCTGGATTACTCTCCTTCTGAAATACTTCTTGCATCTAAAGCAAGGGAGGGAAAAATAAGGATTTGTACTCATGGCAATATTTGATTAATTTAACACCTGTTCACTGGAAATTAGACAGTAGATGGATTTGTTTTATTGAGGCTGCTGCATGGCCATCTGAACATAAAGATTTTTTACCACCTCTGACCTGAGTGTGGTACGAGCAGGCCTAGAACAGAATGACTCCACTTTACATGAACACACCTTTGAAACATATAGATGCCTCATGCCTGCATTTCCTTTTTCTAACATTCTCTACCTCGAGGTACTTAAAGAAGTAGCACCAGAGTTATATTTACTTAAAAGAGATTCTAGAAATATACCGGGGAAAAAAAAAAAAAAGAAACAAAAATCTAAAAAAAAAAAGTAATTTTCCAATAGTAAAACAATTACTAAACAATTACTCCCTAACTGCACACGCTGTTCTGATGAAAGAACCGTGAGACCATTTGCTGCTATTTCCTAGGTAACAATCATATATACAGAAATAAATCCCACTGAATTCTTGTGAGTTAGCCTTAAAAAATAGATTACACATGAATACAATCCATGGCATAAGTCACGCTGTGCAAAAGCTGAAGGAATTAATAAGGTATTCTCAGTACTTTTGATAAGGTGCAGCAGCAGCTTGTGCCACCTTAGTGACTTAGAGGGAAAGGAAGGATTTTTCTTCCCCTCAGTCTCCTTCAAATATACTTGCTGCAGAAAGGAGGATTTGTTAACCTTATAACACTGACATTTTAAAAGTACAGATAATTATAAACAAGGTGAGAAAACCCTACCAAATGGGTTTAAGTGGAATACTTATAAGGTCTCTTTTTTTTTTTTTTAGCAGCTAAATATGTACTAGACAACTTTAATGAGGCAGCACAAACAGGAACTATCTCAAAAGACATTCACCCAGAGATAACACAATCCAATTCCTGTTTGGTTCAGAATTTAACTCACAGTAGCAAACACTTATCCTGTTTAATTAAAAGAAACATTCATATAAGGAACATGAAGTTCTTGAATACGAATTTAAATATAACAGCCTAAGAAAGCAGTTAAGATTAAGAATGGACTACAATTACAAGTTAAATTATCTGCAATCCTTACACTTCAGAAAATTCAATAGCCGTACAAATTTTATAAGCTTTGAATGCAAGGTATCAGATCTCAGCTAATGCAATCTGTTCAGATCAGTTGATAGCTTATCTTTGGCTCTGTATGTGTATAAGGAGCCTGAAATTATTCATACTGGAGTTGTTGCCAAATCCTCCAGTTACCTCTGTAGTTATGTGACTCCTTCTACCACAAAGCAAAATATGGTTCTCCTCAGAAATAGCTCAGTAGATTTGCTCTGTTGGTGTTTAGCCAGATTTTGTAACTTTGGTACCAGTTTCTTAAACCTCACTAAGACTAAGGCTTAAAAATAAAGCTTAAATTTTTGGTTCCTTCCAGGCATATCAAGAAGGTGTCTGGCAACAACTAGACAGAGTTATCAGAAATGAATCACACTTTACCAACCTGATTGCCTTCTACCATCATCTACCAGCTGGGATGACTGGTAGCATGGATGATAGGAGAACTGTGGATGTTGTTTATCTTGGATTTATTAAGGTCTGTGATGTATTCTCCCACAGCAGCCCTAGATCAAAACTAGAGAGATACAGATGAGAAAAACAGACAGTAAACAGACTTGAATATTAGCAGGACAGCCCAGCTCAAATGTTCATCTCCAGACTTCAAAGTCCACCTAGTGGCTATTAACCAGGCAAACTAATTCTTCAGGAGCCAGAACTGGAACCAGTAATGTCCAGTAGTTTTATTGATTACCTGGATCATAGGACAGAAGGCACTCTCAGCAAGTTTGCAGATGACACAAAACTGGGGAGAACAGTAAAATACAGTGGGGAGCAGGGCTTCCATTCAGAAGGACCTCAGTAAGGTAAAGAATCTCACTAAGTACAACAAAACCAAAAGCAAATCCCTGCACCTGGGATGGCACAGCCCAATACACAAGACACAGGATAGGAATGACTGATCAGGGAGTAGCTTTGCTAAAAAAAGCCTTTGAGTCCTGGTGGACAAATTCAACATGACGCAGAAATGGGCCCCTGAAGACCAACAGGATCCTGGGCTGGTGGAAGTGCAACCAGGAGGTCCAGAAGGGTAGTCCTTCACCTCTGCTCAACACTTGTGAGAGCACAACTGGAGCTCTGTGAGTTTTGGGCTGCCCGGAACAAGACAGGGACATCCCAGAGCAAGGGCAGCACCAGCCAGCCAAGGTGCTCCAGGGGATGGAGCACTTGGCAGAGGGGATGAGCTGAGAGGTGTGAGTTTGTTAGGCCCAGATAGAAGACAGGTCAAGGGACCTACTGCAGTCTAAAGCTAATTCATTGCAGGATATGAAGGCAGACTGTTTTCAAAGATGGACAGTGGAAAGATGCAAGACACCATGGACATGCTGGAATACAGGAAATTAGACACAAGGAAAATGGGTGGTCAGACACTGGAACAGAGGTCCAGAACTCCATCCTTGAAGTTATTCAGATTTCAGCAGGGCACCTTTGTCTAGCTGACTCTTTTATGAGTAAGGACTGGACCAGTAGGCTTCCAGAAGCCCATCCAAACCCCATGATGACCATGATTCTGTGATTCTAGCTCTGGATTCAGCAAACAAAAGAAATAAATGAGGCATATCTCAGCATATCAGCACCTTGGTGTTTCTACCTAAACTGTCTACAGAACTGTTTTCTAAATTTCTGGTTTGTGTCACCCTTAGAAATGGGCTCAGTCTGCTAAAATGATCATTGGACCCTCTTTGCTTATTTGGTCACGTGGTGTATATCCTCTTACTGCTGCCTCCTAAACCAATGAATTAAAAAGGTACCAAACCATCACCCCATTACAAGAAAGAGGAAGAAAAATGTGAAAAGATCCAGAGATGCTCACAGAACCACACAAAAAGTTTTTGGGAAATCTTGGAATTCCACACATGCTCCCTGAATCTCTAGTGTAACCCTAAACTTAACAGGTGTTCTTTCTTCTTCAGGAGGTGAGAGTAATTTTGCAAAGGTAAAGAAACTTCTGAAAATCCACAGCTCTCTCAAATTACCCAAAAAGAAGGCAATTTAGTGGCAGATTATTGTAGGTGATGCTGTGTGCCTACCATGGCCAGGGTGTAGGACTAGAAAATGAAGGTAGGAATGGAAGTAATGAAAAAGCAAAGTGGAATGAACACCACAGGACATTGCACATATGCCAAGTCCCCATCATATACTTTCACAGCATTTCCAGAATCCAGTCTCATTTTAGGCTCTGTATGTTGAATCAGCCAGCCAGTCAAGGGTGCCCCTAGACTGAGAGTAGCTGTTTTAAAACAGAATCCAGGGGTTTTGACTCTGCCTTTCAAAGGGGTGACTGGCCCAGCCAAATGCCTGTGTAGCCCCATCCCTTTCACTACACCAGGTATTGTGAAAAGCTCTTTAAGGTAAGCTTGCAGCTGTTAGCCAGCAATGATAAATGCTTTGAGTGCATTAGCATGAATATATTATCCTCACCTTCTGATTCCCACAATAAATTAAAAACTGGATCTGTTCAAAATGTATGCGTGTGGGGAGAAAGTTCAAAATCAGCAAAGTGTGACTGTATTGTAAAGTTAAATTTGTAGGTAGTTCTCATTTAAAGTTTTATGGGCTTGCAAAGATTGGATAATATGTCAGAATAGTTAGGAGTGGATTGGGAATCCTATTTGCAGTTCTCCAGCAGGCTCAGTCCTCAGGCTGATCTGCTAATAAAGGCAACCCTTGGACCATGGAAGAACTACTGAAGCAAAGCAAGGTGTAATGGCCAGATGCAGTATTAATACCAATTGTGAATTACATATTATTTAGGCCAAGTAGTGATATAAAAAAGGATATTTCCAGTGCTGGCTAAATGAGGAGAGAGAAGAGGAAACTGCTGACTCCAACCATTACTTGGTATGCTTGGTTTCTCTGTTTATGAACAACAGGAAAAAAAATATACATTTCTCACTTAAACTTTTTCATACAAAAAAGGCAGGCCAATAATATCAGGGTGATACATGAAAGACTGCTGAATTGTTTCACAAAAGATGATGTACTACTAGGAATTCAATTAGAGCAAGGCAGAGACAAAGAATGGTGGGAAGTGGAACCAGGACAAAGAGGACAAAGCTTAGAACTGTATTATCAGTAAAATACCTGTAGTATCTGTACTATGTACTCAATATATGTGACATTAAGGTTAATCATCAGTGTGGGGGCTTGCAAGGAACCCCTTGACACACACAGAGGGACCTGTCCAGCCTGTGGTTGGAGACAAAGGAAACATCCCAAATGAATGCAATTCACCTCAGTGTGCTGCACTCTGGTATTTCACTTCACCCAGGAAACATCAGGCTCCTCTAAACACTATGGTCTTTGCACTGTGCTGTAGTAGAAAACTTATAAGACTCTGCCTGTGTACAAAAAGGAATTTGCACCAGACTTTTATGAAAAAATATTCCCAGCTCTAAGCAAGCAAGATAGGAGAAACGCTATGGGATAAAGATTTGAAACAGTGCACAAAGCACCAAAGCTATAAAATCCTAGTTAATATACATGGAAAAATAATTAGTATGCATTGAAGCCTTGGGAAGAAAGCAGATGCACAAGCATTTTTACTGTAGATAAACACAGTGTGGCTGCTGCTGAATGTAAAATACAGAAGACAACTTTTTTTCTTCTTATCCCTCGTCATGCTTGATGATCTTGCAGCAGTTTGGGATGGTAATTAAGTAACAAACTCATGGAAATTAATGTTTTACCTAGTCCATTTAATCTCATTCCTAGCATGTGAATGTATGGGATGAAATCAAGTATCCCTGTGGTGTCCCTGTTGTCTGAAAAAACTGTTGCTCTATGCTAAGAAAAGATGCAGGTATAAAGATTCTCTACATTTGGATATGAAAAATTGCTGTGAAGTGTGTGGAGAGGTTCTGTACTAAAGATCTGTAATTAACTTTGGAAGTCTTCATCACTGTTATAAAAGGTAATAAGAGGTAATAATTTTAATAAAAGGTAATAATAATGATTTCCTTTATTTTCTCTTCTTTCCGTGTTCGTTCTTTTCCTTGTTCTCCATTGCTCACATTGTTCATTAGTGATCTTTTGAGGGTGGTTCAAGACCATCCTCACAGACTTCCAGCCTCTTGAAAGAAAAGTGAATACATCACTCTAACCCCAGAAAAACCTATGGAGAAAACAATTTTCTTTACCTTTCCCAGAAAATTAATGTGCAGACTATACCAGGAATAGATACTCTGAGAAGCTGCTATTATCTTGGTATTTGAACTTACTGTAGATATTCACAACATATGGGGTCAAATATAATCTTTCTCACTTCTCCTGACTGTTACTATTGGATCCATAACTAAAAAGGGGTTGAGCCATAATATCTACCTTGTTATCTGACATGCTCAGCAGAAGTAGGATTTGACTTGTTTCAAGACTTGAAGTGCAAGAAACTCATTATATGCCATAGCAGTGGGAAATTTTCAAAGTAGATAGAGATCAAAAGGTGCAGCCTATGGCACACTGAAATGCTCAAGAAATACTGAAAAGCAAAAACAGGGAATTAAAGGTTTGGTCTATTCTGTGTCATTGTGGAAGATACATCAAAGAGAAAGGAAATGTAGGGTCAGACGGTAGCTTACACTGGAATTAAGGTGATTGATTTTGTATCGTTTGCAAGTGCTCATGTTTGAAACCCAAATTAAGTCTTGAGGTGAGGAGCTTCCATGGACTTTCCTCTTGTCTGATGAAGCTGCCCAGCATCCAACACACCCAGAGCTCAGCTCTCCCCACTCATGAGTGATGGCAGTGCACTGGAGGAAAGGTACAAACCAGCAGAGACAAAGGGCTTTTGTGTGGAGACAAGAAAGAGATAAAATGTGATTCTCTGACAGACTGCATAAATCTGACCATATCTCTAATTCCTTAGCAGCCCTGGCAATGGGAGCAGCATCAGAGTCTGAATAGAGGATATTGCCCAGTCTCCTGTGAAAAGCTTTGCCTGTGCCACCCACAGTCCTGCTGAAAACCAGCTCTGAAATGCAATCACTCCTCTTGCCAAAAGCATCCTCTTCCCCACAGGAGTCCAAACCTTCCTTCTCTCTCCCCTTGTCATTAAGCAAACATTACAAACCCATTCAGGACTTCCTATCGTTGCCAGAAGAGCATTTCTGCTACTGACTTATACAGCAGAAGAGGTACAAGTAGCCACATGTTCATCAGACATCTTAATTTACACTCCTTCCAAAACCAGCACGTATCTGAGAGCTCATCGGTTTCTAAAACAAATTACACACCACTTATGACTTATATCAAAACTGAAGCAAAGCTCAGCAGGACTTATCAATTCTCAGAAAAGACTAAATAGCATGGTGAGAGATTTCTAATGCCTGTTTAAAGGGCTTTTTAAAAATACGCATATGGATACCTTTAGCCAGAGCATTTAATCATGAGTATCTAAAGACAAAATGCAGCTGTCAAAATCAGAGGACAAAAACATCTTTGTGATTTTTATTGTTTAGTGATAAATTTGTCTCTTGCACACAGAATATCATATCTATCTTATCTGGCTGGTATTTAAGGGCACATTATTTTACCATATAAGTGCTGAATTCCACATTCTTGGTGCCCCTTCAAGTATCAAGTATCAAGACAAATTTGTCCTGCTGCTCTGGGGTACAAAGAATTTTCCAATACCTTGAAATAAAATTGAAAAAAAAAAAAAAGAAAACCAGGTGGAAGAGGAAAAGAGCTATCTCATTTGTGTATGTATTGCAAAAAAAAATCTGCAATTTTTATTCAAGCTGCTGTTAGAATCACATGCAACTGGAAGTGAAGTTCAGTAGCTCTTTCAAATATTACCTAATGTGCATTTGCTCTGGAAAAAACATCTACCTCAAGATGTCAGTGGAATAAAAAAGTATTAGAACACATATATTTAAAATCAATGTCTCTGCAGGCAGCATCCATTCCCCACTGTCTCCACTTTGGCTTGGGAAGTCTCTATGTTCCTCAGTGTTAGGCTTACCTTCAGACTCTTCAAACACCGGAGAAGATGGCTGAGAAAATAAATTCCTGCCTGTTGGAGATGTTCTAACCAGACTCAATCATAGAGGCAAAGGATCCCCCTTCTGATGGCCCTCATTTCCCTTCCAGAATCCAGTGATTGGTCTCCCAAATACCATGGTATTTTCTTCAACTATATTCTGAGCGCTGTTAGTCCAGGCACAACCCATTTGGTATAATTCAGGTTAGCATTTAAGTTTAATTTTAGGGTTACACCCTAATATCTGGGAAGTCTCATTCTAAGGTGGTGGACAATTTTTTCCTCTAGCTTCTCTTTCTGCCACAGATTTATTTTTTTAAGCCCACGTTCTACAGGCAGCCACGAAAGTCAAGGTGGATGGATACATGCATGCATCTGTGAAATTAAAGACTGTAGTTTTGTTGTATGTGATTAGGTTCATAGAAGAAAAGGGTAGGAAATTGCTGCAGTTCATTTGGGACAGAGAGAGAATATTCTTTGCTTTGTTCCAGGATTGTGTAACCAGTTTACATGGACTGGGCAACTTACACTTCACAGATGTTTGCTGCTCTAAAGACCCTCAAACCGAAAAAAATCTTTTCATTGACTTCAGTGGTTCTGTATCCAGTTCATACTCTACAGTGCTATCTGTATTTCCCACTCAGATCAATAAAACACAAAGCAAAATATTCACTATGTCGTGTAATCCATCCTGTTCCAGCTCTGTAGCAGACAAATGAGATGTCCTTTATTGAAGCTCACAATGAATAAATGAGACTTTCTGCAAGTTTTATATGTTCATCAATGATCATTACTTCTCAACTGATTTTCTAAGGTCTGAGATATTCTTCTACCTGCATTTAATATATGCCCTTGCTTTAGTTTTTTTGACTGCAGTTGAAAGTCTCTTGGCTCTGATTCCAGGCTGAAAGTTCCCTATTTTTTTATGACTACAAGATGAAATAGTACTAATTGCATCCTTCACTAAAGAAGAGTGGACACCTTGTAACTCATCAAAATTTTATAGGCAAATGAGTGAGTTTACTGAACAGAATATCTCTACCGAAAAAATTTCCAATTACGATTATAGAATATTCATAGAAAACAAAAAATTGAATCCACCCATAGGGTTGAAATGAAGAAATCCTTTTTTTATTAATCTTATGCATTGAATCAGGGAACAAAAATGGTGGCACTGTGAGTCACACGGATAATTTAAATTACCTTAAAATTTCAAAGCCAAACATTCAGGATGGCCATCTGACTTGCATTTGTCAGACCAAAAGTTGCAAGAATCATTAACTAATTATTTTGAAATATAATCTACTTTCCACATTTTCATCCAGTGTACAGTTTGTTGAGGCCACTGATGCAATAACATATCAGTAAGAAAAATACATACAAAGTGAACCTTGGGGAGAATATCTAATGACCTGTTGGGTCAGGTTGTATCAGAATATCTGATTCTTGTTTCAGACACTCTGATTTTTGCTTTTTTAACATTTTCCAGAGCTTCTGTTTCATCTGCCCTGGGAAATAGATATAATCTGGGACTTGCAACAGCAGCAGTGAAGGAATAGCTGTTGTCTTGAGTGAGGGGTCACAGCAGAGGCAAAAGTGTGACAAGGGGTGTGACAAGGACAGGGCACCCTGCCCAGCTCTGCAGCCACAGCTCTCTTCATAGGGAGCAGCAGGCACAACTTCCCAAGGATTTTTCCTGGGAGAGGCAGTGAGAAGCACAGAGAGAAGAGAAAACAGTTCTTTTCTCTATTCACTGCTCCTGTTTTTGCACATGTGGAATGTGTTATGGAGATTGTTTACCCAAAGTGATTTGATTAATTGGACATGGGTGAAAGTTGTTTTGAGTGATCACTCAAAGCTGTGTCCTGGCTGTCTCAGACAGTCACGGGTTTTTCTTTAGGACAGTGTATTATATCCTTAGTATAGTTACAATATAGTATTAGTGTAATATAGTATAGTTTTAATAAAGTAATTGTTCAGCATTCTAAATAATGGAATTATCATCATTATTCCCCACATCAGGAGCTCCCTGTATCAGTACAGCAGTGCAGCTGGGGCCAGTTCTCCCCTGGCCCCTGCTGCTGTCCACCCCTCCTGGTGTGCTGCTGCAATGGTCAGAGCTGACAGCACTCACTTCCCAACCACTTCACTGTGCAGTGGATCACTGACATTATTCAAATCTACCATGCAATCCTGGAAAAATATTGTATTAGAACATCAGAGGTTGTGGGTGCGGTATGGTAGGCGGGAACAAGAAGCCAAAGGAAAATATGGCATTACAGCCTTGAAAACAAAATCTGCTGCAAGAAATCAGGAAAGGCCAGAGGACCTTTTTCTATATTCTCTCTTTTAACTTGAAAGGAATTTTTGCCTCCAGATGGTAACTAATTAATCCCAAGTAAATGTCAGTAAAGGTGGCTAAAACACTTTTTGGAGCAGCCATTCCTCTCACAAGTCACCCTTTTCTCTTTGACCAGCACTGCCCTACTTAGAGAACAAATCTCACTGCTATTTTAATTATGAATTTGACTGGAAACTCCACAGTATAGAGGGACTGAAAATTTTCAAGGGCTCTCCTTTGGTGTTGGTTCAGTTCTAGCACAACAGAGTCTTAGTCTCAGATGGAATGCCTAGCTATGATGAATTTACCAGTAACTAAAAAAATATTAATTTCAGTAATAATAGTACCCTTATTCTGATTGACCTCAATCCAAGAATACAAGTCCCAAAGATACCAGAGGAAAATTTAAACACTCTTTTTTTAAACAGTGCTGTTTTTTGTCCTGAAAATAGACTTTTACAGATGCTATAAATACATTCAGTATAATGGTCAACAGTTTCTAGCACTGCTCTGTGAATCCTTTTAGCTATGCTGCTGATTCTTAAAATTGAAAGCAATTTAATTTTAATTTTACTTCATTGTGCTCGGAAAGATTTTTTAACACAGGGTTTGGGGGTTTCTTTTTGTTTTCCTCTTTTGTTGTTGTTGGTTTCCTTTTTTTGTAAAGCGCTGCTGTTTCAGGTTTTGCTGGCAAATAGTGCTGAACTCATTCAGTCTGTTTGCCAGAGTTAAGGTCACTGCAGCTTTAGTTTTACAAAGAACACCATTTCTCTGTTTCTCTGCTAATCTTGGCCTGAAAAGACCACACAGTACCCTTCCCAACTGAACAGTTTAGCCTTTGTTCCTTTGTTTGGGTTATACTATTAATCTGCTAGGTCGATGGCAAAAACGTGTGAACTGCTGGTGGACCAGATGACTGACAGGCAATTAGCAGCTTCTAGAGAGCCCTGCTTTGAATTCCCCAGATATGTGACTGTGTTGGGAGGCAGAGGCTGCTGATCTGACTTTTTTGTAAACTTTTGCTGCAGCACGAAAAACGAGATCTTTGAAAGAACTAGTGTAACTATTCTCTGGAGCTTCAGCTGCATGAGACGCACAAAACTGAACCAGAGGTGTGAAAAGCTTAACTGTAAGCAAATAATTGATGTGTATCTATTTAGATTTCTCAGACAATAAGGTTTGCAAAGCAGTATTAGTTTTAATCTCTGCCCAAAGAGGAAGTAAAATTCCTCATTAAAACCCAAATCTGAGAAAATATTCTTCTCCAACTTTGTGGGAAAAGGTGTGCAGCCCATGAACAGTGAAACTTTTACACTTGCTAGTTGTTTGTGAAGTTCTCATTTTTGTCTTCCTGTTGCTAATTTATTAAGATGATCACCTACTTTATGTTCTGTTAAGCTCTGCTAAAAACGAATAGTGTGAACAACATTCTGTAATGGCATTTCTGCACTCTTTGCTGATATATATCCTGATTTTTTTAAGTTTACACATTTGAAAGCATGTAGATGTGCTCAATGCTACTCCAGTTCTCTGTATGTAGAATAAATCTAAGACATGAGAGCTGCATATCCTTCTCTGCCAACATTATAAAATATTTTATTTCCTCAGAAGATTTTTCATGTGCGTAAAGCTTCTTCAACTGAAGTGTGTGAGTGTAGGTCATTTCTTACAGACACACGTGCCCCTGAGAACTACCAAGTGACAATTTGATCATTTTTTGATGGGGTTTGGACTTGGTCAGTCACCACCAGAAGAGCTGGTTACACCTTTACCAATTCACAATTAATGTGCACAAATCTTCACCGAGCCAAGCAGGGGAAAATCTGCCCATCTGTGAGAGCTGCTGGCCAACGCTCTCCAGGAGCAGCAGTGCTGGATCACATCCCCCTTGGAGAACCATGTCCCACGGACATGCACAGCTCTGCAAACCACTGCAGGGACACAGGGGGAATTTGTGATGTGAAAAATGCTAATCACTTCTAAAAATTTAGAAAGGTTAATAAAAAACTTATCAAAAATACAACAGAAGACTGAAGAGAGAAAATAATACAGTGCCAGGAGCACAAGATTTTCCCCACCATGTGCTCACCCACATAATGGAGGTTTTGCCTTTTAACCCTTTTGCCCCTCCCAAAGTTCTGTCCATCAACTCTTTCTTTGCTGTCCAGTGGTGGAGTTCACCTCCTCAAATCTTGATTGGAGGTCAGGTGTTGCCATAGTGACAAGCTGACCCTCCCAAATGTCCCAAACCCAGGCCGCCCCCATAAAACCACAATAAAACATAACAATAAATCTCTAAAACTTTTCTTAACTTATATACATGATATTTGCCTTTTAATTGTGAGAGTTAATCATCACATTACTCATCTCTCACAGTGAGAAGATTGGAATGGTTCCCTCCCAACCTCCCTCCCACATCTGCTGCAATGACTGCTTTTGTACAGACACACAACAGCCAAACTCTTGGGGGTTTAGCTTTAGTGCATGAGACTCAAGAACAAGAAGCTGCAAAGAGCATCAAATTGTTATAGATGGATAATGAGATGATTGGCTCTCACAATTAAAGGGTAACTATTGTGTATTAAGAAAAGCTTTAGTGATGCATAGTTATGTTATTGTAGTTTAGATGCCTCTGTTCTCCCCGCAGTTCCTTTCCCCCTGTATTGTTGCCATCAGACAGCCTGGGCTGTCCAGGACAGGTACAAAGATGGTGTGCACAAACACCCCTTCCCTGGGGCAGCTGGGAATGGAACAGCTTGGTGCTCAGGGGGTGAGGCATGGCAACACCTGAGCTCCAATCCAGTGACAAGAAAGCAGTTTCCACTGATAAATGGCAAAGAAGAGCTGACTGACAGACTTTGGGAGGGGCTGGGCTGGCTGATGCAACCCCCAGGGGTATAAAGGACTGAGCATCCAGCTTGAAGATGAACTGGTTATGTGGTGTCTGTGAGAGCAGTTCTCAGCACTGTGAATTTTTCCTTATATAGTCCTTTTGTTGTATTTTTGTCAAGGCTTAATAAACCTTTTTAAAAATTTTCAAAGTGAGCAGTTGTTTCTCACAAAATCTACTTTGCCAGGATGAAGGCAGGAGCTGAGGGAAGTTTGGATTTGTCTTCAGTTCCCAAGAGAAATGGCATTCTAAAACCTGAGGCCTAAGCCTCCATGTTGTCACATTCTTATGACTTTAAAAACAGCCATAAAAACAAGCTGTGCTGGAATTACAAGATGTTTGGAAGGGAGTATAATAGCACTGCACTTCCATCAGGTAAGGGCTGTTTTCAAACAAATGGAGCACAATCTGTTCACTCTTATGCTTCTCGGAATATCTTTGCCTGTTCCTTTTGTGAGCTGCATGATATTTTATGTTAAAATACCCATGTGTGAAAAGATTCAGAAAAATTCAGCAGTGTTACTTTTAATCCAACATCTGCAAAGCTTTTCAGATGTTCCACAGTGAAATAATTTTCTCCAGCTAGAACTTTCTGTTTCATTACATGAATCCCTTTTGGCTTTCCCTCAAGCAAATTTTATTGATGTAATAATTTGTTTCCAATTAGGCCTCGGAAATTAGGTATTCTAAACACTTCCATTAGAAATTCTTGATATTAGTTTAACAGCTACTTTGTTATACAGCTTTGCAGCAAGCACACTTACTTCAAAAGATAACCAGGACAAATCCTGAAATAAATTCTTTTCTTGTAGCATCAAGGGAAGAAATGGGAACAGACAGAAACAAAGTGTGTGTGTTTAGGAAAGAGAGGCCTTTTTTTCCTCAGCTGCTATTCATTTCACCTTTTTTTCCAGACATTTTTATTACAGAGCTATCTGCTGATACAGCTGAAATTAGCCCCCCCCCCCAATCCTGTTATTCCAAGATAAGTATACTGTTCAGCCTTGCCCTCCTATTCTTTTAACTTCCAAGTGACTCAAACGTTTCAGCCTTCTTTTTCTGATTGATGTGAAAAATAGATAAGTAGTAGAAAGGGAAATAAGAAACCAAAACCTAAAATAGATGTACCAGCCAAGAAATTATTTTAGAAGAGATGAAGTTTCACAACTTGAATACATTTAAGTATTTTAAATTATTCCAATATTATTAAATTTCCTGAGGAAAAAACCTGACTTGCTCTCAATGAAAAAAACTTTAAGAAAATGGCTCTGATTCTGCCTCCTGTGACACCAACCTGAAGACAAAGGTATTTTAAGCCCACAGCAGCTCTGAGTCAGAAAGTGCTCCTCATATTGAGCAGGGCATTTATGAATCCATTCATCATTGTTATATACCAAGGCTTCTCTTGCTGCAGAAAATCTTTTGTACCTCCCGGTACCGTTACAATTTATCTCAGCTCCAGCTGCTTTCACATTCACCCGGAGTCCCAGCTGTCTGCATCTAATCTTCATCTGTGGGATCTTGATCTGTGGCAGGACTGAGGAGCATCCCAGACCCCTCCATGTCCTGCCCAGCTTCAGTGTCCCAGCACAGGGGGACAGGGCTCTATCAGTGGTGCACAGAGCACCACAAGGTCCACAGTGACCAAAGGCACCCACAAGGGCAAAAGCCCCACAGGAAGCTCACGTTCAGTGGGAATGCATCAAGGGTTTCAGCTCACAAAAGCCTCCAAAGCCGCTTTGCTGTCCAGTTCCTCTCAGGGGATTGGAACTAAGATCTTTTGCATGTCTTTGTGAGCCTTGAGACTCAGCTCCACAGGCAGAAGGGTCACTCACTTCTCTCAGGTGTCTGTCACCTTGACCTGAGCCAGAGGGCTCCCTGTTTAACACTCACTTGTGCTCTTGCTGTTCATTGTACCCCAACTCCAAAACCTTACCCATGCCTGGCTGACTCAGGGAAGGGCAGCCTCCTTTCAGCAGAGGATAAGATCCCTTCCAGAGTGCAGAAGGTAAAAAGACAACTTCTCTCCCTGCTGCCCTCTTTTACAGACCATTTAGTGTGACATAACATACATGGTACCACAAAGTAACCACAATCAGGTACCCAAAACAGTTCAGCTGCCTGTCCCAATACTCCCACTCCAGGTGTTTTAAGTTACGCCACTGTACAGCAGCTTTGACAGAGAAGTGCTGAATTATTACCTCCTCTCTCACTGGAGAGAGGGAGGAGGCTGCAAGACCTTGTGCCAACATGTAGGAACATAAATGACCTAAAATTTGGGCATTAAAACAAGATCAAACCCTTGGTCAAACCCTAAAGCCACAACTACAAGAATTTTAATGCAGATTTCAAGAAATATGCCTTTCATTAACCCTGACTTGATCCCTCAATCCCAGTGGATTCACAGTTCCATATGAACATCCTCTCTCCATGCATTTCAAAGGAAAACAAAGCTTCAGACACCTCCCATCCTTGTTCACCCCCATCATGCTTCTTCCCTGCTCCAGGTTCCTTTCCTATGAGTTGATTTCCACTCTGGGCACCCATCCTTGTGCCTGTACTCACTCAGCACTCATCTGCTGAAGCCAATCAAGGCTTTTGCCTCCCATTCTCCTCTTGGTTTCTGCTGGCAGCCTCAGGTTGCTGCTCTCCCCCTTGGGGGATATCCAGTGATGCAGTGGATACAATACCCAATAGTAGAAAAAACACAGTATCATGTCCTTAGTGCTTTAAAGGTGCTTTCCCTTTTTTGCAACACTGCCTTTCAGGTTCAAAGCATCTGTAATGAAGAGTAACACAGCTTTCAGAATCAAAATAGACCAAAGTATTAGTTATTGGAAATTCAAGAACAAAACCAGTGTGTAATGAATAAATCCCCCCAGTGGAGCAAGGTGCCCGGTACAGATTCCCATTTCAACACACAGCCTTGTTACTTACATTTAAAGCATTTGGTTTTCTGTTGTTACAATACTTGCATCTTTATAAAGGCAGTGTGGGCTCTGTGACACCCACCTTGTGCTACTGCTTTATAGCCAGGTGAGATACAGGAACCTGCCAATGACACCCCTCCATCTCTCAGTGTATATTGATAAGACTCCTTTAGCATGGAATTAACTGAATACCAGGAATATTCATTAGCCTAAGGAGCCTGTTCCTCCTCAGGAAACCACGCCACCTGAGCTGCATACATCTTCTACTCAGAGCAAAACAGGCACATTTTCTTAGTGTAACAATTTTTTTTTTTATTTCAGTTACTTTTTCACATAAAACTTTATGTAAGCTACAAAAATTGTGAAATGCAGAAATGGTGTTAAAACTGCAAACTTAAAAGTTTAGATTAAAAAAAAAAATCAGTCTTTCCCTGCTGACAATGACCATTTAAAACGAACTATATTTTGATGGATTCATTTAATAAACATACCATACACTTCTCAAAAATAAATAAAGAACAACATCAGAAAAACCAATACTATCAACAACATGAAGCATTTAATCATCTTTTTTCTTTTCTTTGAAAGACATAAATGAAATTTCTAGGCACAGTTTTAGGCATTATAGAGGACACAGAGGCAATAGGTTAGTGTGCACTGCGCTGTACAAAAATACAGTCTGAATAAATTACATTGCTAGCCATAAGATTAGACTTCACTTACCAGTCAGTTCATTGCATGTTTAATAATATACAGTTACATGCTAATCCATATATATCATTTATATTTCAAACACATAGGTCTCTCTATATTTGTTTTTAAAATTTACAAAAGCTAAACGAAGTTGTGCAAGAAATCCAGAAGAGGTGCTGGGTATTTGTCAGCACCGGACGGTATACTTTAAGCTTAAAAAATACAAATAACTAGCCCTGCTTGCAAGTTTGCTATATATATATATTTATTCATATATATTTGGAAGAAAAAAATTGATTTGTTGTGGGAGAGAATCATTCTGCCAGTGAGATAGTCAAACAACTGAAATAATGGTGACATGACACAAGCACAACATACAAAATTATTAATTTGTCGTACATACACTCAGGACACAGACTTGCCTTTTTTTTTGTGGCTAAAAAAACCCCAAGAATCAGCACAAAGTTGCATTTACCTTTAGTTCCGTTCTGAGAAACAGAATGCTTGCAAAAATTTGCAATGGTAAAGAGGAAAAAAAAGACACTGCAGTAGCAACTTAAGCTAAAGGTAGGTACCTAAATCCACATACTGAATGCCCAAAGACAAAGGTCCTGAGGAGTCTGAGGTGGGTCCTAATAGACTGCATCACCTTTAAGAGGAAAAGCAGACACTGGGACTAAATATCAGATCTTTGACTCAACTGTGAAAGAAGAACCTTGTCTTTAGGCATTCATGTTTGTAAATTGTTGTGCCTGAACACCTTTCACATTAACAGCCAGTGACTTGCAGAGCACACACCATTCATTTGCATCTGCCTTAGGCCTGGCAGCTGCTTTCACTCAAACTCTACATAAAGAAAAACAATTTGATAAATTAGTGGCTACGATGTGGGTTCAGCGTTGTACCTTCTTGTCAGCACAGACGAGTGCCACAATGCTGGCCCCAAAACACCACGTTCTTAGAAAGGTACAGACATCTTCTCACAGTGGGCTTCTCTGCACTAATCTAATTCCCATGCCAAACTACAATGTTCTCCATGCTGCTAAATAAAAGCAGAACTGCACAGCTGTTCAGAAAGACACTGAGTGAACTATATACTGAATATCTGCCTTAAGTCAGTCTCAGGAAATAAAGCAGAGTTACAAATGCTCTCTTGGTGCCTGTGAAATAACTGGAGCCAAGTTTTCCTCTCATCATTTTTTGTTCTCCAGGCATTGCCATGCAGTCCCTTCCATGTGAAGCTGTCATTTTGCTCCATCTAATCTAATTAATCACAACTGCTGATTCTGAATATTCTGTAGTAAAGACTGAACTCCAGAGCATGCCAGAGTTTTATAAACCATCTCCACAAGCCAGCAATACTTGCACAGTGACCTCCTAAAGGCAGCCCTGTGTGCATTGCAGACTCTCAGCACCCTGGAGATGGTGGCCCAGCAGAAACACAAGAGATGCCATCTTTAACACCCAGTAATTCAGGAGCCTTTTCCGTGGAACCAGCAAAACCATTTGTGTAGAGGTGGGTGTGCAACCCCAGCATATCTGCTTGTGTAGAGGTCCACATAGAATATATTTTAAACTTCTCCATTAAAAAAAATAGTTATTTCTAAAGATTACAATTGTATAAAAATATGCTTATAATTAATTGAAAATATCCAAATAAGCAAATTGTAAACAAAAATAAAAGTGATGCGGATTAAATTCATGTGAAGGTTCTCCCTATTTTATCTTGGGTTTAATTTCATGAGTACAGTCTCTGGATGTTTTAAGTGGGAAATATACTAAGCAAGGAGTAATCAGATGTACATAATCACCAAAAAGTCCATTAGAAACTCAGTTTTTAAAAACAAGAGATTACCTCCTGAAGTGCTAATGTTTTAATATGGACATGATGGGGTCTCAGCTGTATTCTTGATGATCAGGGACACTCACAACATAACGAGATTTTTAAAAAATGGCAGTTTTTAAATTTGCAACACTCTTAGAAAAGAATTTTTAGCAAGTATTATATTACACATGGAATAGCAAGAAGTTATTTTTGTCCAGTTCTACCTTAACTTGATGTGAACTTTTAAGCATTTCCCATAACACAGAGTCTGTACAAGGGCATATACAGAAGGCAAACGATTGTGTGTTTATTTTGTAACACCAATCAAAATTGGGGGTATCAATCCAAGACTTTCAAGAATGTGTACAAAGTTAGTATTTTAACCACTGCATCACAGCTCATATTACATTTTTAGGATGAATCATTTCTCTCCCTCTGCATATATATTTGCATTATATATATTCATTTATACTAAGAAATACCTTTCAAAAATATAACTGAACTTGTTCCATATGCATTCTTTTCATGACAATGTTTGCAAGTTAAATAGTTACTCAGGACAACTGCAATTCATTCACACATTTTAGATGTCCCAGGGACAGAACAGGTCTTTTTCTATTCCCCTTTATCTTCACCCCTCCAGCAAAACACAGAGAGCTGAGACAACTTCCAACTACACAGTCAGAAGCACATGTCTCTGGGTTTGGACTTCCTTCAACAATCTGCTACAGCTGGCACGGTGATGTGGATTACTAATTCATGAAATCCTGTGTGGGTTGGTGGCTTGTTTGGGTTTTTCTTTTTTTTTTAAATTATTCTACCAGCAGACTGTTGAATGCAGATATTAGGCAAGTCATTAACCAGTTACATTCACTGCCCTCAACACAGTCCCTTGCAACTAATTCCTTAAGAGCAGCTTTTGAGCAAATAACAAGGGGCCAACTCAGCCTATTGTACACGATGCCATTGCCTGCTTATCAGACATCTGAATCCTCTATGATACAGGGAAACTTCTAAATGGAGCCCATACCAGCTGCTCCCCTGAAGGCAATAGCAGATGCTGGCATTGCATTCTCATTCCAACTAGTTTTCTCACAATGATCGCTGTCACGTAGATCCTTTTGCTTGTTGTCAGGAAAAATGAAGTTTATGTATCAGCAGCTTGCAGCATCTGCCTATGAAATATCAGCAATCCTAGTGTTTGCAGTTCTTCTAAATGGTTGTAAAAGCTGGTTACAGTGTTCACACCCAAAAGGCAAAGGCTATTTATCAACAGAGCAGACTGTTTGGTGCTCCCACAAGTGTTCTAAAAAAACTGTGAGCTAGAAAAGATGGGGTAATCCTTTTTTTAAATTTTCCTTTTCATTAAATGATTCTAGTAATAGTCTTCATAGTTCTTAGGGTTCAGGCAATAAAGAATGGCACCCCCAAATGAAAATATAGTTGCACCCCATGCCAGGCCATAGCCCCAGTTGAATTCATGGTATATTTTCAAGCTGACCGTTTCAATGAACTTGATTGGGTAAAGGACTAAGCTGCAGACCTGGAGAACAACTGAAAGAGAAAAAAAGATATAAATGTCAGAAGAAGCCTTATTTTGCTTCCCTAAAATAAAGAAAATATCAAATAACTGAAATGCACATTTAAAATTCTTTTGGATATTTTTAGCTTGTAAGTGCTGTCCTTTTTAAATCACCTTCATTTCATTCACAGAGAACAGAGCAGCTCTTCCATACTCCCTCACTGATCAACAAATATTGTTGCTGTGATATAATGATGATCCTTCAAATGTCCACAAAATAAACAGTGAGAGTAGTATTTCCCAAATTTTTTCTGTCTCTCCTTCCTTTATATTTTAGTTTGCAGTCATTACTTCTTCCATAACAGCAAAACTTGTTCTATTGCCATTATAAATAAGTCAAAACGAGAAGCGAGAATACATATTAAGAAATGTTGCTGAGAATCAAATAATTTACTTAGCCTGGAAATAATTCATTGTCATAGGTGATATATACTTGTGCTCAGTAGAGACTCAGTGAATCACATATTTCATATTCATTACTGTGTTCTGTAAGCAGAATTAATGACATTCTTGCGCAGAATACCAAGGAAACTATAAAATTTGATCAGTCACTGAACTTCAAACTGGCAAACTATTATGAATTTAGGAGGTGGGTCAGAAATACTGTGTGATGAAAGAAGATAATAAAATAGGTCAAATCCAAGACATCAAAAGCTTCAAAATCAATACTTCCTATAGCACTGTCTCTGAGATCTACAGACACACATTGGCCATTTCACTCACACATCCTTACCCAACTGGCCCCTTTCATTAGCCCTGGAGACAAATGCTCACCTGTCCTGAGGACAGGGCTGGTATGGGGAGATCATATCCCATGTTCATCAGAACCCCAGTGATAAAACTCTTTAAGACACTCACTGGAAATTTCAGCTCATCCACCTTAGCCTACAGAGTAGTCTTTGGACCCTAACTTGAGACTGAAAGTCTGAATAACGTTTGCACAGTGGATTTTCTGATGTGGATATCAAAATCCACAGGAGTTCTTTTTTTAATTCTACATTTATTGAAGTGTTACTTAATATTATTCCATTTGAATATAATTTTTTGTCTGTCAGCTCACAAAATACTGTGCAACATTCGAAAAACTCTGGCAGGGTACACTGGGAAAAGCACCTACTCTTATGAAAAGATTATGCATTCCAGTTCTGTATAATGAGAGCATCTTTACATCCAAAAGCACCTCAACATATGCTCAGCTTTCAGAAACATCTTTAAGACCATTCAAGGTCAGAAAGGATTTCTGAAAATGTATGGAAATATATGAGTTTTTCTTTAGTGCCTTCCTGCACTGGGGATGCAGCATCTCTGCTGAGTCAGTGCAGAAACTGCTCCATGTGTGTCTGTGTCAAGTGCAAACCAAGGAAGTCTCCACCTTCCCCAGTGTAACATATGAAGTATGCTTAATTTCAGTCTACAGATTGGACTTGTCAAAACACAACCAAAAAAAAGTGATTCTCTTGGAAGAGCAGCATGTTGCTAAAGCAGCAACACACACAAGAGGGTTTTTTGACATTTCCATAGTGAGGGTTCCAGCTTTCCCTGCTATTGATCCAGATTTGCTATTGTAGAACTCAGAGCAAGTGCTGGCAGCAAGTGGCTGGTGGGAGCAGCCACCCTACATAGCACTGTCATCACTTTGCACTGAATTTGCCTTCTGTCATTGTTTTTCCCTGTAGAACAGGAAGGGAGCTGTGCAAGCTAGAGACAGCAGTCAGCAAAGTTATGAGAAATGACCAGCATGACCCCAAAAGATGTTGAAAGCAATGCTTGCAACTTCTGATCTGTTTCTAATGAATTTAAAGGAACTCCATGCTATGCTGACCTGCTAAGGGAAGTGTGTACTGTCCTTCTTCAGAAGCACAAGTAGAAAAAACAGGCTGCAAAGGAAATCTTAAAAAAGCTGCTACTCAAATGTTGTTCAGAAAAGACTAATTGTCTCAAACTTAATTGTTCACTCCAAATGTAGACACATTTTTATGAAGCACTATGATGTCTGCAATATGGGAACAGGAATACTGGTTTTATTCCATTCACATGAAATATAAGCAATTATACATACTCATCATATTAAACATGCAGAAATCATAAGAAATGCTTTAAAAGTAGGAAAATATAATTTCAGTCATCTTTTTTTCTTTGTACAAATGTTTGAATATAAATTTTGACGTCAAAAAAACCCCACTTACGATGTGGCTTTCTAATTTATCTGTAATTATGAAAATGCTGGTTGCTGGCTATTAAGTTCTGCACTTCTGTTCTCTACCTCCTGCTCATTTCAGATGAGTAAAGCACTTCATTAGTCAGTGCTGGGTGTTTCAAAGATTACCTGAAAAAGTAGCTGCAACAATGATAGAAAAAAAAATTCCTCTTTGCAGTGCCAAGCAAGCTGGCATAATGAGAGTGGACACTAAGCTCAGAGATTCAGGATGGACATCAACAAGGAAAAAAGTATCATAAGGAGGGCAGTAAGGGCCCAGGACAACAGGCTTGGAAAGCCTGTGACATCTTCATGCCTGAATTTCTTCAAAACTGGACCAGACAAAGCTGTCACTGTTAGTGACGACCATGCTGCCTCAAAAAGGAGACTGGAGCACATAACCTACAGAGTATTTTCCCCAACAGTATTTCTTTGATATTATGACTCTTTTTGCTGCCCTGTAGCAACCTGCACTACATTCTACTGAAGTCAGTCCTACTTTTTCAGACCATTCCATCAACTTCACGAAATCAAATTCTGGCTTTCAATGTTTCCGCAATTTTTCCAACTTCCACTGTAAAATTTGACAAGTAACCTTTCATTCTATCTTCCACATCATTATGAAAATAGGTGATAGCACAGAACTGAGGATGCAATCCAGCTGGACTGTGCTCTCTCTAACAGAATTAAAAGATACCTCTTTAAGCATTCTTCAGTTATTATCTGCCACCATTTTATATTAGTCTCTTACCTGTAATATTTTCACTTAGCCACTGTTTTCCCTATCTTGCATGTAAAAGCATCTTGTGAAATGCATGAAAAGCTTGCTAATGTCACCAGGACAGTCTTCCAAACACTGTCACAATTGTTGAAACAGCACCAAAAGGCAAGCATCTTTAATTTTTCTTTTGTTTCTTTTATGGACTTTCAGCAAGCACACTTCCTATTTCTGCCCCTAAGTTGACTTGGTTAGCACTTAGTTAAAGAGTAAGCAGATCATGAAACTCCTGCACTGACAAGTTTGCGAGCCTGCACTTTGAGGGCCAGTTTGGTGCATGAGCTCTAAGACTCCCCAGCAGGTCCATGAGCTGGAGACTCCACTGCACCACAGAGGCACACAAACCAAGGTGGCTCCATGCAAGATTTCCTGCAACTGCCTCCCTGTCTGCTCCGCATTTTCTCACTACCTGAGGTGTTCCTCTACCTCTCAACATTAAAATATGTACTGTCAGCTCCAGGAAGACACATTCACATCTTTTCATTACTTGTTGGCTTATTTTCAGCATCTAGGTTGAATTTTGGTTTTTTGGTCCCTTTCTTTCTCATCTCTTCCAGTCCTAGTCAGTCAATCTTCTCCCTCATCTACAGAGTTGCTAACTGAAACCTGAAGCTGAGGGAAAAAAAAATAATCAAAACTTGAAGGGAAAAAAATAGCCTGGAGCCAACTGTTTAGACTCTTATAAAGCACCTGGAAATAACTTTTCCATTTTGTCCTTTCTTCCATACAGAGACCTTTTCTACCCAACACCCACACATCATTAAATGTCTCTGGGAAATTCATACTGTGCCCTTTTTCCAGAGGCAGCTGACAGACTCCCAGCCAGAGTTACACAGAATATTTGGTCTTGCCAGCACATTCACAGGTCAGGGTGGTGTTTATCCTGAAAGATTTGTGAAATCCACAGATGAAGGCTTGAATCCATGGAAAGCTGCATAAGGCACAAACTGCTACAATCTTAACTTTCTCCTCTTCAGTGGGGGATTCTTTCCATAATTCTTTCAAGATACATCATCCATATTCATCTTTCCAATTGCTGACATCAAAGATAAAATCTGTAGGAAATGTCTTCTAACAATGTAAGTGTCAAATCCTGAAAGGATTCTCCTCAGATAGATAATGAAGAAGACTGGGGCAGGTTGCCTTGGGCTCATCATCTCTCCTCTCATATGCTTCAGGTTATGGCTGTTCAAAATGCACATGCACACACACAGAGGCAAAGGGAAGATGTAAACACCATCATAAGCTAAAGAACCAATTTAATTTCCTCTTAGATTCAAGTAAGCATTAAAACCCTTCACCATCAACCTTTTGTAGTAAAGACTAGAAGCAATTTTATGCAGAGGAGAGCACATGAAGAGAAACAGTAGGATTTGGGGAAATCTTTTCTTGTGGAAAGCCATTTCTTTTTTTTAGTACAAACTTAACTACTAAATGAGCAACACAGCAAGACAGGCGTGTATGGCTGCATAATTACTGAGTTACTACACGATGGTAAGAGAAATGAAGCCAAAGGCCAAACAAGAAACCACTACAAAAATTAAATAACCCCATTTCCTTCAAAGTTAACTGCCCAGCAGCATACCTTATAAACCTCAGAATTAACACTAAATTTTAAAACAGTGACGCCTTTATTCATTTAACCAAGCAAGCAATGCAACACATAGAACAAAACCAGACAATTTCCACTCAGGGAATCTGATCCTAGGTTGCTTTAATTTCCTAAAAGCAAATGAAATGTAATCTAGGAAGATGTCTTGAGCACATAAAAGTGCATCTTGAAGGGCTTGGTTCCATCAAGGCAATGTTATCAGCAGGGGGCAGCAGGAGCCTTCCCGGAGCTCTGCTTCATCCCAAACTCCCCAGTTCCACATTCTCATCCTCTCGTATCCCTCTAAGTGGCTTTTTTAATACATCCCAAAGGTTCTGTCATCCTCTTCATTATGGGCTATCAGAAGGGGCTTAAGCTGCTGGCTCCAATGCAGATGTGAGTGACAGGATGAAGGCAGACCATGGTTGGTGAGTCTCAGGAGAATCTGGAACATCCATGCTGACAAAGCCCCAAAGCACCAGAATATATATAAAAGGAGATGATTTGATATTGTAATTGTACCTCACTGGACCAGTCTTACAGACAATTCAGACTCTTAGGTCTCCCTTAAGATTTTGTGATAGTTTATATAAACTGTTCCATTTTTGTGTTTTTAAAACCAAACAGGGACTGCACTGTGACAGCTTGTTAAATTAATAACCAGGCGAGATGACACAACAAAATTAATTCCTTATGGCACAGGGGCATATATAAACACCTTGAAAGATAATCCTATTTATTTTCACATGTAGAGCTTCCAGGGCTCACCTTTGGGTATTCATTTCCCTGTTTTAAAATTGCAAAAGAGAGAACATTAAAATAAAAATGGCTTTGCACGAAGAATAAAAATGGGGACATCAAGCAGGACAAAGTTACAGATTAAAAATGGTATTTTAAGATTTATCCTCTGTAGTTTCTCCTGCTGCATGTACTTCATAAACCAACAAATATAATGCAAATAAATAATTGTTTATGAACTAATAATAGTGCAACTGCAAAAATTATTAATGCTGTGCAGAACTTACAGCCTGAGAAACCTCACTGGAGTTAAGACAGAAGTAACCAAACACCTCTGAATTAGTATGCAGAACAAGGCATATCTCCCTCCATGAAAGTTCAGCTGCTCTCAGGAAATCTTTTTAATGATGCCAGTGCTTACCTGCAGCAAAGAGCATGACTGCAACTGGTCTGTAGAACCGCCTGCGAGATCCCACGCAGATGGAGATCAGCCCAACCAGGAAAGCTATGAGAATAATGGCAGCACCACCCAGCAGCAGAGCCAGAGTAGCTATCTGCCAGTCTAGGGAGAAAAAAAAAACAAAGAGGGGAAAAAAGTAATTATATAATTTCAGTAAAACAAGCCCACAGGCCTGACAGAAACAAGAGAATATGAGGAACACAGAGGCAGCATTGAGGCTTGAGTAAATAAAGAGCTGTGCCTTGAATTTCTTTTTCCCCTAATTAGTGAATCACCTTCATAAAACAGATGTAACTCAGAAGCAAAGTGCCACAACCTCCCACGCTTACTCAAGCCTTAGTTGGCTTCGTTGGGATTTTGTCTCAAGTAACACTGAGTAATTTGGTGTCCCATGGTTTTTATCCCATTTAGAATGAGAAATTGAGGCTGGCTCAGAATTAGCTGCTTTTGTGTTAGCTGCCCCTCAGTCTGCTGTAACTTTCTCACAAAAAGAGAGTGAAACTCAAACCTCTGCATGAGCTGATCAGGATGACACAGCAAGGGAAATGCACGGAGCCTCATCATACACACCTGTCCCTTGGGAAATACCAAGGCCACAGTATGAGTAACGACTGAGGAGATGCTCAAAGGTTTAATATATATATATATCTTTTTTTTCAACACTAAAATATAGCTGGAAGTCAATAATTTCTAAAGGCAGTAGCAATCATTAGCTGCAGACCGAGTCAAATCTCAAGCCCATTTTAAAATGTCAAGTTATCCTCAAGAGTCAGTTTTTCTTCCCCCAAAAGCAACCTCTGCATTTGGCCCAGACTATTGTCTAGTTATTCAGATATATAATGGATGCAGTTATAAACAACATATCTGCAGTCTTAAATCACATAAATCAGAATCCATTTGTAAGCTGATGGCCATGATGTATTCAAGATCCAAAATCTAATCTAAACTCTAATCTAAGAGCTTCTGTAGGACTTTAGAAAAGCACAGGCTTTGGGCTGTCCTCTTCCCAAAAGAATATCTAAGACCTTTCATCTCTCCAGTAGCAGGCATCAAGAAAAAGAATCAGATCACTATTTACTGCTTATCACTACTATTTACTAGTTCAAGAAGATGATATAAATTCAGCTCATGGGAAAAGGACCTATGGATCCTTTGCATCTCACTACTTTGAAAATGCTACCAGTCACGTGATACTCAGAATAAAATGCCCAAGTTCACACAAAATAAGATTATTATTTCCAAATTAAATTTAGATATCTTAAGTTTACTAAAAAACAACAACAACAACAATGAACATTGTCTTTTGGGAATGAGTAAAAAGCACTGTTTTAAACAAACAATGGATCCAATTTCAAGAGGAATCTAATCTGCTGAAGATACAGACAGCGCAGCTGTGGAGTTTGGGAATGGAATGCTGGCAGCTATTATCACCAAAAAGCCGTCACATATTACATGAAAAAGGATGAAGGAGATTAGAAGAAGAAAGTGGGTAGAAGAGCTATAAAAGCATTGCTTGAAAAGAAAGTGATTTTAAAGGGGGGTTTGTGCAAGTACACACATTTATTTTCATTCTTTTCAGAAATCCAGGCATGTCCTTTACTAATAATTTAATTACTAAGTACTCAACCTTCCAAGATATTTTACTCCTTGTTTTCTTACTGGACTAAACCCCAAGGCTGGGAACAATCTTTCATTCTATCATCAGCATGCAATCTCGAAATCTCTAATGCCAGTTTGTTGTGTGTCCCACTGCTACACTATCACTATTGGGATGGGAATATGATTTTAGGACTGGACAGAGATGTTTCAGTAAGTGGTTTTTAATATTACATGAGCCTTCAGAAACACCAAGAGGTTAGTGTACTGATGATTTAGAAAGGATTTTTCCAATATCAAAGTGCATTACAGATACAAAAAACAGAAATAAATAAACAGAATGGATCACTTTGGAACAATATGAAAGGAATCCTTGCACTGGAAAACTACACAGATAAAAAGACCAGCCACATAAATCCATATCACACCAAAGTTAAAAGACACATAAAATTGATGAAATAAATCAAAGAGCCAGACAGGAAAACTTAGAAACTAAATTTTTTGAGTCACCACAAATAATTAAATATTAAATGTTATCTTTGCATTGATCAGGTGCCAAACTCTAATACAAAGGGATGAGTATGACACTGGAGTAGCAGCTAAATGGAAAAAAAAGGTTAGGCATCCTATTGCTTTCCAAAGCAACACTAGAAAAACCACCAAAAAACTGATAATAAATTAGGGAAAGATGATATAAGTGCAGGGTCAGAATACAGTTTAACTTCCAGGAAAAATATACAGATTTTAGAAAGGTTAAAAAATAAACAAACTACCTTACTATAGCACTGATGTGGGAGGTAAAAGGACAAATGAGTGTTGGAAGACACCTACACTCCTAACTAAAAAAGAACTGCCTTGAATAAACAAAATTAATTTCTTGAGTAAGACAACCTACTCAGTGATGCTGACAGCAGGACAAAACCAAGGCTCTCACTGCTCCCCACTACCAGCTGGGGACCAGGTACTGAATGCTGTGCTCTGGGCACATCTGGAATTGCCTGATTATTTTAGTCCCTTTCACAGGAGCATCCAGTGCTACCGGCCTTTGCCTTGAGCTGCAGGGACTTTGGCTGAAGAACATTGTGAAGGTCAGACATTAGAGCACAAAGAATACAGGACTAAACTTTCCTATAGTGGCTGCCATAGTAACTACATGTTTAAATCTCCCTGTCATCTTGGAAAAATGTTAACTTTCAATTCCAAAAGCCATTTGATCTGGCGACAAAATAAAGCTTATGGTGGACTAAGAAAGCAAAATCTTCTGCATGGGTCTTCTACTTAAAATAATTAATTTTTTTTAATTCAGGCCATTGGACTTTACACAAAATAAAAGAAAGATCCAAAGAAAATAGAACCACTACATCTGAAGGCACAGCACCCTGTAAATCAGATAGCTACAGTATAAACACATGGAGCAAACAGATCTTTTCTACAAAAAGATCTGCAGTGTTTCTCAGACTACCCAAGAGTGATTTACAGGACACAGCACCAGCATGGGATCAGGAGATTGTTCTGTTACACAGTGCTACTGGTACACAGAACACAAACACCATAAACCTACTTTAGAGCATCCAAAATATGCTTGTACCTCTTCTAGGCATGCACCATCTTGCAAATAAGTTACTAATAAGAACTGTAAGTTCAGGGGCCTCAGCAGTTCAGTGAGACTGCTTGTTCTCACAGAGTTAGAAATATGAAAAAACAGAAGTAAAATGGGCCTTACAGATGATAATTATTACTTTTCTGCAATCAAAACACAATTGGTTACACTTGAAGAGTACACATCAGTCTTTTTCACTGTGCACCACTACAGGTACATCCATTATCTAAGCAAAATATATTAGGAACTAGTAAAAAACTAGTAAAACACACAGAAATGTTAATAAACTTTTAGACTTTAAAAAGCACTGTGACCTAATGTCATGCCCAAATAAGATTTCCTTTATTGGTTTAGATAAACTTTAGATTTTTTCAGTGTTCCAACATTTTAGCAATACATTAAGAATTACACTAGTAATGCCACCTATTCCATGCAAACTAGAATTAAGACATTTTTGACAATTATTAGGTAACTTGAGAGATTTCTTAAGAAAAGGCTCACTTAATGTATCCTATTTTTAGGTCTGAAAATCCCCAAGAAGCATCCCAATGTCTATAACCATGAGAAAGATATACTGCAGTTCTGACAGCGATTACAGTGTTTGCATATTTTTAACTATAACAATCTGCCCATTAGTTTGGGGATGTGGGCTTCAGTATTTGGAAATGTATATAAATATGAACCTAGGCACTTGAGACATATTTTCAATACATATTTGGTGAAAAAAATTACTAAAATTACCATCTTCAGTTAAAAAAAAATTAAAAGCCACCAAAGCATGATGATACTGTTTCTTTTCAGTTAGTTCCTCATACAACAGTCAGTGCCTTTCTGGAGGACAGCTTGGTCTCCTTCCTATTTGGAAATTCTGCCTGTTTCTTAGTGACCCAGAGGCACAGTGTCAACTGTACACTGACATTTCTAACTCTCTTCGCTTCTTTCCCCAAAAGAAATGACCCAAGGCTTTGAGCTGTGATTTTTAATTAAGAGCAGTGCTATTTCCTCAATTCCTTGGACAAAATAATACTTCACTACTAGGAAAAAATCAGGGAAAGCCATAAAAGAAGAAATCACATCAAAGTCCTGAAATGTCTATTTTAATAACTAGGTCCTTTTTTTAATACAAGGAAGATCAATGCAAAAGGCTAGTAGAGATGTAATGTTTTCAGTAAGGTACCCCAAAATTATTTTTTTTTCAACATGGTATTCTACCAAGTAAAAGAAGTAGAAGTGGTGGGTATAGAAACATACTGTGGAATATGTGAAGCATTTGTGTATGGGGCTATTCCAGACAGTGCATGTGAAGTGAATTAATTTCTTAAGAAACAATCAAATATTCCTTTCTTCCATACAATGGCTCTTCACCAAGTCTTCTCATAAAGGCTGAAGTACAAAAATGCATGCAGCTGTTACATGATGAAGGCAATGCCTGACCTTCTAAACAAAACAAAATCTTGGTAAGAAACAAAAGCACAATACTCAAGTAAGTTGTATTGAGCCATTGCCATGCTTCGATTTATCAAGTACCTGCCCTCAGACAATAAATACTCTAAGAAATTGCAATATAGCTTTTAAAATCAAGAATAATGATTTTGAAACAACGTGTGAAGCAGAGAAACCTGAGGCACCCACACATAAGAAATTAAATGTAACCCACTGAGCATCATAAAAATCAACTTAAATAAATAGGATAGCTAGAGATATTCCCAATTGCTTCATATTCAAACTTAGATATCAAATAGCCCACAAAAGTTTGAGAAGTGTAGCGCATATATAAAAACATAAAGGCAAACTCTAGTTCCAAAAAGTGCTTTGGTTGCATGATCAATGAGATTTCTTCTTTCCTCAGCAGGATCATGAGCAGAGGCCTCTGTGCAAGGTGAAGGTCCACCGAATTCTGCGGAAAAGCTGAGGAAGAGCAGGGGCCATTAAGTTCTCACATCAAAGTACTCCACAGAGGTCACCTCTGGAGCTTCTACCTGAGGCAGAATGATGGTTTTCAAAGAGCTGCTCAGAAGAATTCTGCCCTGGGTGAAGGGGATGTTGGCTAAAGCTGGGAAGTGCCTGTAAGTTCCTGGGTCCACACTCCTCTGCTCCTGTAAAGCCAGCCTGCAAGCGCAGTCCTCTGGGGTCCCACAATGGACGCTTCTGCACACTGCAGGCACAAGTGCTTCCTTGGCAAGATCCATACCAAACCTCCATAAATTGCTCTAGCCACAGCTTTTCACAGTGGAGCCTTGTACAAAAATGATAATAAATAAGTTTTTTCTGTTCATTAATTAGTACAGTATGCTTCCTAGTGCTGGCTGCTGCACAGACATACTCTGGCTTTTATATTTTTCCTTTTTTTTTAAGGATTTAGAATAAGATTTTTCTGAAGTAGGAAAATTACTTGTGCATGTGACTACTCAAGTCACTCAGATACTTGAAAAGCATTACCAGAGCTAGAGAAACCAGTCAGCTCTGGCTGAAAGCACAATTTCCTTGAGAGAACTCACTTTACACCAAGGCTTTCTTTTAAAAGCTATAAATTTAAGCAAATGAAACAGCTATGTTAAGTCACAGATATGTTAAAAAGAAGGACATGACATTTTCCCTAAGAAATCTGTCTTCATCCACACACAGCAGCACGTGGGACAAGCCCTGGATAACCCAAGTGCTGCACAACACCTGTGGGACTAACAGGAAGACTTTCCCATAGCTCCAATTCACCAGGACACTGACAACACCCAAAGTGAAATTTAAGCATCTTATGCTGGGTGCCAAAATCCTTAAGTGCCTCCTAAGGATAATTCAGAGGCTCCACATAAGGCATCAGTCATTTTGCATTTACTGTACAAGAGGCTTGTAGGATGGTTTAGTGTTCCTGATGCCAAGTGAAGAGTCACTTAGAATCAGTCAAAGAAAAAGAGAACAAGAAGAGAACAACAAAAAACAGCTTTCTGGTTCAGACCCTCTCTTACAGAGGTGCAGAATGCTAATGGATAATGAGGACAGCCGACCAGTGAAGGAGGAAAGGCAGATAACTCCTTAGCTGCCATACACCAGGGGCCAGAGAGCTTCTCAGAAGCTGCAAGGCCTTTGCTTCCCAGCTCTGGCTCCAGACTCTAACCTCACACCTCTGCTCCGTTTTCTCAGTGCGATTTCCTGATTGCTAGGGTAGGCTGTAACTGCCCTCCTCCATCTGCTAGACCCAAGGGACAAAAAGGTTTATGAGGTCCATGAACAAATAGGTACAAGGAAATCCAGATATGAGTCTTGCTCCAGAGAGCCTCTTATTTATCAGGTCCCTTCAAATGCTCTGTTGCTGTTGATGCAGCTTTCCCCTGCTGCACAGGAATGCCGACCATAACTGGATGGTGGCCCAGACTCAGGGCTCTCTCACCTTTGAGGGAAAAAGGCATCAGCAGCTCCATTCAGAGCTGCAACCCTCTCACCTGGGCTCCTCCTGTGGCTTTCCTCTTCTCAAGAGCAAGGTAACTTGTCACTATAAAACATGAAACAACACGATGTGGACACACTGCTGTTCTCAAGGTAAAAAGGGAAGTTTATTTCCTGACTCCCACATTTATAGATTTCCAAAAGTGACAGTGGATTGGAGGGTGACAATGCCACCTCTCCAATGACACCAGACAAACCAACAGTCCATCAAATTTCTCCTCCTCCATAAAAGAATAGAAAACAATAAGTTATTTACAGAAAGTGTGTGAGAAAGTTCATTACAAGAATGTAAACATCAGAAGGCTTAGAAAATCTTAAAAAATCAGGGTGACAGTAACTGAGATGAGCAAGGAAGAGGTTGACTATTCCAGGCAAGATAACAAACAGCCCACTGGCAGGATGCTCCAGGGAGAAGGTGCTCTCCTCCCAGCTACCCTCCTCAGCCTGGAAAGGATGTGCTTGATAGTCTGGGGCAAGAACTAGGCAGCCACTACAGCCACTATGCAGACTGCTCACATTGCCAGGGAAAGCAGTGTCCTTACCTTCCACCCAAAGGTGCCATTGGGAGAGCAGGGGACAATTTGGTTATATCTGTAAAAATATGGTAAGCAACTCTATTGGTGTGTGAAAGATGCAGCAAGACAACAAAATGGTTTAAATGCCTGGGGGGGTGCAGATGCATGAGCAACTTGAAATGCAGCAGATGCTTGCTCATCTGCCCATGGACACACAGCTCTCGTGAAGAATCAAGCTCACATTCCTGGTTTATATGAAATATATACACTTTGCAGAGATGTGCGTGGGTGTGAGGAATGTTGTATGTCTGCTCTGTGGTCCACTTTTATTTCTAAAATCACCAAGTCCTTTAAACACAGCACAACTTCAAATAAAAAATTAAATGGTGCCATTGTATAGATCTTTATTTTACCATTTATAAGCAACACACATTGCACACTGCTTTTGCCAACAGAGGACTTCAAGACAAGCACAGCATTACAGAAAATCATGTAATCTATAATTCATTCACAGAATAGTACAGCATGTACCCAGGCATTTCCTCTATTGCATACACAACATTCTTCTGAGATTTGCTTGCTACTATGTCATTTTAATTATTGTATATTCATTCATTCAATAAAAATAATAAAAACCCCTCAAACCACTGCGCACACCCACAACTTTGAGAACTTCACAAAAACCTGGAACTCTTAGAACTCTGCCATTAGGAAAGAAGTGTGGGAGATGTGTTATACAAGCTTTTCACAGTAAGCTCAGTCTTTCTGACCTCTCCTATAAAAGCTACTTTTTAGCAATCTGAAATACTATGCTTTGCATTGGAACTGGAAGTAACTCTTTTCCACAGTTATCAATGTTCTTCCAGAAAAATGGCAATCTTCTGCAACTTTCAAAACACATTCCATTGTTCCCTGAGAAAAACAATAAGCATTTTAAAGAGTTTGAGGTGTACTTCCCATCAGAACAATGACTTTAAGTGGAACAAGTGAAATACATAAAGCAATACAGCTGGCTGGACTTTACCAGTCCTCCTGTTACTCTGAATCTTCTGTGATCATCTTGGGCCACAAATCAGTAGCAGAGGCAAGGCCACTCTCTATGCAATTCTAAATATAAAAATCTCATCAAATATTAAAACTTCTTGCATTATCCCTAACTCCAGGGACATCATATTTAATAAACAGAACTTAAAGCAACAGGATACATTACTGATTTTAAAATTGTAATGAACAACAGCAGTAGCATTAACCCACTATAGCTACAAGTATTTATTTTTTTTAAGAGTATTATCACTGATAAGGTGTGAGGTGCTCTTGCCCTGATCACACAATCACAGACATGCTCTAACCATGTCTCTTACTGCTTGGAGAAGGGTGGCTGCAATGGCAGCCTGCACCATACTAAAAGGTCCAGACTGAACAGGGTCTGCTGCTCCCATGGCCTTGGGTCCATTTGTAAGAGAAGGAGCATTCCTAAAAATATTCTATCAGGGGCTGCTGAGAGGGGTAGTTAAGCCAATTCAAGGCATTCTGCACAGTTTGAAGAAGCCGGATAGACATCAGGCATAAACAGAGTGTCAGTCATCACAGAATCACAAGGATAATTTAGGTTGGGAAGGGTGTCTGGAAGTCACCTAGTTCAGCCCCCCATGGAAAACAGGGCCAACCTTCAAGTCAGACTCAACTTCAAAATTAGATCAGCCTGCTCAGAGTCTTAGACACTGAATGTGAAGTAGCATGGCTTTTGATTTTATATCCATCTTCAGATACAGTGCTGGGGATGATTATTAGAGTTAATACACAAAATGAAAGACTACAGCATTCAAAACCAGAAGGAATGTTTTATTAATTCCTCCTTGGATTGTATGAGCCACTTTTTACAGGTAGTAAAATCACGTTCATTCTTCTGTTATTTTATAGCAAACTACCAGCCTTGCTGAGCTTTTTGCAAATACATGTCAACATCAAATCTGAGCAATGATCCAGATTTTCTAATGAGGAAGCTGCTTTTGAGCTAGCAATTTCCCCTTGGAACAGCTCCTTAGATTCTGAACAAGGAGATACCATCCAAGACTATTCTGGCATGTCAATTCAGATATCTGCATCTAATGTGTAATTAAGGTTAAGCCCTTGAAGTGCTACCGAATGAACAGCCTCTGATGCTGCTTTTATTTTAAGAACAAATTAGAACAAAATTACAAGCATAAAAATAGACTCAATATGTGTACTGCACTGTGCTACAGGCTAAGCTTACCTTCATTGTTTGCTCATCACAAAGTTTAATACACATTCAGAGACTCTGTTGCATGTATTTCCTGGAGATGTTTTGTTTTTCGAGTATTCATGGGCAGTTGTAAAAGGGCATAATATTCTTGAAGAAAATGTTGCATAAAGAAATCCACAGGTTGTAAAGTAACAAAGCCATATACCCCACATTCACCAAAATGAATACAGTTAATCAAAACCATTCAAATGTATTTTTATATATGCTGTTTTCACAATAAACTGAAAGGCTGCAAAGGAGCCATTGTTTTCCATGAATAGCATATATTTAAGTCAAAATAGACAATGTTCACCTGTAGGTCAGATTCTATGGAGCCCTTTATTTCTTCTACATTACATTTGTGTATCTTTGATTTAAAGAGCCATAGTGGCTGCAGTCTGTTGCAAAAATTCAAATTTACTGTTATTAATCTGCAGGAAGAAGAAAAGTACCTGTGATGGTACAGATATACCAGGCAGTTTTGTACAGGATGCATTTAATGCTGTGACAGGAATAAATATTCATATATAATTCTCAATAAATCTGCAAATAAACCATCATAAACTAGATATAATACATTTCAAATAAGGTAAAAAAAAATTGTTTAAAGTCACACAAGTTTAAAATACAGTGGGTCTAAAGACAACTTGTGCATTAGCCAAGGTAAGCTTTGATCACAGAAAACAGCTATATGCCAAGACAGGTGGTGAAACTTCAGAGCTTTACAACTGCATTTCTGAATTTCAAGATTTTATAATGAAGCTTTCACACTGCCAACTTTGTTATTCATCTCCTGAAGTTGCTGCTAGTGGGAGATTTACTCAGATCCTAAAGACTCCAAAAAAAAAAAAAGGAAATTATTAAAATGAGATATTTTATAATTTTCAGATGTCAAAAAATTAACTTGACTCACTATTTTACATACTTGAACCATAATGATTGTGTATGTATGAAGTACTTCCACAAGTTATAAAGCAGTATGTGAGCAAACAACATTTGCAAGTTACAAAAAACCATTGGAACAGTGAAAGAACGAATGTGAACACATGCTCCAAGCACTAGCAATGCTCCAGGAAAAATGAGATTATTCCCTGCTACAACAGCCAATGCAACCATGCTCTGTGCATTTCCTTCTGCTCTCCACTACCAAGCTGCCCTTCTGACAGCAGTCAGGGGTCCTACATCTAATTACAACAGAAGTTTTTAATTAAACCTCGAATATGCTTTAACAGCTTCTAGTGTGAGCATGCCCTTGGTGGTGCCACTTGAGGTGCTCTCCTTCAAGGGATGATGAAGTAAATCTCTTAAAACCATGGGTGAAGATGCCTTTCTTCCTGTGTGTGCTGCTGCTTCTCACAGCTAGCTGCAAAGCTGCCTGCACCGGTATCAAGCTAAAGGAGCTTTTCCTGTGGGAGCTCTCCACTATCTGCAAAATCCTGCTTGCTGGGTTCACAATGTAGGCGGAAAGTGCACTTAAAATATTAATGCCAGCACACAAAACAGTCTCAAATATGAGCCCAATCCAACTTGGTGAACTTAGTGGGAGCCCTCCTATTGGCTTTAATGGCAATTGTACCACCGTAGCAAAAGGCAAGAGGAAAACAGTGCAGTTTCTCATATTTCAGGTCTGGTCAGAATGCAGTACTGTGTGCTGAGCACGAGGAAAGTGAAGGGTTTATCCCAGTCACCTCAAGTAAAAAAATTCATTCACTTCTTCCACAGTAGTTTGTGAAACTTGCCTCTACTAGACTGGAAAGTATTTGAGGAAAATGGGTAAAGCTCATTTCAGAAACTTGAATAAAACTGAATAGGCAGAAATTTGTGCACGATAGAAGAAGGCACCAGCAGAGGACAGACCAGATTTTCAACACACAGCATCCAATGAAAACTACATCTCATTCCTATCCATCCTCACCCATTCATCTTCCACATCCCCACAGACAGACAGGTGACCAAGAGAGGAACAAGAGAGATTAGTGTCCTGTTATGCTGTTCCATAAGCTGTCCTGCTCCTCTCCCTGTCCCACTTTTGTGTGTGTGTGTGTACACACGCATGCGTGACAGGAGATGGATGGAGGGGGAGCCCAGCAGAGTGTGTGCAGCTGGGGGGCCATTGGAAGCAGGTTCTCATTCAAGCCATCTGACAAGTCTTTCTGTAATCAAGGGAATACTATTTCAGGAGACAGGGAGAAGGGGCAAAGGATTCACGTTGCTAAGGAGACACGTAGAAGCTGACATTCCTACATAAATTTCCATTTATACCAGGGAAGGAAAAGAAAGCACTCCAAACTTTGTGCAGACGCCCTGGTAACTGACTGAAACCGGAATTTCTTTACAATTTTTATATTACTTAAAACAAAATCCCAAACAACATTTAAACTCTCAAATATTACTGCACACGACAAAAAAACAAACCAAGCACAGCAGTCAAGGAACCTGTGTAATTCCAACTCAAACTGAGATCAGTTATTTCCTAGAGCCTATACAAGGACTTCGGAGAACACAGGAAAAACAAAACACACCAAGAATTCAGTCAGTCCTTTGCTTTCCCTCCCAAAACACACATCTTGTCCCTGCATGATTTACCTAACCAAAGAGCACAGCAATCCAAACAGATGATTTATCAATGCAAGTGTGTCTGTGTGGACAGGAATGGGGATAAAAACGATGTGGGGAGAGGCTGGCTGCATTTGTCAGTGCTTCTGTTGGGGCTCCAGAAGTTGCTATCAGGCATAAAGTAAATAAAACCACCCATGAAAACCAAAACAATTATCACACTACAAAAGAATTTACTGAAAAATATTCAACAGGCAGCTTGTTTTTATCATTCACAGCCCGTTTTTGAAGTACTCCAAGCAATAGCGAAATGACGTTAAAAAAAACAACAATCTGTGATCAAAGACCTAAAAAGGTGAAGTACGAATGAGCATCAAGAAATCACAACGGGGAGTGTGGCATGAAGGCAAAGGAGCGTGAAAGACGATGGGGAGATCAGTACGTGCGAGAGAAAGGCACACACAAGCACACCCGGCGTGATGGAGAGAGTCCAAGCCCAGGCGTCCCCACTCTGGACAAAGTAGCAACCGGTTTTGGTTTAGGAAGCCCCAACTTCCCAGAACCGGAGACTTCTCAGATGGGGGCGGAGGGGCTGTATAAGATACTCGATCCCAAACAGTTTCTCACTGTATAGGGAAGCCACCACACGGAAAAAAAAATAATCAAAACTAGTTCAAACTCGGGATCTTTTGTGACAATACCACGGCACACAGAGAACCAGTCACCATATGTGACTCGTTTCGCTCACTGAAGCCTCACACCTCCCGCAGCCCGGGCACGATCCGAGCTCGGCGCTGCCCCTCCCGCACACGCCGCTCGCTGGGAGCGCCGCCGCCTCCGCCCCAGCCCGACCGCCGGCGAGATGCGGGTCGGGGAGGCTGGGGGAGGACGGGGAGAAGGAGGAGGATGGGGGCTGGTGAAGAAGCTCGGGAAGGGAAGGGAAGGGAAGGGAAGGGAAGGGAAGGGAAGGGCGGGCGGACAAAGGTGCAGGCAGGGGACTCCTGCGTGCGCTGGGAGCCGGGCGCGGACCAGGGGGAGCAGGGGGCGAGGCGGGGAACCGGCGGGGGCACCGGGGCACGGCTCCGGTCCAGGGGGACTGGCCCCAGGAAGGGCTGGGACACACTCCCGAAGGAGACTAGGGTGAAGGAGAGGCAGCTCGAGGGATGCCGGTGGGTCAGCCGGGGCACGGCGAGGGAAAGGAATTCTCAGTGCCCGGGGTGCGGCCAAGGGAACGGGAGGCGGACGAGGAGGGGGAAAGCAGCAGGGCTGGCGGCGGAGGGGAGCGGGGCAGCGGGGGCAGCCGAATCTCACCGCTGTGCAGCGTCGACTCGCAGAGCCAGCTGTCCAAGTTGCCGGGCTTGCGGCAGGACTCCCAGAGGGACAGGTAGTACTGGTGGTCCGCCGTCACCCAGGCGGGGCTCAGCACAGCTCCCAGGTCCAGGCACAGCGCCAGAAAGATGCACACCAGCCCCACCAGCTTCAGCGGGGTCAGCACCGAGACGCGCACCTCCTCCATGCCGCTGCCGGCCGAAGCCATGGGGCCCAGGGGAGACGAGGAGGACGCGCTGCCGCCGGCCCCGAGGGGAACAGGAGTGAGAGCCCAGCTCCGTGCAGAAGGGGCGGGCGGAGGGAGAAGCGGCGAGACCAGCGCTGTCTAACGGCGGCGAGAGGCGCTCGCAGGCGGCGGCAGCGCCGCTCCCTCCCGCCCTCCTCCGCCGCGCTCCCGCCCCGGTGTATCAGGTGCAGCAGCTCCCCCGGCCCTCCGGCGCCGCCCGGCCCGGCCCGGCCCGGCCCGGCGCGCTCCGCCCCGCGCCCGCCCCTGCCGGGGGAGGCCGGGCCGCGCTCCGCGGGGAAGGGGCGGGGGCGCGGCCCCTGCCGGCTCCGCTCCGCCCCGCCGGGGCCGACTTTGGGGAACTTTCCGCGGCCGCAGGCGGCGCCCGGAGCCGCTCGCATCGATTCCCGCTGCCCCCGGGCGGTCTCCCCGGCTTCCCTGGGGGCCTCGGCCGCGCCGGCGGCCCCGCGATCGCGCCGCAGCCCTCGGGTGTGGCCGGGCTCTGAGGGGGTCCCGGGCCGGCCGCGCCCCCTGGCCCGCCGCGGCATCGCTGCAGCGAGGAGCCGGGCGAAAGGAAAGGCCGCCTCGGAGGCAGGATTAGCCGTGCCGAACCTTGATTCTTCTTCTGGAGTGACCTTTAAATCACAAGATATTAGCGGAGGGTTTAAAAAAATAATTCAGCGTTTCATTATTCGTGTGTGGACTTACCTGCGATTCGCGCTTCCGTCTCCCGTCAGCGGCGTTGCTGATCCCAAATTAAATCTTTGAGGAAGGATAAGTACTTTGCCCGGTTTCCATTTAGTCTCTGTTTATTTTGTTTAATTAGCACTGAGGTGCTGAGAATGTCAAGGGCAAATGTTTGGGTTAGTTATTAAACAAGGTACTAGTATAATTCACTGTCTGAAGGAGCTCTTCCTCGAGATACAAACACACACAGGCACGAAGGTGGAGTGTAATGTCCATAAAGGATTATTAAAAAAAGAAGAGCAGGAAGATTCAACCTGCGGATTTCAAAGTGAATGCTGCTACTTAACGTTTGAGGGAGAACTAGAGAGTGGGAAGATAAAAGTTAAGCCAGAAAAGCCATTATCTAGTGAAGGAACAGGGAAAATCTTGTCCATGAGTGCTAATTATTATATCCCTATTAATAGTACTTAAAGGGTTTTTTTACCTTCTGACTATAGGAGCATTCACATTAATTTCAAAAGGTGCGGGATTGAAACAGAGTGGTTTGCACAGCTTCCTTCCAAGTTTAATTTCATTCTGTTCACAGTTTAAGGCTGAAACAGAAAGAAAAAATATTATTTACATGACAAACTTATCGGAGCACAAACAGCTTTGCTCTTACAGCTGCTCGTAGGAGTTAGCATATGAGGTCTAGTCCTGGTTTCTCAGTGGTGTTATGTTAGAGAACATTTACAGCATATTGCAACAATTTCTCCTTTTCATTTAGATGTCTCCTCTGCTAGAAGCACGACCACCAGAGCTCAGAACCCTGATTCCATAGCAGGTGTATCACAGTGCATATAATACTCTGATGTTAGCAGAAGTTTGGTGTATTTCTAATGGGCTCTTGGCCATAGGTATCTGTGAATTCAACTACCACCAGTCTGTCATTAATCCCGAAAGAGAAACTCATTTCCTTGAGCTGCTGCAGCTAGAACTTGGAAAAAAATTAGAAATTTGGAGGTGGAATTTTGTAGAGTTTGTTGTTTTTTGGATTTTTTTTAATGTGTGGTCTTACTTCGCTAGGTATGTACCAGACATATTTTAACATATGTATGTTAAACAATTTGTTTGTTTGCCTCATGTTTCTATTATGTCCCAAACATAAAGTGTTAAGTATTGGAAGAACGTAGCAAAAATAAAAATTTTAAAAAAGAATTAAACAATAATTGATAAAGAACATAGACATGCCAAGCTAAAGACTTCAAAGCCACATGAAGTGCAGAATCATGGTTCTGATCTCATATTTCAAATAAAAGAGAAAGAAAAAGTAAACACCTTGCTAGAATATGTGAAAACTTATATACAGAAATAGCACTGGCACCTATAGTTAGTGTTGCCAGCACTTTCTGGCAGTAAAAACTCAGTTTTTATTTAATTAAGCCTTTGCTGTTTGGGCTGGAGTTGCCTATATGAGATACCTGCCTCAGGTTGATTTTCTTGTTTAAGAGTTACAGCTAAAATTCAGTCATATGTAGTCTGAAAAATAGACATTTTCACTATCTACAAAAAAAAAAATACATCCCCAAAACTTCAACACTTTACTCAGTGAGAAGCAGAAGGTTGACATACAATCTGCCCCAAAAACAAATCCAAGCACAGCCTGCACACCTCAGTACAGTGTGCTGTGCTCTAGGGAGATGCTTTGGTATCTTACAGTCTCCAAAGAATTCATCTGAGGTGAGTGTGTGGAATCCATTTACAGCTTCTCTGAATAAATGATTTATCAGCAAATGGATGCTTGGGCAGGCTCCAGCCTCCACCTTCTGGCCACCCACTGTTCCCAAAGTACCTCAGAGAGTGCTAGGGCCACTCTGGGAGTGAAAAGGAGCAGGGACACATCAGCCCACCTCAAAGACACTCACAGAGTGTATTAAAAACAGCCCACATGGCAGGACCACTTGTCCTAAGGCACGTCCAACACTGGGGGTTCAAGGGTTAGGAAAGCCTGGGCTTCACAAAGGGCGAGGAGGGCTGGAAAGAAGGCAGAGGCAGTATAAATGTACAAGGAAGGTGAAGTGAATGGAGGCAAAATGGGAAAAGACAGCAAGAAAGCCGAAGTAGCAGAGTTCAGAGCAAAGTAACAAGCACCATTGCTTCAGAAATTTGACTTAAGTATTGTGACTGTCTCTTTTCCTGTGGTCAGTGGCTGTGAAATCGACTGCAAAAGTCTGCCCTGCCCCCCTGGGTGGTCAGTCCAGAGAAGGAGCAGTCACTGCAGCTGTTAGTTCAAGTGATAAGGATCTCCTCCGTGTCTCCAAGAAGACCTGACCTTTGCTGATGACATAAGTTGTGGTTCAGTGCAATTTCACACAGTGTGCTTTTCATCTGTACAGATAAGCAATTTTTTTAAATGTCTGAATGACTTACCTGGTTTCATTTTCGGAAAACTGGAAAATGAAATCAATTACAAGAATGTTTCTAACATGTAAGATATTAAAAGCTTGTTGAATATTTCCAAATACCAGGTGCAAAGCACTGCCCCCTCTTTCCATCAGTGGGCAGTTCCAAGGAATCTCAGTAAGTCTGTGCATGGAATCTCTCTCAGGAAACAGGGGAAAAGACAACATCTCTAAATCTAACTGTTCATTACTGTTTATGGGAAGCCATATGCTAAAGTCAGAAAAACCATCAAAGTATTTCAAGAGAATTAATTCCGTTGTATTCAATAAAAAGTCGGTATAGAGATAAAATTCAATGAATTAATGGTAAAGGTTCTAAGCCCTACTGTCTGCCTGCTTCATTTCCTTGGAGAGGCAGGGATCCTCAGGAAACATAGCTCATGCTCATGTATTAATTAGTATGCCACCATTTACATTAGTCAGAGCACATGTAGAAACAGCTGAATTAAATCCGTCTAAATCTTGTCATTCCCTCACTTCTAAGTGCCACACTTTGGAGAAACAATATCTTTCAAAGTACAATGTATCATTCTGCATATAACTTGAAATGGAACAATTCTAATTTAAAGCATTTCCAATGAGTACTATTTTTCCAAGATACAAAAAGATGTTAAGAAAGTGAGCTGCTACTACTATTACTGTTGTGCTAGTTCATATGTCTGGCACCACCATTTTTGTGTCTTCAGGTCAGGAAATAGTGAGATCTTCTTAAGCCTTTACTTCTCCAGGCTCAACAATCCCACCTCTCTCAGCTTTTTTATATAGAGTGCTCTGACCATCCTCATTGCCATCAGCAGGACTCATTCAGCATGACTGTACCTTTCCTGCACTGGGCAGCCAAAATTTTGGACAGAGCTCTCCAGAAATGGTCTTACAGATCTTAAATAGAAGTGGTGAACCACCTTCCTGGACATGCAGGCTGCATTTTTTTACCAAGACAAGCCAGGATGCTGTTGGCCATCTTTGCCACAAGGGCAAGAGCCCTAAAATTAATGACACTGGTGGTGCTTGTTCACCTCGCTGCCCATCTTGATCACCAGGTCATTTTCATTCAGAGCTGATCCCAGCTGTTCATGCCCCAGCCTGTACTGGTGTGTGGTATAATCCTCTCTAAGGTGCAAGGTTTGCATTTGCATCCTTGACCTTTGTGAGATTCCTGCCAGACCATTACTGCAGCCTGAGCAGCTCCTTCAGAATCCCAGTCCTGCCCTCCAGTGCATTGCCTGCTCCTCCTCTGGCTCAGTGCCACCTGCAAATTTGTGGAGAGTTGCTCTTCATGCCATCCTAAGGTCACACACCTTGTCAAGGGTCCTTCCAAGTCAAAGAGCTGAAGGAATTGGCCTGAATATGATGGACAATGCATAAGGAAAAGTGAGGGATTCAAACTTTTCCCTCTTCTGTCACGAACACGGCTCTTACAGGAGAGCGCTAGCAAGCAGTCAAAGCCTGGTCCCACAGCTGCCTCTATTATCAGTTTTTTGCAGACTTGGTAGGAAAAGCTGTGTGACAGAGGTCCCCTGAGATGGTTCCAGCCTTGCAACCTTTAAAAAAGGATCCAAGCAAGCAAGATGTTGGTTTCTGTGGGACTTCTATTTTGCATAGTGTCTTAGCGCCAGACCTGTGATAATATCAGGAGCACTGAGGCAGCAGCTCAGTTCTTTTTCTCCAGAGTGGGGTAGGGTCTGAATTATGCATGGTCTGATGTCACTGCTGCTAACATGCTTGGTTTTAAATTAGACTCCAAAGCCAAATAGCACCCAAACTGGGAAGTACAGCACCACCCTAGAGCTGCTGCATTTCCCTTATCCACAGTAAACCTGTCACTATGTGGCAGGAGAAAACGTTGGGTGGCTTAGTATTGGCTGTGACACAAAATGCACAGTCACTATGAAAAAAATGAGGCAGATACTGAAAAAGCATGTGAAAAGTTTATCTTAGTAGGAATGGAAAACAGTGTTATGTCCATGCAAGAAAACAAAATGTGTTTTGAAAACTGTGATGAAACAGAATATGACATATAAAAGAAAATAAAAAAGGTGAGTAGAAACTACTCTTTGCACCAGGTGGTACACTCATACCAATGGGAAATATATGGTTAAGCTAGTGACAAAAAGAAAATTCAATGTGACTGATTCATCCAAAACTAAGAAGAGGAGCATCGTTGCTGCAAATTTTAATATGCTTTTCATTTATTTTCTTTTTTTTTTCCTTTTCTGCAGAGGCTGGGACTGTAGGAACATTATCTCCTGATATATTGTCACCTCATATGGCCAAATGAGCTACTGTGCAACCTCCCAGACATCATATCTGGGAAAGTATATTTGTTCTGCTTGTTGATGCCTGTTGGAATTTCTTTCACAATGTTTTGAATCTTTCCCCAAATCGCTGTCATTTGTACATCTGACTGAGTGCATTTCCTCACTCATATATTTTAACACTTTTCATATGCCCTTGAGCATCAACAGAAATGTATTTTTCATTGGCTGAATTGATGTTGCTGTTTCTTCATTGCATTTGTAATGTGACATTCATTTTTGTTTTGTTTTGTGTTTTGTTTGTTTTTTTTTCCTCCTAGTACTCTACTTTAAATGACAAAGTATTTAAAGAGAGCAAGCTGGTTCATTCTACTCTGCTGTATTAAGAGAATGCTTCTAACTGCAATGTTAGAGCTAATCTAATTAAAATTAATGACAAAACTCAGCATTTGAAAAGAGGGATATATTGCTGTGCTCTTTGATTACTTTGGTTAACGGGAAGGTCACCTAGAAAACCATTCCCTCCCAGCATCCATCCTGTGGTTCCAGGTCTCCTGCTAGTGGGAAGGACAGCCAGGCCTGGAGGTTTTGCTGCTATTCCAGGTGTGACCATCCCAGTGCTGTGCTCCTTCAGGCTTTTTTTTATCCTTCCTGTGGTCCATTTGGCATTTGACAAAGGCACCAGACCTGTTCTCCGTCCAGCAGCATTCCTGCAGTTCCCTTTCCCTAAACTCCAGCCCTTCTGTCCCCTTGCATTTCCTCTCTTTTTGTATTGCCCTTAGTAGAAATGCAGATGAGGAAGGGCAAGGTTGATTGTTGAGGACAATCCTATTACTAATCTAGCAAGGCTATTTAATTATAATAATATGGCAGGATTTCTGTCACAGTCTTTGTGCTGTCTTCAAAGCAAATTGTTCAGATCTTTCTCCTAAATAAGGGAAAGGACAATCACCTGCCTGGGTTTTTTTTTTAAACACTGTCTGGCATTTTTTTTGATACCCTGAGAATCTATAAAAAGTGTTTTACACCCATTTTTTGTAATCTCCTCTTCTGTCAGACTAACTTCATGCATGTTTAACATTTAAGAAAAAGAAAACTGAGACCTAGCAGTTCCCGTTCCTCTTTCTCCCTCCTCCACACTGTACACTCACCACTTGTTTTTAGCCAAGAAGTGGTGCTTCACAGCTCCAGTTGCTTTGTTATTCATATTAAGACTGCCAGTAAGAGTTTCATTTGGCTTCTGTCAGTCATACAAGAAGTAGTGAAAATAAAAGTGAAGGGAAGCTTGCAATCAGAAATACAGCCAAAAAAGTTTTGCATTGAGAAGTCTCAAAACTTCATTTTTTAATAGAATTGTATGCAAAGCAAATAAGGTGATAATTTTTTAGACAATTGAGAAAATAATGCATATTTACTAAGACTTTTCCCTAGATCTATTTTAAATGTTTTTTTTTCCACCAAAATGCTTTGTTTTTGTAGGGGAAAAAAAACCCCAAGAACATAAAACCCAGATTCAGAATGAAACCAGAAAAGTTATTTTGACTCAAAAAAATCAGTTTTAGACAAAGAAACTAAATTAAAATTCTCTAATGGAAAGTGACTTAAATTTTCCTTTAACATATGTGTCTCTCCGCTAGCTGGCCAGGTAAATTGCTCAATCTCCTAGTCCACTTAATCTGGACAGTGAAATTCCACTCTTAAAATCACTGAAAAAACAGTGACTCACTTTTCCTAAGTCTGTTTACCACAGTCCTGTGTTTCTTCCTTTTCTGGATGTCTCCACATTAGGAAATATGGAGAATGAAAAGGGCTGTCATGGTCTATTGAGAGATGTCAAGTGCACCTTTGATGTTTTCAGGATCCTTGTTCACTTGAAGGAAAACATTAGTTATGAAATGATGGACCAAAGAGCTGGTGAAGAATGTGAAATTAGTAGAAAAAATAGTATAATACATCTTACAAAAATTAAATTTGTCATTCAAAAGAAAAAAAGAGCTCATTCTGATGTCCAGTGTATTAAATCTACCTTCACTGGAGCACAAAGCATGTACCAGTCAATTACTGATTAAGGGAAAAGCCATATGTCAAATACAGTATATGATAGATTGAAGAAAAATCACTTTGACTAGCATGAAAATTAAACCCAGTCCCAGATTCTTTGCATACCCCAATCTCTCACTGAGTTGAGTAGATGAATACATTAGGAATGCACACTAGTTGGGAACAAACACTGGTAATAAATAACCCATACCCTTCTGGGACATGGGTTCGTTCCTTTCAGTTCATTCCTTTCTCCCCTCTTAGCCTGTCACAGGGGCAAACATTTGTCTTTTGGTGTTGATTTTATAAATCAATGCGTTTTTCAAAATTCAACTTCCTTTTCAGTTTCAGGAGTACAGGGTTGCAGTGAGGTTTTCCCTTTTCATTTATCACTTACAGCTACTTTATATAATCCCCACAGCTTTCTGTCCTTGTGGGACCACAGTGGGACGGCAGCCAGCTGCTGGCAGCAGCGTGGCTGGTGTTGCCCTTGGCTGTGAGCAGTGCCTGCACAGGCACACGCAGAACAGATGTCTGTGGCATGCTGCTCATTGGAGATGAACCATTATAGACCTTTCACACTGCTCCTCCAAAATGTGGGTTGGAAATTGCCTCTCTGTTTTGAGTGGGATTCATCTGTCTGAAGAGCCCCATTGGTGCGAAGAATGAAGGGTCTGATTCACAAGCAGATGTAGCCTGAATGCACAAGGAGCATTAGGAAGCCAGGGAGCCAAGTGGTGAGGGCTTGCCACTGCCTGAAGGCAGCTGCAGGTCTGGGGCTGAGAAGAAAAAGTCCCATGGCCCTGTTACATCGCATGTCTGGCTCTCTAAAAATGGCATTTGGGACCCAAAAACTGACTAGAAACAGCGACATGATACTAAAAGTAAATTGATTCCCACCACTGTGAATTAAGGGTGTGTATTGTATTTGCCAGGATGCCCCGACAAAGGCAGGAATGATGCATCTGACTCCAGGTTCTCAGAAGGCTAATTTATTACTTTATGATACTATACTATATTAAATAATACTACACTATACTATACTATACTATACTATACTATACTATACTAAAGAATACAGAAAGGATACTTACTGAATGCTAAAAAGATAATAATGAAAACTCATGACTCTCTCCAGAGTCCCAAGACAGCTTGGCTGTAATTGGCCATGAGTGAAAACAACTCACACTAGAATCCAATGAAACAATCACCTGTGGGTAAACAATCTCCAAACACATCCCATTCTCCTGTGTTGTGCTCTCCTGTGAGCACAACACAGGAGAAGCAAATGAGATAAGAATTGTTTTCCCTTTCTCTGTGGCTTCTCAGCTTCCCAGGAGAAAAATCCTGGGTGCAGGGATTTTTTCAGAGAATATGAATGCCACAAGTGTGAGATGGGGGTTGGTTCCAAGAGTTAGATCTTCTTTTCAGCCTACATCACACCTATCCCACTGCCCTGCCTTCCCACTGAAACAGCGTGCCTGACAGGGAATTCTCTGTGGGAATGCCAACGATTTTATATCAGTGTTGGGTCACCTTCCCATTGAAACAATTCACTTTGTTTTGGTAGAGAAGAAAATACTGTCTAGCCTCTTTCTGTGCCTTATAGCACCAATTCCCACTGTGGAAGGAGTACTCACATACTTTAGGTTAAATGTGTCTTCAGTGCCTCGGCAGACAGAGGCAGATGTTTCCCTCCTTGTGCTCCATCTGCCAGGAGAACAGGGCTGGAACCAGTCTCACAAGCTGCCAGAAAAAAGCTAGCAGAGAGCAGAAACTTTTAAATGCTGCAAATTTAGGCCTCACTATTACCAAAGAAAACAGAAATTAATTTCAAAGTATTTTCCCATAAATCTCCATTCCTTTCTATTTTAAGTGAGCTACACTGTTTTGTTGTGTATGACCACACAAGGTTTTAAATTTATGGGGTTGTTTTTTCTGGTTTGTTTTTTTTCCCTTTTTTAATAAGTTTCAGCTTTATGGAAATTCTGTGACATGCTTGAAGGCTGGGATCAGATCCAAACTGTCTGTGCCATAATTATTTTCAAAACTTGCTGAATTTTGTGTCAACTTTAACTCGACGCCAATATTTCTGTTTCACACAAAAGCATCAGATGGTGCTGTGTATGAACAAGTGCATGTGGACATGATAAACTAGCACCTCCATAATGACTTGGAGTGACTCCACGTCCCTGGCTTCAAAAATATGCAAATTTGGGTTTGTCATAGTGAATTTTTCTCTCTTCCCACTCCAAGAAAGAGGCAAGAAGAATGTCAGTTTCAAAATGTAGTAGCAAAGTGTGTTGGTTTTTACAGATTGACTACTTAATTAAAATGGATGAATTCTATGTCAAGAAAAATACTTCCCAGTATGAGGAAGACACAAAGGACTGTTGTGAAAATTAGAAATAGATATGAAATTGGGAGACAAATATTCCTGTCCAATATTCAAGAGTATTCCTATCTCACATCCTTTTGAAATGATGACTCTATGCATTGGTTTATTTTTTGTACTAATGAGCCATATGGATTTGTGCTTGCTTTTGGTAGCTGTTATATTTGCATTTGGGAACTTTAAAAAACAACTTAATGTGTAGCAGGAGTTTAATAAGATTTTATGAAAGCTCCTGGATCAGGCTGACCTTTCCTACTCAGGTGTCTGGGAACTCTGCCTTTTTTGCATGCCTCAGAACTATGTGTTTTTTCTTTGGAAAGACTGTACAGAGAAATTAAAAGAAAATACAACAGCATTCCCAATCTCTTTGCGCTGCTAGCTATGAGAAAAGCTGATGAAATGTTGGGGAGGTAATAGGGAGAAATGGAATGAAAAGTTAAGATGACTGGAGTGGAAGGTGAAGATGGGTGGGGACTAAATGTCAAGGATACTGGCAGAAATTGTAAAAATGAAAAAAAAAATAGAACACCAGAAATGCCTTCAAAATGATGAAAAGAATTATTATGTTGAAGGAGGTATTCAGACTGTGCAAGAAGTGGCAGCAAGGTTGAAGTGCTAACATGAAACTGCAGAAGTGTCACTGCAGTACAATGGGATTTGTAATCCCTATCACAATGGTAAGAGCAGTCAGTTGTGGAAACTCAGATACCCAGAGATGTCACTGAATTCAAAGGCTTGGACACCTGGTAGTCTGTGTGCTCTATATCACTGACATGGAAAATATGGATTACTCATAAAGACACAAAAATTAGTGCTCATTTAATAGGTATATCATATTAAAAATGTAATGTTCAAATGAGAATGGAATGAGCAAAAAAACACATGGATTTTTTTTAAATGCAGTTCACAGTGAGAGCAAACTGTGAGTATAAGGCTTTAAGAATAACATGGGCTAGGATAGATGAAATGCATCCTAAGTTGTCAAAGTCTAATACTAGTGAAAGCTGTAATTCAATTGAAAGTATAAAATAAACCAAAACAACATAAAAAATGCAGCACAGGATTGTAAATGGGACCATCAGAGGAGATACCTCACCTGATAACAGTGAGGCTGTAAATATGAGGATGACAGAACTGAGAGAAGCAATGGGACTAAGCTCATATCATGGCAATGAAAAGCCATAAAGTGGGAGGGCAAAGAATACTTATGGGAGGAGAGCCATTGAGAACTGAAAAAGATATGGGAAGACACCAGCCTATATATTAAATAATAGATATGTCATGCAAAAGAGGCAGAGTGAAGGAGATGAAATATTGTGCAATAACACATCTGGGTCACCCAGAAACCCACAGAGCTGCTGTGAATTAAATGCTGTTACTGGGGGATTATTCCATATTTCTTTATGTGCTACCAACAACAAAGAAGAATGACAAAAAATGAGCCTGCATTTAGGTAAAGGTGATTAAATTTGATTTAAAATATAAAATTGCAATCTGAACAGCTGTTAACCACTATCAAAAATACCAGCACACAAGGAAAAAATATGTAAAACACCAGTGTGACTATTCACTAGGCCATTAACAAATTAATTTTTTGTCAAGCTTTCAGAATACTAGGCAATGTGGCATTGTCTATAGATTACCACACATATAAATTCTTCACATATCCCCTGAAGAATCTACAAGACAGTATAAAGTGAAATATCCAAGTGATGTATGTGCAAATCTTTCACGGGTTTGAAAGAAGTGAAAAAAGAAAGGTGATACTATCAGCACTGTCTTTTCTTTAAGCTTCCTTGATTTCTCTAATAAAGGTGCTTAGAATACCATTTTAGTACTAAGAAATAAAATATACTTTAAAATATTTTATTAAAAATTGAAAATTATTTTATTCTATTTGCATTACCAAGGAGCTAAAAGAAAAGGTAAAAACGTTTGTAGAATTAAAATGAAATTATAAAAGGGAAGGGTCTTCAAGTCCTTGGAAGATAATTTAGGATTTATAGACATAGATAGAGTGAGGGACAGGAAGGAACTTTTTACAAAAATAGGAAGTTTCTTTCTCAGGGGAACAAGAGCTACAGACTATTTCCAGTAACTTCTTATCTTATTAGAATGAGGCCAAGAAATAAGGACTAACCTCTTACCAGAAGACTCACCTCTCTGTTTGAAGCAGCCAAAGAAGGCTAAAAAGGAGCAGAACAGTAGGAGGAGAGGAAAATTACTATTAGCTGCGTATGCCAAATTTCTGGAAGGCACATTTAGGCTCCCTTTGTATATGGTGAAGAGATCAATGTAATGAATTCTTGATTTCCTTTCAGAGGGACTATGAAGTCTAAATGACATTTTTAGCCATCTATATCTCTAGATCATAAAGCTTCTGACAACAGCCATCTAGAAGATGATGAATTGATAGATTCCAAAATATTGTAATTGAAATTATATACATCCTATACAGCCAGAGAAGAGGATAATGCAGCAGGAGCTTTTAATTAGAATTGGTTTTATTGCATTAACAGCTTGTTTAAAGAGATATGGCTTCTTATATTTCATAAAATGAGACCTCTATATTATCCATATTTTGCTGTATTTAAGAGTGATAATACAGGGACCAAAACCAATGCTAATTTGTTAGTCCAAAGTCTTTCCACAGCAGATAATGATGTGTCCTTCCTAAGAGCTGAATGTTGGTTCTGCTCTGAAAACAGACTTGCAAAAGCCCTCAGTAAATAAGCATTTCTTCTATTGACTCTATGCTCTAAGAAGCTTCTGTTTGCTATTTACTGCTACCTGAATACTGAATAATTACACTCAATAAATTCCTTCCTGCTATGCCTTTCTCAGATGGTTGGATAAGATTAGTCACAGCAGAAGGTGCCTTCATCCTTTTAAAAAGGCAATCTATTTTTTTCCAGAAACACAGGCGTTCGTTTAGATGTCGGAACTGCCTTATAATTTATTTTAAATTACAGTGGGTTTTAAATCACCTTTTCACACACTTATTGTTGTGGAAAACAGTGTAAATAAATTGAAAATTTCATATTTTATAGTTTTACTTTATTTTTTAATATATGTATGCACATGCATATAAAATACAACATAAGTAATATGCTTATAAACTGTGTATATATCTATGTGTATACCACATATTTTCAGTGAAGGAAGGAAAGAGTCAGAAATTCATGTTCTTCTGTCCTGGTTAAAGCCCCATATGAATGCAAAATGTAGAAATAATTTAAATAGCATTGATGCCCACTATTCCATTCAATTTACTTCATTGTAGCTCAGAATCCAACATTTCATTTAAGCACTGGTAAAAATTAATATCTGCACTTCAGCAGGGATGTTCCAATAGAGCAACATGTATCCAGCAGCAGCACCTGCTAAAGGTTCCTGTTTAACTACATGTCAATTTTTTGGTAATTATATTCATAGGCAATGAGACTTACTATAATTCTATTAATCTTTATAAACAAGATAAACAATTCAAGGTAAACAAATCAAGATATATGGGCCTGTGTATAAATGGCAGAAATTTTCACAATTGACTATTAATTTTGTAACTTTGTGCATTTTTATGGAACTCCAAAAACAAGATCAGATATCTTGTGGTCTCTAAAAGAGCTCAGTGGGAATGAAAGTAAACTTTAGTTTTCTTGAAAGTGGGATTATCATTGAGTAGTCACTATCCCTGTGCATCTTAAAGGTGTGGGATGGAAAGCACATCCCATGGGCCAAACTGAGAGAAACTTCAGTCCCTTAAATGAATCATTAATATATCTCCTTGTGACCACCTCGGTACTCCAGTCCCACTCAGATAAGTTTAGCCACAGGAAGTACAACTATTAGCAGGGATCCTGGTATTGTTATCTTCTATCAGACTTTGTCTGTCAGCCAAAGTTCTCTTACAATAGTTGAACTAATAATTTTAGATCTGAACATTGTGCAAAGATTGCTATCAAATGGTTACAATGAAGAAACAGATTGCAGTGCTCAACCATGATACTTGGTGTGGCAAAAATTAATCATCATTTCTGTTAAGTGTCAGTCTTTAAAACAGTAGTGCCTTTCAGATCAGAGTCCTTTCTAAGTGTTTTTCCCCATGCTAGAATCCAGTACGCCAGAGAAATAACAAAAAGTACTTTGAGCACAGGTAAAGAGGGTCACAACATTGGTGTATCTGGACTTTTTTTTTTTAATGTCAGTAATTCTGTGCAGGTAAGAGAAAATACATATATTCTTATTTACTGGTGGTGGTCATACAGACAACCAATGGTAGGGTCATTAATGCACCTCTTTTCAAGATTTTTATGTTCTAAATATTTTTGCAGCTTCACACATCCTCTAGTTAATAAAAATCAACCACTTAGCAGAGGCTTGGATGGTCTCTGTATCTCACTTTAAAAACATTTGTTTGGGTGTCAGATATTTATACAGTTGGAGAGGCTTAAGAATATTATTTATTTAAATGCTTTCTTGTAGATGTTTAGAATCAGACTCATCATGATTAGGGGTCTAAGTCTGCTAATTTTCATGGCAAAGCTCAATTAAAATAATTTGAAAGAATACCAAGTCCTGGTGGCTTTACTAGAGCTTGTGTATACACACAGAGAAATGGCTTCATCCATCACTGATGCTCAGCTGTCACTGTCTGTCTAGAGCTGGCATCATCACCAGTAAATCAGGGATTTATTATTTGTCTTTAAGGATAATGCCCAGACTTCTTGCTGGATTAGTGGTTGCTGTATTATTTCCAGTGTTATAATGTCTTTAAGTGTTCATCTTCCAATTTGAGATATGATACTTTCTCTCAAAAAAACCACAAAAATAAAACAACAATAACAACAAACTAAAATAAAATTAATCTCTTCTGGAAAAATAATGGGTTTTTTTTCACTGTATAAAATAAATGCAAAGAAAGTTACCATGTCTGATTATGTGAATACTAACACTGGCAGGCAAATGCTCTATTTAGTTCCCCACAGAATGAGTATAAAAAGAATTTGCTCTGAGCATCGTCTACACATTGGGATTCTCCTTACAGAGTGCAAGAGTAAATTCTCAACCAACCCTGGGCAGCTTTAAAATTATGGGTTAGGTTTGTGTTGAAAGGAAAGGGGAAAACTGGCCCAAAAATACTTCTGGGTGAAGACATCCCCAGGCAGCCATGCAGAGAGGAGGAGCTGCAGGTGCTGCGTATGGAGCTGGTGGCTGTAGCTGCAGCCCCTGCTGAGGCTCACACGCGGGAAGGAAGCAGAAATCCACTTTTGCTGGTGGCAGCTCTTTGTTGGAGGGACAGAGCATTCTGCCCCAGCAGGAGTAAAGCAGCACATCTCCTCAGAGAGGCGTCCCCAGGTTCAAGCTCCAGCCCAGGGCTCTCAGGCAAACACCCCCAGCTCCAGGAAGGAAGCTCCTGGGGACACATCCAGCAGCTCATGGGGTGCAGGATTGAACCCCTCACAGCAGCAGGCAGGACTTTCCCTCCTTGGAAAGGATGACCTGTTTTATAAATCCAGCTGTGACCAAAACAAAAGGGCTGTTTCTCTGTAATCACTTGTCTTTTGTCTCAGTTCTCATGTTGCAGCATTTACTGTGGATTTTTTATCTTTTTTGATGTGTAATAATTATCCTTCATCTGAAAATTACAAGCAAGCTTCCTAAGCTCTCAACCTCAGCTCCACAGGATTAGATATTATCACTAAGTTTTCTGACATCTATTTCAAATGCTTCCTTTTTTTTTTAACTTTTTTTCTTTGAAACCAAAGGAGAAATTTTGGACTTAATTTTCTTCTCCACTAAATGAAGAGTAATTCATTTAAGATTAATGTCCTCTTGGGTCAGGCAGGGCAGCCAACATTCCCATGGCTTTGGACACCAGATGGTCTCTAGGAAAATGTTGTGACTTATAGGCACATTTTAGTCCTAACTATTATGAGTTTAGAGAAAATACTGTGATATAAGCCTGGGATCTAAAAGGAGAGCTGAGCAGGGTATAAACAACCACACTGGCAGTTGACATCAAGCAATGCTTGTAATCACTCACTGAAATGGGAATTTGTAGTGTTCTACAGCAGAAAACCTTCATTTCCTGCCTATCATTTAAAAGGTTTCCTGCAAAATTTGTATCACAATGAAAACCAGTCATAAAAGATACTTATTATTTCCTGATTTGATATTGTCTTTAATTTGCCACTTACAACACACATTTCAAAGATTTGCCACTTACAACACACATTTCAAAGACACAGCTCAGGACTTGAATTAGAGGGTGGTTATGCCTTTCTAATTCCTGCTTTTGTGAATTCTAATAGTTACAGGGCGAATTCAAATGAATTTGACAGCTTATCACAGGATTTTGTGCTAATAAATCTAATTTAGTAGTATGTTCTTCAGTGCAAATACATAATTGAGATTTCCAATATTTGGTCTGCCAGAGTATTTTGAAAGTACCCACACAGATCTAACAAAAACTACATGTATCCCTCACTTCAGCAGAAAATGCATTATTTATAAAAGGTTGGATTTGGTTCCTGTGTCTAATACTTTCATTTTGACTACTTGGGAGATTTTTTTTTAAATCCAATACCTGTCCAGGTTGCTTTTTTTTCTCTCTCTTTTTTTTTTTTTTTTTTTTTTTGTCTCAATTAAATTTCAGCCATGGCAAAGGTGATTATCAAATATCATGGAGCTGGAGCACTAAGTTGGCATTACTTAATAGTCTTTGAAGCTATTTACCAGTTCCTACATCTGAAGAGAAAGCTTAAGGAATAACTGCTTGCTTTCTTTTTAGAAATCAAATCAGAATTAACTGTTTAAAAATAAAAGGTCAGAATTAGATAAAAGGAAACATTTCTTAGCAGACAAGCAATTAGATGATGGAAAAATGCTTTATACTGATGAACCTGAGTCACTTCCACTAATGGTGTTCAGAAATAAGTTAGGTACATTTCTTGTTGGCTTTCTGTACAGGAACATTGTGCTCCACACAGGAGGTGGTACTGCGTGATCTGAGAGATCTTCTCCAGCTCAATAATCAAAGCTTCTGCAAGAAACAAGAATCATTACAGATCAGTGAGTTTTCTTCATTTTTTTTCAAGTGGAATATAGTGATTTGCCACAAATACTACTTGAAATAATCTCAGCATTTCTCATTCGGCTAGTCAAAAACTTTTGCAGTCCTTCTACATGCATTCACTGCTTTCAGCTAAATTCCTGGTGGAAATTTAGGGGTCATAACCTGTGGTATGTGTACAGTACTAGTGGTGCAGAGGTGATTAGCTGATTCAGAAATGGAGTAAGGCCTGACATGAAAACCCTCACCCTGCTGCATGCTGCCTGCTGCCATCATGCTTCTAATGGTGAGTTTCCAAAAAAAAAAAAAAAAAAATTCAAAGAGGTTACAGTCGGAAATTATTATTATGATTTTGGCTGGGGTAAGGTGAATTTTCTTCCCAGTGGCTGGTACAGGGCGGTGGTTTTGATTTGTGCTGAACACGGCGTTGATAGTGTAGAGATATTTTTGTTATTGCTGAGCAGGGCTTACACAGAGCCAAGGCCTTTGTGGCTTTTCACATTGTCCCACTGGCGAGGAGGTTGGGGGTGAGTGGGAATCTGGGAGGAGCCCCAGCTGGGACAGGTGACCCAGCTGATCAAAGGGACATTCCAGACCCTGGGACATCATGCTCGGTGTAAAACCTGGGACCTGCTCTGTGTTCAAAGGGGGGTCTGGCACTGGGCAGCAAGTGGTGAGCAGCTGTATTGTTGTGCATAACTTATTTTTCACTTTTTTCATCATTCTTTTTATCATTTACCATTTTTACTGTGTTTTACTTTGTTTCTGATTATTAAACTCTTCTTATCTCAAGGGAAAAGTTTTACTTTGATTCTCCTCCCCATTCCAGTGGGCTCAGGGGAAGAGATGGTGGCTGAGCAAGTAGCTTAGTTTTCAGCAGGGCTTAAACCATGACAGCTGACAATTTCTGTTACTGACATCTCCTACACTGTAAAAAGTACATTATAAAAGTGATATTTCCAAATATCCTGTGCATTTAGAAGTTGAAAAAATGAAGTATTGGAGACTAAAGAAGTTCTAATTTTTTTGTCAACTTGTGTTGTACACTAGTAACTTTAAGCCTGTCTGTCAGGAAGAGTGATGGAATTAAAGAGAATAATAACATTTCTTTGTGATAATTCTGTCACTGGGTTTTTTTTTTTGGTGTTACAGTAATGCAAGAGAGATACATTTGTAAAATGTTACATATCTGCTTTTCTTTCCTCAGTCTTTTGTATTTATAATTTTACAGCCAGGTATGGCGCTTAGAAAAATTAATTTTGTGTACTAGCCTGCTTACTTATTATTTTTTGCTACTTGGTAACAAGAATTCAAACTTGGACTCCTATGGGAACACACAGTTTTTGTGCTCAGATCAGAGGCAATAATTTTTACACATTTTCCTCTGGCACTGGGTGTTTATATAAATCTAGATATATGTGCAAAACCACAACTTTTTTCAGTATTTTATAAGACATCAATTATGTGATTTTGCATAAAAACCTAATTTTCTAATGTTCACTTATTGTATGTGGTAAGCTACAACTCCATTAACTCTTATATTAGATATGAGTACACAGAAAAATAAGAGATATAAATAGAGCTAAGTTTTCACTGAAAAAAAGGCTATAAATTTAGCAACCCAAGGAAAAAACAGCAGCCTTCTTCAGTTTTAGAAAAATTGTCTTCCTGGGTTTATCTGCCTTTGTGAATTATAGGAGAGTAGAATACACAGAGGGATAGATATAGATACAGATATTTTCACTTCTGCTTAACTATGGATTGGAAGACTTGTCCCATTTGAAAATTGAGAAAGTGTGCTGAAGCTTCAGAAGACTTTCATTTCTGTTTCATAAAAAAATTTGGTCTTAAATCCTGTGTCCACTGCTGGAACTGAGTAGTCCGTTCCAACTGAACTGAACTGAAGTCAAGGCACTGAAAGGAAAGTCAATACAAAGTGAAAAACTGAATTTACTCGGCAGGAAAATCAGTTTTGGGGAAATCAGGAAATATTTTGATCTCAGGAACCAAAGGAGACTTGGAACCTCCTGATGCTGGCTGCCAGCAGAGGTGGGAGACAGGGCCCTGCTCGTCCCTCTCCCAAGTCCTGCATCCCCTACAGTGGCTTCCCATTCAGCCTCTCCTTTCTCAGCACAGCTCCTTGCTGAGGGAAGGCTGCTGCCCCAGGCATGGTCTGGCAGTAAAACTCTCTTTCCTTTTTCTAGATCAGTCCCAGGTTAAGAACTTGCTCAAGGCAAGGAACCCCCCATCAGACAGATATTCTGTGCCCCCTGTGCAGTACCTGCAGTTCATTTGCCCTTCTGTTTGCACAGCAGAGGAAACTGCCCCAAAACACAAAATCAATGTTGTTCAGTTGCTCATAAAATGTGGCTTGTTAATGCACTTATGACATTTTTATAGGCAAATGTATTATTTACATGGCTCTGAGTGTGAGCTGCATTATTTGATCTATACCATGCACGTTGCCTTGCAATACCGGGGTTGCAGACACTTTAGCAGCTCTGCTGAATCTGTGGTTGATCACAGTTGCTTCTGCTTTCTTATCAATCTGAGGAAGATTTTAGGATAGGAATTACACATTATTTCTTCAGCTGGAGTAGCCGTTCACCCAAGTCAGCCCTAGAAAACAGACACAAACTCTGGAGCCTTTAAAGCTAAAAGCTTAAAATGGAATGGCTCAACAAGCAAACATTCCCAATAAAAAGAAAAATCAAAAAACACAAGAAACCAAATCAGTCTGAACAATATGGGCTAGTTTTGGCTGGTTTTACATGAAACCTGTGTGAAAATAATTCATGATTTGAGTGGAGTGTTATGAAATTGCTATAGCAGGAAGGCTAGGAGCAAGGGGAGGAGTTAATTGTGATGTTAAACCTTACAGCCTAGCCCAAAATGATCATGGTGGAGATTGTATTGGACATGCCTTTAAATTGTTGGATAGTGTAGGATGTGAGCATGACAGAAATGGTGCAGAATAAGGGATGGAGAACTTTACTCCAACCAAAAGCAGCGCAACACGTTTCCTGAGCCAAAATGTGTCACGGAAGCAGGGAAACTCGAGCATGAGGGATCAGCAAGCTTCGTTTATTGATTAGAGCACCAGATATTTATTTGCAGCAGTAATAAGCTCATGAATGTTCTGTAATCTAAACTGTCTATTGGCCACCCACAACATCAGCTCTTCCCCATTCCTTAGGGGTTACGTGCCTCTTTTCTCATGTCTCTTTCACTACTTGTTATCGTACTACAGCTATGCCCAAGGACACAGTGTTTTGTAGGTGCAAAAATTTAGATTAGCTGGGTTCAATATTTTTCCAGTTTCTAGTTAGCTAACATTCTAACAAAAATGTGTTAAGCTAGTGGTGTTTTTAAGGGCAACTCTGAATTATTTTCTGGTAAGCACATGTAAGGATTTTTTTATTTCTTTTACCCAGATTATGCTGGGGCAGGATGATAAGATCAAACAAAAATACTATTCTTTTACATATATGGAAGATTAATCTCTGAATACAAATATTTAGCTCCATATTTAGAATAGAATCAACATTTTCATATTTTCTTCATATGCATATATACAGAGACACAGTCATGTGTACACATGTGCACGCACACAATTAGTACCCATAAATATTTAAGAATTTCTATATTTAGATGAGGATTTTTCATATAACAACACTTTGCAAGCCATGTTTATAGAATTACATCTACGGTGTAACCTGCAACAGGACTGCTAATCAAGCAGGAAAAGAAACCATCTAATATTTGGTGATGAAAATTGCTTTAGAGTGACTGATTGAGCTAATCAATCTTCACCAAGTAAATCACCACTAAAAGATAGTTGATAATTATAGGATCTTTCCCTGTAACTGGGTAAGAAGAGGAATAAAAATAAACTTGCACAGGAAAGCTGTCCTCTTCAGTAAACACAGTAGTTTGCTTTGCTTCCAACATGTTGGAAAGAAATTTGGAAAATGTGTCCAAGTTGTCTTAGCTTTCCGAAATATAATTCTTGTGTTGATTGAGCTAACAGTGGTAAAATTGGCCACTAAAAATAATGTATACAATGATCCACACGAGACATCTACAAACAGGTTGCAATCTGACTAATTTCTTCATGATTCACAAAACTTTGACAGCTTTTATAAAAATGAGGCCACTTCTGGCATTTTACAGATTAAAAGAAAGAATTTTTCCTTTATCCACTCTTCACAAAATTCTTAGAGAAAAGTAATTGTTGGAGACCAGTTCCAGTAGCAAGAAAACACTTTTTCTAAAATTATTATGCAGATTAATAAGTATATATAAATAAATCAGTGAAGTAATAAACTCAGAAAAACAAATTCACAGGCTTCGGCCACAACAGATGCCCCAAGGAAAAGAATTAATTGGATTGCCATTAAAAGTACAGGACACCAATGAATTGTAAGAACTTAGACTAGAGGAGAACCTCATGTGGGCAGGACAGAAACTCTAGGAGTTGCAACAGTGCAACTAGGTGAAAAATTTTTTAATGTAGGGGTCTGAGGCCATATATCATGTTGCAAATTGTAGGATAGATCATGATACGAATAGTGCAATGGGGAAGAAGGTAAGGGAGTAGAAGTCTATTTTCAGGCTGACGGGGATTTTGAAGTTTATAATGAACTTGCATTCCCAGCAGTCTGAAGGAATTGTTCTTGGGCTCTGTGACTGGTGAGAGTTATGCACAGCTCTGGAGTTCTCTCACACCTAGCACAGACAGAAGTCTCTTGGCCCAGGCACCTGGGAATGCCCCACAGACCCCCCTGCATGTCCATGTCCCAGCACAAGGAGTTCCAGTCTGGGTGGTGACATTCAGCACATCAGGGATGGAAATGGAAGTTCATATATGGCTTATTCCTGATCCAGCAGGGCTGCTGTGTTGGTTGCTCTGTGAGCTTCCTGCAGACTTCCAATGCCAACCTAAGGTTCACTTTCAACAGCTTCAGCAAGGCAGGGTCAAACTAGACAAGTCTTTGACCATAATGTGTCAAGGTGGTTGCAATCTTGTGGGAAAAAGTTAAGCTAATGAGCCTGTTTCAAAGTATTCAAGAGAGGAAAATGTATTATTTCAGCTGAAATATTTAGTTGATAAATGAACTTCCAGACTAATGATGACATTCAGGGTGTGCTGCAGGATTCTCTTTGGAGCAGATTTTTCCCCATTGTTAAGCTAATGGGGGATGAAGAAGAGTAAAAATGGCATGTTTACCAAAAGCAAAAGTGGGAAGCAGGCTCCCAGTAAGGAACATATTGTGCATATATAATTACCCAGAGAATGTCACAAAAACTCTAGGAAAAGCAAAAGCTCAGAGAAACCTGCAAGCTGTATTGGCCCAACTTCATGGAAGTGTCTCTACTCTTTTGTCGTAGTAGTACTCTTTTGATATTGTAACAGGTCTGACTTTATTGCATAGTCATCCATTACAGTGAAGTGGCAAAACTTCCAAAACTTATTTTCCTAAGCCAGCTTCAAAGGTGGCTACCACCCCTAACATTAAAATGCAAATAACATTTTTCTGGATGAATAGCTCACACTGCACTTTTGTGTTGCTCCATTAGCCCACTTCACTTATCTATCATTCCTGGAGATGACAGGAAGGTCATATATCTTATTCCCAGCTTCAGAACAAATGCTGCCTTGGCATCTTTGGACATCTCCTGTCTCCCTTTGTAATTTGTAGCTCCTGAATTCCACTGTGAAGATACTACCTTGCTGTGTGAGGGGAAATTTCAAGTAGTGATGAGAAATATTTTCCACAGGTGAACCATTTGTGGTGAAAATTTTGAAGTGTATTGAACATGAAAGAGCTTAGCACATGTCTGACTCTTACATTAAAGAGCTATTTTAAATAGGTGAGTGCAAAAAATTGTGCCAGTTTATTTCTAAGAAAACTACTTTATTGCTCTTTCTAGTTTCCATTTGTGAAGGTGAGAAAAAAATGCACAGTTATTCTTCTATTTTGCAGTACTGGAGTTGAAAGCCTGCATTTTCCCTTCAAAAAGTAGCAGAATTTCCCATTTCTGTCCAGCTTGGTATATGAGCAATGATGCATATTTCCCCTTTGTCCTTGTGGAACAAGCCAAACATCATGTATAAAAGCAATTCCAGTGCTGACAAGACTTTTTTTCCCATACTGCCTTTCAACTGTCATCAGACACAAGATCCTGGTTACTGCTTTTGGATGACAGCACTGACACTTTCTTGGAAGCACCTGCTCTGCTCTTGAGTTTCCACTGCTGCTCACTGTCCTTTGTCAAAGCTGCTGCTGAAAACTGGGTCTGCAGAAAAGGTATTTTGCCAGAAATTTATAGGTAGATTGCAGCTCAAATTCCATTTTCTTCAATGGACCCTTTTTCCCTCCTTCAGCTAGCCCCTGACTGTGCCTCAAAGTCCAAATTTCATCTCTCAAAGCCAAAATGATTTACATTTTTAGAGATCAAACGCCACTATCTCTGGAGACTCTGTTCTCAGTGTACACAGTAATAAGTGGTGCATTTCCACCTGTTACAATCAATTACATGCCCTTGTCAATTTTCAAGCTCATCCTGCTGATATTGGCAACTAAGTCAAAAAGACCATTAAACAGGGCACCACTAGATGTATTAAAATGAAAATTCTTAATGTGCAACAGATGGTTGATGTTGACTTGTTGTTGTCATTTATGCACCAAAGAAGTACATGAAAAAGAGTTTTAAAAGCCTGTTTGACAAAAAAAACCCAACAAACCAGAGATGAAAGAAATTAATAGCTAAGCCTAGGTCTTCCAAATGTGAAATATTCTCCACATGATTCTCCACATGCCTCAATTTATTTGCATGATCACATTTTAACTCCAAGTCTCCGACAGTTTTTGTGTCTTGTGCCACATCCTTTTATGATTGCATAAAATATAATCCCAGGTAAACAACTTTCCTTGCAGGCAATAACACAATCACTGCAGAGCAGTCTAAAACATTTCCTTTCTCAAGGGCTGAGCAAAGCCTGGAGTGTCCTTAACAAGATCAAGAGACAAAGACCTGTCTCTCTTATGGCTGCTGAGAACAGCAATCATCCAGGCACTAGAGGAATCTGCTAGGTTTTATACTATGCATCAGATTCAATAAGAGGCTATATTTTGCTTTATGAAAGATAACCATATTGCCTCTGACTTCTTTAGGTCTTTGTCAGGGAATTTACTTCAGCTCTGGTCTTCTCTGTTTTCAGATTGCATTCTATTTTCTCAACACAATTCACATAATTCCAAGAAAAATATTTCCATTCTTCCTCTGAAAGTTTCCTTCTTTGTTAATATACTGACATGAAAATAATTCATATGCTGCAAGCGTGGCAATAACTAAACATTCCAGAATTATTTAAACATCACAATTTAATAACTTCTACTACAATTATATATTTGAACATATAGAATGAGAATAGATTTGCAAATTGAAAAGCTGCATTATATCTGAAATCAGATAAATAAATCTATCTGAAATCAGATAAATAAATTTGTCTTTTCTGATTATCTGATTTCAGATAAATCTGAAATCAGATAATCAGAAAACAGATTAAGATCTGTTCCATTCAGATTAAGAATCCAAAGCTAGACTCTCTGCTTAAAAGCAAAGGCAAGAGTTTTTCAAAATCAGTGGTTTACTAAGATTTTTGGTTAAAAGCAAAGCATTCCAAGGGGGCTTTAACAACTTCTGTAGGCAGATTCCAGTGCTTGTGAAATAGAAAGAACTGGCTATCTGACAAGGAATTCTAGTCCCTGCAGAGCTGTGAGTTTTTGCACAATACCCTCTCAACATGACCATTCCTCCACTTGCTGGCTGAAAAGTCCAAATCCCACATCAGGTTTGTGCCAAGGGAGCTGCATGGTGCCTTCGCAGAGAGGTGGGAGCGTGCTGAGGACACACAAGGTCCCAGCCCACAGGTGTCACATTCCTGAGAGGAGCGCCAGGAGCCAGTGCCAGGGTCCTCACGGGATGGTCACTGTCACACCATTAGCTGGAATTTCATAAAGGGTCTTTCATCCAGGGATTCTTGCAAGTGTTACTGAATTACCCTGAAATTTATTTCCAAATGTTTTTCTGCTTGGTAGACACGTCTGTTAATCTGCTTTAACCTAGCTGGGCTGTGCAACGCTTCCCTCCAGGTTTGGGATGTTTCTGGAGTGCAGACATTGCAAGAGGAATGGCTTCAGGTTATATGGAAGCTGATAGCTCTTAATTTATGAATAAAACTACAGATTTTAAAAATATATCTTGTATGGAAAATATACTAAGCTGGCAACAAAATCTAATGTAATGTGGACCTAACCAAAGCTTGCCTTTCTAGATTTAGCTGTCTTTTCTTAGCGCATTCTGCTCTTTCCAAATCCATAGCTTCTGCTGTGCTGTCTCTCCTGTCTTTCTCATTGTGCTTTTACTCTGCAGCCTAAAAGAAATCAAAGTATCCACCCACCCACAAATCACCCTGCTTCTGTGTAGATGTATTTGCATTCTAATAAAAATATGGAGAAATTAATTACGTTTTTACAGCTTCAAGACATGTAATCACAATTTGGCAGAGTGAGGGATATATAATGTGTTAATATGTGATAATAACAAGTTAATTTATTTTGCAGTGAATATCTGAATTTGCTGGTCTACTCTGTTATCTGTCCTTTGGAGGTCACTTAAACACTAAACAGCCTAATAAGCCTTTTTTCCCTTAAACCTTTTAAATACTCAGCCAGCTTAATATCTTATTTACATTTTTAATTCCAAGGCTTATAGAAATGATATTAATAGTAATAAGTACAGAAAGTAATTAATAGCTCCACTAAGTTCATCCAAACACAGCTTTTGAGGTGTCATAATAAACTATTTAACAACCAATATGCAATCTTTTAGAGCTTAGATTTTACCTGCCTTTAAGTTGTTATTTGAATGTGAAATCCACTGAATTAATTCTAAAAAAATTACCAAAAATAGTGCCAAAAGCAGAAGACTACAATTTACAGTGGTCAAAATATCAGACTTGATAGATAGAGCCTAAATGCTTATTGCCCCTTGGCTTTCAGAGTTCTTTTAGCAATATATCCTTCAAAAGTGGTACCTTTTGTGCATATCATGCATTCATGTGAAAACAAAAACCAAGAAACGCCCCCCCAACCCAGTACTTCACCAAGAAACACAGAATATATTTCAGTTTTGTACATGCTGAGAGCTGCATGGCTGCTGTTTCAATATTCAGGCTTCTACCAGAAAGAAAAGCTTTCCCTATGAATAATGACTCCTTTAAAACTGTCGGTTTTACAGGTGCTGATTAAAGACAAATGAGCTTAGAGGCCTGAACCAAGCACCTCAGACTGAAGAACAGAATCAAACCATTGCAAATTATCTTTATTACTATTGTAGTATTTCATATTTATGGATCAGAGCATATCCTAGCCTGGACATTTTCACAGCCTGTACCTGTAAGGAACTCTCTGTCAACTTGAACATATTTAAAAAAAAAAGGAATATGAGATTTTGCTATGCTTTATATAATAATGACTGCATTTTTTTTCAAAAATTTTAACTCTAGTACACATATACTAAAATGAAACAACCAGTAGGGAGATAAGCCAACAAAATTATTCTGGAGCACTTCAAACCTCTGTGGAAATGAACTAGGACACAATACAAGAGATGACTCCATGGCATAAATAGTTTTGTGGTTAAAGGATTAAAAACACTTGACTTTCAATTTCTACAACAAGATGAATAATAATAAATTAGCTACAAGCAACAATAACTGACATGATCTTCTCACTAAACTTGCACGCTAAGTGTGTTAGAAAGCAATATGCTTATTAAAAAAAGGTAAAAAATAAAAAGCAGCAAAAGAGAGATGGAGCCAGTAAAAAGTGCTGCAGGGCCGATAGCAGAGCATGAGAAGATGACAGCTACACCCTGCAGTGAGGTACACATGAAATATGCTTTTGTAATAATTTGTTTGTTTCATAGTTTTAATATTCTTGTCTTAAGGATTCCTAATAATACCAGAATTGAATACAACCCAGGATCCTTCCCATCTAACGCACATGATAAATTGGCCAGTATTCTACTTGCTTTAGGGCAAAACATGAAGACCAGGTTCCAATATTTTGAGTCAAGATACATGCAAATAAGCCCTTGCCACATCTCATTTAGGAAACAAAGCTCTTTTAAACAAACCAATTCAGCCAAAACCCTTAAATTCCTGTTTAATTTTCAGTCCATGCAATTCCAGTAGGAAGTAAACACATCCTTAAATAAGTTGATGAAATGCAGCCTTTATGTGATCCAGTTGCAAAACTACTGGCCAGCTAATGCCTTAGAAAACCATAAAATGACAGCTGATCATTTATATTTCCCTCCACTCCAAAAGCACATGGAAATATGCAAGTAATGTTCACCTTAATGTCACTCATTGCTAATAAATAACAAAATGAACAAAAACTCACCCCCACCTTTCAAGCTAATTTCTCAGTTAACTACTAAAGGCAAAAGTTATTAAGTTAATGCTCTATAAACTTGGTGTTATCCTGTGTGATGGCTGGATTCATGCAGATTATTGCTATTATAAACCATACTCAACTGTTCAAAAAAATCAATAACATATTAAAACACCCACAAAAACAACAAAACAAAACCAACAGTGGTATGTCTGGAGCAGCTCCCATGGCAAATTGATTGTTTTCCCAGACACAAAAGGTGGGATTTGTTTAACTTCCTTTACAGTGTAAAGTTAACTACTTGTATTTCTAATTTTTATGGTTTCCTGCTATCAAAATACCATTAGACACACTGTGAGGTCATATTCTTTCAGGTGGCAAAATCAGCTTGAAGTATTGGACTTTAGAATAATTGCAGAAAATTACAATAGCAGAGACAAATTACAAAAATCTATGTGAAGCATTTTTTCCCAAGAGAAAAATCTGTCCAATGCTCATCAAAGTGAGAAAAAAAATGTCAGCAATCTAATGGTTAATCAGAACTCCATGCACTTATTTAATGCAACATTTAGAAAGTGTGCAGGGCTGTTTAGGTTACTAATTATTCAGGGGGGTGTGGGATTTGCATTTTCTTCCCTTGTACTGCTTCAGTTGTGTGCTGAAGCATTTTGCCTCTAATTTAGGTTAAAGTGTAGTCTAAAAGCTATTGCATCTCCTGCCTTCCGTGTTAAAAAAATTATGAGAACTGTATTTCAGCATCTATCAGTGTAGTTTTTCAGCCAGGCAGATGTGGGAAGCTCAGTACAGGGGAATTTGTTTCTTCCCTCTGTCTTTTAAACCACTCAGAAAACAGAAGAGGCATTAGAGAAGTGCAAAGCACGTGCAGCTGGCTCTCACAGACCTGATGAAATTTTGGCCCTTCTAAAAATTACTAAGACTTCAGTCAACAGTTAAAATTATTTTTTGCTACTTATTCATAAAATGTAAATACTCCACTAATGAGGGGCAGTGACAGCACAGTGTATATGCCCTTAGTGGGGCTAATATTTATGATGCTGTTTACACAGTTGTCTCAGAGCTGTCACTTGTGGAAATGCAGGCTCAAAAAACATCTAGTAATGATGGTTTCAGTGTGACAATACTGAAAGCTCCATGCTTTGTCAGAGAACATTCAATCCCTCATCTTTAAAAGGAAATAATGCAATACCTTTCCTGTCACTAGATGTGTAACCAGGAGGTGTGATGAAATCAGAATAATTGTTCTCTTCCAGTTAACCTGTTAATTAATGGCCTAATGAATATATAAGCATTTGTAAATCATGAATTGAACTGACTAGTTAGAAAAATAACATATTACCTGCATACAGGTTATGATAAGCAGATCTGTAGGTGTAGGTGTATTTTTACATTTAGTAAATGTGCCTATATATTTAAAAAGAGCACTTCCAGCACAGTATAGCTTACTCATGTTTCCTTCATAAGTTTTGATTTCTGCCTTTGATAAAAGGTGACAGTAAAATTGGTCTGAGTCAGCTGGAATTGCAACCTTCCCCTGAAACCTGCTGTCTCTGAGGCACATCCACTCACTTGCTCATTGAAGAAGATTCACATGGGAGCCTGTGACAGGGACTGATCAAAGAAGCAGGCATCATGCAATGGCAAATAGCAAACAGAACCTACTGAGAGTTCTGGATGCTCCAGACTGAGACATCTCACTCCCAGTCAGGGATGCTCTCAGCACGTACACACCGCTGGGAGTAGAAAAGACGTGGGTACCACACATGGAGGGAGAGATGGGAATCAAACAGGGATTCTGCCTGGCTCTCACAACCTCTAATTCACACCTGAGCGAGCAGCTTCACAAGCAGCAGGTGTTTGGGAGGCTGGGGATGGTGCTGGTTGCAGGCCATGGTTTCACAGCACTGACCACAGCTCCGCTCTCCCGAGTCACGGAAGGGATCAGTTCCCACCCGGCAGCCCCAGCTCGGAGGCTGCCTGCTCCCTTCTCACCCTGTGCAGCTTGTCTGCAGGGGATTTGGAAACCTCTAGACCTATTGCAAAGAGATGTTACAGGAAGAATTGGGGTTCTGCGACCAGAGTTAAGGCAGATGGCTCAGACAGTGCAGGGTGAGCAGAGTGGGGGGGACATCCCCACCAACAGCTCTGTGATGCCATTGAGCACTGAGGGGGGACACACTGGACATGAGGGTGGCAGAGACCCATCCAGCCCCTCTCCCCCATCTCCCTGTCCTGCCCTGGGCTGCTGGAGGAGCTCCAGGTAGGGATACCCAGACAGTGCTGTCCCCAGCTCCAGCTGACACCTGTGTCCCACGTGGGATTTGGCTGGACCAGAGCCAGAGCCACCCCAAACAGGATTGGACATTGGGATTGCCATGCTGGAAACTGCTGTTTATGTGCCTGCCTGTCAGAATCCAGAACATTCCTCTGGCTGCCCTGGAGGACTGGAAACCCTGGCAGGGGACTCAGAGACCTTGGCACAGAGTCAAAGACACCTGTGCGTTTGATTTTAGCCCGTGGAAACAATTACCAACTTTGTGTGGGGAGTTACAAACCACAAGGGTTTGAATAGAATGATAGTTAATTTCTCACAGGGTGAAAAAGTAGAATTTTGGGGATTTAAAATGGGGATTCAAGAGGCAAGATGGAGGAATCTGGGCATATCCTGTCTTTCTTCTTCTTGCAGTTCTCCATATTCTGCTGTGATGGTGACACTTTTGGATTGGTTTAGGGTAGAGACAAACTGTCTAACATAGGTGATAGGTATTGGAAAATTATTGTAAATAAAGTACTCTGACCTAAGCAGGTCAAAGAATGTATTAGATAAGAGAAAATAAACAACTTTGAAAACCAGAACTGAGGAATCCCGACTTCTTCTTCAGTCGCGGGGCTGGGAAAAAAAGACTTTTTAATACCTCAGGAGCCATTTCAGCAACACGAAACCCAAGATCTGCCTACCAGGGGAAAAAATTTGGGAGGATGAGGATGGGAAGGTGATGCAGATACTCCTATTCCAGTCTCCGTGTAGGGTTTCAGTGCAAATGTATTTAAGCAACTAAATTTCAAGTGCAGCATTTGTTCAACAGTCAGTAATGCTAACTGCCTTCATTGGAGAAAAATAAATAATCACCAACTATTTATCAGGTTAACTTGACCAGGAACTTTGCTTTTGGTTGTCGTGTCTTTTTGATCACATTACATCTGTTGACAGAATTCATTTAATCACATTTACATTTGGTAAAAATGTCAGAGCTGTCAAAATTTGTCATTTTCAGAAAAGAAAAAAGTTGAATTAATTTTGAAAATAAAATTATCTTTTATTTTGAAGTTTATTTATAGTGAGAATTAAATCAAAGCAGAGAAAATATGACTGAGAGATCCTTATATTTAAAAATAGTAGACATCTACTGATTTTGTTTTACAATATTGTTTCACTATTTGTATCCCAGAGAGAAAAGTCAGGTGATATGTATCGTATTCTCAGGGACAGGTAAAGATGGAAACAGGATCTACATTTATTAATTTTGGTAGGTCACCACTCAGCCCCTTGCATCCTCCTCACTCATTGTACAAATAGGTCCATACCTGTTCATGGGTCTCTACTAGATAAACATAAACAAATTTCTAATATAAATAAAAATACAAATTAGAAATCCACTACCTCCAGATTTCATAAATCTAGTGCTGAAAGGAGTGTTTTTTTCAAACCCAGACATCTGTACTGGCATTGGAGTCCTGGCGTTTGCTCAAGTTCTCTGCATGATTGCTGATTCTTATGAGGTGCAAAAATATATATCAAAAGGCATAAAATCTGAATTTTAAGACTCCTAGTAAGACTTATGTAAAGTAAGAGAAAAATGATTCATGACTATGCCTCAATCCCCCAAAAGAAAAGAAAAGCCCTATTCACGGATCCCCCGAATCGCTGCCTGCGTGCTCAGGCTCAGGAGCTGGTGCTCAGTGCCTGTGGACACAGAGATATCGTTCTCTCAGCCCTCCAAACATGTTATGTCAGGTTGCATCACATCGTATGTGAAATGGCTTAATGGGATGTGACACAGGGTAGATCAGCACTGTTCCTGGCCTTGGGAGCTGAGGAGGGAGTGGGAGTGACTCTCAGCCACACCTGGGGCCATTTGAGCCCCTGGGTCTGGAGGCGATGTGTGACTTAAATGTGGCATGGATTTTAGGCAGGTATCTCTGCTCATGTCCTGTTGTCCTGATGGAAGTCAGTGGTACTACCTCAAGCTGGTGATGGATATTTGCTCCTTGTGAGCGTGGCCACATCATCTCCTCCACAGCAGAAACCAGAGAATAAAGGGAAATCACTACATCACTTCTGTAGCAGAACATGCTGGGCACAAGATTTCAATGCTCACTGAAGCAGCAATACTGTGACCCTGTAGAGGAAGCTGAAGGTTCTACCTTGAATGCAGTAGCACCTTACTTGCATCAAAACTGTCATGATTACTGTTTCAGCAATTTGCATATGATGTTTTAAGATTCATGGTCTGACTCCAGGGATTTGAGTTGTGCTGCTATTGCAGTATTAGCTCCCATTTTTGAATAGTACCTATCAGAGTATTTTACCAATTTCTGCTGGAGAAGGGCTAAACTAGAGGTCCATCCCAAGTGCATCAAAGAGCCTGTTTTGTCAGATAACATTTACCCAAATGTAAATCTGACAACAATTTGCAATTGCTAGAAATAAAATTCTCTATCCTCTTCTCCTTAATCCTCCTGCTTTATTTTTTTTCCTTTTTCTTCTTCTTCTTTTTTTTAATATATTTTGCTTGAAATGTTGAATTATTCAATGACAGCTATGGGGTCGTTAATTTTCTCCACTTCCCTTTTCATTTTTGATCCTTCCACAGGAGATCCAGAAAAAGAGAGATCACATATCCCTGCAAAAAGCTGTCCTTTCACTTGGATTACCAGAACTGAGGAAGTTTTCAGATGCTCACAGATCACTACAGAATTAACAGCACCAATATACACCAGCAGTCACCTTGGCTGCCCCCCTCATGGAGAGAAGTAGGAAATATAAAGCTCCCATCTTTTTGCTCCCTAATTAGCTAAATTAGGGATGCATGGCTCTCCCAGTAAAGTGAGGCCAGCCTGCTTGCAGACAGCACATCTCCTGCTGCCTGAACAGGGACACTTATCCATGTGTGCTGATTACATAAATGTAAATGGTAACTATTCCTGTGTGGTTCCTCACCCATGGCTGCCCAGAAATCTTTAAATTAAGGGTACTATCCAGTTTTTCATAGCTGAAATACAGAAACTGATAGTAACACAATCAGCTTCAAAGAGGAAAGAAGAGACATCCATCTATGTATAATCTTATTTTATTTACCAAAATTTAAATAATAATAACAATATAAAATATTAACATATATACAATAAGATAAAAATAAATAGCATTCTTAAAAATGAAATATATTCAACTATTTTCTGTTTCTAGTGGATAATTCTCTGTATATGTACAGTCTTTTTTTTTTTTCCCCAAGGCTCTGTTCCCAAGAGTCCAACAAACTGTTAGAGTTTATATTCAAAATTACTTACTGAAACTACTTTCAATGATTAGAGCAATTTGTCTTATGCTAACTGTGCTCATCCAAACCTCAAATGAGCTGACTGGTACATGAGAGTGATGCTGTAGGACTGACATCTAGGAGACCTGGTTAATAATCAGGGTTGGCATTTTATACTCTACCCTATTAAAGATAAATAGCAAATCCTAGTTTAGGAGATGGAGACCCTGGAGATGATTGGGATACAGCAAAGGAGTAAAAGAAGCAAAAATGTGACAGAAATTGAAGCTTTCATTTTGCTGCTGTTGCTTTTCTTACTAACTCTGCTCAGATATTCACCTGTTGGAATCAGATTCTTAGCAATTAAGTTCAACAGCAACTGGTCCCAGGCTGGGTATATAAGTGGATGCTTCTCAATTTTTATAGCGTGAATAATTTGCAGAAAAATTCTTCCTCATTCTGTGGACTATGAAGTATGAAAATACTGCATTGCAGATCCCAGAGGCTTGTAGCCAGTGACACAGGGTCCAGTTGGAGGCCTGCCACCAATGGTGGCCCCCAAGATGTCATACTGGGCCCAGCACCATTTAACTTAATTATCTTATTCATTCTTATTCTATATTTTAACTTGTTAATCAATGACCTGGCTGAGGGCAGGTGCCTCCTCAGTGAGTTCTCTGGTGACACAAGGCTGGGAGGAGGAGCCAATACCCCAGAGAGCCCTGCAGCCCTTGGGAAGGACCTCAACGGGATGGACAGATGGACAGAGAACCTCCTGAAACCCAGCAAGAGCAAATGCAGGGTCCTGCACTGGGGAAGAACCCCAGGCACCAGGACAGGCTGGGACTGACCTGCTGGGAAGCAGCTCTGGGGAGAAGGACCTGGGGGTCCTGGTGGACAATGAGCTGTCCCCGAGCCAGCACCGTGTCCCTGTGGCCAAGAGGGCCAAGGGGATCCTGGGGTGCACTAGGAAGAGCACTGCCAGCAGGTCAGGGAGGGGATGCTGCCACTCTGCTCAGCCCTGGGAGGATCACCTGGAATGCTGTGTCCAGTCTGGGCTCATCAAGACAAGAGAGACATGGAGCTCCTGGAGTGGGTCCAGTGGAGGGTGATAAAGATGATGGAGGGACTGGAGCATCTCACTGAGGACAGGCTGAGGGAGCTGGGCCTATTCAGCCTTGAGATATCTGAGAGGGGCCCTGATCCCTGTCAGTGTCTGCAGGGAGGGTCAGGGCATGGACCAGGCTCTGCTCCATGGTGCCCAGCAATGGGGCAGGAGGAATGGGCAGGAATTGATGGCCAGGAAGTTCCACCTGAACATGAGGAAGAAATCCTTTATTGTGCAGTGATTGAGCACTGGGTGTGGAGTCTCCCTCGCTGGAGATATCCAAGAACTGTCTGGCCACAATCCTGTGCCATTTGTTCTAGGCTAACCCTGCTTGAGCAGGGAGGCTGGATCAGATGACCCCTTATGGTCCTTTCCAACCTGGCCCATTCTGTGATTCTTTACACTCTTAAAGCTCTCATGCTAAGTGGAGGTTTTGAGACAAGGTCTTCAGAAAGGAGTATGGCTTCAGCAGCAAGACAGGAGTGAGCTCTAGTGCTGACACAGCTGTGTTTCCAGCCTTCCCCCAATCCATGGCCTCATTTTCAAAAGAAACCATTGATTTATGTTGCTGTTATGTTCCTGTTTTCAGCTTGGAGCCCAGCATGTATTTGTCCAGTCAAGCACTCAAAATTGGTGGCTCCTGATGGATGATTTGTTTTCAGCCTCCTTAAGGCTGAGGTTTCTCCACCTGTTAACCCAGGATTATGTTTAGGAATTTGACTTGGGTTTGCAAAATTTATTTTACTAGAACTACTAAAGTGCTTTGAAATTCAGGCTCATGTCTACAGTCACCTGTTTTGATTGCTTGGTTTTCTCATCCTGGCCTAAAATTCATTTTCCCAATTAAATTAATCTCTTCATCAGGCCCTCTCACAGCTGAAAAAAATACACAGAGACAGAAGGTGGGAAAGGCTCCCAAGGCCCATATGTTCTACAGCATGTTTCTTGCATAAATATGTCATGGGTATTTTAGTAACCTGCTGCCTTCTGGCATGAGACGTATTCAGCTTTCCATTGTTTGCACAGACAGAGCAGGGGAGGGGAAGGATGAAAATCCACAGAGGGAAGTCTGATACTCTTCTGTCTTGTCAGGTCATGTTCATTTTTTGGAGAAAAACATTCTCCTACTTGCAGATATGCTTAATAGTATGAATCACAGTCTTATAGCAAGTTATATGCCAGTATATCTCTTGCTGCAAAGCTTGCAGAAAAAGCAGAACAAAAGCTGGTATTGTGGCCATTTAAATAGGAGAATCTAGTCATGCTTCTCTCAGTCTTTAGTATGTACTCCATTTGTATGCTAAAGAGGAGACAATTTAAATTCAACGCTTTTCTCTTTTTCTTTAGGATGGGCTTTCTGAAACATGAACATCTGAGGAGATAAACATTATTTACAGCTTTGATTTATAATGGTTAACTACCATCTAATTGAGGAATGTAAATTTGTTTGGTTACCTCCAACACTTGTAAATCCTTATTTATCATCAGAAACCACACACTTTTAATTTAGTGTGTTAATTTATAGATCTTGCTCAAATCTTATTTAACAGACTGATTTATAAGCATTAAACAAAATGATCCAAATTATAAGTGTTAACTTTGCCATCAGATTTATGCATTCCAGCTAAGAACATGGATGTATTTCTTTGGTTGATTTAAAAATTATAGCATTAATTAGTTCTCTGGTTGACTGATTAGAAAATATCTTCTATCCTGGCCATTAAGTTCTGATTTATCTTTTTGATGTATAACTATGCCTCATAATTTTCTTTCACAGGGTTCTGATTTATTAATGCAATGTACTAAACTTTGAAACATAAATTTCAAAAGCTCTGAAAAAAATGTAAAAAAAATAAAATTCTGACTGAAAAATAATCTTTGGGAGCATGAAGTAGACTATTTTTTTGCACTTTTGTTCAAAACTTAGGGAAGATATTGAGAGAGTTTTCCAGCAAAATTTTCCTCTTTTATTCTTTTTGCATAAAAAGACTCTGCATTTCAAAGCACTGGCAACTGCTAGAGAGAGACACATAACTCCAGTGTTACAAGCAATGACATTCCAGTACTGGATCTGACTGAACTGAGACAATTAGAGGCTACTAAGCTCAATTTAGAGAACTGGATCACAGTTTGGTTTCAATATACCAGCACCTCCAATGTTTTCTTTCTTTGGGAGAATAGCAACCAAAGTATTTTTTGACTTAGCAAGAGCTGTGTATTTTTTCCCCAGACACCTGGTGCAGATTTAAGTTTATCAGTACGTTGCTCTCACCTACTGAGCTACTGTTTTCTGCCAAAGGCACTTGCTGCTCTAGGAATCCTGGGCACTGCTGGAGAGAACTGGGCAGGGCTTAGCCCAGCAGAGCCACTTTCTAAGCTGTCTAATTTTAATTATTCCTTTAATTGAAGCTACAGAAAAATGCTGGTCTGCATTTAAATTTTTTTTTCTGAAAATTCTGACTTTTAAGAAGATCTAGTGTTTCTGTGCTTTTGGTTTTCACACTTGGCAGAGGATGGATGGTGCTGTTTTGTGCATCTGGTATGTGCCTAGATAAAAATTTTTTATACAAATATTAATATAGATGTAACTATATAAAATTATAACTCCCCATACATGACTAATAGAGACTCTTGCAGCTTTTCTACTCCATGATTGGAAAGCTAATGTTGATTCAAAGTAGTAGAACAAATTAGTAAGTTCCCAGTTTTATGCTTAAATGACTACACAGTTTCTTATGCATGAACTAGCACATGTAGAAAGAATTTGAGGTTTCTGTGGGTATGTCTATATTTCTAAATTAAACAAGAAGAGGAAGGCTGAGTACTGCATTCCAATCCTCCAAACTGGCCACCCAAAACATGATATAAAATTTGATAGACTGTTCATTCCCAGAACTGGTACAAAAATATACTGTTGAGCAGATGATTACACTATTTGGTCTTGTTCACCTAAAAAAGTCTTCTAACATGTCTCCAGGCTTTGTGTCCTTAAATACACCTATATATCCTTTTGTCATGCCCTAGAGCATTAAATTCATACCCTCCTTTACATGTTATAAAGAGAACTCTCCAAAGACCTGAAGTGAAGACCAATTCCTTGCAAGCGTTTGGCCTGCAAAGAGCCACACACAAAATAACCCCTTTGTTTTAGGACCACATGAGTTTCAGACGAGATGTGAGGCCTCAGGACAGGTCAAAGACTCAAACTATCTGCTCTAGTGGGATCTGGTCTTGTGGCCACAAACCTGCCCATGCTACTTGGACCTTGGGAGCCAGAAATCAGTCCCTGCTCTTCTTTCATTCAGCAGTGTAGGCAAAGTCAAGATGTGCTGTGCAGTGTTGTGAGCACTGCCCTGGGGAGCCTGTTCCATGCCCAGCCACCCTCTGGGGGAAGAACCTTTTCCTCATACCCAACCTAAACCTGCCCTGACACAACTCCAGGCCATTCCCTTGGGTCCTGTCGCTGTCCCCACAGAGCAGAGATCAGTGCCTGCCCCTCCTGTTCCTCTCATAAGGAATTTGTGACTGCACTGAGGTCTCTCCTCAGTCTCCTCCAGGCTGGACAGACCAAGGGACCTCAGCCCCTCCTCACAGGGCTACTCCTCCTCAAGGGTCTTTACCATCCCTGTGCAAAGAAAACCAATGAGGGCAGGGAAAGAAAGGCAGGAAGAGGTGGAAGGTGAGGTACCAATCAAATGATTTTGTTGAATCCCTGGCTATCACTGATCAGAAATTGAATCAAGGATAACATTGAAGAGCTGCTGATGGAGAAGGTGCAGTAGAAAAAGAAAGAAGAAGAAGCACACTTGTTCTGGAATTGGGGTAGCTGGTAGTTATTTCAATTAAACCATGCGGGTCCTTCAAGACACTAGCAAAGCACAACACTTCTCAGCCCAAAATTGATGTTTTAAATAGTTTCAACATGTACTGTCCTATACTTGATTATAAGAGGCTCTTAGAAAACCAGGTAATACATAGATACTTGCATTGTATTTCCTCCCCTTCCCCCTTCCTAAAAAAACTGGCCACAAAACCCCAATATGATGTCATTGAGTGAGATGAACCCACGTGTATGGACTACCAAGGAGATGGTTCAGGACTAAGACCTGGGAAAGATCCACCACAGCAGCTTAGAAAGTGTGGGTTGGGAAAGGAGCACTGAGGGAAGTTTCTGTCCCCTGGAATGTATCGCCCCTTGTTGAGACAGAACCAGAAGCTCAGAGTCCCAAGTCTCACCTTTTCTTTGCTGTTCAGTAAATGCTTATGAAAAGCACTGGCAAAGCTGTTGTGGGCTCACACCAATATTGCTGCTGGCAGTGGTAAATACTTCATTAGCTTAAAGTGACACATTCTGCTGCTTTAATGATTCCCAGTCTACTGCTGACCTATGCAAATATCAATATGAATCCCTGAGATGAAAATAGTTTTGAGAAACAAAACACCAAGTAAATTGCACACGAGCACAGAAATGCATTAAAGGACATTATTCATCTCCACCAGCTTAATATCATCCTTTTAACGTTGTTTGTGTGCACAGTAATGGTTTAAATTTCTCTGACTCTTGAGCATGGAATTATAAGTATCCAAAATAAGATTGGGATTTCAATGAATATCTATCACTTCAAAAACTATATAATGGGATTCAAATCCAAAAACTGATCTGAGCTGCAAAATTAATCATTAGAAACTTTCTAATACTGCTGCACAAGGTTATAAACTGGTTCCTTCCTCCTGATCTGTCCTCACTGCCCCTGTGTCCAGATGGCTTTATCAAGAATCTTGTACTGTGCTCCAATCCTTCAGCACTGCCCATGTACTCATTAAGGTAACTGTCTTTGCCTGCAAAACCTGCTACATTTTACTTGTCCTCGGCCTCTCAACTCCTTATTGCCAAAATTGTCTCAAACTCCAACGTGTGTAAGCACAGCAGCCGACTGCCATCCTTCTCCGATGCTAATGAAGCTTTTTAATTCCTTTGTTAACCCTTTGAAAGCACCAAGTAAAGATTTACACTCTCCCTGTCCCTGCAGGGCCTCTGGAAAAGAAACCATCCAGATGGCAAGACGCAGTTCTGCCATAACCCTCTCCCACAGCTGCCAAAGGCAGGAATGCGCTCAAGGCTCTGAATGCTCAGCACAAGACATTTCACAACTCATTAGCAATGCCACATCAAAATAATAAAGAACAAAACCCACACTGAAACCCAGCAGGCTGCAATCCCAGAGGTTAGCTGGCAGCAGAGATGAGAATTTGATGTCACCATTTGCACAGATAAGGTTTCTTGACCAGTATTTTCCACTTCAATAATGTTACCAGTGTAAATATGCAAAAATTCATTTCCAAAATTATTGACTCAGTCACCTTTTGAGGATGCAGCAGCTGAAGGATTTAAAATTCCCATGGTGTTTTTTTTAAGAATTGGAAGCCAAATAATTTGATTCTTTTTTCCCAACGTGAAGGTACCGCTGCTTTTGCCACCCTAATTTTTACATTACTCTTCCCTGAAAAAATGCTGGGGGAGTGTGAAACTGATTTTAAACTCCTTTTGGCAAAATGAAGCAGCAACTGAGCTCTGGGAAATCTTTCCCCTAGAAGTCCTCACTGTAATCTGACCTTTTCTGTACTGAGCACTGAGGACACCATGCTGTTCACAACAAACTTGTTTTTATCACCTCTCCAGATTTTCTGAAGGAAGAGAAATTATTACATTTTAAAACAAGCCAGAATATTTACCACTGATCATTTGTATTAACTACTTTTGCTTCAAACTTCAGATTTCTGAACTCAATTGGGATTGAAGGTGAGTCAATAAATACCCTCTGCAAATGTATTTCAGAAAGTGGGAGGCTCTTCAGCTGCTCAGTACAGTCATTTCTTGTAGAATGCATGCAATTATAATTTGATTTTCTCACTAAAGGGTTAGGGGCCCACTCACAAATCACCATTCCTGATGTTTGAGTGATTATAGGGTTGACAGCTGGCCAGTTTCCAGGTATTCATCTGAGCCACTTCATGCACACAGCTGATTAGCACAGGGCCATGGACCTACACATCTCCTGGTACCCTCTGATTATCATTTATTTGATTTGTGAGGTAGCAGCTTTAACTGGCTTACCAATAAAACATTTTTTGAGCACAGGGCGAAGTTATTGGTAGCACAGAAAAGCTTGTCTGACAAATTTTAAAACAGTAGTTACATCCTGAAGTTTGTATTTACACATGGCTTCCCTTCCTTTCTCAGAGGATTACCTGAGGAAAGCAGAGCACTCTGGGTGCTTCAGAGTGAAGCAGTGAGTGGTTTGCATCATTGTGGAATTTATATGGCACTAAACTTGCATGAGTTGAAGATGCTGTCACTCTTTTCTTGTTTTCCTACTTTGGTCCTTGTCCTCCTCTGGTTCTCTCTGTCATCCTCTTCTCATTTGCTGCCTCTCTCCATCCCTGACTCCTTCACTCTCACTTCTGATGCATCCCCAGGATGCATTATCATCTTTCCCCTCTAGCCCCTGCCTCTGTTCACTGGCACAGAGACACCATGAGCAGAAGTCAGCTCCTGTTTCATTCTGGGAAGTGTGAGCCCAGGTTCCCGGGGATTCCAGTCATTACAGACTCTGTGGCAAACTCCATTATATAAATCAATTGCTAACAAAAATTCCTTGTAGGGGCATGGGCTGGTTTGGGCTGGGGTAGAGTTAATTTTCTTCATGGCAGTCTGTATGGGGCTGCATTTTGGGTGTGCTGGAACCAGCACTAATAACACAGGGATGTTCTGTGACTGCCTTGCACAGCGTGAAAGGGTGGCCAAGAAGCTGGGAGGAGACACAGCTGGGACAACAGAACCTAGCTGGCCAAAGGGATATTCCACACCAAATGGCATCATGTTCAGCATAGAGAGCTGGGGGAAGAAAAAGGAAATGTTTGGAGTATTGGTATTTGCCTTTCCAAGTCACCGTCACAGGGGACAGAGCCCTGCTCTCCTTGGGATGGCTGAACACCTCCCTGCCCATGGGAAGTGGTGAATGAACCACCTGTTTTTCTTTGCTGGCACACAGGACCTTTGCTTTACCTGTTAAATTGACTTTATCTCATTCACCCTTCCAACTCTCTCACCCATCCTGTCAGGATGGGTGGCTCTGTGGGACTCAGCTGCTGGATGGGATTAAACCTTGACAGAGAATCCAAGATGATTTCCATGATGGAAAAAGGAGTAATTCGTACATTGCACTGTGAAAATCAGCTTCTCACAACTTCTAAGCAAGCCCTCTTGTGTGAAAGCTGGCATTTGATTGCTGTCTGCAGTTTCACAGGTCCCTCCTTGGGGAACTCCTAAATTACCCTAATATTTTGGCAGGCATGACAAGGACATCCTCGAGGTAGAGTTTTAATTAGGTCACATAACAGGACCAATAGTAGATTATACAACAGGAGGGCTGCACCTTTTTATGTAGGTAGGTGATCATAATGTTAGAGTAAGGACTATTATTTCCATTATAAATCTTATTTATAGTTTGGGGTTGCTATCTTGGTTGCAAATATTTTCTTCAGACTAAAATCTGACTGACAAACCTACAGCTTGGAAGCAAATATTTACACTGTATGGAGGAAAAAAAAACCAACCTGCAGTAAGGTGCTTTGTTGTTTCATTCATTGCATTCACAGACAAAGAAAATCAGCTTCCATTTAAAACAGTGGTCTAAAATGATGTCTCTCTGGGGAAGCAAAGAAAGATATTCATAAAGGTTAACATTAGCCTTGGGAAGAAAGTCTGCTCTATTCCCTTTAAGGCCTAAAGTAATGAAGGCTTCTCCACAGGATGATTTGAAGCAGGAGGCTAACTTTAGGGATGTTCAATCCAGCCCCCTGCAGTAATCTCCCTCTCTGCTGCCTGTAGGCATTTGAAGGCTGCGCAGAGTCTCTCTGAATATGCTTCCTAATGTTCTAATAATGCACTAATAAAAGACAACATCCAGTGCTGAAGGAATTAAGCCGTTGCAGCCGTTACAAGGTTTTAAGAAATCAACCAAAAAAAAAAAAAAATCGCCCATTTTTCTTCCTTTGTCTCAGGTGTGGGCTGAGAACCTGCCTCACACAGCACTTGCCATGCTCTCACTCCCAGCAGATCAGGCAGTGAGGACTTGCCAGGTTATTGATCCTCAAACACCCATTCCCATTAGCAAGCTGGATATTTGGGGGAGAGGGAGCATATCCCAAAGTTAATCACGTCTGCCTGCTTGCTTGCCTATAAAACCTGAAATGACAAAAAGGTGGCTCAGTTTTTAGTATTCTTAAAGGAAGAGCAAGATCCCAGAGGAGTGGAGCTTATCGTGGCAGCACACACTGAGGTCCTTTTGAGGAAATGCCCTGAAAGCTCTTCCTAAGCCGACTTACAGAGTGTGACTCGTATTAATTCGTGGGGATGTTTTGTTCAAGAGGAGTATCTATTCAAGGAACTCTGCACTTCAGAGGCAGGAGCAGGCTAAGCTTCCTTCAAAGCACTCTGCTGGGCTGTAGAACATAACAGCAGGGCTTGTGACACACGTGCATTTTCAATTCCAGTCTCATAATTGTAGGAAAGGACTTGCTTTTAATTCTTTGAAGGTAAAGCAGAACAGAGCCCAACCCATGTATTTTCCAGCTTCAAGGTACTTAAGAGCTTCCTCTTTTTCATGTATTGTTTTTGTTACTGAAACCATCAAAATTCTCCTTTAGCCCTAAGCCACTGATGCTTTGTGCTTTGAATGTAAAATAAGGGAAAGTCATCAAATTATTTTGACTGGTTGATCAAAATTTCATTTCCCTGAGTCCTTTCCTAACATTAAATTGCATATAAAAAAGATTCTAATATCCCTCATTTTCAGATATGGTTACACAAATAGTTTTAGGTTAATACGGATGGCGAACAAATGCTACAAATAATAAGATCTTAAACCATTTCATGAGATTAGTGTTCCTCTAACAAGGCAGAACACAAATATTGCACAGCACTAACAAGTAAAGCTGAAAGACGTAATCAAACATTCTGGGCTATAATTGAGGATTTGGGCAAAGCAGGATTAACACACACTTGCCTGGTGAGTTGCAGAGTCAATTACAGCTCTTCTGAGGGAGCTACTCCAAATGGTGACTGGAGAAATCCCTAGGCCATGGAGAACTGCAGAATTTCATGACACCTTAACTACATTGAAACTGAAAATCCAAGGATAAGCAGAATTCACATGACCTTATTTTTTTCTCTGCAGCTTTAGCAAATCTCCAGTGAGAGAATGCTGATAGTACTGGGTCATGCAGAAGAAGATCTGCCCTGGATCAGACCCGAGGTCACACCTGGCTCTGTTTCCAACAATATACATGCTGATTTCTGAGAGACAATAAAAGCATATTTTGCTACTTCCCCGTGGTAGCCTGACCTTTTCAGACAGTTTTCAAATCAAAGGTGGTTTGTATATATTTTTTTTTTTAATTCAGATGTGGATTCCAGGTGCTCAGTAAGGTTGAAGGAGTTGTCTAGACTCCTTGACTTCATTTGGGGTTTCTTTGATAGCAAGGCCACAGGTATTGTTACAAATTGTAAATCTGTGAGAAAAAAGTGTTGCTCAGCTTAGATCTCTTCCCTATGTTATGCAGGCACTGGCATCCCTTCACTGATCACTTAACTGATGTCCCAAACTAACTTTGGCACCTGCAGTTAAAAGCATAAAAACAGACTAAAGTTTGTAGTGTGAGTACCCACTTTCTGTGGAAACAAAACTAGTTTGTGTGAAAATAAAAACTAGGAGTTGAATTCATTTTCCCTGGAGACATGGTGGGAAGGGAGGAGATTTGGAAGGTAAAGGAAGAGGATGAAAATAATTTCTCAGAGTTATGGCGTGCTCAGCACAGGTGTAATGCTCTAAACAAGGGGTGCAAAGGTTGGGGAGAGCAGCTCACCCAACCCAAGCCTCATTAGCAGCAATATCCATCCCTGGCTGGCCTCCCAGCACTGGGGCTCAGGAGCTCACTTCTTCCTGGGTGTTGGTCACAGCAAGGAAATTTCTGGCCTGACACCACAGTCACCAGCCAAAATCTGTGCTGGAATCTATATTGCAGCACATAATCCTCCTAAGAGTTATTTAGGAAGGGAAGGGTGAAGAGATTATCTTTGTTTTTTTGTAGAGACTGAATGTATCTGAAGAGTTGACATTATTGCCTGGAGTTATTGGTTTCACAAGAAACTGTGAACAAACCTTATTAACTTTTATGTTTTACTTTCTATATTTTATGTTGAAGTGAGCTGTATTTGTTAGAATAAACATACTTGTTAAATATACATAAGCTCTAATAATTATTGATCCTTCTCAATCTGTCTTTTTTCAGTAAAAAATCAGTGAATCCATAAAAATAAATTTAGAAACATCTTTTAATTTTATTTATCAAGTAAAAAAGAAAAAAAAAATTTCTACTGTAACAAAAAAAGAAAGGAGCATGCACCACATCCAAATCTAATCTTGTTGCAGTGAAATCAATTCCACAAACCACATTTAGATCGTTCCTTTAGTTTGTGGATTTAAATTGCTTCTAAAATCTCATTAACCAAACCCCTGTATGGAAAGAGTCTGGCTTTGCTATGACAATAGGAGGCTGCTCCCAACCCACATACACCCTGCACAATCATTTTCACACCTCAATGTGCAGAGATAAAAAAGTCCTATTTTTGGCAGACGTGATCTGAACATTGTGATGACCTTAAATTTTGGGACAGCTTTAAAATCAGAACATGAAGGTGCAATTTTACATTAAAAAAAGTATACTAGAATAATAAAATTATGCATGCAAGTGGTTTATTTAGGATTACTATTAAATTTTCAGGAATCCCTGTACATGGATTAACTCTACTTGTTTGTTTCTTACCTTGAAGATTTCTCATGTGGCTTCTTTGCAATCAATTTCAACATTGGTTTCTGTGTTTTTGACTTGTTTGAGATATTAAAATTATGGGAAAATTTATATAAACCTTGCACTTTTAAAATTGGTATATTCTCATTCTAATTGTAGAAGGCAGAGACCTCAAAATCCAATGCACATTTAACCTTCATACATGTAACTAGTACTGTAAGCGTTTAAAGTATTGCAGAAATTCTCCTTAGGAGGACAATTATTTTCTGTTGTGCTCCTCCCCCCCTCCCCCCCAAAAGAATTATTTCTCACATGAAAGTGTCAGCTTTAAAATATAAGTAATTTGGAAGATTCAGACAGATTCAAAACAAATCTCTGCCTTTTCTTGTTTTGCTTCTGTTGGATTCTATGATTGCACAGATAGTCACAGTGTCTTTCCTGATGGTTTGTTGCCTTGGGTATTTATTCCTGTATTAAGATGATTTAGAATTGCTGAAGAACAACCAGGTGCCTTATGCCTAGATTGAGCAAATCTACAAACCTTTAATCTGAGAGATTATCACCATGCCTTAAGATTCTACACATGCAGCCTGTATGCCAACAAGAAAATATAGTTACCTTTAGAATAGCAGTATTTGGTTACAAATGTGTGATTTCTAATAAGTTTTTTTTCCTAAAAGGTAAAAGATAATATTTGTACTTTAAAGAGAACATAACCCTGGACCTTCCTATAAATTTATTGAAAGTTCTTTGCTTGTAATGATAGTTTACCATTGATTCATATATTTTAAATAGTAATAGAGCATGCAGAGCTGCATTTGGGGAGAAGATATTAAAAACTGAAGCAAAGGCAGAAGAGTTCTGTCTATGATCTCTGCAGGAGTAGTATGTCAAAACTGAAATGACTATTTAATGAATAATTCGGTGAAGTATTTTTAGTCTTTAAAATATTGCTTTGATAAATGAGTGCAGCTCACTATAGGTGTGCACCAAGAAATAGGTTCCATTCATCTGCTCTTTCATCTTTTCTATCTGGTGCTCACAGCCTCCTGTACGTTTCACAAGCCAGATTCACGTAGCATTTGAGCATAAATTAACTCAGTGCTTCCTGACAGCCTCTCTTGTGTTACTGCTGGGCTCCATCTTCCCATTCTGCTCTGGAAGCTGCTAATTTCAGCTCTCTCCTCACATTCCTGTCACTCCAGGTCAATGTGGATCTCAGCTGTCACATTCTGCCTTGTCCTTCCTTGAATATTCCCTTCCAGAATGAAGCCATGGACATGGAGTTTTCTTAAGGACTCTGGTCCTAACCCTTACTACAAAGTTTCTCATCCTACTGCAAAGTCAGATCCTGCTTCTGACCTGAGAACCAGTCAGATGTAAATCTGTCTTAGACAATATTATTGATGAACTAGCAACAAGAGATGATGGGTCCCTTAACACTGCTTTAAAAAATGGCTTCACATAGCAGAACCAGTGGTGATGGATTGTATTTCAAAGCAGCATGAGTGTGTACACAGGAATTTTAGAACTGGAGGAAGTTTTGAATGTTGTCAGAATGATTTTTGACATAGGGATCAGGGGTTAAAAAACTGAATTAAAATCCTGTTCAGGGCAAAGAGTTGGACTGGATAATCCTTTTGGCTCCTTTCTAATTGAAGAGATTCTGTTATTCTATGAACAGTTAACAAAAGGATGGTGAGGAATTGTGAGGGCTTTTCTCTACCTGCTCAAGAACTGGATCCTGAATACATGCCCTGATGAAACCACACAGCTCTGATGACAGAGGTGGTGAGAGACAAATCTCTGGGAAACACACAAGAGTGTTCAAATTATCTCCAGGTCTAACACAGTTGTCTGGTAATCCTGCAGGGTATTGCATGGACTGCTGGGCTCAATCTGAGCATGGAAGGGGTGGGTTGAGCCCAAGAAGAAAAAGCTGTAAGACAACTCTACAAGTAGCAGAAATTGGATGAAATGTGGAAAATTACAAGGGGGAAAAATTGCCAGAAAGAGTCAAAATAGTTTCCCAAGGTACTGGCTGAAGACCTACAGGTTTAAACATAGTGAGGTAAAATACATAAATTTAAATACACCGATTTCACAGTCTCTCACTGGTTTCTTCTGCTGGGTTCTCCTACCATTCTGATCCTTCCCTCTGTTCCTCCTCTGTCCCTAAACCCACTGCACACCCTCACTTGCCATTTGAAAGCCCTCCAATGAAAAATAAGTACCACCAGCACCTGCCATATTTTGTTTCTTTTGTCTTCTTTTCCAGGATGGGAAGATCTCTTTCAATTTATCCTTTTCCATCTTAAACTAATGACTTGCAACATTCTTATTCTTTCCTGGGTTTGAAAATGTAAAAGAAGAAGGAGGTTATTTTTTTCTTATTTTACATAAATACATGCATATTTATTAGGATGAAAGTGAACCAAAAGAACAAATAAGCAAGAAAACAGAAGAGGAAGAAGGAAGAACAATTGTTCTATTACACTGACATATGCTTTCTGCAGCTACAATATTAGCAATTGCTGTAATAAGGGTCTCTCTGCCTGTATAGGAGCCTTACTCTGATAGATGTAAAAGCATGAAAAACCTCAGACAGGATTCTCAGGATGATGTCCCAAATAAAGAACTAGTTTCAGATATGTGAAATGGGGTTTTTCTTCTTTTAGGACTTTCAGATCTCTACATCTAACTCATATTGATGGTTCCACATTTTCTTTCCATTGCCTAAATGAGATTTTCCACTGATATACCATTCAGAGAAGCCCATTTTATCTGCGCATATAGAATCTCTTTTGCATTTGAAAAACTGTGCTAATGTGCACAGGATGTATTATTCATATCACACCAGCTGTAATTTACATACCTCAGGAAAAAGTATTCACATTCTGGCTTTTCATTGGTTGCACAGACAATACTGATAATGCTCACTAGACTTGTGTGACTATCTTAAAGCACAGTTGTTGGTCACCATGGAAATTTAGTGTAGCTAAATAATCTCAACACACAGTTCACATGTCTTTACACATTAGTACAGTATTCCTTATACTGAGCAGCAATATTTCCTGATCTCTTGGCAAAGGCTGTGATAATGGTATTCACTTAGTCAGAAAGAGAGAGCAAAAGGGTGTCATTTTAAGAGCAGATACATGCAGCAGGTAGGGCTTTAGGGCTCCATACATATTTCCATAATTGGATCAAAGTTTCACAGTTTGAAAGCAAAAGAATATTTGCCTTCTATCTTCCTAATTATGAATTCTTCAAATGAAATCTGAAATTTGAAATTCAAGATGACTGTTTCCAGCTTTGATTATGAAAAATTGTGCCACAAGAACTTAATAAGGTCTTTCACAAGACCTACAAGACAATGCAACTCTGTAGCCCTAATGCAGTTCCATTAGAAATGATAAAAATTACAAGACTCAATTTTTGTCTTTCAAAATGAGTAAAGACCAAACAGACACTCAGCTGTAGCAAATGAAAAAATTGCTATCACAAACTGAAATGGAAACCAAGAGAAAATACTCTCGGGCCAGAAATACTCTTCCACTTTTTCTGTAGCCATATAAATAAATTCCAAAGGAGAAAACTGTCATAGCTCTTCCTCTTCCTCCTCTTTTAATTAGCAAAGAGTACGAAGTCGCTCTTGGGCCTTAAAATTCTATACAGGAACATACTGGGACTCATGACAAGAGTTTACCTTAAGGTATTCCTCACCAGAAAAGCTCCTATGCCATCAGAGATCTTGTTTCTCCTTTCCAGCGCTGAGATAGCTCTAAAATGCTGGAAGAGACAAGGACCTTTCTCTCTGTAGGCTTAGCTTGAGCCACAGATGATGTGCCTTCCTCCTCTGCATCCCACTAGATACCTTCAGGTCAGAACCTTTCCCTGGAAGTTTGTAGCAGCTCTCCTGCTCTCTCAGATGTGTGGAGTTGCTGCTGCTGCCTCTTCTCACACATCAACACCTGCTTTGCCTCTCAGGAGGGGCTTTGTGCCTTTTTCTGCCCCTTGGCAGACTGACGGACACCCATTTTCATCAAGGCATGCTCATTAAAGAGGGGTCCAGGCCTGTTCCTACTGCATCTCAGCAGCTCTGTGGCTTACAATCTTCTCTGCTCATGCCAGGCTTCCTCATCCTTGCCTTACATGTCCCTTTTTCCCTATTTCTTTCCCTGCACCCATCCTAACTCTGTCTGCTATTCTGGAGTCTGAGTTTGAACTCTACACTTAGTTATATATATTCAAGAAGTATGTAACAGTGACATTCTGAACTCAAACCTTTTGTGAATTCAAAAGTCCATCCTACAAGCTGCATACCTGTCACCCAAGCTGCTGCTGCTGCTTGCTGAACACTCCTCTGCTGTCTTTGCTATTCTATAGGACCTCAGAAACAATCTGGTCACTATCAATCAAATGCACTTTAAATGCAGATTTTTGCTGTTCTGCTTTAGAAAACCAACTAGGATCTTTAATACCATTCAAGGCTCATCTCTTTTGCCTGAATTCACACTGTATTTGATGAGAGGTAGATGAGATCTGAGCTCCCTGTTTCCTGATACTATTATTGGCTCAATAGATTCTCTTTTTGCCAGGACCTGTAAGTGTGAAACCAGATGTTCCCTGACTAGAAACTAACGTCCTTTAGCAAGAATTGTTTCAGGCAGTAATATCTAGAAAAGTGAAAAGCAAAATGTGCTTCTGCAAAGACCTTTAAACAAGAACTCATCTAAGTCAGAAATCCTTCCCCTAAACCACCTACCTAGCCCTGTTCACTTGAAAAAGTTTCTCTTTTATACATAGCTTTTAAGGTATCATTTATGCCACTTAAGGGTTTTCAAAGATCAGGCACAGAGTGCTGTCCTTAATGAGTGTTGACACTGAAGACAATGGATACAGAATGTTCTTGCAGCTTCCTGAGGCTGCCCAGCTTTGTGGGGAAGGAGCCCTTGGTCAGAAAGAAGGTTCTTGTCATTTACCAGAGTCTTCTTCATTTAGGGGATGAGCAAGCTACTAAGCAAATCCCGCTGTAAATTTAAATCTCTGCATATTGACAAATATTAATATAGCCTTGCAGCAAGTACTTGCCAGGTTTATTCTCTGACAGAATAAGTAGAACTGTGTCCCATCATTTATTATTCTGGTATAAATAATTATGGATATTTGTGAGTTGTTTTCAATTCCCTATCCATCACAAAACTATCACAGGAAAAACTATCACAGTTTAAGTGAAGGAAAATACAGGCCTCATGTGAGTTTCATTCACTGTACTGCAGAAGAGTTTACAGCAGTTTATACTGCAATAGGGTCTTCTAGATCTGCACCAGTGACTGGAGCCTACTAATAAACTATTTAAAGCTAATACCCCAAAAGAATCAATAGAACCTTTTAATGAAGCCACTCAGATTACTTTTTTTTCCAGTTATCTTGACAGGTGAGTTGAGTTTAAGCAATTTACACAATGTAATACTATCAAACAATTTACACAATATTATACTATAAAGGAAATGTGCTGTAGCATATCTTGTAGGACTAACAATCTCAGTGAGATCAGCCTTCCCTAAGCACACTGCTGTCAAATATATGCTGCTATTTTTAAGGTGTGTTTCCAAAGTACAGAAGAAACTGTTAAAGAGAAGCATCCAAATTTCCACATTACAGAAGATGACCTAGGAAATTCTACTGCAATAAACAAATATTGCTCCCATTGATATAATCAAGTTCCTCTCAGTGCAATCATGTTATTCCAGTTTTATACCTGTTTAGCCAAAATGGGAATTGGCCTATTTATCTTCTCCAGGCTAATATTCCTGCAAACTGCACTATGCCCCTCTATAAAGCTGGGATATTCATAGCAATTTTCATAAACACTCACTATACTGAATCCTACAAATCCTTTAGAAAGTGCTGGCGTCAACTTATATTTACAGTTAATGCTTGTGCCACTGGAATGCAGGGTTTTTCCTAATCATTAATAAAAAACTGGTGAGCCAATGAAGAACCCATATGATCAGTTTTTTCCACACCATACTTTTCTCACTGTCTATTTAAGATCACGAGGAATATTTTTGCTACAACCTCTGAATGCTTTCAAGCAAAATTAAAATGAGGGCTTAAATGTGATTGATCCAAAGTCCTGTATATCAAGCAGAGAAATGGTGAATACACTACTTTTTCAGTGTCACTAGCTTTAGTGACAATGTGATGGCAAAGAAAGCAAAAGAAACTTACAGGAAAAATAAATAATATAAGGAAAACGTGGATTTATTTCTCAAACTATCCACAAGTTCTGCCATATAGAGGCCTTGGAAGGAGCACACATTCTTTGGAATTTGAACCTAAATTATGGGAAATATGGAAAGGTACATCCCTTCTATCTAAAGTCCATCAGCAGCATCTATCCTGCCTTTCTGATCCACTGTAGGTACTAGTTCCTATTTTGCAGGGAAGCTGGTACAGACTCTCGTGCCATATTTCCATCACTGTTTTTATTCGTGCAGATAAATCCTAGTACTAAAGGGGAAAAATTATGTCAGCTTTAGGTTTTTCTAACCAAGCCCGAGTAACAGGCTGTTTCTATTTGTTACTTTCTTATTTTGGATTCATGCAACTCTGCTGAAAGATGTATTGCCATGACACATGAGCAGACAAACATTGTGGAGTACCAGAAGGAACAAAAACAATGAGACCTCGCAGTATCAATTTTACAACCTGGTGAAGCATCCTGACAGCAATCTAAGGACTGAACCATTCCCAAGTTATGTCAGGGATCAGCAGAAGCAGGTGGCTCTGAATGGGATCTCAACAGACACTGTCATGGAGTTTAGGAAAAGATTTATCTCAGGGACAGGTGTTTCTAATCAGTTCTAGGAGCATCTATGTTTGTCCTGTTTTCCTGGCAGAAATTCATCAAATCATTAGTTCACAGGTTCCTCAAAGGGCTTTGTATCATCCTGAAAGAATTCCTGCGGACCAAAGCATTAGTTCAGAATGAAAAATTGACTATGATAAATGCTTCTGCAACAAAGTAGTAATGACTTGCAATGCACTGCAGTAACAGTTTAGGAGCCTTATCTCTGATTCATCTGAAATCAGGCACTGAACTAACCACTACTAATTTGTGTTGTATCCTTGTGGATGTCATGTACAATCTCATGAGACTTCTGCTGCAGCTAAGCAGTAATTTAACTAATCTTTAGAAGGAGTATCTTAGCCTAGTGAAATTATTTCATATTCATCATAATAATACAGGTCATAATGGATTCATGCGATATTACTGTCGCTGTCATAAGTATTGATACAAAAATTCCATTAAAATTTTGTTATACCATAACATTATAATAAATTATCTGTAGTAGGAGAGTGAGATGGCATTTTGAATCTGTAGGACATTATATTTTCATACAGTATCTTTATACCTTGAAAAAGGATAGAAGAGCTTCTTTTCAAAGAACATCAGCTGTAAAGCAGCACCTATGAGTAAAATATTTATTAAAATAGGATCTCTATTACACTGAGATTAAATCTGAGAAAGAACAATTTTTGCATTTGTTTTACTTTTGCTAAAGGAGAAATAGAGTGCTTGGAGAAATTATTAACTTGTTATTCAGAAAAGGCTTGAATCTCATGTTAAACCATTCAGAAATTTTTAGGTTCATATTGTAGCATGTAACTGTAGTCCTGAGAGTGTAGCTCAATAAAGTCTTATCTGCCCAGAGGCTAAAAAAATCCCTCCCTGAGACATGAACTGCAAGCCTATGTGTTGGGTTAATAAACCTATCTCCTTTTTATGTTTTTACCATTGGTAAAGTTTCCTTCTCTTTGTTGTCAATACTACAGTGACTTTGCAGTTTAGTTTTGTACTTACACCTACAAAAGTAGAGCCTGTTGCCCCCTGTGTTCTTCTACTCAGGCCTGGACAGCTGTCATCTCATTGCGGATGACAAAGACTTGAAAACAAAATCCAATTAATTCCCAGGTAGATCATTGTGAACTGTTAGCAGTGAGTAACTGTAATTAGTGAGCAACTGGGTAAAGCATGAGAAATTCTGAGCCAAACAATTCAAAATACTACTTACTGATATGTATTAAAATATTAATCAGTGTAAAATGAATTATGAGGTGCATATTGTCTTGGTTTGGAAAGACAGGAGTCTCCTAAGGAAGGCAGGGGCCTCCCCTGAAATGGAGAATGTAAACTCTCCCCACTCCTCTGAATTGCTATAAATTTTAAATTAAGGGGCTCTCAGACAAAAATATGGGAGCAGGAAATAACAGTTCTTTAATAGGGAAAGGAAAAAAACCCAGAAGGATAAAATAAGCAATGCAGTACACTAGAACAACACTGACAGAGTAAGAACCCAGCCTGACACCCTGTGGGTGTTGGTGGCAGTCCCATTGGAAATGTGGCTGCAGCCCTCCTGCAGTGTCAGGGGTGGTTCTGTTGGAGCAGGGGGTCCTGTAGAGAAGGATGGATTCTTCCTCTGAAGATCCAGTGGAAGAAGAGGCATCTGCTGTTCCTCTGGGGAATCCTGTGGAGAAGCTGTGCTGGTGTCTCAAAAACCTCTGGATTACATCTGGGTAGGAATGCTTGGCTCCTCCCTCTGGGCTCACATCTCCCAGTGGGATGCTGTAGTTCTTATCAGCCATGCAGTGACACTCAACAGTCTGTTATCAGCAGATGTCCCCTCCTGAGGGGGTGTGATTGTGGTCATGCAAAGAGAGAGATAAAGCAAACTGCCCACTTGACAAAGGTAATCTGCCATAGAGATGGTAACTGAAAACATCTTGCATTGCAATCTTCAGCATTATAAAATAGGGTAGGAATCTGCCCACTGTACAAAGGAGAGGGCTTCACTTTAGCATCGTGCCTGTTGCAGTCTCCTGTCAGGTGTCCCTTGATCCTCTGCCAAGGGATATTAACTTTCCATTCCTCACCACTGACCTTACTACCCTCTGACCTCTCTCATTCTTTATACTTAACCATTTCTCCATTTATTCTCCTCCACTTTCTCCTGTTGCCAAGAAGTATCTTCTTTCTGTCCTGGCTATTAATTCCCTTTTTTCTCCACCTCTTCTCTAGTAGCTTATTTTTCTTTATCCAATTATCCCCTTCATCACTGTCTTGCCACAAGTAGCCACAATCTTTCTTATTTTTGAGAATATGCCACCTTGGCAAGCCTGAGAAAGATCAGGGCTGTGATATTTCTCATTTTCTTCTCCATTGATCGCAGGGGAGTTGAAGCTGCTGAGAGGGGGGATCCCTTTAGCTGGAACTCAGACAGGCAGCTGCCATGACTGTGGTGATCCTGCAGGGACAGATTCCAGTGATGCAAGTGACAGCTCCAGCCACCGTGCCAGCACAAGTCAGTAGAGGTCACACTGGGAGGAAAAAGTCAGAATTTCACTGTTGTTGCTGAAACTCTCATTAGCCAGCCTGGTTATCAGTGCAGGCAGACAGCAGTGGGGTGGAGAGAGACACCATCTACCACAGGCTGAGGACTTTCTGGGAGAACTGCCGGCATTTCTGCCTCAATCTACTTTTCTCAAGTATTATGAGCAAGGAAAAAAATGTCTGGAGGCTGCAAGAATACAGAAGGAATGGCAGAGGTATCCAGCTCCCAGTGTCTGGCTGCAGAGATTGTAAGGCGGGCTTAGGAGACCCTGCTGGTACATGAGAGGAGAATCAGACAACCATTGCCTCCAGGAAGAGGGGATTTGAAGCTTGAGAAGTCTTCCAAAGACTGATACTTGATACTGTGAAGATGTGCTGTAAAAGAGAAGCAGCAAACTGCTAGTGGGATCTCCAGCCAGAGAGTCACAGGTTTAAAGGTCACTTGCTGACTTAGGCTGTAAATCCCTGGCAAAAGAATATAAAAGACATGTCACAGGAATGACCCAAACAGCATCTGTGTGCTGAAGAGAGTCCTGTGATGACATGGGGTGCAACAGCACCCAGAGGCACCAGCCAGAACAGGGTGATGGGTTGGTGGTGCCAGTGCTGCTGGCTCTGAAGGGTTTCTGTGCTGCCCTTCAAGGGCAGAGAGCAGCACTGCAAACCCGCAGCTCCAGAGGTGTAAATGACCTCCCAAAGTCACACTCCTGGCAGGTGAGAGCTGGGGATAGCACCCCTCAGGTGGGATGACTCCTTGGTCACAGCCCTACCTGCGAGACCAGATTTCCCAGCCGCAGTCACACTCTAATTAGTCTTGTTTCCTTGGAAACCCACAGACCCAATTACAGCTTTGTTGCAGCTCTCTAAGGCCAGCTCTTGGGATGACAAAAATATTCAAGGCCACCACCAGCCCACCAACTAATGTTTCTTTTTTTTTTTCCTCCCCTCTCCTAATTTTCTTTTTAAAGAAACATAAATTGCTCAGGAAACTCAGGTATTTGTTCCCTTCAAAAATCAAGAGAAAAAACCCAACATTTGTCTGCTTTTTGCTGTTGCCTTTTCTGGACAGATGATTCAGACATGGTCAGTAGGTAAGACCCTTTCCATAAGATTTGCCTTCTGTGGCATCTCAGTGTCAACACGAACGTGATTTGTAAGCTGAAGCTGGATAAAATTTATAGAGAAAGAGCAAATCTCCCCCTGCCTCCCTTGACTCAACCCCCTCCCAAATATTAAGCTTGCATAACGTTTCTGTGGATGCTACAGACAAGACATTTGAGGAAAATCACTGCTGGCATAAAGATGTGGCTTTGATTTGGCTACGTTTATTCTGCAAGTCAAACAGTTCACACTGATCTTGGCAGCATTGTAAACAAGACATTAGCTAAGCAACAAAGCCAGCATGCAAATTTTGAATGCCTTGAAACTCTCAGGACACTGGACCCACAAGTCTTATTATTGATAACACACACTAATACAGTTTATTTGAAAAATTCTAGTAGATATTATTAATATGCACAAAATGTCAATGTCTTGGGATTTAAGGTTTTTGCTTGGAGCCTGTTGTATAAAAAAATTCAAAATCAAACCTGGCACTTTAATCTTTTATAAACAGATTTTGCAGGAATGTTATTTTTATTTAGAATGTTTACAAACTGCAGGCTTTTCAGCTATTACACAAAGTATTGGACACTATCATGTTCAGAGCAGTTACGAGTCACATCTGTTTAGGGTGCCAGAGGACAGGAAATTTGCACTGTAATTTTGCAGAAGATAAGCTATGATAAAAAAAAAAATAATACTTTTCCTTTTGGTTGTCTTGCTTTTCTTCTCCTGTTTTTCAATAGGAATTGGGGCACTGTGTTACTTAACTGATTCTGACACATTGTGGGTAGCATAAACTTGCAAATTTTGCTATTCCAGGCAAATTTTCCAGGCAGAAGAGAGTCAAATACAGTATCTGAGAAGTGAGTGTTTGAGACTATTTTCAGGAACAGCATCCTCATGTTCATGGCTCATACCTCCAGATAAGTTACCTGAAGCAGAAAGCAGAGGCAGAGCAGAATGAACAAACAAAATATACTGAATTCAGAATGCTGCCAATAGGGTGTGAAGGTCTGAAATAAAATTTCCAGTGTGATTTTTACACATGCACACATGCATGTAACCTGTAACAGTAGTAGCAGAACCCCTGCAGCTACTGAATAAATAAATAAATAGCAGCTGGGTTTTTTTGGTTTTTTTTTTTTTTTTTTGGTCCCAGTAAGGTATGTTTCAGATTAGATAGGGAAAGCAAGTCCCTTTTGGGAAGGACCATCTTTCATTTTGATGTTCCTTTGAACACTGCATTAGAGAGTCTCTGCATTTGTTTTTATAGCAAGCAATAGTAGTCAACTAGACAGCCCTGTCTGTTCCATGGTAAGTCACTAGTTATTAAATATTTTTTTCCCTATTTCTATTCAAGATATCACTAGGCAAGGGTACACCACAGTTCTGTGCTTATCTTTTCCTGTTTTTGCTCTCACTCTGTGCTTTGCAGACACACCACCATTCCTGCACAGCACTGCAGACTCAGCAGTGCCTTTAAACAACCAGTCAAGCATTGAGAAGGTGGAATTCCATCTGGGCAGGCTGTTTCACACTGACACCTCCTGAAAGATGCACTAACCAAGAAAAGAACAGCTGAAGTAGCTAAAGACATATTTCATTTTCACTTAAGACAACACAGACATTAAAATAATGTAATTAACCCTCTCAGCCCCCTTATACCCCACATGACAGAGAGGCAAAATCCCCCTCCTTGAGAGGAGTGCTGAAGGTACTGGTGAAGATGCACACGAGGAGAAGGTTTGTCTCTGGTATTTCTGTTAGGTTTTTTGCCAAGACATGAATTTCAGCATGACAAATTTCTAACATCAACACATATTCTCTCTCACACAGCTGTCTTCCAACAATGGAACTCACCATGTACCCAAACCCAGCATTTCAGCATATATGCACACCATAACTCTGAATCACATCACTCCAATGTTATCCAAACAAGCAGACCACTGTTGTATGACCATCAGGAAACAGCTCCCTGAAACACAGCAAAATTGGGATCAAACTAATTATTATAATGGGAGTGTGCATTAAACAGGAGATTGGAAAAGCACTTCAACATGTATTTCTATTTATTCTGCAGGCACACAAGAGAGCCCAAGGGGTGAGCAAAACTCCTTATTTCCTAGCCCAATGCACATCTATATTAGGAAGAAAGAAAGACTGGAAAGGAATAAATGACAGAGGGAGAAAATAGCTGAGTAATGAAAAGTAATGCCTAGAGAAGATAGATTGATAGATAGAGAGAGAGATAAGAAAAGAAACAGGAATGACAAGGCAAGTAAACAAAAAAAAATCAAGAAGGAAAAAGAAGGAAAAAAGATGAGCAAAGAGAAGCTGTCTTATGGCATCACCTGCCTTAATATGTGGTTAGGAAGGCTGGCCTGAAAGTAAAATCAAAATTTCCCATGGAATCATGCCATGAGAAGTGAAACAGAGATGTTCACTCTCCCCCCCTGTTCACCCATGAACAACTTTGCACAAGGCTGATGAATGTGCCCTGACAATGTCCCTTTGGGACAGAGAGGCATCACCCTCAGTCTCCAAAGGAACACACAGTGAGACTGAGCAGCTTGTCATAGGTCACACAGGACACCTGTGACAGAGCTGGAGACTGGCCCAGTCTCCTGGGTCTCATGTAATGCTCTTAACAAAAAAAATCAGCTGTGGGGGGAGCACATCATTTTGGGGACAGCAGTCACAGCATTACACACTCCAGCGCATCTCAAAGACGCACATTTCTAGAAGATTGTTTTGTAAATGTCTGCACATCCCTAAATCAAACCATCTTTTTCTAAAACACCTAGAGTGAAAATTTTCCAAACTTACCTTGCTCCTTCACAGGTGCTGGAGCCAGTGGGGGAGATGTGGATTTGGCAGGCAGTGTAACAACTTTGCCCAACGGGAAGCGCTGGCCCAGGTGCAGTGACATTCTGCTGAGCTCCTGCAGTGTGAGAGGGACAGCAGTGAGCCCTTGTCACAGGCTGTGCCCAGGGCTGAGCCTGCCTTCTGCTAGTCCCATAATTACCCTTCCAGTAGACTTCCCTTGTTCTTGTGAAAATGGGCTCACATCCTTGACTCTGAACTTTTCTCTCCCAAAAGGCTGAATCAAAGCAATTGCTGATGGGATCCTCTTCAGGATCTGGCTCAAATCAAACATCAAAGGTTTGGAAAACCACCAAGGCTTTTCCAAATTCTTCAAAGCTAGAGCTTTCCCCTCTCACCATCATCAAGATTTTATTCTCCCCAAATGATTTCTCTGCTTCAAACAGCAATACCCCTTCCTCTGTTGTGCTGTTCTTGTGGGGAAAACACAGGCAGATTCCTGCTTTTCCATGTAACTGGATTTCATCCATGGGCAGGCCTGTAGGCACAGGATGCTTTATTGGTCAGTTCCTGAACCATCCCCTAGGACTGATCCCACCACTGCACGCTCTATTTTTGCTGGGGCAAAGTCTCCAGTCTGAATGAAGGGCCAGACCTTCAGGCATCAAATCAGGTGTGTTAGAGATACTGAATTATTCTCTACACCTGCTATATAGCTACTACAAATAAAGTGATCCATCTTGCTCTGAATGAACTCTTTTGAACAAAAACCAGTTTCAATCTGCAAAGGAAGAGGCTCCCTTAGTCTGACACTTGTTCAAATTGTTTGCCAGAGGGGGCTAATGAAAGAAGGGAAGGACCATGATGCTGCTGCATTTTCATTAAGGAAGAGGTACTTATAGTGAGATATGTTGTAGTGAGGGTGGACTTTGTTACCAGAATGTAAGAGAAAAATAATTTGAATGTAGACTTTTCAATATCTGTATCTTGAAAGGGGATACAAATGCCTTGTTTTTAATGAAATATGCTTCCTAAATTTTGATCAGTCTCTACTCTTCATGCTACCAAATTCTCAATTCTCTCCTGACAAACCATCCTAGAGCCTCACCATTTTAAACTACTTGATGGAGAATTCCAAAATACACAACAATTGTGCAATGATAGCTTACACAACCAAATTTCAGAGTTCACAATAGTCAGACAGATTTTTTTTATTTGTTTTGGTTTTAGAAAGCAGTATTTCAGGGTGAAAGCCCTCTGAGCAAGTAAAACTTGCAGGGAAACTGAATCTGTAGTCTGCCAGACAATGATTCTTACTGGCACTCTTAAGTTTATATAAACCCCTCCATCTATTTCACAGTAAAATCTGGTGGCACAGGTTTAAAGACAAGCCAGTATTACAGTCAGCCAACAGTTTGTAGCAGTCCTGTGCCTTTACCCAAAGAATATCTAGCTAGCTATGACTTATCTAATTTAGGAGTGATATGATCTGTTATTTCAGTCTGCAGTTAAAAACAACAGCAACTAAAGAAATAGAAAGTAGGCAAGAAACCAGATTTATATTGAGATCACTGTAGCAACAAGAGCATATTTCTAATTACCCAGAGCCAAATAGCAGTTGGTACTTCAGGAGATAGGATTTTGTCCCAGTGAAGGCTGGCATTGTGTCAAACTACAGAGAAGTGCTGTGGTAGATAGGGAAAAAATACCTCTCCCTGAGAGCAGTAACCTTGTCTCATTCTGCATTTATGAATTCCTTCTCTTTGCCAAAAGGGAGGAACTCTTGTCACCCTATAAACTCTTCCCACCCTAAAACCTAGCAGTGGCTTTACATAAATTGTTCACTTTCCTCATTTCTCTCCATCAAACATAAAAGAAAAATCAAGGACTTTAAAACAGGCCAGATTGGTTTCATTTTTCCCCCCCAGCATTTGGAAAAAAAAATCCCTCAGGAAATAGTTTTGGCATGTAACTGAACAGCTTAGCTAATTTTTTTCCTCCTAATATGGATGTAATTATGGACAATACAGTATGGTCTTATTGCAATCATTGTGATAGAACTGCATTTGCACAGTAAGCTGCTCTGAGACAGATTTTCTTGTATCACAGCTGCAGTAAGTGTCTTCTTGCTTAAAAATAATGACTTTTCAAATAATTTCTAATACTGGCTCTTGACCCAGAAGCATTTAAGGAAACTGACAGCAACCAAAACTTCTGGGTGCTGGAATGTGGAAACTCTGAAAAGATAAAAAATAAACATAAAGGCATTTCAAGGTCCCTTAGCCCAGCTACCAAGTGGTTTAGATGTGGATGTGTGTTCATGGAGCTGTGTGGTTACAGAAAATAACAGACAAAGGTTGCATTAATCACCCCTCAATCCAAGCTGAAATTAGACTTGTGGAAATTTTTGGCTGTAGCTGTGTTTCTGCCTCTGTCTTTTTAGTACTTGTCAGGATATGGCACTTAAAATAGTTTTACTGCATCAGTGATCTGTTCTCCATGGATCTGGATATGCTTCCTCCACTGTGTGATGTCTTCACCTTGTGAAGGCCTCCTCTTCAGTTTCCAAACATACAGATGGTAGCTAAAAGGTACAGAACTTTGGCAACACTTTTGGCTATTAATTCAGTCATGTGATGAATTGTACCCCTTTAGCGTATAACATTTCAAGTTGTCGTTTCAGTAAAAGATATGGGGAAAATTGTTTGAGGAAGCGTTTTGGACTCAGTTTTTGTTGGATGAATGAGTCCTGGAATAAACCATGTCATCCCCAGGATTACATTACCTGTGCTAAGCAAATCCCTGGCTGACAGAGCCCTCATGGCAGGTGAGAAGTTGAGCTTGAATGATGCTCTGTGACATCAGCAATCTTGCAAGGCAGCCAGCCCCAGTGGAGGATGAGGAGTGTGTGATGGCTTCAGTGCTTCTCTTCTCTCATACCTTCATATCTGGCAGCAAGGCAGCTCTCCTTGCTGAAATGAGTCACAGCCAGGGAATGACCCTTGTACACAGAGGATTTCAAGCTGCCCCCAGAAGAAACTTGTTTCAATCTCAATGTTTTGGCTGCTTGTCAGATGACAAGGCCTAGGAGGAATGAGGTCAGACCAGCTGTGGCTTAGTTGTGTCATGATTTTGCAATGAGTCCCAGCTGACTGATAAGGAACCATGAAAGCAGCCAGAGCTTTTCCATCTCCTCTGAGGCATGACTCCACTTTGCACTTCAGTCTGAGCCCAGGGACCAGTGAGCTCCTGCTGGAGATGTCATCACTGGCAGCCGGGGCAAAAGAGTCTCAAGGCAGAAGCACAAGTCCTTACCTCGGCTGTGTTGTTGGATTTGATGTTGTTGGGGTATTTGATTTGGGTTATGCTAAAGATGCTTGTAATGAAAATACCAAATGACTCCTCCATTATATATGGACATGGAAAAAGCAAGGTCTGTTTATTTCCCTGGTCACCCAAGTTCATTCAGTCCAGAGCCCCATGTATTCTGATTTTTAATTAGATGTACAGTGATTATGGTTTTAGGGTCCTGTTTCAGTCTGATGAGCATTATGTGAACCTTCAACCAAAGGTTAAAGCCTTGCAGTCTGACATGGGAGCTGGTAAATCACCCCAAACAGTGAAAGCAGCCAGGACTGGCCCTGGCCTCAGTTCCAGCTGACTGAACTAATGTGGGAAACTGGGATGTGAGAAATTGCTGGATGTGACAGATAACAATGACAGGAGCTGGCAGGAGCTACTGACAGCACTGTGAAGAATGGCTGAGTTTCACCGGTGGTTCAGAGGGAGTGATGTGAGAGGTGGACAAACCTCCCTGAAAAGGAGCTTTGGGACCTTGAGCAAGACCAACAGCAGCTGGATACCCACATCAGCTGGATACCCACATCAGCCACAGGATATACAGCTGAGATTAACTGTGCCACTAATGGGGTCAGGAATACTAACAGCGCTATGGATGTAGTAGCAATAGAACTAATAATAAGAAAGTAAATGAGGCTGGGTTGTTTATCTGGAGAGGACTGGGGAGAAGAGGGAGAGGGGCAATGATGGTGAAAGAATACAATAAGAGGTAGAAAATAAGGTAACAAGACATTTAAAAAGTGTCATCGTTGTTATCTAAGTGTACCCGTCAGGCACCCCTGCTCTTCCTCACTGCAAACAGTGGAGGACAACAAACCTGTTGTCCTTATCACACCACAGGTGTCAGGGATGCTTCCATGGCCTGATGGACCAGGGGATGTGGTGGATGCCTTCCCTTGCTGGCCAGGGTCCAGCCAGGATGGCTTTATAGAGAATCGTGGTGTCAGCTGAATCCATTCCCATTTCAGGCCTGAGAGCATCATAACAACATCCTCAAGGGAATCAGGCAAAACTGAGGTGAGCCTTGCGCTTGGGACAGGCAGCTGTGGGGAGAGGCTGGGTTTCAGGATTCAGTCCCTTCAGAAGATGGGGGCTGAGCACTGCGGGTGAGTGAGAGAGCCAAGGGCAAAACTGCTGGGTTATGAAGTGGGAGTGGGGAATTGTCACAACTGTGCCCCTCTTAAAGAATTAATGGCTGTAACTGCAGTTTCTGCAAGCCAGACCGTTGGAATCTTTCAGGCAAGCTTTGAGAATTAAATTTTAATTTAGTTCCCTCCAGGAATTTATGATTCTTCTGATCCCATCTGGACTAAGGGTGACTCTACACAGCAGTTTATTGAGCTGAATCTCCGTATTGTCTCCACTTACTGAGCTTTACTTCAACTCATGGAGAGCCCTCAGGGAAAACCAAATTGGATTCTCTTCAGTTAACACCAAAGAAGGACTTAATTGAGGGGCAGCTGGGAAAGTTTCACAGTTTCTTTTTACAGGCAATTAAACCCTTTTATCCAAAAGTGTCACGTAAGCTGCACGAGTCTTTTCAGGTCCCTTTTTGACTGCCAGACATTTTTCTTAGGTGGGTCTGCTCCCTGGGTGAGGGATGCTCATCTCCTGAGTTAGTGAATGTCTCTGTGCACCTCCATCTTTCCTTCAAAGATGCAAAGGGTCAAAGAGAAATGGTGTGAATCTGTGAAGCTTCAAGGTACCTGACGTAATAACCCTGAAAAATTTTAGAGCAGACCTGCAAGGAGATTACAGAGAAGATGGGAGAGCATAAATGTAAAACGTCATAATTCTTCTGTTTTCTGATCAAAATAAGTTGTTTTTATGAATCAACATAAAAAGTGAGTTTTGTACTGTGACATTTCTCTAAAAATGTTATATATCGTCACTGAGGGCAGAGTGTCTCAAATTTTTTTCATATTCCTTTTTCCTTCTCCATTGCAGAAAATAAATATATGCGCCTTCCCAATTGAAAAATTTCTCAAACATGATATCGGGGAGACTTTCAGAAATATACCATAGTTCTGCAGTGCCTATTACTCTAAAAATGCAAACAAAGTCAACTTGTTAGTTTTAAATTTTGTCAGCTTCTGTTTCAGACATCATTGAGGAAACACAGATCTCTATTAAGCAGGTATTTCTTTCTCTGAGGCCACGTTGAAATAAATGGTCAATAATGTGGTTTAATTTAGTTTAGTTCAGTTTCTATTTAAATTTATTGTTTTCTATCTATTTCCCTGGGTTAGATTATGCCTCTCTGGAAAAAATGAGAACTTCTTCTGGAAAGCCCTCTTTGAGTGCTACAAGAGAATCTAATTCATTACTGGATTCTTAGGGACTGGGATTCCCAGCCATAGAACAGAACCCGCAAAGATAAAACCCAGAGGGTTTAAAGCTGATCCTTTCCACACTCATCAGGTCCAGATTAACCTGCAGCACTGACCCAAGGGGCCTGGAGCAGCAGCCCCATTTTACAAGCCCTGCACCACAGCAGGCTGACTTTCTCAGTCATAATCAGAAAGAAGAAACATGGGAGCCTTGCAAAGACCTTGTAAACCATGTACAGGACAAGCTACAGCAGAATGAGAGGGACATATGGGACACTACAAGATAGAAGGTGGTCTCTGCACACCTGCCGTTCTTACTGAGTGGCTGAGAAATGGTGATGATGGAATGAAATCTTTTCCTCAAGATCATCAACCAGACGGCAATCCAGCTTGGAAAGTCAGAGCTCCACTGAAGAATACATTCTTTATGCGGACAAAGACAAGCAGAGTAGCTGGAGGAGCCTAAATAGGAAAGGAAACCTTTCACTGAACCTTTTCAACCACAAAAGAATTTACAAAGAAATGAACCGTAACTAAGCAGGAAGCATGAACAGTGTACTGTGAGCAAATCAAAAGCAGAAAAATATTTTCACAGTGAAAACTATTTAGTAGGTATCTTGCCCTTCAAGTGACTAATACTGATTGCTGTGCTCTGCTAACATGTAATTTGCTGGATCAACTTTTGGTTGACAAAACTGGAATGAAGGTAGAAAGAATGTTTCCTCTTGGCGTGTGAAGCAGCTGAAATCTCTCAGAAAATTTGGAAACACAGGATTATTTCTTGTGAAGAAATAGATAAGAACATTGCAAAAATTGACTGAGAGGCCAATATTTTTGTTTGTATCATAATTTTTAGAATCCAGAAAGAAGGGGTTTGGGGAAGTGGTGGTTTTTGGTTTTTTTTTCTTTTGCTTTTTTGCCCTTTTTTTATGAGTGGAAATCCTCCCCTCATCCTGTGTTAGAAACAGAAAAAGGTGAAGAAAATTTATCAACAGATCTGGTACACAGAAAAAACCCCACATGTAATTATAATCACTGTTTGATTCCTGAGAGATAAGTGATTCCTCGCCTCTGTCTCTTCTTGTAGTCTTGGACTCATTAAAAAGCATCTGATTGATCACACTGACACATTTAAAATCCATCTCTCCACAGCAGAGACTTGCAACAGAAGGAGAGGGATTTTAATCTAACACATGATCTCATGTTCTCCAAGCACATCCCACAAAGCAGCCAGCTGGGGGGAAAGGGGGAGAACTCAGCATTCTTCAGGTTGGGGGTCACTCTCAGCCCCACAAGCCCAGCAGGCTGGAGAGTCCTGGCCCCCAGCCACCACAGCACACCCAGAAATAACAGCTGAGCTCCAATATCCCAGACCAGCTCTATATATGAGATGTGGATCAAAAAGATGCCGTTTCCAGGTAGCAGCCAGCAAAATGATTCTGCTTTGGACACTGAAGTTCTAAAAATCTTTAGGAAAGGCCAGACCCTCACCATTGGCATGGTTGCTCTGAATATATACAACCTTTTAAAAAAATACTTATTAAGATTCATTCTTTCAGCCCCTCCTGGCAAAAGGCTAAAAATGAGCTAAGCTGGAGGAGAAGTGGGTGGGAGGAACTCGTGTGCTGGGAGTTGCAGCTGTAGCTTCAGTGGACCTGTGAAGCTGAAGGGCCCAGGGAGTGCTTTCACTCAGCCAGAGATGACAGAAAACCAACTGTGTATGCTCTGGCCTTGTCAAGGTTTCTGACTCTTAGGTTTCTTCAAAGGATTTTTCTGCCTGGAGTAGCTGTCCCTGTTTCAGTCTGATTCACAACTCCATTGCTACAGTTTTATGCTGATCTAACCCTTCTGAAAATCAATCAGCCAGACTGGTGCCTGTATAAAAGTGGAGTGATGCAGTGGTGAATCAGACCCATGGTTACAAAACAGTGTTTGTAGGAAATTACATAACTGGACTGAGAATATTTTGAAGAAATTAATCACTTTAAAAACAAAAACAAAACAAAAAGACTCCCCCCCAAAAAAACTCCTCCAACAACACAGATATGATTATGTTTAAACTTTCCTGATGACAGAACCATAAATATTTTGCCCCTTATTTAATCACACATTGACCTGTTTTGAAAAAGAACTAGATTCATTAAAAAGTTCAACAAACCCAAAAGATATGAAGCATTCTCTCACACTGGAAGGCAATGCTTTGCCCTTGCAGCAAATTTAAGAGGAAGTATCAACATTTTCCTCGGTAAGTGAGGATACAAAATGCATCAGGAGGAGACTGGGTGTTGAGTTGAGCTAGTTGTAATGAAATAAACACCCATTTTGTGTCTCTGGGATGGGATCTACTTTGTATGACTGAATAGAAAACTGATATCGTGCTTCATCTCATCTACTCCATCCTTCTGGCTCTCCCTTGGCAACAGGTGCTGATCACCAGCAGAATTCGATCTGCACCACTCTCTGCTCTCACAAGTAGAAACTGGAGCAGGATTTAGTTCAAATCCTTTTGTTAAGAGAGGGTTTGCTGTCTTACCTACACACATGGGAGGATGTTCATCGCATCAGCTGGTCCTGCAGAGCAAAAGTCCAGTCTAGTCCAGCCTTCTGAAAGCCACCAGTCATCGGCTCAAAAGCTTTGTGATCTATTCAAAATGACATCAGAGGGAGATGTAATCCTGTATCAAGCACAACTAAAATGATTACATCACAGGTATTTTGGCACAGCATGTGTCAAAGTGCCCAGCTTTTTTTCTTCAGGCTAGGTCTGTCCTCTCACATATGAGTATCTCAGGACACTGCAACATTCAAACACAGCAACGGTGGTTATTGGGGCCCTATACAGCTACTGCGGCTTCAGGTATTACAAGGGGGTTTTTTTGTTGGGTTTTTTTGGCTTTTTTTTTTTGCATTGGAGTATTAAAAGGTCTCAAACATCTGTGTGGTTTCAGTATTTGCTGCTTTTTCCAACTGAAACCCAAATCTGGATCTCCATAGCCCCCTTTTGCTGTGGCTGTATTTTACCAAAGGCTCATGACCCACATTCAGTCTAGCTCTTCTCCCAAACTGACAAGAAGGGACAAATTTTACCTTCCTATTATCTTGACAGTCATTTTTGCAGCTGCATTGGGTACTTTTTAGTTATAAAGTATATTTTGGAGCACCCTGAAAGTGCTTCTCTTATTAACTCCTTGCGAGTGCCCAGAGTCATCTTCTCATCTCATGAAGTTGAAGACGGGGTTTTGTTCTTTTTACCATAAAGAGTGAACATGGAATTCTTGCTCACTTCAATACCACAGCTAAGGTATTTTTGAGGTAACTTGGAAGTAGTAAAAAATTGGTTTAAACCATTAAATTAAGTACTTTCATTTGGAGAGAAAATAGGCATTTCCTGGACTATATTGCCACAGGGGGCTGCAGATAGGGATATTTTTATCAAAGATTCAGGGAAGGATTAGACAAATTTATGGACATTAGGTCTGCAAAAAAGACATGAAAAAAGACAGCATTGCATTCTCAAATATCCCTAATATAACCATTATGGATGCTAGAAGAGAATGATGGAACAAAAAACCTTGTCTTGCTATTTGTTGGAGATAAATTCCTGGGTTAAGTGGATTGTTGGTGTGACTCTGAAAGGCATTTTTTCTGTTTTTATAGAACATGCTTACTTTCACCAGTTGCATTCTCTATATGAACACAAAAACCAAGAACTTTGGACTTATGATCCTTCACCCCCAAAAAATTCAGAATGAAAGCCTGTATTAGCTTTAAATACAGCAAGACTGTCTCACCCTCTTTGCTAAAACTCAGCCCAAGAATTTCACTGTAAGCTGGATTTTTTGCTTTTTATCCCATGTACAATATCCAGGCTACTGCTCTAGTGCAGTCTGAAAGGGAGTGTGTTTCCCATCCACTTAGCCTTTGTACTGTGTATTCTGTTCTCATCTGCGGTTAGTTTTTAAAAGATTCCTTTTTCCTTTCTTTTTATAAATTCCTACTCTTTGTCCTGTCTAATGTCCATGCTTCTCAAATCCACTGATTTACTCAGAAAGTACTTTAAAAATCAATATATAGTGGTTGCTGCAGAAACTTGCTAAGTTGTTCGTAAAACATCATCTGGGACCAGGCATGGAAAGACAGGGCTTTTGTCAATCATATTCTCTTATTATTGATTGTCCTTAGATCAAAGTAAATATGCTGTAAGGTGCACTAAGATGCAAGATAATTTCCAGCTGCTGGGAGAGGGAGAGTCCCTAAATGCTTGACAGGGAAATGTGAAGGCCAGGAGCTAAAGACTGGTCTGGTGGATGGCACACAAGCATGCGGAAAGTGGGCTTTCCAAAAATATTCCTGCCATTGCTGATGAATGCATCATTTCACTAGTTCTAAAACTGGCCTCATGTGCTAATAAATACTTGCTTACTTGGAATGCTTGCCTTTCATTCTTGCAGGCCCTAATGATTTTAATTCACTCCCTCGTTTGCCCTTTTCTTCCTTCTCTCTGAATAGACATGGGAGGAGCCCCTGCATATTAATCTTGTTAAGTGTGCTGGAGCTGATGGTCTAAAATCTAAACTGCTTGATTTAGCTGCTAGAGGTAAGTTTCCTCTTTATTTAATCTCTCTCTGGAGATTGATGAACTGCTCTGAAAACACAACAAGGTCATACCTTTGCATAACAGTGAAAGCAAATTAAATGTGACCTGTTACAGATCTAGTCCATGATTTTTTGTAATTCCTAAATCCCATGGAAAAAAAAATCTCAGAGAAGCATGTTTTGGGGTTTTTGCGTTGCTTTTGGTTTTTGTTTGGTTTTTTGTGGGGTTTTTTTGGTTTGGTTTTTTTTTTTTTTTTTTTTTTTTTTTTACTCAGTGAGTTGTTTTTATTACTTAAGACATTAAATCTTTCCTTTGTGGTACATCTGTCACAAGTATCCTGCCACTTGTTGGCTGTGGCTGTCATCCCAGGGTAATAGGCTGCAGCTGTTTTTAATAACTTATAGCTGAAATCCTCAATATGTTAAATCACCAACTCCTTTCATGAGAAAACACTCAAAAAATGCTATCAACACTTACTCATTGTTACAACTAATAATTCAGTATTCACATGCATAGCACTCCATGTCAACATGACCATATTTCAGGTTTGCTTTGAAGGAAAGGAACAAGTGTTTGCTACAGGATTCAATTCTAGGATGGCTCATTCTTGAGAATAATTTATCCCATGGTGATAAAATGTGGATGTGTACAGAAGTTTACCATGATATCCAAGCTGAAGCAATAAAAAACTTATTGTATCCCTTTCTTCCTTGCCTCTCTTCAAAAAAAGAGCATATTTTTTCAAGAACCATGAAAGACATTGCTTTGGGATGAGATCCTGCTTCATTTACTCTGTCTATGAGCACTTCTTTATATTCACTCAGTTTCACTCTTTTTGTTCTATGATGGTGCTGAAACACCTCTTTATTTTGACTGATTATAGCAGCAGGGGACAAAATTAAAATATCTCTTTCATATATATATGTACATATTTATATGTATACTTTTATGTATCCATGTATATGGGCGTATATCCATATATATGACAATGTGAAAAATCCCAAAGTGGGCAGGAAAAGTGTAGGCACAGGTGTAGTGTTGGAAGCCACTACACAGGGGTAATTATATAAGTCCCAATGAGCTTGTAAGACAGAAAAGCCCTTTCATCTTTCTTTTTGCTCTAAATGTAAATAATGTGAACAATAGGAGACAACTTGTTCTGCTGTTTATTCTCCCCACTATCTATAACATTGATGCTCTGCACAAAAGCATTCCTCAGTATCTAAATTTCCTTAGATAAAAGAGAGTAATTTTCTTTCAGCCTATCCTGTTGCAAGCTAAATCCCTTTGTTCAACCAGAAAAAAATATTCTGTAAGCGCAAATGTATATTTATTGTACAAGAAGGCTATTTTATATAAGTAGTGGTACAACCAGCTCACCATTTCCCATCCTTGCCAGTCTGCTGTTCCCTTGGGCTGCAGGCACAGGGGCAGGTGGGTGTTTACTGTGCTGGCAGCTAATAGGCAGAGCCATTATGCAGCTCTCTTGGATGGTTAATGGGGAATATTATCCAAAATTGACCTTGTTTAGACATCGAGTGCCTTTGGCCTCACTTCAAGACACTTAATGTGAACAAGTATCTGATTATATGGGCTTTTAAAAGACTATTGCTTAAGCAATATCTCACTGCAAGAAGCCCTAGTGTGCACCGGAGTTTTCCTTTCAAAAGGTTGCATGAAGTACAACTTCATGTCATTTAGTTCATATTTGTCAGACTGATGAGAATGGAGGCCCAGGAATTTAGACGCGATAAGTGCATTTTAATCTAGTGCATAAAGAGCTGCTCAGTGTCTCTGTTTCACATTATTGTCCAGATTTCTTAGCACACAAGCAAGTTTTACCTTTTTGGCAGACATGCTGTGCTGAAAATTCAGATTATGCAATGGTTTGGACAAAAACAGAGATGAGGCCACAGGAGCACACAATAAGGCTGCTCCCTGTCTCAGGTACATTTTGTATCTTTTTCTAGAGGCACAAGTGCCTGCTGTCAACTGTACTTTCTCATGGGGCTCCATTTCTTAGACACAGGAATTACCAAGCAAGCTGTTTGAACAGCTTGTTTCAGGACTGATATTTAGATATCTAAATAAAGTGGCTGTTCTTAGAAGAGACTCATGACAAAAGAGAGGATGATAATAATTCTAGTATATTATCATTTCACCTGTCTTAACTAAACAAAGCTGAATCAGGGCTGTCAGTAACTGGGACACATTAGGCTGATGGAAGTTATTATTACTTTTAAAACATAAATATGCAAACAATAGATTAAATTTTCCCTACAATGTGTAATTATCAATGGTGACAGGTGAGATGGTGCTAAGTATAGTGAAAGTACATGCATTTAGACCACTGATGGAAAAACAGGAATCTGAATATTCTTTGTAGCTGAAGCAAAGAGAGCACTGCAAGCCCAAGCTTCCTACAGGAATAGTGAACTCACCTCAGAACATAATTACAGTATAAATCAAAAGCCTGAAAAATGTTATTCTGTGGGCCAAAATAAAAAGAGAACCTCCTAGACTTTCAGCTTATCAAATGGAGATTGCAGATTTTTTTTAGAAATGCATATTAACATGCCTGAATTCCCCTACCACAGGGAAATATAAGGTATATGGTGCCTATGTTCTTTCAGCAGTGTGCTTCACCTGGGATAAGCTACAAGTCTTATCTGCCTCATCACTCTTTTCTGTCAGGCATTGCCTTGCCCCTCTATAATGTTTTGGTTTCAGTTTCAAGCAATATGGATTTATTTAATTGCACTTTTTTTTCTGTAGAACAGCTTCCTTGGGCTTAGCATTTTTTAAGGCTCTCTCCAGAGCATGAATGATCTGGGGTAATGTAACCTCAAGAACCTCTCTTACTCAATTTAAAAGGCCAACATATCTCATTGCAGAAATGTTCACGTCTTCCTAATCATTAATGACTTTTAAAATAATAATTTATTCACCTTTCCAGGCTATTACAACTACAGTTCATAGTGTCTCCAGTAAAGAGCTAATTCCCATTTCTCTAACCACATGCAGTATTTCACTGCAGGACGATCAGGATCTAAGTGTAAGAAAAATATTGGGCAGAAGAAATGTCCATTATATCTGGCACAAGAAGAGCTAAAGGCAGATAAATTGTTCAGTCAAAAGACTATGACCAAACTGATAATTGAAAGTGGACTTTCCAAATCCCAGATCTATGCCTTAAACAAAATTTCTGCCTTCTTCCAAAATATCAGTGCTTCATTTCTGCTTTATCTCTGGATTTCCTATCAGAAAGGTGAAGCAGCTTTCACATATTTGTACTGAAAATAAATTTGCCACACAGAAAGATCAAGTTTTTTTAAACCTATTTTTATGGTTTTTATTTCTTCCATCATTATTTTTAGAACAATTAAACTGTCTGATTATATCAGTCCTCAATTAAACATTTGTTAATGGCCCCTCCAATGCCCCTCTACTCATGTGCTCTGCTAAAAGTACATGCAAGAGAGATATGACACAGTGCTATATAGAGACCCAGCAAAGAGCCATTACTCTTGTCTCTACTTGGCATTTAGGAGGGAGTGAAAAAAAGGGGAAATTGTGACTCATTAACTCAACTGTATTTACAACATCACGAGCTCTAGTAGATGAAGAATTGCAATCATTACCTAGGAACCTAACAGCCCATGAAACCAAGAGCCAAGGTTAAACAGGCTGTCTAAACAACAGGGCTTTATTGTCTAGTACATCAGATTTGCTCAGAAAACAGGAATACAGTTTATGTGAATTATGTGTTCATCAAAAGGCAGTTGCTAGCAGAGCATGGGGTGTATAACTCCCAGTGCAACCCATAGGGATAAAACCTACTCTGCCTTTTGGGGACAATTTAAACGTCTGCTGAAACATACACTCAGGCACTGGGAGACTAAATTATTCCAATTCATTTCACATGTTCCACCAATAGCAATTTTATTTCATTAAGAGTGTGGACAAACCCTAGAGATCTGAAATGAACTTCAGTTAGAGCTCAAGGTGTTCTTCAAAACTTGCACATAAAAAGGGACACAAAACAGAAAGGAATTAAGTACAAGGTAGGAATAAGGTTAAAGAAAGAAACGATGCTTTTGACAACAAAAATAACTACATCAGAAAGAATTGTGCAGAGTGTTAGGAAATTGTTACATGCCTATAATATACATACTGGAGAAAGGATCAAGGGGCCCTTGTGCAAGTCATGCCTATAATATACATACTGGAGAAAGGATCAAGGGGCCCTTGTGCAAGTTACCACACAGTTTTTTAATAGCCAGTTCCTCCCTGTAGCAGTTTTATCTTCATTTGTTTGCTTTTTCTCTCTCCATCTATACTCTAGTCTCTGAGGGCCAGACTGCCATCTGTCTGATGCTCTGCCCTTGATGGGACTCCTCAGGATAACATACTTTTAAATGCAAGTTAGTTTGGGAGAAGGAGGTGAAGCCAGGTAACACGTAGCTTGCTGCACAGTGAGTCAGAAAAAGGCTCATGTCCTTCCTTGGCTGAGCTGGAACCTCCAGGCTACCTGGCCAGCCTGGTCCCTCTGCACAAGACTGAATTTCACCCTGAGAGGAGAACTTAGCAGGATACACCACTGATAGGACGTGGGGCTGGTCCATCTGTTTGCATTTCTACCTGAAATGTCTGACATTTATCATCAGTTGGGGAAAAAAAAAACAACAGTGCTACAATTTGCTCAAATGAGAACATACACCTGAGCTTAAAAGGAGGAGACAACCTCAGATATTCAGCTGAACCCTGAGTCTCTAAGTCTTGCAGGTCAAGATGAGAGATCTTGGGAAATATATTTGTGGCTGGTCATTCTCTAGCATCTGCTCCCTGTGGCTGCCACTGCATTTTCAATATCATTTTGTCTGCTTCCTGCTAGAGAAAAAATAAATCTGTGCCAATGCAGAAGAATTACCATGGGTAATTCTTTATTTCTGTGAGTGACATGATCTATATAACACCTTTAAAGTAGCTAGAGAAGCAGGAAGCCTCTTACTTTTTGACATGGCAATAGAAGTTTAGATACTTTTAGTATAGATAAATAGCTGACAGAACTCAAATTACCATGACAGATCTCAACTGTCTGATCCAGTGGGCTAATGCCAACTTACAGCAGTTTAAAAACTGTGCCAATGATACATGAACTGAATATAGCTCCTTTTTGCAAACCAGGATATAGTTCTACATCTACTTAGTAAGCACACTTATTTTAATATTAAAAAAATTAAGCCATTTCAAATCAGACTTTTTTATAGTAAACCCATGACTCACTAAGAAGCCAGTGTAATGACTGTTGTTCTTGAAATCAGGAAAGAAACCTTTGATTTGATGTGTTGATTCACTGCAAGAAAAAAAATTACACACCTAAATTGAGTTAGTCCAGTGCAGACCTCATGATTCTGAGGATTTCTCTCTCCACAGAGATCACTAATTGTGAAATTCCTCACAGGCATACCTGGCTTGGCAGGAGGGCAGCCTGATCTGCCAGCCAGTGTTGTTAAGATCAGCTGACAGAACAGTATTCATGTAAAAGAATAGGCTCAGAAAGAAATAGCCAAGAATTTAAGCAAACAGCATCGTTATAAGCAGCTAGCAATTATCTTCAAGCATTTCAAAGCAAATGAATCACCCTCTCGTGAGTTTCCCTTGCAAAAATGCAGGCAAATTGTCATGGTTATTGTGCTTGTTTCTGTAATTGATCTAGTTAAGACTGTACAGTGGAATGGATACATGGGTTTAAATCATCTCCCAAGGAGGGCTGATTAACCTATTGGATTTGTTGAGGCAATTTGGAAGGCTGGAGGCAGCAGGTTTGCCAAGAGGGTGCCATGACAAAGATTTGCTTTGCCTCTTGTTCTTCTTGACACAACCCCCAAATGCACTCCCTACCAAAGCAATGGAAAATAAACTGATTGCTAATGAAGGAGTTAATGATTTAGGCCTCCTGCAGCCGTGTCCTTCTGTCCACCTGTCCTTCTGCACTGGGACCTCTCCCAAAAGCCTCCAAGGATGGTGGACACTGAGGAGAACAGGTTCTGTTCCCAATGTTCACAGCCTGGCTCTCTGCCTCCTTAACCAGGAGCTGAAAACTGGATTTGGGAATCAGAACCAAGCCCCCTGTAATTTTGTATTTTCCAGAAAAGGTTCTAAGAACACCAGGAACAGGAACTGGTATGGGTGCAATTCACCACCTTTGTATCTTATTTCTCCTGTTTCTACTGAACAGAACTGCAAATAAAGACCTGGATAACTTAGTCCCTGGCCTAATCAGGCCCAAACTCAGTATTCCTCCAAGTTTTTTCCTATGTGGAAAAATGCTGGTTTCTTTATTGCAACGTTTTCCAACATTTTCCTGTGTAGAAAGTCTTCTCTTTACGCTGTGGTACAGGAAAATCCAGGTTCTCAGGAATCTTGCTTTCTTTGATTTTCCTCACTAATTCACAGAGAGCTTTTCAGATATCTATCTTGTCACCACCTTTTCATAGTTAAAAAAGCCTACATGTTGAATCTCTTTTTAGGAAGAGTTTTCCATAGCCCCAGTTATCTCCCTCACTTGCTTTGGTGCCTGTGTTAGTCTGAATTCAGAGGCATTATGAACATTCATATGTGCATTTCTATATTCCCATTCTATGCTTAATTTCATTAGTTATGTGTGTACAACTCAGCAAATCTTAACCTGTGTTTGACAGTGCATGAGTCCCTTTTAGTAAGGCTCAGTATAACTTACTTTCCTATGATAACTTTATAAATTTCTGGTTTAGTCATCTACATATCATCTTGTGTTCATTAGCTCTTAAGTTTTACCCATGGAATGCTGAAGCTTCCCTTGTGCCCTCAGAGGCTGAAGAACAAAGGAAGGTATTTGTCCCATCTGCTTAAAGAAAATTCAGATGCCAAAAGGACAGTTCAAAATGTCAGAGTTTAATATTCATGTCTCTTTCATGCAGGCAAGAAAGAAAAGTAAATTCTCACCTGGAGGTTCTTAAGGGCCGACCAATAAAATGTCTTGAGTATAATTATTTGCCAACCTGAATAATTTTATCAGATGCATAATGTTCTATCCAATTCCCTTCTTCCAAATTAGTGCATACTTTAAATAGAGAAATTAATATAGAAATAATTATATATCTTGATGGAGGAGTTCTTAACCTTAAATTTTGTTTTTATTTTTGGTTGATTTCCTGTTGCAACTCTTTCAAGGAACTTAGTAGAAGGCTCTTGGATGCTCTAAATAAAGTATTGAGAGTTTTTTTTCCCTTTTTCAAAAGGGATGATTACAGAACCAGGAATCACAGAATGGCTTGGGTTGCAAGGGGCCTTAAAGATCATCTTGTTCCAACCCCTCTGACACGGGCAGGGACACTTCCCACCAGACCAACCTTCAGCTTTCAGGGATGGGGCATCCACAACCTCTCTGAAAAATGTATTCCAGCACCTCAACACCCTCACAGTAAGGAATTTATTCCTGATAGCTAAGCTAAATCTACCCCTTTTCAGTTTAAAGTGCTATCCCTACATGCCCCTATTAAAAGTCCCTCTCCGGCTTCATTGTAAGCCCCCTTTAGGAGCCATGAGGCTGCTGTAAGGTGAATGCATCCAAACAATCTAAAATGTTAATATTTTAGCCATTACTTAAGAAAAAATCAGAGAAACTAGTTGATTTGAGAGTGACATGGTGATGCTTTTAGATAAAAATGGTTGCTTGCTATTTTGGTAGGGAGGTTTGCTTTTACTGTAATTCTCATTCAGTCAGGCAGAGCAAATGGTATTTTCAATGAGCAGCCCCATGATTTAAGCTGTTCAGTGTGTGGGGGATTTGAGGGGAAAAGCAGAAGCTGCAGAATGGAAAATTCGGGAAGGAATTGGGATTACTGTGTGTGCACCCAGGTGGTTGCTGTGGTGTGCTGAACCAGATCTGCAACACAGCCATTTCTGCAGCATGAGAGTGAGCCCGTGAGGGCAAACGGAGTCATTCCAGAGCAGGTGAAACACAGCTTGGAAGCTTTGGGTACTTCAGGAGATTGATGTGAGCAGCACAGAAATCCATGTGCAGAAGACTCAACACCAGTTTCTGAAAAAATGAGAGGGGAAGAATTTTATCTTGTTTTCTTTATTGCTTTAATTGAATGGATTATTCTATTAGCTCAATTCTAACTCTGTATTGCTGATCAGGAAATCTGAGAGTCTCTTGGCATTCTGTGAGCTATCCATGATGTGTATAATTCAATGACCAGAATGTAAATTTTGTTGGTTTAGGATTATTAGATTTCATTTTCTTTAGGGTTTGCAAGGATATAATATTACAGCATATAAGGAGTTTTTTTGTGTCTCCTCACAGCCCCAAACACTCAAGTCGCAGGTGCCCCAAGACTCAGAGCACATCCATGTTCAAAGCCTTCAGTCCTATTCTGAGAGTAGCTAGGAATCAAATTTTTTGTGTACTTGATACATTCAGTGGCCATAAACCCAGTAATTAAATTCTTGTGTGACTTCACAGTGGTGCTTTTTTTTCCACAGAAGGAAGAATTAATAATTTGAAGTTATTTAACACAGTTATTTCTGGTAGTAATTCCAGTACATTAAATGACACGAAACATAAACCAGTCCCATTATATTCCAGGAGCAGCCAATTCATACAACAGCTGAAAATGAGACCAAAGCAGTTCTTTCTATCTGACCAACAAAGCCACAGGACACACAGACTGCGTGCTGGCTGCTGCCACAGCACTGTGTATGGAACAGCAGTACAAAGAGAAAAAAAAGGTTACAATGCACATATTTTGGGAGGGCTTGTGCTTGTACTGCAGCACAGACATGTTTGGTCACTGTAGGCTAAGTGAGTGGAAAGGCTGACAAAGCAATGGGAAATTTGCACCAGAGCATCACTGCAACTGAGTATTTGGAGTCAGAAGATGCAAGTGGTGAAGCTCCCACTGCTCCACTGCTCCAGAGTACAAGATGCAGATTGACAGTGCTCTCCAATGCCAGTGAAAAAGGACCCAGGAAAATTACCTGTTCACCTTCTTGGTTTGGAATGCTCGCACTGGGCATTTTGGATTCTTATAATCTGTGTATTTCAAAAGCCTTCTGATGATTCTCTCAGGAACCATGTTTAAAATTACAAGGAGACTATAAAAAAAAGTTCAAGTCAAAGCAGTTGCAATTTCCTTTCTTTTAGCAAAACCAAGGAGTGTAGTTGTAGCTATTAATAAAACAAGCAGGATTTGGAGAACTGCTCTTATGTGTAGCCTCTGTTCTTGGAGTGCCTGTAAATGAGAGAGAGCATCAAGAAGTGTAAAGGGGATAGAATTAATCCCAAATTTTCTAAACTGAAAACAACCGTCAACACCTAATTGCTTCACATTACAGTGCTGAAAGGTGGGCAGGTGGGGCAGGTTGTCATTGCCTGGGTACAAAGTTGAACTCAGGTTTTGTTGCATTTCTCTTGAGTCATTGAGGGAAACAGAGAGAGGAATTCTTGTCTTACATCTCTGTATTGTCTTGTGAGCCCCTGCTTAGCATGAAATAAGAAAGAAAAAGGCACTGCAATTAAATTTGTTTGAGTTGGCATGCTCCTAAATAGCAAACTCTTGGGGAGGCAAGGAGAAGGTGGTTGCAGAGACAAAAGACTGAATTTCATTAACAGTTACACCTACAACAGTTCAAAAATAATTACCATGCAAAATGCATTTTTGTTAGAAACAATTATTTAATAGTCCTGGAACAAAATTTGCTACTTAATTGGGAACACTGACAGGTAAAAAAGGGAGAAAATATTTCAGCACTGTGACCCTGTACACATATGCCCTCTACTTAAATGCTTCCCAGCCTTCTCTTAAACACAGAGGGGTTATAAGCGAATTTAATGCCTATTGCTCAAATTCATACCTGGTCAGAAGATGGTAACATCCAAACCCAGCACAAACCTTCTGGACTGTCCCTACATCTGTTTCTGCTCCTGCACATCCTAGATCCTTCGGATGGGCTGGCAATGCTGATCCCACTGTGCTGGCAAGACCAGGACCCCTCTCCTCCCCCCGTGCTGCCGTGGATTCTGCAAAGGAGAGAGGCTCTGCTGGGAGGCCATGGGACATCTGTCAGCCAAACTCATTCACAATTCATGGTATGGACATTGTGGACATCAGAAGCCAGGAAAAGGCACCAGTGACGCTAAAAGAGTGAGAAAAGACCGCGCAGGAGGAAAACAATTGAGTACAAACACAATCCATACTAAAATGCTCAGAATTTTAAGAGGTGCATAACTACAGCATTTGAGCACTTTAATTGAAATATTTTTTTTATATTAAAAGCATATTTCATGCCTTCTTTAGAATCACAGACTTTGAAATAAATGGGTTCTTTTATTATCAAGTTCACTTCACATTATAGCAAATTAACATTCAGCAGTTTAATTACCCATAATATATTCAGTTTAAAAGAAAAGAGCATCCATTTTGCCTAGCACAGCAAATCATAAGTTCTCATAGAAACGGACTGCTTAATGCAGAGAGAATTCATAATTTTCTAGCAGTGAAACAAGTTATCCATGGTACTAATACCAGAATATTTCTGGCAGTATTGGAGCAGATTAAATGGACCAGATTAAATACACCTGATTCTAGCAATTTCTGTGAAGCACTGAAGAAGCACTGAAGAGAGAAGAGTAACCCTGTTCCTATTCCTCCCACCACAGGGGGAAATCATGCTCATCTATTTCCCTTCTTTCTCTTCACTGAATATTTAGGATGCCTACAGTGTTTCTAGTCCACTTAATTCCTGACTTCCGTTAATTGTAAGGCTCTAGTCATCAAATCTTAATATGCCCAAGACAAAATTAAACTGTGGATGATTTCTCCACAAAATGCCTTTTCTGCCAGTTTTCCTTTGGAAAAAGAGGGGTTTTAAATCCTAATTTTAAAAGCCCTTCACAGATTGTGAAGGGGGGGAAAATAGCCCAGCAATAAAATCCCCCAGAGACAGAGACAAATATTATTGTGGGGAAATCTAGTAAAAAAAAAAAGAGAGGGATAAAGTAGGGCACAATGGATCCCTGAAGTTATTTTGTATAAGGACTTGAACATACTGAAGAAGGAAAGCAGATATCACAGGGATCCTGACTCTTCCTGTGAATATGATGAAGAGGCCACTTCTTTGCTGCTCCACAGTGAAATGAAGAAGGAAGATGCTGGGAAGTGCTGTTGCTAAGTTCTCTCTTGGAAACAAAGCATTTCTATCAAACATGCAACTGACCTCAGGTTTACGTAGAAGTGTCTGAATTACTTTTGCTGATTTCAAAATGTTGTGGTGTCAGAAAAGAGCACGTTACTAAAACTGTAAACAGAAAATGTAAATTGAAATGGAAAGTGCTTTTACTTTAAAATAAATCAAAAGGTTTTAAATTAAAACTGAAATTCATTGTTTCTTCTGCAGCTAATCATTAAATTCCCAGCATATTTCACACGTACCTCCCAGAAATACTTTATTTAGTTTGAATAGGTTAGGGAGTTACTGGTATGAAACTTATGGAATGCTTATGCCTTCTTTCTCTGAATTAGTATGGATAAATACCCTCCAAGTGACATAACAGTCTTCTCAGGTTTCTCCTGAGACAGGTGAGCTCATGTAGCAAGTAGCACAGAAATTTTCATTTATATTTGTTTGCAGTTAAGCACAGCTCCATGCAGAGGCTGATGTTTGTGTTTCTGTGGTCCTTTGTGTATGTCCCAGTGTCCCTGATTCCTGTGCACTCCTCTACTGTATCCAGAGGGGAACCCACTAACGTGCTCCATGTTCGATGTGGTTGACTCCCTATCAATATTAATTCTTTGTTGTGTCCTATGCTGCATGATAATAGTTATTAATATTCTCCATGACCACAGATATTTGTATTCACTGTTCTTCTATTATACTAAAAAGTAATGTAATTCATTATTATATTTTAAATATTAATAGTATTACTAATATTTTTAAAAGAATGCAAATGTATATCCACTTCAGAATTTATTTATTTGGAAAAAAAAATCTGTTTTTGTCTGGAGCTGTTGGACGCCTGCATCTACAGTGAAGTACCAAAATTCAGTCTTCTTATTCTTCCCTCCAGAGTCCAAAAACCAAAACAAGACTCAGTTATTTCAACCACGCTGAGCAATCATGTTGAGCTGAACCAGGACAAAATAATTTTGTGCTCATAGGAATTATGAGCCAGGCCTAAAGTGAGTACTTATTTTCTCCCTGTAGACAGATGAGAGCAGTTCAGAAGTGCTGATTTCATTATATCAGTCAAGACAGAGTCCTCACACTAAGATTTACACAAACACCAGTAAGGTGTCAAGAATTGCCCATACCAATGAATCTCTTCTCCCTCTTCATCATGTGCAGCACCTAAACAGAGATAATTAAAATGATGGAAAAATATTATGGGGTGGGAGGGCATTTCAACTAATTTAAATTTTAAAAAATCTTATTGAAAGCTTGAGTTCCAAGCAGATCTATGTCAAAGCAGGTACTAATTATTAAATATACATAATGTATATTGTATCAGATGGACTCGGTATGTATGAACCATTTTTTTCCTGGGTTAAGTTCAAAAGTGGAGAGGTCAGTGACTAGAGGAAACTCCAGAACATTCAGATCAAATATAAAAAAAGAACTAAGATATATAGAATCAATTAGTACTTTTTGGTTTTTCTACTGTCGAGCAAGTAGTGTCCAAACACAAATGTCTAAAAGGGGACACAGGTTTGGATAAATGAGAATTACAGCTGGTTATAAATTTCCCACATGTACTACCCATAAATATATTCTTCAAAATTATATCTAGGAAGTAAATTTTTGTGACCATGTGAAGCACAAGAGGTGTCCTTTCTCATCACAAAGGAGCTCCAAAAGAACTCTGCTTACTGCTCTGCTGCTCAAAAATTAAAATTTTTGCACTTTATGCTTTTTAGAAAGATCAAATTCAAGCCTGGTTCTAAAAGGTAAAAGAATTGTATAAGTTCAATAATCATCTTATTTTATATTCCTTAAAATGACATAAAATCTTGCATCTTGCATTTTTACATCTAAATGTTAATGGAGGTGCACTGAAAACATTCCCTCAGAAATCACCATCTATAAAACACCATTTAAACAATTCCAAAATATCGTATCAGAACATTTTATACCTCTTTTTAGGATAATAGGATGATTCAAATAGCTGTCACTGAAGTAAATATAAATCACAGCTTGACTAATCATAAACAAGCATTGATATGAAAAAAAAAAATTACCTTTTTCTAAATGAACCTTCCAATGCAGTGCTGGGATTCTTTTTTAATTCTGCACTAAGAGAAGTGCTGGTGGCTTTATCTTTCATTCCAAGCTGAATGGAATCTAAAGGTTATCTTGAACATTCAGGCTTTAAAGGGGCTTATATTTTCCAAATATTATATTTAGACAAAGACCATGCTTTTCCTGAGTCACAACAGCTGACATGTCATATTCTAAAGGCACTTCACATTTATTAGGTGACCTTCCAGGCAGACACTTGAAATGTGCGTAGGTAAGAGTCCACCTGGAGGAGAATTTTGTTTGCTTGGGTTTCTTGTTTTCCAGAACAAGAATGTATCTCTTCTCTCTACTTTTATTTCCTGATTTGTGACTTGATCCCTTGTTAACAGCTGTTTAAAACGTTCCCTGCCCAGTAACAGATGTGTGTTTATGTCACTGCCAGTGCTGATGTGTGTGTGCACACAGAGGGGAAGATGGAGGAGAAAGCAGGGAGGGGATAAAACCAGGATATATCATTATAAAACTTTTACAGCTAAAGGCTCAACAGAATTCCCATTTCAAACTGCTTCCACCCAGAAGAGCTTCTCTTCTCCTCCCTGCAATGTGATGGATTGTTAGAAGCCCATGATTTACTCAAAAGGTAGTATTTATTGCCTTCCACAGAAAACAGGGAAAATTCAGCTAATGGACTCATCTTATTTATAACAGTCTTATGTGTAAGAAAGAACTAGTTAAGAAACTCTGTATAGCAGCAGCCCCATGCCTTCAGCTGAGAATTACTAATTTGCACATCAGTATTGACTTTGAAAGTCAGTTCACAAGCAGATTTATTACAGGATGTAATCAAACTCTCACTCAGCTGCACGTTCCACTGGTGACATGACATAATCCATTTTCTGTGTGTTAGCAGCAGAGCGAGCTCTTTCTAGTGTTGAAATGTCAACTGTGCAGCCTGACACATGTTTTGATTGAGTTTGGACATCCTGTTGGGCCACCAGAGAAACTGACTTTTAAAGCGGCGCTTATGAGGAGCCTTTGGTACATTTATCTTTGCAACTGTTCCTTTGTTCTGCTCACACAGCACGCTGCAAAGTGAATTTATTTATCTCAGTTCATAAAGGAAAGCCAACCAAACATGTTTCTATGTAAAATTTAAAAATAAAATCCATAATTAGATAAGAATCAAATTAAAACCTGACAAAGGATGTTCTGCAGCCCGTTCCATTAGACACCACAAAGGAGCAGAACAGCAGGACAGATCAGAAAAAGATAAAACATGAAGGGACTTGGGAAGAGTAACTGAACAGGGAGAGCTGATTATGAGATGAGACAACAAATTGCAAAGGAATAGAAGGACAAGGATTTGAGAAGACATGAAAAGGAAAAAAAAAGACTGAATGGAGACTGGTATTGTTCAATATTTAAAGCTATAAAAAAAGGTGGGGAGGAATTTTTTGAGTTCTTGCAGTGAAAGTTCTGGCCATCTGATTTCCTAAAAAGACAAAATGAAGGTAGAGGATGTGATCTACTTGTTAAATCTTAACCATTGTTATGGTTTACTTTGTAAGGGTAACTGTAAATGACTGAGAATTAAGAAAAAATATTTAATTTTATACATTGCATATTGTTGCAGTGTAATTTTTCATTAGGAATTTTCACTTGTGCATTTATCTTATTCTGGATTAAGATGCAATCAATTTTCCTTTTTTTTCATGTAGAGACCATTCAATTATAAAATTATCAGCAACAGGGGTTTTATCATAACAAAAATATCATAAAGGATTCAACATTCTGGCCAACACACCCTTCCATGATGTGTAGCAAAAGATTTTGCACCATATTCAAAGGAGATGCAGGAGGAATTTGTAGCAGAATTGGACATTCTATCTTGCAGTATATAAAAAATGGAACAAAGTTTGTCAGGGTCTCTTTCACAAGACTGTTAGTCTTCTTTACTTTTGGAAAGACTTTGGGAAGGTTAGCATCTACACTAAGGGGACTCCACAGTACTCTTCTTTTTGCTCTTTGTTAGTATTCCTGCAGTGTCTTTACAATAATTCAGTGGATTTTGAATAAATCTTTTTACTAAATACCTGTAAGCCATGAATGCTGCAGCAGGTCAGGCTGGTTTCTGTGGTCATTGAAACACGGACACAACTGCCATCATGCCAAAGCAGAGCTAAGCTTAAACACAATCATCTCTGCTGTTACAAGACTTGCATTGGTAGTTCCATGACCTAGGGCTATGTTTGGTTAGCATAAACAACACCTATTCTTGTGGTACAGGAAAAGAATTTCATCTTCCTTCATTGTGAAGTCCTTCACTGTATGTCTAAGCATAGTGATTTTCATCCTCAGACAGATATCTCCTGCAAGGAGACAGAATTTAACCAAGTGTGTCACTGAGTCTGGTAAGACAGACAAGAAGCTCAAATATTTATGATGAACAACTCTTATTTGAATGCTTAGATGTATTAACCTGCTCCAAGATACTCCAAGAATGAAGAGATATTAATAAATTTGTAATCCATTCCAAGGATTCTTCCTGTAATTCAAATAAAGAAATCTTTTACAATTTACATTTGTAATGGTTACAGGCAACTGAATCAAAAGATCACAAAGTGGTTGGCGTTGGACAGGACCTTGAATGTCATCTTGTTCCAAAGGGCAGGGACACCTTCCACTAGACCAGGTTGCTCAGAGCCTGATCCAAACTGAACCACACTGACTCTCTTGAAAGGGTTCACAAGTTATCCTGAGTGCTGAGGAGGTGCTTCCTTAGAATCCCTCAGCACAATCCAGCACCATCAGAAATCCTGCTTAGCAAAGGAGGCTATGAAAGAACACTGGCACTTCCTCTTGTTTTCTTACAATTATGCAGTGAAAATGAACTTTTAGTTCTCTGTAGGTGTATTGACAGAACTTGTTTTGGTTTTAAGCAAACAATCAAGATCCCCAGATATACTAGGATAAGAGTTTTTGGCTATATTTTAATAAATTAAGGGTTCGATTCTATTTTTTAACTAGTCAAATAAGAGAAAAACTGGCGGCTTGGAAAAAATGCTAATGCATAACAAAATTTGGGCTGTATCCCAAGTGACTAAATCCTATCTAATTAATGCTAGTATAAATCCAGTGGAATTGCATGGAAATAAAATTACACATTCTTTTTTTGGCCTAATGGACTGCAACATTCAGTCCACATTGTTTAATGTAATAGAATTTACTTTTGATATGCAAAATATTACAACTGCCAGGACTCTCCTGCAGGAAGAAAGGAAGAATCTGAATAGCTGCCAACATGAACTCTGAAAGCAGTACATTTTCATCACATAGTCTCAACAAACACTTCTTCCATTAACTTTACTCCTCAATGAGAATAATTCTTTCTCACAGTTTCATCAGATCAGAGGAATTCATTCATTTGGAGCAAGCATAATGATATTTAATGGGAAGCTTGAACTATTTGTGTCATGCTATATTTTTTGCAAATGTAAAAAAAGAGACAGGTGAATATATTTTGAATTTTAGCACCGATTGTGCCTGTCTGTTGAAGCACAAACTTACTTCTTGAGCAGGCCATTTCTGCATGATCCATGACATATAAAAATAACATAAGCTTGAAAAGCATCATGTCAGTAGGAAAATAAGGAAATAAATAAGGAAAAAAATCATAATTCAAGGCCATATAGATGTGACAGAACTGATAGCATTGTAATTTTCCCATACAAAACAACAAAAAAATCACAGTCATTCAGATATGTGCAAAGATTTCACTATGCTGTTTCTAAAATTCACATGAACAACAGTTAAACCTAAAAGATAATGAACCCAATACCTCAGGCTTACATATATATTCAGATTAAATTCTATGTTCTACTGCCAAGCTTGGTATTTTACCATTTTAATGATTCAATCATGTGTAATGAACTAATTTGCTACAACATCTCATTGAATTCGTAGCTGATGCGTGTCTGCTGTTGCCCTTTTCTTGCCCTCAAAGAATTTTTAATACAGATTAGGAAAACAAATAAAAATACACACCCAAAATAAACTAGGAAAAGTTATTTCTCTGTCATTATGTCCTGAAATCACCATCATCCACCCCTTAGAGAAGTCCAGAGATGTATGCGGAACTTTGCATCAGCTCCCTTGCTCCAGACTAACACATTCCAGTGATCAGAGCAATGTTTCCAGCTGGAAGGGCATTTTTAAACTGCAGTTGATGTGAAATCTTGGTCATGAGAAAGACTCCCAGAAGCTCAAGGTTTCCAAGGGGTCTTGTCAGGGAAACTGCCTGCACAGAGCCAGAGCAGGAGATAAAAACAGGCCAGGGGTTTACAGGTAGGGAAGCATGTGAGTGAAGGTAACAGAACTGCATGACTGCTTGGGTAAACCACCTTCCACTGTACAAAAAGACTGGTTGATTGTACTAGGTGCTAATAAAAATGGATAACTATATTCTGAAGCATCCTTGAAGGCTTTTTCTCCTCCCCAAACATTCTGCCTCTGGTAAATAGGATCTGTTCTTCTCCTGCTAATGCTCTAGGTAAGCTGCCTGTGTGTTGAGTCTGTGAGGGTCCCCAGGACAAGGTGAGAGATGAGTGAATCTGACTCCATGTTTGTAGAAGGCTGATTTATTATTTTATAGTATGATATGATATAATATGATATGATATAATGTTATACTAAAACTATACTAAAGAAAAAGAAAGGATACAGACAGAAGGCTTAACAAGAATGAAAAATAAAAACTTGAGACTCAGAGCCTTGACACAGCTGGCTATGATTGGCCATTAAGTTAAAACAATTCACATGTTTGATAAACAATCTCCAGACCACATTCCAGAGCAGCAAACACAGGAGAAGCTGAGGGATTTTTCCCGAAAATATGACAGTGACACCTGTGCAAACCTAGCAATGAAGATATTAAAGTAAGACCTGACTGCTGTGCATTTCCACATCTCAGAAAAATAAAATGGGTTCCCATTAATTAGAACTTTCCATTTATAGGAAAAAAATATAAACACTAAAGAAAAGGAGCTGATTAGATTTCGTGACAGACAAGGTGAGAAAATTGATAACACCATGAAGCACTTATATACCCAATTAATGAAATTAACATCCCCTCAGATAACACTCTTTTGTCATGTGAATTATGAGCAGTCTCTTCACATCTATTTTGCTGAAAATAAATTGGTTTTGTGAGGCTTGAAGGTCTAGAGATTTACTCTAAAGGTGATCACCACCACACTGATTACTTTACTGAACATTAACTATGAGAAGTAACCTTGCAGCTAGTAAGACGCTCTAACAAGTACCCAAAGTAGATTCTTATGCAAAATACATGGTCGCAGATAAGTCAAATGAGTAGTTGTAAACGGAGAAGTGACCACCCAGAAAAGCATTTTTTTTCACAAAGAAATAAAAATTAATAAATAATCACAACTTATTTTTATCCATCTTCACCTACCTTATGAGCAGAGCATGGTTTATTTAGCTGCAAGTGTGATACATCTTCTCATTGGAGTATCAAAAACAAAGAGTGTATTAGAAGAAGGTGCAGTGATGCTCTGAATGGGGATTCAGGTGTGGAAAAAGAAGGAAGTAGGTTTTGGTTATGATGCCAAGATACCAAGTGAAGACACCTGGGCACTCTGTGTATGCTTTGTTTTTAGACAAGAGCTTACTAGTTTTGGAGCTTTATTTGGCTCCCTCCTCCACAGTGCACAAAGGATTAGTGGGTACTTCTTTTATTAAATACACAAAACCAATCTAAAAATTAGGATACTTGATTTTACTAGCCACTGCACAAATACAGAGCTGGGACAGTCTCTGTGCTAAAGGGATTACTTGAAAAATACATTAAATAAAGATTACTGTGTCCTTCTTATTTAAGAAGGTGGAGGAGTTCAGTTCTTCCAGTCATAAAAAAAGGAAATAAAAGATCACAGGTTTAACCCTAATGCCTTGAATATTGCTCTCCTCATTTTTATTGCCAGTATTTTTCATTATGTTTGTGGAGGTTATGTGTTCATGAGCCTTCCTCTCACCACAGCATCCTCACAGCCAGAGACTTGCAACTCAATTTTACACAGAAATTTGCAGAAAATAATGCCTTGTGTGTAAAAAAAGAAACCACTGAAAACTTAAAAAAAAAAAAAAAAACAACCAAAAAACTCTTTTTCTCTCCACATATATTTTTCATACACTACCCAGTCATACATATTTCCATGTGTGTTAAAAATAACACATATGTGTGTTAAAAATAAAAAGCATATGAGTCACCACATGGCATTTCTGCACAAAAGGTACATCAGGGAATGGCAGGTCAAGGATTACAACTGTAATGCTGAAAATGGACTGAAAGCAAAACTGAAGCATTTGTTATAAAGGTGCACCCTTGGCTCTGTGGCTGTGGGACCAGCACACCAGGGGCTATTTCTATACATGAGACCTTACAGGAAGCAAAAATTACCCATCTGACATTCCTCAAGATAATGATAAAGAGGAAGAAGTGACCAAAGGGTCTGGCCTTTATCCGTGTGCATGAAAAACTAGATGAGGGTGACCTTCTGCACAGGAAAAGAAAGATGCTGCTGAACTTATGTACCTAAAAAATGAGTGAATTAAAATTCTAAATCTCACATATCATCCATAAAAAAATAGAAAAATACCTTTACCAGGCAGATGCAATCTAAGCCTTGAAAAAAAACAAAACAGTAAGGGTAAAATCTTCAGCTGAGTTGAAGAAAATAAATATACTAGCAGGCAGTCACGAATTTTAACTGTCTAAAGACAAAGGTCTGAAAAAATACTCTTTTGCAAGAAAAGAATCCCCTTCCTCTCTTACACCAATGCTGCCTGCATTAGAAGAAAATGAAGTGAAAAGAAAGTTCACCGTCAGGGAAGGCACCAATGTGTCATCGTCTAGCCCAGCAGGGATTAATTTATCCAACTTACTCCTTGATGATAAAAAACTTTGGAAGCTGCAGATGCTAAAACACAGAGTTATGATGCTGTCACTGTAGAGAAGTAAACATTTAAATCTCTGGATGCTCAGAGGAAAGCTACAGAGCAGTGTCCTGGTTGTAAGGCGGGACAGTCGGCGGCATGAGCGGTGCCGCGGCTGCTTGTGCCTGCCTGGATGCTGGGATCAGGAGTGGAACACCCACAGACAGGTGAATCTACACATTCAAACACCTGTGATATGTGCATAGTCTCAGCACCCATGTGGGGCAAGGAGAAGGCAGTCTGTGGAGCACTGGGTCTCAGGAAGGTGAGATTGCTCTTCCCTTGGGAGGCCAAGAGCCTCCCAGTGCGCAAATGGACCATGCCCCTGCTGCCACAGCAAACCTCTGGAGAGGGGAAGCAGGATACAAAATGTTCTGTGCCCTGACTGCAAATGGGAGGATTTTATTAAAGCTTTTAATGACCTGTAAAAGAAATACAATGATGCAGAGGGGCCTCTTCCAATTCAGAAAGAAGGAAGGAAATACGACGCTTAAGAGAATGTAGATTTATGTAGCCCACCACTACTAAAGAGGCAATTTTGAGGCAATTTTACATCTGCAGGTTGGCTAATGTGTTTGGTGCTTTCTTATAGAAAAGAAAAGCAAATACACTCTCCACACTATGTGGAGATAGGTAGAAGAAATTTCAAGTATTGACAATTTCAAGAAATTACATGGGAGTTTCCCTAATGCCCGCTCCAATGTAAAACTTTTCCTGCAACTAGTGAGCAATATATTTTAAACATTTCTTCCACAAGTTTGTAAGCCCAAAATAGACAAGATGCAGCTGTACTGCTGTGAATTATAATGTTGTGCTTATACACTTGAATTAACAGCAACACCACTCAAAAGCAGCTTGCATTTCACATTGCTTCAACAGCAACAAAGCAAATAAGGAGAGCACTGCTGATTGCAGCCCATGTATAAGAAAAAACATGTGCCCACTACCCAATTTCTCATTATGAACATGTAGAACAAACACAATGAAGCTGAAAAAACCAAATTACATTAGAAAAATACATTTTTTTGTGTGACTGCATACAAAATAAACATATGAGAAAAATTATCCTGGGGAGTAATAGTAGTCCCTTCAGTCTGGTTGTAAAGTATAGACCTTTTATCTTTGCAGAAGCACAGGAACTTACTCACTGCATTCCTTCCCGTGTGTCTGTGCTGTCACCATCACTGCCAGCTATTCAGATGGCCAGCATCTTCAAACTCTTCATGTCTTCTAAGACCTCCTCTTTTAAAATGTGGTATGGATAAAGAACAAATGAAAAAGAGACTGTTCAAGTTGAACAGTAAACACCTTTGCATTTCATGGAATAAAGTCTAGATTAAAATCCTGATGCTTGACAGTCTAAAAAAAGGCCTAGAAGAATTTTGAGCGTCTGAGCTCACACTGCTTGTACATTTGCATAGCATATTCACTGCAAGCTTACAGATAACAGAAACCAAATGTGTTTTATGTCTGGAGTCAAAATGAATTATGGACTGATAAGAAATAAGCATTTTTAAAAGAAGAGAAAATACACAATCATGTTATTCATAGATTACAAAGGATTGTCCACAGTATCTGTAGGACAACAGAACAACTGTTTACAGTTCTGACTTTTGCACCAGCCTGTCCATGCTGATGTGGGGCAGGCAGTGACACGTGTGCAGCATGAGGTGGTTGCACTGCTCTGGTTTACCTCAAAGTACCACACAGCTGCTGTAGCTATGGGACCATGAATGGCCAGGTAAAAGGGAAGAACAAAACATTTCTGCTTAACAAGCAGAAGTTGTTAGACAGAACCATTAACACCAGTGTCTGTCTGATGCAAAGATCTTTCCCACTCCAAAGTATTTTAAAAATCACATTTAGAACAGACAAAATGCTGCACAATGGGACCTCTGTCAGCCAGAAGGTTCAGATGGGTCTTTTCAGAGGGAACAAAATCCAACAAACTTCATAAACAGCTTTCTGACTCTGAGGTCTTTGCTCTCTTGTTTGCTTTCAGCCAATTCATAGGCTTCTGACTTGTAGCAAACTCTGTACTCTCCTCTCTTTGCCTTTAGAGATTTCTCTCTCCAGCCCTTCAGAGACCTCAAGTTCCTTTCACTCTTAGCCCCAGAAATTGTCTATCTCCAACCAGACCCTATCCTCGTGTAGAAGGCTTCTGAGAAACACCCACTGTTGGACTGTCACTGTTCATCACAAATAATTTTAGAAACTAAACTATTCTGGCTGAGAACCAAAGGGAATGAAAGAAGTTTCCCACGAAATGTTGTCATTTTGGGTAGAAAACATTCCTGCATCAGAAATTCAGTTTAGCACCGGGAGGTTTGATGGACACATTCTGACAAATTCTCATAAGGGAGAGTGTCTTCAGAAGAGAAAATTTCTGTTTTAAGCAAGGTTACTCATTTTACTTGACATTACTAGAGCTGCATTGGAAAAACAGTATGTCCATCTTTAATGCTAACATACAAGGAAATTTGCACTGCATGTGAATATTCTTTTCAAGTTTCACAACTACTCAAAAGCAGAAAAGTTAAATGTGACTCAGCTAAACAAGTTGCAAATCATAAGCATGAAGACTGTAAATGAAAAAGGAAAGAATATTGATTTGACCAGGTACTTATCCAACACATTTGTATGAATTGTTCCCTGCAATTGTAGAGCACAACTTAAGGCAGCTCAGTTATTATCCCAGGATCCTGAGGCATAGCAGAATTTCAGCCCTATTAAATAAAAGGAAAAGTCTGAATTTTAAGGCATACATTCATTTTATTGACTCCAGGGCAGACACCTCTGAATCTGGGTCATTATGAAGAAGACAACACAGAAGTTATGATGCAAGGAGGAAGAAAGGAGAATGAGTGGCCAAGCGCTGATCCCTCCTTGTGAATTTCTCATATCCTTCATCCAGCAACATGTTCCTGCACAAGCAGTCCAAGGAAGAGGGAGAAAAAGCTTGACCCTCCTTAAGTCTCTGCTCTCATCTCTAGAGTCTCTGTTCTCTTCTCAAGGCAAAGAAACAGGGGACTCCTGTTTCCTTGCCTTCTTTTCAGTGGGGATAGAGTTAATTCCTTTACATTCTCTGGTATGGTGCTATATTTTTTATTTGTGACCAAAGCAGAATTGATAACACACTGGTGTTTCAGCTGTTGCTTAGCAGTATTTGCACAGCACCAAGGCATTTTCTGCTTCTAAGACTGCCCTGATAGTGAGCTGGAAGTGCACAAGAAGCTAGGAGAGGACATAGAGAGAACAGCTGGCCCCAACTGGCCGAGGGGATATCCTATGCTGCATAACCTTTTGCTCAGAGATAAAAGCTGTCAGGAAGTGTCACAGACACATTTTATGAAAAATCCTTTCCTTAGGATTTTTTCTCCTGAGAAGCTGATAGACCTCAGGAACAAAACGTAATCAATAATTATCTGCTGCTGTGGAAAGCAACAGGTGCATCTGTGATTGGTCTCATGTGGTTGTTTCTAATTAATGGCCAATCACAGTCAGCTGGCTCAGACTCTCTGTCCAAGACACAAGCTTTTGTAATCATTGCATTCTTTTTCTATTCTTAGCCAGCCTTCTGATGAAATCCTTTCTTCTCTTCCTTTAGTATAGTTTTAATATAATATATATCATAAAATAATAAATCAAGCCTTCTGAAACATGGAGTCAGGTCCTCGTCTCTTCCCTCATCCTAAGACCCCTGCAAACACAGTCCCAGTGAAGGAGGAATGGAGATATCTGAAGTTATGGTGTTTGTCTTCCCAAGCCACTGTGATGCACAAGGGAGTCCCACTTTTCTGCCAATTTTTCTGGCTGCCATTTGAAAGTAGTGAATTAATTCCTTATTTTGCTTTGCTTATGTGTGCAGCTTTGCTTTACCAATTAAACTGCCTTTATCTCAACCTTCTAATTTCTCACTTTTGCCCTTCAGAATCTCTTCTTTGCTGAGTGGCTGTGGGGGACTTAGCTGCCTACTGGGGTTAAGCAAGAGCATCCTTCAAGTTTGTTTATCCTTAGGGTTCAGAAATTTCCCAGCAATGGCAAGCAGAGTGCCTGATTATTTCAGCCTTCTTACTAGTTTGCTGTCTTGGGAAGACAGGCTACTTATATTGATAATGTCATGCTCAGGAAAATGTAAGTCTGTTTTCCTGGAAAAAGATTCAATGTCTAGGCTGAAATATGAAAGCTGGGTTTATGCTGCCATCATCAACTTCTTTATAGCAAAGGGAGGATACGCAGTTAGTTGTTGAACCCTAACAGGGTAAATTTTATGAGCAAATCTCTGTACTCTTTAAGAGCAGATGTAGCATTAAACTGCAGTGAATACCCTAAGCCACACAGGTGGAATCCCTTTGTGATCCAGGGCTTACTAGAAAGGACTGGACATGCTGAGTTCATCACTACCCATCAGCTTGAATCAGATTTGGTATTACATAGGAGTTAAATACCAAAGTGCCAGCGTAGACTGCATTCTCTCTGTCACTTAACAAGTGTGTAAATCATATCCCAAGTTCTGGAAGTTATATTTTATAATCAATTGCGTGAGTATCCAATAAAATGCCATCAGTGTTTACACTAGGTGTCTTTATCCCATAAAATATTTTCAATGTAACCAAAATAGAATCAATTCCATTAATAAACACTATTATTCCCATCAGTGATAAGAGATAAATATGAAGGTGAGTAGAAAGGATAGAATAATAACCTCATCCACTCCTTTTTCGTGGAAGATCACGTACCTGCAACTTTGTGATTTTTTTACTGTTGGAAATAAAGTAAAACCAAGTATCCATACAACCATCTCAAAATTATTCTTTTCAGTTTGAACTAATAACTATTTAATTAAAATCAACTGTGTGAAAGTAATACCAACTTTAAATAATAAAACAAAAAAGCACAATCCTAAAAGCCATAAATAATCTAGGTACATTCTGTCCTCTGTTCATTCATTAGATCAAAACTAATGACAATGTTCAGTCTAGGGGCAGTGAACTGAAAAGCAGCACAGCATTAAAGCTCACATATTTCCTGGCAGGGTGTTTGCTTCCCCTGCTGGTGTTCCCCAGGCAGGATTGCCTGGGAAAGATGCAGGAAAGCTGCAGCCATGGATCCTTGTGGGCACTCTGTCCTTGGGAGCTTCTCAGCGTTGGATTTGTCCTGCTCCCTCCAGACATTCACTCAGAAGGTTCCCTGTGCCATGGCAGGAATGCAAACCAATTACAGAGCTGGTGACAGTGGCCTCAGAGAAACAAAGCTCTGCCTGTGAGGACAGCTGTTACTCAGCTCCTGACAGCAAGGGGGTTTCCTGACCAATCTACATCTTTCCAGCAATAACAAGAATAGACACACAGATACACACAGACAGACACACACACACAAAGTATCTGCATATTGTATGGTCAAACATAAATACACACACACTTCACATATATATTTAGACAGAGATACACAGGCATATGTACATCTCTCTTTTAATTTTAGAAATGAGAGCCTCTGAAGTCACAGATGCTCTTATGATCTACATATGGATGTGAGAGGATGGGAATGGGTGGAGAACATCTTATGGCAATTTCAGAAATTACCCACCTGATTTTCTGTGGAGAATAATACAGTATTTATGAAATGGGTGGAAAGAGTTGTAAAAAACAGCCTCAGACTGTCTTATTATAGATGGCCACAGGGTGTCTAGACTTTATAAACAATCAATAGTCATGGTGATAAAGAAGTGAGTCAGTTTTTGAATTGTAACCTTGTTAGACAAGTTCAGAGTGCTGCAGGGTACAGCTCTTTGGCCAGTCCTTCCTTGGGAGCCATTTCTGGTACAATTACAGAATCACAGAATCAACTATGTTGGAAAAAACCTTTGAGATCATCAAGTCCAACCTGTGACCTAACTGACATTGTCAAATAAAGAGTTTGCATCTCCTCCTCCACCCCCAGCCAAGACCTTCTCCCTCTTGCCTCCAGCAGTGGGTTTTTCATTTAACACTCCAGTGCCTCACCAATGATAAGAAACCCAAATCACCCAGACCACTGAACAGGCGATGATTTTTTTTTATCCAGGATGTGACCTTCAAGCTGTTAAATTTACAAAGCAAATTTAAGTTTTCTCTTTCAGTTTTACAGTTTTAAATAGCAGGTTGTTATGTGGTATGTTCCACTCAGGAGCACACACACCACTAAGACCTACCAAGGTACCTCCATTTGTACCTAAGTATGTGAACACGCTCTTTGATTTTTATAGGATTAAAGCAAATGAGAGGTGTTTAGGTGAACAGGGATGGAGTCAAGTACATACCTAAAATGAGCTGGCACTTAATCTTTTTATAAACTCAGGCGAAATGTGGGGACTTTGAATATCTGCATTGTTCCAGAGATACCTCACGGACTGAGAGCTTTCCAATGTTGTTTTACAAGCTGTAATAATTTACAACTTTAGCAAAGTTTGTCAGGCTTAGCTCTATTGAAAGTTAATTTGCCTGACAGATCATGAAAATGCTTCTGATATGCAAAATCCTCTTTCCCCACATCACTATTGCTAATGCAGCTTACCACAACCCAGTGGTTTTATATTTACTTTGCAAAATGTACTTTTGATCTGGGTAAATTTCACTGTGGTCAAACATCCATGTGGGAACACTTCAGTACCTTTTCTAGCAATAACTTTAGAAAGCCATGTCCAGAGTGACTAATGAGCTGCCTCATTAGAGGAGGGTACTTCACCTCAGAGTCAAGAGCATCAGCATCAAAATGAGGAAGAAGTTGCTGGTGGTGGTTGTGGTGGTGCTGGGCAGGTCTCCCAGAAAAATAAACTCCATTCTGCATTATCAGCCCAGCATCTTTTTAAACACTATATTCACTCAAGGAAAAACCTGGCAAGGAGGATTTTTCTATTTTACCTTGTGAGACATTTCAGGTCTTGGTGTCAACATCTACAAAATTCATATTTCGTATATGACAAGATTCATATAAAAATGTCATACAGTAGGGCTTATCATAAGCCAAACCCAGACTACATTTAGAGAAAAATATATACAGAAAATGAGGATTTAGTATTGAATGAATCAAAAAGCTAGCTGAAAGGCACAACTTCAAATTGAACTGGAAGTAACTGGTTTAATTTTTATTCAGCTGAGTTTTTTTACCAATTGATAAGGTATTGAAAGCCATGAATGTAATCAATAAGGAAGAATAAAAAAAATTAGCAAGTGAATCTGTTTTTGAAGCAAGCAATATAAAACCAACAAAGCAAAAACCCAGGTAAACAGTTGTTGAAGACATTAAATGTATGGATCCTATGGCACTCTTGAGTTAATTTATGTTCAAAGATGAATGCAAGTATAATAAGTATATTTTAGCTTCATTTCTGAATTATTGTTATTTTGTGTGCCTTTTATTTCTAACTACATCATAACAATTTTTGTGTAGATAAATTAGAGTCTGATTAGATATTCCCCTGTCTTGCAGGAAATAGCTTTAGGTGCCAAACATTATGAAACATTTTCCAAGCTAGACAGCTTGGTAGGGGACCAAGAACTTCAGTTCTCAGAAATTCTGGGTTTTACTTGCCGGATATCTCTGCAAGTGATGGGAACTCACATATTAAAGGCAATCCGCTTTAAAAAAACCCTTTTCACTGCAACGCTGAAGTAATTTAGACTAGGAACCATTTTTAAAACCCAAACACTATCTGAAATTATCCAGTGATCCATAAATAATCCCATTGCACTTAGAAAAATCAAGAGAGAAAGAGAACGGGATGAGGAAGCTCGAATGCATTCTTAGCTGAAATCAATGCTTGAGAAAAACACAAACCAATATTTAAAGGGTCATGAGCTAAGTATACAAAAATTTACAGACTAGTTACAATGATTGTGCCAAAATCAGCAACAGCTGAGAAATTACATAATAAAACAAACACAACTAAAGAAGACACACATTTTAAAGGCCATATCTATCATCACTTTCTCTTCTTTATTTTATGATCTGTCTCTAATGTTCTTCATTACTTGCTCACCAAAAATATATCCTTTCCTTTTTTGGTATTGTTAGCTTTCTGGGGAAGAAATTGCAATTCTTTGTACCCATGAAGTATTTTCCAGATGATGTTACCCATTACGAAATTAACACACAACATAAGAAAAGGGAAAAAAATGACAGTTTTGCTCCAATCATGTCTCACCGCTGGTGTGTCAACTATTCTTGCAGAAGGGCAGTTCTAGGAGCTTTGTGAAATGAAAGGATTTGTGCAGAAAAGCATTTATTTACTTTAACATTCCTAAGAAGCAGTCTTTGTTGTCCATCCAACACAAAATTCAGGCAGAGTTTCTCTGGTCATCTTACCCAAAATCAGTTTTAGAGCAAGATTTTTTTGTACAAGGTGACATCTGAAACTATGTTACGCTGTGAAAATGAGACACTGTGCAAAACCCCTTTGGGGCCCCCAGTATGGGAGACCCCTAATAAAGTTCTTTGTACGAGGAGTGAGAGATGAATAGGACTTTTTTCCGGTTTCAGGTTGCTGTTTATTTTTATCTTATCAAAAGTCCTGCCCACCATCTACACCAGACTTCGTGCACAAGGAGAAGACAGCAAAAAGGTCACAAGACATACAGTTTCAAGGTCTTTTAAAGCCATTTCATCCAATTAATTCCTAAAATGTACTTTATTTCTACTTATCTGCCAATACCTAGCCATTTCTCTACCACACAACATCTGCATTGTGACTCCCCCAACCAATCACCCTGTGCCACCAACACAGCAGATGAAGAAGGAGAAGAGGAAGAAGAAGAAGAAGAAGGAGAAGAAGAAGAAGAAGAGGAAGAAGACCAGGCAATGCCCAAAATCCTCCATCTTTTCTCCTATCCACCTCCATACTAAAAACCCAAACTCTAAATTTTTCACCCTATGATAAACTACACTGCTATCTATTTCACACACTTGCAGACTCTAATTCATCCCAAAGCCTTGGAAGCTTTCTCCATGGACAAAGGTTAATAGCAGGACTTGCCAGGACAGGCAGGGGAATATTCCCTGTGCCCTGCCCAAAACACCACCGCCTAGACAATGAAATCATTCCCTCCTGTGTGTGTGGAAATGGGTTTCCATTTTCCCTCTACCCAGGGGTCCTGCAGGGATGGCAGTGGCAGCAGATATCCCCAAAGCCGTGTCAAGTGCTGCAAGTACAGCTCGTTATCACACAGCAGTACCACACACCCGGACACACATTTCTATTCCCACTGTGATTTTAAATGCCTCCTTACAAATAAGCTTCTCAGAGGATTAATACTCAGATTTTTCTGCTATATAGGACAAGTTCAAATGAGGCAGCCTCAAAAGTCCCTGAAAGTCCTGTGCTCTGGCATTTGTTTGTCAGGCAGGACAAGGAAACCTCAGTGGCACTTCCTGAGTACCATTGTGGGCATGTTCCTTGCAGTCTGAATGGTGAGGCCAAGAAATCAAAACCTATGGGATGCTCCAGCCCTCTACCCACTGGTGGGTTTTGTTGAAAATGCCTGTTTGCCATTCCCTAGGGCAATGGTGCTGCTGGTGGAAGATTGAAACAGAGGGGGATACTGAGTTCTGCAAGGTTCAGAGTGCTCACCCAGAAAAGCTCTGAAGCATTTTTCATAATAATAAGTCCAGTGAAATCAGCTTTGAAAAGTGGAATATATCTTGTTAAACTAAATTTTGACAGCAGGATGATATTCAACACACAGTGTCACCATCTCCTTTTGAGCTTCCCTTTGGGATGACAAAGTATTTCTAGGTACTCTGTTTGCTTCGTTTGTTGTATGTACAGTTATTTGGTCAGGTTACCTCACCATGGGCAGACCTATCATATTAAAACATTTTTTTGTACTTCTCATAGATAAATAACATATATATTTATACAGATACTTGAAAGCACTTGAGTTAGGTGCTCAGCTGTGACTGAAGTTTTGTGTACTCTGTACATAAAACTAATACCAGGACCCTATGGAGATTCCTGATTTAGAAGTCCTCTAGAATAAAATTGACTGGGCATGTAACTTCTACTCTAAGAATTATATTTTCAAAGGTGTCTATGTAAAGCTGACCAGCACAACAAATTACTTGAGAAATGCTGTAAGTGTGTTAGTGCTGCGGATTTATAGCAAAGAAAGCATCTGTAAAAATCAAAGGCTCATTACCATCAGCTTCTTGCCAGCATTTCCCAGATGCCCTATTCAATATACAACAAGTTGGGTCAGGCAAACTCTAATTTATTTGAAGGTATCTTTGGCCTTAGCAGTTTGTGAAAAGACAATACCTTGCAGGCCTAACACACTGACCTTGAGTAATGAAGCTGAAGAGATATATTTATATAAATATACAGCCATATCTGTGTGCCTATATTCATGCAAATGTTGATTTAAAAGAAGGTAACAATGATCTTTCCTAACTTTCAGTTTCACAAACCATTTAATCAATCAATAAACCTGCCAATCTATATCTGCCTCTGTATGGGGAGAGATCAAGACATTTAAGCCAACTAGGAATACACAATTTAGCAGCTGTAGCACTGCAAAACAGCATGTACTCTACAAATTAAAAGAAAACAAGAAAAAAGCATTAGCTAAGGCAAGCAATCTCAGCCTTTTTGCTGGGAGTCTTAATTTAGAAAATCAACTCAGGAAGAATAATTGTTCCCATTCGTTATTTTGCTTGGATGACTTTTACAGAACTGTTTTTGCCGTCAATTGGCAAATTCAGTGGAAGAAACCAATTACCCTATTATTAAAGCACATTTGCAGCAAACAATAGATATTCCATATAAGCTGTGCTTATCCAGCCATTTTTCCTACCAGCTCCTAAGAGCATTATGCCTTCATCCCAACGTGCCTTTGTGTAACTGGTGTTTAGTGGCAGGGTAGATCTCCAGCAGAACCTGGCTCTGCTGGCTCCACGTGTACCCCACTGGGCTCTGCTCCAGGCCAGGGCAGCCTCACTGACTGAAGCTTGTGACCTCCTCAGTGGGTTTCCTGCACTGTTCACAGTTTCTCTGCAGCTTGATCCCAGCCTCTCTCACTTCTTCTGCCAGGGTTATTTTCTGTCAGCATTCCTGTTCCAGGCTGCCCCTGTTTTCACAGGTGGCAATATAAGAATGTTTGAATGTTTCTTCTGGGCTAATATTTTGCTACTTTTCCCTGTTAATGAGAGTTTGATTTTTGTTTCACTTCAGTGTTTAATAAGTTTGTAAGAAAAGCTGACTTGGGAATTGACCTGAGTATAATTTTCAAAGTCAAGTATTTCGAATTAAATTAATCTTGCTTAATTTTTGGCATGTGTGAGTCAGCTAAGTTACTCATGTACAATCCCTCCACACTTAGTAGAAAAAAAATTAATTTTCCTTTGGTCTGCAACTTCTTCTTCCACTGGTGGTCAAAGTAGTCCAGGTTAAAAGAAACCATGAACATCTAAATAGGGGGTTTTGAAAAATAGGGAGTTAAAATCCAAACATGTAGTGCATTCGCCTCATTCATCTTGTTTGCCTTGCAAAATCATATACATTTAATTAAACTTTCAACGGAGGTCTTGAAATGCAGGTTGCAGCACAATCTTTATTCCTCTCATTTAAAATGAAAAAGTTTGAGCAGATCAATAACCAATGGATTAATGAGTCACTGATGATAATAACAGCAATTTACATCAGCAGCACCTATTATAAAGAGCAATCACAAAGTACTTGGGAAGCAAATTAACAAACTATTTCTGCTTAAGTGGTGCCAGAAGCCAACTTCCTTTGGAAGCCAGATGAAGAAGGAGAGAAAATAATGACCATTAAAGCAAGCACTGAACTACAGTTGCCACACAATTATGTAGAAGACACAGTACATTGTTCACTTTCACAAGAATGTGAAAAATAGCACAAAATCAGCTGTCTCAGCATCGCTGTTCACTGTCAGAAACCAGACTGAGCACTGCAGTTTGCCATGTGCCCCAAATGCCACCAAATAAGAGGTGTGCTTGCACACAGTGTGTTCCTGATTTGAAAGGCCCTCACATGGAAGATATGACCAGTTTGTAAACCAGCCTCCATGTCCTACATCATGTCAAGCCTCATCAGTTGAAAAAAGCTCAGCACCCCTGAGCCTTGAAGTCTTCAGGGATGCTTAGTACTGCAAGGGAATAGGCACACAGCCATTCCATAATGGTCTAAAATACTGAGTTCTTTATATTTCCTACCAGAAGCTGCAAAAAAAAAAAGACAAAACAAGATCTTTATTAAACCTTTCTTAATCTTCATTATTATTAATCACTGGCATTCATTTGAATTTTATTTCTTTATCATCTGATCATTTTTGGATCACCTTAGCAGATCAGGAGTTTTTCTGTCTATCTGTGAAACTGAAAGTCTCCCTGCTATACTCTCCACCTCTTTTATGGTATGCAGACCATTTTGTTTCCTACACACTACATCCAGAATTGAACTACATTCCTGTGTTATGAAAGCACAGTGCTGATATTCTCCATGTTTGTATTTCTTTTATTTCTGTGAAGGCAAGTGTCACTATGATATTTTCTGAAAAATCCCTTCACCAGGATTTTTCTCCTGAGAAGCTGAGAAGCCTCAGAAAATAAATGTAAACAATAATTATCTGATTGCTTGGAATGCAGTTTGGAGGTTGCTTACCAACAAGTGCATTTTTGATTGATTCCATGTGAATTGTTTTTACTTAAGGACCAATAACAGTCCAGCTGTGTCAGACTCTCTGGTCAGTCATGGGTTTTTATTATCATTCTTGTCTAGCCTTCTGATGTATCCTTTCTCTTTCTTTAGTACAGTTTTAGTATGTCATTTCATAATATAATATAATTAATATAATTAATATAAATCATATAATATAAAATATAATATATCAGCCTTCTGAGAACTTGGAGTCAATTCTCATCTCTCACCTCATCCTGGGACCCACAACAACACCCCAACAGGAAAGCTTCCTAGTTTTTCAGATCCAATGTATGTACTGATCTCATTCTGGGTTTTTTTTGTAAATCCCTCTGTTCCAACCCCCCTCAGCTGTGCTATCCCTAACTGTGCTATTTCAGCACTGCTATGCCTTTGTACCATGTGAACAGTGAAGATTTGCACCTTTCCTTGTCACTAGCTTGGAAGTGGCACCCCATGACCCCAGCTGCAGGCAGCTGACTATTGGAACCCTGATAAATTCTGTAACACAGCAATTCTGTGATCCCAGGTGGTATTCCCAAGATTCATTTAAATATCCTTCACACACAAATAAGCATTAGTCATCGCTGCTCATTATAATTGTGAACGTATTCAAGATGCTAAGTTTGGTAACAAGTGATGATCAGAAAGGTAATCATCCACCCTGACTGGAAAACATGGATAGTAAATTCATGTAGGTCTCATGTCCTCTGACAGTCATTGAATATATATGGCAGCAATTTTTAAACTAAAATTTGTTTTTAAGTGGCTGAAGGATAAAGAAATGGTCCCCTACATTTTATTTTCCTATTTCTACTGGAAACATGAAATGTTCTTGCTCATAGTTTCACAGGGAATAAGAAATGCAAGTTCACTTCCATCAAGCAAAGATACAAGAAAAGCGACAAACACAGTACAAAAAACAGCAAAGAAAATGTTGTGATATGTGTAATATTTATATGTCTTTCTAGTTTAGGGAAAAATAAAAGCAAACAAAAAAATATTTGGAAGGAAACCTTCAAAGCCATAGTTTTCTTCCAGAAACAGCACGTCTGGCAAACTGTGACCTGCAGTGACCATGAGTTGCATAAAGGTGTGGATGAACTGCAAGCTAACAAACTGTGCTCACTGAAGTTAACTGAAATTTTACCACTGAAACTAACTGAGTTTCATGTATCCTTATAATGTAATGCAGTTACATGGAAATGTAAGATACTGAGAACATCTGCATAATTTTGTCTGTAATTCCACAGATCTTCAAGAAAACTGCCTCAGAAAAGATAATCTTTTAAATATAATCCCTTTGGAATTTCACAAGAGTGATTCTTACCTTCAGAATGTATTCACTTAGCACCACCAAAGACTTAAATACAAAACAATAATGACAAGATGCCCATAAAAAATAGCTTAAGGCCTATAACAACATATAAGGAACAACTCTTAATTTCCCCTGTGGTTTTCTGTAATCTTTGACACTACATTTACATTCTGCATAACTCTCCAATGTGTGCTGGAATCCCAGCACAGCAATATAAAAGTAAAACAGTTCCAAGGGGTTATATTAGGATACTAAGTATCTCAAAGACAAGACATGAGCTATTGACAAGTTTCATGAATAATTTTAGAGCATTTTTATTACTTTGTAATAAAAATATCTGTACAAGATGCAAGATCATTATTCTCTTCCCTCTACTTGCAAATGATTTTTGATATGTCTAAAAAATTCCCTTTTCACTTAAAGTTCTAAAATTCACACTTCTAGTTTGAATCTGAAATATAATTAAAATGCACACTTCTCTGTTAGAGATGGATGAAAATAAGAAATTTCTTTTTACTCCCTTTAATAACTTAACATTGCTTTAATTTTTAAAAGGCTTTTTAAAAAAAAAAAGCAAGAATATTTTAGTTAATAATTTAGAACTCACTTCAATTAGAATAGTTATTAAAACCTTCAATGATGTTACAATTAAAAGTTTGAAAATAGTTCTATAATTTCTAGCTTGATACAATTTTCTGCTCTGAAAAGAAAGCTAATGCAAAATCACTTTTATAATCTTGGTAACGTTTCAATATAAGTCTTTAAAACTACCAAGGAGGACTCTTACCTGACAGTGTGTTTCAATATATCTGAAGATGCTCTGCATACAATGGGTCAGTTTTTCAGTGGCTGAAAACTGATGCAACCCTATTGCCTGAAGGAAAGGCACTTGCTCAGGGTCTTGTTCATGCCACTCAGCAGAGAAGGGACAGCTTGTCAACACAAGAAAACCTTTGTCTAATTTGCATGTTCCATCTTAATATAATTTGCCATGAGGCCAATCATGTCCAATCATCTCAAAGTTTTAAGCCCAGCATCACCTCCCCTATGTAAATCTGAGAACAGGACCAGATGCAGAGGGGAAGCAGGATTTCCCCATGCTCAGCATCCGGGTATGCGCATTTTTCAGGGTAAATGCTGAGAAGCGATGTGATGTTGTTAAGAGGGAAGAGCAGCACTGAACAGACACTTTACAAAAATCTTCTGGATTAGACAAGAAGCCAGGCAGGAGAGAGGCTGACTTTGAGAGAGCACAGCAGCTCTGACAGCTTTCAAAAAGCTAAGCCTACCACCACTCTGATACAGAGTGAGCTGTGCTGAATATGTCTGAGGTACTCTTACCAAGGCAAGACAAGAATATTTAATGTATACTGCAGTGTTTAAACAGCTGCATGTACTAATCTAATTTTACTAATGCCACTAATAATAGTAGCTACAATAACATACAAACCACACTCAGTCCCTAAGGTTCAGTAAAAGGTTGTCTAGTGCTGCCTTTTAGCCCTTTATACCAGTATATTGTTTTACTTTTAATTTAAATCTGCAAGATTTTGCTTGGCCATTTTGGACTGAAATTTCCCATGTCATTCTCTCTCACACTTTATTTCCCCTTCATTGGGAGGTCTCAGCTAGCATTAAGGTAGTTATTCCTTAAAAAGAGGCTGGGAAAAATTTTATTCTGAACTTTGGAAGGACTGGATGTCTCCCCTGTGCTGAAGGTGGATCACAAAGAGGGCAGGGAAGGACTGGTTCTGTACTATGAATGAGAGTCCTCCAAAGGTGCCAGGTTATCAGGTGCCCTATACTTTTAAGAGACTTGAAGGCTAAAATTGTTGACCATTTTCCTAGACAAAGGTTCTCCAGGCTTAAGCTTTGAGGTATTGAATTGGGACTTTTCCTGCAGATATGGATCCAAGTTGTTGCCTGTGGGCAGCAGAACTGAGCAGAGGAAGACTGTCCTCCTCCATTCCTTCAAATCAGTATGAACTGCAAGACCTGTAATTACTCCCCAGGTCACAATGCATTCCTCAGCCATGGCTTGAGATGAAACAGATGCAAAAAATAGGAAGCAGAGCCAATTTCCTGCCATTCACAGGAAGGAAATCTTTGTGCATGGGATCAATGGGGTCTTTGGCATACTCTGGATTAAAACCCTATTCTGTACTGACAGTAGAGCTGAGCATGAGGTGGGGATCACTGGCAGCCCCAGTGCCTGACACAGCTCCAGAGTCAGAGGAGGGAAAAGGGAGGAGTTGCAAAGGGAAGGGAGAACAGCTGGAACTGATAGGGACCAAAGACAATAAAATGGATGAGGAAGTTGTGGGTGAGGAGCAGGGACTGATACTTGACCTTGTCAGGTTGAAAACTGAACAGAGCAGGGCAGGTTGGACCTGCGGTGAACACAAGGAGTTAAGTCCAAGTAGAAAGGAGACCATAGAAACTGGAGAGTTCATCACTTTACAGATTTTAATCCTTAAAAGATCATTAACTGGTACAGTTATATCTTAACATTAAATGGACAATCAGGGAATGATTCAGTCAAAGAAGACTGGAGGAGGCATCAGAGCAGAAAGCTGGTTGACACTACTTCCATCTCCAGTGTCTGGGAAGTAATGTTGATAGACTGAGGGGGCTGGGAATGGTTGTGTAAGGAGAAGAAAGCTTCAGAAAAAGGGAGGATGGAAGAACAGAAGGAAGGTGAGTGTTGAGGTGGAGGGAACAAGGCAGAGGATATTGTGTCTGGAGTGGCCGGAGCAGATGGCACAAGGCTTTGCAGGTCTGGAGCACTTGACAGCGCAGCTTTTCCCTGCCTGGAGATCCTGCAGGACCCATCAGGGAATTGCTGTAGGCCTTTGCCTGTGCACAGGCAGAGGAGGAAACCCTTCTGTTGCTGCCAGCCCCTGTGCCCACCTGGTGAGCTGGTGCCAAAGCACTCAGTCTTCCTGATGATCAGGGGGCCTCCGCAGGTACTGAGTGAGAGAGCTTCCCCCTGAGATTTCTTTGTAAAGCACTGCAGAAAAGCACATTTGGACTGTGGAAATGCAGGCACCTAAGAGTTAAGGAAAACCACATTTCAGGTGTACTCTTCCATACTTGTTAAAACAGCATTTCTGTTCTGCAGCCATGAAGTGGACAAATAAATTTTGTGGGATTTCTCCCTTATTCCTTGTAAAATTGTATCAAAAGAAATGAGCAGGAAATTTCAGGAGAAGCAAGGACATTCTCAAGGAAGGCAAACGTTGAATGGAAGGGCTGGCTTTTAGCCCTGCCTGATCCCTACAGTTCTTCTCTGATGCTAATCAAGTCACTAAACCAACCAGACTTGTCATTATGCTTGATTTTATATGGGTTTACTGCACAGAAATGCTTAACCTTCCCAGATGCAATTGAAGCCTCTGGGTGCTGAGCTTTGAGCGAAAGCTGAAATACAACATGAAATACTCTGCAATATCAATTTCTACAGAGAGACTCATCTAAAAGAAGTGTATAAATTCTTAGCTCAATGCCTCTATGTAATAGAAAAATTCAAATAATCTCATGCATATTTTGTGCAAATATAGGGATTGGTTTTTCCCACAGTTAGATGATGTGGTGATAAACCCTACAGAATTTCACTTTCAATGCAGTTTGACTGATTTGAAGTAATGGGATATAGAGATATATGGAGAAATGAAGGTATTAAAAAGAAAAAATAAAAAAAGGATTGATTAGTTATTTTTTGCCCTGGGTGGTTCAGGGCACGAGTAGGAAAAAGAGTATGCAATTAAAACTTGATCAGCATCCAGTCATGAAAAAGAGTTAAGCTTGCACTGTTAACCTCAATAACACTTCTTAGTTTCTTACCTTACAAACTCAGTAACATTTCAGGTGTTAGTTTGTGTTGATTACAATGTGTGCAACCCTTATGTATACCTTATGGAATTTGCCACATCTGGTCTGCCATTGCTGGGTTTTTCTCCTTGAAAATAGAACTTCTTTTAAAAAAATCTGTTATGTTGCTTCCTTAGTTTCTCTGTACCCTTCCTTAGATGGGAAAACAGACCATACTTAGCTTAATTCATCATAGCCCCTAAATTCCAGGGCACATATCTGAACATCAGATAAAAGAGCAGTAACTTGGCACTTTTCCACTGTATCTTGAAAAAAAGCCCAAAACAAAATGCTTAAGCATTTGAAAACCTTTCTGTTCAGCTTTGAAATGAGATTTCCACTTATTTGGTCTGAAGACAGGAATATAAAGCAGTTAAAGTCCCTGAAACAATAGTTAACCATGTGGTTAACTATAAATCACAATGGAAAATGTGAATTTCAGATGCTATATTAAGAGGAGTAGGATTCTTCCCCTGATCAGGATCTGCTAGACCAGGCTGCTCAGAGCCCCATCCAGCCTGGCCCTGAACACTGCCAGGGCTGGGGCAGCATCTGGAGTAGGTGAGAATGATTTGCAAAAATTTAAACTGTTACAGGATGAGTTTCAAGCTACAGCATTGCAAAAGTGCTTTAGACTTCAGCATGAGTGTTCTTCATGCCTTTGCAGAAAACAGCTGCTTCAGGCTTTTTAAGTTTGACCTGACCCAGCATTATCTCCCTCATGGGAAGTCCCTCAGACAGTGGCACTCTGCATAAGCACAAAAGTCTATTTGCAAACACCTCTTTTCAAGAGTGCAGGCTTAATTTAAGGGCCACAATGATGAAAAAAAGCATCATTTTTAAAATTTTAGCATTTAATTATACACAAAGAGACACTTGGATGCAGAGCCATCAGTACATAACACCATAAATAAAACTTCCACATATTTTTAGCCACAAGTCACAAGCATAAGTTGAGGTTAGATCCTCTTGCTGGATTTTAGAGAAGGCCTGGAGAGTGTTTTGGTAACTGATGAAATCTCTTAAGGAAACAAGAATTTGGTATCTGTAATAAAATCTCTCATTTCACAGCTTCCGTCCAGGGGATCAGGAAGGAATATCCCATATCTTTAGAACATCTTGTATGTTTGGTTTCCTCCATTATAGATTTTTTTTCAACTTCTTTAGCTCTGCCAAATGCAGGAATTTGAAAGTGGAGTCTGTGAGAGCTGCAGACATCAACTGTGGAGCCCTGGTTGGATGTTTTCTTCATGTCCTGCAGCACACAGGGAAACCAGAGAGCTGCTGGTGCAGCCAGACGTGTTGTGGCTTTCCCGTGGCTGTTCCATGACACAGCTGCCCATTTGGCAGCTTGACCAGCACATCAATTTTGACAGGTTATGAACTAAACCCAGGGGCAATAGGCTTGCTCTATCATGACAATGCTTTCTAGATTTTTATTTTCTAATATATAACTTTATAAATATTAGATTACTGAAGGATTTCTTTCCCAAGCTCCCTACAGATGCTTTTATTTTCTTTATTTTTTGTTGCTAACTGAGACTGTCTTGTAAACATATGAAACTGCTCTAATTATGGAATTTGTTCCAATTTAATGTCTGGTTTATCATGGACCTACTTATGGATAGGCCAAAAGCTGTTCTGGCAAATTAGCAGGAAATGGGAAAAAGAAATATCAGTATGAGCTTCATAACTGTTGGCACTAACTGTGCCTTACTTATGCTCTACTTTAATGATGTTGTTTTATTTTTCTCAGCAAAAAAGCTGGTTTAAGAAGCTTCTAAATTCGTAGAACTATTAAGTTCATGATGAAAATAACATTAAGCTAATGTTCCCTGCTTATTTCAGCAATAGAGTATTGGTGTTATTGCATCATTAAAATGTTTTACTAAGTTTATCAAAGAAATAATGGTGACAAAACATCTTTAGTGCCTGTGGAATCTTCTTCGCCATCTTATAAAAAACCCAAATTACAGCATCATCCCAGCCTGGAAAGCCCACAGCTCCTTTCTACATTGTAGATGCATTTTAAAACAGTAATTCAAGCTACCAGTGTCTTTTAAATAATGGGTGAATTATTTTTCTTCCATGAGACATTTAGAATGCAGTTCTTATCTCTCATTTACTACTGTGTTGGGTAAAAGCAATTAAGAATGGCAAACCTACCAGGGGCTAGATAATTTAACATTGTCTTGCCAGCTGTGGCCAGAACTTGGTCACACACTTTCTGTTGGCTCCCATCAAGATGAAAAATCTTATCCATTTTCTGTTGCATTAATATTAATGCTCGCTCTTGTTTAGAAGTGGCTGTGTTTTGCTGAATTTTCTGTTGTATCCACAATGCAGACTAATTGTGCTCAGCTGCACTCTCCCTGGCTGCTGCCAGCCTGCATGCAGGGGTTTGCATTCCATGCAGAGCAGACAGCAGAGATGTGGGGGGACCTGTGCCATGCTGTCAGGCTGCAGTCGTGGCAGGAACCCAGACCTGGAACCTGCAGAGCTCTCCCAGGATCTGCCCTCTGGATAAGGCCTGCATGGACATTCTGAACAGATCTGAAAGTGAAAAAAAGAAAAAATAAAAAAATCACTAGCTCAAGACTTGAAACTTCAAAATAGTAAATAAATAAATTGACCAGTCTTCAAAGCACACGTGGTTAGCTCTCTGCTTGAGGTATTTTGCCCTATAGATTCAGAGGTGGGAAACTGCCTTTCTGCAGTATTTAAATGGCTTCCTTTGCTTTTCAACTGGAAGCTGGCTGCAATGTACAATGTCTTTAGGGAAGGAAGAGTCATTCCCTGATGTCTGGCCAAGAAAATGTGAAGACAGCAGCTGCAGAGGCAGCTGGAGTTACCACCCTCACAGATGGACTGAAAGTGCTGGGCCGTAGCTGAAACAGGAGGGAATGAATGAAGCCAGAAGGAAGGTAAAAATAGGGAAATAGCAAACCAGATAATGTGTCTTAATAAGATCTGAAGGTTTTCTGCATATTCCTGCGTAACACAGCCTGGAAGAACTCTAGGCTCTTAAAAAAGGCTGTGTGCACCACAGTTGGATAACACTCTTTCCCTGGCCCAGAGATGGGGGAACTGAGAGGTGTTTTGAAAACTTTTATTCCATTTTCAATCTCATGAGAAGGGTGAGACATTTTATAACTCATCCAGTTATAATTTATGCCATCACAATCAGAAGCCAATTATTTCCTAATTATAATACTCAATAAGCATTTCTTAACCTATCAGCTTTTTGGCACACTATGTTGTAGATGCCTTAAAGCCCGTCATCTAAAACTACCCCTTGTGGGTCCTACTACAATGTATCTTTCATAGTTTTATTTCTCTAAAGTATCTAGTCTTATTTGCAAGGCCATCCTTTGAAACTTTTTTCTAGCGCCATTTCTCTCTCAACAATATCTGTCCTATTCTATGGCATTTCTAAGTCAGCATTTCTTATCTCAAAGTTTGCATACAGATATGGGCCTTCTGTCAGGCCCTGAGAACTCTCTGCAAATCCATTTCCTGCACACCACAAACTCTGTAGAAAGTGTAGTTTCTCTGCAACAGAGACAGAAAAAACTTTAATTATCCAAACTGGAAGAGGTTGTGGATGCCATATCCCAGGAAGTGGTAAGCCTTTGCCAGGCACTAGGCTGAGTTCTAACAGCACAAACTCTGTTGGACTAGATTAGAGAGAGATCAGTGCCTGCTCTCAGCAAAACAGGAAAATATAAAATGATCTGGTCCCAAGCACAGTCTTGTAGCATTCAGTAACTTAAGGCCCACTGGTCTTAAATAAATTGTTCATTTTCCTTGATATCCAGGATCTGACAAGATCTACGCACTACAAGAGAGTGGAAATTGGAACCTCTTAACTTTTCTTATTTTTGTTCTAGTGAAAACTGAAACAGAATGTAATTTAAGAAATTGGTTTCAAGCAGAAATTTGAACTAATAATTTGGAGTAGCTCATTAAGTAGAAGTGACTATAAGTCAGCATTTCTTATCTCAAAGTTTGCATACAGATATGGGCCTTCTGTCAGGCCCTGAGAACTCTCTACAAATCCATTTCCTATATACCACACACTCTGTAGAAAGCGTAGTTTCTCTGGACAGGACTGTAACAGAGACAGAAAAATTTTTAATTATCCAAACTGGAAGAGGTTGTGGATGCCATATCCCAGGAAGTGGTAAGCCTTTGCTAGGCACTAGGCTGAGTTCTAACAGCACAACTGCTGTTGTATTAGGTTAGAGAGAGATCAGTGGCTGTTCTCAGACAGCAAAACAGGAAAATATAAAATGATCTGGTCCCAAGCACAGTCTTGTAGCATTCAGTAACTTCAGGCCTACTGTTCTTAATGTAACTTGTCCATTTTCCTTGATATCTAGGATCTGACAAGATCTAAGCACTATAACAGAATGGAAATTGGAACCTCTTAACTTTTCTTATTTTTGTTCTAGTGAAAACTGAAACAGAATGTAATTTAAGAAATTGGTTTTAAGCAGAAATTTGAACTAATGATTTGGGGTATCTCATTAAGTAGAAGTGGCTATTTGTATAAACTCAGATATTTTCAACAGAAGGAAATAACCCATTGAATAAACATCAAGATAAGGATAGTCTTTTCCATTTTAGACTTTCTTCATACTTTCTTAAAAACACTGTGAGAAAGCAAATTTCATGCCAAAGAATTTAGGCCTAGCTATAGTAGGTACACATGCTTACGTGCTTATAAGAAAGCTGCTGAGGGAAAAGGAAAAAAGAGAAATATTAATATGCAAGCACACACCAAGAGAATGTGTTTTTTTGAGGACAGAGAATATTAGACAACAGAAATACAATTTCTGCATCTGAGCATAGCTGGGGTTTAAACACTTAGTCAACATTTGAATACAGTTATTTTCTTTCTTAATTATTTCTCCTCAAAATAGTTTAAAGCCAAAACCTATACATGGACTCACAGAATGAAATGCATATTGAAGTAAGCAATGAAAATTATATCTTCTTTGTATAAGTGACCTATATTAAAAATTGTGTTTGATCATGAATATAATGTTTTTAAATATAAAAGATAATCCATATTTTAAAATTAAAAGTTCTAAGTGTTTTTTTTCTGTCAAAGGAATCTAAAAATTATTACATTATGGCCATTTTGCTGAACAAGTATACATGAGAGTCAAGTGGTCCCCCAAATGCTTGTGAATGAATTTCACTGAAGGTGAAAATCCATTTCAGAGATCCAGAACCTCTGAGAGTGTTTCATCTCTATATAAGACTGAACAGATAATCTGCATCTTCCAAATACCATCTGCAGCAAAACTGATACCAGATGCCAAGCACTAAATCTTTATGAGCTGGGTGACCCTTGTTAGGAAGAATGTTACACAGACCTGGACCTGTGAAAAAATACACACTGTGAAGGGACACTGTCTTAACTTCAAGGATTAATTAGTCACCAGCTGATCCTTCCTAACTGCTCTCATCAATCTCGTTTAATTTATTCCTAGAACTCCTGTTTTTCTGTAGGGTTGATAATGGATATTAGCATTTGAAGTTCCCACAAGAGACCATTTGTCTTATGGGTTTAGTTCAGTTGGACTCAAATAGTTACAGTTAGACTGTACAATCCTCAGTCAGGCACTTATGAGAAGTCCTAACTTTAGACCCTAGCTCTGCATAAAATGGAGTGTGGATGAATGTCAGAACTCACAAGAATATCCTCTTCCTATTGAGTGAAGCAGCAGGTTGACAGATATGTTTGAGCCCTTGGTCCCATATGAAAACTCACATAGTGCTTCACTATGCGGAGCTCATTCTCAGATCAGGTCTCCCAGATAGGAAATCTGTCAGGTTTACAGCTTGAGATAGGCAGAAAAGTCAGGCAGCCTGAAGTGAGGCAGCCAAAACCTCCCTAACATCCCCAGAGGTACAAATAGGCTTCAAAATCAGTCTTGTAGAAATAGGTGAATTGGAATTCCAGAGTGTTCCATGTGTTTGAAGGAGAAACAAAAGCTTGTATGGTTGTCTTTTCCAGACTTGCTCTAATACTAGATTAGAAGCTAATTTTAGACTGTGTTTACTTTAAGTCAAAAACAGTCCCTGGTAAATGAGAAAACAGGGATTTCATTCCCCTGGAATACTAAACCACCAACCATGACAAAATGCAGTTACAGAGTGACAGTCAGACAGACAGCAGAATCCATGGTATTTACAATTTTGTCAAATGAGTTCCCTTCTGCAAATGTTTTGGCCTTTGCATATTTACATTCCTTGTGCCTGGTGCATTGCTATGCCTCATGTAGCACAGCTTCTGCACCCCGTCACTGCTGCTCTTCCTGCTTTCCAGTCTGCAGGTTTCCATCGCTCCTTTGTTTCCTTTTTGAATGCAATACATACTCATTTTACAGTAAATGCCAGTTTACATTAGCTCAGCTGTCATCATGACATAATTTGAGTTGAAGTTATGCAAATTACTTCTTTCCAGATACCTCTGATTAGCTGTAAAAAACACTCCCTAATTAGTCCAGAGATAATCAGGGAGAAATCACAGTTGATTACATATATTGAATTTGCTTCTCCAGTCTGAACTGCCTTATTTCCTGCCACAGGACCTGTGAGAATTCTATACAGTTTGCACCTTCCCTTCCCTTGAAAAACACTTCAACTACTCCCTCACAGTTCCATCAAATCAAACATTTCTTTTCGCAGTGACTCTAACCAGACAGCAAGAGATCCCTGCTGACAGCCAAAGAGAAATTGGCCAGCCAGGTGCAGTGCAAATTCTGCCTATTGCTGGAGACACAGGCTGGTAAATCTTACTGGAAATACACAGGTGTCAGAAAGTTTTACAACTGGCAGCGAAGAGAGAGGGCACAAAAGCAGATCTTCTGATAAAAATGACATTGTCAGCTGATATTAAAGTGACAATTTTGGAGGTCAGTAATTTATACTGAATTTCCAGTGGAGATTTGCTGGTTTGCCTTGCGCTGAACTCTTGTCCCTTCGTGTTGGCTCAGTAATTTATCCTAATCCATTTTTCAAATAAACAGGGACAAGTGAACTTCAGACGGCTCAACATTCAGATTCAATTTGAGTAAACAGATAAACGTTCAAAGGTTTATTCAGAGTTTGTTTTCAATTACCCAATGCATCTCAAGTCTTTGAGTAAGGAGGGCTGGTAACCTTTTCTGCATGATCCCTAAACTCTTCTCCATATAAAGTGCCTTGACAAGGTGAAGAGTAGGTCATGTGCCTCTTAACAAAACCTCTCTTTTTCAGAAACAAGACCACAGGCTGATATTCTCTGTAAGGAAAGGAAGAGCAATGGCTGAGCTTCAGGTCTTTTTCTGAGTAACAACTCCAGACACAAATACAGATGAAAAAGACACCAGATTTTGGGTTTAACCTGTGTAAGTTCTTGATGATGCTAGGAATTCAGGCTTGAATCTGAAGTTTCTAAAGCATATCCATCCACAAGGGATGTGATTTGAACTTTGGATTTGTATCTCTTTCAGATGGAGCCTAAAAATTCCCCTAAAGTGAAGTAGTTTTTCAAAATTCAAGAAAATTGTAACAGCACAGGGGTGAAAATGGAGATATTTCAACTTAAAGTTGAAATGAACTGCAGATTTGATGAGCTAGAGAGATCAAAAAAGGAATTTTTGGCATGTAGCATGAACAAGAAGAGGAGAATTTTGCCCCTTAATGAACCTTGCAATGCATGAAAGGAGATCTCTGCAAGACAAAAGGAAAGAAACCCAGAACTTTCAGTTAGCTCAAACTCCCTGAGATCTATGGAATAAAGATATAGGACTAAGTTCTTCCCTGATTTATGACAATGTAAGTCTAAAGCAGTGATTCAAGACTAAATCTTACGTAAACCTGATACCAAGATGTTATAATACTACCAAAAAGAGTTGTGATAATTTTTTATTCTTGAGCAAAAAAAAAGGTGACATTTCTTTAGGCTACTAGTAGGAATTCTGTTCTTTCAGTGAGGAACTGCTTTGTCTCCTTGTTGCTGGATGATGTTCTGGAGAAACTAAGGCCTACCCTGAAGATTTCTGTGTCATCAAAGGCAATACAAAGCATTTAGAATTGCACTATACCCTTCCAAACACTGCCTCTGGCTTCTCAGGGTCACTGTTCTGCAGAGAAAAGCCATGGCATGGACAGAATATGACCACGGAATGGATTCCATAGCAGTATGGAGCATAATTATTCTGGGATTCCTTTGTACACTTTTTATTACAACCATGAAACCATGGTAGCATAAATTGAGGTAGTCTGTAAATATAATAATTTCACATGGAAATAAAGAAAAATCTGAAGAGGAAGAGGAATTATCCAAGCAGGTATTTTGTTAATATTTGAATTAGAACTTAAAGACATATATTAACATTTCAAAATTATTCACATTTTCTACACTTTTTTTTTTTCACCTAACCTTTGGTCAACAGCCTTTTAACAGTTTTTAAGACAAAACCATCCCATCAGAACAACCACCACAGCCCCAGCTCTACCTCTGTTGATTTTCTCAGAGGCAGCTGGGACATAGTCATGGAAGGGGGTCAGAAATCATTCTAGACCTGCAGGTGCCCTTCTTCTCCATGGCTACATTTCCTGTCAGAACCAGAAGGAAACTTTTATGACAAATTTCCTCACCTGGCAGGGCACGTGGAGTCACTGACAGTGATGATAAGTGACAGACAGTTTCTGTGTCTTTATTTACAATCTAAATGTATGTAATACCAAACAACACCAAGATTATTACAGAATGTGATGTAGCCAACACTGCAACACTTGCTTTGTGTCCTTTCCTGTCAGAGCCTGCACAATTATTTCTGGTCCATTTCTCTGCTGTACAGCTCTCCTGTGCTTCTGCCAGAGCTGCTCTTTCTCATCTGCAGAGTCAAGGCTGAGCTCTCAGCCCCTTTTCGCCACTCTGCTCTCCTCCCTCTTCTCCCAGGGATGCTGCAGCACATGCGTGATTAGTGGAGAGGCTGTTCCAAGGGGAGGAGAAAGGACAGGGGACTTACCCCATACCCGTGGGATTAAAGAAGGAGGAAAATGTTTCCAAACCCCTTTGGTGTTTCAGAATCTATCACAAGTTGAAGCTTTTCAGGGACACAGCCCAGTCACACAAGGGAGATAATTGTGACAGAAAGGTTAGGTAGGTAGAAAAACAACAACAACAACAAAAAAAAACATCTTATTTCCAGACCCCACTGATTTTTTTTCTAAAGTCTCTGTGCAATACAGATTTGGGTTTGGTATTAGAAATTATTCAAACAGAGCTGTCTCTTGGTGTGATGGGGAACATTGTGGAGGCTCTATAAAGTTGTCTCATGTCAGTCCCAGTCAATTGCAGGTACAACATGCACAGTCATCCTTCATGGCAATGTTCACCTTTGACAGTGAGAATCTGTATTTTCGCTATAAAGTCCTAGTGATGCTTATATGTCTATACCCTGGTAACTAAATAACCCCTGCAAGGGATTTTTTACTGTTTTCTTTGCTTTATATGAAAGAGTGGAGGGAAGTTTGCTTTTGAATGAATTCATCTCCACGACCCTTTATTGTTAATACAGGATTTCGCAAAGGACCCATTTGCAGGCAGATCAAATATACAAGTTCTGTGGCCTCAGATTTGACCAACACAAAGGAAATCCCACTCTGCCTTTTAAAAGCCACATTTGACCCCATCATAAAGTAATTCATTCTAATGACATGGACATTTTCACAGCACAGCAATCTGCTTTTTGAAAAAATCCAAGACCCTTTTCCATCTTACCTTATGGGATAAATTGTGAAGTAAAGCCAAAACACTTGATGTTAAGGCAAGAAATATCAATCTATGAATGTTTTGCAATGTGATGACTTTATTGCCATTATACTAAAGGTTTGTGATGTAGTCATTATTTATGACAGATTTTTAGGGGAAAGAGAAGCATTTGATCATTGCATTCTTGATTATATGGAAACTGAACTGCTGCTGAAATATAAATCTGCATGTTAATGTTCACTGAGGTCAACAGGAAAACTCAAATAGATTTTGGTAATGCAGAATCAGGATTTCAGTGTTGAAGTGTTCATTTTTTTTTCTCCTGATGGATTGTTAAAGGTACTGCTTTGCATAATATTTGACTGGTTATTGAGTTACCAGGATAGAGATAGGTGCATAAACAATGAGAAAATTCCCACAAGCACAAGTAGCCACCTTCCTCTGATTGATCCTGCAACAGCCATCCATTCAAATACAAATATTTTCATTTGTTCTTTTATAATTTATGCTTTTAGTCTCTTTCAGTGGTAATATAAACACTACTAAATGATAGCAGCATTACTGGGACCACTTACACTAATAGTCTTGGCATTGGCACATTCTACCCTTAAATAAAAGGAATTGACCAGCCTGGCTTATTATTACAAAGTGTGCATATTTTAATGATCACACCTAATTATTTTCTGTTTAGGTCAGAGTTGTTCATGTTTTGTTATCAACAATATTAATATCCACCATCTAGTTGTGTTTTAAGTGAGTTCCTAAATAGAATTACACCAGTATTTAAATGATTTTGTATCATGAGAATAGTCATATAAAATCCAAACTGCTTCCTCCTAAATAAAGCTTATAAGTATGTAAAATGTGAATTGGAGATATTAACAATCTGCATTTTTTATTTATTTCTGACTGACGAGTAGGTTGGTTGTAATAAGAGGCAGTTAAATCTTTGCATGAGACAATGCAGGACTTGATCAAAAGAAAGAGTAGAGAAAACAGTACTGTCACAAACACTTTGCGTGATTTCACTGGAAGAAAAGACAAAGTTGGTTTCTTAATTGTGAATTCATCTTTATATAAATATTATTTGACTGGAGTTTCCCTCAGTAATTTCAGTACAGAAATAAGCAAGGGACAGGCCTGGCTGCTATTGGATTTTGCTGATGCCTTCTGATGCTCACAAAAATTGAGTTTTTTTCTCTGTACCTCACAGTATCTGCTTATAATGTTGGATTTGTTTTGAGCAGCTGACAGAAGTTCAGCTTAACCTTACACTCAGATGGAAGGAATGACTTGCCCGTGAGACTGAGTTAAATCCATGAGAAACACTGAAATAAAACATGTTCTGTAGTGGCCAACATGCCTGGTCCATCAAGGCAGGTCAGCTCAAAGTCACCGGACTCATCAGGTACCTGACTTCATCAAATACTGAAAGAATATTGAATTATGTGATCTCCTAAGCTATTAGCTAAGCTGCTGAAGGACTAGGAACTCTGAAATTAGAGGTGGTAAGTTCAAGACGGAGGAAAGAAAATTCCTCTGTTTGTCTGTAGGAAGAGGAATAGTTTCAGATTGGTGAAAGAGACGAGATGAAAGACATTTAATCAAGACTTTTTCTCTCCAGCATGTCAAAATACACATTAGGGAGCTGCAAAACCAGAGCAATTTCTTTAATAAGATTCATTTTTGAATGACTTCTATCAGGGAAATTAAAATAACCTGTGCAGAAATCATAAATTGCTTGAGATTTGGGAAAAAGATTATCTGCTCTCAATCTTTATTTTCTACTTGATGAAATGAGAAACAAATAATTTGAGAGACATTGAAATATTTAATAACAGTAAGATGTTATTAAATATAATTCTGAAGAAATCCTTAAAGAATTCTGGATAAAGCTTGCAGTTGACAAAGCTGATCCAAAGATGTCTATTTAGATCATTTGGTAAATTGACTCCAAATATACAAGCATTTGATACAGCTAAAAGTAGTAATGTTGTTGCAGCTGTTGTGGCTTTGTTGTATTAAATGGAGGCAAGGTTTGTAAGAAGAGGCACTGTTTTTATATTGGATCAATGGATTTAACTGGAAAAGCACTCCAACCACAAATATCATGCACAAAACCTTCTTTAGCTGAAGGACAGCTCTTAGTAAGAGAATGTAAAAAAACAGCAAGCTGGAAATGAGAGAGAAAAGCTACCACAGAACAGACAATATCCCCCAATAATTAGATATGTCACCTGGGACATGAGAGATGCATCCCTTCCTGGTTTGAAATATGTGAGTGCCTTAGTGTCTGGGCTTTTCAATATTCAAGCCCATATCTGTCTGATTTTGATCAGTTTCCACACAGAAATGAAGAGAGCTCACGTGCCCAAGGCTTCTCTTTTTTTTTTTTTTTTTCCTTTTTTCTGAGTATGTATGCTGATCTCAAAAGAGATATTTCTCCTTACAAAACTTGCCTGAAGTTAAGCTGAGTGCATTATTGACACAGAGCAGAGCTAAAGGACGTGGGACTTTATCCTGAATAGCAGCAGCTCTGGAAAGGTGCAGGGAGTTGTGGGGTTTTTGTAGTTCAAAGCTGTGACAAGCAGGAATCTGGCACTCCTTACATGTGAAACAGGAATGTTATCAGGAAGGAGGGAATGGGTACAGTCTCCACAGACAGGGCTGAAGAGGCACCACTGGTGAGCTGTGTGCAGTTCTGACGTGCTTCAAAGAGAACACTGCAAATTTAGCAGCCTGAGAAATGACTCAAAAAGATTATTGCAGAGATATATCTTGGAATGAAACTGTTTCCTATGGAGAAGGAGGATATGTGATTTTGAAGCAATCTATATGTAGGCTTGACAAAACAAAACCAGCATTTACTTAAAAAAAATGAACAAAACACAGTAAGAGTCACTGACTCTGTTAAGGCTCGAGAAATTCAGGCTGAAATGAAGGTATAACCTTTAATAGCAGAGCATTAACCATTGGAATCATTGACAAAGACCAAAGAAAAAATATTATCTTGGTTTTATTAAATGTGTGTTTTTAAAAAGATATCCTCTACTTCAGTGAGGTATTGGGCTTGACAAAAGTGCTTTTAGACAAAATTACTTGGACTGCTTTGTGCAGGGATTCTTCAGGCTTCAGAAACTGTTAATCCTGGAGCCCTACAACCACATGCACACAGAAAATAGCATCTCATAATAGCATTCCTTTTGCAGGTTTTAACTCTGAAAGGCACTCAGCAATGAACAGGAAAAAAAAAAAAACAAACCAAAACAAAAAAGCCCCAACAAAAACAAACAAACAAAAGAGGAAAGTTCACAGAGTGATGAGTCAGGGAACTGATGAAGTGATGAAGGAGGAAGTGGCCACAGCAATCCCTGGCCTCAGGGATGGTGTTGGTGGGCACAGCACCAGGAATGAGCTCAGCTCACTGAGCTGATCATTAGCAATGGTCAGGAGCTGGGGTCACTAACAGCATTCTGCAGGCTCTGACTCTTCCACACCTCTGCTCAAAATGGGTATTACAGAGTTATTAAATGTGTGATCTGTCAGACATTGCTGCATCTACCCTTATCAGGAAGAATTGGTAGGGATTGATACAGGTGATAGGGGCTGAACTATGCAGCCAGATGCTTTTCTACTCCTCATTACAGCTGTGCAGTTTCATTAGCTCTAAACTAACTTCATTAGTTGTGCTGTGAGTATAACAATTGGTATTACCCATGATTCAGTGAGAGACTCAAGGAGATGAATAATCTAAATTATATATTTGAACCTGAGCACATGTTGACACCCTTTGCTGAATGGGTGTCACACACATGAAGTTAGGCAGGAAGCAGCCATGGTCAAAAGGAAAGACAGAATAACAGCCACAAGTCCCTTTCAGAGTTTCTCTTTTTTTATATCATTTTAGCTAAATTTTAGGGATTGCTGGAGACCTGAGCTTCCATTTCTTAGCAGATTTGGCTTAAATGTCCTTGCAGTTTACATGCCAAACTCTCCCTCCCCCTCAATGTTGCAATAAGAGCTGATGCTTTACAGTCTTTCCTATCCTAAGCCATGATTAGCACATGGAATTTCCACTTCCTCCTCTGCTTGAAATCCAAGAATTTATACTAGAAAAGAAAATCCCAACCCCATCCTACAACCCTTCTTTGTTATTTAATCTCAACAGAGCTATTTGCCAAAAACCCTTTTTTCCTTTTCTAGTGTCTCTAGGCCAACCTCGGTCTCCAGCTTGCAGAGCCTGCTTTGATTTTATGACCAGGATCTGCTCCAGGGGCATCATTCATTCCAGTGCCTGTTCCCCCTCTTAGCCTCAGGAACTTCTTTCCAGCTTCTTTCCTTTGCTGTCTTCTGATGGTGCCTTATTCAGTTGAAGACAGTTTCTCACAAAATTCATAAAGATCTTAGACCTTTTGCACTGAAAACTTTATTACTTTTGTTCCTCACATGGTGACATCTGTCTTTCACATGTGACCTGATATTTTGTTTGATTGCAAAATCCTTTTGTGTTTAGAAGTAGACTGTTCTTACATGTGGTGAACATTGAAAGCAATGCACTGTAATAAAACATTTTTAAAACCCCCCCACCTTGCTGAAGGTTATTTTATTTTATCAATAAAATTCCCCACAATTATTTAAGTACAGGGCCTCACATTTGTTTTCAATTTCAATGACTCCTGAGTAAGTCTAAAGGCACAATTGAAAGATTTTAGGTATTGGGCTGCCCAAAAATTAAGGGTCTGGCCCCAGCAAGATCATTCAAAGAGTGAGTCAGGTGTCTTTGCCCTAAGCACTACTAATGGCTCTGAGCTCTAAAGGCTTCCCAAGGATAATGCACTGGGACTGCTGAGAGTTTCATGCCTCAAAAGGATAACAGAGTAATAATACACTGAGCAAGTTACTGAAAAACTATAGAAGCAGCAAGAGAGGGTGCTGAGCTCTGCCCTTTTGCTGAAGCTCTGAATCCAAGGTTTATCTCTTCATGGGTCCATACACCCACCAAGATTTTGAAGGGGATTCATCAGGGAGAAGGGTAAGCTACCTAGATAAATCTGTGACCTGATTCTTTATCTGCCATCAGCAGATCTTCACCTCCCCTGCTTCCTGTGTAAGTTTTTTTCACAGCAAAGAGGAGTGGATTATGGCTGGGCACAGATGCAGCCTTTGAAGTCAGCTCCCTCTTCTCACATTCTCAGCCTTCTTTTACAGGCTGTAGGTTGACTCCTAAATCCTCTACAATTTCAGAAATGCTTGTTTCTTAGCATTGCTGTGAAGTAATCTTTGGAAACTTTTAAGATATCCTGTTATCTTAGAGGAAGCCAGCTTGCTTCATTACAGATTTTTGCATTACCCCAGTAGAGACAAACACATTTTAAGCACTGAGATGGCACAGCTAGGAAAGGCAAATTGATGTCTCTGAATTTTCTATCCTTTGATTATATGAGGAATTGTGATTTTGTTCTTCAGGTGCTGTTGTGATAATCATGTCAATAATTCTGGTTAGATGGTTCCTTTTCAAACAAGGCTGTGGAAAAATGAATCATTGAACTGAATTGTAAGCTATACCTACATCACCATTATGGTAGTATAAAATATAAACAAGTAGTCCAAAATCTAAGATAATTCAACAAAAATTTGCCACTTCCACTGGTTTTAAACCAGTAGGAGCAATCAAACAGAGCATTCATAATTCCTTCCACAGTAATAATAAATAATGTATCTTCTTCACACTCAAAGTCCATTTTGATACATCTTCCCCATGAAAACAATGCAAGGATAAAAGTCCCACTGGATTCAGCAGCTCTCTTGCCTGCCTTCTCTAAAGCAAGAAAACTCCTTGTAGAAGGCTGAGAGAAAGACAGGAAAAAAGTGGATAAAAACAACAGTGAAACCACCCAATGTCAAGGTAGCTCATTTGTAATTTTAGAATGAAGACAGATGTATAGCCCTTTGGATAATTTACGCAATTTGGGAGACATTGCAATTTCATTTTTATTTTTGTGTCTAGCAGTACATAAATACTAGGCCTTAAAGGCCACCTCTTTGAGTGCTGACAGTTATACAAGTAGATTTTCTTAACATAAAATAGACCTCACTTCAGAGACCTTGTATGGAGTTATACTTTGGAATGATAATCTTCATATTAATTGATCTCTCAGTACAACAGGGAACGTGACTCATACTCATTTATTCTTTATACTGACATTAACAGCTGAGAAAAAGTCCATTCATGGCCCATTTGCATAACTGATTTTGGATAATAACATTATAAACTGTGATCTACAAAAGTAAATTATTTAATATTTGTACCATAACAACAACAGCTGAAGAATTTAGACCCAATCCATGTTTGAAAGATAAAGAGGGCAAAACCCTTCTTAATCACGCTTTTCTTCAGCTTCAGTTTTCCATATTCCCAGTTGTATTCTTCCTTCCTGAGGACTTCCTTTTATTTCTACTATATTTGTGTGTTCACAAAGCTGATATCCTATTGTATTGTGGTATCTGAATTGAAGTTATGAAGTTTGCTATTTATACAAAAGTAGCATTTATACACAATATTTATACACATTGCTAATGTGCTTCCTTCACGTTTTAAAGCATCTCAAAAGAGTAATGATTTCCTAAACTGCAGAAGGCACTGACACTGAAATTCAGTGGGATATGTATCTCCACAAAACAGATGTGTCTTAAATTTTTTCTTTGCTATCAACAATGAGGTTGCCATTATTTTTTGCTCTGTATAATCCACAGAAAATCACAGTGCCCAGATTCCCCTTTTCTTTGCAGTGAGGTGTGAGGTGTGTACATTGCAGTAATATTTGGTGTGTGCTCCTTCTCAAAAGGAGTCCTGCACAGCCCAAAACAGAGGAGCACTGGAAGAGCTCAGGGACCCTCCAGGGAGAATTAAGATGTTTCTTCCTTTCCTTTCAGCTTCCTCAGCAAGACTTGCTCTACCAGCCTTGAGATTCTGCTCATACCACTTTGCAAACCGACGACCTTTAAATCTTCTTCATGCTGACAGACATTCCTAATGAAAGAGGCAAGTTTTGTTCCAGAGACCTTATGCAGAGCCTCACAAAGGAATTGTGGCACTTCAATTTCATTTTAGGCTTCATTCATGTACTTAAATCTGAGGGGATTTAGAAAAAAAAAAAAAAAAGCTGCTTTTCTGTTAGAGCTCTTGAGAATGCACAGGCACCAAAATTTTCAACACAAACTTAAGTAGGAACTTTAAGTTTTGCTGCTGTGCATGCTGAGATAGGCCACCAAGTTGGCTGAGCTGCATGATTCAGTGCCTAAGGCTGTCAGGAATTCACAGCTTAAGCATCCCTCAACCCAAGTCCCCTGAGTTCTAGTCTGGTAAACTTCACAGTACACCTAACACATCCTGACAGCATGAAGGTCACACCAAAGCACAGGAGCCACAGTTATTTCTATTCAAAATAAAAGATTATTTCAGGTTCCTTTCCTTTCCAGAACTGCTCAGTCTTTTAAGGAGCTTACCAAAGAAGGGAGCTGGGCTAGTTCAATCATGGTCACTGATACACAATACAATTTCTGTCCAGTTTCAGGGATTTTGTATACTTTGGAATTAAAGACATGAACAGATTGATCCAGTCCTATCTGGCAAAAAGGATAAATTGAAACATATTCTCCAGTCCAAGCTGTAAGTTTATACAAGGCATTCAACTTCCGGGCATTTCTGTATGACTCAGGTTATCTGTTAGGATGTTGTGCTAAGGGACATAATTCTCCCCAGTCTGTACAGGTATATGCCTACCTACATATGTAAATTCCTTAATATGTGACTGTGAACAGGTGTTGATTAAACCATACTTTAATTGCAGGCTCTACAATACTCACCAGGACAATTCCTAATAGGATTTCTGTACCGGAACCTTCATGTGTAGGGGGATACAGTAAGGGAAAATGAAGGTAATGTAGAATATAATCTTATTCCCCAACGAGTTGCAGCTGGACCCTGTTACTAAAGATTAGGAGCAGGCTGGATGATAACAGGCAACACCTGTAGCAAATAAGAACTAGGGGCATAAAAGAGTGGATTGGTGGGATCTGGAGTCAGAGGAGTCAAATGACTATGATGACTACTGCCAGGACCAAGAAGAGCCAGTGCTCAGGGGAGCTGTCTGCAAGAAACATCGAGGAGGTATGAAACTCTGGTGGTATGGAATCCTTGCACTATAATGGTAATAGAACTGTTGTAATGTATAAGACAACATTCATGCCTGTTTCATGAATGGGAACAAAGATTGTGGTTGATATGCAGCCTCAACGAGTCTTTGCTTGCAATGGGAGTGAAATTTCATGATATTTCTTTTGTGAAATATTGGGTCTGCAGCATTCAATTCCCATTACACTGGGTTGCTCAACTAGATTCAATATCACCTTCCCAATTAAAGACAAAACATCTATGAAATTAGACTTTGGTGAACTAAATGCAGATCACTGGACTGACCCTACAATGTACAGATACGTGTAATTATTTTCATTGGAAGGAGTCTGAAATCCTGGTGTGCACAGTGACCTGTGAAGTTTGTACTTTGCTTCCATTGAATTGCATGAAACCTTCTTTTGCAGTGACATCTTCTAACCATGTACAACTCTGTGCTGAATTTGCTATAGCAGTCAGACATCACTGAATATTTATGCTTGGAAAACACAAGATTCAGCTCACTTTGCAATCTCAACTGAGCTGAAATTTTATTATTTGAGTTTAAACATACAGAATCATACAGCCTCACTCTATTAGATCTATGCAATCTATTTCTACCTGTTACCAGTTTTAGTGCTATCTCTAAATTTCATCATTTACCTTATGTATTTTTTATTTATTTGGTGGTGCAGCTAACCCAACAGTAATTTTTATTTTTATCTGAAACTTTTTCTCAACATATTTTGTACTGACTTTTCAGAGTCTTAATCTGTAAAGCAGATGAAAGTCCTGCTTGCTCCTGCACCCTGTCTACCTTTTAATTTAGCTTCCTCCAGGACAGCATTAGCAAAGAACAAGCAGAGCCACAAAGACTAATAGCTATTAAAACTTTGTCTAACTGTCCTTGGTACCATAAAGAATAGAAAATAATTTGAAGAAATTCTTTGCCTACTGTCACTATTTTCCCTAGAAAGACAGGACTCTTGTGTAAGATTTTCTTACACGTTGTTTGCACTGAGAACAAAGAGTACCAGATATGATTTGCTTTAGAAATTACTGAATGCTGAGTATAATCCTCTCCCCCCTTCCCAGGCTGCAAATTGTTCAGATGTAGGTCAGGCAGTACACAACATCTTTCAAACCATTCAGCTTTATTACCCATAACTCATCTGCTTGTTCATCAGTCAGTCCTTTGTTGTCTGCAAACAACTTATCTGAGGTCTATAGGAAAAAAAATCATATTTTTTCCAGGATATAATGGCAGTACCGCATTCATGCTTTCTATTTTTCTGAGATTTCAGTTTCCAGCTTTTTACACTGCATTTTAGGAGGTTGGTGAGAACTGGGACATCACAGAACTCATATTCTTAAATTTGCATAATAAACCAGCATGTAAATAATTTTAATCCCCAAGTATGCAGTGAGACCTGGCTAAAGGATTTCAGAAGCCGCAGCTTTTAAAATGTCATCCACATACTTATTCTATAAGTATGGAATAAGTCTTTGGATTTGCCCTTTTGCTGCCAGTAACTTGACTTTATTTGTCAAATGTTAGTTCAGTGTACATTTTTTTAATATACCAACCAAATTAAAATGGAAAATATAAGGCTTCACAATAATGAAGTTCAATGATTTCAACAGTCATTCTTAACACAATGTCTCTCTTTCTCCAAGGAGTGTGGGAGCTGGAGGGACTCCTGAATGTTCCCCATGTATTCCAAACACAGACTCTTAAATCTCACCTGTACAGAACTCACTTGGAGGAAAAAATTTAAAAATTCACAGAGAGTACAAAGATTTATTTACTGTGAAGTAAGGCTTCATCTTCCTAGGTTTTTGGCTTAAGAAAGATATCTTGCTGTCTGGAGAGTGGCAGATCAGTCAAGAAATTGTTATTTTATTGTTTTCTGCCTTCCTCTGTTTAATAAGTATCTTGATCTTCTGGTATATGATGCAATGTGAAGTTATTTTTTTATATGAGCCATACAGACTGCTTCATGTATCACACCTTTATTTAAAAAAATGAGAGAAAAAAATAAAAAAAAAGAGAAATAGAAGACACTAACTGGAAGGGGAAGTCTGCAAAATGATTGCGAGATGGTCAGAAACTGAATCTCCAAAAGTTGTCCAACTGGTCCCAGGTTTTGTCTCTTTGTTGTGGGGATAGGTGAGCTCTTGAGGATTATTATTCTTTTTTCGTTCTGCTTGAGCTCCTGAAAACAAAATGAAGAAGCAGATTTTAAGAAATTGAGTTTCCTACACTACAATTTCGATGCAGGCTTCTTTAGTTTAGTGTGGTTTAAATCAGTGATTTGGGATTAGCCCATTTCAAACAGGAGTGGTGCTGGCCCACAAAATGCTGCTGAATTCTGTAGACTCTTGCTGGAAATTTCATGCAGAGACTGAAAAAACTGTTGAAATGGCCTTATTCCTCTAGTAGTTCCACACAGTGAAGGCATCTTGGAAAAAAAAAGCAATATAAAATCAGCTGTCAAGCTGCTGTTGTTTATCATGAGTGACCACAAAAACGAGTGGTCTGGAAACAGGACAGAGAGCTCACAGTCCTACTGGCCATACATCTTTTCTCTGTGGGCTCACTGGAAGGTCCTTTTGCTGTTTTCTGTTCTGCTGAAGTAGTGCACAAAAACAAGGGGTGGGGCGGGGGCTTCTTCTGTGACTTTGGAGAAATTCTTCTCAAGTCACATGTTGTAATTGTAGACAATTAAACTGAGTTTGGGGCAGCATTTTGATATCATTGTGCCATCAGCAGAAAAATCCCACACCTAGGTCTGGATTCTGCTTCTATTTATCAATTATCTTCAAAAATGCTTATTTTAACTCTGCTCTGCTTCTCCACTATCATTGGGTGGAAGGATGTTCACTGTTTGATGTAGAGAAGGGGTTTTTTTCCACCAAACTGGATTATTTCCCCACCCCCAAAGGTAGCTTTTATCATAGCTTTCAGCAGAGGATCTACCTGGATAAGGAAGAAAAGCATGGTCAGGAGAAACGATGGAAGCGATGGGAATCAGTGGGGCTGCAGGGAGGGGCATGTTACAAAACTGAGACTAAGTACAAGGAGGCTCAGGGGAAGGTTTCCACAAGACTAAAAGAAGCTGTGCTAAGAAGCTGCTCACATAGGTCACCCTTGCTGACGCAGTCTGAGTAACGATTGTCAAGATAAGAACATGAGTGTGAGAATGTGTATAAATCAGCATTCCAAACTACCTAAAAGCCCACTTAGTCCAACACTTTTAATCTATTAAAAGGAAAACAATCATAGTCAGATGAAATAGTAACTAAGTAATGTGCTGGCCAGCAGCTTCTCCTGATGGAGGGGATGGTGCCAATGTGTGTGAGCACACACATGTGTGTGATTGTGACTTTTAGACATCAGCTCTGGAAAGGTATTTTAAAATGTGCAGGTGTATATCAACATTTGTATATGTCTAGAACTATTGAACTTGATATTGAATGTATAGTTCCTGACCTCTCATTAATAAATCAATAAATCACTTTGATCATAATTTGTTTTAAACTATGTGAACTGGGATATTTTCCCTGAGACAGGGTGGGACTGGCAGCAGATGTGAGAGACATAGAAGATGAACTGAATGGAGAACAAGGACAGGTTTGGCAAGAAAACTGAGAAAAGAATCAGAAAAGACAAGGCATACTGGAGGGAGGAGGTAGGTAAAAGGTGTTTGGAGGTGATGTGAAAGATTGTGCAACTTCTTACTCAGTCAGAAATAAAGTCTTTGATTCCCAAAACTCATACCTGCTGTTTAAGGAAACATGAATCTCATCCCATTTTGGTGTTGATCCAGGAGGAACATCTTGCTGCTGCTGTCCTTTACTTAGTTAATTCATGGAGAAGAGAAAAAAAGCACTTAAGGTCTTGGTTCTGTTTGTGTGTGAAGTAGGTGACAAGACCACACCATTGATTTGGTTCTGCTTCTACCACAGTCACACACCATTTTCTCTCAGAAAAATATGATCATGACTGTGAGGCTGCCAAAAATTAGAAATGGACAGAATCCAGGTTAGCAGTATGACCTTAATTTGGCCACCTTTTTCATATGGAATGTAGTTTTTAATTACAGGATCACACATTCAGTTCTCTCAAGAATACTCCTACTTAGTGCATCAAAAGGACTTAATTAGCAGATGTTCAATATTTTCCTTGGCCTCATTGTTCAATATGTTGCCCTGGGTGTAATTTTAAAAAAACACTGTTCAAGCCCTGCTCTGAAAACCAAATTATTAATTTCCTCTGGGGCTTTTCTATGATGCTCATCACCCCAGAATCTGAGTGCTTTGCAGACAATTGATCCATCATTGTAAAAACCAAGTGAAATTTGAAAGCATTATCTCCATTTAGGGAATAGAGAGCTGAGATATAGGCAACCCACAGATATTGGGTGTCCAATGTGAAATAGTTCAGACTGTTAAAATGGAACTTTAGCATTACAGAAGATCTTACATATGGATGGATTAGTTCTCATGGACTTTGCAAGCAACTGAACCTTTCAACATTTTGCAGAGCAGACCTACAGGTACAGACCAAGCAGTCAAAGATGAAGAATATATCAGAGTCTCAAATCATTGCATACTGAATTCTCAGAAGGGACAGGTATAGAACTAATTTTCTCAGGAAAAAAGTCACATTTTTGTTCCTACAGTTCCCTGCCTCAGCCACTATCCATCTGTCAGCTCTGAAATGAACAAGGAAAAGGGATTTATAAAAAAGAAATCCCATTCTTCCACTTCATTATTGAGGCATCTGTGTGTTAGCTGAGGCCAAAGTCCTGTAGGGGAAGTAATAACTGATCTTTGGTTAAATTTTTTTTGTAATATTCAGACATGGGGTGACAGGGTTGCATAAGGGCTGGGTGTACAATGTCAATGGAGGCGTTCTGCCATTTCCTAATTTTAGATATTTTAATTGTATTTCCTTATATAAATTCATGTATGAATGAGTGTATGGCCACTTACATATGCAATATAAAGTAGAAGCTTTTTGATTTACCAACACTGAAAAATATGAAATTTAAGCAGGAAAAAGTCACTACCAACTGCTCACTCTTTGGAGATAGAGAAAAGCTTTTGAGTATTTTGTATTTGATAAGCAGTAATATGCAAAGCTAAAGATCCATTTTCTACTGCTTTCAGGCACAATTAATCTTGAGCAGCCTGGATGGGCAGCTCTTCTGGATTACAGAAGTGACAGAAAAATATGAAAGCTACCCAAATTTCTTGCTAAGGCTCTCTGTGCTATTCCAGCTGTGTACTCACTAAGAAGATCAGCAAACTTTCTAGCCTGGAATTTAATTTAATTAGTCCCCACATATAGACAAGAAAAAAATACAATTTCTGTTTCTAGCTAAGCAATATAAATCTGCTCAGTTTTACTATATCTTCTCAGTAATTGTTAAAAATGATAATTAGGACTGTAAAGTTACCCCACTGTTCTAATGTAGTGTATATGTCCCCTAAGATAATTAAGATAATAGTTTTCAGTATCTGTCTTTTACCGGGATGTCTCCTGTGTTGACAGCCCTCAGTTTATTCATCCTTTGACACAGGAATTTTCTTCTCCAAAGCCAGTAGGAGAGATTTGATGTGCTTTTTTGATCCAATGGCCTAACTCAGTTGATTTGTCAGCAATGAATTTAATATCACTTTATTGGAACAATCTTTAATGGGAATGGTGACATCTATGGAGACTCATTTCACAGGTCTTTAGAGAAATTTGTAGCACTGAGGGGGCAGGAATCACTAAACATGCAACCTGTCTTCTGGTCTAGCGCAGATGTACACATTTCCTCACACACTGTCTATAAAGGTCTTTTAAAATGAGGCTCCAGTCAGGGCACAGCCTTGTTCTCTCCAGGAAGGTAAAAAGCACTCCCCTACTACCCCCAGGGCTTCCTCAGAGTGTAAAACTGGCCCTGAGCAGGGAGTTCCTGGTGTCAAGGTGTGCCAAAGCAAGCAGTGGGAAGGTGATTGTTCCTCCCAATCACAGATGTTCTATGCACCCAGCAGTGTCCACACACACTGGACATCTCTGGGGTTTCTGTGGTTGAGATGACTCCCGAGGTATTAAAAAGTCTTTTTTTCCCAGCCCCATGACCAAAGAAGAAGCTGAGATTCGTCGGTTCTGCTTTTCAAGGTTGTTTATTTTGTTATCTATCACATTCTTTCTCTGACCTGCTGAGATCCGTCTGGCAGGTCAGGTTGAGGCACACTGACTGCCCTGGGGTGGTGTTAGATTTTTATACTAAAAACTACATGTATGTTATTTACAATAATTTTCCAATATCTATCACCTATGTTAGGCAGTCTGTCTCTACCTTAAACCAATCCAGAAGTGCCACCATCACAGCAGAAGATGGAGGACAAGAAGAAGAAGAAGGACAGGACGTGCCCAAATTCTTCCAACTTGCTTCTTGAACCCTAATTCTAAACCCCCAAAATTCTACTTTTTCACCCAGTGACAAATTAACTATCATTCTACTCAAACTCTTGTGGCTTGTAACTCCTCACACAAAGTTGGGAATTGTTTCCATGGGCTAAAATCAAAGGCACAGGTGTTTTTGACTCTGTGCCAAGATCTCTGAACTCCCTGCCAGGGTCTCGAGTCCTCCAGGGCAGCCAGAGGAATGTGCTGGGTCCTGACAAACATCAGCCTGAAAAACCCTGCAATGGTTGAAATATTTATTCTCAAATAAAGGAGTGACTCTGACACTGAGGCACCACAATAAATAATGTAATTTCCAAAACTGCCATTTTTACAGCGTGTCTAAGCCAAGCCAACAGTTGAACTCTGGAACAGCCCTGTTAAAGGCAGCCCTTGCAGCATTTCAACATTTAATTGCTTCTTATAACACCAACCATAACTCAGATTTCAGAATTTTGGTCCTTTCTGTTGTAAGTTTCCTCCAGTGAGCTGAAACAATTATGGAAGAAATTAAGCAAATAATTTAAGTGAAGGCTTCCAAACTATCATCCATCCATTTTCATCAAAATTGATGTCCTTGCACAAAATTTCAGAATGTTTTTTTCTTGCTTCCTAAGAATAGTTAATTAAAAAATCTGTTTATGGGCATATAAATTAAGATTATTAATAAAAAAGCATAATTTTGCTAGGTTTTGTCCTCCTTTAGAACTCTTAAATTCTTTTATTTGAGTTATTTTGTCTTTTTTTCCTTGCTGTCACAACAGTGAAGGTCATGTACTTGTCTTAGGCACTCAATAGAACAGCTTAAAATATCTACTAGCTATAATTAATTTTTAAGAAAATGTGTGATGCCTTTTTGTCATTTCTTCAATTAATTATTCACCACTGTTACTAAATAAAAAGCGCTTGGTGCATTTGCTTGTTTCTCATTCCATTTTGACTCGATGCTGAGGTGTCTCAGTTGATTAAAAGAAGGGCAGTCCACTAAGAAAGGCATTAATCTGGTTCATAAGACATTAGAGCATAATTCTGTGCTCTGCCACAAACACTTTGCTGGTCACTTATCCTTCAATCTGATGACTCCAAGATGAGGATGAAAACCCTCTCAGTCCTCTGCTCCTGCTGGAAATACAAACCCTGAATGTCCCTGCATGGAAACATCAGCAGCACTGCTGGGATCCTGTCCTGCTGACCCCTGCATGTGCAGCCACCAGTGCAGTGTTTATAGTTCTGGTTAACAGCTGCTGTTGTGACTCACAAATGAGTCAGTTAGGCACAACAGTGGGTGCAGGAGTGTTTGAAAGGGTATGGAGAGGATAAATTGTAGGAATCACTGTTTACCAAGAGCAGACAAACTGCAAAGCCCCCCCTTTTTTTTTCTGAGATGCTGCCAAGTGGGGTGTACTAACACATTTCCAGAACTTTTTAGCCTCCCCTATTTCTGCCGAAGGTGAGAGAGCTGTGGCTGCTGACGTCCCACCCCAATATATACTGTTTTATTAAACCTTCCTTATAGCTTGTCTATTCTTCCACATGTTGGTAAACTTTTTGGGAACAGGGAGACAAAGAAGGTTTTCTAGCCTTGTGCTACCACAGGCTTAGCTCAAGTATCTAATAAATTAATTCAGTAGCAAATGTCCATAACTACTCAGATTTCCCACACAGCTTGACTGTCTCTAAAATTACCTTTGCAAGGGACCCAGAAACATTTGCAAATAGTTGCAAAACATAAGTTTTCCAAAGAGTATTTTTGAGAGTGTAAGTAACCAAGAACCCTAAATGTATTTTTGGCTAGTGATTTGGAGAGCTAAAGTTAAATCTCAGACTCTCAGAAGGACCTAGGAGTCGCAATCACATAAGCATAACTTAAAATTTATCCTTCTTATTATTACAAATTGTTGCTATTTCCAGGGTAATTAATCTCCTCTTTAGCCAGAAATACCAAGCACTCCAGCTAGCTTAAAGTGATCCAGCAGCTGTTCTTAGGCACTTTCTACTCATCAGCAAAACATATGACTGAGCCTTAAAAATATTACTGGAGATACTGTTCCCGAATTCTGTTATATCTAGATTCCATTTATCCAGGAACTTCTTACATGCATCTAAAATCTGACCAGAGTGGCAACAGCAGGTATGGGGTTGATCACTGAATCACAGAACCTCTATGCATGCCAGGGAAAACAAACAAACAAAACAAAACAACAAAACCAGACTGGAGAGCTGTTTCTTGAACATGTATGTCCAGAAATTCTGAAGCTGATTCTGGCAGTAACACTGGCTGTGATGGACTAGCCCTGGCTAACCAAGGTTCACCAACCTGATCACTCTCTCTGGTGTGATGTGAAGAAAGCAGAAGGAGATTGAGAAGATATGTAGATCAAGTTAGAGACAGGGAAAGCAAAAGCTGCACACACAAGCAAAGTGACATTAATTCAATGTTTCCCATTGGCAGGAAGATGTTTATCCACTTGCTGGAAAGTTCAGCTTCAGAACATCCTATAGACAGGAACACCCTTTTTCTCCACCCTTTTCACTGAGCTTTTCTTGTAGAGCATGACATCACCTGGTATGGAATATCCCTTTGTCAATTTGGGTTGAGTGCTCCAGCTGTGTCCCCTCCAAACCCCACATCCAGCCCCAGCCTGTGCAGTGAATGTGCACAAGGAGAGCAGGGCAGAGAGACAGAGCCTTGATGCTGTGCCAGCACAGTCTGGCAACAGCCAAAAAAGCCTTGCTGTGGTACCAGCCCTGCTCTGGCCCAAGCACAGCACCTCATGGGCTGCCATGAGGAAAGTTCACTCCAGCCCAACCAGACCCAGCACCCTACAAAGGGCCTGAGAAACCCTTCTTCTAGCTAGGCAAGACATTATTTACATTGAAGCCTGAATCAGACTGAAAGAGTTGTTTGCTATTCCCTAATGGTTTGAAGACATTTATAAACATCAAATTTTGTTTGCAGGGACTAACCCTGTGGTACACTGAGATGTTTCTGTTAGATAAAACTGAGATCTGAAAGTCCCATGCAGAAAGAAACTGCCTGTATAGGAAGGAGTAAATGGGTCAAATATATAACTTTGCTACTGGTTCTGTCATTAGTATGTCTTATTTTACTGGCCATAGAAATAGATTTTATTGGCCATAGAAATAAATTGAAACACCAGTTGTTTGGGGTTTTTTTCTGACTTATTCGATACTCATATTTAATGCAAAATATCCTGATTTCAGTAAAAGATACAATTTCTCAGAATGTTAATGATAGGAAAATAATGCATTCTCCAGCTGAATAAAGAGAAACACATTTTTCAAGATGCAGTGGATGAGTCAGAAGAAAAAGTAGTGTGAGAAGCTTATACCTGCATCTCTGTGGGTAGGTACCATAGTGAAAGGGTGCTTTTAAATTGTTGCTGGTCTGCAACCTGAAGCCTTGATAACAGGAAGAAGATTCTGATAATGAGAAAATTAAAGCTTTAAAGAAAATTGGGAAATGATTTTTTCATTGATGTGACAAAGACCCTTCTTTAGATCTTTGCAAGTGCAGGGGAAAGAATTAAGCAATAATTTCTCTACCCTTTATCTGGATTGTTAGGATAAGAACAATTTAATGAGCATATAGAATTGAGAGTTTTGTTTTGAATCCTATTTTGTCAAACTAGACATAGGGCAGAGGGTTCTGTGGCTCAGCCCTATGTCACTGCAATGAAAATCTTACTAAAAAATGAACACTAATTACCTATTTCAGATGCTGACATTAAAAGCATTTAAAGAATGATTTTTTTTAAAAAAAACTCTCCAAAAACAATTTAAAGTGCCTTCCTAACCTTTTCTTCCAAACTAAATGTTATTTGGTCTTCAGTTGATTGCCATGTAGTAAACAACTAAATGGCAACTACTGAGGGTGTGTACTGACATGCACTGAAGCTATCCTAGGATATCAGTGCTAAAGTATAGCAACAACCAATCCAAAGAGACGTGCAGAAGGACCAAGGAAAGGAAAATTCAGCATATTGTATAGAGAGGGAAGATTCCAGAAGTAGTGTAGGAAGCAGCTATCAAAACCTTAAAAAAAAAAAAAAGGAAATTCCATTTATAACTCAGAAGGAATCTTGTCTGCTTGCTCATTTCCGGATCCACTGGCAAAAAGGAGAAGCATCCAATTTCCTACTCCACTGTCCTCACATTTATTTTATAAGTAGCTGACCCCAGCCAATGAACTCAGGCTTATATTTCATATTTAGGACTGATTTCATGTGTAGGAAAAATCCCTCATGGGATTCCCATGATCCTGAGAGTGTTGCACTGGAGTGTCTGAGAGCTGACTGGAACCAGGAGCAGAACAAGCTGACCTGGGCTGCGTCCTACTCTACTTTCAAATACATGAAGCTCAGAAGAAATGATAGGGCCATAATCTCTATGGTCTCAATGTACCTCTACAGATCACCCTGTGCATATATCTGTATCAGGGTCTATCCCAGCACTATTCCAGGCACTTAAGTATAGTTTAGAAGGACTCAGCCCTAACTAAGTCCTGATATGTGTCCCCCTGAAGGAATCCACCTGCAGAGCCATTTCAGAAGCCTGGCTTTTCCCATTCAGCAGGCCTTGTGATGCAATGCAGGGAAAATCCTGTGCTCCCCCAGCCTGGGGCAGGGTGCCAGTCGGGGATGCAGCTCTCTGTCACTGGAGGAGAGGCCAGGAGAGGCAGCATCCAGCCTGCTGCTGCTCTGAAATGTCACTGGTGGGCGAGGGTGCGAGGCTGAGGATGGGAACTGAACTGACAGAGCCCTGGCTCACAGGCACGAAAGCTCCAAACTGGGCTGGAAGGGGAACAGAGCTGCTTTGTACAGCTGAAAGGAGCTGGAAAGGCATCATTTAAGGTTCAGCATATAACCAGCTCTGAAAAAGAGAGCTGAGAGAGGAATATTACAAGTAGGGCAAGGATCAGGGACACTATTGCTTTCATGCACATACACTCACACAGTTAATAAACTATCAAGAGAAGACAGACACTAGAGCACAGCAGAAAATAAAAGCCATAAGGAGAACATTATTTTTAATATACATGTCTGCCAATCAAACACTGTCCTGGTAGTTTCAAAAGGTGACCTGGTTGCTTGGCCATTAGCACAGCAGACTGCCTTGTGGGGAAAATGAATCCAAGTCCAGTTGTTGAATATAACAGAAACTTGGCAGGGGAGATTTAATAATGACTGTAACTGTGCTAGGAAAAACAAGGGAGAAAAGAAAACAGTCTCCCAGTCCATTTTGGAAGACCAGCTGATTTTATGTGCTTAAAAAAATGAGTGCAGGGCTCATGTTTGTAAATTAGTACAAAAGACTGTTGAGACAAATAGCTAAAAGAATTATTGATGGGATCTTAGTATCTTCCAATTTTACTATAGCTCAAAGGATCTGATATCAGTATGTGCCTTTACTTTTCCCATTTATTGAACCCTTTGCACTGCTACTCCATGACTGCAAAGCTCCTAGGTACACAAGGCTAAAGCAAATGTGTCACTGACACAATCAAAATTAAGATTAAAATTGCATTGCACAGTCTACATGCAAAATATTTAGGCCACTTTCTGTTTTAACCAAGTTGTGCTATAAAGTCTTTCTTTTTATATGGCACATTAATAACATGATAACATTTAGAGTTGATGAAGAACCATGCCCTATATACCAGAATAATGCCTGCATTAATTACATGAGGAAAAAAATTAATTTCAAAATAAAGGCTTCTCAAACTGAACTTTTCTTTATCTTCAAGAGGTTTGTGGGTGGAATATCTTGCTAACACTTTGCCTAGGTTAGAAAAACTTTTTTGCCATGATTACTTTTCCTAAGTCCTCATTCATGATTTTAACTCCTATATCTTGACTGGAAAAAAGACTTCATAATTAATTTCTGATAAGAAAACACCATATGCTAGTGTTACTGATGAAAAGTACAGAAAACACATTTAAAGTTATTTGCTGCTCAGTTTTATGTAATGAACTTAATTCAGCTTTCTAAATTAAATTTATGGTCTAAATCATATTCCCTAACTAAGTTAAAGACCCCTGCATATCAAAAGAAATAGGAACAGTAAAATAAACCAACTTTTGCTGTATTGGCTACATGGGAAAAATGCTGCTAAAAATATATATATATATATATATTCAAAACATCTCTCCTTTTGCTTTCCCACTTAATGAGACCCTTGAAGTTTTACTAAAGAAAAAGAGATTATGTACCAACCCATTTGTTGGGACAGTGTCACACCATTGAAGTTCTTTGCAGGTAGAGAATTATTTTTATAGACAAGATGTTAAATTCAATTGGGACTGGGTTTCTTTGGTATAACAGGACAATTACATGAAACTGTGCAACTCTTACTTGTATCTCTATCTCTTGGGCCTTTTTCTCAAGTTTAAAACCCACTCAGTTTTTGTGACAAAGTTTTGAGGCAGTTTTGTGTGAACTGCAATGAAAATCAACACAGAAATGCTACAGAAAACCTAGAATGTCAAATATAAATCCCTTAGGCTATTTCAGTTTCCAAGCTCCAGAAGGAAAAATAAATTAAATATATATATATTCATATCTATTAAACTGTTAAACCACACAGGCATCTGGATTTTAACTTCTAGCACAGCAGTAGAGAACAGAGATTTTAGGAAGGCAGAGAGGCAGTTTAACCTTTATGAGCACAAGGCAGTACTTTCTAGGTAAAACAGAGCTGACAGATTTTCTGGCATAGTTATGATTAGCTATGCATCACCTACCATTCAAACTGACAGAAAAAAAAAAGTTATTCAAACTTAGTGAGGAGTTTGGGACGTTCAGTTTTTGTTAGATTTCTTTTGTGGGTTTTTTTGGTTGGGTGTTTGCTGGGTTGGTTGTTTTTGTTTGGTTTATTTTGTGGGGGTTGTTTGCTTTGTTTTGTTGTGTTATTAGTATCTAGACTCATCCTGGGGGCCATCAGGAGCTCCTTAATGCTGCACCACTTACTCCACAAAACATCAATCTTTCCTGCTTCAGGTCATCACTGCTCAGCACAGGGTTTATAACAAGGGCTTGATAAACACTTCAAGAGTTTAATAAGCAAGATAAACATTACAGGACTTACCATATTGCAAAACAAAAAACCAAGTTCCCCCTTTTTATTTTCTTCTGTCAGTGTGGTTTATAAATTAGATCGTTGAGAAATCCAAAAAACATGCAAAAGAGATGGAGAGTAGTACAAGCAATAGCACCAGTAATCCCGTCAGTGGTGCAGATCTAATTTCAGTCCCAGCCTGAGTTGTTACAGCAAACTAGACTCATCATTCCCTGGTTGTCTGCTGATCATAAGAACTGGCCCCAATTTATTGCCTCCTCAGTGCCATGATCACCTTCACTATGACTGCGTGTTTGTAACATTCCATCCACTTTTGAAGGATACACATCCATATGTATGCACCATGGTTGAAAACCGATGTGGTCTTTTGTAGAGGATGAGGAACGGCAAAAAATTGAAAATGTGATGGCAAACAACTGAAAACATACAGAGAAACTTGAGAGAAGAAAAAAAGAATTGCCTGCAGCAGGCTTGGACAGCAACTAAGCAGGAAATCCTTCTAGAGGCAGACTCCTCCTGAGCTGTGTATGAGTGCAGAGAGGAAAGGACTCAGGTGAGGAGCCCAAGCTGTGGATTTCACCCACCCTGAAGAATTAACACCCCTGCAGGGGTTGTGAGCCAGGCCCACAAGGGACCTGCAGAGAATTCAGTAGATGGAGGCTTTTGCAAGTGAGAGATGACACAAACCACAGATTATAGCCTTGTCTGCGCCCTTTCTTCCCTTGAGGAGGAAGGGAGCTCTTGTAAGAGGAGGAAGTTCTGTGAGTTCTGTAAGAAAGGAAGCAAGAAAAACCACAGGGGTTAACAGCTGAGATTTGAAGTAATGAGGCACTGTGCCTGCTCTGTCCATGTTCATGAGAGAGGAGACTCAGGGCCACTGGAGAGGAGGCTCAGTGCCACTGGAGTGGGGATACAGTGCTGCATGGAAGGAATGGCAGCATTCATGTGTCCCTGCTGGGACACAACTGGCAGGCACCATAAAAGGGAAATTCTGCAAGATTGCAGCATAACTTTTAATTGTGACTCAGAGATTCTGGCATGAGGCCTGCCTTGCCTGCCTTCTTCCTCCTCCTCCCCACCCCACATAATGAGAAAAATATTATTAGTCTATTAGCTAATAGCTCTCATTATTACTCACCAGCTTTTTCACATGGCATCCCACTGTTTTCATGGGAATAGTACACAGATTCTTCTCACTCTGCAGCAGCACTTTCCAGGGCAGAAATATGAACACAGTTTAGAAATACTCTCAGAAAATTGCAGTCATTAAAATCAGAGATTCATTGATCATGAAGCCCATTTCTCTGTTTAGTCCCACAAGCACATCTTCTAGAGTTTCATACAGAATAATATTAAAAATACCAGTGGTGAATCATCCTCCAGGTTATCTCAGGAGGCAATTCCTCAGTAGAACACACTTTTGTGCTTTGTGGTTTTGGGGGTTTTTTTGGCAGACTAAATTTTAATTTCTTTATTTTATTCTTCACTGTATCTTCCCATAAAAGCATTAAATACTTCTCTTTGCACGCAGCTAATGATCTTCCCTCTTTTCTCACCCATCAAGTCTTGCACACTCACTGTAGGACTCATGTTGCTCCCCCTTTCACACTCTCCCTTGGCTGATCTCTTACTGTGGGGCCATTTGTGGTGCAGCACCAGAAGCACAGGAAGCTCTGAGCAGGGGTGTCCCAGGGCAGAGGGACACATCCTCTTCTACATGACCCACATAGCACCACCTCAGGCACTGAACCTGAGCAAATCTGGGAGATTTATCTCAACACAATTTCTTGCTTTCCTTAATCGGCACAGACCTAATTTAGTGCCATTAATCCATCTCCTAAATCCTCATTCTCTCCTATAAATTAATTTGCTGTTCTTCAGTAAATTCTCTCTAATTGATCAATATCTTTCTAGTTAGCATAGTGCTGAATGCTGCCCAGTATTTCACAAGAAAAGAACTATTATTGTTTATTGGACCTGTGCCTGGCTATTTTTATCAGCTACTATTTTCTTAAAAATACTCAGAGATCTTGGCTTCAGCCCACTGAATTATGCCCATATCCAAATTTTTAACAAACAGGTGCCCTATATTGCAGACAGGATGAGCAAATAACAGGTGAAGCCTCATGGTGAATGCTAAAACCTGCTTATATTGCTGTAGTCATTTTGAGTGTGATGACTGGAAAACCTCTGCCAGCTCAGAGAGGGCATTCTCACTTTACTGTCAGGACAAAAAAGCACCAAGTGCCTTCTGATTTCTCAGTGCTTTTTGCTCTTTTAACTTTTTAAATTTTCTCCCACCACTTCCTTCACACACATTTTATGGTGCTTCAGTTATTTAGGATTTCACAGAAGAAATTAAAAAATACTGTAACACAGAAAATACCAGTTAAACAATACTGGGGTTTTCCCCCTTGGTCCAGTTATATAGGCTTTTATAAAAGGTTGTGTATCTTTATCACAGGTTTGCTCCTTTTTCTACATTAATAATTACACAATTAACAGAAACACATGAATACCCAAATCTGGGTGGATAGTGAGGATATTGGACATCTGTCAATAACTTCTGCCTCTAAACTGAAGTGTGCATTTTACAAATCACTGAAGCCCTTTTGCAGATATTCTTACTGCTTGCTATAAATATTTCCTAACTTGTACCACTCAGATTTATCCACCCAGGGGGTGTGTGCACAAGCATACACACATATATTTATCCATCCTGGTATTCACATAAATACATTTGTCTATGTGTGTGTCTGCATGTGGGTGTGCATGCATGTGTACCTAAATTCACAGTGTATGCTCCCCAGGTATGTGTTACTTCTGCAATTTTTTCTGGGTAAATGATTAGAAGTTTTAATTTTCTTACAGCTTCAGGTGCTACGATTGTGATCTCACTTGAGAAGCTCATTTTTCAATCACTAAGATTAAAAAAAGCAGATTTCTAACCCTTGTGGTGAAGAAAACCTGGAAGAGATGAAGCAACCCTGAAGACATGAAGTAAATGAGCATCAAAGACAAAAATAAAACCCCACACATGAGAAGAATGCAGCATTTAAAAAAAATCAAAGTTTTTACTGACTTCTAATTTTTATTAATGCTTGGTTTTCCCTGCATTCTGATCAGTGTCCATGGTGTTCTTCTGAAGCAGAAAGTTAGTCTCACATGGGGAACTTCCTTTGTTTACAAAACATGCAAAAACAACAGTTGTCATCAAACACAATGTAATCCACCTTGCCCTTTCTCCAATAAGCAGGGATCTGATGTTTTCTGTGAATGCTATACATGTAAAGCAGTTTACATTTACCTTGGTGAAATTTATATCCATGTGACATGCAAAAAAGATAATTATTTTTCTTTCTTGGATTAATTAATACCTGACTTTCCTGTAATTTGGTATTTCTGTTATTTGATGAATACCACATCTAAAAGTATATCTGGAAAGGTACTCACCAAGTTTTTAAGCAGTATAAATTAGTTTCCTGTGAACCAGGAATTTCATCAGCTGATGACCTTTAGGTAAATAAATTCATCATCTAATCCTACTTTCTAAACAGAGCTGTCAAAATGCGACATAAAGATCAGTCAAGTAAATTTTAAAAATGATCTAATCAATCTTTACAGATTTTTTTCCTTAGTCTACATAGTCCTGTCCTTCCACAAGCCTCCCCCCTTCAGCATTTTTCTATTTGGTTAGACTATCATCCATTTATACCTTTGCATATAGTAAACCATAGAGAAAATGTAGAGAAGGAAGGGAACAAATTGCCCGCAACCAAAAAACAGCACTGAAAATTGCAAGTAGCACCATAGGGAATTTGAACTTGCTGCTTCAGAGGTTTGGGGAACGTGACAGGGAGATAAATCTTTGCATAGGTTCAAGGGAAATATCGCACAGTTGGACCAAGGTGTGCTGATCCCAATGTTCTGACCTTCCCATCCATCCCTGGGCCAAAGTCCATGGATGAAGTGCAGATACAGCTCCATGGCTCTCCAGAGACAGGACACAGCTGACGTGTCACCTCACCACCAAGCGGGACGGCTTCCTCTTACTCGTGTAGAAATGTCATCAACACCTTGTTGTGTCAATGGCTCCTTCACGTGGAATGTGATGCTGTGACAAAATGTTCCATTCTGTGGTGGTTTAGCAAGGTGCTCAATAGCCCCCAAGGACATCTGAAGGACTCTGTGTGCTGGAAGCAGTAAGCTAAGTAATAATGATAACAGAGTATAAAGTCTATAGGATTTTTATTGGGTTGTGCTTTGAAATACTGAAATCTGTGGCAGAGCATCAATGCTGAAGCCCTGTGGCTGTGGGCATTGAAAACTGTGGGCGATCTGTGGGAGAATAGGAGAGCTCTTTTTACACTTTATGAGAGGTTTTCAAAAAATATCACAAATATTTTAATTCCAGAATTCATAACCTTTGCAAGGTGAAAAGAGAGTCTGACACAACATATTTCCACATGCTGAACTGGGAGCTGGACCAGAACAGATTAATTAGAAATTAAATAGAGAACACCTGCACTTAGTTATTTATATAATTTTGAGTTCAGCTAAAATCCAGGGCCCAATTTTTGATACTCTTACATTTTCCAAGTCACAGAATCACAGAATCATTTAAGTTGCAAAAAGGCTGTTAAGATCTTCAGGTCCAATTGTTAACCCAGCACTGCCAAGTTCACCTCTAAACCAGGTCCCCAAGTGTCACATCTATACATCTCTTAAATACCTCCAAGGTGGGCGACTCAACCACTTCCCAGGGCAGTCTGTTCATGTTCGAGCATGAACATGAGCATGTTTAAAAATCCTGTCCACAAAAATTTGTTTTCCAATATCCAATCAAAATCTTGCCTGCAAAATTTTGTCAAAAATATTTGAGACAAGAGGGAATGGACTGACCAGGCAGACATCTCCAGTATCACAAAGAAGAAGGATTTTTAATATGCATATTAAACACTCAAAGCCTCAGAGAAAGGCTGACATCAATAACATCATGACATGTTTTGACAGTCTTTGTAAAAATCAATGCAAAATGCTTGATGTAGTTTTGCTTTTTTTAAATAAAATTTGTAATATGCTATTTGAGATAACATTAGATTTGGAATAGACTGGTAGGTTGACTGGTAGATCTGGGCACAAGAAAACATGATTATGAATGCATTAACATTTGCAAAACCGATATATTGAGTTACCAGGCACAACAGCTTGACATGCTAGACCTCAGCAAAAATTAAAATATTAGCAGAAATTAAAGCTTACTATCTTTGGGGAAATAAACAGTTTACCTAGTCTACAGATGATACTAAACAAAATAAAATCATGTTAATTTCTTTTTTTAGGTCAATAGCTGAGTTTTCAATGTACACTTGGGCCTCCAGAATAAATTTTTTTGCCTAAAATTCCTTATCAAAAAAGTTCCCTTAAAATCAGGAAACATCATACACACAGATATAAATTTTCCTTTCCATTCTCATGTATAAAAGAAACATTCTTTTTACTGCAGTTCTGATATTTCTTTTTGGAAAACAAATAATAAAAGTTAAACAATTCAATTTTGTGGCCTTAATTTCCATAGGTAGGAAGGCATAGGTGTGTTTAGGTCTAATCTGTCTTGTAAAGAAAACTTTAAAAGGCAAGTAGTTCCTAATCTACCTGATAATTAAAATTATGACTGCATCTTACTTCCCGTTAAGTGTTCACCTTGGAATGGTGTCAAATTTCAGTGTGATTTGCAAGCCCTCTGGAATGCTGATACTTCTCCTTCAATAGCCAAAAGGAATGACACATTATCCATCTCTGCTTCTGGACAAGGATTTCTCACAGAACTCCTGAGTGAGCTGCTCTGCCTGGTATTGTATTTTTGGGGTACCCCGTGGCAGGAAGGAATGATGAATCTGACTCCATGTTCTCAGAAGGCTAATTTCTTATTTTATGATACTATATTATATTAAAGAATGCTAAACTAAACTATACTAAAGAATAGAGAAAGGATACTTACAGAAGGCCAACAAGATAATAATAGAAACTTGTGACTCTTTTCAGAGCCCTGACACAGCTTGGCCGTAATTGGCCAATGAGTCAAAACAACCCACAGCAGAAACCAATGAAACAACCACCTGTTGGATAAACAATTTCCAAACACATTCCACATGAGCAAAACGGAGGAGAAGCAAATGAGATAAAATTGTTTTTCTTTTTCTCTGAGGCTTCTCAGCTTCCCAGGAGAAAAATCCTGGGCAAAGGGATTTTTCAGAAAATATGAAAGCGACAGCCCAGCTGTCCAGGGCAGGCCACTGGCATTGCACAGCTCCAGCCGGGCAGGGGCACTTCCAGAGCTCCCAGGGAAATTCAGGACCATACTGTCAAGCCAGACTTTGTCTTCCAGGGACATTCCAGTGGATGTCACCAACGCAGTGTGGCTATGGGTGAAGCTGAGCAAGTTATGGCATTTGAGAGAGAGAGAGCTAGAAGGTTTTCCCAGAAATATTCAATCTCTCTCTTCTATTCCTCTCCCATGAATGGAAGATACCATATTATTGAGATCCTCAAAAGCAAAGGTGCAGCTCCCATTCCTTCTCCTGAGGCCACACACTTACTTTGATGTTGGAGGCAAAGTTTTGGATGCAGATTTTGAGCCACCTTGCCTTAAGTAGGGAGCAGCAGGGTCAGCAGCATCTCTGTTAAAAACCCTGACTAGGATTTCTAGATGTTAGAAAATTAACTGCACTTCTTTCTTTGCCTGTCATGGACACATCAATTTTTCTGAATGCATCTATTATTTAGTATTTTCCCAAGAAACGGGGTGAGAAAAAGGACAGTACTTTTGTGTTTTGAAGAGGAAAAAGTTCTTTCCTCAAGAGTTAGTCATTTTAACATCTTACCTCCCTTGTTAAAGAATGAAGTGAGATGCTGTAATATGTGAGCATCAGCAAAAATTAATAAATATATCATTACACATTCAGATGCGCACACACAGATGTGAAGATGCCAAGCTAGACAATATTTGGAAAATTGACATTTTTAATTATTATAAGTGCTTATTTTAGTAATTCAAATGATGTAACATCCACTGATCCCCTCATGTTTCGTCGTGTCTTCCTATCAATCACACATATAAACAAAAAAGGTATAAATAAATAAATAATTTTTGGTAAAATAAATGATTTTTTATTAATTAAAAATATATGTAGGGAGTAGATAAGTAGACATAGTTCTGAGTTGTCTGGTCAAGGTCCGAATTTTTCTCTAAAGTTCTCCAAAGTTAAGAACTTGGGTTTTGGTAACATAAATCTGATGCATTTGCAGTTACAACAGTTCTTTGCCCTTGACCAATACACTATGAATAGGCATAAATAATTAAAACAAAGTAGCAAATAAATTAGGGGTGGATTTGTGATACATTACCCTGAATTTTAAAATTGTAGTTGCTCATTTATAAGCTTAGTAGTAGATCAACCAACTATTACAATAAATTAGAGAGTTTCAGTTAATTAATGGCCACCAGATGTCTCCCATATTGTTTTCTCTATACAATAGAAAAACCCTCACAATCATGGAAAAATCAATACAAACAAATGAATAAGAGCTAAAGAGTTCAGGCAGTGCATTCTCCTTGATTCATGCCCAAATCTACAGTATGTTCTTTAAAAATCAAACACAAATTACTGTGATTTATACTGTTCCTTGAACAAAAAAGCAACAGTTGCACATAATTACATTCTGTCGACACTGCATATCTCTGAAAGGAGGAATCCATTGAAACATTTACTTTTAGAGCTATTCGGTTTTTTGGTCTCTGAGAAAAAGTTCAATCCAGAATTATTGTCTATGTTTCTTTGGTCTCTGTGTCAGTAGCTAAGTATAAACCACTTTTTTGATCCTTTCTCAGAAATTTCTGGCTTTTAAAGTGAACAATGCAGGGGGAGTAGGCTGTAACCTTATTCTTGTTTTCTGTTCTGTGCACAAACTGGTGAAAGGATGAAGGGAGTAGATCTGTAGAATGAAACTGCTGGCATGGAGGATCAAAGGCAAGTGAGAGCCATACATGCCTCCTTTACACTGGCTCCAGTTTGATCCTGTGGGCTCATTTCCCATTTGCAGTTAGCACTCATTTGGTGCTTTCCCAGAGTAGTTTTTCTCACGTTATTTTCATCCAACTCAATGTCGTGCATGCACTCTGAAACCACTCAATAGTACAAATCACATGAAGGTAAGCATGGGCAGCCAGGACATTAACTTCAGAGAGTAAGGAACTGAACTCGAGTAGTTGCACATCTCGAGTAGTTGCACAACTCCCCGTAGAGACCCTATAAACCCACGCTTAGTACAGAATGATTGCATTCTGGGCATGTTCCCAGCTACATAACATCATATGGGCTATGTTTAAACAGTCTGAGGATGCGAAAGAGCTGCAAAACCTCAATCCAAAGCAGCCCATGACAGCTTGGCATTTCTGTTCCTACTGTGGCTTGTTTCTCAGTGCTACTTGTGTGGGTGCATGGTCAGTACATAAAGTGGTTGCTAACAGAGGAAGAGGGATAAACTTACCAAAGATGAAAATCACATTCTACCTTGGGGCTGTTCTGACCCAACCAGTGCTAAGAACACAAGGAAAAGTTCACAGTTTCGCCAATGCTGTCCAATGTTTTGTTCTCATTATCAGCATTTCACCTTATCAGTCACAGCAGCTTGGCCAGGTGAGCTGACCTCTCCATTCAGAATGCCAAAGTGATTTCTGGCTTTGGTCAGAAGGAAAAAAGCTTCAGTATGAATGCATAATGTATTCTCATTCAAATCCCTGGGATGAGTGTCACCAGAGCCTTAAGTTCTGAGGGAATTTTCTCCCATAGTTCTCTTCACCAACACTGCTGCTGCTTTAGGATCAGAGAATTCCCTCAGGCCACAGCCTCATACATCTTTGTGTGCTTTCTACATCAGTACTTATATATCAGTAAGAATCTTCATCGACACATGATGGACATTCGGTTTCAGAAAAAAAATCAGCAACAAAGGGTTCTTGTACCTTTAAAACAAAATGATGCAATTTTTAGAAAAAATATTTAAGTGCAAGAGTAAAATTGTTCAGTATGCTTATTTTAAATGTTAGCAGCAGCAATTTTTCTTTTAGCTCGCACAGTGAACTCAAAGTTAACCTTTCTTTGGATGTTGCTCTAAGTCTGGTCAGCTCTTTTGCTCTTAATGGATTCATTCCTGTCACCTGAATTTTGCTCCAGAAGCAGGCAACAGCTTAAGCAGGTACTGTGTAACTTGTCTACTTGCTGGGGAGAGAAAAAAAAAAAAGAACGAATTCTGTGTTAAACCATATCCAATTAGAAAACTATTCAAATTCAAATCAAGGGGGAAAACTGGGTTAAAAATTATGTCTCTGCATTGTAAACATTATCTACTGTATTGAAAGTGAATCAAAGATGCTGACCTACAAAGACAACTTGGTATTAAATTATAATCAATATTTTGTTGTTGAATTTTAGACCAAATTGCAATTGAGAGTTGACTTTTTTCCATTTTGAAAAGTGGATGTTTACATATTTTGAGGAAATTATACAGAATTTAAAAATAAACTTATTGAAGAATGTATACAACTAACTTTTTGAAAAAAAAAATCAAATTTTCTCCAAGTAAGGAATATGGATTCCTTCAGTAGGTCTGCCTAATGCATGAATTTCTGATAACATGCTGAAGTTTTAATGAAGCTGAAAGTTCCTGGCAAAATAATACTTACTGCTTGGCAGGCTTGCAAGAGGGTAAAAGCTAAATCTTAATGCCCAAATTGATCTTGCCATGCACTACTGGAGCAGGAGCACCCAGAGAAGTAGTCATCCTTTCCTCTTCAAATGACTTGCAGAATTCAAAGGCTTGATTAAAAAAAAAGGGGGGGGGAATAAACATAAACTAATATTATCGAGTGACATTTGTGTAGGATGTAAGAGAATCTAAAAGTAACATTGAAAGCAGAAATTAAATTACCGTTTCAGTTAAAAATACAGCATACTATGCTTGAAATAACCCTCTCCTGGAGATAGTGCAGCGTATCATAATTATTACAGCGCCTCAATAAAACTACAAAACTGCCAGTGAAAAGTTGCCAAGAGGACAGGTTAAGTTCATGCCATTCCCTATTCATGTTATATCCTTGGCATGGGGGTGGATTGACTGGAGAAAATCATGGCTTGTGCTTTTCATCTTTCTCAGTTTACACAAGAGAGTGGATTGTTTTCTTTCTCACAGTTTACAGTTGGTTTGTTTTCAAACTAGGAAGAAATAAATCTTTCCATTACACTTCAGCAAAAGCTACAGATGGGAAAAAAAAAGGATTCAATACTGAAATGTCCACAATTTTAGAATTCCAGCATTTCAAGCATCATGTATGACATGAAAATCATGCATATCTGTATGTAGTCATAACCCAAACATAGGGCTAGGTACTGGAGATGGAGTTATCCATAGACTCTTTACTCATAGAAAAGGTGGGGTCTTATTTTCTTCTGGTGACTTTTGTTGCAATCTGATGTCCTCAATATCAGTATTAATGTATAGAAAATCATGGCAGCTGAAGGCAGTACATGAAATAATGAAATAATAAAATCAGTACACTGATTTTATTTTCATGTTTTGGCTGTAAGGCACTTGATTGTGTAGATTGGGGTGATTAAAGAGTAAATATCTGCTTGAGACATCGACTTCACCCTAATTTAGACTGCAAGAGGCTTTTTGTTGTCCATTTCCATTTCCTGAAATGAACCATGCTGAGCTTCAGCATCTATAGCATTACCCAAATATGGAATCATAGAATCACAGGGTAGTTTGGGTTTGAAGGGTCCTTTAAAGATTATCTAGTCCAACCTGGGTAGGGACATTTATCACTGGGTCAGGTTTTTCAAAGCCCCTTCCAATCTGGCCTTGAACACTTCCATCTACAACTTCTCTGGGCAACCCATTCCAGTGTCACAACACTCTCACCTTAAAAATTTCTTCCTCATGTCCAAACAATATCTAGCTTCTTTCAGTTCAAAAGCATAATCCCTTGTCCTGTTACTACAGACTTCGGTAAAATTCTTTCTCCGTCTTTCTTATTCTCTTTAGGTACTGAAACGCTGCTATAAGGTATCCCTCAAACCTTCTCTGTCCAAGCTGAATAACCCCAGCTCCCTCAGCTTCTCTTCATAAGAGAGGTGTTCCTTCCCTCTGACCATTCTTTTTTGTCTTCCTCTGGACCCTTTCTAACATTTCCATGTCTTGCTCAGGATGGGGACACCAGAGCTGGAGCCAGTACTCTGGGTGGGCACCTCACAGGAACAGAGGAGGGGTAGAAATCACCTCCCTTAACCTACAGATCCCATGTCTGAGCTACAGTGATTGAGATCTAAATACAACAAATCATGAAACCCAGAAAATGTGAGCATACAAGTATACAGAGGCATAGAAAATGGCAGGAGAAATAGAAAACACTGTGAGACTGAACTAGATTTATCCCATTCCAACTACTGATTCCACACACACCAGTTTTAAGCATTACTGTAAATTGAGTTATCTCACTCCTATTCCTCAACTTCAGATAGTTTCAGCAAGTTTTCAATTGAGTCTTCATTTAGCTTTAGAATATTTTTTTATTTAAAGACAGTATTTTTCATATTTTCTACAGACTGTCTCCAAGGTAGCACATCTGCTTGCTATGCTATCTGGGTTCTTTATGCTTCATATTTTCATAGGGGAAAAAAAAAGAAAAATATGGCCATTCATCTATTAATTAAGTTTCTCTCATTAAGGGATAAACTAACATCAGCCATTTCCCATTTATCACCATATCTGATATCTTGCTAATCTTCTGGCCCAGCAGTGATCAGTACCAGCATGGCAGAGGGAAAGACTGAGCTTGACTCTCCACACCCATAAATATCAGATTGCAACTGCTCTGACGCATATAACAGTTCTTCTTCACATGATAAAAAATCCAGTCACAAACAATATTTCCCCATTTTTCTACCAAATATACGGAGGAAGATATCAAAAAATACTCGTGCATATAAACAGATTACAGTTTTCATGTTAGCATGGTATTTTGTCTCATTTAATCAAAGTCATGCTTGTATTCAATCTGCCACAGCAGAATTCTGTGCCTGCCCTCTGCCCTCAGGCTGCAAACAAACTAAGAAAACAGTAACTCTACTCTCATCCACAGGTGGCCTGTTCAAATTCTTTTCTCTTTACCAAAAGCAAAAATCCCAGATAGAAACAGATGCAACAGCTATTCCATGCAGTGAGAAAGAGCAGAATGGCCAGGGCTGCATCTCCTGGGTCTTGTGTCTGATTGGCACAAGCTCTGTTCATAAAACTGTCATGTGAGCAGCCCCTCTGAGTATGCAGTTTGAAAGAAAGAGGTTGGACCCCTGCAGCAGCTATCAATAAAACTGAGAGGAAAAATAGATCTTTAAAAGTTACTCCTTTATCATTGTCACTCTCTTGGAGCCCTGCAGCATCTTCTAGCTTTTTATTTTGTAATTTTAAGTCATGGTAGGACACTGAAAAAGTATGATTCATTATTTCTATCTGAATACGTACCTCTGAATGCAGCCGAAGTGATGGTCAATACAATCTATTGCCCAAGTGAAAAGCATAATATTTTTAAAATATTCAGGTTTACTTGAGCCTACTGTGAAAATGTAGACTCAACAATACCTTGCAAAACCCAAATAACTGGAGCCCTAGAGAGGCAAGATCAAGCTCACAGGATCATGTGTATTGAATACAGCTTTGAGTTTTTCAGAATGGATTAAACTTTCCCCTTACAATTTGTCCTTCCCTATTAGAGCAGGTTTGCACAGAGCTCCATCTGAAGGAACTCCCTCATTACTGGGTTTCTCTAAGCTGATCTTCTGCTATTTGGAGCAGTCCTATCAGCAGGTGGACACTACTTATTAGCTGTCAATCTGAATATTTTCAAGAATATGTGTGAAAGGTCTATTTCAGGGCCCTCTAATTAGGTTCCATTGAATGAAACAAAGTTCCATTGAATGAAACAGGCAGGGCTGCTGCTTCAGAGCTGGAGGCATCACTGGCCTTACAACAGCCTTCAGCTATTTCTTCCTTCCTCAGAACCTGCAGAGTAAAATTACACCAGTAAAAGCTTAGAAGAGAGGCTTATTTCATAACACCTGACAAGGGGACACAGGATCAGACATCATGCTTTCCACTGCACAAAAAAAAATTTTAACAGCTACTAAAGGCTGAAGCAAAGCATTGCTGGTTTCACAGCAGCTTGCTGTCACTCTGGATCTAGAAGCTTGAGGCAAATCATCTCCATGTCAAAAAATAAGAGTGCCATTAATATAGAGATTTAGTTGTCAGTAATTTCAGTTTGTGCTTTCTGGCTAAACAAAACCCTATCCATCTCTTCCTTTGAACTTCCTTTGCATCATGAGTAGTGTGCTCCCACAAAACCCCGCAGGCAAGTCTCCCCACCAGCTCTGTGTTTTGAACCACCAGTGATGTTAATTGCCACATGGCATCACATTTATTTTATGGCTTCTAGACACACCATGCATGCACTGACAGTGTGTCAGGATCTCAGATCCCACACGAGATGACAAGTGTAAGAATGCTATCAATAGAGTTATGTTACTGTGGGCTATCCCTGGCAGCTGTCTCAGTAATTCCTGAAGCCCACTCCATAAGGCTGTGAATCAGATGGTGAGCTGGCACTGCAGTTCTGTCCCAGGTTCACTCAAATGTACAGCTCTTAGTGACAGCAGAAGCTGTGATTTCATGTTTGGCAGGGAAAGAGCATTAATATTGATCTGGTATCCACGCAACTCAAGTACACAGGACTGGTATGAAAGTGAAGGATCCATTTTTCAGAGATGGCACTAAAATAAAGACAGTGATAAGGATGCAAATAAAATACTTGCAAAGTAGAGCTGAGTGTGGCTTTGCTAGAAGAAAAATGTTGCTCTGCTTTTCATACATCTAAATGAGCATTAGTTCTGAATCTCATCCTACAGTCTTTAGATTCTACATGGATCTGAAGAGATGCTATATAGCATAAAGCATTTTCCATTTTTAAACTCGGCTTGTCTGCACTGCCATTTCTAAAATGTGGGGATTTTTCCCCTTTGTAGTTGAGGCATTGCCTGTATGACTGGAGAGAGCACAGTTTAGCACCTCTCTCCCTACTGGAGCAGCACAGCCCTCAGCTGTCCCCTACGAGCAGCATCTCACAGGGAGCTGTGACGTGAGCTAAGCCCAGGAGGGCAAGCAAATGAAGATGGCAAGGCAAACAGGGGAAAGCACACAGAGAAAAAAACAACATTAGAATCTTCTCTGTACTTTTCTTCATATATTTTTCATATTCCTTTTTTGGCACTAAAAACATACAAAATCTAGGAGGCAATAGGATGTTTTCTTGAAGAGTGCATCAAACCAGGCAGAACTACAGCGATGGCAAATGGAGCACTGGCTCTACTGAGTCAATGGTAATTTCAGTGTTCCAAACTACCCCACATCTTATCAAATTAGGCTACTTGTTAGGATTTCAGTTGGATTCAATTGACTTATTTCATTTGTTGAGATTAGAACTACTGCTGGAGGAAAAATAATTCCTGGGGAACATGTAGAATGAACTCCAACACCCTGTGCATTATTTTACATCCTGGGAGCTATGGCAGGTATGGATTACAGCTCTGCACCAGAAAAGGTTCCCATCTCTTTTTGTGCTGGGTTAGTCAATGTGAGCTGCAAATTACAACCACTCCTCTTCCCTGCTCTCCACTTCGCCTCCTGGACCTTCATGCATGGATTCATCTCCACTGGCTAAAGGAAAAGGGCAAGAAAATGATTAAAACCTTTCTCCCTGTCCAGTCACATGCTCTGTTCCCAAGCAGGCTGCATAGAAACAGCATCTCTGTCAGGCATCAGTGGCAAGGAACAGCCAAGCCCTTTGACCTTGAATTTCAGACTTTTCAGCTCCTGCTTTTTAATTTTAGTTCTACTTTCCTTGTAGCTATGATATAAAAAGACTGTAAAAATCTGGACTCAAGGATTTTGAGTTAATAAAGAGAGAATAACTAATATTATTCAATTTGAATTTTCCTTTCATTTTTCCTTGTGAAAAAAAAATTGAAAATAATTAAATAATTCTCACCATTTCCAGGTTTTGATTTACTAACAGTAAATTGCTATTTACAGTTTACTAAAACAGTAGCTACTTGAGGCGACAGAATTGTGTCCATACTTGCTGCTGCTATCCGATGTGAAGTGTGAGAGGTGTTAATGCATTTTTTCCTACTAAATACTTGCAGACTTTTCTTTAGTCTTAATACAGTAGTCTTGCCTTTGTTCAATTTATTTCTTGAACTTGCTGAAAATTGCCATAAATCTAAAACTCAGGAGAAGTCAGGCAAGCTGTCTCAGTGACCTTCAACATTTTTAGAGTTGTCTTACTTACTGAAATATAGGAGAAGACTGTGATACTGGAAGTGTTATTTTAAGGCTAACAACTTGAAATTATGAATAGGCATGGCAGAATATGAGAAAACTCTTCTGATTTGTTCCAGAGAAATATATTTTTCTTGAATACTGTATTCACAGTGGTATTTTTGAGACCTCTACACATAAAAAAGGGAGGCATACTTTGACTCTGAAACCATTATGATTTCCTGTATTTATTTCATAGAATGACCTTGTGCAGCATGTAGAAAACTGAAAAATACTCTATTTGCTGTTTTTCACACAGCAGATGTTTCATAGTACTGGAAGAAGTATAATAACAGAACTATTAGAAAGAGATATTTTGATTGCAATTTTTTAAAAATTATTTTTGAGGGATTTTCTTCTAACAAACAGTAACTAGAAAATTTAAATAAGTAAATGATTCTGGCTTTCATTGTTTTTTCCCCTTCCTCAGCTATCTGTCAATAATATGAAAAAAGGCAGTATCCCAAAAATGGAGATTAAAAAAAATCAATGGATGAAATTTAGAGCTTCATTCTAAAAAAAAAAAATAAAAATTGTCTGTGTCTCCTCATCTTGTAATCCAATAAAATATTTTGATATTCCAGATGGCGCTTCCTACTAAGGAAAAAATAATGCACAAGTACAGAAAAAAAGGGGAAAGTACTTCTAGCAATGACTTAATAGCACTGGAACATCTGATGGCAATATCCCAATTTCCCTCCAGATCACTAACTGGGGAAACAATTGCTCTGAATTCAAATCAATTTAAAATGAGAAAAATTGCAGCCTGTGGAGGTTACCAGGAGTTTGTCTGACTGTGTCACCTGATGTAGTAAAAACTTAGAAATTAAAACTATTGGTCCATCTATAGAATTTACCAACATGTTTACTATAATATTAGTGTTAGGGCAGGATACTTGTCTTTCGTGTTTTCAAGCAATCTCTCTTTCCTCTGCCTGCTCACTAAATTAGTGATTTGGTCACCACAATGATACAGGCAATGGGATTTTGGGCTAATAAGTAGAGAAAACAGATTTATGAAAGGAGTAGTTGGCTCATAAAGGAGTATTTATGGCTCATACATTAAAAAAATCATCTCTAAAACATTTCTTCAAGATACTTTCTTACAATGCCTTGATGGACATACAGCTTATCAACTGGAATAGTATGTTGTCTGCTCTGGTACTAATCTTGCCTAACTGCTAATTTCTCCAGGAAGTCTGAATACCTGCATGTTTAAAGCTGTTACTTAAAGAAATGCTGACTGACAAACAGAAGTATGCGGACACTGAAGGATGTTGCAAGTTTGCCATCCTGATCCAAAAGGAGCTGGAGTGGGCTGAAAATTTAGTTCATGTTCCTTCTCTTTTCTTTTTTTTTTAATTTTATTTTTTAAATTGCATTCATGCAATTTGACCATAGTGAAAAAAAAAAAAAAAAACCAAACTACTAATTTCCTCATAGTTGAGCTGGTTCGCATCTAGATGTATTCCTCCACATAACTGAATGTGAGTGTGGGTAGGGTGCAGAGGTGATGGATGGTGGGGGTTTAGCATTTGTGTACAGGGACGCTCGAGTGGGCCCTTAATGGGGCATTGCCTGCTGTGCTCTGGTTCTTTTATGATCCGTGAGCAGCAGTAGTGAAGAATTCTGCTCCAAGATATAATGAAATGGGAATCAACTGAATAAGCTGGAAAACATTCCAGGTTTGACAATCAGGTCTGTGGGATAAAATGTTTATTGTAAAAGGTAGGAAGAAGAGAGAGAGAGCTTCACTCTGCAAAAAGTGCATTCAAGTTGCAAAATGAAAATTAACTCCTTATGTCATCCACATTAAATCCAAATTGTACTGATGGTATTACTTCTCTACAGCATCTATTATTAGATAGATGGGATACCCCCAAAATGAGGGATACCCCCAAAATGAGCTTGATTTTTGATGGATAGATACTAAAAAGGGCATCTGCTCAAAAGATCTCACTAGGGAAAAAAGTACTGGGTGAATATTGCTTGTCCTTGCAACCTTAATGCTTTTTAACATAGAAGTTTGTGTATAGTAAAAAACAAAGCTTGAAAATATGTCTCAGTGACTTCATTGAATGTCCTCAAAATATTATCCTCATTTTATGGTTAATATCCACAGAGAGAGCCGTATGGTTCTGTGTTAAAAATGCTAAGTTGCAAGAAGCTGAGGTGTGGAATGAAATGGTGAAGCATTCACCAAATGACATTAAAATTCAACCCCCTCAATATCTCACTACCTGATTCAAAAAAATCACCCAGCCCTAACTTAATGCCTGTATGGTTCTGTGAACCCTGAATTTTGTGCTGAATCACTCCAGGATCAATACTCAGCTATAGCATCTCTAAACGAACATGTTTTGGAAAGAAGGAACAAAAAGAAGCACTCATCAGGAAGTTAAGCAGGGAACATGAGAATTTGAAAAAACAAAGTGCTGATTATCTCTGATTTCTGTGCAGACTCCCTGATACCTTTACAGATGTAATAGCAAGGAATTATTTTACAAATATTTGTACAATATTCTCTTCAGAAAAGTGAGGTTTAATAGAGTCACAGAGGGTTTGGTTTGGAACAGACTTTCAAAGAGTGTCTAGCCCAAGAGTATTCCTCCCATGGGCAGGGACACCCTTCACTAGACTGAGTTGCTGAGAACTCCATCCAATCTGACCTTAAACACTTCCAGGGATGGGTCTTCCACAACTTCTCCGGCCAACCTGTTCCAGTTTGAACGCCCTCACGTTAAAAAAATTCTCCCTCGTAACCAGTCCAAATCTACTCTCTTTTTGTTTAAAAGCATTATCCCTAGTCCTGTCACTGCCTCGTACAGGCTACTACAGGCTTTGGTAAAAACTCTCTCTCCATCTTATAATTCTCCTTTAAGTATAGAAAATCTGCAATAAGGTTTCCCCCCACCCATCTCTTTTCCAGGCTGAATAACCCCAACTCAGCTTTTATTTGTGAGAGAGGTGCTCCAGGTCTCTGACCATTTTTGTGGCACTCCTCTGGACCTGCTCTAATAGGTCTCCATGACTTATGCTGGGAACCCCCAGCTCTGTCAAGGTCCCTCTTGATGGCAACCTTTCCTCAAATGTGACAATCACACCATTCACTTGTTTCTGGGACAATTTCTCAATTACTATTTCAGGAAGAAAAATATATAAGGAAATCTTACTGTAAAATGGCCATCTGAGAGGTATAATCTATTGCTGAGCTTCTGGGGTATTTGCATTTTCTTTAGTGATTTCATGTACATTTAGTATTTACATTGAAAAGCTTATTGTACATTAACTGTGTTAGCATCAAAGACTGCAGCCCATGAAATTCTGAGAAATGGCCCTTATGCTCTGGCAATTTATTTCTAAGCATTTTTCCATTGCCTGTAGGAGAGAAATGCAACATGAGAATAATTCTCTGCCAGCATGCTTTGTAGTTTATCAAGCAAAGTAAATAATAGTGTGGGAGGCGAGTAGAATTAAAATTTCAAGGACTGACTATTTGAAAAAGTGGGCCACAATACCAGTGTAACTCAGCTTTTCAGTAAGCATTTACTTGGTTTTCCATTTTTGACAAACCACCTAGGCAGGGTATTCCCTTGGGCTCCTTCTGCGCAGCCAAAGGTACTCACAAAAAGCTGATCAGGATGTGCAGCCGAGTAAGGTGTTTTTGAGAGTCCACCAAATGAATGCCAGAGTGAGAGCATGGCTCAACAGAGCTTAGTATTTTCTGTTACAAGGAAATATATATAGGTGTTCCATATATAGCAGCTGCAGATTGCTCAACTTGACTGAAAGTGGATATCATGTCCTATATTAACAACATATCAAAAGCTTAAGATGTCTGAAGACAAATTGGAGACTGCAGAAATAAATTATATTGCAATCCAGAAGTGTTCCATAAAAATAATAAATTGAATTATTTTTAGTCCTGACTTTATGTCAGTCATTTTTCTTCATATTTTCTGGGTTTTTCATATATACTCTAGATCAAACTAGGAAGAGGATTAATTAATTTTAAAATTAAATTTGGAGTATGTTAATAAAATGCATGTAATACTCTTAGAGCTGAGCTGCAAATTAATTCAAAAGTTTAAAACCATAGCATTTTCTTAAGAATTTTATATAAAATACCAGGTATATGATGCCATTTATAGGTAAAATGTTACATTATGGTAAATCAAATGGCTTAATCATGAAACTTGTTGCAGAAACAAGTGAACATGCTTCAACTTTAGGAATAGTGTTTTATTGGTAACTCAACATTATTTCTCTTGTTGAAGTTCAGCTGCCTGTTCTCCTGGCATCTACCCCATGCACTAACAAGTGCACCATGCTTGTTGTTGACCTCAGATATCAGTGGTCCCCTCTATGACAAGACATGCTCAAAGAGGACACAGTGGTGATTATATCTTTGTAACAGTGTGTGTGCTTTTTCACAGCATGGGCTTGGCTTTTGCAGTTACCCTTGATCCATTTTCCTGCATAATCAAACCAGTTCTTTACATCTTGTTTTCTGTCCAACGCCCAGACTTGCAGCCACAGAGTTTGTGTACATGTATATGAGAAGGTAACAAGACAGCATGCAACTCCTTTCAGTTCATTCCCAAAACCAAGACTGCTTTATTGGAAACTCTCCATCAGAAGAGAAATTTCTCCATCTTTCTCCCCTTTCTCCCCTCCACTCAACACTGCTACAGTAGAACCCCACGCTGCTATGCAGAAATCTAGCTCAAGAGTTAAGATTCAGTTTTGGACCAAATGAATGAAGGGGACTCTTTGCTGCATCCACTCTGCCAGAGAAACCAGGATTTGTCATTCCCTCAGGTTTGCCCCAGGGATCCCTCTTCTCTTGTCTCATGATAAGGCTTCAGTCATTTCCTGAGCCTGGAAAGCAGGAAGAGGAGAAATGAGACCATCACCCAACACTGAGTTAAACAACAGAATTAGGAGACACATTTAACCATCTTAATGCAAATTTAAAAGGCATGCTTTTGTTTTATAATAATCTCAGTCTTGAAGGCTCTTTCAGTCAGGCAGATATCACTGAGCTTCATAACTTGGTTTTCACTGATGGATTGTATCACACAGATGCCAAAAAGGGACATAACTTCAATTAACTTCCTATCTGTTTGCAATAACAGGAAAATAGATAAAACCAAATTATTCTTTTTATTTTCCACTTATCATCTCCATTATTACTGCAGAGACATTTTCTATGTGTCAGTACTGTGAGTCACACCGAAAAAACAAAATGCACCCATTTAAATTTTCTCAATTAAGTTTATTAGCAGAAAAAATAGTTTCAAGATTGTGTTAAGAGGTAAAAGTAGCAGCAGGGACACTTTCCAAAAATTCTCTAAGTGAATCCAGGATAGTACAAAAATAATTTCCTAGTTAAAATGAATTTTCATTAGACACAGAAATCTCAAAACAATCACCTGTCAATGGCAGAAGACAATTATAATCAGTAGCAGCATGACAACTCAGTTTAGCAAGTATGTGAAGTTCTTGGTGCGAAATAATTAGAATCTCTGTTTCTCTCTTAAACACTTTCCTACATTCATTTCTACCCATTTCCTCTTGATGGATTGAGACACACCATGTCTGACACAAGAGTAATGTAATGTATTCTGTTCAAGGCTGCTGATTATATGCACATGTGCACAGTGACAAACAATTAGTGTAATGATGCAGTGATTGCAAAGCTTATCACAACATTGTATAAGATCTCATGCACCAGAAATTACCCTGACCACCTTTTCATGCTTTCCATCCTACATTACTGTGAAACACAAATTTGTACATCGAACCTGAAAGGCTGCAAAGGGATTGATCTCTACGAAGCTTGTGGTGAGGAAACACTGCCTTCCAGCAAATCTGGAAAATAAATTAAAAGTGATTAGGATGAAGGGATGGAGATACAGAGGCAGGGTTAAGAGTTGGTGCTTTGCTCAGTATTGATTGAAGCAAAATGTTTCCAATGTAACCCGATTGCAGGGAGGCTGGTGGTGAGGAGTTTGCTCATCCCACTGCTGCATGCCCAGAAAGCCCCTCCTCGGCCAGAGCCAGGCTCCATCCATGCCCAGAGAGCCAGCCTGCTGCTGCCACTGGCACCTTCAGGCAGGAGCACTCACCAGCTGCACTTCACCCATTGACACGGGCTGTTCATGGTCCTACAACATCTCTGAATGTGCCATTTACACCCCAAAATCCTCCAGCAAAGGTAAGAGAGGAACGGTGCTCTGTGTGTGCTCATTTCTGTCTCAGGAGTAATGTGCAGAGGAATGTGAAGCAAGAGCTGTGAGGAGTGCAAGCTGATTTCTCCCCTCTCCTTTTCTCTCAGGACTGTGAGCTGACAATGCCAAAAGAGGTGTGGAGAAATCTTTTCTCCTCACCCCCTGCACGTGCTGGGCAGGCAGAGCAGGGACACTCAGGATGGCACCAGAGGTGTGTGTCCACAAGGCTGCAGGTATGCAGGGAGCAAAAGGAATATCCTACTCATAGAATGGTTGGAAGGGACCTTAAAAATCATCTTCTGGGTTGGAAGGGACTTTAAAGATCATCCAGCTCCAACCCCCCTGCCATGGACAGGGACACCTGTCACTGGATGAGGTTGCTCTGAGCTCCAGGCATCCGCCTGATGTGCCCACAATGGGAAAAGACACATGCAAATAAGGTCACAGCAGCTCCCCACGTATTCCAGACATGGATTTTTCCTTTTTTTCTTCTATAAATTTCCCCATTTAGCACTTCTCCCATTCCTTCCCAAGACATTTTTTACCTTTTGCTGGACTTTGTTTCTCATGCAGAGCCCAGCAGTGAAAGATGAGCCCCTGTTTTAAGGGGCACAAGCTTTAGGCTGATGCAGCTGGGAGCATCAGTGCTGCCCTGGGCAGGAGGTCCCCTGCCACAAGATGGTGGCAGCTGGCTGTAGCCAGCTCAGGGGCTGAGGCAAACCCCTCCCAAATGGGGGGAGCCAATCTGAGGAGCCTATGGTGCTCCTACACAAACATATTTAGGAAAACACTGTCATCTGAAGGGAAGAGGCTGGAGGGAGACATGTGGAGCCAAGAGGGACAGGGAGTCCCCTAAGGGACCACATCTGTGGGCAACAGTGCTGATTTTAACAGGGATTGAGTTAATTTTTTCATAGTAGATTGTATGGGGCTGTGAGTTGGATTTGTGTGAAAAACTGTGATGTTATCACAGGGATGAGCTGAGCCGGACTTACACAGAGGCAGGCCTTGGTCAAGCAGGCTGGGTATGCACAAGAAACTGGGAGGGGACCCAGCCAGGAGAGCTGACCCCAGCTGCTCACAGGGATATCCCAGAGCACGTGGAATAATGCTCAGCATACAGAGCTGGAGGAAGGAGGAGGGAAGAGGTTTTTTTTTTTTTTTTTTATTTATGGCATTTTTCATCCCAAATCACAATTACATTTGATGGAGCCCTGCTGTCCAGGAAGTGGCTGAAAACCTGCTTGCCTATGGGAAGTGGTTCATTGTGGCATTCACATTCTCTGAAAAAATCCCTTCGCCCAGGATTTTTCTTCTGGGAAGCTGAGAAGCTTCAGAGAAAAGGAAAACAATTATTATCTCATTTGCTTTTCCTGTGTTGCGCTCCTTTAGAATGTGTTTGGAAATTGTTTCCCCAAAGGTGATTGTTTCATTGGACTCTAATGTGAGTTGTTTTCACTCATTGGCCAATCAGGGCCAAGCTGTGTCAGCACTCTGGAGAGAGTCACAAGTTTTCATTATTATCTTTTTAACATTGAGTAAGTATCCTTTCTGCATTCTTTAGTAGAGTTTAGTATAGTATTCTTTAAAATAAATGGTATTATAAAGTAATAAATTAGACTTCTGAGAACAAGGAGTCAGATTGATCATTCCTGCCTTTGTTGGGGCATTCCCTGCGAATACAATAGTGCATGAATTCCTTGTTTGCTTTGCTTGTGAGCAGGGTTTTTACTTTATCTGTTAAACTGTCTTTATCTCAACCCATGTGTTTTTTCACTTTTACCCTTCATATTCTCTCTTGCACTCCAACACAGAGAAAGTAATGAGCAGCCATGTGAGGTGAGCTGCCAGCTGGGGTTAAACCAGGGCAGGGACACTGAGGAGCTGTGTGGGAGGGAGATAAGTGAGAAGGAAAGAGTGGAAAAAGCATCACATGCACAGCAGCCTCAGCCTATCCACTGTCTGTTTTCTCAGTGGGAATGAGCATGTGGTTTTGAGGATTGGTGTAGGGTGAATTGATGTGTAATTGTGCACTTTTTTCCTCAATATACAAATTAGTGATCAGAAGTTTTATTTGGACTGGCTACAAACTGGGCTTCCTGGACTTGAAACTTTTTTGTCCATCATAGTGCATAAGTGAATTTTTTTTGGACTATAAAGTACATTATTGTGTTCCCCGGGTATATTTAATGGTGCACTTCATCTTTCTTCCTCTTGTTCTCCTCCCTCTCTTATGATTCTTTCCACAAGTCCTCTGAAAATGAATAATAAACCACCTCAGTTGCTTCTGGATCCAATTTTTTTTTTTTTTTTTGCAGTGGAAGGACTGTGGGCAGTGACTCCTGGCCTGTAATTATATGAAAATATCACATGTTGCTTTTGTAGAGGGATATTATTGAGAAATATCAGTTGCAGTTTCCTTTCCTTACTGAGTAAGCAAACAGGAGAGAGAAAAACATAATCTTTGCCTTCCAATATAAAGGTTCTGTGCCATCCCTGCCCTGTTCCAAGCTCACACTGCCTTGTGGAGCAGAATTGACACATGTAGGATCAGAGTATGCACAGCCAACCCACCAACTGCAGGTCCCTATTTGTGTGCCAGAGATCTCAGTTCCCGAACCACCTCCCTGCAGAATGTAGCTCTGCTCTGTTGGAAGGCTGGCTCCACAGCTGATGTGTCAGCCCATGCAGAAGACAGAAAGGTCTAGTTCAGGAAATCTGTTCTTAATGTTTTCTTGCTAAAAACATTTCTCAGTATATACAGCTCTCCATAGAAAAGGAGAGAACACTGGTCACAAGGAGGTTATGATTTTAGATTCTCGACCATCATTCACAGTTCAGGTATTACTTTTTAAGAATTATTGTATCAGACTCAGTCCATCATTCAGGTAGAAAGTTCTTTTCTCCCAGCCTAATAGGTAGGCCAATTGACAGTGATGAGCAAACAGTTAAAATAAGTTCTTCAACATTCTGCCAAAGCAGAGATGGGACAACAGATGCTTTCAGACAGGCAGGGGAGGACAAGGTAAGAACAAGACATGCTTGGGCAGTATGACACGACAGCTGTCTTTGTCAAATGTTTTCCATGTGTATTTGGAAATGTAAATTTTAAAAGAATATATTGCACACAGATATTTGAAGATATTTACTATAAATGTCTTCTGAGTTTGAGAAATTGAATAGGGGAAAAACCCAACCAGCATTGATATTCAGGTATTAGCTGACATGAAGTGTCAGCTTGGAGGGGCAAAGGAGAGGCAACAGATAAAGGACTGCCAAAGCAGAAGGGTCCAGGCTGAGCTGTGCATTTTCCAGGCACAGTAACAGAAGAACACCAAAAGCACAAATGGGAATTAGGTGATGTGCCTTTGAATGGGACATCAAATGGGAGATTGACATGGTATTAACATTTATTGTTATCGGGGATGGTACAACAGAACACCAGCGTGTTCTGCAGGAGGACAAGAACAGAACAATAGCTCTTGCTTCACCTCACTCCATTTTCAGGTTACTTTTCTCTCAGCATTGTGATATAGACAGATGGTGCTGTTTGAGGAGTAATTGTGTGGTCGAGTACTTTGCAGCCCATTCTTATATTAAAGCACTAGCTGAATTTTCTTTCTGAAAGCTCACTCAAAACTTCATTATTGCTGAAGTGACCACGGGAGTCATAGGTCTGAAAAGAACTGTGCTCTGCTCCTCACTGACATTATCTTCCATGTAGCTCCTACCTTCTCAGTAAGTTCAAGAGAAAAAAAGCAACTAATAATTTAAAGGGCATATCATGTGGTAATGCCTAAATTGCTCCTAGTGCTATTTATAAATAATTCAAAATAAAATGAAAGCCACAGCAAACACAGCTGTCGTTTATTTGCTGTCATCTACCTGCTGGTGAATCTAGCACTGAGCTGTAGCAGTTGCTTCTCAGCTTCAAACTAAAACTAAAAAAATCTATTATTGCTGTTTATTATTGTCACAACTAAACCCTCACCTGGATACCTACAATTTGCAAAGCCTGATTCTTGACATGTTTTTGTTAACTGTCACCCCAGAATTTTCTTCACTGCCAGTCAGGACACTCATCTGCAGTGTGACTCAAACCTTCCTGGCATTGCACATCTTTCAGAGGCAGCCTGAAGTAGGGTACCATGCAGTGGAGTGTGCACAGTTACTTTAGTAGAAAATATTAGGGATGAAAATTCTTTAAATTCAACATGAATAGAATATTCTTGTCTTTATATGTCCTTGTATTTGCCATCCTCTGAAAGACAAGCTTATGAAGATTATATATTTGACCTTATTCTGTGCTTGTCCCAACACAAATTTCTTGCCACCCGCAAATTAAACACAGTACCTCACCCATTTGTTCTTGAAATACTCCTGATAATATGAATTTTTTTCCTCACATTTCAGATCTGTATGGGTTTGTAGGTAAATATCCAGGTGGCTTTATTCCCTGCCTTGCTAAACTCCTTTTCTAACTATGCACTCTGACTATCTGTTTGATCTCCTTGTAAACCCACCTTAAGATGTATAATGACTTCCTTGGCTCTGGAGTTAGTCACTATAAAGAGAACATTCTTTGGTCCTATGGGATTTCCTAACCATATGTGCAGAATGAAAAAAAAAAATCCACTTATCAGCACAAAATAAAATGCTGTGAAAAGTATCTTGTCCAAAAGCAGGAATAAGTAAGGGGTAAGGGAGCTACCAATGCAACTTTGACACCTGTTGTAAGGGCATAGGAAGTTTTAATGGCCAGATTTGCTGTGTTGGTTGTCAAGCATGTCACTTGCCCGCACATCAAATCCTCACTCCACTACTAAAGCCTAAACCACATCTAATCTATAAGCCTTTCCTGCTGGCCTCTCTAGTCCTTCCTCCTGCAACTTCCTTTTCCTCAAACACAAGGATTAGATCAATTATTTACATTGGCTGCTTGATTTTAATTGGCTGCATACACAGACTTTCAAAGGAAAGGTGAAATGAAAGTGTGCTTTCCCCAGGTTCAACTGTTAGAGAAGGAAAATGGGAGCAGGAAGGCTCTGCCATGCTCTGGGGAGAGCTGCTCTGGAAACAGTCATGGAATGGGTATAAAGATGAACAAATGTTAGTGTTAAAAATAAAATATTCCAAGGAACAGCTTTAAAGAGCTGTGGAAGGAATTTGTTTTTCCCTTGGTTTTGTCCAAGAAATTAAGAGACTAGGGGGAGGTGAGCTGCAATAAATCACACAAAGTGGTTTCCTATCTGAATGGGAGTGAACTGTGCCAACTGGTGGCAAGAGTTCACTCTTTACTCTGCTTATGGAACATATCTTGCTAATAGACCAAACAGAATAAACAGACTCTTTATACAAATAAGAAGTGTTTGGAAGGGCTGGGAAGGAGGAGTGCCAGGCAAAAGGGAAGAAATGAATTGAAGCCTTACATGCTTTTGAAGGCTTCTCTATTTATAACCGCATCCAATTTAACTGAAATACTTGGCAAAAATGCATGTATTTTTAAGGAAAAGCTGCATCTTTGTAAGAAGTGTTTTCCCCAAGAAACTCTAGGAATATGTCTCTTAAAACACAAAAACTTGCATTACTATGCTAGCAGACCATGCCAGCATTATGAAATCAAAGCTCACTTTGAACAGTAAAATATAGGTTACAGAATGCACAGTAGGGTTTCCTGGTTTAAATCTATAGCTCCAACCTATGGAGTAACTTGCAATTATTTTACATATATCTGGAAGATCTCTTTTTCCCTCAGCATCAGAGAAAGGGGAGTGTTTGCTTAATGTGTCATGGCCCTGATTCCAGGTTTTTTAGTTCTCTCTCTCCTATGAGCAATAACTGTCTCAACAATCACTGATTTTCCCCAACTTCTCACATTATTATATTCAAATCCAGTAAAAGTCCCTTCCAACTGTGCGTGATTAAAAGAAGAAAAAGCAGGGAGGTTGAAGGGAGAGAACTAAATGTGTTAAATCATTTATATTGCTAAAAGAGTAGCCAAGAAAAATTATAATTTTTCTTTTATACTGACATTAGATACTTTTCCAGATTTCAGGATACCTTTTTTAATATGAAGTGATAATATTTTACTACAACCATTCCTATTTATTGAGTGCAATGGAAACATTATGAATTACTGAGTTTTGAAACATTGCCACCCAACTTACTGCTTGGCATTGGAAATGCATGTTTTATTTCAAAAGAAATTTCAAAGAGAATATTCCCTTCTACAGGAACTGGAAAGGAGAGGACTTTGGAGGGTTCCCTAGAGATCAGAGGTGGGAGAGGACCCTGTAAAATAGGATTTTACTAGTGGTCATTGATGGGCCCAGGACTGGTGCATCATGTTTATCAGGCTGGCTGCTTGGGGAACAGGAAGGTGGAGGAGGATCAAATAGTGGAGCTACAGGGATTTCAAGCAGGGCAGCACAAAACATTAATGTAATTCTTCCAGAAGTAGTCAAATGGATGTTTTACTACAACTCTGTGTGCAGCACCATGATACCGAGACACAGTAAGAGGGATAGAGCAAAAAGAAGGCAGTTTCAGTTCCCATGAAGTGCCAGGTGGTAACTTCATGAGAGGAGCTGGTGATATAAGTATTTTGTTTTAAAAACAGAACTCAGTGTTGCTGTGTCTGGGATTTTTTGGAGAAATGTCCCTCATTTTGCAGACTTTGAACAAATCACAGAGCTTTCCTGTAGTGAAAAAACCCTGCTGTTTGTGCTCTTGCTCATCCCTGTGGTTGTAAATGAAGATTCATACTGAGCTTGTACCCAAACGTTGTTAGTGCCCTCATTATATAAACAAGATATCAAAATGCTCATGGCACACACACATCACAGAGCAGCACCATTAATGCAGCACCACAAGCCCTTTGCACTGTGTGATTCACTCTGGGAATTCTGATGATCTGAACTGTCAGGTGTGAACCACTCCCACATTGTTAGGAGGGGAAGATTGCATAATTGAAGAGTAATTATTCCCTAGTATGCAATAAGACATCGACCCGAATATTTAAAGTTTTTCTTTGTCTTTGAAACTGAAATGTGGTTTCAAATCATGGAATTTGTATTCCTAAATAGTTTTGGATTTTATAAAATCTATGAATGGAAATAATATACTATTTTAGCTGTGAAAATTTTAAACATATTCTCTTCCTAAAAAAATGAAATATTTTTAACTTACATTTTGGTCATTGTCATTCATTATATCAGCAATGTTCCTTCTACAGTTCTGAAAATGATCTGCAGTGTTCAGCTCCTGCTTCTACTTTTCTAGCTCTCTTCTGATGGAAATGAACATCCTGATGCTTCATTTTCATGACAAAGACCATAGCAGAAAATAATACAGACTAAGTCTTCTCCAGACATTGACTGAGGTAAGTAAGGAGATTAGGATGAAAATAAGAGATTCCTCACTCACATTTTAGCACTGTTATCAACAGGAATTCACAGATACCAGTTACAGAGGGGAGATTGATATGCAACATGTTCAGCACTGCAAGCATTGCATGAATTACATTTGAAGGGTGTTTTTCACATCCTGCAGTACTGATATGTATTTCAGGCAGCATCAAGAGTTCTTCTGCAGAGAACAATGAAATATGATTACATTTGTCATAACTGCAATATACCTTACCACCAAATGACAAATTAACAGAAGAGGTTCCTGATGCTTTTTCCTTCTATTGAATTATGTGAAACTGCCATTTTTACAACAAAAATTACTATTGCAATCCTGTGTGAAAACCAGTTGTAACAGGTTCAAGTTCAGCAAATTAATTTTCAAGGTTGTGCTGCTTCTCTTACAAGCACAGTGACTTCTATGAGGGCAGAGAGAAAGAATAGGAGCTTTTCTGCTTTGCATAAATTATTTTATTCAATAGTTTTAGGAAAGAAGCAAAAGTTGTAGTACCAAGTTGAGCTTATTTGTTGATTACTCTCTTTTTCTCTTTACCATTCTCATTGGTTAATGTTCAGTTAATAGTATGTGCTGCAAAGATTGTGGAGTTTTCTTCATTCTACAAAGTAAGAATGATTTTGAGACTATGACTGCATTTATTTTTTGTCACTAAACTCTTATGTACATGTAGAAACTGAAATGCATTTCCAAATAGAAAAATAGCTAGATACTGATCAAGGATATAGTATATTAATGTCCATTAGAGATCATTTAAGGAGTCTCTGAGAAGTAACAGAATTCCTTCTGTTCAGATTCTTTTTGGATGCGCTTTCTCTTTACCTTTTCCTGTAATTTTGCCATTTGGAATTTGTAGACAGGAAAAAAATTGTCCAAGGAGGATACTGATCAGTGACAGACATTTTGAATTTATATGTAAAGAAACCAAGTTTCTCTTTAAGCAGGGAAGACTGAGCAAGTGAAGCAGAAGTGTTGTTGCCAAAACGGATATCAGCAGCTGTCAGGCAGGAAAGAAAAACCTTGTAGCTGAGGCAACAGAGTAAATGGATGATTGCCCAGAAACAACAGAAGGATCTGGCAGAGGAGCAAATGCTGCAAACATCTGCCTGGTATCTGTGGTACATCAGGGCTCTGCAGTGTTTCCATCAGTTCCTTTTATCTCCTGAGCACTGATCTTATGCTCTGTCACTCTGTGCCCACAAGGATCCTTTGTCCCTCCCATGCTTTTGTGTTTTGTGTGCTGCAGCCTAAGTCTCTTAACTTTGCCTTGCTCAGAAGGCATCACAAAGGCTTGTTCCTGTGTCCTAATGACTGGAAAATAGTTGGGGAAAGGGAGTCCTTCTCTGTGAGGCAACAGGCAGATTAATGTCCCAAGAGGAGCTGTGTGCTCTTGCGCACTTGCTGCAGCCCATTTGTGCTGATGGTGCTCATCCCTTTCAAGACTCCAGACTATCAAGTGAGTCTGAAAGTCACACAGCATTTGACCTCCAGATGAGCCAGTGACACTGAGAAAAACTGCATCAGTGGAGCAGTAACTTATAAAAGAAGGCAAAATTCACATTCATCATAATGCCTGTCTTTCAGTAGAAATCAACATGCCATTCTCAGCCTTCCCTGAGTTATTCTCTCATTACACTAGGAAGTTGCTAAAGCAATGCTCCAAATGTCTCTTTCATGTAGTTTACATAAGCTGAACACAAGTCTTTTGATATTTCTAAACACGAACACACAAGGTCAATCCACCTTCTTCAGCTGGCATTAGGACAAAGCCACTTCCAGGAGTGCTGCAATAAACTGGCAGGTATTAGCAGTGCTCCAATTTGCTTTCTTGCTTTTTTTTTTTTTTTTGTTTCCTAAAAGAAGTGTCAAGCACAGGTTCCTGTTGATTGAACAAATAGGTCTTCAGAGTCTAGGTACAATGAGAAATTCTTTCAGAGGGATTTTCCATTCATACAAATTATTAGAAATTTCTAACCTTCATAGAAGTATTCAATGTGTTCTATTAAATCCGGATTTTGTCTTAGCCTCATATTACAATTTCTTGTTCAGTGATTCACGCATCCTCACATACTGAACTCAGTTAACAGAGTTAGGAGATTCCTAAACTTTAAAATTCAAGATTAGCACTACAAAAGCAACAAAAAAATATTTACCTAACTCAGGTGAAGGCTTTCTTTTTTGATGTGAACAGCACTGTCCTTTCTGCTAAGCAGCCAAGTTCCTTATAATTATCCAGATCAGTACCTGTTTAGTACACATAATGGCATTCCTCTTGAGCACTGGTTTTATGTACAAAATAAGATTTGTGGAAGGAAAGCTGCTGCAAATCTGTGCCTTGTCCTCACAGAGAACAATGATATGACCAGAGCATGTTTTCAGATTCAAGATCTGGGAATCACTTCTAGGAGCCATAAAGCAAAAGTAGCATCCACATTGCACCTATAATTCACATCAGAAGACCAACATGTAACATCTGCTGCCCAAAATGGATCCATAATTCTTTAGTATCTTGTGTAGAATATAAGCAGTCAGGCTGAGTGAGCCAAGATCAGAAGGGTGGAGTACACTGCAGACTAGTAGCAGAACAATATTCTCTGTAAAAGTCTTTCAAAGTAAAATAGCAGGCACTTGTACTTGAAGTCCTGAGAATACATGGAGGAAGGGAGGAATTTTTTTTTAATGTACCTGGTCCTAGGAACTGCAGAATTTCTAGGGGGAGGAAATATTTAATGTTACCCTCCATGAAAGAAAAATCCAGTAAATATTTTGCAGTAAAAGAAGTGGAAGAAAATTATGTTTTTTCTAGAGAATAACTACGCTGCTACCGAAGTTAATCTCTATTGGAATGTGGATACCAGAATGCTGAATATAGGGGTTTGAACAAGAAGGTATGTTCCTGAACCACCAATTTGCAACACATATATCCCCCACCAATGTGTGTGAAATTCTTATATAGGTAAGGCCTGTATTAATGTGCTCTTGGATGGAATCAGGCTTGTACTAAAATACTTATGTTCTTCTTCTTTGGACAAATACTGGGTCACTCATGTCAGACACAGGCATCAAACTGGATCGTTTTGTTTCATCTTCCTCTAGCAGCCTATGAATTCCATCCCATTGGCTGGTCTGCATTTTTTGTAGATCTAACAGAAACCAAGCTGGCAAAGCTTAGAAAAGGTCAGTGTTTGCAGTGGCCTTGCTGGCCAGGACCAAGAGATAAGATTCAGCTGTCACATAAGGTGCCTGTTCAATGAAACATGAAAATTTTACTTTACTTCCAGAAAATGGATCCAACTGGTTGGGGTTTTTTTGTTTGTTTTGTTTTTTATCTCAGACTGATTTGCACAAGTGGGGAAGTTTGTGAGTTGAATAACCTTGGTGTTAAGTACTCTTCAATACTAGAGATTTTTCATAATCACTCTAGCAGAAAAAAACCTCAACTTCACAAACTCTTGTGGAATCCTGGAAGATGCAAGGACATTTTACTGTGTATTTTTCCTTCCTTCCACTCATACTCTTGAACTTCTAAAAGTATGTGGAAGAATATAATGAAGAGACTTAATTCCCTAGTCAGGCACTTATGTGTTTGAGCATTTGATGATGTCACTGAGGAAGCCTCATTTGCTCAAGTTCCTTATCCTCATTTCAATTCACAGGCTGAACGAGGTATGATTTTTACATATAAACATGCATTTTTTGTCTGTCTCAATCTTCTGCTCATTTGAGACTGTTGAGTTTATCAGATTCTGAAGAATCCACCAGACTAGCAAAAAAATTTATTCTGATTTACAGTTTGTCTTTACTACTGTGTTTTTAACTATTGAATAAGCAAAATTTGTGCAACTTGATTGTTGGTGCAAAAAAAAATTATAATAATTTGTAGAAACACTTTTTTTTCCAGTGTCAGCTTCATGGTGTCCTATGCCTGTAAGTCAGACAGAAGAAAAAGAGCAGGCTTACCTGTGTAGGGCAATCAGACAGAGAAGCCCAGTGGTAGTCAGATTCTCTGAACAGAGAAAGAGACATAATTCTCTCTCCCAGGATTTTTCCTGGAGAAGGCAGTGAGAAAGCTCAGAGAGAGAAGAAGGAAAACAAGTCTTATCTCTACTTGCTGCTCCTCTTGTTTGGCACGTGTGAAATGTGTTATGGAGATTGTTTACCAAAAGGGATTTGTTAATTGGACTCTGCTGATGGTTGTTTGGACCGATTGACCAACTGGGTCAAAGCTGTGTCATGCCTGTCTGAGACAGTCATGGGTTTTTCTTTAATAGCTCTTTAGTATAGTGTAGTATTTTATATAGTGTAATATTAGTGTAATATAACATAGCTTAATAAAACAATTGTTCAGCCTTTTGACATCATGGAGTCAGAGCACATTATTCCCTGGCTGGGGGCCACCCTGCATTGATTAAGCCCTGCTGGTTGGAGGAGGCAGATTTACAATAGATTCTGCTCCTGGAGCTTTCTTTCTGCCATTTCCCTGCCTTGAACCAGATCAGGTTAAAGGATAAGGAGAAGAAGGAAATAAATTATCTCATTCACCACTGCTTCCCACATCTTCCACTAGATCAGGGTACTCAAAAGCCTAGACCAGGTTTGTCACTGTGATATTTTCTGAAAAATCCCTTCACCAGGATTTATTCTCCTGGGAAGATGAGAAGCCTCAGCTTCTCCATGTTTTGCTGCTCTGGAGATTGTTTATCCAAACATGTGAATTGTTTTTAATTAATGACCAATCATGGTCCAGCTGTGTTGGACTCTCTGAGTCAGTCACAAGTTTTTATTATTCATTCTTGTTAAGCCTTCTGATCTATCCTTTCTCTTTCTTTAGTATAGCTTCAGTACAGCATAATATAATATAATATAATAATAAATTAGCCTTCTGAGAACATGGAGTCAAATTGTCATCTCTCACCTCATCCTGGGACCCTCACAAACACCACACAGGTTGCTTCTCCATACAGATGGGCAATTTTTTCCCATTCAAATTTAATTTTCCTCCTTATATCCTTTCCCCCTCACAAGCAGCAGGATCTTCCTATAAATCAGTGGCATGCTGGCTTCACTAGTGATCCACAGCACCACGAAGTGCCCACTTGACCTGAGGGCTCACAGTGACTGTTTTCTATTCCAGAGCAGAGGGAGAAGAAGTCGAATAATGGCTGGTAGTGGATTGCTAGAGAAGGCATAAAATAATAAAAACATGGTTGTGGCAATCCTTTCTCCATCAGACTCCTTGTTTTCAGCAATCTGTTGTTAAGTGGGCAGCCTGGACTTCTCATTGGACTAAGATGGCATATTTCCTTCAAAAATCAATGAAAATGTGTGCTTACACATATACCATGCCAAATACAGTCACTGTTTCAAAGAAATATACATTTATACTCATTAGTACACCGAATAGCCATAAATTATACAAAAAAGCTTGCAGATTTCTAAGTGTTTTTAGCAGCCTGTGTGCTGAGTAGGTGGGTGGAATCAAGGTAGAAAATCATATTGCAATGTACAGTTTCCAGCTATAGAAACCCTCTGGTGTAAAGCAATATGAAGTGAGGGAAAAGATATAGTCTGGTATCATAAATCTGAACAGGGTCGGCAGTGGAGAGGGTAATGAAACAAATCACTTTCCTGAAAAACGAACTGAAATCTGCCCTTTTGATTTCTTTTCTTCTTATTACAATAATCTGATTATAGTAGTAGATATTTTACACAATTCTTTACAGGACAGTAAAACAACTAACTATAGGTGCAAGAACTGAGTCTTCTGTGCTTGGCCTTCACTAAAACTTTGTGATTAATTTGTATTTGGCAAAAACACTCAGTTACATTCTAACTGCCATTCCAGAAGCACTCCAATTAGGGACAGGACATAAGGGAAAGTTCTGCCCTTCATGTCCAGAAAAAGAGCATTCTGCTGTCTGACAAATCAAGTGGCTGACATGCCAGGGGGGATTTGGGCTTCTGCTGCTCTGGGAGACTGGAATGCAGAAAGGGAGAAGTCTGGGCCACGGCTGAGCTCCTGCTGCCACTACCAATGACAGCTTCAAGATTGTAAAGATCAAAACCAAGGCACCATTGAAGTACAGTGCTTCTTTCGGATAAAGGAAAATCTTCTCATTATCGTTAAAATAAGAAGACCTCAGAATGTTCATGTTGGTCCAATTCATATGATAGCCACTTGAACATAAACACTTTGAAATCACTGCATATTGGTCTTAAATTCACATGAGCTGCAATATTAGTTGTGGTTTTTTTCTCTTTGTTCAACAGAATGAAGAGCAAATTAGCTGAAATCTTTCTGGGGAGAATCCTGTGAATATGTACTGTATTTCTCCCTTGTTACATTCTAAGATAATATCTTAATTTCAACTGCTAGCAGATTTAAAAGTTTTATTTCTCACTTGACCCAAACCAACAAAATTAAACACATTTAATTTATAAGATGCATTATGAAGTCATTTGGCTTCTCTCTCAGAAAGCAAAAAGTCTGTGGGGACATTCACATTTTCCATTTTCTTAAGGCTTCCATATGACACTGTAAACTGTTTGAGGAAGGTGATTTTCCCCTTCTGCTCTGCCCTTGTGAGACCCCACCTGAGGTGCTGCACCCAGCCCTGAGGCCCCAGTACAAAAAAAGGTGTGCACCTTTTGGAATGGGTCCATAGGAGGCCACAAGGAGGACCAGAGGACCAGAGCAGCTCCCCTGTAAGGAGAGGCTGAGAGAGATGGGTTGGTTCAGCCTGGAGAAGAGAAGGCTCTGGAGAGACCTTAGAGCAGCCTTCCAGTGCTGAAAGGGGCCTTACAGGAAAGCTGAGTGGGGCTTTTGACAAGGGCATGTAGTGGTTAGGTAAGAGGGAATTGCTTAAAACTAAAAAAAAAAAAAAAAAAAAAAAAAAGTTATGTAGTTATGTTTAGTGTTCAGATGTAAGGAAGAAATTCTTTACTGAGAGGATGTTGAACTACGGGCACAGATTGTCCAGAGAAGTTGTGGATGCCCCATCCCTGGAAATGTCCAAAGCCAGGCTGGATGGGGCTCTGAGCAACCTGATCTAGTGGGAAGCGTCCCTAACACGTAAAAGACAGGGGCTGTTGGAGCTAGATGATCTTTAAGGTCCTTTCCAAACAAAACTGTTTCATAATGTTATGAATTGTGAGTTAATTAGGCAGAAAGTGTCCATGAGTTTTCTGTGCTTTTGAAGTTTCTCAGAATGATGTTTCTCACTGCTTTCTGTGTCTTAAATTTCAATAAGTAATAGTTATATACAAAGGTTTGAGAGGACTTGGTAGGTTTTTGTGTTTTATTCAGTCACTGGAGTTTCGGGTTTTTCCTTTTTCTTGTACCCCTGAGAGTGCCTGACATGTCTGAGCTCCGTTCCCTGTAGTGGTTCTGTGACTACCTCCTGTCTAGACAGAAATATCAATATGTTCTGGCCATAAAGGCCAGGAAAGAACCATAGAAAGCAGAAGACAAAGAGTTCTGGGATTTGAGGATGTCTCTCAGCAAATGTTCATACCGATATTTATTGTGTTTATCCAGATAAAAAAATGCTCCCAAGAGTGTGTTAGAAAGCATATAGTGCTTACATAAATTTCTACTTTCTATGATACTGTCTTTACATTTTAGATGATTCTTCCTTGAAGAAACTGGTCAGCATCAAACTCAGGATTATGTAATTTCAAAGGATTAAAGTGCAAACAACTAAAGAAAAATTAACAGTGGCATATGCAAAACATTTTTATGAACAAAATAATAAAATTATCAAAGTTGGATGCAAAAAATGTCATTAGACTACTTCCCCTGCTACAGCAGTTTGTAGACTGAGAGTAGAGCTCCAGTGTAACTATATGGTGCAGATGTTCTTCATTGACATCTCGAAATAAATGTATTTTTTATACTTTCTTTTCATTCAGTTCTGGACCAGATTAACAAAACCAGCACTTGGGAAAAAAAATCTAGATCATAAGTAGAAAATGTTAATTAGGAAATTTATTGAATCTCAAAGATATTCTATTTCTGTTTGTTCTATTTTTAATTTTATTAAATTGTATCTCTTGATTCTGAAATTATTTTATTTTGGAAACTACGCATGAGAAAACAAAAAAAAAAGATGATGTGGATGAAAATTTTGCAAACTATTACTGAGGCAATTTAGTAGTCTGTGATGTTCACAAAATATGTGAAAATGGACTTCAAAAGAATAGTAATTACTGACCTAAATATGTATTGACAGTCACACTTATCTGTGTTTATATGTGCATTCTTTTGTTTTGTAGTTCCTATATGAAAAAAATGCATATAAACACTAGTTCTATAAATTGCTTTGAAGTAGAAATGTATCCAGGAAAACAGTGAAAAATTTAGAGGAAATACAAACTTTGAAAATGCAAGAAGTCCACAGATGACAAGACTTTTTTTACCATTCATCTTTTCCCTTCTAAGACAGTCAATCAAATGTTTGAAGAGTTCACATTCCTATATTTAAGATTTTCATTACTGGTTATGCAGACTTCTGACACTTTTAAAATGCTGACAAACAATTGATATAGCACTGAAAGATTGGTGTTAAAAGGCCACTGGGTGAATAGGTGTCTGTGTGTTCTAGCACGTACTCATACTGAAATTGGTTTTTTGCATCCCAATAAAACAATGCTGTTTCATACAGAAAAAGAAAAACAAGTATCTGCTCTCTATGTCTACCTGTTGAAGAGCTCACTTAAAGTCTTTGAGGGAGGCATTTGAAAAGGAAAATAAAAACAATGGAAGGACTTTGCATTCGGCTCTGAGTAAAAGAATGAGTCATAATTGACCCTTCCCATATAATTCCAATGGGCTGGTTCAATCCATTCTTTTGCAAAGATCATCTTTCCTATCCCTTCAGGTTTACTGTTACTTTTACAATTGCAAGTCTTAGATTTTTCCTGAAATAATTTCCCTTATTCCTCCCTCACAATTCCTGCTTTTGGTAGCTTGTTTAAAGGGCTGTGACTTCATCCTCACCACCTGAAATTGCACAGCAGCCTGTTAAGACAGTTCATCTCTGTGGGAATATTTATAGAGTTGTCTGTGCTTTGAAATCCTGCCATGAACAAAACAGGCACTAATCTTTTGGGGATCTACATGATCAAGTCAAATGCCAGCATTGACACTGGCTGTGATTAACCAGGCTGCTGTGTCTTTATGAACTGATTATGCAGTGGTGCAGGCTGTTCTGATGGAGAGAGGTGGCACTACTGCTAACACTGAGCCTCAGAACAATTTTTTTTTGTCGTTTAAGGTCAGGTTTGCTCTGACACAGATGTCAAAGGGAGAGCTGACACTACCACAGATCCTCAAACTACATGAAAATATCACTGCTAATTTAATCTCCCACAGTGTTGATGCCTGTTGAAGTTGCCTGACATTCTGTGATACATCACAGAAAGAACCATCCTCAACCAGGCTCTTTCTGCAACAGGAGCAATGGCAGTCATGGCAAGACTATTCAGGAAAATTAATTGAATGAATATTTTGTACCTGATAATGTCAACATCTACATTGATGCTTGATGCAGGTGGGAAAAGGCTTCTTAAAAAGCAAAAGAGTGAAGAATTGCAAGGATTAGTCTAGATTTTTATGAGGATTAAATGGTTTCTGATACTATTTCATTTCTTTTCATTGCATTTCTCAAGAACAAAAAGTCATCTATTAGAGGACAGCATTTGAGGAGAAAAACTAGGAAAAGCGAGAAATATTTTATATTCAGGTCACAGTAGCAGGACATGATTTGCCTTATTTTTCTGACCTGTACAGCCTGTAAGCTCCTGGACAGCATTTCAATATTCCTCTTCTCCATAAAATGTGTCCCTTTCTGTGCCTCCTTATTTATCTTCTTTGCATTGCCTGGCTGATCATTTCCAATAGCCACCCCTCCAAATATGGATTCAGCAGGTGGTTTGAGAAATTCAGACACTTCATGTGCAGGCTCTCAATACACAAAAAGTTGGTGATTTTTATTCAGTAACACCTGGGAGAATCAATAGCAGAGAAATCATTAGCCCATATCTGGTGGTGCTATGAATCCTATGTACTCTGTAGGTTGCTGGCTCTGGCCTAGCACATTTAAATGTAACCCTTTTATTTATTAAAACTCTCCTGCTACAAAAAACCCGTGGTAATAGTGGTATTAACATGACTTGTCATATGGTGTTTACATATAATAAAAATATATATAGTTTAACTTATCGAATGTGCAAGCACTCTGATCAAAGGGTCTCATTTTATGAAAGTTTTGGCAGATGTTAAGACTATTCTTGAAATATGACATGGTGAGCTTGAAATGGAATTTCAGGTCATTCTGTTAGTTCTTATGCAAAATTATGAAATTTTTTTTTGGGGGGGGGCTTTTATTGTTAAATTTTAATTACAGTCTTGCTGTAATAAGTCTTCTAGCTACTCTTAAATTACTACTCTTATACAGTTTCAAAACTGCTTATATTAGCACAGAGATTTCCAATTTAAAAAGTGAAGAAGTACAGAAAATGAATTAGTCCTTGAGCCTTTTAAATTTCAGGCAACTTATGTAACCAGGAATGAAAAGTTTTGTAAAATGTTTATGTTCTGTCATTTTCCCTTATGAGGGGAAAAAAAAGTATATATCTTCCTCCCTGCTTATCTTCAGCTATTTGGTAACCATAATTACATCCCAGCATTGGCTACTTAATAGAAAAAAATAATACTTTGGGACAGCTGGTTTACATGCCTATTTTTTTTTAAATATATCTTTGAATATATCTACAAGAATTCCCAAGAACTTACTTAAATTTAACAGAAATGAAGTAATATCCCAGTTCACAATTTTTGGCCTTATCATGTTCAACCATTTCTGAGAGCTCATTTTGTCCCAGGCAGACAAGTGCTGAATTCAGTGATCTTCCTGGGATGTCTGCAACAACAGGGCCTAAACACTGACCCAAACAGAGAATGGATACCTTTCCTTGCCATCGTGGTTTAAATCCTTTCTAGTGTATCTCTGAATCACAAATGGTTGAGGTTAGGCCTTGAGGGGTGATCCAGTCCAGCCCACGTGTTCAAGAAGGGCTGCCCAGACATCATCAGCCACCAGGACATCACAAAATCAAGTCCAGCAGGATCTTTTACATAAAGGTTCTCTCTGTTCCAAGTGAGAAGTCAATTCAGTTTTCAAGTCAATACTGACATGAAATATTGTTGACATTTTTAGATAGGTATATATGGTCTTAAAGGGATTTAAGTTTTTAAAAATCCAACAAATCTATTGATTTGTCCTTAGTCCTAGCAGTCTCATTTAGAGCAGGTTCCCAAGGATGAATAAAAGTGTCTGTGCTAGAAACCCGTGACATTGGGTCTACAGGCATCAATGTTTTCATTTCTACATGCTCATAACTCCCATGAAAACTGAGCTCACACATGCTCTTGAAAACTGAGTCCCCCATTTTGCATTTCTTTCTTAACATGCCCTTCATTTTAAACCAACATAAACTGGGGTTTGATATTCTCCAGTTTAAAGGCAGCAAGAAACCTTCAAACTGATCTCTGATGTCCAATTCTTCTTCATTAGCCTAACTAAAAATTTTCGGTCTTGGTAAAGGGGTTTTTGATGCAGATGTCCAACTGTTCTGAAGTACTTACCAGTGAACTTTGTGTGAGGAATGCAGTTCTGAATTTTGCATTTAGACAAATGAAGAAAGTCAGCTGTTAAGTTAGTTGCTTGCTGCTGTAACTGGCATCAACAGGAAACCAAGTCAGGCTGCCCTCTTCCATCTTCATGTGCTTTCAGATGACAGCACTGCTTTTTATTCCATTCAGCTTCTCCTTCACTTCAACTCCCTATTCCACAAGTGTCTTCTGTCTACAGAATGTCACCTGTTTTACTTCTTCTTCCTGTGCTGCTCTAAACACATCTGTCTCTTTCACACTCCAGACTCAGCTCCTTTTTGACATACCTGTCAGCCAAGAAAAGTAATCACAACCCATGGGGATGTGGTATATGAGAAAACACGCTATCAATTAAGATAAGGATCTATGTCAGGGAGGAAATTTGATAAGAAGTCTTGTCTAAACAGCTGAGGGTGAGAATGACAGAAGATGTCTGAAATGTTTGAGAGCTGTATTGGATTACACTAAAATAGGAAAATCAAGTCTAGGAAAAATAAGAGGAAGGAGATGTGCTTCCTCTGGGCTGTTTGGGGTTCACTGTTTGGGGTAACTGTTAGAGCCATCCCTGCCATTGTGACAGCATTGCACCAGGACATTTGGGGGTTTAAAACTTGTCTTTACATTATACAATATTTAATCTCTAAGAAAGAAAATGGAGGAGAGACAGGGGTTAATATTTGTTTGCTCTATCAAACTCCCTCAACCAGCCAATATATCATCTCAAACTCAATCCAAATTTACATCAACAATAGATACCAGGAGTGGACAATTTCTGTGCTGTTTTTTAATTATTTTTTTTTTAAACATGGCAACATTTGAGTCAGTCAGATTCTTAACTTGCAGTACAATAATTAACTTCCTATTGATTAACCAGAATTATTGCTGCACATTAGCTACTATTTTTACACCCTTATAGTAATTTTCTCAAGAATAAGTGTGTCTGGGTTTTAGTTCCTGATTGCTAGTATAACAACATGATGATTAGTGCAACATTTAAATTAGTTTATTTCTTTGAGATAATTTAACAATCTTGTCGTTGTTCAGGTCCCTAAGTCCATTGTTAAGCACCAAAATAAAAGTAACATTTTCTTCAGAAAATATTCAAACTATGTTGCTAACATTTGTAGGAGGTCAGAAAATCTTTGGATAGACAGTCTGTGTTCTATATATTCAAATCCAAGTTAGGAACAAAACATTAAGCACAATAAACTCAAATGAATTTGAAATATATGAGCTAGGAAATTTTAAAAATTCCTGTTAAAGAAAAAGTCATACCTTTTTTTAACAGAGAAAACATCAGAAGTTCAATTTTCAAACTGTCCTATATTGAGTAAATCATGAACACTATAAAGAACATTATACCAAGGAATAGAGTTTATTATTTAATTCAGTCTTCTTTGGTTTAGAACATGTTGATTTATTTTATATGACCAACTGTACTGACCAATGGAAGATTCACAGGGTTCTTTCTCTGCAATCTAGAGAACCTCTAACATTTTTATTTTTATTTAAGTATGGTTTTACTTTATTTCTCCTTAGTAGTACTTGCAATATTTTCATCCTTGCCAGCCAAAGCAATCACCTCTATTTTTCCTCATAGCAGCAACAACTATACTTCTCCATTAGATACCTGTAAATACTTAGAGTCTTCCTTTCTTTACTTTTCTTTTTCTCAGGGAGTTAACTTGATGGCATCCTGAGAAGATCTTAGGATTGGAAAGTAATAGAAGTGTTTCCATAGGATTCCTCAACAAGAATGTTGCCTTTGACTTTTGCTGTGTCTGACAGGGCGTAGCAAAGTCTCTGTGTACAATACCATAGCATTTTGGATGAAGCAAGATTAAAAATTTTCATTTAAAAATATATGTATAAAAAAAACCAACCCCACATACTCAGGAGTGTGCAGTGGCAAGCACATCTATCACTGGTCTGAGCTGCCATGATCCTCAGTAACTGACAGAGTTTTTGCAACTTTTTGCATCCAAAAATTTCTTGATCAGTACTTCAAAAATTAAAATCATGCCAAATTTACAAGATTCAGCCAAAAAACCAATAGAGATGTTTTCCATACTCCTTGGTTAATACTAGGTGTCATTTGAAGCCTTGGTTTCCATCTCCCCTAAGTGTTGGTACTTCTCTGTGTCCTCAGAGAAATTCCAGCTATGAACAATTTTTTCTCTTTGCTACTCTGCCACTCAAGTTAAAAGCTGAACTGTGGTTTCTAAAAATAACTGGTAAGTGGTAATAAAACTGTGTCTAATATAGCTGCCATTCCACCACAAGTTTGTGAGCTTAGTGTTATTTTTACATGAAAGCCTGGCTGAGTCAGAAAGACACCAGTAATGAGGAGAAGATTCTTTTTTTGTGACAAGATCAGTGAGAAAGCTTTCAATTGAACACATAATGATGGTCCTCATTAAATTCCTTCTATTACTGCATCACATTTTGGAAAATGGGTTTTAAATAAATCTGTAGTAATTTTTTTAAATGTTGGAATTCTTCCAGAAACAGAGAGTTGTGGGAGAATAAGGAACTAAAGTGAATAAAGATTACTGGATTATTGTAAATAGAGTGAAGGCATTTTCAAATGGATTTGAGTCAAAAATCTATGGCTTGATATAACCAGGATTCTTCACTAGCTGTATTAGCAACTATTATTCCAAGATTGGCAGTAATTTTTTTTATTAAGGTATGATGAGTCACATGTCTGGTTTTGAAAATCTTTGCCTGAAACCTGGAATTCTTTGTTTGTGCAGCACAATCATAATTAAGTGCAACTTCCTCAAAAATCTGCCTATAGAGTATTTTCTTTTGCATCCACTTGGCATCACTGCCACCTTTTCCATACTTTTGTAGCACAAAATATGTCAACAGTTACTTGATTTCCTGTGCAACTCTTTCATAATTATTAGAGTACCATTAGGGATCACTGTGGGATTTTACTTTCAGTGCCTTTCTTAGCACAAAAAGTACCTGAACAGTGCTGACACAAAGAGGTGCCCATGACTAAGTGTGAGTGTCCTTCTCTAAGTGTGAGAAACAGGGATATACAGACTGCTTCATGGAACTGAAACACAAACACCTTTGTAATGATTAGGGGAAATAGAAATTTCAGGAAGAAATTATATAGCAATGAAAAATAATGGAAGCATCAATGAGACCTAATAATGTTCACGTATTAAAAATACCTTTAAAAGTAAAGACAGCCCAATCTTCTCTTTTTTTCCTTTCACTGTGACCTTCTGATAATTTCTAAATCTGGATTGAGGTTTAATGCTTGCTAAAATGATGATATTTTATTATACTTTTCTCCTATGTATTATATAGTATTTTCTGTACTTCTTGGTTATACTCAGAATCTGTTTCCTCTAGAAATACACTCCATAGCTTATAAAATAATTAAAATAAACAAGCTACTGAAGGTTTTCTTTGAAGAATATAATTCTTCATCTTTGTGGTCATTAGCAATTACTCAATTTTTAATTGGGCATAATTAATATTTTTTAGTATTTTCAAAATGCAAAACCTGCAAAATGTATTAAGTATTGGACTATACAAACAACTTTTCCCTTATATTAATAAAAAAGTAATGAAGGAACATATTTGTTAATGTATAGCGTGATGTCATGGTCAGTCATTTTGCTTGGAAAGTCAAATTTTTGCTCTGCTAGTATTAAAATTGCCTGTTAAGACAGAAAACAGGCTTATAAAATATATCCAAAACTGGATTTTGTCACCCTGATTGGACAAGGGTGTGTGCTAATATGACATTACTTGCATCACACAGAATGTCTCAGTCACAGCTCTAAACACAAGAAAAATGACTGCAAGGTGATTTCCCTAAAGTCATTTAATAAGCCTCTGGCAGTACTTAGAGTAGGTCCCAAATCTACAGAAACACATCCCATGCTGCCCTGAATGACTAGGAATGTTCCTTGTGTGCAGAGAAATTAAACTTAAGGGGAATTTATACATTAAAAACAAATTGCAATATCCTTGCATCATGCAAGTGATTTATCTTTGTCAGTGAAGAAAAGGGGTTTTCTTTGTCTACACAAGAAAATTCTTAAGTGGAAGCTAGGCAAAGTATTTTAAAAAACCACATCCTAAAAGACTAAAGATTGCTTAGATATGCACCATATGTGCACCTCACCATAACATCCGCTGTTCATGCACTTTAAAGGAATGAGTGTTATTGTAATTCCCTCTTGCCTTTACCTTAAAAGCCCTCTTAGAATTAAGCAACCACTGGCTCTATGCTTGCTCTTGAGCTTTTAAGTCAAGTCAGAGGTCTAATTGGTGTATTAAAACCTCTGTTTTGCCATTTGGTTTCTGTTTTCTTGCATCTTTTTTTTCCTTTCACTGATTCTTGACATAAAAAGTCCTTTCTCTCCTCTGTCACCAATTTTTAGTACATAAGGATTTTTTTTACCATCACTGTCATGATCATTGCTTCAGATCACATATAAATTCATAGTTTTGTACAAAGACAGTGCTGTCACTACATCCCTTTCTCTGGTCCTAAAAGACTAAATGAAACAAAAGTAAGACAACAATTAAAACAACCACTGAACTCCTACTGCAGGCTGGAGACAGTGTATGTAAGAACAATATGATGTAGGTATCTGGCTATGTTCTGTTTGCATGTAGGATTCTCCAGTACTGTGGGAATATCTGCCCTTCATTTTGAGAACTTTAAGGGTGTCTCTTTCTTGGGTTTGTTGTTGCTGAAATGGCTCCCGAGGTACTAGAGAGTCTTTCTTCCCAGCCCCTCATTCAAGGAAGAAGTAAAGATTCCTCAGCTCTGTTTTTCAAGGTTGTTTATTTTCTCTTATCTATTACATTATTTCTCTGACCTGCAGAGGTCTGTCAAGCTGGTTGGTTCATGGCACATTGACCGCCCTTGGGGTGATGTTAACTTTTTATACTAAAACCTACATGTACTTTATTTACAATAATCTTCCAATACCTATAACCTATGTTAGACAGTTTGTCTCTACTTTAAACCAATCCAGAAGTGAAGAAGAAGAAGAAGAAGGAGGAGAAGGAGGAGAAGGAGGAGGAGAAGGAGAAGAGAAGAGAAGAGGAGGAGGAAGAGGAGGAGGAGGAGGACAGGGCATGCCCAGATTCTGCCATCTTGCCTTTTAAACCCCCATTCTAAAACCCCAAAATTCTACCCTGTGATAAATTCACTAACATTCTACTCAAACCCTTGTGGCTTGTAACTCCTCACACAAAGTTGGGAATTGTTTCCATGGGCTAAAATCAGAGGCACAGGTGTTTTTGACTCCGTGCCAAGGTCTCTGAGACCCCTGCCAGGGTCTGGAGTCCTCCAGGGCAGTCAGAGGAATGTCCTGGTTTCCGACATCTCTTGACCAAAGTTCCTGGGATGTGCTCTTCAGAAAATGAAGCAGAATTTCCCACACTCAAGTTTACTTTCAAAATAGCTCTTTGTAAGTGATAGGCACATAGCAAACCATTTGATCTCCTTCAAGGGTAAGAAAGACAGCTAAAATCAAGTGTTATGTTAATAATGCCTGTAAGACCTAACACAGATGAAAGCCTTACAGTACTAAGTGCTGCGTAGAGCTCTGATCTGTTACTGAAATGTGTGACAAGGAGTTTTCATATCACTATTCTCTAGAGGAAGAAATAAAACATCAAGTCTAAAAGCAGGGCCCAACCTCAAAATTCCTGCCTATAGGACCCAATGTTTAGCCACAAAAATTTCTCCTAATCACATTATTTTAATAGATGGAGTATTGTTTTCCTGATAAATATTTATCTGTAAAAATACTTTTTTATATATCACAAATAGGATATTTTTGGGATAGCTGTGCCCTCTCACAGTGAATTAAGTCACATAGAACCCTCTGGACTTCCCAGATCAATCCATCCCAGAGCACAAGTGTAATCTGAATCCCTTCCACACAAGCCCTGTTTTTGCAACTGCAATTCTCAGCTCACCAAGAATAAGTCCTTGTAACCCCATGTAGTCCCCAGATTTTACCTGTGGAATAAAATGATCTGTGAAATAGCAAGAATTAATTACCTTAACTATTGATTTGGTTCAGGTGCTGATAAAAAGTGTTAATTTTTCATGAGTCTCAGCACAGGTGATAAAATAGCACAGAGTTTTCAAAGTATTGATCATCTCAAAAACTCCAGGTGCTTTAGTCCTGTGATTACAAAGAACAAACAAAACCTCTTGCAGGGGAAAGAAATCTTCATTTTCTTCTAGATTTTCTGAAAACTCATAACAGCCCAAAAGTCCATCAAGTAGAGTAAAGCAGACATCAATAGAAGGATGAACAGTATCCACAATTACAAAATATATTTCCCTGAGGAACTTCAATAATTTTTGAAAATACTTCTGGACATTTATGTAGCTGAAGTTTATTTTTGCTCAATGTAGATTTTTTTATTCCAGCAGCTTTGAACTGTAAAATTGTTAAGTGGTATCCTGTATGGAAAAAATCAATCATAATACAATTCTGTACTTTAGACTGTATTCTGTGTTCCAGCTTGCAGTGAGGTATAAAAAAAATCTTCTCTGTAAGTAATTTTCAGAAACAAATACACTTTTACTTGTACAACTGAATTTCTACAGTAAATATTATCTCTAGATCTCCATTTTCTACCTAGTACCTATCTCATTTAGCAGTCTTACTAAAAAAAAGCCCACTGCTCGCTCTCAAATATATTTTCATTGTCTTAGATAATATTTTAACAAATAAAATATTGAATGAACATCATTACTTATTTGGTAACTTATTTGGCAGATTTGGATATACAGCTGAAAGGTGAAATTAGTCAACTGAAGCAAAGAAGACTAATTAGAATTTGTAGAAAAGTTTTATTGAATGCTCTTAAGGTCTCAGCTTGCCAACAATTGACACTCCTCGCTGTTCCAGAGCAACCACTTTGTACATTCCTGTTCCCTACAAACAGCTCCTTCCTATGGAAGCAAAGGACACAACCTTTGAATGTCTATTCAAAGATGGAATTCCTATTCAAAATCATACTGCTGCAGCCCACATTTAGGTCTTTGTTTCAGAACTGAGCACAGAATTCAGAAGAGGACCTGAAGGAAATTGTTTTTAATGTGAATTTATCCTTTACAGAGGAACAATAATGTTTTAAAACTCTTCATTGTCACTGAGAGCTATACTGAGTAGACAACAAGAACAAAAAATTAAAAAAAATAGGACCATAAACATCCAACAATAGAGAATTAAAAAATTATTTAATCATTCACTTAAAAATTAGAGGCAAAAAGATTAAGATCACAATGAGAATCAGGAGTAGGAGCTGGGAATAGAACTTCAATTGTTTTCACTGACTGTGACTTTACGGATAGTCCTTCCTTCCACCCAAAATGTCAACATATTAATTATGGAAGAGATACAGTTTGGGAGTATTTATGCAAATTACTGCACATAAATTCTATTTCATGAGACCAGTGTACATAACTGCATTTCCTCAAAATGAAAATATATTTTGAAAATTAATTTACTCCTCAAGTAAAATCTCTGAACAAGATGTGTTACTGAGAAGTTGCCGCAGAATTTTGGTTCATTCCTACAGCAATGAGGGGAGCAACAACAGAACAAAAGAAACCAAGAAATTCTGCAACTCTTGAAAAGGAAAGCAAAACAAAATAAAAAAATAAGAGCCCATTTACGGGAACACAGTTTTAAAAGAAAAACTAATCTGAAAAGCTAACAAAAAGGCAGAGTTTCTTTAATGAATGTACTGAAAGCAGCAAATGGTACCTACATTGCTTAACAAACTCTGGCTGTTCTTGTTGCGAAAGATTCTTTCAGCACAGAACCATGGCCTGGAAAAGCTTTGTACTGTGTTTACAGCTTCCCAACTTGGTTACTCATTTTGTTGTCTGTCACACTAATCTGCAGAACTGTACCAAGGGCTCTTCACTTCCCCCTCACGAGAGACATTTCAGTGCCAGCGAGCTCTTTGGCTCTAGCAGTGTTTCCATTCCACAGAAGTTGCCAGTGTTGCTAATTGAACTGTCACTGCTCCTGCTGTTCAAATTATTTCATCCTGACCCTAAAAGCAGTGGAACAGGTTCTCTTTGTGCAATTTAACTATGAAGAATTGTTCTCCAAGTCAACAGAAAGAAGCTAATGAAGAATTGAAAGAAATTTGCTAATAATGGATAAAACTTGTTGAAATAAAACACCAGAAAGCATTCAGTGTTTCAACTGAAGAGTGCAGACTCTATTCCCTTTAGTGTGTTTGTGTTTGGCCTGTTCTATACAAAGAATTCAAGAAAAACTGCAGTTTTTTCCCAAAGTATTTGAAAGTTTGTTCCTAAGTGAATAATGAGTGCTGCAGATTCCCCCTAAATAACAACACAATTTGTTCTGCCAAGATAGCCTCGCTCCCTTTTTCTGTGCTGTCAAACACTGCATTCAGGCATCCCATGAAAAAGATGAGACCTCCCTTTTAGAACTGTTCTCTTCTCAGCTCCAGCTTCAGGCCAAGCAGTTCTCTGGCAGAATGGCATTTTAGAGATACTGCTTCTCCACCACCTTCCTGAGCAGTAATTTCAGACAATTATCCAACCAGGAGCTGGGGGTCTGAGCTAAGATTGAATCCTCAGTGAAGAGGGAACAGACATTGACAGTAGCATGGGACTTAAAATCACACCAAGGTTCAAGGCTGGAGTTCATAACACATTTTTAGCAGCTGTTGGGTGGGGTATCAAGCCTTTCCCATTGTAACTAGAACAGACATCCCGGAATATATTCAACACATAAACATGTTTAGCTCCACTAATGGAATTGTCCTGACTACCATCATGTGGAATCACCTTAAAATATCAGAGGAAAGAGCTTTTCTGACAGTGTGCTTGCTGTAATTTGTTGATTTTTATTTGAATAAGAGATCTAGGAACATTGCTCCTGGCTGAAATATTTTCCTGGAATATCAGACATGACATGATGGTATATTTAATTATCTCTTATTTCCCCCAAGTATTTATAGAGTTGTACAAGGCAAGCTGGTGCATATCTATTAATATCCATATCTATCTATATATTTATCTTTTTATCTATTCACATACACCTATTTTATCATAAAGTAACTCAATAAATCACTTACCTAAGGATATCCTATAAGACTACCTAAGAGACTGAGTTATGAATCAAGGACAAATGCTGAACTCAACTGAACTGAATAATGACTGGCAGAAATGCTGAACAGAGTGCTGAAACAGCAGCTGAAATGGAATACTCATGAGGCCAGGGTGGTGCATGGGAAAGAGGCCACTGTCTGGGGAGCTGCCACCGTGCAGAGTTACTGAAAGAGAATCTCTGCCTCCTGCTCTTGGTGTGGAAAAGTTTAGACAGAGCCTCTCAGGGAAAACATGTCATACTTATAAACTTAGGTCCAGTTTAGAGGAGTGAATCATCTGCTACTTGCTGAGTAAAAGGTCCCCTTATGAGAACAGGGCTAGCCTGACTGTGTTTCTTTTCCCCAGGGAGTAGAGGTAAGACAAAATCTTATCAAACTTGGCCTTTCTTAGACCAATAACAGCAAAGGGCATGATTGCAAAAACATTGTTTTCTGGGTTTCTTGCCAGCATTTATTTAATATTTTGCCCTACCTATCTGCAAAGTTCCTTTGCCTTCCCTTCACAAAGCATAGCTAGCAAAGAATAGGTAATTTAAAGTATTTAAAATGTAAGTTTTCTGGACCTAGTTAGCTTAGGAGTGGTTGGCACTTTACCAGCTGTGACAACCATGACTTTCTGACAAGAGAAATAAAAAAAAATAAAATGGTGCTCACTGAAGCAAAACCTCCCAACAGTGGATGTTTATGGGAAGGTGACCAGAACTTGTGTGATCATCCAGTGTGACCTCTTGAATACTGTAGAATATTAAAAAGCCAAATGCAATTCAGAATATGACATTTGCCCAATTGCTCCATGTTTCCACTGTTGTTTCACTAGCAAGTGGTAGTGTAAAAGAATGATTCAGTCTTAGTCCTGTGAATTAAAACTGCAGGGAAAATGCAGCATTGATGAAAAGTAGTAAAGAAATCAACTGCTTGAGTTGAGGAATGAAACAATATGTATAAAATTATCATCTTAAATAAAACAGAAGAGAAAAAATATTCCTAAATAACTTTACACTAATAAAATCAACATATTAATACAACATTACTAGTTCTTTCATCCACCCCATCACTAAAAAAGCATTAAAACTATCAGCTTAGGGTCTATAGTACAATAGTAATCTTTATTCTGACAAAAAACTCTTTGAGAGCCCTTCATTTCTTCAGATTTACTAGGGACAGTTTTCACTTGTGGTTCCTACAAGGAATCTTCTCTGCCTGGAGGATTCCTTATGCTTGGATATTTAGTGCAAGTGTTAGCTAGATACCAGTGGAAAGCCATTCAAAACTTAAAAGAAAAATTTCCAGAATAACATTTGGAAATCATTTCTTCTCTTTGAAAGGATTATTTAGGACAGCATGAAAACAGGCATTTAAGAAATATAGTCAGCAGGATGACATGATACAATGCTGGTCTTTGGCTAAGAAAACTAGGAAAAGGCAGAACACAAAAAATGTCCTTTGTAACGTGAGTGTTTTGGACCAATGTGATAAATGGGTTTGTGGAGCTCCTCATGTTTCCTAAAGGCATCACACTCCACAAGAACAGGATGTCTGTCAAACAAAGCTGCTATGAATCAGACCTCAGCAAACAGAAGAAAAGACATTAAACTGCACTTGCAGTTTTCCTATTGTTTTTGTAATTTCTTTTTTGTCTGTGATAAATTAAGAACAAGAATATAAGAAATACAAGAAAAAAATACAATAAAAACAAATGTGTTTTACTGTTAGAAGAGATTTTTAAACCCATTTTAAATTATTTTATCTGCTAAATAAACTACCAAGGTTTATCCATTGTTAAAGATCAGACCCTAGAGTTTCCAAGAGAACTTTGTACCAATTTGAAGCAAAACCGGTTTAGCCTACTTTTTCATACTCCTTAAAGTGTTGCCTTTAAAAGATTTGCCTGAAAAATTGTGCCCAGCTGTTGCAGAATCCCTGTTGTCACATAAATTAAATGCAACTACTTCAAAACTTCTTTTGCAATTCTCCACTGCCTGGACATAGACTGTATTTCTGTGGAACTTAAAGATACATCTCCTCTGCTTTTCTGAGTATTGTGACAAAAGCAAAGAGCCAAATCTTTTATGCTTTCTGTTTCCAAAATCTTAAGATTACAGCTCTTCATATTTGTTCCACTTACTGTGGCATAACTGCTTCTGCTAAGGAGTGATCAAGGTATTTCTCAATGTGTTTCTCTCAACAAGGTGTTCTTTGTCCAGAGATAACAGCAGGTTGATAACAATACTTAAAAAGGAGATAAGAATTTATTTAAAATAATGTGGCTGATTGATGTAAAAGTGAAAAGAATGGCAGCTGAGCAGAGCAGTTCATACTTCAAAGCATAAAATTTCATTAGTTTTGTAATATTTATAATTTCTTTCATGTTATATTATAAGCTCAAATCCTAGAAGTTCTTCAAATACCCACAATCCCATTAAATACCTTCTCAGAAAGGAAAAGCTTACTAAAGTGGCACAGAAATATTGGGAACCATCTATCTTTTCAGCTTTTTTTATTTACTTTCCTAATGCAATATCTATCAATTTCACCATATTTTTGTGAACTATCAGAAAAAGAAACAAGTAAATTATCAAACAGAGTACTTTTCAAGAAAAAAACCTTGAGAGACATATAAATATTCTGCTACAGCACGAGAATTTTCTGCCTGTTAAACTCCATTCAGCAGAAGCAATAGTTTTGCACTTCAAGGTCACCTCCCTCCTCTCTTCAGGAGTCTCAAGTTTCTTCCAGTTAGTAGCTTGGCAACCCTGTCCATCTTCCTTTCCTCACTTACTGGCAATAAAGGCAGTGTTGGACAGTTAAAAAAAAAACCCAAACCAAACCAAATCAAAGCACACAGCCCTCCAAAACACACTGAAAATATTATTTAAAAGATAACTGTTGTTCATTTCCATAAGTCATGGATGTTTTTAAATGCCAGAGGATGAAATGCCTTTCTTTTATTCTTCATCTTCTAAGTAAAAACATTCAAAATTACTGGAAGCATGGGGAAAATCCCAAGTGTGATGTGTGCAGCAAGCCCCACCAGCTGGTTTTTTTGGCCCCTATGTTGTCCTTAATGTTTAAATGGACCTCAAAATTAATCACATTGCTAGATTTACATACAATCTGTAACAGGGAGGCTTCCTGGTTTTTTGGGAGGTATTCACCCCACTGCATTAGAATCTGGAGACTAATTGACAGGTAATATTAGGAGAAGAAAGCCTGAGAGAGAGTGCTCAGGCGACACGGCCAATTAATGTGAGACAAACTGGCAATAGACCAGGGGATGGCACTTACTTTGGGAGGTTTAATTTAAATTAATGAACAGTGTCCTATAAGAAGGGTCAAAAAAATAAACTTGCTTTACTGTTTCTTCACTTGAGGCTCCTACAAAGTTAGCTGACCTACAGATCTCCATTGATGAGAGAATTGCAGCTTCTTTTATTTTCACTATTTGTCAATCTCTCTGTTTTTTCCATGTCTGGCCTATTGGCTTAGTTGCTACGTTTTACAGTTATTTTTCTTTTTTTTTTTCCTGTTTGCTTCTTAAAAACTACCCTACTTAATTTTTATCCTTTCTGCTCTGAACTTTACAATCCTTGCTCCAAGTTTTCTGCTCCCTGGCTGGGGATCACACATGTTTCTTTTCTGCCATGCAAACAGCCATGGGAAAACACAACTTGGACTGTGTATATCCTATCTGAATGCTCAACACTCCAGCAACTGCCTGCACAAAGTGGTGCTGTGGAATCAGGATTATGGTAGGTGACTTTCAGGGAGCAGAGGATTCAGCTTTGCCAGCAGCTGCTGGAGCACATTAGAGGGTGGTAGCTGGAATGTGTCCAGGGTCATGCAGATTTATCCACTCCCACGGCATTTCTCCACTGCTCTGCACATTACTCTCATCTTTCAACCCTCCCTGGGAATGCTGAACCAGCCTGGGGAGGAAAGATATTAAACATATATTTAGTGCTGCTGGAAGTGAAAATTACAATTGGGAAGTTCATTTCTTTGCAAGTGCATTTTGTTCAAGATTTGCTAAAATTTTGCAGGGAAAAAAAACCCCAAACACAAACAGTTAAAACCTCCCTGTATCTTTGTGCAAAGTAATAAATGCATTTTCTATGCTTTCTATGCACTATGCACTATGGATTTTTACATACACATGCTCATATACAAATATACATGTATGAATCACTTAGTCACTGAAACACAGGCACTTGTGTAATAGAACAACAGCTCTTTAACAGAGCTGAAACACTTTGAAATTATATTTTAGAATAGAAAACTAAGACAGAAGGGAAACTGCTAAGAGAGTTACAGGAAGAACACCTCCATTTTGTTGTATTACCTGAAATCAGTGAAGTGTGTGAAGAGCAGCATCTCTGCTCCTAGGAATGGTGGCCTTTTAAAAGAGGAAAAGTAAAGAAAATATGAAACCAAACTGAATTTCAAAAAAAAAAACCCAAAAAAAAACCCAAACAAACAAAAAACAACAACAACAACAACAAAAAACAGCAACAACAAAAACCTCTGTAGTCCTTTCTCTTTATTCTCTTTCTTTAGCTTCAATTTCTAATTGAAAATAAAGTGAGACAGAACTTGAGCAAAATAACAGGAGTGAAAAGGGGTAATCTATGAGATTGGAAGGCAGAGGGAGAAGGCAGGAAGATTTTCACACATATGATGGACAGGGAAAATAAAAGTGATTAACATTCTAAACCCATAGCCTATTTCACAATCAGCTATCTAGAGTGACTGCAAGGTGAAATGCAAATTAACACTACTTGTATCTGCTACCTCATCATTACTGATGTTTTGGAAAGACAGGACAATAGCTGTGCCAGTCCTAGGGTAGGAATCCTGAGCTGTCACCCACAGATGCTCCCTGCACCTTTGGTCTTAATCAACAACACACACTAATGCAAGTATCAACATCTGCAATGCATTAAATTCACTGCTGTTCCTTATATAGGTTTCTGTATATTAAGCTGTTTCTTGTATATCCCCCTTTTTCCTGTAGGAATTTCCATGCTCACTTTTAAAGTCTTCCCTGTAAGATTTTATCCCATCTTTCATTTTAAATTAAATAGACAATAAATTCAATTGACTTCCTTAACTGTCATTAGATAAATGACTTTTCACATGTGCTTTAGTTAAGGGAGAGGGATAGAACAGTTCAAAACAAGCAGTCTCTCTGCAAAGGCCATATAGAGCATAGGATGGTGCCAGCACCAAGATACAAGTGAGATAGAGGATGATAGGTTTGAAAAATAGTAGGGTGGAAATAATGTAAGACAGCTGTGGTGATGTTGAAAAAGTTCATTTGATAGCATTCAGGAAAGGAAAAAATGCAGGGTGATATAATTAGCAATGGTAACTGAGATTCTGCCCTAAGACACTGGGAGATCTGTTTTTGTATATGGGATCAAATAATGTGGGTTTGGTTTGGGTTTTTTTTCAGGAAACAAAATAAATTGATAAACTAACAAAATTTCACATATATTTTTCTGCCTTTAGTAATATAAACAAAAAGAATTTCAACCAAAAAACCCCATGATGTCAATGGTTTGGGCAGAATATGATACTGAAGTTACATCCATTGTTGCTTCAAATGAGAAAGTGTAGTGTAATATGGTACACCAGATGAAAAGAAAATCAAAATTATAGTAAATAGAGAAATAAAGAGACACTTCTTAATGCCACTCACTTTGCAGCACATACAAAAACAGTGTATAATGCCATTACATCTCAAGGAGTTTTATCAGGGACATATTAACTATCATAAGAGTCTTATTATCCTGCATGAAGATATTGAAATGGATAGGTTTGAAAATTGTAGTTTCTAGTTTTCTAGGGAAATTAAGGTTTTGGGCAGAATTCCATCTAGAAAGAACAATAGCATAGAATGCAGAGGAGGATGGCATGACTGCTAATGCTAGAGAAATTGAACTGAGTAAGGCTTGAGGAAACATTCCTGAATATGCTTGGTTGCAGGATCTTCCTACCTAGGCAACTCAATAATCACTTCTATTTCTATATTTATGGTTTTTTAAAATCCTTCAAACCATTTCTTTGAGCTATATGTAGTAATAATGTTGTTACTACCAATATAAAAAGTAATTAAAATATATGTTACATGCTCATGGTAGAATGTAGGTTATTGAGAAAGCATACTTGGTATCAAATGTGTGGAATTACATGTTAAGGTAATATATTATATTTTTTAATTACTGAAATAAAATTTAATAATTTTCTTTTTCTCCAAAGATTAGTATTTCATAGCCTTTTTATAGTAGAGGGAATGAGTATTTAAGAAGAAAATATTTCTAATGTCACAGGGAGTCAATCTCTGTGACTTGTATCTCCACTGGCATTCCCCCTCAATCTTCTTGCTTCTCCAGATGATTATAGATCAATGTTTGGATTTGTGAATAATTTCCATGCATAAAACTTTATTCATTATTGGATTTTGGCCACCAGTGATGCATCACCTGATTCCACCTTTACTACACAAAGAATAGTGTGCAAACCCTTCATGCTGTTTATCTAGAACAAAAAAAAGTAAACTAGAAAGTCTATAAATAGAGTTTTGATTTTCAGACATTATCCCCAGTTCTGCTATTATTTATATTGACTATAATTTCTCTCATTTCACACAAATCAAAGAAACATATCTTTATTTAAAGTATTTCTCTATTTTGACTTGAAAAAATGGAATAAGGTTGGTGGCTTTTATCAACTTGTTTCTAAAAATTCAGCAAAACATCAATCAAAGACTGGCAAACTGATAAATCTCCCTTAACTTTTTGCAAGTTCCTTCATTATTTCTTGTTCTTGAGCAGAGCACATCTTCCCCAGGCTTCATTTCATGTCTCTGCTCTATTAAGCCCCAGCCTAAGTCACTGGCTTCCTTATATTACTGTGATTTGTTTATAATTTCCACAACAGGTAGGCTGAGTTTAGCAATTTGGTGCAAATGTGTGGATCAATAGATCAAAGCAGTACATGCTGAGCACTCTCTCCCACTACTGGGGCACTGGCACTTTATTTCCAATCGGATTTCTTCTTTCAAGAGAAATATTTAGTGATGGAAAACTGAAGGAAGGAAGCAGTGGCCCACACCAGAGGCCCAAGTCAGAGCAAAAACCCCACCCATGGCTTGGGTCTAAAGTTCCTCTCTCATCATTGGAGCACTTTTTGAAAAGAGCTTCTGTTGATTTTCCTCCAAAATTAACTGGTTTTGGAATAAAAATGTGCAGTGGAAACCAAGGCTGCTGTCACCAAAAGGGTTTAATTTCTAAGCAGCACCACTGCTCTGAACCAGCTCACCAACTGAAACCGCTAAAGTCTACACAAAGAGCCTTGGAAAGAATTTCTGCCAAGGCCATAAAGTAGACCCAAACTTCAGTGGAATATATCTTTCAATATCCCAATCTATTTTTGCCTTTCATAAGATTCTATGATTCTTTGGCAGGGCAGCATTCACCCGCAGCAGCTCTTTGGACAGCACAAAATCAGGCAGGATGCTTGGCAGAGCATGTGAGTGTCCTGCCATTGAAGGGCCCTCTCACAGACAGAAAAAGTGGGTGAGCACTGATCTCACAAAGCTGAGCATAAGGAATTACCAAGTCTTGCATCCTTTCTTTTTTTTTTTTTTTTTTTGTATTTACATCAAAAATCAAGTGCTCCATTTATGATTTGAAAGTAAACAAAAAAATAGATTTAAGTTTGAATTTGCACAGATTTAAAAACTGCATTAGAAAAAATGAAATTAATAGAGTTTGGTTTTTTAATCTTCTGTGTTTTAAGCAAAATAAAAGATAGGACATAACAAATGTATTATACTGTGATTAAAATATAGCTGGGTACTGCAATTTGCCCTGGATAGAAGCAGTCCAACAGGTTCAGGGTCAGCAGAAGGGAGATGGTGGGGGGAAGAACATGCCCTAAACCACTGTAGTGATCTTCTGTGGTAATTGTTAAATTTTAATCGATAATTTTAAAATGTTTTCCTGATATGTAAAACGTTAAGTATCTTTTGATCGATGCCACCCTACTGATTTTTCACAAAATATGAACACAGTGATATTTCTCCTGTTATTTCCAGATGTAGATTGCATACAAAAAGTCAATTATGCCATGTATCATGTGTGATTACAGCAAGTTTAACAGATCCCCTTATGTGATAAAAGGTACTAATGAAACACTGTCTTTGAAAGGGACTGTAAAATCATCCATGACTGAAGGAATGGAGAAAGGAAAAAGGCAAGGATGGCTTTTAATGAACTGGAATAAACTGTTCTGACATAGCTTTCAGCTGCAGGTGGGTCTCAGAGTGAGCAAGTTTATCAGTGATAAAATCAGGCACAACTGGATCAAATGAAGGATGGGGGGAATAACTGTCAGAGATCAGAATTGATAAAGGCATCCCAAGATCTGGAGAAGGACATGAAAAGGGGGAGTATTTTAGAATAATTTTAAAGGAACATGAAGTCTAAGTCAGAAACAATCATTTCACTGCACAGCATGACCTTCTTCATGGCTCAGATTGTCAGTATCTTGCACTTCTTATGACATGTATGCATAAAGTAATGGTAGAAAATTTAAAGATCGCTTCCCATCAGAGCAGTTAAATATGTTTGATGAGCAAGACTGATTTCAAAAAACACTTCTACGAAGCAATGAAAATGTACAGATGTAGAGACATTTAAAGGTAACCTGACCCCAGGCTCCCTTTCACGCTGTTTTGCTGTACTCTCTCTGAAACAGCACTGAAATAAAGTTTTTTTGCTAAACCTACCAATTAGTGTGATAAAATGTCCCCAGGTTTTGTACTCTTGTCCATCAAAACCAGCACATGGTCAGAGTGGGCTCTCATGTGGAACATCTCCTGCTTCCTTAGCTTGGAAACATGAGTGGAACAGAGTGCGGAAGAGCCAGTATGTGCCAGTTCTTGCCTGATATGAAGGTATGAGGTGGCCAGGGACAGCAGTAAGAGCATCACAGAGCACTCTTTGGCTGTGTTTTATGGACACAGCAGGAATGACTTGTTTGTTCTCTCCGGATATTTTCACACTTTCACAAACAGAACATGTCCTGTCCAATCATATTCCAAAAAGTCCTTGAAAGTTCATATTTGAAATAGAATGTAATGACAAAATACCCATGCAACATCCAGCTGTCTTGGACGTGTCACTGATGCCCCAAACTACCTGTGTGCTGTATGTCACCTTGATGTGTTCATGAAACAGTGGCCCCCCAGTTTCTCATGGGCTCACACCAGTCCTTTCCACACAGTAGTTCACCAAACAATAGCACATCTGATTGGTGACACTCTCACCACTGGTCTGCTATCTGGTGGGGTTTTTCTAATGCTCTTTGATGCTCTGAATTAACACATTTCCTCTGCAGCATCCTTAAGAGTCAGAACCTAATAGACTGTAACTCGTCACCACAGCACTAAAAGCCTACCTAGTTTCTGCACTTGCATGTGTAATTAGGACTATCAGTCTCTTTAATTGCCCTCCACTAAATAACCCCTTCTCACTTGAGCTGGTATTTTTCTTCTGGGACTTTCTGCCTGCTGGTATTGACAGTGTGCAGCCATCTCATCAGGCTGACGTACCAGGGCTGCAGGAATATCACTGGTGACTGCCATTTCATGCTTCATTACAGCTGTGCATCTGAAATCATAACACTAATTAGCAAACAAGTCTCTTCTACACCTGCCTGCATGATGCAGAATAAGAGCACTGTCAGGCTGAACACAGCCAAATTAAAGCATTTTACCATACACTTGAATGGTCAGTACAGTGGCCTTATTCTGCCTGCAGCAACTGTAGCAACTCTTGTAAACTCATCATTTTAGCTGATGTTAGGACAGAGTTTAACCTGCTCCTGTTTTCCCTTTGCAACAGATACTTTACATGTGAATTGGGTATTAGTTATTGTAATATGATCATTTCAATAACTTGCTTCTATAATCATGTATTCACCAGTATCTGTGTATTTTTAATAAATTCACAAGTATCTCACGTGTATCTATTCATACACCAGAGAAGGAAAACATTTATAATATTTTTACTTTGTACATTCACTGGAGATGCATAAGGGACCTTCCCCACGTTTGTACATATTAAAAGTGATATCCCTGTTAATTCCATTTACCCACCTATTAATGAAAAAACCTGAAATGTATCCTACAATCTCATATAATTTAACCTCAGCATGGCTGTGGAAAATTGCACAAGTCATCACTGCCATTTTTCATGCTAGCATTGGGGTACAGAGTCTCTATGACTTGCCTTAGGTATCAAAGTCAGGTTCTGAGACAGAGCTGGGAATAGACCTTAGATTTACAGTCTCACAGCCCAGTGCTCTGACTGAATAAATTCTGCTTTATCCAGAGCTGGGAAGACTACTGTGCCCTAGCCTGCAAAAAGAACTTTCAGGAAAAGATATCTATTAATTATTATCTGTTAGGTGGGGTTCTTTTCATGACATCTGTGGTTAGAAGTCATTTCTGTTATGAGCACTTTCAAAAGGCTACTTCTAGAAACCTCTTAGTCACACAGTGCTTATGATGAGGATACTAAAAAGGAAACAGATGAATCTAAAATGTCAAATCATTCCAAAATCCAAAGTCTAATTTTCTTGAGTTCAGAAGAAATATCTTCATTTTAGAATACAGCAAATACATGAAAAGTTATCATGTAGGCCTGGGAAAAAGAAGTCATTCCAAGTGAAATTGCTGTTGGATTTCCTTTAATATAAAAAAAAAAAAAGGAAAAAGTCCCCATCACCAACCAAAACAAAAAAACCAAAACTAAACTCTGAAGAAATAGAATTTTCTGCAGAACTTGAAGACTGAGAAATTTTCCATCCTCCTCAATATTTTTCATTTGGGAATTCTCACTGCTAAGTACGTTATGTTAAAGCCAGTGGACTTTCAAAGACAGGTGCTTTTCTACTGTACTCAAAGAGAGCAAACAGTGTGGAGGCTACTACCTCCTCATGCTGTGCAAGCTAAAGAAACAAGCTAGCTATAAAAAATGGAGGAGACTTTATGCCTCCAAAACACTAACAAAGTCCTTTCCAGTAGCCTTTGAAAGGACACACTTCTTTCTCTGTAACTCCACTGAGTTTTCTTGCCATACAGAGAGGAAGAAGCCATAGTTTTGCCCTCCTCTACCCCTTGGAGCTGCTCCTCTCACTTGTGGCAGGACAGCCACACCAATATATCTGCCCTGCCTCAGTGCACAAGGCAACAGAGGGAAGCAAAGTCTTTTGTATGAACTCATGAGGGCCCCACAGAACCCAAGCAAACACAAGAACTCTGTCACAGCACTGAGGTTGTGGCAATGGACATTGTCAGTGGCAATGGTCAGGATATTGCCCTGCTGAAACTCCTGGCTGCTGTGAGAGGAGGACATGTGGTTTCATCATTTCATCACCCTAAGAATGCTGACATTGTTAAAACTAAGCAAAAAACCCCACATTTTGGAAAAAGCAGGCTTCTCATTCATGAGGTCATTTTCCAGCCAGAGAAATCCATGCACTTCACTAAGGATATGTCAAGAAAGCAATGGGTATGGTGGCATTTGTTGTCTTTCTGTACTTTCAAAGGGAAATATCCATATTTGCACACCATGGATGCAGTTAAATTTGTATCCAGATCAGCCAGAAAAAATAAAGGAAGAAAATAAAGGAGCTGGGAGTGAATACTTATGAAAGAAGTCAATCCATAAATCAAATTATTAAAGACAGACTGTATAATCCCTTGTGACGGTGTTCACAGGGGTCTCAGGTTGAGGGAAGAGATGAGGATCTGACTCTATTTTTCAGAAGGCTTGATTTATTATTTTATGATATATAGTACATTAAAACTATACTAAAAGAATAGAAGAAAGGATTTCATCAGAAGGCTAGCTAAGAATAGAATAGCAAAGAATGATAACAAAAGTTTGTGGCTCGGGCTCTCTGTCCAAGCCAGCTGGGCTGTGATTTGCCATTAACTACAAACATCCAACATGGGCCAATCAAAGATCCGCCTGTTGCATTCCACAGCAGCAGATAACCATTGTTTACATTTTGTTCCTGAGGCCTCTCAGCTTCTCAGGAGGAAAAATCCCAAGGAAAGGATTTTACATAAAAGATGTCTGCAACAATCCCTCTCTTTACTGGCTTTTCTCCTTGAAAGACTTTTGATGGCACAGTCCTCTTGTATTTCAGAAATACCAAAGACAAGTTGTCCAAACCCCAATTTTGTAATTTCACAAGAGCCATTTTACATCACAGCAAGGGAGGATGGGGGCTTGCCTGCTAATTTTTGAGCTAATGCTCAAAGTTTGCACTTTGAGTTCTTTTAGTGGAAGCCACAAGGGAGCTGTTGTTCTCCTGGAGGTCTCTGGCCACCTGGCCCTAGCTCAGGTGGTTTTGCCTCTCCGTGAAACCACTGCAAGTCCCTGGGATGTGGTGAAGTGCATTCCTGCCACCACACCAGTGAATCAAACCACACAAGGAATTCTCACAGCCCTGACCCTGCACGTGTGTCCCCACTCCCCCTGCTCTGGGTCAGGGCAGTGACAATCTGAACAGCCAGGACAGCACAGCTCTGTGTCCGGGACCCTGCCACATGACCACAGCATCACTGCAGGGGCCAACATTGGGAAATTAGGGAAATTACTCTTCTTTGGCAGTTTTTATAAACACTTATCTTGTCTTTTTGCCCCGCCACAACAGCTGGATCCAGCCAAACAATATTTAGGGAGAGCAGTGCCACAGTCCCAGAGCACCAAAGTGACACTGGGCTCTGTTGGCCATCTCCATAACTCCTCTGCTCTCCAGGAATACGGGGGTGTGTTGTCAGAATACGACAGCAATAACAACTTCACCATAAAGTGTTCAATATGAGGACACCTCCACTAATGTGATACAGGGAGCAATTCATTATCCTCAGCATGCTGCTCAAGGGGCCAGAGACCAGTGCTGGAGGCTCCCTCTGCTCAAGCTGTGTGCAGGGAGGAGCAGCAGCATTTTACACTTGCAATTCTGCCCGGGGAAAATGGATCCACAGGAGGCTGGTGAGTCAATCCCCGTAAATATGTCTTTGAGAAGAGCTGCATTTGGGGGTTTTACGCTGAAAAAAATCTTGATTTTCCTATGCCATACAGAGTCTAATCCTTCATTCAAAAGTCTTGCTCTACTCACCTATAACACAAAAATACCAGCTAATGCAGTGGTGCCTGATAAATGATGACAGCGATTAGATTGCTTACACATTTGTTCTCCTGAGGAGGCTCCAGTGCTGCAATCCACTCTCTCCTTGAGAGAGAGACAGAGTCTCTGCTCTTTGTAGAAAGCCAATTTGCCAGTCTTTATCAAATCTATTGATTATCTGCAGCAATATGATAAATGAAATTTAAAGTAACTTGACTCTAAGAGAAACAAGTCAAGGAAAAAGAAAGCAAAGTAAAAGATTTCTCTTGTAAATGTTTTTAATTTCCTACAGATGTAAGAAAGTTTGCTATAAACTTTAGATTTTTGACCAAAACATTGTTTGTTTCTAAATTACTTTATACTGTTTTGGGTTTCTATCATTTTTAAATTGTCTCACTATCATTGAAGCTGAAATAGGATATATAATATTTTGGTGTTCCTTACAGTTTCTGGGATGTCTTTAATGAGCCAAATATATTGCAAAAATTTTAGGGAAGCAAGACAACCCTCTCTGTCCACAGATCATTTACCAGAGCTATTCAGCATATTCTGTGCTTTGAAAATATAAGGTCACTGCTGGATAAAGGAATGGTGCTGAAATGATTTAGCTGATTCTGAGACATAACCACAAATGTCATCAGTTAGATTGCGAAATGGCTCCTAAGGGATTTTGAATCTTGAATGTAGAAGAAATTTATATATCAGAAATCTGTAATTGACTCAATATTCATTCCTTTCTGATAGTTATATGTAAAGGATACAGCACAAAACTACTGTAAGAGTGAAAACTTGTTATATTTGAAAGGAAGCCCACATATTTAACAAATCTATGCTTACATAATGTGAGGAATTTTATATTTGCAGAAAATGTATTAAGTTGCTTTTGTAACCTGTGAAAAGTAATTAGGTTACTTCCTAAAGCAGAATTCATTAATTTAATTTGTGTCGTTTACACACACAGACAACACTGAGACTTTGGAACAGAAAAAAATCAGACTTGTTTCTTTAATAGTTTTTGTTTCCATTTCCTGAGCTCACAGTTATTAAAGCTTTTGAAGCAGTTTTCCTGTGAAAGACTGATTTAAATTTCTTTAAAACTATCAGTAGGTTCAGTAAATGTCAGGTTTGCATATTTGTTGATCTATAAGTTGAAGGTCCCAACAGAAGCAATGAGTTGATTTATCCTGTGATATGCAAGGCTGCTGACACAGGCAAACCCTCTGGATGCTGGAGAAATGCAAGCCTTGCCTCATTCTACAGAAGCTCCAGCTCACCCCAACAGGGTGAGTTAAGGATATTGTTTATTCAATAATTCACTGCTTTAATTGCACTGAGCATGTTATGCAGCATGGATTTTAACTCAGGGGGTTTTGCGTGCTCGTGCTCCCAGCACAGCACATCAAGATCTGTACAAAACCTGAGTGGGAAATGTCAGGTGCTGCCTATCAGCTATTTGGAAATACCTAGCCACTGCTTCTCCTCCAATTGCTTGCTCCTATAGAGCTTTATTCACTGAAGCAGAAGCAAATAAGACCTATTAGGGCACTCATAAATAAAATCAGCACTCCAGCGACTGGACAAGCTGCTGGAATTTTTTTTTTTCTCCACAGTATACGTGAAAATTTTTGTCAAGGGAAAATATTTCAGAACAGGAATGCATTTTTCCTTAGGTCAGTAGCACTGGGCTCTCCCCATCTTCCCAGCCTTGCATTTAATAGCTTCAGTGGATCTGGGACAGGTCCCCAGTGCACAAGTGCTGTATCCTGGTGTAGAGCTGCTTCAGCTGCTTGCCTGTGCATTTGTCTCTGGATTGTGCCTGTCAACTTGTCACTCTTTAATTACATCCTTTATGATTATTCTATCTTCATCTTCAATCCCATAGACTCTATTTTGCTTTTTCAAAATTTGCACAGATGTAATTGGAACTTAGAATGGAAGAGTAAAAGTGCATCTCCAAGGAAAATCTCTCTAATGTTTTCAGTAAACAGCTACCTCTCCTTGTTGACTCCACAACTGGCTGTCAGGCAACATTTTTGAATGAGGACCAGATCTGTACTGTCACACCTATGGATCTTCTATATTTTTGGTTTTCTTCTCTCCTTATTCCCCCTCTCCCGCAAAAGTAACGATATTCTCTGAAAGGGATGGAAAGTGAGTCCAGATTCTTGATATTTTTATCTAGATAAGTTCTTCACATGACACATGGCAACACTTTGAAAAAGTGTTGTAAGCAAATGTTTTATCCAACTACTTCTGTATAAGCTATGCAGAGTGGCAAGTTTTATGAATGACAATGAAATGCTAAATTAAATCCATTTATTGCTTCTTAACAGATACCACAAACTTCTTAGGTGCAAACCAGTCTTGGCTTTTCCCCACAGAATATTTCAGTTTGCATACTTGTTTTCATTCTTTTGTTTTGGTCATCTATTTTCTCCTTCAATAATTTTTGCATTATTCCATAAAAATACTCATCTAGATGTCCAAAATGTCTTACTTTTCTAACTCATCGACTCACACTTCATAAATAATGGTTTTCAGCTCCATTGGTCATGCTGAATTGCTGTAAGCCTACAATGTTCATGGCTGTGGCATCAAAATATATTTGCTCATTTGTTATATATTTCATGAAATAAATTAGACTGCTGCATAATGCAATGTATCTGGTTTATGCATCATTGTGTTCTTTATACAGATTGAACTTGTCTGAATATGGGGAGATTTGGTAAGTTAACAGCCTCAGCATCTGAAAGCCTGCAAACTCATTTTTATACACTGAAGTAATGTGAAATGGCAACAAGCAGAAAAAGAACAATGGGTCACAGTTCTAAGAGAAAGAAATGAAGTTCTGAGAGCTTCTTGAATTGTTAAATGCAGACTTCAGGGTTTGGTTTCTACTTTTTTCCTTTTCTGGTTTCTGAAAATGGGAATATGGAGTTTCTCGAATCTGTGGAAACTTAAATTGCTGCAGATCTGCTTTAATATTTGTGAAGGGACAGCTCTACCCAGCACATGGCAGTCTCAAAGGTTCATTTAACAACACTATAGCAACCAGTAAATAATTAAACACAGTGCTCTGTCTCAAACACCAGAGCTAAAGAGACAGGGATAATGAGAGGGTCCTTGAGCAAAGGACACAGGTTACATTAAATCACTGTCGTCTTATTTTCCAAGTGGATATTTCTTGCTTTCTTTCATTTCAGCTGTTCTCTTTTCACTAAGCCACAGAGACACACACGTGGGAGGTACATCCTCATGTCAATGAAATAAGAAAGGCTGAATTTTGCATGCAGAGAGATATTGAGCATTGACACCAGCTGGGGGAAGTTTGAGGGCAGAGATGGCAAGGCTGTCTCAGCTGACAGGTGGAAAATGTTTTAGCTGAACTGCCTAAATTAATTCTGTGCAAAATTAACCCTGTAGATGATCCCCTGCAAATATGATCCTTTGCTGCTGTGAGAAGATAAGGGCTGCACACACACCTGGAGCAGCTCCTTGTATCTGAATTGGCTCCTGTCAAGCTGGTGACACCAGCCACAATGATTTACCTTATCTACAGAAGGAATGGCAGTGAATCAGAAGGAAAATGAATTTTGCCCCCATTCTTTGTGAAGATGGAATGCAACCACATAAAAGTTGGTTCACTCCAAGAGTGAAGCTGGCAGCTCGTGAATGCAGAGGTTTCTCCTCGAGGCCATCCAGTGAAGTGCCATTGGGAAGAGTTTGCACCTGTCCTGAAGGAAGGGGAGCTTCTCTCCACCTACCTGGCAGGAGGGAGGTATGGATAGTACCAGCACCTAGAATGAAGGTTTAGAAGGAATTTTTAAAAGAACAGAGCAATTATTAAATACTTAAATAGCTTTCCCCATGGTTTTACCCTACATAAATCTGCTATTACAATATTATCAGGAAAGGTAGAGGAGAGAGGATTGAGTTCCTAAACACACAGGGTGTCAGGAAATGAAGATTAGTGCTGCTGACAGCAAGAGAGGTGAGTCACAAAAATGCAGCTGAGAAGATTTTTATGAAGAAGATATGAAGATTTGTTAGGTACAGGACTTTTACATCTAACAGGCTGAATTAGGCAAGAGAAAAGTTCAAAAAGTGATCCAATTCTTATTTCTCTCACAACTATCTGCTAAAAAAGTATTATTTTCTCTAAAACATTTGGCCTGCAAGACCAAATTTTTCATCTAGCAGATGAAAAATAAAATCAAAATGAGACAAAGGATAAGACTTTTTAAAATTACTTTATAAGGGCAGGCTATTAAGGTTTAGTGCAGGCTCACACAATTTTTTCCATAGATTATCTGTTTTCCTTCACCGGATAGAATTTGTCAAACATTTGCAGTGGGATGAGGTGCTCTAACTATGTCAAGACTCTAGAAGGAGTGTAAGGCAGAATTCTACTTTTTTTTCCCCCAGGGGGATTGGAAAGGAATGATGGACTCTGCCTTCAGAGGCACATGCTATTTGCCATAAACAAAAGAGCATCCTGCCTGTGTGCTCTGGGTTTGAGATGATGAAGGAGGTGCGCTGCTGCTGCTGAAGGAACAAAGCAGCTATCCTTGTTTATGGGTGACAACCAGCAACTTATCCACGATGTTAGAACCTTGCTCCTCTGGAAAAACATGCTATAGTGGCTGCTGACTTCTGATTTCATGTCATTTACTTCACCAAAAGGTGGCAGATGGATTGCTTAGCATTGGCTATTAACGTTTACAATTCCAGCAGCTGTCATGGAAGTCAAGTAATTCAGAAATTTTGAATACTTCAGGGTTCTTTTGGTCTTTGAGGGAAGAAAAAGCATAGATAACTTGTCCCATAAGGTAATGACATGTTAACAGTGTGACATCTTGCCACTGAGTGCAGGGGGTAATGGATGGGACTGGCATTCCTAACAACACAGTCATTGTGAGAGCGCTGATGTCTCTGAAAAGAAGTCCATCTAGCCACACATAAATGGAAGCCATTTTCAGAATTACCTGTCCATCCTGGTAATTTATAAGTCAGGCTTTCTGCTGATGGCAAGAACTGCATTTTCTCCTCTGTTTACAAATGCTACCATAACCTGAGCCTTGGGGTTCAAATAAACCTGATTTAGTAGGCTTGAACTTCAAAAGCAAGACATTAGACATCTGTTTCTGCAATTCAGAAGGTCTTTATTATGCTCAAATGTTGTTGATTTGTTTGTTTTTTTCAGCCTTTACAAGAATCCTGAGTGGAAGGGATGCAGGGGAACATTACTGAAATGCAGAGATTCACACAAGAAGCTTCCTGAACTACCAAAGGCTAAGTATTAACAGCCAGACTGGAGAGGAGAGTATTTCCTCTCACATTTCATGCCTTGGTCTCACCTTGGATTTAAATTCCTTTTTTCATTACATAAAGCGATTTTTTTTTTCTATTTGTTTTCCTTTTGGGTAATTTATGAGCAGTTTGTCTGTGCTCTGCAGATAGAATAGACCAATATGCTGCACACAACAAAATAAGCAACATATCAGGAAAAATGTAGACTAAACATGGATGGAAAACCTGAGGGAAAACTTGTCTACTGTGAAGTATTCCCACCAGATATCATTAAACTGTACAATACAAATCTCTTTTACGAGCCTTGCAATGTGGAATATGCTTCCAAAAGAAGAGCTAACATTTTCTTAGATTAAGATCTTATCTAAATCTTAAAGCCTGTGCTCAGGGTATGGAGCTGTCTAGTCATTCAGGTGCCTGCAAAAGAAGCCTTGATCACAGTGGGGAATAGTGAAACAAAATGAGAGGAGGAACGGAACATTTAAGATGGTCTTCACTAAAAAATGGAATTAATTCTTCATTACATTATTAATTCACTACTGAGCATAATTAATTTATTGGCTATTAATGCTGCTATTTGCATTACCATTGGGTTCTCTGGATAAAAGCACAATGTGACTTTCCTAACACATTTCAAATGCTGTAATCAGACAGTGAATTGCTCCTCAACAGTGCTGTCCAGATTTAAGGCATGGATCATTTCGTTTCTCTAAACTGCTTTCTGAGACTGGTAACAACTTAAGAGACTGCATGAATTTTTTTGAACAGGTCTGATATAAGACAATAGCAAAAAAAATCACTTGCATACTAAACACGTCTCTCTTTATAGGATACCTGAGGCTGTTTCCAAGTCATTCGCCCTTTCTCCATTGTTCCACTACTTAGAAGATCCCACATTAAAATACCTCTTAAGCTCCATGTTCACTATTCAAGATGTGGACAGATGTGTGGGAGACCTCTGCACACAGACAAAGTCCTCACTTAGAGAAGAAAAACACAAATTGTAAATTATGCAGAGAAGTTTGAGAACCTGCACTTGTTTGATAGCACCTTTCTCAACACTTATGTTCCTATTTTCTTTACCAATATAATTATGGCATTTCACATGCTCCCCCACTGTTACAAGGATTTCCATATATGCTGTAGGAGGTGGAAGGAGAGAAATTTCAACCAGAACTTTCAGTTTGGGTCTCAGGTATTTCCTTGTGCTTCTTCTTTCCCCAGATAGCGATAAAGAACTCTCAAGTCTGAAATATAATCACTGTTGTTCTTTTGATAGTAGAGTATGCTAATGGTACACCTCTACAGTCTTATCTGAATGAGCTCACTGAGTTGAATAAATAATATTGGCAATGACATGCAATAAAAAAAAAAATCAAGTTCAGTATCTCTAATCAATGCTAGCTTGGCAAGTCCAAGGAGTCAAACAAACAATCAATGAAAAAGGATGATCTGTGTCACTGCAATCAGGGACAAACTGCATCTGAATCAGAAAGCTTAATTTTTGCATTGTTTCTTTTGAAGGGACAATCTTCACAGGTAATCTGCAGAGGACATTGCTGAAGAAATCCAGACAGAGCAGAATTCCATCATCAGAAAGTTTTACAAAAAAATTTCCTTGGATTACATTTTTAAAAACCCAAACATTGACTTTTCCAAGAAATTGCAAGTTTCTTTTGAAGGAAGAAGTCTAGCTAATTATTTTTAGTTCTGTTAACCATTTCAAAAGAGAGGAAAGGTATTTTTTCCACAGTCCAGATGTTCAAAGATGAGCACTCATATTTTAAAAACTGTAAGATGTGGTGGACAAAGTTTCACAGGAGAAGGGGACCAGGCCACAATAAGATGAAAAACATGGGGGAGAAATAAGTTTATCTTATAAATACATGTATTTTTCTTTAAGAATTTGTTGCTGGTGAAAGCTATTTTAGAATTGCAGCATACATCCTTTTACTATGTTGCATTAGATGGCAAAAGGCAGAGTTAGAGGCCAGATGATAGCTGTCAGGTGAGCTTAGTCTGTCTCTCAGAGTCTGGCTCAACTCTGTTTCTCTATGATATAAAGTCATTTGAGAAATGTGACCATAAACATTTGACATAATATCTAAAATGACAGACTAAAATTGCTTGTGCTTGTTTTCCACCTTCTGTTTGAATGCACAAATCTTCAAGAAATAAGAGCAGACTGCTTCCCCCAAGGATTCCCTTCAAGTGTTGCTTTTGTGCTATGACAGAATGCAAGAAAAAATGAAAGATTCCTCCCAGGACCAAAACCATTAATGAGGCAGAGAAGAACTCAACTCTGAGTCACTTTTTTTCACTACACAGAATCAGGACTCAAGTTTTTCTACAGAACTGATGCTCATTCCCTGACACTTGTGAAATGAGGTGCTGGCTCAGCCCAGCAAGCTGCTTTGATGAGCATCAGCTAACTTTTGCCATGGAGTCTGATCCCACTGCTCACTTGCCTCCTTTTAGGGGTGCCTTCATCCCCCTTCCAGACTAGAGGCTGATGCACTCTGTGATCACAAGTGACATGCTTTGTCTGTAGTCTTTTGAAGGAAAATATTCATCCAAAGCTGAGGCAAATGAAAGTTATTCTCGAAAGAATTGTGAGGGAAGTGCACAGCTACGACTCCACATTCATAAAGACATCTGATATTAGCACTGCCATTGTAGAGGGCTTTGCCCTTTTGACCCATCCTTTCCTAGACAGTAAATCCATTCCTGAACTAGACTAACAGCAGCTCACATTGGTGGAAGATGTCTGTTCTGCAGATGAACACCAGTTTGGAGATTCTAGACTGTAGCTAGAGTACTTTCTCTAGTACCAAATCAAGCTTTGGTCCAGAAGAATGATATTTCCATATGCAGAGCAGCCAACCCAGTATCCCATTTTCAGCTGCTTGCAAAGTACCAGCTGATACACAAGCTTTTTTAAGTAGATCATACCAGCAGTCCTAGGAAGAGCCACAAAAACACATTTTGCCCATGAATGGACAAAGAGGATGAAAACAGGCTTTGCAGATATTCCCCACATGAACAAGGTGGAAATTCAAAGGGTAAAAGAGCATAAGTGATAAAGGGAGCAGGAAAAAGCACATAGGGAATAAGAATTAATAAGAAAACAATGTAGCAGTGATATAATGAGAGAAAGACAAAACGAGGAGCCAGAGGGAGCCGAAATAATGAGAACTTAGTAAGTCAGAGTTAAGAAGATGGACAAGAGAAGAAAAGCAGCCACCAGATGTAAGACAGGATCCCACCAGAAGCACAGTAATGTGTAAACAGTGAATGACTTTAAATCAGTTACAAACTGAGTTCCAGGTCTTTCTCTTCCCATGCTCGGCAAGCAGGCATGGAGCCCAAAGGCTAACTGTGCATGTCTCCAGTGATGATGATGATGAGTCCACAAAATACACTTTTATTATGTTGCAAATTACCAACTTTTTGTCATTAAACTAATAGTCACAGCTGGAGAAGGCAACAGAATTTACAGAATTTGAAGCATTTCTTATATGAGCTGAAATAATGTATAAGTTTAGGAAATAATTTTAAAGTACAGGCTCAAAAGCAATCTTATTGCTGCTAAGTCAAACATTCAGATGATGCCTCATATATCCAGCTTGTAAATTATTAAATGATATTTATTTATTTGATCACATAATATTTTCTCTTCCACTTTATCCATACCTCCTCCAGAAGCTAAGTGTGCTTTCTTCAACATAATGATAGAATGCACAAACAAAAAAAAAGCTCTCCTGGGTCAGAGAGAAGTCTGTCACGCCAAGCCTTGGCCACACTGAGAGCTGGTGAGAAAAGCAGCAGGAGGAAAGCTGTGAGCCTGGTCACCCTCCAGCCCCCTTCACTTCATCCTCCCCCATTGCTTGGTGCAATAGGGATAGCTGGAGACACATCCTTGCCTTTCCTATTTAATATTCAGGTATGGACTTGCTGTCCACAGAGTGGAATAGACATCTGGAAGTCATCTGTCTCTGTCTGAGGGCAGGATTAGCTATCCTTGACAGATAGCTATCCAATGTATTCAAAAAATCCCCGGTGAAGGGCTCTCCTGAGCCTTTTCTAATATGATCTACTTGATCTGCTTACCTTCAGAAATATTTTCTTCATAGTTACTCTAACCCTCCTTTGTTGTATTTTAAGTCAATATTACTTAACCTTCATAGCATCAACACAGCAGTAAACTTTTCTGCCTTTCCCAGCACTCCTATGGAAGTAATTTGCAGCAAGCTAAATAAACTGTCTTAATGTGATAGCTGAATTGAGCATCACCAACAACAAAAAATACTGTGCTTTAAGCTGTCTGCACCATTGGCATTGTGCCTATATTCACGTGAGTGTACCATGGAATGTTCTCTGGCTCTGGGGCCAACAGGGATGGAATGCCCTGGGTGTGCTGAACACACACTCTACAGCATCATGGCCAGCAGCAAAAACAGTGCTGCCTGCTGCTGTAACACCTGATCAGCACAGGAGTCACATTCCTTGCCCTGGTGGTCTAACCTATGCAAATCAAAATAGGTAAGGAGGCCAGCAGAGACTGAAGTATTGCATTTTAAAATTTTTAGTTTACTTTATTGATTACAGAATGCTACTTGTTTGCATACTGGGCCTCTAAGTACCTCAAGGAAAAAGTAGCATGGTTACATATGCACAAATATAAACTTTGATTTGTTTGCTTTCTTTTCTCCCAGTTCATTACTCACAACACAGCTTTTATATGTGCCTCCAGCCTCCCTTTATTTTTGAACTCATTTTCCATCACTTTGCAGTCCCAACCTCATATAATTTTTATTTCTCATTTTTCAGAATTTCTAAGAATTGAACTTTTGTCTGACCTTTCCACAGAATCCATGCAACATGCCTATGCAACTTTTGACCCTTTGATATCTTCTGAAATGCTGCAGCATATATGGTCTGAATGCTGTTTTCACCAGTATTTTCTGGCTAAACACAGGTCCAGTTTGTCCCAGCAGCCTCATTTTTTGTGCCCTGTTCCAGTGGCACAAGAGCCTCTGTTCTGTTTCTTTTGGAGGAGTATTTCTTCCTGCATGTTCACAGCAAAGCCTCTTCGCCTCTATGTTGTTGGTAGTCCTCTATCCCTTTCCATTCACTTGCTCTACCAAAAGCAATTTCCTTTCCCAATCATCAGATAATATATATGCATTAAAATCTGTGAAAAATAATAGAAATACCCCATTTCAAAAGCAGAGAGGCCAAATAGACAAAATTAAGCTGTTTTGCTTGATGGAAAATTCTTTCTGTACTATCTTGTCCTTCAAATACAATTCCAGCCCTAGTTTAGCTTTTCTCACTGAGCAAAGAGTTTGTCTATCAACTGATAATGTGGAAGCTTGAAACTTTTCATATCCAGCCTAGACAGTACCTTATAAGCAGTCCTTTGGCTTATAGGAAGAAAACATCAATAGGAATACAATTTATCTTGTGCTCATCACGCAGAGGGGTTCTCAAGCACTCTGGAGCAGATCTGCAGCTCACAGGTGGGCAGAGCACACAGCCCAAGCCCTGGCAGTGCCCAGCTCAGGTGTGTGTCTGCAGGAAGAGGGATTGCTCAGGCACAGACACCCGTGCAGCTCTGCACAGCTACACACATGCCTCTTCTCCAGTTTAAATCTAAACCTTACATTTTGGCAGAACATTTTAATCAGGGCAGAAGTCAAGGAAATGTGTTATTGCCTCCCCCATCTCTGGACTGTTGTGTTTTTAAGCAAATATCTCTGAATGGTTTTATTTGCTGGACTCTCCTGAACCATGGCCCCCTCTCTGCTCAAGCCCACTGAGCTCGAGCCCAGCTGACATTTCTCACTCCTTTCCTTATCAGGCTCGAGGTAGCATGGGCATTTCTTCTCATCACTTGCACAGATTTAAGAAGCAAACTAGATCACATTCCACTTTCATGTTTCCTTCCTAATGCAAGTTATTTCATTAACACTCTCGTGTCCACTTCAGAAGATTTCACAGGCCAAAATACTCTCACACATCAAAGTAAAACTCTCCAGGCTGCTCATAAATAACTCCACAAGCATAGACAGCCATATTATGCAACTATGAAAACACTTTTTCTGTACAAAATCTTCAGAAGATTAACATCCTTTCATATTTGTTTCATCTTTTGCATTTCACAGAAGATGATCTAGGAGCATGGACATGTTACGATGCAGAAAATGCAGGAAAAGTTTCTCTTGGCTGATCAGGTTACCAAAGCACTGTTAGATATGAAGAGGAATCATTGATTCAGAGGAATCAATTTTGCTGGAAAAGGTTATATATGTATTGAGAAATAAAATAAAAGGAAGAGATGGGGAAATCACAACACAGGCAAAAATAGCTTTCGATAAGCTGCCCTTGGTTGCCATGGTTCCTTACTTGCCTTGTCAATAGAAATTATGAATAATAATACCTATATGAAAGTCAGACATAACCACACTTCTATTGCTGCCCTCAAAAACGTACAGAAATAGTCCTACACTATATTGATTCTTTCTCCACACTGGAACCACTTCAAACAGGTCTTGAAGTTCCCAAACACTTTGGCACCTCAGAGTACAAAGCTATGGGATCCTCCTCCCCCATACTCAGTGATTTTCTTCTGTCAGAGCCCAGGACATTGCTCTGGCTGCCCTGGAGGGCTCGAGACCCTGGTGGGGGCTTGGAAACCTTGGCACGGAGTCAAAAACACCTGTGCCTTTGATTTTAACCCATGGAAACAATTACCAACTTTGTATGAAGATGTACAAGCCACAAGAGTTTGAGTAAAATGTTAGTGAATTTATCACAGGGTGAAAAAGTCGAATTTTGGGGATTTTAGAATGCGGGTTCAAGAGGCAAGATGGCAGAATCTGGGCGTGTCCTGTCCTTCTCCTTCTTCTTCTTGTCCTCCATTTTCTGCTGTGATGGTGGCACTTTTGGATTGGTTTAAGGTAGAGACAAACTATCTAACATAGGTGATAGATATTGGAAAATTATCCTAAATAAAGTACATGTAGTTTTTAGTATAAAAAGCTAACACCACCCCAAGGCCGGTCAGTGTGCCTCAACCCAACCTGCTGGACAGATCTGTGCAGGTCAGAGAAAGAATGTTATAGATAACAAAATAAACCTTGAGAATGAGAGCCAAGGATTCCCATCTTCTTCTTTGGTCTCAGGACTGGGAAAAAGAGACTTTCCAAAACCTCGGGGTCATCTGGACACCGGAGACCTTGCCATTCTTCCTCTGTCCCCTTCAGAGGCCACATAGTGCCTGCCACCCAGCACAGGTCCCCACTTGGGCTGTGTCCCCAGTGCTCCCACAGGGGCTCTCCAGACATCCCACAGGGATGCAACACAGGCATGGAAAGAACAAGGAAAAAAAAAAGTTGAAAATTGTCCTCCTCAGGACAAAAATTTCTGTGGCTGAAGCGAGGGACACAGAAAATGTGTCTTCTGGGGCAAGCACCGGAGGCTGTCACACCTGGTCAGACACAGATCTCTCCCTGCATGGCAGGGAATCCACACCCAGCATTCTCAAGCTGCTGGATTTCAGGTGCTTCAGGAATTAACAGACGTAACAAAAGCATTTTCTTGGTTGTGGGAAATAGTGCTTACCACTAATCACTAATCTAGGGCTCATCTCCTTTTCTTAGCACACCCCGAGGCATCCACCCCCTTCAATGTCCCTCATCTTTCTGCTCCAGGTTTAGCAGGTGTGACCTCAGAGCCATGCTCAGCAGTATCTTGCCTTTGGCATAAACTCACATTCTCCTCTGAGTCCTGAGCTCCAAAATGATCCAGAAGTCACTGCACTACAAGCAAGAGGTGCTAAGTTGAACCCTTGAGAAGGCAGGAGCATGCTTGCCAAAAGTACTGCTTTTTGAATGTCAAATCAGCCTTTTTTTATTTTTAATGGAAAATTCTTATTAAAATAAGTAAGCACTCATAGGCTATATTTGCCTTCTGAAAATATCTAATTTGGGATTGTATTTTAATTTTCAAATAATAAAATATTTAGGTAAATATTCCCCCAGAATACCAAAGAATTCCAGACTGTTCTGCAAAGATATCAAAAAACTTTGTAAGACGAGATACTAAGGGAATACATAGAGACTTGACTACCAGACTCAAACTAGAAAGTATTTTCTTTGGTCATTTTGGATGAGTTTGTGATTTTCCAGAGTAACTTGTGATATTTTTGCAATTTCTTTTCTTTTTTTTTTCTTTCTTTTTTTTCTTTTTCTCTTTTTTTTTTTTTTTTTGCAAATATTTAATAACTTTATCCTCTAAAAGCAGTGTGCCTTATGATAACTGTAGTTCAGGCATTTGTAAAATTAACATGTGCCCTTTTCCAGTTATGTTATGTTCTGAAAGAGAAGACTTCCCATCTTACAGAGCAAGGAATTATTTTAGTATAGCATAGGAAGGCAAAGACTGAGACAAAACCCAAACATTACTGATGCAGCAATTCAAAGTCTTTGATCCTGAACAGATTTTAGACATTGTCAGTTGCACATTTATGAGAGGAGATGGGAGCAGGAGAGATTAGAAGAGCAAAATATTGGGATAGAAGAAACATGATGTGTTCTGCTTATTCTTTAACAACATAACCACCCTCATTCTGATTTATAAACTCCCTTGATTTGCAAGAATCATTGAAAGTGGCAGCCAGTCACCAAAAAGAAGTTATTTTTCAGAAAACACATTTTCAGGCAGCTTAGGAACACATACCTCTGTAAGGACTTGGGTCTATACTCACTGTCAGCTTTTTTGATACTCATTACACTCTCCATAACATTCAGTTTCATTGTGATTACTCTAATTGCAACACTAATAATTAATAGTTGACTTTATATCTTGCTTGCAAAGTACCCAGGGGAATGTAACACAATAAGCACAAATGCAACATATGCTTTCAAATTCATAATCAGAAGTAAATTATACATAATTTATTATTTGAAGGATATTATTAGAAGGATGAGATCAGCAGCTTGTTTCCAGATCAGAGCTCTTCAGGAACAAACGTGCTAGATATGCACTCAACTAGATGTGAAATTTTTAGGGAACTCTGAAGATGATTGTTCCCCACAGCTGATAAGGAAACAAGGTCATCATGTACACTCTGAGGTAAAAAGACCTGCTCCTCTTTTGTTCCAGATGAAGAATTTGACTTCACCTCTCTGTTTTCTAATTGTCAGAAAATGCTGAAAAATACATTTATTTACAATGAGTCTGTTCTAAAAGTTCGGCTTCTAAGCTATTCTTTATAACCTGCTTTTCCAGCACAAGGCTTTTTCCATTTCATGTGTTTTTCCAATTCCAGAAAGTTTTCTTACCACATATCTGAGAAAAAAAATCATGTCAGAACCAATTGAAAAAGAAAGAAAACAAAAGTGGACACCAGATAACCTGCCAATGTCTATATTTCTGCCCTTTGACTTTATCTATTCCAATGTAGCATTTTACTTTTTGTGTATGACAGGGAGGTTTTTTTTACAGTGGGAAACAGTATTTTTCATTGTCATCTTAAATTGTTACTACATAGGTATGGTTTTTTAAGATTTTTATGGCATTATTCTATCTAATATTTTCTGCTCCACTTATAGCAAAAGAGCCTGCTGGAGAACAATTGGCTGCATAGTACACACCACATATTGAATTGCATTCCACTTTATCAGAATTTTTTAAAGCTGTAGCCATCTATCCTATAGGCTTCCTGTTGGTATTTTGTTTCTGACCTTGCTCTGGCAGAAGTCTTACAAATAAAAATCTGTCCAGTGTGTTGTTATGGCCAGGTTACTGCCACCACTCCACACCTCTGGTGCCATTGTGTGTGCTCTTTTTGCATTGCAATTGCATGTCAGGTGGAATGAGAGTTCTTCTTGGCAATCAATCTTTAGAAAAAAAAAATAGACCCTGATATTTCTGCTATAACTGAAATTGGAAGCCTCAGCAACCAGAAGTAGGGACAGAACTGCACAATACACCAGCAATGCTCATTGGGAAATGGGAGTTTGATGGTTCTGTTATTTTTCTCCTGCAGCAGACTTTTCAGGTTATGCACAATGAGGAATAAGGACTTTGAAGGGACAGAGGATATCAGAAGATTACCCTCAGGAAGTTTGCAGAATGCAAATACACATTACTGCAGTAATTTTTAATAATAAGTAATATTTCTGTGATATTCTAGGAAACTTGCACAGTTTGCTAGAAACAACCCTTTCTATTATACCAGGTGTCGCTGACCTTACTGTGTCACCAAGGATAATAATTTTTCCCCATTCTGCTTGCATGCAACAAATTCAGATCCAAGATAACTTTTTTCTACTAAACCTCATATTGAAGAGAAAAGTTGGGACAAAAGTGCTCTGAAATTTATTTTATTTATTTATATTAATTTCAAATTGTCTATAAAGGCATCAGACCAAGACAGTAAAGCAGCAGCTCACAGATAGCAGAATGAAACAAAGGAAAAAGCACAGGTTTCTTCTAAGGGATTTGCACATGTCCTTCATGTAATAATTCAATTTTGCATAATACATTTAAATACTAAATAGTTAAACTGCACAAAATTTAAATCAGAAACAGACTTCAGAAAAAATGTGAATAACTCTTCAGTTATGGAGTCAAGATTATGACCTTCACATAGCAAAGGGAGCATATTCATTTCTGTTTAGTAAATAATGTTTTTCTACTTGTAGAAACTACAAAGTCATTAACAGCAAAATCTTGTGCATTTTCTTCCTCATGACTTTTAGGCCATAGTGCGCAGAATGCATCTTCTGAAAAATGTACAAAATACAGGAAGGAGCAAGCAAGACGAAATTTAAAAACAGATGATTATTTTTTGGTTGCTCACAACAAATCCTGAATTCCCATTTATGCACAGCCTTGGGCATATGGCTTCAATACAATCAGCTGAAATGAGTTTTGAGCAGCACAGTCACATCTTGCAAGACTTCTCCAGTTTGCAGCATGCAGGTTAAACAGGAGCAGCACACCTTTTCAGTAAAGTGCTGCTGAATCAACCCCACCATGAAAGGCAGCTGGCTGTGCTGCACCTCTGCAATGAGAGGCATTTGCATGAGCAATAAATCCCAAATGATAGAATAATAAAATGCACTTATTGCAGAAGGCTGGCTTTCTGTCACACCACCAAACGTGGGGCTTTAGATTCTCCAGGGATCACACTGAGTAAGGAATTAGAAGAAATATGCAGCAGAAATGGTGTGGGAATCTTATTAGGTACCACTCTAGTGTCTTATGTCCTGATAGAAGAGGATTAATATCCTTTTTCAAAATGCTATCATCATACCCTTGATACCTATATACCTTTACTGATTGCTTCAGGAGAGCCTGTGGCCTTAATTTCCTGTGGTAATGGTTCCCTACTCTAGTTGCATACTGTATGGAGATGAGTTTGCTTTATCATGCTGAAATTTCCTGCTTCTCATCTAACAGTCTTTTACCTTTTTTTTGCATAGCAAAAGCAGAAGAAGCGAAGCCCCTGCTTTTCTTTCACCATGTCATTTGTCATTTTATATGTATTTTTTCAGGCTTGTTATTGGGTTTTTTTCCAAGTAATCAATCCTAATCTAAAACTCCTCTCTGGCTGTTTTCATTGTCTCATTTTTCATTTTCTTTGACATGCACAAATGTACTCCAATTCTGCTATATTATTTTCCAGGTGGAAAAGCAGCAGCAAATGCATGAACAAAGACTCCACCACTGATTTATCTAACATTTCTCAGCTTATCTAATATGCTCCTTTTCCTTGTACTTAAAGGTTTTTTTCTTCTCTGGGCACTGGAAGATGTACATAGTACCAATGCTCATATAAAGCCCAGGTTCTCCACCTGAGCCCTGACACTCAAGGGGAGGAGGGAGCCCTTTGTGCAGAAGCTGGGAAGGGGAAAACAAGGCAAAGATCAAGCAATTGATTTATTAGCATTGCCAGTTCAAGTTCCAGTGCACTGTCCATTAGATTTCAATAATGCTTACCTATGTTCCATACACCTGCACAATTGCTAACACAGCTGCACATTTCTGAGACACAGTTTGTGGAACTGCACAACCCTTAGGGCATTCCTAATGACACCAGAGATTAAACAAGGTATTGCACCAGACAGTAACAGTGTATTTATATTGTGCTGTACAGTCAAAGCTGTGCCATATTTAATGTCCTATTGCACAACATCATTAGATATTGATTTTATAAATACAGTAACTTGCAAGCTTTATTAGCAGGCAGATTGATGAAAATGATTTTTTAGAGCTGAGTTTGGGCTGTTTGTATTCAAGATCATAACAAAAGAGGCATATAAATGATGTCTTGATGAATTCTCTGGGATGTGAAGACATCACAATGAAAATAGATTGTCTCTGAATCTGGGCCATTTGACCACTTTATATTCACCATGTTTTCTATGGGAAAAAAGTCAATGTGAAACAACAGAAATGCAGACAATGTCGACCAGGCTTGCAACTACTTAAGGGACTAACTTTCAGTGATTTAGGCCCTGAATGTGTTTGAGAATCTGGGCTTAACTCCTCTTTTAATTGGTATTCCAACAAAATGATTCCAAGATGGTGAGAGCACAAAATAGCAGGGAGAACTGGAAGCATATGCAAAGCCAGAGGGAAGGATTGCATAAAGCCTGCAGTGCCTGTCATGCAAGCTAGAGAAGACAACTTCCATATCACTTACTTCAGAAGACTTCACACTTCAATTTTGATTCATATTATCTTATATTTCAATGCAAAGAGAATATGAGGAAATTATCAAACTTATGAAATGGTATTAGCTATATCAGAAGCTTCCCATTCATTTAATCTGCATATTTCTAAGTTATTGTAAAGGAGATTTATAAGTTCCTTTAAGAAATTCAGATCTGTTGATTATACAGAATACATTTTATTATTCTATTTTCTGAATATCTACATAAGTGGGCTAAGACATGCCAAAGGCCCACAGACCTCCCTTCCCAGAGAACAGCACTGCAAGACACTGCTTTGTATTAGGAACTAGGTCAAGATGCAGACTGAGATGCCATATTCATTCATTATCTGTAATTACTTTCAGTGACTTGCTGAGCATTGTAATATGTTTAGTACAAGGTTTGGTTTGGGATTTTTTTGAACAGAAGAGCATGACAATGGCAAACGCCATGAACATATCCATTGGAAACTAATATTCTGTCATTTCCTCACTGTGTTCCATTTAATTTGTTTTGTCAGTGAAGTTGTTCACTTCAGGTATCTACTGCTTCATTTCAAGTTTTTTTCTTTTTTTTTTTTTTTTACAAAGAGTACAGATATTTGGTAAAGACTTGCAAAAGAAACATTTTTAATAAAACTAAAGCCTTATCAAGGCTATGATTCTATTAGGAAATCATCAAACTCATAGGAATGGATTAGCAAACAGAAGATGTTGGCTTTGAGAACATTACATCATCACTATACACAGTCTTCCAAATTTTACTTCAGACTAGGCTTAGTTTGGCCATCAGGACTGAATGTCCTCTCTACATGCATCAGTCAAGCAGTCCAAAGGAGCTGTGGTTGGAACCCTTATATCTAAAAGAGAACTAGAAGTGCAGTGGGATGCACATCTGAGGCAGGATTTGTTTAGTTTCCTCTGAAGAGGCTCATTCCCAGACACCAGGAGGGCAAAGGAGGAATGGGGGACAGTCAAAGAACTTGATGTGAAACTGCACTGCCTCTTCAAAGGAAAATGTGGATTCAATCAGGTATTCTTCTGCCTAGCATGATATCTGCTTGAATACGTTCCAAGATTAAGAATTGAGTAATCCCTCTGCTTGCAATTCTGCACTGCTGCTGGTGGCAAGGCTGACTGATGCATGTTTCAGGTCCTTCCTGCAGGTTCATGCCATAATATGTTCCTACATTCAGTAGGATCCTAGAAGGCATTTATTCACTCTGTCAGAGGAGGTTTTCATTGATAGCATTGGATTTTTGATCTAGGCACGACAAAGTCATGGTTATAGTGTTGCAGCAATATCTGAAATACATTTTAAAAAGCATTTATGTAAAGATCAGGTTAAAAAAGAACAGAAAATTATCAAGAAATATGTTAATTTGCAATAGTCTTCAAGGTTTTTAGCCTGAGAGTAGAGGTAATAATACAGGGAAGCAGCAGAACAAAGACACAGTACTGCTCACAACCATTTTCCATTTATATGAGCAATAGGCCAAGATGCTTCTGTAGCTTCCACTATAAAAACAAAATGTTGTCATATTTTAAAGTAATGGCCCAAGATTATATAGCTGCATAAGCACAGAGTAGCTTTCTGCAGTGTTTCAAGCTATTTCTGTAATATTTTCATAAGCGATTAGGAGTTGTCTCCTACCCTACTTCAGTCAATAAGAAATTTGCATTCAACAAGGATTAGGAACAGAGGCCCCACATCAAAGCTCTTAAGAATTTCTGTCTCATTGAGGTCAATGTAAAGCAAGCTTGCACTCGAGTGCTTTGCTGGGAAGTGGAAAATCACTTTTTTTTTTTATGTTTTGCCTGTTTGTCTAAGTAAATAAAAAAGAATAAAAAAGGCAGTGGAAGCTGATTTTTAATTTCTGCCATCAGAGTTCCGAAACTGAATGGCTCAGCTGGAAGACATGGAAATTAGCCTGTGGCAGGAAGTTACAGAGACACAACAAGTGAAAATGCAGCACAGTATTTATCTTCTTTATAAGTTAATGTTCTACTTCTGGCAGTGAGTAATGTCAGATGACTCTAAGCTTCTGTGTTGTCTGATATATACATCCAGGGTATTTAAATATACTGGCAGCATAAAGATTTTCATGCATCAATACTTTTTAAATGCAAAGTTGTCTTTACTCAGACCCTGATAAATGATGACACATGTCAGTCTACCAAACCTAACATGGAAAACTGGTAGAATGCCATTATGAATGAGAAAAAATTTCTATTAGAGAATCAACAGAAACTGTTCCATTCATCCTGGCACATCAAGGTAAACAAAAACTTCTGCAACAGAGCAAAGATACCAACCCCTGATTCTTGTAAGAGAAAGGTCAACATCATTATAAATCTCCATCCTTTACTGGATGTAGTAGAAAACATAGTGATAAAAGGTGAAGATTAGGTACTTAATGTCTTTCCCTCACTGTTCAACAGTAAAAGCATTTGTTCTCTGGGTGCCCAGCCACTCTGACCTGGAAGACAGGGATGGGGAGTGTATGAAGCCTCCCTAACCCAGGGGAAGTGGTCAGTAACCTGCTGTTACCTTTTAGCACTACTTAGGCATACACAAGTCTGAGGGATCTGGCAAAAGAGCTCACTGAGCCACTTTCCATCATTTACCAGCAGTCGTGGCTAACCAAGGAGGCCCCAGGTGACAGGAATTCAACATGATGCCCATCTACAAGGGTCAAAAGGAAGATCCAGGGAATTAAGCCCTTACCAGTGAAAGTCATGGAGCAGATCATCTTAAGTGTCATCTCAAACAAGGGGAAACCAGGAGATCAGGCCCAGCCAGTGTGGATTTGGGAAGGGCAGGTCCTGCTTAACCAGCCTGATATCATTCTGAGACAAGATGAACTGGTTACTGGACAAGGAAAAGGCTGTGAATGTCATATACAAAGATTTTAGTAAAGCCTCTGACACCATTTCCCACAGCATTCTGCTGGAGAATCCAACTGTTCATGGCTTGGACAGGTGTGGTTTTGCTGGGTGAAGAACTGTCTGCATGGCCAGGCCCAGAGAGGGTGGGGAATGGAGACACATCCAGCTGGGGACAGACACCAGGGGTGTCCCCCAGGGCTCAGCACTGGGGCCAGTCCTGCTCTTTGAGGGCTGACTGAGGGAGCTGGGGGTGTTTATTCTGGAGAGGAGACTCAGGGGAGACCTCACTGCTCTCCACAACTCCCTGAAATTAGGGTGTAGCAGGGTGGGGATTGGCTTCTTTCTCAATCGACATTGACAAGAGGAAATGGCCTCAAATTGCACCAAGGGAAGTTTGGATCAGATATTACAAAAAATTTCTTTCAAGAAAAGAGTTGTCAAGCATTGGAACAAGCTGCCCAGGGAAGTGGTTGAGTCACCATCCCCAAAGTATTTCAAAGATGTGTACTTGTGGTGCTTAGGGACATGTGTTAGTGGTGAGCTAGGCATTATTAAGCAAACGGCTGGACCTGATGATGTAAAATGTCTTTTCTACCCTAAATTATTCTACAATTAGAAAGAATAAAACCAAAGTTTCTATATTACAATGTACAAATATTTTATGTGATAATGTAATGACCTAAAATGTGATAACTTAGAATACCTGCCTTAGGCTGTACATTGATCTTTACATTTAGCATAAATCCATTCCATATCTTTCCCTGATAAGGCTGTTTCCTCACTGCTCACCTTGGACTCAGAATAAGAATGCTCACATTTCTTCTGCCTACAATTTGCTATAGCAAATTTATGATATTTTCCTTTAGAAACATAATATTGTAGAATATCATTGGAATGCTATTGGCAGATCATTTTGAGTCAGTTTACACTTACAATTTTGTGCATTTGATCTTTAGAGAGTGAAAGTCTTATCAGGAGAGTAAATCAAGATCCAATTCTCAGTCCACACTTTCAGCAGAAGATAACACTCTCCTGAGAAGACACAGACACTTCTTAAGTTTTGATAGAAATGGAGCAAGTGAGATTGGACAGAATTAATTACTGTACTTCAAAGCAATCTGCTATTTCTGGACTCATTGACTGACTTTGATTTTACTGATTGCAAACCTTCAAATGCTTAGCACTACTTAAACTTTTGCCTGCTGTGTTAATGCCTTTGTGCACAGCCTGAGGAACTGACCAAGGCTCCTTGTAGAACACAGTGGCAAGTCAATCCATTAAGAAATGAAATAGAAAAAAAAAAAAGAGAAAAAAATCAAGAAAGGAAAAAATTAAACAAAAAGAAAGGGACTAAAAGACATAAGTGGAATTTTTTCTCCTGTCTTGCAATTAAATAGTTTGTAAAATGCAAATACAGTGATTTTTAACTAAAAGTAGTTCCTGCTTGCTATGAAAAAGCTGGTTGGAATTTCTCTTAAAATATATGTTCCATGTGAATTTCCTGATCAGTACATACACATCAGCATGCACTGATCAAGAAACTGATCATACTGATCAGTTACTGATCATGATATGACCACATCCTGATCATATGAATATTGAAATAGTTATCTGTGACAAAGGAACTATTGTACAATTAATTTATCTTTCTCCTGAAAGATTTTTCAGAGACACAATTTTCATATCTGCTGCCCAAATTATCTTAGGGGACAGGAAAACAGCACTGTTATGGAAATCTAGTCTAGGCATAGGATATCAGATTTCTAGCTAAAATTTCCCCAAAATAAATGGTGATGGATAGCTTCTTGACTTCTGACAAACAAGTAGACTGGACTACAGAATTGCACAGATGTGAATAACTTGACTGATGTGAATAACTTGATGTGATAACTAGATTGCACAGAGACAAAGACTAGCAGCAAAATACAGCATTTCCTTTCTCCATTCTCTACAAGAGAGCCTTTAATTCATTTTGTCAATTTCAACATAACAAACTCTTTTCAATCACAACTCCAACCCATTCCAGTAAAAAAATAAATATTATTCTACCAATCTGTTGCAAAAACAGAGCATTGCCTCATTACAGAACTCAAAAATATTCTTCTCTCCATTAACCAACCCATTTCCTAGGGTGATGATGAAAGCAGTTCCCCATATAAATTTGTCATCATATTTCTGCTCCCCAAATACCAAACAATTTTACTCATCAAGAAGAGGCAGCATAGCAAGAAAACGTGAAAGTGACCCTTAAATACACAAGCAAAATTGCTGTATTTTGTTGTAAAGTCCTGATTTCTCAAGCAAAGCCAGAGAACCAAGGAATGAGGGAATGCAGTGAACAAAAGATAAGGGAACTGATATTCTCTCAAGAAAAGGCAAAGAGCCCAAAACTGACTCTTGCTGGCTAAATCCACTCCACCTCAACAACCTTCTGCCAAAGTTTTCCATTTCTATGTGGTCTTTGATTCTAAAGTGTTTAAAATCATCCAGGTGGGGGTCAAAGCTGGTTTTGGCAGGATCTTGGCCGCCCACTGTGGGTGCAGGGTTTGGACAGCCTTCCCAATGCCTTCCTTCTTTTCCTTCATCTTTTCCAGCTGCAGGCTCCCATCCTCCCTCCTGCAAAGCAAAAGATGGTTTTGCATTCCCTGCTTTTGGCCAGAAACACCCGTTCTTAAGGCTACTTTTCCTCTTTGCCACTCTTATCAAGGATCCTACTGGCTCAAAAAAGCAAACACCAAAATCCCATCAATTACTGAGAGCAAAAGCCTTCAGCAGCCGTTCTGAGTGCAACTGCAAATCCACACAGTGAAATGCTACCTACCTTCAAGTCAAGAGAACCTCTCATGTTTACAGAATAAGGACAAAAGTGCACTCAGGTGTAGTAGCAGCCACAAAAATGTGTGGGGCTGATCTCAAGTAATTTGGAATCATCCATACCTCCTTTTAATTGTCTACATAGATCAAGGGAGCAAGTCAACTGACAGTAGGTGCTGAATTACTTAAAAGAATGAATATTTTATTTAATTTCCAAGCAAATCAACCCACCCACCAGCAATTTTTCAGAAAGATAATTCTATATTCACTCCAAAGCCAAACAGCTGGATTCTGCCTCCATGTATTTAAGTCAAATGAGCTTACAAAGGAACTGATGGTGCCACAATTTAAAAAATCCCCACCCAGAGCTTTAAACCATAAATGCAACATACATCTCTAGATTTGCTGGATTGGAGGCAACTCCTGTCTTTTGCCAAAGCCATCCTACTTCTAAATGCTCAAGAGACAGATGCTAGCTTGATATTTTTGTGTTCAAATCACTGCTTAGGCCAAGTCCAAAGTACAAAAAAGACTGCTAGGTATGAATCAGATCCAGTGCAATCCTCTCTCCCTCCAGACAATTACACAGTCCAGGAAACTATTGCGTACATAACTTAAAATTATTTCCTCTTCCCTCCCTCCATTATCTCATATCTTCTCACCTTTCTTACCTCCTGTTATTTTCTCAGGAGTCAATAAATTGCTTCACAGCAATTTTACTGCATCTTCTACTATTCCCTTGTTTCTTTAGCAAGACATAAATAACTCTGCTTATTCTGAAAGTGTCCTACAGAGGCCGATCACACAGGCTCAGGTTAGAGTTTCACTCCTGTCTTAAAATCTGGATGTCTATAGCCACATTATCTCTGTTCTGGAGAAAAGTGCTGTGGTGCTTCTTTCTCCCATGATTTAGGGAAGCAATATAAGGCAGGATTGTTCAGTAATGAAACTCAGTGGAAAACTAAAACATTCATCTTAATACCATCAAAAAATAGCAAATAAAAAAGGGTGACACTTGCAAGTCACATTACTGATTCCAAAGTCATTGCCCAGATTTCCATCTGTATAGAAGAGGTTCATTTCTCAGTCTTATGATTTTTTTAATGGTGCTCATTGTATTACTAATACAATGATTGCAGTTTGTAGATATTTAAGTAGTACAGATATTTTAATTTCTCTAACTATATGAACTAGACATGAGAGCCGTTTATAGAGGTATATTTGTTAAAAATAAAATTTGGCTGAAAAAAATTTCCTAGATTTTGAACAGCTTTTAAAAATGAGTATTTCATTCACCCATATATAACTGACACATCAATCTAGTGGTTCTGAAACAGCTTAAATAACTTTAAAATATAGCAGCAGATGTAGGTTTCAATATAACATAAAGCTCTGCACAGAAAGCGTTGGGGAACTTTGAATATACTTTATTTTGAGCTAGTGTCCCCACTCCTGTGCAGCTATATATTTTTACTACAGTTTTTTACTAAAAGTGGTCGAGATTTATTCGTTCTGTTTTTATAACATTGCCTATTAGCACTCTGTGGAGGCCAGAAAAGGCAACTTTCTAAAGGCTCCTTCCAGCAGACTGAAACGACCTCATGATGAGCAGAGAAAAATGCACGTAAGAGAACCATAAATTAAAGGCCTATCTTTCAGCTCCCCACCTTGTTTAGAAGACTGACAAAACGGCAATGTCTAGCCCACATCGACTGGTGGCTTTATGCTGTTGTGGGTTTTTTTTTCTGTGCTACAAAAAATAAAGTTATTTACTTGTGAGAAATACTGGTCTATGTCAGCCCCAGCCTAAGAGACCAACAAGTTACTCTGCCCTTGGCAACACGACAGGACCTGCCACTATATCACCCTGAGCTGCTCCTGAATGTCTCCAGCATATTATGTGTGAATGTGCTTTCCTTTAGTGCTGGGCCTGTAGCCTTTCTTGGCTCCTCTTTTGCTATCCCTGAAACACACACACTATTCTTGCACCTCATAGACAGCACCAAGATTGCTTTCATAGAAAATGGGATTGTTGCTCACACAGCTGATGAAGTTCTGGACCATGTTCTCTCTCAGTAATAACTGGCAAATGCTTTATTTTCTCCTGATTTCCTACAAAAATGATTTATAGTGGCAGGAGGATAGGATACACAGTTAACCAAATCCACCTTTAACCAACTTTTTTAATTGTTGAGATTTTGAGCACACGTAGCTCACATATTCACCCCTGAATGGTGCTTGTGTTTCTGGGAATGGCAGAGTTGGCAGTGGGAAGGTCCCAGCAATGTCTCAGTAGTGCTGCATTTGGAGACACATTTAGAGCATAATCAGATTTTAAAAATTTCCTGCCTTTCTCTCTCTGATATATCCTGGAGCATTAACCTGGACTGCCACACTGGGAAATCTTCCAGCACCAAGTGGAATGGTCTCTGTAAAGATGAGGAAAACTCTGGGAAAGGAAAGATTGGAAGGAAAATTGGTGGACTTGGGAGGGCTTACTGTCTTACTGAATTGTGTGTATCCCTAGTCACACCAAGGTGTGGGGAGAGGTCTATATCTGGCCTCCTTACATTCCCATCTTTTCCCACCTAACACTTTACCTTTTATCAAATGACAATATGGAGAGATGTGGCAAACTTCTTTGCAGGCAGAGGAGAAGTGACACAGTAAAACCTGAGCATCCCACTGTGATGTACAAATGCAGTTGTATTTCTGTTTCTGGTACCCACCTGCTCACTTCTCACAGGCAGGGGAGCTCAGCCCTGTGTGCCCCCTTCTGCAGTTTGCCTTTCTGTGCCATTCACTCTAAGAACTGAGATAACTGTGCATACACGCACACACACACACACACACACACACACACACACACACACACATATATATATGCACACATATATATTTTATTTTTTGTGTGTGTGCGTGTGTGTATGCAAATATGCGTTCAAAGGTACAGACACACATGTAGAACTTCATACAACGGCCACCAACCCCTGCTGTGTTTTTTGTGTTCAAATCACTGCTTAGGCCAAGTCCAAAGTACAAAAAAGGCTACTAGGTATGAATCAGATCCAGTGCAATCCTCTCTCCCTGCTGAGACTGCTGGTTAGCACTTCAGTGCAAAAAGCTCACCATTTGGAGCTGGTTTTTAAATTTTTCAATGTTGTTTTTTTTAGAAAGCAGTGTTAGCTTTTCAGGATAGCCTGTGGCTGCATGCAGGGGTGTTTCTAACCCTTTTTTTAACTGGTGGGAGCCCACCTCAGACATGGTGAGGGTTATTGCATGGACACTGCATGCTGCGCTCATGTTTCAGTGGGCAACTCTGGGTCTGTTTGAGATCACATCAAGCACAGTGCGAACCTGGACACCACTCATGCTCAGTGCAGGAGAAAAATAATATTCTGAAAGTGTTTTCAGATAGTTTTTAGAACTCTGCTGGATTTAGACCAACTCTGTCCCAAGGTGTGAGTGGAAAGAGGAATAAACAATAGAGTGAAGCACTTGGAGCAGCCAGCAAGCTCGGGGGAGGTTTTCATAGGTGTCTGCATTTCTCTAGCATTCTTCTCTGCAGTTATTAAACAACAATTAAAGGAAATCTCTTTGGAACAAGGACACTGTTAAAATGAGAATTTGTTTAGGTCTTTGGGTCCTCAGTGCTGAAAGGGAATTTGAAGTGTTATGATGTATTGAATAAATGCTGTTGCAAGAGCTGAAGTTGCCATTTTAATAGTCTGTGTTTTATTCTTTGCAGCATCTTTTCAGGATGAAACTGTTTCATATAGGGCTTTTTGTTTAAATATATATATACCCTATATATATATATATATATATATACATATATATAGGGTTTGTGCATGGGTAACATATTTTTTTAATACATTCCTTCTTAGAAACCATTTTTTTCTGAAAAATTCTCCAGTAACTATATATACCAATATAAATTTTTCAGGGAGATAAACCCCATGCAGAAAGATACTTGAGCTTTCCAGTGAAAAATTGTCACAGCTGAAACAGGGAGAAGGCTTAAAAGCAGATATTGAATGATTAACAATAAGAAGGAATAGATTAAATTTTAACAATATTCATTAAATAAAGGCAGATTTAGTGAGGCTGCCAACCAAACAGCTTCACTGCACAGTAAGGGTGTGAGCAGCTCACTGAGAACAGAGATGTGGCTCATTCAGTAGTGCCTCCTTCTCTTCAAGTGGAGTGAGTCTGACCCCTGTGCATTGAACAGGATTCACAATGAAAGACAAAAGAGTGTCTGTTATTACAATTTCTCCTCTGTTTTGAGGTGACAATGCAGCAGCAGTCGCATTTTGTTCTCCTTAATCATTATAAAACAGAAGACATGGGGTTTTTTTTGCCTAATCTTTCTTCTGTAAACACATTTAAAATTAATATGGTGGATTGGGGAAAAAAAATCTTTGATTCCCAAACTGAATCTGAGTATTGGATATGGCTAGAAAAAGAGGCAGGATTTCAGCCCTCAGGTGAAATGGTTGGATAAGAACTATATTTAATATCTGCTTATTATGATGAACTTCAGCCTTGGTTTGCTTCCAAAGCTGGCTGGTGGGAACCTCACAAGTCATCAATAATCATCATGTTGAATTTGCAAAAGATGGGTGAATGCCAGACCCTTAAAGAAGGAAAATGCAGTACCCACACTTCAGAAAGGAGGGGAAAAGAGACAGAGACTTGCAAAGGTGTCATCTTAGTTTCAGTTTCAGAAAAATCATAGGTTAAAAAATCAGCAAGCCAACTATTTTTAGGCACCCAGAATTAGAGGGGGGGAAAAAGAGCAAAAGGAAACATGGATTAGTCTGAGAAGTCTTTCCTTTGCCAGTCCTAATTGCCCCATGTGACATGGAAACACATTGGTGGAAGGGAAGCAAAATATGTCAGATCTTGGCTCCTAGCAGTGCTTTGAATGACATGTTCATCATCCAGCTGGGAGCCACAAGAGGCTGAGAGAAAAGATAGCTGGAGGAGTGTAATCAAACCACAGTTATTCATGAGCCATTGCCAAAAGGAAAGAGTCTTGAGCAGACTCTTTGGAGTCTGGAAATACTTAATATTTTCTTTACTGTTCTAGATGTCTCGACAGGGTATTCAAATTAAATTTGCAGACAATACCAAAAATAGGGATTAATGGGACTAAATGGGGACCAGCCACTCTCCTGGATGCAAGATTTAGAGATCAAAATGTTCTTGAGACTCTTATGTGAAAAAGTATGATTCAGGGTCTCGCATTTTAAGAAAATAGATATATAAATACACATAAGTGAATTACAAAATGTTAGGATTTGGTGATTTTTGACTGAAATTCTGTCTGATGTGCAACCTCAGCTTGCTGCAATAGCTGACTGGGATGCAGAGAAAAATGTCAAGCTAGCATGTCAGGTGAAATGAGTCTCCTGGTACTGTGACAGCCACAGCTCAGGTATTTCAGGTTTTCAGCTTCACATTTCTGAGCAGTTGTCCAAGACTACAGGAGAGATTAACCAGAGATTTAAAGAAGGTTTGCTCTGAGGAAAGAAGAAAAATCACATGAAGGACAGAAGCCTTTATAGGTGTAAAAGGCAAATTCAGAGGAGTGGGGAATCACCTCCATAGCCAGGGAAGGTAAAGCTTAAAGGGCAAGAGGATGTGCTCCCAAGTGAAAGAGGATACAGTCCCAAGCAACACCCAGGAAGGTTTCCAAGGGTAAAAGTTATAACCAGTTGCTTGAGAAAGTTGTGGAAAGTCCTTTAAAAGCATGAAAGTTGTGGAAACTCCTTTAAAAGCATTGGTGGGACAACACCCTGCCAGGAGCAAGAGAGGCATTGCTGATTTTGCTTGGGCAGCAGGAGGGCCTGTGCCTTTGGGCAGGGACTGTTCACAACCTCTGCTCCCACCTGGCCCTTCCTGGGGATGGAGCTGCTCTGTGCTCCCTGCCTGGAGCCCCTGCTCTGTGCAGGGATGGGCAAACCTCTGGTGGTGGGTCTGGAAGGGCAACAGAGCAGGAGATGCCAACATTGCAACTTGCCATTGCTTTTATTCAGGATGAGTCTCTCCAAAGAGGATTTTACTCGTTAAAACTCTGCGTTAGCTCTTTGTGTGTCTCTCCTTTTCCTGGCTCATATTTATTCAACTGCTTAAATCAAGTTCTTTGGGTTCTTCCGTTCCTAAGATAAATAACACTTATTGCTTTCTGACTTCAATAGCCAAGCTAATAAAAATCCAGTTGGTAGACTTAATTCTTTTTAAGCTTTTATGAACTGGAGCAGGAGAGCAGACAGTTTTATGCTGATGCACAGTCATTGGTGGTATATGAACATAACCTGTATCACATCCTGCCACACAATGCTTTATTGTTGTTATTGTCATTTATTGTTTAGACTAACAGGAAGAGCTGCCACAGTTTGTTTAAAATCAAATTTAGTAATTCTGCATTGATCTGGAAGAAAACTGTTCAGAAGAAAAACATGGCATTTACAGCAACAGTGAAGAACTTAAAAGCTATGCTAACAACCTTGCCTAGACTATGCCACTTTCAATGCTGTTATTTAGTTACATTATTTTATTGTAACACACATGCAGAAACTGTTCTGAAGCTTAGAAGAAAGCTCTAAAGTATCATTAAATATTGCTCTGAGGTATCATTGCATATATCTACTTGTATCCAGAGGAATAAAAAATGTGGATGGTTACCAGAAGCTTAAAATCTAGCAGCTATATAATTTCTTAGATAAACAAGTCAGCAGCATATGGCTCAAAGTGATAATTCTCAGAAACCAGCACCTCCCTGCATCACTAATACCAATCTAAGCTCAAAAGTAGCATTTCTGGTATGAGAATCCTCCATTCAGCCTCCTCTCTATTGCTCTTTCTACATAATGGCAAAAGCACAGAAGCCATCCACCCTTTGCTTGCATTCCCCAGTTTAGTTTTCTTGGAAGCCCTAAAGCCACAGTAAACCTTGCCCAAACCAAGAAGAGTTTGGTGGGGCTGGGACAGCCTTGTTTGTCCTGCTGCCATGACAGACCAAGTTCTTAGACCTTCTTGTCTGAAATGTGGGTGACCTCACATTAACCTGAGAGGATGCTTCATCCATTTGAATATGGGATTTGGGGAATGTGAGCAAGCATAGAGGGAAAGAGGAAAAAAACCAACCCTGCTATAGCCATAATCCCCAATCTTCCAGTCAGAAAAGCATTTGTAGCTCCACAGCTTCAAAGGCCAGAAGGTTTCAGTGTCACAGCAGAGGACTGGAGAACATTTAATAATATGTTACATTTTCTAGCATTATCATGCACCTTCAACAAATAAGTCCTTTAGCCTGTAGCCAATGTACCTCTGTCCTTTTAGATCTTGTCAGACTGAAAGGTCTTAGGGGCAGAAATTTTGTCTCCTTGGTAAAATATCCTGCACACTTCAACATATGATTTAAAAATAATGATACGGCCAAAGGACTTCAGTGTCTTCTCAGCTGCACACATTTAGACCTGCTAAGTTTTAACTGGCATTGTTCAAAACAGAATTTAATCCACATTTCACATTCATTTCTGGGAAAGTTTAAGGGCTATTGCAGAAAAGTATGAATCCAGTTGTCACATAGGAAAAAGGGACACTACAGACCTTCTGGCTGAGGAAGACAAGTAGCACTGCAAGGGAGACCAACAATCTTCTAATGAAAGGGAGGGCAATGGGTGCAAGGTTAAGTCTCTAGCAGCCTCTGGTGGCTGTTCACATAGAGATTTATTATTCTTTTATGTTCATGGTTATGCAAAGTTTTTTGGTTTTTTTTCAATTTTGATTTCATGCAGTAATATGAACAACTTTTGTGTTGTGAAAAAAGTGTCTTTGCTTGTAAACTCTTTGGTTGTCTCTGAAAGTCTATTGTTTTGTTGGAAGCTTTTTAATAGAAGAGGTCACCTAAATACATTGGTTAAACTAGCAGCACCCAGGTGAGAGGTAGCCATGGTAAGTGACTAATTACAAAGGTTCATTCAAATGGTTTTGAACACAGAATTTTTTTGGGTTGACTATTATCAATGTAAGCTATATCAACGCACTACCTTCTAAATTAATAGCCCTGCCTTTTAATTTTATTGAATAATTTTGTTTCATAGTAGCAGTAAAACACTACAGGCAGTAGATTCCTACAGGATTATTTATCAGCTTTGTGTCTCATGTCACCCCTGGAAAATGCAGTAATTTTTGTCAGGCTGTATTTCTTAAACATTGCAGCTGTCATCCACTGCAACTGCTGTAGTAAAGACTGCAAACTACTAAGAATTGCAGCTCCCTGTTTTCACAGACTCCTAATTTTCTAACACAGTCTCATTTTAGTAGTCAGATTTTCCATATTTGGCCTATGCACACAGGAGTGAGTGTCTGGAACAGAACAACACCCCATTAAGAGATTTTTTTTCCCAAGGAACAGACCCTAGGGAAGGTTACAACACACTTTTGTGCATGTGAACTGATCCAAGTGTTTACACACATAATTGCCTGCACAAAGCTCTGCCTGTGCCTCCTGTGTACTGCCCCAAGACCTTCACACTGGTGCACTGCTCATTTCAAGGGAAATTAGGAAGGTGAAAGTGTTCACCACTAAAATCATGCCTTTCTGTATCTTGGGATGTCACCCAAATGCTACCTTGAGTGGGATCCATGCAGGGCTGGATCAAGGCAATGTGGCAAGGGTCCTGTCCTTTTCATCTCAGCCCTAAAACCTAACCCTGACACGTGGTCTCATTCCTCCTCTGTCCTCCAAAAGAGGCATCTGTCACTCCTCACAGACTGAATTTGCTCTGCTCTACACAGATATAAAGAATGGCTTATGTTTTGTTGACTGAGTCAACCTGACCTCAAAGTTACATATTTATAATCAATGCATTTCAATGAATCCTTCTCCCTAAAACTGTACATCAGATGATTAATAAAGTCTTTAAGGATTTCCTAATATCATCTTCTTATCTGTTTTTATTCTTTGTCTCCAAAGACAGGGTATTTTTAAAAGTGGCCAAACATTTCAAACTGACCTTTTCTTTACATTCATGGGTCATTGAACAGTAAGCTCTTCAGACAATCCTGAAAATGCTTGTTTTTAAAACAGTAAAGTTGTGTCACTTAAAAAACATGCATTCCATATGCATAGAAGAAAGCCGTGTATGATTTTAAATAGGAACCATAAATTCAAATTTGCCTGAGGATCTTTGTTCTTAAAATTTCTGCTAACATAGATCAAAACAGGCAAAAAATATCATTAGAACAAGTCAGGAAGATTAGATCTCTGCAACATGGAGCTGGAGAGACTCAAACCTCCCTTTCTGTAACATGGCCCAAGAGGAATTCCACTTTACAGAGCACTCTGGCATTTATCAAATCTTTCACAAGATTGTAGCAGCAGGTGTGCAACCACAATGAGACAGAAACAACCTTTAGCATCCCAGATTAGAAGAAAATGACCTGCCTGGTTTCAGGTTGGAAGTGTTTAGCCTGTGGATATGCCTGCAGCATCACTGCAACGGCATGTGGAAGGGAAAGATTGGAATATTATCCTGTGGGTGAGATATCAGTTATTAAAGGAACTTTCATTTTTAGACACTGGTGGAGGATGAGATTTGCAATGAGTCTGACAGGAGTTTTACATACACAAGGTCACCTTGTGTGCTGTGCAGCGCTGGAGAATTAAGGGCAGTGGTGTTTGCACAGGGGGGAAGGACACTGAAATTGTAGCAGAGATCTTTGGGCAGGACAAAGGTCAGACTTAGCACCAGCTGTGTACCTGAAAGAAACCATTATTTTAAGAGCTACTGAAGGATTTTATTCTTGCTTACTAATCTAGGTGATATAATGGGAATCTATGGTGATCTAGCAGTCACAACCTTACAAGAAAACCACTAATCCTACACCTTACTCCCAGTCACACAACTTGTGTGCCGTTGTTCTGCTTCCAAAAGCTATTTTTATTGTTGCCTAGAGCCTCTGCAAAATAATTTTCTGTTTGTTTTGTTTCTTTAAAGAAGGAAAAGTAGACACCACTGACTTCTCAGTTCTATTAATGTGGTGTCTGATGGAGGATATGAAATAATTGCTTAAAATACGTATCAGCAAACGAGCATTTTGTTTTGAAACAGCTTGATTTTAAGTGTGGCCTGAGAAAAGAGCCTTTGCAATTAAATATTATCGAGCACAATGGTGGGAACAACTAAATTACATTTTCTTGACAGGAAAAAAACTCATCAAAAGCATGTTTACCCACTCAAAATGAGCTAGAAGTGTGAAAACCACTTGCAGGCAGCTGTGGGTGTTGTAAAGATCTATGCACAAAGGACCTGCTCTCGTTGCAGCGTTGTTCTGCCAGCCATAAAATCACTGTTCAGGGGAAGCAGCCCCTCCAAAGACTGCCACAAAAGGCCTTGCTGTGCAAGCAAACATGAGTGAGCTTGTCTGCTCTGCCATCTGTTACTGAGGCCTGCTGTGACTGCTGAATCATTCCCTTCCCTTGGATATTTAAGGTTCTTAGCTGGCATCTTCAGAAAGGAGGGCTCGCTCCTCTCTCTGTCTTGGCTTGGGGCGTGAGTGGGGATTACAAACTGGCATTTTCTGTCACAGTCAGAATGGAAGAGAGATGCAAGAGGACAAATGTGTCAAGCCTTGGTTGTTGGAAGTTTGGGACCGAGAAAGAAGAGACTGAATTCAATGTGAATCTCAGTCTTGAAGAACAGGGGGAACAGGAGCAAGAGTTGAAAGGCTCCAGCCTTTCAGAACAGCCTGCTGTTCTGCAGGCAGAGGGAGGAAAATCTAAGCAGCAGCTGATTGAGACAGCTGAGTAAAGAAGCTGCAGGGTAAAAATAGCAGCAGGCTGTCAATTAATCTGCCAGTGTTGGGCATGAGTGAGGAACCAGCAGGAGGGTTTGGGAGAAGCAGAGTCAGGAATGCTGTGTGGGGAAGGGGAGGCAGCTCCGCTGTGAGCCCTGAGCTGGAGCTCGCACAGGAGGAGCAGGCTGGGGGCTGGCATCCTTCACTCAGATACAATTCTGGAGAGACCACCCAAGTCTCACTTCATCACAACTTCAAACTGAATATTTCTGTGAATGGGACCCTTTCATCACTGAGATAGCCACAGTTATTTTATGTACTTCCTCAGGAGGGACACTTGCAGATTTCTGAAGTGCCCTCACGACCACAGTCTGTCCACCCCAAGGAACAGGGATGTCACCCTCCACTGCCCTGCCACAGCCACTGAAACACATCACTTCTAATGAGATGTGCAGCACAGGGGGTGCTAAACCCCCTGGAGTACTGTCAGTGCCATAGGGCTGGGTGTCATGGATTTTTCTGTAAATGCTTTTGCTCATTGAGTAATGACTGCAGTGCACAGGCATACCTGATGGATGGCCTGCTCAGCATGCTGATGGGCCAAGGATGGAGCTCTGTCTCTGTTTTGTTTCATGAATGCCAATGCTAGTGCAGGGCTTTGCAGCAAGAGTCTCAAGCTGTTTATTTACACAGTAAGAATAACATAAATATTTTGAAGTGTGGCTCAAACCAGCCTTCAGCAGAGACACTAGACAGGCTCAGCAGAAAAAGCTTGGTATTAGCAACCAGGGTGTCATCTGTGATTGACTCCAATTGCAGCTGCTGTGAACTGGTGTGTTTGAACCCGTGATCTTAATTGTGCTGCACACATTCTTGGATAAAAAGTGCTATAAAAATGCCAGGAGCAGCTATTCTGTATTTTTGATAGTGTTTTATCTATATCTTTTCACTTTCACTGTTCCTGAACTGCCTGAGGTGAAAAAGTCAGCCTGTGCCTGTTCAGAGAAAAAGGTACAGCTGTGGTTGTTGTTAAGCTCAAGTTTGTAATTTCAGAGCAGGATGCAGGGATGGAGTGGGCAGGTCAATTCCTAACCCTGCAGCCCTGCACAGGCACTGCCTTTGAGGCTCAGCACTCTAATTCACTGTGCAGCACTTTGGCTCACACTGGCTCTGCACCAGCTTCTCCAAAGCCCCTGCCCACCCCATCCCCATGGAGCAGAGCCAGCCTGGCACCAACACTGGCTTCTGGGTTGGTAGGGAATGTGGGTACCCACCCACAGCACAACATGCACAGATGAGAGCTGGGCATGGCAATCCCCTGCTCTGCAGCTGGCAGAAATGGCTCAGAAAAGAGGCCCTGACCCCTCGGGCAGGGGGGTCTGACAGTGTGAATTTGCACAGCCCAGGAAAGCAACTATCCCCGTGCTGCCAGATATCCTGTGTGGCCATGATGTTTTCTGAAAAATCCTTTCCTTAGGATTTTTCCTCCTGAGAAGCTGAGAGGCCTCAGGAACAAAATGTAAACAATGATTATCTGCTGCTGTGGAATGCAACAGGTGCATCTGTGGTTGGTCTCATGTGGTTGTTTCTAATTAATGGCCAATCACAGTCAGCTGGCTCAGACTCTCTGTCCAAGACACAAGCTTTTGTTATTCATTCTTTCTTTTTCTATTCTTAGCTAGCCTTCAGATGAAATCCTGTCTTCTATTCTTTTAGTATAGTTTTAATATAATATATATCATAAAATAATAAATCAAGCCTTCTGAAACATGGAGTCAGATTCTCGTCTCTTCCCTCATCCTCGGGCCCCTGTGAACACGGTCACAATCCTGCACAGTGCTGAGGACTGGGCTCACAAGGACAGCAGCAGCATCCCCCAGCATCCCAGCTCAGCCTGCAGGCAGGACATGCTCAGCTCCATGAGCACAACTCTGTCCCTGGCTTGGGACAGCTCTCCTGGCACCACGGCTCTGGCAGCAGTTCTGCTCTGCCCATGACTTCTGTCAGCCAGGAGGAGGGACAGGCTTAGCAGGGGTCTCCTCCATCCATGCAAACCCATCTATCCTCCTCCTTTTGGAGATGGGTTAATTTCTGCTGTTTAAAAGGCAGAAGCAAAAGCAGGCCATGCTGGGCTGTGAAGATGGGCAGCTTTTCAGAGATTACTGTAATAACAAAATCCATCTCACCCAAAAGAGCTGAGACACCGTGGCCAAGCAAGAGGCTGGCAAGGCAATGGCCTCCACCCTTCAGAAGCCTTGCAGCACAGAGCAGGGGGGCACATTTCTCTAGTCCAGAGATCAAAGCAGCTTTCACCTCTCCTTGTGATTCTGTTCTATGGCTATTTAAGAGCTGGGCCAAGTGGCCATCATTTGCATGCAGATGCCTTTGCTGTTCAGGGATCCAGCCCAGAGGTGTGGAGAGCTGACGTGTTGGTTGTTTATTTACAACACGAACGGGAACGGGGTTACTCTTGATTAGTGTCTCGAACTTTATTTTTCCAGCATCAGTCTCATTGTTACAACAATGCAGCCAAAGATGCTGACAGTTCTCTGATCAGAATGCCAAAGGTGCTTAGCATTACAGCATAACATAAAACAAGCGAAGTCTCAGTTTTAACGAATCACAGAAAGCAAAAGCATAATGACAGAAGTTTTTCTTTAATAGCTTGAAGCCTATGTAACTTTCGGTTAAAACAATAGCAGTTTTTTTTTCAACATAATGCTTCGTTCATAGAAGACAGAGCACAAAAACTTATTCATTTTTAACCTTCTAAATGTATACCTAAGATATACTTTTTGCAACCTAGAAAAGCAATTCAACATAGGCCTACTGTTTTATTTCTCATGTCTCAAAAGCTGCTTCGAACTTTTTCTGCTAGCTTAGCACTTCACTGTCTTTCACTGCTCTCGGGCCTGTTTTGTTCAGAGCTTTCTCAAAAAACTCTCAAACCTATGGACTCCAACAGAGAGCTTGCCTTGGGCTGGCTGTCAGAGTGAGGTACCAAAATCTCTCCCTTCCTGGCTGTGCTCAGCTGCCTTCTCAGGAGAGCTCATCTACTGGTGGGGTATCCCCTGGACTCAGTAGGGAACAGCCTGCAGCAGACAGCAGTCAGTGGCCAAGTTATCCCAAAACATTGAGCCCTGACACCCCAAATCCTTGCAGCGCTGCGGGGAGTGCTCACTACATTTGTGTATTCTGGTTGTCTCATGGGCTATGTACAAAAACTAGAGAGATTTAAGTGTTAAGCATTTCAGTAATTAGGCATAAATCACAATGTTATTCGCTGGCTTGTTGCAATAATCTCAAAAAAGTTCTTCCTGTCTCTTACTCGTCCTTGTGGAAGACCTATAAGGTGAAATTTGAGCTACTTCTATTTCTTATTAATTAGGAGAAGTACCAAACACAGAGAAAAGATGCCTTGCTCAAAGCTTAGAGATGACACCCTGTGGCTTCCCTGGGAAGGGAATGGTCCCAGACACCCAATTATCTCAATGGCACACATGCCCTGTTAGAAACCTCTCATCACCAATGTACTAGGATCAGCTGCCCCCATGAACACTTAACTATATCACAACCTCTTACATCTAGGGTATGTATGGAGTGGCTGCTCAGCTATTAAAATTGGTGTGGCCACCATGGCTTCAAATCCAGGAGTTTTGGGTACATTTCAGAGCACATCTTTGTCTTGAACTTTGAAAGCCACAATGTCCATGATCCTTGTTCAACCCTGAATAAAGACTCATGCAAAGATGTGCCAGAAAGATGAGGGTCTCAGCTGGTGTTAAATTACCAGTGCAGATTGCCCCATCTGCCACTGAAATGCAGCTGCATGCTGCAAAGTGACAAGCACTGGGTGGCTGCTTCCTCTCACAAATGTCCACAGGATTTCAATCATTTCTAAAAAAACCTGTCCTGTCCATATGGCTATAATTCATTGGCCCTTAATCTCCCAGTGTTTACATGTTGATTCCTCCAGAGCCTAATCTCAGCCTGTAGCTGTCAAGTCACTTCTTGGAAAAAAAGCAAGACTGATCCTGCACTCCCCAGGACTCTCAGTCTGTAGGCAATAAACAAGTGTGAGGCCATAAGTCAGGCATGTTGTTAAGTCATAAGTGCTGTGTCATTTTTACCATCTTCCCACATGTCTGCCTTGACACCCAAAGGGATCCCCAAAGCAGTTCTTCCTCTGCTTCACTTGTAGGTACCATTTAACAGGGACTGAAGAGGAAGAGCTTCCAGCTCTACCCCATTTATCTCCTTCACAATCAGGCAGTTAACTGAAACACAGGGGCTTGCAGGTTTTTTTTCTGATAAGGAGAAACTGATGATGAAAAGGGCATCTGTGACATGAAATCCAATTTTCCTGAAGACAACAGGAGAGAGGATATCAGGTACTCACTCCCTGTTTCAGCAGAGCTCCCACCCCCAAGGACTCACTCCACATTGCCCAGCCAACCAAACTCTCATTTCAGCATTTGCCAGGTCATGCTTTTTACTTCCTGAGTTGCACCAAGGAAGGCTCAGATTAGATATTTGGGAAAATTTCTTCACCAAAAGGGTAGTCAAGTATCCCAACAGGCTGCACCTGGGCACTTGTCTAGAGGTGTTTCAAAGACATGTGGATGTGGCACTCACAGACAAGGTTTAGTGGTTGACTCGGCAGTGTTGGGTTAATGATTCCAACCTAAATAATTCTGTAATTCTCCAAGGTTTATGGGCTCTTCTCAGCCAGGTGTGCCTTTAGTGTGAAACCCCTCTACACAGAGTAATGGTGACACTGCATAAAATGAAGTTTTTTTACAGTTACTTCATAAATTAAGGATAATGGTTCTTCCTGTCCCCTGAGCTCCAGTTTTAACAGGTTTCCCATTTGCAGTCAGGTGTTGGCCAGTCATCTGAGCTCAGAAGTTGCAACCCAGGTTGTACATGAGGCAAATTATTCCACAGCAGCCTGTATTGCCTCACTGGGGTTTTGTAGGAGGGAGCCACATATGCACAACCCTTTTCTGCCTCCCTGTTCTCAGAACTCTTCCACTTTTTTCCTCAATCTCTTCAGAAACCTAGTTTTGTTTTGCTTTCTTAATTTAAAATTTCAGTTCCTTCAAAATGGAAATTGTTCAGGGATTGTGAGAGTGAAAGTGGGCAGACACGCAGACACCTGTTAAGTCTCCCTACTCAGACCTGTCTTTTTTTTCTATAGTTCTGGTTAGTTTGCAAAATGAATTGTATTTTAGATGCTTGGAAACATATCTAGTTTGCCAGAAGAACTGATCATCATGGCTCTACATGTGACCCAGAGGTTTTCCCAGCAGCAAAAATCAGGTGTAGCTCATGTCCCTTCTTAAAACATAATAGGCCGTGTCACCAAAGGCATTTTACCAACAAGCAAAATGTCATTATCACTTTTCCAAAGCTGAAATGCTTCTTCGGCTTTGTTTGACCTTCTAATGAGACTAAATATGTTAATAAAAATTGCATTATTTGGAGATAAAAGTCAAAATATTAAGCACTTGTTGGTAATAGAAGCACTTGTTGGTAAGAGAAAATTAAACCACTTGCAAAGGGGGTGTCTCTACTCTTAGTGTCAGTAGTTCTCTATCTGCTATTCAGGAAAATTTATTTTATAATAAATTATATGAGAATATGGTGTTATTTTTCTTATGTGACACTGAAAAGTGAATCGCTCATCAAATCCTACAGAAATCTGGGTACTGAATCCTGACAATCTCCAGGGTGGTTTCATTTCTTCCCTCTAGTGTGAAACCATACCTGTGATCTGCACACCTCCCCCAAGCAGAAACTACCACGAGCTGATTCCAGGCATGCTGACCTCTCCAGCACCCACAGCTGATGATCATCTCCACTGGCCACATTAATTAGTTGCTAGAGCAATTAACTGGAAGCCACATAATCAATGCCAGATGTTTTGAAGTTGTTTCATTTTGGATTGCAACTGCTACTGGTTCCCAAACTTGTAATCCTGAATGCTTTTCCCAGGGAAGGCCAAACTCTTCATCATCCAGTCAGAGCCCTCCATCAGCAGCTCCTTGTGTTCTTCCAGCCCAAAGCTGGGGCTGTATTACCTCACCAGCCCCACACCATCACTGCTGGTTGGAATTGGGTGAGATTGGAAAATATTGGTGAACTTTCTATTTACCTGTGCATCTTCCTCATAGAAATGTTTCTGCCTTGGGAAGAAGCAAAGCAATATGTCAGAGTTGGTGTATTTACGTGCTAATGTTTAGACCCATGTGACATGTATAAAGCAGAACAGTGAGGGATGGAAGGAGGTATTGGTGTCAGTGCTGTGGTGGCTTTCTGGGGAGAAAGCTCTGTGGCTTCTTCAGGTCCTACTGAACATTGCAGAGTGGAGATTTCTGTTTTTTAACTTATTTAAATGATGATCACTATCTGCTCATGAGTTCAACACCAGGTTTGGGTTTTTTGGGTTTTTTTGTGGTTTTTTTTAATGTTACCTTCAGACTATATTAAAAATGGTAAATTTTCACTGGTCTTGACCTACTTTTCATAGACATAGTTATATAGTTTGCAAGATATGGCCTGCTAAATTTATCCTGATATGGGCTTTAATTACATTGTATACTTACTGCAAATTAACCAAATGCAGTGGAATTTTGTTGGGGAACTGATTTCTTCTTAACACCCTGACTGCCTATAGTCCATCAAAGACATTGATAGAAGTTTATCAGATACAGGTGATTTAATGGGGACGGGAGCATTTGTTCTTTGAATTGCATCTCTTCAACACTGAATGCAGTGTGGTTTCTTTGAAGCCAGCAGCTGGTGGTGTGACACTATTAATGTGCTTTTCCTCTTGGGAGCCATTGGTTCTTGCACCCTCGTCCTTCCTGGCTCTCCTAACCACCAAACACTCTCTCAATTTATTTCTATGGAACTCCCATGGCACTGCAGAGGAATATTCTGTCTTCTCTAATTTACAGCCAGAATTACAACACTCCTCTCAAGGTGCTGTTCCTTGGTGATAGTTTTTATTTTGTTTTTATCAGTTCTATTTGAAATGTTTGGTATTTATTTCTTTTTATTGTTGGACAATTTCTTTGGCTGATTTTCCTTGATGGACTGCTGGGATCTGTACTGTTTCTTCCCCTGGTTTTACCATAATTTTTCATACTTCTTACATTGCGACAGAGACACTTGTCATAGGGTTGACAGTCCTGGCAGATGTCTGTGATTGGCTCAAGTGTTCCTCAACACCTGCTGAATTTTTTCCTTCCATTTCTAGTTTAAATACTCCCCCATTACCTCGTCTGCTTTCTGTGCCAGTTAAATTGTCCTACTTTCTTTAAGGTAGAACTATTCCTCATTTACAAACTTCCTCTCTTCCCAAATAATTTTAGTGAGGCCCTTACATTCATGCTTTTTCTTCTTCATGTTGCTTTTAATTAATTGATTCAGACACCAATAATCTACCTATTTGATTCAGTTGTTTATCCTCTCTGTTAATAATCAAGGAATTTATTTTCTTTTACATTTTGAAAAGGGATAGGAACTGCACCCAACCATCATTCTCAATGCATCAGATGATGGGTAAAATCTTCCAAGAGCAACATCACAATTCACTATCAGCTATCATGAGCAAGCTAAGTAAGCTAAATGCAAATTTCCTCTTTGTAATTTATTCCTTTTAATACAAACCTGGGGAAAGGTGCAGAGATAATTTGCAGCCTGCTCTGAAAGTTAAGATAAGGATTATATCAGGCCATGAACTGATTATATTTAAAGCCACGGGGCCTCCAGAGGCAATATCCCCCAGCTGTTCCCTCTTATTTGCAGCAGCAGAGCTCTGGCTTCAACACTGCACCTGATCTTGGCAGCTGAAGCCTCACAACACGAGGGGGAGGGAACTGCAGGCAGCTCCAGTGCAGCCTTTTGTCCTCCATGGGCCAAGGGAGGAGCATGGGGGAGTCCCAATTCCAGCCACCTCCCACCATGGAACTCGGGCACTTTGACTTCTGTGACCTGCAAATGACCAAACAGCTCTTAGAGATGTTGAACCCCTAATTAATGACATTTCTTAATGAGCTAATCCAATGTTTCTGCAGCTGATTTGTGTTTCAGTACAGTGACATGTCATCTAGCAATTAATTCCTCATATGGCAGTGATCACAGCCATTGTGCGTAAATACTGTTCTCTAAAAGAAAGGAAGTTTCCTTAGGAAATATTTCTATACAATAAGATTTCTTTACCATGAGGATTTAATTTTGTAGCTGTGAGCTTGCTTCTCTCTGTTTCCCCTTCACACTATCTCCTCTGTGTAATTTAGATTCAGGTTCAATAGGAACTGCTTCAGAATGAATAACTGGTAGCTGAGCACAAGAACACTCAGAACTAGGCAGGCTAGCCTTGTTTTTTGTTTGGTGTTGCCATTTTTTTCCCTTTTATTATTGTTTGTTTACTTATTTATTAAATAGCAAATATTAGGGCAAAAATAAGGCAACAATAAATGGAATTAAAGTACCAATTACCACTAGCCACATGGCTGCGTGGCTCAGAAAAGCATTTAAAAGTCAAAAGTTTTACATTTAAATGCAACAGTTCATGCCAGGAGCAATGCAAGGCTGCCGAGTCAGTGCTGCTCACATATTTACCATGTATTTAACCCAATACTCACAGGTATGCTCTGAACTCAGAAGCACACACCTGACCGCCTGCACATTCAGCTTGACTTTCCAAGTGCAGTTACTCAAATACACATTTATTTTACATATCAATGTATAGAAATAATCACTATTTGTTAACTCTGTAATACACCACACACTGCAGAGAGCTATTCCTAAATGGAGTTAGTGTGCTGGCAGTACAATTTTTTAACATAGTGGATTTGGATTTGTTTTCTCCATGGATGTTAAACAGTCAAAAATGTTTCAGGTTGCTGACAGGAGTCCCCAGAACACTAAATGCAGTATCCCAGGTATCAGTCAGGATATTTATGGAATTGATCAATTCTCCAGCTCTGGAGTTCTCAGGGGACACAGCGCTGGGGTGTGACTCTGGAGAAGGGCCACAGAAAGGATCAGAGGAATGAAACATTTCTCAGGTACAGAAAGGCTGAGGAGCTGGGGCTGTTCCACATGGAAAAAGCTCCAGGGAGACCCTATTGAAGCCTTCCAGTGCTTAAAGGGCACTTACATGAAAGATGGAGACAGACTTTTTAATAGGGCCTGTTGCAGTAGGACAAAGGGTAATGGTTTTGAACTAAAGGAGATTTAAACTAGATGAAGGGAAGAAATCTTTTACAAAAAGGGTAGTGAAACACCAGAACAAGCTGTCCAGAGAGGTGGCAGATGACTGTATCTCGAAACATTCAAGGTCAGGTTAAAGAGGCCTGTGAGCAAAGTGATCTGGTTGAAGATGTCCCTGTTCATCAAAGGGGATTAGATGACCTTTAAATGTCCCTTCCAACCCAAACTGTTCTGTGATTCTATGATACTTAAACCTCAGCAATATTAGAAAAATGCATTCTATACTCATCAAAGAATGTAGAAGTTTCACACCTTACCCTGAAGTCTGTTTCTTTATTAATAGATCAGCAGGAATCTTTTTTTTTCATAGGCTAATTTCTTCAAAATTAAAACCTGTTTTCTGAGATGCTTCTTTTAGAGAAGCTTGTGGGCGTGTGGGTGGAGGAAATTGTTTCTCTTTTTTTTTTTTTTTGTTTGGTTTGTTTGGGTTTGTTTTGGTTTTTGTTGCCTTTTTTTTAATGAAAATTGCAGGTTTTATTGATTTGCAATGTATATTTTGCACTTCAATGTTATATATATGAAAACACTGAGGATTGAAGGAGATGTGGAGTCACAACACAGGCACCCTTCCCACCTCACACTGACAATATGAGGCCTGTGGGCTGCAGGAAAGGCATCCTGGATACCTGTTCCAGTGAATGGGAAAACTGGGCTTTCAGTTCTTGTACAGATTGGTAAATTTGATCTCATCTGATGAATATCAGCACTATCCATTTAATAAGTGGAAGGATTTTACTTTGTTGCCTTACCCTTGATACCTCTGAGTTTATTTTGCCACTAAGACTTGTGCCAGACTGATTTGCTGGCATCTGCTCTGTACTGCTGTGGTGGGATGAGCAGTGAGTTTCCAGGTTTTCCACTGATGGGTTTATTTAATTTTTTGCCAGGAGAAGCTGGGTCCTTTGTAGAAAGGAAGTTAATCATGGAATAATGAGGGAAATGAAAGGTCAAAGACTGTCCTTGTCCCATGTCTTTAGTTCCCCGGCCACCAACCAGAGATTTTTAGACACATTTCTGTGCAATGACCTTGGCATCAATTCCTGCCATGACTTCACCACACTGGCATCATGCCATGGTCTCAAAATGTAAAATATCCTTCTACAGGAAATCTGACACTACCAATAGTACAATAACTGCAGTAAAGTAAACTGTAGAAAAATATGTTTCATGACAGTGGAAGAAGAAAAGCTGGTAGATGAATTGGATTCCTTTTCAGATGAATCTTCTATGGATCAGTAGGTTTATTCAGAGTTACTTAAAAAGCAGTTAACATTCCATTAGCAACAAACTGTGATCTGTGTCAGCAGTAAAGCACTGTTCAGTCATTTATTCTAGAATGAGCAGCCACTGTAGGGAGAAATAAAATTATGAAACGCTTCACAAGCAAATAAATAGTAAGGCAAAGCCAGGGATTTTCTCTCTTATTTTAAATATTAAGCCTTCCTCCCAGGAATATCTATTAATATACAGCAATTCTTTCTCCAGTGTTTGCTATGTGCAGGGTGAGTCAGAACTTTCTATATCTTCTGCTAGTTTGGGTTTGTGATCAAAGAGGAAAAAAGTGCACGCTCAGATTTGGCTGCTGCCATGGTATTTCACCAAAGTAAGAGCATAGTTGGTTTAGCATTTTGTCCTCTGCTAACCTGGCTTCATTCCCAAAGAGCTGCATGGAAAGAATCCCCTTCCTTGCAGCAGGAATGGATAGGGCACTGTGCCCCCATGGGCTCTTTTCCTGATCATCATTACCTCCTGTGCTCAAAGCAGCCTTTATCTCCCCATCCTCCTGACTCACACAAAACCTGCACTGGCACAGAAGTTAATGTTTGGTCCTATTATTTTTGATGGGCAGTTTTGATACTTCCAAACCTTTTTATATCTTGTGAGAGAGATCAGGTATAAAACAGCTTTCAAGCGTCATTGATATGATGGTGAGCCAGACACGAGTAGAACAAGCATTACTGAAATGTGTGCAAAACCCTCTCCAAGCTGAGCTGCTAATGGCAGCCATCCTAAAGACATCTCCACATTACCCTGGTGCCATTCTCCTGTGCACCAAATAAAGCTCAGCCAAACATCAAACAATTAGAAGGTCGATTGCTTTGTACTGCTTTGAAGCCATTGCTCTGACTGTACAGTCCTGAAGCCCCCCCAGGGCAGACTGTCCCCACTACTGGACATGTCACATAAAACCAGGAGCTCAACAGCTGCAAAAGCTCCACTGCATTTTAACAAATTTAAATGTAGACCCCATTCCCAAAAGTAACAAGTTCTGTGCTACACAATACTGTTGCCTCGTACGGTTTTAGTCCTTGTTTTAATTACTCTGATAGATGGATCATTTTAGTGAAGCATTGAGAGACAAGGGAGGGAGAAATATAAATAACACATGGTGACTACACTGGTTAGACAATCAGCATTTCTGCCAAGCCACTAGCAAGAGATGCACAGCTGACTCGTGTGTGGCATGTAAGACTATGATTAAAACATTTGGCCATAAATGCCATATTGACTTTGAAAAACTTCTTGTGCTTTATGAATTAGGCATTTCTATAAATCAAAACATATAAATGGGGTCAGTAGAAGTAATTTTCAATCATTAATTTTCAATTGAGAAATTAGCTATTAATTCCAATTGAGAAATTATCTATTAATTACAGTAATAACCAGTACCTCCTCATTTCCCTGAGATTCTGCTGTGCCTACACAGATGAATGTGAAGGGAAAAACTCCTTTTTTCATCCTTTTCAGCAGAAAAGGATTCTGAAGGATATTCTAATGTGGAGAAACAAAATTTTGGGGTTTTCCCTACCAGTTCTGATGTGGCATGAGGACACAGAAATCATTGTGAGGGCATCTTGAAAAGCCATAACTTGAGGCTGTGTTAATTCTCTCCCACTGCCCTTTAAGATTATGATAATGAATAGTAATTTAGAATTAATTCAAAGCTAAATGATTTGGGCTGCTTTTTTTCCAGACCTGAACCCATGACTGCAGCAATTGTGTTTAGCTCTATCTACAAGAGCTGAATTCCTCTGCAGATTACATTTTTAGGGTGAAGAGGGATGGTAAGCTTGCCTAGCTCTTCTGAAGCTCATATTTAATGGTGGGTGCAAGAGCTTTGAAGTGAAATCTGTAAGAAAAAAAAATAAAAAACACAGCATTTTTTAATCTTTTCCCATGTGAGACCTTCCCTTCCTGGAGTTGAAACACTAATATTTTCAAAATTGCTCAATAATTCTATTTAAAAGGGGGAAGCAAGTAATGAATGGAAATTATCATTCTGGAAATCTTCCAGTGCTGCTGCTTAGAAACTGTTTTTAAGAGATATACTTGGAATTAGTCTTTGCATTACAAATAATACAGTCACCTCAGCAATGGAAGTGCAAATTATCAAGCTAAGTAGCAAAAATGAATTTATTTTTAACAGTTTATATGGTCACTGTAATCCATAAATGCATGCAGATATTATGTAAAACACTGTATGTTACAACCACAGAGCTAAAATGGTCTTTCTTTGAATCATCTTTGCAAGTGTATTCTTCATATCATAAGAAATATGCTTATTTCTGTTTAAACTATAAGAAATAAGAAAAATGCATTTTTACTATTAGGTCCAAATTCAACTGACAATGGCATATCTTGCATAGCTCAGAAATTACTTTGTACACATTGAATAAAACCCCATAATTTTGTCCTGCAAGCACAGATTATGCATTCATCCCTTTTAAAATAGATAATATAAATGGTTCCTTTGAAAACACCCCTCTGGTACTATTTTATTGCACATTTTCCCATGCATGTTTAAAATGTTTAGATGTATGACAGAATTTGAAATCTAATACATATAGCAGCAAGTGCAGGCAAGTAAATCAGGCATAACATTTCTGGAGTGAACACCGTGTAATTTTTAAGTGATTCACCTCTACACCACCTGCTAATCCATTTCTGGGAAAATTAAAAAATTTTGTGCATCTTGCAAAAAAATGCCATTTTAAATAAGAAACCATAACTTAAAAGGAATGAAACAAGGATAAAACCACTTTTACAAAAAGATGTTGTCAATGAAATATTTCCTGAACACCAATCATTAGTTGTGAAACCACTGCTGCTCCATAAATTCTGATTTCTTACGGTCAGATAAACACGTACTTCATTTATATATGCAGATAGAGGCTTCCTATGAAACCCAGCTGCATTTGTGGTCTCAGCAGCATTTAAGATAAATATTACAACACCTTCTTTCTCAATGTCTTCTAGAGATATCAGTATGGACAGCATCTCTCCAGTGTTGTCCACTGAATTTATAAAGCTGATTTTATTCTCACTTCAGATTACCTGGTTTCTGACCAAAATGGGGCACCCTGCATTTAGAAAAGGTATTAAACAGCACCATTGCTGTTTTATGTGCTCCCAACATTTTCTGAAATAGCTTCTCTAAAAATGTGTGGCATAAACAAAATCCTCAAGCACACTGCGGTAAAAGGGTTTTATTGGTGTTCATCTGCACTGACCTACATAGGCTGTTCTCAGGCTCCCCATTCCTGAGCACTGATGCTCATTCTGTATTGGAGCCAAGAAGGCACTTAGTCTGTGCCAAGCCATCTTTTTGTCAAAGTACATTTTGCCATCAAAATAAAGGCACAAATACAATTTATGGTCTGTTAGTAAAATCAGGAAAAATTATCTCAATGAAGAAAGGAGTCAGGAGTTACCCATCCAATGATCTTACAAAGCATGTCTGCATAGATCTAATTTTCCACATTATATCAGGAGCAGAGAAAGCCTGAACTCCCATCTAAAGAATGGATATAGAAACACACTAGGAATAGCACCTCTGATTTGCTTATTCTAGGAAAAAAAGGAAAATCTATCTTCATTCCTCACTGAATTCTCATAGCCTTCTATATGTTAATTTTCTAAAGCACTCTATAAAATATACCTGACATAAAATTACTGCAGCAGGACATTTTATTTCACTTCTGTGCTATGTGTAATTATCAAAGATGTGAAATGCTATGGGATTAATAAAATAAGATTGTTATTTATACACAGCAAAGATGTCCTAATTAATGAAATTGGCCATAGCAAGGAAAGGTAAGGATTTTCTTATTGAAGAGAACAGGGATTGTTTTTTCTTGCTTGGTCTGTATGGGTGTGATGTGCTGAACATCCCACAGAATGTTCATTGAAACTTCCTATTACAGTCTTATTAAACCAACATACTTTCGAAAGCAAAGCAAAGCATTAGTTTGACTTACCCAATCTTCAGATTTAATTTTTTTAAACCTAAAGCTTTTTCTCTGAACTTGATGACATCTGCATGACATAAATAAATTGTTAGGCATCCAAAATCTCTTATAGAAAACCAGGAATATTACTAGGGCTCCAGTGCTCTGAATCTTCCATACAGAACATACAATTGATGCATACTATATCTGTTTTTAAAAAAAATAACAAACCACATGTGGGGTTTTTTTCTGCAGAATTTATTTGTTCTCTTACCAAAAAACTAACAGATTATAACTTTTTCTGTCTATTCCTAAGGACCAAAGGTGCTCCTTTGATTGGTGAGGATGCTCCAGTGGTTATAAGTTTCAGATTTTCACGTACAAAGTTGCGCTGTCGGACTGTGAACGATCCTCTGTAGCTGCTGGTGCAAACCACTTTTGCTGCCACTGTAGGTGGTTCCGTCTGTGGAGGAAGTCCATTGATTATATATGTCCACTGCATTGACTGTGTCTGAAAACAATGAACAGGAAAAAAAAAAAAAATCAATGATCAAATACCTTGTAAATTCATCAGTGATTTAAGATGCAACATTGATTTCAAGATAATTGTCCTTTTTCATGTAATGCACTGGAATAACACAGAATGAGAATTTCACTCCTGGAACAAAGAACTGAAAACAGGTTCAGCTTTATTCAGGACCAGGCATAACAAAGATGAGAAATTTACCTTCCCTGGCTAATCTAAAATTCCTTTTTTATTTAAAAATCCCAGAAGTCTGTATGTTTTTCAAAGAGCTCTGTGTGTTTTTCAAAGGTGACTGTTCCTTACTACAACATTAAATGTCTCAAGTTTGTACAGCAGGATTCACTTTCAGCTCTGCTATCTGTAACAATGGTAATATCAAATGGTGGGATTTTCACATTAAAACAGTGAACAAAACTAAGACAAAAGGATTCAGAGTATGTACAAGAGAATTGAAGCTTCATGTTGGAATCTCTGGTTTGAGGCATATTTATGTGGATCTTCATTTGCTCTCTGTTTATAACTGGTCTCTAGGAATGGAACATATGTTTCCATGTCATGTCTTGTAATGCTTGAATACTTGATTCTTCCTGAGTAAATCATCCTTATTCTTACTACACATCCCATCTATCCATGCTTAAGGACTTTTTTTTTTCTATGAATATTAGGGCATGCTGCTGTCTACCTCCCATGCTTCATTTCTGTCCTGAAACAAAATTTTGATTGTTAAAAACTCGTGTAATTTTTACAGATCTTCCAATACTCTCCCTTTCATAACATATCACTTTAATTTTTGAAAGCAGGTCTTTTTTTTTCTAAGTTTCTAGCACTTTCCTGTCATTACATCTGGAAAAAGGTATATTCCTGGGTTTTAGTTTTCTATTCTCCTTTTATTAAAAAAAAAACAAAAAACCATAAAAAAAAGACAAAAACACAAAAAAACCAAGACACCAAACCACAAACTAACAACAGAAATGTTACAAACCTAAAAGATATTACAAAATCTCAAATGATTTTTTCATTATGCCCATCTTTGTACTTTGCAAAAAAAAACATTGTATGCCCACTTTAGGCATAGACTGTCATCAATTCCCTCACCCCTAGTGACCCAGAAAATCTCAGGTTTTATATTTGGGGCTTTTCTTTCTCCTTCTGAGATAAAACCAATAGAGGAAGACTGAATAAAAATATGGCATGTGTAAGTCTATGAAAATATACTCATACAAGTGAAATTTGGCTTTTATACAGAACACAGAGCATGAACATAGTACACAGAACACAGCAGATTCTCTGACTTTGCAGCCTCAGAGCAGGGAAGTCACATGAAATGAGTGGTATTTCCAAACTCCCAAGGTCTGCCTTTCCCCAGACACAGCAGTGCAGTCACATAGCTGTGCTGGATGTGGTTCCAGAGCAGGTTTTTGGTGCTCTCCTGCTACGTTGAACTACAGGGGCACAGCTCATAGCGTCACTTTTCTCTGCTGCTTTAAGTTTTATCATTACAGGAGGAGTTGTACTTCATGGAATTCATCACCCATTTAAAACTTAACCCTTAGAACAATCCATTGTAGATAGAAACATTACACCTACCAGTGTCATTCTTCATCTAAGGAAACAAAAGGTCAGAAAGGCTGATATGCCTTCAAATTGCTCGGGAAAACTGCCAGAGTCAACCCTCAAAGCTCATGAGTTTTTTTCTCAGCTGACAGTCCAGCTTCCCACATGGCTGGATTTGTGACCAATTTGTTCATTGCAGTGTGAGCTCCGTGCTCCTGCTCTGCTGCTGGGCATGGCTGTACCCCAGCCAGATCTGGCCTGTAGAGAGGTGCCCCAATACACACAGAAATTGTGACCAATTTTCACACACCATGAATGCTATCAACCATCTCCAAAGCACAGTGTGTACATTTGCCTTGTTATTCATTGCATTTCGTCATTTAATTATGGTCTAGGTAAAGCACAAAAGCCACAGAGATGAGCAGTGAACTTTCTCCACCTCCAACCTTCTGTGGAGGCATCCCATAGTTACAGCAACATACAGAAGAGGGAAAAAATCATGAGAAATTGTTTCTTGACTTTACTAAGTTTTGTTACATCAGTTTTATATTTCCCACTGAAAAAGTTTGAATCTATTATGTTTATCTTTGTTATCTTTCATATGCTTCTTCCTACCATTCTAATTGCTACTCTGTTCAGTGATAATTTATATTTAAGGGGTATCATTGCAAGCAGTTTTGAATTTATAATACAGATATTCAACAAAAAAAAGTTTCAGAACATTAAACCATAAACTCTTTGGCTCAGGCTTTGTTCTTTGCTGTGCATTTATGGAGCATTTATATTATTTCACAGATATACTGCATACACTTACAGCTCCTAAATGCCATCATCATATGAATCTCTAATTGTAGTTTTAACCAGCATTCTGGCTACTGAATTATACTTTTCTGCACCAATGTTGAAATAATAACTGAGGGGGTTTTGCTGTGTATTTTTAAAGAAACCTCTACTTGAAAATGGGCAGTACTGATTTTACACAGTGTCTGCTGAATGACTTGCCTTATTCCAGTAAGATTAGTAAATGAGAACTAGGTAGATATTTCACCATGCATGCTTAGTTTTTCAAAATTTTTATTATTATCCTACTAAAAGCAAAATTTAAATTTAAATGGAATATTATTCTGTGTAAAACAGGCAGATTAACTCATCTTTATTCTCAACTTTATATTATAATACTGTGAAATGAACTAGTAACTCTACTGTTTGTAAAGGTAACAACCAGCAAAAGCAGGTGTGACACGAACCAGCTTCATGTCCTGAAGGTAAAGGTGTCATTTAAGAGAAGTGGCTCTCCAAAATGAGCTCATTCATTCATTAACTTCAGTACAAAATTAAATAGTTTATCTTTCTTTAATAAAGCAGATGAACAATTTAGTTTAAAGGTAATTTAACCTCAGTGTCATACTCACTGTGTGAAAGTCTCATGGATTATTTCAAGGTCAGAGAAATGATCTGAAAGGTGTTTCAGCCGACTATTTAAACCTAGTAGCAAGTTACTAAAAAAGATATTTTTGTTCATTAAATCCACACATAATGTGACTTGACTGTCCATAGAATTAGTAATAGTGTGATTTAAACAAAAAATGGTGGGCTATTCCATCTCTCAACTTTACTTATCATCAGCATCAAACAATAGATACAGACTTATTCCTGGTAGTAATAACCTTATGTTAATTTCCTGTTTGCCATAGAAATATCCTGGATTGTGTGTCCAGGCGAAAAAAAGGGTTATGGCTTGACTTGTTGAAAAAAGCTGCTTATTCTGTTGCTGTGTCAGGTGTTCTATAATAAGAGACATTGCAACTCCACCCTAATATCTCATCTTGAACTATGGTAGTTCACCTATTGTAAATCATGTGCCATCATCCACATCTACTGGAAACAATCATTGAGAAAAAATTATGTACACATTAAATGAAAAATCTAATGTTGTGTAAGGTAAGCTCAGCATTTTCTGTTAAAGGGGAAAGGAGTGTCATACATGGAAAAGTAACTGTAATTGTCAGCATAACTTGTGTTCTTTGTTTAGCATTAGAACCACCCAGAAATTAGTAATTTTCAAGGCAACACAGATTTAAGTAATTTTCAGTAAACTTTAGGCAACCATAAATGTCTATTTTACTACAATACTTAATTTCCAAGAGCACAATATTAGTTGCTCAAGCTCTAAGTAATTTTTTTGCGATAAGTCTGTAAAGTTTAACTCCAATAACTATTCTAACCAGTATGAAAACTGCAGCAAGAGCAAATGTATCTTCAAAATTCATGCAAGTGCCTCAAAGCTGCTGCTTTGGGTTTCCAGGCCAGGCACATCACAGCAAAGGAAAGCACAGATCATCACAGTTTCAGACTTCCCTGGAATGGTGGAGAGGAAGAGAGACTTTCAAAGGCCATCCACATATGACCATAGAATTATGATGGAATATTTAATTTACAAGCAGTATTTACTTGCCTCAAAAGCAGGCCAAAATTTCCCAAATCAGAGGAACACTTCTTCCTATTTTTAAGGCAATGCAGTTTATTGTATCAAATTTGGAATAATTCCAATACTAGCTCTGGTAGTAACAAAGTCTAAAGATGAAAGCATCTAATCCACTGTAATCTGTACTATGACTAGAACAGAATTACAAAAGAGAATCTCTGTTAAGGAGATATATCTGATATAAACACAGGTAGTTAATAATCCAGGCTCCCTGTGATGCATATCTAGGCCTATTTCACACACAATTTAAGAAGAAAGACCAGAGCATATTCTCAATGTCCTTGACAATCTGAGGGAGGATTTCTTGTTGAAGTGAATGACTTTCTTTTTTCAAAACCTCAGTGTTTCTGAATCAAAATGTGAAGAGAATAACAATTTGGCTCACCTGACTGGAGTAATGGCCATGTACTGAGCTAAATCTCTCTGAAAAAATGTTTTTAACAATTAAAAATGAGACATAAACTGCCACTTCTTATTACATAATGTAAGTTATTCAAGTAAGTAATTCAATTATCTTGATGGCTGACTGAGTAATGTTCATGAAGCAAATTATTCAGCCAATACTGGTAAGAGTCACCAAATAATTTATATAAAAGTCTATTTGTTTGGTATCCAACCAATTTTTACTGATGGATCATGATTCATAGGAATAATTTGCAAAACACAGATCATCCATGGGTGTTCACTGTAGGCTGGAAGTGCTGTTGAAGTACATGGTAAATAATTGCCGAAGCAATCTGTTAGGAAAGTGGATTGGGAGCAAGGATCAGGAATTTTAAGAAATATTGTATTCCAGTTAGCTTCTGTTAACTCAGAAAAATCAAAATAAAATTTGCAAGACTTCCTAAAAAGTTAAAACCACAGGAAATTACAGGTAGTGCATAAAGTATTTCCTGGCCATTGGTTTATACTGCAGGGTTTTGTTGTGCATACAGAATGAAATTAAAGCAAACCTTTATGTGAACTGTGTAAGGGAAGAGCAAAGGCAAGAAAATTCATGGAACAAGACAATGATAGCTTGATAAGTAAGGGAAGGAAGGGGAAAAAAACCCAAAGCAATAAAAACCACCTCCCACAAACAGACAAATGCCCATCCAGGCTCTGACCAATTTCTAATAAAGAAGATACATAAGAAAAATTTTCTTAGCTTAAAGAATACTTCCAGATACAATTAAAATTTACTTAATTGGTTTCTGCACTTCAAATATTAGGTGTTTCACAACATTGCTCAGACACTATATAATCAAAATCCTCCAGAACTGACAGTGCTCTCAGTACCCTTTTACAGAAATGGTTCCCACATTATTATCACCTTTTTCCATTATCAGAACTGTAAGTCTCAATAAGCAAAGTCACCTTTCCTCATGCTTGTGAATCAAAAATGTTGAGTACTGATTCTGCACTCTGTTTCTGATCCTACAACTCAAGCCAGCACCAACATGTATCTTATTTAATGGGAAACTATTTCAATTATTCTAGTAAGTTAGTTACATTTTTCCTTGCTCATTCTTTTCAAGAGATAAAATTTAAAATAACATTGAACTATGGTAATTAAGAAATCCACCAGGAACAAGGCAGTTTCAGCAAACTGCTGATTATGTAACAGTACTGTCTGCTGTGAAGATATGCAAGTTTGCATGGACAAGTTTAGAGAAGCCACACCTGGGTACTGTGGCTGGCACACTGCATCATTTATTTGCAGAACAGCATGACAAATGGTTTTGATATGCTATCTTCCATAGGCTAAGTTAGTGATTATTCAGTAATAAAGGTGCACAAGCCTGACTTCTGGAGGGCTTGATAATGTTACCTGCAATCTGGTTCACTCTGACACCTGTTTTATCATTTAAGACTTATTGTGTGTGCCTTCTGCTTCAGAATATCTCAGAAGTCTCACACATGAATTACAAAGCAATTGCTCTGGTCTCCAGCTGAATTCAGCACAGTGAAAGGAAATTAACTGCAAGCCTACAAGAACATTCCCTTTGCCAAGGATTCCCATCATCCTGGCTGCTCCACCTTGTGCCTGGCTGTGATTCCAGCCCCAGCTGCACCTTGACATCCCTTAGCTCTGGGATGTCACTGGGGCTCAGGAGTCCCTTCTGTCCTCACAGCATTTTACAGCCCACCTAAGTGAGATAGTGTGCTCTCTTCACTTATTTATCATTAGGAATAATATTTTTTTTTTAATTCAGAACTGCACTGTTTGTGAAGGCAATTCTAAATTTAGAAGTTTGATTATGGAAAAATAGCTATTTAAAAATGCTGTTCAGGCACAGTTTCACTGCTTCTTACCTGTGGCTCAATTAAGTTGTGATGTCCTCATTCAAAGCTACAAGCTTTTTCAAAGAAACAAGCATGATTATTTTCCTTACTGCCTTTTTGTAATAGTTCATTCTTTGATCTACATAAAATTTTAAGTAATTTTCCATGTCACTTCTGCAAAATTAAGGTTCCTAGCAGCTAATTAAATAATTATCTAACTTCAATTGTTTTGAGATGTAGTTGACTGAGAACAGAAGTTTTAATGATGGTTAAAGAGCTTTAACTGCTTCAGCAAAGTAATTAAGGTTTCCTGCCATTAATAAAATCCATTGTAAGTATTCATGAATATTAAAGAATTCATTGAATTCTCAAAGAATTCATACCATATCCCACAAACTACTTGATTTGTGTGCAGAAATATAAACTAGTCAACATGATTTCAATTATACATATATATATGCATTCAGTTAGTAAAATGTACACACTAAGTTCTGGTAGAGACAGACTGGTACATATATGTTAATGCTAATTAGCTTCTCAGCACTGGGCTCTCAGCAGGATAATAAAGCAAAAAAATTGTACATAAAATATTTGGGTTTAAAATTCAAAAGGAAATGAGAAAAAGATGACTGTAGGATCTTCCTCCATAATCCCAACCTCCAATTTTCCTTTACAACACAATTGTAATGATGAACATAAACAAAAGAACTTACACTGCTATCTCTGCTACTTTACAGCTTAATTATCACTGTTTATTGAAACACACAAAAATTACAAATCTGATACTCACTGTTCAAAGAATTTAGTAATAAAACTATGTTAGTGTTAGGAGTATGAGTTTACCCTTGGAAATGCAAAAGACATTTTAAAGCAAGAGCACTGTAATCCTTTATTACAGCAGCAGCAGAAGAGAGACACTGCAAAAGAAAAGAAGCTTCTTCAACATTTCTAAAAATAGCCCAGAGCCTCAGCCAATATATTGGCTAGAGAGGATACATGCAAGAAAGGTTCTTCAGTGTTAGGTCAAACACTAATTGCATTTCACCACCTCCACTGTTATTCCCCAAATAAGAATGATTTAATACAGCTTTTATTTAATATATCTTACTAAGACTGTCTCCCTCAGTTTATTAATGGAAATGATTTCAACAAACACAAAAGGCAGAAATGAGTATCAGGTATTCTGAACATCTCATCAAATCCTACATCAGGTCAGTGCTGAGAGCACAGCAGCTGAATCACACACAGCCACAGATGCTCTGTCTTCCACCAGAACTGCAGGAATTAAAGCTTGTGTGGAGCACAAAGGGGGAAGTCTAGAGCAGAAGGGAGGTACCAAAAAAATCCCAAAAAACAACAAAAAACCTCATCAAAACATTACTGAAACCACTTAATTCTGCAATTTGAGTGAGAATGTTAGAAACATCTCTAACAGACTGTGATGGAGTTATACTGGTACAGAATGTGCTTGTGAGAATCAAGAATCCTTGATGCATTTTTAAATATCCAGGAATAGATACAACAAGATGTGATCTGATATATATATATATATATGTAATATGTATGAATGACTGACTTACTGCAGCCACACACAGTACCAAAGGTGGAGATGAGCTGTCTGCCTAGATCATAACCACAGACTGAGGTGTGAGTGCATGTAGCTTAAAAATCCAATTAGACACAGGCCATCTATACTGATAAACTCCTAAAAGGAAATTCTGAATTACTGCCTGAATTCTCAAAGAGCTAATAATAGCCTTTGATCATTGTGTTTGTCCCATTCCAGACAGATTTATGGTAAAATCTCCTTGTTAGTGATGAAAGCTAAGCCAAGGACAACCATAGGTACTGCATTTGTATGTGCCATGCCTAAAAACAGCAGTTCAGCTCCAAAACTTCAAGTGTCTGAGCTCTGTAGCTGCGTCCTACTGCTTTTTAAACACAAAATAGGACAAAATATATTCAGTAAGCTATCTTATTTTTCAAATGGTAGAGTGATAAGCATCATTGCTGTTTATGTAAAGAGACTGTATTAATCAGACATCTAATAGAGTAAAAGAACACAACTAGGATGGATTAAAGGACCTTGTTTTTTCCAGGATTTGAATTTCTTATTCACTGTTATACAAGTTGTCATTTCTAGAGATAAAACACTATAGTGATTTGCCATGCAAATTTTTATCAACTTTGTTCTGACTATCTTATTTCTTAAATCAATATTGCTGTTTCACTTCTAATACAGTAGTCTGAAAACACTACCAGCATGCAGTGAATAGAGTGCAAGTACAAACCATCATTTATAGAGAATGTGGGGTTTTGCCCCTGCTGTGTGTTTTCAACAGATTCCTTCTAAATAATAACTTAAAATTTGAAAATTGGTTTCTGAGAGCATTTTAACTGTTGAAGGAATACACGTCTTCAAATGTTTCCTGACCTTCACACTTACACAGGCTATTTGGTTGCAAATAATTTTTGTTTATTTTGCATCTTGCTTCAAAAGAGCTATTCCTGGCTTTGTGCTCTGAAATTCTCTCCTCCACAGTTGGGCACCTGCCTTCTTGGAGCCTTTGATCATATAAGATGTATAATACAATTAAAATCAATAACTTAGGCTTCACATATTCAATTACTTTTATATTCTCCAGCAGTTCCTAACAGGATTATATTGATTCTCTGTGAAAATCATGTTGTCTATGGAGTTGGGGCAAACGTATCAAGATGAAGTATCTGCCTCTGGTGCTGACGACAAAGGGATAATGTAGAAATTAAAATAAAGTGTAAAATACAGTGTAAAATACAGTATGTTTTTCCAGTTTGTCATCAGTCAATCCTCCAAATTTAGTGTTATTCCTGTCCATTGTGAGGAGTAGCAAAGCCATCCCAGCACATGCACTGGGTGTGTTCCAGTGCTGCTCCTTGGTGCAGGATTTCTCTTCCTGCTGGCACTCCTGAAGGAGGATTTGTGGTTGCCCTGGGGAAGGCTTACCTCAATGACCAGGGTTGCTGTGTGCTTCCTGCCATACATCCTTGGCTTGTATCCCACTGTTATATGGGTTCCCCCAGTGCCTTCTGGGAGAAGTTCTCCAGCTTGTGGCATCACAAGGAAATCAGGATCACTGCCTGCCAGGAAGTGTGCAGTGAATGGCTCTGGGTTCCTGCAGAAAAGCAGAAAAAAGGAGACTGTTGTGCCTTTTACAGCATCTTCACAGAACTTATCTGTAATCTAATACTTAGGCCACCATGTGGCATGACTCAGGAAACATGGCATGGAATGAATATGGAATATTAACAGCATTCTTACTTACAGAGTAATTATTTTGTAGTAGTTCTTTATTTATACGCAGTAGTTCTTTATTTATACCTGCATACTGGTATTCAATTTCAAACACATTTATATGCTATTATAAATATTATATTAACTATGGAATAATGATAGCATTTGCCACTAGAAAAAAAAATGGAATAATTTGACTTGTAAAAATATCATAATAGTGATAGAAGTAAATTCCATATCAGAGTGACAATCCATTTTTCCTATTAAAAGTACTCCCTTTTCCAATCTCTAATCAAATAAAACTGACAAGCTACCCATTTTATTAAGGTTTATGACTAGAACTGAATTTGCATTCTGGCAGAGTGTTACTAGACTAGGAGGGAGTTTTTAGAGCCTTGAAATGAAGATATGAAAAATAATAATTTTTTATCACTGTTTTCACATTTTTCATATGCCATAGACTGAACGTTTTAAGATTTTTACAGTAACATAATTAAATTCCTGTATTGATAATATTGTGTATTTCTTATCTCAAAGAATTTCTGTCACAGGTACTGTAGATCTTGTCTAATACCTTGGTTCACAGCAGTGCTGTTGGACCCAAAGAAAACCCCTAGTCCTGGTGAAGACAGTGGCAGAGCACTATAAAACAATCCTAGGCCAATCCCAAACTAAAGCCTGTCCATCACAATTCCTCAGGGACTCCTTGCCATAAACATTCTCAGCATGAAAAGAATGTACATTTTTGTATTTTCTGGTGAGGCATTCTCCTTTCAGTCTTTATGTGTGTTGCTGAGGACAACTCTATCACTCTCTGAACAGAAGGAGAACACAGGAAATTGAAAGTAGAAATACAATGGGATGGTCAAAAATTAATCCACAACAGCCTGGCGCTGTACAGCAGGGCAAGTCTCATGCATGCTTAGAGGGAATATATTTTTCTGTATTGATAAAACCTGAAGAATGGAAAGCTAACAGCATCTCAAAGAAAAGCTGTTCAAATCTGTTTATTCATGGACTGTCACACCAGAAATAAACTTTTCAAAGAAAATACCCACAAAGGAATGAAATTTAATATTTTATGGCAAGTCATATCTCTGCGGAAATGTTCCACATTTCCTGGGCAAGCACTATCCTGTGGGTGGCACGCTGGGCCTATGTCATTTTGTTTAAAAATAGCCCTCTCTTGGAATATGTTCTCATGAAAGGTTGTTCTATATTCAAAATGCTCTCGTGAAAAAAAGGTCACACTGCCAGTTTATAGAAACAAACGGTGAGAGTGCAGAAAACAGAAACCAAAAAGCTTCTGTTGCCTCCAAAAAAAATGAACTGCTACTTAGCAGTGCTGGTGGGCTCGAGTGCATCAGCAGATTTAGCCTGGCTTTTCCTTTAGGTGACAGCAAGGTGGGCAAAAGTACTGAATGTCTGAAACTACATTTCCAGTCTTCCAGTCTTGACATCAAACTTATGCTAACAACCTCTTTTTGTGGTGCCTAAAGCTGTGCACTGAGTTTATAGCCCTGGGCCATCAGCACTAATCCTGCTGGGCCCGAGCTCCCATCCATGTGCCAGATAAGCCTGGAATTTTCACATCTTTGTTTCCCTAAAGAAGTGCTCAGCTGTGAATGCCTAGAGCACACCTACTACACACAGACAACAGGAACGGGATCAAAAGAAGTGACAGATCTTGACTGAGCAGCAGAGCAGAGCACTCATCAAAAATGCCTGAGATAAATATTTTCATGCTGAAAACAGACCTGGACAGGTCTTCATTTCCAGCATCACTGCTCTATTGACTAGCTTCAGAATGTCTCAAGGAAGCACCTGCAGTGTCTCCCATGCTCAGTCTGTTTTCCAGTGAATAGTTAGGGATGAGAACCAGTAAGTGCTTGGTGTCCTTGTAAGACATCCAAGAGCATGACTTGGACTACAGATGTGACGATGAAATGCTGGGGGAGATGAGGCAGGGGACAGGCTGCTTACACAGCAGACACAGGAAAATACAGATTTCATTCCTGCAGAAATTGCCTCTTAGCAGGGAGATATGCAACAGTAGCTTGCTTCAGAATTTTTCAGAGACATCAAAACAGTCAGAAAACACAGAGGAGAAAAAGCCACAGTTTTTGTCCAGACAAGGGGATCAGACAGTTTAAAGTGAAACTGTCAAAAACCTCACCTATAATTATGCACAAGATATTTACCAAGTCAGAGAAAAATAATGTTATTACACCACCCTTGTCAGATTTTAAAAAAGGAAAGAAAAAAAAAGCAAAAAAGCTTTAAATAAAATCTGCATGCTTCTTGACAGCATTATCACAAGGTACTAGAGGCAGCTATAATTTTTGAGTAAAATACATAAAGGCATATGAATTTGCATGAACACATATAATCACAGCTAAAACATCCCTGTTCTCAAAGCCTGTCAGTTTTAAACAAAAGAGTCAAGAGTGTCTACTGGATGCAAAATGTTTATCAGAGTAGAAACTATGTCCAAGTAAGGAAAATAGAAATCCTGACAAATTAAATGTATAGCCAAAGGATGATAGGCCAGCAGGGATTGTGATGAAGATGGTACAAACCCCAGTAATTAAAAAACTATACAGAATCCAAAACAGAAACCTTTCACTGATAAATCTTGCATTCTTTTAAAAATAAATCTAAAAATTCCCCCTGAGACAACAAGCAGTGCTTTAACTGCTGTTCACATTAGGGGGATGAACTGGCATGCTAGGTACCTCACAAGCACAAGTAAATTGCTTTAACTTTCTCATCTTTTATAATAAAGAGAAATCTGGAGATTAAATTCCCAGAGTAGCACCTGAATTTCAGACATTATCGTTTTCTGTGTCTGTATATTTAGTGTATAATTAAAAATTAATAATTCTGTTTTTTAAACTTATTAAAATTTAATTCCTCCTTTTTGATTAATCCTTCAGGTGAAACAGCTCTGGAGTGAATGTTTGGCTTGTCATTTCTCAGCCCTGAAGGTCAGTTGTGAGGCAGTCTGCACTTTTCAAGAAGGGTGGCAGATATGAACATACTTTATAAAGCTTAATGATGTGTCGAGTTTTGAAAACACAAATAAACCAAGCACAAATGAATTAGAAAGTGTAAGGGCAGAAGGCTTATAAGCCAAAGAAAATAAATGTGTTTTCCCATCTGTCTTCCTTAACTCCTCTCATAATGGTTTGATACTGCCATCAGACAACACAAACTCTGTCCTCACTCAAATAATGAACAAGAGTAAACACTAACTTGAATTTAAATAATAATTGTAAATTAAAATCATGGCAACCTGGAAAAGAGGAAGTTGAGCTGGTCTTACATGGACATTTTTATAACTAATCCTTTAACCTTGTTCTTATATATAAGTCTATGCTTATCAATGTTCTCATGCTACACAATTTTCAAATTATTAAACTAAAAAACAATAGCAGCAACAATACATCTTCAACTAAAGAAATTAAAGTTTATATTCCTGTAGAGATCACACTCCAAATCTTATAAAACACTCATCAAAACTGAAAATATTTATTATATTATGGCTGAAAATAGGTTTAATGTTTCTCTTCCCAAAACTACTGAAGCAGTAAATTTTTCCTGTAGAAATGTATTCCTTTACAAAACTCAGCATTTTGAAAAGCCATACATAAAGATACCAGCACATAGTCCTTTTGGTCAAATGCTTGGGTATTTTTTGCTAATAAAAGAAGAGTAACAAAATGTCTTAATCTGTAAAGTAGGTACTGCTTCAAGAAATAGGGGACATGAAAATGTCAGAATAGTTCAAGTAGTTCAAACAATAGTTAATCATAACTAAACCTATTTCTTTTAATTTGTAATTAACATCTGTTGGATGACACAAGAAATTTCAGTTATTACATAGTCCAGTCCTTAAAATGGATTAACTGTATGCAGTTGTCAAATTCCACAGAATTATTAGTGACAGATTTCTTATCGACAAAAAAAATGCAATGGAAAAATAAATTAGTAACTCATCATTATTTCTAAAAATTGGTTATGTTTCATACCCAAACTGACTCTGGTTTAATTGACCACTCTAAATCCTGAATTCTGAACATCAGAAAAGCTCTAAAACTCCGGCTATCACTTCTCTTGAAAGGCTGCTGAAGAATTAAAGGACTTTCAAAAATATGAGCAAACTCTGCATGACAAATGCCTGTCAGGGAATGTTTTACCAACCCTAAGATCCCTTTTTTGTGTGTGCATGCTGTAAAACCAGAGCAGCAGTTAGAGGTTCTATCTGCACAAGCTGATTTCTGTCTCATCCCTGTTTTACCCAGGGGTGCTGTTTGCAGATTGAGCGATGAGCGCATACAGGTCCTGGCTAAACGTGTGACATGTCAAGGATTGTATTGTTAGGAAGGATGATCATAACTTTGGGAAAGGTCTCCTGAATGTTTATATCATCAATATTTTCCACTAGTCTCCATTCAGGCTCCAAAAATTGGAGCCCACTCAACATTTGGGCTTTGCAGCTGCCGCTGTGTGGGAAGTACTAAGAGGAAGTATTCTAATTACATCTTTAGATTGGTGGCAGAATTTTGCAGAACTGCTGACAAAGAGATTGGCAGAGAAATCCAGGCCTGTAACAGACACAGCAATGTGTGAGAGAGGGAAGGAGAGGAAGCATGAATGGAGAACTTACCAAATGCATTTTCTTGCAGCATACTTAATCCTGGCTCATGGTAGTTCTAATGAAATAAGCAGTAATTAGAGTAAAATAGAAATGGTTCTTTAAATTGTAATTGTAAACATTTTTTGTTGTTGTTTTCCCCTCAAAATAAGGGAGGATACAGAAACAAAAAATGGGTTGCCCACTAACTCCTCAGAATTAAAATGAATTTTGTGTGACCAAGGAATGGTTTTAGATGAACATTTATTCTATGCACTATGAAAGGTGCAAGAAATAAAGAAAGTCTCCAATGAAAAGTAGGTTAAGAGAAATAAATCTGCATGTGCAGTCATTTTAAAGCCTAATTTCATCTTTATTCTCATCTGCCCAGTCCACTACTTTGGGGCTTTTCTTCCTCTTTATTCTAGCTCTGTTTCCATAATCAGGTGGAGCCTTGGATTTTGCAGATGCCCCTCTGGGGAGATCACATCAACATGAGGCTGTTTGCCTTTTTTTGAGGCTGTGACAACAGGCGCCACCTTTTTCAGAGGGGCAATTTGAGTTTAACCAAGAAGTTTCCTTAATGTAACAAATATCCTGCTTGTGATAAACACAGGATTGGAATGATAGGGCAGGATGGAAAGATGGAAAAAATTCTACTGTATATGGGAAGCCATACATGATTGTAACAATCACTAAAAGGTATGTGGGAAGGCAGAACTAAATTGGTGAAAGGAAACTCTGGGCATGAGAAAAAAGCAGAGAGAACAGGAGAGAATTATCCCCCAGCTTTACTAAACCTTCAAATGTAGTGTAGTTTACAAAAGACTTCCAAGTGAATATAGTGTTAACAAATATCTATCATCTATCTATCTGTCTATCTATCTATCTATCTATCTATCTATCTATCTATCTATCTATCTATCTATCTATCTATCTATCCATCCATCCATCCATCCCACACATCTCATGTGGGCTACTGAAGTATTTGCCCTGGAAAACATTCTGCTGTAGGTGGACATCAGTATCTTAATGTGAAGAAATGAATCCAACCACCAAATTAACTCTGTACAGGAAGATAGAGCAGTAAATAAGCTCCAAAACCCACTTCTGTATTAATGCAAATGTCCTGATCCCAAACTTAATTGATTAAAAATACATTAAGTTATCTTAGTGTGCCAAATATAGAATTGGCTAGTTTTCTTAAGCAAAGTATCACTTTGAGAGTTTTTATGTTATGTTTCAGTTACAGATTTCAACATAAAATATTAGACCAATAATTTAAGATAGATAGCAAATAAATTTGTGTGAGTTTTATTTCCAAGGATAATATTCAATCTTTTTTGGTTAAAACTGCTGTTATTCTGTAAACCATTGGCATTCAATAATGCATCTGGTATTAAAACAAGCACTAATATTATCTCAAACATTAGAGGTTTATACTAAAACAAATTACTCCAGTGGAAATGCTGCCAATGATTTCAGCTGGTGCTGAATTATTCCTGCATTTATGATAAAACCCAAAAAAGGTCATCCATGAATGTTAAGAAGTGGTAGATTTTTCTTATTTAGGAAGTTAAATCTGTTGCTTTGACTCTAATCAAGCTTAATGCCAATACAAAAACCCTTCAACAACATGTCCTTTTGGAATTTTTAAAGCTGAAAGTAAAATATTGATCTACTCTATTCCAACTGACATAGGTGCATATAGTTTTAAAAAAATACATTTGTTTTCTTCATGCAATAAAACTGTTTAGCTGCTTTCTCAGTATCTTTCATTATTTTCTGGAGCAGATATTGAGCTATCTCTCATTGTGTGAAATTTAAATGTATTGAAAGGGTGCATTACATATTTTCATGAACTGCTGGAGCTTTCATTATTGCACATCATTGTGAAGAGGGTGGCAATGACCTCCCATTTTTAACTGATCATCCTTCCAAAATCATTAATTCATTCTGAGTTATTCTGTACACACTGAGGATTTTGGGGGAGGGGGGGAGGGAGGGGAGGAATGTGGAATTGAAGGAGGAAGGCCACATTTGAGTTGCACTAGCTGTAAAGAAAAAGAAAGCTAAATCCATTGATCTCATAGATTTATTGTGGAGCACTGAAGATCCTCATTCAATGTGGTCTGTGTGTGTCTATATATATATTCCTATATATATATAAGAACCCTAATCTGTTCTTAATAATATCCTGAGCTTTTTTAGGGTCCGTGATTCTCAAATACTATTTGTTGCATCACTATGCACCCTGCTAGCTCAAAAAGATGCAGAGGTGCTCTCAGTGATGCTGTGCAACCCCTCTCTCCTGGCAGTTGCAGGAGAAAAAGACACATCTGCAGAGTCCCTCCCTAGCAGGGTACTCAGAAATACACCTGTTTCCCCCACAGTTACTCCCCAAGCAGCAGTGCCATAAGCTAAAGTACAGCATAAGAAACCCCATCTCTCTTAAAGTAACAGAACTGCTTCTCTATGGATTGCTAATTGATTACTAAGAAAACTCCAAAGGGCTGATCATTTTTTTTCAGAGAGGATCGATAGGATGGCACTTTGTATCCTATTCAAAACTTTTAAACCACGTTTGATTATTTAATTGTTTTGTTTTTAATCTAAATAATTTGAGTTATTCAAGCATTAAATCATACCTGTTATATAATGCTTTCCTCATGTAATTGCTTTTAATCTGCAGGTCCACAATACTATGCGCTGGTTGGCTGAGTGTTCTACTTCTATACAAAACCTCCACCACTAATATCTCCTAAGCAAATGACAGGTAAGATAAAGCAATATATAACTTATGGAGCAGTTCCCAGAATCACAGAGTGGGTCAGGTTGGAAGGGATCACAGTGGGTCACCAGGTCCAGCCTCCCTGCCCAAGTGGGTTCATCCCAGAGCCCCCAGCACAGGATTGTGTCCAGACAGTTCTTGGATATCTCCACTGAGAGAGACTCCACACCCTCTCTGGACAATCTGGTCCAGTGTTTGGTTGTTAAACAGGAAAGGAATTATTCTGAATGTTCAGATGGAACTTCTGTGCCTCAGTTTCTGTTTGTTCCTCCTGTCCCATTGCTGAACCCCATGGAGCAGAGCCTGGTCCATGCCCTGCCCCTCCCTGCAGACACTGACAGGGATGAGGGCCCCTCTCAGATATCTCAAGGCTGAACAGGCCCAGCTCCCTCAGCCTGTCCTCAGTGAGATGCTCCAGTCCCTCCATCATCTTTGTCACCCTCCAATGGACCCACTCCAGGAGCTCCATGTCTCTCCTGTCCTGAGGAGCCCAAAACTGGACCCAGCACTCCAGGTGAGCCTCATGGGGCTGAGGAGCAGGATCCCCTCCCTGACCTGCTGGCAGTGCTCTTCCCAAGGCATCCTCATGAGTGGAACTCCTGGTGCTGTTTATAACACAGAGCTTTTTTACTACATGCAAACATTACATTTTGCTTTTGAAATGTATGGGGGGAACACTTGCTATATAAAATAAAGCTGGAATTTGTTTAAGGGTAAAAGAGAATCTATCTTCCATCACTGCTCTTCCTCCATATAACTATAATGACTCAGGTTTTATAACATCTTTCTGGGGAACATCAGGTATCTTCACTGCTATCAAACACCTACCAGGAGATTACAGTATTGCCAGAGCAATTGCTTTGCTTTTGTTCCTGAAACAGTCATTCTACTGAAGCTGTTAACTTGATCACTGTGATAGAAGCCTTTGTCAGAGTCCTCAATTAACATCACTGACAGACATCTAAAACCTGGAACAACTGTCCCTCTTAGAGACACAGCTTTTGGAAATAAGCCTATAAAAACATCACTTGGAACCAAATACACTTCTTGCTGAGGATGAAAACCAAAGGATATATCCACAATGGAAGTGTCAATCTGCATATCTGGCACACTTTCTAGATATATAGTAAAAATCATGAATTTAAAAGAAAATAAACTTGAAAACTTCCAAATCAATCATAATGTGTACTTTAGTACACATTATGATTAATTCAGATTCCTGGTTTAATATTTTAAAACTTATCTATCATTACCACACAATTTATTCTTTCATTTCCTGCTGTATACAAATGACATTGTAACTTTACTGTAACACTGTAAAACTCTGGGAAAAAAATTGAAATCTGCAAAAACTATATATTAACAAAGGTTTCTGCAGGACTTTTAAAAAAGAAGAGTAACAAAATACTGAAGAATTACACCATTATTTTAGCAAGTGGAAGTAGAAATGAATTCATAGCACACATACATAATATAATAGGAATACTTTAAAAAGTACAGCACATTTAAAATTCTTTAAAGCACAAGATGAGGGAATGTTTTTAACTTGGTGTAAGCATAAATTACCTTGAAAAATTCTATTAGTAAAAGCACTAGCTTTTAAAGTCTTACTAGTGAGCCTTTAATAGCACAAAATTATTATCATTCCTTAACATTGTATTACACATTTTAACATCCTCCCAAGTCTTTTAGGGGAAAAAAAAAATCATAACAAAAACACTTGGATCTATTCCAAAGATTTTCTCTCAAGCCAAAGCCTAAAGGTAGAATGCTTCTGTTTTCTACAACAAAGCTTCAAAATCACATTTGTTACTTAAACAATGCAGCTCTTGAAAATAGGGATGAAATAGCTGCATCCCAGTTATGTGTGTGTTGCCCAAATTTATTCTAACCAATGTGTTTGAGTAGGAGTTGTACCCTCAGAAAAGTGCAGAAATTCTTGAGTGTAAGTGTTTTTACCTTGTCTGGCTTGTGAGCTTAAAGCCAACTATGGATTCCTTATTGAGGCCAACTGCTTCAATGTTGATCACATCATCCACTTCTGGCTCTGTGGCAATGAACACCAATGGAAACTTCCAAAGGCCTCCTGCAGTACACTGAATTACGAGAGTTGCCTCACTCCTTAAAATTTCAGATAACAACAGTCAATACACAGAAAAACATTATAAAACATGAACTGATTAATATAAAAAAAAAAATATCTTTGAGTGTGTAGAAGTAAACTGCAGTAAAAATAAAAATTACTTTAAACTGGAATACATCCCTAATTTTGCATGGCATAGTATTTACCAGGTAAACTTGACTGGAATGTAGATTAAACAGTGCTAGATATTTACAGCAAGTTACAAGAAACATAATACAGAAGTGACATTCCTGGCACAGCCATGAGATTTTATTCTTCTTCTGCTTGCTCTTTTTTAAATTAAAAGAAAAAAATCTGCTAAATTTATTTTACTCATTATTCTGTATTTACTGTGATGTTAGAGGAGAATTTTGTCCAGAACATATTAGCAGTTCATAGTAGGATCAAATAGATCTGACAAAGGTCTATGTACTTAAGGAAAATGCCAGACTCTGATGTCTTCAGAATAAGAGAGTTGGTGCTGTAGATTCTGAAGATAACAGAACTAATTAATTGCAGTCATTGAGTCCTCTGCAGGAAGCCTAAGTCTCAAGTACACAAAGATAAAAAATCCAAACCAAATTAAAAAATAATAGAATAAAAATGAGAGAGCAGAAATGAAAAGGCTTTGTAAATTCACCTCCCTCTGACACAACGACACTGAATCAGGTGGGTGGATCATTCTTCCTAAAGGTTTGTTCTTTGTTTATTTCATTAATCTTCTGGACTACTGCAAAAAAAGAGTAACCCCCTGCCTCCTAAAGATAACTCTTTTCATGCAATCCATGATACTCACACTCACTGTTCCCTAACACTCCTGGTGATGTTGCGACTCTGGATTTACTTTGTGCTTGCAGGTCCCAAAAGCTTCATTTCAGCCTCCTCCTGACCCACATCTGACTGTACCCAAAGGAAGGGACAACTTCCCTCTCTCCAAAAGGATCTCCCTTCAACAGTTTTTTTTTTTTAAAGAAGGGAGATGTTCTTATGTAAATCAAAGCACATACATAATTTGTCACATCACAATTATAAAAAAGGAGAAGAATTTCTTGTGGATCAATGTTACTGGTGCAGTAGAAACTAATTTCAAATTCAACTACCCCACCCAGCCAAAGAATATGTACACATGCTTGTCTAGGAAAAGACTTCCAAGACTGAGAAACCATCTTGTTTGTATGTTTTTTATGAATTATGAGAACAAATAATTTTCACTGGAAGTCTTTCAATACTCCAGTGTTTAGAAGTAAAACGATGCACACACAGACTATGGAAGTAACTCAACAGAACCATCTCACAGGCACTAAAAAAACAGTCAGTTTCAACACCAAAGATAGCATACTAAGAAGCAGCAAGGGAGAAAATCTAAACCAACAGATCTCAGAAGTGAAAACAAAATGAGGAAAAGAATGCAGGGAAATGATTATATAAGGAAGGATGACCAGACAGGATTTCATTACATGTTCTTTTGGTAGTAAGGAACAGGACCTTACCTCATTGGTTTGCTAGGTGCAAACACTACATTAAAGATCAGTGTTACAATTCTGGATTCTGTATCCCATTCTTTTTCAACGAGCTCCATACCAACCAAAGATTCAAGCTGATATCTAATTTCATCTGATTGATATTGCAATTCATACAGAAACTCCAGTGTTGCAGAGGAACCTAAATGATACAAAAGAAAAATATCAGCCTGTGTGCACTGTAATTTCACACAGTTGGTTGGCTCAGAGTTACAATTCTTCCATTTATTACTAAAAATGACAAATGAGTAAAACTAGCAATTATCTAAAACTTAAGTGATTTCCTTCTGACTGCATAACAAAATCTTCCCATTTCATATGACAGGCTATATAGTTTCTAGCAAAATAGAAGCTGGAAAACTTAGTTGGGATATGTGAATGGTAATAGCAATATTGCTCTGGCTGGTGAGATACTTCTAGTTCATCAGCCAAATGAAAATCTCATAATACTCTTTTTGAGTAATGCCATTGGGACAATTGCAAAAAAAACCATCATTAAGGACATCAATGCCATTGATGGCTGCAAGCCCAATACACAGAATACAGAGAAATAGTGAAGATGTCACCAGCAGCCTCTTCTCTCATTCCCTGCAGCAGCTATGAAAAGGCCAAGTAGTAATGACATAAAAATAAACAGCTGAGCTTCTTGAATCAAATGTCTCCTCCAGCTGTAATAAAGGAAACTGAGATATTCAGTATACAATAGTAATTTGTGCACAGAAGGAAACATTTCTATGAGGAAAAGAATCTCAAGCTGTTAATCCATTAAAAAGTTTTACACATTTTCTGGATGGGAAATGTTTTAACACAACCACTAACTCCTACAGGAGATTTCATTGTACTATGACCACCTATCTCAGGGCACATTTTGAATTTGCACAGCTGGGTACAAATGTACAGAACTGCTGTGTGTGCATCCCTGTACACTTATCCTGGCTGCATAGTGCCAGGCAGCTGCAGAGTTAATTCCCAAGGCCTTTTGACTCAGAATTCTAAAATACAGATGACAGATTTGTTTACATAAAAAGTCCAAGTGACAGTGTTGGAGAAAAGCTTACTTTGGTATTGCCAATCTGTAAAACCACCCAAATTTAAGTGAGTACGGAGATGCCTTACCACACTTCTAGTCCTTTGTCCTTCTCTAAAATGCACAATTTCCTCTTCCCACATCAGCAGCTAACAGGAGGTGTGACCTTTTGTTACTTCATTTTTATAACACAAAGATTAATTCAGAAATGTAGCAGCTTATACTGAACCATTTGTAACTCTTTAAAGTAGATTGTTCACAGACCTCTGTACAATATATACCAGATTAGAGTCACACAGATGTAAGCAAAGTATCATGACCAGGGGTTATCAATCATAGTAGATTAGATAGACAATGAGTACCAAAATACAGGATTTCCACATATTGATCCATATATGCAGGGAATTCATTACAATAAATGTAATTTTCCAAAATTAAATTCAACATGAGAATTTTCTCCTACAGTCTATAAAACTTAGGACCATCCTACATTGTTCCATTCTTGCTGTTTTTCCATTTGAAAAATTTAATGTTTATGTCATGTATTCAGATTCCAACACAGCCCGAGGCTTTTAGGAGTCACCCTTGACAAATGCTAGGACATGAAGATTCAGATGCTGACAATTAATGGAAGAGAAAGGATGAGACAATCTGGAACATTTCACAGTGAAAAAAATTGCAGCTGTTGAGCAGATGCTTCTTTCAGCAGTTATATCACACAATGCTACTCAGGAAAAGCTTATTTTATAGTTCAGGTGCTAGAAAGACAATGTTGGGAACTGCATGCTAGATTTTAATATCCAAACATTTGGGTTTGGTTTGACATACATACATACATACATACATACATATATATATATATATATATATATGTATGTATTACTTTTCAGTGAGAAGCAATTAAATATATCTTTTTTCTGCTCCAGGCTGTTTTGCAACCTGTTATATGCTTATATTAAGTAATTAGTTAAAATATTTTATACTACCAACACTTAAGGAAAAAATGATGCATTTATGAATGCCAATATTTGGAACCTTGCTATATTGGTCCCTTTGGCTCATTTTGATTTAGACTGTTGATCTGGTTTAGCACTACTAAAAAATGTAAAACAGTTATATTTTTCATCACAGCTGCCCTGAAGACTCCTATATTATCATGCTGTGGGAATTCTCTGTAGAATGTTAATATTTGATTCCAGCAATCCTGTAACACACTGCCTAAACAAACTGGCAGAACCTAGAAGAAAAAAGTTATGAATCAGCTAGGAAATTGTCTAATTTTTCCAATATTCTAAGTTCTCTTGACTCTTAGAATTCCTAGTTTCAATTAAAATGGCACAAGATATAAAACATGGAGACAGCACTAACACCTTCTTTAAAGCAAATACAATATAGCATCCTGCTCAAATAGGCCTTGACCCTTTGGGCCAGGCTCTTTATAGGCTTTCATTCAGTTTTCTCTTAATTTCAGTTCCATTTTCTAAATCACCATTATTAATACAGGTAAAATTCTTCTTTTATCTAATGCAAGATGTAAAATACACATGCAAATGTAAAAGTATACTCCAATTAATCCACTCGTGTTCTGTAAATAGAGAGCAGCAGGGAGAGCTTTAGCCACATCTGACTCAATATAGAGATATTTATCAATCTAAGCACTGGGAATATATAAGCATGCTATTTATATACAGCTAGTTAAATCTTGGGAACAGAAATTCTGATTATAAAAATTATTACTTCTTCCTATTTTCTGAATAATACTTTGCCTTAGTTAAGAGAAAATATATTCTGAGGTAATTATTCCAAAACAATTATTTTAATTATTAAACATTACTTCTTTTGAAAGGCAATTAATCTTAGTCATCAAGCATTTTCATTTGTGTAAATAAAGATATCTGAAAAGATATAATGCATTTAAGCAACACTTGTGGATACAGAGCTACTGAAGCACCTATGTTTAAAAACCAACCAGGCTTTTCAGCTATACAGTACTATGACTTGGCTGTCATTTATTTGCAAATACTCGTAAGGACACTGGAATAAAAGTGTTGGGGTTTGTTTAAATAGCCTCTAAGAAGATGAAAGGATATAGATCACTTTAAAAAAAATTATTTTATGACTCATAAGACAGCATGAAAACTCCAAGGATTTTACAGTCTGGGCATACAAATTGGGGAAATGTGATTTTTTGTGACTGCTAAATTTACTGTAAAACTAATTAATAGATGCACGCATCTAAAATTAATGCATCTAAAATTTAAAGAACTATTCCAACAGATTCACAAAATAGTAATATTAGACATTTAAATAGTATTTTAGTGGAAAAGAATCTGTACTCAAGGTTCAAAAGAATTAATAAAAAAGACATTTGTAGAAGGACCTATTGCCTACAGAAGGGCAGTAAAAGGCCCACTGGATATTTCTGACCTCAGAGTTTCACAGTGTCAGGAGAGAAGTGTTTGTACCTCCCTCCTGTTTCTGAAAAGTGAGCGATTTCACTGAGGACCAGCTCATTATACTCTGCATTTCCTGATGATAAAAATCTCATGGCCACTGGCCCAGGAGGCTGCAGTGCCCTGTGGACACCCAGGGGAGATGTGGCTGTCTGAGCCCTCCACAAACAGCACTTAACCTGTGGCACACTGGGTGACAAAATGTGGCAAAGGGGAGCACCTCCCTAAGGGACCCCTTTTACTTTCACACTGTCTACCATTTCCAGTGAGACAGATGGAAATTAAAACTGTGATGGAAACATGCTCAGACTGCAAAAGTGCTTGTCCTCATTGCAGAGGCTTTTCCTTGGGTGGATGCAGTAAAACAGAGATGCAAGTGAATTCACTTAGCTGCTCTTATTTGTAGTCATTTCATAAAGAAGAGAAGCACAATCACCAAATATAAACATGCAATTAAAGCCAAAGCATTCATAAATTTGCAGTTTCATGCTCTGCATAAACCAGATTAATTATTTTCACTTGGTGCTGAATGGAACACTCTGCACTCACACTGATTTTTTCCACTGGTTCTGATAATTTTCCAAGGCTGGGTCCATTGTGGCCCTGACACCAAACAAAGATTTCTTCCCTCTTGATCTAATAGTCCCCAAACTGCTAACACAGAAACTACAAAACCAGATGTTAACTACTCATTTCTACCAGGTATCTGGCATCTAATCTTCACCTTCCAAATATTTTGAAATATCTTCCTACATAGTCCCTTTCGGGTCTCATCTGACACTTGTCCTTTTCCTGCTTCTCCATTGTCTTCCAAGAGTTTTCACACAGACACTGCTGGAACTCAGCAGGCAGTGGGGAATGAACATTAAATATGCAGTTCTGACTTTCCAGCGAAAGTAGAGGCAGACAGAACACATTATGGTACAGTAGATTAAATAATTACAATACTGTTTTCAAGTACATATTCAAACAAACAGCAAAAAGTGAATTTCAAGAGTAATAAAGGAAAAAAGTAAAAAGAAGTTTAGTGGTGAAGAACATCCTAACACGTAAGTAAACATCATGTGGGTAGTAAGACATGAGATCTCATCTGAAAATTATATACCTGTTTCTCACTGTAAAATGTCAACTATGGGACAATAGCAGCAGAATAAGAAAAATGCATAAACCCCCCCAAAGACCTGGCTGTAGTTAAAGATGCCTTTCATCAGATTTCTTCATACATATACAAAAGAGCTGTATGTGGAGCACTATAAATCTAAGCAAATATAACACAGCTTTACTAAATTCCAGACACCAAATTAAACTTATAGAAATTAATGGATAAAAAAGCTGATCTCCTTCTGTTAATAATAAAATTATTGATCCTCATAGGAATTCAAGGAAATTCTCAATATAGTTATGCATATATATATATTTGTATCTCTTCTCTGCAAGTTTTTCTCTTTCTATATCCAGCCAACTTTCATCCATATCTTCAAGACCCTACAAAATTCCACTCTTACCCACATCTTTTTCCCTGCATCCCACTGCCTATTTCCTTAGCAAGTAATTGGAATGCTTCTTTCTTAAATTTTCTCTTACATTCAACTTTTCTGTTCCCTAATTTTTCTTTCAAAACACTTCTTTGAAAGAGGCATCTACTTCTAAGCCAAGTTTCTACTGTAAAGAAGCAGCAAAAGGCAAAAAACAATGCCCCCACCGTTTTTCTTTTTTTGAGAATGTGTTTCTTCAAAACACTGCACAGTTTAGTGAATGAAATAGAAGCTTGTGAATCCACTTTATGTACATGAAACACATGGTGTGCATCTAGTATTGTTCCTTGAAGCTTGTTTCCATATATTCTCTCTCCCTGAATCCCTTTTTCACTAATTATCGTTTTATTCTGCCTCCATACATCCCTTTCAATGTTTTCTTTATTCTCATATTACTTGCAAAATAGAGTTGAAACAAAAACCTCAGAAAAATCAAAAGGATTCTCTTCAGCCCAAAGGATCTCACATTATTTGCCTTTGATCTGGCATTCTACTCAGATTTGTATGCTACCCTCTAAATTCATGCTATAAAGGAAACAATTAAAATTTATTTCTTCATAACCATTATAATCCTTTTTCAACAAGTTTCCTCCTTTATTCAGCCATGTCTTCATTTAGCCAGAAACTCTGGTAGATAAAGATCACATCTGTACCTTGGCACAGAAACATCAAAGCAGCTTCTTCAGGAACATATCTCATGATTTAGTCCTAATTCACACAGACACTATTTTTTTCCATAGCATCCAAAGTCATTTGCCTCACTTTCAATGTTGCCCACAGAAATCAGTAACAACTCAAGTTGACTTTTAACCTGACCATTCTATTTGCACTGTCACACAACAGAGGCTAAATTGAAAACCCACGTTGCCATTTTTCAATAGTTCTTGACAGTTTTAAACTATGCAATAGTCTATGACAAAAACATGCACTTTTTATCTTCTGGCTTTTTTAATACACAAAACTGAGCCACAGAGAGTGGAACACAGCACCTGATCACCAGGGTCACATTCATTTGCTTCCTTTTTCTTACCCAACAGATTGCATTCAGTTACACATAAGACAGAACACCTATCACACAGGATAGTGTAAATTCTCTACTATAAGACATTTCATCTCATGGGAGGTATCTACTTGTGTTATTTTTCGATACAAATCAGGTTTCAGAATTAGAAAAATTTTTGTGTAGTAAATTTCTGAGGTTTCACTCTTGTCTTCCTCAGCTGTCTTGAAGAAAGAGTGATGGTTCAAGGTTATCACTTCATTCAGCGTTCTGTGGTGATTCTGTGTAACTTCTATTTACTTGTCTTACAGTTTTAATATCTTCCTGTATCTCCAAAGCTTCAGATCAAATTGTTCTTAAACTGTCAAAACAACAGGCCTGATGCAGTAATTTATAAAACATAAAGTTTTATACATTCTACAAAACAACAGTGAAAGTTTGTTGGGGAATTTTTGTATCACGTTCTCTTTGAAATGTGTAGTGTGGGAGAGATAAAGGAGATCTAGAGATAATAACTTCATTTACTGTAAGAACAACAAAACCTGAACAATGTAACTTCAGAGACAGAAGACAAGGATAAAGAATTTTATCACAGAAATGACAATAGCATGATGTAATAACCTGGAAATGGAAGAGCATTTGGGATAGGCTTGTTGCATGCATGTAGTTTTTTTACTACAGTGACTGTCTGATAAATTTTCTGAGGCAAATTTGGGTGTATAAATCCTCTGCTTTTCTATTACAAATAGCATTCAAACAGAGCTGAGAGACATAGGGCCACTGTCCCAGAAAAACCGAAGAAGTTTGCATCTTAAGGGGTTTGACCAGCAATGCTTTGTTGCTGTCCCATAAATAATGAGCAAATATATCAGAAAAAAGTGGAAATTAATGCAGACAGATCATTGTTAGGTATTATGATGTTCCAGAAGAACAACTAAGGTCCTATAGAGCTGTGTTGGCCATGGTTCTGATTTACAGAAGCTTCCCCAAAATATCTTTACAAAACAAGGATTTAGTGGTTTTATTTCTATTGGAAGTAATACTTCCTTATCACCTAGCCAAAGATATTACAGGAAATTCTGTGTGCAAGAAAGGGGAGAAACAGCAATCACAAACACAGAGCAATTAAAATCAATATACACTCCTCCAGCTAATTATATTGCCTAGGTATTTCTTATCCACTAACTCAAATAATTTTAGGGGATATCTATTTGTGTGTTCTTGTTTCAGACATTATTTGAGTTAGTCAATCAGTTCTTTTGGACTTCTCATGTTTCCAGGTTCTACATCACACTGAAGAGTAGCACCTGGAAGAATTTCATTATTTCTGGGTTTGTATTATTTATTGTTTTTGCAATTTTATGAAGCTGAAAAAATAACTTCAGATTAGTTTATAATAGATCTGGTTTCCTTTAAGTGTTGAATATTTAAAGTGAGCATGATTTTGCATAAGTATGAGAAAGTAATTTTAATTTAAATAACATATTGATGATTCTCATTCCTAATGCTTACAGATTTTAACATTTTATAAAATGGCAAGGAAACAGAGATGAGTGAGGGCTGAAAACAAAAATAAAGCAGTTCCCAACTGCCTGATCACAATTCACAAATTCTTTTTTTTTTTTTTTGCCAAAATTTGTTGTTACTGTTCTAATTATATTAAGAAATGGCAGTAGGAGGGTTTATTTATGAGATAAAAATTGTGCTGCATTTTTTCTCTTTTTTAATGGACCCAGTGATATCCTTGTATATCAACAAGAACTATTTGACCTTCTTCATTAAAATGCCTGGCATTATTTCAGCTCAATAATGGAAATTAACAATACATCAAATCTCTCCCATGCTTCACTCATAAATATAGAAACAAACAGGCAGATGTAAACAAAAACTATGTAGACGACAAAATAATCCATTTAAGACTTTATGATGAGATGCTTTGTACTTTGACTTCTACTAGTTCTCTCTTTTCCATCAGGAGTTGTCAGCCATGAACAAAAAAGCAATAATCCATAACAAAGTGTCTCAGTTGTTGGTTCAACCCCTTGTCAACAGCTTCAATTTGCCATTTATCACTGCTTTCATCAATACTTAATCCAAAACAAACACTTTGTTATCCTTTCTTTTATTTCTTGCATAGGAAAAAAAAAATTAATTTATATAGCTATAATTTTCTCATCCTCAAGGATAATTTCAAAAATAATGCCACAGTAATTCTGACAATACAGACATGGCTTAAGTAGGATATAGGGTCATCTTCATCATTATTAACCTCTTCATACTGCTTTCAATATTAATCTGCTACACTTTATCAGCAATCATATAAACATCTCTGGATGAGTGATCAAGTCTATTTGTCTCCAAAGATTTCTTTGGTCATACCCAATTTTATTGACCTTATATCTTAAAGGTGAGCCTCCTGATCCAGATCCATTATATTAAATGGGAATTTAGTGTAATCCATACCACTGGCTAACGCAAAAACCTGCTGGGGATGGAAAATAGCTTTTTAATGTGTGTTTGGATATGTTTTTATTCTTTGCTGGTTTCAAAGAGCTGCTTTAGTGAAACGAAAGAAAATAGAGCCTTTTGAATATTCTGATGAGTTTCATGAATATTAGGTAATTGCTATGAAGTTTTTATTAACAGTGAACAAAGGGTACAGATACACTTTGTATAATGATGCCAACATACATTATGGATTAGCATATCTGGAAAATGTTATTTCCCTCTCAGGTGCAGTTGAACTCTCCATCTGTTTAGTCTGAGCTCAGAAAGGCTCTAAAACTTGGTCAAAACATAAACCAGCCTCGTACCTGTGCTGCCCTACAGAACATGGGCAGCACTGCTCCCCTCAAGGCAACTGTCATGAAACTTTCCCAGAAATAAGAACCCAGGGCAAGGAGTTAAGACCAGCTGCTGGGCTGTGAGGAGAGCAATGAATTAATAAAGATGAGAGAAGTTAATGAGAAACACTTAGCCCTCATGGCTGGCTTATGAGATAAACTGAAGCAATTGAAAGGGAAAGGTTACAAAGGACCACTACAAACACACAATGTTGTGAATGTTAAATGTCAGTCAAACATCCATAACTGATTCGTGAATGTTTGGTTTTTTTTTTTTTCAGAAGACTGTGGAAAATTAAATGTGTTTGTATTCCCCACTGAATACTTAACCTAAAATATAGCAAACTTCACTTGCTTGGATGAATCTCAGCTCTTAAATTTCCTTTAGTGAAAAAGACATCTTTAGAGCCATATGTAAAAAAACAGATGAAAAATACATTTAGGGTGAAAGTATGCATTTAATGTCACTGAAAATTATTTTTTACAAGAGCCATACTCTATTTGCTACTTGCTATGTCTAAAATATTAAGCTTTCATTATTTGATCCCTGGAACTTTGCTGACTTCTGAACAAGAAATTATGTCATTGGAGCTAGACAACTTTTAGATTGCACCCTCTTTCTTAAGAAATTGTAGTAGCTTTCTGTGTCAAGTGCACTCCTCCATATTGGATGAAATTGAAATTTTTTATGTAGAAGACGTGTTTGAAGATTTTTCACTTTAAAAGAATTTATACTCGTCCAAATAATTTAAATACTGAAGCACAGTATTAGCTGTTTAAATCTGATCTGCCAGTAATTATCATCATTTATCCATGGGTGTAAAAACTGCTTACTACTCTTCACACAGGCACTCTGATGAATCACTCTTTCAGAAGAGAAAAAAATGAAGAACAGTGTGCCAGACTGTTATCTTAAAGGTTTAGGCTTTTATTTATGTTATTACTGGTAGACTGCAGAAAAGCTCAGATAGTACTATTTAATTGCTTCCCAACAGGCCTCAAATTCATCTATCAATAATGGCATTAAAATGTCATTGAAAAGGAAGAAAAACACAGTGTTAAAAATGATTTTACTACCTAGGGTGCAAAGCATTTCATTACCAGACTTCTTACTTAAAAAGATGCAATGCCCCAAATCGATGTCTTGTACACCATGTGCAGAAGCCAGTGTTAATAAATTATTCCTATGAATAAAACAAGAACTAGACATCATGAATCTGTAAGACTTTCAAAATGCTGCCTCAGCTTGCTCACTGCATGTATTTCTTGTCAATTCACAGGCCAGCATTTTGGAGGGAAATAGTTCAGGTGTGTTTAAGGCAGCCCACTCATAAGTGACTAGCCAATAATGAGCTAATCTGTTACTCTCTGATAAAAATAAATTTTTAAAAAGTGCCTTTTTATCTTGATGGACGGCTGTCCTCAAAAGACCGAATAAATTTTATAATAGCATTTACAGTTCTCCAAAGATGAAAGAATGTACACTGACAACTTCACATCTTTTTGCTTTACTGGATTTACCACTATCACTGTGTAATATGGGTACGTAAGATGATAATATGCCCAGGAAATAAGTTATCTTTGACACTGCAATATGAGTAAATATAAAACTTAAAAAAGTAATTATGAATGTCAGCCAATCAGTAAGCATATGCTCTGCAAGCTCTCTTAAACAGTTCAACCTCAGATCTCCTATTTAAAAGCTTTCAGAAATAAAATCTATTTAAAGACAGTAATTGTTGATATGAGATTACATTGATCAATGTGCATGTTTGCATGAAAATTGGCCTCCTAGGAAGCCTGTAATGCATCTTGATCTACCTTTTACAGCTATTCACTTTTCCTGTTATTTGGCAGGACATGCTCTGTAACATGGTATTCCTGCACAGCCTCTGCTGGAACAGACTGTAAATGGCAGAAAAGGGACACAAAAGCCAAGTTTGCCTGCCCTTCCAACTGATTACCTGATAGACTACAATTATAACAACATCTGTAAACTCATCTTTTACCACTTTGAACAAAGTCAGAGTGCAGGTGAAATCCCTTCCCTCCCTCATCTACAGCTAAGTTAAACACACATTAATCTGTCTCATGTTATGTGTCATAATTTTTAAATAACATTTTCCTTATAAAGGATGATGACTTTGAACCCAAAATGGAATGTTCAGTTTCCAAGGTGCACAATTTTCAAGTTTTTTGTGACTATGACTGATAACAGAAATACTGATGATACAGCAGTAAGAAGTATTCTTTCCTTACTACTTATTTGTTGTGCCATTCTGTTTCAAGGAGAGGTATATTTTGAACAGCTGCTGTATCTGAATAAATTGATTTTCAGTAATTAACAGTAACTGGAAGCTATCCTTTTACAAAGCTTTATCGCTTCTTTCAAAAAGTTCTCCTTCTTCAATCCATTCTGATACCAATATTGACCTGCTGATGGGAATGCATCTTATAAACCTGCAGATAAATGTCTCCTGGCAATGCTTACACAGATGTATTTTTTCTAACTGAAGACTCTGTGCAGGCTCTCTTTTAAAGGAGAGACTGTGTGTATGCAAGCCTCACATTCAGGACAAATTTAAAAAAAGGGAAGGTTCAGGTTTATAAGTGCCCATAGCTGCAGACAAAAAGTTAAATACTCTATACTTGCAAAATGATAGAACTGGGACAATTTGCCTAAACCTCACTCATTGTCATGGGAGAGCTGCACATCTGGTAAAGTACTTATTTGAAATTTTCCTAAAATAGCATGACATCAAAACTATTCTCACCATCAGTGACTTCTGGGGTGCTGGACAACTCTTCTGTGTCCACCGTGGCAGAGTTTCCTGCATCAGGCAGGTCAGTGGCACCAGGCATGACTCCAATCAGCAGCAGCTCTACCCTCTGCTCCAGCCTCTGCCTGGCCTGACAGCGTATCACAACTACAGAAAAGCAAAATCATCTTATTTGCAAAGATCTGGCATCTTGATTTTAACAAAGAAATTAAACATAGAAGCTAAATGTGCTTAGAGAAAGAGAATTCCAGTAAGGAGCAAGACATCTAAAAGCTTTTGCCAACCTCCACTTTCTATTGTTCTGTTGCGGTGAAGTAGTAGAAAATATTGCTAAGCAAACAAAATTCTGTTCAGTTAGGTCCCAACAGCACTTGCAAATTTCTGTCTTATCTTTAATCATTAAATTTATCTTCATTTTAGTTCAAGTGCTAATAGGAATTATGGCATAGTTTGAAATATGCCACTAAGAAAGGAAGATTGAAACAAAACCAAAGAAATAAAAGGTTTTATGATTAAACGAAAGACTATTAAGTTACTCTTTGCTTTCTTAGTTTAAGAATACTGTTATTAAAACTTCAACGTTAATAGAAATATTCCAGAATAAAAAGCATTCTCGCACGAGTTTCTGTTTGAAGCATCATAGAACTTCTTTCAGGTCAGTAAGTGCTTTTAATTTACTACTTCCAAAGTATGTCTTTTTCATGACAAAGTTTTTAGCTTTTAGCTTTTACACTAGTTTCTATAAAGCCTATTTCAACAGGGGTTTGGTTTTTTGTTTGCTTTTTTCTTTTTGATTTTCTGTTTCTTATTTAATAACACAGAAAAAGAAGAAAATTACATAAAAGCACTGAAAAAAATGTTTTCCCAAAGACCTAGAACTTCCTAGAGTTCTGGGAATCAACATGAAAAAGAACAGCTGACCACATACTTTTTAGCTTCAAGATCTGTAAGTCATTTTCATCAGAGTTAGACCCAATGTTTCTTCAAAAATTAACTCTAAAGTTAACATAAGGAATTGATGATCAATAATTTGGAACCATATTGTGGTGAATCAATATGCAGTGTTTAAAAAAATCAGAAGGAAGCCCCTTTTTTAATATCATTTTTATTTGGCTTCAACTTTCAGTTCTGGCACTTTATCCACTACCTGCAAAATAGATAATTACACAAGTTCAGGTAATTTCCTTTCTCCCTTGGTCTTTCCCTGTTTAACAGGGTGTAAGTAATTTCTAGAGATCTCTTAGAATTTCCATGAGGCAGAGTTACTGAAATAGGTTAAACACAGATCTTTTTATTTAAATGTATGACCTTATATTTAAAAATAGATTACATTCTTTGTATTCCACTAGTTTACCAAATGTTTCAGATCACTGTGTGCACATTGTGTCATTTTCTATTCTACAGTTCATCTTACTACCAAAATTGATTTTACATTTCCTTTTTCCAAAATGGCTAAGTAATATTTATGAGTAAAATTCAGAGATATTTAGGATTTGACTCGACAAGTCCCTGAGCAAGCTGCCCTTGAGCAGGTGCTTGGATTAGAGGACCCCCAGTGGTCCCCTCCAATTAAAATTGCTGTATGCTTCTTTGACTCTACACTCTACAAGAATTAAAAGAATATACTGAATGACCCTCCATTTGCAATCACTTCTATAAGATAGCCAAGGTATCATCTACTTAACATGTACTACATGGGTTGTGACCACTGATCATTTTAATTGGTCTCATGAGATAGAAAGCCAAGTGACTTCTACAAGTTTAAGTATATTAAGATGCAAATAAGAATGACCTAAAGATGAACTCCTTAATATACCAGCAAAGCAGCTTGGGTTTTTGACACAGAAACTTGTAGCCTCCAGGCAATTCTAATAAATGTCTGCATTTAGAGAGATGACAATACTCTTGATCATTATCATTTTTTTAAGTAGATTTCTTGTTATTATCTGCTTTGGATTTATATCTTACAATGCAAGTTTTCTAAATGCCCAATTATAACTGAAATAGGCTTTCAGAATCAAGGTACGAATGGAAAATTCCATAAACACACTTAAAAACACCTATTTCTGTTTTCTGGGACATTCTTGAAGGACCTAGATTTTTCTTGACACAAAATATTAGCCCAACATAACATACTGATGGCCAAAGAACTGTAAGTATTCCAAATTAATGCAATGCGTTTTTATGTATTACAAACATTTACTGAACATAAACTAATGGATAACACTTATAAATATGCTACAATTTAGTTTTTTGCTGTTTTAAAAAAACATTTAGGAACTTGAAATTACTTAACGGTTGATAGTATGTGAGCTTCTGATCATATACAGAAGTGAGGTCACTTAAGCAATTCATGAATGCTAAACATTTTAATTCATAAACTTATACAGAAAGCATTGGGTCCTGCACTTGGGGCACAACAACCCCAGGCAATGCCCCAGGCTTGGGCAAGAATGGCTGGAAAGCTGCCCAGTGGAGAAGGACTTGGGGATGTTGATGAAAAATAGTCTGAACATGAGCTCAGATGTGCCCAGGTAGCCAAGAAGGCCAATGGAACCTGGCCTGGATCAGGAACAGGGTGGCCAGCAGGACCAGGGTGGTGACTGTCCCCCTGTACTGGGCACTGGTGAGGCCACCTCGAGAGCTGTGTCCAGTTCTGGGTCCCTCAGTTCAGGAGGGACATTGAGGGGCAGAAGAGAGCCCAGAGAAGGACAGTGGAGCTGGGGAAGGGTCTTGAGATTAAGAAGAGTGACTGGGGGAGCTGGGGGTGTCTAGCCTGGAGAAAAGAAGGTTCAGGAGGTTCACCTCCATATCTAGACACACCTGGAAGGAGGGTGTAGACAGGCGGGGGTCAATCTCTTCTCCCAAGTAACAAGTGACAGAACAAGAGGAAATGGCCTTAAGTTGTGCCAAGGGAGGTTTAGATTGGATATTGGGAAAAATTTCTTAATGGAAAGGGTGGCCAGGCAATGGAACAAGGTGCCCAGAGAACTGGGGGAATCATCACACCTAAAAATATTCAGAAACCACAGAGATGTGGTACTCAGGGACATGGTTTAGTGGTTACACGGAGTTAATGGTTGGATTCAATGATCTTAGAGGTCTTTTTCAACCTTAATGATTCTGTGATTTCAATGAAAGAAACATCCCAATAAAAGGGAGATTTATCTTGAGGAGCGCCACTGAATTACACAACAGCTTTAAATAACACAACAAACACCCACATTAATTTACATGGTTCTAATGCTAATGAGACTCATTAAAGCCATCATTTTGGGCAACAGTTGATTACATGATAATATTCTGTTTCATTCCTTAAGGTATTAGAGTACAAATTAATGAGATGAAAGCTCTAATTAATACCACATCATTGGCATTTGTCTACAAGTAAAGAGTCCTTAAGCAATATAAATTAATGACAGTACAAATATCTATGTTTTTTCAGAAATTGTCCCTGTATCTTAATGCATTTAATGTAGAAAAGTATTATATTCACTTATTCAATCCACAAAAATTAAGCTGAAAGGACAAGCTGGTATAGAATTGGTCCCACATTTACAGATTGAGCTATAGTTTCAGGGTTATAGATTTAAAAAGCTGTTCACAACTTCCTGTTTCATAACTCCCAAATTGTGTCACACCTTAAAAATACAGATGGTCAAATATATATGCATTTACTATCCCCAAAATAAGCAAGAAATTTCCAAGAATGTCTTAATCTTTTAATGCAAGTTTACTTCTAAAGAGCAAGGGGAAAACTTACTGCTGTTCACACTACTTTATATTCTGGTTTTGATGAAGAGATGAAATTCAAGGCTGAGAGAAGCAGCAAACATCTCCAATATTTTGCACCATGTAGACTCTCCAGAAGGGTGTTTATGGGTATGCAAGAAGTCTACCCTTGAGTCAGTCCTTTGCTCAGCTTACCTTCAGTTCTCAAACTCAGGATTAATTGGGATACTGAAGGGCACAGCCCTTAAGATTTAAAACTGCCCCCAATTCCTTTTCTTCACAATAAGAACAAAGTAATGATCTAGATTTGCTTTGGAAGTGGGAGAAGATTTTATTTTTAATCTGTGATTTTATCTTTTTTTAAGACATAGCTAAGTACTACTGCAAATTCTTGTGATCAAGCAGGTGAGAATACAACTGATTATTTGATTTTTTACATATTCTTAGATATATTGCTTAAGCTTTTTTCAAGCATTACATACCTGATTTCTGCTGCGGTGCTTCAGGTGTTCCATTAATGGGATAGATCCAGAGTATTCCCTGAGTTTCCCCATTCTCTGCTACAATAACATTTCTAGAAAAATACAAGTCAATTAGACTGCTGAAAAATACAGTCAATTAAACTGCTGAAAATTCTGTTTCCAAAGTAATCTAGAATTAAGAGTTGTTGAAAAGGTTAGACTCTATCCTACTCTATGCTGTAATGCTAAACATATCTGAGAAAAATATGAAATAAAATCCAGCTAAATACATCAGCCATAAATTATATCAGCTACAACTTAGATTCACTTAGTGTATTCAAACATTACAGCTCTGCAAACATTTGGCCTGATCTGCATTTTGTCAGGTTACGTTTACACTGAGATAAGATTTCTGCAGTTTATGAATTACATAAAAATATCAGGATGTGAATCATTATTCTCCCAAATACATTCAAAAACAGAGGTACTAAGAGCTTTCATTTGCTCAATATCCATAACTGCACCAGCAGCCAGTACTTTACATTTTCTTTATTTAAAGCAAGAATTGATAGGTATGAAACAGACAGATATCTTACCCTGAATCTGCATACATTGCAGGGTGCATTAAAAGCTTTTGATGGATACCCACTGCCCTCAAAATCAGACACTGGACTGCCCTTGGGAGCTACACATGAATAGTCAATGGGATAAATGGTGATAGGATTGAGCATCTCAGCTACTTTTTCCTTTCCTATTAGAATAAATTACCTGTTTAAGTCTGGATTTGATTCACCAGTAACCTCATAAGGCCAGTTCTCACCGTTTTCCCTCATTACATGAACTACCACCACTGCTTTATAAATTTTCATTTCAGCTGGCATGAATAACACAGGTATTTCCAGTTTTTCTTTTGGAGCTAATCGGATTCCTGCAAGATGAAACAGATTATTGTGGTATTTTGGAAGTTTTCAAAATATTTTTTATCATTTTACTCATATCTTTCCCTTTTGCTTTTTTAATCACTATTTAACCTTTTATCATATTGTATGGCTGTCCCTGTAAAAAAATCCATTTTACCCTCCCTTTGCTACAAAAAAACCCAAAACAAAACCACAATTAAGTGAACGTCCCACATATAATATGCAGAGATCATGTGTAACACATACATGTCAATCCCATGATTTTGGAGGCCCTAAGTCATGTTTTTTTCAGCTGTGAGTTACATCCGTGAGTAAGACTGCACTAAAAAGATCAATTCAAAAAACAAATGCTCACATTCAAGACAACTATAATATATTTAAAAGAACCTTCATTATTATTATTATACAAACCATGCTTTTTCCATATGATTTTTTATCTGATTGATTTTGCTGGTAAAAAAAAATAAACAAACTAAACTTATGTTGTCTGTAATGAAGAATGAAGGTAGCCTGATATTTTCAATCTTTAAGGGCCTTTTTCCAGTGACTCGTCAGTCTGTGAAGTTTCAGAACATTTACTTCAGCTATTCCAGAAATAATCGAAAGATTACACAGAGTAGAACAAGTAAATCAGTCTTTTAACTACAAAGCTCTTTGTTTGAAAAGTATTCCTGGAATTTGTAGGAAATGACACCTCAGGGTTAGGGTTTCAGCTTTAATTCTATCTGCAGAAAATCCTCTTAGTTATGAGTAGCTGCTTCTACATTAGGCTTTGAATCAGTTTTTGTGATAATATTTCACACTTTCTACAAAGAATAGAAGCTGATGCGGGTTTGTGGGTATCACTCCCTGAGAATGACTGGACATGCAGCACCCTCCTGGGGATTGCTTCTTTGATCACCATGGGTGGCTTCATGCTCAAAAAATGCCAGCAGGGAAAGTTCACCTGGTGCTCCAAATGGTCACCTTCCTCCAGCCAAAATTCCTCGAGGGGGAAGACCTCAGGGCTCAGAGTTGTAGAAGAGTGGGTGGTAGGGAAATTGTAATGCAGTCTTGGAATGGATGAAATGAAAAAAAAGATGGATGCACAGAAGTTTGAGAATGAAGGCGGAAGTGTTGGGAGACTAAGTAAAATGATGTCAGACAGAAATACAGGAATGGCCAGAAAGACAAAAAAAAAAAAAACCTCAAGCCACATCAGGGAAGGAGAGAAGGGTTTGAAAAAGCTCTCCAAAACACAGAACACCAGTCTGGACTCCTCATCTGCACTAACTCCCTACCAGCATTTAATGATAAAGACTATTGGTGATAAGCTTTTTGCTAGAAACACTCTTAAATTAGAATAAACTAACCAAATTAAGATGGGAAAATCAAATTTAAATTAGGAAAGTTTTGTATATTTTAAACCACAGAACTCTGCAGGTTTTCTACCTCTCCCAGTTAAAAGGCCTCAAGACATCAAATATAGATCACTGCCTCAATTTATTATGAATGGGAAAAGCCATAGTGTTTAGGAAGTTCTTACCTAAACATATCTGAATTTCTGTGTCTAAGAGTTTTATCATATACTAATTATGAAAATTAACCAGCTACTTTGCATTCGTGATTGCTTAATTCTTGTGCATTTGTAGGAGTTCATCATGGCAAGAGCAATTTGCCTTTGAAATAATTACTTGAAAAGTTTTGTATCATGAAAGAGCTTGAAAAGATCTTAATTAAAATCCATTAAAATGTTAATAGCCAAATGAAAAAAAACCAAACTATTTTTTTTCCAATTTTGATAAAAATATAAGATTTGTCTTTGGATCTTTGAGGCATTATCTATCAAGCCCATACCCAAATTTAAGATATACTACATATACATGTATTATTGGCAACTACATGGTCCAAGTGAAAAATCTTTTAAAATTAGCAACTCATTTCTAATCCAATACCTTAAATAAATTAGCTGATATCAGGCATAGTTACAATATTCCTGAAGACATGTGAACTGGGAGCCACCCCGCTGGATCACAAACCCACCTCAGCACTGACACACTATTCTCCCCCAGTGAGAGAAGAGTCAGCTCTCTGCTGGGATTTGCCCACTTTGGGCTTACTCTGGTCTAGCTAAGACAAAGGCAGGTGGTATCTTTGAAACAGAATAGTGTACTTCAGTACTTACTTGCAACTAGATTGCCTTGAATCCACACATACATGGATACCAAAATAATGTAAACACTTTGTAACACCGTTACATTTTGCATCCTTAAGGTTCATTTGCAAAGCTTTTAACAGATGGCAAATAGAACAGACTGTAAACTCATAACCAGTTATATACATCACATTACATATTTTGAATTGTAGCTTAATGATGCCTGTTACAGGACAGAGCCCCTTGGTTTTTTAAAATAGATTTTAATGCAGAATCCATATGATAGCATTCTTGGTCATTCTGGCAGAAAATTGGTTATTAAAGATCATGAAAAGACAAATTTTATAATATTGCTGTTGAAACAGATTGTATTCACATTTTTAATAAAAAAATCTTCTTAATAGAAGATGCTTATAATAAAGGTAATTTTTAGATCACCAGGCTTGCCTGCAGCTGTCAACTTACCAACTGATCATTAACTGCTAATACAGATTTATTTCATTATGATTTGGCTAGTTAATAAGATAGATAAAATAGGCATAATGGCAAATATAATTTGCTTTTATTTCTTCTTTCCCATTTAGAGAATGTGGGCTAGCACATAAAAAATAGCTCTGTGTACAACTTTAACAAAAATCATTGTTACCTGCTCCTACTTGCCTGGGGATCTCAAGTACTCTGCCAGGGATACCAAAAACTGATACCAATGGCTGATCCCTTGCCTTCATGTCATTATTTTACTGCAAGGAATATCCACAAATTCTGCGTAAGAAATTCACAGCAAGTCCCTTTTCTGAACACAGGTACATCACATTTGATAAAAAGCTTTGGGCCAGATTTTGATAATACCTCACTCCTCTTTCACTGTCCTACAGCCCATTAGGAACCAGTTACAATTTAGCAGAGTAAGCTCACTGACCCATTAAAGACTGAAGGCATCTGACTCAAACCAAGGGCTGCAATTTCAGTCAACTGCCTTACAAAGAAGTGTGTGGAGCTCTACATCCTCCCTCATTTCATTTTTAGGTAACCTTTTGTTAAGCCTCGCCTCTAGCCTCCCCAGAGGCTGCTGGAGAACACTGAATCTGTAAAAGATTCCTCAGGCACTGAGCCTAGAACTCAGAACTAGATTAGATAATAAATCAAAATGAGTATATTTCAAATTCCTGGCTACAATTCTTTGGGACACTGCGCTGTGGTTGGGTTCTGTGTAACTTTTGTGTCAGCCCTAGAAAGCTCAGCACTGTGAGAGCTAAAATTCAAGCAGCATTGTATGCCAATGGCTGGGATGTTATTTGGAAGGAATACAGATGGATAAAAATGCATTCTTTGCCTCTACAGTAGATTAGGAAAAAATCTTAAGAGCAAGCACACCAGGCAGCATCATGGTAATAAAACAGCGATGTGATGGCAAGGAACAAAATATTCTGCAATATATCATCCTCCCATTGAACTTTAACCTAAAGCCATGTATTTTTCATATTAGTAAGGTGCTTTTCAGGTAGATTTTCTAGATGTTAAAGTGCATCTCCCCGATTCACTGCTCTTAATTCTGTAGCATCTGAGTGCCTTCCATTGATTTTACCCAGAAGAAGAGCACTCAGTGCAGTCTCCTTTAATTGAAAAAGAGAGATGAGACAGAGCTCAGAATATCTTGTTGAAGTCTCATGAAAAAATCATTTAGGAGGGGGTACTTTTATTTGTTTGTTTGTTTTCTTGATTGTTTCTCCATTAAAATTACTATAGCAGCATTTTGATTAAACCCACAGACACCTCTGCTAAAATTAGCACTGGCCATGTAAATGTCAACTCACTATAATTAGGTCTGTTTTCTCCTATTATCCTCAGAATCTGGAAAGGGCAACCTCCAAAATATCCATACACAGCAGCTGCTGCTGGGGAATTATTGGTAATTTCTTCTCAAGGAAGTCATCCAGAAAAGAATTGATATCAGATAGCAAAGAGTGAGCTATTGCCAGCACACTAGTACCCAAAAAATGCATTGAAAAAGTCAGACCTATGTATTAATTTCTTTTCATCTGCTGGAAGAGATAAAATCCTGGTTTACATACAAAAACTAAGATCTTTTATAGCACTTCTCCCAGAAGTGTTTCATCACTAAATCCCAGGAGTCTAATAAAGAACAGACAACATTTCTACCTTGACTCTTATTAAGGCTGGGTCCATTTTTGTCAGCATACTTTCCTTTTTTTTAAGTGCTTCCAATGAGGCTGCTTGAATTTTTTATTCCCTTTCATTAAAACATAATCACAATCCCTTGTTATGGATTCTAATTAAAAAACTGTGAGAGTAGCAGCCTGTTAGTTTTGCTACATCAGTATTATATTTATTCAGTCTCAATGAGTAAATATAAATATAATTTTCTGAATTGGAAGTCATTATACAACAGCCAACAGCCTCCATCTGTGTAGATATTCAAAATTTGACTGGACATGGTCCTGGACAATCTGATGGAGATGACCCTGCTTGAACCACAGAGGGTCTGGATGAACAAGATGATCTCAAGACGTTCTTTACCACCTAAACAGTTCTGTGCTTCTGAAATTCTGAGGTCATGATAGATCAACAGGCTTTGTCTTGCTTCTCTTTTTAAGCAGTCACATAAATGCATCCTTCTTTGCAAAACCAGACACAGATACTTTTCTCAGTGAATTGCAGGTGATATGAAAAACAGTGCACCCTACAAAGGGAAAGCACAAAGGCAAGAACAAGAGATCACCCTTACATAACAATTAGATTTGGGATGCAATTAAAGGCAAAGAAGCAGGATACTTCTAATTGCATCTTCTCTGGGACAAATAAAATAGAACACAATGCACTTCAAAGTATTTCAAGTCCCATACAAATAGGTAAGTAAAAGATCTAACAAAATAACCATGCAAAATGCCAAAAATTAAATTTGCTGCATCCCATGTTTTAATATTTACATCATCATTTTCCTTCCTTCCTTCCTTCAGTAGAGTTCATTTAGGTAAGTGGAGTGCAAGAGAGGATCCTTTCTGGTCCAGATGGTCCACAATGATTGCATTTCTAGGGGACTCTCTGCTTCATGAATCATGGATACTTGCGCCAAGAGGTAGAGTTGTGATTTCCCTTTCCTCTGGCAGTTTGACAAAATCCCAGATACCTGAAGCTGGAATGGACCTCTGACAGACAAATGGTCCAATACCTCTCTGCAGGCAGAGTCATCTACCTGGACCATGTCCAAAAAGGCTTTGGACATCTCCAAGGATGGAGACTCCATAATTTTTCTGGGCAGCCTGTTCCAGTGCTCAATCTTCCTCACAGTAAAAAAAAAGCATTCCCTTTGCTCAGATGAGAATTTCTTGTTGCCTGTCATTGGGCACCACTGAAAAACTCCTTTTTCCATCCTTTTTGCACACTCCCTTCTGGTACTTATACAGGATAATAAAATCCCTCTGAGGTGATGAATTACTTAGTTGTAAAAGTTAAGTCATGAATATGCAGCTCAGATGCTAATAAACAATTTCACAAATGACTGGTTAAAACTTTATAAGTTGCTTTAAGAAAGACATGGCACAAATAAAGACTTCACAACATCAGTACCATAAGCACACAATAAAATGTATTAGAGCATGTTTATAAGATTTGTTCACCATTTTATGGATCTTGTATTAATACAATTTTGTATACTTCTGGCAGAGACTTTCTGGGTTATTTAATTAAGATTTTTCATTTAGAATAATTTCTTGCTGGTAGAAAATAATGGATACAAGTTAAACACTTGCTATTTAGATTAAAATAAATGGATTGAGAACAGGACTCAGTAATTAAATACGTTGTTTCATTTAATGCAATTTATTTTGTTTTTAAATGAAGCATGTCTGAAAGGCCAAGTATAAAGTTTTCCTTCCATTTATAAAATTATCCTTCTCTAACTAATAGCTTATATTGCAGTTTCAATAAAGATCAAAACAAGTATTTTGACAGATATTATATTTTGACCTGTTATATTTATTTATTGTTGAAGTGCAGCAACAACTATGCTTACGATGGTTAAATACACTAAGGAAAAAAATGTTGCCAAGTAGAGAAATTAATTTCTCTGCTGACAACTAAAACAAGCAAAATCATACTTAAGATCTTTAACTCTGAGAAAACTTAAAAAAAATACATGTAACAGAGATCATAAAAGTCACATTCTCTTATTATGAGACTAAATTTAAAAAAATTTTTAAACCCCAATATAAAATTGTCACTTAATACATTTCACAACAAAGTCTCCATCACTTCCCAATCACATCTGATTATAAATATTGATGTAATAATCTTCTGTAGTAATACACAAATAATGTAAAAACCTAAACTGATTTATCATAGATCACCCCTCTTATCTCTGATACCTGCAGCTTTGACTTCAGGTAGTTATTACAGAACTGCCTAAAAATCAAACAGAAAATGGACCAACATTCATATAGGTGCCACATTTCTTTATATTTTACATGTCTGCTGTTACCTTATGCCCTTGACACCATGGGCTATCTTTGCAATTGTCCTTCAGGGGTGCTGGGGTGATGGGCTTGGGGTTCATTTGACAGAAATCCAGTCAGGCAGCACATCAGGAAAGCCACATCCAAATGAAGGACATGAGAGGAGTAAGGAAGCAAGGCTAAACTGAGCAGCACAGAGCAACACAAGGCAACTGTCAGAGAAGAAAAACCATTGAAAAGCCAGGGAATAGCTCAGCAATAAGGATGGAAAAATGAACAAACAAAGCACAGGAGGAACCAGCAAAAGGGTAACAGGCATAGACAGTAACTTGCAAAATGAAGCCACGGCAGACACAGAGCAGAATGTGTGGAGAAGGCCAGACTACCATATTAAATTTATTTGGCAGAGGCAATGTCAAAGAGTAAGGAGTGAAGAATAATCAAGAATGAAAGTAGTAAGTTTTCTTTTTATCCTATGGTCCAACACTTGTTTTAAAACTTCATGGTGTACTAACAGTTTCTCTTGCTTTCTCCTTACAAATCTGTTTTATTCCTCCAATAATCTGAGAGTTGGTAGATCTAACCCATCCCTCCTTTGAGCAGTACATCTATTTAAAAATTGCTTATCATCCTCATTTTCCTGATAACATTTCTACATTGATAAAACTCTGTAGATCATTCTGGCATCCAAAATCTAAATGTCTGCAACACAGAAATGCCTTAGATCCAGAGTCACTGAAAGCAAGAGACAAACTTCAAAGTTGAAAAAGATGCAAAACCTCTTCCAAATCAGCACAGTAAAAGATGTAATACTACACCTCTTTGAGTGATTCTATTTGTGACAGACTAAACAATAGAAAAGTAAAAACTCAGTTATTTAGGTCAATTTTCCTTTCCCAAGCTAAATATTCATTTTAGTTCTGCACACTTGTAAGTATAACTGACATTCTCAGGAGAGATTAATTGATAAGTAGTTATATAGAAGAAAGACCATAAACTCGTGTGGATGGAGAGTGCTGAGCCGAGTGGAGAGATAAGATGGGCAATAACAATAGGATCTTACATTCTCTACTTCAGTAACAGAAAATCTACTCAACCTCTCTTGCCCCTCTGCAACAATGTTGGTTGTGTTGTGTACAAAATACACTCTACAAGCACAACCTGCCTACAATCTCAACAAAGTAGACAATCACCACATAAATACTTTGAAAATGCAAGAGCCACACAAGAAATGGCATATGTTTCTTAAACAAGTGTGACTTTCAATTTACTGCCCAGCCACTAAAAACACTACCAAACCTTGTCCTTTCTCTCTTAAGAAAAGTTCATGTTATCCTAAGATAAAGTACTAGCCAGTAAATAAGGACTATGAAAACTTCCCTATTTCTTAATCTTTTTCTAGATTGAAACATACACGAAAGTGTCTTGAGTTCAAGCCTGAAAGGAAACTGTAATTGCTTCAGTTCAGATGTAATTGAATTTCTGACATACGTCAAATATCTGATTACTTTTGACAGATGTGTTTTTACTTTCACTTTAAACTTCACAGATATATGTGTCTCTTAATCTGATCTCTGAAAGCACAGTCAAATTCTGAAGCTATGGCAGATTTTAATCAAAATCTGCAAAGTGTTGTGAAATCATTAATGACACCAGTTGCTGCTACATCCTTCTACTTCTTGCATGCAACCAAAAATTGTACTGCTTGCTACAAGTGTTCAGAAGATGTATCACACTTCATACAGCAGACAGTAACTGGAAACAGTATGACTGAGTCATATTTTTATATATATATATGTATATATATATATATATACACACACATAGGGAGGGAGACAGAGATAGTGTTACTCATTTTCGTAATTCTGGTAAGTACACTCTTCATCATTTGAGGTTTTACAGGTTTCTGTAGTAAGGTAGAATTGATTTCTGCCCTTTTTTGGTCTTTTCATACACAAGAAAATAGGTAAAGATGGTAAGAGGAATCCCTCTTTAAAAGTAATGTTTGCCCATTAATTTAACTTGTGTCATAAAACAGTAGCTCAGTGAATGACAGAGCCCACAATATGCCATGTGTATTTCATAGCTATGAACAGCAGTATTGTTGTAAATGGACTAACAGTAACTACTTCTTAGCCTATCAAATTAGTCAAATATTTTTATTGCTCCACTTTTGTATCCTTTTGACCCACTGTACTTTGTGTGCAGCATGGTAAAATCAAACAGGTGGCAATGCCAGCCTCAATGTTAAACCATGACCCTGGTCAGCAGGTTATCTCCAGATTCCAAAATTCTGAAGAAATTATTTACATTTATTATTCCATCTGAAAATAAATCTGCCTTAAATGAGAATATATACCAAGCTCCTACTTACAAAGAAGAGCAAAAAAAAAATACAAAAGAAAATTCTTTTATTTCATTAAAAATCCCTAGGCAGAGTACCAGTTTTAGAGCTGCAGCTTCAGTCTTTCACTATTCTAAAAGCTGGCCCCTTAAATGAAGCTTTTCTCCTATTCACAGTTTTTCAGCTAGAGTTCTTTGTCCTTGTCCTTACAGGTAAAATATTCAAAGGTCAGCCAGGATATTGCTGCAATGTGACTGAAGCAGTTGGGGCTTAGCTAGGAGCTGATGTTTTCAGAGAATGTGGACTTCACACAGAAATAGCCTAAGACACTAACAACAGCCATAGACGACTTGGTACTTAAACCAAGCATTCTTCTCTTCCTAATGCCAGTTACATGTTCAAGATGTTTCTTGTGCTCTATGGAAGTGAAAAGGAAAAAATAAAAATCATGGGCTCTGAAAACAAGGTTGCAGGACTCAATTCATAAAACTTTCTGTAGGAATAGAAAATGCCTGAGAACAGAAGACTCTTCATTTTTTTTTCTATTTATTAGGGTGTCATTTTGATTACTTCCTTGGTCAGGAGAAAATGCAGTCAAAAAATAGCCTGGATGTCACTGCTGTGGGATTTTATCTTATTTTTAGGAATGAGTACTGACTTGACTGCAGTGGCCTCATACAGAGGCCAGCAATCATACTTCTAGGATGACAATCTATAGAATACATCTTATGTTCTGACTCCTCTCATTGACATGCAAAACCTGCTCCAGATTTTATCAAGACCATCACAGAACAATAATTTGTCCCTAGAGGAAGTACAGAAAAAAAAACCATCAGCAATATTCTCTAGCAAGAAACTCTGTTGAGCTGTCAAATGCCTTTCTACTTCAGTGATATTTTTGATTTTTATGGACAAACTAGTAACTCACATTGACTTGTTTTTTTTTAACAAGTAATGATTTCTGACAGAATCCATTTTTTCAAACTCTGAAAATTCGCATGTCTACACAATATCATCTTTTATTGTCAGTGCAATCTCACATGCTGGTTATGTACATTCTTGCTACTCAATCACTACACCATGTTAGGACACATCAGTTTAGAAATATCCAGAAATATTTTAACCCTGCTACAAAGATCTGGGAGATGCTGGATCAGTGAATATGACACATGGCTGCTCACATGCCAGACTCAGGTATAGCTACAGATCATATTTAATTTTCATTAGGACTTCATTCAAGTAATACAATATTTTATCCCTTGAATTTCTGTGGTTAATATGACAATTATTACAATTCTCCTGGTCCCCTCAGGGGCAGTTGAAATGCAGTATGAGTTTCCAGCCATAAGGACAATTAGCAGTTCATGACTGGGGACTGTGCATTGATTCCTGTTGTGTGAACAAGGTTAAAATCACCCCTGCAGATGTAATTCAGAGCAAACAGTAATCAAATATATGATAAATATATGAGCTGCTGACCCCTGAAATTCAGATTAATATAAAGGGATATACTTGAGGGCGGCATGAAAAAGAACAAAATGTTTAGAAGCAAACATGTAGGAAATGAACTAGATTAAAAAAACCAAATAAAGTTAAGCCTAAAAGTGGGAATTAATATTAAAATATTCTGGAAGAGATCAAGGGCCCTGTCGTGGCTTGACCCGGAAACAGGATTTCTGGGATGCGGTGGTCAAGCCAATGAGTGCTCAGATTTTAACATTGGCAACTGGCTTGACCACTGAAATTTTGGTTACTGAAAAAATTGGTCCGCCTCTGAGAACACACAGGGGTTAAAAACCAGAGCTGCTCACCAAAAAAACCTCTTTGGATTTCCGGCGGGAAGGAGCTGGATCTCTCCCTCGGCCCAGTTGCTGGCTGGGCGGGGGCAGGGGAAAAGCCATGCGGCCCGGCCGGGAGAGGTAGGCCTGGCCCCCCAAGGGTGGAAGGAAGAAGTAAAAAAATGCCGAAAAGCAATGGGCAGTCTGTTCCCCCCCTTGGAGACAGACAGAGAGAGAGAGTGCAGCCTGTGCTTGTGGCTGTTACCTTGAAATTTAGTAAACATGTGCTGGCAGCAGGCAGCCCGGCTGAGGAGATGGCGGGGTGCAGCCAGGAGTCCGGCCGCTTGGAGGAGTTTTTAACCCTTCTTGGACAATGAAAACTTTACAGAACATTAACCCTTCCTAGAAGAGAAATAAGGGTAGAGGAGGACGAAGGAAATGGGTGAGTGATGATGGTCCGGACCAGAGAGAGAGTGAGAGATGTTGGAGGAATGGAGAAGATGGAGTGGCATTTTATGCTGGACTCTTTTGTGTAGCCATGGACAGAGCCATGTTTCCGTGCGATACAGAGACTGAGTCCAGGGGGAGAAATGTCCCGGGGCCAAAGAAGATTCAGTGGGGGTACCCCTCGGCCCCAGGGGGTATATAAAATATGGGGGGGACAGATGTCCCAAAGGTGAGAGACTGTGCTTTTCTGGAACTGGACAAAGCATCCTTAAAAAGACAACCCTGGAAGCAGCCCTGATCCTTGTTACGGTGGTGAGAGCACCGTAACAAGGACGGAAAAGGCCACCACGACACATGGAAGGACTCCCTCTTCTCTTGAGGAACTGAAGCTGAGCATTCTAAAGGGTGGTGCTGGACCCAGAATTGGTGATTTTGGAAGATGTATTGTATTGGGAATTTAGCAGGAGGAGGAGGAGAATGTTTTTTGTGAGGTTTTCATTTTCCTTGGTTTTTTTTTTTTTTCCTTTTGTGTGTATTGTGAGGTTTTCATTTTTCTTGTGTTTTTTTGTCCTTTTGTGTGTAGTTTAGTTATTGTTTTGTAGTTTAGTTAATAAACTTTTCTTTCTTTTCAAGTAAGAGCCTGCTTTGTTTATTCCTGGTCAAAATCTCACAGCAGACACCAGGGAAAGTGTATTTTCATGGGGGCATTTGGCCTTGTGCCAGTGTCAAACCATGACAGACACAAATTACTTGACAGTGTCAGGATGATTGTGAATCATACAGAAGACAGGCTTTGGATGACTCAGTGGTAATTGGGAGCTGCAGTGTTTCTGAGGAGGGGCGGCTGCTGCAGATCCCGTACCTCTCTGTGAATCCAGAAATGGAAACCATTTGGTTTCCAATGGGAACCAAATGATACACTATCTGCCAAAATTCAGAAGGCAAGATGACTACTTCATTTTCACACAAAATATAAAACAAATATCTAAAATTTCGCTTTTACTTTTTCTTGGTTTTTTTTCTTTTTCCCCACAAACTGTTTGAGTTCCCAGTAAGAGACCAGTTTTCTTTTGATTCAGGAAGGAAGAAAACTGATCATTTCTGATTCTTTTCTAAAACTTAGTTAAAATAGAGCCAGAGATAAAACTACATCACCTTTCTGGAATAGAAAGGAGACATTTTAGGTCAGTAACTGTAACCTCCTCTGACAATAACTTGTGGTGAGATAACTGGGAATGAAAATTTTCATGCAAGTAACTTAATCAAGATAATACATTTTAAATCTGTCAAAACAAGAAGCTGTCAGCCTTCAAATCTAAGCCATTTTTTCTCTCCATATGGTTTAGTGTCTAAAGCTGCTCAAGGCACAAGTGATTTGCAGCTAAACACTGAACAAATGTAGGGACAAATGCATTTCCCAACAGCTGTTTGTCATAGGTGTGAACTGAAGAAAAGGCAGAGGAAAAAACCCTGTGTGTAAAGATGACAAGGAAAGGATCTTTACAAGCTGTCATTTGGTATCAATCTAAAGGAAAAAAAAAAAGTTTATTTTCTGGTACATGGCAGCAAGGAGATGGAGAAGAGTAGAAAAAAGAGTTAGAAAAATAGCAACTTATTTTCCTACAATCTATAGCTTTTTCTGGTTTAAGACCCAATATATTGGGTCTCAAAATTTAATTTAATTTTTAGATATATTCCTTTTCTATATAGACTAATGACCAAAAAACTTACAATGCTGATTCTTTAGAGGCAATAGGTTACAATAGTAAAGAAAAGAAAGCTTGTACAGTTTGTATCTATTGATGGTACTTGACTTCTTGATCCTGTTTTCATCCTGATGTAGTAAAAGAAAATAATAATAATAATAATAATAATAATAATAATAATAATAATAATAATAATAATATAACCGAAATTCTGCCAATTTTGATTCAGAAACTTCAAAGTACTTTTTTCCCTTTTTGGGTTGTATTATTAAAGCATGTTTAAAACATATTTGATTATGTAGAATTCTGCAGAGATCTTTTTTTGTTTCTTCACAGATAAACATTTCAGTCATTACGATTACCTAACTTGAGTTCAATACACAGAAAGAACTCATTTGAAAAAAATCAAGGTTCAGTCTCAATAACTCTTCTTGAACAAGAGAATTTAATTAGGAAAAAACCACAGCCACTTGATTTAAAACTTGTCAGCGATAGTGAATCCTCCACGTTTCATTGAGAATTGTTCTGAGAGTTAATTAAGCTCATTGTTAAAAATAGGTTTCACTTTTGTCTACTGAATAACACTGACTTGTTTTCAGTCCCTGCTTTTTCTGTGACACTGAATGCTTCATCACCAACATTCTGCTTTCTAGAGAGACGGGACAAACAAATTGTCACCAAAATTCTCTTTGGTCAGTTGAGTAATTAGGGATCACTGAAACTCTCCCTCTCACCTTGAATCATTTAAACACGCTTTTATTGCAAAGATGAACAACTGCCAAAGGCAACCCAGGCTAATTAACATTGTATATCAAGTAGAGGGATCCTAGAAGTAAATAGGCTTCAAGAAGTTGGAAAAAACCCTGCATATCTTCAGTCAATGAGATTGGCATCAAAAAGTAGAGGTACCAGAAAGCAGGAAAAAAGGCATTTCCACTTAATTCAGAGTTGGGAGAATTGGGTAAATCTATAGATCAAAGAAAGAAAAAGAACACAAAAATTAATACTTGATTTGGAAAAGGGATAAATCAGTAAGAAGAAAAGATTAACAGGATACAGCTTGTGATTTTTCATTTGAAAGGATGCAAAGTAAGCTGGAAAGATGAGGATTATCCAAAATTTCCTCAACAGCTACTGACAAGCTATTATATTGTCTAGTGTCATTTGCTATTATGTGTGATAAAACTGATTTGCTTGTTTGTGCATGTAAGAAACACATTGTTGACACAGGTCTGAAAAATAGTTCTTTTCAGCAATCAAGTTCTTATTTTCCTATTTAATGGAAAAGAGAAAATTATAGGGCTAGAATAAAGAAATTGGAACAGCCCCTAAAAGGACAGCATGTAATTCAAGTTTTGGGTTCTGCTGGTAGTATGTAGCAGAGGTAAGAAAAAAGGTAACAAACCCCAGGGATTCGCTGAAATTAGTGGAACTTATTGTGAAAAAGGCAATGCTACCTGTAATTAATAGATACCAATCTTTATGGGCATATAATCTTTGTTTTATCTTAGGATCTTTCTGAAGGAGAAAATTACTTAATTTATAAGGGATTTTCAGTGCTTGTGAAGAAATCAGATAGAAGACAATTCAACACCAGAAATTGGTGCAATACTACAGTTTTCCCCTCAGTGTAAAAACATTCTTATAACACAAGCAGGCGAACAAGGCAATCAAAAAACATGATTTGCATTCTTTAAATTAATCTATTACAAAAAAACCTCTCAAGTTATCTACACTGAATTTAACACCTTAAAGAGGCAGTTAATAGCTCCAATTTAGAGATAAAAGAAACAATCACATTATGAAGTTTCACAGACCTCTTGATGGTTGCATGGGATAATTTTCATTCTACATTTCCTTTTGGACTTTGCATGAAAATTTGTTTTCCCAATGCTTCACCAAATGATTATGAGAAAGAGATTCTTCTTACCTTTCAAGCCTCTGGGTTTTATTTTGAAACAACAACACTTTAGTAGGGAGAAACCTTTATTATACCTATAGCACTGTTTCCCTGGTTTAAAATGAATAAAATGCTAAATTCCTTCTCTCAAGTAAGAGAAGATTAGTGAAAATAAAAACATTAAGTACCTTAACAAGATGCGAATGCAGAAAGTACTTAAGGTTCAGTTCACTTTCATTACCCATATAAATTTCAGAGGATTTGAATTTTTTTGCAAACACAGATTTTACCGAATGTAGTATATTAACAGTAAAAAGAGTAAAAATCCTTGAACATCAACTACTGCATGGTAAAAATAATGTCCTAGCAAGAGGAGTCTGAGAAAGTAAAACCCTCTTCCAATGCTCTCATGACCCTTTAAATGTGCTGTCATCTCAAAAGATGCCATTACTAGGCAAAGAAGTTAGGTTAATTTCCTTCCACTCAACAGATGATACTAGACCAAGTATGTGATACTAGCCTATGAGTGTCATAAAGCATCTTATGTACATTGTTAAGATAAACTTTGATGTTCAGTGAAGAATTTTGTGCTGCATGCTTCAGTGGTTCTGAGGTATTATTCCTTCATACAGTAAAGGTCACAATTCAAACACTTTTCAGCTATTTGCAATGTAAGTCCTGGTTCTGCATTTCTCTAAGAACACACTAATTATGTTCAGTACTTAATACCAAAATCCCCTCTGTTGACTGACTTACTATGGCTTATGGGCAGAAAAAGCATCCCACTGATATAAAGGCCAAGTCTGGGTTAGAGTTACAGCCCACCCTGGCCTTTCACACACAGCAAACACAGCAAAGTGCCCACATTCTCTATATCCTGTGCTTGTCTGGGGCCTGCATGGGTTTTTTGAGCTTGGTATCAGCAATGCATTTAAAGAAAAAAATACTGTTTAAACCTAGATATTATTTTAAAATGCAAGATTGTTAGTGATGTTGATGACTGAAGGTATCAACCTGATCTTCAAGTAAACATGAAGGATTTCACATAAATATTGTAAAAGCTGACAGTAAGATACTGTATGCATCATAAAAGGCAGAAAAGAGAAAGATGAATTTTTGCTAAGACTTATATGAAGAGAGAAGTGGTACAGTGAGATGCATTCTTTCTGCAAATACACTCAGGCAGGTACAATCCCAATGGCTTTATCATAACAAAACAGGCCCTGCCTAATCATTCAGGCTTTGTGACAGAAAAGTAAATCAGGGAATCCAAATTCCCCCGGTAACTGAAAGATATCAATTTTAATGAGACTGTGAATAATTTATTATCTTTCCCATAAAAATATTTTGAATAATTTGTTAATCTTAGTAATAGCATGGCAAAATATCTAGGGAAGAATGAAAGCAGCAGAGTACAAAGAATATGATGTTCATTTTAATTAAATTATTCCCCCCCCCCCTTCTGAGAACAGCTTTAAAGACCCCATTTGGCAAGAAATTGAGCTACAGCATTAGTGATCCTGGTTATATCTTATAAGCAAGGAGAAATTTATAATTTTGAGGTGAACATATAGATTATGGGCATACCAAATTATTTATCAAAACAATTAGTTACACAAATAATCCCACCTCTATTCACACCACAGCAGTTAGAATAGATGCCTGAAATACACATTTACATTTCCTGTAATTACAGTGCAAGTGAGGCAGATATTTAAATTTAAATTTTTTGCTGTCTGGGGATTGTCTTATCTACCTGAGATTCATCAGATTCAAATATGCTACTGAGCTGAGACTGAACAACCCAAATGCATCTTTCCCTATAATGAATAATCTGACTTGTGGATCCAACTGCTAGCAGCTCTTATTTCAATTAATCACAGACCCTACCACAAAACCAAACATATTCTTTTAAAAGTGTATAAACTTTATTATGTGATGTTTAGAGCAGAGAACACAGAACTTCTTAAATGTTAAATCTCCTTATTCAGCAGGACCTTTTCTGCTACTTGTAAAAATGTTGGATCTAGCTATCAAATACAGTGCAAAACTAGAGCTCAGACAACAATGACTTCACCAAGAAGGAGAAAATGCACATCTGCATGCCCAGAACACTCTGACAGCTTTCCTAACCAAGTCAACGAGTCCTGACAACTTTGTGACTAAAATAATGAATAAAAATAATATTTAAAAAGCCACCCACTTCTTTCCTTTTAATTTGTTCCTGACTGCAATTCAGACTGAGATTTCACATAATTACAACTCAGAATATTTTCAGACAGCAACAGAACTATGTATCTATTGAAGGGTTATAGAACTCTGAGTAGAGAAGGAAGACAAAAGAATTTATTGAGCTGTGGAAAATGTGTAGAAGCAAATTAATTGTTTGGCAGGACAATTATGGAATGACCTGATTGTATAAATTTGACTTGTGTGATTGGGTTTTACAGAAATACAAGATAAAAAAGAGACACTCTTGTGTAACACACCTGAGTCTAGGCTTCATTGCACAGAATTCCAAAAGAGATTCCAGGCACATTCTGCTGTTCACAGCACTTACAGAGAGCACCAACGGTTTGCAAAAACATCTTACCCTGATCTTCTAAATACCTGTGCCCAGTGACTCCTCACACTGCACTGGAGCCTGGACTTGTAAGAACATCTCATGCTCCTTGGAATGAGAAAAAAAAGGCCCAGGACAGCGACTATCATAGGTATGTAAAAAGCTTAACACTTGGGAAATAAGACCTTTAAAATCAAGCTGAAGTACACAATGTTCTGCAAGCCAAATTCTGATTAAGAAAATTCTTAATGGTTTCCTGACTTTAAAGTGTGTGTCACTAAATTGAGAATTCTCTTACCACTGTGGATAAAAAATTGTGGTTTCACTACTGAATGCATACTACATATATATATATGTATATATATATAATTTTACTTCCTCTTAACTTCTGTCTTACACTTGACACCCATTCTTCCCTGACTAAAAGAAAAAAACAATCAATGAAAACATTTGGCAAAAAATGTTCTAGAAAAACTCAGTACATGAAAAACAAATATTAGTTCAACAGTGTAATTATCAAGCACTTTTAAGGCATTAAACTTCAAAGTTGAAAGATCAGTTTCAATAATGCCTTCTAGTATTTATGCTTTAAAATAAAATCTGTGCCTTGGACAGCTACTTAATAAGGTAAGTTTAAACTGGCTTCTCTCCTGGAGAGTGTACAGTAATTAAAACAAACAAGCAAAAAAGACACCTAGCTCTTCTTTCCCTCAAACCCTCAGACTTATTTTTGAAAAACCTAACATTTTATCATGATCTTGTATCTCCAAAGGTTGTTACAGAAAAGCTTCAATTTCTTTCCCACACATACCCCACGTCCTCATTTTAAAATATTAAGGGAGTATTTTCAAGAATTCCATAATTGTTTTCAACCTCCATAGGAAAAAAAGTCTGTAATTTTCAAAATTCCCATACTCTTTTTTTTTCTATCAATACCAATGCCAGTAGGATGGGGTGAGTTTTTTGTTCCTTCTTTTATTTTTAGTCTTTTATTCTCTCTCAGCAAGGTTAGATGAGCATCTCCAACATACCTTCAATTTTTCTCAGAACCCAACAGCTGGATAAATAAGCAAAGTCAACTTAGAAACACAAATGAAGAAATGAAGAAAAGATACAGAAAAATCAACAATTTTAGTTCTCAGTCAGCAAATTAGCTAGCTTAGGGCAGGAGGAAAACCTACTCCTCACAGTATGTTTGGGGTCCAGCAGGGATGTGGAAGCATCTTGCACAGATGAATTAAGGAGAGACAGAGATGTCATTGTTCCCAGAGCAGAGGAGGGTGGGGAAAATGGAAATAAAACAGATATCCAGAAAATCAAGCCTCTTAATTCACTCAAGAAACCACTGATAGATACTGCTGGTAATTTCCCCACTGTGCATGTGCTGCTGGAAACAAAAGATTAGTGCAGATAATTTTTTATAGCCAATTTAAAACTAGACATAGATTTACTGAGTAATTTACAGATTGAAACAAATCTGCCTCTCTGGAGTTTTCCTTGGGTTTATGATCTAAACAGGTGAAGGCTAGAATCAAGAATCAGGAAGAGAGGAGGAATTAAGCAGTTCTGTCTTATTCAAGGGCACATCCTGACTCCATCTTGTCCATCAACAGCTGTTATCAAATAGATTACCAGCAATATGCTATTCAAATTCAAAATTAATCATCTTTTCATTTTCTAGTTCTATTGAAATTGAAGGAGATAACTTCTTATCAAGTTATACAACAGAACAGATATTTTTAAATAGAGAAATAGGCCAAGATAATGTGAAATAACAGCCTCTCCTGAGGTGATTTGCATAGTTAAAATACTCTGAAGTACTGTACTTTGGATGTTCAGTAACAATTCATGATATTCTGAAGGAAAACTACTGCATGGCCTAGCTAAAGTCTGTGAGGCAATTATAGCCTGAAAATCTGTTTTTCATGATAAATCCACATGGGAAGTCTTCTGTGCATCTACCTGAGATTATGCAAAATATGGCTTTCTGATGTCTTCCCTTTTATTTGCATCCTGAATATCTTTTTTCTCTTCTTTTGCAACATCAGGAGAGCATGCTGAAATAGAGAAATAATTTCCTTACCCAGTCAAGGGAATGTACTGTTCTACTCCTTCAACTCACAGGATTGTTTTTAAGAGAACACTAACTGAGAATTTTTGCTTATTGTTACTGTGCTGCCTTTTGCTTCCTTAACTTATTTCACTAGAATGGTTTCCTGGCAAACATATATAAAGATCTGTCTACAGCATATAATACATAAAGAAAGTGAAATTCAAAGGTAAAAAGAGGGCATATAACAGGCCAAATAAACATATGTAAAATATGGCCTGAAGAGATTGCAGAGAAGTACAAAAAATATATCTTTAAGCTTTGTCCTTCTTTATACTAGAAGGCACCAGTGCCTTAAAACATGACACAAAAATTTCCCTCCTGATTTTCCCTATGTGAGAGCAGCCTCAGGTGTGCTGTGGCTTTAGAGAGCTCTCTAAGGTTTTCCTTGCTGACAGCAGAGACAACCAGCACTCAGGAATGCCACCAGCTTCACCTCATTGATTTTATCACACATCTCCCTAGAGATAAATGTGGCTTGGACCACATCATTTGTGCTGTCACATCCCAGGACTGAGTAATGACACCCTGTTTCTCTGTCAGCTGTAACATGAGGACACAGCTCTTTCAGAATGGTTTCACAGGGGAGAGGCAAGCCAGGGTGATTCAGGAAAATGCCATGTGCATGGATTAGGCAGAGATCCCACACCTTTCCTTCTGCTGGAAACTTCACAATACAAATCTACATCTATACAAGCTTCCAGGTACCATGATAGTACATCAGAGAAAAATGAATGAGGGAAAATGCCAGCTGGAGGTTTAAACAAGGAACAGACATTCAGACAGATACCCAAACAGGGCCAGCAAGGGAAATCATTGTGTCTTGCACAGACACAATGAAATAGCTTCAAGAAAGCTACTTTGTGGGGAGCATAAACAGCAATTTCTTCAAAAGCACATGCAATCATTTGAGTAGCAGTTCAGCTATCAGTGATGCAGAGTCTAACTGGGTACAGCAGAGCACCATTACTTTGGATTGATTCTACTGAAAAAAGTCATAAGGTGTGAGAAAATAGCTAAGAAATAACTCAAAGACTCAGTACAAAAGTTGTGAAGTGAAAAGCTATTAAAAAAATCTATGGAGAGAAAAGAAAGAATCAGAAGGTGGCAACCCAGCAATATCATGGATGAACCCATTCCAAGACAAAGGCTGATCTGGCCCCAAATGACTAATGACAACCTGGGCAGCAGACACATCCCATGTCTCACTGAGAACACTGACCATGGTAATTCCTACCCTAACAGTGTGTCTGTCCTGGTTATCTACTGCTTTTAGCAGACCATAAAACAAATCTGTGCATTCTGAAATTACACAAATCCTGCTTGCAAAGTCTCTCTCTACACAGCAAAAGATGCCCACACCAGAAGCGATCCCAGGAGGAAGGAATCTCATACTCTAAGGAAGAGGACAGGTAGGTTTCTCACTCAGAGGACAAATCCAGTGAAAATGGCATTAAAATATTCTCAGGAAGCTCCTGCTTAAGTGGCCACCAACTCCATGGCACCTCCAACCACCAGGGACAATCACCAATCTACAACAGGATACAGCCTGTCAGTAAACCTTTCTCTGACAGACTGGTGCTGAGGACACATGGACCATAAATTTTTATACTAGATATCCAACAGCCAGTGATTCCCCATCTAGATGCAGTCTCCAATCAGCCAGCTTCTGTTCAATACTCAGTAACATAACAGAACTGAAGTTAAGCCTGACTGTGCACTGAATTGAGAGTTAATCCTGGAGCCTCTCACAAAACCAGCCCTAACAGCACCAAGAGAGCAGGGACAAAAGTAGTAGTAAGATATAAGAAAAAATTGAGATGTTAAAGGCAATCTGATCTAGCAAACTATGCCCTTTCCCAAAAATTACAGAGAGTAGAGTAGAAAGAAAAGATGATTTGCAGTCCTAAGAACTGAATATACGCACAGATGGAGCAACACTATCAGCTGGAGACACTGATGGTGGCCTTCAACAGAACCTCTGGTGGAACTTATAAAGTGTAAAATTATTTCTGCTTGTTGTGAGGGACCAAACCTTGGTCACAAAATGCAGTTAAAATATAGAAGAGGAAAGCAAACTGTATTTTTCAACAAGTTTTCAAAATAGCCTGCTAGAATGAAGAAATATTTCTCACAGCTCTTTATCTTTCTTTTTTTTTTTCCTTTTCTCTGGCTCTTCAAGGCATTTTGAGATAATAAAAGAAACAGAGAGGAACTAAGGACAACCAGGGCAACCAAGTATGTTAGTTTTGTTGTTTTTTCAGTCTTTGAAAGCAATAACAAGAAAAAACAGACTGTGCATGCAAAATTACTGAAAGAAAAAAGCAGATGCAATAAGTATAGGATTCAAGAAGCAAATCTTGAAATCTAGTATTTTTAGAGAAATGGCCTGAGGACCTGAACAAAATTTATGCCATTTCTTAGGTGAAAGTAGTTTAAAAGCCAAATTATCTGTAATCACAGTGGACTGCACATGACATTAAAAGTATGCTAAAATGCTTTCTCAAAGAATGTTGAATAAAATATGAAACTGTAATAGTAACATGCTTCCAAAGAGCATACACAGAATTTTAGTATCTCAAATTTGATTGCCATCAGCTGGTTTTACTCTGCAGGCAGCTTTTTGGAAAAAGCCTCACATTAAATACATTTTTCTAATAAATTTCATCTTTCCTTCCTAAGTGGTTGGCAAAGTCAACAAATACCTATATTTTACACAAAACCAAAGTTAGAAGAAAAAATTAAGGAGTTAACTTAATTTGGGGAAATGGGGAAAGAGATAAACATGATACAGGTGACATGGCAGCTTAAAATATAGAAGTTTTAAAATATAAAATTTGTGCTAAAATATGGAGAGAGATATCTAAAAAGCATGTTCAGCCAACTGCCCTGTTTACTGCTCCTGTTTGATGCTCTAGCAAGTGGTTACAACAGAGAAGCTCACTGATCACCCAGAACAGCAGCAAAGCCATAGAATGTGGTTACTGGAGGTTGAATGCAAAATGAGATCAAACCTTCAGTCTGAAGACTGAGTGAAGTGACAGAGTTTGTGTTACTGGGAAGCCAGGGAAGAGGAAAAAGGATACTCTGCTCTCAGTACCAATTTCACAGCAGGGCTAGTATTCTGGATTTCTTGTGAAAGGATGATGGAAAAATGTCTCCTAGATTCTCAGACTATCTCAGTATCTCTGAATTTCTACCCCCAGCTTTTAGAGGGAGTGAGGGAAAAACAAGTAATTAATTAGCAACAAGCACAATTTTTCCATAAGCATAAATTTTGCTCATAAAAAGATCTAGCAATCATATTCCAGCAAGTCTATAAAGAATATTTAGTTTCAACACATTTTCAAAGCATTGTTCCTTTTTTTATAGGAAATAATGGTAAGCAGTAACACCTGCACCTAATCTGATCTTCATCTACTGATCACATCATTAAGATATTTCAGACATAAAGGAAATGAGGATGAGGAAAAAGTACAACTTTTAAAGATTGCTTCACCGCTCTTATGTTTCTTATATTTGTGATTACACTTTCAGTTTTATTGTGTACATGTACTAGATTGTTTTAGACAGTTCCTCACTGCTTCTGTGGAAAAAAATATATATAAGAACATGGCAAAAGTTACAGCTTTTGTATTGGTTTTGCTGGCTTTGTCTGGTTTTGCTGGTTTTGGCTGGTGTAGGGTTAATTTTCTTCTCAGTGGCTGGTATGGGGCAGTGTTTTGGATTTGTGCTGAACACAGTGGTGATAATATAGGCATGTTTTTGTTACTGCTGAGCAGGGTTTACACAGAACCAAGGCCTTTTCTGCTTTTCCTGCAGCCACACTGGTGAGGAGACTGGTGTGCATGGGAGGCTGGGAGGGGACACAGCCAGGACAGGTGACCCAAACTGACCAAAGGGATATTCCAGACCCTGGGACATCATGGATCAGAGTGTGAAGTGGCAGAAAGAAGGAATAAGGGGGGATGTTTGGAGTGATGGGGTTTGTCTGCCCAAGTCACTGTTAGCTGTGATGGGGTCCTGAACCCCTGCCTGCCCTTGGGAAGCAGTGAATGAATTCCTTGGTTTCCTTTGCTTTGCTTGTGTGGCTTTTAATTTCCTCATCAAACTGTCTTTATCTCAGCCCACGAGTTTTCCACCTTTTACCTTTCCAGTTCTCTCCCTGATCCTGCTGGTGGGGGAGTGAGTGAGTGGCTGCGTGGGGCTTGGCTGCTGGCTGGGGTGAAACCATGAGAAATGAATAAATATAAAAACGACATGATATGCAGATCAATTCTTACACCTCTTGTTCTTCCAAATCCTTCTTTCTATAATCCCTAGAAATGTTTTGAGGCATAGCAAGCTTCCAGAAGGGAAAACAAAAATAGTTCCTTGCTGGGAACTGTTATGTCTGCAATGTCCTTTACAAAATAAAGACCTGTCAAGTACATTTACAGGACAATCATAGCATATAGCAAATTTTTTGAATGAAATTGTAAGCAAGTGATCGTCATTTCATATTCTAAACAAGGTCTTTAATGTGAGATAGACACTATTTCTTCAAGAAATGGTATGGCTTATTCTGATATCTATATTAACATAAAACAGATGCTCACATTTATTTGTGGGGGATATGAGCAATGAAAATTCATTTCTTTTGTAAACAATTGAAGATATGAATAATTTACCTGTGTGTTCTGAAATTAGAAAGCATATCTGAGAAGTAATCAATAGAAATAATTACTAGGAAAAAGATTTAAAATAGCTACAGAAATCTGCTTATCTTCTACACTTCAGCAATGAATAATTTTAAATCATTAAAGTATGCAATTGCTGTTATAATCCAAGCCTTATAATTACACCAGATAAATCAAATAAATCAATTATCATATACAAGTAAAAAATACATTTTGGTACAATTACAGCACTAAAGGCAATTTGTTCCTTTCATATCCCATGTCAGATCAGATATGACCAGAAGTGACACCTAAAATTTAATTCAGGATAATAAACCAAATAATTTAATTCTTTCCAGATAGCTTTTTAATTTAAAAGTACTGTTTTCTGTATTTTCCCATGAAAATTTTCCCAGAAACTATGGACCAGAAATATCTTAAAAAACCCCAGACCAACAACAAACAAACTAAAGCAAAAAACAATACACAATCCCCCTGAACAAAACAAAAATGAGTTAAAGTGACTAAAAGGCTGAAGAGAAACATAATTGCATTTAGAATTAAATTATTTGCTTTTTTGTTTTCCATTAATTTGGTAAATATTAAAAGCAGTTACAATTGTCCAACCCCGATTTTGGAATTTCTTTGCTCTTCTTATTCTTAACTGACCCTTCAAAGTACAGAAATTTGATTTTCAAAATAATTTTCTTAGAAATTACATGATTTTCAACTCTGGTGCTTCATGTTTTAGGAAACTGTGACTTAAATATATATATTAAGGGTTAAGAAGCTACATACCTTGTGGTTGTTTAACCAGAAGATGAAAAACAGATTCTTCACAGGTGGCCTGGGATAGGACAGATGCACTCAGATGCTCTTTCAACAGCCCCTGATCTAAAAAAAAAAAAAAAAAAAAAAAAAATTATTTGTGAAAACACATTCAGAATTCAAAATTCACAGAACAATCTTCCCAATGAAACAGCTTCACAGACAGGTTTTATAAAATACATCCTTGAATGGAAGCACATGATCCTTTTTTTTCCTGCTCTGCTTCAGGTTTCTCTCAGTATTTTCTTCATTGTGAAGTATAGATACAATATGGTTATCTTTTTAAAACAAAATTAAAATGAAATAAAACAGCATCAACAAACACAAAGTTGAAAATGTTTTCAGTTAAATAACAATTAGAGATTAGAAAAGAAACTGTTTTCTAAATTAAAAAATGAAGTAGCAATGAAAGCCAATGGTGACATGAAGTGTAAGAGACTCAAGTTCAGGACCAGCAGTACAGATACAGCTGCAGACAAGAACTGCTGTCTTGATGGCAAGTCACTGGATCAACCAACAAATCACTTCATAAAGACAGAAGATTTAGACATTATTTAGATTGTTTCACTGATCACTGTCAATGCTGTGGATAAATGAAAAATGAGACAGGAAAAACTAGTTTGAAGTCCAATTTTATAAACAGGTATTGGAACCAAAGGAAATTTCTTGCAGGAAATATGTCTAGCAGCTAACTCCAAGAACCTGAGACCAACAGATTGACTATATCTGTATAATATGTCATATTAAAGTGTGGTAACACTAAATGATGGACTGCTGACAGGAAAATGGAATACACAGGTCTCATCTAACAGCCAGGGAAGACTGTTGGGTTTACAGAACAAAGTTAAGACAGCTTTAAGAAACAAAATAACAATCAAAGACCTTCAGGAAGGCAGAGAACAGCTCTCTTGGCACTATCATTCTTGGCTCTTGGAAGACGAGAAACAATCCCAAAATTATTTCATCTCAAGAACAAGGTTTCAGGTTCCAGAAGCCAGCTTAGAGGTTCAAAGTAAGGTTTGCAAATTGTGAGGAAATAAAAAATGAATTGAAAGGCCCTTGCCAAATATTAAATGATGAGTGCATAAGAAAAGCCAATACACTCATTGTAATATAGCAATAAAACAACTGTACCATCTTCTTTCCTGACCTGAGAGACTACAGTGGCAAAAACATGACTATAGTGAAATCTTCCTCTCTAATACATATTATTCTGTAAGAATTATTTTCTATCTTTTTTTTTTTCAGGATGCTAATAAGCTGAATACTTTAAATTTCCCCTACTAGAAGATTTTTGCAAACTTTAAAAGATACGAGGTTTTTATTAGTTTCTATCCTTCTACACATTCAGCTAAAAAGTAATTTTCACACAATTAGTGACCTAATCTCAAGATCTTTTTTATCTGAAATAAATAGTTTCACTGTATGAAATTAAAGGCACTAGGTTATTCTTCATGATGCATCAAAATTGCATTTATCAGTTCAGAGCTGCACTTATACATTGCACATTATCTTTTTAATTGGTAGCTAAAATAATGAATTTTGTCAGAATCAGCAAAAAGTGATGTTAGCCCTTGTATTCTAAATTGACTTGGTGACTAAAAGTAATATTTCTTCACATCTTTACTATTTCACTCTAATATTTACATATATATACATGTGTGTATATATATATATATATATATATATATATATATATATATGCAGTAATACTTAGTCCAATATATTTTGTCTGAAGGAAGAATGACCAAGTAGCAGACTCGTCTTTGAGTGCTTAGTTCAATTGCATAAAGTCCCAGGAAGCAGTTTGAAAACATTTTGCAAAGTACATTTAAAAAGCTGCAATTCCAGTTTGAAAATCTTTGAATGGGAAAAGACACAGCCAACTCACTGTGAATGCAGCCTTATCTTGGACACAGGGTAAGTTTTAATAAGCAATCTTATACACTGCCACAGATATCAGTTTTACTACTGCAGGTAACACTGGGTTCCAGAGGAACCAATCCACCTCCCTCTCCAATTCCTAATTACTGCTGTAGTTTTAATCTTTTCTTTGAGCACGGCCCTTCAAACTCTGAAATGAATACCCTCTATAAAAGCTGTTGCAATTTTTTTATTGAACTTACATTGTGACCACTGAAAATATGAAATAAATTGTCCATACTGACTGAAATAAAGCATTATGATATTAAAAATACGAATAATTAGGGATAATTCTTATGCAGGTTAACTCTGTGGGCTCTGGTTAACACTGGAGATTTTAGTAGCTTCAATTATTTATATTGTTTTTGTTGCTTCCAAAAAAACTCTTAGTAGAAAAACTATACAGTGGTATTTAGAGAAAAGCAGTATCATTCAACATAAAACAGGTGAACTAGTGCACGTTGCTAAACCATCTGTGACAAGAGTTTGCATACTCTGTAGTTCTGGTCACTGGCTCATTTTGGGGAAAATCACCTGCTGTTAAATAAACATTACTTACATGACTACTCTTAATGTAGCTATGAATGCCAATGTGAAATAGAGCTGCACATTTAAGCATTGAAGGGTCTAAATCCTGGGAAGAAAACTTATTGGTATTAAATTCAGTAAGAAAATACCTAGTTTAAAGAGGTCCAGGGTGGTAGTATTAGTAGTTTTACTTGCTCTATAATTATCCCAAATAGGGGACTGTTTGTGCTACAACAGCAGTCAAAATTCAGAAAGAAACATTTCTGAGGAATAAGGCTCTTGGGTTTGACAAAGCCTCAGAAATGCAAATGAAAGCTTCAGAAATGGTCCAGATAGGACAATTCCCAATTAATATCTACTTTAATTTCTGAACTCTGCCGTTCTAAACATAATTTCACATCTATGTAGGGCAGAAACTGCCTGTGGAATGTTACTTGAAAATAAGAGAGATAACTTGTGTGATTTTCTTTAAAGCATGAAGTAAATCTATAAATGTTGATGCTTATTGCTGTTACACCTCAATCAAAATGCCCTATTTTCAATGTTGACACATTGAATTCTCGTAAGAAGGGGCACATGGTCTGAAAGACAATTTCTAAAGATCAATTCCATGTCACTGATTTCTGAGTTGCTGCCTTCTGTTGATTTCCCCATTCCACCCTCTTTCTGGCCTCCACGAACGCCAGCAGTAAGCTTGACATAGTTCTCAGGATATGTAAGGGCCAGGAATGCTAAACCGAATTTGTGCATCCAAAATTTTACTTATAAGACTAGATTTCTCTTCCTCTGGAAAGAAGGAAATAAGAATTCCAGTTAAGTATTCCTATACAAAGCAAATCATAGAATGAACAATATCTAAATACATCTTGAGTGCATAAATCAACTATCTTGTTGCAATTAAAACAAAGCAAACTTTATGTACAGGTCACCAAGAGCAACTGAAGTAGAAAATTACCATTACAATAATCTGATTAAAAATTCAAGATAGACTTTAAAGGACAGGTATAATTATCCTTTCATAAAGACTGCAGTATATAATTTATTTTTTCAAAGACAACCTTTTGTAACTCCAAAGATCACAAAAACACTAGATCATCATGATGTCAGGTCTACTGATGGGTGAAGAAAAATGAAGACTGAAAACTTCTGATGCATAAAAACAAACATTAGTCCTTCACTGTCTAAGCCAGATACTCCTATCTCTGTCACTCTTTCTGAACAACTCCCTGTGACAAGTCCATGCTCAACAGCTAGAAAGATGACTGTTATCACTAAAAGAATTAAACAATGCAGTTTCTCCTGTTTCTTAGAATTTCACAGTCTACTAGGCTTTAGTTACAATATTTAAGCTCCATAAATACTTTTTTCTGATTAAGTTGCATCACAGGTAAGTTTGATTATTCTTCTCCATTATTTTGTGAACAGCACACTGGATTAGCATTCTTACAAATTATACATCAAAGTAATGGAATACTAAACTGAGCTGTCTGGCACTAGATTTATTCTCAGTAAGACAAGCAGTTTGCATCTCTGAATTGCTCTTGTTCTACAAATCAGAATCCCAGCTTGCACTTTCCACAAGAATAAAGCATCCTGCAATTATGAGATGCAACAGGAATCTTTATACCACAGATGAAATACACTCCTACACTTCAAAAGTTTATATAATCAGTTATTTCCTGGTCAAATAGGGTGGATTACACAGCTAGTAATTCACAGTACTTCTAATTCACACCGTCTGGGCTAAGATAAGCACACAGAGTAGATGGAGTGAGGGAAAATTACAAAGAGTTAACATTTTAGCATGAAAATTGCATTACTAATAATGTAAAAGTTCACTTTGTCATCAACTGTTCCAGGAATGATGTGTTGATGAACAAAGCAATTCAAAACTGAGGTACACCAACAATTTATCAAGGTACCTCTGCACTGAAGCTCTACCATCCATCATGTCAGTTCCCATCCCTAATTTACATTGCAATCTCTATCATCATCCACGTCTTTATTAAAGGTCTTGAATAATACAGGCCCCAAGGCTGACCCCTGGGGTGCAATGATCATTACCAGCCAGCAGCTGAATGCCAAGATGTGATCACCATCACTTGAGACCAACAGTTCAGCCAAGCTTCCAATCCACTCAGTAGTCTGTTCATCAGGCCTAGACTTCCTTAGCTTCCAAACAGGAATGTTACAGGATACAATGACAAAGTCTTACTAAATCATAGTGTACTACATTCACTGCTCCTTCTTTATTTGCATAATCACTCATTTCCATACAGAAGGCAATCACATTTGTCAATCACGATTTGCACTTAAGAAATCCATTTGACTACTCCTGATTACCTTCTTGACCTTCATGGGCTTGGACATGGACTGTAAGAGAACGTGCAAATCATGGGCTACACACACTGCAGAAGTTGTGTCCAATGACCCCACCAGGGGTTCAGGTGAGGCTGATCATCTCACTGCTCCTCCAGTCTTCCTTCTATCACTTTTCAAAGGAAGAAACAACAAAGCCTTTTCCCAGTCAACAGAAAAATCTCCTGATCTACATAGACTTTCACGGAAAACAACATTCTCACAATCACATTGGCCAACTGTGTTATTACATTGTGAATTTCACCCATATTTCTGGATCTGAATACCTCCAGCTGCTCTAAATCCACAGCCTGTCACTCCCCTACAGGCTGCCCATTTCCCTCTCCAAACAGGAAGGCCACCTACCACTGCATTCATCCAGCTGCTGAGGCTCCTGCCATTCACACTGCAGTGCCAGGGAGACACCTCCACAATTCCTGACTGCCTCAGACCAGAGCTGCAGCTTCCACCCTCCCAGCTTCCATCTGGATTACAGAAGCAATGGCTGCACAATCAGAATGACTGCCCAAGAGCAGCTCCTGTGGTGTGTAGTCAACATTTACCTTCCTTTTCTGACTCTGAGAAGCACTTTGGAGCCTTGTGTACATGCACTGAATGCCACCTGCTGCAGCAGCTGCCCTGCCTCTGAATGCAGAGCCAGTGTGAAGTGCTCCTTGTCACTTAAGGACACCCATATGCCAGGTAAGTAGGAAGCTGGACAAGATTCTGTTTCTCAACTCCAGGCTCCCCCCCTCTCTACCAGCTATCCTGCTCAGCACCTGAATTCTGGTAAAGTCCCCAAGATCCTGGCCATGATTCCCTTGGCCTGTAAGCACTGAATATTTTGCATGCTGCTGCTTCTTTCAATGTTTTCTAGAAGAGAACATCAACTCAAATTCACAAGAGATCTGGTAATTTACAAATAGTACTCTCTTTTGTAACAATCATAAATGGAAATATTTCAGCAGTTAAACAGGGGAAACTGCACTGAAGATTGACACAAAATCCTGATCAACAAAAGTTCAAAGTGTTTAGTCATGAGACCAAGATGGTCTTGACCTCTTAGGTAAACATGCTTCCAAGATCCCCCATATATGAACTGTGTATGTGGACAAAGCTGTATTTCTTTATTTCTAATTCATATTCAGAAAGTAGGATTAAAAAGTGTGAGTTTAATGCAGCAAAAACCATGAATCTACAGTTTTTTTAAATCACATTTCTTCCCTTATTCTATGTGTCTCAAACCCTGAATCACAGCATGAGTGTGTAAACATGGCTTAAAACTTACTTTTGAACAGGCTTGATTTTACTATTCTCTTATGGTTTGGTTGCTATTTCTCTTACATTTATTTATTTATGAAGATAAACCTGGAAGGTTGATCTTCAATTTTTGTTATTTGCAGATGCCAGGACATGCTTTGGCACCTGTTTTCTGATGCTACCTACGTGACATTTTTGAGTAGGTAGAGATTCAATCATCAATGAGAATGGGGGATTTAGAACCCAAGTTCTTACAGCATTTGTGAAATCCCAGTATGGACAGTTACTTGTCAATCTCTGATACTTCTGGATCTCATATTATTCTTTAAAGCATGTTTGAAAATATTGATGAAACATACTCGCTTGGAAGAACATCAGGAAAAAAAAAAAAAAACAAAAAATCCCGAAGAAAACCTTAAAATTTTTTGCCCTTGCTCTCTTACTTACTCCTTTAGTTATCCAGAATCTGACCAAGTAATATAAAATATTTAAAGTTAATTGAGGAACAAAAGCAAAGCATTAGTTATGTGGCTTAGGCACAGCTACCAAAACACATCCCAGAGTTTCCTGTTGCCAAAGTGCTGCAGTGCAGTACACAGCCAGCCAGCAGCTGCACATCCACATCAGGCTGCATGACCTAAGAATCTTCTGTGCCCAGCTGTGACAGGTTTGTGTTCTTCCATATCTCCCACAGCACACCCTACAGAGTTTTCAGGGTGGATGTGGACAATACACAAGAACTCTATTGCCCAAAATTGGAATGAGGAATATTTAATTGATCCCTTTCACACCTCTAATGGAACCCAAAGAGCTTGACTTCCTTCCCCCACTCAAAAAAAAAAAAAATAATTCCAAAGCCCTGTACCTGCCAGCACGATATCTACCACCACATTCTCAGCAGTGGGATTTCTGAAGGATATGATGGCAGAGGAGTACTCCCCAATGCAGGCACTGGTGGTGGTGGTTTCCATGCGCCCAGGAGGAACTCCAGACCCCGTCAGGTGAAATATCCGCTCTCCAAACTGTGAATGGAACATGCCATTGTTTATTATTTGATGAGTCAGAGCTGAATGTTTTAAAGTATTTTGCCTACTTTCTTCTGCTGTTCTGTGTCTCTGCTATAAGTGAACCTAAATTTTTGCTTTCTTTTTTCTTTCTTCAAGCTGTTGTTACTCTAAGTATTGCTATCTGGAAATCAATACTTTCATTCTGGGAGAAGTTCCCATCTCCTTTTTGTGTTTAATTTCTGTATTGCTTCAAGCACCCAGTATTTAACTTCCATCAGCTGCTCAGAGCTTTCAGTGTAGGGAATGGAAAGATGCAGGTAGTTGCAAAAGCAGAATTCAAAGCACATATATTAAAAACCGAAAGCAGACAAAGTGAGAAGTTCTCTCTAGAAGACAAAGGAAGAAAGAAAATAATTCTTTGATGGGACAGCAGTAGAAGTTGGTGTGTGCGTGTGTGACAGCAGTCACACAACAAGCTAAAAGTGTTACTCCAAAGATAATAATGAACACTAACCTTTGTATACAGAAAAATCAAGGATATTGGAAAGAAATAGTAGATCTAAAATTTCTGTGGACCATCAGGTCTCAGAGAAGGACACTGTGTCCTCTTGAACTGACCTTGGATATATACTATTCATATTAGAATGGCTGTCTCCTTGTTTTTATCCTTACTAAAATATTTAAAAGAGATTCTGAAAATAAATGCTGTGCCAACACCACCTGCAAATAACCTGTCTTTTCAACATACTTTTTCAGGACAAAAAATTGCCACATGACTTCCTTCAGTATTTGTTTTCTTCACATAAAAGAATATTTGCTTTTTCAATATTGCTTAAAACACTACTGAAAACTGCTGGTAGCACTCAACTTGAATAATTCACAGGTCAGCAGTGTTTTAGGATATCTGAAACTCAAAAAAAAAAAAACTACAGAGAGGAAATTGCACGGAAAGCAAAGGCTTCGTTTAACCACATCTTGCATGATGAAATATTACCCTTTACATTGTACTATCAGTTTTTCTTTTTTATTCCAGCTGTAATTTAAAACAGTTAGTAGGTCATGTTGATGACACATGTCTCTTTATTTACTAGTTTATCATTCAACTTCAGAAAAATTCACAGAGAAAGAAGAAGTCAACAATTCTAAGGTGTTCAAAGTAAAAAAAAAAAACATTTTCAGATAAAATTAAAGAAAGAATTACTTTTTCAACGGTGCGATCTTCTAAAATTCAGATTGGATAAAAAAATGAAAGAATTTAATTCTGGGGAGGTTGGGAAAAACACCAAGAAATTTAATTTCAGAGGTGACACTCCCTAAGAAGTGCCAGTCTTCAAGTGTTAAAAATAGCAGAACTCACTACTGAGCAAGCTAAAATTATTCATTACCTGTTCTAGCTCTTAGCCCATTATGCCACATTTTAATACTGTAAACAGATTAATTTCTGTGTAAAACTAAGGATAAAACAAATTATAAGTTTTTAACATCACGTTTACTCTTTCATTATGCATCCAGTCACTAAACTTCATCTTGACCTACAGGCTGAATCTTTTACTTCCTTGCCTATCATAAATAGTATCTAATCTGAATCCCAAGTGTTGTGGGTACAAGCACATTATCATACCTTTGAGGATTTGAGGGTTATTGTTGCCTTGTGGTTGCGTCTTCCAAGGGCAGAGGGACAGAATCTCACAGGCAGCTGACTGATGGAATGAGGAGGAATAGCCAGCTGTAGAAACACAAAAAAGAAGCAAAAGAAAGGATGGGTAAGGGAGAGGAAATAATTTTTTTTTTGAGTCTCTGTTTTGTGCTTTGTACCAACAGTGCTGATGTGTGTGTGATTAATGTGTTCCACCAGATGCTTTCCCCCTCTCAGGCAGCGAGTTACTGCAGCAAACAATGCCAGGGGCACTCCCTGCACGGCCACTGCCCTGCAGCTCCAGGCCTGGGGCCACAACTGCTTCAAGGACACAGGCAGCAGCTCTCAAACACCATTCCAACAGCACTGTGGTGTGATGGCACTGAGGGGTTATCACAGTGACCCCCACGGACACAAAATGCCTCAGAAAGGAAATACATGCCAGGTTTTAATAAACCAGTCCTTTGTCTCTCTTCTGCTTACCTTTAGCAAAACCAACACCAAATAATGTTGCAGGTTTTCTCTTCACTTCAAGTATTCTACTTGAGACTCAATTGCATAGGCAAAAGCAAAGTAGCTGACTACAATCGATTAATATCTGTTTTCAAGAAGCAGATAAGCAGTAAATGAATTTAATTATGAAGAATAAAAATGCCAATGCTTTTAGAGTGTGATCAGCCAGAATCACTGAATACACAATTACTTCGACTATTTCTTTAAAAAAAAGGTATTAGTTTTTTATTATATATGTATAAATAACATATGCAGGTAAGAAGAGATAAAAAGTTAAGTGATTGGTATCATGAGCAGTTAACCTGTGTTTCATAAAATGAATATAATTTACAATAAATGAAAGTCAAAGCAACACCCTACAACAGCTGGAACTGACAAAACACAAATAAAACTGCCAACTCCTGGTGTTCAGCAGGACTGAAACAGAAACTCCAGTAGAAGGCACCACCAAGGGTGCGCCATCTTTTAAGCTCCCGGCCCTTCACTGGCCCGACCACTTGGCCTTCCAGTCACTTGGCCAATCAGAATCCAATTAGCATTGCCCCAGTGTGAGATTGATGGATAACTCTGCCAATCGGAGGCTGGGTTAGCACCACCCCGGTATGTGATTGGTTGATTGATTGATTGATTGATGGATGGATGGATTGGCACTCAGCCAGGCCGGGGTGTCTGGGGTCACTGTCCCCGCACACAGCAAGGCCTGGCCTGTCCCCAGCCCCCCCACAGGGGCATTGTCTTGGGACATTGACCTCATCCAGTCTCTGTTGGGATGGATGAATCCCATCCACCATCCAAGCCTTTGCTGCTTTTCCTCACTGCCCCATGGCTTTCCCTGCCATCCCACAGCTGGGCCCAGGCAGGAGCCACGCTGTGTCCTGGTCCTGCCAGTCATCCCCTGTGTGTATTTATAGAGAGTTTCCTGGAATAAAACACAGATCCTTCCAAACACTGTTAAAATGATAACATATAAAAGCAAATCTTTAATGGAAAGGCCTTCAGGGTGAACCATATGGCAATATGCACACATAATACAGTAGTTCTACAATTTTTATAAGGTTATTTGATTAGTATAGGTATCAAATATTGTCCTATTAGAAGAGCAGTTGGTTAGGTGATTTTACCCCAGGTACTGCCCCACTGGAATTAGTCTAGGGGCTTCTTTGCCCCGTATCTTGTGTCTTCTCAGATTCTGGTTGGAAAAAAAAACATCTTTGTTGTAGGTTCTCTTCTTGAAAATAAGACTAAACATTATTTCAGGAATGTATTAGAAGGTTAGCTTATTGTTCTAAAATGTAGGGATAAAAGGGTAGGAAAAGTACTAGAAGCTACAACCATGTATTAGCGGTCTCCAAAGTCACAAATATAGGAAAATATATAAAAAGCTAACAATCTTTAGTCATCAGTACCAGCTCAATGAGGGACAGGGATGTTGGTGTGCCTTGAACAACAGATATTCCTACTGACGGCAGTGGGAGGTAGGTTGTGCAGAAGAGAGGACAGAGCTCAGGTGTGCTCAAGCAACACACCAAACCTAAAATGTTATTTTCTTTTTTGGGAGAGAAAGTTTTTAAATAATTCATCAGACTACTGCCCTAACAGTTAATTAAATTTTGATTTGCAGTCCAGCTCCTACCTACTAGTTAGACCCATTTATCAAATGAAGACCTACAAACGGAGAAAGAACCACAGTAGAAAGCATCCCCCCTAAATACTTTTTATTAAAATGAAAAACTAGGTAAAGACAGGATGGCATAGACTAAGACATCATTAAATTAACACTAAGATTTTTAAATATTGAGTAATTTCAGCGTAAAACATTCACATTACTTAGAATAATAACTCTTCCACAGATATGCAAACAGACAGGAATTTGATTTCCAATAAGCATTACTTGACATATTATCATTACTCAGAAAATCCACTGCCACAATGAATCAAAATAATCAACATGGAGCTATGCTAATCCAGCAGACTGCCTGCTCTGAAAGCAGAAAGGATTGCTAATTTTTGCACTATAGATTTGGTTTTAAAAATTCATTTTTAATTTTACAGTTTGATGTTCTGTGAATCCAAAAAGTAATTTGTTTTGAGATAAGCTAGGCAAAAAAAAAAAAAAAAAAAAAACGTACTTTCTACTGAAATCCAAAAAAAATTAAATTGCTTCTAAAACTAGAATTGAAAATAATGCAAAAAAATATATTTCAAGAAGCTCATGGAATCATTCAATTAAATATGCTGATGCTAACACATCTCCTGCCTTTCATTTTGTTTACATAAACAAATGCCTTCCACAATATTCATGTGAAAAGGAACTGTTATCATTGCTCTTCATAAGATCTAAGATATAACACTTCAGACATAGAAACTGAGTCTGGAGTTAACTACAAATACATTATTTCTGTTACAAAATGAAGAAAGGAGGGGAAATTTTTATTAAATCTAAAAGCTTGTTCTCTGTACAAAACAATAACCCATGGTCATTAAGAAAATCCTTAAAGCTTGCACACAGAGATTGCACTCCTCTCTGCCAGCCCTTTCCTATTAAGTCATTTGTCCTCAATAAAAGTTGTGTTTCAAAGCCAATCAGGAAAGAACTCAGCTTAAAGGAAAAGGTTTAGGCTACTTTAAACCAGAAGAATAGCAAATTGAAGAGTTACAGTGAAAGCATGTTTCTTTTTGGCCATGGAGATGATCCTGTTTGTAAGACTTTTTGTACATTGTAAATATATGTGTATGTCAATATAACACACAAATATGTGAAATATATCAATGTATTTATATAAAGGAAAAGCAATAAACTGGGGGACACATTATTGATGATTGAAAATTTTCAGCTGCTAAATGCTGAACCTGAATCCATTTCTGCTAAAGACAACGAAAGCTGCAGTCAGGACAGAAACACAAAACTCATCATCCCAATGACTTTTTTCCCCAGACAGCCCTAATACCCAATATACTAATGAAAAACAAGTTGGAATTTTACGGCAAACTTATGAAAATTCACTTTCATTCTGGCTTTTAGATAATTTGGCAGCATTTATAAAGTTATGAAGTTAGATAAAGGTTTACAAGAAGGGAAACAAAAATTAAACATAGCTTGTTAAAAAAATTCCAAATCCCATTAAAGGGAATCCTTGAAAGCTTTTATCAAATTATTGAAAGAAATCCAAGATGTTATATTCCATTTAAACTGACATAGGCTACAATTGCAGAGCCACCATTAAGATATGCTGTCTTTTCTCATTTTTATCAGTTTACAAAGGGTAACAGAGCTGCTTCTAATTGACATGAAGCTGACGAAGGATTTAAAGCCTTTGAATTTCATTTAGACTTCATTATGCACACTGAAGTTCAGGAATACTTGAGCCTAATCCAACTGGACCTCAGGAAAGCATGTTATTAATGATGTCCATACTTGACGTTGAATCAGATCTAAAGAAAATAATCCTTTGTGATATTTCAGTAATGCCCTTTGTTCCAAACTGAAACTGGAACAAACAAACTTCCACTCACATGGAAGTATGTTAATAATATTGGATTTTTTTTTAATTCTGAAATATTAGTCAAAATTTTGGTTATTAATTTTAGGCAAATATCTTAAGAGAAGAAAAAAAATCTTGATACCGCTGTTTAATCTGATTTATCTAACATAACTCAGGGACTGAAGAAATCAATTTGAGACATTTTCTGATCAACAGCCCAGTACATTCAAAAGTCGTACCTCTTAGATGACATAAAAACAAATATGGAAATTTACATGAAATATCAAAATAATTGACCCTACTCTACTAACTGTCTTCGAATATAATCATTGCCCAATCCCATCTTTAATCTGTTGTTCAAATAATTTGCTCTTTTTTCTGAAGGTTGCACAAATCGTAATCTTTCTGCTGAAAGAAAGTGTTATTTGCTTTAAAGAGAACAGAAACTTGAATGATTAAGATGGGAAACTTTTTCCACACGTAGCAATGGCTTTGAAATGGGTATTGATATAAACCAATACCTGAAACACGGAGCATGGTTTATCAGCAGTAATCTTCTGGAAACTGAATGCAGTGTTGAGTGGAGGTACTAAGCCTAGGATGCAAAATATTCAGGAGAAGCAAGAACACATGGAGTGCTGTGTACAGTTCTGGGTTCCCTAGTCCAAGAAAGACAAGGAATTACTGGAGAGGGTCCAGCAGAGGCCAAAAAAGTGAGTGGAGGTCTGGAGCATCTCTAATGAGGACAGACAGCAGGAGCTGGGCCTTCAGTCTGGAGAAGAGACAACTGAGAGGGGACCTCATCAAGTATCTTAAGAGCAAATGCCAAACTCCTTCCAGTGTTGCCAAGTGATAGGAAGTTCCATCTCAATATGTACTAAAACTTCTTTCCTGTGAGGGTGACTGAGCAGGCTGCCCAGAGAAGCTGTGGAGTCTCCATCTCTGGAGATATTCAAAACCTGCTTGGAGCTGATCCTTTGTAACCTCCTCTGGCTGAACCTGCTTCACCAAGGGCATTGGATTAGATGGTCTCCACCCCAATCATTCATTCTGTGATTCTGTGATAAATGCCACCCTCTGACTTTGTCACCAAAACTGAAGGAAATTACATAACCACTCCAAACATGGGTCTGTAATGGATTAAATAAGTTCAAAAAGGGACAGCTACATGAAATAAATATTAAGTAGTTACATTTAGCAAACAAAGCTATCCTGTAACTGGAAGAACTACTGCAATTAACTAGGAATATTTCAGAATTCAATCCATAATGATATACAGGACTGAGGATTATAATAAAAAGGAGAGAGAAAATTACTGTAGTTAGTGTTGAATGTGTCTTTTCCGACACAACGTACTGTAGCTATTGTTGATGTGTTTATCTCTGATGATAAATTATGAGAGCAGAGAGATTTTTTTCTTGCTAATTTCCTGCACAAGGTAATATGCAATCTGCAGCAGCCAGAAGTCACTATAGTTAAATCTAACCCACTTCTGTGGCTATGACCCAAACATAATACATCTATAATACTCCCAGACAATTAATATAGTTTGCATCCATTTTGTTTCTAAGCCCCTATTCAAATACCAATTCATTAAATAATTAGTAATAGCACTTGTCAAGGTTTACCATAGTGTAAAAAGATGTGTTATTGTGCATGACAGAAAAGACAGACTAGAAAAAGCATAATGTTTTATACTTTTAATTTAATGGAATCCTACATAGCAATATTTAGGGAAGCTGAGGAAATAAGTTTGATCTCCTTTAGCTGTTACCATCAGAACCCCTTTTAGGAACATTTGGTCTGGCTGTACTGCTACATTTGAGGCTGAAAGCTGTTCAGTTTCTGAAAACTGAACCTATCATGACTATGTATCATTCCTCTATTTTCCCCATATGGTCTTTTGTATCTTCTTAGCTTTATTTAATTACAATATTCCTCTCCCTGACCCTTAAGCCATTTTGCAGGAATAGAATCATAAAATTTTTGAATAGTTTGCTTTGGAAGGGACCAACCAACTTTGGTCTCTTTCCTGGATTACCTTATTCATATCTAGAAAAGGCACCATTTCAGTATTTCTTTCTTGTCCAGCACACTTTTTGTTGTTGTTGTTGTTGTTCTTGTTGTTGTTGTTGTTGCTGTTGTTGTTGTTGTTGTTGCTGTTGTTGTAAAGGTTCTGAATTCATATCCTAAGAGGCTGTGATGGAGGTGCTCAATGCCACTCATTCAGATGCAGAGTTTACATGCATCTGTCCTCCCCTTTTCTCATCTCCCCATCATGAAAATGTCACATATTTCATAGAATTACCTTAATTATACCCAAAGAATTGCTCATGGAGCCTGTACTATTAACTAGTAATCAGTGGTCAGTAAAAAATATTTTTCAGAACCCTGACTACCTAGGAACTCTAGAAAATCTCAATGAACATACAAAAGCTGAGCCAATCTACACCATTGTTATTCCAAGAAAGGACATAAATGTTAGGCAGCAAGATGGAAGGGCTTCTGTGGTGGAGGAGGAAAAAGTGGAGTACATGACAATGAGAGGGTTAAGAGAAATCACTCTCGAGGTAACTGAATTTGCAGAATAAAATGATTCTAGGTATTTGCTTGAAGTTTCTTTAGAGCTATATTGATCAAATTATTATTTATATTCCTTGCAAGCTGATTATAATATTAGATATTCTTGTATTCTTCCATTAATAGTTTATCTACTACCCTAAATATTTACCTAGTTATTCTGTTGATTATTAGATACTTAAGAATCTTCTACCCAGCTGCTTTGTTTACAACTTCTCCTTCTAGTATCTCCTGAATTATGTACAACCTACACTGCAGTCCTGCTCAAAACCATCCCAGGAAAGAAAAGAACATCTGTACTTCAGCTTGATTTGCCTTTCAAATTTAATTGTTTTCTTCCTCAGGCTATAAAATCTCTAAAATATGTACTTAAAATGTCTAAAAGATTGTATATTCTGAACCCACAGTGCAATACACAATTCAATTCGTTTTAAAAAGAAGGCTCTCTTCTATCTTTTTTGTGAAAACACAGAAATCTTACTTACCAGTTGTGTTGGGTCAGTCTCAACTGCAAAATGGCAGGGATCACTGTTAACCACTTGTAGCACCAGAGTGTCATTAGTAGGATTAGTAAGAGGTAGGTGTGTGAGAGTCCATCTGGAAAAAATCGTACACACAATAATGATTTATTACAAAGCTCCTTGCATTATATGTCACTATGCATAAGGGGTTTTTTATTTCCTGAAAATTATTGGATTTTTTTTAATTTTAAACATAATAATTAAGTTTTATTTCATTGGCATTTCCCCACTAGTGTGGAAACATATTTAGTAACTTAAATTATTATTAATAATCATTATTAATAACAATAAATCCTGAATTCATTCAATATTTCATTTTGCCCATTTGTTGTGTTATTTATTACAGCATAATCATAGAATCATTATGTTCCATATGTAGATTATATTTTCTAATGAGAATAGTGATCCTCCCAGAACAAAGATTGGAGTATGCTGATTGCTTAAATCAGCTGGCTTTTTATTTTTCAGACTTTCCTTCTTTATTTTCCAGTGAAAGAATATTCATGAGATAATTTCAATAAGGAGAAAAATTTTAAAATCATTCATAAGACTCCCAAAATTTCCTCTATTCTGGTCAAAATACTACATTTTTTGTTTTCAGTGAAGTTATATGGCCATAAATCACATTCTTGTTGCAATAATGAAGGACACAGAGAAGAGGTTCAAGGTGAAAAAGTGAAAACAGCAAATAATGAAAGTTTGAAAAATGAGATACATATATTGGTTTTGCTGTAATTTATCTCCTAATGGATATTCCCTCTAGTCAAAGCTGTGGCAGGTCAACTGGCAGATTGCTGCACATATTTATCATCTGGAAAAAATTAGTCCGTTAATCATAGGTAAATCAGTAAGGAAAAAGAAAATATAAAAAGCAACATTCAGCAGATATTTCAGTCCAGCTTTATGACTGTAACTTCAGCCCCTAAAACCTGTTCACAGGTGGATTCCTTCCAACCCATGCAGTGGCATAAATCCCCAGCAGTGAGCACCAGACTTGGTTCTGACTAACACTGTCAGAGCATTTTATCAATGAGTCTCAAAAGCTGAGAGTAAGAAATATTAGGAAACTTTCACACGGGAACTTCAAACTCACTTGATAATTCTCATTTTTCGCATTTACCGTCTCTACTCTTTTTTTTTTTTTCTTTTGTCAGGTCTATTTCATATGTAATATTTTGTCAAAGGGAAAACTAAGTTGGAATATCTAAAATTTCAGGAATTACTCAACTGTTAGAGGTTCTTCAAGTCATCAAGATCCTGCCACCCCACACAGACTGACTATGTTGGTTATGCTGGAAAAATTGTTGCATGTGGCAATAAATTCCAGATCACTGTGAACATCATTCAACTGACGCATCTTCAATTACTCCACTGTGGAGTCCATACCAGGATGGATAAAGAAAGATGAAAAATATCAGGGAGAAGGTTTCCCTCCTTAGAGACATATTCTAAGGGATGTGTTAAATCTACCTTGACAAAAAAAAAGCAGATCTGACTTTGATAACCCCAGAATTTTAGGGAATATGAAGAAGGACTAAAGGATAAATTGCTATTTTTATTTTTATCTTTCAAGGATTAGTTAGAAATTGATTCTAAGTTACCAGTGGGATCTTGGCCCTAATCCAATTTTTGGTAATGTTTCAAGGACACAAATACTGATTTTTTTCAGATCAATAGAAAAAAGAATACAGTGAGGACACAATGAAAAACATTATTCTTATATTCATATGCTAATGCTTCTTCTTAAAGCTTCTTAAAGCATTCAGGGAAAAGGGGGTAGAACAAAAATAAATCTGTTAAAAAATACAAATCTTCATCAACCAGAAATGCTTCAAACATTTGATGATGTTTACAGTTCACATCTCTGGATATATAGCAAGGAAGTACATCCATTCAAAAAAACTCCCAAACTGATATCTTTCTTAGACAATACACAAATGTCTACCTGCACTGCCTTTATATATTAATATAAATATTAATGCAGCCAATTTATTTGGACTGCCTCCTCTTTTCACGAGGCAGAGAAATTCCCAGTAACCTCAATGGCATCACTGACTGCCATTGTCCAACACTTTGCACTTCAACAAGAGTGCTGATGACATTATGCTGACGCTGCTGGACACCACCAAAAAGAGCCTGGCACCATCCTCTTGGCACCCACTTTGTGCTATTTATATGTATTGATGAGATGCCCTCCCAGCCTTCTCCTCTCCAGACTAAAGAGGCACAGCTCTCACAGTCTCTCCTCACAAGAGAGATGCTCCAGACCCCTCCTCATTCCTGTGGCCTCTGCTGGACCTTCTCCAGTAGTTCCTTGACTTTCTTGTACCGAGGAGCCCAGAACTGTCCAGTGATCCCCCACATATTTACAAATGCATAGGAACTACAGCATGCATTTACTTGTAAAGGGAAAAGAAATCTCATTTGAAAAAAACAAAGCATGGGCTTTGAGGAATTTTAGATAAGAGTTTTATCAGGAAGAGTTGTAGTTAATGGAGCTAATCTTTTCCCACATCCATTTTACTTGCAGTAGGAAAGGATGACTTGCCATTTTCCACTAGACCATTTGTGCATGTAGTTTTCAGGCAGTGCATGTCAGAGAAAATTATGAGTGCCAGAAAGTCTGAATAAAAAGGTTTTAAGTAATTCCTGACTCCTAATAGCAAGAACCTACATAGTAGAGAAGAATTATGGTTTTTATTCCAGTCAGCCCAGAATTTTAAAGTAAAAGCCAGGAAATAGGACAACTTTTCTTCTTTGGAACATAATAAGAAAGGCATTGTCAGTAATCTTCAGTCTGTGCATCATATTTGAACAGCAGAATATATTCAGTCACAAAAATTTAATCAGGTAAAATTTTGTTTTGTGCTCTGTAACAACATTTCTGCTCAGTCTGTAATGTCTGTAAATCTGTAACTACAGATTTAGCCAAAGATACAATGAAGTGGAATTTAGCATGCAGAAGAGCAGTGTGTCCACAGAAAATATTAGGAAGTGGAGGTACTATGTGGAAAAGCACTGCTGAAGTTTTGACATTCTTCAAAGTCTTATCCTCGAAGTTTTAGTTTATGTCTTGAAAGTCAGAACTGAACTAAAAGTTATGCTGTCAAAATGCATGTTGAAATTTTGTTGAAGGATGGTAATAATTGGGTTAATTTCTCTAAGGCAACCATTTTCTTAACACTTGCCGTGTTTCAACCATGTCTACCCCCAGGGCCTGCAGGACAGAAGTTGCATTATTTTGCCTTTTCTTGAGAGGTTAAGATACTGCTAACTGGCATACAAGCATTTGTAAAGCAGGATTTTCAGTTAATTCCTAGTTCAGAGAGAAAGAAAGAAACAGAAAATAAAGCAAACCTACAGAGCTCTGTACAATGGATCTTGGTACTTACATTCTGCAGTATTGTTAGAATGAGTTCTACAAAAAGGATTCAGAGGAAGTTTACACAGAGGCTAAAATTTCATTTCAATTATTTTTCTGTAAGGAATATTTCACCTACCTGCAAATCTATCTAAAAAAATATTCTGCAATGTACTACAGTAGACATTGAGCACTATTCTGAGTTTAAACTTTCATATGTTTTCCATGATACCTAAAAGCAGAGACCCAGTCCAGCATCATGAACTACTCACTTTCCAAGCTCACATCCTATATCAGGCAGTGCAGCTGGTGATGGCTTCTCCACATTGAACTTCAGGGCATACCAAAATTCTCCAACCACATCTGACCGGAACATGACACTAAAAACAGGCACAGAAGCTTAACATGACAGCTGTTTTTTTCAGATCTTTAAAAAAACCCAAACAGATTAAAATGCAGGAGAAACCTAATGAGTTCAACACAGTGACTTCTTTAATTAGATCATATTTTTCTTCTTACACTTCTCGCTGGTATCTGAATTCAGCTACCAAGTGTAATAATATTTAGAATTACTGATGCAACAAAATCTCTTCTTCATCTTTCTAAAATTCTACCAATAAAATTCATTTGTTGTTTTTAGGGTTTTTTTTCGTTAGCTTGCTTTTATCAAAAATACAACCCAAACATATTTCAGCTTGTAAGAGTAAGCTTTAATTTCATTTCAATATCACAGCATTTTCTTTTTAGTCATTTTGAAGGGCAAAGTAACAGAAATAATAGACACTAATTTTAGAAAGGAAAATTTTTTCAAATCTAGTGATAAAGTGAGAAATAGATATAGACAGATTCCTATGAGTGTGGCAAAGAGATACACTTCAAGGAATATACAATATATTGCTTTGATATACAATCAAGGATTGCAGTGACTGGATATTGTGTCCTGCTGGGTGAGATATGTACAGAAATATATTTCAGTTACAGACACTCTAATACCACTTTCCTACTGCAGAATTTCTTTTCTATTTCTTGAGGATTTTTGAGTAGCTGAGTAATAATAACATTAAACCAAAGCACTGGAAGCATATAAAAACTTAGAAGAAATGCACTGCACAAACCCATGACCCTCTAAGGATGAGTTCTTTTTCTAAATTATAGATAACCATGTATATTCCATGACTTTATGGTTCCAGACCATCCCTTGTGCCAACAGAACTTTTAAAGTGAGCATAAAACAGCTCTAGGAAAGAATCAACCATTTGAAAAGGTACACCTGCCACAATCTCTTTTTCCAACAGTTCTTCCCAGCCGCTAACATAGCAAAGGAAACAGACCATGGCTTCAGAAAAAGAAGTTAATAGTGTGGATGTAATGTGCAAGTACCTCTGTCCAGCTGTAACTGCAGTCTGTGGGAGCTACTGCAATTTAAAAGAGCTATTACACACTTCTGAGGCAAAACTGCAAAACCATTTGGAGAATGTCCACATGTGCTTTCACCTCTGCATATATCCCCTAAGCCCCAGCCCACCAAAGCTGAGCCCAAAATTTCTTCCTGTTAAAATAAACACTTATCTTATTATTTGGAAATTCTGCACTTGAAAAGTACTTTCATACCAGAAATACTATCTGGTATAAAAAAAAAAAAAAAAGATGAGCTCTATTCTCATCTCCAGTTTAAGATAGCATAATTTCTATAAAATAAAGATAATTACTAGAGTTATAAAAGTGCTCATTTTTATTAAACAGTATTATTTGAATCTGTATCATTCAATCATTCCTGACATTAATCTGGTCTTTGGAAAAATCAATAGAAGCAAATTGAATAAATCTCTGAATGGATTTTGACTTTGAAAATATTCTTTCAAAACTGGTCAGATGTCTCTGCCCTCCTGTTAAATTACCACCCCAGTCTCCACCCCATCCCTATATTTTTTCCAGTCAGTTGAGATAACTGAAAAACAGGGAACTGTTTTTCAATCAGCCTTTAGACTAAATAATGCTTTGGTAACCAAATTCCAGGAAAGTAAGCTTTGCAATTCTACACTCTTCAATTACTTGCTGAACTGTTTTAGTTGAAACTAAGACCAAGAGGTCATCTGTCTTTTTATTTCTAATTAAGATACCTGCAGGTTTTCACTGGGATTTCCAATGTAATGAAAAAATTTTAATTTAAAACCTTTCCATATTCATTTAGTGGATCATGGTTAAGTAACAGAAGATCATGAAGGTAAATGGATTTAAGTGAAGACAGTTAAAGGGTTCTCCACATGCTTTAGTTTGTTTTTACAATTTCATTTCTTCTCAGAAGAAAATGAAATTGTGCTATTCCCTTTACAGAACTTAAAAATTTATAAAAACAGCTATTCAGAAGTTTTCAAGGGCGGCTTCTAACATTAACTAAGTTTCTAAAACATTGTTCACTAAATTGTAGTGAACTAGAGTAGCAAGGAGTTATTCTACTGCCTGTCAATGCTTTTCCCCCGAGAGGAAAGCTACTGTTAGGGACACAATACATTTAGAGCTGGAAATTTTCTTAATTCCATTTAATAACTTTTGTGGGAGTTTTTAGGGTAATATTTTCATCAACAGATTTAGGTTTCAATGAAAGTAGTCAATTTATTAGTAAAACAGCCACAATTGCAAGTATCAAAACTCTACACCATACCTTCCAGCAAAAGCTCCAACAGCTGCTGCCGAAAACTTTAGGTGATATGAAAATGTTTGTTTGGGCTTGAGAATGAAAGAGTTTTCTCCAAATAGGGATGGATGGTCCAGCAGCACACTCATCTTGAGAACTTTATTGGTAGGATTAGTGATGGGAATATTAATTCCAACAGTATCCTAGAAAGAGTTAAAAAACCCAAAATCACAAAATTAATTATGAGCAATTACACTTAAAAGATATTTATCACAAAAAGCGTCAGGTACTTACTCATTGTCTACACTTATGCAAACTCAGGCTGCACTTTTGTTTGATGTGTGAACTAACCCAAAAAAAGCCAAGCTGCAGCAACCTTCAAATTGTAAACTCTTTAATTCCATAAATCAGAAAATTTCAAATCTTCCTGGCTGGTATGCATTCTAACAGCCCACTGTACCTTCCAAGATATGACCAAAGCTTGCCAAAAATACACTTTTCAAGCCCATCTGCTGTAATCCCAAGCAGGTAAAATCTCCAAACTGTCTCCCAACAGCCAAGCAATTGGAAAATTCCAAAAATAACTACTTTGCAAACTGGCAAATGATTAGGCTGAATTCTGCTGGATCTGGTCCCGTTAATTTAGAAGTTACATCATAATATCTGACATTAAAACACCACCACAATAAATGTTCCCTCTCTTATTCCTTTAGGGCATTTCCCTCACTAGTGATCTCTGTATCTTTGTTTAAAAGCTAAGGGAAGGACCATCTTTCCTTGACCACCAGGAAAACATTGATACAGTTAAAAGTGCATCAAAACCTCCTGTTACTGTAATAAAACAGAGCCAAAATATGGTCTCATTAGATAAATCTGTGTATTTCACACGTGGAGCACCTTTAGGATGAGCAGGAATTGGGCAGAGACAGCTCACTCTGCACAGCTGCTACATTTCAGAAGAGTTCCTTTTGGTGTAAGTTAGAAATGGTGTAAATCCATCCTGTGTGCTCTGTGTGCATCAATATCAATACAATTCATGAAATAAAGCACTTTGAATAGACCAGAAGGAATTTACTTATGAAGGCTGCGCACTGTGATAATCCAGGAGGCACATCTGCTGTTTAAAATATATATATTTATCCATAGAAAATACACAAAATCAAAAAATAAGAATATGTATTTATTTCTCTGTACCTATATTTGTGTCTACTCCTTTTTGTTCTCTTTTCTTTTCTCTTCTCTAACCAAGGAGTTTATTTCAAAATCCATGTTGGTTTGGCTTTTTTTAACACAGTGATTTGTTTCTCACAGCAAAATTATTCCACACAGTTGGTTTTTTTTTTAAGTAAATAATTCAAGTTGCAATATGAAAGGGGAAAAATATAAAATGCCTATTAAAATAATAACACACTAAAACACACTAAAAATGTATATGAAATACTTTTATGACCTCACACAGAGCTGCCTCCCACTGATTTCAGCCTGCCTATGATTTGGTAAATTTCTATACATATCCATTTATAGACAATGACTACTGGAATATACATAAAATACATTTAATGTTCTACAGATGGCAAGATTACACCAACAATTTAAATCATTTAAGTGCCTTGCATCAGTAAAATGGGATTTTAATTTGCCATAAAATATTTTAAAGCTCAGATTAATAGTTTTTACTGGTGTAAACAAGTTTCTAAATCTATCTACCATTTTATTGCCAAAGGCTTCATAACAATTTTATAGTAAAACATCTACATGCTGTGTTGAAGAAATACTTTTACAGTAAAAAGGAAATATGGGACGGCTGATTTGGAAAAAAGCAGCAACTATGAAAGAAATCTTTTTAATCTTCTACACAAAGGAAATTTTACATTGACAGTATTATCATAGAACAATTTTCTCTTGCCAGTATAAAATTAATGCTTAAGATTATGTATTTCCCTGGAATTTCACAGAAAATTTGTCTGGAATTGCCATACACATTTCAATGATCTGCTAATTCACAGATTATAATAAGATGTAATAAGAGCAGATGTATATTTATCAGCAAAATATATATTTTATATATATATAACTTTTTTACGTTTCTAGGCCTTATTGGATTGTTATAGAGGCACAGAACCAGGATAAATAACAAAATGCCCATGCAATTGCTAAGAGTATTATTTTTCTTATTTTTCTTGAAAGTGCCATTTTATCAGACTGAATGTAAAAGAGGAACATCACAGGCAATTTCCAAGCACATTTATAGTCATTAATTTAGTTCCACATTTCAGTGCTGAGTATTTTATAAACATTTTGATAGAGGAGAAATGTGAAAGTTGAGAAAAGAAGGAAATTAATCGCTTTCCTCAAACATTTCTTATATCAAGGCTGCCAGTCACCAAAATAGAGCCACTTTTGTGCAATATGTCATGCTATTATTCCTTTAGAACTTTCAATTACCCAATTCTTGTACAGTTCAGGTTATTTAAAATAATCTCACCAGAGTTAAAATTAAATAAAATTAAATGTAAATATGAGATAACATTTATTCTCTACAGAAATTGAAAAAACAATGGACTTCTAACACTCGATCATACATTAATAGCCTAAGTCTATGCATGGGTTTGATACTTTGTAAACCAGACTCTTGTTTCAAAAGATGCTCACCATCATCAGTTGATCATTTGTGATATTACACTTGTTTGTTGAAATATTTTCCTGACATTTTTTGCCAAAACTTTCTCATCATTCTTTTCTCTATTTCCTTCTTTGAGCAATTGGATCTAATTTATTTAAGTCTATAATATGCAATTTTACTTTTACTAATGTATACACTGCACTGAACTATCAACTAATCCTCTTCTAAGTTCAACAAGGTAATTTGCAGGAAGATGGACACATTCTACAGTTACTGTGCATAACAATTCTCTGTGTTCCATCTTCAATAATAATCCTATTCTCACCATCAGCAGGTGTCAATAAAAACCCTGCCTGGCCAACATGCTTAAGAGACTGACTAAAATTCTTATTCTTTAGAAGAATTGTTTTAAATTAAAATCCAATTTCATTAAGGAGATGGCATTCATTCCACATTGTTTGAAGCTTTTTCAATCCATAGACCTTGAGGTGAAAGCATTTGGATTTGCTCCTGAGTTTGCCAGGCTGTGGCTACAGAAGCAAATTTTCAAGTTGAGTAAGCAGTGAGAAAGTTATTTTTATAGGCCTAGTGAGATAATGCAGCAGAAAATCTTCCTTTTGTAGGTCCTTGTCCAAATCACGGTTCTTCTAGATGGACAAGTAACAAGTGCCTTCTTTCTCTGTGCTGCACCTGACAAGCAGGAATGTTGTTCACACAAGAACTGAACTTGGAACGGTGGCAATATTGTTGAAAAAACAGATCTTGGCTTCTCTCTTCCATAGGCTCAAAATGACCACAGCTTTCAACATCCCCATCCTGCTACATGCTTCATGTCAGTAGCAGGAGTCAGAGTCTCCTGCTGTATTCTCATTATTAACTCATTTCTGCTTCTTGGAACAAAAGAGGCTCCAGCAAGCTGAGCAGCAGCAGTTGAGAACAGTTTCAGGGCCATGTTCAACAGAGCCCAGTTTGGTCAAACTACTTCTAGAAATCAGTTCTGGCTCTTGAAGCGCTTGATGCAAAGTGTCCCCAGGTCACACCTCACCACCCTTTTCCCCACACACCCCCAACCCAGACTCAGCTGGGCCTTTCTGGCACTGATCATTCACACAGAACTCCTCTGTCCTGAGGGGCTGAGTCCTTCAGGCTCCCTATTCACTCCTAAATCAATGGAGGAGATCTTTGTGGAATGAGCCATCTCTCTCACTGTACAAGCTCCTTAAGCTCCTTTTTTTTTTTCTGAGATGTAAATGAATTTCCAAGATAATCCTCTCCTTTCCATGTAGGGTTATGACGCTAGAGAACCACAACATTGCTATTGTCTTGATACTGTTTTTTTCCTATTTTACTTGGCATATTTTGCCTTATAAAATATCAGCTCTCAAAAAAGCACCAACTGTTCATCAGCAGTGAAGTCTGTCAGAACAGCAGACTGAACTGCTTGAAATTTAGGACTAAACACCTTAAGCAAATTATATGTTTGTAAAACCTGCTTAGCAAGAAATCCATTCTTATTGCAGTACAGGAAATTAACTAGAAGGGAAAAATTTGCATAGAACATTTAATATCAGAAGCTAAAAGGGCAGTGAGTTTCAGGTTTAAATTTACATATAAATTTACATAGGAAAATCACACTGAATTGAATTTCTTTTACCTGAAATATGCATTAGTGTCTAAGTAATAATGCCCTGAAACAGAATACAGCAACAATTAGTTCATAACTTATAACAATAATTATAAGTTCCCTGACTAAAAATTACAATGCTGTTAACCTCTTAATGGGGCCTACATATTGTACCAAGCAAACAAACTGGGAAAACAATGTTTTGCAAGAGGTGATTACAAAAATTATTTTTCTGAAATGGAAGGAAAAGAATAGACTGAAAAAGCATTACATTTAATGACTGAATGGATTTATGATGTCCTCAGCTCCACCAAAAGATGCCACAACCCACACCAAACTGATATTGCAAGAATTTATACACATAAAGGAAAACTAATGAACTAAATAATATGCACATATTTGGATTTACATGTAAAGATAGATAGAAAAAGCTGACTTTTCAAAACTCATCAAAGATGAGTTGGATGCTAAGCAAAGTGCTATTTTAAGATAATTATAAGTATACCTGACAGGGGGATACAGACTGAGTCAAAGTAAAATTAACATCCCAAATTCCCACAACTGAGAAAGTAATAACTATGCTCACATCTTAATGAATACTTTTTTGAATTTGAAATCAAGGGCACCTCTGCATCCGTGGAGACCGAAGCTCAATAACTCTCCACACTCCTGAGAGCCAAGTCCTGAGGAAGATTTCCTTCTCAGATTCAGCAGTGTTAGAAGAAATTACCAATTACAGCTATTTTTTCCCAATCTATACTGAAGATTGGCACTTCCAGTGATCAGCTCAGTTGCCTTAATCACCTCATACAGTAAGCTGGCTCATCAAAGCCCAGTTGGGTTTGACAGCCCTACTAAAAAATGTAGAAGTCCATCTTTTCCATTAGCAGAATCAATGGAGAAGGAGATCACAGAATCATAGAACTGTTTGGGTTGGAAGAGACCTTAAAGATCATCTCATTCCATGGGTAGGGACACCTTCCACTGGAGCAGGTTGCTCAGAGCTCTGTCCATCCTGGCCTTGAACACTTCCAGGGATGGGGGGAATCCACAACTACTCCAGGGAACCTGTGCCAGGGCCTCACCACCCCCACAGTAAGAAACTTCTCCTAATATGCAATCTAAATCTACTCTCTGTCAGTTTGAGTCCATTCTCCCTTGTCCTGTCACTGCATGCTCTTGTAGGAAGTTTCTCTCTGCCATCCCTGGAGGCTCCCTTCAAGAACTGGAAGGCCAAAATTAGGTCACCTTGCAGCCTTCTCTTCTCCAGGCTGAACAATCCCAGTTCTCTCCCCTTTTCCTCATAGGAGAGACACTCCCTCTGATCATCCTGGCGACCCCTTCTGGGTATTTCCCCAGAGGTCCCTGTCCTTCCTGTGCTGGGGACCCCAGGGCTGGACTCAGCCCTGCAGGTGGGGTCTCACCAGAGCACAACAGAGCAGAGGAACAGAATCCCCTTCCTCACCTACTGCCCACGCTGCTGCTGATGCAGCCAAGGACATTTGGCATTCTGAAACTGACTGAGTTTGACTGCAGAAAGATGGGCTGCTTCTGCTATCTGACACTGAATAAATGTAACAAAGGACCAAATTAATCTTCAGAGGATTTCACAGGAAAATCATTTACACTTACTTTGTCATCAACATTTTTGGAAAGCGTGACTCAGCAAGTGACAGATTTCAATACAGCTCCTATTCATCATTTTTATGGGTCACTTTGCTGTGTAGATGCATGCACACAATATATGAGGTGCCAATGATGGAAAACAGTTTGAATCAAATCAATAGATGTATTTACATTCCTTGGGTGATAGGACTGTTTTGTGTGATGTAAATCCAGGCTGCATCTCTCAAAAACAGACAGAATTTTTTTCAGATAATTCTTTCTCTTTCAGAGACTGTCATATCCACAACAGCAGAACAAAATAATTAAGGTCAGTAGCACTCAATAAAAATCACTAAAAAGTGCAACATTTCCAAGTGAGAAATGTACTGTTCTTAGAGAATGAAGTCAAGAGAGATGTGACTACTGCATTTTCAAAGTCAGCTATGTCTCATACATTTGTAATATGCAAACTCTTCTGCAAACACGTCATCACACTGAGATACCTGCCCAAAATCAGCCTCAAAATAGTGAAAATCAGCATCTGTGACTCTTTCAGAGAAGTTAAGGAGATGCAAAATTTAGGATACTTTCCATTTCCAAATAGCTTCTTATATATCAGGTAGACACTTTGCAAAACCTGTCTTTTTCAATCCTTTCTCTCAGATCTAGACTAAATCTTACTCTCAGAGATCTTTCAATGTAATTCAGGCTAAATGTTTAAGTAAATCTGTGTCCCTTATTTACCACAGAACTGCACTGTTATCCCTGGACTCTGCTGTGTATGACACTTCAAGGTTTAGTTCCTGAACTAATTGTATCTGCCCATGTAATGCTACAACATCTAGCTGTAATTATTTTCTGCTGGTCTCACTGTTTTGTTTTCAAGGGCTACATAAAGTCACAATAATGCCATAAATTCACAAATCCAATAGACTAGAACAGACTTTGGAAGGCTTGGTGAGTGCTGGTGATTTCTGCATATTTATAAAGAAGTCAGTAACTGAAACCACAGAATTGCGTCCAGGAATTTAATTTAATTAGACTATTAGTTTAGTACTGGATTAGTATTTAGATTCAACTGTCCTGGATTGAAGATTTGATGTGATGAGGTTAGAAATCTCTGACATGCAACTACAAATACCACAAAGTCTGTATCAGTGAAATGCTGAATAGCAGCTCACTCAGAACTGACTAGGAAAAGGCAATGACCAGCACTGCCCATGTTCCAGTGCTTCAAAGACTTACAGAAATACTTGGTAAAAGTGAACTTACAACCACCTATCAGAACCCAAAGCTAGAATAGCAGCAGAACTAACTATTACACTATTTCCACCAACTTTAAAGACTCCTGCAAAATGTGGAAGAAAATATTCTACTATGTGCCTCTACTCATAGCTCATGCTGTTATGAGCTAACTAAAAGTGCTTCTTTACTTTAAAAGTAGTAACTAACTCCAATAATATCTAATTTTACTGAATTTTTATGACCATAGTAATGAGGTAATTTACATCTCAGCTACACTACCTACCATCAAGTTAATCAATCAGTGGAGGTAAATGCTAATTAATTTGACTGTCTTAGATCTTGCACCTACTGTGACTCTCTCATTCTGTAGGTCTAAAGATAGATTTTTAAGGAAGTATTTCTTCACAATTTAAAAGACTGATACCATAATTATCACTTGGACAAAGCATGTAGAGGTAGAGATAATTTTAATAGAAAGCTGAAATTGTCAGGGTTTCTGCTGAGAAAAAGTTTTTCTCCTGAACTTTCTAGAAGTAAAATTGCTCTGATAAAAATCTTTCTCTCCTAGATTCTAGACAGTTGTGTTTTTTTAAAATCCAACTTTTATTTTTGGCCTATCTCTACAGTCTCAGGAGCCAGAAAGTGTTATAATAGGAAGAGAATTTCTTAAATGTTCATAGTTTTTCTGAAAAAATAATTATATATAAATTAAAAGGAACAATCTCTATAAGTTATCTTATTTTCTGTTCCTTACTATGACTCGTAAGATCAGATAAACTTTGAGAACAGCCTCATTGCTAATTGTTGCTCCAGGAAAAGTAAACTTCTAAACTCTTGAGGTTGGCTCATAGATTACTGTCTCACATGAAACAATAAATGCTGCATTATACATATTAACTTCAATGATAGAGGTAGCTGCAGTCTGTCCCACACATTCCCTTAGCAGTTACTCTACTAAAGTAATGCAAACTCAGTATATCACAAGCAATGTTTATTAATAATAGTAACATCTATATATATATTCTTATTGATGGTATCTGTTACTAGAACCTCAAAAAGCAAAAATTAGAGCAGTCTGAAGCAAGGCCTACACTTGAATTTCCCAGATTTTCTGTGCAGTCTATTTTTGCTGTCAATCAGAAAGAAGCCTCCTCTTCTCTATGGGGAAGATGTTGAAAGTGTTTAATAGATAACTGTGAATCCCTGAATCATGTAACGAGAGTATAAAGCCCTTTAAATACAGATTTCTCCACATTTCTGTCTGCTCCGTTTTGACCACCTGGCAGATCAGGTTGTGAGGGAAAGAATTACTAATATAATCACCTGAAATATACTTTTTTTTTTTGCATATCCACATATTTGGACATGAGGCATTATTTCATCCTTTAACTTTTTTACAGTAAGAGCTATCTCCTGAGGCTGCAGCTTCAAAACTTGGATAAGTATCAATGAAGTGGTTTTCAATTGTTCTATTCATCCTAAAGTCACATTCTGCTGTGTAGGGCTCACAGAGAACAGATCTGCTGCATTCATTTTTCTAGACTGTCATAACCAAGAAGATTTGAAGGTTGGAACCAGTAATGGGACTACCCTACGTCTGCTTAGATCTGCATGTAAACAGCAACACTGTGCCAGTGACTTTTTAAGAGCACCATGAAGGGCTCAGAAGCAGTGTGTGAGTGGTCTGGGAGCCTTCACAAACAGCAACAGCAGCACCAGTTTCAGCTCACAAGAACAAATCTTGTCGAAGTGTGGGTGCTTCAGAGATACATTACCAAATTTGGGGTACTCATGTGGTTCTAAAGGACTTGAGAGAGAGGAAAAAAACCAGATTTGGCAAAGACATAACTATTGTCTCCATACTTTTGGGACTTTTGGGATTGAGGAAACTAAACTCAATCCCTTGCGGGCTTTGGTTTTATGAAAGCAGAAACTAATAATTGACTGTTCGAAACAGACCTTCCCCTCTGGCTTATCTCCTGCTGTACAGATCTTGCTTGGAGCTCACTTATTAGATATTTCCTCTTCAGACAGAAAATACTACTTTTCAAGTACATGGATGGATTAAAAATCTCTTGACATAGTGAACCAGAGAGGTACACTTAGAAATAGACAACTGCTGATGAGTAAGTGCTTAAAGCAGTAACAGCCTTTAAGACAATTTACATCAAAATTTAAGAATCACGTTCTGTCTTGATCTCTACATTCAATCTGAATAAATCCATTGGAATATTTGCAAGGCAAAGTAACTATTGCAGTTCATTTTTCTAAACAATTTGAGATAATGGACCTAAATTTATCAACATAAGTTACACCCCTGTAATATCGTTACAATTCAGGAAATAAAAGTAAACAGCAAAGTAAAACACAGTAACAAAAGTTTTAATTGTAAATTGTTACAATGTTTAAATGGTTGAAGATACCAATAATTATCAATTGATAATACCGATAAAATTAAAATTATAAATATGGTTGTTTTCTCTGCATTTAGAACTAAAAATATGTGCCAATGCACAAATGATTCATAATAACTGAAAGTGCTATTTAATTAATGAATAATGAACATTAAATGAATTTTAATTTGACTCAAAACTTCCTGCTTTCACAGATGGTTCCTTTGAACAGTTAAAATTCTTTTTAAATTATCCTTTCTAAATCCCAGAGAAATATATAAGTTATTACTGAGTAAATATTCAGATGTAAATTACCTCCTTCTATGTAAAATGAGTAGTGTTAATTTTTACTCCCCATTTCTCTCAAACAGCTTTATCTGGAATTTTTTCAGTAGAAATATTTGCTGCAGGGAATCAATGTTATGGCCTTCAGGTTAGTTAGTTTTATACAAATAGGTCGGCAGATTCAACTGAGGTAGTCTCTACGATCACTGAGACTTTAGATTTTCTTTAGTCTTCCAAGATTTCATTTAGAATGATTTTCATCTCCCTTTTACACCAGGAATTCAAATCAAGCAGCAAATTCGTTTTTACAAGGCTGGAGAAAAGTCTTCAGACAGTAACAAACATTGGGCCCTCCATCCTACTGAGGGTGATGGCTTGAGCAAGTGTCAGAGATTGTCACATTTCCACATTTATGCTGATTTAAACAGAACAGGAAAAATCTTGATTACTTTTTCAGTAGGCCAAACCATCTAAAATAGGTAGAGCTATAGCCTAAAGTCAAAACATCCAGTAAAACTTCATAACTTAAACCAAGTAATCCCTGAGTTAATGGCATTTTTCAAACTTCAACACAGCACCTGTTTTCAAATCAAATCCTTACTCAACTAGCTTTATGTACCTACTTGAAGTTCCTGATTCAGATGTTATGAATATTTGTATGTGTGCATTAACTTGTTGCTCATTGCAATGATCTAATTTAATTATCACTGGCTGTATCAGAAGCTGTGCATGCTACCCATAGAAACCCAGCAGAAAATAACAACTAGCTGCTTTATCCATGTTCCAGAAATGCAGAAGAATGTTATTTTATAAAATGTTATTTGATTTGAATAAAAAAAATATTTTATATATTTGCTATTATAACATATTATTTGAATTTCACTCCAGAATTTTTAATAGTTTTAATTTTTAATTTTTAATTCTGATCATGGGAACACAGCAATACTATTTTAGAGAAGCAGGGATATTGGTACATTTTTTGGGAGCAGTAGTACCCCTGACAAAACACTCTTTAAGATAGCTTTCTGTTATACAGATGGACAACCTTCATAGGAATTGAACAAATAATAAAGATCCCTTCCTCCTCTTCCTTGTGTGTAAGATGACACAAGGAAAACAGAGATTTCTCACAAGTCACATTAATCACTGGGTGGGGGAAAAAGGAAGTAGCACCAGTTTTCTTGGCAGCTCTGAAAAATGGCAGGACAGGTTTAAAGTTTAGACTTCTGCAGAAAAAAATCACAGAAGGTCACTTTTAAGAGCCTCTAAGCATAGTTGGAAAATTTACACTTAACTACATCTTTTGGACAAATTCTCACTGTTCTCTTTCATGTTCCTCTCACTTTTATTTATTACAAAAAAACAAAAAACAAAAAACAAAAAACCATCAAAAATTAAACCCAAACAAATATTAAAAACCCACACCCAGCTCTAAGAGTGTATATACAAACATGTTTTGTCTTGAGCCAAAAACCTAGTATAAGTTCCTAGCCTTGACAGAATTACAGGAAACAGAGTTCAAACATTACATTTTCCTTTCAATAATGTTACTTTACTACATAGTTCAATCTGCACTCCAAGCCATCATCAGTGAGCAAATTTTTCTTAAAAAGAACTTTTTCCATGGACTTGCTGAGTGTAATGGTTGAGAAAAAACCCTCTTGTTTTGATTGCTAAGCCCCAGGGGAGCAACAGCAGTTGTGGACTAATGGAATTGGTAGTTTCCTTATTCAGGGCCACCTACTTTCTTCACATAACAGTTATTTTTCATAGATATGGCCACTTGTCCAGATGAAACATCCTCTATAATTATTTGGTGTAGATCTAACCTAATATTTTTGTTCCATGGCAGTTAGTGACAACTCAGATGTCATTTTGTGATCTACATTAGCTCCCTGCTCTTATATCAGAGAACTGATTATTCATCTGTAGGGACAAGAGGAGGGGGCTGACACCTGCTAAATATTTATTTTAAAAAATCACTCAAATATTTATACTCCTAATAATTTTCCTTAGTTTTTTTAGGTTTGTTTTTTTTGGTTTTTTTTGGTTTTTTTTTTAATGAGCTATACAAATATGCTCTGGTCTGTATTATTTGCCTAACTGCTTTTAGTTAGAGTGATTAATAATTACTACCTTCTCAAATTTGTTTTTCCTCCCACCAACCACATTTCCATGGTTCTTTTTATACTACCAACTGTCATGAAAGCATATGATAGAAATTAAAAAATCTTAAGGCATGATTCATAACTTCAGGTTACTCAATTTCTGAGAACATGATCCAAGGTTCAGCCATATATGACAATATTCAGACTACAGTTTTGCTTAGCATTTATGAAAAATTCATGTACCACAGCTATGAAAACAGTGTGTTACTGTCTTCAACTGCCAAGTTACATAATTACAAAACATTCTTAATTATATGCTTTTTACTTTTAAATAAATAATGAAAATTTAACAAGGGAGACACTGACACATAATTTAGATTCTAAGTTGGATTTGCTCTAACACCAGTGACACTTGTAACATCTCTGCATTACACCTGTAAATTGACATAATACAGTTACCACCAAATACAAACTCCTGCTAGAATAACCATGCTGCAGTGTTTTTTGACAGGATGGGTTACAAAGACTTGGGTGCTGTGACCTGTCCATATCAGCTGGCAGTGAGACACAGGAGGAGGAGACAGAGCAGAGCAGGGTGAGGGCCACCTCCACACTCTGTAATGCCATCAGTGTTTTGCTTATCAGTGGCTGTTACACTGCCATGAAATTAAACATCCATCAGTGGTTGAAGAACATCAGGTGAGCATGTGGGAGATATTCTCCAGTTAAATTACACCCAGAACAGGTGGATTTCATCCACCCAGGACTGCTGTGTGATACAGATGAAGGAGCAGTAAGTGGGGGCAATCAGAGAGAGACTAAAAACACACTATTTCTGTGTACTGAGAGCTTAACACCAATGTATATTTTTTGTGAGTTCCCTTCAAGTAACTAAACAGAAAAAGATGCTGGAAAGAGGCATGACATGGGGAAAATTAGCACAAATTTTCTGAGATTTCTTACTGTTGTGCCTCTCTGTAAAACAATTATATGTTTAAAACAGAATGCCATCTCCTACTGATGGGTTTTACTTCTGCATTCCCCAAAGCATGATTTTCAGGCTCTAATGATCTGCCAAGGCTTTTGTGGGGAACTATTCCTTGAGCTAATAAATCCTATGAGAAGAAACACACCACAGAGTTAGCAAGGGTGATGCTTCTGATCTACAAATTACTAATCCATTAGAAGGCAAAATTATTTCTCTATGAGAAGAGTTTGAGGAGTATCACAGAATTGTTTGGGTTGGACAAAACATTAAAGAGCATCTCATTCCTACCCCCCTGCCATGGGTAAGGACACCTTCCACCAGGCCAGATTGCTCAAAACCCCATCCAGCCTGGCCTTGGACAATTCCAGGGATGGGGCAGCCACAGCTTCTCTGGGCAACCTATGCCAGGGCCTCACCACCCTCAGAGGGAAGAATATTTTCCTTACAACTGATCTAAACCTACTCCCTCTCAGTCTGCAATCACTACCCCTTGACTAACCACGACATGCCCTTGGCATAAATCCCTCTCCAGATCTCTTTTATCTCCTTTAGGTACTGGAAGGCTGCTCGAGTTCTGTCCTCACAGGGGAGGTGCTCCAGCCCTTGAATGATCTTCATGGCCTTCTGTGGACTTTCCAACACATTCACATCCTTCCTATTTTGGGGACTCCAGGGCTGGACCCAGCCCTGCAGGTGGGGCCTCACCAGAGCAGAGGGGCTGAATCCCCTCCCTCACCTGCTGCCCTCACTGCTCTTGATGCAGCCCAGGACACGTTTGGCTTTGTGGGCTGCAAATGCTCACAGCTGGGTCTGATACATAACACCCCCGAGTCTTCTCCTCAGAGCTGCTCTCAATCCATGATCTGCCCAACCTGTATTTGTGCTTGGGATTGCCCTGAGCCCAGTGCAAGACCTTGCTCTTGGCCTTTTGAACTTGATGAGGTTTGTGCAGGCGATTCTTAGAATTCATCAGAATTTGAAAAGCTGTTAGCTACTAATGAACAACAGTCTGATCTAGCTTGTGCTATCTAGATGACACTAACAAAGTAAAACCCACAAAACTTCAGAATTTTTTAAAAGTAAAATATGAAAATACACTTCTGCATCCTATAGCACCTGCACTATTACAAGTTTTTTCCTTTGCTTTTGTGATTTATTCGACTGCCACAGGCTGGTCTAGACAAGACAAAATTAAATAAAAATATGTTAATACTTTCATAAGAGAAAAATGAATAAATTCCTGAGAAGACTGTGATAACAGAGCATACTTTCTCCCTTTTCCCCTGAACTACTTTAGAGCTGATCTCTTTTAATAGAGTTGATGATCTTTGTCAGGGTGAAATGAAACCTGAAATTTGCATTGGTGGAAAGAAAGCCAAAGCTGAGAAGTCTCCAACATCACTCTCCCTTACATCATGCAGTTCAAAACAGAATGATTTTCTATGATAGAATAGAAATGACAGCTCACAAATCTGAAATTTCTTTACTGGAATTAATTCCAGGACAGTGCTGTGGAAATATTTCTACTTGTAGCAAAACTAATGGAGTATTTAATGACTGTGGGGAAATGTTCTCTACAGGCCAGCAGTTCCAATTGCCCAAACTGGTTATCCAGGTAGACTGGAAGACAGAGGACACCAAAAAAAGACAAAAATTCTTAGAATTTAGATTGATTTCTTTCATTATGACAGCTGGTAAAAAAAGGAGGTTGAATCTGGGCAGTGACTGTTGAAGTTGTAAGGTAAAGTTGGAGGCGTTCATTATAAGCAGCACTAGCACTGACTGGGTTATTTCAGTATTACCAACACCTGGTAATATTCCTACTCTGAAATACAGGTCTATCCTTGTCACACTCATAAGGGTTCCCCTGTTTACTAGGCTTTAGCAGTCTTTCACAGCTGGAATGCATCCTTACAACCTTTCCAGGCTTCACTAATTATCTATTTTCTCTTAATATACACAGAACCTAGAAAGAAATCCTGCAGCAGGATACTCTCCTCCATTTCAGTAGGGCTATTCTTATTTCTGCAATGGTTGAGCATTAGATTCCAGAGCATTCAGAGCTTGGATTAGAAAAAATATCCAAATCAGGAGGCTACAGGCTTTAAAAAAATCATTCATTTTAAATGAAAATCAGAAATTATGTACCAATATGTCCAAGTTGGAAAAAAAACCCCAGCCAAACATGAAAACACCCAGCCTTCCCCACTTTAATAAAAAAAAAAAAAAAAAACCAAAAAAAAACACCACCACCAAACAAACTAACAAACCACAAGAACAAAAACAAAACAAAACCACAAAGCCCAAAAACCTGGAGAAGAAAATGAGAAATAAATCTATCTTCAAGAAGTTTAACTGATCACTGAAAAACAGACTGTCATCCATTCCTTACTTGGAAATAGAAGCATGTGGAATTATCACAAAGAAAGTTCAAATCAATATTTTATTCAGCTATTTGCAAAGTAATGGCACCAAGCATTTATCCAGCACAGGAGATACCATTAGTACTAATGAACAGGGAGAAAAAGTGAGAAGTGAAACTGCTTCTCTATCCCAAACTTTTTAAACATAAAAATATTAAACAGCATTAGCACTATTAAAAGCCAAGTTTGTGGCATTTTTTCCTTTTTTTACTATACACACAGTATATGTGTAATCTCTTTTCTACACACAGAAAATGAGATTACAATGTTTTTCTTATTCAAACGCTGTATTGACCTTTAAAGCATTGTATTATACCAAACAACTTGTGGTGGGCATTCTCTTGACCACATGAACCAAAACAATTGAATCTTATTCAATTTAGAGACAGATGTGCCTCAAACTGGGGGAACTACTGTGCTTCTATGTAAAAATTAGGAAGAAACGATTACATTTTAATTTAAAATCCATTTCACAGGATCACAGGATATGCTGAGTTGGAAGGGAACATTGAGTTCAACTCCATTGAGTTCAATTTAGAGACAGGTGTGCCTCAAACTGGGAGAAATACTGTGCTTCTATGTAAAAATTAGGAAGAAACAAGTACATTTTAATTTAAAATCCATTTCATAGGATCACAGGATATGCTGAGTTGGAAGGGAACATCAAGTTCAACTCCTGGCCCCGCACAGGACACCCCAAGGGTCACCCCATGTGCCTGAGAGCATTGTCCAAACACTTCCTGAGCTCTGCCCTGGGGAGCCTGTGCCAGTGCCCAACCAGAAACCCAGACTGTCTACTCAGGAGTGAGGACTACATTAGGATCTGACTCTAAATTTCCAGTTAGATAACTTCCCCTATTGAAACGTGGGTATTTTTTTTACTGATATACAGGGATTAAAATAATTGAAATTGGACCAGAGCTTAAAATGAATGACGTTTTCAATATGACTTATGGCTTTAAATATTGACTTATTCAATATTTTTATTTCCATAAACACCTTAATAATAATCTGGTTAATATCAAAGTACAAGCTTAAATGATTTCAGCTATAACAGGTCAAAAGAATTTTAAGAAAACTTGGGCAGCATAAAACTTAGCTTGATTCATTTAACTAATCAATCTCCACTTTGAATTTTAGTTTGAGAGAAAAAACACATCCAAAAACAATATGTAGTGAGATGGGTCTCAACAATGTAGAAATGCAAACTTAAAATATTTTTTTAAAAACTGGAGTTAAACCAAGTTATCTTTAAGTCTTTCAGACACCTATCTGCAGATGGGCTTTGATATTGAAATTTTGCACCTTGAGGATGTCAAGACATGGAAATAACAAAGCAAACTAAAGGTAAATGTAACTGGAAAATCTTGTGTTGTTCCAAATCAAGATCACTAATCTAATCAGAATTAAGCATTATGCAAAAGATAGATGAAAGCACATGCAATTATACTTACCACAGAAAATTCTGAGCAAATTAAATGAGGATGGGAATACAATGCATGAGTCTGGGGTGGGGGCGGTACAGAAATAACTTTTAGGTAGGTATTTCTTTTTAGCTGATTTTATGTACTGAAAACAGAAGAGAGCAACTCTGCACTGACAACAAGATGTGATCTACAGACAACTGCATGGTGCTGCCATAGAACTTCTTGTTTCTTCAGAGTTCTCTCCACTCTTCAACAGAGGAGCAGCGTTAGCTGATAGTCAGTGCCTTAAGCCATCCATCAGGGTCAGAGCTTGCACAGGGTCAGAAATTTGGCCTCAATCCTGACACCGCTCACCTCCCCTTTCCATGTGGTGGGAGCTGTCACCCTGCCACAGGCATTGCTTTTCAGACAGATGCCCACGTATGAAGTGCAAAAGGCTGAGTCAACCTAAACACAAAACTGGTGTCTGCAAGCAAATATATTCATCAACAATAACAGGACATGCGCCAAGATGATCCCACACTGTCCACAGTTGCTGAGTTACCCCAGCCCTCAGCTCCCTGGGCCCTCCCTCGCTGCCTGCAGGTCATCGTGGCCACCATCAAGAACAGCAAGATGCTCCTGGCTCATTTAACATCTCCATCCTGCCAACTTTACCTCTGCTGTAGCCAATTTCGGATGTTTCAGAGGATAAATTTGTATTGCATTTGATGATGAGATCCAGCCATAACTACCATACAAAAGCAGCGTTATTAGTATTTTAAATTAAATGCTGCTAGTCCTCTTCATTCCAAGGGCCAGGAAGGAAGAAGACTCTAAGGTCAAAAAGAGATCAATGCATTCATTAAATCTGACTCACTGATGTAGCAAATGTACCAGGTGTCTACGCTTTTTAAATATTTATCAGATTTTGAAGCAATTTCAAGTTCTCACCTTCACAAGACTCTGTCTATGCTTTTCACTAGTAAGATCTTCCAATGTTTTATTGTTTTCATTACTGGGACAGTCCATGCAAGATTAAATAAATCTCAGATGTAAATTTTTGGACATTAGCTCTTGATGCATGTTGGCCAGCAAAACTGAGACATCATCACTAAATATTCTTTAGTAAATGATCACATTTCTTCTCCAATTTTTCTTTGGCAAAGTTGATAGAACTATTTAACATTCATATGACAAGGCTTGCTTTTCCAGTCCCCCATGCTTCCAGGAGATTTCTTTGATTTTCTTCCAGCATTTCAAAATCATTTTTAACCTTCAAGAACCAGACATGTGCACATTCTAATAGCAGTACCAGCAGCATGATTTGCTTTCTGTTCATGTCTGACCATTTTTCAGCAGTCAAGGACTGCACTGGTTCTCTTTCCTGGTGTCACACTGACAGCTCTACTGAGAAATTAATAGGATAATCCCATTCCCTTACATTAGAGACAGAAAGCTCCCACACTCCAAAATTAAGTGCCTGGACTGCAACCAGTAAATTCAGCAATCACAATTCCATAACAGTAACCACGCTTTTTTGTTTGCTAGTCAGAAATATTCATGTCATCTTCCAAACTCATCAATAAGAAAAAAATGTATTACATTTTCCATAGAGATCTGGAGACATAGCTACTTCTTTACCTCCTTCATCTTCCTTTAAAGGAATTGTCTAAATTTTAAGGCAAATCATTTCAGTGCCCTGAACACTTCAGAAGTATTTTGTACTTTAATGTGTTTTTTTCAAGCTTTCACATTGAATTTTATTAAAATTTATAGGAATAGTTCAAATGCACCTTGAGAATTTCTCCTACAATAGGAGTCAATAGTGTACTTCAACTCTAACTTTCCCTTTTATCACTTCAGAGAATTCTCTGATCAGAAAATGATACAAAGCAATGCATGATCCTGTGGGGCAAAAAAACTACACCGCTCTTTTCAAGGTCTCAAATCACAAACTCTTTTAGTTCAGCTTTAATGTTCCTTACTAGCAGCAGACACCTCCCAGCATACTCATCCAACACCAAGACTTTGAAAATATCAGTATCTGTTTCTCTTCCCTACAGAAGTTCACAGTCAGGACACTGAACTTCAAGGAAAGAAGAGCAAACCTGAAGTCATATATGGACAATTATATTAAAATATTTTAAGGTGTGCTTACTGGTTTGGATTTTTACCCCCCATGTGAACACATGTAAAATCAACTGAGTAGACTCTTCTCCCTTCCCAGCATCTATGATTGAAAGGGGTATCCCCTTAGCACCTCCATCACATATTTTTATTTGCAAAAATGTTCCTGCAGAAAAAAACTATACCAGTAATTTCTACTCATACAACCTGCTACCAGCACCCATCATTACAATGGTGAACACATGCAGAAAGCAGGATGTATAGACAATAAAGCAAAAATTCATTTACAGAAGATAGGAAAAAATATTAGCTCTGAAAACAAACACCTTACAAATGATAATTCAAAGACAAATAAAATTACAAATCAGTGGGAAACAAAAACACTATTTATCAAGCAAACGTATTAAAAATTATTTTATCTTTACATAGTTAAGTGACTTAAAGCATACTTACTTAATATGATGCAATTGTTCTTGTAGTATGACTAATTTAATTTTTTTAAGAGTGACAGTATGCATTCATTTAGTAATACAAACATAATTAAATATATCTCAATGATTAAAGAAATTTAAATGACAATAATAATTTGGCATGCATGAAGAAGTAAAGTACCAAAAGAGACAAATTCTGTTGTGGACAACAGATACACTGAAGTTTTTTTAGATGTCAGGCTTATTTGAGATCCAAAGAATAAAAGCGCAATTTTTCCAACAGGATAAAGAAGATACTTTTATTCAAGCATTTATTTTAGTTCATATCACTGATCTTAAATAAGATCTTAGTAAGTATTGAATTTTATTACTCAAAAAATGATTGTGTGGTCACTTAATAAAATCGATTAATCCTCTGTGATAGCAGCCAGAACAACAATAAAATTTAATTTTTTCCTCTAATGCAGTAGAACAAAATTAGACATTTAGAGTAATCTTACCAGAGCTTTGCAGTCCACATCTATTGTCCTTTCTGCTGCTGCAGGTGCACTGAAAATCTTCAAGGAGAACCACACTTTGCAATTTGTAGAACTTCCTCCTATGTTAGAAAAACCAAAATGCCTTACAAATTATCCAATGAGCTGATCAATCCTAGCAGCCTTCAAATCAATGAGTACTTTGAACTTTTAGCAGAAATGCCAGTCACTCTTCATACTGAGACAAAGCAAATCCTGGACTGATTTAATCAGTGTCAGCACACTGTATTATCTAATCCTTTCGTGTCAGGATTCAAAGTAGTAACAAATTAATATATACAAAAAAATGGAATTGAAATAGCACTTTGGCAAATTAGCTTCCTAGACTACCACATTGTCTCTGGGTTTTAAACATCATTGATTTGTGACTAAAACTTCAGACAGTAAACTGACAGTACTTTTGTAATTTTATATCAGGAAATCAAAATTAGTTCCTCTCACACAATAGTTTCTGTGCCTAGCATTTTCCTGGTTTTAGAACACAGCCAGGAATGTTAATAAAATTCTCTCATCAATCTCATTCAGGTAGATGAAATAAACTAAGCCTGAAATCTTTATCATAAGGCCTGATTTTCACAGCACAAATATTTCATGTGGTAGGATTTTTTTCATATATAAAGAGTTGTTCAGCACCTTTTAATAATGCATGCCCAAGAATTACTTGCACTATTGCTGTTTGTCAGTATATTGTATGAGATGAAAATAGCCTTAATCTTCCTACTCACACTTTCCTGAATTATACACTCGAGATCTGCATTAGCACTCCTGTTTCACCCCAGCATTAGCCTTGGGAGCTCCTACAGGTTTTCTCTTGTGCTGTGACCCCAGCTCATCTGAGAGTCACCATTTTCCTTGTTACAGTTCCTTATTCCACATATATGACTTTATTTCCAAACCCTGTTTCCAATAAAACTGTTTCTGACAGGATTTATTTGGATTATTTTCTTACAATTTCCACCAAGTATGTTCTGTACTAACTTACCCATTTTCTTTGGGCCAATTTGATATGCATACAATTTACAGGGTTTTAATACCAGAATTCCAGGCTTAACCTGTCTGGAATATCCTCAGTGTCTTACAATCTACAAAAATTAGCATCATTGAGCTAAAGAGAGCTTCTGGATGTCCACTAAAGGACTGTAGCATGTACAGAACCCTGAGTTTAATCAATTACAAAAAGTAAAAAAAAAAAAAAAAAAAAAAAAAACAATATTCAGAAGAGGTAATTTGTGAAAAAAGGGTGGATCACCTTACACCAAACAGAACATACTGCCTTGGAAGCTGAAATAATAGTTTTTAATTAAAAGACCAAAAGAAAATTAAAGAGTACCCATAGCTTGGGACATCACATTCTTCAAAAATGCAGTCAAACTGTAAAAAAAGCTGTGAAGTTCAGGTAGGAAACGAAAGAGGAAAGTACGAACAGCCCAAGTTTCATTTACCAAGGATACGTGATTAAACTGCAGGACAAAGGGATTTATTAAAGTACAGCAACACATTCACAAATGAAAATCTGTAAGGTCAAGGAAAACAGAAAAGAGCATAAGTTGCTATTTAAACAAAAAATTAACAAGGCTGCCACCTTCTCCTCACACCTCCAAGAACATTCATACCAAAAAAGCTCCACCGTCAAGTGACAACTTGCTAAGGATTTAAAGAAGCAGTAGCAGAACCTTTTCAAACACATCTGAAGCTGGTAGCTTGACAAACTCAGAAGGGCTGAGATATTATCAGGGTGGAAAAGGAATGCTCAAGGATGATAAGGCTGCAGCAGAAAATCTAAATTAATTCTTTGCAGGAGTGTTCATTACAGTGGAGTTCAGGGACTTCCTAAACTCTAGAGCTTGTTTTGAGGGGAATGGTCAGAGAGACTCCTCAAATTGAGGTTTCAGCAGAAAAGGTTTCTGAGCAGACTGATAAAAAAGAAAGTAACAAATCACCTTTGCAAGAGAGTGTCTGCCCAAAAATTGTGGTTTAATGAAAGGTGTCCCTGTCCATGGCAGGGGGGTTGGAAATAGACAACATTTAAGGTCCCTTCTAACCCAAACCACTCTAGGATTCTGCAAGTCAGTGAATTCCAAAGGATCTCATGTATTAAATTTCAGTGGTGCAAACCAGCATGTGACTCCTTGCTTAAATCAGCTTGGGATATGAAGAAATGAACAGGCAGAGAATGTGTTGCCAATTTTTAGACAGGTCTCCTGCATAAATTCTGAAATTACAGCTGTTTGTTTATATATTCCAAAGAAAATCATTAAGCATCACAATAAGGGCAGGAAGCCACATCACACAAAACTATTTGAATTCTTTGACAAAATCAGCAGCTGTGAGAATAAGGGAAATGTGGTTTACATGGTACCCTGCATTGTCATTACAATATTAGCCCTTCCAGCAATTCCTATATACTCCAACCAAGTAATTTTTCCATATACACTTAGAGCCTTCATTTTCTCTCTGACCACACATTTCTCCTTGGTATTCATAACTTTCCTGAATAACATTTCTGTTCTTCATAACTGCAGTAATATAAAACGTACTGTCTACTTCCCTTCTCTCTTCTCCCTTTAATATACAAAGTCATTTATTCTGTTCAATTTGTTTAAAAACAACTCTAAAATTTCTGATCTTTCTCAAAAGCAAAGCTTTCAGGTCAAGAGTATTTCTTTATAGTTTTGATTTCAAGTATTTTGAGCTATTAAAACCTTTTCTATGTTAGAAATCCTTGATTTCCTTTTTTTTTATTTTTTAATGCATTTTAATGCTTAGATTCATTTCTCGTTAAATTTTTTCTCCATTTTGAAAAATCAAATATTTTTTCTGGACACCCTAAATAAATTTCAGCACTTACAGATTACCTTTCTGGGAAACAGCTATCATGTTTGAGAGGGAATATCTTGTATGTATTTTTCAATGATATTACATGTAGTTAGATATTTTCAATTATAATATTATTTGCATAACACTTGATATGTCCCTAAGTACTTTAAAATACTTTCATGGAAACAGTTTTCTTAATGCATGGTATGAACCTGGCAATTCTCTGCTGAAGGAGCATATTTTTATGTTTGCAGCTGAACTCTTAACTGAAAGTTTCTGCAATTTTTGCTCAGTATTAGGTCTTGAAGTTGTATAAACTTTGATGTTCTGTTAACTTTTACTCAGTGAAAACAAAGCTGAATTGTTGTACTTGCAATGTTAAAAACATAAAACTCAGGGCTTTATCCTCACTTAGCTGAAAACCTGATATCAAATGGTGACTTTAAAGGTGAGTCCCTGCTCATGTCCTTACCCATATAATATATTTGAACAGGCAACATCAAGGCCAATTTATTGCAAGTATCCTCATCCCCAAGTAATTATAGACTAATTTTGCTCCAAATTTATTCTCTTCCTAAGGCAACCCACAAGTCAGAAACCAGTTCTTCCTCTCAATACTCAGAAGTCACTTCCAAAGCTATAAAGCATAAGCTCCTTGGAAAAAATAAAATACTATGAACAGATCAAAATAGCAGCAAACGCTTTTGGAATTTCCTTTAGTTCTATCTCAGCATTCAAACCCAAAAAAAACTTACATGGCTGAAGTGTAGTATTAGAAATTCATTTTCTAATGTACAGAGCAGAAGGTCAGGAGTTTGGGGATTTCTTTAACCATTTTTTGTTGGAGTTTTTCAAAGAGTTTTACTTTGCCAGAGAGTAGCTGCTGGGAAAGGCTCAATGATCAGGGGCAATGGAGATAAACTCAATATACTCAGGCTGAAACTCATAGATAGCTTCCTCTCAAGACACAGAACAAGGTTATATTTCTCTGTTTCTGTTTTCTGCACGCATTTCAAAAGCAGGCAAAAAAAAAAAAAAGTATGCACTTTTCCTTTTCCTTCTACTTTTCTAAACCTCCATTGACATTTTTAATGCATTTTAAGTCTTTTCTTAGGGCCTGAGCACTGCACTTTGATTTCTTGTGAGATAAACTTCATTTGACTTTAGGCTTGGGTCTCTTATCTCCTCACTCCGGGCCCTCGATGACAAATAAAAATCCTCAGCCTGCTTTATGCAACCACCAGGTCATGATCTTGTCAGATCTCATGAAATAAACAAAACAAATTGCAGCCAGTGCTTCAGATGGAAATCACCACTAGAGAGGAGCGAGCACAAATCTTCTGAACATAAAAATGCATCTACTTCAATATTTAATCTCCACCACCTTCTCTTTTAGTCTCTCCTTTGGTCAGCAGGCTTTCACCCTGACTAGTCAGGGTCAGGCATCTGTCACTAATGGTTAGTGCAAACCAGCACCTGCCATGTGTCAGCTGCTGCATATTCAGTTAGCACCACTGCAAAAGAGCTTCCTAATATTAAGGTTTTAGAACTTTCCCCAATCATTTTGTAATTTTTCATTTTATTATGGAATCACTGGAAACACAGAAAGCTGTGTAATTCCTTTTTTCATGTAGTTGTCCTGAGCTGAGGGAACAACAAAATAAAAAAAAATTCTGGCATTATTTCTGTATCCATTCCTTAATAACAAATCAATTTCTTCAACTAGTATTTATCTACAGTAATTGCATTTGTGAACAGACAGTTCTGTATTTAAAACACAGGATTACAAAATTACAATTTACATGAAAATTAAACTTGAACCTTTAACAAACATTTCGAGGTAAAACCTCAAACTTCCCTTCTATACCTCATTCCAGCTTGTATGATATAACAAAATTACTGGTTTTTCTTCCTGAGCTGAATATCCTTTTGTTATCAAATCAGTCTGGTGCCTTGTCCTACTTTTTTTGTGATACAAATAAACTGTTTCTCCTTTGCCTGATCTCTTCATTGATTGTGCAATTTTAAAGAATGTCATAAAATCTTCCTTAACATATCAGTATTTTAAGCCATACACATTTAATCTTCTATTTTGTATCATGTCCTGAAGAGTTATCAATTATGAAATTCCCTTCCTTCTACTCACAAGATGCTCCTCTCTATCACTGGCATGAGAATACCTTATTACCATATCAGCCACAAGCTGAAATTTCTCATCTCTCTGTCCCCTTTCCTTAAATTTACTTTTCATCCATCCTCTGTCTCCTACACCAGCCATTAAATGTGCTGTCAGTTATAAAAAGAAAGGATCCTTCTCTCCTGATGGAGACAGAGCTGTCCATCAGCTCTGAATGACACATCACTGATGATGAAGGAAGATTTGCCTTGGTCCTGAAAATTGTAAAATTCCAGGGTCTTTGGGAGGAGAGTGTGATATGGGCACAATGGGGAAAATTGAATTGTACTGCTAAATACATTGATTTATGTGAAATACTTCATCCTAATTTTACTGACTTCTTGTATTGGCATCAGAAATATGATTATTTAAGGAAAAAGCTGAATTTAAGTGATATTTCCAAATTTAATGTGAGTTCTTTCTACAGCATTTTTTATGTAATATTTGCAGAGTTTATATAGCAATAAAAATTAATAAAGTACATTCAATTTCATTTTTAAGCAAAACACTCTTAGATAGGGATGTTTAAGGGTATGGGCTTATTTTGGAATAGTGGACAGGGAAATAACACAGCATGATTTCTTAATTCTCAAGAAAACGTCCTAGGCTGGAAGTTATGAACATTCTCACTGAGTGAGCATCCCTAATGTTGTCCTCATAGGTATACTGCTGTACTTTACAGAATGTAAGACAAAAATTAAAAATTATATTTTGTCTAGTTTCCTACTATATATAAAAATGTAACTGCTTTTAATATGTAAAGAGTTCATGCAAGAAAAAAAACCAAAATTTAAACCTTTTTGATTTAGAATAAATCATTTTCATATAAATTATGTGAAACAGACTAGCTGTGAAGCCCATGACTATTTGCATTCCTTATTTTTCTAACTGGACTGCCCTTAACCATCTAAGAATTACTATTAAAAGACCTGACATTTCTTTTGCTTACTTTTATGGAAAATTTTAGTTTCCCTATAATGCTAAATTTAAAAACATATATATTTTTTACAGAATTTTAGGAGTTTACTTCAGACTCACCACAAGCCTCCACATTCATTCCAGATACAAAACTAATTGCAATAATCAGTCCTAAGACATGTAAACCTTTTAGAAAAAAGATTTTGAATGCTTTTGACAGTGTCACTAAATAAATCTAATTGGTTGACATGCTGAAGGACAAACCTGCAATTTTTTCTGTGTAGGTAGACCCACTACAAACCTGCATTTTTGTGTATAGCTAGACCTACTACTCCACTGAAAAAAGAAGTTAAATCTTGTTTTAACTGGCTCTAGATACCTCTCTTCACTTTTAGTTTCCAAGTATACAAAATCTGCACTTGATTTATGGGGGAAGCTGTAAAACATTAATTCATTATAAAAATATTGCAACCCCATTACATTAAGAGTTCAAAACGATGCAAAAAAAGTCAGACATTTATATTCATTTTTACTACATGAGGATTAACTTATCCTTGAAAAGGCAACACTTCGACATTTTCCTCTTCCAGGGAAGTTATTACTTTAGGGGTTTCACCTTTAGGCTGGAGCTCATGGGTTTTCTTTCTCCCTAAGGGTTATACTTTTTCAATAAAAGTAATCAATATGTACAGCTTTTAAAAATGTTTTTGCATGACATGGCAAGATAAACTTTGCTCTCAGCTGCCATTTTATGTACATGAACATGTCTGAGAAACCCGAACATTTAAATGAATATTCATGTCATGTATTCCATATAACACTACTTGGAAAAATATTTTAATATTCATCAGTCATTAATCTTGTTCTTAAAGGATATGATTTTATAACTCCCTAAGAGCAACTTCCATAAATTAAGAGTGTGCCTTACATTCTGTATCCAGCCTAAGTCATGCAGAGGGACAGTCCTTAAAGTGTCTGAGGATGGAAGATTGCATTAGTTGGCACATGTAAATTGGAAGTGATGTATGAAAGTGATTCCTTTGAAATGCTGCAATTTAAAATTAAATTATGATGCTTTCACATGTAAATATGTACTTAATATTAAATTAATTCAGAATTTTCAAGTTAATATAGTACCTATAGGCAGGCTTGGTGAAGAAGAGTATTCTACAAAAGGAAAATCTGCAAGATAGATTAAGGTTCCTCTTCTTCAGGACTTGTCCTAAACCAGGCAAGGACTGTATCTCCAGAGCTTTTTTCACTCAGGAAAATTTGGAAATGGAAATCAGAACAATTTTTTTAAATGCAAAATCTAAACCTTGTTTTGGCCCTTGGAATTATCTGTGAATAATAAACCACAAAGCCCTGAAAAAGTGTGTGACCTTTTAAAAGGCAGAAATCCAGAACCTCTCTTTTTTAAATTCTCGCTTCAAATCCATCTTTTCAAATGAACATCACCACCTTATGGTGGAAACTGAGATACCACTAGGCCATGAAAGACATTCTTTTTCCCTAAACTTCTTCCAAACTGTGAGAAGAAGAGAGAATTTTAACACTAGACAGCTTATTTCAAGGAAATGGATGACTAACACTGTCGGTATCTCCCATTTTTGAAGCTCAGTCTTCCATACTATTAATACCACCACAGCAGGATGTTCTAACACCATTTTTCAGTTAGACACCTTTACTCCATAGACACTTTCTCATCTCCATCTCCCAGGTAACAACTTCAAAAAAATCACCCAGTAGATCTGCTGTGTCTGTGGGATGTGGAAGATGGAAAATATCTCATTACCTCAGAATATTCTTGATGTCCTTCATAAACTCTCAGTACCTTAATATGATGATGTCACAGCTCTCCCTTCTCCCTTGCAGTTGAGTGATGAAAATGAAAATATGGAAAATGTGGTTATTTGCCTTTTATAGGGCCTTTTTTCACTCTCCATTTGGGTTGCATCTTACACTTATCCAGGGTATGTATCCTTCATGACATTTAGCCTAGCCTGTCTAGTGGCGACAGAATATCTATCTGCTGGTACAACAGAGACAGAAATCAGGATCTGATCTTATAAACATGTTAAACTCTCTCTGATTAAATTGTGGCATGGGAATAAACTCAGAGTGCATGACAGTATGTCATCCATGCACTTGTGACATTAGTAAACACAGATCTAAAACATGAGATAAAAAATCAGGAAGAACACAGGTAATATATTTGGCATTAGAATTCATCTTCCCACACCTTTTTGAGCTCTGCAGGCAGCATGACATCTGTGAACACAAAGTATGCAAAGAGTAAGAAAATTTCAAATACTGAAAAGAAATCCAGCAAATTTTTTGCAATACAAGAGTCAAAACTTCCCTGTTTTGGTGGTTTTGGTAGGAAGTGGGGGAAAGCAGGGCAGGGGGACAGGGAAGGGAATATTCTGCCTTAGTAACAGTTTGAGGAATAAATTCTGGGGAAATAAATTCAAAGGATTGTCACAAACCTTACCAATGGATGTCCAACATCTCAATTACATTTCTTACTAAGACCACACATTGAGAAGAACCCCAGACTTTTGTAACTGAATACTCACTGAAGAGGTGAGATGGCAGGGACATTTAACAATCTGCTACATAAGGAATCTGCCATGAATACATCACTGAAAATAAAGTTGGTAGGTTCAAAGTGCAGTGGTCTGCGTGTTGGGAGTGACCTGCACCTATTATGTCACACTGAGTTCTCAAAACTCGCCCTTTAAGGCATTCTTTTGTCTTTTATTGCCTGGATCTATTAATTCTCTCTATTCTTAGAGATGATTAACATGTCTCATGTAGTTACCTCAAAATCAGACTGCCATCACAAGCAGAATCTTCATGGTAATTTACAGGAAGATGGTACTTTTTCACTTACTGCACTATGGTTTTAGAAGTTTGAATAGCAAGAAAGAAGAACTAGAACTTTTCACTCAGCATAAATTTCTATAATTGGAGATTATATAGTGAAGTGATTGTTTAGAATACTAATACTTTTAAAGTAGTGTTTAACTTCTAATGTGAAGATAAGTGATATTTGCTTTAAGACTCACAGTTATTTGGTTATTATAATTACCTTCATTCAAAGACCTGGCAAAGAAAGAAGCTGAGATTAAGTGGAGAAGATACTTAGAATAATCTAGTCTAAGAGTTGAATAAGGAAATAATTCCAAAGGGCAAAGAGACAAGAATAACTCAAGAAGTAAAAAAATCCCCACAAAGTAGCTCATTGTCAGGCAACCATGAAAAGACATAAAACCACAGAAAAATTTGTACAACCAATAAAAATTTGAAGTTCAGAAAGCAAGTATTGTTTAAAAAATTATATTATTTTATTTTCCTTACAGAAGATTTTTGAGGAAAGACAATGCTCACAATTTTCATATGCACAAAAGGTTGCTACTGGGAGTGACCTCTGATAGAGACAGTAACAAATGGTGGACTTTGAGAATGCAAAAATTATCAGTGAAACTTTGCAGTGGTGAGGGTGGAGAAGAACCAGGACAGATTACCTAGGTCATGAAGTTTTTATTAGTAAATAACTTTGAAAATATCCTAGAGGAATGGTTGTCAAAATCCACAAGGAAACAAGTTACCTCTACCAAGTTATACCTAACTAACACACTCTCATATTCCACTAAATGTCTCAAAACACCTTCATTCCCAGCCATAATCTTTAGCTCACATAAATTGAATTGTGATAGTTTGTTAAGAAACACAGAGTCAGGACTGTGTTAAACTAATGACCTCAAATTATGTACTAACCCTCCCTGCTTCCTCTTACTTCATACAACTTTTAAATTACTTAAATTAAGAGGCTATTTTTCCCCAAGGACTACTGCTTTTTACCAAAGGACTACTGTTTTTTCTCCATTTGCCATATCTGTCTTTATTTCTACTGACACCATTTTTCTATCTTTGTCTACCTATGTCTTAACTTTGGAAAAATCTAAAGGTAACAAAAAGATCCAAAGGGAACATTGTTCCTGGCTATCAACTTTAAGGTCTCAGATAACAAACAGAAAAAATATTGCTCATTTCTATTATGCTGGCATATAAAGTTAAGGGTGATCATGGACAAAAGGATCTTAAATTTCTCTGTAGGTTCTCTGGAAGGTTGGGAAAATCATCACTAATATTGAAGGATGCACACAAACCCAATATAAAGCACATAAAAGGAAAAGAAGGGGAAAGAGAACAGAAGGGAAAGACACCTTGTGTCAGAAGACCCAGCAATACCAATTGCTTGAGAAAAATTTTAAAAGCATATGGTAAAATAACTTAGAACTTTTTTTTCTGCCTTTTGGCAGAAACAGCATTCACTGGCCAGGTTTTGCATAGAGCTGCACATTTTAAGAGTTTGTAAACTGTGAGTTATGTGAGGAATTCACTTGCCAGGTGAACAGCTTGGGCAGCTGTGGCACACAAATATTTCAACATGTCTGAAAAGGCAGAAGCCAGATCAGAAGTCATGTACACACAGTCACAGCTGATACACCCTTGGCACATTAGGCTAAGTTATACTCAGATGATTTCCAGTCAGGAAATTCCTTAAAATGGTATCAAAGTGTTTTCCTGTTCACATCAGAATAAAAACAAAACATGCTAAATAGCTTATAAATGTATGCATTTAATAGTTATATTTCTTCAGAGAAAACATAATTGCTCAGAGTTTGGGGTTATTTCATTTTTTTTCTTTTTTTTTTTTTTAATACGTGATGTTTTACTACCTAAAATATCTTCATAAATTTAACATTTTGGCTGTCAAGAAATCTTTAAAATAGAACATTTGACATCAAAAATCTGTAGCCAGGAAAAAACAAATATTAAATTAGTATGACTTTAGAACTGGTAAAAATCTTCTACTGAAAAAAATAACCATACCAATGTGTAATTAATTCTTGTTTTCAACTGTTGGTTCAGTTGTACACAAGTTACTGAATTAAATATGATTGTACATTGGTGAAACATAGATTACATAAAGAGTATATTAGTTAAACACAGAGGCCTGTGGCAAAGCTAGCAATTGAAAAAACACAAAAAGACAGCAGAAAAGCAGCAGATATTCTCCAGCTGCAGAAGTCTGCTCAAAATGTGGCACTTAGTTATTGCAAAGGCTTTTTTAATTTTAGGTCTTAGCAGCAAACACCTGTCAAAGGTCCTTAACAATCCTCCAGGTGTATTATGCTGTAGTGAAATATACTCATGGTCTTTATTGTGGAATTCCAAGCCTTATTTATTTATTGTCAATACAAAATATTAAAAATAAGCTCACTGAGGACAAAGTGAACCCAGTTTTTGCTCGTGCTGTGTCACAAAAGCAAGTAACTGTTCTTATGAGTTGCAGCACATACAAGGAACACAAGCCTTTCACCTGACAGCCAAATCCCATTCAGTCAACTGAATTATAGAATCTCCCTTGCAACTGTAAAATCAATTGCACTATTTCCCTAGAAGTTTTATATCCCCAGCTTGCAATTCAGCACTTTCAAAAAAGAAAAAATACAAACCAAGAGGACCCCAGAAATGCTGAGTACAACATATCTTCATTTCTATTACAGAATGTAATTAGTATTCAAAGATTTTACCCCTTCTAGCTACCAGGAAACTAAATTGACAACAGTTCCTTGAATGTACATGAATTTTTAACTGAACCTTTAATGTGAATTAAATTTGATTTTATGATATGAAACTACATGAGACTTCAGTGAGAAGCCAGCTCACTTCCAGACAGGGTTCACTGTTAAATTCTCTACCATGCTCAGGCAGGCTCAGTGTAGGCAGTTTCCTCTTAAAAACATGCTAAATATTAAAGCTAAGAATGCCTATTTCCTACATGAAGATAGCCCAGAATTACAAATTTTATACCCCAATGAGTGATTCCTGACTGCCATTATTAGAAAAAAAATTATTCTGTATTTACAGATCAAAAATATTTTTTCCAAAGTACTGAGGGTTTGCTAAAGATATCAAAGTAACCAAAAGCATTTTATTAACCCTAATACAGTCTTACTGCAGTGTTCCATAGGAACACAGCTAGGCAAATGCGAAGGCATTAAAACTGACAAATGTCTATTTTTCTTTTTCAGTATTTTACTTTAAAATGAAACTTTCAAGTTCATTGGGATTTGGGTAACTTTCCATTCTAAACCCTTTCACAGAGTAGGCATTTCATTTTATTCCCCTAAGGAAAGGCAAAAAAGCAACACAAAGCAACATCACACACAGAAAAGGCAACATTTTTTTCTGGGATTAAAAAATATGTCTTCCCTGAAAGAGGTATTAAGGATTTCTGCTGAGGACCCAGGTCATTTTAGGAAAATGACATTTATTTCTCTATACATCCATAAAGTACAAAATCACCTCTATGAAATAGCATCCTGAGCACAATGTTGAAGTGGGCAGATTTTCATTAGATTGCAGAAAACATATTGTGGAGTTGTGTGAGCAATTTATGTCTTCAATAATAAAATGAAACTATGAAGTAAAATTCCATTAATTTTCAAGCAGAAGATCTTTATGCTCATGTAATTCCATGTTAATAAAATCAACCCTTCATTAATTTAATGGATATTGTCTGCCATATTTACAGTAGATGAACTTTATAAGGTTGTTCTTACTAATTTCTCAATATATTGCTGGGCAAATAAGGTGGGCATAACCAATAAATCCAGAGAAGTTAGTGAAAGCAATCCTGAAATTCTTTCAAGCATTCAATAATAGTAAATGTATATATCACATTATGAAAGATACATTCTTCTTAAAAACACAAATATACTTTATTACCAGAAGTACTAATCACATTTTTACAATTAATTCTAAATTTCACAAAACTTCTTGCACACACATTCATTCACTCTCTGATGACAGTGTATAAAATATCATCTGTCTTTTGCCACAGTGGGAAACAGTAGTTCCCTAATACTTAAAATTTCATATTCATGCCAAGAACTATTAGGACGCTACCCACAGAGAAAGCAAAAGAAATTTTTTGAGAGAGACAATGCAGACCATAACAAATAAAGCACTGCAATGGACAAGAAATATCTATTGCCTGCTCTGTAAAAATATGAGTGGTCCTTTGCTAGTTAGTTCAGCAAGGCTACCCCATAACTGAATGTGTGAGAATGCAGGAGTTCCCACTGTCTGGATAAATTAAAAGCCAGAATTTTGAGTGGGAAATTTATTTTGCAGCTGCTACAGAAATAAAAGTCCTCAGCAAATTCCAGCAGCAGGATACTGAGGGGACAAGAGATGGGCATGAAACTGATCCATGAGAAAACACTGAAATGAACTGAGATTTTACCAAGAAAAAAAAATTACTTACACAACTATAATGGCCCAACCACAAACAGTCTTCAGGAATAATCTATTTCCAGCTTCAGAGGCAGACAATGGCAGCAGTACATGGTGCAAGCTTGTTTAGTTACCCAAGTCTAGCACTATTTCTAATAATATTAATAACAGCAGCAACAGGAAGAAGAAGATGAAGAAGAAATTAGATTGGAAGAAATGTGCTTTATTTTCTTCTCCTGCTGAAAGTTATACTCCCTGTCATCTTAAAAATGTAATTTGGACTCGATCTAATGCTTTAATTGATATTTTTGAATTGCACAGTTTTCAGAAACTTGAAAAAAAAATTTATATTATTATTAATATATATATAAACTTTGCTCTGGATTTGTAAATCTGTTTATAAATTAGCTTAACTGTTGGATTTTCCAAACAGGCTCTGAGAATGTTTATTCAATTATTTCCTCTGCTTGAGGGACTGAACATAAACCTTGAAGGAAGCTGTTCACACCCTTAAGACAATATTGTTGATGTTGCAGTAATTTGAATGTCAAATATCTTGGGGAGAATTTCATATTTTTTGTGAAAGATTAATTAGAATGTTTCATAATATTTAAATTAATGTAAAAGATTCAAGTCATTATTCAGCTAGAAAAACTCCACGCTCTAAGACTTTTTAAAAAATCCCATATTTGATTTGAACTCCACTTCCTATGAACTGTCCTATCTATTAGGCCATAAAGTTTGACTTTTTCCTGTTTTCTGGCTCTGTGAATACTTTCACAGGTCACAGCAATTGAAGCAGGATGATAGAGGAGACTGATGGGGACCTTCCCTCTATCCTCTCCTCACCTCATTATCTCCAGCCCCAGACATGCTTACAGGACTGTGAGGAACTGGTAAATATTAGTGCTCTTTTTCATTACCATTATGTACTCTGTGTGTTTATAATTCATTACTTGCTAAAGGGTAAAATAATAATTGTTTGTAAGCATGACAAGGTAGGAAAGGCAAAATGATGACCTAGAAAGAGCATGTCAAACACTCCAGCATAACAACAAGGGCACTGGCTGCAGGGAAACTGCTGCTCTGCTGCTCATTTCCTCTTAAGTTTCAAAAATGTTATTTTTTTAATATCACTCTGAATGTTTTCTGTCACAGACAGCAAGTAAGGGCTTACACCTGGACCTGTCATGTGAGCCCCACTCATTATTTCTGCTAGGAATTTTGTCTTTCAGAGTTTGTTTTTTTTAATTAAATGGGCTATTATTTTAAAAATTCCATACATACACATTTGATGTCTGCCAGACATAACAGAATGATGTATTTCTCAGTAATACAGTTTACAGCCTATACAGACTTTCAAAACAAGCATAATGCACATCACAGACATTTAAATTGGGTAATAAAATTTAATCTCTTTATATGCAAATGCAATCCTACATGCTATGATATCCAAAAATATGCAGATGTACAGGTTCACAAGAGGAGTGACTAATTTGTGGTTAGTGCAGATGCAGTGTTACCTGCCTTCTCAGCACAATAATATTCCAACACCTCCTGCAGGAAGGGTGATGCAACCTGAAATTCATCAGCAGCCTTATTCTGTGAGCAATTACAGATTGCTCTCTTTATTAATTTTAAATGGGATACCATGCATTGTTTGCACAGATTTTTAATTGCACACAGTACCATGCCCCACAAAATTCCATGTGGGCCATAGGTCCTTTAAGCATTGCTATATCTGAATTGCTTCACCACAACATGTTATTTTACTGGGAGGATCAAGCTGTTCTGAGTCTCAGAAGGGCACAGGAAAATTCGTAACATCCAGCAGACTGCAGTACTGCAGAAGGGCACCTACTGAGAAAGCTAGCAGTAATTGAACAATCTTTTTGACAAAGGAAGAAGGCATAAAACAGTCTAATACTTAATGTTCTACATATGTTATACCATTCCCCAAAGCTTGTATGCCTTGGCATAAGTATAGCTGCAAATGTGAAAATGCTACTAAAATCATAGAAAAACAAACAAACAAAAAGGCAAAACAAAAAATAAAACTAACAAAAAACCCACAAACAAACCAAGTTGTGGTTGGTATTTTAAATTTGCAAATATGCATGCAATTTACATGGGGATTATTTTCTTTGCATAGGTCTTTATTTCTTCCCTGAAGAGGGAGACTTAAACTAATCTGAAGCTGGAGCACACCATGCATGAACATACAGAATGTAGACTGGACTGAAAAATAGCTTAACTACCCAATCAAAATTTATGGGCTGGTAACTTAAATTGATTTTATAGAACAGTCCTCTTAAAAAGACATTAATTCCAGAAATAAATATACACGTGAGATGTATCAATTATATTTTAATATAATAAAGGTATGTGAAACATCTTACTGCATTAATACTGAATAAATCCTATCATTTACCATTGCATCCTCAGGTCTTATGATCTTTTAAAAGAATTATAATGAACAAATGCTAAACTTGTTTATATTTTTTGCCATCCTGAATATTGTTTACCTCTTTATCACTTCAACGGTTGGTAGAACAAAAACATTATCCTTATATAAAGACATCTTCCTTATATGAATACCTCATAGTGCTCCCACAGATGTTCAGCACTCAGGGATTGATTTCAAGCCTGGAAGTCCAGGAGAATCACACATGCAAGCATCATTACCTTCCAAAGGCATCAGGTGCTCGAAGAATCACTTGGAAGCAGTTTTTAAACTCAACAGGAAAAGAGTCAACTCAGAGACATCTCATAAGAACTACAATGACAACTTAGGCTAGAAAACATTGCCTGCCATTGAAAGCCTGGTTGAAGCATAAATTAGCTTTAAGAAGAAAATTAAACCAGGCTTTGCCAAAATGAATGTCTGGCTTGGCCTATCTGACTGTGCTTTTTCATCATGGCCTATTTACAAGTAGTGTATCTTTCTGATGTTTAGCCTTTCAAGTAGAAGGAAATTAAAAAACTTGGCAATGACATAAAAACTTAAAAGCTTAAACTTGTCTTTCATAAGAAACAAAGTGGGAAGTAAAATCTTTGGATAAAAGCAATGCTTAGGGCAGCCACCATAAGGCAACAGCCCATGCAAAATTCCCCAGTCCTGTAGAAACAAACACTGAGGGACATAACTGCTGGCAGGAGCACTGAAAGCTGGGGCTGAAGTGCCAGCTCTGTGCTGAGTCCTGCTGCTGGACAAAGTGGGAGGGATGCTGAAGAGGAGAGGGGGATAATCCTAATGATGCCCTAACCATTGCCAGCAGTCCTGCAGCTTGAGTCAGTACAGTTTACTAGAAACATGTAGGTCACAATAAGACAAAGATAAAACACTGGAGTTGCACAAAAAGAGCAAAAAATGGCAACTAAAAGAGAAGATTAATTAACTTGAGGCAGCCATATAGGAATAAGGTGTGCAGACTGCTCCAATGACCAATGGGATTCTCTGTGTGGCAATTATTATTTCCATGTAAATTAGTGGCAGCAAAAGAGGGAGTTGATTTGGGGCTGATTACTTGGCTCCTCTCAGCAAGTTATTAGACTGGTATTTCATGGTATTATTTATTGTCTTTTAATGTGTCAAACATGTTTGAAAATTTAAATGCATAAATAGACCAATCAGTCTCACACTGTCATTAGGGAATCACATGAAGCAAAAGTATTACAGTAATGAAAATAGAAAACCATGAAGTTACATTGGATTTTCTACCTAAGAACAACACCCTCCATTCATATCAGTGACAGGGTGAGTACTGAGACATTCACTCTCCTGAACTATTTTCTCTCTTAACCTTCTATGTTCAGTTACTTTCAGTTACAGCCTTTACTAGTTTTGGACTGATAATTCCTAATTTTGCAAATATCTCATAAGAAAAAATGTTTCATTTGGGAAATTAAAGCTTAACAAAATTCATTAATATTCTCAGGCTTTCAGTAGAGATTTAAATATTATCTTCAATTCACCTGGCATCACCCTTTATATTGTTTCTATTATTAATTCCACTTAATATCTGGAAAATTTATAATTCTTGTCTCTACTATGTTATCTGCATATATCATCTTAATTTAATCCTTCTTAAAATCCTTCTTCTGTAAAATTCCATGCAGGTGTTGCATGAGTTTTAATGGCAACTAACTTCCATGTTGCTGTACAGATTATTAATAGACTATAAAAGAACAGACTTTCTGATATTCACATTGACTTGACTCAAGTTATTTCTAATTTATTGATAAAATTAGCTTCTAATTCTTTTCAGAGCTTGACAGATTCTAGTTTTAATTTATCTAGAAAATACAGTTATAAAGATAAAGAGATCTCCAATCTGCAAGCCCTTCTTAATTTCCTAAAAATTCAGTATTGACTAAACCAACTTTTTTCAGTTTAAAACTTTCCTTGACAGCTTTCCTTGCAAGAAATATTCTTTAATCAATTAAAAATGCTTGATAATTTAAATATATACCAAATTAAGTATTAAAAGCATAAAGAACAAGGTTCTCTAGGCAAAGTTATACTTGCAAATATAAATAAGAAAATGGAGAAATTAATCTAAAAACAAACAAAAAACCTGGCTTTGTCTATTTGGTGTAACCACAAAAGTGTTCTTCTGGAACACTTGAAATCTCAAAAGTAATGCAAATACTGCTTAGAATAAAGCAGGTGGTGACAATATGAAAGCAAATAGGTATTCTGGAATCTTTTCTTTTTGATTTTATGGTAACAAAGGAGTATCTATGTCTGACTGTTATAAGAAAGTTTTCTCCACAGTGGAAAGAAGTGAAGCAATATGAATTTCAGAAAAGGCCTGCTTTGACATCAGCACTAACAGCATTACTGGAGAGTTACAAAGAAAGCATTAAAAACATTCTCTCCCCCTTCAACAACAAGCAACAATCACTGATGTTGTAAAAAGAGGGGCAGGGGGGGGGGAAGGAAAAGAAAAAACTCAGCTTAACAATTCATTAAAATATTTCAGAAAGCACAAAAGGATTTCACATACTTTTTGTAGGCTGTGCATACTAAGTATTCATTTAATTTTAAAACACATTATGGTGTAATTTTATGAAAATTGACAACAAATGCATCCATAATAACAAACATACCAATGTGATCTGCATCAGGAGCTGGTGAAGTCCTGGCTGGCAGTTTCTGAAGGGCCCCTTTGCCATCTGTCCTCTGTGCTGAGCTGCTGCCTTGAGGCTGCTGCTGGTCTTCATCTTCAGCAACAAATGAAATTACACCTAAAACAAATAGATACCAGGTGTTGTATTACCCAGGAATTAACTTCACAAAAACAGACTGCCAGGCATGCACAAGTATTTCCTCTGTTCAAAACTAATACAAAATGAAGTACAACTTCCATTCCAGGTGTCAGCCATCCAATTAGAATTTATGATATTAAAAAATATCTCTTGAGTAAGTGCAAGGAAATTAACCATTTTTTGTCCCCAAAGAGCTCTTCTACTTGCCTGAAGAGATCCATAATGGGCACCTGAAAAACATCAGTAGTAGGAAACACAACACAAACAAGGACTTCATAAAAGTTACAAAATCTGGTGATCACTAATTGTACCTTTTTCCCACCTCAATTTTCTGGGCACAATCTTGATTGTATCTGTTATTTCTTTTTAAATCACAGTGCCTCATTCTAGTGATATAAGAGAATAACTCTAATAGTCAAATTATTCCTGTGATACATTTTTGTATTGCATGTCAAATTGCAATCAAATGTGACAAAAAGATAAAATAGAGAGACTATAAACCCTGGATTTATAAATTGCCAGATCTCTATATAATAACATAAAATCTAGTATGTACAGGGTGTCTTTAAATACTATTAATGTTATTCTGGAAGATTTTATATACTGGCATTTAACCAGCAGGTTTCAATTCATCCATTTTGTGCCTTAAGATTTTTAAATCTACACAAACTTTTGGAAATACCAAATAGCATTCTACCTGCATCTAAATTATTTTCCTTCAATGTTCAAATGTATTTTGGAGAGTTTCTAAGCCAAAATAAATACATTTTGCAGGTTTAATTCTTGCTTCATATAAAATCTGAGGAGGTGACATTTTATGCTATTATATAGTAAGAAATGTTCTCATTGCGATTATTAGAATTTTTCTGAAACATCTTCAAAAGGGAATTTGTTCATTGTGTCTTACCAAGGACTTGGGAAAACTATTATTAATGGAACTTTTACATTTTGAAATGGGGAATTCTTATGAGAGTCCCAGAACAACTGGATTTGAAAATACCTACATCTAATGGAATCCTTTATTTCTGCAGCTTTGAGTGGGGCAGAGGTATGACATGACAAACACTGGCAAACTATTCCTACTAAGAAGGATTATATTAAATAATTGTAAGGAAAAATCTCTTTTTCTTTGAGAGATAGCAACTGAGAGAAGCACAGGTATAAAACACTGAAGTTAAAAACAAAATTTAAAAAATGGAAATAGGTTTCAATCCAGAGAAAAAATATAATATATAACTTCAAACTTTAAAAAAAATTAGAATCCCAAATATTCTTTTATTAAGAAAACTCTACTTAAATACAAATAAACTAAACTAATTAAAAACAAACCTAAAGAATTTCAAATGAAAAAGTTTTAAAAACTACTAAAATTACTCACAGTAATTAAGTTAGAACTTGGCTCCAAAGAGGAAGAGGAGTGACTGCAATTTCAGGAAATTACTGATTTTTTATTTTTTTTAATCTTAAAGATAAGAAACATGTGCAAGAAGGATAAAAAAATAAAACCATTATGGAAAGAATAATGAAGACTGAAGAAAATGCTCAAGGTATATAAATCTTGAGGTAAGAGAACACATGGAATGGCACTAATAGGTAATGGATCATAGGATAAATGACTAATTAATGACTAATGACCACAGAATTCTAACTAATTAATCTGATTTTATGTATCAATATAAAATCCTAGTATTATTTTGGTCTATTGAATCACAATATTAGGGAGAAGCAAAGTGTAAGAGAGAATTCATTAATTTTAAATACCAATCCTTGCCATCAATATGCTTAAAAGTTATCAACAATTAGAATAAAATTAGTAAAAATATGCAAAATTATAGCTTTGAAATTGATTAAAAAGTCTTGGCTAAATGCTAATCAATACATTCATAAATTCTATCAAATTCTTACAGTAAAGAATATTTTCTTACACTTAATTTTAAAATTTTAGCAATTTTTCCTTGTAGTCCTTCCTTCCAGTGATCATGGAGGATTTTCTTTACCAAGTTTCTGTATCTCAGAATCACAAATTATCCATATGTGAGCGTGGGAGAAAGAGGGACAGAACAGCAGCAATCACAGGAGCAATTTAAGTAATGAGATGGTAAAACAAAGACTGGCTTTTGTTCTCTGCACAAAATGTGGCCTCAAAAGCATCAAAATAATTTGCTGAAGCACTTGAATAAATAATTTTTATTTGCAGCAAATATTGGAATGCTTGAAAAGTTCCAAAAGAATAAATTACTCAAGGATATTTCAAGAGCTATGAGAGGAACTATGGTAACTGAAAACTACTTGAATTGCTAAACCACTGTGCTGATAATCCACCAATTGCATGATCAAAAAATCAGTGGAGAATTGCAGAATAAGTGCTGACACTCCATCTTCCTACTTCATGAAAACCAGAGCTCAAACAAACAGAGTGATTAACAATGAGGTTATAATCTTGATCGATAAAGGTGAATGAATTGATGAGGTGAATACAGATCTCTGCAAGGCTCTCAATTAAATCTGTCAAAGTATTTCTAGAAAAAATAATGAGTTTTTCTGCAGATGGTATACATTTTGTAACTCAGTTTATCTGCTTAATCTTAAAATATTCATAAATTAATTGTCTTTCATAATTTTCACGGGCACCAAAGTATTTACTACTGGCTCAAAGCTATTTGAATATTTTATTAGGGGAAAATAAAAGGAAATCTTTACTGGCAACTGAAAGCAACAAAAGAAAAAAAGTGTATTAATTTCATGTCAAATCCAAAATGCAGAATCCTTATCAGTGAAGACAGTACATAGTATGATCTGCATGGCTTGAGCCTATAAATTAAGGCAGAACATTTTCCTAGGAAGTATTCCTAATTAGAATGCTCTCCTGGTTTGGGAGTAAATGGTGCAATCCACTGACCCTTATTGGATCCTAAGATGGCAGATGATACATAAATATATTAATTTATTCAAATTACAGGCTACAAAAATATTCCTGTCAAGAGATATTTTGCAGGATGGGAAAAAGAATTTTATACAATGAAGAGTAATAAAAAGTACTTTGTGCTCTATGAAGTCATAAATAATACATTGGAAATGTGTAGAAATGCTGCATCAAAAATGAAAGATTTCAAATAAATACAAAAAGCAATTTTACATTTTTCATGTGGTTCTGCTGAGCTTGGCTCCTCTGCTTTTAAAGAGCTTTGACACAGAAAGTTCTGGTCTTCTGGCTGTGAATACAGAGTCATCTTACAGAACTTTTACTTATCAGTGCATCTCTCTTTTCATTATTGGTGGTACAAAATAACTGATAAATGATAACCTTTTCGTGCAAAACATTCCTCAAGATTTAGGTTTTTTGGTTTTGTTTTTGGGTTTTTTTTTTGTATCCAGTTACTCAGTTCTGACTTCTCTGTCACACATCACACAACAGTGTAACTTGCCAAAATATCATGGCTGAAAATTTTTAAAGCATACATTCAAGACCAAACCAGATTTCACCTGCATCCCAGAGATACAATTCCCACTGATTCAACTGGCCAAAGAATTATGCCATCACCATCTGTTTTAGAAAACAAGATTTCTTAGCTGTCCTTTTGCATATATATATAAGATAATAAACTTGCATATATGATCATAAAATTGTAGAAGCAAAAATAGAAGTATTTCTAGAATTCCACTGAAAACTAAGAATTAAAATTTACATAAATTGAGGATGTTATAATTTTGCTGACACATCCCTGACTTAAAAGCTTTTTTAGTCAAAACATCCTTGCACATTTTCCAGCTTTACTAGCCAGTGTTGAAACATTTTATACAACTACAGTCCAATATTAGTACCAAAGCTTTGCTTTCTATTGCTTCAGAGAAGATGCATCCCTTTAGAAGGAGGCAGGTTGTTTTATTTCTCAATAAAATTGTAATTACAACACCCCAACTCATTGGCTATATACTACACACCCCCTGTATCCATGAATACAATTAAGAAAGCAAGAAATGCTCAATGCTTTCTTCTGTATAGCTTAAATAGAATATTTGAAAGATACATAGTGTGCATGATTACTTTCTGCTGCAGAGAGATGATAAAAGTCCACAATATCCCAATATTTTAACTGGAAAAAAAAACCCAGAAGGCTATATGGCCATAGAATTCAGCACACAAATCTGAAAAGATATAGAAACATTTGGCTTGTGGTTTAAATATACCAACATGAACTTAATAAGGTCTTGGGAGTGGGAGGAGGGGTTTTTATTTTTCCTGATTTTTTTCTGGCCAATGAAATCCATGTACAGTTGCTGCCACAGAAAAGTTCCACAAAAGAGATGATAGGATAAATTAACAAGATGAGTGCAATTTATGTAGCTATTTGGCCAATTTTTTTGTTCTTTTAGTTTTTCTATTGACAAAAAAAAAAAAAAGGATATTTACTGTAGGTTAGTACAAAACTTTATAATCTCTATTTTTCCTAGGAAAATTTCTATGATGAGACATATAAATCCTAAGGAGTTTCTGTAAATCCTACTAGTTGTTTGGTATACTGGGATTAAATTAATTGCTCCCTACAACAAAAAATGAGAATAAGCTTTAAGACTCATACCAAGGAGAAATGAGCAAGTGGAAAATCCTGCTATCAACTATCAATCATATTTGGTTTTGTAGCATTTAATAAAGAGGTGAATTGTTTTGTTTATAATGCTCACTGCCTCCTCTTAATGTGACAATAAAACCACAATATGGAAGGGCACAGGAGCCTGAAGCTCTGGATGGATGGATGGATGGATGGATGGATGGATGGATGGATGGATGGATGCATGGATGGATGGATGGATGCATGGATGGATGGATGGGGATGGATGGATGGATGGATGGATGGATGGATGGATGGATGGATGGATGGAAGGATGGATGGATGGATGATGGATGGATGGATGGATGGATGGATGGATGGATGGATGGATGGATGGAAGGATGGATGGGAGGATGGATGGAAGGATGGATGGATGGATGGATGGATGGATGGATGGATGGATGGATGGATGGATGGATGGATGGATGGAAGGATGGATGGATGGATGGATGGATGGATGGATGGATGGATGGATGGAAGGATGGATGGAAGGATGGGTGGATGGATGGATGGGTGGGTGGGTGGATGGATGGATGGATGGATGGATGGATGGATGGATGGATGGATGGATGGTGGATGGATGGATGGATGGATGGATGGAAGGATGGATGGATGGATGGAAGGATGGATGGATGGATGATGGATGGATGGATGGATGGATGGATGGATGGATGGATGGATGGATGGAAGGATGGATGGGAGGATGGATGGAAGGATGGATGGATGGATGGATGGATGGATGGATGGATGGATGGATGGATGGATGGATGGATGGATGGAAGGATGGATGGATGGATGGAAGGATGGATGGATGGATGGATGGATGGATGGATGGATGGACGGAAGGACGGATGGATGGATGGATGGATGGATGGATGGATGGATGGATGGATGGATGGATGGATGGATGGATGGATGGATGGATGGATGGAAGGGCGGATGGATGGTGTGTGCCAGGACCATCTGGCTGGGCCATGCCAGCTGCTCCTCCAGTGCACTCCGGTGATCCAGCAGAGCCATTCACAATAATCAGGCAACCAGAAGAGCCTCCAAGCTTTGTCTTTGCCACCACTAAATTAGACTCAATTTGTCAGGGTGATGTGGGTGAAGAGGAAGTGCTCAGAGCTGCTGGAGATACAGCTTAGGCTACAAGAAACTACAAAGATAATTTTTCTCCCTCATCGGTGTTTATGATTCCATTGAAATTATAGTGCTCAGTAGACCAATTTGCAGAATTTCAGAAAAGAAATTTGACTTTTTTATTTTTTAATGCCAGTGTCAAAGAGAAAATAATGACAAACAAATTCAATCAACTCATTTACAGGCTAGAATGTATTATCATGATCTTCACCACCTCAAAACTGTCCTACAACTGCATTTGACAGGCCTGGAAATATTAAATAATATTAAATAATATTAATTATTAAAAATAATTAATACTATTTAAAGGCCTGGAACATGCTGCCTGTTTTTCCTCAATTTAGGTTTCTAAGCAGCATGGAAAAGCACTGTCTACTAAACATAGATTCGGTTAAAAAATTAGTGAAAGGTGAGATATAAAGTTAGAAAGCTCCTTTCCGAATGCTAAGGCACTGACTATGAAAGGTTTGTGGGGGTTTTGCACAAGACATATTCAAGTATTACGAGTTTTGCTGTATTCTGGAAAAATTCTGGTTAATTCTGTGGAAAGCAGATATAAAAATTTGATAAAATATAAAGCAATCTGTAGAAGATGCTTTCTCGAACTTAAAGAAAATTGCTCAATTACTCAAAAAAAAAGACTGCTGAAGAATTTTATGTAGTGACAGAATTTTGTTTGAGGTGTTTATTTGCTATTATTTCTGTGTTAAAGCTGTCACGCACCTAAAAACTAGCTGAAGCACGTAATATTAGCACATTATTGGAATGCTTCCAAATGGGCTTTAGAAAATAACTGGGCCCATTTTTAGCTTAGCAACCATAAAACAGCAAGACAGAAAGCAAAAGGAGCATAATTTTGCAGCTATATAATTTTGGAAATAAAAGGACTTCAAAAATAAATGAAAAATGCAAACCATTTGCTCAGTACAACTTACATGGTAAAAGTCCTTTCATTAAAATTTATTTTAATATGGAAAAAAAACCCAGTATTAGAACACAAAGTTTTACACTCTCAAGTTAGGAAGTTCTAGACTTGAAATTATTCATCAGCTCTAGGACAGAGTCCTCAGCTAGGTATCAAAATAGTTTTTCTTTTTTCCTTGCAGGATAAAATTGACTCCCTCTGCAGATAGCTTTGGAACACTGCTTTTTATTTTGTCATTCCAACTGTTCACCCCATGGATTATTTTCTTCCTTCTAAACAAATTCACCAGACTGAATAAAGAATACCATTCTGGGGGGCAGGGAGAAGTGTTTAAATTATACTTTTCTTGTAGTGTCTTGAACCTAGAAAGGATAAAGAGTCCTGAGTATTGCCTAATTCCCACATGAATCACCTACATCTAATCTGTGACTCTCAAGATTCAGGCTGGATGTTAAAATATCCTGAAAGCCAAAAATGCAATTACATATATATAAATTTATCTTTGATACTGAAGTTTCTCAGGGCCTGGAAATTCTGCTCTGGAGAACAAATATGACTTGCCAGCCTTGCACATTCTGATGCAGACAGACTTCCATTCTCCTTGAAGCCACAAAGAAAGCACTTCCTAACACGTTACCTTAGGTAGGACACTTGGTAGTCAGGTTTACATCAAAGCTAACATCAGACAGCAAAATCAGCTGCTGCTTTTCACACCTGTGGCAGTGGCCTCTCTTCCCTCCACCCCTCTCCTGCTACAGCAGCTGAATGATTAGAGAGTGTGCACGGATTTCTGTGAGAGAGCCAAACCTGTCTCTGTTCCAGGGGAAGAATGAACAGGATTTCCTGAGGCAGTGATTAAAGCAAGCCCTGAGCCAGGGGGTGGATTGCAGATAACTGGGCCCTGTCCTTTTCAAAGGATAACTTTACCCTTCTATCAAGTTATTTTAAAGTGTAAAATAAATGAACTTTTCTGAGAAGAAGGGCAGATGTGGCTTCCCAGCATTTGAACCAGCAACTTTTTGTTGGGTTAGAGAAACTGACTGTTCTCTCTTTTTTCACTCAGTGAACATATAATACTTCAAAACATAATGGAAACCATTGTGATAGAAGCCAAGGGAAGGAGAGAACATTGGAGATGTAGATCTGAACATGCCATCTATGTCCCTTTGAAGTCATGGCTTTTATCACCTGGTATTAATTTGCTCTCTGATAGATCCCTTGGAGTCTCTTCTACTGAAACTTTCATAATATATAAAAGAACTGGGGATTTTCTAAGGCAGAAGAAGAGACTATTCCTAAATCTTTAATGCTTAAAAAAAAGCCATGTTTAAATATAGTACATCCTCAATATTTCCTGGTCCATATTTTTGATGGTTACAATTTCATTGAAAACTGATTCCTATTCATGAAGCATGATTTTTTTCCAGGGATACAGATCAGGGCACTGAAATCTTCCTATGGCTGGAGGCCAAGCCTTGTTACAGGTATTAATTTCTTTGCAGAAGTCACTTGTGAGTTGAGATGACATTATTAGTTAGGTTTTATATATCAGGTACTGAAAACAAAATGGACAAAGGAGCAAAGTAGTTTGACATCCTTAGGAACAAGATTTAATAGCTTTTTAATGCTAAGAAAACAGCTGTCATTAATCTCAATTGTCCAAGAATGTAGCAGAAATCAAGTTCTTGGAGTTAGGAACCCACAAATTTGAAACTACACACACTAAGCATTTTCTATTGAGAGATTTATCCCTTATTAGGAAGTTAAAATCTTTCCCTGAGTGCTACTCAGTTCCTTTAGGATGGTCTCCTCTCTTTCCATAATTCCCTCCCAAACACCTTTGTACTTTTCTCTGCTGAGAGTTACTACAATAGTTACTCTACAGGGAAGGCAAAGACTGTACAGTTTCATTCTCCAAACCATGCTTTTAACATTATGAGCTAAATAATGAGCACCATGGAATTTTAGAACCGTTGCCAAACATTTAAAACTGATGAAATCTGAATTGTTCTTAAAAAAGAAAATCAGGAAAAACATTAATGATGGGATGCTGACGTTAGTTAAAAATATCCAGAATTTTGCTATTGTATCATAAAAATACCATTTTAAACATGGATGGATGCAAATTATGAACAATTAATTTTAGATCTCCCTAGCCTCTACTATATGTCAAAGAAAGAACCAAGTTGACTGAATTCTATTTATGTACTCTTGCCTCGTGGTCAAGAGACTGAACATTAATTAAGGGAAAATTCAAATTCTGGTCTCTGCCTTTAAATCTTTGGTTCTAGTAGTGCTAACATATCTAAAGGGATTAAACAGGCTTTGGAAAATTAAATTTAGATCTACAAAGCTGGTGAAAATTCAAAAATCATTACTTCTTATTTAGTCAATTTTCATGACACCAATTAAATACATAAAGTTGTTCATATGCTGGCATTTTTGAAGAACCTGACCACGCATTTAGCAGTAAGATACCTTTAAAAATAAAAATATGAGCCAGCTTAAAAACCTGAATCACCAGTAATGACAACCTTACTTCCAGAAGAAAAGTTATGCAGAAAAAATGCAAGCATTAGGTGTAAGGAGATTTAAACTGCTAATTTATAGGGATATTTTATGTATTTAAGCTCTAAATAGTACCTTGAAAGACTCCTCGTCTGCAGGGAGATATACTCAACGTGTAAGCAGCAGTGTCCTCTGGGTTGACAGCCACATCAGGGGCACCACTCAGCATTGAGAGATTGGAATACACCTGGGGAAGACAAATCACATAGAGGAAAACTCATCAAAAGCAAGTAACTGTTGCAAGAACACCATAGAGACAATACCCATTCTACCTGCTTCGGAGAGTAGAATAGAAAATATGGTATCAGTAAGTCCTAAATTTTATGCAAATGAAAGAAATCCACACTAAAAGAGAAATGCTGGTATACACAGATCATAGCAAGCACAAATTTTGAAGTCATTGCTCAATATGATCAAAAGTGTATTGCTCAGACCATGGAACTGCTTACATATGCAGAGATTTGCACAGTTAGGCCCTTAATATTTTACATACATTTTTGTTTGAAATATAACAAAGAGATTCACCAGTACTGATCCACCTAAATAGTCAGAGCAAAGCAAAGTCTGAAGCATCATTTTAACATCATTTGCTAGACCTTAAGTGATATTAAACTGTGCTTTTTGATATGTCACATTTTGTAAATGACACATACACATGGCATGCATGGTAACTCTCGGGGCAATGGAGAGACCAATAGAATTTTCACATGCAGAAATTTAGTTTTTGCAAACTGTAAAGCTCATTGGGAGAATATAGGGTGAGTATTTTTTAATTGCATCTCATTTCTTTCTCTTTTGTACAGAGTTGCTACAGAGGAATTCTCTGAGCAGCTGCTCATGGTGATGCTTTAGGATTTTAGCTTTTATATTTTTGAAATTCTGCACTGCATTAGTATATGACTTTAAACTCTATATAGAGTGTTAGTTAACCGTCTTCACTTTTGGTCAGACAAAACAATCCTTCTAGGCCTGAAATTTGAGGACACCCTACTGCCTCAGGCCCTGAAAATATAAATAAAAGTGAATTGTTGGGGGACAAACTGGGGGAATATGACTTGATTAAGTGAAGCTGTAATGGGAGGGTTAACCCCTGATATACAAGTGGACCAAACTTGTATCTGTCTGACGAACTCATGACCATGGTCCATTTTGGGTGTAGCCCCTTGGGGAGGCTTTGTCTGCCCTTAATGCACATGAAGGCCCTTCATTAAACATATCTGCTTTTATTCTCTTAATTCTGTCTGGCCTCTGTTTTTAGGTAAGCCAGGAAAAGGCATCAGTGAAAAAGGTGTTCAGGTCCAAGGCATCTCCAGGCGGAGCTGGCCTGTCCAGCATCCAAGTGGATTCCTGCATTCTACAAAGATTTCTTTTGCAACACTAACAGCATTAGATGCACATTCATTCTTAAAGTAAATATATTTTCTTATTATTTTCTGTAGAAAAGAAGCATATTCTTAAATCATCCTTTCTTCTGATACAGACAATCATTGCCTACAACACATTCCCTCTCTGTGGTATTTATGTTACTGTAATTCCTTTTTCAGGTGCTGGTTCTTCTAAATCCAGAATTTCTATTCCAAGTAACAGATTAAAAAAAACCTGTATAGCAACAGTCTTCCTCCTCCCCAGTAAATCTACATTTCAAACTGGATATTAAAAGTCCAGCAACCAGAAAGAATAAGAAGAGACTACTTGGCAAGAGGGAAAAAAGGCTAAAAAAGAGACAGATGAAAAGACTTTCTGAATTGGCACTTGGAGAAAAATAACTAGGAAAAAAATCTTTAAGTTGTCAACAAAGAGCAAAGCACAGGAAAGGTGGGGCTGTTATTCACTGAAGATGGGGAAGATTCATTTATTAACATATAAACAATAAATTAGTCACGCTCCTATATTTATGGACTTGTTGATTTCAGTTTGCAATTAATGTACCAAGAGTGAAGGATAAGTACCTAAAAATACAACTAGGATAATAAAAATGGGAGCAAATTACTAGGGATAGAAATAAGATTAGTTAAAATGGGATTTCTATTTAAGGAAAAAGTAACATGGAGACAGAAACAGATGTAGGATAAATGTGATTAATTTAAATTGGATAAAAAAGCAGAAGGGTAGGGTAATACAGTTCTATCAAAGACTGGACATATCAGACAAGTTTCTACTAAAAGATGTCAAAGTAAAAGGAACACTACTGGCATGGTTGACTATAATAAACATGAAATGCCTCTGGATTGCTGATGAGTAAATATAGACTGGAAGTTTGATTTTCAGTCACTCAAGTGAAATTCTAGATACTTTTTCAGAGTAGTGAACTAACAGAAGCTAAATTATTTTAAAATGAAATTTTAAATCTTAAGGAAGCAACTGTATAACCAAATAGGAAAAGGTTGAGTAGAAGCAATGAAATGATGTCACTACACACATGGCCTCTGTTTCAGTGCTTGAATCCAGATTCTCTATCAAGAGACATGAAAGAATTCTCCCTTCTCCTTCCTGCATCAAATTAAACCTTTTGGAATCAAATGCTCACTAAAACTTGGACATAACTGATGCTGACCTCCGTCTGCTGTCACCTTTCCAACTGCAGTCATTAAACTCATATTCTTCAAGCTGCTCACTACTCCAGAGCTATAAGACAAATATTCACCATCTTATTGAGGAATCACCCCCATTCATTTACCAGCCCTATTTGTCACTCTAATTAAAGTTACCCACACCTCAGCCAATCTCCAAGCAGTGGTCACAACAATTCAGTCTCCTACTTCCAACCTCCTGAAAAGGTTTATGGTTGTGACAGACATCACTCACCAGGTACCTCTCATGTGTTCCATGAATAGAACTTTGTCTTGCTCCAATGGCCATGTGATTTATCAGCTCTGTTACTGAGCTAACTAATTAAAATTATCAACTTCAAATGAGAAATGGATACTAAAAGCTCATGCCCAAGTTTGCCCATGCACACAGGCAATTTATCCTAATATCAGAATTCATATGAGATTCATTCTCATTTGTTCACAGACATTTGGGATTCTAATATGGCATAATGTTGTATAACAGGTCTCTGCTAACTGCAGGTCTATTACAAAATAACAATACATCCAGGAATACTCAGAAAGGGGAAAAAGTTGGAGAATTTAAAAGTACACATAGGGGAAAGTCAAGAAATTGAAGATTTCTACAACAGTAAGTAGTTGCAAAGATTTTGTATGTTTAGAGGAAAGATTTGAGTGAAGCAACAAAAGAATTTATATACAGTAAGCTTTAAGTTAACTTTGTTCTGAATATCAGAGAGAGAGAGCTATTTCTTATTAAAATACATTTTTATGAGGATTATAAGAACAGGACATGATTTTAGTCACAGATGTAGCATTGAATAACCTTATATCCTATAATAATCTACAACACTGTGTTCCCGAAGGTACCTTAATATGCCTATCAAAATCTGCTATGGATCACTACTGTTAGGCAAATACCTTTTGAAGGAAGAAAATAAGGCATAAATTGGGGTGATTTTATCAACAACAAAAATAATATTGATGCACAAGCTATTTAAAATTAGTCAAGATATGGAATTACTTCTTCCAGTTAGTGGGAGAGGCAGTTTGTCAGCTTCTGTCCTGATGTGCAACCAGAGAATGATGAACGGTTACAGGGAGATTAACCAGAAGCCACACCAAGGGTGGGGCTGCAGAGATATGTACTTACACACAATATTTATACTGAGAGAAACAGGCAGATCTGCAGATAAACACTGAGTAACACAAAATATTTATCAGGCATAAATAATTGCATAAATAATAAATAATAAATAGTTTCTTAAGATATGTTACATCACTATCACTCAGGAAACTAGAACTGCAGAATAACTCAATGGAGCCAAAATGTAAATTATTATTGAAGTTATCATTGTGACCCTGCACAACATTTGCTCAAATCAATCCATACCAATGGATTTGGTTTTTAAATTATAATATTCTCCATTTTCTTATATATCAAGTCATTATTTACGCACAGCCAGAAAGTATAAATGTATAAAATGATGCAATTTAAAACTAATTTATCAGCCACTGGTTTGAAAATTCATTCTGCAGAACTGTAATATGGCTATTTAACATAAACAGAAATGGAAAACCAAATTTCAAAATTACAGTAACTTTTTCCAGAGCTGAATAACCAAATAAGCATAACTCTAAAAACTTCAAGGCAAAGTGATGAATGGATGCAAGAACATAATCAAATATACTTAAACTCCATTGTGTCTTAGTATAACAAAGTTAAACAGTAATATATTCAAAGTTTCCATTTGAAAATTGTTTCTCAGGTCTATTTGACAATATTGAGAGGCTCTACTTAGCAAAAACTTAATGCTCTTTGACTCTAGGCCAGAACCAGAGTCTGTGAGAGTCTCTGATCAATCTAACAACCAGATTCTTTACAAAACTCTCAAGAATGGCACTTTTCTAAAACAAGCCCCCATAACTTTCCCTCATCCTCCTTTCAGTGCAAACTTTCCAAATTTCTGAGTCACTAGGAATGCATTTAATTCTTGCAATCACTCTTATTTTGCCACCAGCATGATACCACACTGAAGTAAAACATCTTTGCATTGCACTGAGGATATTCCCCAAATAATTCCTGCCTGTTGAGCAGCAATCTAGAGTTCTCCATAATGAAAAATGCTACATAATCCAGATTTGTTCCTAAACCAGGCCACCTGTCAAGACCACTAACACATTTCAAGAAACAAATTTGACCTAAGACCTTTACCTTTGGTCTAAAAAATTTCACAAGTTATCAAAATCACCTGGAAACAACTACAGTTTTTCTTAAATTCTGTAGGCCTTTGAACCATTCATTATTGCTAAGAAGATTGCCTTTTCTTTAGTGAAAAGAACCCTGTAACAGAAATTCTGGTAGATACAGAGGAAGCCAAAGGAATTGAAATTGAAAGGACAGATAAAAATTGAAGCATTATGGAATACACAGATCCACTTGTTAAAGAATATAAACTTGACCTTGAACAACCAGGTTACTCCACATGCACAGAATTTATTCTCAGAAAATCTCAGATGCATTACCAAAAAAGAGTTAGGCTGAACAGGGAAGCCCCTCATTAAAGGTCGATGGTACATAATTTTATAACTGTGAGGCATTTTTTACAAATACCTAACCTTCATGACATTGTCTTGCTGACATTGTAAAAACCCAAAATGGATATATAGAAAATAGATGTAAACACATTGAAAAACAGGGGATTTCAATTTTTTTTATTATGTATTTATTCTATAATTTTATAAAATATTAGTAGTTTGTATAACCTAATGCCTGAAAGGTAATTTAACTGGGTCTTGAGATTCCTCTGGAGAGTTTACTTTAATAACATTATTTTGAATAGCAATGAGAAAAACAGTTGCACTGTTTTATATTTGTATTGCAAAACCATGCCTTGAAATAATTAGGCACCTTTATAGTTAAAGTTTTCATCAAAGGTATCATTAGAAGGAGCCATCAACACATCAGACAATTATTTATATCCAGTTGACAAAGATTTATATAAATAAACATGAAAATTGCATTTAAAGTTTTGTCATGAGACTGAGAGATTGGATTTTCATAAAAATGCTTTACACTTCCTCCTCTTCTCGAAGGATTTGAATGTAATTTTACAGACATGAAAATCCATTTACACTGCAGTCACTTACCTTCTATTAATTCATCATCAGAGAAAGATGTGCTCTCTGGCTGATGTTATATATGCACAAATTCTTTATGAATTCTGTTAGGATTTTTTTTTTTTATCCAGGAGTAAGTTAATCACAAGGAAAACTATTTGTTGTAAGATCCCCTAGAACCAACAACGAAGAGCACAGTGGCAGCAGTTCCCTATGGAACTGCACATCAATCAGTAGAAAAGAATTCATAAAACCATTCATATCTTTCAGGGGAATTTATGGAAATTGTCTTTTTAATCATGGAAAGCTTTGTGAGCACTGAAAGTGTTTTGCTTAGAAGTTTTATGATGGAGCCATGCACATGAGCTCCCCTGAATTGCAAAGGCACTTCTTCCCTCCCCAGCTCTAGATTCACACTAATGGTTGCACAGACAATCAAACCACACATATAAAAATCATTGCTGCCCCAGACATAAACCCTCTGTCTATGATTGAAAAGGAAAAAAATTATTCAGCTGGAAGAGGGCTGTCTTTCTGCAGAAAAGGCAAGGATTATTTCCTTCTTCTTCCTTCCAGACTTAAATTTCATTTTAAATAGTCACTTTTGCAGTAGTAGCCTCATTTTGGCTCAGGCTAATAGAAAAATACAGCAAATATGAGTATGAGTATATGAAACAGAGTAGCATATATATCTCATAATTTTATTTTTTAATGAAATGAGGTTTTTTGTTAAGTTTATAGTTTAATATATTCAGTTATTAAAATGAAATAGTGAAGCTAAATTTACACCTCCAAGGCAAAATTACCCAAGTATTAGTTCAGCTAAATTACTTGTTGCTAAGTATTCATCTTGCAGTAAATTGTTTATGGACATGGCTGTAAATTATTATGTTTGTCAGCTACTGGCACATCTCATACCATTCTTGATATAGGTTGAGGTTTATTACTTCAGTAAATGAAATTCTTGTAGTTTTTTTTAATATCATGTGCTTTCCAGTTAATCTATGAGAAATTACTTCATATGGTGGATATACTCCAGCGATGCAGGGTGTATGGGGCACATCAAGCAACCAATCCAATAATGAAGATATTCATTAGCCAACAAAATTACTAAAGATTCCATCAAAACAAAAACATCCAAAGCGATTACTTCTTGTGTTATCTTTGCTCTGTCTGCCAAGGCTGACAACATTTCCTCTACCTAATCACCAACTTAGCTTCAGCACAATACAGAAAACTGTCAAAGATGCTGGATTAAACAGGAGGAGCAGTTATTGGGCTGCCAGCAACTGCTCCCAGGGGAAGCACAAACAAAGACAAAACCAGTGCTCTGCTTCACCACAGACTACCCAGATATTACAGTAATCAGGCAGCATGGAATGAACAACAGCAACAAAATTAGAATAACTTCATTTTCCTGTTGCCCTTTGTGCTATATACATCTGAGTAAATAAAGCTTATTTGGCATTTCCAACAAGGCTGTGGGTCACAATTCCCTCTTAGAGGAGGTTTTCTAAATTCCTCTAATAACTACAGATACCTGTAATCATGTTCTGGATTTAGTGATTAAATCCTAATTTACAGGCAGATTGTTTTGGAAATAAAAGCAAGCAAATGATCTTTGCTCACTCCAATAGCACAAGACACTACATGACATCTGCTGGAGAGTGCTGGAAGTGATTAATATTTGCTTTGTGGAGGGGACAGCTTCCAGACTCCAGCAGGCTTTGTAACCATTCCTTTTCCAGCAATTCCAGCCCACCTTGCTCCAACAACTGTTCTGCAACTGCTCCTGGCTAAGAACCTCACACAGAGCAAATGCATTATTCACACTGAGTAATTTATTATATGCACACATGCATGAAATAGCTGACCTTACTATTTCTCTCCTAAAGGTCCCAGAGCTAAAAGAGCACACATAGTTGGACTGTCAAGCAGTATTTCACAGAGATGAAAAAAGCAAAAAACCCCTCCACATCACAAAACCAAATTTCAGGGCCCAGAGAACACCCTCAAAGAGATCAAATTTCAGTCAGACAGAGCTTACACTGGAATAGTTCAACTATCATAAATTCATTTAATGCAGTATTTCTGAAAAATATATACAATGAATAATTTTAATGCATTCATTTTGAACTTTTTATTTCTGTACCTTTCACTTATATTGGCACAAAAAAAAATTGAGTTCACACAAAATAGGAAAGCAGAAAAAACAGTTCTGCTGCCAAAAACATTCGCTTCTTCCAGAGATAAAAGTACAAATATATCAGAAATGCAAATGCATTCACATCTGAAAAACTAAACTGTTGAAAATAAAAGTGTCAAAGCTGGTGATGCCCAAAAAATTCACTTCTTACTTTGTTTTGGGGATGATAATTAGTCAAAAAAAAAGAATATGAACCTGGACCTTTCTGTGATATATGCAGTTTACTAAATGTAGACAGACCTGTGAAAGTAGAAACCTGGAAAACTGGAGACTAGCAAGACATCCAGGGAACCATTTTCACATTGGCATGAATTATCATTACTTAATAGAACACTGCTGCTGGTATATACATGATGTCTCTTTATATCTTATGTTCAAATCATTACCTTTCAATCTGAATAAAGCAGCATTTGGACCTACTGGCGCCAAGACGGAGAACAATATGACTCATTTTGCAAGTCCACACTACAAAGCTAGTCAGATTTTATCTTCTAGCATGTACATTGTCCTATTTTCAACCCTTCCACAGCAGAAAAACTAAATATATATATTTACAGATGCTGACAATTGTTAGCTGGCACTCCTCTGCATGCTTCAATAGATGGAGCCATCCTGGCAAACACTGTATGGCCATAATATCTGGATGCTACCTACTTTAGATTTAAATGCCATGATAGAGTCACAAATATGGATTTTCATGAGCAAGATCCAAGATGCTCCTGCTCAGGAATTTCTCTGCAGCTGAGAGGAAAAGCAGAAATTCATCTTTGTTGCCCCAATGCACCTTCTGCCTCTGCTGGCATAGGTCATAGCATCCAATATATAAGTGCAGGAGGTAAGGAATGCTACAGAAGTAGTTTTATCACTTCCAAATTAAATATACAGACAAGATAAATAGTAGAAAAATTATGCTATTTCAGTAATACAGTAATTCAGTGGTTTTAAATAGGAAAATGTGTTCGTATAAACAGAGTTATAAAAGATAGTTAATGGAAAGTATGAAAAATAATTATTATATTTAATAGTAAAAATATGTTCTTGAGCAAGGAAATCAATAAAACTGTATTTCTTTAAAATTTTTATTAACCTCCTCAGTGACCCATTGCCTTTCAACAACTCCAGTGATTACTTCTGAATTTTCTCTTCTATCAGCAAACACAAAAAGCATTCTCAACTTCCTCCAGCATTGCTGAAACAACAGCTGGGCAATAGACAGTAACTGGGCCCGGCCACTGGGCCATGAGAAATTCATGTATAGTGAGCTCATGCTGCAATCCTTCCCTTAGGAGGATAATAATTTTTGTCCTTTTCATGTAATATTCAATATTTTATGAAGATTTCAGGAACCCAGTAATTCTCAGGCCCCTTGTCTGATTTCAAAACTGATGGACTTGGCCACAGGTTTCAAATTGTTGGAGAAGCAAAGATTAGCAAATGAGCAGAGAACAATTGAAGAAGTGTTGTTCTCTCAGAGTAAAACATGAAGAAATCTTTTTTTCCCATCAAGCACACAGTAAAATCATACATTATCTCACAGATTTCCTGAATATAAACATATGCATATATAATGAACTATAGAAAATCTTCTCACATAAATTTTATTAGTTTGTCTGCAATTGCAGCAATTGTTGCTACTGTAATACATAATGTATCAGTCCTTTTCAGAAAATTATTTGTCATATTATTGCAAAAAAGTTACCTTGTATTTTAGCATCTTCTTGGTATAATTGTGCACCCATAAGATTTTATGAGCCACCTTTCCCACTTGGCACTCTATCACAATGCAATCCTGAGGCAGAGGTTTCTTCCCTATTCCCTTAAGACTGAAGATATTCTGAGTTCCAGCTGTAACATTTCTCAGAATAAGCCTTCCCTGTGACAAAGAAAGGAGAAAAAAGAAGTTGTTTCATTACTGTACAAGTCCCCTTTGGCTCCCCTTGTACTTTAGTTTATTTATCTCAAATCTAGGTGATTCAGAGCGCTTACAAGAAAGAGCTCCTATTGACTTTCTAGTTCTTTAATAAACTTATTGCTGAACAGAGAAGTAAACCAGAGAAACAAAAGCTTTGATTTAAAATTTTTCTGAACCATGAAATTCAACAACATAAAGTTTTCATATTTCTAGGTCTTCTACTTCTTGGCTTCTTCTTGAAAAACAAACATCTCCAAGAACATATGATCTCATGCCTCCTTGTTTCTCATATAATATTTAACTTTGTTCATTGAGTGTTTCCATCTGTTCTAAGAGCACAGGGTGGAGCCTGGAGAAAGGGAGACCAAGGCAACTGCATTGCTCTCTACAAACACGTGAAAGGAGGCTCTAGTGAGGTGGGACTCTTTTCTATGTCTCAAGTGAAAGGTTGAAAGAAAATGGCCTCAATTTGTGCCAGGGGAGGTTCAGATTAGACATTAGAAAGAGGTTTTTACTGAAAGAGTGGTTAGGCATTGGAATAAGTTCCCAGGGAAAGTGGTGGAGTCACCATTTCAGGAGGCATCTGGATGTGGCACTTGGACATGGTTTAGGGGTAACTATGCTGGTGGTGGGTTGACAGCTGCACTAGAGGTCTTTTCCAACCTGGATGATTTTGTGATTCAGCTAAAATGTTCTCCATAATCATTTGTCATCAAAGGATTCAGGGCTTTTGGCTTTTAATAATTTTACAATACTGGATGCCTAAACTGCATTATATTTTGGTATATATAATATGGTAACACATGCAGAAGGATTACTCATGCTTCAAAGAACATTTTTTTCATCTCTGGCATTTCACATATTTCAACAGCAACTTGCAGTCAAAATCTCTCAGCTGGGACACAGACAAAGCCACAAATACAGCTTTTTGCTAAAGGTGTTCTAGGCTTTGCTCTGCTTGTCATTTTAGCATTTGTAATAGTGATTACTCTGCAAAAGCAGCTGTGAAATGGTGGCCTAACTTGTAAATAAAGTGCTCATCACATAAATTTATTTGTGATGTAGGCATGCAATAAGAAATACTACCTAATTATCTAGGTAATGAAATACAATTTAATATTAGTATTTCAATTCAGAGTAACAACATATATTTTTGTGATAAAAAGTTAAGAATTTTTACAGAATAACTGTAGGATTGAAGGATTTCATAGAAATTAACGGAATTGAAGAATATAATGGAAAATTAAATAAAGAAGACATGCAAATATTTGGTGAGGAAATCTATCATATCTAATCTTAAGCTTTACAAAGTTGGTTCATTTGTGTTTTTACTTCACATAGTAGTAAATCTTACCCTTTCTTTCTCTCAAGCAGATGCTTTAATATTAGCAACTGTCTAAATGCTTTCATAATTTGGATACTGGGGATAATTTTATTGGTGAAAGCATCCTTTTCAAATGTTGAAAATAATTTCTCTCTTACCATTATTACATTCTCAGCAATGGGCTTGAACGTGAGTGGATACGGAACTGTTCCGCCTACAGGCACATTTATTACAGGAGGGCCATGAAAACCCTGTCCTTCCAAAATTGCTTCAAACCTCCAGTCCTCACTGGATAAGTTACTCTGAAAGATGTAAATCAAAGTTGTAAATTAGATTATGCATTTAAATTTTTTAATGGGCATTTCAGCTTTCACTTGTAGCTATCACTGCATCAGAGGACAGTACTCATTTGCTCCAAGTACTGGCTCAGAGTGCCTTTTGCAAGAATATAAGCAGTGTATTTTAAAAATGAAATAAGCTAATAATAAATCTGTTATTCCTGGCAGCCAGAGGTACAGAACCCCTACTTTCAGGAGCAATACTGTCAGCAGGAATACTCATTAGAAAACATGAGCATGATCTAGCAAATGGTCAAGATGGAATTTGTAAGTATCATTATAAACATTTACAAGTATCTTTATGATGCTGTTTAATGCTTGGTGAAATTCTGTTCCTATACCATCTGTAAAAATCTTGGTGCACTCTTTTTAAGTGCTGATGTGGTGTCTTGGCATACATTGCCTCATTTGTCCACTGACAATGTTACAGGATCAGTCTTATGAATTGAGAATTCCATCTCCAAAGGAGAATTTACAGTCCTGTGTTCTCAGAATCTGGTCTTTCAAGAGACTAAACTACTTTAAAGAATGCCTATCCTAAACAATATGAGCCTGAGCCTATTTAAGAAACATGTTTGTCTTGCACCCAGATGTATCACAAGACTGCTTGGTTATGGTAAAAAGTGGGTTGTATCATAATACATGCTTAGAGGCTGACTAAAAGTAGTAAAACTAAAATAATCCTATTCAGCCTCCTCCTATTTGAAAGAACCAGATGACCAAACATCCAGTCTGAAAAAAAAATTAACACTCATCTGAAAGATAGAATAAGCTGTCACTCATGAACTAATTCATGCCTTGTCAAATAGAGAAGATTAATCTCATCTGATCAATGAAAAAAGGAGGTAATCTTTTGACCAATAATGGTCTTCATCCACGGAAAATTGTACACAAGCATCAGAGATAAAATAATGGATTTCAGGGAATAGAGATGATACTTCAGGTTTTGTTTCTGCCTATGAAAGTCTCAGGAACAAAGAACCTGCACTCATCAGAGCTAACCCAGAGCTACCCACATCTGCAGTACCATACATCTAAGGTTTGATCCATATGTATGATTAATGCTTCAGTGTTAGGTGTTAACTTTCCCAGTAGCTGAGCACATATGCCTGCATGGAATGTTGAGGTTTGTGTAGCGTCTCAGTTTTACCAAAGACTTGCATCACCGTGTCTCCAATTCTGTAATAACAATGACATCATCTCTGGTAGAAAGCACAAGAGAAAAAAGTATGATGTCCTTGTGCCAAGGATAAAATGAAAAGGAAAAAAAGGCAGCAAAAGGAATTTTTTTATTGTCATGCTTTTTATCTCTACAAGGAAAATCTTTATCCTTTTGAAAACCAGCTGACCAGGTGTAAAATTGGCAGGTCATCACTCTCTGCTAATCTAACATTTTAAAACTTGGGATTGAAGAAAAACATCATCAGAATTGGTCTAGGTTCTAGAGGAAGGCCATGAAATTTTGGGTGCTTAAGTTGTTTTATTTTCAGTGATTTCTAGTACAATTGATATCAGATGTTTCCTTTATCCACAACAGTGATGATTACATCAACATGTAACACAAATATTTCTTCTTTATCTCTAACACAAAAACTCGTCATCTGGAGAAATGTAGTTGACAAACATGGTCATTGTGAAACTCTTTTGTAACAAATCCTTCTAACACAGCAGGAAATTGTCTGAAAGTGTCTTCTAAAGAAAGAACAATAAACATTAGAAAATTAAAAGTAAATATTTGTTAAATTCTATTCCCATGTACTTGTTCATTAATGGCTTTAATTAATTAATCATCTAATTCCTACAGGATGTCTGCTTAATGTAAAATCTCATCCAAAGCCTGTCAAGTGAATTAATTTAAACACAATTAATGCTAAGGGAGTCAGAATCTCCTCACAGGATTGTAGGTGGTTCAACCCAAGGTACCTAACAATTGTATTGGACCTATACCTGGAGAGTCTGAAAGGCAGAGGTGGAACAGTTACATTCATCTCATGCTTGAGAAAATCATGGAAATTCCAAAAGAAACTAATCACAGATCTCAGATTCAGCTGGGTTCTTATTCTGTTTCTAATTCACTGTGTGGCTTTGAGCTGACCAGCTGATCATTTCATCTGCTCCATTTATAAAGTGTTCCACCTAACACACATTATGACTGTTAGTTTGCTTGTGTCTGTAAAAATTGCTTTGAGCACTAAATATTTGGTTGAAGAAACTAATTTTAGCAGATTGAATAACTCCATCTGCAGTTCCACAATGAGCATATCTTTTTCTACTGAATATTTAATAAAATTTAAATGACAAATACAATACTGCTAATAAAAATATAAATCTATGGGAAACGTTCTGGTAGATGGAGAAGCTCCAACTAGAAGCAGTGCATACAGAAATGTAAAGTATCTAACTCCTAAAAAGTGAACCCTCTGAAGTGAAAAATAAATCCATCAGAACAATAATGCAAATCTGTTTAGAAAGTGTCTGTTTAAAGAAGGTAGAAAATCCTTTTACCTTTCTGTGTTATGTATCAGTTGGTTTTGGGCTAATGTAACATTCAAAAAATCAATGTTTAATACATAAATTATTAATATCTTAAAACTTGTGTGCAAGAAGAGATAGCACTATAATATGGTTTCCTTTAATTTTCTTTTTTCCTTTCTGATGTACTAGTTCCTTGTATACTCTCAATATTTAACAGAGCATTCAGCATGGTCTTTCCCCAGATATTCAGTCTTCTTGTTTGAATCTGCCCCCACCCTTCTGACTACAAAATCTCAGAATAATTTCTCTATAAATTAGCTCACTTGTATTCCTTAGTGGCTCTACAATCAAAAAGACATAGACCAAACTGTAGATCTCAAGAAATCTTTTACTGCTTCTATCTCTTAAAGAATCTTTGTTCCTTCTCTCACAGCTTAAGTTCTATAGCTTAACCCTATAATTTTTGGGTTTTGCTTTTGGTTTGTTTTTGGGGTTTGTTTTGTTTTGTTTTGTCTTGTTTTGTTTTATTTTAAAGTTCTCTAAAATTTGACTAATAATTTTCTGAGAGAGATGATATTGCACCCATCTTCTCTCTCTGATCTTACTTCTCATATGCCAAGGGTTTCATACACAAAGCAGACATGATAAAACTATACACAATATACTGGCTATGCTTACCACATTTTTTTAACTGTATGCAATCTGGCTCTTCTGTTTTATTCTTCAGTATCTCTCCTTTTTTCCTCAGAAATAGTGCACTTATTCCCTAGATTAAATAACTACTTTTTTTACTTTCATTCTTACAACATTATCAAATAACAGACTAACAATTTTGAGTAAAAAAAAATCAAAATTTAGCCCATCAAACTAATAATTAACTTGAAGTAAATTATTTTCCCAACAGGTTTTACATTTTCTATGACATGGACTTTGAGAAATAATCCTCATGTTAGTATTTGCATGCACTTCTGCATTTCAGGACTGTAAATTTTAACAGTATTGATATGAAATCCACTTTTTTAAAATCCTGAATCTTAGTTTAGTTAGCAGTAGAGGAGTGAACTTACAATTGGAATTTCCTGAGTCACTGTCTGGTAAGCTGGAATTAGAAATTCAAGTTGTGCATCAGCCTGGTCTGCATTCACCACACACTCAATCTCATAGACACGAATATCACAGGATGACTTCAGAATAATCTGACAGTGGTAGCAACCAGGTTTCTTAGGAGTGAATTTTATAGGAAACTCAACTGCATCACTTCCACCTAAAAAAAAAAAAAAAAAAAAAAACCAAAAAAAAACCAAAACAAAACAAAACAAAACAAAATAGTGTTGTTGTAAAGCTTTTCAGGAACATTGAATTAATTCACAAGCAGAATCTGAAGAGGTAATAAACTGTAGGGGAGTCTCCTCAGCAGTACATGCAAAAATTTCCAAGAAACAGCAGAGTTTTAGGAGCGTTACCATATAAGTTAATTTCCTAAAAATGGTATATTGAAGCATGCAAACAGTATTTTCTATTGATTTTTGTAGTGCACGGAGAGAGATATTTTGAACTATCTCCTCAATCTAGTAGAAGAATTTAACAAGTATGCATTTCTGTAAATATTTTAAAAACTATACAAGCTACTACATGTTTTTCAACAGCTGCCATCAGAGATATCAGTGATAGTACAGAATATTTGGCTGAGTATCCCCAACAATTACTGAAATTCTGTTAAATGTAGTAGCTCTCATGACAACTCACCAGACCTTTTCAACACATTTTGTATTGAAAATCTGAGTTTCCAAAACTGACAGGGTTTTCCAAGCTGAAACAGATTCAACAGCCAAGTCCCACTTTCCCAATCTTCAGCACACAGGGAAAACCCCACTGTAATCTCCAGAGCAAGGAAGAAGCAAAACCAATGCAAAGCTGTCCATCTCTGCACAGAGCCAGGTCTAACAAGGCTGCTGCAAAGATTTCCCCCTCTGTGTGCTTCCTTACAGAAAAGATCAGACTCCTGCACAGGATTTAAAATAGCCCTCGCAGGACACATTCCAAAGGAGAAAAGAAGGTACATGAGGAACTCCATGATGGCCACAAAGAGTTCCCCAGTCCCAGAGTCTCCAAGAAACCTGAAAAACCACATGAAGACTGCAGCTGTAAAAAACTGTAGTTTTACATGTAACAAAGACTGATCCTCTTCAGTTTTCCAAGGTTAGAAATCCATGCCTAAAGCTGGAAAAAGATGGTAAGGAAAGTCAGAGACAAGCTTCTTGAAGATAATATATTGTACTGAAAGATCCAATATATTTCTACATGGGTTTTACTTTCTTGCACTAAATGGAAATTTTAATTACTAACAGCTAGGGTTATTTTGCCTGAGTTGGACCCATATTTAAAGGCGCACTTTCAAACAGAAATGCTTCCTATAGAAAAATTTAAATAGAAAAACCCTAAAATGTACATTCCATAATTATAATATTTAGTATGGCATTACTTTAGCAAAAAAACTTGATTCTTGTGCATTAGGAAATATATTTTAGAATAAATCAGTTGAATAACTTAAATATTATGCTCAATTACAATGAATCAAAAGGAAAACAAGTAAATTGGCTCCATTTATTCAACAGGGTTAAGTATCTTCTACAGTGATACACGGTTCCTGGTTCCTCTCCATTTTAAAGTAACTACAGAAATCGTTTGTCTTCACATTATAGGTGAAGATTGACTTTTTTCCCTTCAAAATCTTTTTTAAATACAGTAAAATAAACTGGGCTTAAAAATGTCTCAGCTTAGCATGTTTTGTTCTCTCAGTCTCATAAGACATTCAACAAAGATTAATGTAGGGATATATTCAAAGTTTTAATGAACATAATCCATGGGGCCACAACTGGCTTACCCAACAATTTCTGAGAAAAGAGTGTCAACAGTAAGCAATGGGCATCATTTATTTGATTCCCATGTAGCAGGAAGCAGAGCCTGCATCCATCAAAAAAAATGAGGCTGCAAGAATTTCTTCAACAGTGAAAAGCCAGGCAGAGCAATATAGGGGTTTGCTACAGCTTCCATCCTACTCAGGATGTTTATTGCTTCACAGGGAAGTATTCCATGTGAAATAAGCTGACAGTTTTATTTTCCAGATTTATGTCTGACAAATGCCTACAGGAAACATTTACTTGATCATATTGAGTTTTGTTGTGAGACAGTTGTCAAAACAGGGGTATTTGCAAAAACTAAACTTGGAGTGTGCAATTTCACCATGCATTTTTGGAGAACAAAATCACAGCACATGGGCACTGGCCATGTCCTCTGGCAACTGCCTGGTCTTCTGTGCCATTTATTTATAGCAAAATACAATCTGATCACCAAAACTAACAAAGTTCATGTCCTCTGGTTCTTAAAAATCTTAAAACTCATCATTTTAGATCTGCCTGAATTCAAATTAAGTCCTCTAACTGCATTAGCCTCAAACAGTACCTTTCAAGAAAAGCAATGACAGTTGTTTTGACATTAAAATGTAAGAAAAAACATATTCTGTAAGGTAGTAATAATGGCCCTTAGTAATCACTGTTTAGGCTTATTACATATTGTGGGAGGATGAAATGAGTAGAATAGAAATGCTACTCTTCCACACCACAATCTGTTGTCATAATTTGTGAAGGTAGGAAAGTATGGGCCTTCAGTAATTCATCAAATAATTGCACATTATATTAGCTTTTGTTCAGCAATGGTGATTCTATCTATTCAGAATTTCAAAGCTAAATTTCTCACTGAACTTATCTCAGTCTCTGACACTATGCATGTGTCACAAACAACTGGTTAAATTAACTTCAACACTGAATTTGGAGGTATGGACTCCTAGAAGGCTAAATAAGCAACCATAATGAAGAATGCAGACTCTTCTGACTTCTGGTTATATATTAGGTCTTCAAATGGGCTCATCTGAATTAGAACATCACTCAACTCAGTAGTCTTGAAACAGCAACTACTCTTCTATATACCTTATTGAGTGCTTAGAAGTTTTGAAATTTTTTGCTACCACTATGAATGTTTATTTATGATTTCCTTTCACTTTATCTTAATCAAACAGATTTGTAGAAGGGTTTCTAAAAAACCCACTAACTGGTTATTTTTTTTTCCTTTTCTGCTTAGATAGCATACAGTATACCCTCAGACACCTAAACAAAAAGTTAAGTACACTTAATCACAAAATGAAGATCGACTGGGGAAAAAAGAATGAAAGAAGTTTTCCCCTAATTGATCTAAAAATAAAAATGGGAGACACCTTTTTTCAACGTCTTGTTATGAATATTCAGCAGCTGTGTTTGTGTATCATTAAGGAGCCAGCATGGAGCAGTGTGGCACTACATAAAGTAGTTGTAGGGGGCTGGTTGTTTAAAGTTCATTGAATCTAATATTTATGAAAAATACTCACAGGCACTCTAGAAACAAGCAGTCACTACTCCAGTGAGCAATGCTGCCAAGTTTACTTAATTCAGCTTTAAGAACCATGTCATGAAGGTGTTTTCTTAAGCCATTTGATGAAGAGCTCCTGCTGAAAGGGATTAGCCAAATTATAAGGAATTGCACTGATAAAATAAGAGTAATAATTCAAAAACTCTTGATCTAAAGACACAACAAAGACCTAAGTTCTCTCTAAAACACGCACTCAAAATTTACAAAAAAAATTTCAAAACTGATTTTTTTGTGACTGGAAGACTAAACAAACTTTCCTACAAACAAGGAAGAGGGCTCAGAACTATTACAAAGACTGCACTGAATGCATAAGGAAATATTACAAGGAGAGAGGATCAAAACCAAGTCTTTTATATCACTTACTGCAAAATGCTAGGTTAATGCACAATTAGTAATGAAGGCTTATAGTGAAAAGATATAATAAGAGCTAGCTAGAGACTTCTATAGTGCAGCTCCTTTCTTTTTGCCATCTAGATTTCTCTGAAGAAAGGTTTTCTTTTTTTTAAAAAAGGGAGAAAATTAAGTCACTAATAGCTTTACCAGAAGCCACAAAGAAGTCAGAACAATCTGAATAACTGTAGGAACAATTATTGAGAAAGTAGAAAATATCTAACAATTCCTGATAGTTCTGTAAAAAAAAGATTTTTCATCATTCACTGGGTAGAAAGGGGGGAAAAAAAGAAAAACCAGAACTCTTCTTGGATATTCTTTTTAAGTGCAACAGCAGGGAGCCAACATTGTCAAATCCTGTAGGAAAAGGCAACAGAACTCTAATATTAGCTTGTGATACTGAATCCAAATTAGATAGCAAGGTGGAACAACATTTTTTCATTTAAAATGAATTGTAAGCTTTACTTATTTATTTGGACAATTTTGATGTGAAATAGTACAACCCAGCCATCAGAAAAAGGTTTTAGTTTTGTATACATGACTAGGTTTTCCATGTTTATTTTATAAACACAGGAAAAGCCCTAAACCATATGGAATGACAAAAAGCATTCCTAGTGCATGCTTGCCTTAGAAAAGTTCAATAATGCACATGTAATATACAGAAAATGCTTATCAGGGCACACTTGCTTAGGTGCATATCCATTTGTAAATTAAAACCTACCATTACCTTATAGAACTGCACAAATCTGTTATTACTGATGGAATATATTTGTGTATTTATCATGCCATGTTGGGATTTGGTTATTATTAAAAGGAATAAAATAAGGTATTGATATGCTGGTACTGACATGTGCTGCTGCAATGTTTAGAACAGCAATTGCCATAAACCATTTCCTCCCATATATTTTTCTTTCCCTTAAAAAATGTCTAGTCCATTTTTTAAGGCTATTGCTATCCAAGGCTATTGCTATCAGGTTTTCTGCTAATAGCACAAATGGTAATCTAAAGTCATTTCAAGGCAGAAGATAGCAAAAAAAAAAGTCTGAAAAAAGGAAAACCAAATTAACAGGAAGCCCTTCTTATAAAGTACTTGGATGGTGCAGTATTGATGAACTGTCACAGGCAGCTCTGTGAGCTGCTCTGTCTCAGGAACTTTTATGTTTCCATTACTCAAAGCAATTGTCAGTGTCATGTTACAATGTGTAAAGGCATAGCCAGTTCCGGGAAATTCCAGAATTTCCTAATTCTGGGATAAATCTTTATTTAATACCAAAAACACATATTATTGGAGGTTTCTCTTAGCATTAGAATTTCACCAAATAATTCTTATATTAAGCCGTAACCTGACAATTGGAACAAAAGTGTGTATCTTAGAAAAGCTTCCACTTTATTTTTTAAAAGATTGAGTGGTAGAAAGATTTTTGTTTCTCTTGAGTTTGTTCATATTTGATAAACATCTCATTTACATAATTTTACAGGAATCATAAATTGTTTCATTACAAATCTCGGTCTTAAGCAGAAAGTGCTGTACTTTCTGCATAGTCTTTACATTAACAGTCTTCACAGTCAGACCTATTTTCCCTTTTTAAATAATTACAGGTAACCTGAAAGGAACCTCCTTCTCTCAGAGATCATGGACTCATCAAGGTATTCAATCTTTCAAGACCTTAAAAATTACTATAGAGCTTGGCTGAGCCCTTCCTCATTTGCAACCTTCTGTCTAAAGTTTAGAACAAGAACTGGATGTGCTGTTCCAGTATTATGTTCTCCTTCATGGTACAATAACAGCACTTTTCCATACTTACACTGTATTTTTTAAGTTCTGCATTCAAGGACCCTTGTTTTTCAAAATTTTACAAGAAATCCTTTGATGAAAGAACAATGGAGCTGATGTCAGAAAAACAGAGTGGGAAGTAAGGCTGACAGCTTTAGTTCACACTGTGAGATAGGTACTCTGCTGCCTTGCAGATTTCTCAAACATTTTGGGAGGCATCAAAAGGTTTTGCAAGACTGCAAAACAAAGCCCTTCCTCCCCTTTCTACCTATTTCATCTTTGATAAGTAACATTATTTAGCATAAAAAACATGTTTTTCAAGGAAACCCAACTGCCTAAGAAGTTGCTCTGGTTAGTTAAAACTTAGTCAAAGCTGACTTTCAGTAGATTAACTGCTGAAAAGACAAATAGCACTGACTCTTTCACTGATTTTCACAATTCTGCTCAAATATCCACATCTAATTCCTTCTTTCCTAACTACAGTGGGTGTTGTGCTGTTGGACAGGACCAGCAAATATTCAGCAGAAAAAAAAACTCATAAAAATATTCAGAAATAATATAATAGCTCTGACTTACCAAACAGTCCTTACCTGCAGGAAGAGCATCCTCACTTACACAGATACAGCTTTGTGAAATAAGACTGAATGGCAGGAAATCTTAAATAATTATAGAGATTATAAACATATATATGCATTACAAATCAGTGACACTGGCAAGTAAAGTTACAACTCAAGTTAGAACTCTGAGCCATAAAACCTGTCTGTTCAAAGTTTCTTGTGCTTTCACCTTTAGAAGGAACTTGTTGGTTTGGTGAAGCATGCAGCTGGTTTTGGATGCTACTTCTCTGTTGCTAAAATTTGGAGTGATTATTTTAATCCCACTTGACATTTTATCCTTTGCATTCTTTCACAGCATCCCTCTATGAAAAAGGCAACATATTTCCATGTTGCAACACATTTCAATTATGCCTAACATGATTTCTGAATGTTCAATCTACCATTCTTTAGTTTGTAAAGCATTGCAGTTTTACTGTCAATTAATTACCTTTCTCCTGAGCTATATATGGGAATCAAATTATTGCCCAGGTTATTTCTGATGATAGAGGGAAACTAAAGCTCTTAAAGATCCCATTTGAGACAAAGGTGAACAATCACTTTTGGTTAATCACACCATGGTGTGGTTAAATCATACCAAATGGTCTAGTGTGCAGACTCTGCTCTAAATATATAATTACATATTTGCTTACACTAAAATTCATAGCTTATAACTATGTAAAAGCTCCAACTAACTTCTTTCACAAAATCTGTGTCATTCCTCACTCAACAAAGTCTTTGCATAATCTTTCCAATTAGTGAAATGTGGTTAATATTGTGCAATAACTACAGGTTCCTAAGGACTCCCTTTCTGATGAGTCTTCAATGATGAATTAACATTTGCTAATGTTTTTCAATCTTAGGAAAGTATTATTTTAGATCTATGCAAGTATGCAGTATGGGTTTTGATCAAGATATCACACTTAAGGTAAGGTAAGCATATTGTATCCTTTTTATTTATTTGATCTGTAAACAGTGCCAAAAATGTAATAAGGTCATTTAACAAGATATATTTTACAAGAAAATGTTTTGAGTGGCATTGAATTTTTTACCTTCTAATTCCCTGTTAGCAGAGTTCTTAAAAAAACTGGTTGCACAATTCCTGCTACTGCAATCTAAGAAATTCTGATCCAAAGATTGATTTTAGTCAGCTTGCTTCCACCTTTGTTTATCTTCATAAATATAAGCACTGTCATTTCTTCAGAGAACCAGCAACTCCCACCCTGAGAAAATCCACCACCATGGCTAAAATATTTGTGCTTTTTCAGAAAATGATGTCAAAATTTTCAGATGAGACCAATGGTTTCACCAGGACCACCAACTGGGGACTTCTGTCACAATATTAGGTTTTCTAAGAGCCTGTAAATCCTCCTGTGTCTCCTCATTAGTGTAATAAATACATTTAATCAGTTGGCACTGTCTTCCCACTGAACACATATTTGTTTTCATGCTATTCAGCTGGTTATCTCAGCTTCCCTTTCTGGATGTTCTTTACCTCACCACCTCTCTAAATTCACTAAAAGCCCCATTTATTTCTGCATCATCTTGACATTTCTACTTGCTCATGTAACTATTACCCTTCCTAGAAAGAAAAAAAAATATATATTAAAAAGATTGTGTACACTGCAGTATGATCTAATTTCTGACTTTACATTAATTACTCTCCTTTTTCAAGTATTTGTTTAATATCCTTTGATGAATAAAGAAACAGCATAAACTAAGAGTAAAAGAATTATTTCCTTACTATAATTTATTATAGTATATAATTTATTATAGTATATATTATAGTAGTCATCCAATTACTACATTCTTTACTATAATGTTATTTATTCACTACATTTTTGTAGTGAATACAATGGAATTAATATTCTAAATTTTTCAGATATATTCATTCACATTTCAACTTTTAAAATAATTTGAGCAGTTGCTAAGGAACAGTGATATCTCTCAACTGGTCAGTTGAGAACCTTTGTTGTGAGACCATGATGCAGATCCTGTCAGGACATCAGATCTGTGTGTGCAGAGCTGGCTCTCTTTCCCCCAGCTGCTGTTCTGCTCTTCTACAGTGTAATACAAAGAATCTCCTAAAACATTCAACAAAGCCATTAAGTATTTTTAGTTCACCTCTACAGTAATTATGACACAAACAAGTTGTTATTAACTTGACAATGAAAGAGTTTCAACTAGGATTTAAATATCCTGCCACACATGACATATTCCAGCCTCCAGTGTCACATCAATTCTACAACTTCTACTGATTGCTCATCCTGTAGTCCCTCACCAATCCTGCTTCTAATACTGCCATAACTATTGCTGCCATCTTCCTAAAACCACACCCTAAAATATTTCATAGCAGTGAAATTCTATTTCAATTAAAGTATCTGCAATAAAGACTCCTCAGAAAAAAATAGAGATACTTTTTATTATCCCAGAATGGAATAAAAAAACCCAAGGTATACATTGAGTGTCAAAACAAAGACCATGAAAGCACAACTGATTCCAGTGACACTTGGAAAAAGTGAACTGCAAAAATATGCAGAAGGACTCCATTGATTAAGAACTAGTGAAACAAAACTAGATATGGACTGTGTATAATTCAAGTTTCTACAAATTTGCATGAAGTTTCCCCCTGAGTCTCCTTTTCTCCAGACTCCAGCTCTCTCAATGGCTCAGGCAGTTTGTGAGTTTTAAGAAATGCAACCTAGAGTGCTTTATAGGTTTAAATACAGCATTTTTTAAAAATCAACAAGATTTCTGTATAAAATTTAAGATACTAGAAAAATTAGAGACAACAGATCGACCAAAGATGGCAAGATCACTCTGAAAGGTAACGCAGAGTTCACCATTAGCTGAAATCTCCCTCTGGCTGATTGAGAAGGGCAAACAAGAAAAGATGTGATATGAGTGGCACAATTTGAACACAGATCAGTGCTGGATGTGAAGTGGAAGGGAGATATGGGAAGGGAGCACAAATTCAGGATCTGACAGATAAAGAGACCAAATTAATTTGTCTTTTAGAGCAAGTCTCCTGTGCTTGTGTGCCTTTGAGAAAACCAATAAACCAATGGCAAGTGGAAAGCACTGGTTTGAGCTAATATTTAGAACCTGGGTAGTGACAAAAAAGGCAAATTTGATCAATAGTAAAAAGGAAAGAAAGATCATTTTCTGGATCTACTCAGGAATACCTTAAAAATAAAGATTATCTTGGCAAAAGAATACAGTCAAATTCATCACCTTTAAAACTATTACCTGTTTTCTGAGATGTAGGGTATTCGGCTGATGGAAGGTCCAAATGAACTCTGGCTGAAGATAATACTGGAATAGAAAACTTTTTAGGAACTTCAAAGACGTGTTTTATGCTCACTTCTACACTGTAATCCACGTGCTTCAGCTCAGAGGGGTGCCTGCGAGGCTTCAGAAGTGCACGTCTCTGCAAGTGAAGCAACAATGTACACAGCTGAGCAATCAACAAAATTTTCAGGTTGAGAAATGCCAAATTTTCTAAATTTTTTAGAATTTAGATCAATTCTAAAACTGAATTGGGAATTAAGAAACTTACGTAGCAATTTTGAGTCATCCTTCCAAATAAAAACTGACTTGTAAGGTATTTTTAGACATGATGCATCTGAAACATTTGTCTAAGAATAATGCATTTTGAAATTTACAGTAAAACCATAGCCTATCCAGAAATAATCTCTGCTAGCCTTCATGTATATGCAGGAAAGGCAAGAAAAGGGAAAAAAATACATAAAAAGAAAAATATTTTGTATCAGTGGTAGAAAGATGCTTCTTCTCCTACTTCATAAAGTTTCTGAGCAATAAGAAGCATGAAAAAGAAAAGTTATTTTGCTTTTTGGCAAGGCATAACGATTAGCTAACTGCTATTTTAATGCTGAAAATGTATTTTAGAAATATGGGCATTTAGAATCAATTCTAGAGATAAGTTAGCTCCTCTTGGTAAAAACCATTGCTAATCAACAGCATGAAACATTAGTAAAGGATTAGCACAGTATATTAAGGCAAGCTCAATACAGGCATCTGAACTTCTTAATGAACTTAATTTGACTCCTGTAGGATAACATTGCCATTTTCAATCCAAAATTGCCAATTTCAATCCAATAACACACTACAATTGCAATGCTCAAGAGTAAGTGTAAGCTGAACAAATTTTAAACTGAGTAAATTTTTTTTTTACAGACAAGGCTTTGAATTAATGACTGCTATGGATTATCATGAAGTAAATCTAGGGCATAGATAAATATTGAAATATTCATGTTTTGCTTAGAAAACTGGTTTATTCTCAAAGTCTTTTGCAGTAAAACCCTGCCAGAACTGCAGGTATCAAAGTGCAGTAGGCCAAGGAATGCAAATCCATTGAGGGAATTCAAAAACTCAATTTAAAAGGAAAAGAAATTGTTCTTAAAGACAGCCATTAGGTCTAAGATGGTCAAATTACTGTTTAAATCAAGTAGACTTGGGTTATGCATTGGGTTGGTGGTGGGGTTTTCTTGGTTTGCTTTTTTTCCCCCTGTTTTAATACAAATCTCACATTCCCTTGCTGACTTTAGAAAGCAGACCCACACTCTGACATTGCTTGTTTTTATCATTAATCTACCCTTCCATAGTGTCAATACAGTGTTAAACAAAAAGTACATATGGACTCTGGAAATCTGTTAAGATTTAGCTGTTAATATAGGTTTTTGGCAAAATAAATTTAGAAACAGATAACAATTCAAAATTCTTGTTCTATGAAGAGCAGCTGGACAGATGTATTTGACTAAAAAATTCACATCAAAGCAAATTCTTAGGATAGTTCTTGAACTGCTGTATTTGCACAACCTTGTGCAAATATAATTTACAGAAGGAACAGGAAAAATTGTTATGTGAGTTGAGAATCTGAGCTCAGTATTCACTCGTTTCTATCATAGAAAACTGGACTCTGACATTACTCCCTCTCAAACACACACAAAATTAATTTAAAAATCAGTAAGTACAAATAATTCAATTGCCATATTAATTGCAAGTTCCACTTCTCTCTGAGAGGAATGAAATGCCAGAACCCTTTGCAGTGGGAAAAAAAATTCATTCTAACTCATAATAGGAGTTTCCTAACCAAAAGAATTACATACATTTACCAGTTTAAATTTGACTTGATCTTCTGCATAATCAAATATAAATTTATACCTACAAATGATTTTCATAACTAGATTATTTTCTAACACTGAAATTAAAATCCAACATGATTACACAGTTTTGTTAAATTTTAATTGACAATTTAATTGTAAGATGACCTTTCCGGGAGTACTGAACACATTTGAATTATAATTATCTTGAAGCAATGTCCTATTATTTAAAAACTCACTGAAAGCCTTTTTTTAAGATACTTGTTCATGTTATCTCATTTTTAAATATAGGTTAGGAAAAAACCCAGTTGGTTAGTATTACATAATCTATGAACATTTCAAATATTTCCTGGCACCTTGTTAACAAGTAAAAGATGAAAATATTTTTAATCAGAGACCTAGGGGAAAAAGAAAATTCTGCAACCATAAACAAGACTAAACTTTGCTGCCTCATAGGCTAACATTTCCAAGAGAAAATGTCAACCCAATTCAGATGAATGTTGCAACAGCTCCAATTTTTAACATTTTTGTGGGCAGTGAGAGTTAAACAGAATATAGTATTTTCTAACTCTCATGATCAATGCAGACCTAAGGCCTCTCTATTGCAAAGAGGCAGATTCCAAGCACTTTTACTTCATCAACCTGATAGTTCATGATATTCCAAGTGTGGAAGCCTCATTACCAGCTAATAGTATTTGCATTCAGTTCCCAGGATTAATTATTTTCTTAGAATAATTCTTGAAAAATGAATAGAGGGTATACAAAGCATCAGAATTAAACTTGATCTTGAAAGTCTCAAGGACTTTTTGATTTTCCAAGGTATTTTCTCAGATGTGCCACCTGCACTTTCTATGTGTGAAGGGTGGCAGATTCTGTTACAGGGTTCTGAGGCACCTCCCTCCTTCCTTGCATATTACTGTTCTTCAAATCCTAATTTAGCACCATTTCTTCCTTCCAGAAATTAACCTCTGAAACTGTTTCTCATGAATAAAGAAATTTATTATCTTGGTCTCTCAGAACCCCTGTGATCAATCGTGTTTGCCACCTCCCTTAATCCCATATCAAAAGATAAGTGATGTAATATAGAAGACATTGGTCTCACTTGTAAATTCAGCAAATTGAAATCTGACCACAGGTCCTTTTCTGAAAAGTTCATCCCCACTCAAATGTATCTAATGCAATTTTTTATTTCCAGTGCCTTCTCTGCTCAAGGACACCACGATTCTTCCTTCAAAAAAAGCCCACACCAGTTTTTTAAAAAGCAGATTCTTTGCACTGAGCTTACAAATTTCCATTTTTCTAATCATACAGGAGAACACAAAAAATCCTTCATGATCCCTGGGTGCCCATGAAGAGCACAAACTCTGAAGATCCAAGCTGGACAGGTGGAGGATGAGACTTTGCCACACCAGCTGAAGAGCAGAAGCCACAGCCCCAAGTGCACAAGGTCTCCATTCATTTTTCCTTGATCAAAACTCAAACTCACCAACACCACTAAGATAAAAACCCTGCATGTGTACTAAGATAAAAACACTCCATGTTGCTCAGTCCCATGGACAGCAGGATAGAAAGGAAATGCACAATGTCCTAACATCTAGAATATGGCAAATGTGGTGTCCACAGAGAGATGAGACGTTCAAAAGGAAGCAAAATAGGGCCTAAGTAAATACTTTTACAGGTTAACAATGAGGGCACACTTGGACACAGCAGAAAGTTAAAGCTTTAGCTCTGGGATTCTTGTGCAACAGGACTTTTCCTATCACAATGTCTGGTTATACAAGGAGATTATTGGCATCTGTGAAGAAAAAGTCCTGTATCCAGCAATTGGGTCTAAAACTAGGCATGTTATTTTGTGTCTCACTTCACTGACTGCAGCTTCCTCTCCTTCACAGTCCCAAGTAAATTAATTCTCATATTGTTATTTCTTTTTAATCCCCTTTCCTCTATTTACTACATTCAGCAACTTCAGTCTAAACATGTTCTTCTCCATATAGTCTCTTATCTTTTTTCCAATACCCTCTTCCTTCCCTTTTTATCTATGTTGACCTAAACATCACCCTTTCAGCTTCCTCTTATTCATCATTACTAATTATTCACAAAACAGCCTTTGCTAATTATTCACTATAATGCCAAATCCAACCTTAACAGTGTCTGAGGGCTCCTATATTATCCTATACTATCTTTACTACTACCCAAAACTGTTTTAGGAAGAATTAAAGAAACACTCAGTAGGTAAGAATGTAACACAATTTTATGGGAACAAGACTTAAAAATCATTATTTGTTACTAATTTTAATAATTCAAACAATCAAAATAGATCTTTGTTCCTTATGGCAACAAAAAGAAACAGTAAAAACATAGTACAAAAGTACCTAGGACTTTTAGCTGTGTATAGATGAGTCAAGTAAAAAATTAAACCTCTAGTTACTGATTATGGATATCCAGTTTGACTCAAAAAACACAGCCCACCTTTACTAGTGTTTTTTATGTGACTTAATTAAACATGACTAAAATTTATAGTTTAGAGAGACTGGAAATCATGCAATTATTTAGTTATTTATTCTTCAACTTGACAGGTAAAAAATGGACCAAGTCATACTAATGTAAGGGTATTTTCCCTTCTGTCCATCTGTTGTCTAACATGATCTTACCTGTAGGAAGCAAGTAGAAAGGTGGAACAGAAATCCAGAAAAGAACAACAGATTTCCAGATATTCTGGATTTATCTCTAACCTACAACATCTGCCCCAAAGGATTTCATGAGCCCAAATGACAAATGATTCATTGAACCATAGGTGCTGTAGATTGGCTTTTTTTCTTTTGTGCCTTTTTTTTTTTTGGTGGGGAAAGTGGATAATTTAGACCACCTAAAACCATAATTCAACTCCAATTTTCACTGCAGAACACCAACCCACCTCAAAAAATTTTCTCCAGTTAATGCAACCAAAACTTCTATGTTATCCCCTTTAAACAGGTAGTTGGCAAGAATTTATTACAAAAAGTTTTTAAGAATATGTTTCATATTTTAGTCTGCACAGTGGATATTGAGATTTTTTCAACATGTAAACTCTTTTCAATGCCAGTAGCAGAACTTCTCCCCTGTATTTTTCATAAGCAAGTATAAGACTTCGTGTACATGAAAAAAATACTTCTTTCTGCACATTAGTTTCATTTCTCACATGATAATTCATTCAGTGCTAGTATCCACCATTATGTGTTTTATAAGGTAATTAAGCTAATTATCCTCCAGTTTTCCACAATACATGTGGTTTTAGAACTCATATTGCATCTTAGCATATCTAGTGTTCCAAGGAGTTCCTATCATGTTCAGTTGTGATCCCATCCACAGCTTCAGAGCAGTTAGACTTTTCATCAAGTATTTGCTAAATTACTGTGATATTAAGGGACTTGAATTATGAAAACTCAATAAAATGTTACCAGAACAGTGGATTAGCCATAATCCCAAAGGAGACTACTTGAGTCTAGATGACATGATTACAATTGTTGTCCCACTCCAAACACACAACAGATTAGAGTTACAATGTAATTTTCCCTCATTTTGTTTGCTTTCTTTTACTTTTCAAACAAAAGGCATAAATTCAGAGACATCAAATCACAAAGGAAAATTATTTTCCTCTTACTTGGGGAACTGTCTAACTGGAAAGCTGGAATAACACTGCTGCCCAGCAATGGGTCTGAGGGCAGGCACCATCCGGGCACAAGGGAAATTAAAACCCAGAGTGAGGCTGTCATCCTCAGAAGGCTATACTAGAATCCTTCATGAGGAAAAGCCTTGTTTATTTGCCAATATCAATATTATAAATTTATTCACAAGTAATATCTGATTGTTTAATGGACTACCTTGGGAGAACTTTTTGTTTCTAGATGTTGAAATCTCAGGAAAATATATATAGACTGGAATGATGCATAGGAGGGGAGCTACATTTTATTAGAAAAACTTGCGGCTTTTTAAAACTATTTTGCCTTGATTGCAAGACAAAGAGAAGTCTCCCTCATTTATTCTCAAGGTTTATTGGTTTGGGGAAAAAAAAATCAATTTCTTACAAAAATAAGCATAATGGTTACTAAAACAGATACCTTTTACATGGAATATGAAAGCTTTTTTAACCAAAAGGTATTTTTCAGAAGTAAACTGTTAGTACTTTTCTTAACTGCAGTCAAGTTTTCTTAAAGGAAGGACACCATAATAGCATGGGGTGACAAAGTAGCTTCAGAATGAACATGTAAAATATTGCAGTGTCTGAGGGGGAATTGGGATCAGTAACTGTCAGATTACAAATATGTGAAAAAATTATGACTTCACACTATTACCTGAAACATAAAAACAATCAAGGACAACTAAATTTAATTGCAGCACCAGATAATTGTGTTTCTCACCTCTACTCTGGAGAGCCCCAACAACGCCGTTGCAACTCGAACGCTGCTGCTCTGCAGAGTCCCAGTCATCAATCTCCTCTCATACTCAACAGCTGACATCTGCTGCTGTGCAGCCAGAGCTAGGGCCCTCTCTCTTGGCTCATTGATCAATGGAATCATCAGATTCTCCTCCAGAGTCTGACCAAGTCCACATTTCAAATATAAAACCGGGTGTGCTGTGCATTCATCTGTTAAAAAAAACCCAAAGAAATGAAAGGGCAAAACAAAACCACACACCACGTTTATCAGCTGGTGGAACTGCAGAGAGTATTTAAAATTTCTAATCTCCAAAGAAAATAAGAATAAAAAATTCCTTCAAAGTTTAGTTCCAGGCTATTAACCTAGTATATGCCATTTATTACCTATAATACTTTTTCAACATAATAGGGAAGTACAAATTAGCAGACTGAAATGCAACCCAAAATTTAGCTAAAAGGGCTAAGAAATAGCTAATAACTTAGCTAATAAAAAAAATCCCAGACTTTAGTGTTACTACCATTATGAAAAAATTAAGTTTACCCAAAGTCTTTCCGCTACCTACACAACAGAGCCATGCTTTCACCCCTCTAGATGATGTTTCATCTCCTCTAAAAGAAACCACCAGAAATTATTTCAAGCAGCAGTTGACAATTATTTCAAGTGTCAAGTCTGTTTCACTGTTTCTGAAATAGGAATGACAGGAGTTTATCCCTCACTGTTTAAAGACAAAAGCATTGGAATATCACATCACTGCACACAAAACTCGTGTTCTAAAGCTATAAAAATTCTAGAAAAAGATAATTTGTCCTGGTTCATATGGCTAGCAACTTATATTTAGAAGAAGAAAATAAGAAAAATTATGAAAAAGTATTTATGTAGACTATGTTAAAAGCAATACAAGATGAAGATCACCAACAACCAGCTGATGCTCTAAAGAGAATGGACTGCAAAACATTAGAAGAAATATCACATATATTCATTATAATGTATTTTTTTACTTCATTATAAACAACTTCTTTTTTTACCACATGTATTTAATAATTTTAAGAAAAATCCATAGAAATAAAGGAATATTTTAAAAAAATTATTTGCTGTATTTTACTCTTCTCCCTTCTATTCACTGTACCTTCTGAGGCAGCATGCAAAACATTTGGACTATCCAAGGCAGGCAATTCTGAAGTCAGAGGTAAATCCCCTGATCCCTCAATCAGGTATACAAATTCCCCAATCTGAAACACAAGGACACACATCCACACACTTCAGAGTGCAACTCTTGCAGAACAGAAGGCAAAGTATTACAACAGCAAAGATATCCTAGTAACATCTAAGATCTGACCTGAGCAATAATTTACATTTTCAGGAGAACTGAAATTCAAGCCATAGAATAGAATTTCAAGCCATGCTGTGATAATAAAGTAACTTTAATTGATAATATTAAATCTGAAAAGTCAAAAAATTTCAAAAAGCAGAATCCTTTCTAACTTCTCATATAATTTAACTGAATAAGGGCACCCTGACCCATAAATACAGCAAAAATTGAATTCTAACTATCTACTACAGTTACATATAATTAAACATGCTCATGAGCAACCTTCATTGCTCTTCACCATTTGGATTTTTTTAATAAAAATGTTTACAATAGTTTTGAGCCAGAAACATTTCTCTAAAAAGCAAAAAAAAAGAAAAAAAAAAATTGAAGTCAAGGCAGTTTAGTGTCATGTGCAAATTCTCCTTTAAAAAAATAAAGTTAGTAAATCTTATTTATTTCATTAAAAATGGAAAATCTACAGAAGCTTGAAAGTAAATATAAACATGGCCTAGAACAAAAAAATACATTCATTTTTCATAGAGGAAAGGATAACTTAACTAGCCAAAAAATAACAGTTTGAATTATAGATGGAATGAAAAAAATAAGGCACAAATGAAAGACAGAAAAGTGTTTTTGAAGAAAAGAAAACTCACTGAAAGTACTCCAAATTTAAGTCCACAACCAGATTGGCCAAAACTAAATATTTCTAAGCTATGTAGCATACACCTATCTGAACTAGGAAGGAGATTTAACATATGTACTGAATATATTGATTTGATAATTTCTTTGTGTTTACCACAAATTTTTTTCAGACAATTTTAGCTTCTCCCGATTGCAAGATAAAGAATTAAATGCCTCTGCAACAACTGATACAGTTTGCACATTCAGTCTCTATTTCCATAAACCATATTCTGTAAAACTCTGCCCTAAAAACACATATTCTGTCTTTTATTCCTCATTCCAGATATGAAGGAAATAATTTATTTCTATAATTGAGTGCATCTACCAACCAACACAATGTTTTCCTTTTAATACTGCTCAAAGCATAAGAAAACCCTGCTTTTTCCTTTGCCTTCATTTGTAGTTTCATCAGATATTTATGTTAAGGCTGAAAACACTGCAATTATATTTCCGACCCAGCAGAAGGAAAGCTATTCAACTTTGATGGTATTTTCTCCCCTTCTTGATTCAAAAGCTCACACAAATCTTCCTTGAGAAGGATTAAAGAAACCTCCAGCAAAATTGGATTCTCACACACAAACAGCCACTCCTGGGAACCAATTTAAACAGGAATTATTCCTGTTTGACACAGTGATTTGGCTCCATAAGGGCCCTTAACAAGCTCACAGCACACACAACTGATTTTAGGAAGGCGCTGGTTGCTGGGATGCCATTCTGCTATCAGCTACTTTTCCTGTCCTTGCTGAAATCAATATGCTTATAGGAAGGAACAAAAATCCCAATTTCCTCTTTGCTTTGAAGAATTCTGGGGTTTTGATCTCCACAGAATGCAAATCCTGTTTTCTTTCCACTGAGCTTTTTTCTTGATGTTTTGGAACAGAATGGGGATTTCACTGAACTTGGAGAGTTTAGCTTGTATGCCCATGGTTCTAATGATTTATATTTCCATTTTCCATCAGCTGCAAAGAGGACAGCAGCAGCATTCAGCAGGGTTTACTGTTAATGAAAATAGCTAATAAAAGAGCTGTTGAACTTTCTATCCAATCCCATTGCTATCTGATGTTTCAAAAGAATGTAGGGCTACTAGGAGTTTGTAGCTGCCTGTGCAAGCCAGCATGTAAGAGCAACAGATAGCCTAGTGTTCTTTCAATAAACAATTTACTTTTATACTACTTAGCTGTAAAAGTCTGGATTGACACTCTTAAACTATGATTTAATAAATTATTATCATCAAAAATTCCACACTGTTCACATTTAAATTACCTCCTGGAAACAAAGATATATTTTGCAAAAAGCAACAGGTTTACATTTAACAATATTTAATATCAACTATGAAAAGAACTATGCTAAAAAACTGGAAAATTTCTATTTCAATTTTTCTTAAAGAACAATGAAATACAGAAACAAATTTTTGAGAAATGTGCTAAATGGCTTGTGCTGCCGTTTCAAACCTTAGGAATGTTAACATAAATATATTATTGCAAAATAAGGAACATCCTTGAGGACAGAAGCCTTGAATCAGTGTATCCTCTTGCTGTTATTACAGCTGCTGCAGTGATGGATAGGATTCCCAATCAGATTCAAGGACAGTGATTTAAATCTCAACACTTCATTGATTGTAATGAAGGAGCAGACCTACTCTGATTACTGTTTTGGTCTATTTGTCAAAAAGGGTAGGAAAGGTAGGCAGGAAAAAAACACAATTTAGCAATGCTAAATTAAATTATTTATTCGCTTTTATATGTAGCACAAGTCCATATTTGAATGGCACAAGTCTCCTCATTGTGTAAAGTCATTTGATCATCATACAGCATGCTGGCTGCACTTTGTCAATTAGATATGGTATGACTGAAATATTGCAGTCATATACAAAACATTTAAGAAAGCCAAATTCTTCCTGTGTCATTACTATAGAGCCCTAAAATCATGTTAGCTATCTTGCAGTTTCATCTTTCCCTAGAGATTAATACAATTCCTCACAAATTATGCAATTAAGTAGATGGAGCTAATTTTTCTAACCTGAGGTTCTGCATATCAAAAATTTTACCCTTTGAAGAGCCTTTAAATGCATCACACCTACTCAGCTAAGCTGGAAGGACCAGGTGATATAGAAAAAGTTACCATACAGGACTTAACAGTAGCTTCTCTGAGGCATTAATGCTTCCGGCTGTGAAAAGGTCAACCAAAACTTTGTTAAGAACAGTTTCTACTAACTAGGTGCCTAAATTTACTTCTACATCACCACTGGAGGCAACACTGGGGCTGTCAGAAATGTACTTTTCCTTTTCCACCTGAAATATGACCATCCTACAGCTCTGCCCACATCTCTTAGATTAACACTCTTTCCTTAACACGTCTAAATTTCCCTTCTCTTCACTATATTATTCAGCTTTCAGACTCTATTCCTTGTGTAGCATGAGCCTACTCTTCTCAGCCAGGGCGTGAACTTCTGCTTCTAATAAAGATACAACAAACAGGTAAATTGCCAATACTGAGATTTAAAGAGTATTAAATAATAACAGGTAAAAGGAGATTCCTCTCAGATTTACTCCCAGAGACCAGTAGGCCAGGTTTTTCCTTGTCTAGAGACTGCATCTAGATATTTCATTGAATTAAACTGATGGACCTAAAATTCCTCTATGAATGTACAGCTGTTAATGTGTATTTCTTCCCTAATAATTTCTCTCATTGAATGATGCTGAGCACTGGATTGATTTTCCACTGAACCATCCACAAAAATTGCTAATCTCTGACATAGGGACTCCTTGTGGGTGATTCCCTGCTGTCAATAAGGTGTGAACTCACTATTTCAATATGAATTCAACAGAAATCTCTCTTTTACCTCAGTTAGTTTCAAAATAATCAAGAGAACGGTACACTCTTTAAGATGCCCAGTCATATAGTTTGTTTTCTTTAAAAATAGCCAGTATTTTCAAATACTGGAGAGAGTCAGAGAGATAGACTTGGGCATCATTATATCAGTCTTATTTTCCTTTATGGACAGGATAAAAAAATCAAGCTGGCCATGTGGCATAGCCAAAGTCATGTTTAAGCAATAAAAAAGTCCATCAAACACACAAACACCACACACTAGCAGAAGTTCCATGTCTATAGAAGGTAAAAATATAGAAGCTGAAAATGTGCAGGAGAAAAAGTAATTTGGGTTTAGATGCATTGTTACAAATCATCAAAACGTGGCAGAGAGAAAGGCAGAGGCACATAATTGGACAGAGGGGAAGCTGAAGCACAGAGGCATTGTCAGGAAAGTAAGAAGCAGAATCCAAGCCTTGAGATCAGCCACACATAAAAGAAGATTATGGAAACAACAGGGCTGTGAAAAACATTGACAGCCAGAGACAAAACACAACAGATAGGTTAAAGAGGTGAAAAGATGGACTAAATACACAGAAATAAGATTGTGACCAATAAGATAAAGGATTACAGGAACATCCAAAAGCTGGATTGCAAGGTTTGAAATTCTGAAATATGATCAAAATCAGATCTTGGTGATTTGATTGAATTTCAATTAAGTATATAGGGCAAAACCCAGGCTACATGAGTCAAGAGAGACTGAAAGGTTGTTGGAGTCAGTATTCATGTACAGTCCTTTCTGAATGGAACTCTGATTGAGAGAAAAATTTAAAAAGAGACAGCAAGGAAAATTATTATTCTACTTTGACAGCATACCCTAAATACAGGGATGAATACACGGAGAAGTACAGAACAGTAAAGTCTTTATCCATTCCCTGCCTGTGGATTGTTCTTGCACCCACGTCAAGACAAATTATTTAAATTTCTTTTCTTTTCTTTTCTGAAGCTCAGATGCCTAGAAAAGCCACCAAAATAACATTCCCTGCAGTATTACTTTTTATTACTTAGTAGTTTTAAACTGAAAAGTTGCCGGCAGCATTTCATATAATTCTAATTATGTGTGAAAGGACAGTAAATAGTTGCCCTTGATCAGGATCCCCAAGTCCCTGTTCACAGCACTGCTCTCATTTACCCTATTCATGCACAACTGGCAAAAGTCCGGATTCTTACCTGACATGATAAACACAGAACACACACTTTATTCTTACCTTCTCATTAATCAGAATCAGAGTGCAGTAACGCTTTTCCTGATAAAAGGGGAGGAAATGAATATCTAAGGCTGCAGAATCTTTCCCTTTCAAGAACAGGTTTTCCACTGGACTGAAGAACTCATGCAGGAGGCCAGATTGATCAGCTGTTAAAATAAATTTAAGCGGATGTTTAGATATAACAGCACAGGCTGTAAAATAAAGTAACTGCATGAGTTTTTGAAAAAAAGATACTGTAAACAGCCTCCTGTAGCAATCAGTATTTAAGGCACACCTGTAATCAATAATCACTATTTACAGTTACAGTTGTGTAGATGTGCTGCAATACTTACATACATTTTGCTAATTACCTGTGTTCTTATTCTGTGCACTGAAACAAAACTGGGGAAAATAGACAGTTCTCACCATTAAAAATTCCTTAAGGAGGTACAGCCTCGAAAAAAAAAGTCTACTCTCATCAGAAGGAAAATTATAATTTATTGCTATTTGAACAAAGAATCTCACTCTCAGAGCAGCAACTATGTCTGACATCTTCTATGAAAAGGCAAAACCTAAATACTGGCAACACTGGCCTTTTTTCACTACTTTTCACAAAAGCATTAGGCTGGGAAAGAATCCTGGGGTTGAACCTGGCAGGCTCTGACTTTCTCACTGTGTGTTTTTCATCTGCTAAGCACATTCTGACTCTGACCCTCAAGCTTTCCTGGCTGGGTTTCTAGGCAGGACAGCAGACCTGAGAATATATGTGAAAGTAAAAACAACAGAAACGAGTGAGATCACATAAGAAAATTATGCCAAACTCTGGCCAAATAGATAGAACAGGGATGGGACACCCACAGTTTCTCCTCCCCACCCTCACAGTAAGAATTTCTTCCTCATATCTAACCTAAACCTGCCTTCCTTCAGTTTAAAGACATCACCTCCTGTTCTATCCCTACGTTCCCTTGTAAAAAGTCTCTCTGCAGCTCTCTTGTAACTCCTCCAGGTACTGGAAAGCCACAGAAAGATCACCCTGGAACCTTCTCTTCTACAGGCTGATTTTTTGACAGTTATGCACAATTTGAGGCCAACATTTTATGAAAACTAAAAATAATATTTACTGAGCATATCCATATACAATATTTATTGAACATACTTAGATGTCAAAATCTTGCTTCAGTAGATAATCTAATTTTTACTGCAGTAAGACATGAGGTATTCCATAGGTACTTACAGAAAGTCTCTTTCTCTGAATCTTCAGGCAGTGCACTATTTTTTGAATTTAATATGCTACTTTCAAAACTAAAAGAAAAAAAAATAAAACAATATTCTAAAGCTGGGCATTTTTATTACCAATAGGTTGCTTAGTTTCCCTTTTTATGAATAAACACCAGAAAAGCAAATGTTATCAAGACAAATAAACCCTCCAAAACAGACCACTACATTTTGGAACCATTTTCCAACCAATAATATTAAAATCACCCCATCCACAGGAATGACCTATATTAAATAACATTGCAGTTAATTGTTCAAAAGAAACCAAATGTAATCAAGGCTTTGTCTAAGAAAGGTGAAAGGGTGAATCTTAACCTAATCACCTGAACTCTGCTCATTACAATATTGCTTTTCAAGTGTATTTTAAAAAACCAGATATACTCAAAAAAAAACCAGTTTCAAACAAAATTTCCTTTGAACTTCCACCCTCCCAAAGCAAACTGTGCTCCTGACCATCATATTTTCTTAATGTGACTTTATGTAGTTTTCTATTCTTCTTCCCAAGGAACTCCCACCATTGTTGACAGGTGTTAAGATTGTGCGGTTACATTTATGGAAGGAGAATTTTGCTTAATTTACAACATGCACAGAGCTCAAAGATGCTGAAAACAATACTGCAATGTATAAAAAAATACTGTGAGTTTCAGCTCAAAATTCTGATTTTAAATTATCCACACATAAAAGTTATTCCCCCAGCAGTAAAATTTGATGAATCAGTATAAAGCAAACCATTACTACATACAATGTTTGATGTTGGGTCTCTCTTAAAATAAATAGTTAATCTTGCTGGGCTAAGAAAAAAATCACAACCTTAAACAAATGGATGCGCAAAACTCTCAGAATTTGTTACCCTGGAGATTTGTTTTAATGCCTATACTTAAAGACCATTTTTCAGGAAGGAAAATGATCTCTGAGTATATGCATACAACACACTATTTATACTGTACTTCACAAATAAGTATCTCATATTAAAAAAAAGTAATTTTATATAAAACATCATTTCTCTCAATGCTTTATCTTTGAATGCAAATGCCAAGTCATGCTTGCAAAAACAGAGACTACAGCAGAAGAATCTCTGTAAAAGTAACAAACAGCTCAACAGCTGTATGAAAAAATAATAGTAAACAAAATACACTACATTTTTTCACTGGTGAGAATTATACATTGAATAAGTCCTATTTTCAAATCTGAACAGCTGAGAAACTCATTAGACTGATTTAACACGGTATTGAACTTCTCTCAGTATCAATTTTTTTCTTACTTCAGTGAACAAAGTACTTGCAGGTAAGTGATGGGAAAAGAAAACAAACCTGTGTTGTGGAAGACATGAACATTGTGTCTCATTCTTCCATAACAAAAAGAAATAGCATCTTGCTCAATAATAAAACTGAAAGGAATAAAGTTCAGAAGGTATAAGAAGCTTGGTTATGTTCAAAGTCTGGTTCAATACATCCTCTTTCAATACACAGAGAAATAAGGAAAAGGATTAGGGAGAAGAGCTTAAAGCTGCCATAAAATAAGTCTACACAGCCTGTTCACAGCACCTGAGTCAGGCAAATCCCTGGGAGCAGCAGAGAATGTGGAATGAGTGGCTCAAAAGCAGCCCTGTGGAGGAGGATTTGGGCATATTGTCAAATGAAAGATTACAGAGGAGCTGGTGATGTCCACTCTCAGCCCAGGGAGCCAAAGGTGTCCTGGGCTGCATCCGGAGCCCCGTGGGCAGCAGGGCAGGGAGGGGACTCTGCCCCTCTGCTCTGGTGACACCCCACCTGCAGAGCTGCTCCAGCTCTGGGGTCCCCAGCACAAGAAAGACAGAAGTTCCTACAGGAGGGACACAGAAGTGGTCAGAGTGCTGGAGCACTTCTCCTACAAAGATACCCTGGAGGAAATAAGGCTCCAGGAAGACCTCACTGTGGTCTTTCAATATTTAAGGCCAGGGCAGAGGGAGCTCAGGACTGGGGGAGAAACAAGAGCAGCTCATTAGAAAGAGAGAGAGACCAAGCAGCTTCTCCAACTGCCCCTCATTTGGTTTGGGGATTTTGCTGACAGAGCAAGACAATTTTACTGTTCATTAAATGAGCAAAAAGTTCAAGATTATGCTACAGGTGAGGATGGGTTAATGAGGACACCTTTCAGTTGCCTGGTTGAGGTGTGAATACTTCCAATTTATTCTTGTTGTGGTTATTCCAACCGGTTCAGATTAAAATCACAGCCTGGACAGGAAGGGAGCCTCAAGATCATTTAATTCCAACCTACTTCCATCCTTTTGCACCAGTGAGAGTCTAGTATCTGCTACCTGAGAGGTCAGATACCAGTTCCAAGATAACAACACAAAGCCACTGGGCTTGCCATGCTATCAGGTGTGCCAAAAACCCAGATCAAAAGGAAAATCATCTCTGCAGTCAACACAGAGAGTGTGCATACATCATTATGGCATATGAGCTATCCATTTGTCATGGTATGCTTTACTCTTCATGCCAGGCTCCAAACAAGACAATAACTCTGTTTTCCATCCAACAAATGAACAAATGCTCAGGAAAAAACAAACAAACAAACAAACAAACAAAAAGAACCAGACAAAAAAACTAAAAAACAAACAAAAAAACCACCAACTTTCCTATATGTATTTGGAAAAGACTTCACTAGCTTATAGCTCCAGATTCTATATATTATCAAGGAGGTAAAAAAAAAGTGCCAGACACCATAAGAAAATCTTAAATTCACAGAGCAGCACCTTAATCAATGAACTTTAGGATGTTTAGCAAGCAAAAATCTTATTAGAGAGAAGAGATACAACAAACTGCTTAGAAATGCATTGAAAATACTGAAACGTTTGAATACAAAATTCACATCTAAGACACTCACCAGTTTCCACACTGTAGAACAGTTTGTGATCTCAGAACAAAGTGTAGGATAGAAACTAAAACAGGAGCTACCCAAAATAGGTACTAAGGCTTAGAGTAGCTGGATTTCTTTGATATCAAATATTACCCTGAAGTGTAATGACTCCTGATAACATATTTATAAACTGTATTTTAAATTACAAATAGACACCATTTTTAGATCCTAATTCTTTCTTGATTCTTCCAGTAAATAAATACAGGTATTCCACATAACATAATTCTCTCCTTGGCACATGAAACAGCTTAGAAACAGAAGAGAAAGTGTAATAATAAAATTCAGAAAATTGAAATTGTTTGGAATTCCTGACATTATCTCCAGTTTTAAAAAAAGGAGTAATTAATTTAACAGTAAAAAGCTATACACAATGCAGAGCTTGATTGAGCTTGATTTGAAATTCATTCATTAATTTTTCCCTTTTTTGGTTTAGAATACATTTTTTAATGTAAAATATTTATCAAAATTCACAGCTTGTTTTGCAAATCAATCTGTGCTTTTGCACAGATCCAGATCCAGCCTTATGGACACTACTGCATATGATAATCTGCTTAGTCATGCTCTTAGAATAGGACTATTAGTGAAACCCTGGTCTATCTTTACCACTTTCTAGTTTCCTTCAGTAGGAAATTTATGAAGGAAAAGTTACCTATTAAATGTAACCTTGAACTTTTACAGTCATTTGATACTTTTTTTCCTAATGGACATAATTTAAAAATACCAACATGCTTGAAAGCTATGGGTTTTTTACATTACACAGAATTTCTGGTCCATGTGGTGTGCTTCTCTCCACCTGGTTTTCCTTCTCCCACAGGGAGCAGACCATGCTGGCACACAGATGCAGACCACAGATAATAATTGAAGTGTCAAGGGCTTGAAAAAGCACAGAGAAGTGCTTTGAAAACTTGAAAAAGTCTTGTCCCAGTATACTTAAAACAATGTCAAGTGGATTAAAAAAAAAAAAAAAAAAAAAAGCACTGTGCTTTTCACCAAACAGCATTCATTTCTGTATGAATAAAGAAGTTTTGCCTGCAATACTGAAGGACATGGGCTACTGTAAGAGTTTGGGGCTTAGACAGCGCTGTGTCCCAGCAAAGACATAGCAATTCCTCAGGCTCCAGCTCCAGACTGGGATTGTTCTGTCACACTGTGACAGACCCACACCACGGTGACAGAAGGGTTGGTCTCCTCTCCAGCTTCAATGACCCCGTTTTGGGTGTCTGTGACACTGCCAGAGGGGAAAGATAGGAGGTAAAAGGGTCACCTGCCAGGCAAAGCTTCCTACAGGGAGGTTTAAAGTGGATTTGACAGATCTGGAGGCACAGGATGAGGATGCAGGAGGAGCTCTGAGCCCAGCTGGTCATGCTGGGATGATGAAGTTGTCATGCCTTGGTCCTGCCATCAATTGTGTCACAGACACAAATACCCAAAGGGCAAGCACTGACTCCATGGCAGTTTTATGCTGACTGAGCACTTAGAGAAATTGGCCTTAATTTGTACACAGCATTTTCTGGATTTACCAAAAGAATAAAAATGATTGAGGGCAAAATCTCCTTACTGATAAATCATGAACTGTACACACACTACTTTTTTAACACAAATTTCAGAAGTTTGTTCCATTCAAGAAAAAGATCTTCTGCAAGGAGGCATTTAAGTGGATTCAGTTATCATAGATGACAGAAACATCTAAACATAGAGCAAACCAGTACTGGAAATTTCTAAATACCTAAGATGTCCTGAAAGCAATTTCTGTAAGAATGAGATCTGGATGTGTGATGAAAATTACATTATTTAAACTGATTGTCTGGGGATAAATTAAGCTGAAATATGCAAGATGATTAAAAAATCCTTTTCTACATCAACAATTATTATACACTTTTTAAATTTAGTAGAAAGTGTAGCATAAATTACACTTTAGAAAACTATTTCCAGTTCAAATATGTGTATATCTTTTCTTAATAATAAAATGCTCATTATTTGTTAAAAGAAAAGTCATCATTTAAGGGGAAATACACTATTTAAGGAAATACTCTATTTAAGGAATGGAGTCACCATTTGAGGAGGCGAAGGGGAAACGTGCACATCTTAGGGGTGATGATCATTAGTTTCTAATTTATTGATCAGGTTTCATACTTTTATAATAGTGTTAATAAGCTCATACATATTCTGTAACTTAAGCATTCTATTTGTTAAGCTAAACATCAACTCTTTTTCATATTTTCAGTTCTGCATTCCACTTTCCCACGTCTCTCTGACTCCTTGTTATCACATTTAGAGATGTCCAAGGACACAGTATTTTCGCAGGTGCAAGAACTCAGATCAGAAGGCTAAACACAGTACTTTTCCAGCTTCTAATAATTAGCATTCCCACAATTATTTTCCTGCTTTTAATTTTTTTTCTTCTTTTTGTAATTTTTTAAAAAGGAATTTGAAAAACAGTCTGCATTTCATGACATGACTGTGGAACATTCCTATAATTACAATTCAGCCTAGAGTATTGACAAGGTAGTAGTTTATATTTCCCAATAATCCTTGAATAAGTGTTTCAGGATTTTGAATGCTTACATGAGCTTTAAAAATGACACCAAGCTAAGGAAAATATTTTAAATGATTAAATAAAGGATTATTGAATTACTGAAGAATTTTTTTTAAATCTGTTTCTAATTTTTTTGCAGCACTGTCCTGATTTCAGCTGGGTAGAATTCGTTCCTTTTTCTTAGTAGCTGGCACAGTGCTCTGTTTTAGAATAGGATGAGAATAATAACACTCTGATATTTTAGTTGCTGCTGAGCAGTGCTTACTCTAAGTCAAGGAACTTCCAGCTTCCCATGCTCTGCCAGGGAGCAGAGTCACCAGAACCTGTGAGGGAGCATGGCCAGGGTGGCTGAGCTGGAGTGGCCAAAGGGACATCACAGAACATCAGGCTCAGCATGAAACCCAGGCAGAGCTGGCCAGGGGGGGCCCCACTGCTCAGGGACTGCTTGGGCATCTCCTGTGACATTTCCATGTCCTAAACTGTAATTCTTTACAACAGGCAGCCCACAGCATGCACAAACAGGTAATATTATTAGATATGGATGATCCAGTATACTCTAGTTAGCAATTGTTATCTGGAACTTACCTAAACTTTTGCTCTTGTTTTACTTGCCTGACTTGATACACTTTCTCTGGGTGGATTAAATGTGTGGATTCCAGCAAGAGTACCCTGGAGTATGACAAGCACACATAATGACTGCATTTTTAACTTGCAGAATGACAATGAAACTCAATTTATTCTAACTTTTAAATGCAGGGTCAGTAAAGAAGCTTATTATTTTCAATTACAGATACTTTAAAAGTACTTGTGGTGGTTAACCCCAGTTTTTCTGTAAAAGATCTTCTCCCTTGGTATCAAACTAGCATTTCCTAGTGTTATTTGCAAGTAAATAATATAACCCCCTGATGAAACACTAGATTGTTCTAAACACTGGAAGCCTGATACAAAGAATTTTAACTTTAGATTACCAGTTCGAATGTTGCCCAAATTGATAATGACTTAATGTAATTGTCAAGTAGCTTTTGAATTATATAAAACTAAATTACACAAAACTAAATTACTTCATCACTTAATTGATAATTTCCAAGGGAGTTATCCAAATCATAAGACTAATTCAGCCTCACTGACCACCTCAAGAACTTAAAAACAAAAGACAGAAGCTAATTAAAGTCATATGATTCCTTCACACAAGGCTTGGAGCAGTGGAAACAGTCCTGGTACAGGATTGTTATTGCTATTGCTGTTATTACTACTTTTTGTATACACAAATCCTATTCTGTGGAGGAAAGAAAAAATTAATTTGCAGCTTCTGCAACATGTATATTCATATTGCATAAAAAAAGTCAAAAATATTGTGAAAGATGGTTCTTCCAAATAAATGAATGAGATGAACCATTGCTTAGTTCTAAAGACCAAAGACAAAATATGGAGTCTGATCACATAAATAGATTTTAAATGGGTACAACAATGTATTTCCTTTGTACTAAGGAAAGCAACATTTATAGCTCCGCAGTTGTTGCAGCTATGATGAATACAAATTAAAAATTAGACTAACTGATAATAATGCAAGCCCCAAGGCAAAAGCATTTTTTTCTTTTGCATGCTTAATAACTTAAACAGCAGAATAAAGCAGATTGGGGAAAAATAACCAGCTATTAATTAACATGGCTTGTTTCTCTTTGTAATTCTGCTGGACCTCAGCCAAACACAAAAATACAAGCAAGGTTCATGAACTCTGCTTGATTAAAGCTCCAGCTTTACTGCTTACACTGAGACAGATTTCAATTAAGGCTTATTTATCTTATTTATTCATTATGATAGCTTCCACTTCATAGTGTTTGTAACAATTTTGGGAATGTAAATACCTATCATTTAACCTCCAGGTCTTACATTTTTAAGAAGAAGAAAATAATTATGGAAAAGAATGGACAAAATAGGATGATCATTAAGAATTGTTTTATATCACTGTCTACCTGAATATGCCATCAAGTTTGAAGGGATTAGTGACGTTTATGTTAAATTTCTTCAGCTCATAACATGGGGATCTGCATCTTATTATACCCTAAAACAGAACAAAAATCATAAGACCAATAATCAAGTTATCATTGTTTTTTCCTTCTTATTTTCACATGTCTTCTTGTTTTTCTCTTGCCCCAACCTTCTCTTGCCCTAACACATTTAGGGGGGCTAAAAAAATGAGATGATCACATAAACACCATCTAAGTTCAGAAGTCTTTCCAGATGTGCTTGATAAATGTGGATTACAAACACAGGCCTACCTGCCCTGACTGGGACATACTTGACAGAGTCTCTGTGGTTAAAAAGCACAAATAAATACAGAAACATCCAACAAAAGCTTGTAGTCCCTCTACATATGACATCAGAAATCACTAGGCTGAAGCACATCAACACCCCCACAACAGAATTTCCAATAACTGAAAAGACCTGAAAAACCCTCTTTCAGATTTATTTTCAGAGCAATCAGTGCAAATTTTTACAGTTTATTCAGGATCCAAATGTGATTTATGTCCTTAGGAATCTTACGTATTCTCCTGGGGTTTTTGCTGCATGAACACAGTCTAACATTGGAAATCTGGAAATTCATAGGTCAAAGGCGAATGCTGATAGTTACTCACATTTTCATTCTTATCTCAGTCCCCTTTTGTTTGATATAATTTAGAGAATAACAAGTTTTTGCGACAATATTAATCATACATATACATATAAACTTACAAGAGGCTCAATACTCTTAACTTCAGCTTTCAAAGAAAATGTCATTGTGGCACCATCTATTCCATCAACTTTATTTGAGATCAGTAGCAACACTGCCTCAGCAGGGTGCAGGAAACGAATTGTGAATTCCACATTTACAAAGCCTTGTCTCCTATGGAAAAAAAAAAGCACAAAACCAGGGCTCAGAAATTACTCAGAAATGTAATTTCAGGAGCACATTTCAGAGTCTTTGTAAGGGAAGGGTTCTAGAAAAGAAAGCAATTTGTTTCTTCTGAAATACTTTTTGTAGTATAATCTTCTGCCTAAGGATATCTTAAAACATTCAATAAAAGAACTATCTAGATAAAGAAAAATCCTGAATCCTTGTTGCTTTTTACATCAGCATATAGTTTAATTTTTCTTCACACACACACACACACACACACACACACACACACACACACACAGAGGAAGTTCTCTTTCATTAGAGTATCACCCTAAGTTAACAATTGATCCAATTTATCCTCCTCTATCTGAATAGGTTTTTTTGAGTTAAGCAGTCAGACAGCCTGTTATGCACTTTGCTGGGGAGACCTAAATAGTCTTAATCAAGTTATCAATGAGGAGTGAGAAAGAAATTAGTTAAAAATCCTTCAGAATAATTAGTAAAGCTGAGCAACTAAGAGGGAGAAAAAACAAAGTTCTCTTGTACAAGCAACAGCTTCTCTCTACTGAGAAAACTGGTGAAGACAACACAGAATGAGAGTTTAGACTAGGTACACATTTAGACTTTATCCGCACCGGCCCTTCAGCAAAGCAAGAATAAGAAAACTTCAGCGCCTGAAGCTCTCACTTTGAAGCTCTCCAAATGTCTCTCTGATTTTGAGATTAGTCTTAAAAAGGCAGTAAGTCTGCAATTGTCAATTCTGAATACTGATTATGAAATCCTGGAAGTTCTGTAAACATGCCTCTTACAGCTTTCAAGTTCCTACTGCAGAGCCCCCAGACAATTCCATTTATGACACTGAAGAGTTGCCCAATCCCTCAGAGTCTGAGGCTCCTAGGTCACCTCACCATTCAAAATGTTCTGAAAAAACATGCTGTGGTGCAGGTACCCAGAGGAATAAACTGCCTGAGACATACACTCCCAAAGCCACTTTAAGGATCAAGTTTTAAGAACTCTGCTCTGGTCACAGAGCAACAGCAGTGTACAGCACCTTCTGCCTGATCTTTGCCCTCTGACTCTTGCAGCAGCTGAGAATTTGGATGTGAATTGTTGCCTTCTGTGCCAAAACCACAAAGTTGCTTCATTTTTATCTCTATTAATCCATGTTGTGGTCAATGTAAAATGAGGGCAAATTCATCTCATGCAATTGTTCCATAACCTTGGGGGTTTATGTTATTCCTGTTGTGAACTGCAAATCTACACAACACAGTGCAGTGCCCTGGAGAGTAGGAATCTCAGATCAAGAACTGATGATGCCATATGCAACACAAGACACTCAACTACCCTCAGAATGTTATTCACATTACTATAATTTCCAAACCCACTTACAACATGATGATCTAACATAAAACACCTGCAAGACTGCCATATGTCTCGTCAATTCTTGGAGTTTTTTAAACACTTGCACCAGAATATTAAGAAAGCTAATAATTTCAAGAATCTATTTTTAATTTAATGGTCGTGACATTATAATAAACTCTGCAGAGGTTACTGCACATGCCTGACATTTCCACAGATTTTTATTTCTATGCAATTTTTCAAATATTTGTTTCTATATACAATGCCAAGCAGCTCAACAACAAGGTCTTGCACATTTTTTTCTGCCTTTATTTTGCTTTGTGGTTTGTTCTGGGTGTTTAATTTTAAAGGTGAAGTGAAAAACAGCCATGGTATTGACCTTTGATAGAAACACGTGGTATTTTCAAGGATTACATTTATATGATAACTCATATTTGAAGTAATTGCAAAGAAAATGGAATCAAATCAGCCTCACAGCTTGCTGAAAACATAGCATTATTTGTGGTTCCCTTTGCATATATTTATAATAGGCATGTAATTTCATACTGACATATTGATGGTCCTTAAAGAGCACTGTATTTATGCAGAGTCTTCTTGAATTTGAGCATCTATATTTGAATTTTTTTTTCTCCTTCATGGTTTATCTTCATACAAATCTTGACCTTTAGTTTTCCTTTTTACAATCTCTAATCTATTTTATCTGTAAATGGATATCTTGCAGATAAACTTAAAAGCTCTTAACTGACAGCCAGAGTCACCATTACAACCCTCTTGTCTTCACTAGTTAAACAGGGATTAAGGAAATTCCTGTATTGATTCATAAAGCTGCATAGCACAGAAAGAGCAAAATATACTTAGTGAAAAAACCACTTGGTGAAATGAGATGGTGATATACCATGAATATTTCTGCTAGCAGAAATTATAACCTCATGCTTTCCCAAAATTAAATCTCTCAAATCCCTAGACGTCTCTCAGACATGTAAGAGGAACAAGTAACTACATCACATCCATCTTGGTGGGGAGGAAGGATGGGGGCAAAAAGATGCAGCATAATACTACTCAAACCTGTGTCAGGGTCTCTTTAATTCCCAGTCGTGATTAAATAAGAACCAAAATCTGCAACTTCAGAAGAAAAGAAATCTACCTGCTCATGCTTCTAAAAAGCATTGATGTACAAAATGTGAATGAAGTTTTGATACACAGGAAAAAAATATATATTGGAGACAGAGGATTCTTATAATGATCTGAAGGCTTATATATTGCTCTTAAAGTTCTACTGAGCCCAACTGCAAGAGTCCCACTGAAATATTACTCTAGATTTGTTCAGGTTAAGAGAAAAACCTGACCCTTACACCAGCTAATTTTGCCCTGCTTGTAGTTGAACACATTTCTAGCATTCCACCACTCCTAAATTAGTAAGTTTCTATTTCTGTAATGCTACCAAAAATAACACAAACATTTCATTACTTACCCAGCAGGAATGGTAACAAAGTTTCCTTTAGTTAAAGAGAAATCATGAGCATCTCTTCCCACAAGAATCACGTTGTAGGCCAAAGTGTAATTGCTTGGGTTTTTCAGGAGCACCTATCACAACAAAAGCAGCAAGATTAGCCTATTTTTACTCATTTTAGACTATAAAAGGTATGTTCTGCAGGTAAATTCCAAAATACAAACCAAGCATATCAGAAAATAAAAAAGTACTTCAAATAACTGGGTAGATAATTTTCCTTCCAAAGGAGTATAGATTTCCCATGGACTATCCAAACTTCATTTTTGAGAGCACAGTGTACACTGCACTGCCTGTGAATCTCTCATTCCCCTCTTTCATCTCAGATTTGTCAAATTTGTAGATTTTTTTCATGTGCTTTCAAGCATAGGGAAAAAAACAGAAGTTTTTTCTCAATACTGAAGTGAATAAAACCAGAAAATGCACACTTCCATCTTCTATATTTACTAGCCAAATTACAAGAAAGCTATTAATTCTTTGTTGGAGCTTATACATAACATAAACACATATATACAAACAGTGTTCTAACCTTGCATTACTATGAATCTCAATTCAATGGGATCAATACCTGCTTCACAATAGTTGCATGGAGAGCACCTGAAAATTCTATAGTGTTCTTGGGTAAGTAGTGAGGGAGAATGTCATACAGGTGGACACACAAAATAAGCATCATGACGGGATTTGGATCACAGATATCAGTGGCCTAAGATTGAAAACAAAAAAAAATAACCAGATGTTCAGTTAAAATTTTGCCTGTATTGTCTAAACATATGAAGAAGAAGAAAAAGAAATTTTAAGTTAATTCTTATTATAATATTTTAATCTAACCCGTAATAAATGGATTATTCTCATGGCTAATATGAATATGAATCTTGTCACCACACAAAAAAACCTCTAATTAATGAAAACCACTGACATGCTCTGGTGACAAACCTAGGGTAAAAATTAAGCTCAACATTTTTTCCCAAAGGTGCAGCAGAAAGAAATGCTATTTTTATTAAATGCAGCATAACAGAAAAAGCATGGAAACTTTACTGTCTGCAAAAACATACAGATTTACTATCTTAAAAAAATTCAAATCTTTTCGTTTATGTAAAATAGCACCCCAAATACTCCTACATACAGTAGGAGATAATTTCACCTTCCAAGTAACAATATAGCTGTTTCTATTGCAGATACTTTTATACTTTTTAAAATTTATTTATAAAAGGTAGAAATTATTCTTGAAGGTTAAATATTTGATTTACAGAAATTAGTTTGAGTGGCAGCATCAAAGCATGTCAAACTTTAGTCCTCAGCAATTGGGTAAGTCACTGAGGAGAATGGTAAAATTATTTGCCACAGAGTATGAAAAAAAGAGAAAAAAAAACATTTATTCTTCTGGACTGTCTTTAGTGTTGCAAGAGAGAGGTATAGACCTATTTATCATCTTAACTGAGTTAATTTTTATTTTCAAGTTAAAATTTATTTAAAGTTTTCAAGGTAAAGGTCTCTTGCCCTGTGCTCATCCAACTCCCAACAGTTCTCACACAGCTCCTCCTCCAACCTTCCAAGAGTGAGTCCATAACTGGGCACTGATCTGAAGTACCCCTGCAATGCTCCATAGCTTCTTAGATAATGTTTTTCCTTGCAATTCCTAATATTAATTTCCTATACTCTTCATGCACTGATGTAATCATACATCTCATCTCGTATTTTTTTTTAAGTCCATCACCGGTGGTTGAAGAGTCAAACTTTACGATGCAATCACTATGCAAAGTAAAAAAGCTTCTTCTGTGCCAAAAGCTTTAAACCTGAATTCTGAAAAGTATTCTGAATTTTCCATTTATTTATCTCAGTAATGGCTATTGAATGTTAACCATTATTCCTATACAGCTGTCGTTTTACACCCCTACTTTTCACTCCTGCATTTTCATTTAAGATAGAAAAGATGCCAGAGTAGATTATTTGTTGAAGACTTTCTCCTGCCACCTACTTCCTTCTACCCATTTCTACTTAGATCAGAATTTATTCCCTCAGAAAATACAATTCTATCCTGTGATGAATTCATAAAACTCCATTTGTGCCATTTATCTACTTTTCTAAGAGCTAAATTTTTAAAAAGGCATTTCTAAACAAGATTCATCAGAAAATTCAGTCAGTAAATATTATTTGCTTTAAAAATAGGTGTTAGCAAAAATAGCAATAATTACTAATTAATAATAATAATAAATAATCAAGTCTGACACAAATTTCCTTTACTGGCTGTTCCCAGTGACTGCAACTTCTATCCTAATCTCTTTGTCACACACATTCCCTCCATGTTGCTGCTATACACCATCTTATCTTCTACTAATTTTAGGCTTTCAGCTGATTCTTGTTCAAATCAAAGCATTTTAAAACTTAAAAATATCAAACACAAATTAAAAACTCATAGAAAGCCACCACTAATACTCTAGGGTTGAATTGTAAGTCATGATCAGAAAGTGGAAACCATCTCCTGCCCAAAGTACTCCATCTTAAATCTACACCCTAATCCTTAAAAGGATTTCAAAGCCTTGAACTCCATTAAAAGCATCATTTAAACCTGAAGCTGAAGACTAGCAGACAGTTGAACTTCTTTATCATTACAGATTCTTGGATTTTTAGATTGAAAATACCAGCGTTTCCAGACCTAACACATCTCAGCTTGTGCTGTTAATTAATGCAAATGTCCTGACAGTTCAAAAGCAGTGACTGCCTGAGTCAAGAATTTTGCCAATGCTATTGGAACATTTTAGCCTGCTAAATTTTAGACAATATTATCAGAAAATTCCCAAATTAAGAGATTTCAGCAAAACGATTCATGTATTTTGCAAGTTTTATTGCTGCAAAACAAGATAGTTCAGGAGTTTCTACAGTAGCCTTAGAAAAGTATATATGAATTTCAATAAATCTATGAAAAATGTACCCTTTAAACTAAAATTCAGATCTTGAAGATCCAAGATCTGTTCCTTTTTCTAGTACTGTGTGCCTTTGTTTAAATTGTTAGTCTGCACAGAAGTGAATTGTCCCATTTATTGTAGACAATTTAGTCTTAAAACAAATACATTAGTGAGAATATCCTAGAATTCTGCTTCCACATCTGAAGTGTTCAACACCCTTTTCATACTGGCATCAAGCCTCTGCCTTCATGTGCTGAACTGCCTGTTTTTCTTAATAAAAGCTGAGGCAGAATATACCTTTGTTTTGAGGGTTATAGCAACATTACTTTTTTGCTTCCTGCCAGTCACAAGTATGGGAAGCAGTAGATTTTCTTTGTTTAGCCCATTATAGCAAAGTCATTTCTAACAAGGGTGATCTGTATCAGGAAAAAACAGCAAGACAGCAGCTGATACAAATGGAAATAGCAGGGTTCATTTTTCCCTGTAATCATAACACAACCAAATGGAAAGGGAAAAAAAAGTTATAATTGAGCATCTTTTTATACTACTTTGTTCACACAAATAAGCTCTACCTCTGATTCCTAATGCCATTAATTCCTTCGGGAAATTTCCTCCTACACTTTCAAAAACCATGTCTATTCTACTGCACCTTCTGCTCTTCCAGCCAGCCCAATGTGCTCCCAGAGATGTAAATAACTCACAAAGGGACAGTTAAAGAAATGCAGACTGGGAGCAGGAAAAAAATGGGTTTGGGGATAACAAAAAGAACAAAGGAACAATATCTAACCTATGTAAGGTCACCATATATAGAAAATTTGGAGCCATAGGTCAATAAAACCCTGGAGATGTAAAGCATGTTTACTAAACATATAAAAGAGATCCCAAGCAGATCCTTGATTGAAGAAATTATCAACAATTATTAAAAGTGTATTCCTCCCCAAAAACAGGTCACCAGAAGCTGCTGGATTCAAGTGAGTGCTACTCCCACCAGCATCCAAAGCTGCTGATTCTGCATGCATCAAACCTGGGACAGAACTCTCATGGGCCTTCATGGTTAGATGCATGTGACTGTCACTAGACATTCATTTACTTTTTTTCACCATTTATTTTTATGGTTAAGTGCATGATGTTTGTTCTTAAACATATTTTTCTAAATTGCCTTCCAATAGCAATAATGAATTCCATTTGAGTTTTCACTGTGTGATTTAGGATGCTAAAATTTGAACTGAATTAATTTATGTTCAGCTAATTGTGCATGCATGACTCTACAAAGCAAGGAATTATGGAAATTACTTCTAATTAAGTCTATTAATATGAAGCAGTATTTTGGTTTCCATCGTGTAATAACACATCCTGAAACAAAACTGTTTCACTACAATCTCACCTTAACTGGATGTCCAACACTACTATACAAAAAAAAAAAAAATATATATATACACATATATACACACACAACAAGAAGTGTGTGTGTAAAATCACCTACCTTTATGTCCAAATCCATATTGATAGTATGCAGAGCCTTCACAAGTATCAAGGCATTGTGCAGAAACTGTTCATGAGTTCTCGGATTTGTATACATCTTTACAAAGTGAGTGGGAATCTAGACAAGACAGAGAAATCAAACTCAATCTTCCACTAGGCAAAATTACTGATTTTGTATTTCTGCTCATTCAGCAATCAATAAGATCTAAATTTTGAACTGAAATTCCCTGTTGAGAATAAACCCAGTAAAACAAACAAACAAACAGAAACGAATACAATTGATACTGAAATAATCCCCCATGACTTGCTAAATGTTGGGTTGTGTTTATTTTTTCTTTTTAAAGATCCCACAGACCAAGAGTTGCTGTTGGGGAAAGTTCCCTGTCCAAGCACCCAGGAGCCACTGGCAGCCACTTGAGTTGGGACTGAAGGGCCCTTGCAGTGGGAGGCTGCAGTGAGTGATGGATGCCCTGCTTGACTCCCCACACACCCAACTCTGACACTCTCAGACAGGATTTCCTTACTGCCTTGACCCCAGGTTTCCCACAGCAGAGTCTCAGCCATCTGAATCCTTAAAATAATTTCATCTTGGTGCAAAAACAGAAGAACACCTCGAGCTGGTGCCCCCAAGGAGGGATCCCGCACCAAGGACACCCTGGGCTTTTCCACACCTCAGCCTGCGTGTGTCCAAGCCTGGGGTGCTCCTGCTGGATCCCTGCTCCTGCCATGTCCCTCTGGTCACCTGGAGTGCCCCAGGTCCCCAGATCTTCCTTAGGCAAAGGGTCAGTGCCAGGGCTCTCTCCTCGGGCTCCCAGCACCCAGAGCTCCACCTGCAGCCCCCACCACATCCACACCTCAATGCACTCCTCAGCATTGCAAAAACAAACACACTGGCATTAATAAACTGCATAAAACTTGCACAATATTAAAAAACCTTCTTACCAAATATGGACAATAACCTGCCATCTGCGCTGCCAATACCAGACCATCCAGAAGATCTTGGTCAAAATTCACAATCCATCTCATGGGTGGTATTCCACCTGATTAAAAGACAAAGCAAGATTGATAAGAGTTTCGTCACCCCAAGATGTCCATTTTGTTCTGGATAGATATGGTAACTATTTGAAATCACTGAATAGAGGAAATAACGTAAGAAGGAAGCATCCATTCACATGCAGAATTTCACTGGCATATTTCTATTTCAGAGTTGTTGCTTGAAAACTTGAAAAATCTCACCTAGAATTTTGTAACATATTCAGTCTGCTGCAGCATGTAAGAGTATTCATCACAGCAGAATGGAAAACTAACAATCTAAACTTAACCTCACAGATTAGGAGCCTAAATATGTAAACTTTTTATTAATATAGGCCTAACACTAATAGTTCTACTGAACCTCATGGAAATATGCAGAAATCCTTGAAAGTTAAAATGCATAAGACACAAAAAGGAAAGGTTATTGATTTTCTTTAAGGTCATATTGAATTATTTGGCATAAATGCAATATAAATGAGGGCTAACAGCTCAATTAATACAACACAAATCACCACTTCTACAACTGTTGTAAACCCCAATGCCTAAGAAGGGTAGGTATTTTTTTATATTTCTAATGGGTTTTATTAAAATAAAACTAATTATTAAGACATTAAATGTAGTTTATTTATAATTGCTTATTTAAAGCGTCCATATCTTAAAATATTTAACACAGCATGTACACACCTTTACTGTCTCAGGTCCAAGCTCCAAAATTTAGGAAACACTTTGGATTTCAGCCAATGACAAGGTTTTCAGATAGACTGGGATCAAGCTTTCTCATATGGGACAAATTATACAGGATTCATTTAACTATTACATTTAAATTAGTTCAACCTACAATAAACCCCTGTACCATATCCTAAGCAAAATCTGTCATTATGCAGAAAGTGGGCAAACATTTATAGACTACAGTTGAGGTATGATCAAAAAACTTAAATATCTGTCACTTCACATCGATTTGCAGATGCTTCAGCATACTAATACAGCTTCAGTAAGAAAAAACAGGAGCAGATGCTGCACAAACTTAAAAACAAAGTCTTAAAATCCATCTGAGCTTGAATCTGTGACATCCGTAATGATTTTAGTTTGCCACTGCTTCAGTGTGGTGATGTTTAAGTTTGGCCCAAAATCCCTTTTTTTTTTCTATTTATGCTGTGAATCAATTTTGGTAATATCATTCTAAATATTCATTAAATATATTTTAAAAAACAACCAACAGTATTTAAAAGAATAGTTGCATGGATATTTCATTTTCTTTAAGTTTTCAAAACAAAATTAAAACTTGCAATAATCTCACTGTGACAAAAAATATTTTTTCGTTATTTTTTACCTAAAAGAACTTTTTCAAGCAGAAAACTCAACTTTCAAGTCTTGAAAACTCCATATTGGAAGGTACCACAGATGGAGGATATATAACTGACTGGATATACAATATATGCCTGTTAGTTATGACAGGAAGAGTTTATAGTAATATGGGCCTCAATGTCTAAATTGTAACAGTATTAATTTTAACTCAAGACAAACATCCATTTTACAAATATCTACAGTAAGAGACATTTGTTTCATCCCATCTTCTTGGTAACCTGCTTGCAGTTATTTAAAAAATATTTGATGTAATCACTGCAAAAACAAATACTTTAAAAACAGCAAGATCCATTTTTGAAAGCATACTTTCTTCCTAAAAAGTTAGTCTTTCTAGCATAAATTCATCACTTTATTGATCATAGTGGGGACCTATAAAAATCAATAAAATGTCTTCTTTTTATATTAATAGAGTTCAGACTCACTCTCAGCACATAATATCAGCATTTTTTAAAAAATCAATAGTTTCAAATTTTTATTTTTAACATTTTAAGATTAACTACTTCTGCTTTAGTAATTCCAATATTGAATTATTCTTCTGGTTAGTAATCCAGATTGATTTGCTGAATGTGATTATGGAAACCCATTAAACTTATGCTTTGATCAAAAAAAGCAACTTTATTTTTTATCCCACTTTATATTTTACTTGAAATATACTATTTGCTGGTTTTAGTCTTCTGCTGGGAATATTACTTGAGCACACTTAAGCAGAATCACAGAATGGTTTGGGTTGGAAGGGACATTAAAGATCATCATGCTCCAAATCCCTGCCATGACCAGGGACACCACAAACAGCACTTTTGTACTTTGTTGTGTTCTCACTAATCCTTAATTTCAGGCTGGTATAATTGTCTGTGTGCCAACAAAGTAGCTGGAGAACAAGGCTGGCTTAAAAAGAAAGAGTGAAAAATTCATTTACTGTTTAATCTGGATCACCCAATCCATTTTTGCCATGCAGCCACATAAATGTGCCAGTGGAAATGAAACATGGTGGGACTATTTTCTAAAACACCATTTATTGAACTATAGCTTTACAGTTGTGTAAATGGGTACATAAAGGAAAAAAATCATTAAGTAGAATATTTTCCCATCTTAGCTAATTAAATACTTCTATAAGCATTTTTGTTGTTTTTCAGTTAATCCTTCTACTATCAATCAACCTACTTAACTCAAAGGCTTGTGAATAAATTAGTCAGAAAACATAATGTATTTTTCCTAATTACATCAAATCTAGCAGAACATCTGCCAGCTAACCACTCTACAGTAATTAAGTTTTCAAATAGAATTAGTCAATTTTAGTAGAAATAAACAATAGAAATCAGAATTATTACTCAGGATACCTCTAAGCATGTAAATATATTGCATTTCATTTGTACTGGCATTTCTTGCAAAAAAAAGAAATTCAAGTAGAGCTTTATGATAAAGATTTCCATCCAATGTAATGATAAAAACCTGGTCAAAAATAGTTTCAAAGATTAATGGTAACAGATAGCAAACAACTGTGTGTGACTGGGGGCAAGAGGAGAGAAATTGTCCAAACTTTGACTTCTGAATTGAGACAGATTCCTGCTACTTGCTAGCTGCATCCCAAAAGGGCTGGCTGCAAATTTTGATAACACCAAGACTGAAATGGCACATTCTAAATCTCCCATTAATGAACAGGAGTGAGACAGAAGCCCCAGTTAGGCAGATAATGAACTGTGCTCTGCATATAGACTAATGAGATTGGAAAAACTGGGAACTTGGAGTTATGAAAAGAAGAGGCAAAAAAGAAACATCTCCAAAAATAATCCATGGTCTTGATGAGACAACAGGGGACTGAAAAGAAGGTGAAAAAAATCATAATTGGAGGAAAGATTTTGGAAGTGGGAAAGGTTCTGAAGATCAGAGAAGTGCACAGAGACAAATGCCTGTGGATGTCCAGGGACTTTGGACAGATATGGGATTGGTGTCTCTGAGCAACAGCACAGCAGGAATTGACTTTTCTCTGATGTTCCAGTGGCCTCCCTGGCACTGAGGGACTGTGAACAGAGTGCTGTGGGAAGCAACTGGATGGATCTGTGAAATTATCAAACAGGGCAAGAGATGGTTCTGCAACAAACCCAGGATCCTGACCCACCACAGGGTGTTTTGTACTTTGTCTCGCCCACAATAAGAGGTGAAAATACATGGTAAAAGAAAATAACTCAGCAGGGTTAGCTTGGAGTGGATGTGCAGCCAAACATTTGTTATGGTTATAGAAACCTAAAAATATACTGCAAAAGGCCTCTGCAAGGGATCTGAAATGAGAGTGGCTCTGTTTCACTTGTTGATTCCACTCAGCACTTAAGGAAGTAGCATGCAGTCAATTCAGTCATTTGGGACCAACTTAACTCTTGAATGCATTTACTTTTAATAGGTTTGTTGGGGCTTTTTTATTTTTAACATGCACTGGTACCATGTTGCATGCATGTAGCAACCAAGCACTACAGCATTGTCTCCATCTTTGTTGTGACAGGTTGAGCCAACTCCTGAAGACACCCTGCTTGCTTCATTCATGAAGCATTTCTACATAGAAGCAGCAGAGTTTTGCCATGCCACTTTAATTATTCACCACTTTTTAAAATTTTCTTTCAAAGTCCAGATTCATTGAGTTTTTTAAAACTTGATGTTCTTACCCTGATAATTTTTTCCATTTTTTTTGCCCATATTCTATTTTTCCCAAAAAACCCCAACAAAACCAAACTAAACAAACCCCCACACCTACCAAAATTAAATATTTATTTATATTTATTATTATATTTGAAGCCTCAACATTTTTGAGGGATCTGAAAACTATTTTTCATACTGAGATAATCAAGGGAATACCTACAGCAATTCTACACAAAAATAAGAAACCACTTATTTGTTGTCAGAATACCAAGCAGCTGTTACCATAAACTCTTCTAGGTAATTTTTTTTTATTTCTTTGATATGTAAATGATACAACAGACCAAGGAAAAATACTACACATTTTAACTTCAGCAAAATTTTGATTATATTCTTTGTCACAGAAAAGCAATGAAAATGTATTCTAGGAAAAAGGTCCCATAAAGTGAAGCACAAACTTCACTGAAAAACAGTAACCCTAACTGCTATCAGCTATCCACAAAAATCCTATATTGTGTACTTTCCAATATTTTCATTTGCAATTTTTAAAAATTGCACAAAATTACCTTACTCCCATCTGGAGATAATATAAAACAGATTAAAGAATTGGCTTTGGGAAGAAAAATTGTTTGCAAGTATTCATGAGGAAAGGACTATAATTTAAGCTCTTGAACAACTGGAGTAATGATCTGAAACAAATGGGATGAAATCCAATAATGATGCTTCCAGCAGACTACAATTAATTAAGAATAATTCATTATGCAAGTTCTAGATGGAAAATTGGATAGAGAGAACTTCTGCAGAAAAGAATCTGGAGAAAACAATGAGTCCAATAATGTGGCCGGAAAAGCAAATACTGTGCTAGCATGCATTTACATGTGAGCTGCATCTTAGGCAAAGTCTCACCTGGTACAGAAACCAGCAATGGCACCAAACTTCAGGAGAAGGGGTAGCTAAAAGGGTTTACAACAAAAAACCCTGAGCTGAGTACATGAAAGAATGGAAATGTTTTGCCAGGAAGGTGGAGAGAGAGAAACTGGAGAAGATAATAATCTGCATATATGTATAAAGATACTAAAAAACACATCACATTTTAAAAGAGAAAAGGATGGACTTAACCCAAAATTTCCCATGCTAGAGTTAATGTTAGACAACAGGAAGCTCTTTCATATGGAAATAAGTGGGAAATTCTGGCAGAGGTTGCCTTAAGTGGATTGTGGAATCTCCTTTTTCAGAGATTTTTATAACAGCAAATACCTGTTTAGTAAACTAAAGGTATATTCAGATTAGTCTTTGTACATGAAAAAAAGCAGATAATTTCTGGTCTCATTCTCCATTTCTGGGACTTATTGTGGGTTCTTTTTAAGTAAGTTTCACTTTTTTTAACTGATCCATCATCTGAATAAGCAGATATATGATGTGTTGGAATTATCTGGATAATAAGAACCACCTGTGTCACCCCTGTGACACTGCACAGTGTAAAATCGGGTCTTATAAAAAGAATTAAAATATTTAAAGGATCAAATTTTTGTTGAATCTACTAAGTTTGAAAACTATTTTATATGTAAAAAGTAAGAACTACAATAAATCTTTAAATAAAGTACTGTATTTCTTGTGAAGGTTATTCTGCTGTTTTCACAAATAATAAAAAATTTAAATTCTTTCCATCACTTGAAAAATCTTTATATCTAAAGAGGCACAAGAAATACCAATGATAAATCTTCTGTTACATAGCCACAAGCAAAATTTTCAAATTCTGAGTTACTGAAAAATAGAGGAAAAATACACATAGCTAGGCTACTATTATATAAGAATTTTCAAATAAACCAAATAAATTCTCATGAAAATCTTGAAACTGCTGGCCTTTTGTGATTAAAGGCATGAAACAAGGCTTTATAAGAAAGGAATAAATTAGACTATGTTACTTAGAGTATCAATGGAATGGTGATACGACAGCAGTCTGTGTAAGTAGGCAGGATACCAAGAGTAGGATGTTGTTGAATAGCTTAGTGGGATACACAAATTTGTCAGCAAAAGAAGAACCAAGTCACAGTATTAAGCAGCAAACCCAAAACAAAGTATTTTACACAGAATACAGAGATTTTACATCTACTTACTGCTTCAGAATACTGTGATACTACAAGTCTCATAGAAGGCTGAAAATACAATTAAATTCACAGAATGGAAATCTAGTACAGCATCACAGGAGTGCCACCTCCACCTGAAGGAGTCCTGAATTTCAAAGCAGGAAGGCTCAGAGTATACATAAAGCATTTCTGTACATTTGCAGTGTTACTCATCTCTAAGCAACTTCTTTTGAAGGTAGAATACTGAGCTACATTAACCTTTAATACATCACAGTACATCCTTTCAATGTAAACTAGTGCAATAATAATGGTTCACATTATTATACAGCAAATTCTTACTCTGGAATCTGAAAATCTCTGGAGGTGGAACTAATCTATAGCTATAATAATACCTATAGTCCTGTTTCAGTAGCTTAAACCTGGCACTGAACAATGCAAACATTTGCAAAAGAAATATGTAGCAATAACCTTTCCTGAACATGCTAAGATTGGAACCAGAACAAGTTTTGAAATGAAAGTATTGAGGTATACAATCCAGCGCATAAGAAAGATGAGATGAAATATGCCTTTGAATAATTTTTGAAAAGGTTATTATTTATTACTTAAAACTAAAGATTAAGAGATTGATAACTTATCTGCTTTCAGAACATATAGTATATGTAGCTACATTTATCTCAACATGGCAAACAAGTCTAATTTTATCAGACATGAAAGAAAAATTTCAGTTCCTACTTCAGGCAGTATGCAGGATACAACTCTTGCTCATCAAAACTGATAATTATTCATCTAAGAATGCTTGAAATATCACTGACAGATCAAATTAATACCCCTGTCAATTCACAATTCTAAGCAGAAAAGTTCAAGAAGCACCACATGGGGCAATAACAGAAAAACAGAGATGCTGGGGATATGTCTCATTTATTCCCATCTGTTGCAGAACACTTTTACCCTGAGGCATGCACATTCATCTTTCTGCTCCTAAAAATAATTTCCTATAGTCTTTCTATGCAGTTTTGTTTTATTTCCACTGATTCTTATCCTAAACAATATCTTAAATTGACAAATTTCTGAGGGTTTTATGTATCACATAACAGCAGCATTACTTTATTTCAGTCTCCATTTCTGTGGCCGTAACAGAAATCTTCCCCCACCAGGGTGAGGAAGCCCTACCAAGGACGCCCCAGGACCCTGAACATCCCAACAGCTGCACCACTGCTGGAATCAGGGCTGGTGACCTCTTGCTTTCCCTCATTCATTTATTTTTTCTCTCTGTCTTTTCATCTCACTTCTTTATCCAAAACCCCCTGCCACATCCTTACAAAGTAGGTCAGGGAATAACATATCCACTTCCACAACAAGTGTGTGATTTATACTAAAACTTCATAAGATTTTGCAGACTCTGACTTCTTTCATTCCTTTCAATCATGAGAATTTCTGAATCTTGGGTGCTCCTTTCACCTTAAGGGTGGGACCTCACACCATGGCATTTCACTCAGACATCATTTAGATTTAAAATGCTACAAATCGCAGCAATTCTTACAGCTTTGCTGGCTTCTAGACTGCCTTCACAATGATTACTATCCTGCCTGTGTTTTGTTATTTAGTAAAACAAATGTTAAATACTGCTCTCAATTAAATTTCTTGTTTGATACTTAAAATAAATTAACAGAATCTTTCTGAAACTTCACAGGCTGAAATATGTTTTCTCCTCAAAAAATATCTGATGTATTACTAAATCCTCAGTTATACCACACCTGTTTAGACATTTCACAGTGTATTGCAAGAAAGTAAAATTTCTTTCTAAGTCTGATTATTTCTCATTAGAAAATTATGGTTTTGAGGACCACCATATATTTATATACATATATGCATTTTTTCATGTAAGCATATATGTCTACAAACACACATAGGTATGTATATAAATGCATATATGTACACACAAACATGTACAAAATATACATAGGCCTAAGAGTTTAGGCTTTACTTTCTTTTTTTAAGATCCTTTGACAGGTTTTGAAATATGAACCCTTTGAATATTTTCAATATACAATTCCAAGGATTATCCTTTTTCACACTTTTGTTCACCTGAAGCTGCATAATGCCAGACAGTATAAATAATATAAAGCTATTTTTATACTACACAAAAATCTAAAAAGTTAAATGAAACATGAAGTTCTGCTTACTTCTCAATGGCATGTGGACTTCAAACTCAGAAAATAGTTATTTTTCTCTTTTTTGTTAAATAAAAATCTGTATGATCTGATGGGCTTTTCAGGTATAGGAAATAAACATGGAGTACTCAAATCAACAAAGAAAGGCAAGCAGGACTGAAAAGCCTATTTACTGGACTCCTTATTTACATCTTATGTTTCAGTCATATGTTCTGCTGTGCAGATCAAGAAACATAACACAGAAGAATGGTTTAAAACTTTGCAATTTATATTTCAGGAAATATTTTCCAGGATTTATCACTCAAGAACAATGTTCTCTTTTTTTCTTTGTTTCATTATAAAAAGTCAGACTTTTTATAATCATGATAGCAGTTCATTAGATAGTCTAATTTTCTTCTTTAATTCAGCCTTTTATTAAGTGGGTAAAAAGTAAGTCATTATTTTGGAAAATACTGTTTTGCAGCGATTCTAAATGAAAGAAAAATTACATGAAATTAAACAAGATTCTTCCCTTCCACCCTGCAAAGGGTGGAAGTATTCTTTAACTCTAGTTTCTCAATTTTCTCTGAGAACTATTAAATTCAGAAGCAAAAATCAATGGACTCCCTAAATATCCTTCCTAAAACTGGGGAAAGAAAGGAGAAAGGACAGAGGACAAAGAAAAATTCACGAAAACTTAAGAAATAAAATTAGAAAAATCAGGGGTTTTTTTCAGAAAAAAAACCTGAATTCCTATGTCAGAAACAACCTTAAATAAAAGTTATACAAAAAACAGTTTTAAAACAAGAATTCTATTTAACTTTCATATAATTTTTTGAAGATCTGTAATCACACACTAAAATATCTCCTCCCCTAACATTTTAACTCAGATGTCATATTGAATTGATACCAAAATTAGAAAATATAAAAATCTAAACCACAAAACTCCCAAGCTCATGAACAGGGAAATGAATAAAATAAAATGCATAAAACCCCAAATTTTCCTAATTGGAAGTAAGAATCTTGCAAATTGCCACCTATGCCTAAGATTGCCAGACACACCTATGTTGGTAATGGATTAGAATTTCTCTTCCCTCTTTAGCAGATTTTCCCAGTTAAGTGAAGATGTATCTGCTCTGGGGACAGCTCATAAATCTCAGCCATAGATTAATTCTTCAGGTATTGCTGATATTTACTGGCTGTCATCTTCTCCAACAATTTTATATTAAATATAGAATTATCTATTCTTTTCAAAATCTTCTTGGAACACACTGCAGAAAATTCCCTATTTCCAAAACCATAATTTATGATTTTTACCTCAGTAAGAGTCATAATTAATAAGGAAGAGACATGCAGCATCTCAGGAGACAATTTAATTCACCAATCTGCAAGATTTTCTACCATTTAGGGACTACAGAATTTGAATTACAATATCCTTTACTCCAGCAACTCTTCAAGGGTTTTTCTTGACTGTTACTTTTTCATGTTATTAGCAGTTAGTCCTTCAGAGAGAAATGTTGAAAAGAAACATGAAGATAAGGAACACTAGAAGGTAAACTGAAAATTTATTACACTGAAATAATTAAAGCAGTTAATTATTCCTCTGTTATCCTCATTATCGTTCATATAATGCTTTAAGTGGGTACTGAATCTTATATTTCATGCCCAGTTATAGTCTCAGCATAACAGACATAGCTGCATTTCACAGTTTTATGGCATTTGGACTCAAGTTTCAACCTTGCTTTCCAGTTTGTGAACAATAAGACATGGTACACAGCCTGCCCTTCCAAAACACATGCCAAGATATTTTTAAAACATTTATTTTTCAGTAGCAGTAAGGAGAGAAGATGTGGAGACACTAATCTCCTCACTAATGTTCTCTCTAAGCTATTAAGATCTTAATTCTTGCAAGAGGAGAGTTCTGATGAATGGCATAGTTATCTCCAGCTTCAGAAGAGTGTAATGAAGATGAATATTTGAAACCTCTCTGCACTGCAGTAGCTTAGGCTTTTCTCACTGTCACATTTCACTTTCAGGAGATTAGGTATCAAAGGAAAGACAGAAATGTGGGCTGGATAGATCTTCATTTATTTTGTGGAAATTGATCACCCAAAAGACTGTTTTGAGCTGAAAACACCAGGTCAATACATTTTGCTAGTCAGGGCTAAGTATTCAAAGTAGAGTTTTGCATGGTACTATTCAGGAACATAAATGTTAAGCAAAAAGTGGTAATTGTTCTCTGATCTGCACTGTAGTAAGATTTGGGGGAGAAGAAACCAAAACCCTAACTAATCCTTCTCTTAAAATTAGGAAATAATAACAACCAAAATTCAAAACAGGATATTTGAGACTTTCAGCTGAGATGCAGTTAATATACTCTGACATTTTTCCTTATGACACTTAATTTCCTCTGGAAAAGCCTGCTTAAACGCTTAGTTTAAAACTAACATAAATTAAAATGTCAAAATATCCGAGTATAAATTTAAAGATTAACGTCATAAAACTTGAAGGACCAAAAGTATATCAGATTATTAAATCTGCCAAAGTATATAAGCTCTCCTCCAGTCCATGTCTTAAGAAAGAAATTCAGACTAATGACCCCAGGGGGATATTACTGATCACCAGAGTCCAGCCAGATTTTGTGCTACTGACCACAACCCTTTGAGCCTGGCAGTTCATCCTAATTTCAGTCCACCTCACTGGGCTCTTAACTGGCCTGTACTTCACCAGTTTGATTTTGAGGATCTAACAGGAGGCTTTTGAAAGCCTTGCCCAAGCTGAGATGAACAACATCCATGCTCTCCTCCATCCACTGACCTGGCCATGTCATCATGGAAGGCAATCCGGTTCATCCAGCATGATTTTCCCTTTGGAAATTACTCACAAAAAGGTTCCTGTACACTGCATGCTTGGTAATTTTTGCACAGATTATTTACTCCATCAGCATCCCAAGAGACAAGATGAAGGTGATTTGCTTTGAAGCTTCCTGGATTCTCTTTCCAGATGGGAATGACATCTCTCCCAAACCTCCGCCCCTCAGATTGTCCTGACCTTTCCAAGGCTGTTAAATGTGACCTTCTAATGGCATTGGCCCCTCAGCATCTGGTGAACCCCATTGGGTCCCCTGGGCTTGTGTTTGTCCAGGGGCTCCACAGTCTGATCCCCCTCCACCAAGGCTAGATCTTCCTTTTTCCAGACTTTCCCATCCATCTCAAGGGCCTGGGATTGCTCGGTGCTCAATTTTAAACAGCAAAGACCAAGATAAAAAAGAAGGCATTGAGTCCCTCAAGTCTTTTCTGTGCTCTTTGCCTTCAGATTCTTTGCCTCATTTGGAAGAACAGCATAGTAGCAGAAACCTATTCATTCTGAGGCAGCAAAAGCAAAACAGGCTAGAGGAAGGTTAAACAGAGAATTCAAAGATAAATTGAGGCAGGTCATCTCTGAAACAAAACGGTGTCAGATTGCACAACCAGATGCTTTCATAATGCAAAGGCATAACAGTAAGACTATGAATTTTACAATTTTTCAGAATCTTCTCTGCTTATTTTGGATTATTAGATCTTTCCCAATACGCATCTATGCCATCTGGGGAGAGAAATGGAGACAGAAGCAAAAGAAAAGGGCATGCTTATGTGCATACATCAAGTCCTATAAAGAAATTGATATAGCAAGGCAGTATCTGTAACTTCCCATATGCAGGAAGTATATGGAAAGTTTATATATATATATATAAACTCTGCCTTTTCATTCCAATCTTGCACCTCTCTGAAAGCAGAAAAGTGTAATTAAGTGAAATTGTAGGTGGGCACTGGAATGCAGATAAATGTCCCCTGGCAGTAACCACAGACTTCGTCTTCACCTGTGACCCAGAGTCAAAGCTACAGTCAGACTTGCACTAATTAATATATCAACCTAGTGAGTTATCTGTACTGGCAGCATGATTTAGCAGAAGTTATTATTATTTTCTGAGAACACCAATATTGTAATTAAAGTGCTCTTCTTTGGTGCCAATTTTGGGGAGCCTTTAGAACTACATAATTGTAAAAAAAAACTACTTTACAATTGCTGATAATTATATGATGACTTATTAAAAACAGGTCCCTCATTTTTATATTCTAATTCATTACCTACTCTTAGGCAACTAAAGTAACACTTTCAATAATTGGATCCTTCAATGCATCCTTAGTACATATTCCACTTGGACATCTGCAGCTTTTTTGTCCGGTAATATCCACTAGATCTGCATTTTATAATTCACTCCTTAGAGACTATAACTCAATTAAAAGTTTAATGTTAAATAAGATATATTTTGGCACTCAGATTCTCCCCACTGAGCTCCCACAGACCAGAACAAGGCCAGCCACACCTCAACACCCAGATATTACTGGAGCTTGCAATCCAGAGAACATTTGGGGATGGGGAATTTATCCATGCAGCATTTACAATGAGCCACAAGCCTGGCCAGACAGAGCCATTCTCTCTGCAAGTTGTCATCTACACAGAGGCTCAGAAAAGCCCAGCAGAGCAGTGCTGGCAGCTGTAAGAAAGCTCCACTAAAGCAGGCACAGATGATAAAAAATAGTATATTGCAAATACACCCAGGGCATGTTATTCAGCTGGGGAGCTCCCTGAGTTAATCATAGACCAGGCCCAGATAATGCAAAAAGAGACAGTTTCTGTTGGATGCAGCAGGTACAGACTAACATTTCAATCGTACCAGCAGAAGTACTCAACATATTTGAGAACAGCCATTACAATTTGCTTCTACATAGTAAAATGAGAAAAGCAAAGGGATAGTCAAAGCATGTGCAAAATAGAGATTCTGCCCAAATGAGACTTAAGGAAGATGACATCCAAATAGATTATCCACAATCGAGAGAGGTCAGAAATTGCTTGAGGCGTTAAATGACGCTAGAAAATTTTTTCCACATGTGGCTTAGGAGTCATTCTGGAAGTCATCCCTGCTTATCACCATACTGGCCTTTCTTGTTGTTCACCACACACCCAAAATTACTGCTGAAAAGGGAAATTAAGTTAGGGTCAAAAAGCAAAAATAAGAAGTCATGAAAGAAAATAGAAATAATAATTACTAGTGGTTGAACAGTTTATCAGATTTGAATATCAGAACTGCCTAGATCAGTCTTAAATGGAAAAGGTAATTTTATCTAGCCTTAGTCAGGCAACCATGAGAGTCAACCTACTCTTGCAAGCAGGACAGGATTTGTAACCAGGAACCTTGGTCTCTACTGCTTTCCCAAATGTCATTGAATAAAGGACATACAAAAATATTCTAAAAACTCTGAAAAGCTAGATCTCAAACATATCACTATAAGCACACATTGTAACAATTATGTCTGACTATAAACAGGAATATTAAAACAAGGTAATTACTGCTAGCACTTCCTGACAACATTAATGGAAAGAAGAAAGTGAGAAGGTTCGTATCACCCTTTATGCCTAGTTAAAAACTGTAACACACAGCACATCATGAATAGTGCTAATCAAAAGATGCTGATCTTGGAACTCAAAAACACAAGGAAAGGAAATACATATGGGTAGGCAATAACTTATACCAAAAAATACTTTCAGTGGCAAGTTGTCACAATATCTCTATGAGTAACAATTGCAAAAGTCTACAAAAGGAGTATTAGAAGAGTGTACTGAAAAAGTTATCTCACCTCTTTCACTATCTTTCCACACAATTTTTCGATTTTTCTCATAATTTTTATTCAGCCAGATGAGGATGGTTCGTTCATATCGAGAATATACATTACTGCATAAAGGTTCTGATTTTATTCCTGGCATGTTCTGCAAGCTTTCCAAGCTCGATGGGTCAGGAACCATACGGCAAGAAACGCGTGGAAGAACAAACACCTGAAATGATAAAAAATGTTGTAAAGCATGAACTGTAAAAAGAATTTCAAGCTGACAGATAAAGAAAAAAACAAACACTTCAAACTCAAAAGGTTTTATAATTTAGGGAAGGTTTAGGAGATTTTACATTAGCACCCACATAACCACTATACAGGATGGTGAAAGGTCTCAAGGGCAAGACAAACAAGAAGCTGCTGAGATCACTTGGTCTGTTCAGCTTGGAGAAGGCTGAAGAGTGATCTCACCACAGTCTACAAAATCCTCAAGGAGGAGGAGAGGAAGGTGCCAATCTCTTCCTTCTGATGATCAGCAATACAGACACAAAGAAATGGAATGAAACTGCAACAGGACAAGTTTGGATCTGCACTCAGTGGGGGGTTGGTCATTGGACCTGGGAAGTGGTCATGGCACCAACTCAGAGTTCAGGGAGCATCTGGAGAATGCTCTTAGTCATATGGTTTAACTTAGGCAGTCCTGTGAGGAGCTGGGAGTTGAAATCAATGCTCCTTAAGGGGTTCATTCATATCTGAGATATTCTCTGAGTCTAAATAATTTTTGTTTTCAATTTTTCTCCAAGTTTTGATGAACTCTGCGACACCATTAGGTCATCTGTATTCCAAGGATTACTACTAACGCTGATGTCCAGCACAATCTATAAAAACATTCAAATTGCATCTTTCATGACTCAGTTTCTTATTTAGGTCAAATTACACCGATTGTTTCTCCTGAAAAGATTCACATTAAAGGTCTAAAATAAAATTCAGGGCAGAATTGGTTTCCTGGGCTGCAAGTGCACATGGGCGGCTCATGTCCAGCCTCTCATCCACCAGAACCTCCAAGTCCTTCTCGGCAGAGCTGCTCATGATCTGTTCATCCCCCATCCTGGACTGGGGAGATTCTTCTGGAGATTTCTTCAACCTGACTGATATAAAACCTGATTGAATCAAGGCATTTCAAGCTACCTTTTCTTTTAGGATTTCATCTCATCAGGAAAAAAAAAAATCAAAATCCAAACAACAAAACACACACATACTATTAATTTTGGTGGAGTTTTGCTCTGTGCTAGTCTGTCATGTACCTATGAATGCTACAGCAAATTGAAAGAACAGCCAAGTGACTTGCTTTCTGGTACCTATGGTTGCATTTTTCCACATCCATGTTCCCATGTGTGCTTAAGTCATCTGTCTCAGCCTAGGTACACATACTATTTTATCTCTATTTTTTACTGTGCTTTCCCAATCAATAATCACATAGTCATAGTTGAGGTCGGAAGATAGCTCTGGAGATTGCCTGGTCCAAACTTCCTGCTCCAAGAACAATCAGAGTGCTTTTCCAGGATTTCATCCCATTGGGCTTTGGATATTTCCAAGGACAGTAACTCCACAAACCCCTTCAGGGTATCCATTCTAATGTGTGACCACTCTGACAAGAAAAAAATTTTCTTAACTTTAAAGTCATTTCCTACATCTCAGCTCATGCCTGGTGCCTATTACCATGTCATGAGGCACAACTGAGGAGTCTGGCACTGTCATCTTTACAGCCAACTTCCCCTCAGGTACTGAAACACATTTCTTAGATACACCCCTCCACCCAAGCCTTCTCTTCTGGCTGAACAGTCTCAGCTCTTTCAGTCTCTCCCTAAATGACAGATGCTCCAGTCTCTTAAATCATCTGTGGAATCCTTCAGTGAAGTCACACCCCAGTACATCCATGTCTGACTTGTACTGGGAAGCCCAAATATTTGCTGTATTTTTAATCTATTTTCCATCCCTTGGAACAGAAATACTTTTTTCCTCTTAGGCACATAAATGTACTGATCACTGAAGAGCACATAAGCTTTACTTTGGAAAACATGGCAACCCAAGATTTTTCTTTACCGTCGTAAAAATAAAATTGAACAAAATTTGAGAAGTCTATACTGACCAAGATGATCATATTTTAAAAGGAATAGTTATTATAAAAAAGCTTAGCTGTTTAAAAATTCCATTTGAATGTAAGGTAATAATTGCTACAGTTACACATCTAGGCAATTATGTCCAGTGAAAAGGGCTTCTAAGCAAGGTAACACAAAAGCATGAAAGAGTTTTCTTTACTTGCACCAATATTTATATAATATTTAATTCTACAAAATGCAGACTGTTATAATATAACATTTCCTAGTTGGAACATTAACACACTTGCAAAGTTTTAAAGAAAATTTTAAAATTCTCATTCTTTTTTTCTTTCTCTGTTAGAGAGAAATAAAATACTTACAATTATTTAGTTTTAAAGATGTGTTTGGAAAAAAATAAACCTCCAGCATACCACAGATCTTTTTCGAAATAAAGCTTTTAGCCATCAGTTCTCCAGAATCTGGTAGCAAATATATTTGCAATTTACCTTGTACATCTGCAGCAGCACATCTGTCCAAGCTCGTTTGCTCATTGTCTCAAACGTTCTGTTCTCCAGAACAAAAATACGCCTGCCACTTAACTTGCCTGAGCTTCTCATGCTTCCCCTCTTTGCTTCAGGTACAAAACACTTCAGACAAAAGAATGGGAATTTTTTTCAATATTCATTTCATCAGTTTGGATAGGAAATTCACAAGAGGACAGTAATGAATCAATGACATAAATGGGTGATAACATCTACTATAGTGCAAGAGTGACCAGCATTTAGAAACGTCTGCAGTTTGCTGCTATGTCAGGAATAAGAATCATAACAAAGAATTGACAGGAGTTGAAAGCAGCAATCAGGAAACAGGGAAAACACACTAAATACTTTACTTTAAAATGGTAAAACCTGTATGATAATCTGATCTCTACTTTAAAACATATCCGTTGGACATTAATATCAGGTATTAACAGTATCAGAAGAAATTGGAAAAAAACAGGGAGACCAATGTAAATGTTGGAGTCAGCTTAAATTCCTACTTACTCTCATGCATGTGCTTAGAGTTATGCAATTCTAAAGAGTCACCACAGTAAGAACACTCATGGTCCACCAAGAACTTCCACCAGTATCCAAAGGACTGAAACTGAGCACGTGGGCTTTGTTAAAAGGAGAAAAAACACCAAACCTACCTACCCTCAGTCCAGTATTCACTTCACTCCATAACTCGTAATCTTCTGGTGCAAGCAGAAATTCTGGCATAATATGAGGAAGATATGCTCCTTTCCTTCTGAAATCACAAAGCAGGAAAAGTTAATAGGAAACATAATCAAAAGAAATCAAATTTTTTCAAGTTGTCTAATCTTTGTGTAATCTCCTCTGTCTGAATATCCTCTGGAGTAGTGATCCAGCTCCATTAATTGCTTAGACGATCTTCATGGATAGAAACTCACGTTCAATTCCTATGACTACAATTACATACTTAAAGAACCTACAACTCTGGACAGATTGGCTTCTTTTTGAGCATTGCTCCTCCAGGAAGGATTTAATATAACACGAAACATCAAAACAAATACTATCCATTTCCACGTGAAAGACAAAGGAGTCATCAGGTTCCACCAAGAGCATCAGTGGAATGGTGAGATTATTAATTAAAAACTTGATCTGACTGCCCACTGAGCCTGTCTAAGAAGAAAGGCTGCAAGTCATCTTTTGCAAGTAAGGAAGCAGAGTTCTTGTGTAATTCCTGTGCTGGATATAACCCTACCAGAGGACATTTTGATTACTGCAAACTGCACAGATAACCTTGGTAAAAATAAATTAAAGGTTATAATACATAAATCTTATCTCGGAAAAATGATAAAGGAAACCCTAAACTCCCTGTATACCATCCAGTTAGAACTAGGCTTGAAGAAGGCTAATTTTAAAAATTGGAAAGAAAAGGTGCACACATGGATGTCTCATCATACTTGTACTTACTTAAGGAAGGAAAGCAATTCAGAATGCTGCCAGTGGAGCTGGAACATTCTTTCTACTGGATCAGTGGACAATGACTGGCTTGCTGCAATGCCTGGTATTGACTGTCCATTCAGATGCACTAACATTTCATAAAAACCCTTATCTTTGTCAACCCTTCGTTTAAAATTCTTTTCTTGTGCAACGGTTAGCTGGACTATACACACATCACTAGGAGAGAAAATTTTTTGATATTATATTGATATAATTTGATATTATTCTTCTAAATGCACAAAATGAGCTACAATTACATGTATCATGAGGCTAATTTAAGAAACCATGAATTAAAAACAGCAGCAAGGAGGGTTGAAAAGTACAGCACTTTTTCATCTTTACAGAACTTTCATAAAAAAGTAAGGACTTTGAACTGCATGGAATATTCATACCTTCATAAATAAAAGCTTTCTGACAAACATATTTTGGATTTTTGTCATGTTTATAAATGTCTATGTGAGTGTTTCCCAGCAGAGTGGCTTCTTCACTATTTAGAACCAAGCTAGATAAAACCAAGTAAGTGAGGCCACCACAACTGGTATATTTCCAGAGTGCTTGCAAGACTCTTGATTATAAAATTTGTGTTGCAACAATTTCTCATTTGTTTCTTGATCTTTACATTATGTGGGGGAAAAAGACATTGTTAAAGAACCTACTTATGCCACCAAAACAAGGACAAAGGCTAGAACTGTTTTCAGTCTCAGAGGAGAATCAATTTCAGTTAAGAAGGTGACATATAGTTTGAACTGCATATTTAACACACACTGCATTATGATACACAGTATGATAGTTGAAAATGTATTTTAGAAAGTAAAACCTAACACCTGGATGACATTTTCATATAAGCACCATACAGAAGCTACAGTTTTGATAGAAAATTGTGCATTAGAGTGTGTTTCTATTCCTTAGATCATACCAAACCACTTGAGCAGATCTGTTAGCCTGTTATGAGATGGACAGGAGTTATCTCTAAGCAGGTGTCAATTACCTTCTCAGTGAATAAGGTATGGAAATGGGATTCTGTCCCTTAGACCAGCCAAAGAGTGTGAACCAACTCTGGACAGCATTTAGGGTCTTTTGAAAGAAGATGTAGTCCTCCTCATCTTCATCAGGAAAAAATGATAATTCACACTTATCTCCTTTCCCATCACTTTCACTGTCAGTTTTACTCTCTTCACTTGCTTCCTCATTGTCTTCACTTTCATATTCATCACTCTCATTTTCATCAGTGGTACTCTCTGAGGGATACACACAAAATAAAACATCCAGAAAGATTTCTTATTTCCCCATTTTTGTCTAGTACAAAAATATTCAACACAGAATTGTTTACGAAGAAAAAAAAAACTGCCAGACAACAAATGATCAACTTACTTTAGGAAAAAAACAATTTAAATTATATTTACACGTCTTAGGAATAAAACAAATGATATCATGAAATTTAATTTCATTTTCAAAAACAGCATTACCCAACCAGCAAAACATAAATTCAAGCATGGCTTACAAAACTATAGCCAGAATCTTAAAAGGGACAGTCTCACACACAGTTCCAACAGACCCAGCTTTGCCTGTCAGTCACTGCAAGTTCACTTTAACAGTTATTGTACAGGTATAACTCCCACTAAATCTATAAACCTTTGGACTTTTCTCCCCTCTATTAGGCTTTCTCACTCCTAAATTCTGATCTGCTCATAACTAATATATTTTAAAAACTATTCGTTGTTAATATCAACAACAATATCATTGCACAAAAATGTAACTAAGAAAACAAACAATAGTTCTCCTTATAGCACAACTAACTTAGGTCAACATCCATCCTTGAAAGTTTATTTTAATACCTCTGTTTCAGTTTCACTAAATGATGCAAAAATAAAATTAATTTATACCCTCATGAATTAAAAAAATATTACTGGGATTTAAGAAGAAAAACCAATACAGTGTGGAGAAAAGAGGCTAATTCTTTATAAGATCCTTGATTTTATGTGCTGTATGGTACCTGATTGAGAATCTTCACAGCTGGAGCCACTATTTGCACCTAAAGAACTTGTGGAATGGGTACGTGAAGGTGATGCTGGACTAAAAGATGGCTGTAGAACAACTTCTCCAGTGCTGGAGTCTTTATTGTCTGTAAAAAAGATTGCAGCTGAGAAATCATATTTTACTGTCTGTGCTCTAACACATTATAAATATCTACTTCTATATTTTTCTAATTCATGCTTCAATTAATCAAGTAACAGTTCTTATGTGACTCATAAAAATCTTACTTTGGTCATTAGACTGGGGTCCAGAAAAAATTTCATGCATTTTGGGGTTTTTTTCCCCATTAACTGTATATTTTACAGGATGCATCTTCCTCCTTGCTGAAAAGCCCCTATCAGAACAATGCTAGTTCAAGAATTCTGTGTCATGAAAAAAATACTCTTAAAGACTTCTTGTTCACAGCTGTATAATGAGTTTCTCATCATTATCAAGTTCTTTTAGACTTGACAACAAGTATTTTACAAACAAAACTCAGAAGTAAACTTTATCAATCCATCAGTTCTGAAGTAACAGATGTTCTGACATTCTCATGTTGGCCTAAGAAAGGATTAAAGGACCCTCTGTCATCAGTTCAAAACAAAAGAGGCACCAAGTGTAGTTTCCAGAGAAGCAAACACACCACTAAGAAAAGCAAGAACTCTCTATTATTATCTTTTAGATTTTGAATGCTAGAACTGTTATTTTTACCATCTGTAGGAAGTAAAACAAAAGCACAGTGTCAGAGTGGAGGCAAAGCCTTCCTGGATACCTTTCAAAGACACTGTGTTGCATAGATAAGGTTTGGTCGCCCATTAAACGGCATTCAACACCAACAGAGTCTATACAAAATCACATAAAAATACTCAAGGAATTTAACAGTAATGACTAATGACTTGCTTCAAAACTAACACAAACTGATGTGTAAACAAACCAATAAGCAATCAGTGCAGGACAGAAATATCCTAATATTAATGGGAGATCATTTATTATAAAGCCATCACTCCATTTTTGGCTTAATCCTCAATGGAAATCTACAAAGCATCTTTAAAAAACAAGATTGCAAAAATGGTATATTGGTCACAATATACCATTGGTATATTATTTGGTACCATATTGGTCACAAAAAATAAAGAAAAGAAACAAAAAATTACACATTAATAAGAAATAATATTTTCCCCTTCCTATCTTCATTTACTTGCGCTATGATCCCTGAATGATGTAGTATTTATACCTATCTTCTTCCTTGTGGATGAAAAAGACCAAAACATGACCTGTCTTCTTGCTAATCCCCTTCTCAATTTCCCAAATATCAATTATCTTTTCTCTTGAATATTCTGACACACTTACTTTAAGTTCATGCAGTCTTAGAATTCAGTCTTTGATGCTAAATCTGTCTCAGATCTAAGAACTTACTTGCTTACCTAAAAAACTTCTCTATTTCATCAAAATACATCAGATAACATATACAGCTATAAAAAACAAAAAAATCATCATTTACCCCACATTGAAACTGCTTTAAGCAGGTTGGCTAGATGGCCCCCAGGGATCCCTTCCAACCTGAATTATACAATGATATCACCCTTGCCATGAGCACAGCCACACACAGAGATCACAGATCACTGAGGCAGCAGAGGTGGCTTCAGCATGGGGGACACAGGCAGAAATTTAGAGACAGAGGCAGGCAGGGAGACATAATGCAGATAAAAATATTTCTGCTCCCTGACCACGATTTTTATTAGGCCTTAAAAGATAGCTGTGCCCTTCTCCCTTCAAGGACAGGAGTTAAAAAACCCTGAAAACTATTCCCAATAGGCAAATAATGATCACATTTTAAAATAACATCATGTGGTTTCTCTTTTGCTTTCTTCAAAACATATGATCACTGTCTATCAATACAATTAAAATTAACATATTCTCTAATGTTTTGGCTGTTTTCCCTATTCATATTTAAAACCTTCACAAAAATTCTGTAAGATTTCATTTTGTTCAATATTTTTCAAAAATTATGACCTGATCATTTATATAACTGGTCCTCCTTTTCAACAAGAAAACTGAAGCTATTAAAAAGTTTAATTGTGGTTTTCCCCTGCAATAAATGAGGGAAAATGCTACCTTGATAAACACATTCTTCTTATCACCCTGAAAACACTGTTTTTTCTAATACTAATGGACATAATATAATTTCAGAGGTAGAGTTTTGACTGCTTACCACTTCTCCAGATAATTTTTTGATCAGACCAGTGCAATGCCAAGTACGGGTATAAGGTGAGAAGACAATTGTCTGCTGTTCCAGCAACCTGAAATGAGAACCTGTTGAAAACAAAACAGAAGTTACCATTTTCTATTTGCCAATGGTAATCAAGATATTTTTCAGCACAAGAACAGAAGACAGAGTGAAGGTATCAGAACTCCTTCATTCTTCCTTAGTGGTTGAACAGACTACACAGGTGGGACTGCACCTTTCAAAATGCTGAATTTTGGTGTAGTATTTCCACTTCTTAGATGAAATAAATTAAATCTGCATTTCTAAAATGAAAAATAAAAACTACTAAAATTACAACTGACATTAGTAAGTCTCCTAAAGATGCCTGCTAACTTGCTAAATAATTTTTTCTACAACTTTTGACAAGGGAAGTTTTCTTGAAAAGCAACTTCTATTTTGATGCAGCATTTATTCTGTAAGACTTTAAAGAAATGTCAAAATAAATATTTAAAAATAAATAGATTCAATTTAAAAACAGTAAGATATTGACTGCAGTTGCTGGAATATAACAGAAATTGATGTCCATGCTCTGATGTTCACCAGATTGTCTGCTCTACCTGCAGCAACTTTATTGATGTGCAGCAATCCACCTTTTAACCCTCTTTTTTGTACTTCACCTCAGTCTCTCAGTGTGTAGTCAACAAGCAAATTATTGCCATCAGTGCAATGCTGGGAGCCATCTGTATTTATGTTCTTAGCTCATTGCAACTGACAGGTAATTAAACTGAGCTTAGTCCTATGTTATTAAATAGTTGGGTTTGTAGTCCTTATTTACTTATTAAAAACATTAATTTTAATTAATTGTTTTGACTAAACTGCCAAAAGTAAAAAGAAAAATGTGTTTTAATTATTCAAACAGCATGCTGATATCCATCCTGCTTTAATACATTGAGAATTATGGATATTGAAAATATACCTTGCACAGAAGAAATGAATATATTTTCTATTTCCTTGAAACAACCAAAAAGAAATTTATATTTATTGCAAATTTAGATTGATATTAAAATATATGACAAGACCCCTCTGAATAATTTATTTATAATATGACATAATGATTTTACTGCTTTTTTTTGGGGAATAAGATAATCAAGGAAAAAATAAATGCTTTAGAAGTACCAGAAAGTAGTTTCCTCCTTCATACTTCACTCTCCAAACACAACATTCTTGAACATCACTTTCAAGGCAACTTTAATAAACAGAGAAAGGTTCTAACAAAATCCATAGCCATTTACCTTTCTTACAGGTAAATATTCCCATTGGGATTCCAATTTGATATTTTACAGTCATTTAAGTAAATAATCCAGCTCTGCAATGCTTTGGTTTGCTCTTAGGAAATGTTAATCCTACTGGAACTTGGGGCAAGGCAAGGGCTCTGGCCACTTGCACCTTGCAGCATAATATTTCTTGCAGCAAACATCATTCTTTCAGCTTTTATTCAGCAAATAATTTCAGCAGCAGAGCATCAGCAGGACAGATGGCTGTGAGAGGCACATCCACACCTACCTGTGTGCACAAAATGTACAACTGTTCATGGTCAAAACAAGTGTCAGGGCTTGTTTGTTCTACCTTTACCAAGCCACTGAAAGACACACAGGATCAATAACTACAACACAGAAAGGTTTGCAGCTTCCAACTCATGACTTTACTGTGATAAATGGCAACTGTCAATACTCTGCAGGCACACAGGTGAACTTCAGACAACTGAGTGAATGGCAGGAGGGGAAGAAAGCTGTACAGAGGTTAATGAGAGACAGCTCTCAAGTTATATGAAAGTAACTCAGATGTCTGCGTTATCAGACTCAGTCAACTTCCCGATTTCTGTTTGAGGTGAGCACCTCAGCCATTTCCATCCTAAATGCCAAGCTGGGATTCAGGGAAATCCTCACTCATGCTCAGATCTGCACAGTAATGTAACACAGAAAAGTGAGCTTGAGAACAACTGCAGTACATCTGAACCACTCACACAAATTCCATGAGTGAAACAACTCAGAGCAAAGGAAGGAACTGCACAGTGTAGAATATAAAGAACAGCCCCACAACAGAACATCTGTGTACAAATAAACCCCTCAGAGTTCATGATGCTGCCACAAGCAAAGCCCCTCCCTGCTCCTTGGATATGCCTTGGTGGCTGCTGTGGTAACACAGTAAGAGACATGAACACACCCAGCCAACAGCAAACAGTGCACACATTGAGGAGGGGGGGGGTGGATCTTGCAAGTCAACAATTGATTCTGCCACTGATCTTGATTACAAGGATTAAACTTCCATGACTGTGGCTGCAGTGTGCAGGAGATGGTGGAGGCCAGGACTGAAGGATGTAGAAGGGACTGAAGAAGCTGTTGTGGGGGTGTTCAGCTGTGAGAGAAGAAGGCTCAAGGGGATCTTGTCTATGTGCACAAGTATCTGATGGGAGGGAGTAAGGAAGAAGGAGATTCTTCTCAGTGATGCTTAGTGAGACCACAAAATGCAGAGAGTACAAATTTAAATACAGGAAATTCTATCTCATCATAAGAGAAAAAAAAAACCAAATCAGAACTAAAACTATGAGAGTGGCTAAACACTGGAAAAGTCTGCCCAGAGAAGTTATGGAGTCTCATCCTTGAAGACTCCAAAAAAATCAGCTGGGCAATAGAGTTGATTCCTTGAAGAGGGACTGAGATGATCTCTGGAAGGTCTTTCCAACCTTAGGCACTATGTGATAATAAACATCAACTCACTTATTGGCCACCTGTCCACTTATCAGTAAGTACTTTATTACCCACTAAGTACTTTATAACCCAGTAAGTACTTTAGTACAGCCTTTTCCCAGAAGTGTTATTTGAAACAAAATTCAAGAATGAGTGTGTACCTAAAAATTTCATCTGAGATTCAAATAACATCACTCCATTCTCAAGGACACATGGCAGAAAAGTGAAGGTGCTAGAAGCTAACTATTTATCATATGCCTTTGAAGAACTGAGTCAGAGGGCACCAGACAGAAAAGCATGCATGCTAGCATACAAATATAGGAGAGAGATTACAAAGACATGTGCATTCTGTACATGTAAAAGTATCTTGTTCCACTGACCTTTACTTACAACATCATCAATGAAATGATGTTACAAAACTAGAAGTCTTGTACAACGTATTTATTTTGTATTTGTAGCAGAGTTCAATGAAATATTAGAAAAGTCTATATTATTCTATTGGAATGAAAGGTACTTGTGCTGTTAGCAAATGTGAAGTCACTAAATACATTAAATTATTCAGTGTATTTGGTTTTATAATGCTTACTAATGCAAGTAAAAAATTTGTTATCTACATGAACCATCATTGCCATTGCTACTCCAGTGTTTATTCCCTAATGCATATTTCCAAAGAACACAGAACACAAGAATGGCCACTAAATATATGGTGTTTACCAACATCTGAAACCTGCTGAGCACCAGAAGTAAAGCTCCAACTGTGATGACAAAAAAAAACCCATTCAATCCTGTAAAACAAAAACAAAGCTTATACAGAAGTGCTTTCATTTCTTTTAAAGTAACTCTGGTTTGGTTTTTTTTTCATTAATTTGTTTGTTTTAATGTTTGTGAAAAGACAAAAGAACCCAAATAAAAATATATTTATCTATTTTAATCTGCTCTATGGAATTTCAGGTGTTTCCTAACTACAAACAAGTGATTTTTTTTGTATCCATGTATCCCAAATGTTCTAAATATGTAGGCATAGTTAACTAACCCTTCTTCAATAGTATTCATTAAGAGATGCAGAATATCACTAAATTTCTAATGAGAAAAAAATCCAAATCCATTAGCATCTGAAAAATTCCTGCAGCAACATCATTTGTGTAAACTAAAAAAAAAAAAAGATATTTACAAAAAACTCACACTGCCAGTTAAGGAAACAAAACAAATTGCTTGCAGAAGTGATTAGTGATAAAAGAAAACCTTACCTAAAAGTGTGGCATTTTACAGATCTTTAAGAATAAAGAACAATATTCTTTATTCACAATGTTAGATGCTGGGAAGTTGCAATTTAAATATCAATAAAGACCTGCCCTCCTCCCTCCCCTCAAAAATCCTAGAACAAATAGAGAGATGATGGAACTGGAAGAGGAAAAGATGACCCATGCCAGCTCTGCCATTATTCACAAATAAGCAGTTCCCCCACAGTGAAGGATCCTTATCCTTTGTAGCAGGAGCTCAGGCTTCCCCAGCAACCAACATAATACCACTATGAACAGTGGCTGACACATAATTTCATGCTATATGTAAGACTTATAGCTGGGAAAGCATCCACATTTTTTTCCTAGCAGCAGCAGTGACGTTAGCACTTAATTCCTGAATAAGAGATGCTTCAGCTGTCAGGGACCATCACAATGGCAGAAAGCCACAAGCACAAAAAAGAACAGAGTGATTAATGGGTTTGGACCATCCTTGTTTTCAAAAGCACTCCCAACTATGAGGTAAAATGCCAACATATTCTTAGGTCAGATGAATGCTGCAAAGCAGCATGCAAATATCAAGAACTCCAATGTTTCCTAGCTCCCTGCTTTCTCATGAAATGTGAATGATATTGAAAGAAATTGACAGCTCCTGCTCTCCCAGGCATGCCAGCAGAATCCATGGATTTGACATTTGCCAGCAGTGCCTATTAAAGAGCTGGATGCTTTGGGCATGCTTCCCAAAAGCAAAGGGAATGTTTTCCCCTGTGAGACACTGAGATCTGATGGACTATCAAAACAACTGGAACCAATCCATAATTGGGTTAGTGACTGTGTCTCACTGCTATCATATTGTTATTACAGGCTACATTCACTGACATTCTCTCTTCCTGAAGTTCCAGCCATGAATAATGTGAATGAATTCAGAAATTTCATGAGTTTCCATGGCTTCTCAGTGGTAGAGAAAGAGGGAAGGGAGAACTGTAGAACATGGGAGGAAAAGACCTCAGCACACTTGTGTCACCAATGACACACCAACTCATCTACACATGTGGGGATTTTAGCATATTTTGCAGCCCAGAGCTGCAAAATTTTCTTTGATTGCCTGTTCACTACTTATTTTCAGAAATAGTAAGTTAAACGTTATTTCAATCAAGATGGTAGAAAAATTTCTGCTAAACTCTTTGTATAATCATCAAATTAAAATATAAAATAACAATAATCAGAGAACAAATACATAAACATGCCATGTTTGCAGAGGATTTTTTTTTGCAAAATATGTGTCATAGCTAAATATTTCTCCCATTTATTAAATACTTGCTAAAGACATTCTTAGATTTTATATTAACTTTTACTTCTGAGCTCCCATCAGTCCTCTGTAAGGAAGAGTAGTTTCTTCTGCTTTGGATTCAAAGGAGCAAAAAGAAAGCATAAAGATTTAAAGTAATATTAGAATTATGTACTTATGCATTTATTAGAAATTAATGCATTTTCATATGTTCCATTTAATGGAATCTGTGCACACAGTCAATTATTGCATAAATGACAACCATATATCTCTTCAATTTTCTTTTACAGTTACATTAAATAATTGCTTTATTATAAAAAATGATTGTCTCTCATCTTTCAAATGTTTTCTGTAAAGCAGCCAAACCTAACATTATCTATTCTCTAGCCAATGTTGACTCTGTTTTAAAGCAAAAAATTCATTATTATTATTATTTAGGACTAAGTATGGGCTATGTGAATCAATCTTACTGACATTTTAGACCTTAATTTAGAAAAGCAAAATATTACAGAGCCTAAGTAAAGTGCATTGGGTTTGTATGGCCAGGTTTTGGTAGTGAGAGAAGCTACAGGGGTGGCTTTGAGAAGCTGCTGGAGGCTTCCTCCATCTCCATCAGAGCCAACAGCAGCCAGCCACAAGACTGATTTGCCACTGGCCAAGGCTGGGCCAAGCAGAAATGGTGGTAAGACGTCTATGATGATACACTTAAGAATTTTTTAAAAAGTTATGGCACAGATGTAATGCAGGCAGAGAAGAGGAGAGTGAGAATCAGTGAGAGGAGCAGCTCTGCAGACACCAAGGTCAGTGCAGGAGGAGGAGCAGGAGGTGCTCAAGATACCAGAGCTGGGATTCCCCTGAAGCCCGTGGTGAGACCCTGGTGGGGCAGCTGTGCCCCTGCAGCCCAGGAGGGCTCAGGGATGCAGAGATCACCTCAGCCCAGAAGGGCACAGGGATGCAGAGATCACCTCAGCCCAGAAGGGCACAGGGATGCAGAGATCACCTCAGCCCAGGAGGGCTCAGGGATGCAGAGATCACCTGAGGCCAGGAGGGCTCAGGGATGCAGAGATCACCTCAGCCCAGGAGGGATCAGGGATGCAGAGATCACCTCAGCCCAGGAGGGATCAGGGATACAGAGATCACCTCAGCCCAGGAGGGATCAGGGATGCAGAGATCCACCTGCGGCCTATGGAGGAGACCCAAAATGGAGCACAGGGATGCTGAGAGGAGGCTGTGAACCCATGGGATGCCTGTGCTGGAGCAGGGTCCTGGCTGGTAAGGTCCTGCAGACCTATGGAGAGAGAAGCCCACCCTGGAACAGACTTCCTGGTAAGACTTGTGACCCCATGGGGGGACCCAGGCTGTTCTTGAAGGAACTGCACCCCATGGCAGAGGGTGCAGCAGGCTGGGGAGGACTGCTGCCCATGGGATGGACTCACATTGGAAAAGTTCATGGAGAACTGTCTCCCATCGAATGGAGCCCATGGTGGAGCAGGGGAAAGACCCCTCTCCCTAAGCAGAAGCAGAAACAATGATTTGTGAGATGAATTGACCACAACCCCCATTCCCTGTTTCCTTCAACTGCAGGGGAAGAGGTAGAGCTAGGAAGGAGGGAGGGGTGAAGAGAAGGTGTTTTTAAAGTTGTATTTTAGCTCTCATTATCTTGCTTTGATTTTTTAGTAATAAATTTAATATCTCTAATTTGAGTCTGTTTTGCCCATGAGGGTATTTGATGAGTGATCTCTCTTCTATTCTTATCTCAACGCATGAACCTTGTATTATATTTTCCCTCCCCTTTCCAGCTGCAGAGGGGAGTGACAGAGAGGCTTTGGTGGGTGCCTGACATCCAGCCAGAGTCAACCCCTGTGGAGTGTTTTTCTCCTCAATACTCTTGCTTTGAAATATGCCTAGAACTAGTTCTGCTTAGCAGTTAAGGCTTTTTTTCTAAGTAGCCGTAGAATACAATATTTTACCAACCTCTGAAAATCTTGACTTGCTTATTTTAATAAGAATATCCCAGAACAGAGAGTAGGAGTTGAAGTTCAAAAGTTCAGTTCAAATCATTTTAAAGTACATATTATCACTTTGAAAATGGAAATATAAAGAGAGAATACCTGACAAATTATTACATCTTCAGCAACTGATACTGTGAGATTTCATGGCCTATTAAATTCAGTCCAGGAACTTTTTCAAGACCAGTTAGCTTTTATAGGTGTTATAAAAGGTTATGGGTTTCATTGTTTTATTATTAAAGATCAAGAAGACCCTGAAATCTTGTCTTTCTAAAATGCTCAAATTAACAAAGCAGTTTAAGTTCATTAGATACACAGATTGAACCAAATTGTTCAAATGCTTAGATAATTGGTTGAATCAGCTTTGAAGTTTGAACACGTTGCTCCCATGGGGGCTGGCAGGAAGGAGGGGAAGATAGGCAGAGGACAAGAAATTGCAGCTGCATATTATTACAGAGTGCAATATCAAAGCACACATAATACTAGCAGTGTTATCCAGACTTGGATTTATCATGGAATTACCATGAAGTTTATTAGAAGAAGAAAACAGTCTCAGTTACTACGTGAAGAAAAGAATTATTTCTGGTTGCAATAAAAATAGTTTCATCTGAAAGCCAATAGGAATATTATCCCACACTGACCAAAGACACACACATAATTCTTTTTTCTGATGCTGTGTTATTTCACCCAGTTTTGCTCAGGTTTTGTATCACCTGCTCCTAAAGCTACCCACAACTCAACTGCCTGTCAGAAAATGCCGTATACATTAGTAAACTGCTGTTATGAGTTCTGCCCTTTAACAGATACTTTAGTTCTACATTTTAAAACCCAGCAACAATTCTGAGATGATTTGACATTCCCAAGCATTAATTTTTTCACCCTCACAAGCAAGAATGGCTGTTAAGGTTACTTACATGACTTTTATTTGCTATTTTTTTTTAAAAAACACATTCAGTTTGCCTTTAAATTGAGGGTCATATTCTTTATTTCCTTTTAATGGCAGATATAGAAAAAATTTCATTACACAGGAGGAATTTTTATTTCTCTATAACAAGGCTTGAGAAACTGCTAGTGCATCATATAAAAAGTTATTAAAACTAAATATTGTGCCTGCTCAGAAGCTACATTTCAGACTTGATCATAAGCTTAAATTATCCTTTTCTTGTAATTACAGCAAGCTTTAACACAGATTTATGAATCACACCCCACACAATGATTAAATCCTAGAATTAAATAAAAATTAGTAACAAATAGATTCTTTGCTGACAATGTATACAGAAAAATATGAAATATTAACCCAAAGAGCAGCAATAACTTAAAGATCCATAAACCTTGCATCAAAATAATTAAAAATAGTTTTATATTTATTAAAAAGACCATTCTAAGCTGCAGGAAGGAATTATTTATCCTCAAAATAGTTGTTTTAGTGAAAATACTAAATACAGGAAATACTTTAATAGCAGCAGTGCCCATCTTTCTTCCTCTTGCATCCTCATCCCATTCCTGGCAGAGCTGAACAAGAGATGAGTTACCAGTAAATATGAATGAGATCTTGAAACAAGACCTTAAGTTGGACACTTAGATGGATTTTACCTAAGAGACCAAAGCTGAATTTTTAGCCTTGAATGTAATTCAGTTGAAAAAAATAAATAAATATCTATCTTTCATTTTCATTTTTTTCAGAGGATTCTTGTGGAAAACGGAAAGTTCGAAACTTCCACAGACACTGTAGGGTTTGATCTGCAGCCTTGGAAGAAGCTTGGATTGATGTAAAAATAAAGTACACAGACATTAAGTAGAAAAATTATAAATGTATGTTTCTATAGTTGTAAGTAAGAGTATGCCTTAAGTAAGTAAAAAACTGTATTAATAAGATGGTGAAGGGTTTATAATGCAAGGGGGTGCAATTGTACAGAGTAAGCTAAGAGTTTAGAAGTTACAATAGAAGCATATTTGTGAATGCGTAATAGCAGCCCATTGGATAAAAGTATCTGCAGTGCAGCAGAATTCAGTAAAGGTGATAGGTTAGGAAAGCAAAATAGACTTTGTGGCAACTGTCCATTGGCTTAGAAAGTTCTATATTGTCTTAGAATTAAGCACTTGTAACTACTTTGAGCTACGGCTGACTGCTTGCTCCTCTGAAATCTCACAGCTTCTGAGACTGATGTTTATCTGAGCAATAAATCATTCTTAGCCTGACTGTGGTCCCATTCCTTCATTAAAAGCAGCAATAATATTAGATTCTTGTGTTCCTTTACCCAACTCTTGTGAATTCTGTGTCTTATATCCAGCTTGGTCAGTCTGGAACCTTCCCCCAGGTGAATTTGAATTGCACACATTACCTGTTTTCTTCTTGGTCGATGAATAACATTTCCCCTAAAAATGACATTGGCTTTGACGAGCTGAAGCTGATGCGGCAGGTGAGTTCATTAGTTGTGACATCTGATGAAAGAACAACATTTTTTCCCTCTGGGAACTCCACAGAAAAAGGGCAAGTCCTGGTTCCATCTGCAAGTTCAAGCTCAGGAAGTTTAACTCTAATTTTTGAATCCCTGTGTAAACATAAATAGTAGTTGTTTGTGATCACAGGATTGCAGTAATCAAGTTAATTCATAGATTCTCACATTCACAAAACTCTTTCACAGCTGAATATAGAATAACAATTTAAGTTCTCAAGAGCAAATCAAATGACACATTCAAAAATAAAATTCTTCCATCATTTAGATGCTAGTTTGTTTTCTTTGTATGTATCTGAACATTTTATGCTGGCCCACAATATCTGAACATCCAAATGAAATTTCTGCCTAACTGTGCTACAAAAGGCATAAAGAATTTTCTGAAACTTAAAGCTTTCACTAGTGTTCATTAAACTGCACTATTGCACAATTAAGTTACAAAGTTATAAAACAAAAATATTAAGGGTAAATTTGTGAAGATGCTGAAGACATTTCAGTACGTAGTTATGGATTTCCAGGTTTCAGCTTTGAAATAAGAACAGCAGTCAGTCCAGACCCAGGTGGAATCCCTTCAGTTCCAACCACCAAACTACTGACAAAAAACAAATCACTTGATAAATCAGCACAACTCAAACAAGACAAGACAATAATAATTTGAAGGTAATTAAATTAATTTACAACAAAAGGAAATTTTTGCTGTAATTTTAGTATCTAAATGATACCTTCACAAACATAGCAAACAAATATTACTACTCTTTACTAATTACAAACAGCAAAGCTAAATCTTAAAAACTTGAATAGTTGCAATGCTAAGTTATACTACATTATATGAAAATTACAAAAAGTCTCTCTTTTAAATTTAAGTAGCAGGATGACGTGAAGATCCACAGACAAATAAAAATATATGGATTTCTTATTGAAACAAGTGGCAGGATTAAAACATCTCTGCTGTCCTTTTCAATAGAACCTCACATGGAAAGAAGGAAGAAAAAACCACCAAAAACTACAACCCCACCAACTGTTCAATTAGCTAAACCTCAAACCAGTTGAGTAGAAAAAATAAAATGACAGAAAGAATTCATGTTACCACAGTGTGAAAAATTAGAAATAAGATTTAAAACCTTAGCATCTGGCTAAACAAAACAAAAAATCCTGGTAAGTCTCTCCTTTGAATTTTTTTTTGTTATCCATAGTAATTTTCTATATCTGATATAAATTAATAGAGTGAAGATATCAGAAGATAGACACTTCATGAAGCAGGTATGTTTGAGGAAAAAATATGGCTTGTTGAATATTCAACAATATTTATTACATTAATTTAAATTTACAGATTCTTCTGCTGAGCATAAAATTAATACTAACATTCACAAACAATTATTAATTCACTTTTTCAGAAATGAATGAAACAAAGAATTTTTCAGGGTTTCTGCAATAAATATACTTTGAGATTTTTACCTTAAAAAATCCTGTGGAATGATGGTGACGACTGCTTCAGTTTCCACACCCAGAGGAACTGGCATCAGCATTAAAAAGGGAGGATGAAAATCCATTTTTGGTGACCTCAGTGTGCCAGACAATGTTAGTATGTATCGTGCTGGATTATTATTTAGATGCAAGATTATTTCAGATGTATATGTCCCAGGGCAAGCTGTTGCAAAGGTTTAAAAATATATATATGACCATAAATACAGGAATGTATAGGAGTTACAGTAAGAGGTTTGGGGTTGGAATGTTTATTTGCTGTTAATTTTATTTTAATTTAGTATGCTTTCTTTCTCAAAATGTAGTTTAACACAACATAAATATTGTATGAGAAGAGTATTTATTAAGAAAGCTCAGAACACTTGCCTTTAGCAAAACAGAAATGTACATTTTTTTAACTTGTCAGAATTTTTCAAACTTCAATAAATGAGTTTACTGCATTAATATCCCATTATATATAATGCCAATACAACAGCAGAATTTTAAGAATTGCAGTCATACTTTGAATTACACTAACTGACACAGTGAATGCTTATTTTATAAAGGAGTAACTATTGGAAACATCTACCAAGACAAGGAAAAGTTGGTACCTTTTAAGAGTGTAATTGCACCACTTCAAAGATGCCTCCAAAACCTACAGAGTGGCCAAGCAGCCTCACACAAGCCAGCAGGAGGCTCCACCCTGCACTCAGAGCATCTCCCATTTCACAGAATCATTCAGCTTGAAGAAAATCTTAAAGATCATCAAATCTAACTGCAACCCTAATATTGCCAAGTCCATCAAAAAAAAAGGGAAGGGATGACCAAATATTCTTCTCCACGCGCTCTCTACAGCACAGCTGGGCATGACAACAGCAAGGATAAAGATTTCCTTGTGTTCTGCCCCTTCTCAAGCACCTTGCTCCCTGCTGCAAGGCAGTTCTCTCTAGGATGGAAAAACACTTTTTTTTCACTGAGACAGGGAACAAAGTACTTCCTTCCACAGCTGTTAAAACTATGAAAGTGACATTCCAAACCATGGAGTGCCATTTACCCAACCCTCAGTCATTCTCTCCTGCTGAAGAGTGAGCAAAATCAGGAATTTTGAGGGCAAACTAATGAAAAACTCCTGGATTTAAAAATAAATCTGCAATAATGTGTTGTAAAACAACCCAAAAAGTTTCATCTTTAAATTTTTGAGAAAAAACATGTTTTCCTTTGATTCCCCTCCATTAGATCAGGAAGGAAACACCCTCACCTAATTATTAAGATAGCAAGAAGAAATTTTGTATTTTATGTGTCTGCATGAACATATACATGTCACAGACCAAAATACACAACTGGGTCTTCTGAGATTATCTCAGATCATTACTTCCACAGCCTGAGAAAGAGCTGTCAATGTTTACATACAAAAAGAAGAAAAATCTAGTGTCTCCAAAGTACTTTGTCTTTTTCCCTTCCTGCAAGAGCTAATTTCCTAATGGAGCTGACAATAGAAGAGCATCATGGATGCTGTTATGTCATGACCTGTGGATCCCTTCATTTCAAACCAGCAAACATGAAAATGCAAACTGAAAACCAGCTCTGAGGGGAATCTGCTGCCCTGTTTGCAACATCTGGCTAGTTTTGTGTTAAATGTAAATCAGCTTTAGGAGATAACACTGCTGAGAAGGCTAAAAAGATTCTGCCTCTAGGTTTTGACACAACAGGAACACATCTTCCTCTGGCACTTTGCCCTTTCATGAAGGAAAGGTGAGAAAGCATCAGAAAAAAAAGTCCTGGAGATGGATGAAGAGCCAAACAGGGTATTTCTTACAAGCTTCTAAGAAAGGATGTTCTGTACAAGCTCCTCCCATGTACCACACCTGGGCTACAGCTGGGCTCTAACTAAACCATATTTCTGGTGTCCTCTTTTTACCCATAAGTCTGACAAGGTGAAGTGAAAGGACGTAACCAATAAATACCATAGGGATGGAACACAGGAAAGGAAGAAAAGTACAGGAGCATATGTCAGTACCAAACAATGTGCATTTTTCACTAACTCACATTTTAAAATATTTGTATTACCCATAGTCTCAAAGTTAGTCAATAGTAGTGTTAAGCTTCTCTCAAACAAACTTTCCATCTATACTTTCCATGCCAGAGAAATCCTGGCTCACCCAAAGAGCAGAACAGAGTGTGCCTATCCTGCATCACTGATCGTTCTGTGTGTGCATCCACACATTTAGTAACACCAAAATTCAGCATAGTACATAAACCAATAAATATAAAATTATAATATAATTAATATAATTAATATAATTAATATATAAAAGATAAAAAAATAAATTATTGCTTATGTCAGAAACACCAGGGCAATGCAACACCATGATCATTCTGAACAGACACAAATGCAAAAACACATAAATTCTGTCATTTATTAAGATTTGTACATTAGTTTGGAATATCTAGGACCAGTGAATTCAGGATATTTCATGTTAAATAAATTACATAGAAATTAATTCGAATTTTGTCCTGAACTGACAGCTGAAGACAAGAATTTATTCTACTCCTCACACCTTTGATGACTGCTGTCAAAGGCTGGGCTGCTGTTACCATTCTGAGATACCACCATTAACTTCTAGTCCAGCAGATGTGAACATTTTCCTTAGGGATACTTGATGGTACTTAAAAATTTGTCAATCTGAATCTGGCAAGGGCTAACAAAATCTGTAGAATTATATGGGAAATAGCTTCTCTTCTCCAGGAATATTAACTCTATATTATATTTTCAGAGTTTATGAGAAGAAAGGAAAGACATGCTCTACTCTTCTCACCCTCTTAAGTTTGTAATATGGTTATGCAGTTCCTACATTTCTCTCCCAAAAGCACATTTTTAGTTTAGTTGGACCTTATGATAATTCAGGTGTTATTGCATCTATATCCCTTCAACATTAATAGGTACCACTGAACAATTTGCATACAGTGAAGTACAGATTTCAAAGTAGAAAAGCCACAGACAGCTAGAACTTACAGGTATCCTACCAAAAAAAAAAAAAAAAAAAAAAAAAAAAAAAAAAAAAAAAAGGAAAGGAAAAGAAAAACTCAAATGTAAAATAACAGTTTCTTCACATTTCTTCATGGAATTTGTTAAAGGTCACAGCTATTTAATATCTTGCTGTTGCAGAAAAGTAATTAAAAAACAAAAGACTACACAATCAAAATATCAAAGTTGTTATTTGTGCTCATTACACAATCATCACATCTTCCAGCATCTCTGAACTCCCAGTAAGGGAACACAAGAGCACAAATTCCTTGTAACTTCCTTTCCTGCAGATAAGTTTTTTCATATCAAAATGAGATACAGTGAAAGTTTTTTAGATTGTTAATGAATTATACTATAAAACAACAGGAGAGTATCATATTAACACATCTTCAATTCTTGAAAATCTGTTTTTAGAATACTTTTTAAACAGGTAGCACGATTTTACCACCAACATAACCTCTTTCATTTAATTAAACATTGCAGTTTATTATAGCATTTTGTACTCTATCATAACTGCTGCAGCATATAAATTACCCTAATGCACACTCAAAGTTCATTTTACAGTTTGTTCACCCCCCCACATACTACAACTTTACAGCACAAGCCTATGAAAGTGATTAGCAGCCCATGTTCATTAACCAGGTCTCCTGTGTGGGTTTTGATGTATCTAATGCTCTCTTACAAGAGAGTAATGATATGCACTGAAGGTACAGCATAAATAGGATATAAATCATAGGAAAATACTTGGAACATTGAATTAAGGGTAATTGATCTTTACAGTTATTTATGACTTTCTGTAAACAAAAGATATGGGAACACAGCAAAAATACAGATATCTTCAAATTACAGTAATTTATCAGTCATATTTATATATATATACACATCTGCATTTCCACAATTTATCCAGTAATTCAAAATATTGGCTTTTATTTTTAAGCTGTTCTCTGCTTCACAGTCTGCAACAAGCAAATTCAAGCAACATGTGCAATTAAACACTGCTCTTGCATATTCACAACATTTACAGAACCATACTTAGTGCAGTTTTCTCAATTTATCATAGAGTCATGGCAAGAGCTATTTTTCTTTATTTATAATAAATTGTTTCCAGTGCTTAATTGAGGTTAGAGATTTCAGTGCTATGATGAAGAAGAACAGCAACATCTTTCTTTAGGACAGGGATGCTCACTTGCTGACTCAGCATCAGATGCAACTGACACAACAACTTTTCTTCCCCTTGACAATGCAGCAGCCCCAAAAGTACTGCACTGAAACTGCCAAGAGGATGGAATTCTGTGGGCATCAGCTGCATTTGCTGGCGGGATTTAACAGCTCAAGTACAGTGTTGCACCCTATGGATCTTGTATATCACTGTCTACTCTAAACACTTGGTTGGGAAAAAGTGGAATCTTAATTTTCCTATTCTATTCCTTTTCTGGAGTGATGTGGTTGATTATCATCTTCTCTTATTCTTCCAAGTTTTGTTAGAAATCTATTTTACAAATTTTATTTAGGGACTGGTTGCCTGACCAGTCTACTCCAAAAAATACCACAGACAAGTGATTTTAAATTTTACTGAAGCAGGAAATTTCTATTCTGATCTAAATTATGGCTACTTAGAGTAAAGTTTAAAAGCATTCCAAGTACCATGGAAAGCTTTACTACCTAAGTCAGCCAACCTAAATGCACCTGAAGTAGCAGCACTGAAAATGATACACCTATCCCAGTCCTTGATGCTTTGTGTGTGAAAAACCTGATGCTTTCTATGTGCAAAGCAGACTTTTCAAATAATGCAATTTCAAAGACAGTGATTCCACGCTTTTTGTTAGGTCTGCAGCTGTCTTATTTTCTCAGAACCAAAAAAAACCCTTCAGTTGATCAAAATAAGTACTAGTACTGGTTCATCAAAAAATCCCATTTAAACATCCCTATGCAAATGGCCAATCTATAGAAGAATTCATAGAATTACTTACGAGGCCAGAAGGACACAGCAATACTGACTTCTTGTTTTTTATGAACACGTCCATGCTTCTGACTAAATCTGAAAATACCATCTTCTATATTTTTGTCCACATTGTCAAAATTAAATTTCCATGTTACATCCTCTCTTGCGAGACACTTCAGGACAAGGTTCTGTAAATATTTTCAGAAAAGGAGTGATGTTTAAATAGGGAAAGGAGCAAACACTGTGATACTTTTCACATTGCTTTCTCCTAAGCATTCTTTGTGCAGACACATCAGAGGGAAAGCAAGAAGAACTCAGTTTATGATATTTGTGGGGTGCAAAGGTGAGTATGCCTATCTGCACAGGCTAGATGCTTTCCAGTCATTCACCACATTCACAAAGAGAATACCTTCTTTCCAGAATGGAAATACCTCATTTAAGTGAGGTAAATAGATCAAGCATCACAGTGGGAGTGCTTAGACAAACAGAATGAGGACTTATTCCTGATAAAAATGAAGCACAGTAAGCACTAAACACATGGCTCACATCTAGACTTACATGTGGAGATGTTGAAAATGGAAGAGGTTCAGAATAGATTTTCAAAACACATTCTTTCAATTCAGTAAGATGACAGTGGAAACAAAAAAATAAAATTAAATTCCTTTATCTCAGAGTTACTCTCTCAGCTTTTGAAACATGCCTAGCTAGAAAAATGCCTTGACTTTGTACTATCATTGATTCCTGAATGCATTTGAAAAAGCATTTCAAGTGTTTTCATCATTGCCAAAAATATTTTTTTCTAATTTCTAACCAAAGCCCTCAGGTATTAAAGACAATAAATTATGTTATGTTTTGCATTCATACATATTATCAGTGTTGCAAATATTAAATTTAGTGTCCTTTTCCCCCTGTTAAGACCTAAGTAATGACAAGGAAATTTTTGAGAGAGTGTCAGCTGGCACAGTCACTACCATACAAGGCACTGGGACAGCAGTTTCACTGTTTGGCCCACCATGGCACAAATCAGTTGCATCCTGGCCCCATCACTGTCTCATTTACTGGTATAGGAAGATGCAGAAAATCGTCAGAATTATACTATTCATATTCTTTATTAATTATACTATTCTATTTCTTACACAATTCATGGTCAATTTCTCATAGAGCCCACATTTTCATACGGTCAGAGTTAGCACAAGCCCAATTTTAAATTTTGAAGAAAATTTATAGTGATAAAAAAAAAAAAAAAGAAACCAAAAACTGAACAAAATGACAATGGCAATGTCATTACCTGAGAACTCGTACTCCTATCAGCAGTACTGGAATGCATGTCACTCGAATGTTCTTCAAATTTAAATTCCATTGAGGAGAACTCCACAAGTGGTTGAAGTCCTATTAGAAAAAACCAATTTAAAATATTTACACAGCATCATTTGACACATATTTTCTCAAAGTGCCTTCATAAAATCAGTTTCTGCACATGTTTAGGGAAAATGTTTCTCCCCTTTTTGATGCTCCTATACTATATACATGATTACTGTAATTTAACTTATGACATTTTAGTAACATTAAAATTATTTAAATTTTATATCTACCAGAGTTATAGCACCTCTCCTTCATATGCACAAGAGCCACACGGTCTTCCTTCTCCACATGAATGTACTTACATTTCTGATAGTAACCAAGACTTGGAAGAATTTATATAAAACAGCATTTCTCCTAATTTCATAGACCTTTAACAAAAAATCATCACGACATGTGAATTTTTAAAGGGGGAGTTTAGAAAAACAGAGGTATGTGTTCCCACAGCCTCATCTTACTTCTTGGAAACAGCACTGGAAATGAACCTAGCAAGCACAGAGAATCCTTTTATTAAAATCTGCACGTCTGCTCCATTCCCTCAATTCTCTTCTCCCTCTAAAATACCCAAAGAATTTCCTAATCAAATATATCACATTATGCAAACAACCATATTATCTGTATTTCTCTAAATCATAGGCAGATAAACTCTATAAAGCAACACTGTTTCAAAGTAGGAACAGAATTTGCTGGAACCCTTCCACCAACACAAAACTGCGTCACTCACAAAGTCCTCGACTCTCTCACAAACTGCCTGTGCCAGGAGAACACAGCACAACTGAAACTCTGTCAGGGAAAGGAGATTATCTACCCAACCAAAACATCTCTGACTTGGATTATTAAAATATATTTCAGTTCCCACGAGGCCATTACATTGACAGTACAAACTTCTCCTCTGTACCAGGCTTAGATAAACTTGTGTCTTTTCCAGTTGAGTCTTCTGTCCCAGTTTGTTTGAGATTTTTCTCTTTCAGTTCTTTCTTACATACACTTAAACACTTTAGGAGGGAAAATTCCTGTAAGTATTTAAGTAAGAGACCTGCTTTCCTTCCCAAGTGCTGAAACAGTTCACAAACTTTGTCTTTAAAAAAAATATTCAGAAAACAGATTCCTGATGGATTGAAAACATATGGACTACACTGAAGTTAAAAGACAAGGCTGACCATCCCAAGATCAGGGTGATTCTTTTCTCAGGGTGAACAACCCTGAGTATAAACAGCAAATATAAAATATTGATTTAAGTGCCAACCACACTGTCTCATGCAGTCTGAACCTCAATCAACCACAACAACTATCCTAGGAAAATAAAAATTGTAAAAGCAGAAAACTAATGTGCCATAAAGCATCTAGCAGTGACAATTAGGCATATCTGCCAAATCAAAGCTTAGAACTTTCAAGATACATCTTACTCAGTTTTTTGCTTTTAATGTGATAATCTGAAATTATTTAATAACAGATATAATTTTTAAGTTGTCAGAATGTAATCAAACCATCAAGTTATTTTTTAACAGTAAAAATAATCTGACTATTTGCCTGTACCCATATGGTTATCTGAAATACTGAGTGGTCAAGAAACTTATTTAGATTTCTCTGCCTCCTCCCAGACCATTAAGATTCCAAGTAAGAATTTAATTTCAATACTTAAATTTTAATAGAAGACAGACTTCATTTTTCCAACTATTTCTTAGACTTGAAAGTATTATATATTCACTTTTCTATTATGTTACTTGGCTGATACATGTATTTTGAAGAAATTTTACAGAGCAGAAATATAAATTTGTGATAAAATTTGGATAAGACTGTCAATTATCCATGAGATTTAGGGATTGCGTCTATTTCACAAAGAAAAGGAAAAGAAAATAAACATTTTCTTTCACATCACTTAAACCACTTCTGCAATATAAATTTGTGACTTGAATTCATATTTTCATTTAGTGATGTGTTTCCTAATAATCTCACAGACATACGTACATTCACCTTTATTCTGTATGTTTGCCAATTACATGTATTTAAGAAACATCTAATATGAATTTATTGCCGTGATAATATCTAAAGAAGGCCTCTCATATTTTTTGATATTTTAAAAGAACTCAAAAGACTTCAGAGAAAAACAAAGGGGAAAAAATCAAATACAGACAAATCCTAATAAATTTGAGTTGCTTTTACCCTACTTTACATATTTAATTGGCCAAGCCTTCTTATGTGCTCCCAAGAGGTTTAAACATTACACAAACATCATTCTAGGACGACACTCTGTATTTCACTCCCATCTCAAATAAAAAGTGATTAGAAATTAAAAACTGAGATTAGGAAAGCCAGTGTATTCAAATATTCACAATTTATACATCTACATGACAGTAATAATAAGACAGGAGACTAAAGAGAACCACAAATTATTTCTAAGAAAAGCAGACAAAAATGATATAAGATACCAATTTCTTTGCTGCAGGCAAATGGCCTGTAAGTTTGGCTATTAACAACCTCTGACAAGCCAGATGGGATGAGGGACATTCAGAGGCACTTTAAAGGGAGTTTTAAATACAGCTAGAAATTCTAGTTTTGACAGGAGAATTCTACAAAAGAGTATGACTGACATTCTTCTTTTCTACACTTTTCAGAGGAACTGCTGTAATCACTGGGATTTGCATGATGTAGACTAGAAATACTAATAAATGGATAGACACAAAAAAGAGTTTTGGTAAACTATTTTTATACAAGGCAAATACAAAAAAAAAATCTCCACATCATGATTAGAAAGCTCAGCTTCAATCATATTTAAAAACACGAATCAAAACTTGAAAATTTTGCAAGTTTCCAAGGAATGTACAAATTATACAAATTCCAATTAAGTAGCCATTCTCTGCAAAGCAAAAATATCACTCCAAATCTATGTATCCAGCAGGTGTTTAAAGGCCAGGCTCACCCACCATCAGCTCTGACTCTACAGATGGGCAGAGCTGGAGTCTCTGGGGGTGGCAGAGGCACGGGGGCACCGCGCTTCAGAGGCGCCGCAGGAGCCGGAGTTGGGTACGTGGCCCGAGGAACAGCAATTGGGAGAATGAAGTCATATACTGCCACCTAAAGGGAAAGAAAATATTGTGGTCATTTTCCCAAAAAAAAATCATAGGTACCTCCTGAACCATCTGAGTGGTTTTGCTGTTTTGGCAGAATTATTGAAATTTTGGATAACAGGATTTTCATTTATTGGAACTCAGAATCAGTTCTCTAAACAAACAGTGCCCAGGTATTTTTCCCCATTAAGGAAAAGCTCTCTGATCAAAAGTATCAGGTTTATCAGCAGAGCTACAGACAAGGCTTCTGGTAAGTCACAGTGTTGTGTTCCACTCCTGCCACCCTCATGAGTGAAAAAAGACTGGAGCCATGGCCCAAATGCAGAAGCTCATGTGAGCAAAGAGGAGGGAAAACAAAGCTGCATCAGTTATGGAAGCTTTTCTCAAAGGCTGAAGAGCAAAGGTCAAACATTACAGTACACCCAGCATAAATAAAATGGGCTCTGATATCAAAGGTCAAATACCAGTTAAAATTGAGAAACCTTGGGGAAAAAAATGTCTTAAAACCTTTGTCATGAAATGCCACTGAATTCTAGGAGTCTAAATTCCACTGATTTTGATCCTCATTTTATCTATGCTATCACATTCCCAAGTGGGGTTTCTAACTTAACAAATGGTGTGTTTTGTACAGAATCCTCTTTTTTTACAGACTGGGCATCAGAAAGGTCAAATTTATTTCAAAAAGCACTTTCAAAGAGATATTTCTTGCCTCTTGCTCTGTCTTTCCAAGGACCAACACACTAAGATAGTATGTTCTCCAGATAAAAGGTATGGATAACCTTAATAAAGGTAATGGAAAAAAACCCCAAAACTTCTGCACTAAAACCACTGTTAAAAGTCCTTCAAATCCTGTTTTCACCTTGAAGGCCACAGAAATCTTAGAAAGGAATTAAACCTATAAAATCTTCATGCTGCTTAGAAAAAGCAGTAAAACCAGCTATAATAAAGATGCTATGAATCATTTAAAAGCTTCCAAAACCTGCAGAAAATAGTGCATCATTCTTCACTTTCACACCTGTAGTAGCAAGAAAAATATATAAATGATAGGAAAAAGTGTCCTAAGTCAGGGCATGAGGCACAAATCCATCTGTAACACTTACTGAGAAGAAAGCACACAGCATTGGGAGTGTGTGGTGTTCCAGCAGGGTCTGTGACACACAATTACACACTTCTGGAGAGTGAGGTGTGTGCTGAGCCTTGCAGAGTCTTGTCTTTTTGTGTTCAGCTCACAAGGAAAGTGTTGAATGAGGACAAGTTTTGCAGCAATATTACCACAGTCCCTTGTTTTATACTGATACTTCAAATCTAATCATGATTAGACTTTATAATATATAACTGGCTTTTCAAATTTGACATTTAATACTTTTGGTAACTAAAACTCAAGGTATGTCAAAAAGATTGAGTAAAAATCTCCTGCTTTGAATTATATACTCTTCTACTTTTAGTATCTCAAGTCATGCACATAAAACACTTCATCAAGTTACATCTTCAAAATATGTTCTTTTAACAAAGCTAATTTTGCTTAAGTTTGGTGAGATTAAAATGTTTAGTCTATTATAGATTTCATGACAGCACAGGCTGTGCAAAGGAGTGCAGTCTAGCACAGCAATTGCTATTCATCAATGCTGGTATGTTTAGGCCAGACAGCAAAAAATGGAATCCCTTTTTCCCTCTCCCAAAGCAGCAAATCAAAACCTGTTTTTCATCCCAACTAACAGGAAAATTTGGTTTTTTCTTACTATACAACAAAGGGGTTATTTTCTAAGAACTGGCAAACGTAAGCAAATATGTGAAAGACTCAATTCACTACATGAAGGTCGTGATGTTCACTGAAAACCTACTTTTGCTATGAAGTACAATGGTACAAATTCAAGGCCAACATAACTCATAGAAATACATTTATATAATTGAGAACAAATCATAGATTTTTTATTCATACATTAACTGCACATTATGTAAACTACACTACAAATGAAAAATCCTTTAAAAATTCTGTGTAAGTAGAAATCAGATTATAATACATACACATATTGCTGAAACAGAATTAAAAATTCATTTCAGTTATTAGGACTTCCATTTGCAAGTAGAATTATTAGGTTTCTTTCTATAAATATTAAAAAAACTCTTTATGATTAATTTTTCATTTTTCAAACTCCATAATAGAAAATTCCCTCTTTTGCAAGATTACATACTTTACATAATTAAGATACTTAAAAAAATAAATCCTTAGACTATTACTGGACTTATCATTGCTTTTTAGATAATTTATGAATACTTTATAGCTACTTATGTATTGAGATATTTTGCTGAAGCTGCATTTAACTTCACACATTAGAGAACATGGGAAGGGCAGGAAGGAAGCAGCCTAGAGAGAGTTGTTTCATAAACACTCCTGTTTGTTAATATCATTATAAAAACCATTTTTCCTGTCCTGATTTACACTGATTATGCATGTTGGTTGGAAAGGAGGAATCATCAATGAAGTCAGTGTTAGAATCTAAATACTTCAAAAGCTTTAAAAAGACAGGTGAGACAAAGGAGCTTTTTGTTGTGTGTTCACATGGAACACCTCCAAAGGATGTCAGGAAAAGGATGCTGGTCAGGCTGCCACCAGAAGTTAGCTCTTCAAATAAATAAAACAATCTTGGAAACTTTTATTCAGATGGCATCTTAAAATACTTTCAATATTTTTTTTCACAAGAATTAATAAACAAATAGAAGCTGTTGGTCATAAAGAATCTGTGAGATTAAGAAATCTCTGCTACCAAAACTCATTTGAATTTATGAAATAGTTTTGATATGAACAGTTTGGTAGCTCTGAGCTCAACACTGGGGAGCAAACATGGCTTCCTGCCTTGGCCCTAAATACCTGGTATAGGACAAGAAATAAAAGGGGAGAAAAGCCACCCCAACAAACATTACAAGTAAAATAGTTTTTACATAAAATTCATAGATCAAAAATAAACTGAAGCACAGCTGTCAGGTGGCAATCTGAGAGTAGAAAAAAAAGTATTGTTATTTTCAAAAAACACTTTCAAAGCAGTTACTTCATCTCTATCTTTACTAAGTATTCTAAGGCAATAGTATATTTTAGAAAGAAAAAAATTTATTTCTCTAATTACTATTCTAATAGAGCATGTATTCTCAAGGTTGAATAAAAATTTTGCTAATTTAGAAATTATATAGCTTGTTTAGCACAAAGAATATGTGACATCTCTCTGAAATTACATTGTTTCCTTTCACAGTACAACTTCCAAGAGAACTGCACATAAATCAATAAGCTAATTTATTACTTAGAACTACATTAAAACATCTGTAAAAGATAATAATACTCTTGTAATTATCACAGAATACCATGCAGATTGTTCAAGTATCTTGAAGCATTTGTGAAAAGGTTGACCTTAAATTTTCTCTATTTGTACCTCCAATACACAAATTCAGCAGGGATACAAGGAGATAAAGTGCAATGTACATTAGAAAAAAATCGGTTTGATTCAAATTCAAACCTAACTGCAAAGCCAAGGGTTTATATCCTGCAATTGAATCCAATAGACACTCCCAGCCTTTCCTCAAATTTAAATGAGCTTTTCCTTAAGATATACTGAAATCTTTCATTCCCCCTGTTTTATATCACAGAAAAGCAGCTTCCACAATGAATAATGTAACTGCTGTTCAAAGCCATCATTCAAAGCACTGCAATAAAATTAAATCTTTCCTTTGTTTATGGTCAGAGATGATGCAACAATACCCTGTAATTCCACAGCTGCAGATTTTCCATAGAATTCACTTCTTACATGACAAATCCGCTCTTTCATTAGAAAAAGGGAAAGAAAAGTCATTTAACGGGACAAAAAACCCCACCAAAACACCTGTCACCTCCCTACAACAAGCTTAAGCAATAAGCTCTGACAGGGGTGACTTGTTCTATTTATCTCAATCAAAGGCACTCCAAGGCTTCATTATTACCCAGCTGTGCATTTTGTCCTTTTTCCAAGATGCTGGAATTTATTTTCCAGCAGGTTTAAAAAAATATTTTAAAAAAACTCATTTGAATCACTACACTCCAGCACTTTGGTTTGCATGCTTTCCCCAGCAGACCCTGCAGGACGTCTGTGAGCAGGGGACAAACACAGACAGACAGATAGACATAGATGATATAGATACAGATATAAAGGTATAGATGATGTCAATACTGCTTTCATTGACAGCTCTTTCACAGCCATCAAATACTAAGGTCAAACTCTGTGCAGTGAGGTGCAGAGCCCTGTCACCTCCAACACCTTCAGAGGCACTGGAATAACAGCAAGGCACAGCCACACTGTGTCTGAGCAACATCCCAGCCTTATCTATAATGCATGGACTCCATTTTCTCACTTGGAATACTGAAGGAACTGCCTCAACATTTTTTAAGGTTTATTTTTTAAGCATGCCAAGACACTTCATCTCTAAGAGCATCTTTTGATGTCCATGTATTAATACATATTATATTTTAGTGAAAGCTGTAGCAGCCCTTCAGAGTTCCTATATATGTACCACATTTGTTGATCTGAAGGGTTTTTTTAGCAGAATTCAAGACTGCATTCAAGACTAAATTACTTGCAACCTTACATTAATAATTCAGGTAGCTTTAATAAATTTTTTAAGTACATTAAAACAATTTCATGGGGTTTTTTATGTTTTTAGCAGTGCTCCTGAATTATTTTTACTTTTCCTAAGCCCTATTATCCACTTTGCATCAGTATAGTGGAGGTTTGTTGGTTTATAGGGTTGTGTTGTCAGTAATGACTACAACAGCAGGAAGTTCTAGTAAAACCAGAAGGCAGACAGAAAAGAATGTGACCTGATGGGATACAGAAGGTTTGTAGCAGCTGGGAGGTAAGCTGGGGAAGAGCAGCTATCAAAAAACCAGAGATGAGATCAGAAACAGCTGCTGCCGTGCACAGAGGCAGGAAATAGCACTTGCAACTGTGAAACCTGAATAGGGGAAGCTCAACACACAGAGATTAGAGATTTGGGGGTTTTTTTCAAAACTGGAAAATCAGGAAAGAAATCTGGTGATAAAATGGGGACTAATGTTTTAAGAAACAGTAACTATGGAGAGTTTCTGATCACAGTAAGAGATGCTGGTACCTCAACCACTTTTTTAACAGAACTATGTTTTTAATTAGTATTGTGCATTGCAGGAGTTAAATTAAAGAAAAGCTACAGCATCCTGGGGGCTACATATACTTCCAGATGCTGCCTTTAGTCATGCCACCCTGGGTAAGTTCATTTTACATCAGTCAGTGCTCAGGAGCCAATTATGATGGTGCTGCAGCAGCTCAGAGGTGCTCACTAAGGGCAAAGGGAGACACATGGACTCTGAGCACACAAGGAGAAGGGAAACTGAAGTAAAAACATGTAATTAAAGCAACACTTTGTTGGCTATGAGGGGCCCCAAGAAAATTTCCTTTCTGTAGTTTTTATTTCCTTATTTCTGAAGGAAGTTATTTCTGTTTGCCAAAAAATTATTCTTAAGACTTGAAAAACACTTAGACCCAGAATTTGAAAAATTAAAAAAAAATCTATAATCAATAGGTGCAATATTCTACAGCCTTTTTTGTTTGTTCTGTTTTTAGAGGTTATTTGTTTGGTTGGTTTTTCTTTGACAAGAACAGTCACAAAACTGATCCTGTCAAATGTAAAAATTGTTTTTCCAAATTTATATCACAACTAAAGCAGACTTCCAACTGGCATAACCTTATCTTCACTTAAGCCAATGTAAACCAGTACCAAATGACAGCTGGACATGGCTCATCAATAATGAACAGCAATCCTGAACATCATGCTCAGGAAACAAGCTAAATTAAACATAGAGGGCAAGCTACTATTTCAGCATTCTTCAGAAATATTAATTTACGGCAGTGTCAGTAGCAACACTTCTACTTTTAGGAAAGGAAATAGTAATAGAGCTCAAATGTCACAATGGGAAACAGAGTTCTCTTTTCCATTGCTTTCTTTTGGACTTTCTTTCCACGTGGAATTGTCCTACTTCTTTCTTTAAACATGGCATCCCACATGGGAAAAGTGTGCAGCTGAAGTGTTATCAGCCCTGATTAGAATAACTGTTTTACTTGCTTTTTTAATAAAAACATTCCTACTGGCATTGCAAGTCTCTGCCCTTAATTCTTGTTCAGTTTGTGGCCTGCAATGCCATACACAGATTATTCCAAGAGCATTATCTACTCCTGTCTTCCCATTACTTGCCCTTATTACTCAAAGGAAAAACCCCGCATTTTCCTTTGCTGAGTTTCTCCAGTTTGATTATAGGTCACTCATGATATTCTGTAGGTACCATTTTACAAACAATTACATGCTTTCTTGACACTTAAAAACATATGACAACTATTCATTTCCCTTAATTCAAGGCCTGCCATACTACAGAAGGAATTTTTTTATAAATCTATTGACTCATATTCTGTCAGGAAAAATTATTTCAGGGTAGTGTATGGGCCATAAACTCAAACCAATAGCTTCCATGTGTACACAGAAGAAAATCACAATGTTATCAGACACAGTCTGTAATATACAAATATTATTTGAATGATGCTTTGAACAGAGGAATTCCATTTTATATTGCTGGGAAGGCAGGAGTGGGAGGTGGGTGGTGGTGAAAAAAGAATACTCCTGACCCTTTCAAGATGCATAATATCTGTTATTCATTTTTAAGGTAAAAGTGCAGATAATGCAATGGATTTATATGCTGTAGATGTGATCCCCAGCTGCTTTTTCTGAAGCTGGTTTATGATATCAAACACTAAGTTTTTGCAGTTCATTGTTCTCCAAATATGTGGAAACCCCAAACCTCCAATTTCCAAAGCATTTTTCTATGGGGTTGGATTTAAAATTCACTTGAGTACTCTCTATTGACAGTTACTGCCAATAAAATGCTAATTTTCGGATGTAAAAGTAACCTAAAGTCTCATATCTTCAATTTTTTCCACTCAAATAGCTCAACCAGAAAGCAACTTTTCCAATCTTTATGACACATAAAACTCATGTAAATTTGCAGTTTCCTGGGTCATCTGGGAATATAGGCAAGAACAGCTGCAAAAAGAAGGTGGCTGCTGGTTTGTTGAATGATTTCATGAATGTGTGGTATGACATTTCAGTGTTAGTTTACACCATTTCTAATCCATTGAGGAAGTGTGTTTTCTTTGAGTATTCAAACACTTAAAGTTATAAAAAGGTTATTTAAGAACTTGTTTTCCTAAGAATTGCATTACTAATTATAAAACTATTGCACAGACTAAAATGTTTGTCTGAAGTCTCTATTCTCCCACCACAGAAATTTCACAGAGCATGATTTTAATTAACCTAATCCCCACTGTTCCATAAACCTACCTTTTTTGGTGTTAAGGTCAAGAAGCATTGCAAAGATGACCCTTCCTTTAAGTAAACTGTATAGAGATAAGGCTTTGAACGAGAACGGTCAATTGCTGCCAAACAAAATTCACAATAAAATTACAGATGTTGCTGCATGAAATATCAACTACAATAGCTGCAGGATTTCAAAGTGATTTCCAATATCAAGTATCTACATATTTGCATGGTAAGCATTTCTCACAAAGTTACAATGGAATATAGTATCTCTCATAAGGATTCTGAAGGAAATTTTGGGCAGTATTAATCACCAGCAATTTTCATGGAAGTTATTCATTTGGGAAAACACAATATTTCAGACCAAAAAAAACAATATTGTCCTTTACTTTTGAATACAAGTGTTATGCTAAAATACTTAATTACATAATACCACAGGGATAAAACAGTTGGCTGAAATGGGTTTGTTTTTTTGGTTTTTTTTTAATTACTTTTAGGCATAATCTACATTTCCAATAAAGCTTGCTTCCTTTTTCAGACTTCCATGTTCAATTTTAAGGCACTGGCAGAAGCACAGTTTCCAGCAAAGACAATACTCCTCCAAGATCAGTATCCATCATGGAATACCAGGAATATTCATACAGTATTCACCATCTGAGTACTGAAATCTGACTGATGTCACATGAGTGGTTTCAAGCACAAACTCTGATCATGTGCAATGAGTCTGATCCCATGCTGGCTGCCTGCCTCTTGTAAAGAGCCTTACAGCTCTTTGGGAAGTTAAGATGACTAACTAGGAGCCCTCACCTTCTCTTCCTTTTTAAGCGCAATGGAAGAAAACCCCTCTAATTTTGGAAGATCTTTTTATGCATCATCCATAAATGCATCATTTAGCATAAAGATACAACTAAATTTTATAATACTGTCTTGCAAAAGAATGAGTCTTAACTTCCAGAGTTTGCAGCTTTGCTTGTAAGGCCTCTTATCCCTGTAAAATTCTTTTGTGAATAATGCTGGTGGAAGCATCCATGGAGATGCCATGACTGAAGTAGGAAAGCCATGAGCAACAATGTGCAGGATAAGAATCTGCACTTGTTCTACCAAACAAAAAAGAATTCAATTCTACTCCTGCCCCAATAACTTCCTGAACTGAGTACTCATGCAGAACAGAGGCCCTGTCATTAAACTGCAGACACCCCGTCCCTTTGGGAAAAAGAAAAAACCCTTATCCTGGTGATGAAATGATCAAAGGGTAAATATTGTCCAAAAAGTGGGTATGATTCCATGAATAGGAAATTAGTAATTGTTTGGCTTTGTTTTTTTTTTGGTTTCTTAATACTTTATTTTAACTAGTAAGAGGGTATTCATTTTTTTTATTATACCTTACCAGTCTTGGGGAGGAAAAATCGCAGAAAAAGAAGATCTACAGACAACCTGACATTCTGCAAGTATTTATTTTTTGTCAAATGTCATCTTATAGGCAAACCAAAATGTCTCCTCTTAATTCATATTAAGCAACACTTCTAAAATAATTGCTTTAGGTTTTCTTATATCAGAAAATTTGGCTACCAGAAATGGTCAGACAGATTTTCTCTCAGAATTATTCATTCTTATATGTAATGAAAATTCTGCTATAGCAAAAGCAAATACCTGAATTGTCTTCAGCATACAATTTAAAATCCTTATGATCATTAAAATCAAACTGTACTCTAGTACAAGATTGTCCTTTGTTTTGCAGCAAAAACGGAATTGATTTTGTAGAGCCAACATAAACACCTTGATATTCAAATATTCCCTGTATGTTTAAAGAAGAAAAATGGGTTAAAGCACTGTGAAGTCAAGTTTATATTGAATAGAATGCAAAAAAATATAATTGTGCAAGATTCACAATTTATGACACAATAATAGTGTTGATTAATCAATAGTCTCACATAACTCTTATCTTTAAAATCTTTCCAGGACACAAACTAGAAGAGTTTAGAATTTAATATCAAGTCCAGTTACACCATCAGAAAAGTTTTAATCATTCAGTAAACAGATCAGTGACTTATTTTTCCCTTTATTGCATTTTTTGCTATAACCACGTTAAGAAATACTCTCCCTTTTAACATACTTATTCCAGATTGCCAAATTCAAAAACCAAAGCTGTCAGCTATCATTTAGTGTAATTTTTATATGTAAATTTGGGTTTTAATATCTCTTCCTAAGTTCATCTCTTTCATCATTTTCTTGGGATGTTAGTTTAGGAAGAAATTAAAAATATGAAGTAGAGAGGAGCCACTCTGACATCTAGATAAAGCAAAATACTTAACCAGTCTTACCAATTGCTACAATTTCTTCACACTTACCACATCAATGCCTATTTCAGTGATCTCTGAAAATCCACTGATCCTAAGTGTGAGTTCTGCTGCATTCCTCACTGCTACCTAAGTGAAGGGACAACACTGGGACTGTGGAAAAGGTCATCTTAACATAACTATCCTACCAAATCTCTCATAATTACATGAAAAAAAAGTTTAACAAAAAAAACCAACCCAACAACCCTACCCCACAGATCAGAGCAGAGAGAGTCACTATAAATTGCACTGAAAATATGAAAATAACTCTGCCCTTATAATATAATGCATTTTTGCTGAAGAAATATTAAGAGATAAAGTAAATGCCTTTATTTTCTAGAACATATATATATATATACAGATTCCAGTGACACGTGGCTCCAAATCATGCCTTTGTGGCATACCACATCTGGGACAGATATAGCTAGATAGATAATGTTGTTAATTAAAAATCCAGAACAAAAAATAAAAAAGAAAAGAAGAAACATAAAAAACACAACCCAAAGTTGTAAGAAACCAATCTTTGCCAAATATGCAGACAAAAATAATATCACAGGAGGTTGTGTTACTAGAATGAGTAATTTTTTTCAACAGGAAAAATCTGTCTTCAGCAGCTGTGCGGACTGGAATGTGTATCACAACACACACTGCTTGACAGAGGGGCTGGTACAAGGTACACACCATTGTTCTGGGAAATATTAAATATGTTGTAAAAATGGAAAAAATAAATGAATACTAGATTTAACAAGCATAATATATGCAGCCCCAGAAGATGGTGAATCCAGGATCAGCCAGAAATGGTAGCAAAATTCAGGTCCTTAATAGCATCTTTCTTTCCCAATTTCACTTATCTAGGGAAGCAGGCATGCAGAAAACAAAATATGTTACATGTTTCTTGCACACCTACTATCAAACTAAAGCTACTACTAGAGCCATCTCTGAGAAAACCACAAAAAGAAGTCAAGAAATTAAAAACATTTGAGTATTCCAATCTTGCCTCTCTATAGATTACACAAACTGCAAGTATGTCTCCATTATCTCATAAAGAACAATCACCCATTACTTCCAACAGCTTGTCAGTGGCATAGTATGAATCAGCTCAAACTGAGAGGCTGATTTGATACTTCTGAGCAGGACTGGGACAAAAAAAAAAAAAAAAAAAAAAACAAAAAACAGAAGTTACAGCAGTAATGATCTGCTGCAAGAAAACCTTATTCTTAAAAAGCATTAGGACATAAAATCCAGAAGATGCATGAACATACACACATAAACACACAGGATAATACCCAAAAGCCAAAGCTCTTCCCATTTTGAAATACCTCCACTTTTTTATCAAAACTCATGTGTGCCTTTGGAGTGAAAGAGATTTTTAAATCAACAAAGCCTCCCACAGGTATCACTCCTTCAGAGGGTGTGATTTTCATTCCAGGCAGTGGGTTGGAGTCAAGAACCTTCAAAAACACAAGAAATATACACCAAAAGGTGTTTGCATTCCCGTTTTGGTTGTTCTTGTTTTATTTATACCAATGTATCTATCATAAAGCTTTTATGTTCTTACAAGGAGAACCTTCATAACATATAATGCTAACTTGGACATAGAAGTGTGGGGGAAAGTGCAAGTAAACACAGTAAATTAACAGATTTCTTAACATAAATGTCAGTTTCTACTATGAAATAATTCTTTCCACTGATTGGAAACTTATAGTTCTGAGTTTTGGGTTGTTTTCACTAAGTTATCAAAATTAATATTTGCTACCTAGCAAGTCTTCCAAATATTCTACAAAACATTTTTTTCAGTGACAAATAAATTCACCACTTCTTTTTTGACATTCACAGCAAGACAGGACACAGAACCCCAATTCTGTATAGCTCAGTGATAATATCAGAAGTAAGTTTACCCACAGTTAGAAAAGACAAAAATCAATTTCTTCTCTTCTAATGCACTCCTAACAGATATAGCTTTTTAAATTATAGCTACACAAGTGATAGTGACCAAGACCAAGCAGCTATGTCTTGGCTTAAGTGTAATTCTGGAAGCTAAAAAGGCTGGGTATGTTTGTTTGTGTTACTGGCTATGCTGACTTTATTCTTTCAGGCCCAGCCTCCAACACTATGGTGCTACTTGTTATTTAATGCTCAGCTGATAAAAGAGAAATCTGGTACAAATCAAAATAAATTAAACATGTTTCTCAGTACTGTAACAATGCAGTAACAAAAACTCTGAGGATTTTAATGAAAATTATTTTCCTTCACTAAATGCAGCAATTATTCTGTGACCAGCAAAACTAAACGAGGTAAGGTTTCCTACTGATTTGTGTATTATGTCTTTACCCACTCTGGCATCCATCTTATCCCTTCTTCAATTCTTTGCAGAGCCCCTCTTGCTCCTGGATGTTGGTTTAGCAAAGTCACCCCATGTGCTGTGACTGCTCTGGGTCCCTGCATGCCCTGACTGGGCAGCAAGGGTAGGATGAGCAGCCAGTTTGCTCTCTCAATGCAGGAAAACATCCAATAAATGCTTTTCCATAGGGTACCCCAGTATGGGGGTCTACCCTCACCCCTGGCTCTCAGGAAACTGCCAGAATCATTCAGGCCATCACCATTTTGTTTGTCTTTTGTCCCATCTACCCATCAGAGCAAATTTGACAGAGGGACAGAATTCCTATTTACATCAATCTTGTTTCTCCAGAAAATGTCACAAAAACCTTAATAGGTTCATATTTAGTAAATGAAAACACAAAAAACATAACATGATCTGGTAAAATTAACTCCCTTCTGCTCCTCAACCCAAGGAATTAAGTGTGCTAGAAATAATTTTCTCTTACTTGGAAGTAAGCATGGTGGTATCCTGTGTTTAGAATAGTGGCTGTCTTACAAGTGGTGAAACCAATTGGACTGTGAGCAAAGGAGATACTTTGAGCCACAAACTGAACTCTAGTAGTACCAAACTATTAAAAAAAAGAGACAGATAAAACAAGCAAACCATATAACATATTCCTAAGTACAAAGAAATAATTCAGCCTAATTTTTTAACACATAATGAGCTAATATAGTTGTGCAAATACATAAATTGGAAGTATTCAAATAGGAAAACACAGCTTAAGTGTGAGAGAAGATTTACTCAATGTACTAAACTTATCTAGATTCAAATTGAACAGGCTCAACCCTACAGATATTTCTGGACTAATTTCAAGACCAATAAAAATATTTTAATTTAACAGCACAAACTTCATTAACTCCAAATGTGTGATCAGGACAAGATATTTCAGAGATATTAATAGCAGTAGAATTCCAAATGTTCTAATTTACACACATCCTGGTTTACACATGGCAAACTTCCAAGACTTCAAAAGAAGAAGAAGAAAAGAAAAATAGCTACAGGGGAAAAAAACTCAAAAATGAAAACAGGCTCATCAGAAGAAAGGGAAAAGTTTCCTTGGCTCCCAATAAAAGTTCTAGAACACGTACCCAGTAGAATAGAGTGGAAAAAAAAAAAAAAAAAGAAAAACTCTTTCTTCTTCATACTCTCTGGTATGCAACATAAGACAACAAATAACTAACCAAACTGAATGTCACTGTTTAGAAGACTACCCAAAATATTGCTTCTTGAATACCATGTTCAAATAACACAAAATTAAATTAGGAGTCTGTTGTTACCTTGAAACTCTGAAACATACCTTCCCACGCACACTCCAGATTTTTATTCCTTTAATAAATAACATATATATCGAAAAACTACTGTATCTCCTCTCAACATTTATTAAGTCAAGCTAGGCAAGCACAATAACTAGACCATAATATATAAGGACCACTAAGTTGTGATGCCAAAGGTAGAATATCACCAAAAGCAAAGAAAAGGCAAATTGTCTTTGTCTTGCCTTCTCCATCATGTCTTTGGAGCATACTCTTTAGTTAAACATGTTAAGTAAAAGCTATATGAAATTAAAATAGTCTAATAAAAAATAGATTATAATAGAGATATTTTAAGGTATTACTTGTTTAAAGAAATCCACACATTTTTCTTCTCTAAAGCTGTCCCATGAATTGTTACCTTTGCAGAACATTTCAAGTTAACTGAATTTCCTTTGCGCACATGCAAGGTGAATTGTCCTGTTTCTGGAGTGCTGAACCCTGGATGCCAAACAACTTCACACTCCACATCACTATAGGGCTCCACAAACCCTAAATATATGTACATAACTGAGATGTTATAGCATACACATGGACAACTGTCAAAATACATTGTAGAATTAGAAATAAAATAGGCACATAAAAGTGAAATGACCTTCTATTACTGAATGTAAGCCTACATTTCTTAGGCATTGAACAGTCTGATGAATTAAGGAAATTAGGTCTTGGATTCTCATGAGCATTGCATAATCTATTTATTAGTAACCTGCAGTAAAACTCAAAGTTTACTGGTATTTTTAGCCATGAATTACTCTAATAGTCAACACTGAAAAGAAAAATAAAAGAACAGACTATCTTTCTTGGAGAATAGCAACTTGGGGAAAGACCATATGCACCGTTGTGCTTGTAACTGAGTCTGAATTTGTATTAGCAGAAATATCTTTTCTCAAGAATCAGAGCACACAAAATCCAATAGAGTTAGCAGTTTGTTCTTTAATAATGGAGCTCCACCATATCCCTGCAGAAGATTTTTCAAAGAGAAGAAGGTAAAAGCTATACACACATCTAACAAATGCTGATCCATGATACAAATGCGGACTAATTCCAAACTGAATGCCATTTCTCTTACTCAACCTTCATCAACTTTTTAGCAGTTTCATTCAGTGCTTTTGGAAAATTTCCTGCCCTGATGAGCTGTATGATGTTGCTACTCCACTCTTGAAATGTCAGCAATCTGTGCTGAGAAAAATGTTTACACAAGCACTGCCGGCTGGGCATGGAAGCAGGGAGCTGGACTGAGTGTGCATTCAGGGCAGGGCTTACACAGAGAATGCTGCTGCGGCGCTAAGCTGTGACCTGATACTGCTTTTGGGACACACTGATATTGACAGAAATCTAAAAATATAGTTTATAGCATCAGCTAAATGTTAGTCTTATTTAATACTGTTGACACATAAGATACGTACACACATTGTGTTTGCATAGCATACCTCTGGTTGGCTGTATAGTAAATGCAGATTTTCTATCTCCAGTTACAGGTCTCCAAATAAAGCCAGCAGGTTGGTTTCTGGGATTGCATACCCTCACAGTTCTTCTAAACTCTGTCCCTGCTAGGCAGCCAGAAACAGGACTCAAAATCACTTCCCTTCTAGACAGCTGAAGTTCAATAGGCTTTGCATGTGCAACTACCAGCACATGTCCAATGTGTTTGTTGTTTATTTTGTAACTGAAAGAGCTGTAACACAAAAAATATTTATCTCTCAATATTTTTATGCATTTGCTCTGTTACATTCAGAGTAAAATTTATCTGAAATATAACCACTAGCAAGAAAATACTTAGCAATTGAGTGTGGACACAAGACTGACAAGAGAAAAGTTTGCAGTTGTTTTGCATACTACTTAAATCATGTCAGAAGGGAAGATCATCCTAAAGGATGATCAGTCTCACAAAGTCATTTTAACATTAGAAAACACAGAGTTCATACCAGCAGACTAGAGAACAGGTTTTTTATACTTTTTCCCATGATCTGCATCAAAAGACCTGAGCATGGATGCAAGTGATGGAATTCTGTATTTTCCATAAAAATTTCTCTTAGCAAATACACCATAATAACCAACTTTTTTTTTTCCCTGATGCACCTCTAGCTATATAAGGCTTTTCACAGGACAGATTTTTGTTTGTTCTGTAAAATCAAAAATAAGAAACAGTATTCTACTAGGAAAACTTTGCAACATAAAACTGCATTGATTATTGCAACATCACTATAGACGAGTGTACAACATTAAGAATTATCATGACTACCCTTTAAAATCAGCCAGGTGACTTTTTTAAAAAAATTATTATTGCCAAGAAAATGTGTAAATCAAGACAAATATAAAAAGCCTTACTTTTTAAACATTCCAGCATTGATTGTCTCAAACACAACTGGAATATGGGTTTTTGTAAGAGGAGGCACCACCTGAGACAATGGAGATGTCTCCTGCAATTCTGCAACTTCAATCTCAATTTGTATCCAAATATGAACTGACAAATTATTGATGATGTGCAGCTCTTTGGTTGTTGTAGAAAACACACAAACATCACCAAAATCTATAGTAGAAGGACCTGAATTATATAAGAAATAAGATCCTCAACATTAAAAGGTAAAAGCTAATGTAAGGAAACATAACTACTAAATAGTATGACCAAACATTATAGTTCTTCAAATTACAACTTAGTCAGCTACAAAAATCCTGTGGTGGAAAAAATTATCACTAAAATGTGGAAGTAAATATCATCCATGTTCTGTGAGTGTTTTCAGAAGTACAAGCCAGAAGTCAGCAACATTTATTTTTTAACGGTAGTTGTTTTAGTCAACTGGTAAAACAGGAAATCAGTGTGCTCACTACTAACAGGACTATTAATAACCATAGATACTTCTTTTTGTTAAGCAGATATTTAAAAGTACAAATTGTCACCAATTCACTGAAAGTTTATGTATGCAACCTGTTGGTTTGCTCCCTGATGTGCAATCATTTGGTCTGATAATTCATGTCATGTGATGGTCACAGAATTACTTCACTACCTAGTTTGTTGCTATTTCTAGTTTTTAGGCTGGTCTATTAACTTGAGTGCTCATGGCACTAATAAAACCTCTGACAAAACTCTCAGTACTTTTGGTATTATGATGTTTATATTATTCTTCCTTTCCTCAAGTATACCAATTTACACAGATACACTATTCAAGTTCTGGCTTGACTGAAAATTTTAAAAAGCCCAGGAAGTACTGAAAATTCTCTTTTTGCTGCAAAAAAAAATTACTGAAGAAAAGCTGACTTAAAAATAGACCTGTAGCAGTAACAGATGCTGTTAATAAGTCACTAAGAAGTTTTAGAAGGTGTTACTCCCCATCACAGAACATTATCCTGAAATTATTTAGATGGAGAATCCTGAAGTTTTAGTTTTTGGGTGCATCAATCTTCACTGTTAATTCCCAGAAATATTCTGAGCACTTCCATGAATCTTGCTGATATTAATGCTGGTCCAGGTACTACCCACTAACAAGGCCTAAGGGGACGAGCAGCTCTCCACTATGCTGTGGTGATTTCTCTGTAAGAGGCTCTGATATGAGCAGTCTTCAAAGGAAATTCTTCTTTTACATGTTGATACCTAATCATATCTCAGTATTTGCTGAGAATTACAAAGCTTTAGTGAAATACTACTGCAGGATACAAGCTGCCTACCAAATTAAACTGTTTTCTGTTTAGGGTGAACAACTATAATCATAAAATGTGTTACTATACGTAAGTGCTTTTATAACAACTATATGCATTTAGCACCCAAATTAAAAATCTTACCAATGAATATTTGATGAAGCTGTTTGTGTGTCAAAGTTAAACTACAATCTTCCCTCTCCTGGGCAGAAGATGGCATAGGACTAAGCCAGCTCCAGACCTGTGATAGGCACAAGACACTTCCTCAGAGCAGAATCAAAATTCTCATGATTTCTTATATGGAAAGCACACTATGCTCACATACCACTCAAGCATTTAACTTACTCCTTTGTTTGTAGATTTAGAAACAATTGCTGCCAATTTTCGACTAGTTAACATGTAATTGTCATCCACAGGAAGAATCTCAGGCTGTGGCTTCTCCATGGGAAAATCTGTGACTGAGATGTTTGGTGACTTAAGACCTTCAGCTGATTTAATGCCTAAGCTTACAGGATTGTTATAAATATAAAACCGCCTACAGGGAAGGAAAAAAAAAAAGAATCTAAAAGTTTGAGCATTCCATGATCTACACATTAAATTATTTAATATTTTTAAACAAAACAATTATTATTTTAAGTAGGAATATTTCATTATTTAAAAACCCTCAAGCACAGAAAATACCTTGAAAATACTTCTATTATTTTGGTTTTTACTGTAAAATAAGTCTAGAGGACCAGTCAGATTAAAGGATTGCATCTGCTTCAGTGCACACAATATATAATTCACATATTGAATCTGTCACTTGGGGCGAGCTAGAAATCCTAGTTGGAAATACATATTTATTATATAAAGAGAATCCAAAACAGTCAATGTAATGTTTTTTCCTATTAACCATAACCAAGTATTCTCAAAACTTGACACATTAATTTACATTCACTTTAAGCTTAATTTCAAGTGCCTTGCCTCTATCCCTACATTTCACCCAGGAAGTGATCTCTATGTGTCTAAATACTTGAAAAAAAAACAGGTTTTGAATGCATTATAAATGAAAGTCCCAAGATCATAAGCATATTGGCATGGGACAAATTTAGGCATATGATCAGTGCCACGAAGTTAATTTTATGTATGAGCCTAAAGTATTTATCTACCCTTTAAAGCAAGTCTTACCTAGCAGCCTCTCTTTCTAAACGACGCTGTCTCAAATGGGAAATGAAGCGTACATAGTGTTTCTTATTTTCTTCTCTTAACAGTTGTTCAGAGTCAGTATAAGCAAATTCTGGGTCTACATAATTATATCTCTCAGTCTTTGTGAAAATAGTCCTAAATATTTCAAGAGAATTGTAGTTTCATTACACATGTACAATGATACTGGGTCTTGTTAGAATGAAAACATAATTGATTTTGATGCATATATATTTCATTTCAAACATTCTTTTTATCCTAGCTGATTATTAATATTTGACTTAGTAAAGGCAACCATAAAAATGAAATATTGAAAGTGTAATAGCTACATTTATAGCTTCACATAAGAAAACTCAATAAATTTATGAGCAAGAGACTCAATAATGCAATGAATTTTAAAGTACTTTCAGCCTGAAAAAAGCCCAGCGAAATGTCAAATGAGCAATCAGTCTTGATCTACTATGTGATATATATGAATGTGTGGGTTTAAATATTAGAATCACATAATTTTTACCTGTACTTTTTATTCCAATCACTAGGCCTAAGGCTGGCTGCACGATCATTAGGAAAGGCTATGAGTGCGCCATCCTCACTTTTCCTGTTTTTCCGGTGAGTATGGATTTGTGTTCGGATTGATTTAAGGATTGCCACAGGTGCTGTATCACTGAGCTGTCCTCTGCCACGAACTACAAACTGTCCAGTTTCATTGGAAATCAAGGGTGTTAGACCTTAAAATTCAAATAAAACAAACTTGAACTATTATTTCCTAAACAAAATTCAAAGTCTTGGAAAATATATCTAATTTACAATGATCTACCCAGCAGCACAACAGTCAGTGACCCATCCCATAGTATTTTTCTCAGACAAGAGGAAAGAAGCCATTCACATCATGCCAAGAGCCAACTGCTTCCCTTGACCTGGATCACAGAAACAAAAACCAGAGCTCAAACCAGCTGTGTCCAGCTGTGATGCTATGTCTTGCACAGACACATCATCAGACACTCAGAGCTGCCTGTCACAACACCAATCACAGTGTCCCAAAGCTTAAGGGCTGCAAACAGAGGCATGAATTTTGACAAAACCTCCCAAGCTAGAACTACTAAAAAGACAGCTCTGATTTCTTTCTATCTAGTTTCTAAAAGCACATATAAATTAATATGAAAGAGAAAACTATGGCAGGAATAAGGTCAAACTTCAACTGCCCTTTCCTCCCTCACCTGCAAAAAAAAAAAAATATTATCATGAAACATATTTTTTCACCCACTTTAGCCTTACTTTAATCCACCAACAAAAAATCAAAAACTACTTTCCATCTTCTAATTCATAGGAGTTATTAAAACTTTCACTGGCCAGAAAGGCACAGTTTGCAAGAAGCTTCATTCCTGTCTCTCCCCTGCCTTCACCTGAATACAGAGACACAACTACACATTCACAGACACTGGGAGAAGGTAATAAGAAAATATAGAACCATCTAGAAAAGAATCTAAAAAAAAAAAACAAAATTAGTTTTCCTCCACACTTCAGTGAAGCTTAAAAGCAAAATGTAGATATCCTTCATCAAGTTTTTATAAACCTACAAAAGGGACCAACAGGACAATATAGAGCAAATGGTAGACAAGAGCATGTAGAAAGCCTGAAAAACTTGAATACCACATTAAATCTTTGATCCAAAAAACCCATGTCTTCTAATTGGGTTTCTGAAGCAAGAAAACTAAAGGAGTTCTGGATTTCAAAACTAAAACAAAGAAATTGCCAAACCTCAGTTTCTCATCAAACCATGGTTGATAGCCATGAATTAGTAATACCTTCCTGAAACTAGCAGGAATGCCCACTGGTTTATCAACCATTCCAGTACCTGTAGGCAGAACAGCATTTTACCATGACTTTCCAGTAACTTTCACTTTTTACTTTTTACAAAAAGTGTTTCTAATTACGGAGTACATCTCAAGCTGGCAGCAGCTAAAGAGAATTCAAGTTCCCCTCCTGATCTACACACAGCCACCACATGCACCAGAGCACAGGTTAGGAGACTGCACTGGCGCTGCAGAGGCTGCAGCACATTTGATGTTAGCAAAAAATTATGTTTGCCATGACAGGTTTATAATCCAGTGACAGCTTAGTCAAATCTACAGCAAAGTGGCTGTTTGTGGAAAACATTTGGAACACAAAGAACAAATTACAGACTAATTATTGGATATCCTGAAAGACTCTTCATGCTGGCACAGGCTTCACTGGATGGGAAGAGTCAGTGGACACAGGAGCTGTAGCAGGTGTATGAACTGGCAAATTCATCTGGCAGCAGTAACTTTGAATCAATGAAGAATATTCCGTTACATTTCCTAGTTCTTCCTGTGCTTTACATATCTCTCAATTCACTCCTGAAACATTTAGCACTGAAAAGTGGCATCGCTTGCAAAACTGCACCTTTATAAATGTCAGATAATCAGATGATGAAACTTATGCTTTAATAGTTAATTTTTTGATACCATTCATACCATTATTTTAGCTTTTGTTTTGCGGTCGTATGGGACATATGTCATACAACTGAGCATCCCCTCCAGTCCCAATGAGACATTACTTTTCACAAGCAAACTAAAAATAGTAAAAAAAAATCACTTTAAAAAGGCTAAAAATGTGCTTTTAAAACATTTTATCACTTATCACTTACATTTTTAGCATCTTACCAGGATTAATTGCAAATACAATGCTTGTTCTTTTAGATTTGCACACACCATGTAAGGTCAAATATATTTGATGAAAAGGTTTTGTCTTCAAAACATCTACATTATTTTTATCTACTCCTGTACCAATGATATCAATAATTTGCTTTATCTCAAATATTCCTATTTGATGTGGAGAAAATGAAATCATCACTTCCTGGAAAAGAAAATCATTAAGAGACATATGAGACAATAAAGAATCAAGTTTTGTCTAATTCTCTATATGACTGAGTCTCTGACTCACTTCTCACCCCACTTACCTCTAAGACAGGTATTCAAAACACAACTTGCAGAATATGCCAAAAGGCACATTAAAATCAGCAATATTAGGTAACATAAAAATATTACATCAAAACACAACGAAGTCTCATTTTTTCACTTCCGAGAGAAATCTTGTGCCCTGACTTACTGGTTTGGGAAATTGTGAATGTTTACATATTTGACTTACTCTTTGCCAAGTTTCTTCCGTTAAAAAAATTGTCTTTCTTATTTGTGATGTACTGAAACAAATTAAAAATATTCTTCAAAAATATTTGCATATAAATCAATCTTCTCAAATCAGTAAAATAAAAAAAAACACAGATAGGAAAAACCCTTGTAAAGTTGCCTTAGTACTCCAATTTTTTTCCTAATTTAAAATGGTATTTGCTGCTTCCTGGAGTAGGGAAAGAAAATTAAGGGACTATAAAAAATGTATTTGGCTGATTGTAAAAGCTATTGCTACTGAAATGAAATTCCTCCGGTTTACTTTCACGAAATTTCACTGCTAACCACTGTACAATAATCTGCACAGTTACATAACCAAAGAAAAGGAGGGAGTTACCTTTTCAGATTTTGTTTTAATTATTCCTCTTGCAGGAGAAATACTGAAGTGAGCAGTCTTGCGGAATCTGAACGTTACTGGAAGGAACTCGGATTCATTTTTCATTGTGCATGCAACTTGTGTTTGTTCACCCAAATAACAGTCCTCAAAATTAATTACTGTTCCTGGCTTAAAAGTCAGTATCACAGGAAAGCCAGAACCCATCAAAGCTAAGTCCACATAGCGAGACTGACTGCCTGCATTAGACAAACACAAAAACAAGCAAACAAACAAAATCCCTCTCACACCCATTATCTCATGCTGTAGTTGTACAGTCACAAAACCAAAATAACACTACAAACCAGTATATTTTATAATGCAGTTTTTATAAACCTAACACAGAGATCTTTACTTCTAATAGCCATTAGATAATGCATTCCCTCAGTAAGAAGGTTGAAGATGAACAAACATGGACTTGAAAATGCAGATAACTGGTATTACAAAAGTGTTAGTGACTTGCAAATGACTGGGGGTGTTTTATTTCCTTTAAATATTTGCATCTATAATTATTATAATTTATAATAAAGTGACAGGCATTCATTAATGACACACATAAATCCCTTCTCTCTACTCACCATTCAAAGTGGTTTTAGTGCTGAAGCATTCAAGATGCAAGTTTATTTATTTGTTGATATAAACAAACGAACAAAACAGATTTACCATGAAACTATTAAGACAACCAAGATTTTTTTTAGTTTAAAAAGTCAAGATACACAGTTTTATCACCCTCATATACATTTCTGATGGTGACTATCCATTTCTAACATACTTGTGGTTGCTGTGGCACCACCACTGAGGTTCTGCAGAGAGCTACCTCTCTTCCCAGCAGTTTCAAATCTCAGAAACACAACATAATCTTGAACTGGTGATGCATCATTCACTTCAAAGTCTCTTTCAAATTTTCTGGAAGAGTCACAATCTCAAATTAAAAGATGGTAAAAAAAAATAAACCTCCAAACCCAACCCACAAAAAAAAAATCAAGATATATTTTTAACATCCAGTCTGGCTTCTTTGTTGTCAGTAACAGCTTGAACAAATTATCTTTATACTTCCTTTCAGAAAATGCAAATAATAACAAATTTAAGCTCATCAATATTTGTGTGCTTATTATATTGCTAATTTGATATCTTTTCCAGTCTTCAACCGTTTTCTAAACTAATATCACATGAAAAATAACTACCTGTATTGAATTTAAGTAAGGGAAAATGGCAAGAGAGCATTTGCTTTTTCTTTTCCTCATCTAAAAAGAAATGTTTCTTTATGTTTAGTTTTGGCATTTGTTTTGGGTTGGATTTTTTTTTTCTGAGATGACAGCTCTCTGAAATGTTTCACTCTCTTGATCCTTAATATGCAGCAAAATCAAATAAAATTCTTATTCTCACAAAACCATCTTAACCAATTCTTGGTCCAAATACACCCTTAGGGTATTATAAAACATAAAATCATAGAAACACTTCAGGCTTTGCTTTCTTATTTGCAGAATCGCAAAAAGAAACTTCTTTTAACACACATAAATACATAAGAAGTCACTCAGAAATAATTTGCAGACATATTAATTAAAAATTTTCTCTAACACAGCTCTTGCAAAACAGTGTAGACCAACCAGCTTGTGTATGTGCGTGCATTTAATTGGTATCACTTACTCACTTTGGACTAAAGCAGACTGTAATCAAAGATTTTTCATAAGGCTCCAAAGTTCCTTGATAGGGAGCACACATGATCAAGGTGGAAACATCTACATCCTTAGTTTTCAGGCTCAAGTCACGTAAAACAGCATCTGTACTCCCCTGAAGATCTGTCCCCTAAAAAAAAAATCAAAATATTGAATAGTTCATTTTTTCCTGCTTTCCTTTTGTGTTTGTTTTTATTCCTACACATACATTTTCATATATAACAAATAGGAAGACATAACACAGAAAATGGCAATCACATAGTTACACAGCACATGGCTGTAACTACATGTAACTAAATTAACCAATTTTAAAATTAATTTCATGTCAATGTCTTGAATTCTCTTTTTTAAACATGATTCTCAGATTATTTCACTATCTGAGAAAAAGAAGTGAAATCACAGATGATTAATATCTTGGAACTCAAATTTTATTTTGATAACTCGTTGTAAATAATAACTGAAAACTCAGTTCTAGGGTTAAATTGAAATAAAAAATGTGTTGGTTGGACAGATATTTCAGAAAGCCTATTGACCAGGAAATAGTATGACATAGTAAACAATACTAGAAGACAAATGTTGAGAAATAAAAAATGCAAAAGCAGAAATGAAAACGAGTTCTCAGCTAAAAGAAGAACCAGAGCAGTTTCTTACCATCTCTCCTCCAATGGCATTGTCTTCCAGTACTGCTACCCAATCCATACACTCAGGGCTTTCATTGTATAAATATATTTGTTCTGTCTTTGAAGTCCCAAAGTAAAGAGGTCCAAAGTTAATGCACTTCAGTACTTTTCCACAATTCACTCCAAGGACTTTAAGAACTTGTTCAACCACAACACCTTTGACCCATACTTCAGTGCAGCCATGACTTTCCAACTCCACTCTGCCAGTAAGAGCAGCAAGCAGCAATAGGTTATGTAGAGAAGAGTTAGAAATAATCAGTTTGGTTAGTTTGTTTTGTATTAGAATCTGTACCAAAAAGAAAAAATTGCCCAATCCAAGCATTCAAATCACTGGCTTTCCATAGATAAACTAAGGGGGAGAGCAGGGCCAGTGAGCATGTCCTTGACAATGCCCAACAGGAATATCACCAGTCAGGGAAAATAACACATTACATGATGGAGTTTTGGTTTTGATTTGGTTTTGAATTTTTTTAAATGTTTGAAATGACAGAAGTAGCAACTACAAAGAATCAGGAGGTGTCCACAGATAATCCACTGTTCTTATCCCTCAGAGTCTTTGCACCTAAACACCAATTTTAGCATATAACACCTAATTGTGTTATAGGGAAGAGAAGCTAGAAGTTGCTCTGAATAAGCATGAAAGGAACTGCAGCTATTCCTGCCCAGAAGCTTGATCTTGATGATTCCAAAAATCACCAAAACAAAACACCCAACAAATCAACCAGTCCCTCTTCCCACACTGCCCAGAGAGGTTGTGGACTCCCCACCCCTGAAGTGTTCAGGGACAGACTGGATAGGGCTCTGAGCAACCTGGTCTGGTGGAAAGTCCCTGCCCATGGCAGAGGGGTTGGAAATACAGGATTTTAAAGTCCTTTCCAAGCCAAACCATTCCAGGATTTTAGGATTCTATAAGACAGGCATTTAAAAACAATCTACACCAGTGTTGCAGATACATTCCCTCCAGTGAAAATAAGATACTCCAAATGACACCAGAATGTTTCTGAGATTCCTGAAACACACAGAATTAAAAGAAAACATGCAGTTACAGGAGGTAAGAAAATTAAGGATCACAGGATGTGCAGAAAGGTAAAAGATACAGAAGCTCCTTGTTATCTTTATTCTGAGAAATGTGCAAACATCCCAGATCATTACAAATTATGAAAAATTTTTATTAACACAGCCAGGTATGCAATTTATGCATCATTTTTCTGTGGAGATACTGTCACAATCAAATTAATTTAATAAAACTAAATATTAAAGACATCAACTGACACATATGAACTTAATTTTTTAGATAAACATTCACAGTAAAGATTAGAATTAATAACAGACAAAACCAGAATTTACAGAGCTGTATTTCTTCAGTCATTCACTTACTTCATCATTTCTCTGATGACCCCAGGTACATCTGTGCAGACATCCACTCGAATTTTCCTTGCACATTTTGGCTTTACAACTCCTCTGACAGGTTTTATGTTAAGCAGGACCACCCCATCATATGATATTTTAAACACACCTAAAAAAACCCAGAGCAATCAACAGAATGCTATACAATATAAAGCTGTAGATTTATATGCTTCTATTACACACTTGAAATTATACAACACATAATGCAAATGTTCACAAGCATATATCTTCCTATGAAAACAGGAAACATAGACTAAACCTTTTTACAAGGTGTTTCTAAGCAAGAGTAGATCATAATTATCAGGTTTTCTTTAATTGTTACACCCACAGGTCCAATTCCATTTTTTAAGCTGTGATTGTAACAGGAAAGGTACTAACATTCCAAAGAAAAGTGACTATATCATGAAGTAGCTATAAATAACATCTTCAATTTACACAAGGTCTAAGAAGCTACAGTTGCCAAAAAGTGCAGACTGGGTAACAACAGTTCCTATTATTTGGTCCACACCCAAGACAAGTTACTGCAGAAGAGAACAGTAAATATTTCTAGGTTATACAAGTATTTTTTAAAATGTGAAAAAATTCAGAATTTAACCAACAATATTATCTGACATTATATCATAATTTAAAAAAAATTGTTTCAAATGTACAAAAAAATGCACTCTTTTATTTAATATAAAAGATAATCTCTGATATGAGATCAGAAGCAGGACCAAAGGACTCCTTCAGTGCATGGAAAGACAGGTGAAATGCACTCCTTGAGTCTCAGGCCAGCACAGAGCACCTCCTGCTCACACAGTTTACATGCTGGCTGCTACTGTGACCTGTTGTGTTATCATTTACAGAGCCTGCAGAAACATAGATTCAGCTGCTATTCCCTTGTCTGTCCCCAAGACATCCTTTACCAACCATCACCTTCTTTCTAATTTTCATCCAATCCTATAAAACTCCACCATGCAGCCTGCATGTACCAGAGTTTATAACTAGAAAAAGTTCTCTACACAACATGAAAAAAAAATAATTATCATACAACTTAGTTGTAGGTGTATATATATATATACATATATATATACTATATATACACACAAGATAGGTTATCTCATTTTCTTTACCTAATCATAACTGCTCAAAGTATTAAGTTAGCATATATGAGAAAGACCTGATTATATAAACAGCACACTACATCTTTAAGATTAACTGGCTAGGAAAAACGTCCACAACAATTGCTCCATTTACTTAATGGAAAAAAAAAATATTTGCTTCTGAAAAACAAATATTTGCTTCTGAAAAGATTCTTCTTCATCTAGACAGAAATTTGCTTTTTTTATTTTGCCTTTTTTTTTCTTTTAATATTGCAACTCTGTGTTTCTGTAATCATGTATTTTCTCTTGTTACAACATTTCATATGAAAACCTAGGGGAGAAATTTTCCCACAACTTTGGCCTAAAGCAAAGAAAAAGATAGCCTTTAATATAACAACCAGCTGTACAAATGAAGAACAAAAATAATTAACTGCCTTAAATTTGTTGTTTGAAACTCAGCATAGTTACAACCCTGCCTCTGGAGAAAGGCATCTGCAACTCTCTCCAGTGCAAAAGGCAGTCAAACAGGTTATTTGGATCATATAAGCATTCTTAAACTCTTTTGTCCATGTTTCTTACTCTCCTTGGAATAGCTGCTGACAGAAATTTAAGGATGTGCCTGTTGTAAAGCTGCAGGATTTCAAAAGCTATGGCAGCAAGATAAAAAGCCTCTCATTATCTTCTAGCAACAAATACAATTCAATTCCCATCACAGAGGACTTCAGCTCAGAAAGTTCAGGGACTTGCAGTTGTTTATTCAAGAGACAGGTCTGGGGATCACAGCAGCACAAAGCAAGAGCAAACATGATTTTCTGCTGTCTATGCTGGGCACACTAAGGCAATGAGTAACTATTATTTTTACATCTTCCAAATGGGACTCAAAAGTAGAGAACTCATAAAATTTTCAAAGTTCTAAAGTATTTTTTCTTTCCTAAGTGGAAATATAGTACTAGCAACATAAACAATGAGCCATGTACAACACCTGCAGCTTGAATACTCATCATCTGCATAACCCAAAATCACAGTTAATTGCTACTTGGTCACTGAAGTATTGACTTGCATAAAATTATTTTTTTCAGTAAAGTAAAATATTTGTATGATTTAATGCATACTAAATATTTACCTGCAATTGTTCCACGGTTAGAAATACTAATCTGTTTAGTAACTAGTTTACTGTTTGCAATCATTTCACCAAAATCAACCTCTGACTGTATTTCCAGATCACAGTATGGAATCAATCTGCAGAGAAAAGACAACATATTATTTCCCAAAACTGGAAAATACCTTTGCATTTTAAAAGAAATTTGATTAAGCCCTCCAGTGGAACAGAGTTCCTTTTGTACTAGTTCTCCTATCAAGGTTTTGGCAACTCACTTCAGCTCTACAGCATACACAGGGAAGATCTAAGAGAGAGGTACTTGTCTATCAGCCTGTTTAATGACTCAGTATTCTAACTTTAAAACAATATAACTATAAATGATTAGTCAAAATTGAATGCACACATTTCTATTTCATCTTAAATACTTCATTGCAGTATTTTAAGTAAAACTATCCTGAGTTAGTTGCATCACAAAGTAAGACCAAATAATTCATCACAATTCATTATGAGCTGCCTGAACTAAAAGCAGAGAAGTAATTCCAGTGTACAGTTTTTTGTTTGATACATACTTTATGTGACTTCAACAACAGACAGAAGTGGGTAATGACACAAGCCATGAGCTACTTCTATTATTTATTTAAGAACCTCAGCCAGTGAGATGACATCACTGTATTGGGTACTTTTTAGCCATAATGGAAAGATCATGCCTCAGGAAACTTGTATTTTAAAGACTCCAATTTTTAATACAATGACACCTGTGATCTCACATAAACTGTGTTTCAAATCAATTGGCATTTTACATCAGCACAGCAGTCTATCTCCTCTTAGCCACAAATAGGAACCTGCAGGAGCAATTCCATCTCCTGATCTGTGTCACATACAGTACAGAAGAAATAATGGAAAAGAAAAATCAATATCATAGTTCAAGCAAGGTACACCCTGCCCAAATACTCTATTGCATAAAGGGGAGGGGAGGGGGAAGGAAGGAAGGAACAGAGAAAAAAAATTTAATCAAGAAATGCCACAAGAGAATTTGCTTTCAGGAATTTCAATACACTTTTTAATTAATTGTAATGTAAGAAAATAGTTTAATAAATTCTTGAAACACATGATGCTAGACCAGGAGAACGTGGCAAAAAAAAATAAAAAAAATAGGAATCCACTCAAAGCTAGAGTACACTCAAAACAATTGTAAAAATTTTACTTTCCAAGTATCCAGACATTCTTACAAGAAGCTTTATTGGAAGAATGAAACAGAAGTATTTCTCTCTCAAGATACCAGTATCTCCTTTCCCAAGTGGACAGAAATAATAATATATTCTAAAAGCAACGAGATTTTCTAATTGATACAGACCTGCAAAAAGGAGGTAGTCAAGTTAAAAGGTTTGGGGTTAGTGTTTTAATACAGTGTGAGGTTTATTTTTTTGCTTTGGTTTGCTGGTTGGGGTTTTTCCATGAAGCTGGAATTTACTGCTTTTGCATGACACAAAATACATTTGGAAAATACTGATTTAAAAAAATCATCAAGTATACTTGTTTTTCCAAACACATAAAAAAAATAATTATTAAAGCCTGTCAATGTTTCCCCTACAAAAGACACTTAAACATGAAGATGTGAAATACTTTAATTTATTGCAAGTCCTTTCTGGAAAGGAGTCACCAGTAGCATTATCGTCCTAAGTGGCTTTACCTGCACAATTCTGGTCTGATAAAAGTTTTCAAAGATCCTTGAACAAGTGACATTGCTCTAAAATATGCACTATATTTTTAGAATTAGGCAAGATATGTTTCCCTATAATCCAGATTTGCAACTTTTATGGGCAATTACTGTAAAGTCTTCTACATCAGTGATTCAGTATGAGCAGAAGACGTTAAGAGTAGTTGTTGACATGTCTAATAATACAGCACTCAAAATTATCAACATTATCATAACAAAGTCAGAATAAGGCAAAACTAAAAATCCAGATTCTATGATTTTACAAGGATATCACCCCAATGAATTTCTTAACCATGTGCTGCTCTGAAAAAAAATCTAACTTTTCTAAGAAAACTTACTGTTTGTTTTCTATGCAATTGACAGACTAATTAGAAAGCCATAAGTGACATGCAGAAGTAAACTTTCCACAACGTTAAACTGCAAATATTAACAGCAGCTCATGAACTTTTAAATATCATACCCAAGCACGGGGATATGAACTATGTCATCATCTACTAAAAGAGTTAGTTTATCCTGAAGATTTTCTTCACACTTGGGAGTATATTCCACAACAGCTTTAACTTGAAGTCCAGATGCAAGGAGTTTTTCTGGATTTTCCACAATCAATTTAAACTGCAATTGAAAAAAAAAAAGTGTTTTTAATTGTTACATATTTCTAGATTAAGGAGGAGATGCATGTAGTTTATTTTCAGAAGAACACAAAGATTGATTTAAAACTTACCATGAACTTATATGCAGGATTTTATAATTTCACCTCCCTATTTATTGTTCAGGCTTTTTACAGGAAAAGAGAAAGACAGAATGAATTAGCCAAATTTTCTAGTCCCTCCAAAAGAGCTGCAAAAAACCCTTCTGAAGCAACACAAAATTAAATCGGCTATTACTCAGTGAAGAACATACTTAGTGCCCGAGAAGATAATAAGGATTAAGTCTCAGTTCAAAGCAGCAACAAAAGGGGAGAAGGTAAAAGTTTCCTCTAGGTCTGATTGACATCAACAGAAAGTCTCACTGCTCATTGAAAATCTGCTTGAAAAGCCCAAGGCACCTCCAGTGTTGGGAGTCAAATGAAAGAGAAAAAATCCAGAAGGATGGAAAGCACTCTTTCCTCTCTCAAAAAAATTATACTGGACTTGTTGTCAGCAAGCATCTGTTTAAATAAAACACCCACACCTTTCCTTGAGCAGAAGGAACAAGTAACCCACTAGCACATAGAGGAAATCCAGCATTTCCCACATTCCTAGGAAAGCCTCAAAGTAAATCTAGAGCTTCTCTGGTGGTTCAGTCTCCTTAAAATTCACATTACCCCATGCACAGTGGGTTTCTGCTCTTTATGTCCAGTTTAAATGTTTTATTTTTGAACTACAGTCTTCCCAGTATTCTCTAAGTTTTCTGTTTTAGTTTATGTTTGAAATATGCAAACATAATTTACTACTTGCTGTTTCTGATGACCAAGCATTTTCTATTCCTTTAGAATCCTCATAGCAGTATAAATACTCAGCTAAAGGAGATTTATGTCATGCACATCATGATTATGGGTGTGATATTGAAAGAGTAGCCATGTTTTAATTCTGAGGTGTGTAGAATCTATCTGTTTTCTACAAAGAATTAAACATCCAAGCATATTCATTTTATATAAGGCAAAATTAGTATTTTGTAGTAGGAACATTCAATGAAGCCTATGGAAAACTGCTTGTGAGCTTTATTCCTTGGAAGGCATTTCTTGGCCATGGACTATGACAGCTGAACAAAAGTTATTTTTCAGTGCTAGCCCTCTGTGCATGTCATGCACCAGAATGTATTTCAGAGGAGTCATACACTTCAGAGCCTTGTAATCACAGACAGCAGCACAAGGTCTGGGAATGAGAAGGGGCAACACAACAGACCTTTCTGGAGCTGAGGGTGTGAAGTGGAATCTTGTCCCCTAGCTGTCATCTTGGTAAATCTCATGTACAGTGCCATAAAAATACACAGCAAAAGGCAGGAGTTAATCACAGAGGGAAACACCACAAAACTATGATTCAGTAACTATGATTCAGTAACCTTTTCTCTTTTCTAAAACTGACTCTGCCTTTCTGCTTCTGGAGCACATGAGAAATTGATAAGGCTGATGAAAAGCAACAAAACAGAATAAGTACAGCCCTACCAAATCAAGCACTCTCAACAGTTTCCAGCTCATTCTTATTAAACTGTAGACTTCAGCTACAGTTTAATAAGAATCAAGCTGCCACTCTTGCCCTCAAAAAGAAAGACTCACTACTCAGATAGTGAAATTACTCAAGATACTTCAATAGTCTGAAAATCAGATTGATGACTTATCCTGAATTATTCATAGTTCAAGCTGCTATGAACAAAAGGCAACATCAGCTTCTGTTCAACCCCTGATGCCAATTCAACCCAATCTTTTGATCTGAATTTTGGCATAATTTACAAACAATAAACCAATAACCACAGCAGACTTTTGCTGGAGCCACATGGGTTACAAGGGCTCGACTGGTTAGAACTGTAGAGATGCATTTGCCTTTAAAAAGCCTGGACATGTAATGACTTTTCCAGAACTTATCAGACGTTATTAATAGCAATCATACTATCTTGAGAAGAGATTGCAAACGTCCTCTTTTCTGAGAAAGCTTAAACCTCCTCTTTTCTGAGAAAGCTCTCAGCAAGCAAGCACCCCAAGGGGGCTATTCTAGTCAAAAAACCTTTAAAGTATTCAATTTAGAAATGAGGTAAGAAAGCTGTCACTTCCCAGATTTGGTGTTCATAGCACAGCAAAGTGACCCATTTTTACAGAATGGTCCCTGGAGTTACGACTAATGATGAATTCTGGACTGCTCAAAGCAGGATTTGGGACCTGATCACAGAACCACTCAGGCTGGAAAAGACCTCCAGCATCATCAAGTCCAACTGTTAATGGCTGACGTAGTAAGGAAAGCCTATTTATTTGTAGTGAAACTATGGATTTTAGAAAGAAGGAAGCTCTCTCTAAACTGCTCACAGCCTCGGGAGAACAGAGAACCGGGAAGCTCAGGGTTCTCTTCGTTCTGCCGCTGTTCCCGCAGGCCGGAGCGGTGCGAGGCCGCGGCTCGCAGAGGGGCGGCCGCGGGCACGCCCCGCCGCTTCCCTCGCGGCCGGCCCTCACCTGGGGCTCCTGCGGCGGCAGCAGCCGCAGGTGGCAGGCGCCCGCTCGCAGGTTCTGCACGGTGAGCGCGGCGCGGTAGGAGCTCCCCGGCACGGCGTCGGTGAAGCGCAGCTGGGCCGGGGCGATGCGCACCCCGCACACGTCCCGCCATCGCTCCGCCATGGCCCGCCCGGCCGCCCGCTTAGCAACGGCCGCCTAGCAACGGACGCGGGAAAACCAGCCAATGGGAGCAGGAGCGCGGGCGGGCTCGGGTGAACTCGGCTGTCTTCGGCTGGCTCCGGCTGGGTTCGGCTCTGTCCGGCAGGAGGGCAGGGATGGGCTCGGCCCGGCTCGGCTCGGCTCGGCTCTGTCCGGCAGGAGGGCAGGGATGGGCTCGGCCCGGCTCGGCTCGGCTCGGCTCGGCTCGGCTCGGCTCGGCTTTGCCAGGCCGGGTTTGGCTCGGCCGGGCTCAGGGACACAGGAGCGTATTCAGATGGAGTCTCAGTGTCTCCAAACAGGGGGACTTCTTGCCCTCCCTGGGCAGCCTTTCCTGTGCTCTGGCACCTTCAACATAAAGTTCTCTCTCATGTTGAGGTGGAATTTCTTTTGTGTTAGTTATGGCCGTTGCTCCTCGTTGTGTTGCTGTGCAACTCTGAAGAGTGCGTGACCGCCCTCTTGGTACCCGCTTTGATATTTATATGCATAAATGAGATCTGCTCTAAGTCTTCTGTCCAGACTAACTAGGTCCAGCTCCTGCAGTCCCTCCTCAAAAGAGACGCTCCAGACCCTTTGTGGTCTCTGCTGGACCCTCTCCAAGAGCTCCTTGTCTTTCCTGCTCTGAGGAGCCCCGACCTGCACACTGCAGATGTGTCAGCAGAGCCATGGAGAGGAGGATGCCATCCCTCCCTCCCTCCATGTGCTGGCCACACTCCTCCCAGCACAGCCCAGGATGGGATTTACCGCTGAAGAGATACCTGATGTGAAAAATGCCAATCGCTTGTTTGTTTGGTTGGTTTTTAATTTTCAAAGTTTAATAGTAATAAAATGGTTAGAAAAATAGTAATACAATTAGAGTAATAATAATTTGGACAATTTGAATTAGGACAATATGAGACAATAGAAACAAAGAGTTATGGACTTCGGGTACCTTTTTCTGGGCAGCAGGAGCCTGAAAAAGAACACGTTAACAGAGGATTAACCCTTAAGAACAATAACCTGTTGCATATTCATACACCTCATACATGATGCATAATTCCATTCAAATACAGGATTCTGTCTGGTAATCATCAACTCCTGAATCCTAACAGCGTCTTTGAGGCGGGAAGTTCATTTCTTCTGATAAGAGAGCAATAAATTATTTTTCTCTGAAAGATTTAGGTGTCCTGTGGCTGCTATCTCGCTGCGAGTCTTTTCTTTAAAAAAAGTATCTTACATAGAATTGTTTCTATTTTAACAATTTTTATAACCTAAAGCTATATTTAACACACTACTTAAGAGAATTAATACAGCATTACTTTCTAACACAACACATATAATATTCATTTTAATATTTGCGAAAAGCCAATCATAAAATACACATTTTTCACGCCTGAGCAATGCCCACCTTGTGGCTCAGGCTCAGGGCTGTCCAGCTCGTCCCCTCTGTCACCCCAGGTGTTCCCTGCCATGGGTGCCACCCCAACAGCACCCTGGGACAGTGACAGGTGATACAGACAGGGGTGGCCTGGGTTTCTTAAAGTAAAGATGGAGTGCACTGAAATAATAACTGCCTGGTCACTCTTCTGGGCCTCCATGTGAATCACAGACAGGGCCTACACAGAACTACAGCAGGCACTGTGAAAAATGTGTATTTTATGATTGGCTTTTTGCAAATATTAAAATGAATATTATATGTGCTGTGTTAGAAAGTAATGCTGTATTAATTCTCTTAAGCAGTGTGTTAAATATAGTTTTAGGTTATAACAAAATGTTAAGATAGAAACTATGCTATGTAGGATACTTGTTTTCTAGAGGAAGGACTCACACTGAGATAGCAGCCACAGGAGACCTAAATCTTTCAGAGAAAGAGAATTTATTGCTCCATTATCAAGAGAAACAAACTTCTTCCCACCTCGCTCAGGTAGGATGATGCTGTTAGGATTATGAAGAAGAAGTTAATGATGACCAGACAGAATCCTGTATTTGAATGGAATTTATGCATCATGTATGAGGTGTATGAATATGCAACAGGTTATTGTTTTTAAGGGTTAATCCTCTGTTAACATGTGTCCTTTTTCAGGCTTATGCTGCTCAGAAGAAGGTACCTGGACATCTGTAACTCTTTGTTTCTATTGTCTCATATTGTCCTAATTCAAATTGCCCAAATTATTATTACTCTAATTGCATTGCTATTTTTATAACCATTTTATTACTTTTAAAATTTTAAGAACAAGTGATTGGCGTTTTTCACAGGCACTAACACTGCTGAGTGCTCCTGGAGCTCAGTGGCTGCAATGCCAGCGACCACACTAATAATTCATGGCACACTCTAACTGAGTGGTGGAAGATGTGTTCCTGCTCTGATCCTTCCTGTGCTCTAATTTAAGTGGTAAAATGAGGTTGACAAGATTCCAGCACTTAGACTTGGAGTGTAATGGGCCACTCCCAAAATTTGCTCTAAACCAGGACAGCCACCTTGTTCTTGCCTTCAAAGTAGGAGAATAAAGGAGGGAGAGCAGCATGCACAGCAGGTGCACAGAACCTCAGACATCAGTTCTGATTAACTCAAAATGCTTTGCCTTGAATTACTTCATCTCTTGAAAGTGCATAAGGACTGAAATTATTTATGTTTTAAAAGGCAGATATGAGGACCAAACATGGATTGCACAGATAAGAACTGCAAAGTACAAACAAAAAAAAAGAAAAAAAGCTTATTTTTAATAGGTCAAGAAACCTAGTGGGGAAAAAGGAGAGTGAAAAGCCTTTGTTTCTGTTGCTGGATGCTAATGTGTCTTTTTGTCCATCTTAAAAAATTCAAATTATAGCTACCCATCTCTAGATCACAAAAGAATGTGCTAGAACATGGAATTGCAAGCACTATGAGTAAAAACATCTGGAGGGCTTTCTTTGGGAATGCTATCTATTTTATGGTAACATGGTTGTATTTAATGGAAAAACACAAAAAAAAGTAAAAAATTAAAAGAGAAGATCACCTTATCAAAGAATTAAATTTTCTCTTCTTTTTCAATACAGAGTGGAGAATATTCCTACATAGTTTCTCTGGTCCTTTGATGCTAATTCTTTCAAGGCAGAATTGATTTTTAAAGATTTCTGTCTCTGCTGCTTGCTCCAGCCCTCACTGACAAAGTTACCACTCCACAAGAGAATTAGTATCAAAGAACACTGATCTATTTTCCCTTGATTTGACATATGTCCATACAAAATTTTTATCAATTTAACTAAATCTTTAACAAACAAATTTAAGCTGAGATTTAGCTTGTGCATAGAGGAGTCAAGTTCAGCATTAAAAGAATCCTGAACTTGCTGAAATAGTTTTATAGTTTAGGCTCTCTTCCTCTTCTGCAGACTATTCTATCCAAATGCTTATTATTCCACCACTAAGCTTATTATGAAACACCATTAGATAATGGTCTCTTCTCCTTCCTCTTATCAGCTTAGTCTGGATTCTTGAGAGTTTTTTTCTTGGTCAACTAATAATCATCCCCAAAGTGAAGACTATTGTAAAGGAACAGGTCTGCTTTGTTGAATTCTTTGATGATAAAGAATGATAGAATCCTTTATACCTAATTCTAGGGTATAGATTATGTATTGTCATTCTCTTTATCATCTGAACACATTAAGAGTGATTTTAGTTCTATAGAAATTTTACAGTAATCAGAAATTTTACAGTACAGAAATTGTGCTGTAATCTGTGCAACTCACATTGCATTCACCTTAGCAGTATCAGATGATGAATAAAAAAGCTTCACAGCAAACTTCTCACTACTGTATTATAGTCATTAGAGAGAAGAGTACTGTCTTATATAAATCCCCACCACATCTCAATATCATAATCACTTCCAATTTCTGCAGACTTTCAGATCTGAAGGTTCCTTGACTATCCATTGATCTGACTACCCTCCCAGCTTTCAGGCAGAAAACTGGAATATCATCATTAGGTTTTTTCCATTTAATAAAAAAGGCCAATATGTTTAACATTAAATAGTTCCTAGCTTGTTCAGATCAATCCTGGGGCCATAGCCAGTGTAAAACAAGAGGCAGAATCAAAAAGCCATCTCCAGTCTGTTCTCTCCAGCTGCACAGGGGAAAGCTTCATTAGAAAATATGTGTTAGTAAAAGCAAGATCTGAGACTCTGGTCCTACCTGTCCATGTTCTAAGCACAGGTCAAAGATGCCTGGAGAGCATCTGAGTCTTCTATTAGATCAGAAGTAGTTCTTACTAATCCAGGAATCTCTAAAAGCGCAGAGAAATTCCCTCCAAAAGTATTCCAAAGGATAAAAAGGAGGCAGCTAAACTGATCATTAGGGTGGTTTATTTGACATTAATTCAGCAACAAGAAATGACAGTGATATGTGAAATAATTAAAGTCATTTGAAGAAACTGCCACTCATACTGTCCTTCCTTGCTGAAATTTGAATCCAGAGGAACTGTGATTTGAACTGTGAATGTTGCCCTATTTAATCTACTTTGGGAAGAATAAACATTTTTAGAATATACAAGAAGAAAATAAAACCACTTACTAGTTAAACAAAAAAAGGGTGTATACTTTTATATAAAAGATTTTAGGAATCAGAAACAGATAAAGTCCAATTAATGAGGACTAGTAAGATATTCCTTTGCATTTAATCTTGCAAATTGCTCTGTTTAATGGAAAACGAGGATGTTCAAAATGACAGATTAGAGCTCTAATTCTCTCTAAAGGTCTCCTCACTCAGCAAAGCATTTTGTGAGAGGCAGAACTAATGAAGATTTTATTGGGTCTTTTTTGCTGAATGAAACCATCAGTCTTCACAAAACGTGCAAGAATTGCCTATCTCTGAGGTGTGCCTCCATCTCAGACTGGGCTGAAAGGAGCGTGACCAAAATTTTTTAAAAAGTGAGCAACAGAGAGGTTCTTAGTTAGACAAGGCAATCCCAAATGCCTTCCCTTTTTAGAGTGACTCTGTAGGAATTGATGAAGTAAAAACCTGGACCATAAACACAAACAGTCACCATTATTTGACAATGTAGCTCAGGGCCCCCCGAGCCACACACTGAGTTATTACATTTGTCATGGAGCAGAATCAGAGTGGTTTTATCAGCACAATCAGTCAGTTTAGCTAAACAGGAGGTCAGCCCCAGTACAGCTGGAACATGACAATACTGAGCTGGGGATCAGGGCTACTCCCAGCACTCAGTGCTGAGCTGAATGTTTTGATTTTATGAGCTCACAGCAGTTAATCCAAAGATTTCAGCACCAAAGTACAAATGCGCCCTTTGTTTCCTGCAGTCTGCAGCACTGGAAATGCTTTCTGCATCTGGCATAATTTTTAGTCACAATTTGTGGAAACATCTTTGTTCATGAAAAATTTAGCAACTCTAAAAGCATCCATATCCACTCACAGATTTCATGTATTAGACAAATACAAAAATTGCAGGGTTGAAAGAAAAACCCTTGAAGCACACTGGGAAACATGATGAAGATCTATCTTTTTGTGCTGGGCAGATCATCTCTGATCAAAACAGAACACAGCTGTGGAGAAACTGCTTCACAGCAAACTTCTAGATAAATGTAGATAATAGGAAATTCAGGTAAAGGATGGCTCTGAACATCTCAGATATACATTAGTGCTTCTTTAACAGAGCTCTGTGGTTTTCAAATACTCCCATAAAATCTCAATATTTACCATGCTGAACTAGAACAGTAGATTTTCCAGGTATTAAGATGTCAACAGCTATTGGGATCAATGAATCAATAATAAATTTCAACTATACACAACTAAGATGTGATTTTCTATAGTTACTAATGGTGAGATTCATCTTACCACACTTCACTGATTGAAAATCAATGTCCAGTCCAAGCTTCCACTTTGGTTAGGAGTGAGATAAATACCTCCAGAGGATGATCATTCTCCTCCCCTTACACAGGTATTTGAAATAGAGTTCCATATATCACATTGGCTTTGTGTGGGTCTCTGAGTATCTAGGTACTGACACAATTTCAAGAACCTTTTTCTTAGTCAGGAATTATAAAATTATTGAAAAGCATGTTCATTTATTAGGTTTTTTTCCCAAAAATTAATGCTTAATCATCATGTGGTAGAATTATATGTATTCTTATATTACATATATCTTACAGTTTATATGAAATTTATCCAGCTCCCTTAGAATCCAAGTGCTTAGCAAGATAAATTAAATTTGCATTCAGACCATCTAGAGTATTGGATCACTCCCTGGTTTTCAGTTTTTTAGGTACTTATCCTTCTGAGCCGCTTGACATTTTTACCTCCTTGAATTCAATTACAGTTGGAAACCATTACCAGAGAGATGTGTCTATTTACTCCAAATGCTCTCAGGCTGTAGTTCAGTACACCCTCTCCACTACCCTCTTTCATTTTAAAGCCACCAAAAAGTCCCTCTCCAGCCTTCTTGTGGCTGGCTGCTCTGTATCAATCCACCTTGCCTCAAACACTGTCTCTGGTCCTGATGAATGTCATCAGAGCTTCTTGCATTACACTGGGAGAGCTCATCTGTCTTCATAAGTTCCAGATGAAAGGATATTGCCCAATTTAGCTGGGCCCTTATCCAATGATGGCCTTGAAGATCAATAGAGAAGTTTCAGAATTGCATTAAATGGTAATTAGGATAGAACATGTCTTGCAGAGTATAGAACATACAGACTCTGGGGAATTTATGCTACTGGGTGGGTTAATGGTCCATTGTGTCAACATGTGCTCTCTCTTGTGAAACTTACACTAATTTTTTCAGATTAAAATTTTAATATTTTGTCCCACACTAGGAATAAATATGGGCATTCAATTGACCTTCACTATTTCATTCACCATTTAATATTTCTCCTTCCTAATATTTCTTGCTTAACTAAGTCCAGTGTTAATATTTTTTTTCACTTGAGAATTTCTCCATGCTGTTTTCCCTTTTCTAGTCCCCTGATATTTTCCAATTATGCAGTCCACCTGTAAATCTACCTATTGATACATCTCCTAATGCAGTTTAATGCCCTGTCTGTATTGATGTTTTGTATAATGCAGACATTAAATTGATTTCTCCTCACTGACAACATTTTTCTTTCTGACTGGTCATATCAACATAACACAGGTCTTCATTTCCTCCTTTCATCATACAGTACTCTCACCTTATCTACATTTCACCTGCCATCCCGTGGCCTAATTTATCAGCTACAGATACAGCATGTCTGTTCATTATGGTACTGTGAGGTATGTCTGAATTTAGGCTACCTATGATGGGCTTTTTGCCCTTCCTAATATTTCTAGCCGTAGTGAAAATATTTAATGTACTTGGGGGAAAAACAAGGCAGGCTTGAAGGTAAGACCCTTACTGAGACTCAAGAGCTGATGTCATTTTTTTTAGCTTGGCAATGAACTTTCTTTTGGCAATTTTGTTAGGCACCTATATAGTATACAACTAAATTACATCCATCAGTGCTGTAAGACAAGAGCAGAAAATAGAAATGCATAATAAAAGCAATTATCCAGTGGGAATAAGGGTCACCAGTATTAGCAAAGCTATTCTCAAAGAGCTATTAGTTTGGGAAACTATTGAGAGCTGAATCTCATTTCTTCAGTACTTATTACTTTCTATTAACTGAAGAGGAATCCACATTCCTGAAATTACCATTATTAGCCCATGTTCTCATGGGGGACTTTGAATTACCAGATGTCTGCTGGAAATAGAATAGAGCAGAGAAAAAACAGTCTAGGAGGTTCCTGGAGAGTCTGGAGGGTAACTGCCAGGCACAGCTGGTGAGGGAGCCAGCAAAGGAGAGTGACCCACTGGAGCTGTTGTTTGTGGACAGGGAGGGACAGGTGGGTGATGTGATGGTCAGAGGCAGTCTTGGGCACAGCCAACAGAAAATGAAATTCATTCATGGAGAAAGAAGGGGGTCAGCAAATCTGTGCCTTGATATCCATAGGGTAAACATTGCCCTTGTAAGGAGCCTGGTGGAGTGCCTGGGGACAAAGTCCTGAGGGGTAGAGGAGTCCAGGAAGACTGGATCTTCCTCAAGAGGGAAATCTTTAAGGCACATGAGCAGGCTGAGCCCATGCGCCAGTTTGGTGGAGAAAGAGACTTTCAGCTGAGCCCATCATCCACAGGGATGGTGATGCACTGGGGATCTGTCTGCATGACTTAGTTCTCACTGGTCCTCCCTTGCAGGCCTCCAGTGCTGAGAACATCAGTGCACTGAGCTGCACATATGAGGCAAGCTACTGTATTTATGGCAGTGCTCTTCTTCCCTCTGTTGCCAAAAGAGTGGTCAGACATAGCACAGCAGGATTCTATTATCTCAGTATTTTTATATTTTTGACCAAACTCTGAAATTAAATTTGTCTACCTAAATCCATTGTTTGTTGAGGAAGTATAACAACATTTTAATGCTGATTTTAAATTCCTTATATTTCTTCTATAGCTGCTTATAGTTCACAGTCGCATAATTTAATTCAAATTTGGCTTTCAGCAACCACTGGAAAATTTCCCCACAAGTTCTTACCCACAGGGCTATAAGCCAGCTTACAAAGTTTTTCAAGTTTCTAGCCAAGGACATGATTCTTTTTGGTAACATCATGAGGGCAGCACTCCTCCATCCTCCTTTGTAGCTTCAGGGGTCCAGCTAACCACAGTATTTCATACATCTCTTGCTACATCTTGCCAGAGATTGTGAAGTATTTCCTGGCAGTGGCCAAGGTGGGCTTTCATAGTTGTCAGTGACTTTTTATAACATTTAAGATTAAAAAGGTCCTGTGATCATCTAATCAGACTTTCAGCAATATATAAATGCCTTGTGATTTACAAGATATAATTGTTTGGGTTTTTTTTTAATTCCAGCAGCTGGAGTTTTACTAAAACTTATCCTTCAGATATATTGGTATAAAGATCTTCAGTTCTGATGTACTTGTATTCTTTGATTGGTTCCAATTGCTACTTATCCTTCTCTTTATTCTCTGTACTGTCATAGATCTGCATCCATCATCTATGGATGAACTCACTATGCTCCAAATCCAACAGCTGTGGCTGAAAATAAAGATTCTCTCACATCTGCAGAAGTAATCAAGGACACCAGGAGAAGTTTTATTGACACTTTGAATAGCAGACTGTTGTTCTGGCATTTAAAATACATTACTGCCATTACAGAAATCTCTGGTTAGCCTCATCTTAGTTATATTCAGTCTTCATTTAGAGAAGCATAGAAATAGTATATGAACATGTAGATAAAATTAACAAACACCTATTCCAGATATGAAGAACAGGAAAAAAAATGTTAAAGTCTTTGAGGATAGAAATTTAAGGTCTTTGTTATTTCTGAAATGTTTAAATGCTATGGATGGATGAAAGATAAATGAATATAAATGTGAATGTAAAAAAAAAGTAGCAAGATTATCTGTATGCATAACTTTTTTTTTTCCCACTCTCACACTATGAAGATCACAAATGAAGCACTGTTCAGGCTGGTTTCAAGGGAGCATATTAATGAAGTTTGCTAGAAGTTTTGGCACATAGTTCTTGAAGTACCTGAAGGGAGCCATAAGATTGGGAAACAATTAGAAAACATTTCACACATTAATAGAATAAAATAATTAGTGGATCAGTTTTTCCAGATTACCATGTATGTTTGTTTTTTTTAATGGTGAAAAAAATAAGGATGGTGGTGTATTCTGGTCAAAACCTTGCTGGCCATTGACAATTCATAGCTGTTTGTGAACAAAACCTTTACAGCACAGCTTGTTAGTGCTGGAGGCAGTGAAGCATCCTGCTCCAGGGCTCTGGCTGCTCCAGGGACACCTGAGAGGCAGCAGAAGAAAGGAAAGGGGTTCAAAAAGGCATGGATACTGGTCAGGTACTGAACTTGTATTATGCTGAGCCTCTGCTTGTAGATCCTCAACAGATTTTAGCAGGACTCAAGCAAATAATATGTAAAACAATAAAAAGGGTAAAATTGCAGAAATGCTGCCACATTCAGCTAAAAGGGACTGAGGAATACAATCTAGAACTATAGTTTTTCTTCTATGTTGAAAATATGAAGGGGCTGCACACAGCATTTAGTCTCTGAATAAGGGCAATTTTCTATAGCTGTTCTGTGCCTTTGCTCTCTGAGTCATTTTTAGGAGGGGAGATCAAGCACATTGTTTGACAACAAGCTCTGAGGACAGCAGTTCTTTCATGTCAGCTATATCCTGTTAGATCAGTAGATCTGACTAACCCATCATGGTCATTTAGTAACACTAAAGGTTTTCCAGTGAGTTAAAAAAACACAGGGCGACGTCTTTCTCATCTAGATTCTAAGGGGGAATCCTAGAATTGGCATTATTTCATAAAAAAATGAGCTTTTATTTTAGAACTATAGGAATAAACACAACCCATACTTCAAAAGGCTCTTTTGTAACTCCCTAGAAAGGGAATGTTACAAACAAAAGGCAAACAAAGAACCCTCAGATATCTCAACTTACTCTTCTACAAATGAGAAAAACAATTTCAGAAAGGCATGGACTTACATGAAACAAATTTTAAAGTCTCTCTAGTTTTCCAGGCCATCCTGTCATTAGCTACACAGGAATCAGGAACTGCAGCACACACTGAGCTTCCACAAATATGAAAGCTCAGAGAACAATTATTCTTCCTTCTGTTTGTCCTTATTCTTTATCTTTGTTACCTAACAAAATTTATTATTTCATTCTCAACATGACCATTTGAAAATTGTCTTTGTTAGTCATGGCCCTCTTTGTTAGCTAGGACCCTCTTATCTCTCCTTGACCAACTCCCTCCATTTAGATCTCTCTCAGTCACTTTTTAAATTTACCTTTTTCAAGTTGACTTTCTTTCTGCCTAAGTTACTTCGTATCTTGTTTCTTCTTTTAGATTTTTTCTTGTTGTAAGATTTAGTATTTGTCTGGTTTGCTGTTCTGTGTTCGCCTATTATCATTCTTTCTGATTGTCATTATTTTATCACATTTCTTTTTCATTTGGTGATTTGTTTCTTATCCCAGCCTGCTCAGAGAAACTTTTTTTTTATTCATTCATTTCCCATTTATTTGAAATCTTTTCTTCTCTTTCCCCTCCATGACTCAGCCTGTGTCTCCCACACTTTGTGCTTTTATTGTATTTGTAGCTATTTTTCGTTTGTTCAGCATCAACTACTGGAACTTTCAAAGGGCATGAACACATAGAGGCAGTTTCTGTGCTGATTGAGATGATGTCAGCAAGATGTCAGCAATGTAGCTTCTGAAAGCACATTTCATTCCACTGACTTGCTAGCAATTAGGAATCAACAAAACAAATTGTTCTGTTGTATCTGGAAGATACAACTCTTGTAATGTGTCTCCTGCACTTTGTTTCCACTGCATTCCACTTAGATCCTGCAATTATATGGAAAATTGTTGTAGCTGTTTCAAACAAACACACTGCATGATCCTGCAAGAGGCAATTTAATGGCAACCAGTAATCATGAAATCACCACTTTAAATTAATTAGTAAGTCAATATCACTGCAGTTTGCAAAGCAATCCTTTTTACTTTCGATTTTGGAACTATCTTTCATCCTTTAAGTAAATACTGGTTAATTTCAAAGCATTGCAAGAGTAACTACTGTGTGGGTTTAGAGTAATTCAGCTTTAATCTCAAGGGTCTGAGAACCAAGAATATTGACTCTGCATTGTTTCTCTCTATTGCAAGTATCATTTAATAAAGGATAGATATCCTCTTTTTCTGTTCTACTCAACTTCTTTGATCTTAGTAGGGTTTCTTCCAGCTCTAACAATCCCATCCTACAGCACTGAGTTCAGCTTTCCATCACCATGATATATGGCACTATATAGGCGAGACAGAAACGTGTTTCATGGCAACTCAAACTTGAATACTTAAGCCTTAGCAGTAGGAAATTAAAAGAATATTCTGTCCCAGAATTTCAAGAAAGGATCACAGCCATTGGTCTGATTTATAAGATAATTGGATGGTGCTTTCAAATCCAATTTCCCATGTGTTACTTTTACTACAGTTCATAGATTGTTGCCTTTGGGGCCAGTGTTAGATCCTGTAGTCTGATTTCCCTTATAGCACAGGCTATTAAACTTTACATGGTACTTTTGTAGAGGCCAGTAACTCCTGAAGACAATTTCTATCCTGATTTCCAAGAGATATCCTTAGTTTTGTAAAATCCAATGATTTTATAATATTAGCAGTGGAAACCACAACCTTTTTGGACTTTGTTGTTGGGCTTTTGGATGGGCAATTTCTGATGAACAGCATTTATTTAACACTGTCCACAAGTTAAAAATCAGGTTTTAAAACTCTGCTCAAGTGTTGTCTGTCTTTATTCACTGCTCAGCTCAGTGGTTTAATGTACAAGGGCTTCTGGACGTGCTCTTCATGTCCTTGTGTTACTGTAAGGTAAGACAATCTCTTACTGTCTCCAGGCAAACACAGAGGTGTCACTGTGGTTAATATGTTCCTGAAAAATGTGAGAGTAGCAAAGCAAAATATCTGCCTTCATCCTGGATAGTCAAGAATATATAATACACATAAATATGTACATATATATGTGTGTGTGTGTGTGTGTGTATCTAAATATATCTCATTGGAGGACACCATTATAAAATCTTGTTTAAGAGTTTATAAGTTTATATAAATATGCAGAGAGCTCTTTTGAGGGTATCAAAAAACGGACAGAACTACAGCATTGAAGGAGTGGTTTTTAGGGATCTTGATGTATTAACTATGCAACGAAAATATCTGCTGCATAAAAACATTTTCCTTACCATTGAAGTAAGTGCTGTCTTTCTTCTCTATCCCTCTCTGTTCTTTCAGTCATATTTTTTAAAGTGTTTCTATCACAGCTGCATACCTGAGGAATTTTATGTAGAGAGGTGAAATGATGTCCATATTCTCTGCTTACAGTTCTGGGTTTTATGCACCATGAACCCTTTATTACAGCACTTTAAACAGGGAGACCACACTCCCTCTCTGCTAAACCTCTCAGTGTTTCCCAGGAGACAGCCTCTGTGCTCCTCAGTAAGATCTTATTCCTCACCCTGTGTCCTCCCAGCAGTTCATGGTCAAGTCAAATGTGCTTCATGAAGCTCAACTTTCTCCCTTGTAATCCAGAACACCCTGTTTAGGTGCCTTGTTTTCCACATCCTTCACCACTTTGGACCATTCACAAGGGCTAACACCACTGATTTTATTTTTTCACTTATTTCTGCCAATCGACTGAAAATTATGAAGAGCACAGAGCTGATTAAAATTAAGCTCATTTGGAGTAATCACTACAGAACCTTCCTAAAAATGTCATAATCAGTAATAACTCCCTGCTGACAGGTACTCTTTCAGTCCTGTGAACCAGTTCTTAATCCATTTAAGATGTATTTCATTGATATTACATAGTCCTAATTTTCTTATCAACATGTCATTTATAATAAATCAAATGCTTTACAGAAGTCCATTATGTACTTACTTCTATCAACTATAATTGTAAGAAAGAAATCAAATATATTTGACAAAACCTATTTTTCATATATTTACCAAGCTTAATTATAAACCCTTCTCTTTTAACTTTTTACCAATAAAATCTTCATAATTTTTCCAGGATTTTCCCAAGAACTGATGTTATCTAGCAAGTCTCCTGTTACCTTCTCTTCCCCTTAAACATTTTGAATACTCATAAAATATTATTACTTTTTGATCTTCAGAATCACCCACATGCAAATACTTATTCAAAAGTGACATTTTCAGGAGGCAATCTGAAAACTCATTGCTTTTAGGAGTCCTGGTGTCAGGATTGCCAATGTGAAATATTCTTCTGCTCATGCGTTCATTTAACATCTACATTGGCCACTAATAGGGTGATTAATCTCACCTAAATGTGTCTAAAATTAGCTGAGTTATCTGGGATTCCCACAATAAAGAAAGAAAAATAAGATTCCCATACAGCCATTTGATTCCAATTATCCTGAAGAGAATCAAATAAATTTAAACATGTATCAGTTACATTGCTGTAAATACACAGATATTAATAGCACTAGGCTAAAATACACACTTTAATTCTTGCTAGTGTTCCACATGAAGGGAATTTTCAGGAACTCTAAAATGGGAATGTGTTTGTGACCAAAAATACACTGTTCATGCCTTTAGGGACTATTATCTTGATGCCTGCTAAAGAAAAGCAGACAGTGGAGTTCTAATCAAAAGGCACAGAATGCTTTCCATGGACAATTAGGAAATGCAAAACATATTTCTGAAGGCATGGATATTAATGAGAACCAAGTAAAGGGTATCCACAGAGCTTATTGGATGAGCAGTTTGGGCATTGCTTGTTTAGGAAGCAAGCAGAAAACAGGATCAAAGCCCAAGAGCAGTTTGGAATGTGATAGAATCACAGAAGGATTAAGGACAGCAGTTATGTTAAGGAGTTTCCAGGAAAAGGACAATATGGAACACTGTGAACACTTCCCAGAAAAGGGAGTGAGTTAAGCCAAAAATTTAGTGAGAACCAGGGTGCTGTTTGGATTAGATTGTGAAATAAAAGGGGACATCAAAAATATTTCATTAAAAAAAATAAAAAAATATTAGCTGTTATAGAAGACATGGTGCAAAGCATGATCAAAGCAGAAATAGATGGCACTGAGTTTAGAGCAATAGCAAAGGAATTAAGGATCTCAGTAGGAAGACTAATGTGGTGTGAATGAGCCCACACCCATGATTATTGACCATCTGGGTCTTGCCTTTAACATTTAAAATTAATTGGATTTTGTATGATACCTTTGTTACTATTAGTACCATTCTTTTAGCTTTCAAACACTTCAAGATATTTCCACGGGTACCTTGATTGGAAATCACATAAACAAAAATATATCTATGTGATAAAATTTTGTTCTTCAAACTCAGAAACAAACCATCTAGGGTTTGTTAGGTTGAAATTTTTCAAGGTTTCAGCTCAGACTGCCATTCAACAAACCATTCTCCTTACAGCTAACAGTGTTGTGCTGTTTACAGTTCTCTTCAAACCAAAGTCTCAAGAAACATATACCAACCAAACTACAGTGGCTGTTCTGACCATGATTCCAATGACAGCTCTTTGTCACAGTCTTTATCACTGCCTTTTAACAATTTTCTAAATTTCTGTTCTTGTCTTCCAGGAATATTTCACTAGTCCAGAACTTTGAGTTTGTCCTGCTGTGTGAGATTCATTTTTGCTTGATTTGTAAGCAAATTCTTGTTTTTTGATTGCCTTCTTGTCTTGATTCTTGTTTTTTGCTGTTGGCACTGTTTCCTTGGGAATTCTTCATCGATAAAGTGCCACACTAAATAATTGCACCACAGTTCACTGTGTGACAGATTCCATCCACTTTGTAAACAGGTGAAAAACAACTAAACAGTGCTGGTTCCCAAAAGTGGGGATCTGCAGGGGTTCTGTGGAGATCTGTGGGTTCTGTACCCTTCCACACACTGCAGCTGGATTTGGGGTATTCGACTATTCACAGCTTGTCCTGCCAGCCAGCTGTGCACCCACTGCTCTGCATCACAGAATCACAGAATCACAGAATCACAGAATCACAGATTTGTTAGCGTTGGAAGGAGCCTCTGAGGATCACCCGGTCCAGCCTCCCTGCCAAGCCTGGGTCACCTGGAGCAGTGACACAGGAACATGTCCAGGAGGGGCTGGAATGTCTGCAGAGAGGGAAACTCCACAGCCTCCCTGGGCAGCCTGGAATCCTTCCTGTCATCAGCCAGCATCACATTGATCAGCCAGCATCACATCACACAGTACTATCTCCATCTAATGTTTAGCTTTCCCAGAACAAACTTCTCCATGAAAGATCAGGTCAGATTTCTCTGTGCCACTGCTGGACCTGCCCGTGCTCACAGACTGTTTCCATCTGCTCACCTTGTTTTCTTTTATTGGGCAAATGCCAGCTACTATTGGAATCGAAGTCCCCAGAAGCCCAACTTTCCAAAGGCAATGTGGAAAGTCAGAAGGTCTTTAAAATATGGAATAGAGTTACATATGGTTCAAATTAATTCAAGTAAGTGTTCCATTAAACTTCCTAATTATTCAACTGGAATGTATGCTGAGCAAAGCCTGTTTAAGCAATATTTGAAAGTGAAAGGGAGATGTAGCATTTTAAGTACTTTATTAGGAAATTTAGGTGTAGTGAATGGAACACTGAATACTGTAGACCTTGAATCCAGTTGGGATAAATTACCACTGATGTGCAACGATGTGATTAAGACCTTCCTACAGTTTTCAGTGCATAACCAGGGTGGATTATTGCTCCTTGAAAAAGCTGTGTTCTCATTAGCTTCAAATGCTAGAATAATTGCAGATTAATCTGATTGCAATATTATCAGGTCCATGTGGTTTACTGATATTAAAATATACTCTCACTGCAGAGATTAATAGAAGGAAAGTCGACCTAATTAGGTGTAGAAAAGTCCACCATCTTAACCATAAGTTAGAAGACTGTAAAGCAGTAGCTTTATTTATTTCCTCTGTGGAGCTGTGAAAGGACCACACATAAACTGATGACCCTTGGAACTGGTAAACTCCATCCCTCTGAAAACCCAGCATTCCCCAAGAAGAAGCTGCCTGTGTAGATTCAGGAATTTTTAAGGATGCATTCTTGCTGTAGAGATATGGAAGGAAATATTTGCCATAAAGAATTATTCTGATCCAAAGTTCAAATTGTAGGACCCAAAGCTAAAATCATTTACCATGGTGTCTTCAAACTAAGACTGCATTTTAAAATTGAAAACCACATTTTGCAATGATATTGTGGTCATTACTTACCAGGTTTTAGGTGTACAACCAAACATCATTCTCCAATTAGAATGACTGAAAACAGCCCTTCCCCGGGGCATGACAGGTACTCTTGTAACAGGAAAAACAGGAGCTGAATGTAAAAGGTTGTGGAAGAAAGAGTTTTTATTATTAATCCATTGTAAGCCAATCAGTGACAGTGTCTCAACAAACCAGGGAGAAAACTGAATATAAACCACAAGAAATTACAATATGGGCATCAGAGATTAAGAGATTTACTGTCTCAGTGGGACTGGCTGTTCTACAGCCCTACAACATCTAGTTTGTTATGTGTCTTATTTCACCCCGTGCTGAACTATTAGCAGTGCAGGTTATGGTATTACATGTTACAGTGGTAATTCATTGCATGTGTTTTCTCAAGGTTATTTTCAAAAAAGCACTGAAAAATCAATACATTATGAAGCAACCCCCCAAATTCCTCAGAAGGCCAGTGCTATGACTGGGAACTGAATGGTCTGACCAGCTGCTCTTTTAGGGAAATTTTGTGATTTGAACAGGTCCTCACAAAGGAGAGAATTATTGTAGTCCAAAGAGAAGCAAAAAAATTAGAGCACATGCCAGTAGTATTGCTGTAAGCACACAGATATTAATAGCATATTATTTATGTGACAAAGCATATATATATATGTATATTCTTGAGAAAAGTGCTGTGCAGAGGGAGTTTTCAGGAATCCTAAAACAAGAATGCATACGTGACCGAGTCACTGACCCTGGAATAAGTGCTGAGGCTACCACAAAGCCACACCTGGAAAACAGCCAGAATATTTTAAAGAATGATAAGCCCTGCCTGAATGGACAATGGTTGTGCTGTCACACAGTCTTATCTTGACAGCTGCTAAAAAAAAGCCACCTTCAGTGCAAGGCCAAATCATTCCTCCTGTGGGTGGGGATCATGAATTTAGCCATGAACAGAACCTGTTGAAGCCATCCCTGACCAGCTGCTCGGGTGGAGCTGCCAAAGGTGGCATCAAGGACTACCAGCTGTGTGCATAATTTTATTGTTATTAACATTAAAATGCAGTTTAACACGCACAGCTGGCCTGGTTCCTCATGAGCCTGGTGGTCATTTGGATACTGCAGTCCCCCACAGAGAGTGGAATAAACTCTCCTCTGGACTACCTGCCCTTAACTGTACAGAATCAAAGGATCCTTCAGGTTGGAAAAGACCTCTAAGATCAAGTCCAGCTGGTAATCAACACTAAACCGTAACCCCAGGTGCCACAGCCTTGCACTGTTTCAACACTTCCAGGGATGGTGACTCCACCACTTCCATGGGCAGCCTATTCCAATGTCTGACCACTCTTTCAGTAAAGAAATTTTTCCTAGGACTTGTTTTCCTGGGAGAAGAGACCAACCCCTATCTTTCTACAACCTTCTTTTGGGTGGTTGTAGAGAGGGGTAAGCTGCAGCTGACCAGCAGAATTTGGATCACTGGACTCAAACTGGGGTTAGTGGAATTCCTTGCACTCAAACACACTGGAAAGCACTTTTCCAACCTCACGTGCTATGACTGGATTTCTCTGTTTCTTTGTAAATGAAAGACAAAACCATTTATTGAATGAACAGTTATTCCTGTTGCTCTTCAAAAATTTCCATCTCCTTGTGGCAACAGATACCAGTTACATTTTATATTCTCCTTAATACCCTTGAGAAGGTGTTATTTTTGTCTTCAGAACTTACAGTCTCTTTTGTTCTATCTTTATCTCTCCTTATTGACATTCCTTTTTTTTTGTTGTTGTTATTGTTTGTAATTCATACTCACATTGGCATTTTAGGTTTTTTCCTTCCTTTAATTTATTTCTCAAATTTTCCTTTAATTTCTTCCTTCACTAACTCCTGAACAAAAATTAACTACCAAACAACACTTACTTAACTTCTTACTTGACTATGACATCAATTGGGTAATGGGTTTATTTCACAAATTTCAGGGTTATTTTTTGTCTTAACCTAGTTTATTTCAGAAAGTGTCTCTACTTTGGAAATTAATTTGCTATTTGAAGCCTATATAAATATATACACTGAATATATAATGCAGAATGAAACTACCAGTGATGAGTATAACCAAGGTAACCATCAGCTTAAAGCCCAGAGATTTTCATTTAATTTAAGTGCCACATGAGTTCAAAACAGAGCTGTGATTAAGAAATTAGGTAACTCACCCTGAGGATATTGGATCAGATACTGGATTTCACTACTTAGATCATAGCTAAAATTAGCTACTGCCTGTAAAAAGGCAGCAGGTAGTGGGGGGATCAGCCCCTTCCACCACAGCCAGGTGAAGCTTTCTCAGACAAACTGACTGCAGGATACCACAATTGCTGTGAGACCACCAAACAGAAGGAAATCTCACCCAGAGGAGCAGCTGCCTTGCTTGCAGGACAAGGAAAAGCTGCCCAGGACAATACCATGGTCAGTGAAAAAGTGCTTCACACTCCTCACTGGCCTTGTGCCTCTGGGTCTGGAGTGAACAGGAAAAAGAAACAAGTGTTTTGAGCATAACCTTCATTCCAAAGGTGTTCCTTTGCGTTTTGTGGGGAGGATATAAAAGGCATCTCAGAGAGATCAAAGGCCTACAAATATAAATCCCAAAGTGTACCGAGTCAGATATACTCAAATGAGACAGAAGTCACTAGCTAAATTATTTAGCAGTATGAGTAATGTTTTGACTTTGTGCTGCCACTTTTTATGGCATCTAAATCAATTTATTTCTCTAAATAGATCCTGGTGCTTTGCTGCAGTAACTGGAAATTACATTTGCCTCTTCCACTCTGTCAATAAAAAATAAAATTAGCTATACCACTTCATTATAAGTTATAGCAAGTTACATAATTAAGAAAGAATAAATTATTTTAATCTTTGAAAGGACCAAAGGTATGCTCATTTCTCTGAGGCATTATACAGAAACATTCTTTAAATAACATCCTTGTAAATAAGGAAAGTTATTCATTTTTTTTCCTAGAGTCCTAAATATGGCTTTTATAATTCACAGAATAATAAATAAAGAAATAATAAGTAACATTGAAAACCTGGTGTCCACAATGACTGTTTTCCCAGAACACCTAGAATGTGGGTTCTACATCAGAAAGATATATTGTCATTGTACATAAAATGGGACTTTATTCTCCTTCTTACAAGAGTCTGCAGGACTCCTCCTCATCAGTACCACAGAGGGCTTCACAGAAGAGCTGCAGGCAGTCCTGCCAACACACTTTACACAAAACTCTCTTCTTTTCTGCCAGAGCCTATTTTCCCCAGAGAAGAGTTGGCAGACTACAGTATGTGCACATACTTCAACTCCTCCAGAGCAAATCCTTAAGCCATCAGCAAAGATGGGCTTGGAGCCACAGCACCAGGCTGCTGGGGGACGGAGCTAAAGAGATCTCACATCTGCCTGCTGCACAACAGGGTGGCAGCCCTGGCAGGCTGAGGGAGCCCATGAGTGGTGTCAGCAATACCTGCCCCAGCCAGACTCTGCCCACATCCCTCCTCAGGCTGTGCATCACATCCCTCAGTCAGAGCAGAGCTGCTTGGACGAGTACACAAGTCCCTGAAGTGCACAGAAAAGCACCTGAAACTACCGGTCCAAAGGCAATTTGCCTTTGATTAGAGGGGAGAGATCCTGCTGGAGGCTGGCAGAGGGAATTGTGAGGCCCTGAGCAATGCTGGCTGAGGCTGCTGTGGTTTCACTGCTGGTGTGTGTGTGCTGCTGTCATATCCCTGAGTCAGTGCAGGCTCCCGGGCACACCTTTGCAGAGCAGCTGCAGAGCATCAGCGCAACAGCTGATGGTCCTGCATCAGCCTTCAAGGCTGCCAGACATCTGGAAATGCAACTGAAAGGAACATGAAGGGAAAGCCATCTTCTATCTATTTTAAGGTGACAGAGTCCAGTCTGAAAGGATTCCCAAGACCCTTGAGGGACTTGGAACTCAACAAGGCAGCTGAAACTGCTGGAACTGAAATTCTTCCTTCTTGCACCCCAAGAGTGAAGAGGTCATTACTGTGATCCACATGTACTGACTGTGCTGGGATAGAAAATGCAGAGATCTCTTCTGTGATGGTCCTCCTGTTACCAGTACACAGCTGATGAAGCATCACATCCAGAAATACAATGGCAGCTCAGGAAGTGTGGAGAAGGGAGGAATTATGTGTGTGTGTCCCTTGGGAGGCACCACTGCTGCCTCCTGCTTGATGTCCTGGGGATGTGAAGAACACAAGTTCTGCATCAACAGCCACGTCAGTACCTCTTGCAAGTATGAGTTGACATTTACTCCATAATCATACCAGAAACACCCATGCTTTGGGTCTTCCCAGAAATAAACCAGGATTATTATGGAGTCATACCATTACTAAAATGCACATTCAGAATCACTTCCTTGAACCAGTATGTGTCCTCATCAACACAGAGGAACCAACAGGACACTAGAATCACAAATGCTTTTTTCCTTGATCAACTCACACCCTTTTATATTTGTTTAAGCAGCTTAAGATTCTTCTAAATACAGAGCAGTATTTACTCAGTTGGCAAGACCATTTTAGACAAGCTGTGTAAATACACATTTTCACTTGGGGAAGAATGAAACTCTGTAGTAGAGAGTAAAAAAATACCATAAATTCTAAAAGAACTTACTTGTCAGCAGTGTGAGTCAAAAAATGTGACTAGTCAGCTTTCAGCATAGTTTCCCAGAACCAGAAAAAAAGAATGGAAATGCAGAGAACAGCTTGACACACAGCTGAGTTTATTTTAGAATAGGACCCTCATGCAAGACTGAACTCAGAATGTGTTGATGCTACTGGCATTTGACAGAAGATTACAGATTGTTCACATGGAAAATTATGGTAATAAAAGGTAAGCTGTGATTCTAAAGTGCTACAAGGCATTAATACAAATTCATATGTGGACACTTTCATCTAATTATGAGAGGCCATTTTTTCCCAGTTTTGGCATTCTTCCTATAGAACTGATTCAGCTGGAGCAGAGAAAGCCACTCATGCTGGAATATGCATTTATATAGACAGTTAGATTAGTACAGCTTAGTTAGCTTAATTATGCTTCTGCAATTTCCAGGAAAAAATTTGTTGGACAGAAAGCAGTTGTAGTTGTTATTTTTTTCTATTATTTAATTTTGAGCACAGAATTGGTATATTAGATGACATCCAACTACCTTTGCATTTGACTAACGTGTGACTATATAAATAGCACTTGCTTGTTTTTCTCACATCTCAGTTCATATCCAAATAGTAGTATCTCACTCCTAAAAGAACAGGCTTTAAACATCTCTAGGAATAAATTGGTGTAATTAATTGAATTTTGAATAATTTTCTCTAATGAACTTTTGTACAGATAAGAAGTTTATTTTTATTCCTAGTCAGTGCCCCTTGGCAATAGGTATGTAAAAAATTTTAAAGGATACAATTCAAATGTTTTTTCAAATGTTTTTTCAAATTTAAAGGATACAATTCAAATGGTTATTACTCAAATGACAGATGACAGATAAAGTATAGTGAGGCAGAAAAATGACCTTTGATGGTTCTTTATGAAAGACCAGTGTTCAAAATTGAGACTTCTTCTGTATTCAATCTTACTTATTCTCTACCACTCTGAAATATAAAATATATCACCTAGTGAGCTACATATATTTACCTATATGATACCATTATGAATCTAACAGATAAAAATATAAGCTATTATAATTGTATTACTCCTATTTAATATAAACACAATAAAATTGGCAAAATATTATCATTATTCCAAACTAATGTAGAGTTATTTGGGGATTAAAATCCAACCCTACATCACTGTCATAGCTAACCAGCTTCTACCTGTAACCCAGACTTCCAGCAATTAAGACCTTAATGGATGTTTTGAAATACTGAATCTCCTTCAGGTTTCAGTTCATGTCTCTACCCTTTGAATAGTGTATTTTCATCACTATTATTTAGACTACAATATTGAGGACTGGGGTAGGCAGGAGATAGGCATGTGAAGAAGCTTCCTCAGAAAGAAAGAAAAATTTTGTGTGGCCCTGAGGGGGTTCAATCTCCCAGGTCTGTGTGCTTTACCTTCTGATTTGTGAGCTGCATTACCCTGAGAGATCAGCTGGCTTAGTAGCTAATTGACTGAAATTCAGCCTTTAATAGAGTTTGGTCTTGATTTTTTAATCACTTTAAAGGTTTGGCTCTGAGGCCCTCCAGCAACACGAGGAGCACCCTGGGACTTTGTGAAAGCATTAAACACTTACTTGACACATGCACAGAAACCACTGAGAAAGGGAACCTTTCCATGTTGCACCAGGAGGGAGACAAGCACACTTTCTAGAGCTCAGGAAATCAGCTATAATGAACACTGCAGTGCACTGCAATGAGCTGCAGACAAGATTCAGGGGAAGTTCTCTGCAAAGCATTCCACACTTCTGCTCCATTCTTTGCGTTCACTCTGCACAGCAATGTTCTTCTTGGAATGTTTATTTTACTCTTCTGCCTTCATCTAACTCTCAGCCCATTCCCTCAGTCCATTAATCTTAAGAGATTTCCCTGAATTAAAAGCAAACTCTCAAAGGATAAGGAAGATGATAAATGCCTACAAGCTCCCAGCTCTCCATGGATATTGTGCTAACGATTTCCATTGTCTTGATAAAACAATGCATTAATAAAGCAACAATAAGGAAAGAGAGAATATTGGCATTCCAATAAACAGAAATGAAGAATAATTATCACAGTTCAATATATTAAAGAACTAAATACTGGGATTCTTTTGGAAAACAAGAAGGATGTAATGGGAAAAGATAAACAGGTTAGTTCTGTTGGGCCTGCCTGAGCCAAAGAATAAATTTCTGCGTTTAATTCTGTGCCTACAAGAACAAGGCCTTTGCTACTGAATTCAGCATACTCAGGGTTTCACAGAATGTATAACCCTCTCTATGATGCCTAATGAAAAAAACCATTATTCCTTCTTTTACATTAGTTTCTATTTTTAAGATTGTTTATCTTTGACAGCTCAACTCTCATACAGAGCATGTATGGACACCCCAATTTGAGCACAGCTATTCTGGCACAGCAGCCTGGTGAAGATGCAGCGTGAATTCCTTCAAGGGGGATTTTCTGTCACTTGGGTGTTGTTTTATTTTCCTCTGCAACATTAATCAAGCCAACAAATGGTCTCTCCTGCAGCACAGTTCTATCAGCCAGGGAGCACCATTATTTTCACACTTGCAGCTGAAATAACTTCTGGCAAAACTCTGCAGTGCAGGTCAAATCTGAATAACAGCTGAGGGAGACTATATGACTGATAATAAATAATACATGCTCTGAAAGCCATTCTAAGTTGTTTGGTTTGTCGGATTTAAAGGGACACAGCTGTCCCATGACGGGTTTTCACTCTTCCTGATAATCTGGTTTCTGTGCACTGTGCATAACCGTGCCTGGTAGTAAAAAAATAGAAACCATTAGAATGAGTTAATACAGCAGAATTCACACACTGTGCACTTCTGATTGCAGCCAGCTCCCTCAGAGCTGCCAAAGACAAATCTCACAGCTGTAAGCAAGTTTACTGTTCACATTACAAGCACCATCTCAGCAGCCTCCCCTGAGCACGAGACAGGCAGCACTTCTTAAACTTCTTTCCCAAGGGTGCCTCTACACAGATCCTGCAGGCAGACGTGGTCAGGGAGACTGGAGACAAGCCATGTCCCAGCAGCATCTATGCAAAGCTAATAAACCCTGTGAGGGTACATCAGCTTGGGCTCCACAGCGTGCTGAAACAGCAGCAGAGCTCCCAGTTGACTTGGAGTGTGATGAAAATGGGTTTGCATCTGCCTGTAAAAGACTGAATGTTGTTTAAAACTCTGGAGAACAGGAAAACTGAAACTTTCTCAATACACTTTGAGTATTTAGGTCATAATGAAAATTAGGAGGTCTGCCATTATTACTGGGATAATGCTTTGCATATTTAGGGATTCACTACAATACAAGCAGCTGGAATATATTTTATTACAGACTGGGCTGTATCTGCTATTAAAAAACTTTGGGGTTTTTATCTTAAGAGTATGAAAAATTCAATTGCTTATGAGGAAATTTCCCCATATCTGGTGCTTTCATAATGCTATTTATTTGAAAAAATTTCAGCACTGATTAGTCACACATATGTGAAAACACAGCTAGGGAATCACATTAATTTGCCTGAGTTATAAAACACTCCTGTCATCCTTTTCATTGGATGTTGTGTTTTCTCCAGGTTTTAGAGCAGGAGCTCAACTTTTATTTGTGGGTTAATATTTCTGTCAGGGAGAAGTCTTTTGCAACCTCATGAAAATCTGTTCAACTGTCCAGTGAGGACAAAAAGATATCTCAGATTTCACATATTTGTAAAGCCTCATTATAAAACTAATTACAGCCCATAAAGAACCTAACATTTCTTAATTGCTGTAGAGCTCCTCAGACTGACCAAATCACACATCTATGCTATCTATGGGAGGTTGTATTTCAGAAAGATTTTGTACCTTCTGTTCCTCTGGATTTGGTGTGCAGCCAGGGACTGCAACACAGTGAAGGAAACTCTCCTCTGCACTTCAGAGGGAATTGACCTCATCTAATTTTAGTGATTTAAATCTTAGAGTTCTAGGCTACAAAAAAAAAAAAAAAAAAAAAAAAGACCAACAACAAGAAAAAAAAATATGAAGACACTGCTGAAAATTTTAACTTTCTGAATCCCCTCTGGGGATCACTTTCCTCCAATGACTAGAAAGATAACATACAAATCAGTTAGACTAGATGCCTAACTTATAGCTATGGAAAAGCAAGAAGAAACCCACTTTAGATAAGTCTTGCTTCTTCTGTAAATTGCATGGGATGGTGATATACCTAAAAATCTAATAACATTATAACACAAGTATAAGAGTCCAACTCACTTCTGCTTCCCTGACTTCTGGGCCCTTGGCACTGATCTCAGTTGTGTTCCCCCTGCTGCTGTGTAGGTAATGTAGTTCTCACTGCTGAGCACATTTACCTGCTAATGACTACTGTGTGTGATCAGTCACAAAGTTTAAGATTATAAATCCAATAAAGCTTTTTTTTTCTTCTTAATAGTGTTGTTCTTTTTAATCTTTGTTTAGTTACAACTGAAATGGAATTGGGTGATGCATTACCTCAGCTCACGGAGCTCTGCTATGTCAAAAAAAAATCCCTTTTCCAGCATCTGTTACTGCTGATCCCTACAGTCTTGAAAACCAAATTCTCAATTCATCACCTATTGTTATTTCCTCCCTCTTGCATGGTCTGTAATGTATTTACTTTATGACAGACTCACTCATAGCAACTTTGTGACTTCAGAGATTTTGCTTAACTTCCACAGTTGTATTTTGTATTTAATGCAATACAGAAAAGAGCAACTAACACTTTATCTGTAAACAACTACTCTACCAGTTGTAGATGTTTTGCCATGCCACTGATTTCCTGAAAGTCTAAAACAAGTAAGGAAAAAAGTAGTTTATTCCCATGTAAAAAACCACGATGAAACCTTGGACTGTGTTCAACCCAGCTAACACAACTGTGAAAAGATGCCTACTGACCATCAAAGGAAAGCCCAAACCTATTTTAAAAATCATTAAAAAGCCTTACTGGCCCTGCCCAGCACCCTCAGGGCCTCCCTCAACCCCGCCCATGGCTCAGAAGTCCCAATTCAACCCAATCCCAAAGTGCCAGTCCCTACTCCAGTGGTGCCACAGTCTCACTGGTCTCCACTGGAAAATTTTGTTGATTTGAATAAGGTGTTTTATCAGACCATCAGTTTAACAGAAAAAAAAAAATTGTGTATAAATAATAAAAGAATAAAATGATGCCAAATGGATGGGAAAACTGATAGTGCTGATTTGAACCAAACATTCATGTGTTTGTTTCTTAATTTGTTTTCTTTGGGAAGTAAAAATCCTCATTTTGCATTCATTAGTACTGCTAGGAAGGAACTTAATCTTTCCAAAGGGTTATTAATGTTTCTGTGTGTGCAATATAAATATACCACCACCCTCAATCACAGCCTCTCAGCCTCATTAGTGAGACATGCTGGGGATAGCATCTTGGCAAACTCATTAGGAGTTTCTTGTTGCAATCAAATTTGTCCTGACTTCAGTTGCCAGGGACATTATAATAGGGAGAACAAACCCTTGCAACAGCTCTTCCCCATTTATTAAATTCTGCACGGAATGCACCATCTTTGTTTCACAGAAAACTATCCACGAAGGCTGATGGAGTGTAGAAATGTTTATGCTGAAATGAATTTCATTAGTCAATGCTGGACATAGATTAGCATTATTTATTTCTCTGAAGTCTCCATGGTGTAACTCTAAGTGACAAACCAGGGATGCAGGAGGATTTTCTATGATGTGCAGAAAACCACAATTCTGTGCTTTCTCAGAACTCAGAGCCTTCTGTCAGTAGCATATCTAACCTCTAAGTTTAAGTAATTTCTGTGTTATTGGAGACAAAATACTCCCAAATCCTTTGTCACTTCTATGTCTCCTGAGTCTATTGATGCCAACGCACAGAGTTCATTTCCACAAGGTGAATCACGAAAAATTCACTACTGGATGGGTGAGGTCCTGAGGTGGTGCACATCAAAAATTAATTAAGCCCATCAACTTTCTGTCTGTATATGTGTAAAACCCAAAGACAGCTGAGAAGAAACAGATCATTTTGTAGATATTCACATTTATATTGTGTGGCACAAAGTGAACATAGGGATAAATAATGGAAAGAGATTTAGTTAACATCTTCCATTGCAATAACTTCAGAAGCTGTCTGAAACAAATAAATCTTTTTCTTGAATAATATGAATTTTAATCTGATAGTTTTCAGCACTCGTGATTTGCATGACTTGAACTGAAATCATTAGTCAAATGCAGCTACAATATAAATTCATAAAGAGCTCCCAGAAGAAATCAAAGATGTTTTATATAATCTAAAACAGGTAATACAAACATTCTTATGAATTTCAAAGGAGTCAAACCTAAGGAAAAATTCATTGACTTTGAATTAGTATTCAACAGCCAAATAAATTACTTCCTATTTGCATATTTTAAATATTTCATTTAATAATCAGCATATGCTGGAAAGCAACACAACACAATAGCAATACAAACCATTTTTAACATGAAAATTGAATATGAAAGCAAGAAATTGAATTTTTTTTACAATTGTGGCTTGCTTAATGGACATACAAAATACACCATTTCAGACAACAATGCAATCCGTTTCTTTCCAAGCCAAATATGAATTTGTGCCCCTGCATTGCATTATTGCTGACAAATTGGCCATAATGTGATAAAAAGGCAACTGTGGAAATATTCAGATTCCTGCTTACTTGGGCTGCCTTCAGACTTCCAAAACAAATTCTAAATATGAAAGCTGCTATACATTTTATTGTTCACTCACTATTTCAAATCCGATTTTCACATATTCTGAGCATTCTGTTAGCAAAAATCAGGATAAAAACGTGATTTTTTTTTTTTGATGTAGTGAATTTGGTAAAATCTCCTTAGTTATTAACTATTAAGTAACTGAACGTATAACGGCACAATTTTTGTGACAATTTTCCTTGGAGAAACAAGAAATGTTGTCACTTATCAAATATGTTTGATAAAATACTGTTACTAACTATGAACACCACGATAACACTTCTCTTTTCATGAAAAAAATTTTGATATTTTACTAGCCCTGAGCTGGCAAGGGCCACCTCAGCTGAAATGTAACAGTTGACAACACACATTCTGCTGGAGGGCTGGAAAGCAAAATAAAATGTGTTTGGACAAAATTGCCCCCGCATGTTTATAAAAACTTGTTTCCCTTGGCACCACAACAGACAAGAAAAGTGCTACAGTAAACCACCAAAGTTGCACTGGGAGAATGATGTGTAACAGCAAAGGGTTGGGAAAATGCAGCTGCTCCTTTTGAATGCCGCCAGTGGAATTGCTCCAGGTCCACAAAGTCCATTTCTTGGCAGGAAGCTGTACAGGAAATCTCAGAGCTCCCAAAGAGAAAACTGAAGCAGAAGCTGTTCATAAAGTTTATTTGGTATCTAATTCATTGGGACTGCAGAAAAAAGCAGCTAAAGACAAAACACTACATGGCTTTATAACAGATCTGGTTTACCCCGTCCTGCTCGGAACACCTCACACAATGTAGTGGCATTAAAGAGAGTGCTGGGGTTGTCTTCAGTCCCACTGGGGGGCCCTTTCTTCTAACAGGTAAGCAATCTTATCAGGAATACCTCACAGAAACATAAAATATCCTGAGTTGGAAGGAACCCACAAGTACAATCAAGTCCAGCTCCTGGCCCTGCATAAAAGAGCCGCAAGAGTCACACCATGTGCCTGACAGCATTGTCTCAACAGTCATTGGGCTCTGCCAGGTTTGGGCTGTGACCACTCTGGGGAGCCTCTTCAGTGCTCACGCTCTGGCTGAAGAACCTTTTCCTGATACCCAACCTAACCTGCCCTGACACAACTCCAGGCCATTCCCTCGGGTCCTGTCACTGTCCCCACAGAGCAGAGATCAGTGCCTGCCCCTCCTGTTCCTCTCACAAGGAAGCTGTGACTGCAGTGAGGTCTCCCCTCAGTCTCCTCCAGGCTGAACAGACAAAGGGACCTCAGTCACTCCTCATACAACTTCTCATTGCCCTCGTTTGGATGCTTTCTAGTGCCTTTATATCTTTCTTATATTATGGTGCTACAATAGGCATTATGAAAAGATGTCTGAACAGTCTGTGTAATTCAGGGCTTCTGAATGCTTATCTATCCCTGGAAAGTAGTTTGAGTTCACATATAAAATATATGTATGTAAACTGCCCAATATGCTACTTTTCATTTGTTCCTGCATAACCTCACCTTCTATGTTTTTCAGTTTAGCAAGACTTGTTCATTTGAATCCTATCCTCAAGCATATTTGCAATTGCTCCATATATTATCTAACAAGGTAAGTTATTTGGGTTTTTTTTTTCATTTTATTGCTCCCTGAATGGACCAGGACAACAGACAAATACACAAGAAACTCTTGGGACATTGAAATTTTCGTCACTACTCTCCAACCATTCCCAAATCTTCCTCTGATTTTTAATGTTAAAAATAGGTTAGAAACTGTTGTAAAATAGGTGATAGATTGTGAAGCATGTACTGTTTGGTTATTATACTATAAAAGGGGTTAAAAGGGTAGTTATAAGAAATGTGTTACTCAACGTACCATAACACACCTCAGTGAAGTGCACCACCTCCCAGGCAAAACCAGCCGGCCTGGACAGAACTGTAATGGCCAATCTAGCGCCTAAAACCTTCATGCAAATGAATGATCCAAAAAGAAACCAATCCAAAGGGACAAAAAACAGGACAAAAAGGGGCTTCTGACCCAGGGAAGCTGTGCTGATCCACATGGAACATCGGAGACATCGCTGCTGAAGAAGCCCCAGTGCCAGCACTGCAGCATCCTGCTCGGCCTGCAGGCCCCCTTGCTTTAGGCCTTTCTTATAATAAATGCTGAAATCACTTTAGTACCAGGAGCCTGTTCTTGTTTTTAACAATTAAAATTGTTACATTTTTTGTTGTTTGCACTCTGCATATTGCTGCTCTATTACCTTTTGGTTATATCCCTCACACACACCATGTTTTTCATACTCATCTTCACTCACTTGACAGAGTTTCCTATTTTTGTACTATTTGGGGTTTTTTTTGTCTTTAAGAGCTCCTGATTTTGTTAAGGTGGTTTCTGACCAGTTTTCTAAATCAGTTGTGGAGATGCAAACTGTGAAATGCTTGTCAGTGAGTGCTACAGCTTGTAGCACCATTTGATCCAGCTCCAGTGTGGTCACGACATGAAAAAAGAACTACCTTTCTCAGGGTTGCTGGATATTGCAAAATTAAAACAAGGTGAGAAGGGTGCATCTTTAGCTTGAAGGTTAAACTACCTTTCCTCCTGATCCTGATCACGCATCAGTTATTTGCTAATATGCTGTTGGCTGTGTAGAAACAAGCTATACTGAAACTACAATAATCCCCCAGGGTCAGCCCATAAATCCCCCTTGCTATCCAGAAACGATAGTTAAGGCATTTCAAAGCAGAGGAAGAACACATGAAAGTCACTTGCCCTTTGCAGTGCTGAGCAGGATAAGCCAAAGGGGAATGTTTACGTCACTGATGCTGATACAGAAGCTCAATCCTTGTGATTCCATGCAGGCCTGGGTGCAGTCCATGGGAAGCCTCTCACTCCCTGACATGTTTCTAACTTGTGTCATCCAACTTGGTTCAAACCACAGGACCTGGCCCAGCCCACTGCTATTGTCCTAATCCTTGCAAAATTCACATTTGCATGGACATGGTCTGGAGAAAGAAGCACAAACCAGCTGATGCAGGGAGGTGATGCTGGAGATCTTCTAGTCCAAAACCCTGCTCAAAGCAGGTTGGTCAAGGCCATGTCCAAACAGATTTTTAATATCTCAAGGATTGAGCCTCCAGAGTTTCTCTGGGCAGTCTGTTCTAGTGTTTGACCCTCATTGCAAAAAAAAAGAAATAAATGAAATTTCCTGTATTTCAGTTTGCACTTTTGCCTTTTGTCCCATCCCCAGGCACATCTGACAGGAGTCTGGCTTTGTCCTCTAGCAGAAAAACACCCCACAGGATATTTGTACCCATGGATAAGATCCTCCTGAGCATTCTCTTCTCCAGGCTGTGGTCCCAGCTCTCCCAGCCTCTCCAGGCCCTCATTTATCTCCATGGCCCTTCTTCAGCAGGGCTCAGCAGAGGGAAGGATCAACCTCCCCCAGCTGCTGTAGACGCTCTGCCTGATGCAGACCAGGATGTTTTGCCACAAGGGCACATGGTATGGTCAGCTTGGCACTCACCAGGACTCCCAGATGCTTTTCTGCCAAGATGCTTTCCAGGAGGTCAGTTGTACAGGGAAATTCCTCCCCACGGGAAGGAATTGTCACTTCCCATTGTTCAGCTCCATGAAACTTCTGCTGACCCTTCCCTCCAGCCTGCCAAGGTCCCTCTGAGTTGCAGGACACCCATCTGGTCAGTCACACACCTCAAGAGACCAGAAAAGAACTGGGGCCTTTAAATCACATCTCTCAGTTAACAGAATTCTAGCACAACAGAGGGTTTTGTCTCCACTATGTTGTGAGGAAATTCAAGATATGTACCTGAGGATCCTACAGAATTAATGTCCTTCTCTTTAGACATTTATTTACAATCAGAAAGTACAAAAGTCTGCATCTTATAAGATCAGTGGAATTCTAACAGCATGAAGTAACAAATCAAATAAGGCAATTTCCAGTCAAATTCTTGTTGTCTTTTATACTTGGGGTACTTGCTCTTTTTGTATATGCGTGCCTTGTCACTAAATGTGTGTATCAGCTTTATATTGTCAACAGCAGAACAGATTTTAAGAAAAAAAATGTAGCTAGGGTTCTATTTTTTTAGATTTTCTGGAAAGACACTACAAACCACAGAAAGGAAATCTGAGTTGTTTGTGATGTTACAGGGATGTTGAGATTGCTAGAATAACCTATTAAATGTAGTTGCTTATTTATTTTTTATATCAAATGGGCTTTCAAAAGCTTTGCACAGTGTTATAAAATAAAAAGTCACTCATCTATTTCCTACTCTTCTTCTCTTAAAAGTATGGAAATACATTCCTAAGTCACAGGGCAGAGTTTAGCAGTGAATCCAAATCACTTCTTTCCACAAATATCATGGGAACTGGCATTTCCCTAACAGTTTTCAGACTCTCTTTTAAGGATGGTATTATTTCATCAGCTATTTGTTTTTCTTCTAGATGTTAAGAATATTCTGAATATTTTAACATTTTTATTCAGTGAGAAACAAAGCTACTTGCAAGCCCTGATTAGGAAGTTGCTTATTTTGTTGCCCCAGCCAGGATCTGGGCACATAATCTCCAGTTCCAAGGTCTACAACTGTCTTAAATAACTCACAGGTTCAAGTCATACCAGGGCTTTGTGGTTGCTGATCTGTAGGGAAGAACTGTACAGCTGAAATACCTAGCTTGTTCTTAAATATTTCTATTCATTTTTTTTTTTCTTTTTCCTGTTTTTTTTTTTTTTTTTTTAACACAGAAGAAATTATGAGATACAGGATTAATCAGGATCAGAAAAATAATCATGGCATTTCCAGGTGCCATATGGAGGCTACCAATCAAACTAAAATATGCATTATAAAAACAATGGTACAGGACTTATACGCAGCCTGCTCTTCATATCAAAGTTCCAGAACAGAAATAACCTGGCAATTACTTTGTAATATTTGGCTCAGATCAATTGCACACTTGTGTGATCTACAGTGATTCATGTGAACACCTTCACAGATGCAAACTGTTGCCTTCTGAGCAATTCACAAAACTGGAACACGCATCAAATCCTGTCAATGTTTGGGGAGGGAGTGGAGCGAATCATAAATTAATTTTTGAAGGAACAAAGCCATTTAGATGTGAGCAGTCATTCAGAAAACTAAACATTCCTATGTTGCTTTGCTGGAATAATGAAGGATTATTTAAAAATCCAAAATATTTGAATCAAGTTAATGTATTACACAGTGTTATTTAAATGCACTTGAAAACAGCCCAAGAGTGCAGAAGTTGTGTGTGTGGTGTTAAGTTCCCAGAGTGCAGCAGGAGCTGCTGGGTGCAGCAGAAGCATTGGGGTCATGGTGAGACATAGAGAAATCACTCACCAGGGACCAACTACCCCTCTGACTAAAGGGGACCTTTAATGGGCTCTAAAACCCAGCTGATTTACCCTATGTGGCCATGAGGATCCTGCTCCAGTCCAGATCCCAGGGCAGAGAGACTGAAGGGGGGAAGTGAATACGCTGAAAAATATCATGCAGTCCCCCACAGCAGTCATTGATCCTTTGCATCCTGCATTCTTGCATCAAAACATCAAAAGTTTCAAAACTGGATGGCAAAATGAAGGGACAAAAGGAGGACAGAAAATCTGTGTTGTTTTCTTGTCATCATAACCCCTTCAGTGCTGAAGTTTTTCCTTTGTCAGAAGAGAAAAAGTCCCAGAGCAGGAAATACCAAGTAGTGAGGACATTGGATCTGCGTGCGACACAGCACTTTAGAAGCCTCTTGGCTTAATATTTGTTTGCTTTGTTTGATGGCAAAGAAACAACAAACCAGTTACATTCATGTGAAAAGTGTGATATCCTGAGAAATGGTCCAGTGCATGGTACACATTAGCTGTGCAAACATGATGCAGAGCATAAACAGGAAAACTCAAAATAATCCTAGGCAGTAAATCACACTTTATATTAATTTCCCCTTTTGCCCATTTTAAGCAAGTTCTCTAAGTATCTTTACTCTTAACATTGCTCACACAAAAAATAAGGAGGCTTTGTAAGGCACACTTCCTTTATACGCATACTCTGTGCCTAAATTTAGGGTAAATACAACAATATATTTTTCTAGAAAAAAAGGAGAGTATCCCAGCTATTGTGCTGGGACACAATTCTGCTTCCTTCCATTTTTTAAGTCTTGTCAGCTCTTTTACTGCAAGAGCTTTTGAACTTTCATCTCTCTTCAGCCAAAAACCTTGCTTCTCCCACTCTTTGTCCTGGTTCTGGGCTGCATTATAAACAAAATTTTTTCCACCCCAGAAAAGTCTGGCTGAATCCTCACTTTTGTATCTATTTCTTCATGGTTTAGGAGGGGACCCCCTGAAGGTACCCTGGAGTTAAAAGCAAATGTGTAACTGTCTATGACAATCTTTTCAAAATCAAATGACTGTTTACTCTTAGAGATGAAAGCAGATTTGACCTAAAAATTATATTTTAATATTAATTGTATTAAAATTATTTCTGCACCATGACAGAATCTGGGGAAGAAATGAGGTTTAAGATGTGAAAACTGAGAGTCATTCAAACTCTCTAAGTTGGAGAGAGATGAATTTGAAGAGTGGGTGTTAGATGGATAAGAACAGTGATCAGTGGTCAGAGTCCCAGTGACAGCAGTGACACGTGGTGTTCCTCAGGGGTTGTTTCTGGGGCCAGTATTATTTGATATCTTCATTAATGTCATAGACAAAGGCTTCAAGTGTACCCTCAGCAACAGGAGGTTAGAGCTTTCCAGTGGGTTTGCTGCTGCTGTTCTCGTGGATGTTTAAGTATTTATATGGAGTAACATCTCCAAGAAGTGGGACCCAAACATTCCTCCCATGTGTGCAAAGTAGAAAAGTCGGGATTTTAACTCATTTTCAAAAAATTCAAGGGCAGTACTTACACAGCAAAACTATTATCCATACTAATGGGCTTCCTTCTGTTCAGAAATTCCCCCTTGGATATATAGTTTAAATTTTATTAAGCTATATCCTTTAAAACTGGCAACAGTAAGGTTCCCCAATGAGTTCTGCTCAAGTATTGGTCTGTTTTTATGCCTCCACTCCTTTCAGCAGGCTCAATGCCAGTTTCTCTCTTCCAATACAGCCGTGACATTTCTTGTCCTCTGTTTCCAGTGTTTTCTAACATTTTCCTTGCCCTTTGGAACTTTTGGCCCTAAGCCTTCACAAACAAACTGTGCAATGCACCTGGAATCTAGGAAGAAAGTGCTGCATAATTATTAAGTTAAATATTGTCTCCTGACCCTTATAAAGAAATTTTTCATCTATTGCTTTTCCTGGTTGTTTCCCAACCACCTGCTCTTAAGTTAAACAGATATGGTTGAATACTGCAAATGCAAACAACCTGTAGCAAGTATTCGTAAATTATTACAAGAAAACTCCCTGCCTTCCAAAGAAAAGCAGATGTAAATTCAATTCTCTTGGAAACTCAGCCTCTGATGGTGTGTGCCTCTCTCCATGACCATTTGTTGTCAGGACCTCAACAAACTTTCAAAGAGCAGAAGTATTTTGTCTCCTATTGATTCAAGGCATTGAAGTTTCTAGATAATTCTGTCAAAGAACTATTGATAATTTTGTCAGACACATTAATGTAATTTCTTTTGTTTAAAACCTGATGGTCTCAGAGTCAGTTCTCAGCTGACATATAGGGAAGCATTAACTTTTATTATAGGTCAAGATTCATTAAAGAAACTGAGACATGTCCTGAACTATTGCAAACCGTGTATCATCTTCCAGTCCCTTATCTTCTCTGTGACTGTAGTGCTACCTCATTCATTTTCTGCTCATTGTCAGTTGTCTCTTAATATAAAATAAAGTTTAAAAGATCTGGTATACAGCATAGAAACCCACCAAAACTTTGAGCCACAAAAATTCATATTCATATTCTTCATATTCATTGAAGCTGAAGACAGCAGCAATGTAAACTTCAAAAAAAAAAAAAAAAAGAACACTGCATATTTATAGGGAACTTCAATCTTCAATTCCATTTTCATGGAAGAAATGATATTTTATGCTCCACACCATTTAGACCTCAATCTCTCTTCTGGCAAACCAAGCTGTTATTTTTTGTAGATTGTTCCTAAGTCATTTATAATCAGGCCACGGCGCCACTGACAACGGCGCCTTTGAAGTCAGGTAGGGATTATTAATTTGCTGTGAATTTCCTGAGGACCTTCATCTTCTTTTCATACACATCCATTAAAAGTCATAGAGGCGAAAATGAAGGTACCAGCCACAAACAAAATTAAGCTATCAAACTCTCTGGTTTCAGACTAATTCTGGACAGTGCAAAAAGCCAACCTGCCTTTACTTTTTAATGCAGAACATGACATTTTGGGGTTCCTGAAATGCACCTTCCACAGGATGAGATCTGAGAGCACTCAAGGGCTCAGAGCTCTGGGCAATGAACCCCACAGCTCTATTCAGCCGCCCTTGGGGGGCACAGAAGGGGAAAATCATTATTTGTGACACCACTTTTAGCTCTCCATTAAAGACCACAATCACCAGTGTGTGTGCCTGTCTGTGTCCTTCCTAAATGAAAACACTGCGTCTATCTATACAGGTTAGATAGTGTGAGGAATTTCTTCACAGAAATGGTAATTAAATATCGGAATACGCTGTCCAGGGAGGTGGTGAAGTCACTGTCCCTGGAAATGTTAAGGACTGGACACGGCCACGTTCTGGTTGACATGGCCGTGTTCAGTCACAGCTTGGACTCGATGATCTCTCGAGCTCTTTTAAGACCCAATTGATTCTGCAATTCCGGGATACACCAAACTTTAATACTGGAAATACCAAGGCGGAAAGGTTCGGTGAGGCCACGGCGGCCGCGCCCGCGGTCCTGATTACCGGGGCGTGCTGAGCCCCGAGCTGCTACAGCGTGGAGCTCCGGGTCGGGGAGCGGCTGAAAGGATCACCGTGCCCCGGGGAGGGGCCGATAGCCACCCTGCGGGGCCCCTGATCCCCGGGCCAGCTCCGAACAGGGACACCGGGGCAACGAGCAGCGGGGCACGGGCGGGCGCGCCGGGTCGCCCTCAGTCTCTCCCCGCCTCACAGCCGCCCTCGGGCTGCCGGGCGCATGCGCGGAGGCGCCGCCTGCTCCGCCGAGCGCGCAGCGGGCGTTGGGGCAGCGCGGGGCGGCAGCGCCGGCCCTGCTCCGCACCCGAGCGGCGGCGGTGAGTGCGGGCAGGGCGGGTGAAGTAGGGGCAGGGATGGGGAGTGCGGGCAGTGCGGGCGAAGTGCGGGCAGTGAGGGAAAGGAGCGGGCTGAGGCGGAGAGTGCGGGCAGCGCGGGGTGCGGGCGGGGGCCGCCGGCGGGAAGGGGCTGCCGGTGCGGGGACGGCGGGAGCGGTGCCCGCAGAAAGCGCCCGGTGCGAGGGTCCCGCACGGGGACCCCTGAGGCTGGAACGCTCCCCGCTGCCCTCCGCCCCTCGCCGCCCTCCGGCCGCCGGTAAAGCCCTATTCAAGGGTTTGTGCCATTTCCACTTAAGCCGGGGGAGAAAATGTGTGGAGTGTATAGAACAAAGGAAGAATCCTGCGGGATTTCTCTTTTGGAAGAGCTTAGCGACTCTCCCCAGAATAGGCGGCTGATGCGTTTTTCTCCGAAGTTTTAAAAACCACCATCCCCCAAAGGAGACCCCCGGAGCACAGCCGCAGCCATCCGAGGCTCGTATTCCTGGCAGAACTTTTCCCATAGGGTCACCCAGAGGCCCCGTCTGTGCGGGAGCTGCGGTGGCCGGGACAGGCTCAGGCTGTGGCTGCTGGGCTGGGAAGGTGTGTGTGGGAATGAGCCCGACCCTCCGGGCTCCGGGGGACTTTTCCTAGGCCTGGTGCTGGCAAGGGAACAATTCATCCACATCCACAGGAAGCAGGAGGGGCACAGGGAGCCTCAGTGCTACCGCAGTTGAAGCTGGGATTCAATGTGGCTTTGGTTGAGGAGGGAGAGAGGGCAGGCGGTGATTGGGAACAGAACAGAGAGGAATGGAGCCAGTGAGTAAAAGGAAGAAACACAGGAAAACACTTGAAAGAATTTCAAGTTCTCATAGAAAAGTTTGTGAAGGGAAGAGGGACAATTATGCAGATGTTGGTGTTCTAGATTAAAATCAAGACCTTCAATTTATCATTACTATTGACTGTGACTGAAAAAAACCCTAGTTGTACTTTTTCTGCTCATTACCACCTCCTTTACCATCTTGTCCCCGTGCTGGCACCATTGTTGATACAGCAAGGGGCGGGGAGTGGCCTGGAGCATTACCACCAGATTCAAACTGACCTTTTAAACACTTTTTCTCATTAACCTAGTTAGTAATCATGTCTGTTTCCCTGCCCTGCCGTAGGGATGCTTATACTGGCTCAAGGAAATGCATCTGGGAGGAACTGAGTTTTTTTTAGTTGTACATAAATGATTAGGTATGCGTGTAGAAGCCCTGTTTTTTAATGTACACGTGTGTATTATGCACACAGACACACACACCTGTGTGAAGGGGTTGTGCAACTGGGAGGTTGAACATTCTGGCCCTTGTGTTGAACAGAGGGAGTGCCATTGATAAAGCAGTGTGGGGGAGGTTTACAAGTGCAAGAGGTGATGAGCAGTCTGAGGAGCCTTACCTGGTAAAGGTGACTGACATTGCAGGAGTAGTTCTTGCTGAACCTGGGCAGTGAGATTACAATCCAGAGAAGAGGGGACAGGGAACTTGTGTGTAAGAGTATTGCATGGAAAGAGGAGTGAGATTTTTACTTATCTGTTCAGTTTCAGCATCTCACTTTAACCTCTTTTAGACTAGAAAACTTCATTTTCCAGAACAGATTAGGCTGGAACCTGGAATTCTAAGTAACTCTGTACTCTTGGAACTAGCAAATATCGAGAAATCCCTGGGTGAAACTTGGATTATTCTTTTCTCACATAAATTCATCCAGAAATTTGTGTCCAACTAGTATACTCAAAAGAACAAAGCATTGCATCTGGTTGTAATACATGCAGGTGTTGAGATCCTAACTTGATTATCTGTTTTCTTTTGAGAAAAGTGGATAGTTACACACAGAGTAACTGTACTCATAGTGCCATTTCCAGAAACACAAATGGAGAACTAAAGTTTGAAGTTAGCTTTAATTCAGTCTCTTCATACATCTAGAACAAGCCACAGTTTTCTATTAAGTTAATTAACATGTTGTTTCTTGCATAAAAAATGCTGTTGTACTCAGGAAGTATTTTGGTCTCATCCTCCTTACTTTGGTTGTATGGTGTCAAGATGTTTTCTTGATGTAACTCAAATCTGCATCAAATTCTGCTTTGATTATGGAATTACAAATTTCCTTGTATCTTCTGTTGTGCTTATCACCTTAGATCTCAGTACTCAACTAATTCTCCCCTCAACTGAGAAAACTGTCCTAAAACAAGGAAATCATCCTCCCATTCCACATGAAGAGTGAAAGATAAAACTGTGGAGACCAATTCCGGTCCAGGTAGGATCTGATTCTTTTCAGGGTGTTGAGTTCAGTTGTCCTCATTTATGTGAAGTTGGACAGGTGCAAATAAATTGAATGTCTGTTCTAAACCTATTCTGCTTTTGTGAATCAAGCAGTCAGATTTTGGGAGATGCATCCCTAAAATAAAATGTATATAGTTGGTGTCTACATTGGAACAGCATTTTTAGGTTATTTATCTAGTCATGAATAAATTCTGTGGCAAAAGCAGGATAAAATATACTTCAGGACTTTGCTAATTTTAGACTACAGCAGTGTGAACCATTTTTGTTTGCTCTGTCATTTTAAACAGCTCCCTTTTCCTGTGATCCTCTTGTCCAGCATTTTGTTCTGCCTGCCTCTGTGACCTCCCTCACTTGTGATAGTGAAATTTCCATACCCTTTTGGTGAGGCAGATCACAGGACCAATCAGGTTGAAAACAAAGACTACTCTGACTTGTTTTTGGCTCTTACCTGGCTTGTAGAAACAGCTGGACAGACAGAGAACAAGAGATGTGGTTGGTAGCACAGGTATGAGTACTGGGGAAAAACAAGCCCGTTTTGCCCCTCTGCTTCCCTCTTCCATTTTTCCAGTAAATCTTATATGTGTCATTTCTTCCCATTTACTCAACAAATTACACCAGATTCCTGCAGGCAAGAGTTCTAATTTTTTGCACCATCCTGCTAAGAGCTTTTGCTTTCAGTTTATCAGCTCAATCCTGAATTTTGTTGCTCATTTTAATCTCTCTCTTTCATGACTTCCCATCAGCTGTGTTTCCAGGATGCTCTCTGGTCTGGCTGATGTTTCTTTAATGGTTGTTTTGCTTCAGCCCCCAAAGACAATCTACTTTCTTGCTCCCACCATTGCTTCCTCTCCTCTTCCACATTATAAACAAAAGCACTTGCAGTGTGCAGTGGAGAACCCTACAGAGCTGGCAAAGGAGTGGCCTGAATGACCTAATGTCTCGTCTGTTCTCCTGCCAGCTGAGTTCAGATGTTGGTAACTATTTGACCTTTTAAAATCTAATCTGGCCATACCCAGACCTTTCCTTGTTTACCTTACCTTGTCTTACTGATTCTTGTTAAGTAAAATTTGATACACATTTGTGTGAAATGCACTTAACCCATTCTTTTCTTGCTGGCACTTTTGATGATGCTGATTATCAAGTAATCAGTGTTTTAATCAAGGTTGCTGAATACTATTATTAGAATAGCTACATTTCAAAAATAAAGCCTTGACAGTTAAGGAAATTCCATGCTAACCACTTAAAATCACACCGTGGATTTTGGCTCGCTAAGAAAACACATCTGTTGAGAGCTCTTTTGTGCCTATTTCAGGCTGTTGAGTATTATTAATAATACATAACCACTATGCAAAATAACTTCAACTTTGAATAAAACTTAGGCATCTGTTCAGAACTAAGTTTATAAAATCAGACAAGAAATACATTTGCACAGCCCACTATACTGGAGTTAGCATTCAGGGCTGAGACATTCACACTGTAGTAGCGCAAGAAGTGTTGCCCATTTTCAAGCCAGGAATGATGCTTTGTGCAAATAGTTTACTTTTTTTTGGATGACAGATATCTTTGCATGCGGAAGAGACAGACTATCCTGCAGTTGCATCTTGAAAGTTCTTTGAGATCCCTTGCATTCTACACATTTCATTGTGCATTTTACCTGCTCAGTGGGGTGTTTCATTTAAAGTCTTTGAATCAGCCTTCTCATGTTGCTTCTGAAGTTACTTTTGAAAGCTGGCATCTCATATTTGAAGATCACACACTCAACATATTTCCAGTTTTTCATCTTAGTGGTCAGTCTGTACCAATATGATTACTCCAAGAGTGGTCAAATTAAGTGATGCTAAAATCCAGAGATACCATGTGAAGTGGAGGATGGAGTAATTTGTCATACATAAAACTTAATCCCAGTGAAGTATTCATTTTGTCACCTGAAACTGCAGAAAATCTCTATTTGCCAGAACTTCAGGGTGGGTGAGGTTTTTTGTTTGTTTGTTTACACCAATAATTGTGATAATTCTGGATATTCCTGTTTTTCTGAATTCTTTGTTTTCCTGTAGTATAACAATGGATGGATCAATTTCAAGATTCACTTTACAGCAATTGTTCATTAAAATCCCAATCACTAAATTAACCATTTAACATATCTGTCTAAACTGTAAAATTTAGACAGTATTTGTAAATGTTTCCTACTTGGCATTGAAGAATGGCTCAGAAGGTGTGAATCTGTTAGCTCACTGGTGTGGAGGCAGTTTATGGAATCCTAGCAGGAAAATTCATAGTGGCTTCAACAGACCTGTGAACTTTTGCACCTGGCTGTTTCTCCAGGTTTATCAGTGACTTGTTTACTGACCTTGTGTGTATTCTTTTATTTGCAGCTTTTATTTGCAGGCTGTAACTCTTAACTATTTACTAAACAAGCCTGGGAGGAGAAACAACTTTTTGTTTGTCTTTCTGTCCCTAGTCTCCATTCTCATGGCTATGGGGAAGGGTTAAATGAGGTTTCAGTGTCAGAATTAGTTAAATCTCCTGCTGGTTTTCCTATAGATTTCTCCTGTGGCAGCTGAAACGAGCAGAGTCTGTGGTATTTTATTTCAATACTGCTGAGCACTTGTGAGTATCAGGAATGGAATGGACTCGCTGTTGTGTTTGCTGTTTGCTGCTGTTGGTTGTCAGAGCTGTGGGCAGCAGTGAAATGAAGGCATGGCCTATTGACTGTCTGGCTGCTTAAGCAGCTTAACTCAGCTAAGCTTCTCCCTCTGCCTGAAAACTGAGTTCTTCCTTTTCCACTCCATCCTTGCTGGGTTTTGCATTTTCACTGCTCCCCTGGTGTTCTGCAGTCAGCTGGAGCAGGGACCTGATCTGTTTTATTTTAAAACAAGCAAGAGGGTGAGAAAGTGAACAAACTCGTCTTTTATGGAAGGGCCACTTAGGGTGAACTGTAAAGAATGGCCCAACTGCAAGCTCATCAGAGCTGCAGTTCTCAAAAATGGAAAGGTATCAAAGCACTTTCATTGTGGCTATTTCTTAGGAACTCTTGGCAAAAGATTTGATTAAAATTTTCATCTCAATGTAAGAAAAGTTTATGATTGATCTCACTGTAAATTTTTGATTGATCTCACTGTAAGTTTTTTACAGTGACATCAATCATTCACTGGAACAACCTCCCCAAGAACATGGGGGAATCCCTGTAACTAGAGGGTTGGTTTTGCAATGGGGTGCTAGATGACCTCATCAGGGCTGCCTTCCACACAAAAGGTTGCACCAATCTTTTGACAGTCCTTAGCTGCTCTGTGGTTCTGTGAAACTGTTTGTATGGGTGAAGCAATCTACACCAGAAACCCCCAGGGTGGAGATGCACCTGCTGATGGACAGCACATCTGGGATCTCTCCAGTGACTTCTGCAGTGTATTACACATGTGAGTGATTTACCAGACCTAAAAAGTATCAGTGGTGTATTTTTTGCATTAGAAGACTCCACATTTTCTGTGTCCTGGAGTAGGTGTTCAGGTTTGTGGAGGAATAGGGGAAGACCCTTTCAAATCTTCCAAGAACAAAATGTTAGCTGTGTTAGATTCTGTAGAGGATCTGTCAGTTACGAAGGAAGTTTTCAAGAGCTAACTTTATTTTATTCTGCGTATGCTTTTGTCACAACTAAGATAAATTACATCTTCAAACACAGTTAATTGCACACACAAATTTGACACATCAATTTGGCATGTGAGTTTTAGGAACTCCAGTATGAACATCCTCTGAGTTGTTTTTGTTACATGCATTTTTGTGCTTCCTACTCAGAAAGAATGGGTGTTGTACCAACTCCCTTCATAAGGAGTAGAAGAGCAACAGTAGAATTATTGTTTGAGTTTTGGGAGCTGCTCTACAATTTTTTATAGTGCTGGGAAGTGCAAAAAATTGTTTTATAAGTATAACCTGATACTGGTAGGTATGGATTTATTGATCAGTTGTGACTTAGAGCTTTACTGTGTTTCTTATTTCCTCCTAAATGACAGTTTGAGTTAGATGTTAGTAGTTTGAATTAGATGTTAGTTCACCTTTCAGTGTTTTCTCCAGGTATGATGTTCAGAATGCCTCCATGTTCTAGGTCAGTGTGCTTCCTCTAGGGAAACTGCCATGAATTTGAGGTTTTCTGCTGCTCTGTAGTAGTGGATTGGAAGGGACCATGAGTAAAATTGCTGGACTAGAGGTCACAAGAGATGCAAAACTATCTCCTTGAGAGGTTGACTGTGGTGGCAGATACAGTCTGGAAAGTTCACACTTCCTTTCTGTGGCTGGCCTGGGGAGCAAAGCAGCAGGGAGAGGAGAGGGAGGTCAGTGGGAGAGGAACAGAGCTGAAGTGCAGAGCACAGAGCTACATCAGCCACATGGGGGCTGATCCCCACTGAAGGGTAGGTGGCAGTGGCAGGAAAGGAGGAGAAACTCCTTGACTCCTCTTCAAGGCTGAAGTCAAAATGTGTTTTGCTATTCCTTAAATGTGTAAATGAGCTTTGTGGGTAGGTTTATTCAAATCCTACTCAGAAAAAAAATTAAGTGCAATGGAGTAAAATAATGTGTGCATCTTCATGTGTTTGGAAATTCAGGAAAAGCTATGGGAGAAATAATGGACATGGGTGTTGAGAGAAGGAAATAAGAGTACTTAATATTTAAAACTTTTTTTTTCCCCTAGTTTGTAGGGCTCTTTACCCCTCTGTTTTACTGCATCTGCTCTGTGGATTCTGGTGGTGTACAACTTTCTGCATGCTCTCTTTATGCAATTCCCCAGTGTGACAGAAAACTTAATAAAATCTCTAAAGGAGTTGTGCCTCATTATCTTTTGCCTAGTTACCATATAATTCAATAAGATGAAATATGTGTTTATGACTCTTTCATAACTTCTCTGCAATTTGATTTTTGGTTGACTGGAAAATCCCATTAAAACATGCTCTGAAGTGTTGTCATATATGCATTGCTTCAGGGGAAGACAGGCAGGGTGGAAATTTATATTAAGGCATGCTGACGGTGTGTAAATGCTTGGAAGAGAAGGCTTTGTTTGCACATTTCTCTGGCTTAGTTTAGCACTTCACAAAGGAATTACTTTTTATTGGTTTGGGGTTAATTTTTCTAAATTAAATGGGGTGTTAGACATTGGCCTACCAAACAAGGGCTAAATGCAGTTTCTGTACGGGGCAGAATGTTGCCTCATCACAGAAAAAACAAAATAATCTTCATTAAATAGTAATCTTATGTTTGCTATAAAATTATTGCACACAAAATAAAGATTCCAATGTGAAATTACCCGGGTTCCTTTTTGCTGCAGAAATGCACATTCTGAGATCTAGAATCTTTCTGGGATTTCTTAATAGCTACTTGAAAAATACTGGTAGTTTAGGGGTAGTCTGATTTTTAAAAGTAGCTGTTGCTGCTTGCCTTTCACAATATTGTAATAATTCCAAGAAAAACTTCAGTGAGTTGAGGAAAACCTTTTTCAAGGGTATGGAATTGTCAGGTATCTCCTATTTCTGTGGAAAGAGCAGGCTTGAATATTGGATACAGATTAATAGAGTTGGAAGCTGAATCTTGTACAGCCAGTTTGTGTTATTGGAAGATCTGTAAAGGTATTATTGGTGACACTTGGGTCATAGTCTTGCTTTATAAGCTGTGTTGGGGAAGAAAGTATCTGTAAAGAGTTTCAGAGCAGGATAAATGGTACATTGTTGGCTTTGATCTTGTGACCTTTTCTGAGCAGACAGCACTGTACCTGTAATGAAATGACATTTTTGTCAATGGACTGTGCCCAGAGACTGTCCCTGGCCCTTCTCTCACACATCTAGAGAGGTATAATCTAAAATAAAGGTAGTACTCTTTACTTTTTTTTCCCTTCCCTACCTCACCCATATATGCTTTTAAAAGGCAGAAAGGTCTGTTGTACTCTACTTTCTACTTATTATGAATGCTTTGATGTGTTGATTTGGGAGACCAGAGGCAATGAAAAAGAGAGGCTGTAGGTAGTAAGTAGGACCTGTAAAGAGGTCACATGCTATCTATCGACTCGATTTCTGGTTGTGTCATGTGTTGACATTTACTCCTCTGGTCCTCATCCAGTTTCAAACCACTTTGCAGAGGAACTGGATGTAGTTAACCATTTCATACTGGGCACTGGCCTCCTCTCCTTTCACAGCCAGTAGTTACCAATATAAGCTACATCTGGAGAATTGTGTTACAGTAACCACCAAATCTCACCCTCATTTATTGATTCCCTTTTTAGTTGTTTTAATTTATTTCTACTTTTGTCCTGAGCAGCATCCTACGGCAGCAAGTTCCATGAATTATACACTCTGTGAAATTTCAGGTGCTTTGGCTGATTTACATTTGTGTCAGCTGAGGTCAGTGGGTACCCTCCAGTCTCTCACTAATGGCTGACTGCACTGTACTGCATGTGTCACAGTTAGATCAGCTGAAGGTCTGCCTTCTCTGAATGGAGAGGTTTGTTACACAGTGATGATTTAAACACAAAGGATATTTTCCTTCTTTCCAAATAAATAGCAACATGTAATTTTTCATCCATGCAGTTTTCAGCTGAAGTTGGGAGCTGCTGACTAGTCCTAAGTTTGTTGTCTGTAAAACAGCAGGAGATGGTCTGAACTACAAAATCAAAGCTGGCTTGTTTGTAATCTAGAGAACAGATGCAAATGTTTAATTTGTATGAAAACAGGGACAGAATAGGGGAGGAAAATAAGATAAGTGCTCATTCAAAGCTCCTAATTTAGGAGGCTGTGAGTGAAAACATTCTGCAGTATTCTGATACAGTTCATGTGTTTGGTTTTTTTTTCTTAAAAAGTGCTAGCAGATCCATTGATTATTTTATCTTACTATAAATTTAAAAAAATACATGATAGATATTCAATAAGTAGCTGTCACTTTACTAGTACAACAAAGGATTTTATCAATGCATTATGGAACACTTCATCCACCTGTAAATGTGTACCAAAGGGATCATGTACTTTGTCTGGCTTATTATGTATTGACTTTGTGTGTTACTTTATTATTTTAGAAACTGGTAACATTTTGGAGAGGAAGTTTTTGAAAGTATCAGTAATGGTGATCATAAACTGGATGTTAATTTTGTAATCTGTAATTGTGAGTTTCCACTCCTTAAGGGGGTGTGGGAAGAATGTGCTTTTTATGTCTGGGGAGGTGAGGGCTGGCTAGGTTGTCTCACAGTTCCTGGATTAGCTGTCTCTGTGTGTCTCTTTTTCTGGTGTTTCTGAGAAACTACTCCAGTATTTCAGGTTTTTAGCCTTAGACTGGGCCCTGTGGTGTCGTGTGTATTAGCAGGATATAACTTCAGCTTCAAGAACATAACTTGTGAAGACAAAAGACAAGCACATAGACTGCTTCGGAAATCTCTTTGACTGTGTGAGATTTTTTTTTATTTTTTAAAAGGTTTTATTGTTTCATTTGTTTTTTATTTTGATAGAGAGCCTCACATTACCTTTGTTTTTGTCAACTTATTTATCAGAGTAATTTTGTAGCCTCACAGAAAGTTTTTCCCAAACATTCACTATCACCACGTAACAACCTTTGGCTCTTCATTGAGAAATCATTTTTATAGAGGTTCCCTCCTCCACCACTTACTGCTGTGAGTGTGGTCATACAGTGCACATTGGGCATATCTGCAGTAGCATTTTGGTGCAGATTAGGATTCTTCCAATTGTCACTACTTACTGTGCTTTGGTTTGCACTGCAGAAACATTTCAAAACACTCAGACTGAGATACTTTTGAATGAAGGCAAACCAGAAGACAAACTCCAAGAGCTGCAGTCCCACTGCCAGGCAGTGCTCAGCTCAGGAAAGCAAATTAGAGCTACCCCAAAGTAGAATTCTTGACTTGTGTTGTGTAAGTGTTCTCAGCACCGGCTGTTTAGCTCTTCAGGTGCACTCCTAGTGCTCTGCATTCCTAGCTAATGGGAGTATAGTCAGGATAGAGATCATTATTATGCACTTAGAGGTTATTATTCATGTTTGTTCAGATAGAGAGTCCAGCTATTCAAGCCTGAGTTAGAATAGATGATATCCAAGTGGTTGACAAGTTAGATTTGTCAGCTGGCACCCAAACACTAATTAGGGCAGGGAGCACTAGATCCAGAGTCAAGCTGTGTTCCTGTCTGTTACCTTTTCACCTTTCCCACTATTAATCTGACTTCCCCTCCATTCCCTAACGTGCTTATCCTTGTTATCCAGCTGCTTCCCCAAATCACAATATATCTGACAACTCACATGTGCTGGCAGTGCTCTTTCCCTGTTCTCATCTCTTTAACCTACTTGAGTTGTCCCCTTGCAAAGGGCTGTGGGGCTGTGCCTTGTCCTGGACATGGTGTTTGCTTCCTGACTGCCAACTTCCTGCTGGCAAAACAGATAATGGTTTTCAGCTGCCAAAGGCACCGTGACTGTGAGATAACTGCTGCAATTGGTAAACCCATCTTCACTTCACTGAGAGCATTAATGGGTTTTCTCTGTTCTTCTTGGTCATTGATTTTCATGGAAGATGTGTGGGAGCAGGAAAAAATGTGTGTCAGGTTTAGTTAAAAGGTACTGGCAGAGGAACAGAATGTGGAATAGATAAGTGGCACAGCATCAGTTTTGTGTCCAAACAAAATCAGGAGAAAAATACATCCTACTGTGTAAGGTTTGTTTAATTGTTCATCATTCTGACTTGAAAAGGGGAGGAATTAGTTGTTGTTATATCAGCATTTCAATGGATTATCAAGTTAAATGCTCTTAATTTGAATTCCCAAGGCATAGGAGATTTTATAACCTAAAGCAATGCCTTCTGACAGTCGCTTACAGAAGAGTGAGGTGTCTGAAATTCTACTCTACAGGCTGCTTGGAAAGGCATGGTCTCTTGAGGATTGGTGGAATTCTGCTTTCCACACAGATGGTTATGTAAGTGTTCAGTTATGCCTCCCAGGAACTGCCCCACGTGGTCCCCAGGAGTTTTAAAACAATGCAATCCACCAAAATTCTCCCTGTCTTTAAAGAGTTTTGTTACTTCTCCTGCCAAATGTCCTGCTTGTCAAGATGGATCAGCACAATGTTCTTGTTTGGTTTTTAAAGGGAAGGAAGAGATAGCTTAGCTTATAGAATTTCCCTCTTTGAACCTCTGGAACTATCCAGAAAATAACCAGCCATAATATTGCTAACAGCTTAAACAGAACAAAAAGCAGTGACTGAAGAAGGGGTAATGAAGATGAGGCATAAGCTGACACTCAGTCTCTCCAGCTGTAGTTCTGTCCAGCTGCAGTCCTGAGGAGCTTCCTTCTCTCTGCTCACAGGGTGGGGTTGTGCCCTGTGCATGCTCTTTCTGTGGGTAATGATGTTTCACTGGGTTTAGGGTGCAGTGCTAAGTACAGGTTCCTCTTAGTGATCTGGTCTGTGGTTTTGGGTGCTTAAATTAATGATGATGTTTTATAATGCTGTGATCAAATAGCATATACAAAGCAGAAGGTTTTTCAGATCTCTGTTTTACTCTTGTCCCATGTAGTCTGAGGTGGGATAAGTCTTTTGCATCCTCACCTGACAGAGTAGTTTCCAAAGTGTTCCCTCCCTCTCTATTCCCACCGAATTCCCTGGAAAACCTTGCTTGTGCAAGCAAACTGAACTTAATAAATAAGGGTTTTCCCATATCCTATGGAATTCCTGTTCAGAGAAAAATCAATCTATTTTTCCAGCATTTGAATCAGTGTAAATTCTTTGGTACGCTTTTTCTGGGGAGAAAGCTCTTTGGAAGAAGATAACTGTAAATGAAATTGTACTCTTTCCAAGCATGGAAAAGATGTGGTGCCAGTGGGATTTTTAGGTAGGCACATGATACATTCTGTACAAATGGCTGTTAGATAATTGAATAGCTACACAGGAAGTCAGATTGATAATGTTTTAATATTTCTTCTAAACAAACCTCCCCCAGGAGTGTTCCAGGTGTTCCATTGCAGCAGGTTTGGGACTGAGGAGCTAGAACAGGAGTGTTTATTTTTAGAATGAATGTCTACTGATATTTTAGTTAACAGTGTCTCTGGAATGGACCTGCTTTCATGAAAAGCACCAGAAGAACCTAAATATTGATAACTTTAAGAAACTATGTAGCTCTTGGGCTTCATGAATTGTACAGATTACACAACTAAAGTTAACAGCTGTACCAGAATGGAAAAAAAGCTGCTTCCCCCTTCCCTACCTGGACGCTGTCATGCACCTTCCTCCCCAGCTGGGAGAGGAGCAAGGGGCCTTGCAGTGTCTTAAGTCCTTTTTAACACAGCAGGTGACAAACTAGCTGAGAGAAAATACTGCAGCTGCTTTACATTAGCCTTACTTTCCCTCCTCTTCCTCCTCCCTTCCCTTAAGGACTGGCTTTGTTCTGGATGTTCTGAATCCTTGGAGCACGACAGTGAGGGAGAACAGTGCAGGCAGTTTGTGTACCCTCAGCCAGATCCTCTGCCCTTTCATGGTACGTGCTGCACACAAGTTGCCATTAAGCTTGAAGTCAGGAAATGTACTCAGGGGAGGTGTGTGCCTGCCAGCCAAAGATGGTTATCCTAATAAATGCAACAAAATCCTGCAGAAGCACTGTCTTAAGACAGCAGCTTTTAATGCTGAAATTAGTTACTTTCCCAATTTGAGAGATTGTCACTGCTAGAATATGATTACCACCTTTGGAATTATGTATGCAAATATTCTATTCTTTATGCTTACAAATAGTTTATGTAAGATTTGGGTACTTGCAGAATTGAGAAAAAGAATATTTAGGTTATAAATGTATAGCTTGGCTTGTTATTTCAGTATTAATTCCTCTTTCATGCAGGATGTTTCTCCTTGGTAAGAGGCTGCAGTGTGTTGGTGGTGAGCAGGGCACTGCTGGTAGATAGCAGGGGTGGTGTTGGTGTGTCTCCTGGGCTCTCTCACAGGCTCTAGAATTCAGTGTTTTTCCCACTGAGTCATTCTAATTCCTACTAGAAGTGTGTGCTTCATTGTTTCTGGTTTTGTTTTTTAAGCATTCTGCAAGCAGGCAGGCAGGAAAGGTCACGTGTTGGTTGGATCAGCTGCCATTAACTCAGAATTGGACACTCAGCATGGGTGTAGGGCTGTACAGCTGTCCACTGTGTTGTCACATATCTAAGGTGATACATAACCTTGTCGAAGAGGGATTCATGAAACAAGAAATTTTGGTGTTTCAGTAAGGTTTGTGAAGACTTAAAAGCAGGAAGCTAAGCAAGGAGTTGGGCAGAGGAATAAATGAGTCAGTACTAAGTCAGGATGCTCCTGTGGTGTGACCAGCCCTCTTCTGCTTTATTAGCTGGCTTATGATGGTAAAAAAGGGTTTTGTACTTGTCTTTGTTCAGTCCCTTCTTCCAAGCCGCCTTTGAACTATTTAGTTAGTTTGAACCAAGAGTGTCAGAGTAGAGGACTAAAGTGTAATTAAACTCCTTCCCTTTAGGGGAAGGGACTGTTAATAGAGGGTAAAGGTGTGATTTGTGGGAGCTTGGAAATGAAGAAGTTTGAGAGGAAAGTCAGGAGAGAGAAAACACGTTTGTCAGAGAATGGGCAGAATTAGTGCCACGGAGCTCTGAATGTTTGCAACTGCTGTAAAAATCTAATGTGGAATGATGATGGGAAGTTTCTGCACTACAGCCACTGACTGAAAAGCTGTATTTGATATTTCCTGGAGAAGGGCATACTGTTTCCTTCTGTAATGAAGGAGGTAAAGTGAAACATAATTTGTGTTCTGCAGTCACTTTAGCAACTCTTTATTTTGTCACTAGCCCCTAATAAATTTTTCATTGAAGAAATTAAAAGATATTCTACCTTCTCTGTTTTTTTTTTTCTTCTCGCTGTATTTTCCCAACCTGTGAGTCAGTGTTCTGGTCTTCATTCCCAGAGAACATGATATGCCAAGTACCAAGTGCTAGGTGCCAAGGCAGAGGCAGTGACTTGCACTGCTCCTGGTGGAAAACATCCCATAGCAGGGGGGAGGCACAAAGTCCCCTTTTTCCCAACACAGTTCCAAGTAGGCAGAGCCATCAGAGGGGTTGTGACTCATGGATGTGGATGCTTGTGTTCTGTCTTGTTTTTGTTTTTTTTTGGTTTTTTTTATTTTGAATGTTGTAGGAATCCACAGTCATGTTTTGTTAAAAGGGTGAAACATTAAAGACTAACTGAAATTTATTGCAAAAAAAAAATGACCCCGTTCAAGAGGGGAAGCATAAGAAATGTATGTTTAATTCCCTGCATTGCTGCCACTTGACAGAGCAAGGGAGCACTCCTGGCTGCTGCCTCTTCTGTTGATGTGTGTTTATCTGGGGGGCTGATGCTAAACCAGCTGGCTGAAACTGTTGGGTAATAAACGACAAAAGAAAATAACGTAACGTGAAGAAAGCAGACCACTAGCCAAATCTTTCATGACCTGTTTGTTTTAATAAGTTTAGAAGTTTCTTCATCACAGATATTTGGTTTGTGACTATGTGACTAAATGACACTAATTTTATTTTTATTCAAGGAGCGAAGGGCAAAGCTTATTTGTTTTGGCATAGAATAGTCTGCTAAGAAAAATTCTGGGTATTAAAAGAGGTTTTGTATACATTCTGAAAAAAAAAAAAATTAAGCCCTCTGCTTCTGTCAATCTACAATACTTAGTAACAACAAGCTAAAAACTATGGTAGTGAGATTTCAGAGTGCCTTTATGTCTGCTCTTTATTCACATTTATTTGCCTTTACAGAGGTTTGATTAACTTGTTTTCAAATCAGTTTGCTCCTTCACCCCTTATCTTGTAGTGCCACTCCTACAGTTTTGTTAGCAGGCTGGCATGTCTTCATGGAGCACCATTCACCTCAGCATGCAAGTACTGCAGTCTGCTCTTGCATGAGGAGTTACAGTGTTGGGCAGGCCAGGCTGGGAGCATTAACTTTCCCTCTTTGTTCATTACAACAGCCGTGGCCAACCTTTTTTACAGAAAGGTTTGCTTATGAGGATTTGGATTTATGGAAAGTGAGGACATTTGAGGGCTGTGATATGTTGATGTGTAACCTGACCTCTGAAGGCTGGTGCTAGCCCTTAGGAGTAGGTAATTTATTAATAAAAAACCTTTAACCTCGTGGTGTTCTACTAACTTGGTTAGGAAGTTGCACCTTTCTCTTACTTTGCTGAAAGCTTTTATTTCCCTGACTTTTCCCACACCAAAAAAGACTCCAAGGAGCTGCACTACTCTTGCTTCCTCCAGATGCAGTTCTTATTGGCTCTCTGCCTGCTGGTTGCAATGAGCTTCAGGCACTTTCTCGACTGAGAGCATCTCCTGTCTGTTCTCTTTCCAAGGTACAAAGTGCATGTAAGTTCTTGTAGGGCAGGTTGGGATCCTCTTGTGTAGTGCAAGTTCCTTTGCCAAATCAGTCTTGTTCTGCCCTTGAACTTTATGCAGGCATCCTGTTTTAATCAGTACCTGACTCTGAATGAATTTCCGTATGTTCACTCTGATTTCAAAAATCTGATCTATAGACTAAAGATAATGAGTTGACTTGATGATCTCTGCAGAGTGAATTAAGTCTTAGTTAAGGTATAAGGAATTACAGTGGAGAATGTAATACCTTTAAAGTTCAGTTAGGCAAAACAGCTTGCATTTTGTTTGAAATGATACACACCCTCTTATTTCATATTAACATTTTTGATATTCTGAATTTGAAAAGCCTTGAAAACTGTTAAAGCATTCACCATTTCAGAGGTTATCTTTTCCTTGGATAGTGTTCCTATACTACTGAAATCAGCCTGCATGCAATACTGGTACAGCTCAAAAGAGGGGTTCATTTTGATCATGGAGTTTGGAATACTGATGTATTCATACCAGTATTTGGGAATCAAGAGAAACTTGTCCAAGTTGATTGTAATTTGCAAACTCATCAGGATATTTGCTCTTTTGTTTACAGACTTGATATTTGCAAGTTCCCAGCCTTGACAGCAATCACCATGGATAGTGGTAAGTTTAATCTCCTGATGAGTGTACATTCTCCATTATTTCCTGTTAAGTAGACAGTAACACACCCCAACACTGTCTTCTGCTCCTAATCCCAGTCTCTTTGCACAAAAGATGCCCTCTGGCATTGAACTGGCTTTGATGTTACAGATGATGCAGAACTTTGCCCACACTGAGCTGGAGTCATGCAACTGTTCTGACAGAGATATTATTTGCAGACCATAAAAATCATCACAGCCCTTATTGTTGCCCTTTAAAAGCTGGTTGCAGAATGAAGACCACAGAGCTGAATTCCCAGCCTTGAGTACTTTAGTTTTAACTGGTTTTAAGCTTGTCTTTGTAACTCCTGATTCTCAGAGCAGAAGTCACTTGTTAAACTTTGTAGGTAAAAGCACAAATTAAAACCAAATGGATTTGTTAAGATGACCTACAGAAAGATGTAACAGCAGCAGGAGCTTCAAAATTAGAGCTAAAATGTTTCTTTTTACTGTTTAGTGGTGATTTTAGTCTGCTTACATGGGTAAGGAGTCAAAAAAGGAAGCTCCCCACTGGTCTCAGTGGAGCTGGTTTTGGTGTCCAGGCTGCCCCAGGCTTTGCTTCAGCAGTGCTTCAGTGTCTCAGAATGCTTTTCCCACGCTGCTGCTCCCTGTTCCCTCTGTCAGTACAGACCTAAAGCCTTTTTCCTTTCCCTGTGGCAGCTTCAGCTGGCAGGCTGCAAAATATTTATCCTCTTGTGTCTGTGCCTGGCTCCAGTTCTGACTGAATTTCACCTTGGTAGAGTATCCATTCACTACTAGGATAGCAGGCAGCCTTTCCAGAGGGTGTCTAATAAATTGATCTGACTGTATTGTTCTCTTCAATAATAATAAGTGAAACTAAGTCTTTGGAAGCTTTTTGATACATAAAAATTTGGTAAAAGCCAATTATTACGTTTGGATATAGATCTCAAGCATGTCTGAAGAAATGATGTATTCAAATGCATTAAATTTGGTAGTTGTATAACTTCATCTATATCCTACAAAAATTGGGGAAGTAGAAGAGACTTCGGATGATTTGTGTCATATATATATATATGTAAAATGCCATAATAATGATTTTGACTTCTATCTTTTATTTGCTAGTTAATCTCCTTAACAAAGTGAAAAAGTGACTTATCTTGCTTCGTTTCTTTATTCTTACACATGCAACTCTGCCCTGATTGTGTTGAACTCCACAGTAACAGCTGCAGTGAATTCAGCCATGCTGTGGCTTAGCTAGGTGGGCATCCAGCCCAAGTGGGCTTTTTGCACACTCCTATCCTACTATAGCTGAGTATCTACATGGTTATGGTCCTGGAATACTAAGAAGTCAGAATGGGTTCTGCAATACAGTTCCGTTATCTTTTTTTATGAGCTTCATCAGGCAGTGCCTGATTCTCATTAAATCCCTGTAGTTCAATTGCAGGTTTTTATTTCCTTGATACATTTGTATTGACTTCTTAACAGGATTTGAAGTCACTAGGATTATGCAAAGCATTAAAAATTTCACATCCAAACAAAGAAGTTAGTTTACTTCATTTTTATTTCCATCCTTGCAGGGTCAAAAGGCATTCCAGGTCTAGGCTAGCCCAGAGATTTTTATTTATCAGATACATTCATAATTAAGATGAGATGCAGGTTTTTTTCCTCAGCATGTTTTTTTTGTCTCTGTAGTATGTACATTTTGTGTACTGTATTTTGAGAGAAGACAGACCTTCTGAATATGTGTTGTTAAACAAAAATTTGAAGGTTTAGATAGTCATATATTGTCCATTCTTGAACTGAATTAACGTTTTGCTGTTCTTCATCAATGCATTTCAGAAATGTATGATTATTTCCTTTTGGAAATCTTAAGTGTTACCTAAAAACTCATATCAATATATATCAAATGCAATATTTCTTAATATACCAGATTTTAAACCTTTATTCTCTTTGGAAATTGGAAAGTGCATGCAGAAACAATTATTTGTATTTTGTTTCTGAGAGCCAGAATCTGTAAATCAGGGTATTATTTTCAGCTACCTGCATTTTCCAGTGTTCCTTTTCCTTCTACATCCAATACAAAGCTGTCATCACTTCTCTCATTGCTCTTTTTGGGGATGGATGCCAGCCATGAAATGAAATTCCCTACATTTTATCTGCTGGAGGAAGGGAAACTTAATTTATAGTGCATTATCTACTCTTCAGTGCCTCTGCACATGGACACTCTTGGAGAGTCTGGCCTGACACTTGTTCCCTTCAGGAATGGCCACGAGGAGTTGGGGGAAGTAGGAAAAGCACTTGCAGTCCATCCCCAGGCATGGCTGTGTGCATTCCTCATATGGATGAATTGTTCAGCTCATCACCTTGAGGTGATCACTGAGGCATGAGGCTGAAAGAAACCAAATTATTCAGGCCTAGAGGGAAGTGAAGGGAATTGTGGGGAAAGTGGAAGAAAGCCATCTCTTATTCTTTCCTTTTTGAAGAGATTTCTGAATATTGGTTTCTATGTTACGTAGTCAATGAACTTGCACAATAGATGTCCATGTGCTCACCTGTGGTGCTGAGAAAAACCAAATTTGCAGTAGGAGCAGTTGCAGGGCTGGATGCACTGAAGCCGTAGCATCCTCATGAGCAGGGTGATTTGTGTGATGCATGCATGTATGTGATGTGTTCAGCTGCAAGCATAGGAACAGTGCTGTTTTGGAATTCAGTCTTCACATCTTCATATAATCCTTTGCAAGAGGAAGATCAGTGTCTAATGATTTGTAACCGAGTTGTGACTGACTGACCCTGGCTGGATGCCAGGTGCCCCCAGAGCTGCTCTGTCCCCCCCCTCCACCATGGTCTGCACCATGGGCTCCAGGGGAATCTCAGCTCCAGCACCTGGAGCACCTCCTCCCCTTCCTTCTCCACTGGCACAGGGTAATTTTCTGGCAGCTTCTCACAGAAGCCACCCCTGTAGCCTGGCCATGGAGACCCATTGCAGTAGTATACCACAGACATTAAACAAGTTGAGATTAGTTATGCCTGATTATGCTAATCAGTGCTGGCAAACACCACCACATGTTTCTAAAGCAAAAACACAGTTTCCTTGCTGCCTTCCTTTTATAACAATAAAAATCAGGGAAATAAAAAAAAAAACCTTCAGACTAACTGCAAATGAAGCAATGCACAAATGATTGTGCAGCCAAGAAAGTGCTACAAATGCATTAGTGTGGCAGTGCATTGGATCATTATCCTCTCTTGCTGGCACTCAGAGCCCAAGAACAGTGTAGCACTGACCTGATGTTCCTGCTTCCTGACCTGAAATACCTGGAGAATTCCTGCATCATGCACTGCAGATGTACCTCCTGGGTAATTCAGGCTGATGGATTCCAAAGTGTTCCCAGTAACTGCATATGTAAAAATCACTGGGTCAGAGAGTTTGATGGAAAGCTGGAACATCAGAAGAAAAGAGATTACTTCCAGCTTTCCTCCTTGGACAGCAAACTAAGGGAAGCAAATAAAGAATATCTGTGTCAGAACACTGGTTGCCTTTTAGGATTGTTTTGTTCAATTCATCAAATAAGGTGAGGTTTTCTGTATGATTCAAAAAAATAGAGGCTACTTCCCCCCACACCCTCAGAAGAGCTCCCATTTACTGGTTGAGAGTTCTGGAGTGAAGGGAGCAAGTCTGCTTCAAAGTTGCTTAAGAAAACTTATAGACTTAAACATTGATAAATGCAGCTGTCTGGTGTTTGTGACTCTGGGTAATAGTCATAAATATTTATATCAAAACCTTCAGAGCATTCTGGCTGTGATGCCCCCAGGCAGTAGCAAACATCATTTTGGATGTTGACAAGCAGGATTTGTTTGTTCAGTGTCAGCTTGAACTGAGCATGTGTCTGTGTCTCCCAAGGACTCTTCTTGGGCACCAGCTTTAGTCTTGTTTCACCACACATGACTGTGATGCTGAATTGAGGTCTCTGCATTTATGACATTTTAGCAATAACTACTGAAATTGTAGGCCCAATTACTTAACACAGTGAGCAAAACTAGGAAAGGCCTTTTATCATATCAAATAAAGGGGAAGGCTTTGAAAAAACTTTTTCTCAAAGGCATGTTTTCTTGGAGCAATTCTAGCATGAGGTTTTGGGTGTCTATTTTAGAAGTGACCTTTGTTGACTCTCCTCTTCTTATTCAGTGTTCTTAACAGAGGACAAAGCCAACTCTGTGTTAAAAAGATACCCAAGAGCCAACACGTTTCTGGAAGAAATAAAGCAAGGTGACATAGAACATGAATGCAGAGAAGAAATCTGTAGCTATGAAGAAGCAAGAGAAGCATTTGAAAATGAGGAAAAAACGGTATGTTTTGCTGTGTATGTAAAGTTGGGTGGGGTGTACTTACACTAAACTTTTGGGTGTGCTGAGTGCTTGTGTGTTTTCCAGCATTGCATTAGATTTGGGTTTTGCACAGGGAAATTGTACTGGCAGGGCCAGTGATTTAGGGGCCAGAGTGGCACAGAGAACCTTGCAGATTTCTTCTGAAATTTACACAGGTGACACATTCCACTCTTCAATGGCTGAGCTCTGCATCAAAAAGTAACAGTGTATTAAGGCATACTGGACATTTTAAGTTCTTGGCATCTTTTTGTTGGTGTTGGTGTGTATCTCACACATAGCTGGGGAACTGGGTAAGGCTGGCATGAGAATTTTCTGATTTATTAAAATGAAGTTGTAGGACATGTGGCTTCCCTTCAAAGCTGCTTCTTTCTGAAGCTCTGAAGTGCCTCAACACATGTTTTTACCTCTCAAACTTGACTTTGCATGACTGTTCCTAATGATAGCTCATTGTGTAATTAAAAATAATGTATACAATGAGACAGACAACTTGTATAAAATTCTAACACAGTATCCCTGCTACTTTTTGTTCCACTCACTAGAGAAAACATAACCTGAACATGTTGTCTCTCAGCTTCTTTCTCCCATTTAGGAACATTTTGTGCTATGGTAATTAGCATTTCTCTTGCAGAGGTATTCGGGAAGTAGTTAAATAGAAATAATTACATTTATTTTCTGCCACAAGTGTTGAAGGAGCTTTCAATAAGATCCTAACCTTTTATCCATTTCCGCTACTGTATCCTTTTTCCCTGGCTGCTCTCTTCTGCTGTGGGGAGTTGCTGATGGGTCAGGCTCTGCTGATGTGCAATGGTGCCTGACCCGCCTCATGTACTTGGGCTTTATTTAGTGCATTGTCCCCCAGCAGTATCCATCCACACAGCCACTTAGTAGTACTTAACATCTGTGTCCCAGGGGAAGGGAATGGCTGCAGTACACTGGGAACATGATCCAGTGTATGCAGAGAAACACAGGATCAAAGCTTTCACAGTATAGATAGACTGGAATTCAAATAGGGGCTGTAGCTTATTTATCTCATGATAACTTTTTGTCTAATCTCTGTATTTTTTATCTGGTCCACTTGCTTCTTTGTTTTTCTGGGCAGGTCTGCAACATGCAGATTTGTAATATTAAAAGAGAATCAAGCAGTTCCCTCAAGTTATTTTTGGTGCATGAGTTTTTAATTAGCATTGTGTATGTCAAGTGTGCATACATGCCATTCAGTATTTTCAAGACAGGCTTGGGGATTTTGACAGATTCCAAATTACTATTTGAAACTATAAAATTAGTTACAAAGATAAAACTATTATGTTAGGCTAGAGGCAGCAGGGAAGAATTTGCAGGACTTTGTAGGTAAAATAGAATGTGAAATTATTTGTTGACAAATGTAATGCATGTGGAGGAATTGGGGACATTCATTATAATATATGATTGGCTCTGAAAAGAATTTGTGAATGAGATCTGGATTTCAGTCAATGAAGACTTCAGTTTAATGCTGAGCAGTTAAACAAAGCCAAAACAAAGAACCCTGAGTTCTAAGAATCTGAAATAAAGGAACAGGGATCAAAATAAAGAGCCCACCCACATCTTGAGTGTGTACAACTCTCATCTCCCTTTCTCTTTAAAAGTAAATTAGTAACTGAGGAAGGACCAGAGAAGTATGACAATTGATCAAAGATATGGAAAGATTTGCATAACAGCAATAGATCATAAAATAATTGAATCAGGGGATATGTGATGATGTCTGTGAGATGAAGGCTGAGCTGAGGTCAGTCACTTGACATCCTGATAGCAGAGCTGAGAGGGCCTCAAAAGAAACTGGAAAAGTGCAGGTTCAAAGCAAATAGAAGTCTCTCCTCACCACAGCTAATGGAGCTGTGGACTGCCTTGCCACAGGATGTCTCAGATCCTAAAAGCTTGTACAGGTTCAGAGAGCAGTGATGTAAATGAAGGGAAGTTAAATCAGTCTGGAACCATAATTAAAAGGAATCAACTTTGCCTAATGGAAGTTTTTAAGGTACAAATACGTGAAATCTGGGATAGTATCTCCCAGGAGCAGCAGCACAGTAGCCTGCCTGTGTTTGAACTCTTTCAGCAGTCTCTAATGATTACTGTCAGAAGTTAACAGATAAGGTGAGCCCTAGGTGTGACCTTGTAAAGCTCTTTATTGTGGTGCTTATAGCCTGCAGGCAGTCCTGCATGTGGTCACTGGTCAGGTGTCAGAGGTTGTTGGGAGGCTAAAAGATTTATTCAAAGGTTACTGTGCTAAGTAGCTGAGTGTGATTGTAGCACTGATATTAATTTCATTTCCATTAACTCATTTTTAAAAATGAAACTGCATGAAGATTTTAAAAGCTGGAAGTCACAGATTTTCATTCCTGTTGCAAATTTCCAGTGAATTTTAAATACTGCAAAAATTGCCAAGTTCTCTTTGTTTTATTCAAGCAAAACAAACAAAGTACTGCTAAAAATCTTAGTAAGCAACTCAGAACTTGTCGACACCAGATCTAAAATTACATGATCAAGTGAGACTTCTGTTGCTCTGTGTGTAATTATGGACACTGGATAAATTCTCATCCGAGAAGATGTGAATCTTTTCCTGCCACTTGAAAGTGGGGGCAGACCAGAAGGGAAGAGTGTAGCAGGTGCACTCCCTTCCCCTCACTGCTCTGTTCTCACCCTCTGCTCTGGGAATACCAAGCAGTTTTCTGACTGGCTAATTATAAGTCCACCTTAAAAACAAGTCAGGCAATTGACAAAGAATCATTTGAGGATGACAATGTTGCCAATTGTAGTAAAGGCCTCCCCTGAAATTCTCAAGAGAGTGTGAGTCTTGACTTCCTTGTGGATCCCTTATTTGATTCAGCATTCAGATCCAGCTAACTGATACTGACTCTGTTCTGAGAAGTATTACAAATGAAAGGGAAGTGAATGGGAAGCAGAAATGAAAGGGAAACAGAATTCTGGAAAATTTTGCTGTAACTGTCTTTGGGATGCCTTTGAGAATTCCTTTTCATTATTTCAAACTGGATTTGCCAAAGCACTGAGGTACAGTCAGAAAAACAGTCCTTGGCAGGAATATATGTTAGATGTTTTCTGAGTATTTTCCATTGCAATTATCTGATTCTGTGGCTTGCTTAAGTTTTTCAGCCTTATAAGGCTTTTACACCTGGTGTTCCCAGTTGTACAGCACTCAGGGATAAATGATTACTGAAGTGCCCTTTTCATTAATCACAAGTTAGTAATTTTGTCAAGCAGAAAGTCCTTTCTGTTGTTAGTTAAAGAGACCAGCAGTTGCAGGAGGGATATTTGTGCTGGGAGTTTTCCAGCTTATAAATTACTCTTTAACTTTCTGTATGAATTTTACAGATACTTTGTAAATTTTCAGTCTTGCCCCTCTTGGGCTTTTTCAAGCAGTAGTTCTTTTACAACCAGCAGTTTGTACAAATCCTCCCACTGTTGAGGTTGTCTATGGCTTTGTTAGGCAGGATTAGACTCTGACCAGATGTCTTGTCCTCCTCCTGCACCATCCCTTTACTCTGTAGCTGTGGGTGGCAGAGCAGAGGGAGAGCTTGGCAGCTGTGCAGCTCAGACCTGAAGGATGCATTTCCTGCAGTTTCTGTCAGTTGTGGCAGTCTGGGGCTAAAAGTCTTTGTGCTTCTCTTGGAGAGCTGACTGTCAAAAATACAAGCTGGGAACCCAGGATCCAGTATGCTAACAAGGTTATTCCTTGTGGGGCTTTGTAGAGTTGGTTTTTTGGTTGGTTGTTTTTTTCTTTTCCCATGAAGAACATTTAAAGATTTTGGGTTTTTTTTATGACTAAAGGAGTGTTTCTTTCTTAGTGTTTGTCATCTATGTGCAGAACTGTATTCCTCTATGTAAGATAGTGTTAGACCTAAAGTAATTCCTGACCAGGGAGTGGGGAGTGTCTAAACTGTCTTGAGTTTCCTTTGCCTTGCATGTAAATGAAAAAGGACATTAAACTACTTTCATCCTTAAGGCAGTTTACACTCTCTTAGCTCTTTATGCATTGTCTGGTCACATCACCGAGTCAAACATCCCCAAAGCATCACACCCTGTTCTGCTCTAAGTGCCTGCCACTCTGGGAGAACAGAACAGATTTTCTGCTGTTTTGCTGAGTAGCAGAGTGCCAAGGATAGATGCTGCTTCAGCTTTCTGAAGATACAAAGACATTTTCTACAGCAGATAGATCTGACCTAGAAGTAATGTGGAAACAATATTCAAAGACCAGTTACTATTTACTACCCTTCTGGTGGAGAAGGTGCATTTCCTCTGCAGTCTGCAACACATAATAGATTGTTAGGGAAGCAGTGTGATTTCTTCTTTTTCATCAAAACTACCTTTCTCCTCCAAAGAGTTTTTAAAATGACATATCCTTGCACTGTATATGTAATGACTTTCAGTAAATCTTTGGTCTTAAACATTTGACAATTTTATTTCTTTGCTGCCATTGAGGCCACAGAACAGTGATGTGGGAAGTTTGGTCCCAGTACACACAGCAAGATTTCATAATCCTAATTAATCCTTTTCTGCCCTTTTTTTAGTTAACAATATATTATTTATTCCACTAAGTAATCTAGTTAGCTGTATTCTTACCAGATGCAAAAGTAATAGGTATTCTTAATTACCTGGTAGTCTGGTGGAGAGAGGGTGAGGTGTTTAGTTCTGCCAGGTTTTGTCATGCAGAGATCCCAGAAGCCTTCAGTTGTGCAGCTGATGGCATTTTTCAGTGTTAGTTCCCCCAAAATACATTTTTCTAAACTCAGAACTGTTGGCTTGGGGTTCACCTTGTGGAACACATGTCAAGGAGGGTCCTTGTAGAGAAGAATTTAGAGTCCATCTTTCCAGTCTTTCTTGCTTTGTTTGAAGCCAAGGCCACCTGACACAGCTTAGATGATTTGGACCTGGGTTCTCATCAAGGAGGGGCATTGTGACAATCTGCTTGTGGTGTCAAGCCTTAAAATCTAGGGAAAATGCCTGATCCTGGATTGGTGTAGGAGTTGGAATTGTTTCAGATTTTGAATTTGCACATAGACATAAGAACATCTGAATTTATCTTTGGAAAGGAACATTAACAGGGGAGTCAGTTGTTCCATGTACATGGCATTGCTCTAAACCTGAGTAAATCCTGACCCAGAAGTGTTGATAGTGTGTGTTTTGCCTATGGTGCCCTGGTGCTGCCTTTGCACAGGGAAAGTTTCACCTCCATGCAAGAGGGATTGTGCTGCCTCTGGACTCAGGCTGCCTCTGGGGTGGCATTTTCTGTTTAATGCTCATCATGTGGCATCAGGCCTGAGCTAAAAAAAATGATGAATCTGATTTGCCTGCGCACAAAGTCAGTCTGCAACCTAAATACATCATTTACTAGCAACTGAGCAATTACAATTTCAATTCTACCTGGTGACTATTTTATAAATAGTTGCATGAAATGTGTGCTGTCATTTAAAATTAATGTGATGCTGGCAGGAGGGTGAGAGGGTCAAGTCTGTGCATTTTTAAAGAAAGCTAGAGTTCAGAGATTTTGGCATGGACTGGGGGGGTGTCATTAATTACAGGTTTTTGGGGTTTGGGTTTTTAATTATACTACAATATACTAAAATGTCCTAAATTATGACTATAAAATGCAGTGGAAGTGTTTCATAGTAGGCAAGACATTACAGCTGAGGATGGTTACTCTTTTGAGGCAGGGTATGCTTTTTCTTTTGTGCTCTTTCTTTGCAGCATTCACTGCAGAAGAAATTTGATGGTGACACAGTATTTGTGCTCCCATTTGCTCATATTAATATAGCAAAGAGGACTTTCAAGTATTGGTGTCCCCCTTCATCTTTGTTTTTGCTTGTTCGTATTTTCACTTTATGTTCAATTTATCTGTAACTCTGTTGTCAAGGTTTCTAGAATATAATAACCTCTGTAATAGTCTCACAGTTATGGGGCTATTTTTAACTGTAAACAGAGGATCTGGATCAACTCAAACTAAGCTGACAGTGATTGCTGTATGAGCCAGAGGGTGGGGCATGTCTAAATTATGATAAGACAGTGCAGCATAGTTGTGCTTAGCCAAAATGGTCTGTCACTGTGAGCTGGTGTTTCTGTGTCAAATTGTACTAGTATATTATTTCAATTTTAAAACCAACAAACCCTAAACTTGTGCCTTGAGTGGTGCTGACAGATTCTGATCTGTCAGCAGATATGGCTGACGTGCATGCTGATTAGGCAGGGGCTTTTGAGATATTTTTTTCCTAGTTTGTTTTGTGGTTTGGTTTTTTTCTTTTCTGAGTGTATTATTGCTTAGTCCTGTCTCTGCTGCATGTTTGTAAACATGGAGTACAGATATAAGAATGTTAAAAGTGGTGAGGAGTTTGTTTACAAAACCAAATCCCTTTTGGATCACTAATCACATAAGAAGAAAAATTGAAAGTTTCTGTGTGCTTATCCATGGCAGCTCTTATTTTAATCATCAATATTTGAAATGCTTTTGTTTTTGTCCTCATTCTTTAAAACAACTTGCTTACATTGCTTGTTTTTTATTAACTTGTTATAGTTTCTGACATGTTGTGTCTTGCTCTTCTAGAAAGAGTTCTGGAAAGTCTACAAAAACGGACTCCAGGGAGAAAGTAACCCAGGACATAGCTGGTATTCATTTTACCTTGCATTTCCATTAATCATTGGCCTTTTTGTTATCCTCATTGTGGTTTTTGTCATCTGGAGATGCCTGTTCAAAAAGAAGATGCGCCGGCAGTCGGTGTACGCGGCGCACAGGGGAGCGCCCGGAGCGCTGGGCGAGGGCGCCGACGGCCGAGGGCCCCGCCCGCCGCCTCTCAGCATCGTCCATTCCCCGCAGGAGGAAATGTACGAGGTCACCGGGCTCTCTCCGGGAGGGCTGAGCTATTCGGATGCACGGTCGGACTCAATATCCACAAGGCTCTCAAACTGTGATCCTCCTCCTTCCTATGAGGAAGCCACTGGGGAAATCAGTGTGAGAAGAATTGAAACTGAGCCGCATTTAGATCCACCCCCACAGTACGAAGACATTGTGAACTCCAGTTCAGCCAGTGCCATTGCACTGACCCCCATTGTCACCAGTACTAAGTAAAACCAGAAGAATGCCATGGACCTTTTAAAAATCATTTATCATTTTGTAGCACTTTATCTTGGCTTATTATGCATTTCTGTAATTTGACGGACTTGTATACAATGAATTTCACCTTTTTTAGGTTCACTTGTTCTTTGGGTTTGGGATTTTTTTTCCCCTATCAAATGTCTTAAAAGATAAGGAATCTGTATTGAGAGTGTAGTGCAGATACAGATGTGGTGCTCTGTCATACTTCTAAAAAGTACCTCTGTTTTGAAGGATGTCACTTGTTTTATTCCAAACACTGTCCACATTCCCCACAAGATTTGTGGGATCCCCCTCCCCTTTCTTACTGCAGACTGTCAGAATTCCCTGCAATAGGGAATCCTTAAGCAACATTTTAATAGTTATTTACACCAGAGGGGACTGATTTTGCAGTATTGCCTCTTGTCTGGTTTGTTCCTTTTTCTCACCTCAATTTTTGTTACATGCTGCACCCTCTCCTGGCCCTCAGGAGGCTGGGAGCCTTTGTGTTCAAACCAGGATCTCTTGTAGAGAATGCTGGTGTAAGAGCAATAATTCCGGAGTCCTAGCAGGAGAGGTGTGGTCTAAAGCTTTTGCTATTACAGCTCAAAATTCTGTAAATGCTTAGAAGCTGACAATTCAAGACACTAATTGGTGAATTTAATGGTGTAAGTTTTTGTCCGTGTTCTGCCTTTCCTGTTCTCCTATCTGGTTTTACTTTTGTATTCTAGAGGTGAGAAGTGTGCATATGTTAACTTCAGAACTTGAAAGTTCATGCAACAGTAATAGTGAAGTACTCAAGAGTGGATAAAACCCTGATCATGGACTTCCTACTGTGATTTTCCCTGGGACCAGGATATAGTCTATAAGCACATACACCCAAAGGCATTACTTTCCTTTTTAAAGGGAGAAAAAGGAAAGAAATTCAGTGTCTGTGACTTCCTTTTTCCCCCAAATACAAAAACCTTCCTCAAGGTTTTGCCAGCTATAAACCCTTTCCTCAAGTTCTGATACTCCCTTGCCTACTGACATGTACCTTGTGTACACCTTGTACTGGTGCCTGTGTAAATTCTTTGCAGAGAATATAAATATCTTTTTTGAACAACAAATAAGTGTATTGCTTATCCATTCCAACAAGGAATTCTAAGAACATGCAGGCATAACCCCAAGCATTAGTGTGGAGTGACTTTTTGAGGCTGAAGAGATGGATGCAAGTTACATACAGGCTTGTACAGAATTTCATCCACTTGCTTTAGGTGATACAAATTCTAGTGTGGGGATTCTTCTTTTACAGGTTGATTTAAAAGTTAATTCTCAGTTTAATTTCTGAGTATTAAGTTTCAGTTTTCTTTCTTCCCACACCAAGTGGCATTAGCTTAGTACTCTTCTGTGTTCTACTAATCAGTTAACACCAATTGAAACGTGTTGAGCCCTGAAGGACTAAATTATGTTATGTTGGCTTTTTTACAACAGAAACCCAAACTGTCTTGTTTCAAACACCCCAGATGAAATGCCAGTGCCATCTGCTTGAAATTGCTCTTAATGTCCCTCTCATGGGGCTTGGCCCAACTGTTCCCAAAGGATTTTTGTGAAGGAGACTGGAAGGAAATGGATGGTTATAGATGGGTGTGTAAAGGTTCACTTTGATAAGAATATGATCTAACCTACTGACAAGTGCAGTCAGGAGTTCTCATTTTTGGCAAAGAATAGGTTGACTTTGTTGCCTGCTGGGGATCTTCAGCTGCTAAGGCAAGTTGTATTAGAGATGAACTCCTGGCCAAACTCCTGACTCCGTTGTCAAAACTATAATTTGTATTTATATTCATTATATATAATAGATATATTAAGATAAGTAGGTAAGTACAGTATATTTTGGACACTTGTAGTAAAAATTGACTGGGTTTTGTTTGTGGACTGTCAGACCTTTTCTTTTGAAGTGGTTTTAGCTCTTGTGAATCCTGAATTGCCACTTGTGGAAGTTAAAGCTCCTTTCAAACCGAGCAAGAGTTAATAAATAAACTGCTTTAGGCAGATTCAGCAGAACAAAGTGCCTCATCCCAGCATGCAGGAACCACCTCAGGAAGAGCTGATACTTCAGTGTCTGTGCCATATTGGCACCTCCTGTGCCTGCCAGCACAGATAGGAGTTTTAGCAGTAACTTCCTTGTCAGGATATAGGACTTCCCTGTAGGAGATGCATGGAGATCACCCATGATGCAGTTTAGCAGCTGTCATCATCCCTGAACATGGGCAGTCTGCTTTTTAGTAGCTTAGAGATGAGCTGGATCTTCCCTTCTTTCTGTGTTTTCTTTACTCTGTATTCCACTGCCACTTTTGAAGGGTTTGCTTGTGGCTCCTAAGTTGAGTATGTTACTTTATCCTGTTACTGTGTCCTGTAGATACTTCTATGTGCAATCCAAAATTGATGCTTGCCATTCCAAAAAAAGTCACAACCAAAAACTTAGTGATCTATGAGTTGAATTAATTGGACAATGCTTTTTCCATGAATACATGAGTATGAAAGCCATTGCAGGCTATAAATTTATGTCTTAGTGAATAAATTTAATATTTAAACAAAACCTGTGTGGGACAGTTGTGCAAATGCATTTCCTCTAAAACATGAACAGTTTTCTCCATGTTGGAATAGTATCAACTTACAAATTATTTGTTCTGTGAAATGTGGGAAAATAGCTTAGTTTTGTGGTTGGCTTTTCTAACCTGATTGAAAAATAAAATTTTATTTGTACTGGGGTTTTTTACAGCTTTTTTTCTTTTTGTTTTACCTATCCTGTAATTGCATTGTCTTGCAATAAATAAAAATTTATAGTTGTACCTCTCTAAGGTTTTGCAGCTCTGAATGCAGTGCTGTCTTGACTGATGACATGAATAGTCAGGATGCTGCCTTTCCCACTTCTGAATGTAACATTGAATTTCACCTTGTATTGGGACTGAAATGATTTCGCTACTAAACTAACTTAAAGGTGGCACTGTTTTAAGAAATTATGGAAATTAATTATTTGCTTAGATGATATTAACATAAGTGAAGGTTGTTCTCTCTTCACTGGATGTAAATAACCTCTGATTACAGTATTGTATATTTTAAAGGGGTTTGGTTTACATTAAATTATCCTATTTAAGCATTTTTGCCTATGTTTATAGAAAATTTTTTGTAACATTTGTTTTTCAATATGCTAAATAAAAATTTTTAAGATGCCTCTAATGTTTCAAAATATCAATTTTACACAACTACAAGTGAGCATTAACTTTGTCTATTGAAGTGGTCTTTTAATTTCCATTGTTCTATGGACTTAATCAGTTTCATGAATTAATGTTTTTGATTATATAAAATACGGTTATAATTTTATATGTGGGTAGGTAATTCTATTTTAAAATTCAGGCTCAATTTTTATCAGAGTTGTGAATTTGTATTATTTCCTTTTTTTTTTTAAGCATTTAACACTGAGATGAGCTCATTTGCTTAGAGTCTGGTGTTAATAACACCAAGTTTGTGGTTGAATCCCTTTATGGGCTGTTCACTTAAGAGTTGGACTTGATGATCCTTCTTGGTCCATTCCAACTCAGAATATTCTGTGATTTGTTGTAGCCACAGCTAAATGAGTCACAGGCTGATGGAAAGGAAACTAGCAAAAAATGTTGAAGTTGGAGGACTTAATTTCAAAGTTCCCTTCAGCCACTTGAAAGTGGTTACAACATATCATGTCAGCTCTAGGAATGATAAACCAAACCCAACCTTGTGTAATGATCCCTGCTGGAAACTGAAGGTCTCCATTTCAGGCAGTGTGGTATTTTCAGGGTCCATATTGTTAGAAGGCAAATTTATTATTTTATGTTACTATATTATATTAAAGAATACTATACTAAAACTATAATAAAGAATAGAGAAAGGATACTTACAGAAGGCTTAACAAGATACTAATGAAAAATCCATGACTCTCTCCAGAGTCCTGACACAACAGGACCGTGATTGGTCATTAAGTAAAAACAATTCACATTAAACCAATCAAACAACCACCTGTTGGATAAACAATCTCCAGCCAAATTCCAAAGCAGCAAAACACAGGAGAAGGAATCAGATCATTATCGTTTTCCTTTTTCTATGAGGCTTCTCAGCTTCCCAGGAGAAGAAATCCTGGCAAAGGGATTTTTCCAGAAAATATGACAGTGACAAGGCAACACAAAGTGAGTGTCATCCCTTCTCACTCTGGTAATCAGGATAAAGTGTCCCTGGCATTGTCCAGCAGGGCAGGGTCTGTGGGAGAGGCTGGAGAAGCCCAGGGCGAGGTTTGTGTCTCAGAACTGCAAACTCAAGTGCAGTTTTGTGCTGCTCTTAACAAAGAAGCAAAGAAAGGTTCCTGAAGCAGCAAAGGGCAGTGACTCCCAAGCTGTCAGTGCACAGTGTGGCCCCGTGCTCCCCTTGGGAAGCTTTCATTTGTGCATCCCAGGCCAGCAGCATCCAACCAGGACACTGCCTGGGTTAGGTGGGGCTGCTGTGCACACACATTTATGTCCTGCCACATCCATCAGCACTGTGTGCCCGTGACTCAGGCCCTGGAGGCCTGGCTTCAGTGCTGAACTCGTGTCATGAATCTCAGTGTCTATAAAAATCAGATCATTGTGCAGGTTACCAGTGATGAATGCTCATTATTTATTGTTTCTCATGCCCAGAGCACTGTGCTGTGCTGCTCTAAATCACTCTGATAGATTTCTTTTTATTTTCTGCATAATGTGAGCTTTGTAAATGTCTCCTAGTGCCACTTGCTGATTTTTAAAAATAAGGAAAACCATGTTCAGCTGAAAGCACTGAGGTGACATCTGTACTTTTTCATTGCTTGCTGCATGCACATTTGATTGATTTGCTACAGGGTAATTGAACTTTGAATTTTGCCAGAAAGTTGAAGTACACTTTTCTTCTGCAGGGGTATCTCAGTAATTGTATTTTTCATTTGGCAGTGAGTTATTGAGTGCTAAGTAACAAGTCAGTGCAGGAAAGGTCTTGCTTAGGCTACCTTGACCATATCTATCTGTAGATAGATACAGATATCTCCAGCACATATATTTTACAGCATATTATACAAGACTTGCTTACCATTTAGATCTGTGCGAATGTTTGCTGTAGTATCACATCTGTGTCCTCTTTGCCTGTCCTCTCTGTGTGTATCCTGCAATAAAGACACACTGACTGCTGTGCTGTTTTCCCCTTTAGAAACAAAGCCTAAGAATCAAAATGACAATTTTCAGTGTGCTCTGCTGTTTTCTTCTCCACTTGGAAGCATTGTACGTAACTGTGTGGCTCCCAGAGTTAGCTGAGGAGCTTAAAGCAAGAAGGAAACAAATATTTAAAAAATTCATTTTGATACTGCCAGCAATGAAATCTCTGCATAAGGACTAATCTGTACCAGATTGTCTCCCTGGCCTTTCCTGTGGTGTGGGATGTGTTTTCCCACACAACATACCCTGGATCTATTCTATGGGTCAGAGGCTCCCAATTTGATTTTTCTTTATTTTCTCACTCAGCTCTTGCCACTGGCAGTGGCCCAGCAGCTGCTCTTGGCTATGCCCAGGGACCCTGAGTTGTTTGTTTGGTGACACACATCTGTACACACTGTTTGGTGACACACATCTGTACACACTGTTTGGTGACACACATCTGGCTCTGAGACTTCCCTGCTTTCCTCCCTGACCTTGCTGCTCTGCTCCCACCCAGGCCAGGCAGCATTTCAGTGCTGGACAAGGAGCTGAGAGGATGAGCAGCATGTGGGACCAGAGGCAGGGGTCACCCTGCTGTGACACACAGTGAGGCACAGTCTGTTATCACCTGTGGCCTTTTCCCTACCAGCCTGAATGCAGCCACCCCATGTGGGTTGTTCCCAAGATTAAAACCACTGCAGGCAGCATTTCCTGCCAGAGCTTTCTGTGTAAAATGGTCCTGTCAAAGAAAGCAAGGGTGATGGGACCAGCTCAAACATTTTCCCCAGCTAGTGCCCCTAAACTCTTAGCACAAGTAGTTTATTTCCATTTATTATTAGAATTACTATTTTTATTCCTTTCCTTATGCTTTTCTGTGTCTGCTTTTCTGTTCATGGTTGTATTCTAACCATAGGTTTTTCTTTACAGATGGGTGAAGGTAAGATATACATGTAATCATGAAAAGCTACATGTTGGGGTTTTTTTAATTTTTCTGTTTCTGGGTGAGTTGGGTTTTTTTTCCTCTCAGCTTGTTGGTTTTTGCATTTTGTTTAATAAAAGCATGAATAATGATATCTCCTTTTTTCTGCTCCCCCTAAAATCTTTCACATGCTCCTTTAGGAAAGTGCATAACAGTTGATATTTTTATAGTGCAGATTCTCTAGAAGAAATGTAGCTTTGAAAATAATTTCTAATGTTATTTTCACTTCAATCATTATTTTCAGCCTTATGAAGTGTTACTTGTGGCTTAGTTTCCCTTTTCTTGCCTAATTGTGCTTCCACCCTCATTACCTTCCAGCCTTTCCATACAAGCAGCTTGGCTCCATGAAAACACCCATCTCCTCCATTGGCAGGAATGTTTTTAAAAGGGGTTTCTGCTCTGCACACTGCTTTCAATTTCAGCATTTACTGTTCTGCATAACCCAGCATCGACTTCCTGAAAATTGTTCACAAAATCCTGATCCCAGTGCCAAGCTGTCAGCAAACCCCCAGCCCCTGAGGAGGGATGCTCTCACCCTGACCTTCACCCACAGCCCTGGAGCAAGGATTTGAACTTGAGCTGCCTGCCTTGCAGGGCATTAGGCTGCTCTGAATATTAGACTAAGCTTGCAGTCTTTATCTTTCTCAAGCTTCAAAATCCTTTCAAATTCTCTATACTATATGCAGATCCCTGGGTCTAGTGAATTTAAACTACTTAACATAGACTTAATTTACTTACTAACTTCTTATGGATTGTTGGAAAGCAGAGCAGTGTGTTTCTGTTATGGGATATCATAGGGTGTGGGTTTGAGCTGCTCTCTTGATTTTTTTTTTATGCTGGTGACACCAACCTTGGTATTACACTTTATGGTAATCACAAATGTCATCTGGAACCTGAGAAATCTTCACCAGCATAGGTTTGTTGCTTGTTTTTGTCAAAATTGGCATGATCCCATAAGCAATTTTCACTTCACTGAATTACTCTTCAGTATAGAAGTGTTTATTAAAAAAATTCCTGAGTAGCAGCAGTTGATGGTTTTATGATTGACTACAGTGATGTCTCCTAGCAACACGACTGAAAAAAGATCATCCCACGTTGCTCATTTGTCCAGAGATTTCCAGATTGCTGTGTTTATCTTGATGAGGCTGACTAAGTCATCTCACTTCACCAGTACTCCCTGCACTACATTTCGTGCCCATTTTGTGTTGAAAAGGGTTCTCCAAAGTCACACCAAAGGTGTAAGGTCTTTTCCCAGAGTTGGGTGTGCAAAATCCCCCCCAGGCAGCTGAGCAGTGCTGCCCCACATCCCCAAAGCATTCCCTTCCCTTGGCCTGCCCTTTCCCAGAGCTCTGCTGTGCCAGGGCTTGCAAAGGTTGGAGAGTGGAGTTCATTTTGTTGTCTGACACAAGATTTCAGAGCCAGGTTCAGTCTGTGGACCTTTCATCTGGCACCTCCTTTGTGCTGGTGATGGTGACAAATGAGCAACTTGCTCATTGTCATCATCGTTTCACTAATCCTTTCTTTTATAGAGATTGTTCTTTGCAGTGAACAAATGCTCCTCTTCCATGAGATGTCACAGGTGAGATTCTGCAAGGGGCCACCCTTTTCATTTCTTTGGGGCAAGTTCTAAAAGCTGAAGGTTTTTTACATGGCTTTGAAGGCAGCTTAAACAAATCCTGTGAAGGTACCTTGGGAGTGTTCCTGCCCTCACTGTCCAGTGCCTGATACAAATTGTGCTCTTCACTTTGTTATTTAAACTGCAGGCAGGTGAATTAGTTAATTTTAATAGAATGCTACAGGGTGAGTTTTGCAAATCTAATTATTTGAAGGGCACTCAGAAATGTTAAAAGGTCTCTTTTAAGGCTGGATCTGAAGAAAGTGGTGCAATTAAATAATAGTCTAGTATTTTTCCTTAAAAAAAAAAAGAGAGAGAGAGAGAGAGAGAGAGAGAGAAAGAAAAGGAAGAGGCCAGTTCAACTGAAGTAACTACTTTGTGGTAGTTGTTTAAAAGTCCTCCAAAGCCCTTGGTTTTGCTCATGCACACATGTCTCTGATACGTTTCTAGGTTTGCTGTCTACATTTGGATCAAATTAACATGTTCATCTCTGTTTTGTCTTGGCCTGCCTTGGTGCTGTGGTTGGTATCAAGATCCACAGGAAATCCACAGCAGGGAGATGAAAATGGGGATATTGAAGCAGTCACACAGAACCAGCCACCCTGCAGAGCAACCAGAGATACAGGTCTGCTAAACTGGATGGGCCAGTGCAGGCACTGGTGGAATCTCTGTGAAAGAGTCAACTTCCAGAGAGGGTTAATCAGAGGCTGCTTGGTGTGGAGGGAGAGGTGCAGGAATGCTGAGGTTATCCCAGCAACCTTGCAGTGATTGTCTCACCTGATAGGTGTTTTCATCCCTTAGGAGCTTTTTAAGTCACCTCTCTGCACCCTTGGTGGTGTGAATAAGGTAACTTCTACAGGGCATGCAGATAAAGTGTCCCCTAGAGCCCAGAGATTTGAAATATTTTTCTTGTCATTTCCCTTTTATGCCTCTGTCAGTAACAATTGAGCTTGGCCTGCTGTGTTCACCTTAAGAAATCAAGAGAGTGGATTTCTATGAATGTTGCTGTATTCATGTATCAACTCCACCCTCCCCGCGTGTGAGAATCCCTCTGAGAGGAGAGGAGCAAGTTCCTGTAGAGCCTCTGGCTGTAAACCATTACGTGTGTTGAACAGCTGACTCTTGCCATGCTTGAAAAGCACTGGTGCAGGACTGTAAGGAGTTAAATCCTGCTGTATTTCAGGATTTTTCCCTTTAGTCATGTTTCTCTTGAACTGAGCACTCTTCAGAACCTCTTCACAGATTAGACTCTTTTTTATTCATGCCCATGCCAAGCTAAATTTGTGGTTTTCTTTCACTTGTGTATAATCTTGACAAAGATTCTTTCAGCCAGTAGTTTGACCAACCTTAAAGAGAAAAGAATTTAGCAATTTTGTCTAATCTCACATATTGAAAATGACATACTTGTACTAAAAGCCAAAAAGATTAAAAATGCAGTGCTTGTGCACAAGTCCATTCTCATTACATTTTTCCAAGTAGCCATTTCAAGCTTTTATCTATTGTTGAGCTTTGCTTCTATTGCTAATAAACCTGTATGAAACAAATAATGAAATATTGATTTGCCAACCTGAAACTTTTTCAGCTGCCATTTTATTCAGTGAATTTAGCAGAATGGAGGTTTTATTGTGGAGCGAACGAACCCATTGGTTTGTACATGACACGCTGAAATTGTAACATAGCAATAAAATCCCAGGGCACATTGATGCCATCTGTTTCATAGTGGGAAAACAAAGAACATTTTAGTGATGGCCTCAAAGAATAAATCTGGACTTAGAAAAGAAAAATAATTGGAGCTTGTAATGTTGGGAACAGCCTAAGATGTTGCAATGGCCTCCTTCCCCCGCTGTTGCTCAGCTGCAAAGTTCCCCCAGGTGTTTCTTGGTTTAGGCATCCTTAGCTGTTATAGTCTGCTGGGTTAAGGGCTCAAAAATATCTCTCTAAGTCATAAAACACTGATTCAACAGATGTTTGCCTCCTCCTATCTCATCCATTGCTTTTATCAGCTTTCTATTTTTGGAGGGGGCAGACATGAAAGCAGTCAGGTTGCATTGCTCCACCATCAATCAGTGATAGGAAACAAAGTTAGGAGGTCACAGTTGATGAGCAAGAGGCAAATATGAAAGAGTTTTGTTCAATCTTTCATCAAAACAATATAAAATCTAAGACATGAGCCCTGTGTTATCAGAAAAAGAAGGAATTAAATTATTGTAGTAAACATAGAATGTGTAGAAAGGGTTTTTTCCCTTGGAAAATGTGTGATGTAAGATAAGAGGGCTCTCTTATTTGGTTCTCTCATCAAATATTTGATATTGTGGTCCTTGTGTGTTTAAGTAAACTGTGACCTGAAAGAATGGTCCAAAAAGTAATGTCCCTGTAGTTGTTGAAACCTGTAGATACTGCATGTGATTAAGATCAGTAATGAATCTTGTTATTAATTATATTTGCTGAAAAGTTATAAATGTTACAGTTTATCTACCCAATAAGAAATAAAACAATGTATCTCTTCAGGTTCAAACTGAAAGAGAGTAGGTTTAGATTAGGTATTAGGAAGTTCTGTACTGTGAGGGTGGTGAGGGCCTGGTTGTTCAGAGGAGCTGTGGAAGTCTTCAAGGCCAGGCTGGATGGAGCTCTGAGCAGCCTGGTCTAGTGAAAGGTGTCCATGGCAGGGGGGTTGGAACTGGATTTTCATTGAGGTCCCTTCCAACCAAAGTCATTCTGTGAATTTATTCTGTGATTCTTTGATGGATGGGATCTCTTGCAGGGAGTTTCTCTACAGTTTCTTACTGTTTTCTATGCCCTCTTTCCCAGTCCTCTCTGATGTACCTGGATGACCTTTTGTGATGGTATCTCTCCAAAGTCTGCATAGTCTCTTATGGAAGAGGAAAGGAGAAGAGAAAAGATGCCAGGGGTGTTGAAGCCACTACTTTCTGGTCCAGCTCCAGCACTGTGGTGCCTCAGGGCATCTGTGCACACTCCCAGTGTCAAAACCCCTCACTGGCATCTCCTGCTCTGTTCAACCACCTCATCCCCAGTGCCTAGTCCTGGTTTCTTACCTCCTAAAATGTGGCACTTTCCTACAGCCCCCACCACAAAATGCAGCTTCACAGGGTAACACCCTCAGAACTGATTGCCCTGAGTCTACCACCAGCTTCTGTGAAGGAGGTTTGCATCCTCACCCAGATCTCCTGTGAAGAAGGTTTGCATCCTCACCCAGCTCTCCTGTGAAGGAGGTTTGCATCCTCACCCAGCTCTCCTGTGAAGGAGGTTTGCATCCTCACCAGCTCTCCTGTGAAGGAGGTTTGCATCCTCACCAGCTCTCTCCAGTAGGCACCTGGTTACCTGCCTGGCACAAAGCAGTGCCTGGCAGATATTAAATGAGAAGGATGGAAGCAACTGGGTTTGTTTGTGTTTAAGCCACAGAAGGCACAGTTTTGTTTTGTTTTTTTTTAATAGTGTTTGCCAGTTTTAGGATGAGAGCTTGAAAAATGTCATTAAAATGAAGAATGGTCACAAGGTAATAAAGAAACAATCTTCTTGCTTTAATGACTTGAGCTAAAAGCTAAATGACTGTAGCAGCTCAGATTGTAAAAGCAGTGGGAAATTTAATGAACAGTGACCCCACAGGAAAGTCAATCTGTCTGTTAATGTTTAGTTTTGTAATTTCTTCTGAAAAGTGATAAACCTCTATTATATAATCTATTGGTTACAGAACCTGGGGTCAGTCTCCCATTGAGCTTAACTCTGCCAATCTGTCTCAGCTGAAATTACTGACCTTCCCCATGAAACAGATAAACATCCCAGGCAGAAAATAACTGGAAGGTACTTGGGGAAACAGCTTTGGTTATGGGAAAAATAAATTGTCATGAACTTGACTGTGAAAGCTCTAAATGGTTTGCAAATTCCCTTAATGATAAGCTGATTCAGCCAGTTACATTATGCAAACTATAATGAATTAAACTGTCATTAGTCAGTAGTGGCTGATGCCCCAGTTCTGTAACATGTCATTCACCTGGGTGCTGTGGAATACTCACTGCAAATCTTGAAGCAAAGGTGGTAATCAAATAAGAGATGAAAATGTGAACCTCTTTGCTTATGTTTAGCTACTGAGAATATGTATTTACTTAACCAGAGAGTGGGAAGAGGCACGTTGAAATTTGGGTGATTTAGAGAAGTGCATTTTAACTGCAGCAAACTTTGGATAGCACCATCCACACAGGTTGCTGCTGTGAGCACAGCCCTGGAAGAGGCTGGAGCAGTCTGCTTCTGTCCCCTGCCACAGGACAAAACCAGCCCTGTCCTATAAAGTTCTACATTTGGGCTAAAGTTTCAGCTTGGCTTTGGTTTAGTCTTATCTACTTCTTAAATCAGAAACTGATCCTGTTTGTTGGTGCTTTGTGACCAGCATGTTTCAGTGGCTTTGCACAGCAGCTGATGCTGTGAGAATGGGACTGTGGGTGGGTGGGAGGTCTCTGTGGAAGTGGCTGAGCTGACAAAACTCTTCAGGCTTTGCCTCCCCTTTTTTCTTCACCAGTTAAACAGTGGCAATTATCCAAAATCCAACCTCTGCATGTGCACATCCATCACAGTGTTTAAATTTAACTGGAGATTTGTGAATTATTTACAAACTGCATGTCACACTAAATCTGTACTTTCTTCTTTATGATGCTTTAATAAAAATTGTGTAGCCCTATTTACATATGTGTCTTGCAGGTAAGTCCACTCAAGTTTAGTTTTGCTTAAAAGTCCACTGAAATTTTCTGTCAAATATTTAACACAAGTAAAGAATCACATTTAAAAAGTCACTGAACTCTTTCTAATTTTCATCATTTTTTCCCTCTTTTCTCATTTTTGTTGCTGGCTGGAATTTGGTTCTGAGGGCTGGAAAAAACTGCTTTTCTCAATGGTAATGTCCTTTCCCATTAGGCAAATCTCGTTGATGTAAAGGAAATTTTCCATCCAGTGGTTTGTTAAGTGCTGAAGTACACTGAAAAGCTGGTGCAAATTAGTCTGGAGAAGGCCACTGTTTTCATGAAAAGAGAATGAACTTATAAATGGTCATACCAGTCTCCAGGCTGTGCTGTCACTGCAGCAGCCCCAGGGCAGAGCCAGGATGGGAAACATGACCAGGGAGCACCAGAGAGCCAAGGCTGGCCAGCCATGGCCGTGCCTGTGGGGCAGCTCTGAGCTGGAGTAGGCTCTGTCCCCAGAGCAGGACAGAAGCCCCCCGTGCTCTTCCTCACTGCTTTTCCCCCAGGAGCTGGCCCTGGGCAGGGGCTGCAGAGCCCCAGGCACCCTGGCCCTGGGCTGGGAATGGTTTGGTGTCCATAACCAGCAGGATCCTCTCTTTGGTGCTGCCTGTTGCCTTCTGCTGCCTCTACAGGGGTGTGACAGGACAGACAGGAGGATGGCAGCCTGGCAGCCTGGCCCCAGGGTGCCCTTTGCCCCTTTGGCACACCTGATGTGTGACTGTTCCCACTCCCGCTTTAATCTGCCTCACATTCTCATCAGAAATATCTTCTCTCTCCTGGCAGCACTGAGTGTGCTCCGTGTGTGCAGCCAGCAGCAGCTGCTCTGTGCCCAGCCTGGGCTGCACTGCTCCCACCTCACCTTTTTCTGGGCACAGCTTCCTGGTGTCTTTCCCAAAGCCACTTTGGAAACTAGAGACTTATTAAAGAACCTTTCAAATACACCTTGTGGGCAAAGATACCACATCAGTCTCCTTCATGAGTGTACAGTGTCTCTCCAGGGAGCAGAAGAGTTTTGGGAGGTAACAGTGCTCCCTGACCACCTGTGGTGTCCAAAAGGAAGGCAAAACGAAACAGAGAGTAAATTAATTTTTAATTTTTCATGATGGCAGCACAGCCACTCCTCACAGCAGGGCACAGAATCATTAGAGACTGGTCTGTTCTCATCAATATGGAAGTTCTTTATCCAGGCAATTTTCTGAGTACAGTTGTTTCCAATCTTTTAAGGCTTGCTCCTGTTATAGATGCGATGATTGCCTCTTGCAATTAAAAAACAACTATTGTGTGAATATTAAGAAAAGCTTTAGTGATGTATAGTTATGTTATTGTAGTTTAGATGCCTCTGTTCTCCCCACAGTTCCTTTCCCCCCTGTATTGTTGCCATCAGACAGCCTGGGCTGTCCAGGCCAGGTACAAAGAAGCTGCACAGGTGTCCCTTCCCTGGGGCAGCTGGGAATGGAACAGCTTGGTGCTTAGGGGGTGAGGCACCGCAACACCTGAGCTCCAATCCAGTGACAAGAAAGCAGTTTCCACTGATAAATGGCAAAGAAGAGCTGACTGACAGACTTTGGGAGGGGCTGGGCTGGCTGATGCAACCCCAGGGGTATAAAAGGCTGAGCACCCAGCTTGAAGATGAACTGGTTATGTGGTATCCACGAGGGGCAGTTCCCAGAACTGCAGCTTTTCCCTTATGTAGTCCTGTGTTGTGTTTTTGTTAAGGTTTAATAAACCTTTTTAAATTTTCAAAGTGAGCAGTTGTCTCTCACACTCCCCTTTCCACCCCAGCCCTGCTGCAATCCCTGTGCCACAAATGACTCTGCTTTCCAGCATCCTCCCTCCTGGCCTGGGAGGGTGGCAGCCCATCTCCACGGGTAATGACAGCCCCGTGTGCCTGTCCCTGCAGGCTGTGCAGGGACACGTGCAGCAGCCACAATTGCACAAGCAGTGACTAACCAAGCTACTTAATTCCTCCATTCCACAGAGCTGCCCAACTGTTTATAGCAATTAAACAGCAAGAGATGTGGGAGAAGCACAGGCAGTAATGTCTATGCCATGCAAAAAATGTTGACCCTTTTGAGGCCGTGGGCCTGGCAGAACCTGCAGCCCAGTGGCTGCTCAGGCTGGCACAGCTGGCTGCAGGCTGACACTGCAGGAGCCAGAGCTCCAGGCCTCCCTGCATCCCTGCCTTCTGTAGGAATGGGCTCCTATTGATGGAGTGGCAAAACTATCCTTTGTCCCCTGAAAAAGGAAATAAACTCAGAAGTTTCTCTCCTCGGTTAGGTGGAAAAGGCATCTCATAGGACCTGGGGGATTTCACCTCAAAATTAAGGATAGCTAATTGGACAGGAGCCAAAAAGTCCCACCTGTGCAATGTACTAGAAAAAGAAGAGAACAAAGGAACTAATCACTTTTGTGGGGTGTTTTACCAGGGGCAGGAGGGTCTCTTGCAGCTGGATCAGTTTTTCTCTGTAAAGAGTTTTGTTATTTTGCCTTATATTAAAACCTTTTTGTTTCCAACACTGCAACAGAAGCCATCCTGCTGATTTTATGCTTCCAAAGGTAGCTGAGCTATCTTGGGTGAGAAATAGACCGCCAAGAGCTTATGAGACCTGGCTCAAGGAGGCTCCTGTTTCTGCCTGCCTGTCCTCATCATCTGCTGCTCCTCCTGCTGCAAACAGCACAGTCACAAGGTCCTTTATCTCACCTTACTTATTCACTCCTTTTAAGCAGTTGCCTGTAAGAATGATTTTCCTCCTTCCCACAGCGCTCCTCACAGCATTGCTGATGTGGTTCTTCTCTCATTTACCTGTCAAGATGTGCTTAACGACTCTGCATTCTCCTTTCTAATGGCTGGTGACATTGCAAATCACTACCAGAGCCGGCAGCTGGCCAGTAACTTGTGTGTAATGCAAAGCAAAGAGAAATCACTCGTGTATAACTGAATCACTCAGAACAAAATATTTCAGCTGCATCTGATAAGACAGCTGCAACATATGCACAGTCTTTTTGGAATATAAGACAGAATATGAAATCTGTGGGGGGGAAAAAGCATTTTTGCTTGGCATTATCAACAGTGTTTAGCACATGGTAAGCAATTTCCAGTCAAGTGGAAGATAAACCTTTTATAGGCCACAGTGATTTGCTGTCAGTGGCACTTTCAAAAAGCTCATTTGGATCAACCAGGTTAGGTGGTGACACAGACATTTGTCAGCCAAACAAAAGAGATTACAGACCCAGGGTGAGATACAAAATAAGGTATTTAATTGCATAAAGGTCAATGAAAGTCACACACAAACCTATAGTATTGTACTCAAACTGTCAGTCCTATTAAAACAGCTGATAAATAGGCTACCCCCTGAGGATGAATTGTAGCACTGAGCCTCCAGTTTAATTGTCTGATAGAGTGTCCAAGACGTGGGGAAAAATGGTTTTCTTTGGATGTTTAGGTGCCCTAGATTGCCTATCAGCAGAGGCCCATATTAGCTTCTGCTAGATGAAATTTAATGCAGACTGATTACATTTTACTGCTATAAGCAACCCTGTAAAGGAGTAAACGTTCTTTCTATAAATACCACAGATGTATTTTAGCACGGAATTCCCGGGTGCGGAGCGCGGTCCCTCCCTGCGAGGGAGGCAGCGGGATGGATGTTGCTGCATTGCCCTCTCGTGGGACGAGCCTGCAAACAGCGCTGAACGCTCCGGAGCTGAGCCCGGAGTCACTGCCGGGCTCCAGCGGCCCCAGCTGACAGCCAAGGGCTGCCCTGCCTGGGGAGAGTGCTCCGAGATCTGCCCATGGTAGATATTCACTCAAATAAGTAAACTTTTAATGTGCCTCGCTTTACATTTAGCAGGATTAATATATTCAACTCCCTAAACACTGTTCACATATTCGAAAAAATACTTAAAATACAATTTTTTCATCAGAAAATAAAATATTCCGTTTCCCCCTAAATCTTCTGTTCCTGCATTTCTGCAGGACACATCTCCGAGGCTATGTCCCTGCAAGAATTGCAAAAATTTTCCTGTAACATCACAACAATAAGCAGCATAAATACAGTCCCACTCCCATCCCAAATCTCTTTCTGCAGGACTTGATGTCCCAAACAGGAATTAAAGAGCAAGAGGATGAGCAGCACCATTTGGTGGCACAGACTGAGGAGGAAGCCCATGCTAGAAGTGGAGGGAGCATACCAGGGATGAAAGTCGAGCACAGATCCATTTTAGTGTGCTGGGAATGATGCCATCTATCACACTGAGTGCTGCAATTGCCTCCCACAATGCTGGATCTCATCTCTATTCTGTCCTGCTCTTCTGGGAATTTTAAAGAAGCGTTTTCCTGTCTAGCCAAAGCACTTTTGTCACCCGCACTGAGTTGTCTGAGTACTTCATAGTCTCTGAAATATTTATCCTCTCACTTTTCTTGTCAGGTAAGAAAATTCTCCATTTTGCAGATGACAATGTGAGCACAGGGATTAATCCTCAGGTCCAAAAAGAGATTTATGTATGCAAAGTGGTGCTTAGGAAGAATTTAAGAGTCTATATCCAAAATGTACATTGTGAAAAGCCCTGTTCAAGGACTGGAGGTGCCTGGTGGCGTGCAAGGAAGCTGTCAGGGAGTTCCCTTCTCTTCCTGAGGGAGAGGAAAAGTGACGGCAGTTCAATCCCTTGTTATGAGCCATTTATTTCTGTATTATGAAATAAAATTTTCTAAAAACTGCATTCAGGTAGGACTTCATATCCAGGCTGTGCTACTTGTAAACACCTTGGGATGGAGGAGGAGGAGGAACAGCTTAAAACACTCCAGCAGGGAAGGAATCAAGGTAAGATCTTGTCTTACCCTACTGTAAGGAGTTGAGGGAAATGTTGTCTCTCTTGTTTTATGCACCTAAATCCCCAAGGAAAATCTCCCCTGAGAGCCTGCTGCAGCACCAACAGGCACAGCACAGGCCTTGGCTGAGCTGAGCTGAGCTGAGCAGCTGAGCTTATGCTGAATTTGTGAGGCTGTTTGGGGCCTGACCAAATTCAGAATTCATTTCACAGGTCTGAATTATCCTGGAGCTCACTGAAGAAGTCTTTGTCACAAAACACAATGCCCTACTTCTGACCGATGATAGAGAGCACTGCTGTGGGAAACACCAAACCTGCATCCTAGGCTCTTCTAATCCCATGAAAAGTTGAGCCTCCACCACCCTATGATTAGAAAAATGCTCTGAAGATCAGGTGCTGCATTTTTGGGGTGGGAATTGTCCTCATTACTCTGGTGCCACTGAGAAAGGCAGGACTGCAGCAGCAGCAGAGAGCAGCCATGAGCAAGGGCTTGGTGGGTTCTGTATTTCTAGGGGCAGAATTATGGCACCCGTTCTAGGGCATTTTTCTCTGTTTTATAAATGCAGTGTTTCAAGTTTCTGAGTAGCCTAAGGAGCCACACAGTGCCCCTCCCCAGGCTAAGTGCCTACTGCCAAGGCGACTGATCCAGTCCCCTGCAGGGACCCTTGCCTTCTGCTCTCACAAATTCACACTTCTGACAGTCTGAGTTCAGCAAGGAGTGACAATCACCTCTGTGCAGAATGCCCCCCATGAACTGGCAGCTTTCCCTGTAATGCAGAGCCATTTGTTCAAATGACAGGAAGGGTAGTGCTGGTTTGGGAATCAGCCTCCTGGGCACGTTTTGTAATCCCTGGTAATGGAAGACAGCAGGCAAGACACTGCAGACACTGAATCCCTCCTTCTCCATGGAAACATCAAAGACCAGTGTTTAGCTCCCTTGGTGTCACTCAATGAGTAGTTTAAAACTGCCCTGTGCTCAGCAGTTTGGATTTTGGACATTCCCACCTGGAAGCCTGATTTTCCTGTCTTCAGTGCAGAATGACTGTCACCCCAGCAAGTCACCCCTGCAGATGGCAGGGCAGGGCAGGTGCTGGCAACAGCTGTGCCACAGCTGCTCCTCTGGGTTCCTACAGTCCATTGCTGGGTGCCTGCTGAAGTGCTTCAGCTGCTGAAAGCAAACAGCCACAGTGGACAGAGAGCTTTGTTTTCTTTCTTGCATTTGGGACAAATAGTGACTATAGAAACCATCTCCTCTAAAAAAAAAAATTCTGTCTGACAAAGGTTATTAATGTGGCTTACTATCAGCACTTAAAATTAGGCAGCTAATGTAGACATCTAAGCTGGGAGACTGTCCTACTTCATTTCCTTTGTCTGGTGTGTGGAAAAAGAAAAACTCACCCAGAAACTTATCAAAGCTGGAACTAGAAATCAGGGGTTGTTTAAAAGTCAGTACTGAGTTACATTAAAATGCAGTGGAACATCAGGATTTTCTGATTTGTCCTCTAAAGGACTATCTCCTCTGCAATGGTAGAAATAGGCACATACAAGACTAGGCAGCTTCTTCTACTAAGTATTGTATCAGTCTCCAAAATGGGACTGTGTGAAGAGGAACAGCATTAGCACTTTTCTATTTGATGATGCAACTCAGCAGGAAGGGAAAATGTTACATTAGAAAACTGTGGATGTGACAGTTTGGTCAGAAAGAGAGAAAGCTAGATAAGTTTTCCCATGAATCAGCCTGGGAAGCTTTGGGGAGCTGGAGATAAACAGTGATACTCAAATATTAAAACAATCTGCTAGTGGTGTTTTTTAACAATCTGTTTTGCTGTTTTTCTCATAAGGTTGTTTACAAATGGGTATTTTGTTAATTAGCCAATCATGTGAAATGTATTGATTAAATGACCAATCAGATCCACCTGTAGTGAACTAAGGTATAAAAGGGGAAGAGGCTCAAATAAACAGGGCTTTTGCCATTTGCCTTCTGATACAACTCTGTTATCTCTGACTCAACAGTGCCATCAAACAGACACTGATTTTATGTAGACTGTAGGTATCTTCTTTGGAAGCTTCGTGCAGCAAAGTTGATTCAAAGCCCACAAAACCAAAATCACTTCTTCCTATGTACATGTCTTACTATGTGCATGCCTTATTGCTATGTATATGTCTTTAAGGAAATGTTTAAGGATATCTCTATTCAGCAAAGCACACTAATGTGCATTTAAATCCCACTGAAGGCCAATATTCCCCCTTAAGCTTATTATTGAACTGCAATTTTGAAATACATCATCACCTCTGTTTGAAATCTTTCCTCACTTTGGAACTCTACTATTACAGAGAGAAAAGCCATATGGAACTAATCATGCACATTTTGTGTAGCAGATAGGCATTATGGCAGATTGTGTTTCCCTTCAAGTGCTTGTCCATATGAGCATGCAAACTGTGGTGTGTATACAGCTGAACACACAAGGCAAGATTTTTAGCCCTAACAACATCCATACTGATGTACCTCCTGCTTAGCTGCATAATTATGAGAAGAGCACAGTCATCACTGCCTCTGTGCCAGCCAAATGAAGCTTTTCTTCTTTTCATTTTCCTTTTCCTACCCTCACAAAGACTCTACTATTTTTTAGCTTGTTTTGTCCTTATTTGCTTTCATTTAACAATTGGTCTTTCCCACTTTTCTGCTGGCTCATCATTCAAAAACATAGAGTTCAGACTACAGGAGAGAGATCTCTCTTTCTGGCAGATATTCCATACACCAATACATTGCCTCACAGAAAAGTAAGCTCCTGGGAAGCAAAAGATCTGAAACTTCAGTATTGGCTTGCAGAGAGCAAACAGAGGATGAACACTGCAGGATTTCTAGCAACCATAACCCCAGGACTGGGAAGGAGGCATCAGTCTCCACTAATCCTTATATGTTGAACTGAGTAAATCAGATGGCAGTAACAACCAAATAATAAAGTTTAATCAGCTCACAAAGTACTGTGGTTCTTTTTCTTTTATAAGGTGATGGCTATAGTTCCAACTCAGATCTGCAAAAAGTCTGACATGGTGTCATTTTTGTTCATGTCACAGCACTGGGCCCACAAGACAAACCCATCTCAGCTCTTTTCACTTAGGGCTTCTCAGCACAAGGCATTCTGAGCATTTTTGTTCAGTTGCTTGGACGCTAAAGACAAAACATTCATCCCAACTCTTGCAAATAGCCCTAAGCACTATGTCATGACACAAATTTGCACTTAGAGAAACACATCTGGTACAGATAGGTGTGTATATTACTTTCTAATGAAAAAAATATTTTAAATATTTTTTAGAATATATGAACAGTGCTTTGGGAGGTGATATTTTAATCCCACTAAGTGTTAACATTTGTATTAATCTTTCTCTGTAAAACAAAGGAGAAAGAAAATTCAAGATCAAGACAGGTAAAATTTCTCAAATATGTCCTAAAATATTCTATGCACTACGCTCCTCTGTGATTAAAGCTGTATATCTGAGCACTCTCCACTTCCCTAAACTAGTGGATATACAATCTGGGAGACTCCAAAGCTCTTTGCTCATTAGCATTTTATCTCTGAATTGCATTGCATTAATAAATACTTGTCCAACATGGAATATTGACTGCCAGGAGAAGGTAATATGGAGGAACTCAAATTTCCCACAGGGCAGATGGATATGAAGGGAGAAGGTAGAAATTTATGGCAGGGTAAAATCTGAAACATTTTTCTAATGGCCACCATTTGGATTAGACAGAGGATTGTAGTGTCAAATGGGCTTCCAGCAGAGTGAGATGGAGAAGTGTGGGGTTCTTTAGAGCACTAATTTATCATATAGCTGTACTTGTGAGTGGTGTATAGCTATTTCCCTTATACATATGTAAGAGGATGAAAAGGGTATGCTACCAACATCGTAACCAAGCATTCATATTTTACAGTCCCAGCTGGGACTGAATGAATATTTTATGAACTGAAAAGGTAGTTTGGGTTCACTTGGCACAATTCCCACGGCAGATGATTGGGAGCTGGCCTCAGTTTGAGCTGTAAGGTTGCAGGGAATGAGAAAGAAATTGAAGGCAGTAGGTGTGTTCTTCCATGTACACTGCTGCAGAAACTGGCCTTGAAAATTCTCACTGAGGCTGCCAAGTTTATATAAAATATCTTAAAACTAATTGACATAATGACTCAAACTCATGTTTTCTGTCAGCAGGTCATCTGTAGGTGTGCTTAGGCCCTAATTCTGGCCAAAGAATTGATTTATTTCACCAGGAACAAGCAGCAATGATGATGCTTGCCATTGCTTCATAACTCGTACAAGTGTGGGGAGTAAACAGTCCTTTGAGAGAGAACAAGCACTGACCCAAATCTGAATCAGCTCTATTAATCAAGTAATGAAAAGTGCCTGAAAGCAAACTGTATTTCCATTTTTCAGTGGTCTAAAATACAGAGAGGTTGGGTTGATTTGCAGTATTTTATATTTTCATTGTTTGGCCACTTCAGTGAGAAATCAATCATTTGAAAAACATGAGTGATTAGAAACTCTCAGCTAGCTTTCGATTAATAGAGAAGAGGAATATGCCAAAATTTTTCTTTTATATTTTTCAGTTGAGTTATTTTATATATTTTTTTTTTCGCTGTTGAATTTGATCATTCTGATGACTTTCTCCACAGGATGCAGAACTCTCCTCAAAGAAGTAATATTAATTAATCTCCCTTACACAGAATAAAAAGAACAGCAATGGTTCAGCTTATTCCTGTGAGCAGAAAAAAATGTGCTGTGCTCTCTGAGGTTGTGAAGAGAACAATGTCTAAAGAAGTTATTCTGGAGTGATTAAATAATTGTAAAAGATGTGAAAATTATTATTTTATCTTGGTTCTTTTGTTTACCTTTGTCTCATTTTCCAAACGGGTTGCTGCATTTATTCACTACACCAGAAATTTTAAACAGCCAGTTTGCATATGGGTGTATGTGTTTGACAAACATGATAAATGAAATTACATAAAATATAAAATTTATACTATAAATTTATAAATAAACATTTATTTAAAGTTCATTTATGGTTCTAATTCTCAATCTTTGCATTCCTTGCAATAAATACATAAAATATAAGTATGACATCTCATTCTTTGGTTGCTTCAGCCATTACTCAGTGGTGTTAAAAAAGTCAAATATGCAACTGAAAGTGGTAGATTTATATCTCATTTGAAAAAGCTCAATACCAAGTTAGAGGAATTCAAATAAACCCTAGTTTGACTTTCAGAAAATAAAATATCACTTTCGTATGTCTCAGTAATATTACACGTTTAATTTAGAGATATTATTGCTCTTTATCATGGGAAATTACAATATAATAAAATCACAGCAAGATTTCACAATATTTTTCATCTGAGCAGCTGCCAAGTGGTGTGAGGGAGATCCTGGGCCTCCTGCTCTGGGATAGCAAAATGTTGAATCTGGAGAGGGCAGGCCTGGACTGCCTCCTCTGGGACAGATGATGTTGAGGATGCCCTTGGACTAAACTAAGGCAAAACAATGCCAAACAACCAATTAGAAAGTTTTAGCTATGGAAGCAGCATTTTAAAGTTTTAAACCTCGTGGTAGGTTGAACAGTCCATGTCTGCAACAACTTAAATTTTCTGAACAGCCTGCAGCATTGAGTTAAACTCCACTGGACAGCCTGAAGCAGCAGCACATTAAAGTTTTAAGGAGAGGAAAAAATGAAGAAAGAAAGATATGAAAATTAGAGGTAAAGGATCCATGTCACCAGCCAGGGTTCCAGCACCATCTCTGGTGTGGTTCCTGTGGATGGTGGGTGCACACACAGCCCCTCAGTGGTGCTATTTACAGAACAGTCCTTGTGCAGGCACATTTTATTATTCTCAGACTTTTCAGAACAGAGTTGGGCTTTCTCATAGTTTCAGTCCCGTGTCAGAAACACAACTGCAATGCTCTCCAAATTTGGTTTTAGAGATAGTTACCCAAGATAAGGAGGGTGGTCTCCAAAAAATGCTATCCTGCCTCCAAGACCCTCTCTCCAAACATCACCTTACCTTGTTGGCATGGTAACATTCCTTTTCTCCTCTGCCCAGTGTGAGGAGACATGAACTCTTTCAGGTGTACATTAACTCTCTCAGGATTTCAGCCTCTCACAGCAGCTCTCCTCTTTAGGATGAAAACCACATCCTATTCTCCCTACCCTGTAACTGAGAAGCTGCCACAGACACTGAAGGCACACAGCAGACCATTGGCTAAGGCAAGAACTGAGATGAGATTATCTGATTTGTGAATCTATGTCCCAACCACCTGGTTAGGTAACTTTTATTCCAGGAGCAAATATTCAATCTTTATGATGTGCACTGCAGTACAATCTAGGAAGATACAAGCAGAGGGCTGAAAACCTTTTTTTTTTTAGGCACTCTGACAACCCAAGCCAAAAATGAAGCATAGCAGAGTGAAATTGAAATGGTAGAGCCATGCACAGCAGCATATTTGTTTCTGAGGGCATTTTCCTTGGTTTGCCACATATCCTGACAATACTATAGCATTAAGATGAATTTGACAGACTTAAAGTTTGTTTGGACAAATTTTGGTTGATGAAATAACAACTTTGAAAGTAATTAGCAGCCACCCAGAAGACAGACAATGGTTTGGGGTTTTTTTACTTAGGAAGATACATGGAAAATGACTGGAGTTGTCAAATGAAAATGAAGTGAGGATTTGCATTGAGCCTAGTTAATCATATTAGACTGCTACAATAAAATCACAGACTCAAAGAATTGTTTAGGTTGGGAAAACCCCTAAGATCCAACCACTAACCCAGGACTGCCAAGGCCAGCACTGCACCATGTCCCTAATATCTACATGTATTTTATTTATCTTAAGGGATGGTGACTCAGCCTTTTCCACAGGGTCTTCCTGTTCTAATGCTTGGCAACACTTTTGGTGAAGAAAATGTTCCTGATATCCAACCTAAACCTCTCCTAGCACAACTTGAGGCCATTCCATTTTGTCCCAGTCACCATTACTTTGGAGAAGACACCACATCCCACCTGCCTAAAGCCTGCTTATAGGTAATTGCAGAGAGTGACAAGGTCTGCCCCAAGTCCCTATTTCCCCAGGCTAGACATCCCCATCTCCATCAGTCACTTCTCTGGAATGGCCTGGAGTCACCATCCCTGGATATGTTTAAAAAAAGACTGGATGTGTCACTCGGGGCCATGGTTTAGTAGAGGTATTAGGGCATGGGTTGGACTCGATGATCTTGAAGGTCTCTTGCAACCTAGTGAATCTGTGAATTCTGTGAGTTCTCATAGAACAGGACTGGCCCCAAGGCTGAGCCCTGGGGAACATCCCTGGTGTCTGTCCCCAGCTGGATGTGACTCCATTCCCCATCCTCTCTGGGCCTAGCCCCACAGCCAGTGTTTAACCCAGCAAAGAGCACACCTATGCAGGCCATGAGCTATCTCCAGAAGAATGTTGTGGGAAATGGTGTCTAAGGCTTTACTAAACTCCAGGGAATCAGGGCCCACAAACTCTCCCTCATCCTGGGTCATCTTGTCCCAGGAGGAGATCAGGGTGGTGTAGCAGGCCTTACATGAAGTACTTCAGATCTTCCTTCTCCTCCTTTGTTACCGTGTTTCTCACCATCCATTAAAGGCTGGAGATTCTCCTGAGCCCTCCTTTTGTTACCAATGTACTTATGGAAACAGTTTTTATCATCTTTTAGGGCACTTTGAGGGCCAAATTAACTTCCAGTCAGGCTTGGGCCCTTCTGATTTTCACCCTTTACAACCCCATGAAGGCTGTGTAGTGAACCCTTCTCCAAAGGTCATAAACTCTCTGCTTCCATCTGAATTCCACCTGGGTTCCATCCAGGGCCCAGCTGGGGGGCAGGGTGTAGCCATGGAGCCCCGGTGTCTGTGACATCAGGGGGACACGTCCCCAGGCCACGCAGGCTGCAGGGCCGGTGCTGCAGTGCGGCTCCAGGCAGCGGTGAGGGCGGCAGGCAGGGCCGAGGCTGGGCTGGGTGAGGGCCAGGCCAGGAGCACCAGCACCTGGGGAGCGCCCAGGGCTGGGGAGAGGGGACAGTGCTGTGGAGAACACCTCAGGCAGGGACAGGGCCACCTCTGGGGCCAGTGCCCTGTCCCTGGGCAGGGCAGGTGCCACCTCTGGGCCAGAGCGCTGTCCCTGGGCCCTGCGCTTCCTGGCCTCACTGCCCCAGCCACCCCCTCCCTGCTACCCAACCCCACTGAGCCCCTTCTCTCCTTCCTCCTCCTCCAGGCCATGGCTGGAAAGATCACCAAGATCCTGCTGGTGCTGGCCATCCTCCAGTATGGGCTGAGGGTGGATGCCCAGGTGGTGCAGACCAGGGAAGAGCTTCTGACACAACATGAGGAACAGCGCAACCAAGGGGTGACTTGGCTGGTGAGAAAGACTGTAAATCACTCAAGTGACTGGGCAGCTGGGAGTAACTCCTGGTTATTCCACTCCTGGTTATAGGTAATTGCAGAGAGTGACAAGGTCTGCCCCAAGTCCCTATTTCCCCAGGCTAGACATCCCCATCTCCATCAGTCACTTTTCTGGAATGGCCTGGAGTCACCATCCCTGGATATGTTCACAGACTAACTCCTGGTTAGTCTCTGAACAGCAGGGCAGTGATCCTTTAGCATGGGTTGAGTTTAACAGTGCCTCTGCCCAGGTGTTGTTTCCTGCCTGCTCCTCATCTCTGTTTTCCAGTTCAGGGGCCTGGGTACATGGAGAACAACTGGCCTTACCTAAAGACTGAGGCAAAGAAGGCATTCAATATCTCAGTCTATCCTCATTCTATCTCACTATATTTCACCCCCATATCCAGTAAAGGATGGAGATTCTTCTGAGCCCTCCTTTTGTTGCTCATGAATTTATAGAAACATTTTTATTCTCTTGTATGGCAGTTAATATATAACCAGATTCAGTTCTATTTGGGCTTTGGCCCTTCTGATTTTCTCCCTGCACAACCCCACCACAGCTGTGCAGTGCTCCTGAGTGGCTGTCCCTGCTTCCAAAGGTAATAGTCTCTGGCTCCAGGCTCCTGCACTCCCTTTCCCAGCCCTGCCTGGGTCCTCCATCTCCTGCACTCCTGCACTCCCTTTCCCACCCATGCCTGGGTCCTCCATCTCCTGCCCCACTGGCCCAGCCACTATATCTCTGTCACCCAGCCCTGTTGATCTCCTTCTCTCCCTCCACTTCCCCCTCCTCCAGGCCATGGCTAGAAGCATCACCAAAGTCCTGATGGTGGCCGGAATCTTCCAATACGCCATGAATGTGGATCTCCCAGCAGTGAAGGTCACAGAAGAGCTCCTGAAGCAGCATGAGGAGCAGCGCAGCCAGGAGATGGCCAAGCTGCAGAAGATGGAGCAGAGGATGCAGGAGCAGAGTAGACCCACCCAGGAAAGCATGCTCCACTCAGTCTGCCAGCAGTCATGGTTCTGGAATTGTGTTGAAATGATCCTCACACTCTTTGGGATCTACTGGCTGCCCTGTCAGAAGAGAGCAGGTTCTGGTAGTGGCAGCCAGGAGACAACCACCAGCAGTGCCCGGGAGCAGATGGAGGAGAACAAGCCTTTGGATAAGGTAGGGACCTCCACTGCTTTTGCCTTTTCCTTCCCACAAACGTTTTGACAGCTGCATCCAGCCATGGGAGCTGGCAGCGCCTACAAAGTCCTGAGCACCTGCAAGGACAACAATATTGACCACCCTGAGACCAACCACTGTGCCCTTTTTCCACCAGAGCTGGGCACTGGGCAAGATCTGCTGATCCCACTGCAGCCATGGAGAGCAGCAGCCACAGAACGTGCCGTGCTTCCTCCTCTCCCACCTGAGGAGGCAGAGTCCAAATCCCTGCTTCCTCCACAGCTCTGCAAATGGTCCCAGTTGTGATGCTCCCTCTGCCAGGAGATGCAGAAGTGATTTCCCTCTTGTCCATCTGTTAATAAAAATGATGATTTGCTTTGAGAAATTCTGGGTCTGTGAGGGTCTGGTCAAGACTGTTTTGAGGGATGGCTCCATCTCCCCTCTATAACTAAGAGATAAAGTTTGTGCTCCCATGGATGTTTGCAGTGGTTACACTTGTGCTTAGACATCTCCCTGTCTTCTCTCCTCCTGGTGTTGTCTTGGCATCTCCCTGTCTTCTCTCCTCCTGGTGTTGTTCTTGCTGTGTCCTTGTCCCAGCATCCTTTCCCATGCCTTGGAATACCTCTGAACTTGCTTCAAAAGATTCTGCTGAAATCAGCAGTTTCATCATAGGGTCTTTTCCTCAAGCTGTTCTTTACAGGATGGTTGTTCCATAAACTGGAACACCCAAAGGCCTGCAGAGGCCATTGCATCACTTTTTTCTGATCATCAGATCTTGACCCACATCTGAAGCTTCAGCCACTTCTGGACACAGTTTGATGGGTGCTGGGTGATCCCCTTGTGCACACAGACCTCCTGCTTTCTTCCCTCACTCCCTTTCCAAAGTGGGAGCACTGCCTGTGTCTGCCAGGCTGCTGAGAAGTCACTCTTGGCACAGGCAGAGCTGTGTCTTTGGCCCAGGTGTCCAAGCCTGGCAGCAGTGGGGCTGCAGGGGAGGCCTGGGAGAAGAGGGAAAAGGCTGCAAGGGAGAGTGAGGAGGGAGGAAAGAAGCGTGAGGAACAGTGAGGAGGAGGAATCAGTTGTAAAAATGTCATTTCCAAATAAATGCTTTTAGGACTAAACTGACATGGCAAGTATTATTAATCAAGTATTATTAGCTTCTCATGTATTTATTAAAGTTTTAAACTTTTATAGTTTCATGTGTCAAGGGACCTGAGTATGGTCTCATGGTCATTTTCATGGATGTCAGTCCTGAAATCAGGCATACCAGCTCCCTGTGCACTACCGTACAGGTAAGCTGCACAACAAAATGAAAAGCATTTTCACTCCTATCCCCATTAAACATAGCAAATTTCAAGACATCCAGAGTTTGTATGAGAGCATTTCACATGTCAGCCTGTAAAAAAAATAAAATATGCATTTTTAATTCTGGGAGAGTATCACTACCCTATAACATCACTGGTATTTTAATTAAGATGCCTCAAAGGAAATAACAGAACACTGGATGAAGAGATTGAATGCACCCTAAGCAAGTTTACTGACAATTCAGAACTGGGGGGAGTTGGCCAATCCACCTGAAGGCTGTACTGCCATTCTGTGAGACCTTGATAGGCTGGAGAGTAGAGCAGAGAGAAACTTGATGAGGTTTAACAAGGGACAGTGTGGGGTCCTGCACCTGGGGAGGAGCAGCCCCAAGCACCAGCCCAGGCTGGGGGCTGACCTGCTGGAGAGCAGCTCTGCAGAGAAGGACCTGCAAGTCTTGGTGGGTGACAAATTGACCCTGAACTGCCAGTGTGTCCCTGCAGCCAGGAGAGGCAATGGGATCATGGGGTGCACTGGGAAGAGTGTGGGCAGCAGGTCAGGGAGGGGATCCTTTCCCTCTGCTCAGCCCTGGAGAGGCCACACCGGCAGTGCTGCTGTGTGCAGGTCTGGGCTCCTTGGTAAAGGAGAGACAAGGAGCTATTGGAGATGGCCCAGCAGAGGCCACAGGGATGAGGAGGGGTCTGGAGCATCTCTCTTGTGAGGAGAGGCTGCAGGAGCTGGGCATGTTCCATCTGGAGAGGAGAACACTGAGAGAGGGTCTCATTAATGCATATAAATATCTCAAAAGCAGGCGCCAAGAGGATGTGCCAGACTCTTTATAGTGGCCCAGTGACAGAACGAGGAGCAATGGCCATAAACTGAAACACAAAGAGTTCTACCTCAACACGAGGAAGATGTTTATGTCAAAGCTGGCAGGGCACTGAAACAGGCTGGTCATGGAGTCTCCCTCTCAGGAGACATTCAAAACCCTCCTGGATGTGTTCCTGTGTCACCTGCTCCAGCTGACACAGCTTTGGGCAACACGGTTGGACTGGGTGATTTCCAGAGGTCCTTCCTAACCCTAACGATTCTTTGATTCTGTGAACTTGTAAAATTTATAAAAACTGCTTGTGTGTGCAAATGTTAAAGAGAAGCATAGAATGTAATATGTAAATCATCGGGTTTTCCCCTCTTTGTTGCTTTTTCTTTCCCTGTTGCCTTGCCTCTTCCCTTCCCCAGTTCTCTAAGTCCCTGAGACCAATAGCAGAAATACTCCAGTACTCAATTCCCAAGGGAGCAGCCGGGCTTTTCCCGGGTTTCCCGGAGGATTTTCCCGGTTCCTTGAGGAACCGCACGGCCATGGCGGGGCCTGACCGCCAGGGGTCGCCCTTGCACCGGAGCCGGAGGCGCGCCGGGCGCCGATGGATCGGGAAAATCCCCACGGATTCCCTTTAACAGGCGCTTCCTATGGCTATGTAAATATTGCTGCATCATCATTCCTTCGCTAAAGAACACGGCTTTAATGCAGTTTCTCCATTTTGAAATGATGCTGTTCTTTGGAAGGACATAATTTGCTGATTAGAGATATGTTTGTTTAGCTGCAGTGCCTCAAGTTTCAAATTTGATTGCGTTCATTTTAATCACATAGCTGATCTTATTTTCAGTAACATGAACTTGTGTGTTCCAAATGCATTTATGAATTCTTATCTCAGTTATGTCACGTGCTGAAAGGGATGTTACTAATTTCTAAAATCATAAAACCCCAACTTACACAGAGGAGAAAGTGATGGAAGAAGGAAGCATCTTTTGAATTTATTTAAAAAGAAAAAAAAAAAAAAACGGGCTCGATTTTAAGTTTTTAATACTGCTTATTCTGCCCTAAGGGATAGGCTCCAAAGCCACACATGATCCTTGTGCCTCTGATGTGAAAGACCTGTCAGATGTCACACAGTGGGTGTGACACAGATACACTTTGCTCATGTCACATTGCCCCTGCCCGTGGCTGCATGTCTTTTGTCTGCCATGCTTTACCATGTCTTCCTTCTTTCTAGAAGCAACCTACTCCCAGAAACTGCCAGCTGCTCCAGCTGACATCCCTCATTCTTCCACCCTACACGACAAGGGAGGAGAAAATAAACTCACTGAGGCAGTGGCACTTAACAGCACAGTTTCCTGGCTCCTGTTCACCCCTTCTGCCCTGTGATCAGAGCACCTGCTCCTCCTCTGCTTGGAACGCCTTGGGAGAAGGAAAACCTGAGCTTTCTGGGCCTGCAAGGCAAGCACCAAAGAGAGGAAACTTCTAAAAAAGCAAGGCAGGGAGAGGTTTTAGTGATGGAAAAAATTGCACCTGGAAGTCACCTTTAATCCAGAGATGGATTTTCAGGAACCTTCATTTTCAGCCAAGGATTAAAGTGGGAGCTACAAAGAAATAACTAATAATATTACAAACACACTTAATAATCTGTCCCAACCTCACATGTTTAACAGTCAGGTCTGTGGGCCATAGGGTGAAGAGCAGGTATCCAAGGACATACAATGTCAGCAGCAAAATGTTGCTCCACAGAGCTCCTTTCCCAGCCCACTTCCAGCCTGCCAGCGAGGAGTATCCATGCTCTCCAGGGCGTGTGTGCCAGGGATATGGGGCTGTAGGAGTAGGAGGTTCATTACCTTGTTCCAGAGGTTACTTAGGTGCTATTTTAGGAAGAGGTCATCACTGGGCAATAAAGCTGTTGTAAAACCTCCTCTCTCACCCTTTCTCTGTGCAGTGGTGGGGAGAATGCCAGTGGAAAATTCCTGTGCATAATGAGGTCAGATATACTAGTTTTTCCATCTTTTTAACTACCCAAGCAGCGAAAAGCAACTGGAGTGACAGTCAAGGCTGATCCAGACACAGCTCCAGGAAATATTATGCAAGAACAGGACCTTGATATAAACAGCAGTTCAAGATTTTAATGCAAATGGGAGCCACTGAAAACATCAGGCTGATGGCCTGCTGAGATGGGGTTCTTCTAATAAGAAGAAATATTTGAAAGCTAACTCCATCTCCTGAGCACAACAATGCCTAAACCCAAAGGTGGATATTTGTGGGGGAACCAGTTATGGGTTTCTCTGGGTCTGGATTGAAGGCATTTGAAACAGTAGTTCATGTTCAGACTCAGGTATTTATTATTTCTTATCAGTAAAACAGTCTCACTACTGTGAATTCAGCAGCTTTTCATTAGAAGGCACAAAATGGCCAACAATCTCTTGTTACAAGGTCTTTCAAGACTAAACTATCCAATTAGGAGCTGACACCTGGATTATTTTCCCTTTTAACCCAATAACTGATCCCAAAGAGCTGCAATGTGGACTTTTCTGCCCAATGACAAAATGCCACCCAAACCCATGGAGAAGAAGGAAGAAGCATGAAGAAGAAACCCAGGACAACACCCTGTGCCCTCCATCTTGCTTCCATCCACAACATACTAAAAATCCCAAAACCTACATTTCTCACCAGGTGATACACCTACACTGATGTCTATAATCTATTTCACACTTTTGTGGATTCCAGTCTATCTTGAAGTCTGGGAAACTTTCTCCATGAGTGAGGGTCAAAGTCAGTGCTCCCCTGGGGGTCAGGGCACCCCAGAGCAGACAGAGAAATATTCCCAGTGCCCTGGGTTTCCACAGATATGGGAACATGTGACTGAGCACCCCAGCTGGGCCTTGGAGCCTCAGAGCCAGCGTGGGCTGGAAGGGCAGTGACATTAAAGAGAGGGAACAGTCTGTACGCCAGCCAACAGGCAGAGGTTGAATTTCTCCCCAGCAGGTAACAAACACTGACATCTGTGAAAGTCACTGTGCAGTGAATAACAAACACCCGAATGTGGGGCATCCGGAGAGGCAGCATCCAGCCCTGCCAGCATCAGCAACTGCACTCCAAGCACAAAGCTCCTACTGCAGTGACTACTGACTGAGTCCAGAACCCCTTTGCAAGGAGAGGCTTCTCATCCAACTGTGTGTCAGTGCCTGAGCCGGAGAGCTGACAGCTTTGCTTCATAATTTGGCTCTGACACAGGGGAACAGAGCAGGAAGAGAAGGCAGCAAATGCAGGCAAACCCTTCTGAACTAGTTGTGATTCTAAAAAGTATTGTTGAGCCTCTTCTTTGCATAAATGATGAAAACAATGCTGTGGCATGAAAAAGGCTGGCTTTACAAACTGCATGGTGGAAACCTGCAAGTAAAGCAAGCACTAAATAAGTATGCATAACTGGATTCATTTGTTTTTAATGAGGTGCAATAATTAAAGTAATAATCAGAGAAAGGAAGGGCTCCATTTTAAAATTATTTTCAGACTCACCACAAGTTTTGTTTTCAAATTTGAGCTTATACATACATACATACATACATACATATCTATATATAATGTAAGTTTGTATATAAATATTATATACATATAATTTCCTTTATCTACATTGCCTTTTTCATCATTAAAGAATTTGAATCATCTGTCTTCAAGTTTTAATAACCATGTTTGCATAGGAAATACAGTGGGTTTTTTCAGCCACTCACTAGTATCACTTTGTGAAGCCTTAAATGTTTTAACATGCCCTTTAAACAGTCTTAATTCTGCTTACTTCAGAGAAATATCAACTTACAGAAAGCTGGAAGGGGGGAATCTTGTTCCAGAGCAGTATTGGTCTAATCCACTCAAGCATGAGCTTTTTATATCAAGTCTGTAAGCAATAATTCTGATCTATACGGTTTACTGAATCAGAGACTAATTTTGTAATATCCCATCCAAATGTTTATCTTAGTACCTGAAAATTTTGCCTTACCAACTATAATGTTGCCCTGCATAATTCATGAAGCTGTGAATTATTTTTTATATATCCTCTACCTCTATTTTGTTTTTAAGAAAGGTGTTTGAAAACCAAAAAATAGAAAAAAAAAGCTTAACAATGTTCTGAAACAAACTTAAGCCATGATATTGTGAACAGTACTGAGAGCAGTGAGGGACTATTCCCACATCCAAGATAAATCCTAGCTGTAAATATTTCCTTGAGTATAGCTTACACACTTGAGGGTACAAAAGGCAAAATATTTTTGTTCAAAGTCCAATAATAATACTTCACATTATATATTAATTTTAAACTTCAAAATAACCGTAAAACCTGCTCCGACTAAAAAACCCCCAAATCAGAGTACAGTACCTTTAGTATTTCTGTTACCTCCTTCTTGGATGCTTAACAAGCAAAATAGCATAAACTTCCACAGATGGATCTTTAGCACAGTTTAGCAGAGCTCTATGCATCCCATCAGAGTAGTACAGAGCAGTGAAATGAAGACAGACGGTGCAATAAGTGCAAGAGCTGTAAATGAATGTGAACAGAAATTGATTTTGAAATGTTCTTGGCACTTTCCCAAGAAAATATTATCACGGTATTTAAAGATAATCATTCCATGCATTGTTTCAGGATTATTAAGAATAAACTCTGACCTCCTTAATTATTTTCTCTTCTGAGACCTATTTTCAGTGCAGCTGCAACATTTACATAAAAACCAAGCAAACTTGTATGGATTGTCAAACTTAAGTAGAACAAGAATTGTACTTGAGCACCGTGTCCAGTTCTGGGCTCCCCAGCACAGGACAGATATGGAGCTACTGGAGAGAGTCCAGCAAAGGATCGCTGTGATTTTAAAGGGCCTGAAACACCTCTCCCACAAGGAAAGGCTGAGAGATCTGTGACTGCTTGCCCTGGAGAAGAGAAGACTCAGGGAGGGATCTCGTCAGCACAGAGGAACATCTGGAGAAAAAGTTCAATCAGGACAGAGCCAGGATTGTCTAAATAGTGCCCAGTGACAGCACAAGAGGCAAAAGGCACAAACTGAAGCACAGCTCTGTCTGAACATCAGGAAACACCTTTTTACTGTGAGGTTGTCTGAGCACTGGCACAGGCTGTCCAGGAATGTCGTGAAGTCTCTGTGCTCAGATATTCCACAGTTCTGGGCAACTCACCCTAAGTGACCTGCTTGAGAAGGGAGGGGAGCTGGACCAGAGTGAGGCTGGACCACTTCCAACCTCAGCCATTCTGTCATCCTATATAGTGAATTGAGCTTTAGAATGTGTCAATTAAAAAAAAAAAATCTCGAGGAGACTGCAGTATCTTCAGTATCAACCTCATTCCTTTTCAGTGTTAGTTAAGCCAACTGCTTCATTCTTGGAGTGGACAAGAACAATACACCCAAGGTCAGGTTATTTTATGCTTTTTGCAGCTGTAAGTGATAATGCATCAGCACCCCATGGAGAGCAGTCAGTATTCTGCAGACTTCTAAAAGCATCTAGACCAGGCTGCTGTCAGGTGCACAAAGTTGGACCTGTGTGAATTTGCATGATTCTGTGTTCCCTGACCTAGGCTGCTTACTTCCTAGGGAAAACTGGAAACAGCTGGGCTAGAAGGCTCTCAGGAAAAGTCTCATATTAAAGTTTTCATTTTTGTAAACCCAGCCTTGTCTTACAGTTTTGTTAATCTGACAAAAAAGTCCCCAAAAAACCAAAAGAATCCCCCAGTCAAAAAAACCCACAAAAAAACCCAAACCAAACCAAACCAAAAAAACCCCCAAAAAACCACCCTGCCAAAACAAACAATCAAGCAAACACCAAAACACCTGGGAGAGGTTTTGCTTATGGACAATGTTGTTTTTCTGTGTCTATGTGTGTGTACACATCTTGTAACACACACCACTTTCACAAGACACTATGAAATATGTCAAACTAAGAGACCCAGACCTGGTCGAAGCATGGCCGAGATGGAAATTTTTAAGAAGGTCAAATGCTGCACTTGTTTTGATGACTCAGAAGTTGGAAATCTTCCATTTCCATTATCATGTATCTAACTTCCTTAGCATATTGTTAAAGAATAACTTGTTTCTGCAGGTGCTAGCTTTCCTCAAGGACATAAAACCATTATTATCATTATCATCATTAGTTGTATGTAAGACTCCATGACATTTTTAAATCACACTCAGTGTTACAGCCTGAAATCCCAGCAATTTGCATCATTCCCAAGGCCCAGTCACTGTTCCCAGCTCCCTTCATCACCAGGCAGGGACTCCTCCTTATGAGGTCCCTGCCCTGGCAAGTAGAAGCATGGTTTGTTAATGCAAGTCTATTATTTCCATCACAGCAATTATTGAGATCAGCTAATGCCAAGGCAATAGCAAAATGTACTAGTTGACTTCCTATATTGATTTTTGTTCCAGTACTTTGAAATGCTTCCAAATTCCGGCTGTGACAAAAATGTTGCAATTAAAATCTTGGATATCACACTGACATCTATTGTAAAAAAGATGCACTTAAGGAAATTTATAATTTACAATCTATTTTGTACTGACAGACTGATGAGACAAAAAGAAAGGTTTGGTTTAAATATCAACAACAGAGTGCCCAGTGGGATTCTTTGCTTCCTTATTCTACCAGACAACGCCAGAGCCAAGCAGAGAACTGCAGATGAATGACTGCTCTCCAAGCACACAAGTGTACTTGTGTTCAGTAGAAATCACTTTGAGCATAAAAAAAAATGGGATAACCTGCTGGACAAAGAAACTGTTAATTGTGACATGTCTGAGAAGAGTTCCACCATCCTGTTAATCTGAACAGGCTCAAGGCAAGGGAAGGAAAACCAGGGATAACAAAGCCTATGAAAAAAGGTTCCAGATAGGGTCAAGGTACTGCTATTTTAAAGTTAGAGTTTTACCAGCTAAGCCAAAACTCTGAATTTCAAACTTACTGCTCTGCAGAAAGCCCTGGTATTTGTGAACAGCTGACGACTGATTCACTCATCACAGGTAGTTCTACATAAAGATACTGAAAATGCAATATTCTCCTCAGAGACTCTGTAACAGCTGTTCTGTTTCTACCTAAGCTGAAACCCTTACCAAAATCATCCTACCCCTCCAAATGGAAAATGTGACGTTTTGTAAGAAAAATCAATTCTGTAAGCAATGAGTCCACCTACCCACGCTTTCAGTATCTCATTACAAACATATGTAAGTTGCCACAAAACAACAAACAAACCCCCAAAAATTCTATTCTTGTCTCTTAAGAGATATGCATGATTGTACAAGTACCTATTCAGCATTTCCCACTCTCCCATAATTTCTCATGTTGGCCAATTTCTACCATATTTGGTAATTAAGACAGAGTCTCAAAGAAATTCAACTGTTAAATTACCAAATTTTATCAATCTGAGTAGTGGACAAAAATTCAATGTGCTCCTGAAGCAAAAAGTAATTCAGTGCAGCCCTGTCTTCTTCTGATGTGTAATTATCACTGTGATAAAATGACAATGCATGCACCAAAACTTAGGTTATGCAGAAATTGTATTTGTATTATCAACTTGTATTATTACACACAAGTTACAGGAGAAAAGGTTGACTCAGGAAAAGAGATTCTGTTGAGCAATGCCAAGAACATTTCATTTTCAAAATAGGTGTTCATATCACTGCCAAATGATCGTTATGGAACAAAAACAACAAAACCTTTTGTGTAGCTTTGTAAGTAGAGTCCATACAGAACAGGAGAGCTTAATCTGATAAATAAAAAAAAATCTTATAGTAAGTAACCAGAATATTCAATATATATTCAATACAACCAGAAACTGCTGGGGCAATTTGGCTACCAAATAACAATGCTGTGAAACCCTTGGGACTGCCTCCACTGCATGAGTATTGGTCAGACTATTCCAAATATTGACTACTAGCATGGTCTGTGCAGTGCAGTGATAATTCCATCCACATCCCCTCTTGCCCCCACAAAGAACCCTCAACGGAGAATACTGGAAATATAAAAACTTATTTTCTGATTTGGGCATGAAACAGCTCAGCCTAATTCATTGCTTTCTGCCAAATGCCCCAGAGCCAGCTGCCCATCAAAAGTGACCTGACTGCAGGGCTGGGCTGTAAACCCAGAGCCTCTTGGACAGGAGTGTAGATTCCTGGGACAAAGCCTATCCAGGCAGGAAAGGAGCCAACTGCAAAGCTGACCTGCAGTGGCAAAACTCTCTGGGGAGGGAAGAGCAGCAGTGGGCAGTAAAGAACCAAGGGCTGATACTGATAGGTAGGATAGGAACTGAGTTTGGATTTAATAGCATGTTTGCTCAAACCAGCCTCGAAAAGCCTGCAGCACAACCCTGCTGATGTGTTCACACTATTTAACACAACTCTCTTGCTGAAGCTCAGCCTGTGCATGGAGCCCAGTGCTCACCTTCAGCTCTGGAGGGATGTGGAATACTGGGTGAGAACAAAACTGCAGCCACAGGGATATCCCAAAATCCTGAAGGCACACAAAACTGGTATATCACTAAAAAGTATAAAAGACAAATGACAGATCAATCCACAAGACATTTGTTCAGAGATGCCTCCAGTCCCTACACAACAACTGATGGGAGACTATTGTGCTCTCTTGGAAATATCAGGCAAGTGGATTCCCTGAAGGAATCTGTAAATAAACAAGTAGAAATGAACCAGCATACATGAACAAGTACACCAATAGGTGCCACTTTGAGCATGGGTTGAACTAGATCCTAAAGTTCCTCCCAAGCCTATTTATTCTATGATTAGACATTTTATCAACATGTACAACAAGCAAAACTCCAGAATATGTGTTCTAGAATGGTGAATTTACTAATACAGAACAAACAGCTTCAAGGCTTCAGTTCCCTCCTCTACCCATCACACCAGGATCATATCCCCTCCTTGTACAATCCATACTTTTTCCATGATCCTTGGCTTGTGGCATCAGATTTATAGAGCAAAGAGGAGGCACAGCATGCCCAAAGCAAACAAACCAAGGAGCTGCAGAAATGCGGAGGAGTGAGGGGGAAGTTCACATTTTTGTCAAGCCAAAGATCCTCACTGGAGGCCCACTTTTGCTCTGAAGAAGAGGGAAAATCTCAGATGATCTGGTGAGAAACACATGAACTACACCTGAGAATCAGCCCAACTTCTCCTCCAGTTATATTAGGACTGCACTTGTGCTTGAGAAAAAAAATACAGAGCACCACCTGAAAGCATGAAACTTTGGTACATGAACATGGGCAGTTTAAGATTTGCCGTGTTTGCAGCTACAAGAAGCATGTGTTTTTTCAATGTATCTCTCCCTTTGGCTTTGGTGGTTTAATACTCATACAAAAGAAGTACAGCAGAAACTGTCATCCTAATTTCTTGCTCGATTGCTCTGTGGCATTTGCTAAGCTCTCCTTATTTCAACAGAAGATTCCCCAGAGCACAGAAGGTGTTCCTTCTTGGCATGTCATTACTGACTCCCTTTTGACTCTTATGTAGAAAAATGTTGCTAATTCAGCTCATTTTCTTATAAAATCTGTATTTTTCTTAAATCCTTTGCCACTGAAACTGGCAGAAATCCAGTACCCTTTGCTGAAGTTCTCAAAATGAGAGAGCCTTTTTAATTTGAAGACTGAATAGATGAAGGAAGCACCCCCAAAATGTCAAATCAATTATGTCAGAATGAAAAATAAAGTTCACAAATTTTAACTTAAAAAGGCATTTAGGGAATACACTTTTCTAGAACCAACAGAAATTCTGCTGGAAAATCTTTAGCTGCACTGTCAACCCTATCAATGGACACCAATAGAAGCCAGTTTATGACAGAAAATAACATATGAATGAGATGTCCTGGCCATTTGCAGGGCATTTTCACATTTTCAATGCTCTAGACTGCCAAGGTCTGTGCGGTAGAAACCACATATGGTACAATTGTGAATAAGCCAGAAGGGCTTTAAGGAACACAGTACACACACAGACTGGTAGGTGAGGATCTGGAACGTAAACACGGCAAAATGGCACTGAAGAGAAGTGAAGAAACCAAAATCAGGGGGTGAAAGCAAATACCTCTGAGCAGGTCATAAACCACATAAACAAGATTATGGAAAGGAAAGAGGGGAAAGAGAAAGGACAGATCAGTTGAATCAAAAACAGGGTGTGAAGTGCAAGTGAGGCGCTGCACAGGCTTGAAGGAACTCGGCTGAAACAAGCAGCCAGCACAAAGCTGAGAGAAGGCAGCCACAGCTTCAGAGCAGGTCTTTCAACATCCAAAGGACAGTGCTCTGGTGCTTGCTGCTGCTGTGCCAGCTGCTGGTTACTGCCTGGAGCCTCCTGCAAGCTGCACCTTCCGCCTCTCTTTGGGAAGGTCCTCAATTACTGACGCTGTATGTCCAGAGAAAGTACCAGAGACCACCAGGTGCCCGTAAGCCACGGGTCTTTGACGAGAAATTCACTTATGGTGCAGAAGTTCACATCGTCAGGGGCAGAAGTGACAACTGTGTATTTGTATCATGAAAGAGCTGCTCTTAATCTCTACTTCAAGACTTCCCTTTTTTTCCTCCTTTTTCTTTTAACTGGAATCGATTCACTGACCTAAATTTTCTGTTCCTCCTAAGCTCTGCTTGGCTCATGCATGAAGGAAAGGGGCCAAAGATGGCTTTGTGCCACCACTGGTCTGCTGGGGACTTGCTCAGCTTCTCACGTAAACTGGCCTCGGGCTGCCTTCGTTTGGATTTGGCTCCATCCTTCAGCTCTGGCTGCAGCAGCCCCCGAGGGGCCGTTCCACAGCCAGGAATAACTCAGCAGCTCTCCGGCCACCCTTCCAGCCCCTGGACCCCTCCAGCAGACCGATTAACCCCTTTTCCTCGGGGATGCACAGACGGGTCGGGCAAAGGCGGTGCACCGGCTTCCCTGCGTGAAGAAAATGCCACAAGGCAGGACAAGCCGGACACCAGATCAGGGTCAGCCCCCGGCGTGTCCGGAGACCCAGGCCGGCCAGAACCACCCCGGGCCGCCGCCGAGAAGCGCTCGCCGAGCGCAGGTGGGCAGCGCCGGGCGAGGGGCGCCGGGCGGGCACTGAACGCGCTGTGCCGGACCCGGACCGGCTCCGCCGGGGCTACGGGCCGGCATCGCCCACCGCTCCCGGACGGCATCGCCCACCGCTCCCGGCCGGCATCGCCCACCGCTCCCGGACGGCATCGCCCACCGCTCCCGGCCCGGCATCGCCCACCGCTCCCGGCCCGGCATCGTCCATCGCTCCCGGCCGGCATCGCCCACCGCTCCCGGACGGCATCGCCCATCCCTCCCGGCCCGGCATCGCCCATCGCTCCCGGACGGCATCGCCCCATCCCTGCCGGCCCGGCATAGCCCATCCCTCCCGCCCCGGCATCGCCCCCGCCCCGGCAGCAGCGCCTCGCCCTCCCCCGTCGGCAGCCGCGGGCGGCGGGAGCGCCCCTTGCCCGCCTCTCCGCTGCCTCCCGCCCGCCTCCCCCGCGCTCCCTCCGCCCCCTCGGCCGGCAGCTCCCGCCCGCCGCTCCCCGCTGCGCAGAGCGGCCGCGCCGGCGGGGGATGGAGAGCCAGCGCTGCTTCGCCAACCGCTTCGATGACTACCCGGGCAGCCCCGCGGCGGCGCCGGACAGGGAGGCGGCGGTGCCGCTGGTGACGGCCACCATCGAGCGCATCCTGCGGGAGCTGCCGCCCCTGGGCGGCCCCCGCGGCTGCCCGGGCGGGCTGTACGGCGGCGTGGCCGGCGTGGCCTACATGCTGTACCACGTCGCGCAGTGCCCGCTGTTCGCGCCGTCGCGGGACTCGTACCTGCGGGCCGCCCGCCGCGTCGTGGACGCCTGCCTGCGCTACCAGGAGGGATGCGGCGAGGCCGATGCCGACACCCGAGCCGCCTTCCTGCTGGGCGGCGCCGGGGTGTACGCGGTGGCCGCGCTGGTTTACCGCGCCCTGGGGCTGCCCGAGTACGCGCGGCCGCTGGGCAAGTTCCGGGAGCTGAGCGAGGTGTGCGCCCCGCTCTCCTTCCTCGAGTGCGGCTCGGACGAGCTGTTCGTGGGCCGCGCCGGCTACCTGTGCGCCGCGCTGGTGCTGAAGCAGCGCCTGGGCATGGAGGTAAGGGCGGGCCGGGGGCGGCTCTCGGGGCCGGGACGGTGCCCTCGGTGCTAGAGGCTGTCTGGAGCTTGTACTTTCGGGGTACAGATTCAGAGCCCGCGGGGAGCTGTTCTCATCAGCGCTCCTCCCCGAAATGAAAAGATGCGGCTTTGGCCAGAGGGAGCGGGATGGGGTCCCGGCTGTGGAGCGGAGCGCTGCATCCCGGGGCGCGCCGAGAGCATCGGCTGTTGGTTGCCGGATGGTGAATTAGTTGGCAGAAGCCAGCCCGGGCTTTTCAAGAGTATTTCCGTAAAATGAAGCGGGTGAGAAAAGAAACAGCGTTGAGTAAAACAGAGAGAGAGGAACCCTGTAATACTAAGCGGTGCTGTGATGTAATCTGTAAGCAAGGAACCAGATTTTCAGAGGCATTTGGTTTTGCTAAGCCCAGCATACAGACTTTCTGAAATCTGGCCGTGTATTTTGGTGCTGTTCATGAATGAGAGCAGGGAGTTTTTGCTGGGAGAGTGAGATGTGGTTATGGTTCAACATAGTATTAGTTTCAGTAGTCGGGACTTTACCCCAGGACATTGTCATTGTCAGTCCAACGCAACTGACAGTTCAGAGCTTCCACTGATTATGCCATGATAATTATTGCAACTGATTGTGTTTGCTGTGGTGATTGTTACTAAGTGGTCAGTGTGGTATCTGAGCAGGCAGTTGGTAGATTTTTTTTTCTCCTGTCCTCTTGTCAGGTTCAATCTGTGTTTCCTCTGTTAATCACTGATTTGCAAGTTCATATGCTTCTGGCTTTCTTCCCTCCCACGAGAGGAAGCAAGATTTATTTATAAGTAAATAAATGATGTAAAACTAGTGGCTCTGCCCCATCCAATACCAGTCACTGCAATTGGAGTCTGAGGAGATTCACTTAATGGAGGTCTCAGGAGGCTCCAGGGTATCCAGAGAAGCCAGGAAGAATGTTAAATGCTATGATTGCCTGGAACTAGAATTCCTAACCACACTAAGCATTTCAAGTACCAAGCCTGCTGTTTCTTTGTACAGGATTGTCTGACAATCATAACCATAAACGTGATTATGTTATTTGTAACCATAACATAACCAAATTTTTCATTTGGTAGTCTTTCCTACGGCAGGAAAGTTTTGAGACACATCACAATCCATTGTGCAGCAGTGCTGCCTGAAGGGATGGTTTCTCATGGGGAAATAAGACATCCCTCTCAGTTCAGTTTGCACTGGGGGAGTGTGTCCAGCACCATGAGTGTGTCAGTGCTTACGATGGTGTTGTGACATTCCAGCAGAAGGAGGTGGCACCCTGCACTCTACTGCTTTATTTAAAGCTATTTCCATTTGCCTTACATCCCTGAGAGCAGTTGCTGAACAGTTGGGAGAGTGGGTGCAGTCACCCCTCGCAGGCAGCGTGAGCAGTGGGAGAGTTCTCCTCTATTTGCTTGTTTGGTGACAAATTGTACCAAAGGCAGCTGTAAAGAGTTACACATCCCCACAGATGAGCACGGGTGTGCACTTACTGTAGAGTCTATTTAGCAGATGGGTTAATTGCTATTTTGCTAATAAAACATATCCTGTGACCCCTTGCTGATGTTTTCATTGATGAGCCAACATCCTTCTCTAGTATTATTTCTTCTGTCAAATACATTGTAATTTTAAATGCATAGTGCAAAAAACAAAGCACACCACTAATGACTAATAAAATCAAATTAATTTTTTTAATTTTAGCAAATATTTTAAAAACTTGCAACTGAAATATTTTGCTTCTTTGTAGGAGAATTATGATTTCTAGTCTATATGTACTCAAGCTTGAGCAAAATTTGTGTCCTTCGATAAATATTCCCAGCCTAGTACAGAATTATTTTAATTAGTACATTTCTAGACCAAACCTTGCATTTTTTACAAATGAAGAAAGGGATGCCCAGAGAGAGTGCATGTCATTTATTACCCAAGGTCAAACTGTAAGCCAGGTACATCCCAGAATAGAAGCAATATCTTGTGATTCGAACCGCTGGAAAATGCTACCTCCTGTAATTTGATTGTGCACAGCCTCACATGGCTCATTGCAGCATGTTTTCTTGTTACCCACGTTCTTTTTTTTTCTTTCTTTTTTTTTTTTGAGGACACTGTGCAAATATTTCCATCACAGAGTGAAATACATTCCTTATGTTGAAACACAGCCGCTGCTGCCCGCATGGTTTTTCCTCTGAAGGAGTCAAACGGTGACCTACATACGAGAAATCACTTGTCCTTGAAAAAAGCCTTTTGAGGGAATTTTATTATTTATGTCTTGTATTTGTTTTTTGTTTAATCCAAGCAGGGATGGAAGGTGACAGCTTTATTTCAGCAGACACACGTTTAGCTCAGCTGCTGTGCCCCAATACTTCAATTTCTTGCTAAAGAGTCCTGGTGTCTTTAAGCTCCACATGTTCTTTATGAAGTTAATGGACTGTCCTGAAGGATCCAGTCTGTTGGGTAACACTGACCTCATGTGAAGAAGGCATTTGCATTCAGCTGGTTTTCAGATTTTTAGGCTAATACAGCATTTTTCCCTGATTAATTAATTGGGATTTTTTGCATGAGTAAGGATTACTTCAACAGTCAAGGCTTAACAGGATTTGACTTTCATGATGCACTGTGCATTAGGAAAGATGTTTATTTTCATCCCTTCTTTAATTTCCATTACATTGCAGTCAGTGCTTCCCAGACAGAGATAGGTAAAATATTGTTTTGGCAGAAACAGTGTGTCATTTTAAGGTGTGTGTACTTTAGCTGTCCTTTACTGCTGTGTTTTCACCACTCGGGGGGGGGAATTGTTTTATTCTCTCTTAAGTACATCTTTTTCTAATTCTTGTAGTGTTGGTTCATTGTGTGTCCTTGGGGAAATCTGTCAGTCCTGCTTTTAATTACCTTCACTCACTCTCTGTTTGCTTGGCCAAACAGCAGTAAGACACCATTAAAATGGGGTCCCATCCCTCTGTTTGGATGATATCTTATCCTCTCCCCAGTTTTTCTCCGTGATGCTTCAGTCCCATTTCGTGGTTGATGGAGCATGGTGTGCCTGGGTCGATGCACTCCCTTCTGGCAATGTAGCTGTCAGATGATGGGAAAGGTACAGAAGTTCAAGTGGCTCCTTGTATTACCATCTGCTAAAGATGTTGCTGCCTTTTAGCACAGCTTGGGTTATCTTTTAATAACTGATTCTATGGATGGGCTCCACTGACTTCCCTGGCTCAGGGCTGCAGCAGCAGCACAGACAGCAGTGGTGCCCTGTAGAGACAGGGCAGTGTTTGGCACAGCCTGGGGCTGTGATTTCATTGGAGACTCTGCTTTCAAAAGACTTTGGGGACCCCACGAGAGACCCTTGCTGCCGCTGCAGGGTGACAAGGTGAACCAGCGCACTGGCAGCAACATGGCCAAACCTGTTTGCTCAGGGACTGAGGCACTGGGGAGTCCTGAGAGCCTGTGGAGGCTCTCCAGTGCCACAGTGGTTCCTGTCTCTGTGGCAGAGGACAGCTCAATTTTCATTTTCCAGACAGTGCTAGGTCACAACTTGATGTGCATGTCCAGAGGTGTTATCCTGTCTGAGTGTGCGCAAGTCTGATATTCTGCCAGGGTCTCCCCAGAAAGGACCTTGGTTTTCCCAGCAGGACCTTGCTGAGTGTAAATGGTGAATGGTGAAAGCCATTCTTATCCCGGCTGCTGGCTATCACCAGAGCCTCTTTTGTCTTGGACCTCAGGAGATTGCAAACCAAGCTGAATGAGTCACCTGGTCTGTGGAAAGCAGGAACAGCTCTGCTGTGGGATGTCTGGGATCTGGCTGCCAGAGCGTGGAAGTGCCAGGTGTTATTTCAGCAGGCAGTGGAATGGATGGATGTGCAGTGTGTGGAACCTGATGGGTCCAACCGGAGTGTGTTTTGTAATATTCTGGGAGAGAAGATACAAATAAATGAAAACTATTTTCTTTCAGCTCCTCAGACAATTCTAGATGATGTTATTGGTTCCTCAGAGCCTTCCCTCCAGATAATCAGTGAGTGTTTAAAGACTCTTATAGACTACTTTGCTCCACTCTCTTCTTTTTCTTCAGTCTCTTAGGAAAAAATGGCAAGTGTGAGAGGAAGAATCTTCCTGAGTCCTGCCTAGAACATGTTCATTTGCAACGTGGAATGCACTAATGCTGAACATAGCGTTTCTGAAAGACATACAAATTAAAGGTCTTTGAAGGGAGCTCTGCAAAATGCCCACAAAACTGATGCTCCTCCAAGTGCTGTAGTGCAGAATCCCCATGTCAGGCTTTAGTTCTCACCTGTGCCTGAAAGGGGAGGGTTGTCCTTTGAGGTGAGATTTCATTCCTCCACTGTGGCCATTAAAGTCCTTTCTCTCTGTGGAAGAATTTGCCAGTTTATGTGAAACGTTGTGGTGTTTTAAATATCAGATATGGTGCTAGCTGGGACTGTGCTGATTCCATTATTTCATTTCACACAGGCCACTACACAGCCAGGTTCTCTTTTTTTGCCAGAGGATTAAAATGAGTTAACAGTAAAGATAAAATCTTTCCATCCTAGCCTGCTTCTTTTAAGTGTACAGTCTCCTAGCCGTGGTTTTCAAAATTACATACAGGGGATAAATTTTGCATTAGTTTGCTTAAATGAATGAATTTAAACCAGAATTTGAAAACCAGCTTTTTCTAAAGTAAACAATAAAACAAAGGGAGTTATTTGAATCTGGATTTTTTTTAAGGGATCTGAAATAATTTGGGTATACATTTCAGAATTTTCCCATTTCTCTTCAGCAAGGCAATGCAAATCCTTTTTATTTTAACAGCCTTCAGACTGGGAGATGGGGACATCTTGATAATGGCTGGATTCAGTTCAATGCAGAGGATCCTGAATATTCAGCTGTAGAGTCAAAGTCGAAAACTGGAGGTTCAAAATGTTGAATTCAAGTGCACTGTTTACCAGCCTGCAAAAAAGCACTGTAATACAGACTGGATCCTGCTGGAACTGGAGGTTTGATTGACACAAGTTTAGTGACATAAGTTATGTATTCTGCTGCAGAAATACGGATTTCAGCCGCTTAGAGCTGAAGAGTGGTATTAAAAAGACAGTTCTGTACAAAAGCAGTGCTGTATCTCTGTACCTCTTTGGGCTGTTGGAAGAACATATGCCTATGCAGCAGCATCTTTCTGCTGAAAAAGCAGCCCAAGAAGTAATACTGATTTTATAATAAGAGATTTTAACAAAAAAAAAAAAAAAAAAGAGGAAATATATTTATATGATGCATCTCTTGTATCCAGAATTGGTCTCTACTTCTACTTCTCCATCCTTTTCCTGACTCCTTTACATTTCATATGCCAGCATTTAACTCTTACACTTTGTCAGTTCAGTCACCTTCCTCATTATCCCATGGAGAGCTTTGAGGTCACCCTGTGGGGTTTGTGGGTGCTTTTTGGGAGCAGAGGTGTTCCAGGCAGCAGCGCTGCCTCTGCCTTGGAGGTGGGAGCAAAACACAGGAGCTGCAGTGAGGGCAGGCTGGTGGAGAGGTGCTGGGCAGCTCCTGGAGCTGTGGAGCGTGTCTGGTGTCTGAACGTCTGGGAGCATCTGGAGCCATCAGTGTCTGAAGCAGAGGAGCAGGGGATCTCTCTGGCACAGGGTGCAGGGCTGGATGGGAGCTGCTGTTTTTCACAGCGTTACCTCCTTGGGGTCACTTTGGTGGCACAAAGTCCTTAAATCTGGGTTTTCAGATTTTTGTGTGCTGTTTCATGTGTACACCGAAGAATTTTATTACCGTGCTGTGTTTCTGCAGGTAGCAATATTTGACATTGGTGTTTCCCCCCTGGTTCTCAGACAGGACCAAAAGCCACAGTCAACTGTGTTAACTCCCAGGTAGCACTGGATGACACAGCAGAAAGGAAGAAAGTGCATATCAAACATGCTTATGTGCTGGAGTGGGGAGGCAGAGACAGGCAGGCGTGGGGAAAAAGACATTTGACAGAGGCTGAACAGAGAGGCAAAAAAGAGACAATTTAAAAATTATTTTAAAAGCGAAAGAATTAGTTGCTGGCAAAAGTAGAAAAATGGAAAGGTGCTGGGGGTAGCAGAACTCAAGGATGAAGGGAAAAAGGAAAGAAATTACATAGTCCCCAGAGCAGGGGAGATTTAAAGCTAAAATCAGGTTCTTTGACAGACTGGTGGAGATCTCATGGCCAATGTACTCAATTTAGAAGAAGCTAAAAGTTCAACAGAACAGTAGACATAGGGAGAAGAGGACAGACAGGAGTAAGCTACATTTTTGTTGAGGAAAATTGCTCTTTTTGTCTGCCTGTTTTTTGGTTGTCACCCATTCTGTCCCCATATTCTCTTTGCATACACTCATGCATTTACAGAAATAGCTGTCATCACATTCAGTGCTTGCAAATCAGAGCACAGCCTTATGTGTTATATTCCATATATTCTTTGAGGAATAACTGAGACAACTACTGATGTCTGGAAGCAAATAAAGGCTTTTTCATGAGCACTGCTGTACTTCTGACACTGACATTTTCCTGTTAGGTGCATGTAATACTGTAAATCAGTGTGTAACCTGAGCAGTGATGCTGTTAGTAAACTTTACTGTGGTACCAGGTTGAAGAAGCAGGACTCTGAAGGACTGAGGTGCTCCAGGGAGAAAGAAAAGAGCACCAGGCTAACAGCAATTACTCTGTAAAAGTGTAGCATCCTCAGCACTTCACAGCACTGAAATGGAGGGATAAAAGTAAGCTGTAAGTTCCTCTGTAGCCATTTAATACACATTGTTAGAACTTTAGATTTTTACATAAAGATGCAGCACACCTATGCACCACAACTGTCAGGGTGCAGATGTAAAAAAGATACTCTTCTTTTGTCTCACCTCCATTAAATGTGTAGATCCTACTTTTCTCTGTTAATTCAGCTGGACAGTCTTAAAATCAACCTAGAGCCCCATTGGCAGGCAGTGTAAAGATTGCAGAGCAGGTTCTCAGCCTTGCCTCTGAGCAGCAGTGAAGCTCTGTTGAGAGGATTAGTTGAAATGGGCAAGTCCCATGGTCCTGCTGCCACACAACTTCTCTATTCTACCCCTTTTTGAAAGAGAAACTGAATTCAAGATATGCAGTCAGGTCACTATTTGTGATGAGATGATCTGTCAGAACATGTCTTTGTGTCTGCCATGGCAGGGAGTTCTTTGACCATTGACAAGCGTGAGATTAAGTGATGTTGTGTAACCTTCTGTCCATTCCATTACAGCAGAGTTCAGGGACAATATCCTGTCAAAACCAGTTATTTCTTATCTATGTTGTAGGCTTATTTTCAATTGATAGTTACTGAGCTGGAGTACCAAGGCAAAATAATTAAAATAGCTGTTTCATTTTAGGCAAACATGATCAAAAAGTATTTTAATAGCAGTCCAAGCTGTGGTTGAGTCATTTGGTGTTTCTCAGCTCAGTGTATTTTGATGTGTGAGAGAGGAACCATAAATCTATTTTTGCAGTAGATCAGCATTCCTGAATTCTTCATTTTAATGGCTTGGTATCTTTTGATGAAGAGCAGTGGATCATGAGTGAGATGGAGGGGATGTCTGATAGCCTTGAATTATCTGGGAGGAAAAAGAATGTGGCAGATAAATACACCTTTTGTCTGTCCAAGGCATTTAGTTATTTTATTTTATGTGGCTAATCTTCTTCACAGGGTGCTTCCAGTCCCTCACTGGTACAATGTTAACATGGTTGAGGATTATAAATTTGGGATATGCTGTTCATATTTAGGCTGCTCTTAAATTAAGGCTGCTCTTAAAATTGTGTGGGCCTGGGTCTAGAAGCAGCACAGGACAGAGCAGCTCTGTGCTGCTGGGTCAGTGCAGAATTGGAAGATGGTAATTATTGCTTATTCCAGATTGGTGGAATTATGCAATTTGTCTCAGTCCTGACAACCAAATAATATCCTACCACGATCAGAGAGCTGACAGGGACCTTGAGAGGTAATTTAGGCTGCTGACTAGCCCACAGGAAGGTGTACCTGTGCCTGTCATTCCTTACAGCCCCTCCCTGACTTGCTCTTCATGCCCCCAGTCAGTGGTGAGGGATCTGCAGTCTGCCCTGGATGTCTGACACACTGCTTTGTTAGAAAGTCCAGCCTAATGATAATCTGAATTTTGCTGTAATTTAAGGCTGATTTCCTTGTCCTTTCCAATGAGAAATAGCAAGAAACTCTGTTCCTCTCTGCAGAAGCTCTTTATATTATAATTTCAAGACTGTTAGAATTTTTACCCTTATTTTTTTTCTTCTCTAAACAATCCTAATCCTTCCAATCTTCCCATGTGTGTCATGTTTCCTTTGTCTCTGGTCATTCCCATTGCACTCTGCCAGTCTCCCTCCAGCCTTTCCCGAAGAGGGCCAGAAGTTGGACACATGGTTCTGGCAGAGGCCTTTCTCTGTTTCTTCCAAGTCTTTTTCCCATATACATAGCTAAGTGAGGTGTTTGCATCCCACACCAGCCTGACACTGACTCACCTCCAGCTCATGACCTGCTATTATCCAGCAGCCTTTTAATGGGCTGCAGCTCATGGACAGGTATTCTTCTGGAAAAGTCTCTGATGTTGGGAAGGATGAAAGTTTGACAAGAAAGTCTCACAGATTTGTATGCTTGGCAGAAAGATTTTTGAATGTAGAATCTGAGGAAGGAATAGAAATGAAAGCAAGTTTTGATATAGAAGAAAAGAATTGTTGAGCCAGTCTTACTGGATAGCTAAGGCAAAGGGTGTGTTAGTTAGAAGGGGTTTTTATGACTTGGAGCAAAGGATAAACTCACCTCAAACAAGATTTTTTTACCAAGCAGAAAGATAGCACAGGCAAACAAGCCTGCCGATGTTGTAAGTATAAAAAAGGTCTCAGAATTTTTTTTCCACTGCAAGAAAACTGAAAAACAACTTCTAGCTTGAACTGTAATGTACTGATTTTTAGTGACTGGAGAATAGTAACATGAATATGGTTATTACAGTAGTTATGATAGGCTATAGATAAAAGTTAAGGTATAGATTGGTTCTACTGTATTAAGATGCTCAGCAAGGAAAAGTATAGAATGCAATGTAACCAAAACCAAAGGTCTTGCAGGTCCAGGCCTGCCTGTAGCTGGAGGTGACAGCTGTGGGCACAGCTCTGTCACCCACCACCCTGGGCTGCTGTAATGTCTTGGATACAATAAACTGCATTTTGGAAAGCTGTCTGGAGTCCCACATCTCTCATTCAGGCTCTTACTCTCTGAACAAGTGAAGTAGGAAGGGGTCATGTGGTGACAGGGAATCATTGAACTGTGCTGAGATATGCTAGATGAGAATCTGCTTCACCTGAAGGAGCTTTGTGTCCTTAATGCCAGCTGGAGAATCTCTTTTCCTTTGTTCCCTGAATAAAACTGGGAATATGTCATTCTGTGTTTTAACTTGAGGTGTGCCAGTACATATCCAGGGGAGATCTGTGAAGTGAGGAGAGTTCTTTTGTGGAAGTACACTTGGAACAAACTGTTTCAGAGGGCTGTATTAAGTCAGTTATTTTGTCCGCATTAGAAATCAAGGAGTAAGTGAAATCTGAAGTGTCTGGAGGTTAAATTTAGTCTGTTCTTGTGATTTACTTTGGTTGCTAATGTAAAGATAAAGCTCAGTGTTGTCTCTTCTTTTTGCCATCTGTGAAATGGCTAATGTTATACTTGCTTTAGTTCTCTGGGACTAAGCCAGTGATTAAGTAGTCAAAATTCCAGTTATAATAGCAATGGACTGCAAGATACACGTTCCACATGGAGCTGTTTAAATTTGATCAGAGCTAAGTTGGTCAAATATGAACTTGGAGAAAATTCTTAGCAGTAGAACAGAAAATGAAACTTGTTCAGGCTCTTTAAATAAATATTGATTTGTTTGTCTTTGGTCTTGCAGAGCTGAATCAATCATGAGCTTTCTTATGGCAGGCTCCCATTTTCATCCATACATGTATTTTTTATTATGCTATCAAAAATGCTTGGAAATAATGCTAATTTAACTCCTGCACATCCAGGACACAAAACATAGACAGAGTTGTAGTGTGAATGCACTTGTCCTATTTTGATTTTATTCTCTAAGCACTGTGGGACTGCTAGCTTATTTTGGTGAAACAAATATTTTAAAAAACAACACGCAGGTAAGCTGAGTCAAACTTGGACTTGAATCTAAGGGTCTCTAAATGAATGAAATCTACACCATCTATCTGAGCAGTGGATGGGCATACTCCGATTAGGATTTGGCTCAGTTGTAGGGTCAAAGCATGGCCACAGCTGGAGGCACCTCTGGAGATGTTCTGGTCCAGCCCCCTGCTCCGAGCAGGGCCCACAAGAGCAGATTGCCCTGGGCTGTTCCCACTTAGTTTTGAGTATCTCTGCTCTGTGCCTTTCCTAGGCAACCTGTTCCTGTGCCTGGCCCCCCTTACAGTAAAAAGGCTTTCTTTTTATATTTAAGTAGAATTTGCTGTCAGTGGGCACTGCTAGGAAGGTCCTGGCTCTGTCTCCTCTCTCTTTTCTCCGGGCTGAGCTATTCTGGAGTTTGTACATAAAAAGCACACAGTCATTCCTGCTCCTTTTGCCTCTTTTCCCCAAAAGCAGCCTCAAAATGCCTCCTCTGACTTCCTCTAGTCCCTTGAATGGGTGAAGGACTGCAAGTTTTTTTCTTGCAGTTGCCAGCAGGGAAGTTCAGAAGGGTCAAAAGGACCCACTCAGCACCATGGTCCTCTTGTCAGTCTTTGCTGTATCAAGGAAAGGCAGAATCTTCTCTCAGTAGCTAAATATTAAGGTTTGACAGAATCATTCCTGGTTCTGGCAGGCAGTTGGGAAGGTTGTGATCTGAAAAGGTTTGGTATAAAGATTTCTTTTTTCTCTGGTTTAGTGGATGCTGCAGGGCTTCTCAAGGGCCTCACAGCCCTGCAGCTCTGAGTGTCAGTGAAAATGCCTGCATGATTGTAGGAGGCAGACCATGCCCCACCATTGAAAGAAGACAAAAAATACCCTAAAAGTGCCTGTGGCCCTGCACTGCAGGAGCTTTATCTCCTGACTGAGTTAATCAAACACCCCAGGTGCTGTTTGGCAGTGGAGGAGAATTCCCTGTCCCAGGTGATGTGTGAGCAGCCATGGATGCAGCAGGGGAAAAAGACAAAACCTTTTTCCTGCAAGCTGAATTACAAGCCAGGGGATGATAAAACATCTTCACAGTGTCTGCAGATGGCCAGGACACCCCTCAAGCATGGGGGCCATGAAGGAGGTTCTTTTCCTGTTATTTTTGTGGAATCTCTTTCAGATGCTACATGACCAACATCAGAGGAATTCAGTGTCCTTCCAGGCTCTCAAAGTGAAGCTGTTTTATTCCAAGGGCATCAGAATATTAAGCACACAAAATAGGGTATGAAGGGCATCTGGTAAAGAGTTTTTAATACATGTATTTTGACTTAACAAGCTTGCCTTGGAAAACACACTTTGTGATCTGTAGGTCCAGAAGAAATAGCAGTGTGGGGCCCTCCTGTCTCACTTTGCTCCATTCCTCCTGTGGGGCTGCACAGAATAATCATGTAAAATGACAAATCCAGCAAAAGAGAAGATGGCATTGAGTGCTCCCAGGGCACCGTGTGTCATCTGTAACGTGAGGAATTGTATTTCCTGTTAGTTAATTACATGCAAGCTAATGGCCAAGTGCTGTGAATATTTCTTTATTACTCTTGGCAGTGGTGTGATTTGTCTCATGGCTCTTACTCTTTCTCCTTGCTGTGTGAGGTTTGAACTCTTAAGAGTAATCTAAACTGTGCCTTCTCACACAACAGTCTCTTTTTCCCAAAATCTGCTTGGTTTACTGAGAACTGAGAAAAAGTAGCACAAAGGGAAGATAGATAAAATATTCCTAATTCTGTTATAGTACCAAATGGCAATCTGGCAACCAGGAGGAAAGTACAGATAGTAATCCCATTACTTACTAAGCAGGCTACGTTTTAAAGAGCACAGTATTCCACACTTCCTCAGATAAATCCCATGACTCTTACTCTGCCCTTGAAATGTGGCAGTGTTGAATTATAAGTGACTGTATTTGAAATATGACTTGGATTGTGTTTGGAGTTGTGGGCATATTTCCAGGCAGCACTAATGGCACTGGAAACTCTTTTGTTACTGTCCTTGCTTCAGAGCCATCTTGTCCATGTGCCCTGGAGTATCTGGGGCCCACACACAGGACATCAGGATTTTTACTACATCAGGCTGCTACCACAGTCTAAGGATAGAGTAAAATTCAGATGACTCAGAGGACTTGATCACCTTCATCTGGTTTTCCTGCATTATGTTGTCAGCATTCTTCCTGTAGCTTAAGTTGATATTTCTATTCAGTGGCTTATTGGCATGGCACAAATTGCAGATCATCGCACAAAGTAAAAGTGGCATGATGCCAGCATGGTTAGTTCTGTAGAATTCCCCCTGCTTGAAGGCAGTGCTGGTGCTACTTTCAAGTGACTAATTTATGCCTTAGTTAGCCTCTGAATGATGCTGTTGTGTCATTTACCTCATTTAACTAATTTCACAGGTAGCCACATTGTTCTTTAGCAGCAAATATTTAGACATACTTCCATACATCTGCATAGTAGAACTGTGCATACAAAGCAGCATGGCATGGAATAAAGAAGTCTTTTGAGACAAGCAGGATCACTTGTTGTAAACAACAGAATTGTAAAATTAGTGGCTGATGAAAGTAGCCAATACCTTGTTTACATTTGAATAGGTCTTTTGATGCTGTGTCAAAGATAATCTTCTTTGAAAACTTAATTGATGCTAGCTTGGATGGGACATTGTGGATTTGGATTTGGCTGGAAGAACCACAAGCAAAGCTAATCATAAGTACTAATAAGGGACTGATGTAGCAACCAGCCTAATTTATTATATTCGTTAATGATCCAGAAGAGGCAGATATCTGGATAAGAATTGCTTTGGCATTTAAACTGAAGCAAGTGGCAGACATTATGCACCGGCAGAGGGAGAGTATGAGAACAGCTCAAGAGATTTAAAATGAGCTAAAACAAAGTTTATCTTTATTTTTTAGTGTAAGCACATCTATCTGCAAAGAAGTATCTGTAATACTTACCCTGTATGCTAGGAAGAAAGTGAGATTCAAGTGAGGTAGACATGACAAGGCCTGAGTACATCAGAGTTCAGCACTTCCTTTACTGTAAATTCTCCTTACATTTCTTTGCATTTATTCTCCATGGGAATGAACAGCTAATATCAATGAAAAGCCATAACCAGTTAACCAGTTCTTGTTATCACAACATGCCATCCACAAGGTCAATGCCATTTTGGACCCCTTACACATCTGTGCCATCCAACATATCATGTGTTCACTCTCTGTGCATCCTCAGGTCTTTCCATTGCCTAAAACTCACCTGGGATGCCAAAGCATCAAAGGTTTAGTAGTCAAAACCTTCCTGGGCTGGTGAATAAGGTTGGATTTGCTTAAATGTCCAAGGCACCTGATTTGTGCCCTGGAAATCTTCTGGGCATCTTTTGATAGGCATGCAAATCCTGAGAGTGCTGTGTTGGGGGTCACATAAGCCATGCCAAAGTTCACAGGCCAGCAGCTCCATCACTCACCATCTCTGGAGCTCTGGCACAGATTCATAGTGCTGTCTTTTCTCCATGGTATTTATGCAGCTCCTTCCAGTTTTCCCACAGGTAGTGGCAGTTTGCACTGCATCTCCCCTGCCATAACTCATCTCTGCATCCTCCAGAGGAGGCTGTAAAGCTGCAGCTGGGGAGCGCATCCCACATAGCCCAGTTTGCTGGAATAGCTCTTCTCACAGAGCCCCAGGGGTCTGACCTGCTGCAGAGTAAAAGCAAATTTGGCATCACATCTTTTCCCAGTAGCAAGGGCAGAATGTGTTCACCTCTTGTCACCCTTACAGATGTTGAGACCAAATGGGCTCTGAGCAAATTACAGTGCAAGTGGGGGTCCTCCTTTTTATATGTAATAACCTTGAGATTTCATCACAGACTTGGCAATTCAAATTCCCCTCCCTTCTTTTTCTGACACAGTGCAGTGGTTTAAGCTGATGCCTCTCAGCAGAGTGTGCTGATGGCTGGAGCATCTCACTGCACCTCTGATGGAAATTAATTCCCATTTAATACTTGAACATTCCTCAGAGCACAGCCTGGAGGGAAGTGCCCCAAACGCAGGTTTTGTCACCTGAAGTGGCAGCAAGGAATGAAACTGTTGCTTGCAGCATGGCAGAGGCACAGGAACTGCACAACAGGTTTAAATTACAGTTTTCAAACTGTTTCACACACAGCACAGCATGGACAGTTGGATGCTTCCATTTGATTGCAGTGAGGAGCACTATAGTGTATAAACAAATCTTTCTCCTTCAAGATTTGTTTCTAGTGCTCCATCTGCTTTAATGTCTTGTACCAGTGCTAGATGACTCAGCTACACAAATGTCTGTGGAAAGTGGTTCTGAAATGTGTTGGCTGTAACATGCCTAACCTGCTTTCATTAAGGACTGGCTTTGTGCTCTGAAACACAAGGGTTCGTTTTTCTTCCAGAATTGATTGGCTGACTTCTGGGAGCTGATTTTTTGACTTGCCCTTGCAACATCTGGCAGTGTTGTGACCCATCCCTGGAGGCAAGAGCAGCCCAGCTTCTTGTTAATAGATCCCTTGGGGCAGATCAGAATGAAACAACACTGAATGGTTGGTGTCTGTAAATACATATCCATAGGGTTTATTTTGGAACAGTTTGATTGCAAAGGAGAGCAGGTATGTGGCCATAAAATAATAGTTTTGGTTACTGTTATCTTTAATAATGTAACAATATAAAAGCATAAAAATAACACTCAAGTAAATGTACAAGGGAAAAGAAAAAACGCATAAGGGTAGAAAGGTATCCCACTAATGAATCCTGCAGTGAGATTTGATGCAATTTTGATGTCCATTGGTCAAAGTGATGGTCACAGTCTTGATGCATTGGGGGGGGGGGAATCGAGTGTGGAATTCCACAAGTGTGGAATTCTGTGCTCTTTAAAATGTAGCCTGCTTGGTAAGTAATGGGAATACTGTCTGTACTTTCCTCCTGGTTGCAAGATTGCCATTTGGTACTATAACAGAATTAGGAATATTTTATCCATCTTCCTTTTGTGCTACTTTTTCTCAGTTCTCAGTAAACCAAGCAGATTTTGGGAAAAAGAGACTGTTGTGTCAGAAGGCACAGTTTAGGTTACTCCTAGAGTAATCTAAACACAAAGTTCAATGGATTAATATATGCTTAGGCTTGATGGGAATGCCCACGTAACTTCCATGGTGGGGGAACTTTCAGTCCTTTGGGGGGAAGCCTCAGAAATGAGCCTGGAGGTGCTTTGGGGGTCTTTGATGGTTTAAGAGCCCTTCTTGCCTCTCAGTCAACCTATTTGAGCCGGTTGTGCCCCACCAGAGGGGATGAACACCCCCAGGGCCTTTCTCTGGGGTAGCAGGGGGAGTTTTACAACTGAGGGAGAACAACTGGCATGATAAAAAGCACCATCCCACCTTGCAGGATCTTACCTGGCTCAAGGCCTGGCTTGTAGCCCTTGGTACTGGGTGCTCACACCCTTGGTCTTATGGGGACCAGAGGCTTCGCCACCACACACCCAAAACTCACTGCCTGCCCCTCGGGGGTGCAAAGCACAAATGGGAAGTTGTTTGAGTCATTAACCATTAACATTCCAGTCTCTCACAGTCAGGAATAAATGTTCTGACATTGTAATATTGGATGAGTTGAAAGGTGATAAATTATTTATTTACACAACACGGGCACTGAAGAATTCAAATTTAATTCAGTTGAAGCAGTGGAGCACTTCCAGCAGCCAAGCCAAAGATCTTTCGAAAAGTTCTCAATTATGGAAAGGTTCAGTTTGTTAAAATTGCACAGTGTGAGTGGACTCAGCTAAATTTTGCAGAAGTAATTTCCTTATTTTACTGAGTCTTGGGGGAGCAGAGAGATATTTTGCCTTTAAACTTGCAGCTTTTCATAAACCATCATTTTGTTCGTACATTGCAAGATTAAGTAATTTTTTGTGTTCTTTAACACGTTATCTTCTTTAACCACATTATCTCCTGTCCAGAAAACAGATGTTAGCTTCACATAGAAGAATTTCTTAATTACCTCTAAAGTCCTTGTTTCTGCTTGACTTCTTTTTTTGTTTGTTTTGTTTATTTCGATAATGGGAGAACAGACCCAGAGAATTAGCCTAAGAAAGAACAAAGCAATCAGTGCTAAAGGAGCTGTTAAATAATCATGTCAGTGTTGCTCTCGTGCATCCTGTCACTTTGTGTTTGCTTTCTGCAGTGCTGCAATACACTGAGCAGAGATAGCAGCCCTGCTCTCAGCTCTGAGAGAATTGTCACACACAGTTCAGGTCCTTCTCCTCTCTGAGTGTCACATTTTGAGCAGGTCAGGGACTGCTCTGAGGGGCTGAGCTGTTACAGCTGTACTGGATTATACAGGGGGCATTCTGTGCATCCCTAGGCAGCATGGGAGCCCAAGCTTTTATTCATTTTAAACGTGGAAAAAAAGCCCCAGTGCATTGAAGGCATTGTAGTTAGGAGCTTCTGATGCTGGCAGCAACTGTGTTCTCTTTCTGAGCCTTAATTTGAAACAAACGAAGGAATGAGCAGTAGTTAATTTCTGCAAGTTTCAACAGTAACAAGCTGTACAGTCTTTTATGGACAGTTTTCCAAATGCTGCTTTCTGCATCCTCTCCTCCTCCATCAGGTTTTTTTTTGGTTCCAGCACTTCTGCCACGAGGCTTTGAGAAGATGTTTCTGTTTTCTTATTTAGTTTGGAAAGCCTGTGGATGACGCACGTTCACTGGTTCAGAAGGAGGAGGTCTGAACAGCCTGCAGGCACTGGAAGTAGACTGGGAGTTCTTGCACGAAGAAGATGAAAGGACTGGGTGATAGTGACAGATGAGGAATGCAGTAATTTTAACATAAAGAGGGGGAAAAATGTAAGGCTGCCTAAAAATGTATAGAATGAAGTCTCTGTTTTCTGAGTTTCAAATGTTCCTGGCATATTTTGTGAGTTGCAGCTGTGTCAGTAATGCTGAACAAAACTCCGAGGAAGCCAAAAAAAAGAAGAAAGAATGAACCTATGACACCCAGCAACACACTTTATATGTAAAATTAAGTGGATGTACAACTGCTTACATTGTAATATTTGCTTTGTTGAAAAGTGGTAAAATGTTTTTGATAGGTCTAGTGCAGGGCAAATCCTGTAGTCCTGACAGAAAACAAATTCTCCATGGAAAACTATAAATGTCTGACAGTCTCAGCTGCATTGTGAACCATGACCTAGGATATTAGTTTGAAAGGCAAGTGAATTCCTGTTAAACTGACTATCAGGCAAGATGAGAGATAATTTGACCCAATACAATCTGCTGGTGTGTATGTAAACTGCAATCCTTTATTTTATTTTTTCAAACTTCTTAATTTTATTAATTTTATTTTAATTCATTTAAACAATGTGTTTGTGGTAGCAAAGAAGATCTATAGCATGAGTAGAGCTCGAGCTCTGCCTCCACAGAAATTACATTATTTGGAATTCTGGCTTCGGGGGAGTGGTGCCTCATACCTCAACTGCAATTTTTAGTCTGTTTCATTTAGATGCAGAAGACATGTTGCCTGGCTCATCACAGGAGACAGTCTTCTTCTTGAGAATATTTGTTGACAGTTCTTTGAGAGTCTGAGGGAGAACTACTGCTTATAAAAGCAGCTTTTTTTTTCAATAGGCATGAAGTATGCACAGCCTTGGAAAGAAGTGATTTTAAAAGGCCACATATTTTTTATTGCCACTAACCATGCACTCCATATTGGTTTAGAGCAATGAATGACAGTGCATGGGCTTGTCAGTTCCCTCCAAACTGACTGAAATTGGAGTAGGATCAATGCTTGAAGAGTTGGACATTTGCTCAACTGGATCTGTTAATTGTCTCTACTCAGCTTCTGCAAGTGAGGTCAGCATTTTACTCTGTCAAGTACTTCATGTTCCTGAAGTCTCAGTCTTTAATTGCTAACTTGGACAGTTATCAGTTCCAACAAACCATCAGCCATCCCTATGGTGTTACTAGCAAGACAAAGAAACCCTAACAAACTTGTAAAATTTTCAGCATTTCTAACATGATACTTGCCAGGAGTAACAGTCTCCACAGTGAAGACCCATTCAGGTCAATGAGGACTTTGATATTAAAAGCCATAAGAATGATCTAATAGTTGAAGTGACTTTGACAAATTGAAAAAATAAAGTGCTGCGTGAGGCTGAGAAGGCTCTTTTCCATTACTGGCAGTGATTAAGATATGGTGTTACTTAAGATGAATTGAATGATGAGCTTCCTTAGAGATATTCTCAAGGAATTAGCAATCAATCTTTCTCTGTCCTCATCTTCTACTTTTAATTTGTTATATTACATAGTTGCTTTTAAGTATGATCTCTTAGTTTAATTTGGGGTTTTTTTGGGGATCTCACGTCTCTTACTGATGAAGTAAAAGAATGAAGGAACAGAAGTGTCCAGTTCTTTCTGGAGACCTTCAAGTCATCTTCAGATATGGCTCATCAACTTTCTTTGTCTTCTAAACACAGTTGTCATTTTCATTTGTAGAACTCTTAAGCCTAGGGCAGTTTCCATTTGACTAATGTTAGCCTTCACTGACTAACTTGAAATCGAGTTCTGCCCGTCTCGTGCTGACCTGCAAATGTGTATAAACAACAATAAATTCCTTTTCCCAAGAAGCAGCCTGCTTAGTTCCTAGTAGTAAATGATGGTGCCCAAATGAACTGGACTTGCATCATTTTTAAATTCAGACTAAAGCCATGGGTTAATGCAGTGTTTGGAGGGGGGTCTCTCATTGCTGGTTACAAAGATTTGTCTCTTGTGAGGATGGGTTCATGAATCCTATTTCCTGCTGCTCTGGAGCTGGAAGAATGGAGAGTACTTCTTATGCCTCTGCATAGATTGCATTCATGTTCCAGTCCAAGCACCAGGACAGCTTTGCTACCGCAGGAAATGTCTGTGGAGCAGCTGAAGGCGTGGAATCACTTCCAGAGAAGCAGCAGAGCTGCTGTTAAGGGGCAGTAAGCTGCTCCAATAGCCACAGTCAGAGCAGATGTTCCTTGCCTGGCAGTGTTATAAATGGGATGGGATCCTGGGGCAGCACAGCTGCAGCACACTGTTACCCCTGCAGGAGTGCAAGGTGCCCAGCTTGGAAGGTGTTTGTCATCATCATGCAGCACTGCCAGGGACACCTGTCTGCAGTGCAGAAGGATAAATCTCCCATCAGGAATTGACAACTCTGCTGTGTTTTTGGCATGAGCCAATTACAGAGCTCATGCACTGATTTACTTTCTGACTGAGACTAAACAGAGTCAAAGGATTTCCCACTGATGAAGTTTGTGCATGAATAATCTTCTTCCTACCTGTGAGGGGAGAATGGGAAGGAAAGCAGTATCCCTGCAGCAGTAATCCTCTGCTTATTTGCAGCTCTCATAATCTGCTCCTATGTCTGGTGAAGGAGTGGTTGATACAGAGAGCTACAAACAAGGATCTGGATTGCAGAAAAGTGATCTCTGATACATCCATTTTTGCCAGTTCCCAGGGTCTGTGGCCCCAAAATTCCTCAGCCATGCACTATGTGGCTAGTCAGTAATAACAGTGAAAAAGGGAAGAAAAAGGATTTTACATGTCTGTTGAAAAAGGTTGGGGTAGAATGCTGTAATGTAAGGAAAAAGCCTCTCCAAGCAGTGCTGGGTGTGTTTCTCACTTAATTTGCAAATCTTTTTAATGTTTTTAAACACGCTTTTCAATTCATGCTCTTGAATTTGGGTGCAATTCTGGGGAGAGATGCTTGAAATTAAATTGTTGGCTCTCTGTGGTGACTCTAACCCTCGACTAGGCAGCAGAGGAATGCAGCTGGGGTGCAGACAGCTGCTGCTCAAAAGCCTCAGCACAGGAGTGCATCCCGGGATACCTCCCTTCTCCTGGGATTGACTTGTCCTCCTGAGAAATGCCCTGCTGGCTTTGCTGCTGAGCAGGACCTCAGCTCTCAGTGGGCAGACTGATACCTCCTCAGTCATGGTGCTTATCTGAGCTGCTCTGATCTGGGATCTGTTCCTTGGCATCCTCCCTGCTTCATTTCTCCAGCAGCAGAGAGCAGGGAGGTGGTGCTTCCCTACTTTCTTCAAGTAATGATAGTGATGGAGAAGTAATTTTCCCTTCCCAAGTCCTGAGATAGTCATTATATTACAACTGGATAGGTGTATCCAGCCACACCCTGGTGCAGCAGAGTAAGAGGTGTTGGGAGCCTGAGTGTAACTAAGAAAAACTCAAGTTTCCCTCTCTCTTCATTGACCCAGGGTAGGGGGAGTTTGAAGAAAAGTGCGGCAGCAACAAAAGACAGGTCTTGTGCTTCCTCCCCCTCCACACACACCTTCTCCCTTCCCCTTGTGTCTGCTAGGCATTGTGATTTGTCCTAAGATGAGAACACCTAGGGAGAAATGTCCTAAGAAAAGAATGCAGGAGGAACTGTGTGATTGCTTGCATAATCACAGAACCCCAGAAACAGTTTGGTTGGAAAAGACCTCTGGGATCATCAGATCCAACCTGTGACTGAACACCAGTGTGTCAGTCAGACCATGGCACTGCATCCAGTCTTTCCTCAAACGCCTCCAGGGACAGTGACTCCCTGGGCAGTCTGTTCCAATGTCTAATCACCCTTTCTGTGAAGAAATTTTTCCTAATGTCCAAGCTAAACCTCCCATGGCACAGCTTCAGGCTCTGTCCTCTTGTCCTGTCACTGATTACTTGGGAGAAGAGGCCAATGCCCACCTGGCTGCACCCTCCTGCCAGGGAGCTGAATGCATTCCAGCATGGGGGAAATTGGGATTATTGCCACTGACTGTGGTACACATCAGCCTGCAAAAGGGGGTAAAATGCTGCTGGAGATTGGGCCAGCTGGGCACCCCTCCAATTCCTGCCTGGTGTTCTTACCTTAGGACAAATGAAAATGCCCATCAGTGGCAATCACAAGGGAGTGAAGTGTGTGTGGACAGTGCACAGAAAGACCCCAAATGTTGTCACCCACCACAAAGGTATTGTAAATTCACGGTAGCACCATGGCAAGGAAGAATGATGCATCTTACTCCATGTTGTCAGAAGCTAATTTGTTACTTTATTATACTATATAATATTAAAGAATACTATACTAAAGAATACAGAAAGGATACTTACTGAATGATGAAAAGATAATAATGAAAACTTGTGACTCTTTCCAGAGTCCCGATACAGCTTGGCCCCAATTGGCCATGAGTGAAAACAACTCACACCAGTGTCCAATCAAGTGATCACTTTGGGTAAACAATCTCCAAACACATTCCACATGTGAGCACAACACAGGAGAAGCAAATGAGACACAAATTGCTTTTCTTTTCTCTGAGGCCTCTTGTTGCCTTTCAGCTTGCCAGGAGAAAAACCCTGGGCGAAGGAATCATGTTCAGAGAATGTGAATGCCATACAAATTGTTTTTCTTTGAAACAATTGTTTTTCTTTGAAACTTTCAATTTTCAAGTGGAGACATAAGGAATTGAGATGCTCATTGCATTTGACCAACTGTGTAGCAGCTCCAGCTGCTCTGAGCCACCTGTCTGCAGGTGTGCTCCATCCTTTTCTGCAACACTTCATGTTCCTCTTCTGAAGGACAGGTTTAACAGCAGAATTTGATGGGTTCAGTGCTACACAGTCCTGGCAGGTAGGACTTGCAGAAGTTTTGTACTTTGTTAATGTAACAAAGCTTCTGTATTGTCTTATTGACCGGTAATCTGATTCATCAGGAATGAAGACAGCCTTCAGTTCCTGATTGGAGTCATGATCAGTGACCCACAAAACAGGACAGGACTGGCTTTTCTGGTCCATGGTGCTGAGGTAAAGAGCAAGCCTCAAACCTACCCAAATTCACATGTTAAGCAATGCCAGTGGGATCTGTAGGGAAGGCTGACTTACTCAGGATTGCAGTCAAGTACCATTTTCCAGGAACTGGCAGAATCATAGCAGTAGTTGTTCTGAGTCTGACCACGCTGTCACTGCCAGTTGTGTTACTGTGAGAAATCTGGGGAAGGACACTCTCAAGGCAATACATGGTGCCTGTTACAGCATCAAACAGACTGCATTAGCAACAGTACTTCTGAAAGTAATCTAATTTATTGACCAAAGTTTTCAGGAGATTTAGAACCATATATTTTTAATCTTTAATAGAAGGGTGTACTTGACAGTGCTCATGAGGGAAGCAGACTCGGGAGCTTCTGTGTCTGTGTACTTGGAGCTGTGCCAAAGGAGAGGTAGATCAATCAAACTGGAATAACACTAAGGGGAGGCAGACCCTGTAATTGTACCTGCTGCTCTTCCATGGCTTCAGGTGTTATCATCATCTGAAAGAGAAAAACCTGGCTGTGACATTGCATGGAAAGATTCCTGAACAATGTCAGTTCCTGTCTTTGGCAGGAAAAGATCAAGCTTAAGGAATGAACTGAAATACCATGTGCTGCAGTAAGTATCATGAAATTACCAGTGTCTGCTGTCTTGCTGAACACAAATATGTATTTCATTTTTTGCAGCATTTTGAGTTATTATAACTAATTCACAAGCTCCCTCTGCTGGGCTACCAGCAATGGCAGGAAAGCAATGGCAAAGCTGCTGTGATGTTATTTGCAGCCTGACCCATTTTCTTCAGCTTATTTTGACATTTTGTACAACATCAGAAATAGTGTACGGTCAAATTCATGTAAGTGGCTTGTGAGAAGTGTAACAGAGAGAGATTTGATGTGTTGGATGCATAATAAAATGTTTTTATGTGCATAGAAGGTCTCTTCCACCATAATGTAACTGTAGCTGTTACCTCCTGAAAGTGCTCATGCATCTATCAAAAGATCATGATACTTGATTTCAGTAATGCCTTCTGTCATAGGAAAGAGCTCTAAGGAAATAAATACAGACCTGTTAAAAGAATTAAAAGCTTACAGTCATCAAATACACTTCATACAGAATGCAGTTTGATGTAGCAGTGGTTTTCAAAATGAGCCAAGGGGTTTGTACAAGCATTCAGAGGAATGAAAAAGTGCTGAAAATGTTACTCTAATCAGAACAGCTCATCCTGCTGCTTTCTGCATAATCCTCAAGGTCAAGATTTCTGTCTGCAGTTTTCAAAATACGTATGTGGGGCTTAGCACTGTCATAACCAATAATTGCAAAATCTCTTTTAGTAGATTAAAAGGAGTTGTGAAATTATTGGCTTCCAACTAAACAATCTCAGGGTGAGAGATTGCTAACAAAAAGGAGAATGATTCTCTGTGATTGCTGTAGATACAGCACTTCCTGGCTGCCTTTTAACAGGGATTTACTGAAAAAAAGAGACCTGCCTTAAGTAATTCACAAAATTGTGGAGTGCCTTTATGGGAAGAGGCATATTGTCTGCAGTGGGACCAGAGAAAAATGGAGAGACTTTATGAACAATCACAGTGGCTTTTTTTACTGCAAGTCAGGCTCCTAGACACAGACAGTGGTACAAACAGAAGGTATTAAAGTGCTGCCTATGTGTTGTGCTTAAAGTAACAGGTATATGGGAATGTAGCTGTCACCAGTGTGAGTGGAGCAATTATTTGGCAGCACTCAGCATCACTGGACAATGATGTAAAACAGAAAATAACTCCAGCGACCAATTGATACAGAAATTGCTGGTAGAATGTGGAATGCATGTGTTCCAAGCTTCAGTCTAGTGAGGAGGCTAAAATGAACATTTCTAACATCAACTGAAACAAAAATTACCTCTTTTGACTAAAGTGGGCAGGCCACCTCTACTTAACCAGGAAAAGGAACGTGTATGATGTGTGTATTTGATAAATGGCTGAAAGATTAAGAGGGGCATTTTACATGGGCACGTAGTGACAGGACAACAGGGAATGGCTTTAGACTGAAAGAAGGCAAGTTACATCTAAATATTGGGAAGGAATTCCTTGCTGTGAGGGTGGTGAGACACTGGAACAGGTTGTTGGGGAGAAATTGTTCAAAGCCAAGGTGGATGGGACTTTGTCCAGCCTGGTCTAGTAGAAGGTGTCCCTACCCATGGTGGGAGACTTGGAACTAAATTTTCTTCAAGGTGCCTTCAACCCAAACCATTCTGTAATTCTTTGGTAGAACAGGTTGTGATGTCTTCCAAGAACACAAAAAGTAATTAGGTGAAATTTTAAAGCACTAGCAATATATATTTTTTTAGTGTCATTAGACTTCCATTCAAGTACTGATATGATAAAGAATTATTTTACTCATGCTCATATTAAGTGACATTCAAGAATTTTCTCAAAATATGCATCTTATCTCAAGTATGAATTTTTTTTCTAGGTAGCATATTCTCATATTGGATTTATTCTGCATCAAAGCATCTGATGGCTCTAGAGGACGTGATATCAATATATGATTTATCCCTTCAAAGTCTGAGGATAATCAGTCCGTTTCTTTTCTGTCCCTAATTAAACATTACTTCAGTAATTCCCAGGGGCAAGGAAGCATTGCGACTACACTGAAATGAAAATGAAGTTTGTAGGACCACAGTTGCACTGTCTGTGGTTACGATTAATGTATTTTATGATTGTTGTTTTGCTCATAAGATTTAGCTGGTTTTTTAAAGATACTGTGAGGGAGCATGCAGAGACAAGCCACAGATTTTTTTTTTTCTTGTTAAGGTGACAGAAATCTAAGGAGATTTTAGCACAAAATTGATTGAAGTAAAATACATCAAACCAATGGAGATCTTAGATGTGATTGCTGATTATTCAGCCTTTGGCAGGCCACTAATAGTGATGGTAAGTGAGAGTTTCTGTTCCAGCCAGCCATTTCCCAGAATAAGGAGCAAATGCAAATCCTTCATACTTAAATGTTTTGGGAAACAAGCAGCAACCCTACACTGACTGTGAATTGAGTGACGTGGTAAGAGGTATTTGTAGTCAACATAAAGATTTATTTATTTAGCTGTTAGGACACATCTGCCTGGTGTAAGTCTACAGATCAGTCCAAGAGGCCAGAAATAAGGCTGTTTTCAAGATACACAGGTCATTTTCTTTCCCATTTTCTTTGGTCATGTGGAAGTGGATCAGGTGGGTTGACTTCTACCATTCATTCATGCTTTTAAATACTGTTTTTCATCTGTCTGCATATGGGCTGCTTTTGCATTCTGAAAAAGAGGTTAGCATATTCATTAGCATATTCTTTAGTACATTCATTAGCATATTCCATTATGCCAGCCAAAAGAGTGTACTTATACTTATTCTATACTATACTAATCTATAGTATAGTATTCATAGTGCTCAAGTGTTTTGACTTTTTACACATACTTTATATTGAAAAACAGTGAACAGTGCATTCTTGTCTAGCTGATACTTCTTCATGCAGCACTGTGGAAGGCTGGACTTAGATAGAAGTTTATATCCATTTAAAATGCACAATCAGCATTCTAAAACAGTCATTAGTTTAATTTAAAAATTAAATGTGCTGAACATAAAAATAAGCTGAGCAAAACATGGTTTGTGTTGAAGGCTAGTTGATAACATTAAGTGAAGGAATCATTACATACAGAAGATGAACTGATTAAGATTTTTCTAACCCACATGCTTTCAGAATTACAATTAGAAGAACCTATCCTTCACATTTATTTTTAAGGGATGATCTTATTAATGCTTTTACAAGGTATGGAATTCGGAGGAGTAGGTCCCAAGTTTCAAGACAGTGAAATGAGAGCTCTGGAGAGAATTCACTGTTTCTCTCTTTGCTCTCCTCATTTGCTAAGATTCAAACCATCTCTTTAAATTCTGTGAAGCTAAGACAATTAATTTAAAAATGACTGGAAATGAGTGAAGTCTCCAGATGTTAATGGCTTGTTTAATTCTACTGCAGTGGCATTAAAGAACACTAATCAAGATGAGAACTAGGTTGTTCTCCAGGTTGTACAAATACCAGAGTCATTTGGAGCAGCTGTAATAAAATCCCTTGTTATCATGAAGCAAGGTGAGACACACAAACGAAGTCTTTCAGTCATTATTTTTCAGTCAAGTTTTAAGTGACTTTAATTAACTGTAGCATCTTTCATGGTCCAAATGAGAAAATATAGTTTATAACAGATGTTGTCTCCATATTAAACCTGTTGGTATTTTTTAAACTTGAAGAAGTAATTGTCAATCCTATGATAATACAAATTATAGCAGACCCAAATGTGTTCAAAAACATTTCAAAGACATTATTTTCTGATATTCTAGTTAATTTTAGGATTGCTCTTTATCTTGTCAATACTATTTGTACAGCTTTTTTTTTTTTCTGTGTCATTTTTCCTTTTTGCTTTCTCAGTTTTCTTTTCACAAGTTGAAATATATTTCTTTAAAGTACTTCTGCCATATGGGCTTTCCCCTAAATCTAAAACAGTACTTTGGTTAAATTATTTATTTGGCCTAAGTATTGGTCAGTAATATCCAGGTGTGGCTGACACAGGACATTGCTGATGATTGCAATGAATTGCATGTAATTGGAGTTGTAATAAAACCCTGTAAAACTGATTTCTCACTGAATGCTTTAGATCATTAATATGGAAAAGTTCGTCTGGTGAAATGTGTGATTTGTCAGTCTGACTTCTGACACCTCTAAGAGTAAGGCATTAGTCATTTTTAGGGACTGCATTAACCTGTTTGTGATGCTAAAGTCCACAGGCATAGCTAGCCTTCTTCATAGAAGCCTGTCTTGCACTTCATTTTCCTAATTCAAGAAAATACTAAGAAAAATGTGATTCTTTTACTAAGAGTTTTTAAAGCCTCAGATGTAGTAGTGATTTAGTCACAATTTAGTAACTCTTCCTTGCTTCCTTTTTTTTTAAATCTTGTCTGTAGAAAAATCTGTCTGGGTCAGTGTGTCCCAATAAAGCCTGTAACATTTACTTCTTTTATCGTTTCCTTTGTCTTCTCCTAATGCCTCTTCCCCAAGTCTGGAGGCTGCTGTTCTGCAGCTTGCCTGCTGCTTGTTGTCAGCTTCCATCAGACTGAAGGATTTCTGGGAAGGAAAGACTCTTGCAGGGCCTCTTTTCACCTCATCTGTGCAGCTAAAGATTTGACATTCACTTCCTGAGACAGGATGAAACTCTGGTTTTGAGAAACATTATGTAAATCAACTGTGTTATGTAAGGAACTCCTAATAATGATGTACATTACAGCATATTTATATGATTAAAGGCAGTACTGCATCCTGTGCACTGGCAAAAAAACAGACTCTTGAAAAAGTCTTAAAAATGAAATAATTATAATAGACTTGATGTTTGTTTGATGTTTCTGTTTAGGTGCTGACTGCAGCACAAATTAAATCAATTTGCCTGGCCATACTAGAATCAGGAAAACAGTATGCAGTGAAGAAGAGGAAACCAGTCCCACTGATGTATTCCTACTATGGAACAGAGTATCTTGGTGAGTAAAACACACCAACACCTCTGAGAGTGGTGCTGTGTGAAGATGCTGAGCTAGGAGGCACTTCAGGAGTAAAATACATAAAATCTACAGTGTGGGATTTCTCCTCAACCAGTTGGGACCATCCATCCTCCTCCTCCTCATGGGCAGCTGGGTCAGAGCTCACCTGAAGCAGAGGGGAGAGGCCACTGAGCAGGGCCCTTGTGGGCTTCTCAAGGCACAGAATCACTGCAGAAAGTGTGAGATTGGCTCACAGTTCCCTGGCAGGGGAGCAGAGAGAGCAGTCACTGAGCTGTGTGTTCCACAGACCCTGGCAAGTACAGACAGTTCTTGCACTGAAATTCAGGTGTTAGCTCACTGATACTGTCAGTCAGTAACTGGAAATACCCATTTATGGCCCAGTTTCAATTTGCATTCAGCAAATGCAAATATATGGCCCAGATTCAGCAGTGTGTTAAGAAGAGTAACACCTTGAAACAGAATTCAGTTCAGGTTCAGTCTAACTTCCTACAGTAAGTTTCAGTCATGTCAGAGTGACAGCAGAAGCAGTTCATACATATTTTTTGCAAAGCTAGAGGAACTAGAAATGACAGAAGTAGTAAAGTATCGTGTTAGGCACCTAGAAATCTTTTATTCCAAGCACTATTCCAGTATGCATGAAGAAGATGAAGGAGCCATGGTCTTGACAAGGAAATCTGTCCCAAGGGAAAGTTGCAATGAGGTGCAGACAGGACCTAAACCCACCCTCTAATTCAATTGTTTCTCTTTTTTCCAGGTGCAGCACATGGGCTTTCCTCAATCCTGCAGATGTTGCTCTCCTATTATGAGTACCTGCAGCCAGCAGATCAGGAGCTGGTGTGGCAGAGTGTGGATTTCCTGATGGACCAGGAGCAGAACAGCAACTGGCCCCCTGAGCTGGGGGAGACCATTGAGAGGGAGAACGAGCTGGTTCACTGGTGCCATGGAGCTCCAGGTTCTTTTCCCATTGATCTATGCACAGCCAGCTGCTGATCACATTGCTTTTCCACATTAGGTGATTCCATGTAGAAGATAATCTCAGGTTAAATCTGACCAGAGTGAAAAAAAACCCAAAGGACATAAAGAAGTTACACTTTGAGATGGGGAAATTCATTAATTGCTATTGTTCTTCCCCAGAAAAACCTGTATCCCATCACTGTTCTTGGGTAGTAACACAGATGTAGCTTACAACACTTCAGCTACTCCAGTGTTTGTTAAATTCACACCACAAGTCAGCTGAACACTTCCTTAGGCACTTGAGTTAGTTATGTGTCATGTGCATTCCCATAAGGTTACTGTGAACTGAGCTGTGCAGTGCTCTGGTGAAGATTATGATTAATTTATTTAAATCCCCTCTAAAAATAAGCCAAATAGCTTTTTTTTTAGCAGAAGTTAGTATGCATAACTGTGTATAACAAGAACAGAGCAGTGTATGCCTCATTAGGAAAAAACAAAGTGAGTTTCTTTTTCTCACTTAGTAGAAGTTTGTATCTGTTGCCAGTGTAAGAAATTACTTTGCCCATCCTTGTGTTTCTGTCAGTGTAAGCAGGTGAGGTAAATGGGGATTTGAAGCCAATAGAAGACAGTGCTAAGTGTTTAGTGTTTAAAGGCACAAATGTGACTGCTCCTTTAAAATTATGAAAGTCTGGGAATGTTGGAGTAAACCCTGAAATTCAATAATGCCTTGAAAAGATTGAAAGTGATATTGTCACAGGGGGTGGATAATTACATTTACTGTGTGTTTTTAGCATAGCAGATACTCCCCCCTCATGGAGCATTTTGAGGCTACACTGACATGTCTAGAGCACAAGCCCGCAGTTTTTTAGTGTATTAATCTTTATTTTCTTAGGTGTTCTTTGAAACCCTTGGTGTGCTTATTACAAAAAACAATCTCCCTGCTCTTTTCCTAGGCATTGCATATCTGTTTGCCAAAGCTTACCTGGTTTCCAAGAAGCCTCAGTATCTGGACACTTGTATCCGCTGTGGAGAGCTCACCTGGCAGAAAGGCCTCCTGAAGAAGGGCCCTGGCATTTGCCACGGGGTGGCTGGTAGTGCTTATGTGTTCCTGCTGCTCTACAGGCTCACTGGGAACTCCAAATACATATACAGGGCACAGAGGTGAGCATTCCTGTCTTCTGGATTTAGGTAATACCAGAAAGTTTCAGGAACATTGATAAAGCAGAGTTTGTGATCACCACCCTCGGATGTAACCCGAGTGTTTAAGGTTCAGGATCAATTCTGGCTGTGAGTTCTGGGTGGGTGCACTCTGTGGGAGTTCTGCAGTCCCATTCCAGGCTGCCTGGGTTCTCCCAGACTCCCTCCTTGCCCAGGAGCTTGGTTCCTACAGAGGGAACTGGGCTGCATGTGGAGGGGTAACATGCATCCAGGTCCATCCTGATGTGATGGCAGAACTCACACAAGCTGTGTACCCAAGTCCAGGAGTAGAGTAAAACATGCTTTGTTAGGATTTTTTTCAGAGCATTTAACACTATTCCATATTATTAGAACGGGAAAGTAAGTTTAGGATGTGGTGTGCAGTTATTTTATATTTTTTAATTTCTCATTCACCTTTAGCTTAGCTGGTGGGGTTAATTTTATTTTGCCCGAGTGCAAGCACATGTGGTCCAATAAAAATTCTGTCATGGTGCTGCAATTATCTTTAACTATGTATCTCTAGTTTACTGTACCTGTTTAAAAACATACTATTCCATGTTTGTTACTGTTTTCCTTACAGCACAGAGTAACAAGGGGAAGTGGTATAGTAATTAAGATGACTGATTTTTAGCCCTTTGCTTATTTTTTTAATTTGTGTAGCAATTTCAGCATTACACGATTTGTTGCATTGATGTGAAACATTGCTTGCATCCTAAAAGTTATCAAAAAGTATTTGTTTAATGATACATCTTACAGAAATCAGAAGTTTATAGCTATTAAACAAGCATAATGCACACACAGATTGCAAAGGTTTGTCTCTTCTGGATCTAATGAACCTCAGTTTCTTGTGGAAATTTGATAGTGTAGAATTTGCAGAAAAGGTTAAATACTGATCATTCTACTTTCTTTAAATACTGAGTGTTATTAAAATGATGCTTCCAAACAAGTAGATAGAGAGGAACATAAAGTAATAACAAACTCTTTTTTTTCTCTCTTAGGTTTGCAGAGTTCTTATTTACAGAAGAATTTAAGTCTGGTTCCCGGGCACTAGAAAGTGTATATAGTCTGTATGAAGGTTTTTCAGGAACTGTGTGTTTCCTGACTGACTTGCTGCAACCCAACCAAGCCGAGTTTCCTCTCTTCAGTGTCTTTGTCTAAAGACTGATGTTCTCCAGGGCCAATCCTGGAGGTAGTGGGAGAGGGCACCTGCAGTTCCACTTACTTTTCTGGACAGGCTATGTACAAAACGAGCTGGGGTACCACTAATGTTAGCCTTAATGTAGCTGGGGGTCAGATCAAAAACAACACACACTGGGGCTTGGGGGGTGGGGAAGTGTGTGGTCAAAATAAATGGGTCAGTGGGGAAAAAAAATGGGGGAGCTGATTGAATCTGATGTCATAGATATTTATCTAATTATTCAAGTGAGAGAGAAAGGGGCATTATCAAACTTTTATTTTGGTGAAAAAAGGCAAGCTAGAATTGCAGGGACATGCAAAGAAGAAAGTGATGCACCCAGTAGGTTTTAAAAAGAATCCTGCAAAAACCATTCATGGAGCAGTTCACTCACTGGGGAGGCTGTTGTAGACATGTCACTGCACTGCACAAAGGCAAAATCTGGGACTTTTTTGCCCTAAACCACATCTGCTAGTTCTAGTAACATGTCTTAGGAAAATCTGTGTCTTTGAGCTCTTTGGTCTTCATATAATGGCAGTTCTGTAGATAGCTGAGTGTTCAGGCTGCAGTTTCACAGTTCATTTCAGCAAGGGAGTTCTCATGTGTGTAAATGAGCACTGGATTGGACCCTTCCTTCTGGAGCTCAGTCTGTGGCAAGGAGCTGGTCTCCTTTCAGATCTACTGTAACTGTGTCACCTCTTGTCAGTATTTTCCCAGTCACATAGTAGATGGGTGGAACCATGGAGAAGACTTGGATGGAAAAGTTCTGTAGCAAAGATACAGCAGGCAGATGCTTTCTTCATGATACAGCATTGCTAGATAAGTATTGTTCAGTGATACAAAAGCTTCCTTTTAAAATTAATTACTTATAGCAGCATTTCTGAACAGTTTTTTCCCTAAGTTTTTCAGATGATGGAAAACCTATTTTCCTTGATGAATTCTTCACTACAAACCCTGCAAAGTGAATACAATCCTGGTGTGGCATACTCATCCTCAAAAAACCTGACAACAAAACTCAAAATTGCTTTTTTTCCTAGTTAGCAAGATAATGTATAAGCCCAAATGATTTTTAGCTAGAAAATAATTTAGATAGAAGTAAATGGGTTGCTCAATACTAGTTGCACTAGCACGTATAGTTGCAAATATATGCTGTTTTCTATGTATTATAGATATGATGACATGGTACTTGAAAGCTAAAGAAAACACTAACATAGATTTGTACTAAAAAAGAGAAAATTAATATCTGTATTTAAAATCTATTTACTATTTATTTATTTTTATTTATATATTAATAATATATATATAAAGACAAATCAGGAAGACCAATATGTCAAAAAATGAAGTTAGAGCGAAAAAGCTGCTGTACATGCACTGCCAAACAATGCAGTCCCTCTTCCTGCATTCTCAGCTGGAGGAGATTACAATTTCTTTATTTTTAATGCCTAATGGATTAAAGTTCCCATTTCATTTCAGTGGGCTTTGATCAGGCTATAAGATGGAGCTGGGTCTTGAAATCCTCCCACATTTTAATATAATAATCCCTTCCTGCTCTTGCCACTGTTATTTTAATGAGATGGCTTACATTATTACGAGCTGCAGATAAGGATTTCTGCTACTCTGTCTTGCACTGTGCAGCTCTAATTAATTACTTAATCATAGAAATAACCACATTTCACTGATGAATAAAGCAATGCAGTTCTGTATCAGTTTGTCAAGAATTTAGGTATCTTTTAGTGAATGGAAATGTTAAAAAACTCAATATTGATCTGCTGTGTGTTTATTAAAAAAGTTAAAAGGCTTTATGGTCTTTTAAGAAAGCCACTAATGTCACTTACTTGGTTACTTTGAGCAGTGAGATGTGTGCACACAGAGGGTTGAATTCCATAGGGAGGCTGTACACATGAGGCTGAATCAAAAAGTCAGTGGATATGGGAGCATGCTCTGCCCTGCCCTGTGGAAATGCTCCTGTTAGATCAGAGCAGAGCCAACTGTCACTAGTGAAGATCCCTAATGCATTAGGACTTTTTATCTAGTTGGTTCCTGTAACACATTTTGTCCCAGATACTTCATAACTGGAGTCTTCTTAAAGAAAAGTTTAAGGAAGTTTAACTTGGCCTATCCACTTCTTCTAAATGTGATTCTTCACTAATGCCAGGGAATAAACATTGAGCTTAGTGTCAGTTTTCTAGTGGTTTTCCTGTGTGTCTCTCTTTGTAGAATTTCTTCCAGTTCACATTCAGAGGAGACTCTGATCTTCTCTGTGTTGAGATCAACAGCACACTCAAAACAGATCTCCTGTCCCCACAACCATTCTCTGTATATGAAGCCACATATTTTGGAGAGACAAAACAGTTATTTGAGTAAGAGTTAGTCCATTCAACAATGAGAAAACTCATGGAACCACCCAGGTTTTGAAATCTAGGTCCCAGACATTTCTGCAGGTTGAGTTCAGCACTGACTCTGGCAAAGGCAGCACATGAACATCCAGTCTCATGGGGTACATCTGGTAAAAATCTTGGAAGATATTTGTTCATCTCTTTCATCAGACATGGCAGTTTGAGCCATGAGAGATTTGTGGCTTTTCTTACCTGACCTGGCTGGGTTATGGTGGCTTCTAGATGTGCTGTAGTCACAGCTTCTGAGCACAGTGCAAATACACCCCAGGGCTCTTTGGAAAATGTGACTCATTAAATCAGCAGAGATTTTTCATCTTTCTCCTCTTTATTGTCTTATCTGATTTTTTTCTCTGTATTATATATGCTGTTACAAACATGCTGTTGCAATCTTTATTTGCTGCTTTTAAGACATTGACAGAACAGTAACCCGAGTAGAACTCTCAGCACTTTTCAGTGTAATAAAAAGTAAGGTCCTCTGTGTACCCTTCTTCCTGCTTTGAGAAATCAACCTTGCAACCTTTGCTAGACATTCTCCATGGAATGCTGTCTCCTTCTGCTCCCAAATTGGGCCCTTATGGACTGAAAAATGTATTCCTGAACAGATTCTGCCCTGGTGCTTTGACAGAAGACTGTGTTGTGGGAAACTCGAGAAGCCTCTTTCAGGGTGTAAAACACAGTAACTATGTCATGTTTGCACATTAGTTTCTTGGTTGCATTTAGTTTCTAAAGTGTAGGCAATAGGAGTTTAAGTGATATTAGTATTTCTGATAGTATTTCTGATTATGCTGTTAAAGCAAAGAGGATGCATTATGTGGGTATTGGTGCTTATTTGTGATGTACCTGTGTTTGTGTGGTGCTATTTGTGAGTAAAGCTGTAGATTACACATGAGTTTAAGGAGCTATGTACTGCTCATGACTTTTAGCCTGCCATCCATAGACTACTGTCAGGGAATAATTTGGAGGGAAGCTAGATCTGTAGTGTCCAGATTTATTGATTTCAGGATTCATAGAACCAGATGCTGTAAGTTTTATCAGCAGTACAGTTCTAACAAATATATCTTCATTTTTAATTGCTACTCACAACTTCTCATCATAATAACATGTTTATTTTGTGCCACTGCTTTCAATATCTGCTTTGATTGCATCATTGTTGCCTTCAATTTCCCTGCTTTTGTTTCCCAACCTTTGAATAACTTGAGGAGGCTGAAGAAGCAGCCCAGGTCTTTTGTTCTTGAAAATAAGATTGATTGATTTTGCTTAAGCAGGGTGTTCTACTAACTTGCATTACATTATTTTACACTCCCAGATGGTCTCTTCTCTCTGGCTGTGCCATTTCCCACCTGCTAAGAAAAAATCATTATCTTGTATAGCAACTGTCACTGGTGTTTTACTTCATTGAATAAAACAGAGACTTTCTAGGGAGCGTGGTCACTTCTGCATGCTTCAGTGTTTCAGTTCTGTAAGGACAATTGAAACCAAGTGAAATGGCTAAACATTCCAAAATTCACTTTTAAGTAATTCTGGGAAATATACATAAGGGAATGCAAGTAAAGGGATCACCTTTATTGCTACTCTGTCAAATTAAGTAATGCCACTTTGATGTTCTAATACTGATTATATATGGACATGGGAAAAATATGACAAGAATACTGATTGGTTTTTTTTAGTACTGTGGAAAAAAATGAACCATAGGTATCTGCTGTATTCAGAAACATGGAGGGGCAATATGTGCAAATGGAAACTTTGATAAGCAGTCAAGTTTTTGTACTCATATAGTTTTCTGCATATACAGCATCTGCCAGCATACTGCATGTTTTATGCCAACAGTGATCTATTTTAGTGTGTGCATGCATTTTGAGACTATATCCTTGTTCTTTGGATCTCTGAGGTCTGCCAAGTAAATCTCAGGTGCAGTAATCTTCTACATACCTTGAATATTCACTGGCATGAGTGCATATTCTAATCTGAAGGACGATTAGTATATCAGGACTAAAATTGCCCGGTTGACTTTCAAAGAGTAATCTTGCTCTGAAGAATTAACAATTGCTGGCTGGCAGCACAGCCTGGACTGCTCTGAGAAGACCTTTCAGTTTATATAAATATGTCTGAGACGAAGTAGTAACAGCAGAAAGCTAAATTGAAAAGAAATAAGAAAATGACCAAAAATCCCACTATGAGGGGAACAACATACTTCAAAGCCATAAGCCAAAAATGCTCAGGGCCCACAAAACAATACAGCAATTTAGGGATGTGAATAATAGGCATTTTCCAAAGGAATAGCACAGTAGTGGTACAGTAAGCACTGTGCATGTTTCAGCTGCCTTGAACAGCACTCCATTGCCATTATAGCAAAGTCATCAAATGTTAAAAAACATTTGCCTGTGAAGGAGTTGCCTGTAGCTGAACCTACTGCCTACTCCTCTCTTTTAATGGAACAGAAGTGATGTGCACGATCCATGATAAGGCAGTTTAAAAAAATACATTCAAGAAGCCAATAGCACCAACTTTTCAATCTGCCTTTGAATTATTAAACTTGGCTAATTTGTACTGTCACCGTTGGTCCTACACCTTATATATTGGAAATTCTACATCATGCTCTCAAAAAACAAATTTATAAATAGCAATCTGCTTGAAAATACATAAGGCCATATTTATTTTTAATGCTTAGAAGGGAGTCCCTTGACTTTGTTCATGGCATGACTCAAAGAGAAGATGGTGGCATTTAGGTCAAGTACAGCTAGAATGGCAGAAAATTAATTCAGAGCTTATTTTGCCAAGTGGTATAATGATATTTGAATACAGGAGATTTTATAGTGTACTGATACCCAGCAACAGCATTGTATGAATATGCAGAAGTCCTTAAGTCAATTATATCCTATAGGGAATAGAAAACAGATTCTAGTCCAACATATATTTTTATATCATACAGAAGAGAAAGGCTGTTTGACCAGAAATTTAACTTTGCTTCTCTCTTCATTCCCATGACCACACAAGAGAGAAGGATGTCCTTTAACAATGATCTGGTTTTGCAGGAGGAACTGGCCTCCTGAACTCATTTTAAGAGCCTGATAGGTCACCTGCTGATGTCTGTGATGAACCTCTGCTTGACTCCAGGCATGTAAGGTAGCTCCTTCCACATGTGTGAAACAGGGGTAAAACTATGTCATTCCAGACCCCAGGCCTACAAACTTTCCTTTACACATGAGTCCCATGGAATTAGGCTTGTCTGCATGGTATGAGGAAAGCACAGGTGTTTGCATATGCAGGGCCCTGTTTGATGGCAATTTATACACATTTTATCTCGAGATCTCTGCAATATACGTGAATACCAATACAAATAAAAAGTACAGGGAACTTAAATGGCATTATTTAATGTCTAGTTTGTGTTGGTGACACTTGATTATTCAGTATATTCCAGTGTGTGATGTTCATTCCTTGAGTATGTGCCACACCCTAGATTGGTTTCTCAGTGTTACAGCCATTCACAGCCATGATGTGGTACAAGCCTGTAGAATCAAGGTTGATTTGATTCTTTAGAGATGCACCTTATTGTTTGAAAGCAGGACCCCTGCTTTTCTAATATTTTAAACACTGTGATCTTTCAGAATGTGTTTATTGTATTAGTTTTGTATTGTAGATTATGATAGAAACTAGATTTTATAGCTTTTTAAAAGCAGTGATAATACTAAGCTTCATAGTGGCAGATCAAACTGTGTATATCCATATTATGAATATTAAAGCTGTGATTATATTTTGCCTTAAATAAAAGTCCAACCTTGAACAGTATGATTTTGCATTAGATTGTTTATTTCTGTACTTACCTTTCATAGTGCTGGCAACACTTCCTTCCAGAATAGTAATGACTCAGTGCTCCAAAAGCTTTTCAGTGGTTATCAAAAGTAAAATAAATTATTTTAGAATGAGATAAACCATCCAGGCTGCACACAGTGCTTAGGTAAAACACCTTATGGTAGTTTCCCACAAGACAAGACAGGTTGCTTTTGGCCTGTAGATTAAAGTTTACCACTGTAGGTATTTATTTTCAGGTATTTATTGTCAGTCTGCTTAAATCTCAGTTTCCATAGCCTCATCCCTTTCCAGGAAGACACTCCATTCCCAGTGAAGAATACAAGCATTAAATTCACCTTGGCCTGCCCACAACAAGATTTCCATCTTTATCATCATGAGCTTAGCTCAACTTGAGCTGAGCAATGGGACTCCAGATTTGCCAGTGCGGTAGTTAAAGAAATGGCCAAGTGTTTATTGTCACTTTTTGTGTATATCTGGTGACAGTAACAGATAACAGATAAGCAGAAGTAGCCAGTAGTGATATGCCATTAATAATATCTCGGACTTCTTGTCTTGCCTTCCTCTTGTGCTCCTGTAGGTCCCAGGTGTGCAGCTAACCCCCATAGGGAGATCAGCAGTTACTGGGAACAGGCAGGAACAAAGTTCTATCACCAGAGCCAGCTGAGCACAAACCCAGTACCTGCACCACGAGAAAAGTGATGACTGGAGACTCCTGTGCAGGACGCAGGCACCATCTGCCAGCCTGGCTTGGTACCTCAGTTTTGTTTCTTGCCAGGTGCTCAGCTTCAGGATTTCATGGAAAGATTACAAAGGCTTGTCTTCTCCTGAGGGTGTCACTGTGTGCTGCTCATCCATGCAGGCATCGGCGATACTGCTGGGGTGACCGTACACATCTCCAGAAGGACTCCAGAATTTTGGTAGTGAAGGAGACAGGATCCTGCTGGTGAGGGGGAAAGGCCCAGGGACAGCAGGCAAATGCTGCAGGTCAACAGCTGGTGTCACAGCAGGGCTCAGGGCTGTGTGGCCCAAGGAACCTTTGAAGGAAAAGGTCTGGCAAGCAAGAGGAGAGGCACCTGGCAAAGAGCTAAAAGGGCACCTCTGACACTGCCACACTGCCCTGATCAGGGACTCTCATCAGCTGAGGCTGGGGAGCCTCTCCTGCACTCACAACTCCGTTTCTGCCTTTGTTTGTTTGGTTTTGTTGTGGGGTTTGTTTGTTTATTAATTAAATCATCTCTCAGCCTTCTTTGTTGCACAGGGTTATTTTCTTCCTGGTACAGACTTTGCCCTTGCCTCTTCCTTTCAGATCTCTATTTTATCACTCTCTACAAGTCCCTGACAGGAGGGTGCAGCCAGGTGGGGATCGGTCTCTTCTCACAGGCAAACAGTGATAGCACTAAAGGACATGATCTTAAGGTGCACCAGGGGAGGTTTAGGTTGGACAACAGGAGGAATTCCTTCACAGAGAGGATGATTAGACATTGGAACGGGCTGCCCAGGGAAGTGGTGGAGTCGCTGTCCCTGAAGGTGCTTCAGGAAAGCCTGGACGTGGCACTCAGTGCCATGGTGTGGTTCTGCTCCAGCCCAAGCGATGCCGTGGCTGTGCGATCCTCCCAGCCGGCCGAAGAGCCCTCAGGGGCACCCGCTGGCCCCTTCCCACCAACCCCCTCAGTTCAGCTCTGTGTCTGACGGCTGAAGGAGACACGATGAGGGGCAGCTCCCCGAGCACCGCCGGGGAACTTTCCTCCGCTCCCAGCCCAGCCAGGCTCCATCCCCGGCCAGGATCCAGCGCCGGGCAGGATCCAAGCGCGGTCGGGATCGAGCCCCGGCCCGGATCCAGCCCCGGGCTGCAGAGGCCGCGGGCCAGCGGCGAGCGCGGCGCTCCCTCTGCCGGGGACTGGGCCCCGGTGCGCGGCGGCGGCGGCGGCTGGGCGGGCCGGGCTTGGGCGGCCGCTGCGATGAAATTCCCGGGCTCCGTCCTCGTCTCCCTCGTCCTCTTCATGTCGGAGACGGCGGCCGCGCTGTGCCTGAGCGCGGGCTACCACGACACGGGGGACCGCATGTGGCAGGTGCTGACGCTGCTCTTCGCCCTCTTTCCCTGCGCGCTGGTGCAGCTCAGCCTGGTCTTCATCCACCGCGACGTGAGCCGCGACCGGCCGCTGGTGCTGCTGCTGCACCTGCTGCAGCTGGGGCCGCTCGTCAGGTCGGTGAGTCCCCGCCGGGGCCGGGGCCGAGCCCGGGGGCGCCCGGAGCCCCCCGGCCTTGGTGCGGTGCGGGCGGGGCCGCTCCCGCGTCCTGCGGCAGCCGCGGGAGGAACAGTCCCTTGGGAATGCCTCGGGCACAAACCCGACCCCGGGGAAAGGGGCTCAGCCCTGCCGGGCAGCGGGGAGCCGCCAGAGCCCCGCCGCGTCCCGCTCTGCGCTGGGTTTGCATCCCTGTGGCTTCTTGCAGATGGTTGTGTCTGTTCACTGCTGCCTCATGCACAGCGCTTTGCTCTCAGATCACTTCCAAGAGAGAACGGGAGATTCTTCCACTCGGTTGCGAGTTAAGAACAACGATAGTACCCATCCCATCCGTGCGTCCTGGAACATCAGTGATGCTCTAGTCTGGCTTTTCCTTCCAAACGTGAGCTTCCCTCCCCAAATTGCTTTGGAGATTTTTTCGATTCCAGTTCAATGTCTCACTGAAAATATCCACGGCAGGAAAAAAAAATAGATGAAAAGTCAGCAGTGTGCAACTGGGGGGGTATTAATTTTAAATTTATACTCAAATCTTTAATTTAAAAAGAAAGGGAATTAAATGCAGTGTGTATGTAGTAGAGGCTAGGAGAAGTATCACCAACTTTTTGAAATTCCCGAATAGTGTGTAAAAGAAAGATTTGTTCACGCTAAGGAAGGTGAAGAGTTTGGATGTTACAAAATATCTTACACTTCAAAAACATTGACTCTTCTCTAACTATGCATGGATTTTTTTGCTTGCTTTGTTAATATTTTAAAGATGTTTAAGTTGTGGCTTAACAATTCTGAAAGAGCCCTGATTTTCTAAAAGCTTACAAAATGCTTCCACAGTTTTGGAAAACGAGAGAGGAACCAAAGAGAAAGAAACCATCAAAAATTAAGTACATTACTTTTGTTGTTCTAAATCAATTTATTGAGGTAAGATGAGGAAAGAATCTAATGTCAAGCCAGAATATGTGAGGAAGCAGACAAAGGATTTGAGCAACAAGAAGAAATGGAAGGATTTTCTTTTCAGTTATACAAAAGAAACATAGATTTATATTTTGACCTCAAACACCAAGCATTACTTGACTTTCTGTTTCTTTTTCAACATCAAGTTTTCAGTTTACAACACAAATCTTATTTTGTGCAGAGCGCAGTTCCTGCTCTCTGGTGAACTCCCAGCTGCAGCCACTGCTGTAAAACCAGTGAGCATATGAAAGCCCTCTCTCTCCTCTAGTGTGTTGCTAACTCTGCACTTTTTCCTTTCACAAAGATTTACAAACTTAGCATTTCCAGGAGATTTGAGATGTTCTGGATGTGCTGTGCCAACCGCACAAGTGGCTATGATGTCCCCATGGCATCATTTAGGCATGACAAAGTGATGTATGTTGACCTCTCTCTAAACCCAGGATAACTGGAATTGTAATTACTAGCTGAATAGAGTAATACTTTCATACTACCTGAAAAACTTATTTGCTGCTAAAGGCTGGAAGGACTCTACAAATTAAAAGTTTAATACAAACCAAGCTCTCTTTACTACTACGGAAATGTGTCAGTTTGTAGGATACAGCACAAATGTCTGGGAAGTCAAAATTATCTGACACAGACAGTAAAGGGTTTTGGGGTTTGGATTTTTTTTTCCTTCCTTGCCTTCCTGCAGCTAAAGATTGCAATATCTGTCAGAAGAGGAAACTGATTGCTTCCTGTCAGATATAGCTCTGCACTGTAAATATTGTTGTGTTTTCAGCACACAAAATATCTTCCCTTTCCCTGCTTCATACAGGAGGCTTCCTACCCTTTGTGGACACAAGGTTTGGGTGATAGCTAGAAGGCAAAGTGTATTTTGGTTGTTTCACTGCACTGTGGCTTTTACTTTTTGTAAGCTGAAAAGGACCATTGTCCTTGGAGGCATATTTCTCCATCCTTGTAGGCAAACCTCTGCTCCTTTGCTCCAGAGAATCCTGCTGCTCTCCGTCATCTGCTTCCCTCGTGTGAAGCCTGGCTCCATCCTCCCTGCTGGGACTCTGGTGCCTCCCTGGCACAGCCCAGGGCTGCTTAGGGAGGGCTGGGTCAAATCAGGTCAAATTAGGTCAAATAGGACACAGAAAGTAAAGCCTCCCCCCAGGCTCTGTCTGCTTGTGGCAGGGGAATGAAACGTTTGAGAACCTTGAGGCTGTGTGTGATGACATGCTGCAACAGAGAGCTGGCAGCTTTGGAGGGCTTTAAAAGAAACTTAACAAGAACTTTTTGGCTATCTCTGTTTGATACAGCACAGTCAGGATTTCTCTGTTCAGACTTAAATACTCAGATATCAGTGCACTGCTTTACCATCAGCCCATATGCATTGTGTGAGTTTTTATTCATCATCTTAAAATCTAGATTCCCCCCCCCCCCTTCCTTTTTTCCTAAAAAAAAACTCCTTTAGATTTGAGGAATGATTTGGGAATATCTTGGCAGGGAAGGAGGGTATTTAGCCTTGCAAGCCAAATGATTCAGCCTATTTTGAATCATCTGAGTGATGGAAAAAAAGTACTTTTTCTCATAGAACCTTCTTGCATGCCACCACCTTCCCCAACCACCCACACTCCACCTGTTCAGGAGGCACTCGGTGTCCTGCTGTTGCCACTGGAAGGACTAAAATTAGGTAGCATCCCTCTTCCCAGAGAGGACTTTTGGTGTGCTGTTCATGTACCCTATTTTAATTTCTTCTCCCACTCCCTAGGAGTTTCTCTATAAATTCAGAGCAATTTGTAGAGCAAAATTCCTATTCCCCTTAGTGGCCTGGCTGTGATCCTTAGGATGCAGGCGTGCCAGAGGCTCTGCAGAGACTTGGCTGGAACAAAGTGACTGCAGGTTTCTGGGCATCATGGGGATTCCTGCAGCATTTCAGGTCAATGCCACTCCTTAAGAATGCACTTGTCTGGATGCTTAGAAGATTTATTCAGGTAGGTTTGGTTTTGGTGGGGTTTTTTTCTGTGTTTGTTTGTTTGTGGGGTTTTTTTGGGTTTTTTGTTTGGTTGGTTTTTGTGGGTTTTTTGTTTGTTTGTTTGTTTTTTCAAAAGGAGATTCTTTTACCACACTAAGTAAATAATAACAGCAAAAATTACTTAAAACGGTAGCCAGTGTCAATGAGAGGTTTATTACTTTTGTCTTTTCTCTAGGGAAGGTCATGATGAACTTTTAGGCTCAGGCTGCTCCTGTGCTAGGGTCTGTCTCTTTGTTCTCTTCATTTGGGTGGCACTTGTAGCACCGAGGTCACCTTGAGATTTTAAGCACTTCTACAATTCCAGTACATAATTACTGGATGTAGTTTTGTTGGTGTACTGCTGTACACTTAAGGATTTCTTCTGAGTGTAAATAACCCCTCAAAGAACCAGGGAATCGTTTAGGTTGGAAAAGGCCTCTAAGATCACTGAGTTCAGCTGATAACCCAGCACCACTTTGTTCATCACTAAACCATGTCCATGAACACCTCATGCCTTTTGAACATTCCTATGCATGGTGATTACACCACTTCCCTGGGCAGCTTATTCCAATGCCTGACTGCCCTTTCAGTGAAAAAATCTTTACTAATATCCACCTGAACCTCCCCTGGACCAACTTTACACCATTTCTTCTTGTCCTTTCTCTTGTTATCTTGGGAGAAGAGGCTAATCCCCACCTCACACAACCTCTTGAGGGGTTGTAGAGAGCAATAATGTTCCCCCTGAGCCTCCTTTTGTCCTTACCCTTCATGATAGGCACCAGAGAACCCCCTGTTAACTTGCTTGCCCTTTTCAATTCTTCAAGTAATAAAAAGATCAAGAGCTGAAGTGCAGATTTCCAACAAACTGCCTTGGCCAGTCAGGGCTTGCAGTCACACACTGGGGATGTTGGTGCTGGGACCATGAGTCTGCTGGATGCAGGGACTCCTCCCACCTGATTTACTGAAGATTCTACTGAACTGGCATCATCAAAACCAACTGGTGTGAACCTGGCAGTGCTTCCTTCCTTCTCAACTTCATGGAGAGGGAAGTCTGAGTGACTGCAGGTGTCTTTGGAACTCTGTTCCCTGGTGCTCTTAGTGCAGTGTGAGCCCAGCCTGTTCTGTGTGAGGAGATGGAATCAGGGGAGGGCTGGGTCAGCAGAAGGATGATCTCTTGCAAAACAAGTTTCAAGTAAATATAACAGGCCCCCTATATAGAACACTAATGACTGTTTTCCTCAAGTTATGATAGGACAAGGATAGAAACAATAGACCTTTTTTTTTTTTTTTAATGGGATCAGGCTTTGTTTCTCAAGGCATAAGGAGAAACAATTACATGTACCATGTAGACAGCAGCACAGCAGATGCAGGAGGAAGCTTGCATCTGACTGCCAGAGGAGCTGATGTTATGGCCAAAGTTTGATTCTGTGAGCTGCAGGAAGGAAAAACAAAAGAAAAAACAAAACCCATTTTTTTTTTACAATCATTCATGTTTTGGGCATCTAATTCTGCAGTTTGAAATCTAATAAGCCCTAATGGTGCAGATAATGTTTCAGTGACATTGTGCAGAAACCTTGTCTCTGCCTTGTCCCTTGTGAGTAGTCTCTCTTTGCTAGTGACCTGCTTAAAAGTTCAAAATAGAACAGGTCTAAAAACTTCCCTTCCTTGAAGGATTTCATCAGCAGACCTCACTATAGGAGATCCTCCTAGCTTTAAACTTTACATCTCTTGATGTGCCTCACTCTTTTCCAGATGGGAAGAATATGTTTAGAGTCTCTTTAGGCTATTTTCTTTCCTTTATTCTTGAGCAGATGTGTTAGGTGTCCATGGTGAGGTGAACAGAAAATCAGTGCAGGTAAAAGGTAGAACAGTGAGTGAGGAGCAGATCTTTGCCTGATGCAGATAAGTAAATCTGCAGGACTGATAAGTCTTTTGCATACTTCTCTAAAGAGAAGGAATTAGTGAGAATTATGTATCAGAGAAATCTGCTTGTACATTTACAGAGGGTGTGTATTGATAGGTCTCAAATAGCCATTTGTTCTTGGAGTGCTGGTTGGGTGTGGAAAGTTCCCTGTTTTCATTGCCTTCTCCCTCTTCACACCACCATTATTTTGCCTGTGTTCCAGTCCCACGCATCCATGATAAAAGAGGGAATGAGGTGCTCACTCTCAGCAAGTATATAAGGGTAGGATTATTCCTCCTACTTACTGTGTAGAAGACAAATGTGTTGGGGCTGAATCACTCTTTGTGGGCACTGTCAGGATCTCTGGAAAAGTATGGCTCTTCTTTCTGCCAGGATATGGCAGCAGCGGAGAAAGCAGCACCATCCTTTTCTTACCTCTTAACTTTCACTGTAGAAAGTACATCTGACTTCTTTTTCTCAGAGCAATTTTAGTTCCTTCACAGCTAGTGCTGTGGTTGGCAGTGCCTTACATGCAGAGGACACAGCCAGCTACTTGTCTTCTGCTCTTGACACTGTGTGAAGGGCTTTTGAAGTGGCCCTAAACATCATTGCAGGAGATGGATTGCACAGAAGTTGGGATCTTTCACTCCTGTCCCTCTGGAGCAGAGCAGCAGTGAGGGCTTCTGTGGAATTCACCATGCTGCAGGAGCTTGTAACTGTGGGGGAAAGCTGCCATGGAGCAATCTCCTTCTTGCGTTGTCTCTTAGTTGTACTTCATGCTAAAAAAGAGCAAGCCAGGCAGTTCATTTACAGACAAGATGCCCAACCCTCAGCATGTACTTCATAGGCAAAGCCACAGTCTGACACAGCAACATGATCTGCATTGATTCTCCATCACAGTTCTGGACCCTTCTCATCTGCATGGTCATTCAAGTGCCTGTGCCCCTTCCACGTTCTATTCCTTAAACTTTTAGATTGGTGCTTGTTCTAGTGTGTCAGCTGCCAGTCTGTTCCTGCTGGAAGCAATTGTTTGGGCAGTGGCACCAGCTGGAATCCTGAATGCATTTGTTATTTGTCCCAGAAGGCTTGACTTCCAGAAAAAGTCTTGCATGGGACTGGCAGGGCCTGGGAGAAAATGGGCATCATTATCAATGTAATCTGAATTCTTGCATATAGGATTTTTTTTTTACTCTGTTGTAGTGGTAAAAGCCCCATTTAGCTCTAAGGTTTGCTCATCAGACCATTTCACATTATGTTTGCTTTTCTGTATGGTCAAAAAATCCCCATCACAAACAATATGCTGCTACTTAATATCTAACTATTTTAAAAAAATCAAATGCTTGCTCCAAAACTCTGAGTTTGGTTGGTTATAATGTTTGCTATTGTCAGTAGTCTCATAAATCTGATCTCTTTAATGGGATCACTACATATTTTTTAGATGGGTCCTTAGACTATATCTGCTTCTAATCACACATGGCAACAGTTCAGAGCCTGATGCTGAGATCCAGTTTTCCATAATATACTCAGACTTGCCCTCAGCTCAGGGTGAATGCATGGCTGTGAATACTAAATGAGACAAAAATGGTCTGGGATCTTTCTTTTCAGAATAAAATCGATTTGTTGGTTTCAAAATCTAGGCTGGCTTCATAAAGCCACAATGCTTTATTAATTCTTCACACTTTCTTTTTGGCTGTATGGATTCTTTCATGTGGAACAAGATTGACAGGGAGTGAAAAGATTAACGAGGGGAAGACAGAAAGTCACCTCTGTGAATGGAGCATCCAGAGCAGCAGGAATGCTGAAGAGCATTAGTCATAATGATAGCTGAAGCCTAGTGAATCAGGAATAGTACTACACAATCCCAAAACTGCTCTTCTTCTAGAGTCTTTGAAACTTGCTAGTGGTCCAATTAGAGGAAAAAAATGAAGTAAAGTTTATTAAATTAAACAGAAGTATTTTTTTTTCTTCTTCCTTCCCCTTCATCTTGTGATTTCACCTGTTTCTTGCTTGTCATTACTTCCTAGACAAGGGTGAATATTTCCCGGTGTGTTTTGGGTCCTGCTTGATGCCCAAGCCTGCCCTTGACACCTTCATACCCAAGCAGTTTTCTTAGAAGAGAACTACTCTTCATGAGTAAACTTTATGAAAACTATGAACTGGTTTTCATAAAGTTTTAGCCAGCTAAAAAACATTGGAAGGAAGTTGCGGAAGATGTTCTTTCCTTGCAGATATCTCTCCGGGCTGTTATCTTCTTTTATACTCCAGGATCCAGATTGTCCTTGTTGCTGCAGCATTTTCTGGAGACAACCTTTTCTGTTCTCCCCCAAATGTATGGATTTATCTCTGTGCGTGGGTGAAGGCAGCAAATAGTGTAACAATATGTAATTTATGAGCAGAAGTGTATGTGCTGGCACCAGTTTGTGCCTTGGGAGTTAGCTGGCAGTAAGTTAGACCTGTATAAACAAGAGGGTTTGGCTCCCACTGTGTTTAAAATGTGAAGAGCTGCAGCAACTGGAAACACTGCATCCTCTTAGTTAGAATATTTTTTGCCAGATTATATTTAATATTTCTTTAACAGAACAGTAAACATAAGCCCCCTTGAGAACTAAAGCTCCTATTCTTGTGCCTTTTAAAAAATCAATGTTGATTTCAAAGATTGTGAGGCTCAAAACTGCTCCTTTTCACTGGTCTGGCATGTTACTGGTGTTTTGAACTATTGCTTGGTAAAGTTTTGAGGTGCGTGAACCTGCTTGTACCCTGAGTTTTTTCCTTCAGATGTTTTAAGGCAAAGGTATGAAAAGTGGGTTTATTGCCATGTCCCATTAGTGTGTCACAGATGTATCAATAACAAGAAGAAAAAGACATGAGAATCTGAAGAAACACACTTCCCATTTGGGTCCTAGGTTTGGCATCCTTGTAGTGGATGAGCAGTTTAAGGACTTTAATGGGACACCAGAGAGCAAGGGCTGCTCATAGAAAATAATTAAACCTCCTCCCAAGTCTGAGTACTACAAACAGCCCAAAGGGAACTGCCAGGTTCCTGCCCTCTAGTAACATGTAATTTTTTGTTTTAAAGAATGAAATCTGTCATATTCCAAGTTCGTCGGGAGGAGAAAACCTACAGTCTTTGCTCTATGAAAAAATTGCTTAGGACTTAGTATGGGACTGCTTAGAATACCAGGAAGTGGGGAGACCTTTCATTCTTTCATTTTTCCCTGTTACTCTATCTACTTGTTTGCTTGTAGGTGTGTGGAAGCCCTTTATATTTACTTCCGTGCTGGCAGAGTTGAAGATCCCTATGTCAGCATCACAAAGAAGAGGCAGATGCCCAAGGATGGGTACTCAGAAGAAGTGGAGAAGGAAGTGGGACAGACTGAAGGCAAGCTGCGCACACACAGGTCTGCCTTCAGCAGGGCCTCTGTCATCCAGGCCTTCCTCGGCTCAGCGCCCCAGCTCACGCTCCAGCTCTACATCTGTGTCCTGCAGCAGGAGGTCACGGTGGCCAGAAGTAGGTGGAGCTATTGCTATGACCTTTTTGGTGTTTGGGTGGGAGGGCAGTCAGTTATAGCTGCCTTGCACTAGACCCAAGCAGTCTGCAATGGGTTTCATCTCCCTGAGAGCTTTTGATGGTGATGTTGCTTTCAAGTTTATATTGTCATGTTTTAGGCTACGACACCTTCTGTAGCACACTTGGGTTGCTGTAAAAACACTGATTTGATAAAGTGACCATTATGGTATGAGGGGGAGGCAGCTGGAGGGACTGAGCTAACCCTAACCCTAACCCTGAGCTGTCTTCATGAAGAATTTTAAAATTACCTTTGTTCCATTTTGTTTTTTGAGCAAAACTTTCTGGAAAATTCCTTGGGGTACATTGCAGAACATGTTTTGTCATGCTGCCTTAGGGAAGATGTACTTTCAGGAAAGCATTTTTAAGTGTGAACTGAGAACATGAACTATCTTTACTTGTGCCTGACTGATTCTGGAATCAAAAGGCAGGACTCAGTAAGCTGCTATGCAACTGTGGACGTCTCATCTCTGGACCCAAGCTCTTAAACCTTCATGGGCTTACCAGGACACATGTGTCTTACACTGTGTAGAACTCTGCATCTTCCTTCTATGATATGCTCTTGGGTTTTCTGGCTCACTGCTAAATGGAGAACCATCATGGGACAAACAGCTTTTCAGTGTGAGAAAGGACTTTGGCATCTCTGTGAACTTGAAGGTGCATTTCCACTGGAACACTAAATAGCTCTTGTATCTCTAAGGCCCTGAGAGAATCTTAACGCAGCTAAGGGAGGCTGAGGCTAAGGTGCAAGTTACTAATTGAAATAAAGTCAAATATAATAATAGTAATAATAATAACAACAACAACAATAATCATAATAGTAGTAGTAATGAAGGGGATAGAGAGAGGTGGAGGGAGAGAGGGAAAAGAATAAAGCCCAAGAAAGACAAGTGATGCACAAACCATCCCCCAGCATCGATTGGCTCCTTCCAGACAACTCTCCCCAGTCAATACACTGAGCATTATACCAATGGTATGGAATATGCCCCTGAATAGTTTGGGTCATCTGTTCTGGCTGTACTTCTTCACAGCTTCTTGTGTACTTCTTCACTGGCAGAGCATGGGAAACTGAGAAGTCCTTGACTTAAAGCACTGCTGAGCAACAATTAAAATAGTGTGTTATCAACATTATTCTCATACTGAAATTCAGCACTGTATCAGCTACTAGAAAAAACATTAATTCTACCCCAGCCAAAACTAGAACATCATAGCAGTAGTTTCTTGGAAGACATTACTGCTTCCAGTTTCTGAGTGAGACATTACTCCTTCGAGTCCCTGAGTTCTTCCTAGCTAAGGTAGGTCCTTCAAATAACCATGGCACTTGTGATGTGGGATGGAGACACCGTGATTGAATCCTTTGCTGAATGATGCAATTAACAAAATCTCCAGCCACTTTGCTGTAGATGACATTTACTTGAGAAAGGTCACCTTTTTATTGTCTTTCTTTTATTACTGGTTTTGACCTTACTGGTCATGATTTACAAAGAGAAGTCCTGTGTTCTAGATGATCAAAGAATTGCATATTTAATAATCATTTGTAATGTTCTATTGCTTCTAGCTTATCTCTGCTGAGATAAGTTGTAATCACAAACTGATAAGTGACACTCCTTGGGTGAAATGACCAGAGATAAGCTGGCTCACCAGAGAGTTTGGTAAACCCACTTGCAAATGCAGCAGTTATTTCCCAGCATCTCCTGGGAAGCATTTAGAATTCCATACAGATGGAATTCTAAAGTACAGAAATACAAGGAAAAATAAAAAAAGGTGTTAGGAATGGTGTCAATGTCTGTTAGAGCTCATTAATCAGAAAAACAAGAGTCCTATCCATATTCTTGTTGTGTGTATCTTAGCTGCTGATGTACTGAGATGTTCTGCAATCTCTTTATCCAGCCAGCCCTGTTTTTATTCAGATGTCTTCAGGTTCTCTGTTCTTTGACGCTGGTCCTCCAAATTTCAGGCTCTCTTCCATTTGCATCTGTTATAATTATCACTGTCTTGTATTTTGATTTCCACGTGTTTTGTCTTGTCTTCTCATCAATCTGTTATTTTTCTGGATTCCTACATATCCTGTCATTTACACAAGCATGTAAATTCTGCTTATTCAGGGGTAATGAGGTCAGTATCACCTGAGAATCTGAAGCTGTTTTACCATCATGCTGGGGGCATGGCATGTCCCTTTCAAATCTATTTGAAACTCCTTATTTCTTCCAGTGTTGGCTGGAACACTTCTGAAAAGAGCATGCATCCTTGCCTAGCCCTTTGTCAGCCAGAGCCATGCTGCAAATTTCTTGTGTATTTCATGGCATTTGTTAATTTCTCTGGACGTTTTCTTCTGGATCACTGGGGTCTTGCCAGTGTCTGGCATTCTTCAAAATTGCCATTTCACAGTCTGCCAAGAATGTAAGATCAAGACAACCAGAGAGCTGCAAAAGCAGGACCAGCTCTTGGGGTTATTGATAAGCAACATAAAGCTTTGGTGACTGTTTATCATGAAAATTGTAAAAGCGCTGGATGTAATACAACACTGGAAACCCACATGTATTAGCCTAATCTGGGTCCTGGTTCTATTTTGTATACATGTAACTATAGTATCTATAATAGATTTCAGTGGTACTTGTGAGGTAGCTCATCTAGAGCAGAATTTGCTGTTTTAGCAGTTTCTGAAGTGGGAAGGACCAGGTTGTGAAAGAACTTCAGATGTAATTACAAAACACAACAAAGCAAATTAGTGCTTCCCTGGATGACTCTGTGAGTGTCCACCTCTGATTTGTAAGAAAAAGCCTTCTGGGAAGAGGAAGGAAGAAGAGAAGTGCCACCTTTATAAGGACTGTTGGAGGATTTGGAAATGTTCCAGGGGAAAATACTTTGCCTTTTTAAATTTACATTTCTTTGCCTGCTCAGGATGAGTGAAAGCAACAGTGTCACCCTCTGGTATTTCCCTTTGTGGTTGCTTCAAACCATCTTTCTCACAGAGTTAAAAATTATGTTTGAACTGAAGGTTTGGTGACAATGATGAGCTTTTAGGAAAGGAGTAGGAATGGACTAGTGTGTCAAACCAGAGTCAGCATGACTTATTTTCTATCAATGGAGAAATGCTCTTTTGAAGGTTTGAGTTTATAAGATAGGTTTGAGATTAATATAGATTGCCTAAAGTGAAAATGGGGAATAAGATCAATGTTTCAGCTTGTCAAAGCAGAAAGCAAGTAGAGTTCCAGCACAGCAGCACTCAGTCCCCAGTGGGTACATCTTTTATGTTCCTTTAACTCTGAGAGCATTCTTTTGCTTCATGAGCTGCTGGAATTTATGTTCTTTCACAGCTCAAAACTACAGGAAAGTTTTTGTAAAAAGCCGTAGGACATCAAGCAATATTCTTGACTGAACTCACCTGCTCTTTTGCTTTCAGCTGATGTTTTGCCAAGACATAACAATTAAAAATGCCCAGCTCTATTTGACTTTTGCACATAGGTTTATTGTCACATGGTTATTTTAAGTCATTATCAGAGACATCATTCAGTGCTGTAAGAAAGATGTGAAAACTACTGACTACCTACAAACAATTTCAACATAAACATTTTCAGAGAATATATGCACCACCAAACTGGCATGTAAAATTTACCATATAAAATGATGAATGCTTTTCACCTTACTGAGTGTCTTGGAAAATTAGATAGAAAGACTTAATTATTTTCCAAAGTAATTCAGAGGTGTTTGTGGGTCATAATGAGATTAGCTGAAATGATAGAGAAAATTATCTTAGAAATTTGTGAGACATCTTAAAATACATCTTAAAATTGCTTAGAAATTAATGACTTATAATTAAAAAAAAAGCCCAAACCCTGATAATTTTGGCCATATAGCTATAGCAAAGCAGGGAATCCAGTTTATTTATAGGATACAAATGTTTATTTGTAGGATATTGGCATACAAACTAATTGAAGCCTGCAGAAAACACTGGTTGCTAAGCATTGCAAATGTAATTGACACAATTAGGAATTCCAAACTCTAATTATTTTATCTGAGGCAATATCAGCTATTCAGCATGTTAATAAAAATTGTGAATAAGTATTTATATAGCATGTGCATGCAAATACAAAAAAACCTGTGGGCAGTTAGTGTTTGTTTATTCTATGTGTTCAGTATTTATGTACATTTGTACCTACTTAATAAGGCAAGACAGGGCATCCTCCTTCAGTGCCAGGTAACACCTGGTCTCTGTCTTCACTTTCTACAGAATTTAAATGTGAAACCTTCCTTTCAGGGATTTTGGGTAGGTGGGAGGTACTGAAAATTGATCTGAATTTAAAGACATTTTTAATATGAGTAGTTTTTTGTTTTTTTTTTTTTTTAATGCATGATACAGATTAGTGTATAAAGAAAATTGATGTATATGAAAACACAGTGCACGCAGGTGAGTAAATATCTCTCTACACAGCCAGAGACAATGGGCACAGTGCTGGGTTTAAATTCCTTCAGCTTTCAATTTTGAGCTGTATCCCATACCTTTTTTGTGATTTGCTTCGACACAGAATTTCACAAGCGCCAAGTTATCTGCATGTCCAAGTTACTCCAAAGTTTCAGCTTCTATTTTGCAGTTTTTCATCCATATGGAAAGGGAATAGCACCCCTGTGTCCTGTGGAGTACTGTGGGAGCTTGGGAATAGGTTGGATAGATACTGTAATGACTGAGCTGTGAAATTACCAAGGGCAGCCCTGGGCAGGGGGAGGAGGAACAGACACTTATGACTGCTGAGTGCCTTCTTTTTCTTACCAGCTTCCTGAATAAGTATCAAGCAGGGACCAAAATAGGAGGTAGGATTAGAGTCATGTGCAGGGTTTGACTGGGGTAGAGTTCATTTCCTTCACTCAAGTACGGGCTGGGAATGGCTCCTGTGGCGTGACTCCATGGAATCCCCAGGAGTGCAGTGACAATGACTCCAGCTGCACTCCCCTGATGCAACGCCTGCTGCTAAGCTGAAGGTCCTGATTTGTCTTTTCTCTCTGTAGGTATTTTTATGGTGCTCTCTCTCCTGTCGATCGTTTACGGCGCCTTGCGCTGCAACATCCTGGCCATTAAGATAAAGTACGACGATTACAATGTCCGTGTGAAACCTGCCGCCTACCTCTGCATATTCATGTGGAGGAGCTTTGAGATCGCCACGCGAGTCACCGTGCTGGTGCTTTTCGGTTCAGTCCTTCAAATCTGGGTTTTCGTCGTCGTGCTACTGAATTTCTTAGGTTTCTTCTTCTACCCCTGGATTCTCTTCTGGCTTAGCAAGTCGCCATTTCCTGAGAACATAGAGAAGGAATTGAGCAGGTTGGGCACTACCATCGTCCTGTGCCTTCTCACGTTCCTGTACGCTGGCATTAACATGTTCTGCTGGTCAGCAGCTCAGGTGGAGCTCAGCGACCCTGACCTGATCAGCAAATCGCAGAACTGGTACCGCATGACCGTGTACTACATCGTACGGCTGATGGAGAACGCCTTCCTCCTGCTGATGTGGTACATTTACAGAACAGACTTCTACCTCTATGTCTGTGCCCCAATGTTGTTCCTGCAGCTCCTGATAGGTTACTGCATGGGCATCTTCTTTATGTTGGTGTTCTACCAGTTCTGTCACCCGTGCAAAAAACTTTTCTCCTCCAGCATTACTGAAGCTTTGCTGTCCTGTTTCAAGATTCTCTACTTTATTTGCCAGCATCACAAATCCACTCTGCTGACAGGCAAGGGGGTGATGAAATCTCCTGAAAATACTGATGAAGCACGGGGCAGTAGCAAGACAATAGATTCTCAAAACAGGAATATTCATCAAAGTGTTTCTTCCAATGCCTAGTACAACTGGAAGCAAGTAGGTGCCTTTGGAAGGTGGCAGATCACCTGCTGGGAGCATTGTGTATCTTAGACATTGTGTCTTGTGGGTAGGATTTCTTTCTTGAAGATGTAGCACTGCATGATGGCTGACATGCCTGTTTTTGTGGAGAGCAGTGTATGAGTATTTGTGTTTGTGTACGGAGAGCAATCGTTGTTTGTAGATTTCTATTTCAGAGCCTTTTTGCACATAGGTTTATTGTCACATGCTTATTTCAAGTCATTATTGGAGACATCATTCAGAAACTGTCCTGATGCTCACCTTACTCAGGAAGTCTGAGGATGGAAGGCAATGACTTTTATTTCAGATAGGATGTCCTATGGCATGCCACCCTAGCATGGAAACAGAGCTTAGACCTGGACTATGTATGGACTGTAGCTGTGGTCTGCTTTGATCAAATTGCAGACTATTTTACACTCTAATCAGTGTAATAAGATAATACTTCTCTCAGTGGTAGAAGAATTGCACTTGCACAATGCACTGTAGTCTGGGTTGCCATGAAACAGCCAATTAGCCAGCACTGCCACAGAAATGTGACTGGTACTGAGGATGGACAGAGGGGCTTTGCACTGTTTCACCCTTCATGTTTACTGCTTGTTAGTAAGGGAAGTAAATTTAACCCATTAATTGTGATGTTCTGGAATAGCTCATTTTTCTCTCATTATTATTTCTTTAACACTCTGTGATGTTCTGGTGTCAAGGTGGTGTTCACTTTATATAAATATCTAGAGGCTGGGCAGACAGTGTGTACCAGTCATGTAGGTGCTCTCCAGTGCACATCTCCAGGGAGTGACTCACCCCATCTCAAAATGTAGGTGATAGGAATCACTCTCTGGAGACCTGTTACTCAGTGTTAACCAGATGCCTTCACAATTAGTTCTGACTATCCATCTGACTTTTAGATGGCTGAAGTTAGAGAGATGAGCACTTCCCTGACCATCAGGGGTTTGGTAGTGCACCAAGTAGGCAGCTCATTGACTTTTTGTACTTGGATACAAGACACTGCTTCCTTCTTTTTGAGCTGTGATTTGTTATGATTAGTTTAATATCATTAATTCAAAACCCTCTGACTTCTTTACCTCAGAAGTATCATAGCCCTGATACTGAAGTCTGAAAGAGGAAATGGAAGTCATTGACTTTTTGTTCTCAGCAATACATCACCACAAATAAAAGTGTTTCTGTATTTTTCAAATTTCTCAGAAAGCTTTAGCAGATGAACACAAGAATTTAGTGAAAATACACAGGCCCGTATGTATTTTCACAAATTAAGTGAAAGCATTTTGCACTTTGTTTGCTTAGCACCTTCCTAACATTTCTTTTGAGTGTTACACATTATGGCTGCTTGTGGAAACAAGTAATTGATGACCAAAGCATCTCCCAGTGCTTGAAGCTTAGCCTCCATTCTGTCCTCATGCAAGATGTGAAGCTCTTAATAGGGATGACATCAGCATAATTGTTTTAGAAGTGTCTCAAACTCAGGTCTGGGGTAATTTTTAATTAAATATGTCACTTGCAGTGCTGCAAAGACATAACCTGCTTTTATTTCTTTCTTTACTACAGTGTAAATGAATGTCTTCATATTTCAGTTTTATTATGGACTTATGTTTTCATTTTGCTAAATACGTGTCTGTAAGGTATGTGTATGTAGATGTCATTAAATTATTGGTGGGTGGTAATGGGATTGTTGGCCTGATTTTGCCATGGGAATGTGCCTCATATCTGGGGAAGACACCAAACACCTGCATTCTAATTTCTCTGAGGAGAGGAGAATAAAATAGCGAAGTGACTCCTTGAAGGTACGGCAGTGTTTCTCTGTACCTTTGTATGTGAAAGTACAGTATAGGATTTCTCTGTGCTTTTCTAGATGTAAAAGATTATTGCTTTTTCTTTTTCAGTAGAGAGTTAAAGGAGCAAGGGAGAATGTAACCTTTTCTTCCAAACCTGTGGAGTTCAGCCCACAGGCTCAAATTTTCTGGTGTTCTTAGCCAAAACTGAGTATCTGTCTTTATAGCTGGACAGTCATCAATATCAGTAATCAGGGAATTACAGTAGCTGCCTATCTACAGATGTACCCAGGTCAGAAACATTAGTCTTTGGGGGAAAATTTAAAAAGTAGCTTCATATGTAGTAGTAGTTCATATCTAAAGAGAGAGCTTAAAGCAGAGTTTGGATGCTGTAAGTGGTGGTGCAGTTGTGGTTGTGCATTTGGAAACAGTGAAAGTTTCACAAACCTCAGCCAGGTTGGTGCTACAGTGAAGGCAAATGTAGGAGAGGTACAGAGCCAGGAGCCCAGGATGAATACACAGTGAGCACCATTAAACCTCACAGAAGACTCCATATGCATATTTAGAGTGTGTGTCACATTACTTCTTATTTTTATACCAGTCTCCTAAAGTGCATGCATAGGGAGATGAATATTTAAATCACTGCTATGAGAGGAAAAAAAAAAAAATCATATGGGTTCTATTGCTGTCCTATGGTTTTGCCTTAGTTGTGCAGAATAACCAAATACAGTTCAAACACTCCTCCACCACGAGGGGCTGTTGCCTGTGCAGTGCCTGGTGTCACCATGGCCCAGGGTGGTTTATCCAGCTGTGCTGCCACTGCTGGTGGAAAGGTGCAGGAGGGAGACACAACGATGCTGTGTTAGACCAGGGCTTGAAGGGAGCAGCTTTTTTTTCCGAAGTGTGCTGTAAGGCTGGGAGAGGCAGTTTTTCTCCAGATAATGGAGGGTGTTGTTATCAGTACATCCAGTGGCTGCATGGAGAAGAGATGAGACATTAGGATATGAGTACAAAGTCTGTCTCTGTATGAATGAGTGATCTCTTGCTGCAAGTTCACTGTGCTTTTACTCTCCTCTCTGAATGTTAGAGCGGTCTGTGTGTTCCATGGAAGGGTTTAGGGCTGCTGCTGAAAACTCTACTCTTTTGAGTCGTCCTGAGTCACACAAAGGATGGCTCAGCAAGGGTTATTTGTGTGTATAAGAGTATACAAGACCTGACACATGGGTTTTCTTTTATACTTGTAAAACAGCACCAATTAAAATGTTGAAACTATCCCTCAAGTTGTGTTAGTGTGCTGCTTTCAAGAAATCTGGAGTAAAGGTAACAGAGCACATTGTCATCTGTCACCACATAGTAGCAGAAATGTTTTCAAGAAGATCTGACAGAAGAATTAATCTGTGATTGATTTAGGAGCTCTTTACCCCCATGCTGTTTAGAAGAACATTTTGTAAGAGGGGGGCAGTTTAAGAGGCCAGTGTTGTATGGAACAAGATTAGTATAGCTTACTCATTGGCAGTGTGAGAATATTTACTGGTTTACATTGAGAATTGGGAGGAAATTGTCACCTTATAAAAATATTTTAACTTCTTCTCTGCACACTTGTTTTACATTCATCGGGATTTACCAAATACTTACATCTGACCCTGAGAGTATCTAGCAAAATCATTACTGAGGACTTTTGTGGGGGGATAGGAATGCACAAAAACTTTGCAACACGTGTGTTTCTAAATTTAAATAGATAAAATAGACATATATTTTTAAAATATGGGTGTAACTAAATACATAGTGACAAGTTGTAATGTGTGTGCATCACTTACATGAGCATTGAGAAAAAATTTTAAGATTTTAGAGGTCCTGGTGGTGATTGACACAACTGTGTGCTAGCACTCCCTATGACAGCTGCACTCCCTATGACAGAATTGGTGGATACTTGGGACTGTTAAACTGTAATTTTAATTTTATTTTTTTTTTCATTTAAAAGTTGTTCCTTTCCCTTTTCCCCATAGTAGCTGATAATATCTAGCCTAAAACAATGAACCATTTTCTATCACTTTTTACCTATTTGAAGGTCTTATATAGCAAAGAAAACAGGGCATGGAACTCAGATGTTTGCAAGACATCATCAAAATCTTGTATTTTAAAATGAAGTTGTGGTGAGTGCCTCAACTCAGCTGGGAATCATCATGGAAACATGAAGGTACAGTAATATGGCAGAGATGGTAAATTTGATTTACCAGAGACAGAAGACTTGAAAAGTAAGATGTATTAAAGATTATGTAATTTCCCACTGACTAAGAAAAAAATGTATCATAAAACTGTTAGGTCTTGAGGTCACCCCAAAATTAGATTAAGAATGAAAGGTAAGTGTTTCAAAATGACAAATACAAAAGCTTACTGAATGTCTGCCCTGAATGAACAACTTCATATCCTGGAAAAAAAGGACAGTTAAATCCTTTTTATTTTTTTTTATTACATGCAGTTACAAAGAAAACCTCTTGTCACTGAAATCAAGTTTTATGGAAATGGTGAATGTCTGTATTCAGGTATGAAAATTTTGCCTTTCAGGTGAGAAGTTCAGATGTAAATGCATCTGTATGTAAAGGCTTCTGATCACAGACTAGCATTAATGGGAAAACACACCTAAGCAGAGGATGGATGCTAATTTGTTGGATGTTGCTTACTGAGATCCTTCTGGAATAACATCACAGTTGTAACTTTTTGGCCCTGAAGGTGAGAGAGACCGGATTGATTTAATGAACTAGGAACAGCCTGTCTTAAATAGGGTATGTGCCTTCATGTTCATAATTGCTGAAATTCCTATTTTGACAGAGCACACAGAATGACAGCAGATAAATGTTACATATTTTAACTTCTGAAATGTCTCTCATCAGCTACTTGTTTCATCTGATTAATGTGCCCTGTCAGTACAGAGCTTTAATCAGCCCCTGACACTTTGTGGAAAATGATCAGGAGCAGATTTAGATGGAGAGCGATGCCAGAGGTAGTCAAGGTGAAGATTAATTCACATCTGCCTTCTAGAGTGGGAAGTAAATGTCCAAACCAATAGACCAGCACCTCACAGACAAGGTGCTAGCATTGCAGTTTGGTGTGTTCATGCATGGATTTGCAGTAATTGTAAATGGAGTAAGGTGTGTGCTGGACTTGACAGCAAACAGAAGAGAGGTCCTTGTGATTCTTCAGTTCTGCTTTTGTGGCCCTCACAGCACCAGTTACATTCTTCAGAATGGGTGTCCTGGCTACTCCTCCTCCCTCTCTGCTGCCTCATGGGGGTCATTTTAAATAGAAATGGAGAAACAAGGCAACGTGAAGTGCTCAGCCAGATTTTTCTGTAGGGCTGCTCTTTTGGAGCCAAAGATTCCTAGCAATGAAAAGGGCTGAACTCATGGAATACATCAATACTTCATTGCCATTTTAAATATTTTAATAATAATGGGCAGTGCAGTAACTCAAAAACATCCATGTATCTTTTAAAAAAATAGAGGGGAAATGGAATTTTCTATAAAAAGAGCTACAACTTTGGAGCTACAAGGAAAGTAAGAGAGCCCTACAAAACACAATAATTAGGTGTTTCATCGTGTTTATTGTGGTCTTCCCTGCTCTTCTTGTTTTTTTAAGCAACAAGAAGAAAAAATACCAAACAGGAGAAAGAGAAATTTTTTCTGAAAAAAAAAATTAAATGTCACTGCCACACCCATGGAAATGTGTGTGGCAACTCACAAGCATTGCATTGAGGGTAAGCCTTGATTTCTCCACTGATGCTCTTGGAGAGGCATAATGAAAACCCCAGAAAGGAATCCAGGCACAGTGAGGCAGAAACTGTGAAGGTTATTCTGATCTAGGACATTGTACCATGTTAAAAAAAAAACCAAAAAACAAAAAACTATCTTTTTTGTTCAACTACTTTAATACCAGCAGTCTTAATTATATGCATATTATATGTATTTTTATATGTGTAATACATATAAATAAAGAAATATTAATTATATGTATATTTTATATATGATATGTGTTGTAGTACACACATTAGTCCGATTCTGCATCTGAGCACAAAGAGGCAAAGTGCTAATGGTCAGAACAGAAATGTTACCACTGACATCATATGTGCAGTTTGCTTACACAATTCCACCTTCTTTAGGCATGGGAAGAAAAACAATGGGCCATGCAATATGTCAGCAGTTTTTTAAACCACTGGCTAGCTGGATGGTTCCTGCTTTGATCTTGTTTTCTTCATCAGCTGAAAAGATGTGATGTGCTGAAACAACCTTTCTGTTCTTTACAGAAAGATAAAAGATAATTGTTCAGAGAAACCTGGGACACTGGCTGTGCTAAGCCTTGTTCGTGGTGATTTGGCTATGTGGATCAGAAATGAACCAAGCTTCTTCAGATTCAGAGGACAGGAAAAGGGAAAACTTTACAGGAGACAGGTGGGAACAGGCAAGGAATGTAATAAGTGAAAAATTACTTCTGCCTAGCCATGAGCTATGGGCCTCAGCAAGGATGTGGGTGTTGTGCCGTGAAGATTGATGGCAAGGCAAATTCAGGGAGGGCTGCAGAGTGCCATAGCATTAACTCATCAGACAACTCAAATGCCAGTGGCAGCTGACTCTCCACCATAATTTACCATTGGCCAAAATGCAGTGGAAGCCCCCAAGGGCACCAAGCAGGAATCCATTAGCCATCAACTATTGCCCTGTAATGTCCCTTAGCAGTCAAGGGCTTATGTGTTTAAGCTGCTATCTTAACACATCCATCACTGTTCTTCCCAGGGCACAACAGCAGTTGTCTCTTCAAGCAAGAAAAGAAAAAAAAATCACCAGGGAAAGGGAAGTTTTACTAGTGGGAGATCTAAAATTAAAAACAACAAGCTGTGTATAGTCTTAAGTGTATCACTCATTCAAAAGAAGTTCTAGTGTAATAAAAAACTAAATGCAATTTTAGCATGTGTAGGAGTGTATTTGTATGGGGAGAAAAATAGTGACACAGGATTGGAGTATGGTTTGGCAGACTCTCCCTGCCAGGTAGCAAAAGTCTCAGTGAGATGGCATTGTGTCCCGTAATACAAAAGAAAGTGTCATAAGTCACTGTAATTAGCAGTCAACAGATGTGATTTTGATCAAGGTGGACACAGCTCCTCGATCTTTGGCAGAAGACTGTGTGAGAGGATCTCTAAATCCAGCTGAGAAAGAAATTAAATGCCTCCAGCATTTTGCTGCTCCCTTGAAAGCCTGAGCAGTGAAAATAGCAGAATATGATTAAACCATCAAAACTTAAGAAGTCATAAATACAAGAAATCAAGCAAATAAATAATATTGTGGAAATTGTAGTCCTTAATCTAACCCACTTGTTGAAATTTTGTTTTTCATAGCGGTTTCTCTGGAAGTGCTAAAAATGCCAGGAGGGAGGGGGTTGTGTATATGAACAAATAGCTGTAAACTGTCTTACAACAAGAGGCTTTAATAACTACTCATCCAGTGGTAATTTAAGCTGGAAGAAATTAATCCCAGTTCAAAGCCTAAATTAAGGAGAAATTATCAGACACTTGTGTCTTCTCTGAGTTTCCCAAAGAGATGGATGGATGCTTCCAAACTTTTCTTGAGTGTAACTTAAGCCATATAGAGATTTGTGAGATAGTCTCAGGCAAGTGTCCAAGTTATCAGGGTAAATCCAGAAGTAAAAAAGCTTTATCAAGACAAATGACTGAAGGGAAACATATAAATCCAGCAACTGTGTGGCTGGAGCAGTGTAATTCTATAATAAGAGGCAATTTAGGTATGATTTAGCAGCATATAGGCTTCATGCTGAATCTTGGCACAAGGATGAACTCTCTTTTAGTAATCTAGCTGAAGGATAATTTTAAAGCAAAAGCCTCATCCTTGGTGCCATAATTTATTGTATCATGATATCTTGCTTAGACACATCCATTAAATATGACATCATTCCTCAATGTAGTAAGTAATACCGTAATATCCTCTGTTGATATTACTGAAAATTAACATAATACCACAGCTGCATCTGTCATCTGCTGACAGAGCTGGGTCACCCCCACACCTCCACACTGAGGATTGGGAGGGAGAAAAATCACCAAAAGAATTATCACAGCACTCCTTTGTACTTCACAAGACAAACTGCAGCATTGTGAAGACCTGGAGTGTTGCCCTGTGTCGCAGGGTTTGGGCACTGAGGTATTCACACCTGGGGGCTGTTCCTGGGCATGAAGGGAATACTGGAGCTGGAATACTTCACGAGCTATCACAGAAGAGCTCTCGCAGGCTGGGAGGCACCTCCTTTATTTCTGGTTGTGGAATGGGGATGCAAATGTGTCAGGAGTAGTACAGCTGCAGCAGATCCTGTCCGGAAGAACGAAGTGAGCTAAGGAGCTCAGGAAGTCCTTTCCCAGACTGATCAGGAGCTGCTAATTAGAAACGGGATTTGACATCCCAGTGCTGAAAGAGAGAGGGAAAAGCAGGAGAGTGGTTTTGAGCAGGGATGCAGCAGGAGAGGAGACACGAGGGCAGGTGCATAGGGAGGGAAGGGCTGAGCAGGATTCCGGCTCCTTCCCCCGGGAGCCGTGCGGGGCCGGCGCTGCCAGCGGGTGGCACCGCGGGGCTGCTGAACCACCGAGACGGGCACAGGAGAGGCTGCCCTTCCTCTTCTCACATCTCTCGAGTGTTTTCGTGAGCAGGAAATCGCGGGTGGAGTCCCTCTCTCCAGGCAGAGAAAAGCTACCCCGGGCTATCACCAGCGCGTGTAAACGAAGTGGATCGGCAGCCCTGGGAAGAGAAGTCTCGGAGAGATTATGGTTGTGTTCCAGAGCCACATTAGCAGATGATAAAGCTGGTACCCTGCCCAAAGGATGCCATCTGGGCTCCCTCTCCCTCAGTCCTGTGGAAACGCAGGTTAATTTTACCTCCGCCTTTATACATGGGAGGCTAGGCTGTTACAGCTTGAGTCCAGCTCTTCTGGAAACTACTGACAACTTACTGAGATGAAATTTCTGTCTGTACTTAGGACATGTTGCTGGTGGTGTCTCTTCCTTCCAGTGACACAGCAGTGTGCAGCCATTCTGGCTCGTTTGGTGGTGGTGCTGCTTGACTTCAAGCCAAGACCGGTGTGGCAAGCAGCATCTGGACCAGACATGGATTTTTTAAATACAGCACACGGGTCTCTCATGATGACTGCAAAAGACAGTGTGGGGAAGTACTGGAGCAGGGAATTACATTGAGAGTTGCAGTGGAAAGCAAGGACCTAGAAGGATCTGCCAGTCATTGGAGTCTCATTGACATGTTTTTTCCCTATTTATCCCCTTTTCTGCTCTCTCAGCTTGGACTCATTTATTTTGTAAACAAAACAGAAATAGCAAAAGTTTCAGGCTATGTCATTCCCCCGAGTGAAGGCAAGCACACAGAGTGACAGCCTCAGGCTGCATGTGAAGAGTCTTTTCAGGGAAGACAACTTGACAAGTCCCTTGTTTGCTTCTTCCTCTTTGCTGTGGAATCCAGCCAAGGCTGGTAAATAGTGATTGCACTGCATTCAAAATAAAGACTTCAGGCTACAAAATAGAAGAGGTTAATCAAGGTCTCTACTTGGCTTTCCCCCTGCTGCATGAGAAGAAGGAGCTGGATCTACCCTCCTGTTCTTCACATCACTCTCACTTTGGGGGTTTTTACTTGCAGAATTTTTCATTGTCCCTTTTAGGGACATGTGTGAAACCCCTAGGCCTATTGCAAACACCTGGCATTAAATTTGTGCAGCAATACACAGAACATTATTGTGCAGAGCAGGAGAGGAGCTAAATTAATTCCTAAGCAATGAGGTAAAATTACTGTGAGGAAAGGAAGAACCCTGAGACTTGAATGCTTTTACAATACTGTCATGATGAAAAGGATCAGTGTTGACTGAACTTTTGAGCACAAAGAAGGATGAAAAATGCTTTGTGTAATCAAGTACCTTGAAACAAATTTTATAAACAGAATGAGATAGCATTTAATTTTTTCCATGCTTTAGTTTTACACTCCTACATAATTAATACACAGCTGACAACATTTTTTTTTTGTACAGGATGTGTTCCAAATAAGTACAAAGTATAAAACATTCAAGTTTTTGTAATAGCAAAAATGTTTCATTCATTTAGAAGGTGAAACAATCAGAATTAAATCGGGGTGATGAGTGGGTGGTTTTGGTACCATTTCTACTCAAATTTGTCACTTGCAGCAACAGGCAAATTTGCTGTGCTTGTCATGTCACTTTCAGAGGTAACAGAAAACTCAGAGGCATCAGGGAGCAGCAGAATTCCCCAGCTGTGGAGGGGCCCAGCACCTCTGTCCTTTCTTTTGAGTTCAGGCAGTGAGATCAGCTACTGCATTTAATAATTGCTAGGCTGAAAGCAGCTGAAATAAACTCTGCTTCATGGTCTGTGTTCAGGCTGTCAAAAGGACCTCAGACTTTTCAACTGTTGTGACTGATCCAAGATCAGCCCCTTCTGGGTTTGTAGCCTGCCAGAAACCTCCTGAGCCAATAAATCCATGTTTCAGGGGCTATGGTGCCTGAGGATCTTCCAGGCAAGGTAAAGCAGCTGAAGCTCAGAGCATCCTGGATACCCCAGAGAAGGCACAAGTAACTTACCCTGAGCTAGGGAGAAGAAAAAGGCAGTGAGAACGCTGCCATTCCTGGTCAGGGAGAGAAGACTTGTCTTCACTGCAAGAATGGACATTCACAAATCAGAACTGCCCCCCTCCTTTGCTTCCCAGCCACTTCAACTGTGGAACTTCCAGAGGCTATCTCCAGAAACAAAAATATGGGCACCAGACCCTCTGATGACATCCAGCATCCCTGGAAGTGTTACCCCATCCCTGAAAGCATCCAAGGTCAGGTTGGCTGGGGCCCTGAGCAGCCTGAGTCAGTGGGTGGCCTCCCTGCCCATGACAGGGGGTTGGAAGTAGATGATCTTTCGAGTTCCTTCCAACCCAAGCATTCTATCATTCTGTAATTCTGTGATCCATTTGGGATGGCCATCAAAGGGGATCCTGTGAGACTCAAAACCATGAAAAAAAAGCCTATCCAGTGAAATTTCTCCTCAGTTTTGGCCAGAACAGAGAGGAATTTTGGAAGGAATTTAGTGAGGTTTGAATGTACCAGACAAAGAGGAATGTTAGATTACACTCTGAAGTTTCTGTGGACATTGAATTACTGGAAAAGAAATAGTAATAGTGATTATTTATCATCAGAAATCAGCATGAACTGTATCTCAGTCCTGAGGTGATTAAAAATAGACAGGTCTGGGCAGAGGTAAGTCTTTTGTTCTTTCTATGCTACACTTCAGCATTAAAAGTTATATAAAGTGGCAATACATTTTTTAGCAGAAAGCCTGACCAATTGTATAATTTATTCTATCCTTTGTATCCCAATGAAAAGGTCTATTTCAACAGTTTATACATATTTGAGTTATGAAGTGTTATATGTTGCGATGATAGAAACATATTCAAAACAGAACTGGGGTCATGATTAAATGGTTAACTTATTCCCCAAATGAATGAGAAAGGAAACAGGGTGCTGCAACCTTTTGCTCTCACTTCCTCATGAGAGAGGACGTAGAGGCTGTCCCAGAGAGAGCAGGGCTGCTGTGCTCGCACATCTCAGGCAGCCATGGGGAACTGGGTGGAGAATGAAGGACTGTCCATCTTCGTCGTCGTAAGTACAATTTTTGGTGGCATTTGTGTCCAGTGAAAAGTTCTGCAGAAAGCTGTGCTGAGCAGTCCTCACTGTGCCAGGGAAAGATGCACCTGAGTATGCTGAAACTGGGGCAGCAAATGCAGAGAAATGCTTCAAGGGAATAATTTTTAAGGAGCTCTCTGGTATTTCAGTTGCTGCAGGCTTCACTGTTAACTGAGAAATGATCGTGTATTAACTTTGCTTTGTTAGAAATATTTCAGTTGAACAAAACAAATAACTTTAAAACTCAACTACATGCACTTCAACAGAGAAAGTAATTAAAACAATCACCCTTTCTGGCACTTTTATGAACAGAAACGTGTCTAATTGAAAGCACGGTGTGTTGATGGTATAAAATATTTATTAATGTCAGATTCAAGGGAGAAGAGAGCAGAGATTTAGAGCAGAGATTCATGAATCCTTTATTAAGACAACTACTATTTGAATTGAATTTGTTTACAGTTTGCATAGAGGGGCTGTGAAAGGAGGATAAATTAATTCTTATCAAGATTTAAAAGTATGGAAAATCCCAGTTGCATTTACAAGTGCTAAAGAGCAAGCAGGACAGTCCTCCTTGGAGAAAACTAAGTTTTCTAAGTATTCTAGTGATTGGTTTTTTTTACCTTGTGATACAAGGGCTAAAGGTATACCTCTATACATATACTATGTACATGTACATATATGTATTAAAAACATATACAAAACCAAAATGTTTTTTTGTTCAAATACCTGAACCAAAAAAGCAGTTCGGGTATTGTGGCTACCTTTTGTTAGCAGATGTAAATATTGAGAGGAAGAAAAAGAAAGCATAGAAATTTTATATTCTTGGTGACTGAAATGTGAGCATCTTTATTCCAAGAAGTATTTCTGCTGCTATGAGCAATCAGTACTTGTGTATGCCCTTGTAATTTAGGAACATAATCCCATAGCTGTGTCACTTCAGTGCTTTGAAAGGGAGTGACTGTGTGTACTGTCACCTTCAGTGACTTGAGGAAGCTGAAACTGCCAAGAGGTGAATTCTGGCTTTATTTTTGCCTTTTTTTTTTTCCCCACCAGAACTGAAATATTAGAAGAATTAAGTAAGAGGCCTTTATTTTGCTCAAATAAGGAATTTGGGTTTTGGACCTCAAAGCTATAAAAAGGTGAGGGTAATAGGGAAGGTAACTAACAGACATAAAGAAACCAGCTAAAAGGACAGACCGCTGGAAGCCCCATCCAAGTGTTCTGCTTTAGCCTCTACATCTTTACTGCACACTGAGCAGGCACAGGGCTGTCCAGTGCTTGACAGAAACAATTCCTGCTGATGTACCTCAACATAACAGAAACATGCTGCCAGAGTGTGCCACTGTGTCACTTTTATTAAGTGTCCTAAGCAATTAATCCTGAGTTGAGCTTGGTATTTTAATGAGCACTTGGGGATTTCCTACATACTGCGTTGCCCTGATGGAAATCCCTTCATTTCCCAGTATTTATTTACATTTTCAAGATCTGAAATCAACCCAGATTTTTTACAGTGTTATTGGAGCCAAAGAACTAGCAAAATATATGGGTTAGGAGGTGTGAGGACCTGTAATGTCACCTTTTCTGGGCTTTCTCCCAGTTCTCAGACTTTCTCTCTGTTTTCATGCACCACTTAGTAAAACTACTTAGACTGAGTGCAGTGTTACAGATATGTTTCAATATAGGATGTGAAATCAGCCAAACAGCCCCAGGAGGGTAAATATCCAGATTCACTATGACCTTTTTGCCAGATGGACTTGTAGCTGCCTAAGAGTTAATAACATGCACCTCATGATGTGTAAGTGTGAGAAAATCTGCAGTACAGCTACAAAGCCTGGCTTGGGGTAGTGTACATGCTACCAAGGGCCTGTGTTGAATATTCCCTGCTGGCTGATTTCAGACCCTCTTCCTGAATTCAGCCCTATGTGTAATTTAGCCCATCTAAATTTAGATCTCAAGCTTCTTTGTCACAGCTTCCAAGTCTTCCTCTCACACAGGTTAATGTCCCTGTGGAATGGAACTGCCATTTGGAAGAGTCCCTAACCTTCAATGGTAGAGATTTAACTGGACTCAGAATTAAACAATTGTAATATGACAATCCTGATACAACCAACCCTAAACTCCTTGACCTGTGAAAATATTTCAGTTGCACATTGCTGTGTTTTGGTCTATTTCCACTCCCGTACCCTGTGTTCACAAATCAGAGCCTGTTTACACCAGAAAGATTTCTATCACCCTTGCTGAAAACTTTATACCCTTCAGTACATCTCTCTGTGCAAACAGGAGCACAGGGAAGTAACTGACTGTTATCTGAAATGTGTAAATTAAGATGGATTACTTCTAACAACAAACTGTAAGCTTCCTGTTTAATTCTCTTTCAGCTTGTGTGGCTGGGCTTAAATGTCTTCCTCTTTTGGTGGTATTATCTTGTGTATGATGTCCCACCAAAATTCTTCTACACCAGAGTGCTCCTTGGCGTAAGTACAAGACATTATTATTTTGGCACAGACAGAGCACACAGCAGTTTTGAACAGTTTTAGCTGATCAAAACTGGATCTAGTGGCTGAAGCAGTAGGCTCATGTAGAAGTCACATGCAAGCAGATAAATGAATGCAGGCAGATGTTCAGTGCTTCTGAACAGAAAGCTGGTGCACAAAATAGAGAGATCCCATTCTAAAGATGTTTTCAGTTAACTATTGTGCTTCTGGTAATTAAATTAAGCATTAATTGTGGCTACTTTATTAAGCAAAAGATGAATAAAATATTGCTGTTGAACTGTTGTGCAGTCATTTCTTCTTGCAATTATTTTTCAGAGCATGAATAGTTTATAAAGATATTGGCCCTGAAAAGCAATCACCATTCATATATTCATCAAGAATGTGAGTGGTAGCCAGGTTGTGAAGTGATCCTGGATCCTGGGCTATTCCATGTAATCCAACTGGTTAATACAGCATTGAGTGTCCTACTACAAACTCGCTTCCAAAGCTACCACAGGTCATGACCAATTGCCAGGGAAAATTAATTTGTTCACATATTTTAAAACCCTGATCACAGGCATAAAAATCAACCTAAGCTTCAGATTACAGAGCACAGCATTTTGCTGAAGGTTTGCAAAGCCGTGGTTTAATTCTACAAAGCCTGAAATCCCATTCTGCATATGGCTTCTGGTCTGTGGATCAAATCCTGTCCTTTGCAATCACAATGCAGTTGCCTTTGAAGTCACAGAGACCTGTGCTTGGATAAGCAGAGCTCAGTGTAAACCCAAACAGCTCTGCTCTAAAACCTAAAAGGGTCTCAATCCATTCAAGGAGAGCAAACATTATTTTTCTTCCCTTCATTGCAGTTTGATTAATATGGTCATTTTTCCTTCATTTCAAACAGTTCAAAAATCTTAAATAATTAAGGATGTAAAGACCAACATTAAGGAAACAGATTCCTAAAAGCTGAGGAAGCAAATTTCCCTAGACTCCTTTACTGACAGAGAGCTTAAACCACTTCCCTTATAAGCTGTCCATAACCTCCACCAACTGAAACCACAGACTCTTTACAGCCTTGGGACAGAAAACCTCACTAATGGCTTAGATTTGCACCTGTGTTTGACTGCTGAATGCCAAACATGGCAGGGAGCTTTTTATACAACCATGTTAATTCAAAACTGAAAACAGGAGGTGTCTGTTTGTCTGCAGGAGCGTGTTCTGCCTGCACATGCGTTTCTGCCTTGACCAGAGCATGATTCCATTGAATATTCATGGTGTAAATGTGAACTCTAGATCTCACACTCTTTGCCAGCCATGATATAATACATAAATGAAATCTGTGGCCTGGATAATGTCTTAGGTAGTGCAATTAATAACAGCATCTCTTTAATTCCAGCGTGCTCTGGCTCTTGCAAGGGCCCCTGCAGCCTGCCTGAATTTCAATTGCATGCTGATTCTGCTGCCAGTATGTCGAAACCTGCTCTCCTTCCTCAGAGGATCAAGTGCGGTAAGATGAAGAAAGAATTTCAAAATTTGTGAAAGATACTATCTTTCATACCCAAACAGACTTGCAAGTATACCAAGAAACTGTGTCCAAGTTCCCCAAATATACCATATTTTGAGGATGTCCTTTTATGAGAAGCAGATAAGCCTGGAGTTTGGCTATGAGCAAGACTGAGGTCTAATACCCATGGGGTATCTAGAGCTCTGTCGAGAGTTTAGCTTTGGATTAGCCTCATTTGAGTCCTCCCTTTTCAGCTGCCTCCTGGGCATGGTCCTGCCCTGGATACAAAGCCCCTCTTTTGGCTGGCAGAAGCTGGTGGTGCTCACACACACCCACTGTTTGTCACTGATGCACAACCCACTTAGAGAGAGAAATATTAGCCCCTGTCTGTCTTTGCAGGCTCATTTTTAAGGAAAATGTAGTCTTTTACAGATTTTCAGAATGGGACTTTTTCTCATCTGGCTCCTAAATTACATTCTGTCTTGTCTGAATTGCACTTCCATCTCAGATGAAATAGTTCACATGCCTTTTGACTTTTTTGAGCTCCCAAATACAAATGTTATACACAGCACTGAGGAGCTGACAGTAAGAAAAGGACAACTTATCCTAAGTGACAGCTGGAGAGGCTTCCTATGATAGTACTGACTCTATCACACTGCCAAAATCTTGATTTCTGGCTATTACAGCAGAAATAATGCAGACAATGCAGGCCATGGTCCAGTGAGAAAGCAATATGCTCCTAAAGTTCATAAATTGTCCTTCCAAATGTATAATGATTTTTCCTTTATTTCTGGACACTTTTAACATAAACAGGATCAACAAAACCAGTTCCCAGAAGTTGTTTTTCATCTCTAAACCCAGTCTCAATTTCTTAATGCAAATGAGACAGCCTGCAGGGGCTGGAGAGGCAGAGCAGAAGAGGAAGTGATAAAATAGATGCAGTGTTTCAACAGTCCTTCATGAGGGAAGAAAGTGGGATATGAAGCAATAAGAAAATAACCAGAGACAAAATAGGCTGTACTTCCATCTAGTACATCATACATCCTCACAATGAGTGTGGCTGAATAAATGAGATGTGTCTACCACATTAAACTGTTTAATTACATTTATGAGCAAGGCCAGTTCTCTAGGCTTTCTAAGGAATAACATTTAGGAATATAAAATTGGAAATACATGTCAGGTTTTCAGTCTTTTCCTACATTCCTTCAGATCCTGAGATGCTACAAAGCAGCCAGCCATACCCTCCATTTGTGGAAAAGGAGAAAGGATAGTAAATAAATCTGTAGGGTAAAGTTGTTATTCCCCAGGCAGATCAGCAAGTATCAGCCAAAATCCAGAGCTGACTCCTCTGGCAGCAGAAGTCAATAATGAACATAAATTTAGAAAGAATTAATGTTGCTATGGACTAATGTGACTGGAAAATAATGACGAGCCCATGCTCGTATAAGGCATTTTTGAGATTGCACAAGTGAAAGCAAGATGGGCAGAGGAGTTTCACTGCTTCTGAGCTCGAAGCCGTGAAAGAGCTGGGTGTACACATGGAGACTACTGGAAGGCCAAAAACTGATTCTGGGTGTTGAGAACTGTTTTCCAGCTGGGACTTTGTGCCACTCTTCCTGAATTGCTCCTCTCCTAGCATGCATAACCTAACTTTTCTAACCAAGGTCTTGGGAAACTGTCCCTCTTTGTACTCAAACTACAGAGTCAGTCCTTCTGCCTTGGGCACTGTGGCAGAGCCACTCAGGCTACACCCAGATGAAAGTGAGTCCCAGGCAGGGAGACACAGTTCCATTCCTGCTGGCAGCGTGCTCTCCTGCTGATGGCTGGGAATGAGGAAGCAAAGGGCTCTGAGGGAGAGCAAGGAGGGCAGGGAGGGGCATAGAATAGGACTCTTAGCCAGCTGGTGTTTGTTTTAGCTCCAGTTGCTTTTTGGCAGTAAAGCTACACCTCAGGAAGGATGTCATTTTAGATCTTAAGCAAAAACACACACGGCCCAGTGAGCCACTGGCAGTGGCAGTGTGGTGGTGGCCTTGGCACAGGGGGGCAGCTGCTTATACTTGTGCTGTTGTCTCTAATTAGCTATGCTCAGCAGGTAACAACTGTGAGGGTCTATAAGGAAAATCATTTAAATGTCAAATAACTTATTGGAAGAGAAGTGGCCTTCCCATCAGCAATGTCATTGGGGTCAAGAAGAGGAGAGAATTGTTCAACCACAGTGTTCAAAGGGAGAATACTGAAAAGTCTTGCCCTCTCCATCCTGCCACCCAGAAATCATGTTACAAAGTTATTTGTAATAACTTTACAACTTTTTAATTGAAAAGATAGCTGTGTTGTGTTTTGCATGCCCATTATTACTGTATTAACTGTTAATAGCCACTGAAGGCAGCTGGAGCCCTCTGCCATTGCTTGGCTTTCTCTCCTTAGATCAAGTGGTGTTTGCAAGGGAGTCAAGCACTGCTTCACTATGCTACACTTTATTCCACATTTTTTTTATTGTTTCTCAATATAGGTGATACAAAAAGGCCAAATTTCTCCTGGTTTTTATTATAGTCTGAAGTGATTGTGGCAGCCCCAGAGTGTTTGCCTCTTGTGAGGAAATACTTGTGGCAGTTTGCAGAGGGTTTTGTTCCCTTATCTGGTCAGCAAAGGCAATGCAAACATACAGCACATGACAGTCATGCCTTCTACTGTGTGGAGACAGCAAATGTCAGCTTTACAGGGACTTAAGCTTTTAGGGAAACTAAAAGCTGTGACTGCAGTGACTGCAGCAGAGTTCATATAGGGTCTGTTATAAACCCTTCATCGTTTGTAATAAAGATGTCATTCTGTTTTTCTTGAGAATTATTTTCTTTGGTTTGTATCTGCAGAGATTTTTGCTGGGGTTTTTTTTGGGTAACTCCAAAATCAAGTTGTAAGTGAATGCCTGGGAAGTAAAAGTAAATCCAATATTTTGGGGAAGGAATGCCTTCATATCACTGCCATAGGTGGTATGATTTGGGATGGGAGCTCTCTGAGAGTTACCCCCAAACTTTTCAGCTTGTTTCTAGATTGTGAACCACAACAGGATCCTGGTCGAAGTGACCAAAGCAGTCACTCTGCTATGGCAGACTGTGGTCCCTCATTTTGTTTATAATGTACAGTTTAAAACAGGTAAGGTGTATTCCTTTGTCACACTGGATGTTAAATTTTTTCTCCTTGTCAAATACTTTGTTTCAGGGGGACGTGTTAAAACATAATCTGGAATTCCTGTTTTCTGAAAGACAGGGGGAAATATTTTTGTCCATATTCTGGAATTCGACATTTTTCCTAGCAATGCCAGCAATGTGCTCAGGGCTTCTGGTTTTGTCCCTGCCTTTAAAAAGTGTGCACAGACAGCACAAATAGTCTTCAAATATCTTTTTCTTTCTACCCAAAGTGCTGCTCTACCCGGATCAGGCGACAGCTGGACAGAAACCTCACCTTTCACAAAATGGTGGCCTGGATGATTGCCCTTCACACTGGTTGGTACTCTAATGTTTCTTTGTTTATTGCTCTTTTGTGTACTTTATGTGGAATCCAGGTGGCATCAAAGTTCTTAAGGATATGGACAGAGACCTAATTTAATTAAAGGAGTCAGTGTGTGCCAAGGCTTAAATCAGTTTCCAGATATGTGCCAACTGTCAGAGAGCAAAAGATAAGAAAGAATACCTTTATTTTGAACTGTCAGTACTATTTATGATAGTTTAATAAAGGGTGTTTAGCAATGTCCTGAGAACCGGATATGCTGGATTTAATTCTTGTTTAGACTTACTTCTTATCTGCCATCTAAAACAAATAATAGAAATTCTTTTTTAAAAAGGATATAAAATGCTCGGACCTGTTTTGAAGATAAATATCTGCTTATAGGAGGTGGTTCAAATTTTGAAAAGCATTGTACAATTTTGCCCTACAAAAACATGTAGTGGCATTCAGGTGAGCATCTCAGCTGGTTTAGGTTTTTGGATGCATTCAGCTCAGTGAGAATATTACTGATGATTATTAGCAAAACTGCAGAACAAAGCAGCACTAACAAATGTGACCCCAAACAAATCCAGATTCAGTTCTTGGCTCTTTTACAGAAGTCCTGGATGAGGATGATCCTAACAAATAATTTAAGCCACTCCATGTTTCAGTATCCCGTTTGTTAGGGTACTTGAATTGTTGAAAGGCTTTGTTGAATAAAAATATACTGAAAATTTCCCATTACTTCTTTCCCTCCCTCACCCAAAGCCTGCAAAATTCACGTGGTAAAATTTTAACAGTAAAACACATCAATGATCTGCGATTGTGATGAAGATGGCAAGAGCAGCAGAACTCTTAAGCAGTAGTTGAAAATGTGACGAAGTTTCAGATGTTACCCCAAACTGCCGAGTGCTTGTGGTCAATGCTGATTATTCCTCTTCTGTCACTCCTAGCAATTCACACCATTGCTCACTTATTCAACGTGGAGTGGAGTGTGCAAGCCCGTGTTGAAGAGAAAGGCACCCTGGCAGCTGTGCTTTCTGGCCTTGGGGACAAACCAAAGGAAAGCTATGTCAACTTCTACAGGCAAACCATTGTTGTAAGTGACACCAGACTCCAGAGGATCATCATTACATTTGTGTGGGTGGTCATATAAAACCATTTGAGCAGAGTGCCTATTTCTGGTGTCCACTGTCTGGGTTTGGGCCTTCTTGCAGAAAAATCTTGTAGAATTCATTTTTCTATATTTGCCAGTAATATCATTGCTGAGCTCTGGTAGTACTTAAAACTTTTTCACCTGAGGATTTCAATGTAGTTTTAAAACATTATGTAAAAACATACCCTGTAAAGCAGTGCTCTGACTTAGACATGGCACTCAGAAAGGTACACAGAAGTAAAGGCAAGAGTTTTGAAGCTGGGTGGTTTAAGCTCTGTTCAGTGAGGAAAAAGCAAAGAAAGTACTTCCCTACTTCTCAGAAGAGCACTGAGCATCCAAACTCTGCATTAGTTATGAGTCCCACAGCTGTGCAACACCAGAGGAAAGGGGAGTTTTCATTTAGCTCACGAAATATGGATGTGGGACTCCAGCTCTGAACACCAGAGCTGTGCAAATGTATTCACCTTCCCCAAAGCAGTCCTACTGAGCCATGGCAGAGTAAGGAACCATGTTTGGAGTGTTAATTCATGGAAAAAACCTTCTCTCTACTTCCAATTACTTTAGTAAAGGTAAATGTGCAGTGCAACCAAAATGAACTGGGATTTTGGCATCAGATGACTTAAGGACTTATAAGAAAGTAAAGGGTTTGGTGAGGGATGGGTCAACTGGCTCTGCTTTGGTGCAACCCCTTCCTTAGACCAAGGTGTGCAATTGTTTCACAGAATCCCATTGGGGGCCTCTATGTTGCTTTCACATACTTGGCTGGCATCACTGGGGTTGTCATCACACTGGCCCTCATCCTCATCATCACCTCATCCACCAAAACCATCCGGAGGTCGTATTTTGAAGTATTTTGGTACACCCACCATCTCTTTGTCATCTTCTTTATTGGCCTCGTCATCCACGGTGCTGGGTGAGTATTTGCACTTATCACAAAATATCTGATAACCACTGAATCTTTATTTAAAGCCCCCTTCACACTTGAGTACAGAGACTTCTGTCACTGAGCAGCAGCTGTTTTTGATGGCAGTGATGGGCCAGTAGAGGCTCTGAGGGTCAAGAGGCTCTCACTGATACTTGCAACAAGCTGTCCTCACACAGCAGGTTTCTTGTGACTTTGGCATACTTCAGCTCACTATCACTCAGCTTCTTCTGATATCTTAATTGCAAAACTCTTTTCCAAGGTTTCTGTTTCTAATTGTTAATTTTCCTTCCTCTCCTAAAAGAAATTGCATCACACACATGCATGTAAGGAGATCTCAGTATAAAAATTACATAGAGTCTAGAATTTTATTGGATAATGAAGACTATATTAATATAGATTTATGTTTCAGGCTTGGATGAACTTGTAGTATCAGCAGCATTTAAGAATAGATTTTTAGCTGTTTCAACTTAGAAATAGGCATTTGTAAAGTTTTCTACTTTTCAAATGCCAAACATCTTTTTCTGCTGTTGCTTCATTCTATGTCTTCTTCTGAAAGAGCTGAAAAGCCTAATGAAACAGTTTTAGCACTACACAAACACAATTTTAGCACTACACAAACACAATTTTAGCACTTAGAAAAATGAACTTTAGATCAATTTTATAAAACCAAAGAACAGGTGAATAAAGAAAAAAGACTCAAGTATCCAAGCTACATTTAAGTAGTTCATAGTTACACTACATTGCCGGTTTTAAAGGAAGTCCTACATGCAATAGAAAGTGTGCCTTAAAAATGGCCAGCAAAAATGACTATTCAAAACCACTTCCTTACAGTCCATTAGTGCCACTAAAAAGACAGAAATAAAAGTAAAACAGGAAGAACAAAAATAGAAGGCAGATGGGAATCACCCCCAGCATATTTGTTCATTCCAACTTTCATAACAAGGAAACTGGTTGAGCAAAACTTGTGGAAGGAAAAAAACAAGTGGTTCATGTTTTCTGCAGCAAGCATTGTATAGTTACTGACACAATGCCCAAACTTGACAGTAATTTCTACACAATGCTATTAGAAAGCAACCATCGCCCTTTCCAGAGGTCAGTGGAGAGCATATATTTTATAAAAGTTGAATTTTTATTTACTTCAGTGTTCACTGTACTCCCACCATCTTAATTGTACTGGAATGAAAAGGCAAGAGTTTGGGCAGCAGTGTTGTCAGTGAAGTTGAGCTATCCTTTGAAAGCAGATATAAATAGGAATATTCTCATCTGTAGAGGAAAGGATGCTTTCCAGCTGTGAACTCAGTGACCTCAATTATTTGGCCTTCAAGGTAATAATGAGAAAATACACTGAGAAATATGAGATGGCCTCATGGAAGGCATCTCAAGTGTGCAAAGATGGATGTCATGGAATGAGTATGAACTGACAGTCTCAAAGCAATGTGCTAGGAAGAGGCATAAATGCCATTTTATCTCAGGGCACAGAAGGTTGTCACACATATTCTCATTAATCTCTACAAACACACATCCTTGTATATACAGAAAGCTGAGTCAAAGGTTACTGATAGCATCAAAGGGGCAGATTCAAGAAGGATGGAGAGAGACTTTACAGGAGCACAGAGTGACAGACAAGGGGGAATGGCTTCAAACTGAGAGTAGGTTTAGATCAGATATTAGGAAGAAATTCTTTACTGTGAGGTTGTTGAGTCACTGACACAGGTTGCCCAGAGAAGCTGTGGCTTCCCCATCCCTAGAATTGTTCAAGGTCAGGCTGGATGGGGCTCTGAGAAACCTGGTCCAGTGAAAGTGGCCCCTGCCCATGGCAGGGGGGTTGGAACTGGATGATCTTTAAGGTCCCTTCCAACCAAACCATTGTGTGATTTAGTTCTCTGACTCTAAAATCTCTGCAATTATTCTTGTCTGTTACAAGCTGTTACAGCACTTTTGAAGCACTGATGTTTTTTGTGCATGAGCTCTGTGTCACAGACAAATGTCCCAAATTTCCCAACACAGTAAATGTAAAGAGGAGAGGGTACAGAGGTGGAGTTCATTCTTTTGGAGTTAAAGGAAAACCTTCAGCCCAAAAAGAAGTAGCTATAAGTCTATACTGCTGAAAGCTTAATTACAGTTCTAGAAAGAGCATCCACACTGACTGATAAGAGGAAATAAACTTTTTCTTTCTCTTGTACAGGGTACTGACATTGTCAAACCTTGAATAGAGCATAGAGCAAGGCAAAAACCTTCAGACCCCCTTTCCCTTAAGCAATGGGGTGGGCAGTGGAGGAAATGAGCTCCTCCTGTTCCCATAAATGATCCCAGAGGTGGCTCAGCTGAACCCCTTGTCATTAGTGGGGAAGAGAAGTGTAACTGCTGCTGTTCCTGCAAATTGCAACTCGTGATGTGGGACTGCTGGGACACTGTCACTGCTTCCCTTTATTTTTCAGACAGGATATTAATCAAATATTTAAGGAAGAAGAGGTTCATTAGTAATATTTATGAGCAATATCTTATCTCTCAACCCTGTGCAGAGGTTTTGTAGCAATTCTCTGAAAAATCTGTCACACAAAGCTAGGCATGCCTATGGCTTAGATACCATGGGGATTTTTGAAATATCAGAAATGTTGTCTAGTTCACAGACACTGAGCTAGGAAAGCAAAAAGAGAAGTCATGGGGAGAAGATATCAAAGAATCACATTGGCATAAAACTGACCAGCCTGATCAGAAGCAGACTGTTTCTAGGGAAAATTCAGCAGATCTTAACCTGAATTTTTTACTAAGATCCTGAGGTTGGCAGAACTCCAGAAAGAGGCAGGAAATAGTGAAAAAGAATAGGCTTTTGCCCTTTGAAACTGAAATTACCTCTCTCCACCAGTTCTGCTACTGGAAATACAGCTATACTGGATCGGTTGGGATTCTTTATACTAAAACAAACAAATAAACAAAAAACACCAACCAAGCAAGAAAATTGAGTTCAGATAATTGCCTGATGCAAGCTGCTATAGCTGCAATAGCTGCTTGTGTCAAAGGATCTGTATTCTTTCATAGCACCTGAACAGCTGCTCCACAGCATTAGAGGGAGAGGAAGAGCCAAAGGAAGAATATTTTGGAAAGGGATCTCCAAATTTCTAAAATAAACAGCAGAAATAAACTCTACAGTGTTCAGTAGTTTGATTACTTGTCCATTCCAGTTTTTGAGGTTTGGGTTCTTTGTTTGTTTTTTTTCTTTTGGTCAGGTTTTTGTTTTTCAATTGAAGAAAAAAGTGGGATAATTCAGAAAAGAATGAAGCTTTCTAATTGTGACCACATCCTGGCAGTGGTAATGGACATAACTCTCAGTTCCTCACCTAACCTTGAAATCAGGATTTTATCCCACAAACTTCCCTCCCCATTTTTATTTCTTTAATGGTAACTTTGTGGGTAGATTAGAGCAGTAAATCTGTATCAAAGCTGTAGCAGTGCACAAATTGACAGCTCCATATAAATGGGGTAATGTACATAAATAGAATAACAATAAGGAACAGATACTTTCATTTAAATTTCATTGCCTTCATGACCTTTACTTTTTTCCCAGTCGTATTGTACGGGGACAGACAGCTGAAAGCCTGGCTGAACACAACCCAGAGATTTGCTACAAGAACTTCACTCTCTGGGGCAAGACTGAGGCTTGTCCAATCCCCCAGTTCTCAGGGAATCCTCCTATGGTAAGAACAGCTGGCTTGTGTGTAAATCCAATTGGAAATGTTTACAGATTTCTATTTTTTTCTTAAATTGCATAGAAAACTGGCCATATAACCCTCAGCACTCCTCAGTGGTACCTTTCTTTGCATGAAGTAAGAGGTTTGGACACAGTGGGTTGTAAGCAGAAATGGACTCCAGACAGACTACACACTTTCAGTGTGCTGTAAAATAAGCACAGCTGACAGACAAAGCAGAAGAGCAATTGGTATCTGAGAACTTTTTATCCAAAAAGTAAACTGCAAAGAAGTGGCTCCTGGGGATATCTAGAAAGTGCTATAATTCTCATAATAACTAGTTTAATATTATTAATGGTCTAATGATCATTAGCAAGAAAACAACACCCCTGGAAATGTGAATTTGAAGCTTCAGCTTTTATTGACTAACCAGGCTGCTTTTTCTTTCACATTTCAGACTGATCTGTTAACAGAAACCACATCTTTTCCTGCAGTAATACAGACCTGAGTCAACAATAACTTAATACCACATTTCAGTTTGTTACATTCTTTTTTAGACAGAGACAAAATTACTTGCAGGAAAATACCTCACTGTAACTCTAGTAGAAACTAAAAAGCCAGCTGCAACACTCAACAGAGAAAAAAATTCCTCCTCCGATCAGAATTTTGAAGCTGTCATGTATTTTAAGGATTCCCTAATCTGGTTAATAAAGAACACAGATTGCATGAACTTCACCTCTGCTTATAGAATTTCCAGGATTTGATTTGATCTAAGTTGCCATCTCATCTGGTGGAAAGTGTCCCTGTCCACAGCAGGGGGGTTGGAACTAGATATCTCTAAGATCTCTTTCAACCCAAACCTTTCTATGATTCTGTGATCTTCATCTTCTGACTTGTTTTCTTTGCTTACAGACATGGAAGTGGGTGGTGGGTCCCATGTTCCTGTACCTGTGTGAGCGGCTGGTGCGGTTTTGGAGGTCACAGCAGAAGGTTGTTATCACAAAGGTAAGTGCTGATGCTGCACTTAACACCAGGCAGAGCATCACCTTCTTCTCCAAATGGTGCAGCAAAGGCAGAGGCTCCTACATACCCAGGTTATCAGTGGAAGGAATGTTCTGACTGCTGTCATGATGCCAACATATAGCATCCAAATGTAGCCTCTAAAAATGAGCAAGAGGAAGAAATTAGCTAAGGCACAGGATTAAATCTTAGGAAAGAAATGAGTTTTCTTTGTATTGCGTGAAAAAATTCCACAGTACAGAAATTCCATAGACTTGAGACTAAGTTAAGACGCAGAACAAATGACCCCTGAACACAAGAGCATATTTATTTTATGTATCTGAATCTAATGTTGAGCTTCCATTCCCATGGTGTGTTGCAGAGATATTAACACTGATCCTGAAATTCTGACAGCTGAATTAGCACAGAACTAAGCTCAAACTTATGAAAACTAATCTGGCCTTTCCCAGTGTAATTTCCTCACATGGCACTGTGCTGCATCCTGAGGACACACCCTGTTCAAATCATAGCAAGGTTTGGGGGATGACATTAGGTGCTTCTACTGTGCTCTGTAATGATGATGACACATTGGAAGGCTCCTAAATATTTGTGTGCTTTTGGTAATTTTACCAAAATATCCTGTGAGCCACTTTTACACTATATTTCTATGGTGTCTGTTTTGTGCCCTGTTGGCAGAAAATTTCCTTCACCATCCTAAACACCACAGTTAATACCTAAATTAACAGACAGAGAGACTTGATTCTCCCTCTTGCAAATCTCTCTTGAAAAATGAAAATAATTTTGGCAGACAACTTTAGGATTAAAAATTAGAGTGGCAGAATTACTGCTTTTACTTCTAGAAGATTGTTTCTAAAGAATAGCCAAGGTCCCACCCAACTAAAACAAGAAAACATCCATTTCCAGTGGTACTACCTATCCAATATCTGTAGGATAGCCCTGTGGTTTTGCCCCTGTATTTACAGTCAGGCCCATTAATTGTGTGCTCTGTGCCAGTGGGTAAGGTCCACCTGGAATTAACAATGTGCTCACACAGATCTGGTGATTTGTAACACGATGTGCCAGCCTGTCCTGTCCTTTGGAGTGACTGCAGGTGTGCTGTGAGAAAATACTTCAACCAAAACATCAGCATCCTCTGCAGGCTTTCATCTGCCTGTCAGGTGCTGTTGCTCACTCTCAGTTCAGCTGGGAAGAAAGTTTCACCTGCTTTCCTTGCTCTCATAGCAGAGGATGATATTAGTGATGGTGGATGTAAATATATCAGTGAGATACATCAGTGAAGACAGACGTTTTCTTTTTCCTTGTTTTGCCCATTGCCCTTCTATAGGTGGTCATTCATCCCTTCAAGACAATTGAGCTCCAGATGATGAAGAAAGGCTTCAAGATGGAGGTTGGACAATACATTTTTGTCAAATGTCCAGCAGTGTCTAAACTGGAATGGCATCCATTTACACTGACTTCTGCCCCAGAAGAGGATTACTTCAGCATTCACGTCCGAATTGTAGGAGACTGGACTGAGGGCTTGTTCAATGCCTGTGGCTGTGATAAACAAGAATTCCAGGAGGCATGGAAGTTGCCCAAGTATGTACAAAGAGTCTCCATGGTAAAGTCAAAAAACACCTGTGGCAGTTTAAATATTGCTCAAGCAATTTGATGGCACCAGTGATACAAACATTGAATGGTGACACAGATGTGGGTCTTAGGTGCCTCTTTACAGTTTTCTCTATCAACTCTACCTCTCCTTTTACTGACTAGTATTCAGACCAAATATGCATTTTAGCTGACAAATACCTTTTAACTGTCATTTTAAATGGTGTTAATAAGTATTCACTGCTGATTTAATAAGCATACTTTCAATTCCAGGATAGCTGTGGATGGCCCCTTTGGAACAGCGAGTGAGGACGTGTTCAGTTATGAAACTGTGATGCTGGTTGGAGCTGGAATAGGTGTCACCCCCCTTTGCATCTGTCCTCAAGTCTGTCTGGTACAAATACTGCCATGATGCCACCAACCTAAAGCTCAAGAAGGTATTGTGTCCTCTTTCCCAAAGCCCTGTAACTGTTCAAGGGCCAAGGGCCCAATCAAAGCAGGCACAGCAAAGGTGATCTGGCTCCAGGCATGCATGAGTCCTAAAAGAAGGAAGAGTACAGTTGACTCTCAAGGGTAGCTGGAGGAAAACAGAAGGCTCTAAAGCAAAACTATAATGAAAGGAGAAATAGCCTAAAAGCCAAATCACACATGCTAATCCTGACTGTGGCCCTGGGGATTTCCAGGTGCAGTGGAAATGGTGTTCCTTGAGAAACATAAAGTTCAAGGCACTAATACAGCCTGGGAAAATATTGCATTCCTTCCCCCAGCACAAAGAGAAAGGCTTTTCCTTAATAGAAGAGCAATGGAAGCATCCTCCTGTCCCCTCCTGCCCCTGGAAACTCCCTGCAGAGGAGTGGGGTCACACTTTGCAGTTATGGCCATATTCAGAGAACAGAACTGGTTTTTTTTACCTACTTTATCTTGCCTGCCAGCAGATAGAAAGAGAGTTCACCTCTAAATCATTTATTTATGTCCTAACAAACTGTTTTACAAGGAGATAAGTGGGGAAATATTGCAAACTAAAAATGTGGAAGAGAAACAGGAAGATATTTCCTTGTTCTTGCAGTCAGTCATTCAGCTTTATAACCCTCTCAGCATTAAAATTCCTGAATAGCTTCAATACCACCCTACCCATCTACTGAAGTGTTCAGGACATTTTTTACCAGAACTCTGTAATCCTCACTCTGTCAGCAGACATAAACCTGGAAAACATAAGTGCCTGTGTCCCCTGACAGCTCATTCTTGTCTCTTCCAGATTTATTTTTACTGGCTTTGCAGGGACACTCATGCCTTTGAATGGTTTGCTGACCTCCTGCAGTCTCTGGAGGCTCAAATGCAGGAGAGGAATAATGCAGAGTTTCTGAGCTATAACATCTACCTTACAGGCTGGGATGAAACTCAGGTAACCACACAGTGGGGGGGATATCACTGCCACAAAACTGAGCTGAACGTTAGAAAATTTGTTCTCATAACTATTCAAATGTTTCATGCTGAGCATCCATCTGGCTGCCAGAGGTTTTGAGTGCAGACAGGTGTTATCCATCAGAAGTTACCTGGGATCAGCTGTCCATGTGCACTGATTTCCTTTCTGGTTTCCTCTGGCTGTGCTCTGTGGGAAGTGAGCTTTGTTCACAGGAGGAGCCTCAGCTGACCACGGATGAGTCCCTAAAGCAGCTGATGCTGCTTCAAGCATGTAATTAAGAGCTTTAGGAACCAGGGAAGCCACTGCACAAAGCTTGAACCATAAAAGCATATTTGTGTCAGGACTTATGAGTTCTCTGGTCCTGTGCTGGTAGATTGCTGTGGGAATGCAAAGGAGCAGGAAATCCCCACCTGAGAATGTGGGACTGAGTCAGGAAAGGCTCTCACTCTGTTACTTTTAGTGATGTTTTATATTACATTTATCTCACCATTGCAAAATTCACCATGTGCCCAAAGTTCTGTAGCTCAGCTAGATACACAGGGAGGGGAGCAGCAAGGAAGTTATCACATATGCAGCATCAAAAAAAGAGAAAGGAAAGAAGAAAAGTCCCACATTTTTTCTTTTCTTGGGGATAAAGTTACCTGGAGCTTTTTTTGTCTCATATAAAGAGGCTACAGTAAGGCCTGAGCTTATGCCTTTAACCACATCTTCTCTTCCTTGCTTTACTTAATTCATCTGGTTTAGCTAGAAGTTGCACAGGCAAGACCTCCTCATATGGATCAAACCTTCCAGAGAACAATGTGGCAGGATTTCGTTATGGTCAAGGGAATCATGCTATTGTATTTGAAGGCAAAGGATTTTGTAATTTGCAGCCCTATATTAGAGTTCTTAGACTAAGCCTGTTCATTGAAAAAAACCCTACAATTAATTGCTGCATTCAGTGTTTCATGGCTTTAACTCTTGAGGTCACCCAGTCTGGGGAGAAGGAAAGGAAAGGGTAGATAGTGATAGTCAGGATTTTACCAGTCTTTGCTTTCCTTGCAAAACCCCACAAATTCCATAATCTCATTAAGGAAATATTTCAGTCAGTATTGACAATATTATTTTTTAACCAGAACACAATGCTGCTGTATTTATCTGTCCTTGTCTTTCATTTCCCACAGGCCACTCACTTTGCAGTGCATCACGAAGAAGAGAAAGATGTGATTACAGGACTGAAACAGAAAACCTTGTATGGAAGACCTAACTGGGAAAATGAGTTCAAAACGATTGCAGGGAAGCATCCTGGGTAAACCTTTGCAAATTTATAATGTCTTTGGACTTCCTTTATTTAATGGCCATACACACCACAGAGCACAATCTTGTTCCTTTGGCTGATAAAGTTTCAGGAGCATTTTTTTTTACCCTACCTATCTTCAGGTATTTTCTATTCTTTTTTCAGCCACGGACATGATCTATGATCTTGAACAAATTATTTTGACCTACAATTTTTTTTAAAAGTGATTCCTTTTTCACAAGATACTTCTTGGATTGTCTAATTACTAGCAGAAGATTTAGGAAAAAAACTAGCCCTATCCTTCCAGCTGAAGTAAGTAGGAATATCAGGTGGTGTCGAAACACCTCCAAAACCACTTTCTACCTCTAGAAACCAAACCTGAATATGGATGACCTTTAGCTAACCACCCAAAATTTGCAGGAAAAAAACCAGAATAGCTCCTCTCAAGAATTTGTGCCATAAGCTCTTTGAATCTCTATTTCTTTGATTCAGTGAGGTCAATAAACCTGTCTTCACTGACTAAGGCTGAGCTGAGATTTAGCCCAGCATTTGTTTTAGAAGCAGCAATAAGTTTGAAGGGGTTATAAGGTTTAGGGGATAAACATCCAGTTCTACTTCAGTTCCTGTAATTGGGAAAAAACCTTGCATCTACAGAACATAAAAATGATTTACATGGAGAATATCCAGCTGCTCCATACCTAGTTTCTGACCATATTTTCATTTTCTTAACAGCTCCAGAATAGGAGTTTTCCTCTGTGGCCCTGAGGGCCTGGCTGACACACTCAACAAGCAGAGCATCAGCAACTCAGAAGCTGATCCACGAGGAGTACACTTCATTTTTAACAAGGAAAATTTCTAACTCTGAAGCAAGTGGGAGTCATTAAAAGCAAAGTCTAAAGACTGAATCTGTTTTTCTGTTTGGAGTCTGGGAAGGACAGCCCAGCTTCTAAATTTCAGCTACACTAACACAGGTCCCTTTGCTTCTTGGGAATGATTTTGGCTCTGTGGTAGAATAAAAGAGTCAAGTTTTACCTTAGGGAAGTTTCCATTGCCCTCTGTGTGCTGGCTATTTAGTAGAAATCTGTTTTCTTAGTCTGTGTGAGGGGATTTCCCCTCAATTAACTGCCTTTATCCTCCTATTATTGGCCACGACTGCTGAAGAGTGGAGGCTGTCATTTGCTTTTGGGAGCCAATTCACACCCATAAAGCTCAGTGCTATTAAACAATAAAGCATTCCAGCATAATGCTTGCTATTAGGAGGCAGCTTATCCTGAATAACTGTCTCAGCTAATGGAGGCAATTAGGAGTTAAATTCAAAGTTCACTTATGGCCTCAAGCCTAGGATGTTTTCCTTTCCTTATACAATATTTTCTCTGCCTTCCCATAGGCAGTCATCTGAAATAAGCAGTTAGTTAATTCCTCAATATCCTCACTCTCCTCTGGAACAAGGGGAGTTGCAAAAGGGTGGCTGGGAAAGTTAGTTCCTTACAAGAGAAAAACTCCTTTGCACACCAACACCTTCCAGGCTTCCAACATAAGCCTTAAACATCCTCTCCATGAGAGAACTCATGCAGCTGAAAAGAAGCTGCTTCTCCTCAGGAAAGTGAAGAGCTGAAAAGGAACCGCCTGGGCTCCTGAGGACCAGCCCAGCTGCAGAGGAGTGGCAAGGACAGATTCGAGTCCCACCCCTGGTGTGTGAGTCACTGCTTGGCTGCTTTGGACACCCTCACTTTCACACCTTCAGGCTCACGGTGCAGGGAGCCACACAAGAAGAGTTCTGTGTTTCCAGAACTGCCATTTCTGCTGTTCAGGGCTGAAAAAAACTGTTGCTGAATGGTTTAATGGGTGCTTTCTGAAGAACTCTTAGATGCAAACAGTGCCTTTGGCCCCATTGCTCAGCTGTTCCTCTTTGAGGTGAAACAGGCTTTGAGCAAGCAATGCTCACTTCATTCAGTTATGGAATAGCTGTGGGTAAAGTTTCTGATGTGGGCTCCCATACACAGCCCAGTGCCTCTGTGTGCACATTACAGGTAGCAGGTTCTTAAAAAACAAACCAAAAAAGGGAACCAAAACTTTTAATACTGGCAAGAGAGGAAAAAAAAAAAGTATTAAAGCCAACAGCATAGGAAAAAAAAATTGAAAAAGCAAGTGCAAAAACCCTTGAAAAAACCACAGTTTAGTATACCATGTCTTCCATTTATCCCAGTTCTCTGCTTTGTGACTTTTAAAACTCCACAGCCAAGCCCTGCAATAGCTCCTGCACAACACAAGACCTTCCTGGCAGGTTCTTGCAGCCACAGAAGAAAGCTGTGGCCTCCTCCTGCAATTTCAGACAGCTTTGTGCAGCCATCTGGTTGCATGTAGCATATTTTACACCTCAGCTTGCCAGACAGGATATGTGTTCTCCCTTTACAGCATTTTAAAATGTTATTCAGGCTCTGAATGCTACTTCAGAAAGGCAGCCTACCAGTTCCTATTCCTTAATATCAGTTAACAATAAATGTTGGCAAAGATCAACTCTTGGTGGGGAATTTTCCAGTTCTTTCCCTCAGAAGAGCCATATTCACATCCACATAATTCTGTCTGAAACACATCTATTGAATCATAACAAAACCTAAGTATAGCCAAAGAAATTGCTTCTGTGGAGTAAATATTGCTAATAAAATATAATAAGGGTCTCATCCTGTGCAAAGGGCACTGAAATATTTACCCTTGATTTTAGTGGAAATGTGATCAGGCTTTTATAAAGTGGGCAAAGAGGAATTGCAAGGGGTCACATGGAGACAGCATATTTATCATAAGAAGAGTCTTGGAGGGGTGTATTTTAATTCAACATTAATTTTCTATACATTGCCATGTTTTGTTCTTAAAACATCAGGGATCTTTCCTTATTCAGTCAGTTGCAGTGACATTTCCTGACCGCTGCACACTTGTACCAGGGCTTGTCAACTTAAACTCAGAAATAGTAATTCTGTGTTTATTAATAAATCATTGTCTTCCTAAAACAAAGGAAAGAATAAGTGAGTTTCTCCGTTTTTTTCAAAAGTTGCTTATATTGATCCTGCTAAAATAGCAAGCCATGCACAATCAGTTATGGTCTGAATATGAATATTTTCTTAAATTTAGGATACAAGAGTGAAATAAATAGCAGTGAAATACAAATATAAGAAACAAACTAGTTTGAGTCCTAAGGGCAGTGGGCTACAGGTGAGGATGCTTTTTTTGGGGGGGCCAATTGCCACTGCTGCAGTCTGACCATTGCTATTGCCTGGGACTCTGGCTGAAGAATTCCTCCTTCTGTGTATTGAGAAGTGTCCTGAGGTCTGATCTCTGCTTCAGTGCCAAAAATTTACCTGCTCAAATGACAAATGTTCTGCTGAGGGCAAGAAAAGCCAGTTGTTGGATTATTAAAATAACTGTTTCAACTAATGGAAGCAATTAGGAGTTAAATTCCAAGTTCACTTATGGCCTCAAGCCTAGGATGTTTTCCTTCCCTTATACAACATTTTCTCTGCCTTCCCATGGTAGTCATCTGAAATAAGGAGTTAGTTAATTCCTCAATATCCTCACTTTCCAATCCACTGCAGTTAGCCTTACATTTAAAGGCTGTGACCCTCTGGGCATCTCTGGCTCCCACTGGCCTCACCTTTTCTTTGGAAACTGGAAGGAGAGGACAGGAACTGGGCCATGCTCAGGTGATGGATTCAAGCAAGAACTTAATATGTGGGGGTCTCATCTCTCATACCTCCAAGTTCCTTCTCTGCTCCCTCCTTGCCAAATATAAATATGGGCAAATGAAATCCAAATTTTCCTGAGTTTCAGGCTACAAAAAAGTGCTGCTCTGTCTGTTCACCGTCATGGTGGGAAAACACCCCAGCTGCAAAATAGGTTTTCCTCTTCAAAGTCTTGTAAGACTTTCCCTGCTGGGTGGAGATTTTCTGCCTTTCAGTTCTTAGATGGTGGGTTAAACTAAATTATAAATGGAAAAAACCAAAAAAAAACTAACAAAAAAATCTCCCTGTGAAATACAAAGTATTTTTGAACAAACAAAAACATGTTTGAGTCCCATTATAGCACTTTTTCTGAGGATCCTGCTCTATTTTGGAATGCTCTTGGTGAGTTAATGTTGACTGCTTATATTTTTTAATGTTTCAATGAGTTTTCTTGTAGAATGCAGAGCCAAGTGTCTGAACACATAGTTATGTATGCTCAAAGGAATTTAGGAGCATATATTAAGATGCTGCAGTTGTAAAGGTTGGCAGGATCATGACCCCATGCCTGACTGTGTAAAACAGCACCAGTTGCACAGGCACGAGCCAGAGCAGTCACTTGTCATGAACCAGACATTCAGTTTTGTATTTGGTACAGACCTTAACAAGTACTGGTCTCATTTACATTCACCACACACAAACCAGCCCAGACTAACAGCAAAATTAATCACAGTGGAGTGGAAAATTGTTGAAAGACTCACTAAAAGATTACAAATGCTTTCCAGTCCCATTCTGCACCTCTTCTGCCTGGCAAACTTTCTGCCCAGAGAGCTACCACTGATTTCTCACTGTCCATTTCCTCTACCAATTGCTGCTGCCCCAGCTTCACTTCTCATTCCTTCCTTCTCCCAGTCTCTAAAATTTCCTCTCAATCTCCAGCTCCCATGATGTTTTTGCCAATGTTTTAAGTGCTTATGCCCAATGCAAGTTCGGGGAGAGGCACGAGGGCTTCACCCCAGCTCCAACCACTGCAGTGCTCATCTCACAAACGTGGTTCTGCTGCAACCTCCCCTGTCACTGCAAACAGACCAGGGCAGTAGGCACTTCTGGATTGACAAATCAGACTGTTTTGGACTCTCCAATAATATTTTCTCCTTCTGCTTAATGATTTTAATGTTAAATTCTAAAATGAAAGAAATTTATGAGCTGCTCTGTTCTAGATTTTTCAGCATCTGTGAGTCAATTTTTGTACATTTATCCTGTAAAAAGCCTTGCATTTGATCTATACTTAATTTTCTTTGTTCAGAAATGAAGGACATGGCTAAAAAAAACCACCTCACTGCCCCCCAAAATACTGAGACACCTTGAAAATAATTATCATAGCTGCAGGAAGGGAAGTAGGAAGGAAGGACAGTGAAGGGAGAATCAGACCCTCTACCTCCCTTGGAAGAGATGGTTTTTTATTCTGGAAGCAATCTATAAAGCAAAGTGTCCTGCAAGTAACTCTTTTGTTTATTTTGTTTTATGCTTGTGGGTCAGCTGGGTTTAGGACCAGAAAATATGCAAATACCATTCAGCCTAGGTTTTTTGACCTTCAGAACAAACAAATTGCAGAGACATGTTTGGCCAAGCCATCTTTGAAGTGTAGATACTTCCTGTGCTGGTTTTGTCTTTTTATACTTCTGTGAGTTAGACTGGGCCATGCAAAGGTCTGGGATCTGCACTGTGAGTCTGTAAGATTCTCTCTGAATGATGGAGAACAGTCATAAAATTCAGGTGGAATTTTCCTGGGTGCAGGAATGGCATAAGGAAGAGCTGGAAGACAGCAATTGCTGTAATCTCCTTGCAGTTAACAGGCCAAAATGTAGCTGTCAGTACCAGTGTAAATAGCAGGGCATTTTGGCACAGGGATTGTCCAATTTTGTATCACAGACTCTTTTCCTCTGTAGACCAAAGGGTTTCTACCTTGCAATGCCATGGAGCCAGGGCATAAGTGAATGTCCCTGCAGGACAACCCAAGGCTGTATTAGTTCCCAAGAACAGTTAATGAAGGAAATTGCTGCTGAGGTTTCATCACCCTCTCTGCTTTTTTCTCATACTTCCCTTTCATCTGAGGCAAGCAGTGCTAGCTCAAGCCTCTCTTCAGGTGGTGAATTCACTCAAGCCCTCTGAAACCTTACCTTTGCTCAGACAGCAGAAAGGAAATTATCAGCAAAGACTGCAAACCAACTGTGAGAAACAGTTTCTACAGCAAATTCCCCTGAGGAGACAGAAAAAGAACTGTGTAGGTTGTGTGCAGCCATCTTCTGACTCAAAGTTATAAAAGCTCTCTCAACAACTGTTAGCAATTCATGCAATACTCTCACTGTAATAGGGCTGCAAATGGTTAAGTTAATAAGTGGATCACTGTCCATCACTCTTGTTCATCTTATTCATACATGAATAAATTAAAGACTTGATAGCAAAGACCTATAAGCCAGAAGAAATTATAACAAGATCAGCTTGTACAGGACAGCAACATGAGCTGCAGTGAAATTCTGCTTACAGAGGACAGACTGATGCTCAGTGTCCCAGTATTAGCTGGTATTCACTTTCCAGGAAAGCTTTGAAGGTTGTAGTCTCTGCTACAGATGTTGCTGCACCTGGAAAGGAGCCACTTCCCTGCCATTTCACATGCTCTGAGGCAGGCAGCTGAGTTCTGTGTGGCAAACTTAGCCAGGGAATCTTGCATCAAGTTAGTCACCTTGTTGGTAATTTAATGAATGTCCCATTGCCTGTATTTGCCTGAATCTGTTGGATGATCAGCTGGTACCACTGTAAAAGCCATCACATTGAATGAACTGACTCTCTGGGGACTGCAGGTTTGTTATGTAGCCTCACACCACTGCCTGGGGCATTCCAGCAGCTTTTCCCCAAGCAAACACTCTGAACCCCCCAAGCTCTCCTCCTGTGTAACAACAGCTCTGTGAGTGTTGGCCTGAGCATTGCAGTACAAAGCCAATAGATCAGTGTATTTACAGCATTTCCCACTGTTCCTTGTTTGTAGCCTGCAAAAAGACAATATCCTATAAAATCCCTTTGTGCACTGCCGCCCTCTGTAAGTGCTTTATGCTCTAAAGCCTCCCATGGAGGTGGGGTGGTTAACTGAGAGTGAGCAGGGTACAGGCAGCAGTGACAGATTAGAGAGGAGATCTTTGTAGAAACATCTGGGAAAGATCTTGAAATCAGATGATCACAGAATGGTTTGGGTTGGAAGAGGACCTTGAAGATCATCTCATTCCAACCCTCCTGTCATGGTCAGGGATAACTTTCACTGGACCAGGTTGCTCAGAGCCCAGTCCAGCCTTGCCTTGAACACTTCCAGGGATGGGCCAGCCACACCTTCTCTGACAAGTTGTCCCATTATCTTACCACCCTCACTGTAAAGAGTTTCTCCTTTATATCTAATCTAAACCTACTCTCTGTCAGTTTGAACCCATTCCCCTTGTTCTGTCACTCCAACTCTTGTTAAGAGTCTTGCTCCATCTTTCTAGTAGCTCTCTACAGCTACTGGAAGGCCACAATTAGGTCACCCCAAAGCCTTCTCCTCTCCGGCTGAGCAATCCCAGTTCTCTCAGCCTTTCCCCACAGCACAGCTGCTCCATCCCCCTGAATCATCTTGGTGGCCTCCTCTGGGCTCTCTCCAAGGTCGATGTGTGTGCCCTGGTGGCCAAGAAGGCCAAGGGCATCCTGGCCTGTATCAGGGATGGTGTGGCCAGCAGGAGCAGGGAGGTCACTCTGCCCCTGCACTGGGCACTGGTGAGGCCACACCTTGAGCGTTGTGTCCAGCTCTGGCCCCTCAGTTTGGGAAGGACATTGGGACACTGAGCACATCCAGAGGGGGCAACGAGGCTGTGAGGGGCTGGGAACACAAACCCTGTGAGGAACGACTGAGGGAGCTGGGGGTGTTTAGCCTGGAGAAAAAGAGACTCAGAGGTGACCTTATCACTCTACAGCTCCCTGAAGGGTGGCTGTGCTCAGGTGGGGTTGGTCTCTTTCTCCAGGCAGCACTGACAGAACCAGAGGGCACAGTCTTGAGCTGTACCAAGGGAAATACAGGTTGGTTATTAGGAGAAAGTTTTTTACAGAAGGAGTGATAAAGTACAGGAATTGTTTGCCTGGGGAGGTGGTGGAGTCACCATCCTTGGATGTGTTTAAATAAAGATTGGATGTGGCACTGGGTGCCATGGTTCAGTTGAGGTGTTAGGGCTGGGTTGGACTCGATCTTGAAGGTCTCTTCCAAGCCAGTGATCCTGTGAATTCTGTGAACTCTGTGAATTCTGTGATGTCCTCGCTGTGCTGGAACCCCCTGTGCTGGACTCAGCCCTGCAGAGCAGAGGGGCTGAATCCCCTCCTTCACCTGCTGCCCACGGTGCTGTTGGTGCAGCCCAGGCTGACATGATGTCAGACACCATGTGAGTGTGAGCTTTTGAGACTGGGTGGAAAAAACAGCATCCCCCAACTGTTCACACTGCGTGAAAAATCTGCATTTCTCAGATGAGTCAGAGGGTGGTAGATACAGGCAACTGACTACTAGGAAAATTTACCAGACACACTTGCATTTATGTAAGCAACAGAAACCAGCCCCAAACCCAAGAAAATTATGAAAGCCTTCATGTCACTTTCAAGTCATTTGCAAAGACTAAGCTGTAACCCATAGAGATGTCACTTCCCCTTTAGAAGTAACAGATGTTCCCTCCTTATTTAGGTAATGCCCACAGCCCTTTAATTTCTTTCAAGCTACTGGCTCTTCCCCTACCAAAGAATAAAAACACTGTTCATTGTCAGCTAATGGGGACAGCCTTTGCATTTTGTAATTGCATAAGGAATGCTATCAGCAGAGAAAATACTGGCAGGGCAATCTGGCAAAGAGCTCCCTTACATGCCAAGTAAGTATTTACTCATGCTGAGGAAACTGTGGGAAATGTTGCCCAGGACTTTGCATACCTTGTAAATGTCACACATGCTACAAAGGGAACCTTTCACCTCATTGTTTTGTTCTCCACCCAACTCAAGAATGCTCTCATCTCTTAAAAAGCTAATAGAAACAATTTCTTGTTAATACAATTACCAAACTTACTTCTCTTCCATCCATACCTGAAAAATTATTTTATAATGTCGTTGACTCACTCATTTTCATCTTTCAACTTTCTTCTGTCTGACTTCTTTACTCAGTGCTGTGAGTAAAGTTTCTAAGTAGGAAAGTCCCTACCCCTCAGTTGTTTTGCTCCCAACAGCCAGCACCAATGTGTTCAGCAATGACCTTCCTCAGAGACTTCATCTCTGTCCTCATCCTGAGACAACTGCTGGGCACAAATTCCATTCTAGGACTGCTGGATTTGGAGTGCCTGATATTACTTTGTGTTCCTAGGATTTCTCATGTCCATCCATTTCAGTTCTCTCTCCACAGTCAAACTGAATGGCTTTGAGACTGTAGTTGGGATTTCTTTAATGTTTGAATAACATCCAGCATAGCTGGGCATTGTTCCAAACCTTGTGCTTCTGGATGATGCAGTACTAATGCACTGTGACAATAACAATACTACTGCCACTGCAACTGCTGTTCTGAGAACCACACATTGCAGTGGCTACAGTTTGAGCAATGCCCAAGATCAATTTCCAAGTTAGGCTTATTTGTTTAATCTGTTTTCCTAAAGAAATGAGACAGGAGCTGAGGGAATGAAGAGATTACTGAAAAAGGGAGGGATAGAGACCAGGTTTTGTAAATTCAGATGCATGTCAGGGTTGGTTCTATGAGTTGGTGTGTGGGAAATAAGAAGTAAATTGGAAGCTCAATTCTTTCTTCAGTTTCTGTTTTAGCTGTTGGTGTTTTTCTTGCACCTTCTCACTGCCTCTCTGCTTTGCTTTTCTCAGTTTCAAGTTTGCTTATAAAAGAGAAAGTATTTAGGAGATTGTACAGCCCCTTGACCAGCTGCAGTGGGTGAGTGAAGGAGGTTGGCAATATGTAACACCAACTTTATATTTAATTTACTGACATCTCTTCAGTATCAATAGATACCATTATTTCTGTGATCTAACACATGGATGTCAGTCCTGCATCTCTTCTCAAGGGAAGGCATTTTAAATAGCTGTAACGCTGATATTAAAAGTATGTCACATCTGTAGTTAAGCATGAGTACAAAGATTTACTTTGGCTGGGCCCAACAGGTAATGCCGAACCAGCCCAAGTCAGAAGATGGGTGGGTGACTGTCACAGCCAGCTCACAGCCCTGACTCTGGAATTCCCAGTGGGGAAAGAAGAGGAGCATCTGTGGGGTATCTGCCAGCCAGCAAAGACAGGCACTTGGCAGCCTAGTGTTTCCTGGAGGCTGTGACAGTTTCTCAGAAAATAAGGGTTTCAAACAGGGATGGCACAACCATTACTGCCCCTGGCTGTTGTGTAACAATTTTCTGTTATGTGCCATAACTACAGCTTCTAAGCCTGCAGGCAGGGCATTTCCTCCTTGGCTGGCCCCACACCAGCCACCACTGCTCCCTGTGCAGCTGTCCCTGGAGCCAGCAGCAGCAGAACTGCCTGTTCAGAGAGCTCTGAGCTTGCTTCATGTGGAGCAGCCCTTGGAGAGCAAACAGAAAAGCATGCATTTTCCTCTTGCTATTCAAACAAAGCCTAAACTGCGCAGACACACACATTTGCTTATGATATCAAAGCAATGCTACAAAGAGATGAGCTTGGAAGATCTCAGCTCTGATCCCTAAGCCTCAGCTGATCCAGATATAAACTTTAAATTAAATCTTCTCAATTCCTTCCTTTCTAAAGCCAGCTTTTGCAAAGTTGTTCCCTACAAAAAAAAAAAAAAAAAAAAAAAAAAAAAAAAAAAAAAAAATTCAACTACTACTCAGAGGACCTGTAATGAAATAGGGAACCATAATTTCTCACATCACCAGACCACCCAGCTACGACTGTGCACACTGTTTAAGATTAATTTCCTGAAACATTTAACTCAGGCATGAACACTTTACAGCTATTACAGCATTCATCTGTGAGGTTCTTACATAGTCATAAATATATTTCAGTCTAACAAATGATCTCACTGGAAATCCTGCAGTAGATTCTTGTGAGATTTTGGCCAGACCACTTTCAGCAGCTGCTGTAGAAGCCCACACAAGGAAAAAAAATCCCAGATTTATTGACAGAGGTTGGATAAAGTCATGACTGCTTGGAGCAGAGTGCTGTGAGCACCAGTAAAGGCAGCCACAAAGTTGCTGTTACCTCACCTTCTCACTTCTGCTGGCTAATATCTAAATGCTGAAATGCATTATCACTGTTTGGATATTTGCTTGTATGAGCGCTGTTGGAGTCCTTGTCTTGACACATAGACATTAGTGAAGTGGAAATAAGCAACAGGAGATGAAATTTTGAATTTTAAAAAATTGTCTCTGTATGAGTCAAAATTGTTAGAAATATGGATAAATAAAAAGGGATGAACACATTTAGAAATATATGTGTGTGTGTATGAAAGTTCCATAGAAAGATCATACTACTTTTTGTCAAATAAGGACTTAATTTTATTCATCCCTTCCCCCAACCTCTAATTTTACCCAGCTGGTTGTGAATAAACACTGAATAACAGACGCTTCAACAATTGCAGTAAACTCTACAAAATCAGAGAGCAGGGAACGTTTGATTTCTTCCTAAGGTGATTCCCATGTGTGGATGTTTTGCAGTTAGGGTAATAATGTTCCATACTCTAGGAGGTGCTGTTCAGAAATTACTTTAATTACATCCAATCTAGCCTCTGAGGAGGAGAACCTGCTGACTAGAAAGCAGTTTGAATGTGCTGCGGCTGAGCCAGTTCAGTCCATCTCACCACCTTCCCCTCTGCATGGGGCATTTTTGACGGCTTTGATTCTGAACTCTGTCATCTCTATGCTGTCAAGCCTCATAAGCAAAGATTACAAACTCTGTTAGTAATTTACATATTGGTAAAACTGTAAAAATGTACCGACAGTAAAACTGTAACATTTCAAAATGTTAGTGTTACTACAAAACTTGCCTTTCCATCTCTTCTGCTTCAAGTACTTGTGCTCTGTGATCCCAGTAGCTCCTTTGCACGGGGGTAAGTGCAAACACAAACCATAATGACCGGGGAGGTGTTTCTGTGGCTCTTATTCCCCTTTTCAGATCATTTTAGATCAGACATTAGATGGTAGATTCAGGGGTGTTTGCAGCTGTCATTCCAGCAAGACCCTGTTTCTTTTTAGAAAACTTTTACGTAACAAAAACAGCTGCTGCCTGCTACATATGCTTCCTGTGTCTGAAAACAGATGCTTGGTGGAACATGGGAGCTAAAACCTCCAGTTACTCAATGGTGATTTAGATTCATCAAAATAGAAATATCACCCTCAGTGTGTGGTATTTTCGGGGTCCCCAGACAGAGAAGGAAGGAATGAATCTGACTCCGTGTTCTTAGAAGGCTAATTCATTATTTTATGTTACTATATTATATGTTAAAGAATGCTATACTAAAACTATACTAAAGAATAGAGAAAGGATACTTACAGAAGGCTTAACAAGATGCTAATGAAAAACCCGTGACTCTGAGAGAGTCCCAACATAGCTGGACTGGACCGTGATTGGTCATTAAGTAAAAACAATTCACACGTTGGCTAAACCATCTCTAACCACATTCCAAAGCAACAAAACACAGGAAAAGCAAATGAGATAATATTGTTTTCCTTTTTCTCTGAGGCTTCTCAGCTTCCCAGGAGAAGGAATCCCGGTGAAGGGATTTTTCCAGAAAATATGACAGTGACATCAGTGGGCAGGTGGTGTTTGGCTGCAGTTTTCTTCGAGGAGGGGGGAGAGAGAAACCATTCCGTACACAACCAATGCCCACAGACCCCTGACCTGGCAGGCACCCAGCAGGCAGAGCAGCTCAATATAAATGTGACTGCACAGCTTTGGAGCCAGGGTACAGCTGGGTTTATTGCTGCATTTACAGGATATCACCTCTGAGCTGATACTCCCTGAGAGACAAACTGGGGCTGGCTTTGAGCTGGGATGGTCCAGCAGCACAGACAGAACTTCCTGACTCAGGATATTCTGATGGGGTGTAGACTGGCTCTGTGCTTTTATCAACACCATGACTGTGCTAAAAAATCCCTCTCCACATTAAATGGGAACAAAATGACCCAGTCAGACTGCAGAGGAGGCAGCAAGGCACATCCCAAAAATCAGACAAGAACTGCTCATTACAGGAACTGCTCTCTGTATTAGAACAAACCCTGTCTGTCTCTGTATGGCAGCCGCTGCACTGAAGCATGCAGGCTACCAGGAGCTAAGTTTCTTTTATGGTGTATTTAAAATATCAGTGTGCTGACATTCCCATCCAGCTCCACACGGCATGGCTGCAAGCTGGGATTTCAGGGGCCCCTGTGAGTGCTTTAGATTGCATGAATCTGAGCTGAACACAGCAGACTCTGCTCTGGTGGCACAGAGAGTGCAATGGGATCACAGCCATCAGAAAGGTAACGAGTGACTGGCAGACACCCAGCAGGCAACGAGGAAAGTAACAAATCTGCTCCCTTACTTCCACTTTCACACCTCTCTGTTTACATTAACAAACCTGCGTGGGACGAACAGCAGGTGTCTTTCATCATGAAATCGTACATGGGGACACACAGCGCCCTCTACGTGGGCTGTGCCTTAATACAAATCCTTCTGTCCTGTTAAAATGCCCATTGTTAACCTAACTCAAACCCTCGATTGCCGCAAGAAAATATGTATTGATAGAAAATACCAGGAAAATGTTGTGGGCTTTCATAGTCTGCAATTCATAGATTTATCCTTGAAATAAGCTACTTGGAAAAGCAGATAATAATGTTCAGCATTTGTTAGGAGAGTTAAAAGTAGCTCTGTGTACCCACAGAGGATGGGGAAAAGAAAGATGGAAAACAAGCTAAGTTTACTAGGACATGATGCAGAATGAAAATACTTTTCCCAGAGTTTCATAATAATCTTTCTGTAGTCAAAAAACTTTAATTTGTACCATCAAGATTCACAATAGGGAAAAAGTGTGAGAAATAGAGATGTAAGAAATTTCCAAGCCTGAAACAGGATTTCTACAAGATTTTGTCTCTAAAAGGCATCTTCAGTGCATTTCCCAAGTTCTCACTATTGCAAAGAATTGAAGGGATGTAAGAGGAATTTTTTTCTCAGTTACTTTTTATATTGATCAAGAACACAAGGCAAAAACACAACTAAGGCAAAACTTTATTTTTTTTTTGGTAGAAAGAAAAATTAAACAGTCATATAATTAAGCAGTATTTCCAAGGGTTCTTCTGCAGGAGGACCTTCACCCTCATTAAACTGATAGTCTTACTCAGTGCACCTGGTTTTCAAGTAAAGCAAAAATACCAAATGAGATTACAATTAGCTATGTGGAATATTTCTTCTGATCATTGCACCTCAATACCCATTACAGGGGCACAACACATTTTTTCACATTGCACAATCCCAAATATGAATGAAACTAATGTATTTTTGTCAGTTCCACAATTTGGCTCTTGGATGCTGGAACCTAATTCAGAAATTTCTATCTTAACCCAAATAATGCTTAATTATTCATCTACATTTGAAGGTCAGTACAACATACACACACATTTCCACACAACACTTGCCTTTGGCAAATGCAGCATTACAGTATTAATTTACTTGCACTTCAGTAAAAGCAGAATTTTATTTGTCTGCAAAGCAAGATACTTTGAACATTATTGTAAACTACACATACACAGGGCTCCTTCTGTAGTGTCACACCAGCTACACATATACACAATTTAAGCAGTAAAATATTCTTTAGCTTGCTCTTTGCACAGGACTCTTGTCTCATACCCTAATAGTTATCTGAAAAACAACCCAAACCAAACAAAACTGCATAATAGTGCTTTAGTATTCATTTCTTTAAACTCAAAACAGCCCTACAGTGCTGTTAGGCTGTTACCAGTCTCTTTCAAAGACATACAGTATAAACAAAAAATTCTATCCTTAAGCAGCATCTGAGAAAACAACTTAATGCAGCTGCCACTTAGTGGCAGCAATCATTTAGGCATTTTTGGTATTGATACATCTCTTTATCATATAATTTGTGCATTTATCAACAAAAATGTAGGCCCCAATCCAGCAAATACTTGCAGGTGTGCAAATGCTTTTCTTCCACGTGGAATATTTCAAGTTAAGACTCATCAGATGAGCAAAGTTAAGAACTTGCATAAATCTTTAAAGGAGGGGAAATCTTAGTGCTGAAAACTTAACTGTTTTCCCTCACAGGACTAAGATCCAATTAAAGACTTGGAGAACATAGGAGAGAACTCCTATAAAGGACAGATATGTTACTTTGATAAATCTTTCAAAGCTAACAAGAGCCTCTAGAAATGTCTGTGCCTTCACACTGATCCCTTTAATCCTACCTGGAGCATGGGTGCAGTAATATTGCCCTGGCTACTGCATGAGGAATCAATAAAGTGCTTGTCACAAATTCTGTAATTATGGAGTAAAATAAATTTTAAGTACCTTCAGGATGTTTTCAGATTTATAAATGATGAATTAAGGGCTGGCATCAGATCCCCAGCATGTTTCCCTGAATTACTAACTAATATTATGCTCTTCATTTGAAGACAAATTAGAATTCTGCTAGGACTGGGTATATTTCACCTTTGTCCCAGCAAAGTCCTCCTCTGCCTCCAGGGGGAAAGCTTACCTGGATTTAGTGTCCATGTAAACATTCATGCTTGACCAAAAAGTGATGCTCATGCAATTTCACAAGCACCTGCATTCCAAGGGAGAGTTTGCTTTGTTTAACCAAGCATGGAGAACCAGTATTGTTTACATTATATCCACTCTGAATTGTGTTCATAATTTTTTCCTAAAGGCACCATAATCCTGAGAGGTCTTGCTTGCCCTTTGACATTTCCTTTGATGTGTTTTGTTCCTCTGGAATAAAATATCTTTGATATTAGCTTCAACATAAATTCTACTTATCTTTGTGGCAACTTCTCATTAACATACTTCTAAATATTTAAATTACTAAAATTTTCTCTTCAGATAGATAGATAGATATTATATATATATATATTAAATTTCTTTGCTAGCTTTCAGATAACTAATCTATGAGAACTGGCTTAGACTGTATGCTCTCTGTAGAGAACTTCTGTATGCTGCTCATACAGAAACAAATAATAGTTTGAAATATTTAGCCATGGGTTAGGATGATTTATTTTTTAAAGGCTTCGGTGTTGCTTCTCTTTCTCTCCCAGTCAGCTACAGGATAATAGCAACAGCAAACACATTGACAATGCAGTTCATGGTTCGATTTTCCCATCTCACTGTGCAGGTTCCTGGAAGAGATTATTACAAAATTAAAATAGAATTCCATTGTCTTTACTACAGGCACTTTATTGAAGTATAAATTATGCCAGATTAGTATGAATATTTAAGTTGTAATTTAAGGGAAATAGTATTATGTCAGCTTGACTATAAAAAAACTAAAATCCTCAAAACATTTTTATTAACTTATACATTGTTTGCTACCTAATGTGAGACTTGTAAGTTTAAGAAAGTTAACAGGAAAACACTATTCCAGTATCTTTCTTTAAAAGCTAGACTTGCAAAAATCCTTGAAATTCCCATACTGAAACTTGCATGACAATCAGAAAAGGAACTGGATCAAATATATTCCAGTGTATTTACTTTCTCCTTTCTTCCTATTCTGTTGTATCAATGCCTTACAAGCAAAAGAAATATGAAGATTAAACTGTGTTTACTTAACTTTATATTATGATTTCTTTTTAAGCTTGGTTGACTTTTTGAGGCCCTCTCTGTTTTTTAAACTTAAACCTTGGCACAGTCCTCTAAAAAGACCTTTCTGAATCTGTGACAGACAACAAATTATTTTGTTTCCCTGCGATATTCTCAACCTGTGAAAAAATCTATTTAGAACTAATTTTGAAGCAATACAATGCATCCAAAGCATGGCTGACAGTTACACAGCTGAAACACATACTGTAAGTGAAACTATTTGTATTTTTCACTAAGTTCCTTTCTCCTCCAAAGTAGCTGTCCCCTCACTGCAGGCAGATATGTTTAGGGCTACCCACGTGTATTTACTGTGAGCAACATTTTCTGCCTCTTCAGCTGAGAGAACTAAATGTTTTTAGTCTTGTTTCAGAATGAAAGGCTTTTCTATTCCTGCTTCTCATAATTTACAAAGCAGCTGCTCTTAATGCCTGCACTGACTGATAACATTTTCACTGGGACTGTAAACAAGCACCTCATTCTCAAGACTACTGCTTCCACAGCCGTTCCCAAAAATGTCCGACCCAGCTACTACAACTGAGCAAGAAGTAACATTTCTCTTGTTACAAATTTTCTGTTTGGATGGGGATACTTACCATCAGTTGTGGTATCCCAGAAGCATGAACTTGCTGTGTGAAGACCAGCTCCACTCCTCTGCATCACTGCACAGGTAACTGCAAGATACAGCCATAAAACCAGGGAATTAAAGCAGAAGAAGTGAATCATTCAGCATTTACAAACTCGAGCCTGTATTACATTTCCAAAGGGCTGGCACCTGGCATTCAGCTAAGACAAAACCTTTTTTGACAAGCCCTTTGGCCCCAGTATTTCCCTCAAGAACTTGTTACTCATTTCATGATTATTTTTACTCACATGAACAAAACACTGGCTAATAGGATTATGGGTTTTATCTTTTAAACTACTTAGATAGGCTTGTGCCCCTCAGAATGGGATTGCAGGTGCTGTCCTCACAGGTACAGCAGAAGTCACACTTGATGAGAGTTGTTGAGTTGTTTCCCAAAAATATTGTTGCCCCCTCTATGAAACCACACTCCATCAATGTGCAGCTTTTCTAGACTGACCTGCAATGGTCATAAAACCACTGACAACCTGAGGCCAAGACTTTCAAAACAGAACAGAGTGCAAACACTTGCTATAACATCAGCACTCCACAAAAGGATCAAAATAGGGTAAACTTTCCTATTTACCTTTTTCCTTCCACATGTATACACATAAATATAACAGGACATGACTTTGCACACAGGACTAAAGTCTTCCAGATATCTCTATTTAGAGGAAGCTTAATCTGCTTGAAAATTTTATTAAAGATAGGGATTTTTCCCTGAACTTATACTAAAAGGTTGATATAATTATCTTGGGGTTGCTTAACAATCAGGAAAGACCACGTAACATGTAATCTGTGTTAAGTGCTGCCAGCATGCTCAGCCCAGGTAAAACTGCCACAGCTTTACCACAGGTATTTCTAAAAATTTCTGTAACAGGAGACTTCAGGTGCCTGCTCTGTTTTGTTCATAGCATTCTCCTGAACCTTTCAGCAATTATTTATTGTGACTGTCTGTGCTACAAGTACAGCTGCTTGTACTTACCAATGTACTTATAGGTTTTCCCAAGTTTCACCAGATGGGTCAGTGACTGTTCTACTATAGCAGCAGTCCATTGGTTGACTTTGTTGTGATTATAATCTGCCTTGCCCAAAACATTTTCTATGCACTAGAACAGAGGGGAAAAATAGTTACAGTAAACACACTTCAAAATGTAGAATTATAGAATGTTTTGCATAATCTGAGGGATATTTTTCTGGTAGTTAGGTTACTTTGAATCACTCAAGCTCATTAGGTATCAGCTGCTGAATGGGAAGTAAAATGACCCTTCTTGGAAATTTATTTTCAGTACATATTTACCACAATATCACAGGTATAAAACTGACTAAACATTTCTTGCAGGAAAGGCCTTAGCCATACACTTTGGGTACCAAGTGAATGGATTTTTTTTGCCAGTGAAGATCCTGACACATCCCACTGTTCCTAATGACTGTCAGCTCCAGTTTGGCTTTCAGAGCTGCTGTAATGTGGATGGCACTACTCAAATCAACAATATCAGCTAGGGCTGGCCAACCTGTCAGAGAATATAACCAAAATTCCAAAACCTTCAGAGACAGAGCAACAACAGTGAAGTGCACATCCCTGCTTAAAAGATGGGGAAGATACTCAAGGGTCATATCTTGCAGCACAAGAAACAGCTGAACTGTTGGAAAATTGGATGCTCTCCCACAGCTACAGATTGGCTAACACTTGCTTAAACTTAAAAGGATTGAAAAAAAATCCTTCTCTTAAACTGTAACCCTTAAATTGCATTCTCTGCTCTTGGGAAACTCAGAATTATGTGCTGATGGATACTTCTTAAAGCTGAGGAATTCACTTAAGAAACACACACCTGGAAAAGGTAAGGGAAGTAAAACTGTGTTCTGTGATTCAGTAAGAGGTATCCTGTGCAGTAATCCCCCAGTAACAAGCTGTGTAAGAGACTTGTGCCCCAGATTTTGAAAAGCCCAGTTAATTCTGACCACACACTGCACAAAGCTGGCCAAAGCAGTCAGTGGAAACAGTCACAAAACACAAGAGAAGACAGAAGAGGGACAAGACCCCTCAGGGATTTTGGTCCTTCCAGAGATGTACCCAGTGCTGGAGCTCCTTGGCCCTGTTTAAACTTCCAATCAGAGGTAGAAACATTTGGCTTTACTCCCAGTGTCTAGAGACTGTGTCACACTGTATTTGGCTTTACAAGCCAGGGGCAGTTACATAAAAGGCTGAAATGTTTTTTATCTAACATCCAAGAGCTTGCTGTTGTGTACTGGAGCAGCTTCAAAAAGTGCAGGTGGGAAGGGACCTGCAGAGTCCCTCTAGAAACCCCTGTCTCAAAACACTATTTCCCTACAAATCCTGAGGGCATCTGTGAGCCACAGGCTTCTCATTAATCACTTTCTAGTTACTAGGTATTTAATTTAGACTATCAGACTACTCCCTTTCATCCTATTCTTTCTCTGCAAAAAATGTATTTTAAAAATTAGAACAAGGAGCTCATAGAGTGCAACCTCCCACACATGCCAAGGCTAACTTCCAAGTCTGCTAACATTGTTCAAGGCCTTGTCCAGTCAAGTTTTAAAAATCTCTAAGGATGGAGACTCCACAAGCTCTCCCTGCAAGCTCTCCAGTGGTTAGCTTCTCTCCAGCTGGATAAAGGGGAAAAAATAAATTGGAGTGAATTTCCCTTGCAGTTTGTGACTGTTACCCTCACTCTTTCCACTGTAATGCAAATCTGGCTCCCCTCTCAGCTACCTTCTCCTCTTTAGGTAGTTGAAGACAGCAACTGGATGAAGCTTAAAGAAGCTCCAAGTTAAACTCTGTCTTTATATAAATACTAACTCTATGTAAGTTTATACTTGTCTGGGATGGTCAAAGAAAATAACTGCTTTAAGTACTGTGTGAGGTATGGTAAACAATTTCTTCAAAACATAGCTGTTAGCTAAAACCTACCTCCTTAACTATGTTGTGGGCCTCATCAGCATTGAAGATCATCTGCAATAGAAGTGAATTATTATTATTATTTCTGTCAGAAAAGTACACAAATTATAGTTTTACTCTACAGCACACATAATGATTAGGCCTTGTGTCTTGTCTGGTTATTTGCATTGTAGTCTGTTAGTATAATTTTTAAATCTTACTTTTTTCCCTCAGCTCCATACATTTGTTATTTAGCATTGCTTTTCTAGAGATGTTTGAGTGGGGCTAAAAAACTCAGACCTCAGTGAACTTTGAAACAGCTTCACTTTACATTTTCTGTAAAGATTAAATTCCACCATGTCTGTGCTTGTCACAGGAATATTCTTCAGGAAAAAATTAAATGACAAATTCTTTTTCTCAGGGTCTTAATCTGTGCTTTTACTGGAGTCACAAACTTGCTAACCCACAGGTTACATCTTGCTTCCCAAGGGCAACACACGGTTTTGCAAACCTACTATGTGAAAGACTGGTTTGCACAGTCATTACCTTACCCAAGCACCTTTCTGAAGCGCAGAAAAAGCTTGCAGGTTTTAAATCCTCCTATTTTCTCCTCCTTCCTGCTCATGGGCACTTGGCTTGGCTCCCAATGGAACCATGGCACGTTCCCTTGTGCCACCCGCCTCTGCACACCCTTGAACTCCCAACACTCGGGCAGGGACAGAAACCTCCCGGGCATTCAAGTTTAAGTCGCTTGGAGTTTGGGTTGATTTTTAAATGAAAACCGGTGGCCAGAGCCCTGAAGCGGCGTCCGGGGAGGGATCGGCTCCTCCGCTCGAACAGGCAGGACCAGCCCGCGGCGCTGACCGGGCCCGGCACTCCCCGGGATTTTCCCCTGGAAATGGGATTTTTCCCTGGAAAAATGGCCGCGGTCCGACAGCCCCAGCGGCTCCTTCCCGGAGGGAACATCCACCCCGCGGCCCCGGGCAGCGCCGCTCGGCCCCGGCCCCTCGGGCGGGCGGAGGGCCCCGGGCACGGCGCCGGGCGAGGCGGCGGCCCTACCTCATCGTTGTGGGGGTGAAACTCCTCCATGGCCCCGGCGCGGGCGGCGGCCGTTCCGGCAGCGGCGGCAGCGGCGAGTCCTGCGCGGCTCCGCCTCCACCGGGCGGGCTGGGCCGGGCCGGGCCGGGCGGGGCTCCCGCCGCGGGTCGGAGCCGCTCGAGCCGCGGGGCCGGGAGCGGCCCTGCCGAGCCGGGAAGGGAAGAGAAGGAGTGGAAAGGTCCCCAGAACAGCAAGGACAGGACGGGTTGGAGCCAGTCCAGAGGCGGCCACTGAGTTGATCAGACGGAGGAAAGGATGAGAGGGTCGGGATTGGGGTGACCCGACTGCGGCCTTCCAGTGCCTGAGGGGAGCCTAAAGGAAAGAGGGGGCAAGACTAGTTACAGAGCGTGTGGTGACAGGACAAGGAGGAATGATTTCAAACGGAGAGTGTAGGTTAAGTTAGATATTAGGAAAAAAATCCCTCCCTGTTCGGCTGGTGAGGCGCTGGCACAGGCTGCCCAGAGAAGCTGTGGATGCCCCATCCCTGGCGTGTTCAGGGCGAGGGTGGATGGGGCTCCGAGCAGCCTGGGCTAAGGGAAGGTGTCCCTGCCCATGGCAGGGGGATTGGAACAAGATGGTGTCTAATGTCACGTCCAACCTGTGAAAAACGCCAATCGCTTGTTTTTAAAATTTTAAAAGTTTAATAGTAATAAAATGGTTATAAAAATAGTAATACAATTAGAGTAATAATAATTTGGACAATTTGAATTAGGACAATATGAGACAATAGAAACAAAGTGTTACAGATGTCCGGGTACCTTTTTCTGGGCAGCATAAGCCTGAAAACGGAGACACGTTTACAGAGGATTAACCCTTAAAAGCAACAGCCTGTTGCATATTCATACATCTCATACATGTTGCATAAATTCCATTCAAACACAGGATTCTGTCTGGTCATCGTCAGCTTCTTCCTCTAAATCCTAACCGGCGTTGTCCTGCCTGAGCGAGGCGGGAAGAAGTTCGTTTCTCCTGATAATGGAGCAATAAATTCTCTTTCTCTGAAAGATTTAGGTGTCCTGTGGCTGCTATCTCAGTGTGAGTCCTTCCTCTAGAAAAAAAAAAAAAAGTATCTTACACAGCATAGTTTCTATTTTAACATTTTGTTATGACCTAAAACTATATTTAACAAGCTACTTAAGAGAATTAACACAGCATTACTTTCTAACACAACATATATAATATACATTTTAATATTTGCGAAAAGCCAATCATAAACCACTCATTTTTCACAAACCCAAACCATTTTATGATTCTGTGCCTCTCTGAGCGAGTGCTCGTCCCCGGGTTCCTCTGCTGGGCCCAAGGCAGAGCCGGGCACAAGACACAGCCCAGCACAGGCACTGCCACCGCTCAGGGTGTGAGCACAGCCTCTCCTGAGTGGAGAATTTTCCTCTGCTCTGTTACTGCTGTTGGGAAGTCCTTTGCTGGACATACAAAACTCCCCCAGGAGAGGCTTCTCCAGAGGAGCTGTCCCACCCCCCTGCCTTCCTGTGCTCCCCTTTTGCCTCTGCTCGGAATGAACTTGCATCAATTTTCTGGCACAAAGTTACCATTAGTTACCAATAATGTTGCCACCAAAGTTACAAAAAGAGGCTAATTTAAGTTCGGGTTCCTTAAATTCTACTTCATTACAGAGAGTTGATCCTGAGTTTTATTTCACTCAATACACACACACACACACACATATATATATATATAAATACGTCATATCTTTGCTGTCTCTGAAGTTGCCTGGGAAACAGGAAAGCACCTCATACAAAACTACAGTTTTTTTCAAAGGGTGGGGTTTTTGTTGTTGTTTCAGCGTGGGTTTTTAAAATGATTAGTGTTATTTTTATTAGGGGGGATCTGGGAAGCTTGTGTAGGTTTCTCTCCTGTGATTTCTCCTGCATTTTCTCCTAATTTCTCCTGTGCTTCCAAACCAGATTAAACATGACAGAGAAGACCAAGGCTTCTAGTTTCAGCATCAGAGGAATATGTTTGGACATACAGACACCTACTTTACAAAAGGGTTTCTAGTTCAGTCTGCATTGTACATTCATTGGAAAGTTTGTGTTTGAAAAACATGGAAGTACAGAGGGGAGTAAAACAAAGTGTTTTTTGTTGCCCTGGCTCTCGACGCAGCTTTCATGTTTAGTATTTGCTAATGGCCGTGGAAGGAGAAAACTGAAGGTGAAGACTAAACTTCTTTAAAAGCAGATCTTTATGAACAAGTGCAGAGGGATGTGGTCATAGGAAAACATGAAAGAAAATCTCCTGCAGTACAAAAATTTCCTTTTTTTCGTGACCTCTGCAGTATTTTTGTGAACTAAGCTAGGGATGAAATTGCATGCTGGTTTTTAGTGAAATAAAAGCTAGTGGAAGCATTTGTTGTATATTCATTGGCATCCTGTAGATGCCAATGAATATACAACAAATGCTTCCAGGGATTACTTATCCCTGGAAGCATACAACAAATGATTCCAGGGATAACTTATCCCTGCATCCTGTGGATTTTTTCATCCTTTGTATCCTTCAGAGATCTCACATCTTTACATCTGTATCTTTAGATGCAGTGTAGTATCAAACAAAATAGATCCTAGGCTGTTTTTCTGTTCTGTTTAGAAATATGAAATATTAAAATATATTTTTGAATATTAGCAATAATTATGTCACTGAATTACATGGGAAATTAAAAGGGTTCCTGAATGACTGATGAGTGTGTGTGTGTGTGTGTGTTTGTAGGTTCTAATGCAAAAAAAATACTTCTCTTTCCTCTCCAGCTACCCTTTGAAGATAGGAGGACAGCAGGAGGTCCAAGGAAATGCTGAGTCCATCAGGCTCAGCACAACATCCAGAGAGCCACTAGAAAAATAACAAAATATTAACCCAGAAATGTTTACAAATACACACTCAGCATCACCCATGAGCACCCAGCACAGATGTGTCAAGAGTATGTGTCAAATAATCTGATTTTATCCTTTGGATGGACAGCTGGTTTAAAGGATGAAGAGGAAATGCAGAATAGGTGTGTTATTTTGTAGTAAATTTGTCTTTTTATGCTCTCCCACATAAGAATATGTGATCTGGGGAAAAACCAACAAATCATTCCCAATAAAGGTTTATAAAAGTAGGAGGAATAAGTGAAATAAGATGGGTGGGTTTTTGCTCTAAGGGTAATTAGTATTAGTCACAATAACTTGAATAATGGAATAAAAAGAGTGCTTATAAAAGCTTGTTATTGACAGCATGTTGAAAGAAGTTGCAGGCATGCTGAATGACAGGATCAAAACTAACAATACTGAATAGGTTGGAGAAAACAACAACAGGAGATTTCATAAAAACCAGGACATCAAATGCACAACTACAAAATGGGGCCTAATTGTCTAGGCAACAGTGCTGCAGAGAAAAATATGTAATTACAACAAATAGGAACCCAAGTATGATGTTATAAATAACTAAATAAATTGAAGGATACCATGAAGGGCACAGAAAGCAGTCATTTTGTTCTGCTTTGTGTTTATCAGGCGTTGAATGCAACTCTCAGCCCAGTGCGATGGTGGGACAGACAGAAGAGTAATTCTTCCTGAAGGCAGCACCAAAAGAGAACTTAGAGAATGTGATTTGTGAAGGAACTGCATTTATTTTATCACCCTTGCCCAGACTTCTTTATGTATGTCTCTGACTGCATAGTGATTTACTGGAAAAGGTGATTAAGGAGCCAATGTGTGATGAAAGGTAGGACCAGAAATAATGCCTTTAATTAGAACTCAAATAGATTTATGTTAAATATTAAGGAAAGAAAAATCAAAGGATAAGAATAAAAAGCACTGAAGCAGACCTGCTTTTGAAATCACCTCCCCTGGATCAATAACATATTGTTAACAACTGCCAAGCATCCAGGTGGCCTTTAGAGAGGAGGAAGTACTAAATGATGCTTGAGCTAATTTTAGACACAGATTTATTCAACTTTCACAACTATTGAGGGGTTATTTTCCTTTCTTTCCTAATTGATTCATTAGAAAATTAGTGATTCAATTAATTTTTAATCTATATTCAATAACCTAAATCACCATTATTTTTCCCTTTTTTTTTCTTTTTTTTTTCCTCCTAAGAATGACTAATGCTTAGTGATTTCACAAGAGAAATTTTAACAAGGAGCCAGCACACTTCAGGAGGAGGAGTTACCTGATAACATTGCTTAATTCTTTATTACACTGCTGCAAATTGCAAGCTGGAAAATGTAAATGGGCTGGCAGTACAATCAGTTCTCAGAACTGTGAGAGGAAATGTGAAGAGTGCTGAAAGTGGTGGCTCAGGAATACAACCCTAAATGTGAAAGAACTGTAGGCTTTCATCTTTCAAATGCAGATCAGGAACTTTTAACAAGAAAGAGAACCAACAGTGAGGTTGAAATTACTTGTTGATTAAAAAGCAAATATTTGAAGAGGATTTGGTGCTCTGGAGAGGTGGCAGTCTGTGCAGGCTGTGCGGATCCCACGCTGCCTGAGCACAGCCAGGAAAAATTGTGAATACTGAAGCAGCTAAAATCGTCTGTCTCCTGTCTCCATTTATCCTTTACATTGCAGCAAACATTTAAACCTCCACGTTGAACTGTGGAATACAAAAGCAGCAGAATTATGTTTATTTTTTCTGACTTAGCTCCTGAGCTACAGGTGGCTGGATGATGGAGGAAGAATCACAGTGTGCTGCTCTTGTTCTTGCTCTCTTCCCACACACTCACTGCTCAGTACCACAGGGATTGGAACAGGGGATCAGATGGACTCTTGGGATAATCCACATGGCACCTCTTCTGCTGGCCAGGTCAGGGATGCTTGACCCCAGCAGAAGTTTTAATTATTTGCTTTTCTGAGTTTTGGGTTTGTTTTTTTCAGAGAGTTGTTTTAATGTTAGTGCAGTGACTTGCTAGAAGTTCTTTGAAGATCTGATAGGCCACGAAACAATTGTTTAAAAAAATCCTTGGTTCTGTTGGTTCTAGCACAGCAGGTCAGAAACATTATTGCTACACAACATGACAGCTCAAACAGAAATCACCGAGCTGGAGGGGGAGAAGACCACAGCTTCCTTCACTTCCTAAGTTTTGAAACTTGCTTTAGTAGGAAGTGGATGGAGCAGTGTCTTCTTCTGTCCAGGAAACTGTACATGCATACTGGGATGTACAATATGTACAAACACTTGGGATAAAAACTGATTGACATTTTAAATTTCTATTTCATGGGAAATGCTGATATTTCAGGTCTTAGAGTTTCAACAGAAATTTGAATGAAATGTCATTTGTGAGAACTGCTCACCTGCTCACTGAAGGCAAGATGTTTGTTGAGGATTTCATGACAGGACAAAACAAGCCATGATAAGAACAACTTTCTCTCTTTCACACTGCATGCAGACACTGGAGCTAGAGTCACCTGGCAGCAACAAGCAAATGTGGCAATGAAGAAGAAAAGGTGTTTGATGAAGGTAGGACAGGGCACTAACAAGATGTAGAAAGAAATTGTCAAAATAACTGATTGCTGCTGTGCAAGGCAGTGATTGACCAGTGCAATGAACTATCTCAGGAGAAGCTGTTACTTGTCCTTAAGGATGTTTTCAGGATTTTTCTGTTCATATAAACTTCTAGCATCTTCAAAACTAAAGCTGAGGAGAAAAAAAAAAAAAAAAAAGGAGGAAAGGATATGAATAAGAGCTGTCCTGGGAACCAGGTCTTCATTATTTACCTCAGCACCAAACAGAAGAAAAGTTAGTGATGCATCTAGTTATATCTTTGCAGTTTTTAAATATAAATATTAGTCTTAAAGAAAGAAGTAAAGGGTCTTAGACTTGTTGCTAATACCAGCAGTGGTCCTTGAGGACAGTTTTCTCCTTTGCTTTTAGGAACTAGGCAAACTCTTGCCTACAGAGGGAACAACAGGTTTATGGCTTGACACAGGGATGTGATTTCCCACTTTGTTCCCTTCTGTGCTGGCACAGAGGTCCCAAACAGTGGCACAGATTTCCTGTGCTGAGTTTACACGGGAAGTGCAGGCAGTGGCCGGGGGGCTGCAGTGGTGGGCTCTGTGAGAAGACACCAGGAGCTGCCTCCACATCAGGCACAGCTGGTTCCAGCTTCCTTGAAAACGGATCCAGCTCTGCCCAAGGCTGAGCCCATCAGCCGAGCTGCTGCCTCCGCAGATCACAGCTCCCTCTGTGCATCCCAGCTGAAAGCAGCACTTTTCTCCAAGCTGCTGGCTGTCAGCATCACTTTATTCAGTGATGCTCAGCAATTAGAGACACAAAAAGGCAGCAGGGTGGCAGGTATTACTTGAAGGCCTTTGATTATCAACTTTCTTAGAGCAGGAGAGGAAGGTGCATTGTTTATCATTTACTCCACTTCAGTAATTTTCCTCATTATGGGATAAATACAGAGCAGGAACAGCAGGAGCAGCTCAGGAGCAGAGTGCTGGAGGAAAAACCTAGCACATATCACAGGACTAGGCATTCTCCATCCTACTGCTGGCTTTATTTTTTCTGAAAGTCACATATTTGTTCCAGTAAGATAAATAAATGAGAATACATCTAACCAAAGCAAGGCACACTGCATTTAGGATATATTACTAGTTATTACATCTATGATAAAGTATTATAGTGTATTAACATTTTTGGACCAATTATAGCTGTAACTTGGGATTCAGAAATTCAATAGATGATTGTATCTGTGGCTGAAAAAGACTTTATTCCCCAAGTAGATCAAATGAGTGCTATAAAATATATTTTACTTTTCCAAAGCCATTAGCAAAGCAATGTGCAAAGCAATTTAGTGGGAATTTCTAGTGATCAAAATTTAAAGATAAATGCCATAAAGCAAATAAATTCCCTGAGTTTATGTTTTATATATATATATATATATATATATATATATATACCAGAAATTGGTTGGTTTCAACTGAGAATAGCTCCAGATCTCTTTGTTAAAAATGTATTGAATTACTTCCTCCTACAAATCAAAATTCACCACAGACGGTTCAGGAAAATATGTGATCTCTATATTGAAATCTCAATTTATTTGATTTACTTAAATACAAGGGTAACCTCCCAAGTCAGAGAACCAGAAATAAGATAAATCTTATTGAGGATATTCATATGACTATGAAGGCTCAGAAATTTGATGATTTCTGAGGCAACTGTTTTGTTTGTCAAGATTTCTGTAAATTGTCATGTGTGGTAAAGAAAATTACCTTCAGTGACCTTATTGTGCAAACATGAAAATGTACCAAGGCTGCCTATTCACATATTTGTAACTCTTCATTTTCTTCTGGTAAATAATATTAGATAATACGTTAAAATACATGGAATATGGTGTTTAAATGTTATTCAAGCAGTCATCATAATGCTGTTGTAAGATTATAAATTTTGGGAGCTTGTGCCCAAGTAATCCCACAACATATGTGTTTGAAGACGACAGATTTCATGATGTATAAACATTTAAGTGAAAATAAGAAGTGTTTTAAAAAGGTTGTGTTTAAAAGCACCCAGCCTGTGAATTTTGTTACAGTGTGCTGTGCATATAAGCATCTTAATCTCACTCTTAATCTCAATCTTTTAAAATTTAGAGATGCTTCAGTGTCAGCATTAAAAGCAGGCACATTGCTATCCCCTTCTGGAATGCAAGACCTTAATTGCATGAAAGTTAAATAAAACATGTCTCTCTACCATGACCAGGTGCACTTATCTTTTACACTATTACTTACTTTACTGAGGTGAAAATAACCATTACAGGATTGGGGTACACTCCTGACATTTTCTTGTTATCCGTGATACAAACTGCCATACCATTAGATGTTGAATTAAGAACTGGTAAGAATGTTACATGGATGCACTTACATTTTGGTGATCTTACTTTTCTGTTGTGGTTTGGGAAAAACCCCAAGAACATGCTATTTTTAAAGTGGAGCAAACACCACAAGAAGCTGAGCTGATGTGAAGGCTTAGTGCCAGCAGACAGGGTGCTCCAGCCCCTATTCCCTGCCTTGTGCTGCTCAGGAGGGGAGGAGGTAGACAAATTAGGGAGTGAATTTAAGCCTTGGTAAAAGGGATCAATGGGAGGAAGATATTCTTAAGATCTGGATTTATTTCTTATTACCCTACTCTGATTTGTTTGGAAATAAATTAATTTCCCCAACTGGAGGCTGTTTTGCCTGTGACAGTAACTGGTGAGTGATCCATCTCTATCTTCATCTCAACCCATGAGCCTTTTGTTGTATTTTCTCTCCCTGTCCAGCTGAGGAGGGGAGAGACAGAGATTTTCATGGATAACTAGCATCCCCTACAAGTGTTCAACGCAACATTTGGGCTATGCTTATAAGTCACTTAAACCATGTTGAAGAAGCACTTGATGGAAGATGATAGAATCATAGAATTATGGAATGGTTTTGTTGGGAAGGGACCTTGAAGACCATCCAGCTCCAACCCCCTGTTGGGGACAGAGACACCTGCAACTAGATCTCAGAGCCCCTTTTAGTTTACAGCTTTTCTCTTAGCAATAATCACCTCATGAGAGTACTGCTGTGAAAAGTGCATTTAGCAAAACATCATGCAAATTAAATAAAACCAAATTAGAGCCTTTTTCCATTTCATTGAGCTTTCTAAATGGTGAACAATTACTTTATAAAATAAATGGAAGTACTTTTTGCTGTGCAGATGTGAGTTTGTCACCCTAGTTATTTTTCCAAACCCTGTTTTAAATGCAGAATGCAGCTTCTCTGTTCCTAAGCAGGGTTTATCATCAAGGACAAGTTGAACTAATTTGTTTGAGCTAAAATGTCCTTTCAGTTTCTGACCAGAATGAGAAGCATTGATGAATAAATCCTGCCTTAAATGTTTGTTGCTGCTGTTAACAAGTACCTTTACTTGCAGCAGGGTAATTCCATAGAAAGACAAATTTGGGGATCAAAGAGTTGGTACACCATGTAAATTCAATAAAACCCTGCAGTTTTAAAGACTCATTTTCTGGTTGGCTTATACCAAAGTATTGAAGTGAGTCAGGATGGTGCAAAGATATTGGTGAAATATCTTGGCTTTAGAGTAGTACAGTAACAGAAAACAGAGGAAGATGAAGAGTTTTGCCTGAATCCCCAGAAATGTTTGCAATCCAAGTATTACTGACAGGCTCCAGGGGTCTGTGTCTGCATTTTCAGCAAGGTAACTGTAGTCATCTTGCAGAGTCTTAGGGAGGTTTTCTTAGAAGAAATGCCATAACTCTTCACAGATCCAGCAAAAATGTCGAGGTTAAGTGTTAAAAAAAATAAATTAGGGAGCTAGGAGAAGATTGTTTCTCTTCATTCTCTATTGTGTGGAATTTTAGGGGTGTTCTGGGGTTTTTTGCCTCTGCATCTTCTAAAAAGTCCTAGGTCTTGTGAGCTGGCAGTTAGAAGACACATTTAAGTGTCTTGAACTATATTCTTGACCTTAACCTTACAAACCTTACAAATTTTATATATAGAAAATCAACTGGTTTCATTAAACATTTCTGAAGTTTGTAGAGGCCATTAAAATTATTTGCACTCAAACTTTTGTGAAAAACACAATTATTTTACTGATTAATTTGTTAATTAGTACAATTGTAGCTAGCTACTTTGAAGTAAAATGGTAATTCTATAAAAGTACTTTGGTACATTTAGGATGAAATTATGTGTTTGGGTCCCAGTCTATGCTTTGCAGGTGCATCATAAATGTTCAAGTTCTTTCATTGTTTTTTTCAGTGTTGCTTGGAGAAATATTTTTCAACATGGAACACCAGGTACTTGGATATTAACTGAACTTTCTTCACGAAGCATTTCATTCTACAGCTCAGCTCTGACTCACTTTGCACAGCTCTTTCTTGTGCAAAAAATGACATAGCTGACACCAAAATAATTGTCTAAATAAATTGTACACCCAGTAATGGGGTTTGTAAGAGCATTCCCTTAGCTTGCATGAGTCCATTCTAGGCAATAATTCAAATACTGTCTTCATACAGCACAGTGAGGCACTAATCAGTGTCTTCTCTTATTATTTTTCTTTTAAATGCACTAAAGAAAAGCAGGAGAAAGTAAATAGATTCCTCATTTTATGATGTGAGAAAGGAAAGTACAAATGTGTTGCTGCATTTGATACTTCTCTGAGTCTGCTTTTATCTTCTTTAAATGGAACAGGAGATGCTGTAATTACTCTGAAAAGCTTTTTGTAAATACCTGCTTTTCTATATCCTTTCAGTGGCTGAAACAGGAACAGCCTTGTCTCAAAAGAACTAATGTCACCAGTTCTCCCTTTTTCATTTCTAAGTCTGTGACATGTAATTTTTCTGTTGGTGTAGTGACCAACATTAAGGAAAACCTTGGCAAAGATTTGCCCTCTCGTACAAGAGGCTTCATTCTTCTTGTATAGCATTCCCTGGATCTTGGTTTTGACAATGCTTATTTATGGAGATGAAGAGAGGCTTGAGGTGACAGTGAATAACTGGAATGAAGCTTGGAAAATGCCCCTTTTGTCTCAGAGGGAAGCTTGGCTTTGCAATAAGAAAATTTCTTTGTGTCATATAAGTAAAAACAGGGGGTCAAGTCAGCTCAGGGACGAGAAGCTCTGACTTGCAGCCCATTGCCATTGTTACAAAGACAAAACCCAAGCCCTAAGAAAAGCAGATGGGTCTGGATCACAATTCCACTTGGTTGTGCTGATCACATGAAGATTCATGCTGTACACTGAAAAGAAGATTGTTGGGGCTATGTCAAATTCCAGCAAACCCTGTATGTCACACACTCACCAAGAAGGAATTGTGAAGGAACAGTCTCAAATGAAATTAATTGTATTTTTAAGTAAAATTAACTCAGCAGGCATAATAACATTGATTAAATTAAATTGGCTTTTGTCAAGAAGGAGCTCTGAGTGAATGAATAGTTTGAAGAAGCATGGTGCTTTTGCTCCTGAAGCAGTCACTGTATTTCTTTTTGAAATTTTATCTTGCCTTTTTAATAATTAGTGCATCAAACCAGGCATTTCTTCCAAACATAAATTTGAGATTTTTCCCCTTTTAGCTGGAAGTGCAAAGCAGCACATCAGTATCACAGGCCACATTAAAATTTTAACAGAGAGCCTTTTTTACAGAAATGCCAAAAAGCCCTTAATTTAAAATGCAGAACGTACAAGATCTCAAAACACTGGGGAAAAAAAACCAAACCAAAACAAAAAAAAAACCAAAAACACAGAAAGAAGACACTTTTATTGAAATATATTCCTTAATTTTTTGACTGCTAGAAGGTACTTCTGAGGTCTCTATTTTTTATGAATACCTCTAGGAAGCGATAGCACAACCCCTTGAGCACAGAGTTGGCAAAATGCACACTCCTGTCTCCCTGATGACTGCAATTACACTTTTGGAAAATTGCCCAGGGAGTGCTCAACTGGACAATGAGAACTGTATATCTCAGCTTCCTCCACAAAGGCTTTTTTCTTTAAATTTTGTTTCCAAATTCTGCTCCTAGCACACGTACTATCCAGGAGAAAAATGTAAATAGCTGTTCCAGAGTAGCTCTTGGTGTTTATCAAGAATCTCTATGGGTGTTTATCAAAGATCTCTATATTATGCATGTGATCTCTTCCTCAAAACCTTTAAGTTTAGAAAATTGCATCAATAGCCTGTTTTTCTGATATTTACTGGTAGATTAGATTAAGGTGAAGAGAAATAAAGCTTGCAGAGCTTTATTTATACCTTAAATGGAAGCAAACTAGGTTTTGTTCATAAATGTTATTGAACTGGACTCTGTGTAATTCGCACAAGTTCTTCCCATTTGGAAGAATTTGTGGCTGTGTGAACCAGGCTATCAATAAATGGTGAAGTTCCTTGATTTCTGGTGCATGGAATTAGTAGTCCTGTATCCAGAGAAGAAAACTGACTGCAAAACTTCTGTCCCAGAGGACAAGAGAGTTGTCACAGTACTCTGGAAAAGGGCCACGAGCACTGCAATTCATCCTTAATAAAGCTGCTGTCTGGGACCATAACTGGCTAATGCTTTACAGCAGTGCAAGTGTTGTTTATGAAGATTGGAGTCACCAAAGAAATAGCAACAAGAACATTTTATCTTTGTTCTAAATGGGCCACAGATTTCTGTAATCCTGGTTTACATACCCCTTGGTTCATGTGGTCTGTTATGGATCACAAAGGGTGATTAATAAATATGAGCTGGTATGGGCAGCGCTACCTAAATTATAGGGGCCTCCAGTTTCTATGAGTGGCTGCTTTCTGTCCCAAGAGAAACACAAAAGTTCTGTGATGTTCCTCAGAAATTCTCCTTGTACTTGGATGTCTGGTTGGTAATGCTGCGCCTGAGCTCTGGATGCACAAAACAGCTGCCAGCCCTTCCTTTCACCAGCCCCACAAACAACATTTATAAGATCAAACTGTAAAAAACCCACGTGAATCTGGAGTTTTTGTTTTAATAATTTCGATTAAATCATGCATTACAGAATATATTCACTTGGGTGCCTTTTAGATAATGATTCACACTGTTATAGAGAGCAATGTGTTATTCTAGTGATTGCAGGCAGAGGATGTACCTGAGCATTTAATTTAGAGCAAGTCCCTTCAATAGCTTTGCCTGAACAAATCAAGAAACAATGTTGTGAATATAACATGTAGCAGACTCAAATTATCCTCCAAAGGTGGTGTATTTATATACTAGCCAAGTAAATACTGTACCTCCCAATAATATTTTTTGCAACACATGCATTATTTGAAGTAACACATACCCAGCAATTTTTAAAAAATAGTTTGAGGGTAATGAGTAACATTACACTGCTGTTGTACATAAACAGCAAATTTCATGCTAAATTTTTTATATGTTAAAGCTGAGCAGGAGATTCTGGTTGTATGCATCACAATTTTTTGAAAGTGATATAATTTCACAGCTATGAAAAAGAAAGGCTCAACTATTTTCATGTGGCATACCTCTGTTTATTCCACCAGTTTCAGAGTAGTATTTTAACATGGAAGGAAGTGCATGTAAGTGCTAAGTTGGTTTCCTTATCCTTCTTAGGTGCCTGCTATATGAGCTCTTCAGGTACCTGAGGGGGAATGAATCACTCAATTCATCTGGATGAATCGAGATGCAGTTTTCGCTGTGTTGCTTTTGAATTTTGGAATATTTTGTAATACTTGTAGCTATTTGATAAATCTAGCACTCTTGAACTGTTGGAAGTGATGGTCATAAAGCTTAATAAGTGCTGCCTATGGGTGTAAGGAGGACAGCTATGACAAGTGCCTTTTATTATATTCTGAAGTACAATTTTACCTTTTGGACGCTTCCCTCACCTGGTGCAGATACACCTGTTGTTCAATAAAGGTTGAAAAACCATAAAACAGTAAAGTAAATACCGGGTTTTTTCCGCTTTCTGAGAAATCACAGAACCGCCCCCTGAGCTGCCAGTTCCGCACTACTAAACCCCCTGAAAACTGGGAGATGGTACTGACGGGATCCGCACCTTTCCCAGCGCCGTCGGAAAGATGGGGCGACGTGACCGGGGTCCGCACTGCCCCCCTTGCCTGGGACGGCCGTGGCACCCGGGGCGGGCGGCGAAGGGGAGCGGGAAGGGAGAGAAGAAGGGGGAGAGGGGAGAAGGAGGAGAAGGAGGAAGGGGGAGAAGGAGGAGAGAGAGAAGGAGGAGAAGGAGGAGAGAGAAGGAAGGGGGAGAAGGAGCAGAAGGAGAAGAGGGGAGAAGGAGCAGAAGGAGGAGAAGGAGGAGAGAGAGAAGGAGGAGAAGGGAGAGAAGGGAGAAGGAGGAGAAGAAGGAGAGGAGGGGAGAAGGAGCAGAAGGAGGAGAAGGAGGAGAAGGAGGAGAAGGGAGAGAAGGGAGAAGGAGGAGAAGAAGGAGAGGGGAGAGGGAGAAGAGGGGAGAAGGAAGAGAAGGGAGGAGGAGGAGAAGAAGGAGAGGGGAGAAGGAAGAGAAGGTAGAAGGAAGAGAAGGTAGAAGGAGGAGAAGAAGGAGGAGAAGAAGGAGAGGGGAGAAGGAAGAGAAGGGAGAAGGAAGAGAAGGTAGAAGGAGGAGAAGAAGGAGAGGGGAGAAGGAGGAGAAGGTAGAAGGAGGAGAGGTGCGCTGCGGAGGAGCTCCCGCCTGGCCCCGCTCCCGCTCCGCCGGCTGCTCCGCCCCGCTCCCGACAGGTCGGGACGGCGGCCCCGGCTCCCGCACCCGGCCCGGCTCCCGCACCCCGGCCCGGCTCCCGCACCCCGGCCCGGCTCCCGCACCCCGGCCCGGCTCCCAGCCGGCGAGAGGCGCTGCGGGAGCGCGGCCGCGGGGCCGGCTCGGCAGCGGGAGAGGTGCGGGGGGACGCGGCGGGGGCGGCTGGGCTGGAGGCAGCCCCGGAGCCCCGGGCTGCGGGAGGAGCGGTGTCGCGGGCGGGGAGGGGGACAGGCTGGCCGTGGCACGGCTGCACCCGCGGGGTCGCTGCGAGCCTGCCGTGCCCCGCCGGAGTGCGGGCTCCGAGCCAGGAGGGATTTCACCTCCCAGCCCCACTGCCGAGTTGGCAGCAGCAGCCCTCGGCGGCGGCGGCAGCGATGGTGCTGCTCGTACGTGATTTTCCTCTCCTACGAGGCTCCTGGTGAGTCCTTCATTCTTATTAGCAACTGGTTTGAGGGGGGTGTTTTTGTTTAGTTCTCTTTTTTTCCCCTTTCCTTCACTCCGAGAGCAGAACCCGAGGAGGGAGCCTGCGGCGTGGGGACCCTCCCGGGGCGCCCTGCCCGGCTCCTCCTGCGGGCACCGGGTACCTCGGTGCTAATAACCTGATAGGGCATGCCTGCATATTTGCTTGGGGTTTTATTTTTTAGCAATGCTTTCTACAACGTGAAAATCCCGGGTGGCGGACCTTGCCCGTCAGTGATGCCGTCTGGGGCTGTTGTGCCGTGGGAGGGATGATAAAGAACGGGCGCCGCTGAGCAGGTGAGAGGCTCTGGGCGCCCAGGTGAAGGTCGGCTCTTGCCGTGTGCTGCCTCTATTTTTCTTCCTTTAAAAAGTATAATTACTTTATCTTCAATATAATAATGTATAACTTGAATTGTATTTTATGGCTGTACAAATAAAATAATAAATTATGGAAGCTGAGAACCAGTTACACAGTAGTTTTGGATATTTTATAGCTACTGAATGCAGCTATCCACCACTCATTTCAGTATTTCAAGTGTGGAGTCATAGCAAGGGAGCAGTAAGGGATTCTGCACCTCAGAGTTAGTGATTTTGGGAAAGTCTTGGCAGGAAACATTTAATGTGACTGCCAGGGAAATAGCCCTTTCAATGAATCTGAGATGATAGAGTGGGTAGAACAATTACTCCTGAAGTGCACAAGTGTTTCTGTTTTGCTGTGTGCACTTCAGCTGGGAGATTTGTCCAAGGTGCAGCCCATTAAACCTTTTAAAGACCCCTGCAGAAAACATGCTTGGAGCATATGTTGTTTTTGGTGGATCCAAAAGGAAGAAGTGGTGTTTGGATTCTTGCCTAAAAAGGTTGAGGTGAAGAATTGCCTCCTTACTGAAGAAAAAAAAGGGGTTTAAGAACAGCCAGTGCTGGAAATTTGAACATCTTGGGACTAGAGAGGGAAGTTTTTTAAAATAAAACATTCATTAGACTAATAAGTTCTTAGAGGTTTTCATCGCTAAAAAACTAAATCAGGGATGGTTTTTCTAAAGGAAGGTTTAATTCTAGCAAGACTTATTATGGGGAAATCTTATGGGCTCTGTGTAGGAGAGAGGAGAACAAGTGATCATAATGAACCCTTATTGCCTCGATTAGGCATATAATGAGGAAAACTCCATCATCTCTGAGAGCACTCTCTCCAACTTTGCTTCCCAACTTCCTTGATGTAAAAGGGCTCAATAATACTGACAGCAGCCCTGAGGAGAACTTTAGAGTCTTGGTGGATGAGAAGCTCAGCATGACCTGGCCACGTGCCCTTGCATCCCACAAAGCCAAATGCGTCCTGGGCTCCATCAACAGTGGGGGCAGCAGGTCCAGGGAGGGGATTTTGCCCCTCTGCTCTGCTGAGACCCCACCTGCAGTGCTGCATCCAGCTCTGGGGCCCCCAGCATGGAAGCAACAGGGACCTGCTGGAGTTCAGAGGAGACCACAAAGATAATCAGGGGGCTGGATCACCTCTGATATGAGGGCAGGCTGAGAGGGTTGGGGTTGCTCAGCCTGGAGAAGGCTCTGGGGGGGACCTTGTAGCACCTTTCAGTACCTAAAGGGAGCTATAAGAAAGCTGGAGGGGGCTTTTGACAAGGACATATAGTGATAGGACAAGGGGTAATGCCTTTAAGCTGAAAGAAGGTTGATTTAGATTGAATATTAGGAAGAAATTCTTCCATAGGCTTGGTGAGGTACAGACTGGAGTAGATTGCCAGAGAACCTGTGAATGACCCATTTGTGGAAGTGTTGAAGGCCATGTTGGGTGGGGCATGGAGTGACCTGATCCAGTGGAAACTGTCTCTGCCCGTGGCAGGTGGGATAGAACGGGACAAACTTTTAGGTCCCTTTCAGCACAAGCTATTCTGTGTTTCTGTGGCATCAATAGTTAAGACTTTCACTTGATGTTTTTCCGTGTATCTTTGATATAAATTATTCCCCAATTGCAATTAGATATCGAGTGGTCTCCTTGTTTCTGTTTTCCATCTAAGCCATTAGGGAGGATGAGAGTTGCTATTCATAGATCTGAGTAAGCTTTGAGGAATGTGGTTTGTAAGGTTCAGGTGTGGGTACAATTCCCAGACACTATCAAAGTGTTTAAACACTGGAAGTTATTTAACATGTTAACATTTCTGAGCAGCCTTCAGCACTATGTTGACCCTTAAGAAATACTTAGTAGCATGTTTAACTTTTTTGGATTTTATGGTAGTTGAAATCTTAAGTTCTTTAGGGATAAAGAAATGCTTATTTAACCAGAATTCTATGTAAATTTTGGGTTGTAGATGTATTTTTTACAGTGAAAAGACAGTAGGCATGAAGGATCTTACTCAACAATTTTCAGTGTCATGGTGCAGTTGTTTGCTTGTCTGCAAAACATGTCTGTGTTACATAATGCTCCAAGTCTCCTTATCAAGAGAGATAAATTTCATATCTGATGATGAACTACCATCTCTTAGTGAGACATTTGATCTTGTGGGGTGGAGGGAGGAAGGGAATCTGTTTGCTAGAATGATGGCTGAAGACATCTGCAGTGCGGGACTGTGCTGTGGCTGAGCACTGCTTCCCAGTGTTTTATTGCCCTTTGCCTTGCCTACATTTACTCTGCCTTCTGATCAAACTCTGTTCATGGCAGGGATGAGCACACTCGTGGGGATCTTCCTCCAGAGCCTGGAAACAGAGGAAAGCAGAATAGGCAAGCACAGTGTGAAGAATAGACCTTGAAGATCAGCATGGATTTGGTTCTAAGGGTGGTAGGTAGGGGGTAATTTTTGGTAGGCACAGGAAGTTCTTATGTGTGTATTTCTTTGAATTTCACAGTAACTTTTCTCAACTCTTTATATTGAAGGAAGACATAAATATATATATATACACACACACTACATAACAATGAAGCTTTCTGCATTCTTTCTATTCCAAACACCCTGGGTCTGCTGTTAAAAAAAACAAAAAAACAAACAAAAAAAAAAAATAAACAACATCTGTTTTAAGGTCATGTCTTAGTCTGTCCTAGGTGTGACTGAGTGACCCTGTTTTGTGGGGGTTTCCATATGCTGGAGCACAGCTTCAGGACAGAATCAATTGCTTGAGAACTGATTTTGTCTGGCTTTTTTTTTTTTTTTTTTAAATCTTTCTCTGCCTGCACTGAAATTTCTGTATTCAATTACTCTAATCTGGACCTTTTTATTTGCTTTGTAACTTTTCCCTGGGTATGCTTTTTGTATTGCTTAGAAACAGAAATGGAATCAGAAATGAAACAAAATTCCATTGTGGTTTGAACTATATTCCACAAACGAGTATTAACAGGAAGCTCCTTAAACAAGCATTTTATTTATTTTTAAGGGTGTTGCTCTGCACCTTCACTTAACTGCACCTCTGGAATACTTAAATTACCTGGGGCATCCCTCATGGTTGACGTATAACATTTTTTGTGTGTGTGTGTGTGAGAGATTATCTTCCACTACAGCCTGTGCTTTTTAGGAGTGGTTGCATTCTGTGCGGGGCTGATTTGTTGTCTGCATGCAGATGGACACAATTGTGTCTCTGACCTGAAGCTCCAGGGGTTTTTGGATCACTCTGCCGCCTCTCACCTGCCACCTTTCACCTGCACAAGCTGTGCCTGGCAAGCTCTGTAAGTAGCAGTGCATCCACAGGTGGGAGACAAACATGTTCACAGGATGAGAGTCTCCAAGATTTTATATAATTTATAAAATATATACTGAGGTGGAGACAATGTAGGAATTGTGTACAGCACCAATGTGTTTCCAGGGCTTGAACAGGAGTGGAGCTTGGAGGTTTGAGTTTGGGGTTTTTTTATGTGTATGACAAAAATGTTGCAAGTGTTACCTGGATAATGCGGAAGCAAATGTCCATGACCACAGGAACATTATTTCCAAGGGTTCTGCTATTGAATATCTGGGAAAAACTGGTGTTTGAAAGCAAACCATTTGTCACTTGGAGATGATACTTTTCATTTGCTGTTACTGCATGACACAGCTGATGGCTTTTTGAGCAGTTTTATGTGCTTTGAATCTGAACTTGCCTCCCTACTTCTGCAGCCACTGCAGAACTCGAGAGAAGCTCAGTCTCAGGAAGAGCTCTATTTATTACTGGTTCTAAAAGCTCATTCATTTTCCTGAATCTTTGCACAAAATCTCTGGTGAGTCAGAGCAGAAAAAATTGGAGGAAATAAGGATCCAAATTCCCATTCTCACAATATTAAGAAAATAAGTAGGCTAATAATGCCAAGATTAACAGGTGTTTATACACACATGCAAATTTGGAAGGCCTCAGTTAAATAAATGTTCAATTAAATAAAGATATGGTCTAGGAATTAGCATTCACTCACTGTAGGCATTAGTGCAGCAATGGCACAATTGCATCATGGAGTGTGTTAACATCAACAGCCAAGAACATGAGATTTGTATGGGGAATGGAGAGTCTTAATCCTGTCTAAAGTCATCCAGAAGACTGAAATATGAGGAAAGTGAGTGTTCTTGAAGCCTGTAGGTTTGAAACATATTTGAGTTTTACACTGAAGATTAATAGTTAAAAAAAAAAAAAAGCCAACACTGCTGTCTGTATGGAAATTTTGTTTTGCAGAAGCCACTTTTCCTAACAGTGTTTTCTTAACTAGCTCTTTTTCCTGTAATGTTTTTCACACTTGCCAACTCTAAAACAGCTTCCTTGACTCCAGTCATGCTCTGGAGTAGAATTGCAAGTATATTTGTCTCTCAAGGAGCATTTCTATTCCTTTATTCTGCAGATGCATTTTAAACCTTTTAAATATTTTAAAATTCAGATGCTACAGTAGTGAAAATGGCTATTAACTGTTGGCACCTTTATCCAGGTTAGAGCTCTCTTTATTTTTGCTACCAATGTGCAGTTTTAGAGGGAAAAAAGGAGTTTTTAATGGGAATGTAGTTTCCAACTCTGTCTAGCTCTGAAACCCCCACTGTCAGAACAATATGGATAAGTAGGAAGCAGTTAGGAGGAGAACAGCGATTAATGTACTGAAGAATAACGATTTATTAGGTAAGACTGAAAATGAATAAGGGAGAAGGTTGTACCTCCTGGGTATTTTGTCTCTGCTGGGGGATGATGGCAGCAAAGAAAGGTGGAGAAGTTTGAGAAACCTGTGCAAACACAAGTGTCACCTGGCTGGTGAGGGGAAAGTGAGGAGTGCCCTGGAAGAGGGGTGGGAATTGTGGGTTTGCAAACCCTGTGCTGCCTTTAGGGAGTGCTTGTTTGGCTTTGCCTTTCCTAGATGAAGATGCAGAACCTGAATGGAGTTTATTCATTTAACTGTGCATTCTCCCCTTATCTATCTATCTATCTATCTGGGCTGTCAGCATTGGGCACTAGAAATAATATTCTTTTGGATTTCTTCTTTTTCTTGAATGTCTTTCAGCAGGGGTTTGTTTTGGTCAAGACTGTGAGAATCTATAATGAAATTATTTAAATGGTAACATCCATGATAAAGTACAATTCCCTCTTGATCAAGTTTTTTCTTATGAACCTTTTTTCTTACAACCTCCAACTTTGCAGGAATTTGCTGTTTGCCATGAAATCACTTTAAACCATGACCTTGCCAGTGACATTTCACTTTTATTGTGGAAGAGAACAGCAACACATCAACATGATTTGTGGTAGGCTAGTTTTGAAAGTGCACGTTCTCAATTAAGCGTCTAAATAATTAATGTTAGAGTCCTTGTATTTGAATTGAAATTATGAACTCACTTCTGATTAATTTTGTGAAAACATTTTCATATTAGTTTGCTGCACCATGTTTCCAAATATGAAAACACCATGTTTGGCAGTAAAAGCAGTTAAGAATTCAATGTCAGGCTTGGTGAAGGCCTGGACCATTGACCTGTAAAAGTCTCTCTGAACAATGCAATGTGTCTTCTGTGCCATTTCTGTGCCTGCTGAGATCGTGAAGGTTCTGGATTTCAGTCATTGAGCCTCTGCACTCATTCACATCGTGGTTTCTAATGGGGTTGATCTGAGCCAGTTCTGTCACTAAAGACAGAATAATTTCATTAAATTAATTTTAAACGTACTGTAGATTGATTCAGAGGGTCACTATGCCTGCAGTGGGCCACCTTAAAATGCATAGCAACATCACAATGCTTTTTTCTTCTGTCTTTTCTCTGTTTAATTGAAAAAGTAATGTTCAAACAGCAATGACTGTTTCTGAACTTTAAATCTGTGCGATATCATATTTGGCTTGATACCAAAAGCAGCCATCAGACAGCATGTTATGGATGATTGCAGGTTTGTTTGGGGTGAGTCAATGTGTATTACCAGCACACGAATAGCTGATCTCAACCATGAAAACCCCATGAGTTCAGCAAAAATGAGAGCACTTTAATTGCACAAGGGGGTTATGGTGGAATAGTTTATTGTACATGCTGTGTGTAGCACATATTTTTTGATTGCCCAAGGCTCAAAAAGCTAAAAGTACTCCAAGTCTTTTTTGATACCCTTGCCTTCTGATTTGATACAATTCTGCTGATTCTCCTTGGCAGCGGACCACACCTCATGTATAAACTTGCACTTTTTTCAAACTGAGTTTAGTTTTAGCATTCTAAAAAAAGCCCCTTTTGAAATTCTGGCTTTTATTAACAGGGAGGGAATGAGACCAGGTTGAAGGTTTTCACTGTGACATTCAAGGAACAGAGGAATGGCAAGAGGGATAGAATAATGTATCATCATGTGGGCAGCCTCACACAGCCAGGAATGCAAGGTTTTTGTTTCAAGTTTTTTGTTGTTGTTTAATCAGTAATTCTAATAAAAAATATCCAGTAACAAGAATAAGCAGGAGGCCAGTGACAATTAGCAACCTGTGTTTGTGGTTTAGAAAGAGTGTCTTTGCTCCCAGTGGGTTTCTGTTGAGTTTTGAAGGATCGTGTGTACCTGATCAATTTGTGGTTCATTTTAAAAGCTTGAAGAAGCTTGCTCTTTTGAAAGAGTACCTAAAAATAGCAGTGGAGAATACCTCTAATATTGAAATGTATTCCCTGTGGTTTGATGTATTTTGTTTACCAGTGCCTATGGATAATGCAAAAAGAAAATAGGCCAACTGCACAGCAATCCAAAATAAGATTCTTTCAATTGGCCAGTCACAAGTCAAGCAAATGTTTTTGGATTAGCCAAATGTAATTTCTTTTTGTACTCTAAAATGTCTACATTCTTAAATTAAGAGACTGTGACCATATAATTTCACTATTAATGCATTACCACATTTCTGTTGTTATTTAAGGGATCCCATTGCATTGACCCACCCAGCTTACTACTTCTGCATCTCCAGCTGATACCTGATGGAATCTGAGGATGTTGATTTGATAAATACACAGTATGGTACAGCACAATTTTGGCTTTCCATCTGTGGGTTTTGTGCCCTGCAGTATACAATCCTCAGCAGTAGAAGTTGACTTCTCCCATTTTGTTTTTGAGCCCTGGCATAAAATAAAATGTCAATAGAAGGTCAGCATGGTCATGATGGTGTCATAATGAAATGTTGTGTGGTACTTGAGATGTTTTGGATTATTTAGAAATAAATTTAAATTCTACAAATTGTGCTTTTTGGATGAAAATGTGCCCAGTGATCCTACCAGAGGAAGAGTATGCCTTAATGTGCTCAGGGGCTGCCTTTGCTGCAGTGCCCTGGCTGCCTGAGACCTTTTGGTTTTTCTCCAGCACCTGTAACACAACATTGCATTAAAAGTGTTGGGTTTGAGGGAAACTAAAAATGGAGGTGAAGCCAACTGAACAGTATAATGACAATTGAATTTCTTCAGCAGAGCTGTATCAGTTTATATTACAGGTTGGATTCTGTATTTGAAGCAATTCAAACTGGGCTCTTTGTTCTCATGGACAATTCTGTCTGGCACAATGGATGGGGAGAGCCCTTTTAGTGTCCTTCCAGACATGAATTTAAATTGTTCCTTCCCTCACACATGGACGCTCAGTTATATGTGGGAACCCCTGCACATCTGGAAATCTGCTGCAGGCTGGAAGCAGAACTAGAGGCTGGTAGTTCTCAATCTTTAATGAAAACCCAAAACTGAGATGTGCATGTTCACAGGCACGGATTTTAATGTGAATCTTGACAATCAAATTAGGCTTTTCAAGGTTTGTGGCAGCTCTGCATTGGAAAAACCTCTAAACTAGATTGGCTTGAGTAGGTTTTAGTCTAGACTGAGTGTGAACAGAATGATAGTTGCAGTCATGATGGCTGAAACACGAAGGAAATAGTAGCTTTGAGCTCTTGCAAAATCAGATAGTTTTTTTGCAGGTCTAATTATTTCACCCTCAGAGTCCCTTTTCTAACCCCTGGTACAATTGCTCTTCAATCTTTTATTCCTGTGGAGCACTAAAGACAGAATGACTACTTTGCCAAAATACTGCTGCACCTTCCCCACATTAAATAACTTTAATTATTTATGTGCCTAGAGGCCTCAAGTAGGGTGAGGGTGAGAGAAGCTGTGACAAAATAGAAAAAAAAAAAAAAAAGGGAGAGAAGTCATCCAAGTGAAAAACAGAAAAATAGTGTTTAAGGCTCACTACCATTAACTGTGATACATTTCATGACCCGTGCTAGTGCAGTTTTTCTTGCTTTCTGAGACCAAAACATAAGAGCGTTTACATTATGCCAGAAAGTACAAAAGGAATGGAGCAAATACCAAGGAATAATTTCTTTTTCCTTCCCACAGCTGTCCATAAATCAAAACTTAAATGAAACCAGTGCCCCTGTGCTTCCTTAGTTAAATTTGTGTTTGGACTGTTGCAATTAATAGACTTGATAGTCTAAAAATCAAAGTCAGCTTTCTAAATTCTGTGAAACCTTCCAAACTGAGATGTTTCTATTCTGATACCCCAGGGTATTGGTCTTAGCTTTCCGTGCCTTGTTCTCTCAATCTACAGTTTAATTAAATTTTGCACCATTTCTAGTATTGGTTTAGAAAGTCATCAAAGCAATTGTTTTGGTGTGTAGTGTTCCTTCTTCTAACTAAGCAAGTAGTCTCAGCTGTCCCAGAAGTTTGCATTTCTTTGTTTAAGGGATGACAAAGATGGTTATAGAGATCTTGCAAGAATCTCTCTTCTGTTAAGAGTGAGAACAGATGGAATTTACTCTTTTGGATGCACTGCAAGTGGCATAACCAGCAATTCTTATAGATCAGGTTGCCCAATACTTCCTGCACATAGTATATTTTTTGTTTTATATTTATTTTATTTTGTGCTTGCGGTTGGTTTTTGTTTATTTTTTGGGTTTTTTTTCCTTCACATTCTTCCAAAATTTCCTGAATTTGACCATTGGGAAGTTTTTTTTCATGTACTTGGTAGCTTTTGCAAGACTTATTGAACTTATATGAGCTATGCCTTCCTCCACAAACTTAAAATAGGGTTTTAACCAGACAAATTATAACAGCATCTGCAAAAAAATGTTCCTTAACAGAAAATGTTTCCTATCCTTTTAAGTCTGAAGCCCCTGTCCTAAGACTTGTATAAGAATTTGTGAAAATGGAAATTATATACACCTATGACAAAGCAAAGCAAGTCATTTATTCATTCATTAAACTCCTGTTTTTCCTTGGCATAACCTCTTGGACCAGGAGCTGGAGTTCTCCCTGCGCTGGCTCCAAGCAGAAGCAGAGAGAAGTTGAAAGATTTGCTGTGGTTTACGTGTATTTCATCTTTCTATCAGCCTGCTGCTCCTCTTGGAGGTTTTTCCCTTTCCATATTTTTGCATGGGTTCAGGAGTTCTCATGAGCAGAGGTGAACTGATAATTTGCATGATAAAATATCACAGAACAAAAGCATTCAAGGAACTTCCCAAGAATTTGGAGGTTTTATAACAACATTCATGAAAATTACTTGTATAGATGGAACTTTTATTTTAGAAATCTCTGTAATACATTACTGAGGAGACACAATCCAACTGAAGAGTTGGAGAGAGCCAAGTAATTCTAAATTTGCCTTCAAATGGATTGTAGTGAGCTTTGCCTGCGACAGCAGAAGAATACATGAAAAGCTGATGAAAATTTCAGAGCTCAATAGAAGAAAGATGTCAGAGTAGGTAAATTGGTGTATGGATTTTGAGACTGGTTTCATAGGATATTTTATATATATATATATATATATATATAAGCACATATAAAATTAAATATCATGTATTCCCCAGAATTCTGCTGAATCTGACAGTCTAAATCCTCCTTAGCCAATTCTGTGGCAGCAGGAAAATGAGGAGTCTGAGTAATCTGTGTCAAAGTGGTCAGCTAATCTTCCTTCTGCAGGCTGGAGGGAATGTTCCAGTATCTAAAAGCATTCATACACTTCATATTCATATAATCATATCTTCCCTTTGTCTCCTCAGCAGACCATGAGTAATCTTCAGTTTGTAACAGCAATAAGGCCTGCACTTAGTACATCTAGGGGCAATGAATCCATTTATTAAACCAATTTTAGTCCACACCTAGAGACCTGGAAATCTAATTGTGCCTCTCCTTTTGCCTTTGTAGGTAGGACATCCCTGTTCCCAAACATTTGGACTGTGTATAAGTAATTGAGCTTTTTATTTATTTTTTTTATTTAAACAGAATATTTTTTGAGTATCCTGGCTTACTCACTTCACAAACAATTGAGGAGAACATCCCACATGTGAGATCATCTCAGTGATTAGACAGAGACAACTTCTCCTTTATCTGCCAAGAATCCCAGGAAGAGTCTAGTCTGGAAAATCAGATTTTGTTCCCATGTGGACAAGATATCCTTGGCCCACACCATCTCCAAACCTCTTGTATCTCTTCCTCTGATGTGCAGGCTTGTATCCCTCGCTGTGTCATGGGAACACCTCTGCCCTGAGTTTTGGGATGGGTGCTTCCCATGCACTTTGGGTTATTTGGAGGGGTTGGATCTGCACAGGGAAACTGAATTGGGCTCTCTGGTGGGCTACAAACCAGGAGAGATGTTCAGGTGTGGTGCTGCAAAGCAGATTTTATCCTCCTCTTATCTCATCTGACAGATGTGCGGTGAGCTGACCAGATGTGTTTGTTCACAGCTGGGGAAAAGCACTTGGGTTGTTATGAGGGAAACTGGACAATAAAGGAGCTTAAGGTGGGGTGAATCTTATGGATGAGATTTGACACCTCTGCATCTCTGATGGTAAAATTCCTCTGCAGAAAGGAAGAATGGAATGTTGAGAAATGAAGTAATTTCTATAGTGTGTCTGTTTATTAGTTTGCCAATTCTATTGAGTAACATTACCAAAACATATCGAAGTTGGTAATGTCTTGGTCTAAAGGTTGATCCTTTCTGCAGAAAAGCACAGTTCAACCTACAACCCCTTTCCCTCCCTATGCACCAAAACAAAGTGCTCAAGCTGTAATTTAATTCAAGGAAAGTTTAAAATTTTGTTGTTGCTGTTAACGGAGCGGCGCTCCTGGCTTGAGCACCACGTGTTTCCTTGTGGCAGGCGACCCTCCTGAGGATGTTGTGTGCGAGCAGCTCAGCATCCTGTGGTCTCTCTGTGAGTGCTGCAGTCCATGCTGTGTTTGACCTATGGGCTGGCACAGCTGCACTGCAGAGTTGTGCCATCAAACAGGCGGCTGAGCAATGCTGGGTTCAACCAGAAAGTTCTTCCATCTGCCATCCTGAATTGTTTTGTAATGTACAGAGCTTCTCTTTTCAAGAGGCTATGCAGTAATGCTGCAGGTAGTTTATTTATATTTATAAGAGAGGAAGGAGTGGAGGGAGAGGCTGAGAATCTGAATGTGATTGTTAAAACATGGCTTGGAGTTTCTAGGACGTTATTTAAGAGAAGTAACTGCCCTTTCTAAGGGTGATCTATTATTTCAGAAATGTCTTGCCATTTTCTCAGTAACAGATTAAATATTACAGATTAATTTTGTCTCCAGATATTATTTTCAACAAGTATTTAACACTGAATTACCTCTACAGAGAGATTGCAGGTTGATGAAGGGATCAGGTTGGCCTCTCTTGTTTTGGGTTTGGTCTGTAGGTTTTTGGGGTAAATTTGAAGCAGTTGAGAAACTTCAGTGATCTCTTTCCAAGTGCAATCCCCTCACACTGGGGGAGAATATTTTATTCTTTCAACATTCTTTTAATAGCCTGAGGTGTGCTCCTTACAAGGCTGTGCTTCTCATTCAGTAAATCATGTGTGGCAAAGATAAAGCTGCATTAGTTATGTTTAGCTTGTTGTATTTTCAGTTTGTAATGTAGGTTTTTCCTGGATTTTACTACTTCTCCTGGTACATTATACACCCCTAATAACTTTCTCTCTGACTTCAATAATTTTGTTTCATTTTTGCATCTTTTTAAAATTTTACATAAGAAAAAGCTTATAGAAATATATATCTTGTTGTGTCTTCTAAGAAGATGCTGTCTCACAGCTGGAAATGACATTTAGCTTCCATGACAGACTTTCTCAGTGTCTATTACTAATCTTCTGTGTGGTATTTATTATGTTTAGAATAGTGCTGATGCTTGTAAATGAATGTTGTAAAAAAAGAGTTTCAGATTTCCAGCTGATTTTAGATGCTCTGATGAATAGGGATATGGAAATATAATCTTATTACTTGTAACTGGTTTTCCAGTTTATCAGTTTTCCTGTCCACATTCACTTTTTCTTGAACACAATCATTGCTCTACAGTTCTGCACTGATATGCATATATTAAAAAATGTAAAAGAGAAATATGGGGAGGTTCCCCCTTAAAAAATAGGTTTTGTGGCTTTTTGGAAGGAGAAGTATTTGAAAGGGAGGAAGAGGATGAGTGAAGGATCTCTGTTCCATATAACCAGGTGAAGAATTTTGTACCTCAGGACACAACACTCAAACTGCTGTGCATCCATGAGTTTTTTGAAAATAACATGGAATTATGGATACACTATACACTTGAAAAATCAGGTTGTTTGTAACTGGAGTGTCAGACATCAAGATATTTTGGTTACCAAAGTGTTTCCCTTCCTGACCTGATTTTAACTTACAGGATTTTAGTTTTCCTAAATAAAAATTAATATATCAAAATTGTTATATAAAGATCCGTGTTTGTACACATGGATACATGTGTAGAAGTAAGATATAAAACCTTTACTAATGAGACATGGGCTTTGTGCTGAATGGTGGAACTTGGAAGAAATTTTGGGCAGCTGCCTTGCCATTATCTTTCCTGATTGTTGAATGGAACAGAAATCTTGTGGAAAACAAGATTTTGTGGTTGTGTGTTTTAAAAATCTTTTCATACTGCCAAGTGAGCTGAATAAAAATTGAAATATTTTAAAGGTGTTGAACAGCTGAAAGCCTGAGGTAGTACCAAAAGCTGTACCTAAAACCTTGTGACTTACGGGTTTGGTTTTGTTTCCTGAAGGATTCCAGGAAAATCATTCACAACAGAGAAACAATTGCTTAGGGGAATTGTGCATACACACACACACACAAGCTTAATTGCTGAGAGTTGGAATATTACTGATTTTCATAAGTGGTAAAGGTAAGAGTTGCTATAGACTATTCACTTAGGATGATCAGAAAGTGTTTTTGTTGTCTTTTTTGTTTGTGGTTATTTACTCTGCTTTCTGGAAGCATTCCTTCAGGGACTTTAAATTAAAGAGGAAAAGTGTGTTTGAACTTGCTGGTTTGCAGTAATCATAGAGGAAAGACTAAATATGTAGAGACAGTCAAAACCATGGACTTTTTTAAAACTGGGGAGGCTTATTCTTCGGTCATAAAATAACAGATTTCTAGTCCTGACAGGTTCTTCCCCTTCAGTCTCTGAGGGGACCCAAATGGTTGTCTGTCCCCAAAAAAGCTGCTTGTAGGAACACAGGGCAGTATCCACTGGGGAGTGGTGTTCCAAAACCAACAGACTGGAAAGATCACTTGATCTATTATGGAATAAAACACAAAAAAAAAATCAGTCTTTTTCTCTCTCATAGTCATGTCTATTTATCATGTAAGGACTGGTTTTTTGCCAGAATATCTTGGAATACAAAGTAATCTGCCCCTGACAAGGTGCATTTAGGAATCCTTTTGAGAGGAACCCTGCTAGGCTGAGGGCATGAGCTGTGTGCAGCAGAAAGCTGGTACACTCACTGACTGGGAAAATAACAAAACCTACACCAAATATCTGCTCTGAATGAGTCAATGATTGAATAGATAAATCTCGTTAACCTTTCAGTAGTCCCAAGCTAAAATTTGTGTCCTTATCACTCCTCTGCACTCCCTGAAGGTATCTGTTAAACTATGGCTGCTGCACATGAGATGTGAGGAGAAATGCTCGGCTGTGGGTATCTAGCGCTGGATCACTGGAAAAAATGTAGCCCTATTCACACTGAAAATTATTAACCAGACTTCCATAAATATATCCTTAGCACTCAAAACCTGTACTGGTAAATGAGGAAATTGGCTCTACAGTCAAGTTGTGATGGGATGGCTGCCGTAGGGTAGCAAGAGGCAGCGCCAGTGGCAAGAGACACCACTATCAGCAGCCCCTGATTGTGTCCCAGCCATCCTGGAGGTGTTCTGTCCAGTGAGGACATGGGGCCACCTCCCCTTCTGGGCTGGCAGACTTTGGTTGCCTTCTCTGTGCACACTGACCGTCCCAGAGAACTTGTTCTGTTCTTCAAGATTTTTCTAGATTTTCTACTGTAAATGTCCATCCACTGTGCTTCCCGTCTCAAACCTTGATGACTGAGTAGTTTGACCCTCACATAATGAAAAATTTTGATATAATTTCAAGTGGCATAAGCTGTCAGTATTGTAAAAGCAATTAAAAGACTGAAACACTTATTATGCAGATGGCTGCGGTAAATCTTGGCCAAAAGGAGGTTTAAAAATGCTGCAGAAAGGTCAAGTTGTGATTAATACCCTGTGAATGCGGCTTTGTGTAGTCTTTCTCCTGAATAATTTCTGTTTTTCCATTTCACCCAAAAGCTGGTGACCCAGTAGCATGTTGTCTGTGCCCAGCACCTGTTCTTCTGGAAATTTGGACAAGCAGCCCTAGGATGGACAGACAGTCTGGAAGTTCACTTCCAGGTTCTTGAACTATTTTGCTTCTGGTGCCACTGGAATTGCACATCTAGCTGCAAAGAGGGAGATGTGTGTGGTCTGTATGGTATGGCAAAACAAAGGGAACATGTAGTGAAGAGACATGATTAAAGGTTTGTGCTGGAGTAGAAGCTGCTTCTTGAGAGCTTCTGTATCTTCCTGCTGTTTGCACAGCACCCGCTACTATTATTACATTGTGGAATTGCCCTGGCAGATCACAGCCAGAAGAGTAAATGAGAAAGTTTCTGATCCTTTTCTTACAGTTATAAAAAACTATCATAGTATTGTTTGTATTAGATGTCATTTGTTTGAAAAATTCAGATTGTTGGCAAAGACTGGTTGAGGCCTTAGGTCTCATAAGGCATTTCTGCCATGGACATCTGGCCTCTCCTGTCACGTTCTCTGAAGGGATCTTTAGCAGTTGCCCCCAGTTCCTCCTGGTTTGGAGCACTTCCCACACAGTGATCCCTTGTGCAGCTCTGAACTTCACTCCTCCAGCCCTGTCCCTGGCTGCTGCTCAGTGACCGCTCTTGGAGACTGCGCTGCCAAGGAGTTGTGGTTGCTTTTTGTGCAAAGCAGACAGAAGCCACACAGTCTGTTCAGCACTGGCAGCTTCAGCTGCATGGCTTTGCCTCAGGGGACATCCATCTGAGGCACTGGATGGGCTGCACTGCACAGGCAGGGCTTTAAAATGGCAATGAAAGCCATGCCAGATGTTCCTCTGGTTTGGTTTGAATAAGAGTGTTCTCAGAGGGATCTGCCACTTCTCTTTGTCATACAGTGAGCGAAAAAGGATGCTGACCTGTGCCTGCTGCTGGCAGAGAGTCCACACAGGCTGTTGCTGAAAGGGCTCTGTGGGTTCATTGGGGTCCTAAGGAGATCCAGCAGCAGAGCCCAGCTCCTCTCTCACTGATCCAACTCCACTCCTCAGCCATGAACCACATGGCTGCTCCCCACAGCGCATCTCCTGCTACTTTGGGCTGCTCTGGATGGACATTTTATTGCAAATCTCACCTTGGGAAGCAGAAGGAAACTCCACCTAGTCCACTACCTCCCAGCTGGAAGGGATCCTCAGGGCCCTGACAGCTGAGGCACAACCCAAGCTTCAGACAGACAGCAGTGTCACCTGTCAGAATACATTTTCTAACTAGATTTTTGTGGGGCTTTTTCCTGCCTGCCGCAAGAATTTTGGAAAATTATATTCTTATAATTCTTATATATGCAGACTTTCTGGCCACGTTCCTTTTGAGGCAGATACTCTGGAGGTACTGCCTCAACACTGATGAATTTCATGGAAGATTTAACAGACCTGATAGCTTTATTTGCTGCTTGTAGAGAAAAATATTGAAGCATTGTATTTAATGCAACACAAAACAAGGTAACACTCCAAGCTCATCGCACTCTCTGATTAAGCTGCTTATATCCTCTGGTAGGTGTCTGGACAAGTGTCCTTGTGAGCAGCCCATTTTATGCTGGAAATGAGAAGTAGGACACATTTGCTCACACGTTTTGCATGCCTGTGTTTGAGGCAGTCGTGCTTCATCCCCGTCACAGTCAGTGGAGGGAAATGGATGCTCCCAGACAGGAGCTCCTCTGACCTTTGTGAAATGTTCCTATGAAGAAAGATGAGGTGAGTCATGCCCTGGAAATGCCTAGTTCTCTCTGCTGCTTATAGAGAGGAACTGGAATGATTAGGTCAAAGAAATTAGAGAAATTATAGAACAGATTCATGGTTTGAATTAGAAGGAACCTTTAAAGATTACCTAGTCCAAAATCCCCAAACCATCCTGATCTCCACCCCTACCCTGCAGAGGTGAATCTCCCAAGGACTTTTCACACCTCCACAGAGAGAAGTCATATCGTGTATGATGGGATACCCTTGGCATGCATGGAGATCAAACTTAGTTCTTTTCATTAAAATGCAAATCCAGTCGCTCTGTTGAATCAAATAGAAAGTTACTATTAAGAACAGTGTAAAATGAGTGTTACTACACCACACTGTTGTGGCAGAAAGGTAAATGAGCACTTGGCATCAAACAGGCTGAAATAATGGAAAATAGGTGTTTTCACCTCCACCCAGACACACTCCACATGCACCTTTCCTCATTCCAAGCACTCACACACCAGGTCTGTGTTACTTTCTCCCAGAGTGGGTTTCACTGGCTTGGTGGATGCCTTCCCAAATGGCTCCTCTTGTAGATTCTACTTCCCTCTCCTCTGACTCTGCAGCAGTTCCTCAGCAATCTTCCTGCAGCCCTCTTGCAGAGCTCAGAGAGAATTTCATTTTGGTTTGTTCATGAAGAAAGCAAAATCAATAACAGATTTTTTTTTCAAGTGGACTAAAGCTCAGATGAGTCATGAGTTTTTCTGCAAAATGAAATGTTTGCTGAAGTGAAGGCACTTCCTTTGGAGTACTCTTAGTTCAGCAAATTAATGAAAATATTTGAATTTGAAGATAAAAATAGATTTCTATTGTTTGTTTGAAGAACCATCATCCATTTCTGTGCAACATATCTGCTGCTGGTTTTTGGTGAGCAAATTCCGCTGGGGGAAAAAAATCAAATAAACTTGTTGATATTCCCAGTCAATCACTTGTTGCAGTTAAAAAAAACAGATACTTTTATGAGGGAGTCTTGTTAAGTAATGAAAATAGTGCAGTTGTTCTACCATGCATTTTCTACTTCATGTCAGATGAAGCTGCCTGTAACAGTGCTGCAGTACAGACCCTGCCCCAGGGATCTCACAGCACCTGGTGGTGGCTGCAGCCTCAAAACCCAGTGAAGAGTCAGGGAACTAAGGAGGATGAATAAAGGTTGTGACCAGATCTGTAATGGACATGAGAGGGGCTTTTGGGTGTCCTGTGTGAGCTGCTCCATTCCTGTGATCCTGGTGTCAAATGCAGTCATGTCATAGCAAAATATCAATTTAACTCCCCCTGAACTGTGTTGATATTGTAAAGAAACACTGGTAGTTAGAAAGAAGAATTAGGAATCTTACTGGCATTGTACTTGATTTCAATTTCTACAAGAATTCATTGCCAACAAGTTTTTTCCTGCTCCCAAAACACCATGTCTATTTTAATGTGGGGAAAGGGTGCTACAGATTTTTCAACATAAACAATTGATACATTTTCTTGTCTTAGTTAAATTTCATAATGGTCAGTCTTGGTTAAATTCATAAGTTATGCATTAAGCAAAATGTGTAAGGTCAATATTAGAACTTTTTTTACAACTATGTATAAATCCATTCTATTCTAGACCTCAGATTACTCCTTCTCTTTCCATTTCATCACAGAAAGTATAAGGATGCAGGGATTAACTTACATGTATTAAGGTAAAGTTCAGTGCTGAATGAATTGCTGCCTTCACACACTGTGACTAAGAAATAAGACTGAGATGACTCAAACCCTAACTCATATTTTCATGGCTGATTTAACATTGCACAGATGCTATTTGCTTAACAATAGTAGAAGGATTTTTCCTTCATTCATTCTTTGATTTAGATTTGTTTGGTTTCTTTGATTTGGCAAACTGACGCACGGAGTTTTCTTTCCGTTCTTGCCCTGGGAAGTGTCTTCTTCTGAGTACTCAGCCAGGAAGGTAAACCATATTTACCCAATCATGAGCAAAACAAAAGAAAAAGGTTGCCACCCTATTGTGTCATTCCTCCCACTCCTTGCATCCTGTTTGTAAATAAATTATTTTAAACAATGACAGATTCCCCTGTATCTTCTCTTAATATAGAAAAGATTCTTAGATATTTGTTTATTCCAAAGCATCTCTAAAGGAGTTAAATTCTTTCATTGTTTGGTAGGATCTCTAGGGAGCATGAGCTTATGTTCCCCAATAAACTGCCTGGTGTTCTCTCTACCTGTGGTTTGCTCTGCACTTGATCCCCTGCCTAAATGGCTGCTGTGTTTTTCCCAGTTTGAAAAATCAGCCAAGCTTGTTGGGGTGGCAGCCAGCAGTGTCTCCAGTGAGCTTTCTCTGGGCACTGCTGTTTCCTGTTCCTGAGGATTGTAACCTGAGTGTGCAGTTACATGAGCCTAAATTTCTACAGCAGGGAAACAGAAAATGTAATTTTTTTTTTTTTTTTTTTTTTTTTTTTTTTTTTTTTTTTTTGGTCTTAATGCTTTCTATCAGGGCTGAAAAACAATCAGGGTGAGACCTGTAGAAGGAGCAATGTTTAATGAATGGTCAGGTTGTCAGTGCTGAGCTTAGTCCTAGCTCTCTTATTTGTACAGTCAGGCAACTTAATTTAGTGGTTTTTTACACAGCAAGATCTGCTCCATAGACTTAATGAGCTTTAACTTTATTGCTTTAGTCTTTAACCACTCATGATTTTGGTTTGGAAATATTATTACAGTAATTGTAGAAATTAGATATAGCTCGCAGGCATTGCCTGTGGTTGCAGAGGTCTGCACTCCTGTGGGGAGGGACATGACAGCTCTGCCAAGACATTTCCAGGCAGCTGGAATTGTGCCCAACCTGAAAAATGAACTGCTTCTGAATCCATTGGGTTTGTTTGATTAACAAATCTGAGTTTTTCTAATTACTCTGAAGTCAAACACTCATACTACACCAGTTAGAAAGCAGTAGACATTAGGAATCATATTTTCAGCTTCTCTCTCAGCCTGTGTTCATTCCAGCACACTTGATACCAACTTGTGCTTTAAATGACTCTTCAAACAGTGTTGCTGTCACTCAGACATGGTCCTTTCTTTATTGCAATACATGACTCCAGCTCTTACTCTAAAGGTCTTTGAGGATTGTTCTTAACCAAAGAATCTGCTCACTATTTGCATTGTAATACTGACCAGAGCTCTCACTCAGTCCAATCCATGTGCCATTAACCAAGATCACATTCAACAAGTGTGGCTTGGTTTTCCTTTCTTGCCACTTGACTTTAGTGTCTTGACTGGCTCTATCTCACCTTACAAATTTGTTGATTTTGTGCAAGCATTTCCTGGTCCTTCAGTACCTGCTGACACTTGGTTTGCTCACCTGGGTGTGTGCCCTCTGTAAATACATTGCTGGGAAATGAAGCTGGTTTTCCTCGCTCCTGTTCATGGCATTCTGCAAGCAGCATGCTTAAGTGAGAGCAAGAGAAACCAAGCTGGACACTACAGTTTCAGCATGGTAAGCTTTATATTTGTGCCTTTTTATGTCTTCCTGCCATTTTATTAGAATTAATGTGGGCAGCCCTCCCCTCCTTCCTCCATCATTGTCTTACATATGGCTGTGGGCCTCAAAAAAGAGAATTAGCTGTGGATGTGGACCATGCTTTTTTGGCTACCTACTGATGCCACCTTAATTTTGAGTTTTACTTCAGACCCCCATGTGAATGAAGTCAGTTTACAGAGAATTTGTGTGTTTTAAGCAGCACCTGTATGATATGTGCCTCTTTTCATTTGAGTGTTGAAGCTGTGTGTACTGGGTTTAGATTCACCATGCTGTGATCCACAGTGCCAGCACTGAGCTGGCAGGTGGAACCTGTGGCTTCCTGAAGCATAGAGAAGAGTCAGTAATGCCATTAATCCTGTTCCTGTGGAGTTTCCAGCTAGGCTGTCATACTTCATGCAGCTTTGGTTCAAGCAGTGATTGGTGCCTTGTCAGGACATGATCCATCTCAGCTTCTAAAGTGGCAAAAGTCAATTACAGGCACCACACTGTGCTGCGTTCAGCTACTCTTGTTAGGAATTTCCTTACCAGTATGAAAATACAGTTTGTGCCTATCCTAAATACACCCATGCTAGTCAATATATGTAGTGCAAACAATATTTCTCTGCTGGCAAAGAATTTCCTGTCAGCAGCAGGTGGAGGCTCTGTCACTCAGTGTGAGGCAATGCTGTGGTTCCTGTGCCACTGCAGTCAGTGCATGTGGAAAATGTTTCCTCTCTTGCTGAATCACTAAATTGTTCCAGGTCCTGGCTTCCAGCTAAGTAAACATAATGGTTCAGCAGTGGGAGCAATTTCTTGCATCAGGCAATTTGATGACAGAGCCATTGAAGAAAAGAGGATAATTCCTCTCCCTTCCTTTCAGCTCTGTCTCTAGAGAGAGCAGGATGCTTCTCCTCCTTCCCAGGAAGATGGGGGAGAGTTGAAGCAAAGGTGTTTTGGAGTGCAGGTGACAGTTGTCTTGCTGGGCTGGGGGGGATGCCAATGGCAGGAACATTCATGGTCACAGTGCCTGTGGTAACTGCAAACCTCACTGACTGAAGTGGGTTCACCATAATTCCAGTGCCTCTGAACTGATGACCCTCAGGGAGGTTCACTTTTGGGAATGCTGTAATTGTCACCAACAACTATGTGGCTATAGTTAGTAAAAATAACTGGTGTGCTCTTCCACACTGTAATGTTTTTTTTCCCCCCTGCTTTTCTGTGTTGTTGGGGTTTTTTTTAGGCAATCTTTAATTCTTTTGTCTTGGGAGGGTGAGCAAATGTTCTCTGGATAGATATGGTACTAGCTGTGTGCAGTGGATGCAGTTATATGCAGGATAAACTGTACCTTTTTATTAATTTTTGTCTAATTTTGCTGTCTTATGCTAATAAGTGCATGTATCTTCCTTCAACAATAGCTTCAAAGAGTAAAACTCCATTCTAGAGATACATTTTTCTGGGGGTAAGAGAACTGGCAAAAGCATGGGGGAAAGTCTCACTGGGCATCTTTTCTACCCTTCCCAAGAGGCAAGGGATAACAACCACCTGCTTGAGAAGCTCACTTCCATACAGCCTTGGGATTATGTCACAGTGGAGCAGGAATGAAAGAAGTGTCTCCTTCCTCTGCATGTCTGATATCAGGTCTTTGCTTTACTCTGATTTTAGAAATTAATGTTCTCTCTACATATTGTATGGAAATTAGAACAAAGCTCATCCTTTTAGGGAAGGTTTGCATTTTTCCCAGTATCCTAATTCACGTTTTAGTGCTTCTCAAACTCTCTGTTGTGTGAAATCTTCACTCACTTTAGGATGAAAACAACTACATTTCCTAATCAGCCCCAGGGCTGCTTAATAAAACATCACAAGTCTGTTAAAAGGAGCATTGTCACCTTTTAAAGGCTGGCTGACTGGTTTTGTTTTTGAGCCCTAGGTTGATTCATGATTCAGCTTTTGTCAGCTAATTTATACTGGGCCATTTAGAGAGAGAGCAAAAGTATCACAGGAAAGGAGAAGAGCAAATTTTCCTAATAAGTCTTAATTTGAAATACAGGCCTGGTCTCTGATAATGTGTTGTATCAAGCAGGGAAGTCTTAAGTGGTAGATTATTAAAAGCAGTGTCTCTTTACTCATCAGTCTCCTTTCCAATAGAGCAAATGTTCCTGCAGTTGTGATGTCATTATTGTCCTGTTTGACAACTACGGGTGCCACAGAGGGCAGGGGGCCAGACCAGGTGGTCTCCTGTAAGGTGGGGGTGGTTTGGGCACCTCTTGTACCAGCACAAGGCAGAAAAAGCAGCAGCCTCTAGAGCTTCAACACAGAATCTGTCTAATTAGGCAGGAGTGATGGAGGATGCAGGACCAAGGATTTTTTACTAGATCTTCTTCCTTAGGGGTAAAGATATCTGCAGCATCTTCACTCCTAAAAGTTAGCCTGGCAAGGGTAATATTGTCTAAGAATTATAAAAGAATTGGGAAAACCTGTTTTATGCAAAGTTAACTGCTGCCACTACTTCAGCTACCCTGGGGTACAGAATTTTATCTAGGCAGAGATCATGAGTGTAACATGTGTAGAAGGAAGCCTGTCAGAGCAAAGAGGAGTTTCTCTGGAATTATTTGCTGAAGTTTTATCAGGGGTGGAGTATGTGGTTAAAAAATCATAATTTTGAGTGGCAATTTAATGGTGCAGAAGAAAATCTGGAAGGTGAGGTGAGTCTGAATCTTTCTGCCCGTTATCTGGTAGGTGCACATGTGTTGGACAGGTGGCAGACAGGAAAACTGGGCTGCTCCAGCATCAGCTCTGTTACTGCAGCCTGAACACAAAACCTGCATTGCTGGTGTGCTCAGTGTGCTGGAGCTTTTCCCCCACCAAAGCAATAAGATCATGGAGGATGCTGCTTTTTTAAACTCTCAATGGTGACGTTTATATCTTGCTAATACTGAGTATGAGACCATTAAACAGGCAGCCATCCTGGTTCTGTAGGAGGATTCTGTTGCTAAGTGGCAATGTAGTTTAATCTACATAAAACTGGTTGAACACACAAGCAGGTAAACTTATATTTCCTGATACCTGCCAAATCCCTCTGTTAGGTGATAAGGACTGTTAAAATCCACAAGGTTTTTGTCATAGATGTAACTGAAGGATAAATTGCAAGGAATGTTCAGTAAAAAACAGAAAGAAAGCCACACAAACACTGTGAATAGAATTCAACTGCAGCTGATTATACTCATTCTATAAGAATAGAATCTACTACAAACATATTTCTGTTAATGTGGGTAACATGAATGTAATTTATGTCTGTCTGTCCATCTGATAAACTTCATAGTGCTCTGCTTTATTCTCTACATTGCAAACTCTGATGTAGTTTCTGTTGTCTTTAAAATAAGAATGTAATGATTTCTAGTCAAGATTCACAGAGTTCACCATAATACAGTTGTCAGCATGAGATACCAGAATTTTGTTGAATAGACCACTGTGTTTTGAGATTTCTTCCCTCTAAGAAACTAAAAGGAATGATCTTTCAGCTGATTTATATCTGGCCAGGAGTGTGCAGCACTCTCTGAAATTTTGTCTGATTTATCTGACAGTTTGTGGTCTCATCACTCCCACTAGAGCTTAGTTCTGCTCTGGGCTCCGTGTATTTGACCCTCCAGGTGGCAAATGAAACTACTGGATTCCCAATTATGGCCTTAGAAATTTTGGATGTCATGTGTGCCTCCCTGCACTGAGAGAAAAATCTCCCAGGACATTCAAGGATCAGCAACATCCTTAGTCAAAGGGAATATTTGAGGCTTTTGTCTGGTCTGGTAGGAGTACTAATCTCTTTAAAGTTAAAAGAAAAGCTGAGAAGAAATTACCAGATGTCAAGCTAACCTTATCAAGCAGTTTTTATCTCCCCTGAATTCCCCATGCCAGAATATCTCACAAGGTAGAGTGTTCTTGGCAGCCTGCTTGCCATCCCACTGCACTGGGGCTCTCCAAGAACCTGTAGAACATCATCAACCCAGTAATGGGTTAATAATGGGTCAGAGATAGTTTTTAACACTTTTGTTGTCCCAAATTTCTAATTGTTTCACTCAGACTTTCCCCTTTACCTCCTGGCTTTCCATTTCCAATAAAACCTGGTCTTTTTTTCCCCCAGTTAAAAATAAGAAAAGCTTGTGAAAATAATGTCACCCATGCTGCCCCTGCAAGGAAAATCAGCAAACAGAATTTCAGAGCTCCTTGACCAGACAAACAATGACTCTGTGAGATTTGTGTGGATGCCCCATGCTCCCCAGTCTGCTGATGTTATGATCTGATTGAGTTAAAAGTGCTTTCACCAGGCATTTTTCTGAGCAGTTCAAGGAAGAACCTGACCTTCTTGACAATAACAAAGAAGAGTTCACCTGTTGGATTTCTTCCTTTTGCTTACAAGTAACTTGGTCTTATGGTATGAATAGAAACACCTTTTTCAAGAATTGAAGAATAAATTAATGATCCAGCATTGGGGTTTTTGGGGACTGTGTGTGTGTTGTTTTTTCCTACTAAAATAAATGCAGAGAATAAAAGGTTTTTTTTCTGTGTGTGTTTTTATTACTTAGCTGTTGTATGTCTAAGACAGCAGTCTAACCAAAAGTATTTGTCTATGGTGTGCTTGTTTCCCAATTTTCAGTGATAAGAAGCTCAAAACTGGCACTCCTGACTTGTATTTCTGCCTTGCAATGACTTGTGTGCTTCAGTTTGTGTATCACCTTCCTGTCCAGTGTTCTTACTGATGAAAGTGACCTGGTAGTTGGGTCTGTATTGCAGGAACAGTGATATTTTTAGGAAAAAACACCAAACTTTTATGTTGGTTGTGTATAAGTAGCCCCTCATAAGTCTGTAGGCCATTCTTCAGTGGCTTCCAAACCATTGCTAGATTTAGCTTTGTCAAATCAGACTCTGATGGTAATTTCAAAATCACCCACACAATTTGTTTTGACTTTCAGGTAGTTTGATATAAACATACCCAGTGATTTTGTGGCTCCAAACTACAATTCTTCAGGAAGCTGATTCTGCAGCTGCAGTGGATAAAATCTGAAGGCTTGGAGTGAGCATCAGCCAGGACCCAAGGGACAGCCAGGAACCAGGAACATGACCGCCTTTCCCAAGGAAGAAACAAAGGAGAAACCTTTATTTGCTGTGTAGCTGGAAGGAAAAGCAATACAATCTTGACACCCAGTTAATTTAAAGAAGCATTTTCCAAAATACCTCTTGACTGTGTGTAACTCTGCCACAAAGGTGCCTTTGGACCTGTGAAAATAAATCCTTGCAGCATTGATTGGCAAAAGTGGTCATTACTTTGAGAGTGGCTGTGGAAGGATCATGACAAAGCACTCAGAGATCATCAATTTGTCATTTCTGTTGGAACATGAAAGAGAAACAATCTTGGGAGTATTGAAGAGAGATGAGTACTTGAAAAAAGTTGAAGATAAAAGAATCAGGTAACTCTTTTTGTTGTTGCTTTTGCATATATGGTTGGTAGATGACTTTGTGATACCCAGTGAAGGTTTTCTATGTGCCTCATACAAGGATGAGTGCTTCAAGGTGACACAGGCAACTGTAAGTTCAAATAAAGTGTGTTAAAAAAGAAAATTGCTTGGTAGTATGGCTCTCAGTAAACAAAAATCATGTCCATTGCTTCAAGACAAAAGTACAAGAAAGATAACAAGTGCGTACATATGCAGCAGTGTTTTTTAAATTTCAGATTGTGTAAATTAATCTGGTTTGGCTGAATTTCCCCCTGTGAATGGGAAGTTTTGGTAAGGCTATGGAACTCTCCCTCTGAGAGGAGCTGCACCCAGAGCCTGTCTACAAAGCTGACAGAGGGACAGAAGTTTGGAAGGTGTCAGAGGCACAGGAATTTGGCATCTGCCTCCATTCAGGACTTCCTAGGGCATGGAACAAATGCATGAGGGTGTCCTTCTCTCTGTTGTGGTGCTTACAGGATAGGGAGGAGGGACACTTCATTTTTCAAATTACTTAGATTTACTAATAAATAGAATTTAAAATCTCAGGTATTTATCTCAAAAGTCACTGTTGAAAGAAGTAGAGTCTCAAGGTATTAATAGAGTTCATATGTTCTTTTTCTATTCAAAAAACTAAAAAGCAAAGTTCAGAGAACTGTGAGGAGGCAGGCTGAGTCAGCAGTTTTAGAAAGCTCAGTTTGAGTTAGTTCAGCTGAGTGTCAGTTTGGAAAGGTCCCTGTGCTTTTCAAGGATGGTTTGGCTGCTTCATTTCCCTTCCCCCCACTGCCCTTTTGGAGTTTCACACAGTGTTGGTTCTGAGAAAGAGGCTTGGTGTGGATGGATGCAGCACTTGGCGTTGGGGAGGCTGCTGAATATAACAAGTGACAGAGGGAAAATTTCCAGCCTTTGCTGGTTTCTGTCCATGAATCCCAAGGCCAGGCTGCATTGTTCTTCCCTTTGATTTTCTAAAAGCATTTTAGGCATTGTGCAAAGACAGTTTAGACATTGCAAAGGTGTGTGTTCAGCACCAGCTGAAGCTTCTACTATTTAAAATCACTATTTGAAAATAAATGGAAATTTAATAATTTGAAAATTAATGGAAATTTCATTAATTTCCATTATTTGGAAATCTATGCAGAGTCAGCCACAGGTTTTGAAAGCTTTTCTCCTTCACCTGAACCCAGTCTGAGTGCAATGCCTCTGTTGGTGTGCAGCCCATTTACCTGGGGGAGCCCAGTGGCTCATCTGAAAGGAGGGGCTGGAAGCTGGTGTTTCTTTAAGGTGGTGTGGGCAAATTAATCATTTTGTCTCCTTAATGGTTTGTGAGATGAAAAAGAAAACAGATGGAGCACTGTTTGTTCCAGAGCATTCTGCTCTGTTTAGTAATAAAATAAAAATTTCAAATAAATTATTTTGGTTTCCTGAGGTGGTGGCCTTGGAAAGTGTGATGTGCCAATAATCATCTGTCAAAGGCATCAGTACGGAGAGTATCAGATCCCTGGATTCATAAAGCCCCTGAAAGCTTTTTTCTACTGTGTAATTTCCCAATCTCAAATGCAAATTTGAAACTCCTGAGGTTTTGTGGGGTTTTTTTGTTTTGTTTCATTTGGTTAGTTTGGGGTTTCTTTTGTTGCTGCTTCTTTTTTTTTTTTTTTTTTTTTTTTTTTTGTTTTTTTTTGTTTTTTTTTTTTGTTTTTTTGGGGTTTTTTTGCTTTTTATGGCATTGCTGGAATTTGCTCTTCCAAATCTGCTGAACTTGCAGCACCCCTGGAGGGGGCAGTTCAGCACAGTTCAGTGAAGTCACAGGTGATATGGCTTACTGGTATTTTGGTAAAAAAGTACCCTAGGAAAATACCTAAAATCAAGCTAATCTGAAATAAAATGCTAATTAGAATAACTAATGATGCAATGTGGTGCTTATGCAGCCTTCTAGCACCTGTGTGTGAAACAATGAGCTTCCTATTTATTGTCACTAGACCATACTTTGCCTAAAAACAGTGGAATGTGGTCCATAAAAGATTTCCAAAATATAAAAACTATAAAGAAATTGATAGCTAACTACCTCCTATGAAGCTTTTTATTTTTTCGTTCTCAGTACAACTTGGCAAGGATCTATAATCATGGTTTATAAGCATACTTCAGGGGAACATTTGTTGTCTTTAAAATTCCATTTGGTACAATCTGTTGTACACTTTATTGAAGTACTTTGCAGAAGAGCAAGTCCCTTTTTATTTATTTTCAAGGCATTTTCCACTCTGGGAAGAAGCTTACTTGTACATTGTACTGAGGAATTCTTATTATCGTGTTCCCCTCTTTCTGAATCCATCTTGATAATTTTTGGTTTTTTCTCTTCCTATTAGTTTTCAAAAGCCCTTTTAACTTAAAATACCTTTCTATTCATTGTGAAGGCAATGATAAATGTGGGAGGATGTTCTAATAATGAAATGGTAAAGGGTTGCTTTTACTATGGGTGCTCATGCTCATTTTCTAGAGTGCAGGTGGCTCTTGTATTTTTTTATGCACAATTATTTCACCCACATGAGAAAGAAACACAGAAGTCATCAAGTTCTTTTTCTGAGGTCTAGTTTTGACAGTACAAATAATCAAGCTCCTTAATAAAGATTATGATTTCTATTTCTAAAGTCTAAGTTGCATCTTGCATGACTGGATGTTTTCTTTGAATATTGATTTGAAGCTGTTCATAGATTACTTGCACAAATAACCTGCAGTGTTCTAAACATTGCTTTATGATGCTTTTCATGTCAGTTGAATTACCATCATATTTTTTTTCAGTTGCTAAGATTATTTGAGTAAAATCATTAATTCTTACCTTAACTATTTTCTTAGGGTTTAAAATACAAAGCTCCTTTCCATTCTTTATGGAGCACAGCTACAAATGCCATGCATTCAGAGGAGATAAAGTAATAATTGCTGTGCTGAGAAAATTGCAATTTTTTCCAAGAAAAAGGCTTTAATGGGTTGTTGCTTGAACCTCTCTGTCAGCATTTAGGTTACCAGAAGTTGTGTAAGTATTGCACCAGCCCCAGATCTGTACTGACAAGGAAAGTTAGCATTCCTGTCTTTTCATCTGACCAAAATGACATCAGTCCAAAGAGATCCATGGAAACAATTGATGGTGTTAACTTCATTATAATATAGGAGAAATTGTTAGCATGGATACCACCATGTGGTAGCTACAGGCAGTACTTTAGAAAAGCAGAAGTTGGGAGGACTGGAATGGGAAGTGATTGATCTGCTGAGTACACATTTGGATTTGTTTATAAGCTCAAAATGGTTGCAGGATAACATATTACATATGGTGCATGGTCTGTGTTTCTGCAAAACTGCTTATAAATGTTTGAAGGAGAGAGCCCTTGTGTTAAAACACATTGGCCATCTGTACCTGGAAGCTGCAAAATTCCTGTCTGGCAGCCCAGTCATTTGTGAGGTGTATTTAACACAGTCTAACACTTTGTTATTTTTTGAATCAGAGACTTTTCCATCAAGGGCAGTTACTATTGCAAGTAAGGATGTTACTATTACTTGTTACTATTGCATCTCAGGACAGAGGTGCCTGTTTTGCTGTCCTGTGTTCTTTGAGAACCACGATCCCGCAATGGTGAAAGAATTTCTCATGGTGATTAATTTTCATATGCTGGGAGAATCTGTTTCATTAAGGACTAGCAAGAAACCAACAGAGGATCTGTTTTATTTTGATATTTTTTCCCCCAATCTTAGTAGCCATTTTTATTTGAGAGGACGAGTGAGCGAGTTAACCAGAAAAAGTTTCATCTATGGAAGTTTGCCATCATTATGACAGCCAGTATAATTTCAGTTCCAATGCCTCTTTTCCTTCTTTTCACTGGGCTCTGTTCTGTCATTCCTTATGCCAGATCTCTTTATCTTTGCAAATTCGTTCTTTGATTGTTTCCCTGTGTTGTCATCAATGTGCCTCCGTACTTGGGTGTTCTTAACACAATTTTTATCACATTGATGCGCTACATAAACAAAATGTGAAAACCTGTGCTTATTATGTAAGTATAAAAAATACTTCAGGCACTCATATTTTACAATCCAAGGAGACTTCAATGGAAGCTGGTAATAGCCCTGTTCTTTTTGTGAACTCCCAACAATATTTACTGTTTTTTCCTGCATACTGTGCCAGGCAGTGAAGGGAATCTGGCTCAACTTGGAGAAGGTCCTGAGAACCAGTCTGGAAAGAAAATTGCCTTTCTTCCTCATACTCAAGTATGTTGATGCCAGTTCCTGCACAGAAAAAGTCTTTAGTATCTCAGTTAGCAGCTGCACAGGTTCAGAACAAGGATGTTTCTATTTGTCTGTACAAAAGTAATTCAATTTTTCTTCCTGCCAAACTCTTTAATAATAATTGACTAAGGGAGGGAGAGGGTTGCCCTTCTTTCTTTTTAATTCAATTTTTTATGGCCTGTTGAACTCTGGAAATTTAGAATGGCAAAATAAATGTAGGTATACTTGGATTATGCTGCTTTACATCTTTAGAGGAAAAAGGGTTTTGAAATGAGGAGAAAGAAGATCCAGGAGAAATCTGAAAATCAAACCCAGGAATTATGCATGCTATTACATTTAACAGTTTGCTTGGTTTTGGTTTTTTGTAATGGAGAGGAGATGAGGTAGAAAAAAATTGAAAATAAAGTTTCCTAAAATCCTACTGAAATAGAAAAAGAACATCCAAACCAGTCAATTTGGTATTAAACGAAAACTTACCTAACATAAAGCAAGTGGGTAATGCTTACAAAGTTAAAGGAAATTATGGCATTCATTTAAGTGAATGGCTTGGGCAAAGAATGCCTTGCCTCTACTTTTGAGGGATAAATATTCTCTAGAGTAAAGCTTACTTTTAATAAGAAATAGATCTGTTAAGGCTTCTCCTTGCTTCCTCTTTGCAGTGTTATAGGGGTTTGAGAATATTTCATCCCTTGAGGCTACATTTGGGAAGGAACAAGAACCTTTTCCTCATTGCTTTCAGCATCTGAAGGGAAGGACCCAACTTCTTCAGGGATTCCCGTGCCTCTGGAAACTGTGCCAAGAGCTGTGAATTCTGGAGTCAGATTCTTTGGTTGTTTTTCTTTTGTTTTGTTTTGTTTCCTGCTGTATTTTACATTGGCCTTTTAGGCCACCTTTGGAAAGGCTCAGGTTGAGACATTCAGTGTTACCTGGAATCCTGGTTACAACAGAGCTCTTCTCCAACGTGCTTAACGTATTTTCTCAGGCAGTAAAAGGGTCTTAATATAAATTCATAGTTTAGAAAAATGGCTACATATTCTATTAAACTTGGCAGAATCAAATTTATTTTTAATAGCTATCTTTCATCAAACAGCCATTGTAATAAAAGGTTTAGAAACTTCAATGAATGATAGGATTCTTTTTTCTCAGAGGCCTATTAAATTGGCTTCCGCTGAGTTTCATTTTCCCTTTCATAATACTAGGAGAAGATGGAGAAAGATTAATTCTTGTTTAATATTTGTGATTAAAAATATCTAACTCCATCTTTAAGTGTATTCCTTTGAAATGATGGAGGGTGCAAATGTTAGATTGGCACAAGGGAATTGGGTGTTTATAATCCAGCTGTTTCCTGCCCTGGGAAATAAATGTAGTAGTAAGTCAGTGCAGCTGCAGACTGCACTTGTTATCCCTTTTCAGTACAGTGAAATGGTACAGCTCAGCTGGGCTTGTTTAGGGACTGTTATGATGATGGATTTTGTCAAATTACTCACCCACCTCCTCCTGCTCTTCCTGGCCCTTGAGACAGCTCATTTTTTATTTTCTTAAGATATGAATGTGTTTGTTGCAGTCAAACAGAAGTTCAGCTCAACAAATAAAACAGGGAATCTCAAATGTATGTTCACATCCAGTGTATCTGTCCATGCACTATTTGCTTATTTTTCAATTTTTCTTTCTTATTTTTTTTAATTGAGTGGAGTAACTGTGGGTTCGTTTATTTTCTCTCAGATCCCTGGAAGTCATCAAAGGCAATTTATGTTCAAAAATAAGAAAAAAAACACTTCTCAGGATTTCCACTGTTAGCAGATCATCTCTCACCTGATAAGAATTTTAGATTGTGTTTCACATAAGCACTGGGAAATACTGTTGCAATCACCACTACTGAGTAGTAGGAATAATGTCTTTGTAATGTCACAAGAACACTGATAAGTTTTCCAACATGTTGATCTCTAAGCAAACTATTTTAAAAAATGCTCTGTTTATTGTTTTGGGCCTATAGGCATTTCCCAATTTTAAACTGGAACTACTTAAAAAGATTTTGTGCCTAATAATACTTGTAACAAAGCACAAAAGGGCCTGAAAGTTGCAGTGGGGAGGGAGAAGTCTGGAATGGAAGGAGTTCAGTGGAGGCTCTGTTTCATCATTAGACACCTGGATGCAGTGCACAGGATGCAGTGATCATTGCCAAAAAGATGGCAGCTGCCAATAACTGTGTGTCAAGTTCCTGAAATGCAATGGGTCATGATTAATTTTTTTTTCAGTAAAATTAAGCCACTGTAAAGAAATCTGCTATGAAAAATTAAGTCTCTGCTTGTGCACAGTATTCTAACCCTTTTGAGATTTGAGGATTAACAATTTTTCACCTTCTGAGTACTCTGGTACTTGGGTAAGGATCAGGTGTTTGGTTTGCATGCAGATACTGAAGTGCTAAAAGAAACTGGAATTGAATTATTTGTGTCTCTTTAGTTCTTTGGTATGTGATTGACTAAAGCATTGCAAACCTGAATAAAAGGTAAAAATGCAGTTGTCTCTCAAAGACTCTCTGTTGAACATTCTTCAGTGACTCTTCAGTTTTGACAGGAGACCATGGAAGAGATGAGGTAGAGAGAGAATGACCAGTGATGATGTAAAGAAGCGGTGGTCCACTTTGGCAATCAAATTAGGTGGGATGAACAGGATAACACTGTAATTGAGAAAATGGAGGCTAAAGGGAAGCAAGGAAAGGTGTGGGCCTGCTGCTGGGTGCAATAGAGGACCCAGTGACAAAGCATGTGGAAAATGCCAATGTGCACAAGGTCTTCTTGGCCTCCCTCCTTACAGGTCAGACAGATCCTCTGGAATTCCAGCTCCTGAGGTCATTGCAAACGTCCAGGGCAAGGTGGATTTGAACCTGGAAAGTTCTGCAATACCTCTGACTGTGTGAAAGTACAATCAATCTTAACAAATTTCCTGAGGTCAGCTGGTACTCAAAGCGGCCACATGGCACAGCACTTTATCTCTGACAACTCCACATTGCTGGAGGATGATAGTAAATCATTAAACATTTGTGAATGTTGTTTGAGGGCTAGTGAGATGTGAGTGACCATAACTCAGAGTGGTAATTAGAGGTCTTCCCAAGTACCTAAAGGTGTATTTGTTATTCAAGTAGATAGATGTGGTGTCGTCAAGAGTATTCTGGGGGTGGGTTGCTGTCACAGGCATGTTTTATGAAAAATCTTTTCGTTAAGATTTTTACTCCTAAGAAGCTGAGAAGCTTCAAGAACAAAATGTAAACAGTTATTTGCTGCTGTGGAATGCAACAGATGGATCTGTGATTGGTCTCATGTAGTTATTTCTAATTAATGGCCAATCACAGTCGCAATCACAATATTTCTAATTAATGGCTCGGACTCTCTGTCTGAGACACAAGCTTTTGTTATCATTCTTCTCTTTTTCTATTCTTAGCTAGCCTTCTGATGAAATCCTTTCTTCTATTCTTTTAGTATAGTTTTAATATAATATATTTCATAAAATAATAAATCAGGCCTTCTGAAACATGGAGTCAGATCCTCGTCTCTTCCCTCATCCTCAGACCCCTGTGAACACCATCACAGGTTGCCTTTAGTTCTCAGTCCATAAGAAGTAGATGAGTTCTCTTTTGATGTTTGGAAGGAAGATCCAAGGATGGGGCTGGCAAAAATAGGGATTATCTCCCTTCTCTGTGCCCAGTGGCAACACCCAGCACCACTGGCAGTTTGCACAGCACAGCACAACACTCTCTGCATTTGGAGCTGACTCACAGAAGGAAATGGACACGTGTCTGGCACCAAAATAATCTCTGCAAGAAATGGGGAGATATAAGATGCAAACAATAAACTGCAAGAACAGTTAGCAAAGTGCCAAGAAAGCACATGAAGCCTGGACAGAGTTTTGAAGGCTCAGGCACGAGAGAAAGGCTGTTAGGATTGGATGTGGGAGAAGGGTCTGAAGTTGGATGAAGCCCTCACTTCTGGATAGAGGCCAGCAGAGGAAAACCCTTGACTGGGATTTGCAGTTGCTGCCTGGAGGGACTGGACATGGCCTTTTCTAGAGCTGTCAGAGGCTGAGCATCCACAGGTCAAGGGGCTGCAGAGCAGCTGCTGCTCATGGGATCCCAGTGGGAAGCCAAATGCTGGCCAACCTTTTAGCAAGGCAGTGTATCCACAAATAACCTAATTCTGTCAGAGCTGACTCCCTGGTGGCCCAAGCAATGTTCCTGGCCTCCTTTACTGGGCTGCAGCCTGCAATCTTTCATTGGTTGTATCTTCCACGTGATTTTCTTCTGACATTTTTTCTGATCTGTAGGTGAAGGTGGCAGCAGGTTTTTAAATCCCCCCTTAGTCATCTATGTATGTACAGTGATTTCAGTGAGCTGGAGTGCTTCATGACTGAGGGACAACATTGGGGGCTCCTGGCTGATGATGGGCATGAAAGACAGCATAGGGAAGAGTGGGGGAATGGGGACACAGCAACACCCAGGCATGTAAAACTGAAAAAAATTAGCAGCCACTGAGCTTAGTTACATCCCACTGTTGTTTTCTTGTTAAAGCCCAACTCATTGGCCATTGAAACTGCAGACTTCAAAATTTAGTCTTAAACACAAATATTTTTATTCTGTAGAGTGAGTGGTAGAACTGGTAAGATCTGCAAGTCACTGTTTAAAGTAGCATTGTCCTTTTGTACTTTGATTGTGGCATCACAGCGTAACACCACTACCTATTTAGATCTTTGGTTTGGGCTCTTTTAAGGTTTTAAATAACTGGTACAGAATTGCATATATACTCCTACCTAACTCTGCACTGACATATTGTTAAATGTACACTAATTGCAAAAAATATTTTCTTCTTTTCCTTCTGTGCATGCACTGGAGAGTCTCAGTTCTGAGCTGCTGTCAACCTGGGCTCAGCATGACTTGAATTATTGATGAAGGACAAGCAAAGATGGTCTATCAGTTGTCCAGAACTGCTCAGCTATCTGCATTTACTCATAGTGATCTACCAGATTTTCCTCTTGACTGCATGTCTGACCGCTGGGGGAATAGATTTATTCTGTGTCATATGTGTGTCAAGAAATTAAAAAAAAATAATTGCACCTACTCATGCCTTGTATTTTTAGCATAAAATCTTAATCTGTTAATAAGTTCCTACAGATCGAGTTGAACCTCTAAATTAAAACACTTTATTTTTTTTTTTTACTTCTAGGAAACTGAAAAATGAGCTTCTGGAAGTGAGAAGGAAAGGTGGAAACCGCCACTCTCAGCAGGACAGCAGCAGGGTCTGTGTTCGCTGCCAGAAGAGCCTGGGCTTCATTTTTGACAGGGGAGAGCTGTGCCAGACCTGCCAGCTGAGGGTCTGCAGCTCCTGCCGTGTGCTGGGGGCTGAGGGGCACTGGAAGTGCTCAGTGTGTGCCAAGATTGCGTAAGTTGGGCAGTTCTATAACCAGGGTGTTATAACCTCAGTGTCCCAGGGTGACGTTGTGATGCTTGTATCCCCATTGGTGTGTTCTGTTTATGCTGGATATTATGTTCTGTGCCTTCAAGACTGGCTCTGAAGAGTGAAAGTTTTGTTTTGGTTTCTTATCAGCCGCTCCCCCACGGCTGGCGGGACACAGAGACAGATCAGTACATGGTGCTGCTTTTGCTTTTTGCTTGGCTTTTTGCTTTGTTCTCACTCTTGCTTCTGCTTTGCTCTTGCTCTTGCTTCTGCTCATTAGCTGGTTTAGCTAAACAGTACAAATTTTTCCCTGGACTGTTTTTCCTTTCCCTTTTTTGAACCACCTTGAGCCTGCTCCGGCCTGGGGCCTGGGAACACCGAGAGTTTGCACCCTGTGGCCCAGCGGGGCCTGCTCTGGGCAGCAGCTGCCCCAGCGCCAGAGGGACTGAGAACAGAGCCACCACCCCCAGAGAGACTTTCTGAATTTGTCATCTTTTTCAGAGCAGTGAAAGAGTGGTGTCATCCTGCATTGTTCATTTTGTGTGCTGGGGGGTGCTGTGCCTGTTAAATAAACAGGTTCTTTCCACTTCTCTCCGAGGAATCCTTCCTGAACTGGCTGGGGGGAGAGGCCGTGTGGGTTTGCTTTCTGGAGGGGCCCCTTTTGGAGATTGTCCAAATTGTGGGAACATTTGCCCTAAACCAGGACACCACGTGTGGAGCTTACAGCCCTGGCAGTGATTTTGTGCTACTATTGTACATCCCCTTACGGAGAATACACAAGGGGAGAGGCTTAGCTGGGGCTTTTATTTGCTGCACTCTTTTCCCAATTCCAAGCCAGTTTCAATGAGCTTGTTTTCCAAAGACTTGGAAGAACAATTCACCTGATTAGTTTGCTAATATGGGATTTTTTAGCTCGATTTGGTAAGATAACCATGAAGGAAAGATTAGTTTGGTAATATGGGATTTTTTAGCTTGATTTGGTAAGATAACCATGAAGGAAAGGAGAAATGTGTTGGGCAACAAAACTCAGTTATGTATCCTGGTGTAAGGACTGGATGATGTAAGAAAGAGATGCGATAAAAAAAAAGAATTGGAGAGAATTTTTTTTAACAGACCTTCAAACTAACAGGATCAGAAAGGGTAAATTATTTCAGGAAGTGAACCAAGTCACTAGTTCTGTCAAGACTTTGGTTACATAGACAGTTAGTGAAAAATTAGCAGAGCAGAGCATTGAGTTTAGGGTTTGTGTCTTCAAACTTGAGCTTTAGAAGGTTACATCCATTTTTAAGTAGATGCCTTAACCTCCTCTGCATCCAGTGGGGCACATCCAAAGGACAGTGTCTTGCCTGGTAAGACAAAAAATGTTTACTTGTTTGATTTGTGAAATGATTTTAAATCAGATGGGGCTGGCTGAGCTCCTTGTACTTTGCCTCAGGCAGTTCTGGGATAATGTCAGTGCTGCGCCTTTCAGAAGTGATGGGGTGTGAGTGAGCTGACAGCATGGAGAACAGCAAACACAATGCTGCTCTTTAAAAATGGAGAAAAGAAAAAGAGATTTGTTGACCCTGCCACACTACCTCTAATTTCTCTAAAAACACTGAAACAAATGGTAGCTGTGTTGTTTGAAAGCGAGAGAAGGTGACAGGATGAGGAGTAAGAGCTGGCTCAAGAACAAGTGATGTCAAAACCAATTTAATTTCCACCTTTGACAGGTGACAGAGGAGGATTGGTTGCTGTCTTATAACTTGGCTGAAGTTAACCTTTTGATATTCTCTCTTGTTCCTTCCTAATAGGCTGACAAATTAGGGTAGCTGGGCCCTGGAATAAATTCTGCCAGTGTGATTGCAGACCTGCCTGGAAAATTGTAAAGCTCTGTTCTCAGCATGGACATTTCACTGTCAAAAAAACCTCAAGAAAACAAAGCCCAAAAAACCCCAAACAAAAAAAAAAAAAAAAAAAAAAAAACAAAAAAGCAGCACACATACAAACAAACAAACAAACAAACAAAAAAAAAACCAAACAAACAACAACAACAAAAAAAAAACACCTTCTTAAAACCCCCAGTGATACAGAGCAGAATATTTCCTGGCTTATTACTGTTAAATATTTTAGTTAAGGATCTTGATGCAGAAGATGGATTTGCCAGTTACACCTGCAGGAGACATAAACCTGAGAGGTGCTCCAGGCATGCTCAAGGACAAGATTGGGTTTCAAAGTGATGCTTAGAATTTAGAGAAGTGGTTTGAAGGTAAAGCAAGTGATGGCTCCCTATGGGCATGTAGAAATGCTACATTTGGGAAAAAATGCAGCTGCAGAAACATAAAATGAGAATAAAAACAGCCTCTGCAGCTGTTCCTTAGGAAAGGATCTGGGTATTGTACTGGATAAAAGCTGAACATGAATCAACAGAATTTTCCACTGCAGAAAAATTGAGCATCACACAATGATATACAAGCCAAATTATGGCATATAAAATACATTATAAAATCATGCCCATTTCTGTGTATCAGAATTCATACAGGCCACCTGGAGAAAGTTCAGCAGAAAATAATGAAATTTAGCACACAGGATGTCCAGAGCATTAGAAGGAGTCACAAGTGTTCAGCCTAGGCAAGAGAAAATACCTGAGTTGTAAATCTACAGAATGTGGCTTGCAGGCTGTTCTAAGACCCCTCTTTGGGTAGGAAGAGTTTTTTTGCAGCAAAAGGATGTAATTTAGATGGTGTGAACATTGACCTAACTTGGAAGGGTTGCAGAATGTTGTTTTACAACAGGTTGGATAACCTCTCTTGGGATGATGACACCAGTAAGGATGGTCCAGCTCTGGGGCTGCGAGATGAGTGAGGCAATTTCTCAGAACCTGTGTGACCTCTGCTTCTCCTGATGGTGCTGCAGTCCTGTGTGCCAAACAGGGTCCTAGCAACCACCTTGACAATTAATTCTGGTTGAAGCCTGCCTTTAGGTTATCACACACCATGGTGTAATTTGCTTGCAAAGTGCTGAACTTTTCAAGTGCAAACGTTCTGTCCATGTTGAGCATCTTTATTAAATTGAAATCTCTCTCTCCCCTTTATTTTTTGTTCATATGCAGTGTTTCTGCAAGACTTCATGACAGTTAATGATATGTAAAATGTCTTTTACATTGCTGGGAGTACACAGAGAGATAATCTTCTGTGTGGGCAGTGTGGAGATGGAAGTTTGGGAAAGGCATTTCAGTTACATCATTGTGCATAGTTCTCATATAAATTATTTCAGTTCTGCTTTTCTACCAAATGAGAAATGCAGGGGGAAATCAGGATTTTTAGGCTCTTTTAATTACATTTGATGGAGGAGCTGATTAAGTTAATAGGGCCTTTGACAAGATGAAAAGGCAGAAGGCAAGGAAGAGAAAATAATGCAGTGTTCAGAGACATTTATGCTTTATAAGTAGCAAACAAAAGGTAGGAAGAAGAGAAAAATCTTTTAGCTCTGTAGCATTGACCTACATGCAGTGTTTGTGTCTGTCAAATTGGACTGTTTTACCATGCTTTCCAAAGAGTGTTGGAACACTTTTATATTTGTCCTCTCCTTTGTCCTTTTTTGAGCAGCCTTGGTTATGCTGATATCTGTATTGACTCCAGCCCCTGCTGAGCTGTTCCATTAGCAGAGTCAGGTTAAACTGTTGTTGTGATGTGATGTCTGCTTAAAAGTCAGGGAGAAGTGTTTGTGAGCCCTTTACAATTTTGGTGCTGTACTAGTTCATGCCTCTGCTCCCCAAATTGTACTCAGGAGTGTGCTTTAAGTTCTATTTAAGGTGCTGGTTATAGCAGTAGCTTGTACAAGCCCTCCTCATAGTCATGAATTACACCTGCAGGAACATGTCCAGAAGTTTTTCAGAACTGTTGGAAAACCTAATTAGTACATTTGGTGTCAGAGCAGAAGGTCTGGTACTGGGTGGGGAGTGTGGTCCTTCAAAGAGACAGCTACTGCACAAATTACTGCAGAAATACCTTGAATTACACAGATAATCTGGAGTGGTTGCAGAAACAATTGTGTCAATAAAAAGAATGTAGGTAATATCAGCCAGCTTCTGGCTGTTGCTTTGTTTAATACATTTTGACATTTCTTTCCTTATGAGCTTTTTGAGTTCTGCCTGTCCAGTCCTAACACTGGAGTTTGGGGTGTTTTCAGAACAGTGAAAGGGCATTTTGTCCTGGGATCAATGGGATCATGGTCTGCAAGCAAATGTTGTTATTGCTTTAAGAGTTATGGTGGATTTATGTCCAGCTACCAAAAAAAGGGGAAAAAAGGGTGGCAAACTGCAAGCTTGCTCACTTTGATTTGAAGAACAGTGATTTCAAGACACCAATTTTATGAGTATGTGGTAAAACATAATATAATTATCTAAAAAATTAAAAAACCCCAAGCACAACATAATAACATGATGGTGGCTGTAGAGGTGAGATACCAGTTCATTTTATAATACAGTCTCTTTGTTCATCTGTCAATCAGAACATCATCTGGGAACAAGAGAATCTGACTTCTCTAAAATAATACTTAAAGCATTTCATCTGCCATTTCTCCAGAGACAGACTTGCCTGAAAAACAGCTCATGGAGACAGGGAAGCTTGTTACAATACTTTAATTACATTCTAAAAAAAGAGATATAGTGAATTTGAGGAATGACATTTGAATGTGAATAGTGACAGAGGTTCATCAGTATTTTTAAGTATAACAAACAGGTTTATATGTAAGTTGTCTTACAGTTTAGAGTTACTGTCAAAGGATACCTCCCTTGAATGTCCATAAAGAGAAAATTATTTAGTTGGATTTTGTCCCTCCTGGGTGCTATTACCAGGGAAAATAGAAAGTCTCAAGACAAAGCATTTACAGGTCAAGAAGGATTAGAGCTAAGTCTTCAGCCAAACTCAGTTCTCCAGCTAAGGTCAGAGAACAAGACAGTCCTTATCCATGTGATTTTGTTTGATAGTTGTGTTGTTCAACTATTTAATGAGGTAAATCCAGCCTGTATGTAGTGATGCACTTGAAAGAGGAAGATTTCTGTTCCATTCCTTCCATGCAAGGAGCTGAGGTTATCAGGAGCTTTCAAACATGGGTATTACAAGAGAAACTTTCCATTAAAGTATCTTTTTTCCCCTGCATTTTCTTAAAATATGATCACTTTGGGTTTTAAATTTGGCAGACAAAATGATCAATAAATTGAGGGAAATAAAGTTCTTTCTGCTGTCTTCTGAGAGGCTGATTTCACACCTTGATGCTGTCTGTACTTCCCATTGCAAGGGTGTCTAGGTATCTGAGAGCACTGCCTTTATATGTCAAATGTCTAGTTAGCCCAAGTTATTACAGCAGAACAAAGCAGTAATGGAAAATTTATCTTAATCTCTGAAATAATTATGCTGTCTTAACATGTCATGAAAGTTCATCAGAATCTCTTAGTAACATTTATTCCCATTAGGAGCCTAAAAATAGAGGCATTTCCAATGTTTTAGTATGCAAATGCTTTTCAAATTTCTTATAATTTTATTTTAGTAACTTCTAGGCAAGTTTGCCTTCTTTTCACAGGGTCAAAAAATTCTGTCTAATAGCCTCACAGCATAATAAAACTTACAGTGGAATTAATTTATGTTGCAGAAAATACTGTGTGGAATTTAATACAAAGATGAGGGTATGTGAAGGTATATGATAAGGGCTTTGGTATGTTCAAACATGGGCTGCATTTTATCCAGCCTTTGATTTTGCATTTTTTCCCACATTTTCTTCCTGAGGAGGAAGTAAAATAACTTGAGAAACAGGGGATGGAAAGGAAGATAGGCTGAATCTCTTGCATCTGCTGTGGATGTGAGTTAGACAAGATGATCAAATGGAGAGGAAACTGTTTTACCAATGTGGGGCTTTGCCCTAAAGAAATAACTGAAAGTAACAATTGGGTCTTTCCACCTGAAATGGATTTTTTTATTATTAACTGGGACATTTAACCATGAAGTGCCTCACAGAAATGAGAGTGGAAAATCTGAGTTTTTGAGGGGCAGGCCATAGGTTATGTTCTGTTTCTAAACTGAGCAGAGTGTCATTAATTTGTTTATTGGGACATCACAGAGGGGGAAGAAGCAGGGAATCATCACCTGCTCCCTCTCCCATGATGATGGGAGTAGGTGGATGAGTAATAAATGTAGAAGGACTTTAGCAGATACCTGAAGTATTTGGTACTCAACTGAACTGCCTGAATGTTAATCTTCCCAGCTGTTCTGAGCGTAGGAAAGAGCAATCATGCAAAAATTGCTGTTATTACAATTTATAAGACTATTTTCCTTTTATTCTAAAGCTACTGATTTCATCATCTGCTGAACAACTTGGAAGGCCAGTCTAAATCCTGCTTTGGTAGAAATTACACATGTTGTTTACATCATGAGCTACATCTAACTGAGAAAGTGAAGGAGACACATGCACACAGCATGATCTGTGGTCTGCATGGACCGTGGGCCCATTTTGCAAACAGCAAAGCCAAACCTGCAAGCACTGATTCAAAGTGCTATTGAGTAAAGCCCTTGTTTGTTTTCAACTGAAACAGTTCTTTAGACAGAAAGGGTTCATTTTAATCCTGTATCTGAAATAGTGCATCTTTCTTCTATCTCAGTAGGAGAGAGACTCCCCTTGTCATAATTGCATGAAAATAACATTATTATAAGACTGTTTAATTCTTGCTCCTCAATTTTTGATTCAGAATGTCAAATGCAATTATTAAATTCAAACTTCAAGTCAGAGACTTAGGCAATCATTTGATCTGAAGTAATTTCTATTTATGTGTAGAGCAAAAATTCTTTTAATAGGTACTCCTGACATGTATGAGTGATAAAGATAACATGAACACTAGTCTTTGTGTGAATTGCTCAGCATACATAGAAAATATATTCAATACTAGAAATTCAAATCTGCACAGCTTGTGGATTTTCCCTTTATTTCATTAGAAAGTGATGTTTTTGAAGAAATTATCTGTTGGGTAAGGACATTTTTGCAAAAAAAAGTTCTGCCAGCTGAATTTAGGATCTGCAGACAGACAGTAACACTGATGGAAATAAGGATGAAGGTCTGAAGTGAGGTTGATGCCTCTTGTTCCATGCAGCACTCAGAATGGCTGGATGTCAGTGCTTGCTGTTTTTTCCCTTTCACTGAGGATGAACAGGGCTCACCAGAGGGGTGAAGCACCTGACTGAAGCAAGGCAGCTGTGACTCATTAGGGGCAGTTGTCTGTGTTTTGCCTCAGACCTCGTTCTTCTGGTGAAGCCAGAGCAGAATGGGTGTGAGCCTCTTCAGAGTATCCCTGGCAAGGAGTTGGCACCTCATTGAAAAGGTGGATTTTAATAACATCAGTCTAATACAGCAGGTGGGCAGTTCAGTTTGGGGTCATTACCTGAATGGGCACAAGGTTCAGTTCTGCCAGTGTGGTGACTGTCACACTCCTCTGTCTGCTCAGCCCTGAGAAAGGGATTTGCAGCCTCCTCTTTCTTTGGGGCCCAATTTGTGTTTGCCAGCAATGTCCAGAAACATCCTTGGCTAAGCAAGAGAGCACAAGCTCTGTAATTTGGGGCTGTTTGACAGTGGCAGGTTGCAGATAACAGACAGAGATTATTAAAAGTAGATTCCTTAGTTATCCTTTGCCAGAAGATAAAGGGATCAGCTGTTGTTACCCAAATAAACCGATCTGTCCTGTCACAGACATCTTTTATGAGAAATCCTTTCCTTAGGATTTTTCCTCTTGAGAAGCTGAGAGGCCTCAGGAACAAAATGTAAACAATGGTTTCTGCTGCTGTGGAATGCAACAGGTGCATCTGGGATTGGCCCACGTTGGTTGTTTCTAATTAATGGCCAATCACAGCCCAGCTGGCTCGGACTCTCTGTCCGAGACACAAGATTTTGTTATCATTCCTTCTTTTTCTATTCTTAGCTAGCCTTCTGATGAAATCCTTTCTTCTATTCTTTTAGTATAGTTTTAATATAATATCTATCATAAAATAATAAATCAGCCTTCTGAAACATGGAGTCAGATCCTCATCTCTTCCCTCTGCCTCAGACCCCTGTGAACACCGTCACACTGTCCCTTCCCTGCAAAGCTAATGTTTTGAGGAAGATGAGTATTGGGTCAGTAGTTACACAGGGATGGCAAGAGGAAGGGAAAGCCCTTCTGTACAGTTCTCCTTCCTCACTGCCAGCCTGGTGCCAGCCTTTCCCATCTTGGAGGCTGCTTTCCTACCAGAGAGAGGAGCAGCAGAGGTTCAGGTGTGGGATGCAGTGGGGACACAGAGAGGGAGTCTGAGGGTGAGCTCTGAGGTCCCACACTGGAATGGAGGAGAGGAGGGCCCTCTCCCAGGGATGGATGCTGAGGGAGAACCTGCCTCCACCAGCAGCAGCACTGCTGGTCTTTCCTTGCACAGCCCAAAGTCCTCCATCCACTTCCATCCTGATCTCCTTCCACAGCTGCCCCAACCATCCTTCCCTTGTCTGCAGCTCCTTTGGTCTCTCCAGCCCCCAGAACTCTCCCTGAGCTATTGGTCCTGCTATTGCAGGGTCAAATCTCCACATCAGATCACAAAACTGCTGAGCAGTAAAACGAGCACACTCTGGTCCCAGCCACCCTTCCACCCAGGCTGAAAGCCCCTGGGTGCCTGTGATGCAGGAGGCACCAGAGTTTTCCTCTCCCTCATGACTGTTCACATCTGACCAGAAAATGTAGGGGATGGCTCTCCAGGGGCTCTGTGGCAAAGAGCTGCCCCTCCATGAACCACAGCAACCCAGGCAGGTGTCACTGTCAGGGCTGTGTGTGGAAAGAATTGCAGGGTCTGGCTGTAAAACCTGGAGCTCTGTGTGCAGCATTCTCCAACTCTGCTGGAACCTGGGGGAGGGTCAGGCTCCTTCAGGGTGCCAGAGCTTGGAGAAAGGTAAAGATGCTTCTTTGGATAAGGATGTGGGCAGTGTTCTGTCTGACCTTGATCAAGTTGAGTATTTCTGGTAGAATATCAGGGATGGGTGAAATCTCCATCAAGAGGAAAGCAGCACTTGGGGAGTTTTATGGTCAACCTTGGTAGTAACTGAGAAAAAAAATGAATTTACTATATAGATCATACTGCAGTGTGATATGTCATTCACATTGCAATGGAATTTGATGGTGTAGTGAAAGGTCTGGAAGGTTTATGGTTTGATACAAAACATTAAGCATGCCATAAGTCTTGCAGTAAAATAACAGCACAGAGAAGTAAATGCTGTTAGAGAATTGTGAAAATACACTTTCTGAGAAAAAAACATTTTTTACAGCAGCAGGCCAGGCATAGTTTCTAATGAAGTGAATCCTTTTCAGTGTTTGGAACCAACAGAGGTAATTTGAAAATTCCCAGTTGAAGGATAAAGATTTTATTTAATACCTTTCACAATGACTGAGTGATCGTGATGATGAATTATGGAGGGCTTTTTCACCAGGAGTCTGCAACAACAAGATAAGGCAATAGTCGATTTCTATGCCTGTGGACACGTATTTGGGCTTTTGATTTTTCTAATTTTTAATTTTTTTTAGTGAGTCATGAAAGATGCATGATTCATTAACAGGTTAGGACAAACTGATAATATTTGTCTTTTCACCAGTGTCAGGACGTTATTCTGTAATTTTTTAGTATTTTCTGAAGTAAGACTGCATTCAAGCATGACTCAGAAATAACTTAATAGTGAAGATATTGATCAGTGCTCTAAATCCATCTGTAGTAATTTTCATGCCCAAGAGACTGGATGATTTCTTTTCCAGTAGAGGTTTGAAAGTTTTCTTATTGAACAGTAAGCAGGAACATGAACAGTAAGCAGGAACTGATTTAGTCTGGAGCTAAATCAGTTTTTAATGTTTGGGAGTTATCATTTTGTTTATTTGTTTTTTATTAGAGTATTCATGATTAGTAGCTTTTTACCATTAAGTGTGTGTAGTGAGGCAGTAGAAATGGTGATGCTGTGCCATAATGAAACTAATTCAGGAAAAGGCAAACAACCAGCAGGAAAACATACCCAGCAAAAAACCCAGCAATGCCAGTACAGGTTTTCTTAATTGCTAGCATAGGCAAAGGAATTTGAGACCAGAAAAAGCAGCATTATCCAGAACAGCAGCAAAGACAAACTTTCATTGCTCTGAGCTGCTGGCACACAACTAATTCATAGCAGCACTGCCGTGTGAAGAAACTGCAGATAGTGTCAGCATATAAAACTAGAAATGAAAGATATATATGGACTTGCAGCAACCTCTCTATAACCACATAGGGTCCATGAGCTGCTGATCCATCTGGAAGCAGCTTTGGTGGAAATTTTCTCCCTCAATCCAGTGTTGCTGTTTCTATGTCTTTTGTCATTTTGGAGATATTGGAAACTGTGACACTGAGTAGTTCACAAAAGACTAGGATGACAGAATGTTCTGTGTATTTTGCAGAAATCTTGTAAACGCGGTTGGAACACCTCGTTGCCAAGTAAATTTCCATCTACTAAAAATTCCTTTCCATTCACAAAGTAAGGTGATATTTTTCTGCTAAGTGTCCTATTATTACAAGCTCTACAATGAATCTCTTTACACTTTATTTTGAGCTGTGTAAATGTTGTCCAGAATTTGTGAGTGCGGCAGCTGATTGATGAACTGCAGTAGCTTGGGTTGGCCAAATTTGTTAATGTTTATGTATCTCTGGCTTTTCTCATTTTCCTCTTACAGAGAGCTACGGATAGTGACAGGGGAATGGTTTTTTGAAGAGAGAGCAAAGCGCTTCAAACAATCAAATCTTGGAACTGATGTTGTCAGGCAATCAATCCTTCACAAATTCCCAGGTAGGGACCTCAAGAGGGAGATTTGCTTGTGCTTTATATGTTCAAAACCTTGTTTCTTGAGTGTTTGACTTGTATTTTATTCCTGACTGAAGTATAATCAGTATTTTAATCTTAATTTTGTATTTGTGCCTATACAGTGATTTATGAATGAGTAATATTCAGGAAAGGTAAGGCCTATGTGAAAAAAGTATCTCTGTGGAGATGATAGAGAGCTGCTGAAAAACTCACTGTCCAAACTGAGAAAGTTCATTCTCAGTTCCTGCCAGGAAGTTTGGCTGTATGGAGAGATCTCAGCCTGGTAATTTTTTTGCATTTGGCTCTCTTATTTGTGACACTGGTGTGTAAAAATCACTCAAATTTTCTTTTCCAACTCTGAAGAAGAAAGGTAAATTTGAGCTCCTGTGCTGTCTGCCAGATATGGGCTTTATCCAGGCCACCTGGTATTCAGACTTTCCTTTTGCCCAGGTATCTCAAACAAGCTGAACCTGTACTTTTAGGTACAGTAAATTGTCTGTAGGTCTGTCTTGGCCAAGCACAGTCTGGGGTGTGCGAGCTGCTCTGGTACCTTGCAGGATACCACAGGACCTCTGGTGTAAGAAATTGGAGTTTTTCCTGAATGCTGATGGTTTGTACTCACTTAACTCCTTCACTGTCAACACAGAAGCTATTGGGTTGTTTCAGATGCAGAATTTATGCCCAGTTTTATCCCCTAGCTTATAAGGGGAGGGACTGGTTTACTGCCACTGGAAAAAATCCAAGGTGCAGACTTGCTCCTTGGAAAATACAGACCTTGCCAATATCACTGTGCTTCAGAAACTCTAAAGCTGGCAAGTGTTTAAGTTCTTGATATTAGCTCAATGGTCAGATTGGGTATTTCATGATTTAATACTTGATAGATATATTGAAACATCTGCTTAAGCCATTTTCCCCATACCTTTCTCCTAGGTGAACAAACCTTTTAATTATTAAAGCATTCTTTCATTCAACACAGAAGATACTATACAGTTCAAAATTAAATTTCAGGTCTTTTGGTTATTAAATATTGTCACTGATAAATCTGGAAGTGTAGCTCAAGACAAGAGCTGATAATGAGGAACATCTCAAGCCAAAGTTTTATTTTCTTACAAAGATCCCCCAAGGCTTTTTCATTATCTGTAGGTTGTTTGACGTGCTGTGTTATTTGTGCAGAAGTTCACCTTTTATTTTCTTTCTCCCTCCACTGCAGACACAGTTTCCAATACAGATGATGAAAAAACATTCAAAAATCAACCCCAAGAGAATGAAGAAAAGCCAGATGTACCGGTCTGCTCCACAAATGGCCACAAATCTGTCTTTAGCAGGCCTAGAAAGATTGGGTAAATCCTTTTGTTTTGTTGTTGTTGTTGTTGCTGGTTTTTGTTTTGTTTTTTGGGTTTTGGGGGTTTTTTGAAAGCTGTTAAATCTAAAACCAGCTGTAAATGGTTGGATAGATTTTCTTTTGATTTTTTCCAGTCTTCCACATCAGCCTCAAGCTTCACAGGATTAGAAACTGCCTTCAGTTAAAGGCATACTTACTGTAATTAAATTGCTGTTTCCTGGGAAATGCATCAGCAATTATCCTTCAGCTATAAAGATAGCAGAAAAAAAGCCAATTTTACTTTTGGATTTTCCTGTTTCTACTCAGAAGTAACAGAGTGTCCTTAAAGGCAGGTTTGCCAGAGAAGCAAATGCAAAAACTAGCATTTGCAGGATCTGGTTTTTATGTGTACTGCTCAGTTTGGCTCCTAAGACAAATTTTCCTTGGAGCTTCCAGCTGTGCAAGTACAGCCTAAGAGTGTGTGTGTGAGAGTGAATAAACAGAGCTGCTGCTGCTCATCCTGCAGGGTTTCACCACAGTTTGGCTGTGCCCTTTGAGGGGCATTCACTCTCAGGGCACACAGGCAGCTGCATTGACTATGTGTTTGCACAGGTGGTATCTGGACCTAGCTGGAGGCTATTGGGTGAGTGGGAAGAAAACCTGAGTGGAATTTCATATCATGGCTGGAGCCTCAATGGTATTTGGAAAACTTTGTTTCTGTTGAAAGGAAGAACACATTTTTATCAGACATCCTAAAGATAGGGCAGGTGGATGCTTTCCACGGGCTTTTTAGTTCTTAGGAGAGATGAGTATGGAATTACCTGCTCCAGTGACTCCAGAAATTAACACCAGTGACTTATCTATCTTTAATATAGGGAAAAAGAGCATCAGAATGCCTCTGGCCTCTCAAACTATGGTGAAGAAAGAACCAGCCTAAGGAATCCTCTCTAATAGACCTAGATTTTGCTCTGAGTCATGCTAAGAGCTAGCTATAGGAAGATGGCATTGAAGTTTACTTTTCTAATTATTCTTCCATTTAAATCCTTTAAGCAAACCAATAAGTCATATTCCCTTACAAGAAACAATTGTTTTTATAATTATTTATTTTAGTGCTGCTGTTTCTGTTAGTGGACAGAAACGTTTTTGGTGGTGACATTCCCCATAACAGGAATTTAATCCTACAAGAATTTGGCTTGCCTTTCCTAGTATATTTGGTGGCCTCTTTTAGAAATATTTCATAATTGTTCCTCTTGCTTATTTGCTTTTTCCTCCATCAGTCTCCACATTCTTGTGTTTCATGAGTGGATTTGTTTTAGCAAGGCTCTTTTGGGGTCAGCTGCTACTGACAGTGTAATGGGATAACTTATCAGTCTATTGTGGTTGTAGTAAGGTCATGAGAAATACTATTATTTTGCAAAATTTCATTTCATTCATTTCTGTCCCATTAAGCCATGTTTTGCAGGATAAGGGGGTGATGTTGTTTTTTTTAGGAATGGCATGTTTAGGGCTTTTGATGCATATAATTCTAGAAATATCTAAAGAGAAAATACATACAGCAAAATTTCTAGAGAAAATGCACACACTTAGTCAAAAATACTTTGCTAACTATAAACGCTTCCCCCCTCAAAAAAGATTAATTTTCAGAAGAGGCAGATCTGGTTCTAAGCTTGAATAGAAGGAATGTTTTAGTGTTTTGGTGTCTTAAAATGCAATTTGTAGTAAATACAAAGTTTTTCACCCCAGGAACCAGTTTCATAACCAGACTTGGTGCTCTGTTGACCTTGATATCCAGAGGTGTCCACGGGTTAGATGAAATTACTGGACTGTGTGCATCACAACTTTGAAAATCTTTTATTCCCTGTTCTCAACAGGAGGGTTATCAGGGCAGTTACCAGAGGAGAAATCACATATGGAAAGGATGAAGGTGAAAGGAGCACAGGCTCAGAGGCTGAAAGCCCAGGTCTGCATGGAGGCAAACCAGCTGCCAGCTCTGAGAGGTGAGCAGAGCCCGGGACAGCTCCTGCTGGGACCAACCTGGGGCATGGGCAGGGCCCTGGGCCCCTCTGTCTCCTTGGATGCTGTCTGAGAAACACAGCTTATGTTCACAGGACAAACAAAAAATGCCAAAAAACACCCAACAAACCAAAAAATTGTCTCCACTCATCTTATCTTACTCTCCTCGTGTTCAGCTGGTGACCGATGTCAGCACGTTGGCTTTGTTTTCTGGATTTTAATGGATGAGTTGTGTTCATGTTACAGAACTGGGGATCTTTGGTTTTATTCACTAATGAACTGTTAATTGTTTGTAATTTATATTTTTTTCTTCAAAGGCTGTTTGCCCTTCCATATCCATGTCTGTTGTCCCAGTCATTTTATAATTCTTCTGGGCTTAAGAGATCTCTGCTAGTGCTTCTGATGGCATTATAAGATTCCAAGAGCAACATCCCTGTCATGTCCTACCTTCAAAATAAACCAAAAAACAGCTCACTGTTCCCTTGTCCAGTTGGATACCCGACACTGGATATAGGCCCACATTCTTTTCTCAGGTGCACACACCTAGAAATTTTACAATTTGAATTGAAAAAATATTAACAATTTGCTCTAAGTTCTAATAGCAATTTTTCTACTAGTCTCTAAACTAGTGTTTCCAAAGAGATATGCAGGAACAAAAGATAACATGTAAAAGAATGGAATTTAGTATGCACATAGATAAACTTTCTTGCTCAGGCAAGAACTTCCTTCTTTTTGTTACCTGCAACTCAAATCCCAATTTCTAGATGTTCTGCAATATGTCTAAAGCTGATGGTGACAATCTTCTTGATAGCTGATAATTTGATTTTTTTCCACAAGATGCTGTAGCACCTTCCAGCCAATCTAGCTTTCAGCAAGTTTTCTTTAATCATTCCAGTTCACTAATTTTTTTCATTAAGCTTATTAAGCCTTCTATACCCCAGCAGACTCATACCTGACTTCAATGCGACCAGAAGTAGAATTTTTGCTCATTTTCTGCATTTTCATTGAGTAGAGATGAGTGAAGGATCTAAGAGACAAAACCTCAGGAATCTGGTGTCTGTGCTGCTTAATACTGAGGTTATGCAGTATTAGTAGCTTTTTAGAGAGTTTACCAGGATAAGGACAAAGGGGTGCTTGTGAGAGGTCTGTGCAGCTCTTTTTGAGTGCCAAACTACAAGAAAGTTATCATGCAGTCAACCATAAATGAAGCAAAATAATTTTGTTTGGGTGGTGGAATTCAGCACCTCATAAACTCTCTGTACAGACTTAGGAGTGAAGCAGTCTATAAAGACAGCTTTCATGTTTGATTGCCTTGCTTCACTTTCACATAAATAATAATTTTCTAGTTGTTTCTCAGAGCCAGAGTGCATGACTTGTTAAATTAAGGGGCATTGAGTCATTATCACAACTTCTTCTCTACTTGCCATCTCATTCTCACCTGGTTAAATTGGTGTCCTTTGCCAAAGCCCAGAGTAATATTGTCAAAATTGGTAGTATTTCACCCACCAGTAGGGAAACCAAGAGAGAATTCTTCTTTTTTTAACGTTTCTGTTTAAGAGAAGATGTGTTGAGCTGGGAACAGGGAAACTCAGGCCATTAATTCACCTCTTCTCCTGGTTTATTTTTTCTCCAGCAAAAATGTTTACTGCTGAATGCCGTAAATGTTTTTGCTGCTGAATGAACTGGGAGGCTACATCAGGTCAGGATACTTCTAGGAATAATAGTGTGGGAATTTAAGGCTCATTTACACAGGCACTCCACCCCACTGCGCTCAGGTCTTGTCTACCAAGCCTGGCATAGTCACAACACCATTTTTCTGTTTTCTACTTAACATGTATAAAATGTGTCAAATCTGTCTCTAATAGCAGACTGATATAAGAACTAAGGACATATTTTTAAATTTTTTTTGCTGTTTAAAAAGGTTTAAAAGTGCAACAGATTACCCTTTCTTACCCTCAGTGTTCACGTGGGTTTACCAGTATTTTCTATCAGAAAATGTTCCATGGAAAAATCTGCACCTGTTTTGATGTTAGACAGAAACTGGAGTCTGGTGTGCTTGTCACAGATTATTTTTTTTGGCTCTTTTACTAATTTCCTAATACTTTTATGCTAAAATACTAATTTACGAATTACTTTTACGAATACTAACTCTTTCACATTTTACTAATGTGAAACCTCCAAGAAGACCTGTCCAACCTTCCTAAATTTCTACATTGGCTGAAAGAGTCAGCTGGTTTGGGTCTGGAGTCATAACTGGACACCAAAAAACCACATCAACAAAAAACCTACGTAGAAACAGGACAGTGAATAAGTGGCTGTTTTTCTGGAGATAGATAGATGGATAGATAGATAGATAGATACATACATACATACATACGTACACATACAGATGGATGGAAAGGTAGATGGATGGATGGATGGATGGATGGATGGATAGATAGATGGATGGAGACAGATACACAAGGATTTTAGAGTTTCTGGAGATAGTGTTGGCATTAAATTGGCTGTAGAAGTGTCCAGAGGTATCATGCTACTGCAGTTTCCCTTTTCACCAGTGGAACAGCCTGGTAGGAATGGCTGCAGGAGTTGTCTCTCCTCCTGCTGGATGTGAATGCAGCATGGATTGAACAGGGGCAAACAGCAGCCTGGACAGGAGCTGCCCACCTGCAGTTCTGCTAGAAGCACTGACAATGCTTGTATGACTTGTGTGTGTAAAGCAATTATAATTCATCTTTGCCTGTGTTTTTCCTTTCCAGGTGATCCCCCAGCCCATCAGGGCTCTGTTGCTCTCACAAAGTTGGCACAGCACTTTCCTTGCAGCGGTTTGCTAAATGAGCTGCCTGGCTTTGCTCAGAGCAATAACCCTTCCCTCCTCTGTCTCCCCTGCAGAGGCAGCACGCTCTCCCTGGGCAGCAGCAGTGCAGGGGCTGCTGCAGGACATGCAAGGGGCAGAGGCAGCACTGCCAAGGCTTTCCTGGCACGCTCTCCCAGGCGCAGCATGACCGCGGATTGCAGCGCGGTAAGGGCGGCGCTGGGCTCGGGGCACAAACGGGGGCACTGGGCTGGATCTGCCCTGGGAGGCTGGTTTGCAGCACAGTGAGGATGCGTGCTGTTCACATACTCTTTGAACAGAGAGAGACAGAATTCTCTCTCCCAGGATTTTTCCTGGGGGAGGCAGTGAGAAAGCTCAGAGAGGAGAGAAAACAATTCTTATCTCTATTTGCTGTGCCTGTTGTTTGGCACATGTGGAATGTGTTATGGAGACTGTTTACCAAAAGGGATTTGTTAATTGGACTCTGCTGATGGTTGTTTGGACTGATTGACCAATTAGGTCAAAGCTGTGTCATGACTGTCTGAAAGTACATTAGTACTGTTTCTTTGGTATGTTAGTACTGTAGTTTTAGTATAGTATAGCATGTAGAATAATGTAGTATAGCTTTACAAAGCAATTGTTCAGCCTTCTGAAATTATTGAGTCATTGCACCTTGTTCCTCTGGCTGGGGGTCGACCCTGCATCGATGAGGATGAGCCTGACAGGGAAAGTCTGATTCCTGCATCAGTTCTGCTGTGGAGGTCCCTGCCAGAGCTGAGCTCCTCGTGCTCTTATCAGTGATGTGGTTTTTGGGTTGACAGGCATTTCTCTTTTGCCTAAAAATTGCTGTGGATGTCCAATATTAGATAATGAGTTACAGATTTTGAACGGGGAGGCACAAGGGATGGGAATCAGCATTTTCTGGCACTTTGGAGCCTTGAGTAAGTGCTGTAAAATAAGGAAGTGACTTTGAAGTATGCACAATCTAGCATTCTCCCACTGACTGCTAAGGGGAATTTTGCAAGTCCAGCACTTGCAGAAAATCAGGCCAAACTGATTTTAGTTTTTTTCTGGATTTGGACACTGGGCTCTGCATAAATTATTCCACAACACAAAATGTGTTATAAACACATTATCAGAACATCAGAACACCTCTCACATGCTGTTAGACCTCCTGGGGGGAATTTACCATTAAAATTTGGAAAAAAGGTAGAAGAGTGCTTAGATCAGAGCCCTATTGAACACATCCATTTTTTTTCTAACTTCTAACTTGGTCTAATATGTTGTCTTTCCTAATAAAAAAATAAGTTAGTGTATATGAAGAGCAGTTTTGGGAGCTGTAAATAAATGAATTGTTGTTTTATTTATATTCTTGTTGGCAAATAGACTGACTTGTTTTCAAGTACATTAGGTTTGTTTGAAAAATCCATTTAATTTAGACGGAGTTATGTTATTAGCTTTTCTTTTCCAGGTAGGCAAGAGGTCATAATGATACCAAGGATATTGGCTTTATTTAAGGGGTTTTACTGGTGTAATTTAATTAGTTCAAGTGCATTTTGTTTTGCCCTGGCTAAAATCATTGTTCTAGTACAAAACACATAGGTTCTTTCCTTTCTTTGTTTTCTTTCCAAGTGAGCTTCTAATTTGAGTGTTTCTTTTCCCTGATATTTTACTCCAATTCTTCAGCTGCAAACTCAGAATGTAAGCAATAATTGCATCTTTGTGCCCATTTTATGCATCATCAGTGCTAAGCAAAGCAGATTAGACTGAAATCTAAATATATTCAGTAACAGACTGGATGTTAAAGGAGCTTTGGGGTTCTGGGATCTAATAGAAATTATGTGTTATATAAACTAATAGTGAATAAACTTAGATTTGTATTTATGGCTTGTGCATTTTTCCTCTTGGGCAGGACACAGCCTTGGAAAACGACATGATTATTCCAGCAAGTGAAAGTGTACCTGAAGATTTAGTAAAGAAGCACTGCAGGAAACCATCTGGAACACCTTCCATTGCAGTTTCTAGGATATCTTTGTCATCAGGCAAGTATTAAGTCTTTTTCTTCTTTCTGGCAGCCTTTATTATCACAGGATTGTGCCCATTCTTGTGACTCAGCTCCTTTCCTTCTTAAAACATGTTGAAAGACCAAATGTTAGTTTCATATACTTGTTCATTCTGAAAACACTAATCAACTGTTTTCCTTTTACTAATCAAGTTCATACCCCTTCACAAGTTTTACATTAATAAAGGGAATCCTTACCCCAGGAACATTGGTACAACATCTTTGCTAGGTAAATCACATTCTCGTAGAGTTGTTACAAGATTTCATTCACAACTGCATGTTATTCAGTTATTCTCTGTGTGTCCCCCTGTATGAAATACTACCTGTATATAACATTACTCTGCTGCTGCCATTACATTTACTACCTGCTTTGCCCAGAAGCAAAATTGGGAAACAATGTGTGGTCAGAGAACCAGCACCTCACAGACTTCTTGTCTGGTCATTTTTATATGTGATGCTGTGAACAAGTCAATCCATCTGTAATTTACTTCATTTCATTGGAGGCTGGTAGGTAGAAAGGGTTCACACAGGAAGGTGCTGTCACAGCCACTTTGCAGTAGTGGATGGAAATCCTCTTTTTCCTCCCTGAAATGGGAGGCAGGAGCATCCTGCACTTTTCTGCTTCCCCCAGGCACTCAATCAGTTTCCTGCAAGGCTGATGGGGTAGGTTTGGGTGTACAGGCTTCTCTCTGAAACACAGCAGAAGTCACTCTACTGCAGCTGGATTTAGCCCAAAGCAGAAACCCAGAGGTGCATCCCACAGAGCTAATCCAAGGAAGCAATTCTCTTTACCTCAGACATTTCAGCTTGAAAATGTCAGAGTTTCCCTGAGAATATTGCTCAGTGCAACTCCAGGCAGAGATGTTACAGATGGCTACTTAGGAAGTAAAAGTTCTGCTGCTCCTGCTACCTTAAAAAATAGAAGCTTTCCTGGTAGATAAGAACTGACCTCATGTTACCAAAGCAGGAAACTTGGGAACAGGCCTCAGACTGCATTTGTCTCTGGCAAAACTCAAGGGACATTAAGCTCAGGAGAGGTCTTGGGGTTCGGCTCTTCTGTCTCTGCTGAGTTCCCACATCGAGTGACCTTTCCTGCCACATCAGGTGGAGAGCTGGTAGAAGATGAACAGTTAAAAACCTTTCAGATTCCCACCTGCAGGATCTAAAAGTACTTTCTTCCCCCCTCTTCTCTTTCTAAATATATTGAAACAGTCACACAAAAGACTTCTATGGGGAGGACTAAGAGACCTTGGAGAAAGATTTTCTATGTCTTATGCTACAGAGTGGATGAGAGACCTGTAGGACTGAGAGAAACTGTTGGAGCTCTTGAAACTATTAGTTTCCCCCTAATTTCTGCACCAGGAACACTGCTAATGACAGAAGCACTTTCTACTTCCATCAGTATCCGCGGATGCTTGATTCTGATGCAGATGCTGGGGAGATTTTAGTAGTGGTGGTGGTAGATGTGGCAATCCCTGTGAACACTTGGACAGTGAGTTTTGCAACATTCCAGGCTAGCAGACATACCAGAGAAAGTCAAAATCTTGATGATCCATGGTATCATCCACAGAAGACATTCAGAGTAGATAAATAAATAGTACAGGGTGAAATTATTGCCCAGAAGACTGAGCAGCATCAGAAAGCATATTTCTTTCTCCATTCATCCATATTTCTTTCTCCATTTATCACAGTGATGTTCAGTTGCTATAGATTTGACAGATAATTAAAATATTGTTTTAATTTTTTTGTTAAGAAACCATTGGGATTGGGACAATACTTGCATGGAAGGTGAAATGGAATATTTCTGTACAAACTATAGCCACCATTTAAATTGTTTTTGTTTCCCAGACCGTAGCAGATCTGAGATAGATTTGAGTGAATCTTTCTCTGAAGGAAATGAGGATACCCTGAGCATAAGAAGCAAATCTGTACCTAGTGCCTTAGATCAGGAACTGGTGAGTTATAAATATGGAAATGTTCATCTGGTGGAAATTCTGTTTGTTTGGACCAATGAAATCAGGACTGTGTGTGTATCTATATAAAATGTGGGTAAGGCAGGACGTTCTTTCAGGGATATTTAATGAGTTTTTTAATAGTGTTATCCTCTGAGTATGTTTGCTGTAGAGTGATTTCAATGAACTGTCATGGCTCCAATTTGTTGTTCATTTGCTGGGTGTTTGAATTCACAGATGAAAGAAACCTAGCCTGAAAATAAATTCCAGGCACTAAATTGCACATGCTCCAAAATTCTGTTAATTCATATTTGCATAAGTTTTAATTTGATGCTGAGAAAGTTCATAGTTTAAAGGCTTTAATCTCTATCTGGTTTGGTTTTCCATTTATCTGTATTTTTAGCAGGAAGACCCAACTTTCTCTTCTGGCAATGTTGCTTGCCTCATCTTCCTATTGACTCTTCCATACATCTCCATGCCTTTTTTTGTGCATTCTATGGACTCCTTTTCCTGAAGTGATTCACAACTTCCATCTCCTCTTATGCACATATCCAAGATAGGCAATCTGCAGATGTGCATCAATGCTATAAAAGAACATCCAAGCTTATTAATTATGCATGGGGAGGGGGAGTTATTTAAGTAATTCTTCATCTAATCACAGTTTATTCTAAAGTTCCCAAACGTGTGTTGGTAGCTGATGCATTTTGCCTGTTGTCATAGCCCCACCCTTCCATCTTCTCTTTCCAGAAGAGCATTGGCCATGGCAGATGTCTCCCCTTCCTGTGTTGAAATTTGAGTCTTGGTGGAAAATCATGTGTTGGGATTTCCATCTTTTCTTGGATTAGTAGCAGCCAGAGAATGTGCCTGCAGCCTTGCTTTGGGTGAATCTTTGAGGAATTAACAAAAGACCTTCCTGTGTGTCAGGTGTCAGTGGAAGAAAAACTTATAAGTGGTTTGCTTTAACACTGTAATAAAGAAAAACAATAAATAAAGCTTCTTAATAAAGCTCTTTATTAAGAAGCTGGAAAATAATGCAGAAGAAAAGCACAAAATAAAAAAAAAATGCAGACTTCATGTTCTTTATATTTGTTCTCTGCTCTAATTGACTGTTACAACTTAGATATTTCTCCGAGGCAGCTGCCAGGGATGACAAATCCAGAGAGGTTTTCCATTTCCTGTTTAAATTTTCTCTTCTTAATCAGAGATTTTGTTTTTGTGTTTCTTTCTTGCTGACTCTGAATGAAATTTCAGATTGCATCTCTGCAACTCTGTAGCATCTTTGCTAGCACTGGACACCTCTCCTGCAGCATAACCTTGATTTAGCTGCTCTTGAGTCTGGTGCTAATTCCCCTTTAAAATTCATTCATAACAAGAGTCACAGATCTCTGATTTTACCCATATCCTCACTTTCTCTGCCTTATGAAATGAATTGATTGCATTCATCAGCTTTTGTGTTACCATATTCATTTAGGATAGTCTGTCTCACAGGAGTCCTTCAGAGTCTTCATATTCATTCTGGAAGCAGTGGTTTGAGATAAAAGCTGTATTCCTGCTGGAATTTAGTTTATTTGATGTAAGAGACAAGAAGAAAGGTACCTGATGATGGTAACAACAGCTCCTGCAGTCTGAAATGCTGGAATTACACCTCCTTTTCTTCCAGCTGAGGTCCTTCAGTCTCCTGTTCCTGGGTGGTGGGAGCTGCCAGCAGTGCTATGGGAGATGCCACATGTCAATAGGACATGCAGATTGCTGGAACTGATCAGCTGAAAGGATGGGAAGAAGCTTTTAGCTCCTTTGCTCCCACCTTTATCAGGGAAACCCATTACCCATACAGAGAAATCAGCTGGAAAATTGAATTAATATTTTGCTTCTCTAACTTAGTATTGCTTTTGCTAATGAAAAGGGACAAATCCCAAAACCCACATGGTGGGGTACAGATTTATCAAGGAGCATGGAGAAGCAGCTAAATCCAGTGTTTTGTTCAAATGTGAGCACATTTCTAGAGAGGTGTGTGTTGAATTCCTGACCAAGTTGTTTCCATTGCATGCTCAGCTGCTTTTTTAGGAGTAATTGGATAATGTGCATTTATAGCTCCCACTGGAGACCATGAGATTAATATCCTACTAGCTCCGACTTTAACAAGCTAATAACACCAACCAATTACATAGTTGCAATTCTGTAACAACTCCTGAAAAATCTAATCATTTTGGTGCAAAATAAATTAGCAGAGTACGTTAAATATTAACCTTTCTTTTTTAAGTTTTAGATTTCTGCTTGCAGGCAAAAATTGGTATTCAGCACTTCTTAGGACTCTGTGAAGCAATGTTAGAATATGAGTGTCTAGACCTGAAACTCCCCAATCTGAAAATGTTGCCTTTCTTTTTTCCCCCCCTCTATTTAATTATTTTGCAGTAAAAATGTAGCATTGTTTATTTTCAAATTCACTGGGATGCATACAACAGTGTAAAGGAAAAAGGTTTTCATGTATAGAATTTCTTCTTCCTGCTCCATAGGCAAGTAAGAAAATTGTACTCTTGTTCCAAATTTAAAACTAGACTACATCACCTGACATCTGATTTCAATGAGGGGAATAGAAATTACAGGTGGAATGGTTTGTTGGGCTTTTTTTTTTTTTGTTTGGTTTTGTTTTTGTTTTTTTTTTTTGTTTTTGTTTTTTTTTTGTTTATTTCATGTTTCTGGGAGGTTTTACTTTTGAATGATTCAGCTGTCTCCCTGAAATAGGTCTAGGTCTCCAAGGGTTTTTCCTTTCATTTAGTTTAAGGTATCTATTATTTTCTTTTTTTTTTTTTTTTTCTTCTGTGGGGCACTAACAGTGCCTTTGACAGATTAGAAAGATAAGAGACCAGCAGAGAAAGCTCATGATAGGAACATGAAACTAAGTGTTTTCTTCAGTATGTAAATTTTGGTGATAGCTTGTTCTGATTTCCCTCTGCTCAATATTACACATGCAGTAACAATTGGAAAGCAGTAATAGAAAATCACTTTTAGGTGCTTTCATATCAGTTCAGTCACTGGAGCAAAGGAGAAGAGATGTAACAGCCAGGTTTACATAAAGTATGGCAAATGTGCTGCAAGTTTTTTTATGTAAACTGTGAATTCAACTCTCCAGCAGCATTTCTGCCTGCTCTGTTTTTGCTGATTAGCACGGAAGTCTTTGAGACTCCTGAATTTGAATTCAGTATTTCTCTGGTTAGCTTCAAAGAGTGCGAGCAACTAAGCAATAGAGAATGAGGTGGGTCAAAAGGTGAGGCTTTTATATCTGCAAAGGAGATGTAAGGAACTTGAAAATCTGACTTCCATTAAAATTAAAAAGAAAGTCTTTCAAAATATGCCTGCCATAAGGCTTAGGGAAACACTGAGATTTCCAAGCTATGCCTAATAGGATTATAATAATCTGCTGGCATTTTTTTCCTGTTATTTTAAGTAAAAGTTAAGAGTCCCATTAGGACCATCAATCACATCTAAAGATTTGGTTTAAATTTCACTTCATTGCTGTTTTTAAATGATGACTTTTTCTGTATATAGGTTAAAAATGCTAAACTTCAATCTTGCTTATTAAAACTTAAGCACCTATATGAAGCTGTGCAATTACTGATTTTCCACCTTTTAATTATTAACACAGTACAGAAATTTAATTACTTTTTAAAATGCTTATCAACTGGCTTTATATAAGACATGAAGTGTATGTGTGAAGATTTTCAGTTCGTTAACAACTGAATCCTGAAACCACAGCTGTCTCTTCCCCTTATGCTCTGTTTCTGTGCAAAGATGTGGAAAATGTAAACCAAAATTCCTTTACAGAACAGAATTTGAGTGCATCCAGCTCCATCTTCCTAAAGTGGAAAACCTGTGAACCCAAATTAAGTGACAGAGGCTGACCAAATACAGTGCAGAACACAACAACTAAAATGCCTGTTTGTCATTTAGGGCTATCTGGATGAAACTGAAGAAGATATTGATGACATAGTGGCCTCTTGTTATCCAAGAAAGCAGGAACATATGACAAGTGGATTATCAACAGTAAGATCTTGGGTAGAAAACATACATTGTCTTTCCACAAAAGACCATATTTCCTCCAGAAAGGAATTTATTTCATATCACTTATCACATTCATCTTTCATTCTACACTTGAGAAACACCTTTTAACATTCAGATAGATTTTATATTATATTATTAATGCTGCTCAAAGGTAAAATTATGTTCTCTGCAGGGCATGGAAAGAGAAAACTATTTTGCATACTCATTAGCAGACTTCCTCATATGCTGGGGCTATTTTCAAGCTTACATGTGGAGAAGGCAAGCCAAAGGTGTTTGCAGTGTGTGACTGCTCAGCTTTGCAGAAGAGCACTGGCTCTTAATTAAATTGAAACAAAGACAAGCTCTCAAACTGCTCTCTGATCTTTTATGTTCTTGGGACACAAACATTTCTCTGTGTTTGCACACATCCCACTTCCATGGAATCATTGTCCATCCCCCAGCTCAGTTTCTGTCATTCTTCCTGGCATGATTCCTGTGCCCCCCACATCTAGAGAGTATTTCCCTTTACTGCAGGGGAGAGGTGCTTGGGGGTTATGTTGGTGACAGTAAAGGTGTGGCTGCACCTGATATTAGCAACAAAAGTGGTATAAGAAGGTTCTGCTGTTGATTATGCAGTCTGTTAATCACTGGGAAAGAAAATAGATAATAAAAGCAACCTTTAACATGTCTAGTTTATTGCTATCTGAGGAACATCTTGTATACCTCATTTTTGAGATCTGTGGGCAACTGATAATACTTTCAGAGTCCTCTGGCGACTCTTATTTGTGGCTTTATGTGTCTAAGAATAGCTCTGGACTGCACAAAGCTGCAACAAACTCTATGTAGAGCGTGTGAGTGCTGAAGAGGATCAAGAAATATGAGTCTGAATACTAAAAGAGAGGAGAAAATTATTGTCTTTGACAATAACCAAAGACCTGTCCTTTCTAGATTGCACCCCCATCAGTCTCTGTGCAAGCAGGGCCAAGGGAATCCCAGTGAAGCTCTTGATCCCAAAGAAATGGAGTTGGCTGAACCTAAGCTCACAGAGCATTTTGATGTCTTAGATTTGGCTGTGTCAGACCATTTTTCCCTCTGATTTTTGCTGTTCACAGAAGCAGACCCAGCACATCTGAGCACCTGTAGCCTGTGCACTCTGGGCTAATAGCACCCACTTAGCCCAGGCTGTCAGTGTCCACAGCCTCCTGTGATTGCTGCTCCCAGGGATTTTATAGACAGAATAATTTTCATTTCCTCTGAATATTGATAGGAGGGTTGCAGGGGCTTAAGTGTTTTCTCTAATTAAGGAACTGCATTTAGAGATCCTTCCCTCTGTGCTTCAGGCAGCATTCTGTCCATGCGCTGGGTTTTGTCCTTTGCTGTAGATTTCCCTGTAGATTTCTGACCTTTCTCTTAAGCAAAGTGTAGCCTTTCCAGGGCTACAGGTTTGAGATAATCTCACATCTCAATGCTCCTGTTTCTCCTCATTCACCATGACATGTTTTTTAATGTCACTGCATGCAATGTTAATGGCAAAGTTGTGAATGGCCAGCTGCTTCTCCCTGCAAGAGAAGGGCAATTTTACAGGTTCATTTCCTTATTCCCCTTAAGTGTGTTGGTAACATTTCCCCATCATATTTTTACCTTCACTTTGATTGGTTTAAGCCTTTGAGCCTCCTTGCACAGTAAATTTTTTATCCTGTGCTGTCAAATGACTGTTAAGTATTAAGTCCCATTGAAATAATGTTATTAATGAACAGTTGACTCGTAATTGTATATTTTTCCTTTTCCCTTTTCCCTTTCCCTTCCCTTTCTTTGAACTTTCCTTGAAATTTCCTTTTTTTCTCTTTTTGTTTCTTTTCTTTCTTGAATTTGAAATAAGTATGGCTAGTCTTACAATGAATATCTGAGGAAATTAAAGAAATATCACAAAGGATAAAATACACTTGAAATCTACCTGCGACATGAAGGAGCAGAAATGGAAATGGAAAGTGACATTGAAGAGAAACTGTATCTCAGTGTCAGTCTTTTATTTTGTGTTTTCCCAATGCTATTGCATGAACTGTTTTAAAAATTTAAAAATTTAGTTTTCTCTTCATCCTTCATCCTCCACAAATTTATGTGGTGCTGTCAAGACCCACCACATTAGTGAGACTAAAATGTTCCAGTGCTTCACTGCAGAAATAAGATATGATGCAAAACAAATATAATTCCTAGTGAGGTATCAAAATGAGACGCTGTGTCCTTCATATGTTGTTTGCTACTTACTAAGCAGGAATATGAGTATTTTTCTTTGAGATTTTACATTTATTGTATGCAATGTCCAGTGTAAATTCTACAGAACAGAGTCTGGCAGTGGGAGGCAAAAAGTGAAGTTTATCAAGTTTTACTAAATTTGTATAATTTTCTTCATGGTTGGCAAGCAATTCAGAAATTGCGTTTGCATAAATTCAAGGATCAGGTGCGATCTATTTGTTTCAGACCTTCTATCATGGCTTTCTTTTTTTACCCCAGCCATTTATCTTTTGCTGCCTGCTTACACAAAGATTGAGGAAAAAAGTATTTAGATTAGAGAGAGAAGAGTTTGGAGTAGAAAACAGCTCATCCACCTCCTTGTATTGGTATAGCCTTGAGTTGTTTTCTGAAGTGGGCATACAAATCATTGCAGGGATAATTTAGGCATTTTTAGCACATACTGGAGTTGTTAAGTTCCCTAACAGTGTAAAAGGATATTTTCATTTATTTTAGAGGTGGAAATGTATAAATGGCAAAGGCTGGAATTTAGCTCAAGGCATGTTAGAGGAAATATGTCACATTGCTTGGTATGTGTTGATTATTCTCCAGTAATTTTAACCAGTCCAGTTAATGGAATTTCAGGCAATTATAAAAAGTATTAAAAGAACAAGCATTTATATTTTTTTTTCTTAATTAAGAATAAAGCCAGCCAGCATAAATACACCAAACCCACCAATTTTTTTTCCATTTATTTTTCCTACATGGGGAATAAAATAAAATTTATGGGTAATAATTGCTTATGTAAATAACACTTTTTCCTGTCTGCTGTTGTTTACCACACTGACACAGAGCTGTTTATCCCTTGAGCCTCCTGTGCTGCAGGGGCCTTGGGCAGGGTGCTTGGAGAGCTGGATTTTGTCACAAACCAATTCCTTCTGTGTGGCTGGACTTTCCTTTCCCTGGACTGCGCCCTTCCCTGCAGCTGGCAGGGAGGAGAAGGATCAGGACACAGTTGGTGAGATCCTGCTCTGCCAAGCAGACGAGGGAAAATGTCTCCTCCAATATTGAATTACCATCTTTTTTTTTCCCCCAGAGAGCGACATTTTCCAACATTTTTGTGCAATTGTCATCTGCTCTTATGAACTCCACAGAGAAACTGCCCTTTCTTACAAAGGCACTGATGCTGCAAACAGAGGAATTCTTAGATTTTGACTGACTTCAGGGAGGAGTGACATGCACATGTAAATGAGAACTAATCCAGTGTAATCCAGTATGAATACAAACCTGCTGAGCTACTGTTCTAAAACATAACTTGTTAATTTTGATACAGAGACTACCTCATTTCTATGTAAATACTTTGAGCCATGCATCCTTCAATACTTGGAGTGTATTGAGAACACAGCATTCCTCTGATTTGTGATACCTTTGTCTTTCTTTCTTATTATGGCTTTGCAATACAAACTTCCTTTACCTTTCTATGCAGATAAAGATTTCTCACTACATTTACTCTTTCTTACTACATCAATCTAATGCTCTTTTCTCTTGGTCTTTTGCACTGCCTTCTTTAAAGAACTCCCCAGAAGGTTCTGACAGAAAATGGACATATTTAAATGTTCCTGAAGCAGATGGTGACACTGTGAGTTCTCCTGAATCCTCTGCTCTAGCTTGCTTTTAAGGTTTCTCTTTCCTTTCTCCCTTTTTGTTGAAGACTGTACCTGGGTGTCTTGCAAGGTTCCTGTGTGTCAGAATTTAGGTGGTTATATATGTTTTGGAGCAATTTTATTCAATGACTCAAAAGGAAAGGCATGCCAGATTTCTCAAACGCTTTTGGTTCTGGCAGTGTGCATATTTCTCCAGCTTTCTTTAAAAAATATTCCATTCTTTCCTAAATGTAAACTTTTGGAAGAGGGAATCCTCATAGCAGTACTCTGCATTTTATGACTGTGAAGAAAGAGGGATAGAGGGATGATATATTATATTGTAGCAGAAAAAAAATGTGGTGTTATTGATAAAACTTTTGGACTTTGCAAAATATGCAGAAATGGGGCAGGGGTTGAATTTTGCTCCTTCTTTTAAAATTGTTGATGAGAGACCGGTGCTTCTTTAAATAAATGTGGTTTTATACTATCTCCATTATGGGAAGCATCCTTGTAAGTTTTCCTAAGGGCTCTGTCAGCAGTTGTCTTATGAAACTCAGTAAAAATGAGGTGACCAGCTGAGCCAGAGAAGTGACTTTTTAATTTATTATTTTTTTCTGCTTGGAACTTACATGAGCTTACAATCTATGTAGCCTGCCTGCTCTTCAGTCCATATATTAATTAAGAGGTGGTAATTTAAATTCAGTCATGTTTATAAATAGGTTTGAGTCTTGCATGGAAAAACATCTGCTTAGACATTTAAACTACTATTAACTACAGTTCTTATTCCCTTCACATCAAATCAAGGCAATTCTATTCTATGATATATCTGTTTCAATAGCAAGTCCTAAAAAGTGTGACAATATTGTAAGGCTGTAGCTTTATTAAAAAAAAAACACAAAAAACCCCCACAAACAACAAAAAGAACAACAACAAAACACCCCAAAACAAAAACAAACAAACAAAAAACAAAAAACCAAAAACCAAAACCAAAAAAAACCAAAAAAACCGACCAAACAAAAAACAACCCAAAAAAACCAAACCAAACCAACAAACAAACAAACAAAAAAAAAAAACCACAAAAAAAAAACCACAAAAAAAAAACCCCAAAAAACCAAAAAAAACCCCACCAAACCAAAATAACCCCCAAAAAGAGGTTTTGGGAAAGAGTAGAGTGTTTCAGCCTCTGAGCCCTTTTTCTGTTCCCCTCCAGACCAGCATTAACAGCATGGTGAGTGTTTACAGTGAGACTGGTGACTATGGCAACGTGAAGGTCAGCGGGGAAATCCTCCTCAATATCAGCTACATCTACAAAACAGGGGCTCTCAACATCCTGGTGAGGAGCTGCAGGAACCTGGCCATTGCAGATGAGAGGAAGCAAAGGACAGATCCGTAAGCACTGAGAACTTCTTTCAGCCATCCCACCCTGGCTGGGACCAGGGCTTGGGACTCAAGCCTGGGAATTCACAGGATCCAGTTGGTACAAGCAGCATTTTGGTGTTGGCTGGGTTTGGGTTCCCTGTGGGAAGGGCATTTCATGTGTGCTTCTTAAGGCAACATGTACCTGTTCTGGGGAAACAGTAAGATCATTTAAATTCCCAACCTATTTGATACTAAAAGGGAAAAAACTATGAAGGAATAGGCAGGCAGCATCAAGTTTCTTTTACTTCCATAAAACTGGAGTATACGAGAGGAGTGATGTTCTGGAGGCAGGGATTAATGGAAATAACTTTGTTTTCATGGGCCCATATACCCACTTTGTAAGTACCATGTTTTCACAGAATCACTGGGCTGGAAGAGACCTTCAAGATCATTGGGTCCAAACCAGCCCCAACAGCTCAACTAAAGCCTGGCACCCAGTGCCACATCCAGACTTTTTTAGACACACCCAGGGATGGTGAGACAGAGTAAAAATCCCTAGAGTAAAAGCCCATTTTGAATTAGGTGAAATGTCCAGGAGAGGTGAAAAGTCTCTGAGGTTAAAGCTGAAGGAAAAAACTGCATAACAGACATAATAAGGAGACAAGGGGTAGGCAAGAACCCATAACAAATTCTAGTACGAGGACAAGTCAGCCTGACCTAGGAATTCTTCCTGATAAACGAAACTAGCGGCAAATGTCACGCAAAATCTTGTAAAAATGAATATGTATGAACCTATTGTGAAACTGTATGCATATGTATTTACAAGGAAGATAAAAAGGGGATCTGAAATTCCCAGGGCACGCATGCCTTTTGAGGAGAGCATCTCCGCATGCGTCCAGCGCTGTAATAAACATACCAGCTTTTACAACTTTAACAAAGTTGTGGGGTTCTTTTCTTTATCTCCGCAAAACAATGGTGACTCCACCACCTCCCTGGGCAGACCATTCCAGGTCTTTATCACTCTTTCTGTGAAAAACCTTTTCCTAATATCCTATATTTATCCTATATTTCCTATAGCCTATATTTCCCTTGGCACAGCTTGACACTGTGTCCTCTGGTTCTGTCAGTGCTGCCTGGAGAAGGAGACCAACCCCACCTGAGCACAGGCACCTTTCAGGGAGTTGTAGAGAGTGATAAGGTCACCTCTGAGTCTCTTTTTCTCCAGGCTAAACAACCCCAGCTGTTTTCTAAGTTTCTCATCATAGTTTTCAGTATAATATGTAAACTCCCTCATCAGAAAGTAACAATTAATGTCTCTAATCATGATTGATCTGTGGTATATAAATTACAAAGTTTTTCATTCTCTTGTACTTTTAGTGTATATTTTGTCATATGTGACCAGTTGGCAATCATATACGGCAAAAGAGAAATTGTTAGGAAAGCTTGATGCATTTCTGAGGATAAACAAATTAATTTAGCTCTGCTTTTTGTTATTCTGATCTTACCTGATTTACACCACCATGTTTGTAGGTAAGGGCCATACCTCTCCACATTTTGCATATTCTCTGTGATGTGTTTACACCCTTCACACTGCAAAAATTAATTTCCTCATACATGTTGCTGATGCAGCAGTGTCAGGCCTTTGCTCAAAGTGGTCATTTTACATTCCTTGCTAACCCTCTGCTCCTTGCTCTGCAGCTATGTCAAAGCCTACCTTCTGCCTGACAAGTCCCGCCAGAGTAAGCGCAAGACCAAAATTAAAAGTAACAGCACCAACCCAGAATTTAATGAGACACTGAAGGTGAGAAGAGTCTCTCTCGCTCAGGCTCTGATGAATGTTTCACTTGTGCTCACAGGTATTTTCTATGTGTGTTCCAGTACAGGGATTAGAACTTGGAAGAAATGCCTCAAAAGGGAAGGTGTTTAAGCAAAAGCATCTAGCAAACCTATGAGTTGCAATTTCTGCCTTTCAGCATTAAGGAAGTGGCTTTGTTTGGTTCTCTCCTTTATGGTTAAAAATTCCATTACTTTCCATAGATCTCTTTCAAAACTGTTGATGTTCCCATCTAGCCTGAGCTTAGAGTTGTTAAAAGCACCTTAAAGATTTTATATGCCTGATGCTGAAACAAAGCTAGATTAGAACTTCCTGTCTAATGGATTTAGAAGAGAAAATAACATTTTTCAGTAAGACCTGAATTCTTTGGGAAGGTTTAACTTATTCTTAGTAAAACTTAGTTCTAAAGCAGAACTAACTTTGATAAGAAAATGTTAGCATCTGCTTCACAATTTGTCTTCTTAAAAACCCCTGGTGAAATTAATTTTTTGTTGCAATGGGCTTGATGTGCTCGAGGACACAGCGCCCACAGCTCTCTCCTTCCTTGCCCTTTACCCACCCCTACCAGGGAGGCTGAACTCCTCTGAGCTCCTCACCAGCTGCTCATTCACCTCCCTCTGTAGTGCAGGTGGGAATGGGGGGTTGCTGCCCCTTCCCTGCCTCCCTGGCATCTTCACCTCAAAATTCCTGATGACTCCCTTTCTTACCCACTGAAAAGAGTTATCCAGCAGGCTACCATGGAACCAGAAACTCCCTTTAGTTTCTCCTGAATTTTTGTATTTTTTAAAATTTCAGTTACATTTTAAATAAGTTTCCTATAATAGAAGCAAATAGATGTTCCCTGGCTGGTGTGCTTGGCTTGGCCTGGCTACAAAACCATTTTGCAGGCACACACACTTGGTCTGGCTGTGCTGCTTGCCAAGGGAGAGACTTTTTATAGCCTCATTTTTAAATGGTATAGAGTAAAATTAAGGCTTGCCTGAACTGGAAAAAAATAAAGTATTAGACTTTATTTATCAAGTAATATGGCACTAAACATAATTACTGGGTCATGATAGGACATAGAAGTTTCTCAGAAATATAGATTATAACAAAATGTGTGAAGATAAGGAAGGGTTGTTCATCCCAACTGAAAATCCTGTTAAAAAAAAAAAAAAAGAAAATAAAAAGAATTAAATCTGTCTTGTATCTTCCCTCTTTGACTTTTACTCCATTGTTTCAGAATATGAGGTTTCTCACAGTGGAACAGTTGGCATCTAGGGTTAGGCACTGTAGATATATCTGACTGATTCAGCTTTTGGACAGCATTTGTCCATGTCCAGGTATTGTTCCTGATGCAAAAATAAAGACATCTGGGTTTCTTCAGCTAACACTAGGAGAAGGGTGAATGTCAAGGAAATAATGGGCTTTTTTGCTTAAAGTAGAGTGTGCAGAGCCAGAATTCCAGATGTTTATAATTTTCTGTGTATTTGCTAGACTACAGTGCTAGTCTTTTAATAGCTTTGATATATTAATATCTAGATACGAGTTTTTTAATAGCTTTGGTATATCAATAGCTAGACATGAGGTTTTTAATAGCTTTCAAACCCAGCAATGGTTACTGACAGGCTCAGTGCGTGCCTTGCAGATGCTGCTGGATGTGTTTTCAGAACAAGTTTTTGTAAGCTACAAAGAAAAAAATTGGAAATGAGAGGTTGCTTTCTGGAAAGCAGTGTTAAGCAGGCTGTCTTTAGGCATGAAAGAACCAGCGGGGCTTCTTCTTTTTATCAACCTAGATATTGATCTGCTTCTTTTTTACATAAACTTGTAGGGAATTAACTTGTAGGATAATATTTTTAAGCATCATCATTTACTTTATAGTCATAAATCCTCAGTAAATTATACCAAAACCAAAGCCACCATCGTGATAGTAAGATAAATTATCTCTGGATGTATACAGCAAAGATTTCACATTCACATTAATGTTATGAACTTTATGGCTAGATCAATCTTGCTTGCAAGGAAAACAAATCTCTTTCATGCTCCATTTGTTAACTGCTCTGGGCTTGGTGAAACTGAGCTAGAGCCATAAAAGGCTCTGTGGAAAATATTATTTCTGCTTATTCTGAGAGTTTCTTTTTCTCTTTTTCTGTTGGTAGTATGTCATCAGTCACTCACAGCTGGAAACCAGGACCCTGCAGGTTTCTGTCTGGCACTATGACAGATTTGGACGCAACAGCTTCCTTGGGGAAGTGGAAATTCCATTTGATTCCTGGAACTTTGAAAATCAGGGTGATGAGTGGTTTGTGCTCCAGCCCAAGGTAAGGGTTTCCAGGACTGGTGAAAGTACCATGAAGCAAATTTAGCAAGAGTTAGTTATTTTTTTCCTTTGGAACTTTTTAATAAAGCAGGACCTTCTAAGTGTCTAATATGACAATAAAAAAAAGCAAACTTATTCTTAATTCAGTAAAAGCTTGCTGGTTTTAAAGTCTTCATTAAATTTTCACATATGATTGGCTAATTAAAAACAATAACCAAAAAAAGCTTATGGTTTAGAGAAAACATAAATTCATCCTGTAATAAACTCCAATAAAAATGACATAGTAAATACATTAATCTTTTAAAATAGCACATAAAACAAATAACTTCCCTCCATTCCCCTTACCCAACCCTTAAGAGGTTATTAAAGAAACAAGCTTTATTTTTTTCAGTTCAAAGTGCTTTACACCTTTCAGATGTGACAAACCAACTTCTCAATCTCTCTAATTCATCTTAAACAGAGAGACACAAGAAGAGGCTGCTCAGCCAGCAGATTGAGAGGTCTGTGGAGGGCAGGGTGACTTCTGTGCCCAGGGCTCCCCTGCTTTGGCAAAGGTGTTCACTTTTGGAAGAGATTCAAAGAGCTGTTGTAAACTAGAGGATTAAAGGCTTCTCTCTTGCTTGCTCCTGCAGCAGCCATAATCCCCAGGAATTCCAGGGGTTTAGAGTGACATTTAAGAAAGTGCATCTTTCTAATTTCAAAAAAATATAAGGTGTGCAGCTAATATTGTCAAGGTTGACCAGATGATTTGGTGTTCATTACAGTTAAGGAAATCATGTTATCTTTTGGGTTTCAGGAGAGAGTGTTTAATTTCTGCCTTTCTGTCGGGTGGGAGATGGATCTGTTAGCTCTGTAAATAATTTCTAGGTAATTTCTTTTAATCTTAATGGAAAAAAACCCCAAAATAGTCATGAAGCTCTCCTGCTCAGCAAAGTAAGTAATGAGGCACTAAGCATTTCAGCCAGTCCAGTTGGAAGGTGGTATCTGATTATTTCCAATACCATGAAAAGGATTTTTAAATTACTTCTTTTACTGTCAAAGAAAGCAAACACAGAATTGGTCTTGTCTGCCTCCTAAGTTGTTAACAATAATGTTTCTAAACTTAAAACACTGCTAAAATTTTTGTTCAGCAAGGATGATATTTTAAAAAAGTATATCAATTACTACTACTGAAAGAAGCACTGGTTAATATCCATGCAAAAAATACACACAATTCTCCTATATGGACTCCTGATAGAGACAGGAATGGAGGAATGGCAATCAAATTTATTACAGTGCTTTGTTTGTTTTGTCATGAATCATTTAGCTGCTTCAGTGAGAAGGCTGGAGACTTGAAGACGTGTTTCTTCTGTGAGCATTGAGAAATCTCTTTTCCAGAAGAGCGTGATTAAGTCAGAAAAAGGAGAGAAAATAATTCTGTGGCTAAAGAGAGGACAGAGTATAGAGTCATGTGGGTTTGGAGGAGAGGCTGACAAATTTTTTCTGACATTAGGACTTACACCATTGCTTGTCCACTAGTAGAACTAAATAAAAAATAACCTTTGATGCCTTTATGGTAAACTTGATCCAAAGTTTTAGGCCAAAAGTGAGCTGCCTGACTGGCAAAATGGAGATGTGTAAATTATTCCACAGCCATTTACCACAGGTTTTCTTTAGTCCTTTGTTGTAGCAGCTGGCATTGGACACTGGGGTCAGACAGGACTGTTTTTCTCAGTGTGTAGAGCAACACAACAGTGCCTGCGTTGCTGTAAAAATGCTTCAAAGTCACAAAAGAGCCCTGTTGCTGTGACTAAAATTGCTTTGTTCTCTGTCCCATCCTTGGGTGCAGACTTAGCCCAGTGAGTGGTCAATGCCTCAGCCTGGAGTCTGTGAGGTGAGGGCAATGCTGACCCTCTGCACACACCTTATGAACTCCTGGTGGGGATTTTTGCTTTTTTTTCTCTGGGAAATAGAATTTTGACCTTCCTGGGGTGTCAGGAAACAAGCTGAATACATCTCATAGGAGGTCAGACATTCACAGGTCAGACATTCCTCCATAAACAATTCCTTAAGGCTTCTCTGGTGCCTCATGTGCCTCCAGCTGTGCTGGAGGTTCCTCTCCCTTTATCCATGTCCTTCATCCCTCTGAAAAAATCAGGAAGATTTGTTCATTTGTACCCAAACCAAAGCACTGAACCATGTACAGAAATCACATCACAGAATGGTTTGGGTTTGAAGGGGCCTCAAAGATCCCCCTGTTCCCATCTCTTGCCATGGGCAGGGACAGCTCTCACTGCACCAGGCTGCTGAGAGTGATCCCAGCTCCTCCAGTGAAGTCAGAGCTCTCTGTGTTGCATCCAGTGTTTTCAAAATGTAGTTTCCAACTTCTTGCAAAGTGAATGGAAGCGCAGTACCCTGCTAGTGATATTATTTTTAAAAAGATGGACTGAAGGGCATTGATTGCATTCTTCTGGGTAAGATTTAAGCATTTATAAAAAAGGTGTAGAAATGCAGAAATAGTAGCTGTGTAGAAAAGAAAGAGGACACTGGGAATGCCAGTTTTTAAGAAGTCTTTGTGTTTCAAAGCTGCACTCTGCTCTCCCTCATCTTTGTTCCCTACACATCCAGTCAAAGAGTGACTCAGGAGGGACTTCTCTAAAATCCATGAAACTAATTACATTTTAAATCCTGACTGATGCAAATAAAGGCTGACTATCAGCTTAAATCAGTTTATATACTCAGAAATAAGTTGGAGAGGTTTTTTTTTGCTGTTGTTTTTTTTCACTTACTCATGCTAAATAACTCATCTGTGTGTTCACTGAACAGTGTCTAATGCCACATGGGTTTATTTTTCTGAGAGCTTGCATTCCATAGCTCAGAAAGTTTTCTAAAATGTGATTGCCTCCAATTTGAATGTCTTATTACCTGAAAGTGGGCTGTTACATCTTAATGTGTTTAAGAAGTGTTTAAAGCACTCTATAGATTTATTGCTATGTTTCAACAGAATTAAAATCAAAAGTTGAATGATTAACCTTGGCTGGATTTCTGGTTGGTTTGGTTTTTTCCTCTTCAGGTGGAGGCTGTGGCAGATTTTGGGCTTCAATACAAAGGAGAACTGACAGTGGTTTTACGTTATATTCCCCCAGACAGAAACCTAATGCTTCCTCTGGGACAGTTTCAAGGTAAAACAAACATTAATAATGAGGATTTTAAAAATCATGTGATGATGATGTATCAAAAATTGTCACGTAGGGTGAAGTAATGGTACTGGTGAAGATTGAAATCATACTTTAATATGCTCATTTGCAGAATCACAGAATGTTAAGGGGTAGAATGGACCTGAAAGACCACCTAGTCCCGAGCCCCCTGCCATGAGCAGGGACCTTCCACTAGACCAGGTTACTCAAGGCCTTATCCAACCTGGCTTCAATAGTTATGTGTGAAATGGAAATTCTGAACCATGTATATGTTTCTTTTGCTTCATCCTTTGCTCTTACATTGAACTTAAGAAGAGAGAATGGAAGAGGAATATGCAGTCAATGGTTGATGAATGGCTCTGACTTAATTAAAAAAAATATCCAGACATTAGGTAACATGATCAAGGGCAGCCACAGAGAAATAAATTTTCTGCATTGTAGTCTGCGAGTTCTTTTTTCAGCGAGTTATATACAGTGCTTAGCTGATCAAGTAAGAGACCTCACTTAGTTCTTCAAACTTAATTCACCTGAATCTCCCTATTTTTCACCTATTTTTCTCACTGCTTTTCCTCTGCTCAGTCTTACTGTATTACTGCTGCAATTTAGTCCTGTAAAATCTTATTTGAGTTCTTCAGGGTGAGCCATTATTTTCATCAGCAATGAACAAGGGAGGGGAGTTACTCTCTCATTGCATTGTGTTAGCATGAGGAACAGCAATCCTTTGAAGTGAGAGCAATCACTGGGTAGCACCTGAGTGCACATGGATATACCAGGTGCAGGTATATCACTGTCTCAGTGACAGTATTGCTTGTTAGCATTTCCATTTGATGCTTTAGATTCCTTTCTTCTCCTTTCTTCTTTTATTTTAATGACAGAAGATATTCCCTCTACTAGTAGTAAGGTTTACTCAAGGTTTGCTCCCTTAGAAGCTCATTGTTATCAGTTCAGTCCAGATACAGCCTGCAGTTTTTAAAATTAGTACATTTTAACATCACTCCTGATGATTACTTTTAAAAATGTAGCCAAGAAAATTTACGCTTTTAAATCAGTCTTACAATATATACTGATATATCTATTAGATATTATATTATATTATATTATATTATATTATATTATATTATATTATATTATATTATATTATATTATATTATATTATATTATATTATATTATATTATACTATCTTATATTATATTATACTATACTATACTATACTATACTATATTATATTATTTCTATTAGAACAGAGTCAGGGCCTCAGCCTGGAGTCTGTGAGTATATAATATCTACTACAATATAATTTCTGATTGTAATTTTGCAACTTTGTTCTATGCTTAGGAAAGAGAGGCTTCAAAAAAGGAAAGAAAGGAGATTCTCATCTGCCATCTGGAGGCATATTAGAGGTCCTCATCAAAGAAGCCAAGAATTTAACAGCAGTGAAATCAGGAGGCACATCTGACACTTTTGTTAAAGGGTTTGTGGGTTTTTTTCCTCTCATTTTTTAATGACTGCACTGGATCTAATTTAAGATTTGTATCACATGCCTGTAAGCATGTGGGTACACAAAAAATGTACATAGTATGACAACATATGTGTGTTTTTTTAGATATGCAGCATTTTGTGTTGGACACTCAAAATCTAAGCTACACAGAATGCTTATGTTTGAAAAAAATTAACTAAATCCTGCATCTCTCATTATAATGGATTTCTCATAAATGTGGGCTATGCATTATAAATGTTACATTCAGGAAGCAATAGATATCTTAAAACACTTTTCTTTGCCAGTTTTTGCTCTGAATGCTAGTTTTCAGGCTTGCTGATTTCTAGATATGTTCCAATTCATACTAATGGGTTGAGTGTTGTTGCTAAACAGGGTCCACAGGAAACATCCTGTCTTTAATTCCCTGGAGGAGCTTAGAATTTATCTTGATCTTCTGCTGTGCTTCATATTATAACTCAGTGCATACATTTCAAGTAGTAAAAGTAATTTTACTTCCTTTCTGGACAATCTTGTTGCACTTTGAGATGGACACTGGACAAGATGACTCCAGAGGGGTCCCTTCTAGCCAATGTTTTTATGACTCTGTCTATATTTAGCCTCGCTGAAACAAAAAGTTTGTGGTTGAGACTTGGGGCAAGAAGACTGAATTCCAATTTCTGCTTGTGGTAACTGACACTGTAGGTATGAGAAAAAATGGAGCACAAATGCAAAATTAGCACTTGAGGTAGATGCTTAACATAATACCAGTGGGGAGATGGGGTCCTGATCCCATTTGAGCCTCTACATGATTGTTATACATTATGAATACAATGTGAAAATCCACCTCCATATTAATTTTCCTTTATCTCCCAGGTACCTGCTCCCAGATGACAGCAAAGCTACAAAACACAAAACTCCCATAGTAAAAAGGAGTGTGAACCCCCAGTGGAATCACACCTTTGCCTTCAGTGGTTTGAATTCAGGGGACATAAGGAATGTCTGCCTGGAGCTGACTGTGTGGGACAAGGAGTCACTCTCCAGTAATATTTTTTTGGGAGGTGTCCGTTTGAGCACTGGAAATGGTAAGGTCCCATCTGACTCAGACTGCTTTTGTTATTCTGCTCTCCTCTTTCCTGCTGCATGTGTATGAAGGACAGAAATGTCACTGAGTGTTTTGAAAATACAGGAAGTTGTGGAATTTGAAAATGGAGAAAAGGCAACATGTAGATAGTGTGTAGATGATTTCGTTCTTTCCTCCATGGAATAAGACAGAAAAATTATGTGCCCATTTGTATTTCTGCACAGTCTAAAAGAATTGTGAATACTTTGGAAGCATTCCGTAGCATCCAGTGAGAAGGAGTCAACTACTTCTGTGCAGCCTTTCTGCTGGCCGCGGTATGAGCTGGAAGAGGTGTGAATCCATTCCCCCTGTGCTGGGAAAAGTTGTTTGTGGTGCAGTGTGGGGAGGTTTATGAGCCTCTGCCCATGTGCCTGAAGGTGTTCAATGACAAACTGGTGCTCTCCAGGAGCTGCCTCTTTTCAGTACAACTCCCTGTGCAGGTGGAAGTGTGAAGTGCTTGTCATTTCTCTTGCACACTGTGACGGTGTTCACAGGGGTCCAAGGAAGAGGGAAGAGATGAGGATCTGACTCCATGTTTCAGAAGGCTTGATTTATTATTTTATGATATATATTATATTAAAACTATACTAAAAGAATAGAAGAAGAGATTTCCTCAGAAGGCTAGCTAAGAATAGAAAAAGAAGGAATGAATAACAAAGGCTTTTGTCTCGGACAGAATCTGATGCAGCTGACTGTGATTGGCCTTTAATTAGAAACAACCACATGAGACCAATCCCAGATGCACCTGTTGCATTCCACAGCAGCAGATAACCATTGTTTACATTTTGTTCCCGAGGCCTCTCAGCTTCTCAGGAGGAAAAATCCTAAGGAAAGGATTTTTCAGAAAATATCATGGCTACACAGGACACTGTAGTAAATGAGGAGTGATGTTATCCAACTGCTTCCTAAAATGGCAAATTCCCATGTTTTTACAATTGCCAGGTGTGAGCAATGGCAAGGAGGTTGACTGGATGGACTCCCAAGGGGAAGAGCAGCGCCTCTGGCAGAAGATGATTGACAGCCCAGGAGCTGCAGTGGAAGGGGTGTTGATGCTGAGATCCAGCATGGGGAAACGCAGACTCTGAAGGACTGGAACTGCTGGGAGGTGCCACAGCTACTCCTGGCTTCAGGGGTGTCCTGGTTCCTGTCACTTGGCCCATGTGAACCTGAGAAGGGTTGTACCCTTTGCCTTGGACATTAAGGCTCTGAGTGAGACTTGAATGCATTCTGCACTTTCATGCACACATTCCTTACCCAGGCTTCCTGTGTGAATTGTTTCTCCTGAAGCCAGTGGGAACAGGACCTTGCACAGAGATCAGACTGGCTTTGTCTGTCCCCTCTGGTGGCTGTGTGCAGCTGATGAGCATTCTGCCTGAGGGCTGCTCAGAGTGAGCAAACTCCCTCACTGGTCATTTAGTGAGTGATGCCAGGTTTATGAATCTCCTTCTGGCTCAGGGATGGCCCAAAAGGCAGCAGTGGCACAGAACAAGCAGATTCAGAGTGAGTCTGTGCTTTGGTGTAAATTAAGAAGCCATAATGTTATGAAGGGCAACAAACAGTGTTTGTTCATCGTGTTTGCTTGTTGGGCTGTGCAGTGGTGCAGCACGACAGGCTTGGGACCAAAACCCAGCCAAGCAGGGCCAATGAAAAATGTGGCACTGCCCTAGAACCAGGCAGCAGTGAGCTGGTGGGCAGTGCTGGTGTCCTGGGATCCTCTGGGTATTTTAATGCACATGTATAAAAGGCAGACTGGGTTCAAAGAGCCTCTAATGAAAATAAACCATAACAAATCTTCAAACAGTTTCCAGAAACTGCATGATGCTACCATGTTTTTCATTCAGTTGACAGCTCTAGCCAAGACCTTCTGATGTCATTGAACAGAGGGAATATGTCCACATGCCAGTCCCCATCTGATGTGTTGCTGAGATGAGATACATGCCAGGTTTGGACAGAGCTAGCTAAAACTTGATTCAACAGATTGTATAGAACAGAATGGGATTAAAGCACATGCCAAAATTATTTGCATAATTGTAAAATCTCCTCTGAATGGGCTGGGGTCCCATTCAGGCCCATGCACATTATTTATAATCCAAGTAGGACATTTTTTCTTCTGAACATCCCCCAGTGGATTTAATGATGAGTGGATTTTGGCCGGTACAATCATTAATCTTATTAACTGTGACAATTGTTCAACAGTAATTTTGTAGTTTCTCAAGGTGTAAGACAAAGGAAGATCAGGAAACTGAATGAACATTTCTTCTGAATTTTCCACAATTAGAAAACAGCTTTCTATTTGCACTAGTAAATTCACCTATAGCTATTCCTACATTTTTTTCCCACAAAAGTTTATTGCAAGAAATCTGGATTGAACAACAGAATATATTCTGATAGCTAAGGAACTACAGCTGGAGATGTTGACATCTGTGTGCAATTAAGTACATGTATTTAGAGCTGAACTCAAAACCTTAAAATGTAACATTAATTCTTCTCGTTTTAAGATATTTTATGCTGTTTCTTGTTGGAGTGGCTGGAAACTGCAGGAAAGTTTACGGTCAGTCTTTTAAAATTATAATATTATTGGATTTTTAAAAAGTATTTATTCATGTTGAAAACAGTAGTTTTAATAAAATTATTTGTTTCATTATGCATAAGTTATTTCAAAATTCTGATATGACTTTTAAAAGTCACTGGAAGTATTGCTTGCCCAGTTGGAGACTCACCATTTTCAGAAATTACCAAGTCATCTTTGAAACTGAAAATTCTACAGAATCTTAGATTGGGAACCAAACATCAGTGGTTACTCAAGGAAACTGACTTCATTTTCCTTCTTTATCTTTTCTTTATTTTGGTCTGAAGTTCAGCTGAAATTGGGCAGTGAAGGAAGCCTAGTTTGGTTTTAGCTGACTTTTAATTTTTCCAACCTAAATGATTCTGTCATTCTACAAATCTGTGCCACAGGTGCAATGAGCTGATAAATTAGAGCACAAATATCAAGCACACAACATTTTATGACTTTGTTCTTATCACCCTAGTCTGTCTTTAATATTAGATTTTTTTTTAAATCAGTATCTCCCAAAGTGACCAAACCTAACTTTTGACACCTTAACTACCTCTCTCTTTAACAGAATTTTTTGAGTTGTCTTGGTTGTTTGCACTACAAACCTGAATTTATTTTGGGAATAATAATATTACATTGACATGTAGTCATAAACTTGTTTTTTTTTTCTTTTGCTAGAAGTTGTTTCAAACGGATAAACTTGTTGAGTGTAAAGAAAATGGTTCCTTGAGTTAAATTCCAGCTTAAGTTGTAGAGGAACACTGATCTGTTGAATGGTTTGCCTTGATTAATTTTGATGGTGAAACTGGCAAAAATAATAACAAAAAAACTCCTCCAAGTTGGACCTTGGAATAGGCTTTTTTTTTTTTTCATTTGCCAAACTGAAAAAAAAAACTTAAAATAATTTTAAATTTAATTTACTTTTGCATGGAACACAAGCTTTTGCCTAATTTTTGAATGGTACTTCCTAATCTCCTAAGCATGAACATTTTAGCTAAATCACGTCTTGCTTTGAAACAAAAAAATTGTATTTCACTGCTTCAACTTCTGCCCATTTTGGTCATAAGACAGAGTTTATGATGAATGGCTGCTGGGAAGTGTCACCCAGCTCACACATGGGCTTTAAGCTCTGCCTTTTCCATCCAAAGGGCCAAAATGTCACTCTGAGCCCACACCTGAAGTCACAGGCTGGGCTCTGAGCATGCTGCAGCTCAGCCTATGGAGGGAACAGTTTCCCCTGGGAAGGAATTCCAGCCAAGGGGGTGCTGATTGCCATTGGTGGGGCTTGGGGTAGAAGAGTGAAATGACCTCCTGGGTTAGCAGGGACAATTCTGCAGCATGGTGTCACTCTAAAAGCTGTCACACTCACCAGAGCCTCAGAGAGATGATGAGCATCAGATAAACACCAGAGCAATTTGGAAAGTTTTGCTGCTCTCTGATGTTATCAGCCCATTTGTAGGAATCATCTGATTTATGGAAAATGTCACATTTAATTTGGTCTCTCATCTCTTTGTTCTCTTCTTCTGTAAAGATGGTTTATGGTTTGGAAAAAGCACAAGATGATTAACTGCAGATGTGAGTTCTTGTTTCCCGGATATTTGAATTAATTGCCCATAATTGTGCGTCATCATGCACTGTGTGTTACCAGGCTGAACAAAAAAGACAGAAAGCCAGGAATTAGACCAAAGCCTTCCTTTTCTATCTGTATTTATAATATTGAAGGTGCATGAATGGTTTGTTCAAAGCTAATTTTCAGGAGGAAATGGCCACAATTTTAACACTGATTCATAAACTCGTGCCCTGAGTAAACAGATACAGGAGAGCTGATGTTTCTGAAGTCTTTTTCTACACAGACCTGAGCAACTGAAGCTGCATCAGTGGAGAAGAAATCTGCTCTATGGTGGGTGCAGAAAATGTGTTACAAAACACATTTTACTCTGCTACATATTTTTTCTAGCAAGGTTTGTGATTACATTTTGAGAGTTCAACCCATTAAGAAGAATAAAAGTGCAACTTTAGCTGTAAAAAGTCAAATTGGGCCAGTAAACTCATCTACAGACAGTGCCAATAACTATCAAAAAGATGCATTTTTGATAGGCTTTCCAAGCCCTGCCAGCAGATTTTGGTATCCAGCCCTGCTCTCTGGTAATTTTTTCCATCATCTGAATGGGGACTTCAGGCTTCAAAACCTGCTTGCGTGTTGAGATTCCAAAACCAGGATGAAATAGGTTTGAAATGTCCTTCCTATCTCCTGCACCTCCACCATGTTACACTTGAGTGAGATGAGAGGAAAGCTGCAAAGACTGGGGGCTACTGTTGGCACCTTCCTGTGCTAACCCAAGTGCCACTGCCCTCCTTGGATGCTTTTCAGATGTCACATTTTCATCCTTTTTTTCCAGCTGTAATGAGAGAAAGCATTGGGATGGTGAGCAGGTTTTAATCATGGTACATCAGACTGGAAGCTTTTTCTTCTGTGCCCTTTCAATGCAGATTATGCTGAAATGCACAAATGAAGCATTTTTATATATTAATTTTTGATTTTTCTTTTCCTGACTGGTTAAGCTCTGCTAAATGCAATTATTCTAAACTGTATTCTGCAAAATATCAACTCAACTACAACAGCAGAGCAGCCTTTGAGCATCCACTGGTCCTGACTGATAAGGAGAAGTAACAGCGGGGTTGCATTTTAGTCTGGTGTAATTTTGACTTCTTGATGGCTCTGCACATTGCCAAGCTTCAGGAATGTAAAGTTTGCAGTTTGTTTTGCAGCATCCATGAAGAGAAACTTACACCTTTGGAGAAGAGATCAGAATCCTGTTTCCACAGCTGTCTGGTTTGTGGGCTCACACAAGATAATAAGATTTGAACCTGAATCTTTGCAAAAGTCTCTCTCTTCCCTTCAACCCTCCCTTCAGTTCAGCAGCCCTGACCAGAAGGTTCTCCCTGGACTCTGATCTCATATATCTGGGAGGAGGCAGCATGCACAAGTGATGGGAGAGCCCCACTTATTTTCTTCTACATGAAGTTAAGACTGAAATTTTCCTTTCCTAACACACAGTATTGATTTTCAGCACTTTGCCACCATGACATAAACAAGTATCTTCTGAGAGCTGACCCATGCACTTTATAAACTTCTTTTTTCCAAATAATTACTAATTATTTTTTCTACCCTCAGAAATGTTAACATTTGAGAACCCTAGAGAAATTATGGTGAGTTCCAGAACAGGACTGGAACTTTTATTTGCAGTGATGTCCTTTACCACTGCTCAGCAGGAGATGCTCAGAAGCACGCTAACAGAACCTTACCACTGGGCCCATGAATCTCCTCCCTGATGATATCATGTTTTCAAATGCTGTTTAATAAATGATATTACAGTGTTAATTATACTGTGTATATTAACACTGGAAACTGAATCTCAGCTTGCATTTTAGGTGACTTTTTAGGTTGTTTTTGAAACTCAGCCTGGCTGCATCTTGACCTTTTATTTAGATTATTTATTTCAACAATCCTACTTTGTGGCAATAACATTTACATGGCTGTGTGCTACTGCTCCTGACAGCTCTCTGTATGTTTTTGAGGATAGTTCTAATTGTTGAGGTTTGCCTAAAGCCAAGCATATAGTAATTTGTTGCAGCAATTAGAGAATGTCACATATCCCTCGTGCTGCCTTTGTTCTGCTAAAAATGTGTTGCTAGCAATTTGTTTAATTATTCTGGTGGACATGAACAGTAGTAGCAGTAAATGGCATTGCAGTATGTTAAGCTTTGCCCAAATTGAGACAAAGCAATGTTTTTTTGCTGAGAGCATTTTTTGTACTGTGCGTTGTACATTGTTTTGTGGACAAAGATGGCTGGTAAGACATTTGCAGCTGTTGTCAAGATTTCTGTTGTGTCTTCTACATTAAAATACTGAAATGCTGCTGTGTCTTTGTCTCTCCTAAAATGAATTACAGGAAACTATGCTTCCCAGGAGTATCCCATATTATCTCACTAAGGTAAAGACAATACTTATATGTGATGACTAATGCAAGGGACCTTGCATGTTTTCGGAGGTGAGACTCCATTGATAGAGTCTCTATCTGTCTCTCTTTTTCTTGTCTTAAAAGCACTTAAAGTGTAGAAATTAAGCTATTTTTGATTTCATAAGCATTAAATCTGATTTCTTTTAAATATGCAATTCTAAGGAAAAGGGAAATGCAGCACTCTCTTCCTCCTTGCTATAAAATTATTTTACATGTATATTAACTCCCCCTGTTCACTGGGTCCTCCCCTCCATCTCTGAATCTCCTGCCTCTTCCCTAGTTCAAGGTCCTGCCCACCTGAACATCCAGGTATGTTCAAAAAACATATTTTCTCTAATTTTTGGTCCTGATTTCTTTTTAATTATTATTATAAGAAAAATCAACAAGCATTCGACTCCTTAATTTACGCTTTCAGCAGAGTCGTGTTCCCTTCAACTTACCTCAGAGCTGAGGGTTCTCTTACATCTTCTTGTTGTTCCCCTGGGCTTTTTTGTCTTGCTGTATCTTCCCAGTGAGAAAGGAGGCAAACCCTGTGCTCAGGGCTTGTGCTGCCTCTGCTCAGACTGAAATCCTGGCTCAGTTCCTGAGCCCAGGTTGAGGGGAGATGAGCTCAGCAGGACTCAGTGCTCTCTTGGTTTGAGCTCAGGGTCTTTTGCCCTCACACCACTCTTGTCTAGCTCATCCCTGCGCTGGTTCTGGCCTTAATGGGCAGGTCAGACACCCAAAAATTTGAAGGCAGCTGCAGGTAGGGGAACAGCCCTTCTGCCATTTCTCTGCTCCCTCTACCTTTGCTCACGACTGTACTCAAGGACTTGCCTGAGGCCCTGAAGGCACCTCTCACTCCTGTACAACTGAACTGTAGTTCCCTCTCCCCTTCTCTTGGAGGTGACAGATGACTAATTATCCTTGTAAATTTGAAGTATGGGCCATGTTAATTATTCAAATTCAGGTTCTGGTTACTTTCTGACTGTGTGGGTGGCAGTGGGAGGCATGTTGGTAGCTAGATATGGACTAGCACGTTCTGCATGAACACTGGCATTCCCATTTGTTCCCTCTGTGTTCCACAGAGCACGCAGCAGCTGGGTCACTGCTTGGAAGAGGCCAGAGAAAAAACACATGTGCTCTCCTCAGCTGCCCATGTCCTCACTGGCTCCTCTAGACCAGGCAGCCTTGCTGCTCTCTGCCTTCCAGCACCTGCAGGTGGTTTCCCACTGCTCCCTTCACCAAGATGACATAAAAATATCCTCCAGCCACAAATGGGCAGAGAGAAATGGGCAGCAGCTGCATGGCCAAGAGGAGCTCTGCCACCTCCTGATGGTGTGAAGCACTTTTTGCTTCCTGTGGATGTACAGCAGGAGCAGAGACTGTGGTGAGCGGCTGGAAGTGATCAAGCACCGAGATTGCACAGCCTGAGCACTATTATTCCCCCGCCTCAACTTAAAAAGTGGGTTGTGATTGTTAGAGTATTTAAATACACTCTAGGTTACTCTTTAGGCTCTGCATTTTCATTAATTATGTGATGCAGTCTGACTCATGCTCTTATGTAAGCACTGAGCTGTAATGAAGTCCCATGTTGTGGTTGTTTAGTGCAGAGCTGTGAAGGATCATTGGTGTTTTCATCAAAACACAACACTTTCTGCCCAGAGGGCTTTGAACTTCAAGAATAGGGATGTGCAACTTCAAATTTGTCTCTCTTCTGCAGCTGTAGAGGAGGTGTGTGACAGCAGGGATGGTTCTCATCTAATTAGGTGGATTATTGGGTAGAATCTGGGGAAAATTAGGCCATTTACAAAATTGCTTTTTTTGTTGAGAAATTGCTGCCTCCCACAATTTATCTCAATAGTTTTGTTTGTAAAAGATGCTGCATGTTAGGAACAGGAATTCTTTTCTCATCTGAAATAACTGAAGTCTTCTGGTTCACACTCAGAACCTCCAGACTGACGTAGGAACCTCCAGCCCATGACTGTATCCACACACTGTGATGTGTCACATCTCCTGCAATGAAGAGCCTGGAGGTGGGATGGAAAGAGTAAGGCTTATGGCAGGTCTAATATTCCTGTTTTCAATCAGATTTGCATTTTGACAGCAGTGGTAGGATTAGAGCTATGACAAGAAGAGTTGGAAGTATGAGACTCCAGACATTGTAACTTTGAGGGAGGAGAATTTTTTTGCGAAACCTTTAACAAAAAAAAAAAGTGCACTGGTGTAGATACTGAACCTTGCTTATGCAGTGTTATTTTTCTGGGACCAGAAGTGTACAGGATGAGTTACTGGAATATATTTGCATATATAAATGCTGGGCTAAAGCCAGAACTACTAAATCCCTTGTTCAAACACTCCCAAAAGGCCATTCTACCAAATCCCTGCATACCATACATGCAGGCTGATTTGACTCCAAAACAGAGATGGCACATGGTATTTTTCACTGTTCCCCACAAAAATTTACAACAGAAAAATGCCAAAATCCTTGTATTACTAATCAAGAACAGCTTTTCCTAATCACAAGATTTTAAGAGATGTTCTGTGCAGAATATAACTAGTAATCCAATCACTCATGCACTCTCCTCCACTTAATTCAATTTCCTGTAACAGCCTAGTGATTGCAATCACTTCCCTGATTGTAGCAATTGTAAAGCCCTGCTCCTGTTCATGCAGTCAGGAAAAATGACTGAATGCACTGACTCTCTGCCTAAATCAACATGGAGCACAGCAGATTGGAATTGCAGCAATACAGGAGAAAAATCAGACCCATCCGAGATTTTTATTTTTGTAACAGATTTTAGATCATTGGAAATCAGTTGCTCTCCTTTTTCAGTGAGAAAAGTGAGGGGAAGAAACCCCTTAAACCTGTCCACTTGTGATTCATGCTCTAAGCATGTGCATGCAAAAGAACCTGAGTCAGAATTGGGGCCACAGCAGCCTGTGCATGGATGTGTCCTTGAGCTGCCTCTGTTCCATAGGCACAGAATCACAGAATGATTTGGTTGAGATCACCTTATTCCAATGTCCCTGCTGTGGGCAGGGAATCTTCCATGCTCCAGAGAGCCCCATCCAACCTAGCCCTGAAAACCTCCAGATTCCTGGCCCTCATCACCCTCAGAATTTCTCCCTACCATCTAATCTAAGCCTGTCCTCCTTCAGCTTAGAGCCTTTTCTATCACTGCATGCCCTTCTGAAAATCCCTCTCCAGCTCTCTTGCAGCTCCTTCAGGCTCTAAGGTCTCCCTGGAGCTTTCTCTTGCCCAGGCTGACCAGCCCCAGTGCTCTCAGCCTGTCTCCACGGCAGAGGTGCCACCTCAGAGGCTCCTCTCTGGTCTCCTCCCACAGATCCATGTCCTTGGTGTGCCCAGCCCTGATTCCCTTAACCACTGACAGAGGGAAGGCAGCATGGGGTACAGCTGTTCAGCACTCCACAGGCTCTCACCCTCCTTGCTCCTTTACAGCGGGTTCAACATTTACTTTATGGTTTGTTTGGTCAGGTCTGGAAGAGAAATGGCATTTCTGTGATTTCTGTCACCAGTCCTGACCTTGTCCCTTGTTCCTAACTGCAACACTTGGAAAGCCCAGGGCTTCCTTGCCCCTCAGTTGCTCATCCTGGCAATGGCACGACCACCTGCAGAGTTCAGGGTGCATCCTGATCTCCTTGGCCTTTGGCACCAGCGCTGCAGGGACAAGCCATGCTTTCACAGCTGCTCATGGGTGTTCAGCAACACTCTGCTAACACCGGGAAGCAGATCATCCTGTCCATGGCATACCCCCACATCCCTCCTCCTTGGTGCCATCATGCTTCAGCCCACAAATTAGCTTTTGCTAGCTGGTGTCAAGGCTGACTTACCTCTCTTCACATCCGCTTCCTCACTAATTCACTTGCAGGACCAATCTTTTTTAAAAGAGTTTTCTCTTTTTCTTTTCTTTTTCTTTTCTTTTCTTTTCTTTTTCTTTTCTTTTCTTTTCTTTTCTTTTCTTTTCTTTTCTTTTCTTTTCTTTTCTTTTCTTTTCTTTTCTTTTTTCTCTTTTCTTTTCTCTTTTTCCTTTCCTTTCCTTTCCTTTCCTTTCCTTTCCTTTCCTTTCCTTTCCTTTCCTTTCCTTTCCTTTCCTTTCCTTTCCTTTCCTTTCCTTTCCTTTCCTTTTCCTTTCCTTTCCTTTCCTTTCCTTTCCTTTCCTTTCCTTTCCTTTCCTTTCCTTTCCTTTTTTTGTCATTTCAGAGGATGCAAGAGACCAAATTCTGGTAAGGATTGCTTTAAAGATGCTGCTAAAACTGTTCTTGTGCTGACACCACTGTAAAATTTAAAACTCTACCTTATGGTCACAGTCAAACAAACATTTGGCTGAAAAACGACTGTGCTCTTGAGGGGCAAGAATGAACAGCACAGATGCTGGGTGCTAGTTCAGACAGTCAAATTATGTATCATACCCTGTGAACAGTCATCCAAACTGAAACTCACAGTTTTCACTCCTCTGACACTTGTACCCTTCATGCATGATGTTTATTCTTTGAGTGGATTGTTGAGGCTCTGGGCTGTAATAAAACAAATGAAATTTTCTTCCTGTTCTGATTGTCTCTTGATATTTTTTACTAAACAGGGAACTTTTTTTGTTAATTTCAAAGTGATGACTTGCAAACAAGTATTTTCACCGCTCTGGAAGTGACAAATCCTTGATGATGTTTTCCTGGAGTAATGTTTCCCTGCCATCAAATCAACAACCTGGTCTGTCTCCAAGGTGAAGGAGAGAGAAAAATGTCTGCTACTCCAAGACTGTTGGACATTAAAAGCCAGAAGCAGAAGTGCAGCAGGTAAGAACATATGTTCTTATTAAGAATTGCAGTACATGGGCCTTAGTAATTACTGCCCATCCTCTACATTGATCACTGCTCCTTCATCACATTCCCTGTGGCAATGACTTCCATGCTCCTGCTATCACCAATTTTCTCCTTGCTGCTGCTGAAAATCAATGCTTGTGCTCCCTCTGGCTCATGCTTTTTGCCTGTGATTGACACTTTTTTTAGGGGAACTAAGAGGCACCAGTGGGTTCCTTATACACTTTCAATGTGAGGCTAATGTCTTTTATAATGGTTTGCAGAAAGATATTTTGAACCAAATTCTCTATCAATTGACCAACTTTAACCCCCAAGAGGAATTTTTAGACAACTATCTGTTTGCAAAACAATATTTTATTAATAAAAAGAATTATACACAGTAAGAAAGAAACCCCAATTTTACACTGAATGAAAAATCCAAAATAAACTCCCAGAAACGTGCCTCAGTTCTTTTCTCTCTGTTCAAGAAATTCCATTAGGTAGTAAATCCTACATCCACATTCATCCAGCTGTGGGGTTCTCAGCAGGAGGAAGGACATCAACCATTCAGAGCAAGTCCAGAGAAGGCCACCAAGGTGATCAGAGGGACAGAGCACCTCTCCTGTGAGGAAAGGCTGAGAAAATGTGGTTGTTCAGCCTGGAAAAGAGAAGGCTCAAGGGTGACTGAATTGTGGCATTTCTGTCCCTGAACAGAGCCAACAGGAAAGATGGAGAGGGATTTTTACAAGAATCTGGAGTGACAGACAAGGGGGAATGGCTTGAACTTGTAAGAGAACAGGTTCAGATTAGATATAAAGGGAAAATTCTTTACTGTGCAGGTGGTGAGGCACTGGCACAGGATGCCCAGAGAAGCTGTGGCTGCCCCATCCCGGGCAGTGTTCAAGGCCAGGTTGGATGGGGCTCTGAGCAACCTGATCTAGTGCAACATGTCCCTGTCCATGGCAGCAGGGCTGGAACTCAATGATATTTAAAGTCACTTCCAACCCAGGCCATTGTATGATCTAGAGGACTGAAAGTACAAAAGAGCACCCTTCTATGCAGAGCAGCTGCATGGCTGGACAGATTTACCAAGACACACAAAAAACCACATCATTGATTTAGAAAGCCATGCTTTGTGTAGCACCAAGGGGAGAATTCTGTGGACCAAAAAAAATTCACCAACAACTGCAGGCCCTGAAAAGCTGAATTAGGGACATGACTGACCAATTTCTGCTTGCAGTTTCATCTCATCTTTTCTCAAGGGGAATTTGTCAATAAGGGCAAAGAGCTCAGCTGGTGTTGCTGGGAAGGGGTAGCGCTCCTTGTCCATGCCGTGCTTGTCCATCACCACGATGTTGAAACTGTAATGGGAGATCCTCAGCAGCAGCCTGCAAAGGAAGGAACTGGTTTTGTTAAAGGGCAGCACCAGCCTCCTCAGTCTGAGCAGAGGAAGGTGGACATGGTCAAGGGGCTACACAGAGTGTAGGTCTGGTTTCAGCATGAACAAGGAGCCAGATAAAGAGCAGGTGCCTGCACGTGTCAAAGTAACTGCACCCAGCTCTGTTCTCTGCCACTACCCACTGCTGTCACAGGAGTGAAACAAGGTTAGACAAAAAAAAATATTATGAACATTGCCTAAAGAAAACCCTTGTGATGAAGCTTGAGTTACAAGTAAGACTATTCCCTTTATTGGCTTCCACTTCTTGGTTTTCCTTGATATAAAAAATCACAGTAAGAAAAAGCAGGACAAAATTATTAGAGTCTGCTTTCACTGCTATCTAACAATAACAATTATCTGTGACTCTGATTTTAGAAGAACAAAAGCCACTGCTAATCAAGGAGGAGTCCTTCTTCCAAAGTGGTGGAAGTGGTCATTTAAGCTCCTCTAGTAGCAAAAGCTTTGTAAGTAACAAAAGTTTATCTGTGGTGCTCTTTTCATCTTTTGCTTGAAGGAGTAATGTACTAGAAGTTGCTTGGATATGCAGTCAGTCAAGATCATTAGTGTGGGGTAAATAAATTCAGGCAGCCGTGAGAGAATGAGAGAAATAAAATTTAAATAAATAAAAAATTATAATATATAATATATAATACATAAATATATATAAATAAAATAAATAAATTCAGGCAGGCCTGAGAGAAAGAGAGAAAGCTGCCATGAAGAAGAATCTGGGGGGATTTTGAAAAGGTGTGAAGCACCAAAATTGGCCTTCCTCAGCCTCCTAACAAGTTTGAGGGCTCTAGGCATAGTCTTGTTGCAATTAGGGAGCTTGGCCATAAAATTCAAACTAAAATAAATATTAAAGCTAAGTAATAGTGATAGATAACTACATTCATCTTGTGCCATATATTACCTAAGAAAAAATGCTTTTAAAAATCCAAATGTTAAACTTCTGTGCTTTCCAAAGTTTTAACTGGGGTACTTGTGCTCATTAGCTTACTGAAATGTCAATTCTGGACAACATCTTTATTCTTAGGAGTGCATTTCATATTGATTTGAGCACCTTGCAGAACTATGAAGGTGTGATTCACACACTAAGCAACAACAAAGAAAAAAAACTTTCGCTGATTGCAGGGCAGGTCATACTATAACAATTTCTGAAAACATAGCTTCATTAAAGGTTGCAAGGGATCAGGGAATGAGATGTTCAGAGAGCTTATTATTTTCTACAGAGCCACAAGAAAACCATTTCAACTTTAGTAAAAGTATCTTTATTTTTAAAGAGAGTGCTTTTGTGCTCTCCTTTTTCTTTTAGTTAGAACAGGTTTTTTTGAATATTTTTTAAAAATTCCCTTTCTGCTGTTTGGCAGTTTTCATTGTGTCCAATTGAAACTTAGTCCCTTTCCTCAGGCATATCATAGGTTATGTTGCTTAAAATGCTCCTTGACTTTTTTCTAACAACTCTTTCTTTTCCTGCCAATGAGGGCCTTCACTTTTGGCTTTTTTTCCTCTTCCAGTCCTTAGGAAATGCTGGCACTTGAAGTCTTCTTTTCAAGTGAAAACCAATCCTCTGCCAGTCTAAACCCAAGTCAAAATAGTTTAGGCACCTCAGTAAAACTGCTGATGCTGCAGTCAGGCAGGGGAGGCTGAGATAATTTCCTCTTTGAAATACTGCCCATCTCATTCCTACATATAGGACTTCTAAGAGTTTCCCCTTTAACCTGGCCACAAGCACCACCAGCCCTGGTGCAGAGGATGAGCTGTCTCTGCCATTTGGGGCTGTCCTTGCAAAGGAGCAACTCCAATACAAATACAGACAGATGCTGAAGTGTTTTCAGTTGCAGCACCCAAAACCACAGACTTATATGCCTATGAACATAGCCATAGTCATACCAAACATATAATTAAATAAGTTTGTTATTGTGTTTTAAATTGCTGTAGCTATTACACAGCCAGCAAATTAATCCCCAAGTGTGCTCAATGCTACTTTGCAGTGTCTAGCTGTGTACATTAGAGTAGAATACATGGTATTTGGAGAATAAGTTGCAGGGATAAAAAACAATGCAAATTGTAGGATAAGGTGCAAACACAACAGCAGTGAGAGTTTCCTTTACCTGAGCTGCAGGGCAAGTGATGGAGGCAGCAGCTTCACTCCTATTCTTCCTATCAGTGTTGGGAAGACACCCACCAGCTCCACCACGGTGACGTGTCGCAGGTCTAACCCACACTGTGCTGGCTGCAAGGGTTCAGAGGAGAGAGAGGGGTTGGTTATCCCTGAGAGAACAGGGGGATGTTTTGAGTCTGCAGCAAGGGTTCACAGAGTCCCCTCTTCTTAAGTTAGTTAAATGCTTTAAACTGATTTGAGAGTATGCTTTGCAAACACTCAAATTCTCACAGCAAAGAACTGGAGCTTTGTGACTCCAGGGGAGGTTAAGTAACAGATTCTCAGATACTCTAAGAAAACCAACACACAGGGACCACCTAGGAGAAATATCAACTTGTCTCTGTAGTTATATGAGAGGGTGCCAGGATTCTAAGCATTGTACCAATAACCTAATTTGGCAATCAAAGCAAATTATGTGAAACAGAAGTTGACTGTAGAAAGTTTTCTTCCATGCCAACTCATTTGCTTGCTGCCAAGAAAGGGAAAATGTACTATAGCCATTAAATTCAGTTTGATCAATATATTGAATTTTCTTGCCAAGTTTATCTAATACAAAAAAGGAGTTGCTTTTGGGGTTTTTTTTTCTTAAATGCAAGTGTAATTTAAGCCAGCAGTAAAAATCATCCTCACAGTCATATCTCAATGATTATTTATACTGCATTTTGTTACAATTTGTGAGAAGAAAAAACAAGATAGGAGCACTTGTAGCTGTGAAAGAATACAGGACTAGTTCCTTTCCTTCCTTTCCCTGAGGACACAGATACACTTTTAGATCTAGCCCTCAGACAAGCACAAAGCTAACAAGGGCATCACACTTAGAACACATAAGGAAAATGATCAGGTGTTTGGGGTTTTTTGGAACAAAACACCCCAATGTTATCTCCAGCACTCTGGCTGATTCTGTGCTGTGTCACTGGTCCTTTGTTTGCTGGTGCACTTTGTAATTCTGAAGCTATTCACACTTCCTTGCATTGTAGTTGCAAATTCTGTAAGCCCAGTCTGCATGAGGTGGTTAAGAGCTGGAGGGTTGGGTTTGGGGTTTTTTTAAAACTTCTTCAGCAGCTGAGATAGGGAATTATTATTGAGCATGAGTTAAATTAATTTGGGGAGAATGGAAGGACCAGAACTGTCTGGGATTCAGTGACTGGTCAGAGGCAGCACAATCCAGAATGCATCTGAGTCAGAGACTGGGGGAATATTTCAACTCAAACCCCTGTGAAAAGGATTAATCTGGAACCATGACTGCTTGAGTCAGATCTTTCAGTAGCTACAATATAAAAGGTGAAGGTTTTGGATTTATATAAAACAGTGGAGCTTGTTCTCTTGTGTCTTGCTTTAAAGAAAAAAAATAGTTGCACATCCCTCTTAAATGTGTTTTACCTGCAGCATCCCCAGCTGCATCCTGTAGAAAAAGTTAGCAGCAGTAGGAGTTGAAATAATCAGCAGTCTCCGCTTCTCATAAAACTGATCCAGAAGTGCAGCAGCAGTCCTCACATTCACATTAATATTCATGGCTGGAACAAAATTAAAACAAAAGTTATGAAGTTATGACACTGAAAACAGGTCAATTTCTAGAGGCAGAGTTCAACAGCAGAAACATAAGAACAAGAATCAATAATAAAGACATGAGTGAAATGCTGGCCTCATTGAAGCCAACAATTTTAGTGTAGACTGTTCTAATTTGCACAATGGATTGACTCCAGAATGTGACACTTTGTAGAAAGCTTTGAGCTAAAACAAACTCTAGGAAAGAGCAGTCAAAGGTGGCAAAGGCTTCAGCTCTGCACATCTCTTCCTGGATGTGCAGCAATGCTGCAGACTCAGCCCCCAGGGTCCTCAGCAAGACACTGTTCTCCCTTTCAGCTGTTAAATGCAAACTGACAGAGGAGACAAAAATGCTGAATTTCCTACCTCTGGGACACTGCAGCTGTATTCTACCCCACATCCCCTTCCCAAATTCTCATTGCCCTAAGTTTCCTATCTCTGGGACACTGCAGCTGTATTCCTACTCACACCCCCTTCCCAAATTCTCACTGCCCTCAGCACCATTGTGCTGGATTCATCCTGGCTGAGTGCTGAAATACTCACTTACGTGCACAGGTTGGCTCCACTCCTGACCACCCCAAATTGTACTGGCAGACTCGAGCTGGGCTTCCTTGCAGCTCGTAGCCACCAATGCAGGAGAACTCACAGGTAGCACCATAGTTATTTCCATCACCTGAGCACTTGATGTAGCCATTATCTGGGGCATTTAGCTTCACACAGCGCCTGACTTTGTGCAAGAGAAAAAACAAAACAAAATGAAAGACACAGCATGATTCACCATTTGTTACTAAGGCAGCACAGGTCAGTGGAACACCAGTACCAAAGACATTTTTCTGTTTGCTTTCTGTGTTATTAGTCATGCACTTAAAACCCCCAAACAAGCAACCTAAACTACCCATACCTCAACTCTAATGTAAAATGAAACAGATGTGTAGGTGTATGCATGTGACAAAAGGTCATGGAGCACGAAGGGCTGAAGCTGAAAACCATAGGTCACCTCTGTATATTCAACTCTAGAGGGTAACATCTGGACCTGTGAAAGGGCAGCCCTGCTTGAGAGATGTGAAAAAAATGCCTTCACCTCCTCGTTTCAGCAGCTCACGGGCTGTGTAGCAGAAGAAGCTGGCAGAAGGGAAGGGGTGTGGAGCTGGAGGCAGGGCTGAGCAAAGCAGCTCTTCCTGGATGTGCAGCAATGCTGCAGACCCAGTCCCCAGGGTGTTCAGCAAGACTGTTCTCCCTTTCAGCATCATCACAGGAGTTTATATACACAGACATATGCAGATAAATACAGAAATGAGGACATTTTCAAACTGCCTACTAAGCCAGGTGCAAATCAGTGTCTGTATTTACAGGCAAAACATCATCCTTACCTCTGACTTTAACAAGAAATTTGCAGGTGCCTTTGTTTTCAGCTCTGTCATACACAGTGTATTGGATTTTGTGGTCGCCTTCTGGAAAATGTGACCCTGGTGGCAGGCCTTTCAAAATAACACTAAACCAAGAGATAAAACAAGACAGACATTCATAAATTCACCAGCATTTATTTACTCACAATGCAGTAAAAGCCTGAAGAGGGATGTTTGTGGCATGCTAGGATTGTCTGGCTGCCTGCAGGACAGAAGACTTGAGAGTAAGCAAAGGAAGAAGCTGGGCAGCAGCAACCAGAGTATTTCAATTTGCTACCTACAGCCCACCCTGCTGATGAGACGAGGGGGTTGGAGTGGGCAGGGTCTGTTCCCTTCCTATAAAACAACCCAGTGTAGCCAAGCCCATCATGCTCAGAGGAGCTCAAGCTTCCTCCTCCTTACATAAGAAAAAGTCAACATTAAGAAAGAAAACTTCCAGCCTCTTACAGTGGGGATGTATTCCCAACTGGCTACTCTGAACTGCTCCTACGATTGTCATTTGTGACTGTTAATATGTACAGAAATGGAACAGAAAGTGAGATTCAGTGTCACAGCAGAAGGGTGTGGTGATCAACAGCAGCATTTTCACCTGGAATTTGCCCCTGTCCTGCAAACAAGGTGGGAGAATTCAGATGTGTAAAACATAATATCAGTATTGAAGCAGACAGCATGTAAACAAAGAGATTTCCATGTAATGGAAAAGCTTTTGTACTCCTGAAACTGTGCATTTAAGAAAAGCACTGCATATTCTATAAAACAGCAGAGTTTAGCAATATTTTATAAAATAGAGATGTGATTTATGGAAAAGCTTCCACTGAACCAAGAGCTTGGCTCTTTTGAGCTGACAACAGTTACTTGAGTGACAAAGTTGGCATGGGATACTCCCCATTTTTTTGCCTATCAGACATTCCTTTATCAGAAAGACTTAGGATTGTCTTCATTCTGACATTGTTCCAAGTTTTTACTTTTAGATGTAGTTTTGCATGTTGTTAATTGTCACCAAATTGTTACATCAGACCTCAGTGGCAATTAAGTCTTTAATTATGTAATGAATTCTTCTCCATGAACTTATTAAATTATAGCAATAAAAGGGCAATATCATTGTCTTTCATTAGTTTTTTTGTATTCACATGAAACTGTAAACACCTTCAAGCTCAACAACTTTGAGCTTTTAAGCTTAACCAGTCCACAAATGTAATGATGTAACTTGCTTACTGCAAGAAACAGATTTTCCATGCTCCCACCATTAGAGTAATCCAGATAGATTGACCTAAATCCTGCATGATAAAAATGGGAAAATCAGAGACAGTAGTACCATGAGAAGTACACCCTGTTATTCTGGAAAATGGGACTGTGAAACCGTAGAAAGCGACAATATTTTTGAACTGTAATGTCTAAATCCAATGTTTAAATCCATCAAGGTTACAAACAAGAAATGTTACTTTAAAGGTAACGGCAGAATCCTGGATTATCAGTAGCCAGCACTACCTTAGGAAGAAACCTAAAGACAACTGCAGATTTTATTTTGTGACACACCTTGGTTCTGTTACCTCCGATGCACTACTCTGTTTTCATTGTTATGTACAAAAGGTTACTTGGTGTAAGAAAACTTGCTAATTATGAGACCCACAAAGAAGCTCTGCAAAAGTTCACAGGTGCAGCAAAAATGCTGCTGTTAGTTATTCCACCAGCTCTAAATACCCACAACTGGGTGACCAGTTCTGAACAACTCACCTCCAAACATGCGATTCTTTAATAGAGCAGCGATATGTGACAGCTATAATGATATGTGATAGCTATACCTTGGATGAATGAAGGGAAAAGGGTACCTGGCCTGCTGAATTGCTAACAGAAGAGTAAGGAAGAGGAAAAGCACAGTGCAGAGCCTTTCACCTACTCGGTGAGGATGCCGTCAGCAGTGTCCCGTCCCTCGGGCGTGTCCCAGAACACGCGCACTGTCAGCTTGTTGGGCTCCGCCGACTTCTCCTTCACACTCGGGCACTGGATCCTCGGGGGTTCAGTATCTGTGAAATGAATGTGACAAAAAAGGACACTGGAGCATCTGCCAGAGCTGGGCATTTTCTCCACAGCTCCTTCCCTGCTGTCAGCCCAGGACCACTTCCCGCTGGCCTCCTCAGCCCTGGATTCATCCCAGCCAAGGTGCATGGAGCCTTTACTTCCCATCTTTTTGTAAGAAGAGCTGACAGTGATCAGCCCTTTGCAATGCAGAGAACCCAACTAAAAGTAGTTACTGTAAATTTCTGTACATAGTTCAGCTAAAAAGTAATTTTGGATGGCTTTGAACTCCAAGGAGGGATGTCCAAGATCACACCCAGGGAGTCTGGATGTTCTGTTTATCTGCATCCTTTTCTTTGTCCATCTGTGCAGTTGACAGGACCCAGGACATCCCTCTGGCTGTTCTGAACAGCCAAGACCCCTGCCAGGGGTCTCAGAGACCCTGGCACAGAGCCCAGAATGCCTGTGGTTTTGATTATGACCCACGGAGCAAATCACCAACCTTAAATGAAGATCTGCAAGCCACGACAAATTAAATAGAATGATAGTGAATTTATCATGAGGTGAAAAAGTAGATTTTGGGGTTCTTTAGAATGGAGGTTCACGGGTCAAGATGGAGGGATTTGGGCGTGTCCTGTCTTTCTCCTTCTTCTTCTTGGCCTCCATCTTCTGCTGTGATGTTGGCACTTACAGATTGGTTTAGAGTAGAAGCTCACTGTCTAACATAGGTGATGGGTATTGGAAAGTAATTGTAAACATTGTACACGTAGTTTTTAGTATAAAGACATAACACCGCCCCGGGGGCAGGCAGAGTGCCTCTGACTGTCTTGCTGAGTGAACCTCAGCTGGATAGGAGAAAGAATTTTATAGATAAGATACTAAACAACCTTGAGACAGAGAAATGAAGAGCTCTGACTCCTTCTTCAAGTGCTGGGCTGGGAAAAGAGACTTTTTAACATTTCTCAGGGTGACTCTCTGACCAGCTAGGGACCCCGACATGCAGTAGTTGATGTGATTAAGAGCATTTTTAAAGCACACTGAACATCAATATGATTCTGCATGGTAACTTTGCATGTTACTCTTAACATGCTGGTTATTTTTCCTGCAGTAATGGCAAAATGAGAAACAACAGAAGACTGGAACAATTACCATTTTGTGCAAAATCAATGTTGCATTAGATTTTTTCCAAGTAACTCTTATAATGTCTTACATCAGCAGCCAGAAGTACTAGGACAAGCATCCCATCAATTCAGGCTCAGGATGTGACAAAAGGATGACTTAGCTTGAGCTTGGTGACAGCCATTTACCACAACCTCTGTTATACAAACTGCAGGAAAAAGCAATCTTTCCAGAAGAAAAGACAGAGACATTTTTCACTCTTCTAGAGGAAAGTATCTATTTCAATACATGTTACAGAGCATTAAAGATATAATGGAAATATTATTCAAGAGAGTATTGGCATTTTTAGCTAACTAATAACCAAAACCAGCTGTACATTGATTTTTCTTTTAATCAAAATTATTTCAGCAACATGAGGTATATCCTTCCTCTTCCAGGGTGGGGGCAGGAGACAGTCTGCTTTGTTAAGACAGAATACTCACTGACTACAAGGCCTTCTGTAAGTCACTGCTAGAACATATCTAATTTTTTTATAAAATCCTTTTACCCCCTTTTAATGAATACATGTTTGACTACTGAAAGGCCTTATGCCTTTCCTACATGGATCTTCACTGCTGTACTGCAAAGCCCACCTAATTTAGTGCAAAAATGCTACACAGTACACCTGCATTATAAAAGGGTAGAGGAGAGCCCCTTGTTTTCAAGAGTACTTTAAGTTCACATCTGAAGTAATTTTAGCCATACTCAATGCCAAAAGCTGTGGAATCCCCAGGACATTTCCATGACATGAAGTTTACCAGCCCATGCCTCTGATCACAAGTAGCATCCCTACTGTGCACAGTGCAACTCACTGTACATCAAAGTTAAGAAATTAAGCAGCCTTTTTGCCTTTATATTTCATTGCTCTCCTATTTCACTCCTCAGCTGTTCAGGCAGTCCTCTCCTGGCCACTGTGTAGGCTGCAGCTCTGTAACTTCTGCATTACACTAAGGAACAACTGTTCAACTGCAAATGTCATTGTACTACTGTTAGAATTATGACCGGCCACAATTATGTCTGTGATGTCTGGTCACAAAAAAAATCTCTGTCCTGCCTATCAAGAGGTCAAAATATAACCTTTTAAACAGTCTGCTAACAGCAGATCTCAGTATTTGCATATAGGAGCCGTGTGCACACAAGATTTGAAGGGATCTTCTCCAAACTGCAGTATTACCACAACTTAAATTTTAGTGTTACTTTTACTGGGTAACTTGGGATTTGTAGTCCTATGCAACAACTTGGACTTGAAACACTGTGCAACAACTACTCTGAATTTTTGAAATAAAAAAGAAGCATTAGTGCTAACTTAGCCTCTTTACTGCTTAAAGTACTTGCTTACTTTACTCTGCAAGACAGCATCCTTTGTAGTAAACTCGCCATCTCTGCACACAGATGAGCTTCTGAAAGTGCCAGGAAATACAGAGGACAATATTTTATCATTTCCAAATGTAAAAGGTTTGTTTTTCTTCCTCTGCCCACACCACTGGGAAGGATGAAGCTTGTTTTTACAAACAAAAACAAGAGACACCACAACAGTCTAGACCCAAGCAGCTCATTTCTACATGTGTACAACACCAAATCACAGGAAGCCTGAGAAATACTTTATGAACATCAGGCCACAGTGGAGAGGCTCCAAAGCCATTTGCCAACCTAGACTGAGCCACAGGCATTCTGAGGAAAACCAAGTTATCATACACACAAGACACTAAGCACAAACACTCTACCACCCACATGCTTTAAATTACTGGTAGCCATTTCAGATGGCCAAAAAATACTTTCCTTTGTGGGTGGCTGATGAAGCTTTTATCAGAGGCTTCCCAGAAACAGGGGCAGCAGGCAGAGACTTTATGTGCTGAAATTTCATTAGTAGTCAGAAAAGTTAAATCTCAGTATTTGTTTATCTCTCTTTGGATTTATGTATATGGAAATACTTCTTCCAGCTGAGGTTCCCAGGAGACCATTGACTATGTAATGAAAATTGTTGGCATAACTGGAGTGAACTAGGCTGAAATTTAAATTAGCTCACTGCAACCATGCTGGTAACTACAATCCATTCACATTCTCTGGATATATTTGAAGACCATGATCCCAGGGAAGAAAAAGAGTTCAGACAATGGGTTGTTGTGGGGGTCCCAGTTGCTGGGGTACCAGTTGTGGGTTTCTCTAGGTCTGGATTGAAGGCACTTGAGACAGTAGCTCTTGTTCAGACTCAGGTATTTATTATTTCTTATCAGTAAAACAGTCTCACTGCTGTGAATTCAGCAGCTTTTCATTAGAAGGCACAAAATGGCCAACAATCTCTTGTTCCAAGGTCTTTCAAGACTAAACTATCCAATTAAGAGCTGACACCTGGATTATTTCCCTTTTAACCCAATAACTGATCGCAAAGAGGCTGCAATGGGGACTTTTCTGCCCAATTACAGAGTGCCACCCAAACCCATGGAGAAGAAGGAAGAAGAAGCATGAAGAAGAAACCCAGGACAACCCCCTGTGCCCTCCATCTTGCTTCCATCCACAATATACTAAAAATCCCAAAACCTAAATTTCTCACCAGGTGATACACCTACACTACTCTCTATAATCAATTCCACACTTTTGTGGATTCCAGTCTATCTTGAAGTCTGGGAAACTTTCTCCATGAGTGAGGGTCAAAGTCAGTGCTCCCCTGTGGGTCAGGGCACCCCAGAGCAGACAGAGAAATATTCCCAGTGCTCTGGGTTTCCACAGGTTTACTTTCAAACCTATTTTTTTAATCATTAAGCAGAAAAGAGTGTGACAGATTCAGGCACAGAGAACATGCTGGAAGAGCAGCACAGTCACCACAGTCTATCAAGAAGTCACCCAGGAATCACCAAAGGCTATTTCAAGCATTGTAAAGTTCTGGCCATTTACACCAGACTCATCTCTATTAAAGTGGCAATGCTTGGCTACTCACTTTGAGCTGACAGTACTGAGTGACAGAACCTGCACCCTTGGAAAACTGCTCTCTGCTTCCTTAAGAGGGACAGGATCGGTGCAATTTTGCCCAATGGGTGGAAAGAATAATGCATCTGACTCTATTATATCAGAAGGCTAATTAATTATTATACTATATTATTCTATATTATATTACTTCTAAACTGAAACTGAACAAGAACTCAACTGAACAAAATCCCGTGACTGTCTCCTGACCGACCGTCAGGACACAGCTTGCAGAGATTGGTCAAGAAAACAAACCACTCACACCAGAATCCAATTACCAAATTCCTTCAGGTAAACAATCTTCCATAATGCACTCCACTTGTGCACAAACACAGGCCAGGCAAATGAGACAAGAACTGTCTTGACCATTCTCCTCTCCGCTTCTCTCAGGTTCAGAGAATGTGAATCCCACAGGACAGTAGCTTTTTCTCCCCATGAACTGGATCAAAAAGGCCTTTTGGAGTTGATGTGTGCAGGACTTGGCAGTGGCAGGTACCTTGGGATGAGACCACACACCCCAACACCTCACTCACCGACACAGGCCGCCGGGCGGCCGCTCCAGGCCTTGCTGTCCATGCAGGTGACGATGCGGTCCCCCTTGAGCTGGTACCCTGGGGAGCAGTAGTACTCACACCTCGAGCCAAAGTAGGCACCATCCAAACACTTGAAGCCCCCGTTGGTTGGCATGGACAGGGTAGGGCAACGCTTTTCTGGAAAAGGAAACAAAGACTTCTGGAAACTTGTTACCCTCCCTATGCAGTAATGCACACGTGGGGTATTACACAGAAATAAAGACACAGCTGGCAAACAACAAGTGGGAGAAAGTCTTGTTCCATGTGAGGTTTTTCCACACTGTTCTCGTTAGCTGCATTTCAAATTCAACTCTGATACAGTATTTAATGAGAAAAGGGATGACAAGTACCTATTCCTCTCTTCTCAGAAAATGTTTTACTATAAGAGCCCATTTAGACACCTGGTACAAATTGTGTCAACTTAGAAAGTCTAAGATGGGCAATATTTTAAAAGAGCTTTATGGCTCTGTCATAAAACTTCCCACAAATCAAAATCTCACATTGATAAAATATTCCCTATCTGCCACGAGTGTTTGTACCACTGAGATGCTTATCATGTCATGCACCCCGTGAGATCCTCAACAACAAACTATCTACCTATCTATGCATACTGCCAACCTGTAAATTAACATTAAAAAAAAATCCAAAGATCAGTTTCAATGGCAAGTAAGAATTTATTGTCTGAAGCTGGAGCACAAGTCCCACAGACAGATTTTGCAATCACTTACGTTTGCAGAGCACCTTCCCAGACCAGCGTTTGCTCGACTGACAAATCAGCTGGTGAGGGCCATGCAGCTCGTAGCCCTTCTGACAGCGAATATCACATCTTGTGCCCAACACATTCTTGTAATATTCCCCTTGAGGTGTCCTGCAGTTTGCATAACCATGTTTCACTTTAATGGGAGAGCACCACGGTGTTTCTGACACAGAAAAGAAAAAAGCCCCACAGATAGCAATTAGAAAACTGTAAAAGTTCAGACACAAGTATAAAATCACTTTGCTTAAATCAAGGTCACAGAGAAGAAAAGGAAAAAAACCCCTCTTATTTAAAAAGCCATCAATCTTTAAATTGGAGAACACTGCAGAGGTGCACTTGCACATGAGGAGGTCAGCCCTTTTAAAGAATGGAAGCTCTTTTTTTATGACAAACATTAAAGATTATATTGGAGGGGTTGTGAGGGCAGGTGGGGTTTTACTATGCTTTTTGTCCGTGGAATAAGTGTGCCACCATGTGGGCAGTTTGATGACAACTGGGCCATTTTTCCCTCGTTTCTAAGCAGACACATTCAACTTTGCTAGATCTAACTTTTGCTCTTTGATAAGAGAAGTTTGCACTAGGAACACCTTGATCTAGCTGCAGTTGTCAGCTTTCCACATTTAGCTTAGTGCTCATTTAAAAAAAAATTAAGTTCTGCTTCCATAATACTCTGCCTTGCAAAACTCAGTGTTGGTTCAAGCCCTCCCACAGTTAGCAGACACCACTTACATAAATCATATTGCCAATATATCACATTGAACCTGCTCCAACTGAACCTTTATTAAGTGGCCAGGGCTATGTTGTAAAATATTCAGGATATGGGTATCCCCACCTTGTGAGGGTTTACCTCCACACTGTAGTACTGATTAGAAGAGTTACAAGCAGAGATTTCCTTTCCCAGCCAAAGTTTCACATTCTTTGTTTAGCTTTGACAACAGGGCACACCAAGAAAATGGGCAGCTCCTCAGTAGGAGTTTCCTACACAAGGAGTGACTAAGCCTGCCCCTTTCTCAGATCCATGATTTGAAAAGCATGTATTGGGAGAGGAGAGAGGGAGGGAGGGATTGCAAAGCAAAAAGGAAAGATGACAAATCCTGAAATCCTGTGTGACAATGTGTGACATGAGGGAGGGGCATGAAAAAACACTGGAATTTTGCAAGGAAGATGAAAAAAAAAAAAAACCTAAACAAACAAAACACAGGAATTTTAGCCTTCATACTCACAGTCACAAACAACATTAAAAAAATTCTAGATCATGTTTGGCAGATGTTCACTCCTAGGTCAATTCCCATAGTTATTAAGTGCATTTTCTGATACTAGCTGGATCAGCTCCATACATAAACAAACAACAATCAATACAGCATTTCTTATACATGGAGTATTTATATTCAGTGTGCTACATCTCTAGGACATATTTACACTTTCCCAACAGAAACTACACTTTACATCTGTATTTTTCAGTGCTGGTCCTGAACAAACACAAATAGCATCTGCAGACTAAAATCAGAAACTAATTATCAATCTTTTGCCTAGACTCCAGACTAATCCATTTCTAAAGCAGTTGTACCGTGAAATGCTTCTTTTTGTCTTTCAGCAATACCCTCTACAAAGATGTGTAGGTGAAATTATTCCCAATGTCACCAAATACACAGTGGTACTGAGGCACAGGACACAAGCAGGCCAGTCTAACAGCATCCCTCAGGTTAAGGGTAAAGTACAGTTCAGCTTTTTGGCTCAGCCACACAATCATCCCAGCGCTGTTTCTTCCCATCTATAAGCCTGTTTTCTGAATGTCAAATACATCCTCTGCAATTTACCTTACAATTATGCAAAGTGCTTTGGTGGAGAGTGGGTTTTGGTTCGGGGGTTTGATTTTTTTTTTGGAACTATTTCCTGTCCTTCACCCTAATCTCTATCCCACAGCTCCCACAACACATTTAAAAAATTCCCCACATCCACTGCCTTGGGCCATTTTGTTGAGGGGCTGTATCACAGTGGCTCCCATTTTTCATGCTTGTTGTGCACCAAATGAAAACAGACAACAGATGAGGAATGCGAGCTAATGGGAACAGAAATCAACCGCTGAAAAAACGAGGGATGCCAACACTCAGCTCTGCCTCCTTAACTGCTCCCCCAGGGCTGCTGGTGCAGTCTCAGGCACCACCTCTGACCACTCTCTGGGGGAAGCAACAAATCTTGGATTCACAGCCTCTGTCTCATCCACCTCCTGGAGAAATCCTCCTGCTCCTGAGCTTTCCCACAATCTCTGCTTCAGTCGTCTCATGCCCAAACTCTCCAGCTTTTCTGTCCCACTTGCTCTTCCCATGCCCTGAGACCTTAAATTTCCACTTATTTACATATCCAAGCTTGGAAGACCTCCTTAAATAAGAACTAGGCCTCAGTTTTCCTGCAGAAGGGCTTAAACCTGAAGTTACTAAGACAACACTGTCTGCAAGGGCAGCACTGGGTGGATGAAAATTCATTTGGGCTGAGTTTTCACCCCAACCAGTTATGTAATCCTCCAGCAAATCAGTTCAAGACATTTATGCCTTGGGTTTTCCACGTGTATAAACTCCAAATGCACACTGCTGACTTCCTTTGTAAAGGGTGTTAAAACAAAATATGCTTTGCATATAAGAGGCTAATAAAAAAAAAAAAATAAAGAGGGGAAAGAATCTGCTTCAGGTATTGCAAATTGCCTGAGTTTTTCTGTAAATTTTTGTGGTTTTACAAACACACTTGACTTCAGTAAACAGCTACCCACATATACATATTTTTAAAAGATAACTAACAGGTAAAAGATGCAGTTTAATGCACAAACACAACACTGAAAAAGTAAAAGCCTTTCCTGTAGTATCATTGCAGCTACAGTGGTTTTCAGAAACAAAACAAGCTCCTACACAGAGGCAAAATGCATCTTACATTGGACCAAATGATTCTGCCAGAAAGAAAAACAAAAGCAAACATGCTCTTGGAGGCAGATAACTTGAAGAGCTTAGGAGGAACATCTGTTTGATTTAAAACATTACAATGCTTACTCTAGAACTGATTATGATTAGAAGAAAGTGGGTGAGGCAGGGTTTACAAGTCATTTACAAATATTGGGGGTTAGACCAAGCAATACTGTTGGAAAAAACCCAGCTAAACTTGAAAAGCACATCAAACAATACAACAAAGTTTTATATCAAAGTTTGTTTCTTTTTAAGTGAAGGCACATATTGGTTTTCAAAGGCTAAGCAGCTACATAGAGCACTTGTGGAATATTAGGTTTGTGTGAGGCCCCAAGGGGTTACATAAGCTATTCCCTGCCTCAAGGCAAGCTCAGCCATATTCCTGAAGGCTTTGGGGATTATAAAAGCTAGAGATTTCCCAGACACCTTTTCTGGAACTTCATCATCTATACCAGGCTCTGTTCACCCAACTGAAATTTGAATTTTTAAGTACCAGGACCTATATACTGGTTTCTTGTTTAACAGAAAGCTTGCACCTCAGCACAAGAAAGAACTAAAAAGTCCCTCAGAAATACAATATCCTGAATTTTCACTTAGTAGTGTATCTTGTGTTTGAAACCACTGGAAAACAGGCAGCAAACAGAAACGGTTGAAGCCCCAATGTTGCCTTTAGAGCTATGGATACTGCCTGATCATTACAGTATCTGAGAAAACATACAGGAATGAGGATCACCAGAGCAGTGGCACTGGAGCTGTGATGAACACAGGAACTGCTGTACTCAGGAAACTTTTCCTCATGAAATGTGATCAGAGATGCCAACTGGCAGGAAGGAAAGGACTCTCTAGAACATCATCTCTCCCCAGCCCTTTGGTCTTGTTTGAACACCAGCCTCAGCTGAGCCCTTCCTTCACAAACAGCACACAAAGTGACCAGCTGTACTGTTGCTTGCTGCTCCACCAGCCAACAGGGCTGATGGTTCACCAGGGAGGAAGGGAAAAACTCCTTAAAAATGCTGTAGGCACAGAAAATCTTGGCCACGTTTCTCTGGAAAGCTGAGCAAGTGGGAAAACATCCAGATGAAGACAAAAGGTTTAGTAGGAGGTCGATTTTCACCCCTCCCAGTAAACTGCAATGTTTTGTTTGCAGATGTCAAAGAGGATGAATCTGTGTGCTTGCTTACACATGTGCAGAAAGAAAAATCCAATGCTGCTTGCATATGTGAACACCAGTTACAAAAATCCACTCAGTTTCTGTTATTGATAAATTTTATTCGCTAAGAAATGGGCCACACCCAAAATGCTGGACTGCACATCTGAGGAGAAGCTCTGAAGATTGCTACACAGCCTGTTTTTCCTTGCTTTGTCTTTCTCCATCCCCTTCCCTCCCCAAAACCAACATAGAGAAGTATGCTAATGAAGAATCAGCCTTTTCTGTTCCAATGCTTTATATTCTTAGATTCACATTGTCTGTTCCTCAACATTTGGCAGAAGTGCTTCCCAACTTGGGGCAGTTTTTAATATCTGTGTGAATGAGTCATTATGTTTCACTTACCCTGGTGACATTTTGGCTGACACAAGTATAATCCATTTTGGGTCACCATACAAAGGGAATTTACACAGAATCCACATTTTAACTACTTGCCTGCCCTGGCATGAATTGGCATTGATTTATCTTCATGATCTCTGAGTTCTTTTTCTATGTGTCTGCATAGGATCACATGTTAGAAGGCAAAGAAAAATGACTTAACCTAAATAAAGCTTTAGAGAATTATTTATGCACATGTTTGAATGCAAAATTTTATACTTGAGTATTTTACTGGGAGGAAGATGAGACATTTATGAAAACAGCAACATAGTCATAAAAGCTGTGTCTTCCCTTGGCTGTTCATAAATGTCTGAATTATTTTATGACTTACCTCTTATATGGCCCATTGATTCTTTGCAGAGAATCAATAATGTACAACAAGACACCAATGACCAGTATTTTTAAGTAATCAAAATGATGACAACTCTAGTACATCCACAGATTAATTTACTAAAAAGAAACACAGTTACCATTTAAGTGACAAATAAAATGCTCCATTTCTTTAGTATCTAGGCTTCTGAGAAATTTTGGCAGAGGAGAGTGATATTAAGACAAAAGCAGACTTTAGAAAATTGCCACAGCAAATGGAAGATTTACTGGTAGTGGCAAAAATCTTCTCACTCTTGCTGAATGGCAAAGTCTTCCAGAATAGGGAAGGAAACTTGAATTTGCTTTATAAATATGCCCATCCCTTCATTCATCCAGCTACATAATTTGGTTTTGGAATGCACATATGCATTTGTAAAACACATTTCACTTGGCAATTCAGGTAGCAGATTAACCTGAAATGCAAGCAATTCTATGGAAAGAAAAAAGTCATGAAAATCAAGTTCTCTTGCATCTACTTCTATACATTACCATCAGTAAGCCCAGGTTTTGAGTCAGCTTAGCACTGATGGTTTTGTTAGCATGTATGGATAAGAAAGAGAAGCTCTTCCTGATTTTCATCATTCAACAACCTGATCTCCCAGGAGCAAAGGCAATGTAAAAGTTACTTACTCGGGTGCATGAAAGAGTTGGGATCAATATTTGGTCTAATTTCCATTGTTAAAAACAGCAGAAATTAAATCTTGATCTAAATATCCATGAGAAAAAACATGGAGCTGGATCATCAAGATTGTATAATCCATGAAAAGAAAAAAGAATGAAGCTTTCTGTCAGCAAGCAGTTGATCCTCTTTAGCACACAAGCAAAGCATTCACCTTTGTATCTACTGCGTGCATAAACATCCTCATCATCTTCAAGGGGTGAATATCCTGATCCTACAATAAAAAAGAAGAGAAAAAAAAACTGCAGCAAGAAAGGAAATATAAATTAAAAATAAAAGAAAGCTTTGAGAAAAGACATGCAAGATTAGGATGCAATAATCTATGCAATGTCATCAGCATGGGCTTCTCTGAAGCTCAGTCATAGCAGACCCACTTTATAGTGAATTTGGAAGGGGCAAATGGGTTTGATAATGAAGTGAAATAGTGAATTTCTCTTGGTGCTCCTATTGGAATGTTAAGTGGCAAGTGCCAAGTCACAGCTGCTCTGTTACAGCAACATGTAGGTGATCTGCTGAGCAGAGAGGGCAGAGCAGGTACAGGTGAAGGGGCTCATTAGAGGTTTCACTATAAAGTGGTTCCATAGTGTCAATGGCACTTAACAGCCATCAGGCCAAACAGCAAAAGTAAAATGTGAATAACTCAAGTCCAACCATCCTTAATGACCTGTAAGATGCTGACACCATGAACAAGACACTGAGGTACATGACCTGCAAACACAAGTTACACTCAAATCAAAAACACAGTTTGGTTTCAAGCATTCTTCTGGCATTGTTCAAATAAAGAGACAACAAAGCTCCATACTTTTAAAGCCATGTGCAATGGCTGAAAACTTAAAATAAAGGTAGAAGCTGCTTTCTAAAAACCAGAAACCAGCTGGAGCACTACTACTTAAATAAACCATCAATAAAACAAAGCAGTTGGCAAGAAAGCCTTCAAAATTCCTAAACAACACATTTAAAATCAGCAACTTCAGAGCATGAAGCCTAGTCTAAACTCTAGATAAATCTTTTCTACAAAGAAGGGCTCATACAAATTCCCCCTTTGAGATAACCTTTTAAAAACCTTGTATGCAATGGGCAGGTACTCAGGGGCAACAGGAGCTTCTCACATGGAATCTCAAGCTACAGCATTTGGGGTTATTTCATCACCATTTGCTGACATCTGAAACTATGGCCTGTACAAGCTGCTGCTTAAAATTAGACAAAATTATTTAATTCAGGCACCTCAATAAGCTTCTGATTCCATGTGCAAAGCATGCAGCTGTTCGGCAGAAATCAACAGATTTCAACAGATGTCAACACCTGTCAACAGATTTAATTTCTTATTAAAAAAAAAAAAAAAAAAAACAAAACAACAACAACAAAATATCTGCCCAGAAAATGGTGAAATTTGGTTTCTTATTCTACCAGACTCAAGAAAAGCCCAGCCCATGTATCTGCAGCTGGTTCATGGGAGCACTTCCCCAGCACTGGATCACTGGGAACCCCTCCACCAGTTTGAGCTGGGACCTGAAGAAGTGAATTTCCTCTGAAACTGAGGGACTTGTACACAATGAAGTCTTTCTATCACTTAGAAGAATTTCTGGATTTTTAATATTTATTGTTGAGGTTCTATTTTGATTCCTAAACACTGACATCTGAGAGACTTCTGAACATAAAACCAACTTTTTTGCACTTGAGATCTGACTGCACAGCAAAAAGAGCAAGCTGTGATCCCTGAGGGCCTCAGGAAGACCTTGATATGTAAATGAATACTTTTTTAAGCATCAATTTTTCTGCCAGAAATACTCTTGGAATACTCTTAGCTAATTACTCACTTTGAGGGCTATAAACTGTTACCTCAGTGTTATCACCAATAATTCTCCAAATTTTAGTGTGCATTTTAAACTTTAGCATTTAAAATTAGTAAATCTTAGAATTATATGAGCTCTTATGCATTTGCCTTTCCTCAGACAAGAAACAATTAAGTGCTTCTGACAGTTTTCTAAGAAAAACTCACTGCTTTTGCTCCATCAGGCTCTCCTGATGGAGCTCAACATCTCCCATTTCCAGCTCATTTTCTGCCTCAAAATGGGCAGTGAGTCATATCTCTTTCCTAACAATCAATGTTTTCTTAATTACCCCAACAGGCTTGGTGAGCCCGGGAAAAGGTGCTGCCAGTTCATCTCCACTCTCTCAGCTAAAAATTAAAGCATTTCTGCCTCACATTTATTCAAAACCAAGCCAGTCCATATAAGGACATTGTTCTGTGTCCTTATGTGGCATGGTAAAATTATCACAGTTCAGGGTACAGCTAGTTCCTGCGAAAACCAGATGTGGACTTCGTTCTGGTAGATGTCAAGCAAAACACATGAAATAACACTTTATTTAAAGATTAATCTATGGATTTACACAATTCTGTTTATGTCAGGAAGAAAAGATTTATTCATTCACAAAATAAAATTCTGTCCCCATTGCAGAGGTTCACTTGTACAGGTCTGATAGCAAGATCAGGGCACAACAACATAGTGCCAAGCCAGGCACTGCATACACATGAACAACACTTCACATGCTATATATAATTCCTTTGTAACAGAGAAAAAGAAGGAATGTGACACAGAAGAGGCAGAAGAGCTATGTACACTTGCTTTCCCAGCACTGACATAAGAATTTTGAGTTTAAATTAAAGTAAGCCAGAGATAACTGCAGTGTAGCACATTAAACCAACCTGAAACTTTTCAGTTTACTGCCCTGAAACAGCACAAGTTCTGGAACACAAGTCCTATAGTTGAGGGAGCTAGGGCTGATAAACCTGGAGAAAAGGAGGCTCATCACTCTCTCTAACTGCCTGAAAAGATGCTGTAGACACGTGGGGTGTGTCTCTTCTCCCAGGTAATAACCAATGTTGCAGTGTGAAGTCATTTCCTCTCCCAGCTATCCCAACCCCTCCCAGGTGTGGTGACTGGGCCAGGGGAAGTTTAAAATAGCTATTAGGTAAAATGTCTTCACTGAAAAGGTTGTCAAAAGCATTGGAACAGGCTGCCCAGGGAAATGATTGACTCAGTATCCCTGCAAGTATCTAGAAGATACAAAGATGTGGCACTTAGGGACGTGGTTTAGTGGAGTATTAAAAAAAGACATTTTGGAAAATCATTTTACAACAATCATTTTTTGGGGTATAAGCCCATACCTTCAGCTTCTGTAAACTGACCTTAGCCCAGAGAGCACTTGAAGAAAGTGTGTCAGGAAACAGCGCCAGTAACTCATCACTTTGCCTACCTTGGGTGTACTTTTTATGCTGCTAAACGGACGGATAATTCGGCTTCTAATATTCCTGGTAAGAGCCTTGGAGGGAGATTCTGAGAAAGCATGGCTTTATGCCATTGCAAAGTTCTGCCGCGGAAAACGGCGGGGAAATGACGGAAAAGGAGAGCTCGGTGCTGTCATTTCTATATCAGAATTCAGCGCAGCGGCCCCGGCCCCGGCCCCGGCCCCGCCGCCCCTTCCTCACCCTCGTACTCCAGGCTGGCCCGGGCGCCCAGGGCAAGCAGCGCGGCGAGGCGCAGCCAGCAGCTCCCCATGCTCCTCACGGCGGCAGCAGCAGGAGGAAGAAGGAGGAGGAGGAGGAGGAGGAGGAGAAGGAGGGGGAATAGGACAGGGACATTCTCCGAGCGGCTCCCGGCGCCGCCGGAGTCTCCTCCTCCCGCTGCCCGGCCCCGCCTCGCCTCCCGGGAGGGTTTGGGTCCGGCGGGGCTCCGGTGTCCCTGTGCCGTGTGCTGTCCCCACCGAGGGGCTCCTGCTGCCCGGTGGCCCCCGGGACTCTCCCTGTGGTGCCCTGGCCCGCAGGGATGTGCGGGATCCCCGCCTGGTCCGTGAGCCGGCCCTGCTGCGCCGGCCCTGCCTCAGCCAGGACACCGAGGGGCCGGGACTGCGTGCCTGGCCAGGTGTCTTCCCATAACATCACAGAAGCTACTGGGCTGGAAAAGACATCATCGAGTCTAACCGGTGGCCACCATGGCAGCTATAACACGGCACTGAGTGCCACCTCCAATCATTCCTTAATTACCTACAGGGAGAGTGACTCCCCCACCTTCCTAGACTGCCCATTCCGATGTGTCATCACCCATTCCGTGAAAAAAAAATATTCTTCCTAATGCCCCGCCCTGGTGCAGCTTAATACCACGTCTTCTCATCCTATCTCTTGCTGCCCGGTGGAAGAGATGTCGTTTTGCTACACCCTCCTTTCAGGCAGCCCTTGAGAGCAACAGGGTGCCCGCTGAGCTCCTTTACTCCAGGCTAACCCAGCTCCCTCAGCCCCTCCTCACAGCACTTGTGCTCCAGAGCCTTCCCAGCCCAGCTCCCCTTCTCTGGACATGCTCCAGCCCCTCAATGCCCTTGCTGAATCAAAGGGTCCAGAACTGGACACAGCACTTGTGGTGTGCCTCACCAGTACAGGGGGACAGTCTCTGCCCTGGTCCAGCTGGCCACACTATTGGTGACACAGGCCAGGTGACACCGGCCTCCCCTGGGCACACCTGGCTCATGTTCAGCCACTGCTGACCAGCAACTCCAGGTACTGTTCCTCCAGGAACCTTTCCAGGGTCTCTGCCCTTAGCCTATAGTGCAAAGGTCACCACATTTCCAACTTTTTTAATGCTGCTGGGAAATGGAGAACAGCAAAAAACCCTAAAATTACAGCAATAATAGCCAATTTGAGTTGTGTGGAAGATTTCACAGAATAACAAAAAGAAGAGAGCAAAATGAAAAACAACAAAAAAACCAAAAGCCACCTCAAAACTATAATGACATTGTGTCTTGAGCACACAGAAACAGCATGAATTAAATGAACCTGGGTGGCATCTTCTGTAGTCTGCAGACTACAGAAAAACCAAAAGCCACCTCAAAACTATGACAGTCTTGAGCACACAAAAACATTAATTAAATGAACCTAGGCAGCATTTTCTGTAGTGTGCAGGCATTGGCTACTCTTGATACTGGGAGGAAAGAGAAAGCTCCTTTCACATTTAACCTATCCTTCAAATTAGAGAAAAAGTGCTTGGGGATTCCTCCCATTTTCAAAAAGTTCATCAGTTTAACCATGTGTAAGAAGAGAATGACCAGTTTCCCCCAGTAAGTCTGCAACATCTGGATTTAGTTCCTGCAATGTTCTGCCTCAGAGTTTTACATTCCCCTGTACCTGAAGGCATATCAAATATGTGAATTTAAAACCTTAGCTCCACTGCAGCAAACTGAAGAGCTTCTTGGAGTATGGCAGGGCTAAGATCACTCTAAGACCTCAGAAGTCTGGAAGAAGCACATGACGGGGCAGAAAAGGCACTAAATGGTCATGATGTTCACATTTTGTGCGTAAAAATACTCGCACTCATCTTTATGATGGCAGTAAAAATGAAAAGCTGTGTTTTTCATCTCATTCTTTACTGGCTGAACATTACACCCCAGACATCTGCAAAGTTCATGACTAAAAACCATTTGCTTTGGTGGGACCTCAGTATTTGTTTAAAAACTGCCTGTACAGTTAGGTGTTTTGTTGCATCTGGTCTGTGAAGCCTTACATATATATTTTGTTGTTCTTGGTGTTGTTTTATTATAGAAATCCTACAATCATAGAAGGGTTTGGGTTGGAATGGACCTTAAAGCACTGAAACACAACAATTTTGTATTCAGCAATAATTGTGCTTAACTGAAAAGCAGAGGATATCAAGAAAATCATGGCATGTTCCAGAATGCCAGCCAAGTTAATAATCTTATGTGCAGTTTATTAGCCCAAATGAATAACTTCCAGAGATGTTTAAGCATTTCTCTGCTCATATACATGGAAATACACAGGTGTATAGCACAGATTTGAGTTTCCATGCACAGCCACAAGCTCCAGTCCACTGTTGTGCTTCTATTCCTTGCAGGTGTACAGTCTTTCAGGCACAGAAAGCAATCCTACACCAAGAGGATCCCCTCAGGGCTGTACACAGATTAATTCACTGTGTCTCAGTATTGATTAAGATGCAAACACCATGTTTTAGTGCACAGGTTTTAACTTGCTTCAAGAGAGATGCTTCATACAAGATCCCATCAAAGAACAGCTCCTTCAAAGTCACAATCAAAGCACAACTGAAATGCAGAACAGAAAACTTCAGAATTATCAAGCTCAAAAGAGGTCAGAGATGCCTGAAGTTTGCATGCCAGCAGTAGTTTATGCTTTGTGAAGTAAAGCCACCCAATTACACAGAAATCATTAACTGGATTAAGAAAATGCAGGCATGGGTTCTTCTCTCAAAAGATTATCCTTTCCTCCTCCCTTGCTATCTGTGACCCAATGTGACTATGAAGAAACACTATAGCTGACACCAAGCCCTGAAGGTGTTTGCAAATAGATTAATTACATGTTGAGAGAGCTATCGCTCTGCACAGAAGGCAGATAACAAAACAAAACTTGTTTCATGCGTTGGCAAATATTGTGCAACAAAAAAAAGCACTACTCCTGATCAAGGAGTTTCCTTCACCTCAATGAAATTCCATCTCCTGAAGCAGGTAGCCATGTCCATGCAGTTTACTCTCAGAAAAATCAGTGGTGGGTTTGAAACTGTATGGATACGAAAGTTAGCACTAGTCCAGAAAAGCTCTGTAAAATACAATTCTGTATTCTGCTTCCTTTTATGGACACGTAGATATCTTAGATACAGCAAAACCAAAGCAAAACATTTTCCACCGCTGATTTTGGTTTATTTTTCCCACTCCAGACTGGCAATAAAAAGTGGAAGTGGCTCAAATGGCTCTGACTCAATGCAGGCAGAAGTGCTGTAACACAGCTGCAGTCAAGGGAAAGCTGGCAGACACAACAAGAAGCTACAAACCCCTTTGCCAACACATCCATATGATCCAGGAATCTTAGTGCAGTCCCAGGCTGCTCCTGGATACCTTGCTCCATTGCAAATGAATTTGCTTTCACTGTAATTCATTGCAAATGAATTTGCTTTAGTGTTAGAATGAGCAGTTATGTTCAAATGCTGCTTGCAGTTTACACAATTAAATGGCCAAAGGTTGTTTTTTAAATACTCTTCAGCTGAAGCTGTTAAAAAAAATATCCTTCATGAAAATGGTGTCCTTATATTCAATGAAAACAAATGAGGTATTTCCAGAATACCAGTTCAGGAAATTCTAAAGAAAACTCCAGAATCCTAATTCTGGAAATTCTGGTTTGCCCTGAATTGCTCTTGTGATGTGACAATTTGGGTGATTCAATGGAAAGTGACGATTTAATTTAATTTCAAGTTACCAAATATGTATACATCTAGATATTGGGTTTTCAACAGAAAATTAAGGAAAACGTAGACCAAAAATTAGTGAAATATATGGATGAAAGGCCTCTGCTATTGGAATAAAGTGCTGATTACTGTGGGGGGAAAAAAGGAAACTCAGAAGGCCAATAAAGATACATTTGGGAGTTAACATTAGTGCAACTTCAAGAAAAGTATCAGTCCTCTCCTTTGTTGATCCATGTTTCCCACATAAGCCATGTTCCCTTGGTGGCTGAGCAGCATGAGCCACAAGGTGCCACAATGATTCATCAAAAAGATGGATCAGGCTGGGAGCTTGGCTCAAAGGAAAAAATCTGAATATTGCATACATGAATAGTGCCCTCAAGTGACAGTGATGTTCAGCCTGACCAGTGCGTTGGTTTTTGTTTGTTTTGGCTCACTGCCCCAAGTCTTAAATAATGAGGAATAGAGGAAAAAGAAGAGTTAACTTCCATGATTTTTTAAGCTGTCAAGAGAAGGTCCCAAAGCCTCTTTCCTCCCTTTTAAAGGGCTCCACCTAAATAAGGAACTTTCAGTAAAGCGAAATACAGCAAAATAAAATAAAAACTCTGAAAAGGCAGGCAAACAAAAGAAGTCACTGATCATTTGGAAAGGCACCTCGTTATGCCAGCAGGAGACTAACAGGGAGGAGACGAGAGAAAAATGTTTCCCTTGTTCAGGCTATGAGGAATTCAAAGTTCGATTTTTTCTTAAGGTACTCCTCAATAAATAATGCTAAAAAATTTAGTGGCAGCATCTCTCTTTATGATCAGAAACTGTCACAGGCTATTACCAGAGAGAGGATGAAAAGCGTGATGAACACTAAAACCAATTCAGCTGAACAAAATGTACATCCTTTAATCAACAGCTTTAAGGAAGGTAAGGCTGCATTACATCTGCACAAAACACAGCCATTTAGCTGCATACTGCAGAATATATTTGTTACTCTGAACACAGATGTGTCTGTGCTTTTCTGCTGTACCTACACTCTGACTAAGCCTTCAACAGGCACAGCAGCTATGGGGCTGTCCATGGATATAAAAGAATGTTCCACACAGAAGAATTTGCACTCTGTGTCTGACAAACGACAAGAGGCTCTGCAAAGGCTGTTTTTTGTGAGGGGTCAGAGCCTGGAGCAGTGTCTCAGTGGTTATTCCATACCATGAGATGGTGGTTAATCCATGTACACATCATCACTGCAGTCAGGAGCAAGGGACTCTCACTTCTGGGAAGAAGGGAGTGACTTTGAATGGAAAACAGAGAAATAATTCCTGTGAACATACTTCAATATGGGTTTTTTTCCCTTATATTAAGATATTAAGAGTCTTTAACATGGGCTTACATTTTAGGAGCACATTGAAAACACAAAAACAGGAAACCACCTACAGAAGGCCAAAAAGAGACTGAAAAGACATAGAACTACTAGTAACTGTTTAATTAAATAAAGACCATTTAAGCTGAATGTCTTAATGATGAGTTCCAGTGGACTCTGGATAACTTTCCAAAGGAGGAGACTGAAAACTTATCCTGATCTATTCTGAATTGGTGGCAGATGGAAGAAATTTTTTTCTTTTTTTCTTTTTAATGCTGACACTGGAAACTGGCACATCTCAGTTTCTAACTTTTAATACTACAGTACCAGATACACTGGGGTTTTTTATCCTTCAGACACGTTATTTCTGAAGCTCTGCCATTTTAAAAAGGTTTTTCAGATTTTATGAGCAGACTAAAAGAAAGGCTCCCTATGAAAAAATCTCAGCTTCAAGTGTCAGACACTACACCAACACTTGAAAATTATCATCAGGAGCTGCCTGTAACCCATAGGAAACTCTCCAACAAGTTCCTAGAAAACAGAAGGGGAGTGGAAAAATGTGATGTTGCTGACAGTGATCTCCTCCTGCTCTTTAGTAAGCGGAGACACAGAGTGTCAGAAGCAACACAGAAATACTATAAACCCTAAGCTGGCAGCAAGCACCCTTCTTTGAAGAAAATAGGGACTTGAAGGACTCCAGGACTACTTCTGCTCATGCTTTACTAGTGCTTTGCAAGTGTAGAGAAAAAGCAGGCATTACACCAGTGAGGAACAGCTGAAGGAACAATTCCAGGGGAAATGGGGCAGTCACAGGACAAAAACTGAGCAAAGACAACAGAAAAACAGGTGGAACTCAAAATCCAAAAGAAGAGGCAAAGGAGCTTCAGATTTAATAGCAAACCAATAATTGAAGGAAAAAGTAAGCAACTGCTGTCAGGACTCAGGACATAGTAATTTAATCTTTTTACAAAGAAGAGCATTAAAAACAGCCTCACAACAAACAGTATTTAATATAGCCAAAAGCCCAGAAGTTGTATAAACCAATTTTTGAGAAGCAGCTTGCTCCTTTTGTTTAAAATAATCAATGTTAATCACATCCTAAGGTAGAGTCAAAAGTTCTTTTCACAGAGCTAGCAAAATATAATGCTGATTAGATTTTAAAGGAATATTTGAGACAGTCCCCCCAAACCCTTGCTCTTTTTTTCATTAATATTCATGTCAGTGGCAAATCCCCATCAGGAGGATGTTCTCATTTCCATCAAAATCAAGAGGGTAAACAAATTTCTTTCTGAAAGAGTGGCTGCCAAGGTCATTTGAGAGGATATTGGCTTAGAAGATCCAGCTTCACTGATGATCCACAGTGTTTGGGGCACCAAAATATAAAAAAGATATAAAGCAATATATTAGAGAGCATCCAAAGGAGGCTACAAAGATGGAGAAGGGCCTTGAGGGGAAGCTGTATGAGGAGCAGCTGAGGGCACTTGGTCTGTTTAGCCTGGAGGAGACTGAGGGGAGACCTCACTGCAGTCACAGCTTCCTTGTGAGGGGCAGAGGAGGGGCAGGCACTGATTTCTGCTCTGTGGGGACAGTGACAAGACCCGAGGGAATGGCCTGGAGTTGTGTCAGAGAGATTTAGTTAGGTTGGATGTTAGGAAAAGGTTCTTCACCCAGAGGGTGGCTGGGCATGGAACAGGCTCCCCAGGGCAGTGGTCACAGCACCAGCCTGGCAGAGCTCAAGAAGTGTTTGGACAATGCTGTCAGGTGTGGTTCTTTGGGCTGCCCTGTGCAGAGCCAGGAGTTGAACTTTGATAATCCTAGTGGGTCCTTTCCAATTCAGGATATTCTATGATTCTTTATCTATCTATACATATATATCTGTGTATATGTGTATACACACACACACACACACACACACACACACACACACGTAGCCATAGTGCCGAAGACAATGCTCAGGAACGGCAAATGCCCCAAACTAGAAAGTAAATAAATAAAAGGGAATCAAAATAATATTCAATTTCCTCTGCCTTTGGAACCCTAACTGCTGATTTAAGGCAAAAGGAGACCAGGCAACACCAATATAATAACTTAAACTTAATGACCTCAACACACTGAGGCCACACATGTTTCCAGAATTACACTCTGCTTCTTCAGGAGAGGGAAAAGGGCTATGGAAAATCCACTGGCCCCTACCAGAAATAGGAGAGCTGACTGAAGCACCTAAAAAGGAACCCTAAAAGAAACTTGTTTGAAAAGAAGAGGAACATGGACATGGCCAACTTGGTTTTATATAAAAAGGTTTTAAATACAAAAAACACAAAAGGTACGGCCAGCACCATGGTCCTCAGCAAGAAGGATGATGATGCCCCGTTTCCTTCAGCTCCTACAACTGCAGTGGCAGGTGCAGCCCCAGCCTCCTGACACCAGCACAGAGTGTGCTGGGAAGCTGCAGGGCTCAGCAGGGAAATGTGAATTTGTGCTGTGTTTGGTGCAGCTATATACCTAAGGATGGCCATGCTCTGGGTCCTTTTCATTAAGGGCAGGCTGATATGTAGGGATTGATGAACAACATCTGGCAGGAATGACCAGCTGCAGCAAGCAAAGCTGGCAGACAGCTTCAGATTACCAAGGTCAGGGTTCACTTAACATAATTAGTATACTATCCTTTAATAGTCAGTTCTATGAATTTTAGTTTCCACATAATCAGTTTAGTAGTGAAAAATTCTCAAGTTTCATAAACATCTTTAAGATGACAACAAAAGACTGTCAGAAAAAAAAAAAAAAAAAACCAACCAAAAATTAAACAGGAGAAACTTGGATCAGAAAGCAGAACAGATATTTTTAAATAACAGATGTACAGACTTGCCGGTATTCTTGTTACACCAGTTTCTTCTGAGTGTCAAAATATTACACTAGTCAAAGACACTGAAAACATACTCCAAAGATCAGGTGTTTGCCTCAGAATGGCAGGATTGAGATGCCATTGTATTTCTCACTGTTTCCTCTCATAGAAGCATCAAAGTCTGAGAAACTGGCATGTGATGTTTCAGGGCTTGCCATTAAAAGCAGATTGACAACCTGCAAATCTGCCATGTGGACCAGAGAGGGATGGAAAAAGGGAGCATGTTAACCACTGAGGAAAACATAATCCACAAAAAAGGTACAGAGCTAGAAATAGTTCTCACGGAAAAATGAAACCACTGCGTAATTGTTACTGAGAGTTAATACACTGTAAATAATGTGGAATTTTTCCCAAACATGTGAGATGTATCACTGCCCATAATGCTCACAGCCCCCCTGACAGGGGCTTGGCCTCGAGGTGCCCCTGTCCCTGCAGCCAGAGCTGATCCCTGTCCCAGCTTTGCTCATGCCTCTGGGGCTGCTGGGGGAGACCCCTGTCCCACTACCAGCCCTCAGAGAACCAGGACAGACCTTACCCTGAAGTCTTCTGTGTAGAAAAGAGAAATTTGAATCCTCCCCCTTTTTTTTAAATAATTGAAAAATATTAGTTTTGCAGTTTCCTATGTATCTCAGCCAGGTACAACATTTCATAGAAAAATAACCTCAGCTGAGGAACACAGGTTTTGCAAAAAGCCGTAATGATTTGGACCACCCAGACAAACATGAAATCAAGTGCTCACGTTCCTGGATTTGATGCTCTCACCTTCCCATCTGAACCCATGTCATTAAAAATGCTCAAAGATTTGACATGGATTTCCATTGCAGACAGACCAAATAACCAAAGGATACGCAGAATTGCCTATGTAAAAATGTGCTTCTGAGTTGATGCCTTTCCATGATTTAAAGTTTCCCCTCTTACAAAATTTTACTATAACACACAAAAAAATTAGAAACATACTGCACAGTCAGTTTCACAGTGTGGTGTGTCTTGTGTGCAAAAGACAATCAGCATCAATCCCTGGCTGCTATTATCACAGACCTGTACTGGCCTGATTACATTGAGGAAAATGGGATGTTGTGTTTGGCAGGGAGTCCTGGCAGAAGGCAAAGGGTCAGACAAGCTGCACACAGCAGCTCCCCAGGCACTTGCCTCTGGCCACTGTGCCCCTGTGCAGTCACAGGCTCTCATTTGTAAGGATTTAACAGCAACCTGAGACAAATTCAACATTTGACACTAAGAAAACAGCCAAAGAACACCTGACAGTAACCCAGCTCACTCTGGGAACAGGAAACATTTTCTGGGAAAAAGCAGATATAGTACAGCTTGTTTCAACCATCCCTCGACAGCCCTGTGCCTTGGCAAGGAGCTGTCAGCAGGAGCAGTCCATCAGCCAGCTGCTGATGGGAGCTTGCTCCAGCTGTCAGAGTGTTTCAGGAGCCTGTTGCAGGGCTGGAATGCTCTCACTGCAGGTGGCTGATAAGTAAAAGCCCAGAAGCTGCAGTTGCTGTCTGAACTTGTGAGTTGCTGTGCACCGTGGTGCCTGCCAAGCTTCCCCCTCCCCTGCTCAACACACACAAAGTGCCTCACTGCAATGGCAGGGATTTCCTCACAGCTCTCTGCACGTGGAAATGAGAGAGGTGACTAGGAATTGAATAGGCATGGTATTAAAAGTAATGTTTATAATACAAAACATGAGTTTCAGAGCTGCATCAGCTTCTGAAAAGGACTTGGGAGGAGGGTGAGGAGTTTGTTGAATGGAACAGGTGCCCAGGGTTGCAAGTTGAACTTTATTTTAAATTACTCATCTTTGCAGCCATCAGGTCTTACTTTTGTCTTCCCTTTGTGCAGTTCTGTTGCCATTTTTCAGCCCCCACTTACCATGGTGCCTTCACACAAGAAGGCCAAGAACATTTTGGAGAGCATGGCTTCCTGTGAACTGGAACCCTGAATACCACCTACACCACAAAATCCATTATCAATACTTTATTTTATTCTTATGTGTCACATACTACAAGTTTGATCTTTTCCTGCCTTCTCATGGGTCCTTGTGCAGTAAGAGAAGCTTTGTTAATGGCAGAAGAGTAAACAGAGACCAGAATTGTAATTTAGAGACAACATTCACCCACTGCAAATAAATGTAAGCCCATACTCCTTGTGATGGGCTTACAAATAGGGAAATGTTTTCTAACTTGGAGGACTTACTTTCAAGTCCTTTGAACTGACCTGTTTTGGCAAACCAATTTACTCTTCCAATAGGGAAATGAGTTATAAATCAACATTATTTTTCTGCAGAGTTAAAAGTTGCTTTTTATTACACACAAAATAAAAAATTTATGGGCTTTTAATGCATATTATTGCTAAAATGTCTGAGTGATTTTATAAGTATGACACATATTAATGATTTGCCTACAATATGGCAGACAAAAATATTGCAAAAGAATGGGTTTGGATAAGAATAAAACAGAAGTTCTTAAAGGGCTGCAGTGCATGTCTCATGCTGCTCGCTGGTATCTAAGAGGTCTGAAATGCCTTGGAGACATCTGAAGGTACAGTTTAATATTCTTGGTTTTGACATGCAGTTGGAGAGAGGTACAGAATCCCCAGTCAGAAACACTTCTCCTAAAAACAAGAGCCAAAATACAATCCAGGTGCTCCAATTTCCAAAAAGATGACAAGCTGTCAGACAGTCAAACACTGCATAGCTTCCAGAGAGCTGGTGAAACAGAGGCATCAACAGCACTGCTGGCATTCCTACAAATGCTGCCTTCCCTTATTAAAGAAACACACAGGATTTGATGTATTTGAACTAGAAATTTCCCATAAACTCTAAGTCAAAGTAAGTTTCCAGAGTTATGGTTATCTCCTGTTCCTCCCAGACATGTATTTCCTACCTCATTATAATAAATGTCAAGTACCAACAAGAAACTCAAAATATTGTTCCCTACACCCACACAAAATGGATGCACATCCAGAAGCTTTAACTGATGCAGTAAGGAGGGCAATTGAAAGACAAGCCAGAAGAGCACACAGGAATGCCCAGAGCCACAACCAGGTCCAGGTCACCCCTTTTCAGCTCCAAAGAGACACAAAAGCCACCTGTAGCATTTTCATAACTCAATACACACACATGGTGTTACTTGATATGGTGCAATGGGCAGTAACTGTAGCTGAATGAATGTTTTCAGTCAAAGCTCTCTGCACAAAACATGTTATAAAGGGGATGCAGACACAGGCCAACCAACTGTTTTAATGTGACTAAAAAGAAATCTAAGTTCTGCAAAGCTGAAGCAAACTACCAGTCAGATGCCTTCACAAGAAACAAGTCACCTGTTCAAGTGAATTCAATCATCTGTTTTTTTTCTTACTACAGGAATAGGAAAGGTACCTGCTTTCAGCACAGGGCACTCACATCCACTCCTTTTCCAGCAAAGTATGGGAAAGACATATATTTTTTATTGGGATGGTTTTCTTATTTACACATTTCACTACAACATATAACTCAGGTGCAATGTTTCTGGTATCTGTCCCTGGGCAGTTTAGAACAGGGAGTGCAAGCCAATGATTCTAATCTTCAGGAATAGCTGTACAGAGGCATGTTAATTTTGGGCCCTTTCACTAACAAATCACACAGTATAACTAGAAAGCCACAATGGATGGACTCAAGACAGGCAGACTTAAACTGAGTAATTATATTTGAGTTGACAACTCCATAGAAAACTCCAACAGGCACAGGCTCACAATTTAACTGAAGCAGGAGCTGAAAGCAGCATCTTCCCCCCATCTGGCCAGTCAGCATCAGAAGTCTGACAAAAAACCTCTGAGGGACACCAGGATGGAGCACAGACCCTGGCAGGTTAAAAACTCTCTTGACACAGCCTAAAAGGAGACAGACTTTGCTGAGTGAATCATGTTGCCAGCCCAAGCTGGTTAAGTGCAGGCTTTGGGTAAACCAGGCAGCACAACACGGCAGGGCTGCCAAAGCCTGACTGCAGCACTGCTTCCAAACTGCAGTGCTATTCTTAGTGAATGTGTGTGCAACACATCTAAATCCAGCACCCTAAATAACAATGGCATTTCCTCAAAAGAACAAGAAGAGGGCGAGAAATAGGGAAGAAAAAAATCAGATGTCTTCAATCATGCTGCTCAGATTATAAGGAGATGTGTCTATTTAGAGTTGTGACAAATTTTAAATTTTGCACAACGGGAAAGAAAGAGTTTCCTTCTATATCAACACCAGAGTAACTTCAGAATTTTCAAAACAAGATTAATTTATAAAACTTCTAAATCATCCAGTCTGCATATGTGCAGTACTCTCACACATGCATTTTTTTCTCTACTGCAAGATCTGAAGCAAGTGATAGCACTAACATAAAATTTAATGTTATATATCTTACTGCAAAGCTGCAGAAGTTTCTTCTGTGTCTCCCTGAAGGACACAGCAGCACATCACAAATCAAAGACTATACAAATCAAAGAGGTATCCACCCATATGGAAATATTTACTCACCAGTTTCAAACAAATGAATGCAATCAAGGATCTTTATGACAGACATCCTGCATGTTTCAGTCGTGGGTCTTCTTTTCTCTCCTCAAAAACAACTCATAATGACCTGCTAGTGTCCCACAAGAACAACCCAAAATACACAAAATTTCAAGCATTCTTTGTTTTTCAGGTCTATGCACCAGGCAGCAAAACTTGGGTCTTTTAGAGCAGCCCACCTGAACCCCACAGATGTCATCTGTCCTTAGCTGAAGACATATTTTCACTGAACAAGCAAAAAAGCATGAAGTTATACAAACTATCTGCTCAAATGGCAAAAACCTTTGCCAAAAATGTCCAGCCACCCCCAGCTTGAGTTGCACAGGCTGCCAGAAGCTCAGCACTCTGCCATGGCTGGAAGTGTTTCCCTCTCCCAGCCTGTAATTTGCCCTGCACACTGCCAGGAGGGAATGGCAGCTCTCCCCAAATACTGAGCCCATGTTCAACAGCCAAGAGGAGGGCAGTGAGGATATGTAGAAGGCTGGAAGAGACAGCACCATCCAGAGCAGCAAGGTGGGACCCACCCTCAGTGCTTATTTCACATCAAACAGCACAAGAGGGCACAGGACAATACCCAAGAACAATTCATGTGAATCATGTCCTGGTTTGGCTCACTAGCAGGCTCCCCTTCCCCCAGAGCCTTGTGATCCCTTGGAAACCACCCTGTTAACTCACAGCCAGGGATGCTCACCCAGGGGAAGGCAGGACACAACTGATGGCTATCTCAAGTGCAAGCTTTTACACTGTAGATGTTTGGCAAGCCTTTGTCATGCCAGACTCATTGCTGCAGTGGACCAAAATAAGGGGTACAGCAGCTCACAGACATGAAAAAAATTGTCACTGATGGTTCTATGGCACCTCCTGTACCACCTCCAGTGCTTGTCCAGACTTGGCTACTCAGGACATTAAATGCAGTTAATTTGGCTGTTCTTTCTGGCAAGGTGTATTTCACTTTGAGAGAAAGAACAGTTCAACAACTCATTGAAATATCCTTAATTTCACTCTCTGTTTATGTGATCTCAGTTGCACTGAAGCCCCCAGGTGCTGCTGAAGAGTGAGCAGCTGAGCAGAGAGGAGGCAATGACCTGATTATTTAAGGACCACTCAGGAAGAATTGTACTGCTTTGGTAATGCTTATTAAACTGCAAGGAGTTTTCAGCAGGGAATTACTACAGCTCAGGAAAATGCTCCAGTTCACACAGGAAGACATGAAAGCAGTGTCAGGAGATGAGTTAACATTACTGATTGATATTAACATGACATATCTGTTATGCCTGAGGTCACCTGAGAATGCTGCTGGAGGTCTTATTCATATGCAACTGTCCAGGTAACTGGAGCTTGTTTAGACAGAGCCAGCCCATCCACAGCACAACTGTGGATGAAGCTGTGCCTTAGAACACCTGCTTGTATTCAGAACATCTGAGAATCATAGAATGGCTTGGATTGGAAGGGATCTTAAAGCTGATCAAGCCCCTTGCTGTGGGCCAGGACACCTTTCCTTAGACCCTTCATTCCCATGCTGGGTTTTGTGCTGTATTTGGCCAGCACACAACACACCCAGGTCTGTGCCCACCACGGTCACAAGCAGCACCTGCAGCTCCACACTGGATCCTGTACATGCAAACTGTCACCCAGAACTGGCAAGGCAGCCAGCAAACTGTGTCTAGAAGAAAAACACAACAAAAGAACTCTCAGCTGACACAACAGGCCTCACCTTGGCAGAGCACCAGCTGTTTAGAGCCCTGGAGATTGCTTCTGGACCATTCTGCAGCTTGGTCTGATGGAGTAGGAATCAAATCATTGTGCTTCCAGGTTTTTTTTAAGCCTTCCATTTGACTTTAAACAATCTTAAATGCTCTCTTTCTTCAGTTTGTCCTCCTATCCTTTGTCTATTTATAGTATAAACAGTACTGGGTGAGAACTGCCTCTCTCTGAAGGGCTGAGGCACTCAGCAGTCTCACTCACAGATGAACTCTTGATCTAGCACACAGAACTACCATTTCCACAACCTGACTTCCATCTACTCATATTTAATCCAGAATATACATAGGTTATAAGCATATGGTGCTTATGTATACATTGTTTTCTTTGAATTAAATCTCATACAGCTTTTGAAAATAGTTCCATAATATTAGATGGTTTTCAAGTGATTTTAGTGACATCTCCCTCAAGGTTCATGGCCCTTCACACCAGTACCCTGTTCCACTGCACAGTTCCCATTCATTCTATCATAGGTAAGCTTTTCCTTTCATCTTCCACAAGTGTAAGACACAAGTACCACAGCCTTACCTCACACAGCCTTACACCACTTGATTTCACCTTCACACCCCCCAAATACTGAACAAGTGATCCCCATATATATGTACATATGGATAGCTGTACCCTCCCCAGCACCACAGAAAGTCACTGAAGAGCTCCAAGAGCACCTTTCCCTCTTCAGCCCTCAGGGAAAAGGTTTTACACTTGTTTTAACTTCCAAAAGCTGCATCTCTAAAGTGTTTTTGAAGAGAAAACAGACTTTCCTCTGAGTCGTGCCACCAGAGAAATTCTGTCAGTGCCTTATTAGCTTTGAATGTACCAATGTGAGAATCCACAGCATCCTTCCAAAACTTGAAAATACAGTTACTGTTAAAACAGCTGCTGCTTCAAAGGCTTTGAAGTATTTTAAGAATTTTAATTATTTGGATATTTCTCAGTTTTCTTTCTTATGCCACGTAGATAATTAGTTCAATTACAATTTCCCAGGTGGAATACTGGCTTGATTTCTACTTGCCTGCCATCAAAAAATTGATAGTAGAATTCTTAGGGCATGAAAATTACACCTATTTAGTGTGGTGTTTAACATAGTCTTTGGAATTGTGGAACACAAATGTCCTACACCAGAAACTTCAGTGTTACCAAATTATGAGTTCAAGAGCTGATTAGACTATTTCTGATATTTAAAGAACAGTCTACTATTGAATTACAAGCATTTTGCATGAATCCAAACCAGACTGCTTGGCTTTGCCTACAAAGTAGTCCAGTGACAACATCTTGGTAAGGGTTCAATAAGCTTATGCCTGTATAATTAAGAGGGCCCCACACACACACGTGCTGCAGAGATTTTTTTTAAAGTCCACTTTAGTTTACTTAATGGCATTCTGTAGGTAATGTGCATGGTTATATACCAACACAGTACCATTAGAGAAAAACTTATTAATAGCTTCACTAGATTTCATACTGGGATAAAGATCTGAAAGAATACCACATTTCTCTACTAAAAATAAACAGAAGAAAAGTAACATGAAACATTCACTTAATATTGGGGTTTACAATTACAGCTGCTGATGATTTAAGCTCTTTGGAGCCTTTGACACTAAGTATAAGGAGGAAATTGGACTTTCAAATGAGTGAAAGACGAAACAAGCAGGCTTTTGTGCAGCCAACTTGAAGATTACATGCAAAACTTAAGACTTTTGAGATTAGAGAGGTTACATTTGTCCTTTTAGGAAAACAGAGGATAGGATATTAGCATCCTCTGTAAACTACTTGAAGACTGACATTCACATGAACCACAAACTAAAGCATTCACTCATCTTCCTAAGAAAATAAAGAGAATTTGGCAGTACAATAATCCTCAGAGAAATGCCAGGACAGGAACTTCTGTGGTCTTTGTTGATTTAGCAACTGATGTATCCAATACTTTAGTGTTTGGTAAAGAAAGAGCATAAACATGTGTTCCAACATCTTCCCCCTTGGAAAGAAGCCACTCTTCACCCGCCAACAAAAACAAGGAAAGCAAAACCTCAACTCACAAATACCACCACTATACCACTTTATACCCCTCCATGGACAGAACTATGTATTAGGCAGGGATAGCTCCAGGAAACAAAAACTGGGTATCACCAACCTGCAGCTGCGAGTTGTATTAGACACCTTTCTCACGTGTTCACTGCTGCCATTCCCTTTCGTGCCAGTAACACACCTCAGTTTGAATCCATACGCGCTTACATGAAAGGCTCTGTTCTGACCTCAAATTCTCACGGGCTACACCTGTTAAACTACAACCAGGGCATGCCAGTGTACGCTGGCTTTGCTTGGCACGCCTGCCACATCAGAAGCGTCTAATCTGACAAAATGCACCTGCTTTAGAACAGGCAGAAACCACATACCCCTTTCCTTTTGCATGGAAATGGAACCTAAATTTGAGCTCGTTTCAAATTTTGCTACAGGAAATGCAAACAATTAGAAGTGAAATAGCATCAGCATGCATTTTTTAATTTATTAGGTGCCTAAGAAACCAGGCTGACTCGCCCATTCATTTTTCATATTAAAAACTGAGATTACCTTTCTGCATGCAGTCTCACCCGGGCACCAAAAACTGCTGAGGCAGGGCTGGCCCGTCGCACTTACACTTTACACTTAGGGACAACACAGAGCCTCTCTTGTTCAGCAGCTCTGAGCGGGTGTCACCTCCTCTCTCCGAGCGCCAAGGTGGCGGCACGGAGGTGCAGATGTGAGGGGGAGCCGGGGGCTGCCACCAGCCCGCCCCGGCAGCGCTCAAACCCGGCACGGCTGGAAGCTTTCCTGGCATCCACTCCAGTAACAACGCGGCTCTCCACACCCAGGACGCGGAGACGGGACTGGATCGGACACAGAACGCGCCACAAAGCGCTGCGGGCCGGCAGCGAGCGAGCAGGACGGGCCCCCGGCCCCTCAGGCTGCCGCGGACACCGCGGCGCTCCCGCCGCCCCCGGCCCGGCCCCGCTCCCGGCCCTGCCCCGGCCCCGCCGCCCCTTCCTCACCCTCGTACTCCAGGCTGGCCCGGGCGCCCAGGGCGAGCAGCGCGGCGAGGCGCAGCCAGCAGCTCCCCATGCTCCTCACGGCGGCTCTGCCCGGCCCGGGGCTGCAGCAGCAGCAGGAGGAGGAGAAGGAGGGGGAATGGGACGGGGACATTCTCCGAGCGGCTCCCGGGCGCCGCCTGAGTCTCCTCCCGCTGCCCGGCCCCGCCTCGCCTCCGGGAGGGTTTGGGTCCGGCGGGGCTCCGGTGTCCCTGTGCGGTGTGCTGTCCCCCCCGAGGGGCTCCTGCTGCCCGCTGCCCTCCGACGCGGCCCCCGGGACTCGCCCTGTGGTGCCCTGGCCCAGAGCGGGGTCACAGAATCACAGGATCAGAGTGATTTGTGCTGGAAGGGACCGTAAAGATCACCTCGCTCCAGCCCCGCCGCCTCCTCGGGGCTCACTGCAGCAGGTTCACGGCCTGTCCCTGCTGGGATCTCAGCTGGATGCAGCATCCATGGTGGGGGCTGAGCAGAGCAGAGCAGAGGGGCAGAATCCCCTCCCTGCCGCTGCTGCCCACGCTGCTGTTCGGGCAGCCCGGGAGTGGGGTCTCTGCTCGGTGCCATGAGCCCCGAGCTCAACCCGGGCACCCAGCTGGCCGGGACAGTGTGTCTGCCACCGATGTCCTCCCATCTGTCCTTCCAAGGCAGGGAGGCTCCCCGTGAACAAGGGCAGGATGGGGAGAATGAGCCCCTCCTGCTCCCTCCGGTAACATTTCTGACACGGTAGGACCTCTCTGGGGAGGTGTCATGCTGCTGGCCCCCATCCCATCCCAATCCATCCCATCCCAATCCATCCCATCCCAGGTGGCAGTGCCCTTCCCACGCAGGCCTGGGGTTTTGCAGGCAGGAGTGCAAGGACACAGACTGCATTTCTCAAGATGAACTGCTCTGGTTGCTCAGCAGTTTGCAGATGGCCAGCTTTAAATGTTAAAAAAAATAAATCCCTAAGTCATGAGAGTAAGAAAAGAAAGTTTGGAGTCATCACATTTCTCATTAGGTTTTTGAGCTGCCAGGGTGTTGCGGAGTTACATTTTCAGGCTTTGTTCCATAACCACAAAGACTAGAGAGTTTTCTTACTGCATTTCACATGAAAGCAAATTCCCCAGACACTCCAAGCCCACGGAGGTGGAGGCTTCAGACAGAGCATCATATGTTCCAACACTTTTGATTTGACATCTGTCAACCCTGCAGCTTGACTACAAGGAGATTTGGGATTTCTTTCTTTTTGCACTTCCTACCATGAGCATTTAATGTGCAATCTAAACTGGCAAAGCCCACAAAGGTGTGGGAAAGTAGCCTCAGCCAGAGTTTGTGTGCTGGGGTGGTACAGGTGAGTGAGCCCAGGGAGTTCTGAGGGTCCCTCCCACAAATAGGGAAATACCATCTAGTCAGGAAGGGAATACTTCTTTAAAAATAAGGGACAGAATTGCAGAGGAAGGAGAGTCATCTCAAGGGGAAATTTTAGTCTGGAAACAGAAGAAGGTGACAATTCTGCCACACTTTGAGGCTGGCTATACCAAAGTGGCCTAAGAAAAATGTCATCTTGCTGGTAATTAAAATAAAAACCTGTGTGGGTGCTGTGTTTGGGAGCTTTCTCCAAAGCATTTTCTTTTCATTTGACTTTTCCTTTGGATCCGGAGTGTCCCTGGATACCTCCCCACTTGGGTCCCCTAATTTGCTGTGTGAGACTGAGATGTGCACAGGAGTGAGTGCACCTCCTGCACCCCAGAGCCAAGGTAGAGCTCCTCTGGAGTGAAATTCCTGGTGGGGTTGGGTGGGCACCAGGGCCTCAGCACAAACTGTTCTCCAAGTTCTCTGCCCAGTACTGGTGGAGTCTGACTATGCTTGAGCTCAATAATCTGTTTTGAACTTGTTTGACAAAAAATGAAAAAGAAAGATGGGAACAAAACCAATGGCAGTTTCATCAGAGCAACTGCAATTTAACAGCTTAAGGAATTCTTAGATTTCCACATGTGAAGAGATTAAAATACTAACATTACTCTGTTTAAAAAAAGAACATCAGGAAAAGGAATGCTTTAATCAGTTTATCTGTGCTGCGAGGCTTTGCTAAGAGTTCAGCATTCTGATGTAATGGAATAATAAAGGTACCTGAAGCAGATCCTAATGGGTCAGGTATCTCTTGCTTTCCCTTTGTGTATTGTCCTTGTAGCTGCCCATTTCCAAAACACTGCCCTTCATTTAGGTGTTTCTGTGAGCACAAGGTCTGTACTGCTATGAGAGCATTGTTCCAGGAACCACTGCCAGCAGGAGTGTGAATGCAGCTGCAGCTTCTCCATCAGCTGTCCCAACACTACCCTGCCCAGAGGTCACAGCCTCTCTCCTGGGCAGCCTTGTTGAGCCTTTTCAGGGTGCAGAAATGTGGTGATTGTGGTGACAAACCCTCCTTGCTGGGTTGTCTCCTCAGAGAGACAAAGGTCCCAGTAGTAGATGCCATGAGTGACTGCAGCTGTGGTGTCTGAATTAGTACAGGCAAGAATCCTGTTTGATTCCCTGGAATCAGTGGGACCTCAAACTGCTCTCCTGTTGCTCCTGATTGTGCATGTGCAATTCCATCTGCTCAAATAACATGACCACTGGTGTTTGCAGAATTTTTTCTTTGTCTTGCCTGTCCACTGAACAGTGTTCTTGCAGTGGGCACTGTGAGCGGGCGTGCCTGCGGTGCTGCTTTTCCTCTGGCACCCAGCTCCTGGAGTGTCCTAAGAGAAAGGCAAGAGATTTAAGAGCTAACACAGTCTGCAACTTACAGCTCAAAATTAGACACAAGTTAGACAAAATTAGACATAAGTAGCAGTGGGAATGCATTCTTCATGGCCCATTCAAAGTGAGCCTTGGAAAAACGCCAGTGCTGAGGTGTGCCTTCATCCAGACTCCAGTTTGCTCTGAGCAATGTAACACTCATTCTTCATGTTTGATAAAATGACAACAATGTGAAATCACACAAAAGACTGGGGCCTGAAAGGCAAATTCAAGGCAACTTAAAAAAAAATCTTGAATTCCTAATAATGAGCTAGATTTTTGTAGCTTTCTTAAAGTACTGTTTAATAGGAGGAAGCATGTGGAACTATGAATGAATTAAATGAATGTCAATATATTGAATTTGAAGGCACAGTCCATTTTTTTTCCTCCCAGTTCAGCTTTTAATTTTTATAGAAAAAAAATTCTAACTCTTTAAGCTTGTGGTTAGTTGGAGTTCCTGGCACTCCTGGTATTACACAAGAATTAACCAGTCTGCTTTGCACAGAAAATTCAGGTTTTGACTGTTCAGAGGTGAAAGAAAATTCTCAAAACTGAAATCAAGCAACACTAGAGAACTGAAATGTGTGAAAAGGTTTTGGTTGAATAGAAAAATAAATCCCAAAGCAAAGTTAAATGCTCTTGGAGGCTTAAAAAATTGTTCTTGTTATGTCAAAGAGTTAATATAAAGACATAATTTTTCTTTCCTGCTTTTTTAACAGCAGTTCAGAAGTATAGTTTTATTACTCTGTGCCAGAATAGCTGTAACAACTGCAGTGATAATAAAAACACAACTTTTGATGGAGAGGAGAAATTAATTAAAATCAAATTTTACTAATGTTTAACAATCTAATATTTTTTCTCCAAATAGTAAAAGAATTATAAGGAAATAAAAAAAATACCCAAACAACCCACATGTGTGTAATGAAGCTTTTGTCGAGTAAGGTCTAATTAATCATAAGAGGATGACAAATAGGGCCCCAATCCAAACCACACAGTTTTAGTCCAGTGAATTGCCTGACTGAATGCAAACACTCTGATACTTAGAATTTCTCCTGTAAATATCTGCAGAAATAGTCTTAAAATAAAATAATAATCATAATAATGCATTTCTTCTGTACAATTCCTGGAATTCTTGGAGCTTATGATTACTTCATCATCATTTTTAGTGGCAGTGACACTTAAAAATACACAACATTTTGATTTGTAACTCAACATTTGCTGTTACTAGACCTTCTTTCCAGCTGCTGGTCACTGCCAGCTCCTGTGGCCAAATTTTTCCCTCTGGATGTCAGCCTGCTGCACATGGGCTGTGCTCAGACACTCATCCCTTTGGGATCCCACTCAGAGCCATTCTGTGGGGTGCACTCCAGTGTTGGGACATTTCAGAAATGCGGGAATCAGAAAAACAGAAACTTCCACACACAGTGAAGAGTTTGAACTGCAGCCTTAGAAGAAGTTTGGATTGATGTAAAAATTCAATATACAGACATTAAGTAGAAAAATCTTAAACTTACGTTTCTATAGTTGTAAGTAAGAATATACCTTAAGTAAGAAACTGTATTGGGTAAGATGGTAAAGGGTCTATAGTATAGTAATGTCATTGTATAAAGTAAGAGTTTAAAAGTTATAATAGAAGCATATGTGTATATGTGTGATAATAACCTATTGGGTAAAAATATCCACAGTGCAGTAGAAGTGAGTAAAGGTGACAGGTTAGAAAAACAAAATAAACCTTGTAGCAACTGTCCATTGGATTAGAACATTCTATTATTGTCTTGTAACAAAGAACTTGTGACGGCTCTTGAGCTCTGGCTGGATACATGCTCCTTTAAAATCTCACTGAGACTGATGTTTATCTGAGCAATAAATCATTCTTAGCCTGAAAATTGTCCCATCACTTCATTACTAGCAGTGATAATGATACAGAAACTCTGACAGTGTCTGGGGGAGGGAGGTTGAAATGGAAGCAAAGATTGGGGTTGACCTGTGGAGACAGCTGGCAGGAAGAACAGACCTTCCATAGGTGCTGCTGTGGTGAAGGCATGAAGAGGAAAAAAGGCAAAAATATTCAGAGGAAGACATGGGCAGAAAGAGGCAGGTGGGTGAGTGTCATGTAGGGTGCTCTCTGAGGAATGATTGACAAAATTCCTCACACACTGTGCTGCTGCTGTCAGCTCATGACAGGAACCCCAGTGCTAGCCCATGAAACCCCAGTGCTAGGCAAGAAACACCACTGCTAGCCCAAGATCATCCCTTCATGCAGAGCTGCTCCTTCACTCGGTGCAGTTTTCAGAAGGCATCTCCCCTGTCCATGGGCATGCCTGTCAAAGGCACTTGGCTCACTTTGCATTTTAAGCGACATATTCAGGTTTGTTAATAGGAAGCTGCTTTTCCTGAAGTGACAGACAGGAAAGAAACACTTGAGGGCAGCCTAGGAGAGGACATCATTGGCTAAAAATGCCAGGAAGATGTACACCAATGGAAATTTTTGTTCTGGGAGCTTAAATAACAGAGATGATGATCACATAGTTTCTTGTGTGAAATAATAAACTTAAGTTATATCCTAATAACTTTCTTTCCTAGGTCACACCTAAACCTCAATGGCACGCTTTTTGTCAAAAATATAAAAGAAGATTCCCTGACTGTAAAAATAGCATATATTAGGGAAGTGAAATGTTCTTCAGGGCAGCAGTCTCTGGCAGTGTGTCCCATCCCTGAGCACTTTCCTGCTTCCTACACCAGTGATCTGAAGAAATCTCCTTGGCTCTTCCCAATTAAAGGTGGCCTCCTAAAAATGGCACAAAGGAAATGGCAAGAGTAACTTTCCTTAAATTTCTCCACTGCCAAAACCCTTGCTGTGGAAAATTTTAATATGAAGGTCTGGGTCAGGCACACAGAAAGCACATAGATGGAGTGCACATGTAGCAAATCTTGGAGAACACCAGTTCCCTTTTTCCATTCCATCTGGAAGGGTTGGTGTGTCTGAGGCAGCCAGCAAAACAGAAAATTTTGGGGGGAATACAATATTTCATTCCCAGTTAGACACTGACTGATGCATCAGTATGTGGTAAATCAGCATGGTAAATGCTAAATCATGGTCTCATGTATAATAGATGTACTGAAGAACAAAATCTCTATTTTTTAAATTTTTTTGATGCTGTTAACATGTCTTAAAATTCTAACGTAATATCTCCTCAGTTTTTGATGAGTGTGATTGGAAACATCTGTGTCTAAACTGTTTCGACATTAAATGAGAATGGTCTCAAGAATAAAAACTTCTTTGTCTACAAATCAAAGAACTACAGTTTAGCCAGAATTAGATTTTGCAAGGCTTTTGCTGAGTCATTACAATCTGGTCCTGAAAAAGAAAGTGGTAATTACATAGCATGAATAAAATGTAATTCCAGAACAGTCTTGAAGGGCAGATAGGTGTGAACTTTAGAGCTCATCCCTATGAGATACTGAGCAAAGCAGACTTAATGCCAAGGCATTAATATCTTAAATTTTTGCCACTGATGGTGGTCTCATTACACTCAATCAAAACATTATTTAGGCCCTTAAAGGAATTTAGACATAACACAGTGTGCAAATGTTGTAAACTCCCCTAAGTAGTAGTGAGTGGTATAAATAATATAGCTCCTAAAAGCACTGTGAAGGAATTCAGATAGTATATTTATATCTATATTTATATCTATTTATATTTATATTTTAAAGAGCTAAAGTAGTTGAGTACATGAGTATGTTTTAAGTGAACCTAAACTTAGTCTCTCCATAATCATCAAGATTAGCTTCTGTATTCTTGATTATCAGGATGTACTGTGGTTTACCATCACGACAGGAATTCAGTTTACTTCAACTACCCTAATGTCAAAGCATGACATAAAATATTCCTCAAGGACAAAGACTGGATGTATTTTGCATATTGTACAAGTAAGATGTGGAATAAAAAGGAAGAAGTTGCACAAAATTAATTATGATTATTAATTCTGGGCATATAAAATAGTGTCTAAATAAGCTTTCTTTCATGTTCTCTCATTTTTTAATTTCAATTACACCAAACTTGCATAGGAACAGCAGCTGCATAAATGAATCCTATGCTTCTGGAAATCAGTAGATGTGCATATGTAAATATATGAATTAAATGGAAATTTCAGGAGGTCAGGCACACATTTGATCATCCATGTGCACATACACACATGCACACATATATCTGTGTATCTCTGTCTATAAATATACACATATATGTCTCAGTGCACATACATGTATATCTGTGTACGCAAGGTGCTCTAATTCCACTTCAATTTAAATCAAACTTGGATGTCTAGACTTACATTTATCAGAACTTGACCACTGTCCATCTATGTATACTTAGAAATAAATGAGTAATTGTATTTTTTTTATCTTTATATTTTTTACAAAGGCACACAGTTTAAAACTTTCAAAATGCACTGTATAAATACACCGAGGTAGCAGAGTACTTTAATGCCAAAAGCAATATGCCAGAAAACATAAAGTTTTCTGAGAATTTGGAAACAGAAAATTTGATACAGAGTGAGTATCTTTAACTTCTTTCAGGGGCCATGAGAAGGAGAATTTCTGGCTCCAGGGGCTGGTTACACCTTCGAAGAGCACAAACTCCACCTAGTGATAGGTTTAGTGGTGAAATTTTAGAAACCCAACAATTCTAAAGCTCAATATCAGTTATATGGCAGGACTGTGAAAATGAGGAATAAAGACTTAAGTAGACACAATCTTTGGGAAAGTAAGAAAAAAGCAGAGAAAGATGTACTGGAAATTTCTATAGAATTTTTGCTACTCATCTGTTTATGAAAACATTTCAGTAATAAAAAATCTTCACATTTTTATCATAAATATCATGAACTTGTTCAAAAACCCTATAAGTTAATACACGTGCACATGCAAATTGTTTTATTTGTTTAATCTTTTTTATTAAAAATGAAGGCATGTAGAAAAGACATTGGAATAGGCTAATATGTTCCTGCTTCTTGTTGAACAAAATGTGTGGACAAGATAAATGTACCAGTCCCTGAAACTGCTCAGACATACAGCAGCTTACAATCCCTTACATAAACTTCTGTAGTGTTAGATTTGAGGGTAATTCCCATTTTAAAGTAATATTTCTCACTAAATTAGTTCACCTTTAAAAAAGAAATTGTTCTTACAGTAACAATTTCTGTGACTGACCTCCCCTTAAAAAAATAATTAAAGCTTCTTTAAATTAATGAGGGCACCATTTACTTGATTTCTCCTTTTCCACTTTACTCTTCTCAACAGTATCCAAGTAGATCAGAAACCACATGTGCATTCAGAAAAATAAGAAAATATGTAAATATAATGGAGAAAAAAACCCTCATGCAAGGTTCACTGCAGAACCCAGGAGAAGCCCAAAGAAAAATAAAAGACACAAAAGGATCCTAATTAACTCTGGCAAAGGATGAGCCAAGCATCCAGGTTTTTAGTATGATGATTGTGGTAGCACAGAGGAAGCCCCATGAAAGAATCTGGGCACCTGCCATACTTAAAAGTACAAAGCATGCAGGTGAACCAACTCCTAGGATTAAATCAATTCTGTACACTTCTGACCTATTATATAAAATTTAAGCAACTGTGGAACTAGAAAAATTGAAGAACTGGAAAGCAACCAGCCCAGTTGTCCCACCTTTTGCCAGTTCACTGTGTGGTCAGGGATCACTTTGGGGTCACTGACCACCAGGGACTAGCAAAGGGACCTCCAGGTCAGAAGAACGTGTGTATATGGGAGGGAAAATTTATTAATGATTTCAGGGAAATTATTTATCATGTGTATGTTTATTCTGGGAAAATCAATGACTATGTATGAAAAATACAGTATCTAAAGAGGAGCTTTTTCTGTACTCAGCCTGCACAATATTTTGGAGGAGAAATCCCCTTGAGCATCGGGCTGAATAAAAAATTCCTGCTTCTTAATGCAACAGTGGTGTTAAGCAGTTTTTATTTGTACTGATTTTTGGCTCCTCCTGCTAAGTGTCCATCTGAAGAAAAGCCAGTCTGCCTGAGAAAAACATGAGTATTTATCCCATAATAATCAGTCTGTCATATTGATGCCACAGTACCTCTGGTTCCATTATTTTCCTGTGAGAAAAGCTTCACTGGAGACTCATTAAGGTGTGGATATTTAGAGAATATAGGATTAGAATCCAAGTGAAGCAAGAGTGAGGGTGTCCAGTTTTCACTGGGCCTGATTCAGTAGGAGAGAGGCCCATCAGCTTATGCCAATTTCAGCAGGAGCAAAGGTTTTCAGCACCTCTCAAAAATAAAAGCTTTCTCCCTGTCCCAGTTTGGCAGGATACTTCCATCCTTACACTGTTTCCACTGGGACTGCTGCCATGACTGAAATTAGGCACATACTCAAGTAACTTCTTCCACAGTGGCCCACAAGTTAACTTGAGAGTTTTACTGCTATTTTTTCCTATGTCAAAACAGAAAGAAACATGTATATTTCTGAGTACCTTAAATATTCTTAACTAGGTTGTTAAACCAAGTAATATATCAAATGTTATAATTTTGCAAGAGCGTCATGCTGAAAGTGGTACTCTGTAGACTGAAACAGAAGAAAATTATTTAGCAAAAACGATGAAATGCCTGTATTCAACCATGAAATGCCTGTATTCAACTTTTCACATAAAACCCCCATATTTTGCTTTAGAACATCAACAGGTAAGGCCACAGAACTCCAGCAAGGTGCTGATAAGTATATAATTTTGACCTATTAAAATTACCAATAAATACCAAGAAAATCATCTGCCTATTTAAAATTACAGCAATCCAATCAATCAAAAAAAGCAGCCATCAACATCTCGAGTCATAAGTGTTTTCAAGTAAAAATTGCACTGTGTGCTTTAAGACTGTCACATTCTCTTATAACAGTTTACAGCAATGTGCATGTATTAACTTTCACCCTTCTGTCCTGGTTAGTCACAGTTTCACTGGAATTCTCCAGTGTATGGTTCTGATTTTCATCCTTATTGCTTTCACCAGTTAAATCTTCCTTTTCCTTTTCTTCACTCTGCAATGGCTTTTCAGAGCTGTCTTCCTTTCTGCTACATACATTCTTCTGGCTTGTCAGTGGCTTTCGCTTAAACAGGGAAAACTGGAGTGAAAAAAACAGGTAAAGGATATGACTGAAACAGCAGTGAAATTCAAGATAAAAAAAACACAAACCCAATATATATCAAAGTTAAATGAGGTTGGCAGATTTCTCCTTGGTAATTTTTTTTTTCCAAAACAAAATCACAAAAAATGTTGAGAAAAATTTGCAATATTTAAAATGTGTTAAAATAGCACATGGGAATCGGAAAAGTTAAAGTGATTGCATTTTGTCAAATTACACATTGTACAATTTGTACAAAATGCTGTAAGTGGTGCTTTATTTGGGTTTCTTTCAAATAAGAGCCTGAGGCAAGGTCCAAACATGAAGCCCCAGAACAGAAAGTGCTTACTATGCCTGCTGATAAACGTGTGTACTGCCATAAATGACAGTGCTTGTGACCCCACACTGGGGTCAAAGTTAACTACTGCTTAGGGCCTTTGGTCAACAGGAAACTCAGCAGCCTCTGCAGGAGCCTCTGGATCCTAAAACCTGTAAGAAATTCTGTATCAGGTACTCCTCAACATGCTCATACACCTATATAGAGAGATATATTTGATGACAAAATCAGTGTGCGTTGCAAATAGATGCAGGGTAATGAGCTCAGCTGCTGCTTTCAGAGACAAATAGGAGGGGAAATCTTTTTAGATAATGTTCCATAGGAATCAAGTCCTAAGTTTTCACCTCACCAGTTCATGATGTGATGAACAATCTCTCTCACAGGGACATGCCATCCATTAAGAGGTTATAATGGGCTTTAACTCATTTCTATTATTTGGACAATTTAAAGTGATTTTATCAAAAAATAAAATCAAGTCTTAAACAAAAGGAACAGGTTGCTCAGCAATTTAATTATCTTTGCAGATCATATAAGTTGAGGTATTTGCTTTGGTAACTGCCCACTGGCTTCTTGGTCACTGGCAAAGCTAGAAAGAAACATCAGGCCACAAACCTTTTTTCTCCCCACAATTCCTCCAGTTTTTTGGTCATCAGTGTTCTCTGAAGAATTGTTCACAGTATGATTGTCAGTGCTTTCTTTCTCTACAACAATATAAATGTTTATGTTAAATTTCTTCTGATTCATGCAAATCAGAAAAATATCACAGAAAAGCAGAAAAAAATTACTCTTCAGATTATTTTTGAAGGAGAGGTCACTAAATAAAACTGAAAAAACAATCAGAATATTCAGTAAAACTTGATGCCCAGCCTGAAAAGACTATTTTTAATTTTTAATCTCTCCATATAATGTCTTGATATTACTCTCCAGATGCTCAATTTTTAAGAACAGAACACTTACGGCAGTGACAATATAGAAAATATTTTTTTACTTGACACTCACAGTTTCCTCTTGCTGACAGGAGACAATGTCTTGCACACTTATTTGCAAGTATATTCTAATTTGGCAAAGCTGATTTTAGGGCGGGAGTTACAGTTCAGCATGAATTTTATTCCACAGAAACAATTCTGGGAAAAGAAAAACTTTCCATCTCCGTTGATGTGTCTGTGCTTAAATTTTCCTATATTCCCTGTATGAATCATATACATTTCAAACTTAATATCAAAACTTCCAGATCACTGGATAATGGAAAAATATTTAAGCATCCCTTCTGTACAAGCTATTTCCATTATAATATTGAAAATAAATGGCAAAGCTTCTTCATTATAAAGGCTGTGGTCTGTTTTATACCACACTTGTTATTTTCTTTCAAGAACACCATTCTAGATTATTCCAAATTTCTAAAATAAAAAAGTCCTACACATATAGGGCACCCAATTTCATGTTCCCCAGCTTTTCTAAAGGAATATTCAGTTCCCATAAACTGCCATGAAAACTGCAAGGAGCTTCTAGACTTACATATTCAGCATCCTGAACAGTGCTCAGCAATTATCACATTTCACCTAAAATCTCTCTGTGAATAGAATGAGGAAATGTCAGCTGAAAAAGATGGGGAAGAATTATGAGTAGCTTCTTGATTGAAGTGAGGCTCAGGGCACCTAAAGAAGTTGCCTGAGAGATAATAAAATTACCATGAGTTTGGCACTGCACAGGATTCAGTCCTGCTAAGAGCAAGTCCTCGTGGACTTCCTGCAACATGTGGCTGGGAAAAGTATTTATTTCTTTCAAATCATTAACAGTTAATAATGTGGGTTTGCCCCTCAAATTTCATTACCTCTCAAGAACTGCTTTGCCAACTATGAACAAGGACTGTGTTGTCCAGTATTTTTATAATATTGTTTAGAAAACTTTTATCTCTTTAGAATGTACAATTCTTGGGAATTGTATTCTTACCCTGCTGAACGATGGTCTCTTTCTGAGTAGTCTCCTCTGTCTATAGACCAAAAAAAAAAACCAAAAAACCAAATAACTCTTTCAAAATTGTTAAAAAAAAGTTTAAGTATTAACACCTATATGTGTGTCCTCCTGTACCAAAACCACCCCAAACAACAACTTTGCATTTACACGATAGGTACACATGTATCAAACTAAAGTTAGTTACAGAACCAAGTTCTTTCAGTAACTTAATAGGAGTAAATGCCTTTACCTCTCCATTTTCCACAGTGCTGCTACTACTGCTTGTCTCTCCCTCCGGTGATTTACGATCCTTTTCTTTTTCATTTTTTTCTTCTTTTTCGTCTTTTTTCTCTGTTCCTTCTTTGTTTTCACCTCCTTCTGTTTCTTCTTTTCCTTCTACTTCGTCTACTTCTTCTACTTCTTCTTCTATTTCTTCTTCCTCCTCATCATCATCTATTTCTTCATCTCCATACAAGTTTTGTTCCTTGGACAAAATTGCCAAAACATAATTTTGAAAGCCAAGGTGTACAATGATTATGATGCCCATCCCACACCAGTTCATCACACATCAGAATTTGACTAAGAACAAGAAAACTCAAAAGGGAATGTTCTAAGGAGATAGAATAGGAACAGACAAAGGAGACCTCAATCAAAGTTTGCTAATTTTAATCTGTTTTTAAAAAACTGACCTCCGGGGAACATTAGGAGTGCAGCTGACTTATGTTTTGCCAATATGTGCCTCCTTAAAGAAAAAGCAATGGAAAGAACTTCTTTTTGGAAAGAAAATATTTCTTTTAAATGTTTTAAATGAGCATAACTGACACAAGCAGTAGTAATTCCAACACCAAAAAAGAATTCCAAACCTATTTCTCAAGAAAATTAATGAAGAAATGCCAGATACAAAGCTTTGATTCATGTGATTCAGTACAGACATTATAATTAGAATTTAAATTATTTTCAGCTGATGAGAAAACTTCAATGTAGTAAAAATAAAATGGCCAAGGGCGTTATAAAAGAAATATTTAAAAGCATGAATGCTATTTCTGTAAAATGTGTAGAAAAATGAATCAATTATATCCTTCTTACTCCCTTCAGACTGTCATTATTTTGCCAGTATGTACTTATAACAGCATAAATACAATATTTAAATAAGAAGCATTCTCCTTCCCATTGCAGAAATATAAGGGCATAAGCCAAGGCCTTCCAAGGTAATCTCAAGTGAAGACACATCACTGCCCAGAGGAGAACATTTCTGTTCCACTGCAGCCAAGGTCACTGTGGAAACTGGTGGGAAGTATCTGCACACCCTTTTGGAAGTATGGTAAAGTCTTACATTGAACTCCTTCCTATACCTGGTTCCAAATGTTGTCTCCTATCTGTTGTTAATGTTTTCCATATTCTCTCTTACTTTGGATTTTTGCCTGTTGTCTCCCCAGCTGCTCTCATGGTCATTAGAAGGTAACTTGCTGGTGAGGAGGAAACCACCAGTGAAGTTGGAACACAGAGACCTTTGGTGGAACTCCTTTGCTAAGCCCAGCTCACATATCCCAGGAATCTGAGACATCCTTGCAGGGGACTTACGGAGACCTGCATAATTCTGGAGCCCAGCTCACAGCCTACAGCACCTAAAATCACACTAGATGAATTTATTTGAGCCATGCTCCTCATCCAAAATAAAAAAGGTGGAGGAGAGAGACACTCCTTTTACTCCAAGGAAGCCCCCTGTTTAACTGAGCTGCTTCCCAGAGTGGCCCCATTTCCATTTTCACAGGTGTCTCTGGCTGTCACCTCACCTGGTACTCCTAAAATAGCAAATCTGGCATCATAACTCTGATAGCACAGTTCTGTTACTGTTACTTCTGCTTGCCCATTTATAGGCATGGTTTAGAGATTTTACCAATGCTAGGGAATGATCTGAGAATGTCATACTACAGATATCCTTTTACCTTAAAGGATGAATCATCTGACCATTCAAACTTATACTTGAAGAATTTAATAATCTAAGAATCTAGGCTACTAATTAAAGTACATATATGTGTATATATATGTATATGCATGTATTATATATACCTATAATCTCTTCACTATTCTCTTTCATCATGCTTTAGGGGGTTTATTTTCTTCTTTCACTCTAAATTCCTTTTTCATAGAAAGATAATGCTGAAGAATACCTTCAATACCTCTAAACTTGAGACAGAAAGAAGCTGTCTGGGCCAGGTCATGCACAGAAAGTCACAAGTAGTAGAGAGCATACAAGTGAAATATTTCAAACTGGTTTCATTTAGGCTTGAGGTTCCAGTTTCTTCAAGGACAAAACTGTGGTTGTTACTATGAAACAGCCTTAAACATTTTGTACCTATAGTATAATAAATCAGTACAGCAGAACAGCAATCTAGAAAATATAACCTTGCAGATTTAACACAAAGCACATATTTTTATAGAGCTGTCTTTGCTGATTTATTTTCATGCATTTATTCTGGTTTTCCTGTAAATCCAGACCTTCATAACTAGACATTCTTAAACATAAATTTGCTGTTTCCAAGCTTATGGGGACAAATGACTTTACTTGCACTGGTTTTGGCAAAAATATTGCTTTAGTGGGTATAACTCAGGGTGTATAACTGTCTTCTGCTAAAATGGCTGCAGATGGCTTTTCTTTGGGCAGGTTAATACAGAATAAAGACATTTGTATTCAGAATGCTCAATAAAAATGTGGTCCTATGTCCGCTAGAGAGAGGGCAGAAAACTTCACTCTGTTCTGTACTGTTGTCTCACTTGGTGCCACACTGGCTAAAAGTCTCACTGAAGACTGAGACACATCTCATGCAGACCTTGCTCAAACAACAGCTGCCAACTAGGCTTCTCTGTATTTCTGTAATTGTTTCATTGTGGACCCCTCCTGCTTGGTTTATGGAAACAGCTCTGGCATATGGGCTGCTCATAATTAGCATTTCAGAAGGAAAGGCTTATGGTATCTTTCCACATCTCCTGAAGAAGTCAAAATAATGCTTGCCATGATCATTTTATATTTTTAGAGAAGAAAATCTCAAAATCTCCCACTGATGGGACAAATTTAGTTGCAGATCTTTTAAAAATCTGGTGAAAACTCAGCGATGAAGAGAAAGCTGTAATTACTACGTGTACCACTTGAAGTGGAGAGTTCTAGGAAGCTCTGGTTTACAGAGATGTTTCTGTTTCCAGTTGCCTTGGAAACTGTTAAAAATCCACAGAGAAGGTTATTAAAGAGAGCTGAGAATGAGGTAGGTAGCTACATGTCTGTTGCTGTGTGGTGTTCTGCCAAGCAGCCATAAACCAGCAATTGCTTAGCAGAGTTTTTAATCATTTAAGGAACAGATTTCTTCTCCATTACCTGCCCAGCTCATTAGCTTGACATGCGCAAAAGAATTCTCATATCTACAGGATAAATGAATGGTGTAAATACCAAGCAGGATCTTCCCTATGAAGCAGAAGACTCTGAGTAAGTGGGTGTTAGGTCCAAGGAGGTTGGGCAATGGTCAATATGGGCCTGAACTTTCTGGAGCACTAGTAAAGACAAATACAAAATACATTCTACAGATTATCTTCTTGCTTTTATGCAGGATTGAAGAGGAATAGGTAGAGGAATCATATCCTATGCTAGCTGTCATTCTGCTCTCCAAAAACCTAGTGCACATCCATGTCACCCCTGAACTCTCCATGCTGGTAAAAAGCAATGGGTTAACATTATACTAAAATAGCATTGAAAGTAACACCAACCCTGATCTTATGTACTGATGAGTGAAAAAAACCCAAAACCAAACAGCTCAGTTTACCATTTGTGGGTTGGAGGTACATGGATGTGTAATTTTGTAACATTTTCTTGATACTGATCAGGGTGTTAAGGCATCTGATGTGAAGTGACTGGAAATACTGCCTGACAGAACTGATGGAAAAGCTAGGATTCATACTGTGTTGTTTCTTACTAAGCAGCTCCAGAGACAGCTTAACACCTTAAAGTCCACACAGTGTTAGCCACTTTTCATCAGATATTTGAACTGGCTTTCATTTTGTAGCTATTAATATAGAGGAGTTATTAGCTCAGCTACTCTAAGCCTTAGAGAAATATCCCTTACTTTAATGATTATTAAAGAAAGCTGTCAAGTTTAAAGACTGACAAAATTCAAAGACATGAGTACTCCAGTGAGAGATTTAGCAGCTTATCCTTCCACTTACAAGCAGTAAGGAGCCAAACTAAGCTTTCCTTATATATTGTCACAGAGACAAACAGAAAGGCTCAGCTAAATACACTTAGAAGAATTTCCTGCAAAAAGCTGAGCCTGCCACCATAACTTGTCTAAGGTTAACACCTAGGTTTCCACTAGGTTACATTGGTTTCCCAATTACACAATTTTATGTTAAGAGCACTTAACATGGATTACCTGATACTTATAACACTCCCTTAATGCTGCTGTTGTGTGAGTGTCCTGGAAAACGAAGGCAATGCTGCACTTGTAATTTCAGGCACACTGTGCAGTGAAACCACTGGAAACCAGTTTTATGTCAGATGGGAGTTTCCACTGTTAAATGTCAAAAATTGAACTATAAAGATAGTTATGCCTTCTTGTAAATATGATGGAAGAAAACATATTGAAGTAGCAGTTGCCCTGCAGTGATACACTGAGTACCCTGGGCATGGGGTGACTAATTACCACAACAGTGCCCTCCAACAGGATGGCATCACCCTGGGATAAAATATGTAGAGTCTGACTGAACAGATTCATTTTCCATTAAGTTTTTTCAGCCCACACTTTGCTATCCAACATATTTTATTTGCTAAAAGCTGAATACAACAATCTACAGGTTTCCACAGACCTGTGCACTTCTGTCACAGGCTGGCAGTGCACATACTTTACATTAAGAGGATTAATCAGATTACATTCATTAACCAAGGCTTTAGGTGTCATCCTGAGACTGCACACTGGCATTGATTAAACAGAGTAGCCCATAATTTTTTGGGGCGTTGTCTTAAGGATTATTTCAGTTGGCTTTGGTGTTATTATTCTGTGGTTTGCCAGGTTGCTGCTGTAGGTATACCTGGAGAGAGATATATCTCTGCATTCTTCTGTGAATAAAAATAACTACTTACCAATGTATAAAATTCTAATCGAAAACTACATTCTGAAGAAGTATTTGTACTTTCAGTTTTTCACTAGACATTTAAATAGAGTTATCTACAGTTTTATGTTCCCAGCAACTCAAAAGATCTTTTTTGTTTATTCTCCAAGATAAATCAACATCTGAAATAGCTCAGATGTACTACAACTTTCATGTACAAAACAGTTACCTTCTCATAAAAGTTTTCTTTCTTTGGACAACAAACAGAAAATATAAATTTCCAAGCAAAAAGGGGAAAAAAATTTCTACAGAACTAGAAAGAATTTTTAAGGTGTTTTGTGAAAACCATAAAACAAGTTAGAGACTGTTTACATCAAGTGTAATATCTTATGAAGTATTTTACACAATAACTTAAATACTCTCTAATATTCAGTCACTCAGAAATAGCATACCAAAATAACTCCTGGGTACTTGAGCAAAACAGGAGAAATATAATGAGCAACTCCAGAATATGTTGGTGTTATCTGAAAAACTCACTGTGTCTCTGGAAGATATTATGCTGTATAAAATGAATTCTTAATGCTAACAGACACAGAGAAAAAAAAAATTGGGAATATTGGTCCACACTTGGATGCAGATTGTGCATATTTTCCAAATCTTTATAGAAAAAAATTGTAGTGTCTGGAGTTTGTCATGCAGCTCCCACATATTTGCAAGTGAATGAGGACAGTCACTCCTTCTGTTTTTATTGTGCACATGGCTCAGATACTGTGTGTCTCTCCCAAATCCTGTACTTCTCATTAAAATCCTGCTGCTTTTTACTCAGTGCTTTGATAAAAACACTGGTAAAGGCAAATTTTTGCCAAAGAAGGTTTGCAGGAAGGTTTTTTGAGATTCTCTGACTTGGTATACTCAAAGAGCTGGTACATGAGTCACTACTAAAACCTCCACAGACTGCAAGACTGGGTCTCAGGGAAGAGCCCCCACTTCAAAATTATCTGATGTAAATTGGTAATTTTTACAGAACCATCACTGATCTTTAAACTCATTCTCATTTCACAGATTTTTCAAGGCACACCCAGCTCAGTAATGCAAGTGCCACCAGCTTCCCCATGGAATTGTTCTTCACACCCTGGCAGCCCTAGTGGAAGTTCTCCCTCAGCCACTGCAAGGCTGGCTTTAAAGCACAGCTTGACTTCTTTCTGTACCCTTGATGCAGGACAGTTCAGGTTTCCTTTGTCCTTTTTCTCCACACAGATAATAATGAAGTGCCTTGTAAAAGAGGTTACATTTTGCAGCAGTTCTGCTGCTGTGTTTCTAATTATGAAAGTAGTTTTGTGCCATGGAGAGATGCTGGATTGAATGAAAGTGAAGTATTTTATACTTCCTGTGAGAAAGCCAGGCTCTGCCAGGCTGGCTCACAAGCTCCTTTTAGGTTGGTATTTATTGCTCACTTTCCAGTCAAACAGCACAGGCTCTTGTACTAACAATAGTACACAGAGGGGGCTGAATATTACTCTTCAACATTACTGTGATCTATATCCTTACAAAAGAGGTAAAGGCTTTGTTTAATGTAAAATTCTTCTTAGAGCCACCTTTGTTTCTCTCTCTCACACTCTCCATATGGCAGCACAAATACTTTAAATTTCACACAAATCACAAATGAGACTGTGTGAAAGGTGTGCCAATCATGACAAATTATAAGGCTCTAAATCCATTGAACCTGGGACACTCCAGCAGACAGCCCTGCAACCCACCATGGACCAAAAGAGTAATTTCTGATTTTTCAATGCTGGAGAAATAAGAAAACCAGAATGGTAAATATTTTTACACCAGACATTTCAGGGCCCTGGTAAGAATTATTTTCATAACTAAGCATGGGAGTTTGAGATAACAGTATTAACATTTGTTTAAATTATTATAGCATAGGTTGACAAGCAAAAAAGCAATGAGAACTATCACAAATGCTTAAAAAAAGAGAGCGATTAAGTGTACTTGCTTCTTCTTTTGGCAATAGAAAAATAAAACTTCTGTTGCTGTCTGCAATGCAATTTTCTGATGCCAAAGCTGTCTCTCCAAAATCCTTTCAATATCCTTTCAATCCTCTCCTGCCTCCATTAAAACATAAATAAGTGTATAAGAATGTTACAGCTCAGTGAGTGACTTTGGATCCCAAACATGCTCAGAACTTTACTGAGCACAATACCACGGGTTTGCCATTTCTGCAAGCAAAGAATTTGCTCAGTTGCCCATAGAATGCCACAGTACTAAAGACTGTCACTTTCACAATTAGATGAAAAATTACCCTTTCACATTTACGTTGTCCTTTTTAGGCCTTTTTACAGATCCTTAATGTTATATGAGAGATAGGATCTAGAAAGTAGTGTCATGGGAGAAAATAAGCTAAAATTTATATTAAAAGATACCTAAAGGTAAGGAAAAACTAGGAGAGGAAAAAAGGTAAGAGCAATGAAAATAAAAAACTAGATGTCCTTTCAGCATAATTCTGAAAGGCCCTGTTCTAAAGAATATCCATGTGGTCATCCAGATAAGAAACTGGAACAAAAATTAATAAGTGAAACCTGGGCATTTTTTGTAACTTGGAGAAGGACATTTTTGTTATTCAGCATCAATTATGCAAAGATATCTACTATCTGAATAAATGCTTTGATATGTTCAGCTATAATGGAAAAACTTATCTGCTGAAATTTTGCAGGCACAGGAGAAGGTCTGTGCTACAGAATATTCCAAGGTCACCCAGAGCCCCTTCAGCTCTAAGCAGAGCTGTGAGGCAGCAGCAGACCTGCACCCCACCCTCTGAAGGTGCCAGAGGTGTTTGTATTGCACACCCACTGTAAAAGGCAGCATCTGTAATTCTGTGAATCTCTGTGAGACTGTGCAGGGGATTAAAACCTCTGAGATGAGCTGCAGGGGATGCCTAGAAATTTCTGTGTGGTTATTAACACTTTGAGGATGTCCAGTATTTCTGCTCTTGAATGAAATATGTAGGTGGTTGATTGCTGGGTAACTGTAATTAATAAATCAATAAACCACTTATTCTTGACTTAAACCACAGAACTGAACAGTTTTTTCATGTGATGGTCATTAGGGAATAAATAATGAAGAGGGAATAAGTCCCCTTTTTTTAGTACAGGAATACAAAGACATCAAATGATGCAAATTAAAAAGAGAAGTTACTTCTCCAAACAATGTGTAAAGAAATCTAAGAATTATTTTCCAAAACATCCTAAACAGATTAAAAATTGATTGAAAGAAATTCACGTGAAGAAAACGGACGTCAAATGTAATACATGTATCTGCTAAAGTACAAATTATTGAACATGCTGAATATATTCATTATACTGAATGATTACAGGGGTGAAGTAACACTACATGTTTGTGCTACTCTAATATTCTAATTTTTTTTTTTTTTCCCCAGGCACACACCAGCAGCCACTGGTAGAAAAAAATGGATAGATCTTTGGTCTGGGCAATTGTCTGTTGTTTTCCCTCTCTAATGCAGGATTTCTTTTCTCTATTAAAAACTAACTCAGGACTATTTCTGCCATGTTTCTTTAGTAATGCATATAAATCTCTTTGTATGCCATAATAAATACCAAGGATATACTGAATTTTCACAAAACCACAAGTAGCAAACTTCATAAACCAGAATGAGTCAAACTAAATAAAATTCCACTCATTATGCTAATGGAGTTCCAAAGTCCCCTCAAAGCCCAGAAATGCTGGCAGAGAGCACAGTTTACGTAATGAGACTGTGGAAAACCCTTAGAAGTGCTGGAGTAAAGCTCTGCTTTTCCCCCACCACAGGAATGATCCACAAAACTACAGAAAAAACAGTTCTCAAAACAATGAATTTTAATCTAGACAAAACAAAGGAGAGGAGATGACCATAAGCTGGCTTCCTTCACATTCTTGGAAAGCTTTCTGCTATTAGCATATGTTAAGAGAGAAACAACAAATAGTTCTCATTTTCCTAAGAATTTACATTAAAGGCTGCAACCAAACAGTAAATGAAGGGCCATTCCTATGTGGAGTTGGAAATCACTTGCTTTAAAATGCTCTCTTTCTCTATCTCTCTTTAGGAAATATTTTTCACTAGAAAAAACAGTGTTGTTCTGTTTTTCACAGCCCAGTTTTCTTCCAACGATGAATTCTGGAACCACAAAGAAGTAGATGTCATATCCAAGAAACCCAGTTTTAGGCCTATAAAAATACTTTTCAATACTACTAAACTTTCTAAGTTTAATCACAGTAACATTCTAATGTTTACTAAGAAAGATAAAATAACACATCACAGCTCCACGTAGTTTCAAAGGGAAGAGTTTTCAGAGGAGTTCAGTGACAGCACAGCACACTGGCAAAATATCCAATGACTTCATTGTTAGAGAGAGCTTGGGAAGGGCATTTAACTGATTAAATATTCTCTAACAGAATATGAGGATACTTACCCTGCTCCAAAGACACATGCTGATGTCAAGACAATGTGTTCCAGAGAATTCCATTTGAAACAAATGTCACAGGGAAAAATACAGGCACTGGGGTAACTTTTTTGCTGTAGTTAGGCCACAGAACACCTGACATGATCTTACACTTCAAATGCAGCATATGGAAGGGGTGAGTGAGGCAGGAACGTTGGACCTAGACTAGGATTTACTGGCAAACTACTGATCTACTACAGGCTATATAGAAAATAAATTCTGGAGACATCGTGTCAAAGATTGTTTAATGCCAGCATCTTACAAAACAATAATAAAATGTTTCATAATATCAACATAAGTATTGATTCCATTCATGTTTTTATTGAATGACATTTACTCATTTTGATTCCTTCTTCTTCTCTCCTCATTTTCAAGTAGGGCTTAAACAACTATTTTTCTAGAAAATGTCCATATTGAGATCTGTTTGCAAAAATTTCCCAGACCCCCAATTGGCATAATAAACAAATAACAATACTGCATGATGAGTCCCTATCTCTTCATTTGCCAGTTCAGTCCCTAAGGGTTGAAAGAGTGATGCATTATCTTACAAAAATAATTTGCAAGATTTGTTTGTGTATTTTAAGGAAATTCTGAAAGTATTAACGTCATCTTAAAAAAAAATTCAGACTTTCTTACCACTTTCTTTACTATTCCATCTGGCTTGTTGGTTTACCTCTTTTTAGAGATTACAAATAGGGTTTTTAAAAACCATAAATATTGTCCAATGAGGAGAAGTTTTGGCTCTGATCCTGGAAAGATATATGTGTTTCACACAGCAACAACATATATTCCCCCTCCTGGAGTACCTCAGAGTTAGAGGACTAATGTAATGCAGTCTTTTGTAGGCAGATATAGAATCTTTTGCGTATTGCACAGTATAAACAACTAAAAAAAAATGTTTTAGAGGTGTATATTTCAAATTCTTAGTTCTGGACAAGTGTGATATTCAAAAAAATCATCCCTAAACTCTAAAGTAATCTAGGCCAGATTCTGAGATCTGTGTGTGACTTTTTGCACAGAATTATGTGCTGACAGCAAATAAGACCCTTGGGAAGTAAGGCCCTTGGAAAGTCCCAGGCCATCACTTACCCAGGCCTGCATTTCCATTTACCTCCCATCCGCTGACCCATGTAAATTTGGCAACTTGTCCTTTCTTTAATTTAGGTACTTGAACATTTTACCAATGTATGAACAGAATAAAAGTAGGGGGAATAAACTGTGGAGTGATGTGAAGAGGTTTTACAGCCACTTCCATGAGCCAGAGAGGTTTGATATGAGGATCCATGTTTACCCCGAAAGAATTTTCTACCAAGGCCGTTGACATAAAAACCAAGAAAGAAAGAAGGATAAATAAGAGAAACCTGCAACTGCCTATTCCAATGAGCACTTTGCTTGTCTCTCATGTCCAATGAGTAAAGTGTAAACTTATGAGTTTTGTAAGAATGTATAAAAAGCATGCATGCTATAATAAAAGGAGGTTTGAAGCCTTCTGAAAATGGAGTGTGTTGCTTTGCATTGTCACGCAATTATGACAGAGTGATACCAAAATTTTAAAATATGTACCTTTGCTAATTTACTGAAACTCTCTTCATGTAAGGCACATTATTAGTAAACTGCCCTGCTATTAAAATTGGTGTGTTGCTGATTCAAAGGCAAAGATTACACTGTTACAATGTGTAATTGACTTGTCAGCATGACATTACACTTTGATTAAGAGGCAAACACAGTTTACCTCCTCAGCAATTAATGTTTTATATATCATACATGATAAACATGATTGTAAAAATGATTGTTTCAATAAAGTATGATTTCTCTCATAAAAGTATCCTAAATCTAAACATTTTCTTCAGTCTTTTTCAAGAAATTGGCACTTAAATTATATGCATAATAGTATGCTGTGATTCCACAAAAAGTTTTTTTCAAGTAATAAAAATAAATCTGTTTCCTGAATAGGCTTAAAATTCATCTGCAGTAGTCTATGCTACTTTAGTGTTAAATAATGAGGTAGCACATTGTTCCAAAATTGTTCTGAATTATGTAAACCATTTGCTACACGACGTTTGGATTTCACATTTTGTTTCGAGCTGTTTGGTAAAGCAGCACTTTCTGTCCTTTTCTGGCTTCCTGGGTTTGCCTTTCTTTTCTGGAAATTTACTACTATAATTTTTCCTTTTATCTTTTACTTTTTCCTCTTCTTCCTCCTCATCCTCATCTTCTCCCTCATCCTCTTCTTCCTCCTCTCCTAAATCCCCTTCCTCCTCATCTTCTTCTTCCCCTGCTTCCTCTTCACCTTCGCCTTCACCCTCCTCTCCCTCTTCCCCTTCTTCTTCCTCCTCCCCCTCTTCCCCTTTTTCTTCTTCTCCCTCTTCTTCTTCTTCCTCCTCATCCTCTTCCCCCTCTTCCTCTTCTTCTTCCTCTTCACCCTCTTCCTCTTTTTCCTCTTCCTCCTCAACTTCTTCCTCCTCATCCTCTTCCTCTTTCTCTTCTTCCTCCTCACCCTCTTCCTCTCTTTCCTCTTCCCCTTCTCCTTCATCTTCTTCTACTCCTTCTTCCTGTCCTGCCTCTTCCCCCTCCTCTACCTCTTCTTCTTCCTCTCCTATTTCCTCATCTCCCCCTTCTTCCACTCCTTCTTCCTCATCTTCCTCTTCTTCCACTCCCTCTTCTCCCTCATCTTCCACAACACTCTCTTCTTCCTCTCCTACTCCCTCATCTTCTTCCACTCCTTCTCCCTCTTCTTTATCTTCCCCTTTCTCTTCATTTTCCCTCTCCTCTTCTTCTTTTTCATCTTCTTCCCCCTTGTCCCCTTCTGCTTCTGCCTCTGTTCCGTCCTCTTTCTCATCTCCTCTTTCCTCTTCCACTTCATCCTCCCCACCTTTTCCTTCTTCCACTCTATCCTCATCCACCTCCTTAGCTTTTGTATTTGCATCTTCCTCAACTTGCTCTTCTTCAGATACCTCTTCTTCCCTCCCTGCCAATGATTCTTCCAACTCCTCCTCTTCACCCTCTTTGTCTTTTCCATTTTCCCTTTCTTTTTCTTCTTCATCTTCCTTTTCATGCTCTCCTTCCTCTTCTGCCTCTACCTCTTTTTCTTCCCCTTCCTCTGTATCTTCCCCTCCTTCCTCACTCTCATCTCTTCCCTTACTTTTAACCTGTTCTTTGTCTTTTTCAGTGCCTTCCTCTTTCTCATACTTCTCCATATCCTCTTCTCCCTCACTCACCATTTCTTCTTCCTTCATCAACCTGCCTTGCTCATTTCTTTGCTCTTTGCCATCTTGCTGGCTGACCTCCTCAGTCTCCTCTGCACCCTCATTCCCATTGTCTCTTTCAGCCTGTGATTCTTCTTGTTCATTTTCTTCCTCATTATCTTTTCCCTCTTCATCTTTTTCTACTGAAATTTCATCTCCATCTTTGTTAACCTCACTCTCTTCTTCCTCTCCTAGTTTACCTTCACTGTCAATTGTTTCATCCAGCTTTCCTTTTTCACTTTCACCCTTTTCACTGCTTTCATTCTCCTGCTCCTGATCAGATTCCTCCTCATTCTTAATTTCTAATAGCCTGTCTTCATCAGGTTTAGCATCAGAGCTTGTTTCTTCCTCATTCAGGCTTTTTAAGTCTGTCTGTTCTACACATTCTTTCTCATTGTTTGTAGCTTGCATCTCCTCAATCTCACTGTCTTTTTCTAAGTCCACATGTGTCACTGTCCTCCTTGCCCTCTGCACAACTCTGTGTTCATAGAAGGCCTCTTCCTTAAGTATATATTTTTGGAGATCATTTGTACTTTCCTCAGTTGAAGAAGATGATGATGAAGTTACAGATACTTGTTTCAAAAACTGATGCTTTTTCTTAAGCTCCTTCTGTTCTGCACCACTTTCTTCTCCTGTGACATTTATTCTTTCACACTTGTCAGATTTTTCAACACCATCCTTTAGTTTGTTTTGACTATCTGTTGTTTTTTGACTCCCTTGCTTTTTAATGGGACTGTATTCTTGTACAATTAATGAATCAGCCTGGGGCTGATCCCTGGGAGCAGAAGGAAGTACCTCTATTTTAAGGGATTTCTTAGATTTAACAGCTTTTGGCTTTTTATTGGAAGAATTTATTTTTTCAGTCAGAATTTGATTTTCAGTGGGAAGATTATATGTTGTGTCCCCTCTGAAAAATTCAGGATTTTCCACACACTCTTTTTCCCTTTTCACTAATATGCTTTTGTCCTCAGTAATTTCTTGAGCACCACTTTTCAAAGTACTATCACTTTGTGCATTCTCAGATTTACCTTTCTTTATACTTTTTCTGGCCACAGGCTTCCCTACAAAGGCACTACTCTTCTCTAAATCTTGTCCAGTTGACTCTGAAAGTGAAGACTGCTTTTGCAAAGAGCCAGACTCTAATTTTGAGCCCTCCTTTGTGAAATCAGAATCCTTGTTTTTCAGCCCACCCTTACCATCTCTTTTCAGTTTCACATTTTTATTGTTCTTCTATTCCACATGAGAAGCAGAAAATTAAAAAGAAAGAAAAAAAGCATTAAAGACAAATGGCAGCGAAAGAAAAAGGTTTCAAAAGCATCTGAACAAGAAAAGAAACAATTTGTGAGAGGGGGATTAAAAGACAGCATAAAAGGTAGAGTATTTCACATGAAATGAATTTACAAGTGCACATATTAGAAGAATGTAACATCCTGGTAATGATCAGTGTAGTCCTACACCTTTCTCACTATCCAAGGAAATGCAGTAGGAATTGTGCAGCCAGTGCCACATCCCATAAACCAGAGCAGGAGCAATGCATGAGGCTGTGCAAGCAGAAGGAAATTCATACAGTTCTCTTACACCTTCCTCCTTTGGAAACCCTCTGATGCACTCACTGTTATGCCCTTTCTAAGAAGTCTGAAAATCTGTTGTCTTTCTGCTTTAAATTTTGCACTTATTTAATGAATTATGAATTTAAAAATCTAAAATAAAATTTTAATGAAATAAAGTGCTGAAAAGCTGGGATCACTTTAGGAGTGAGATAGAAAGTATTACAAAGTACTTTAATTTCATAATTAAGACCAGTATTATTGCTCCTCTAAATATACTTCATGATGAATATCTGTAAATAAAATCTTTATTTACACAGTGTCCCAAAATATTTTCTTAGCAACAAACCAGTAGAAATTTATGTTATCACATGAAGCTACAGGGTGCATATAATAGCCTCTTGCTTCTTAAATTGGTGAAATATTACACACTCATCTCAAACTGCACTGGATATATGGAGTTCTAGGTGCCTGCCCAAACTCTCTCTGCCTTCATGCAGCTTCTTAGAATTTTAGGTCATGGATATTCAGAAAATTAGCAAGAGGAGGTCTATAAAATTTGCCTGACTTTTTAAAAACTTAAAGCAAAATAATGAAGTACAAGGACAATACAAGAATTGCACATTTTTAAACATGAGTATCAATATAAAATATGTAATTGTTTACAGTACCTTCTGTTTTTGGAGTGGTGATAATTTTAAGGACCAGTCACCAGGATTCAACTTCATTGCATGTGTCTGCAAAAAAATAAGATCTCTATAAAAAATAAATATATTTAATACAGCAAGGAGCATCAAAGCCCAGATTCACTAAACGGAGCTAGTTTATGAACATTTTAATATTATTGCATAGTCAGGGTGAGACAAACCTGCATGATCATTCAGCTCGGCTATTTAACTTCCACTCCATCATTTTCTGCTTATAAAGAGTGTGCTGAACAAATGGCAACACATAAACTGTCTGTAGAGACTGAACACTACCCTGACCCTTCTTAGAGCCCACAGGCACATTTGAGATCCACCTTCCAGCCTATATAAACTCACCTTCCCTGTGAGGTTACAAATAGAACCTTACTCCATTATCATCACAAACTTATCTCAACATCCAGTTTGGTACCACAGCCTTGAAAGAACATCTTCAAACAAACGTTGCACAGTGGATTTTTTCCTTGGAATCTAGTGCCCTTATCTCCTCCACATAAAGGAATAAACCAAAAGGCAACATAAAATACTACTAGGTGGGAATATAAATGAAATTTTGCTCATCCCTTGTCATATATTCCAAATGACAACATAATAATATTGTCTGCTGTTGATTATTAACTGCTTATGGTTTAACTATATCCTTTTTCAACACAGTGAGCATGGAGAGTTCTGGTTCAGACTCCCAATAATTTGTATGATCAATATAACATTAAAGGTTTTTCCTCCTCTTGTCACATGTGTCAATAACATATATATTACCACAGTCTAGAATAATTGAAAAAAAAAAAAAGCTGTAGCAGATTGTTTTCATTCAGATCCAAGAAGAGCAACCATTTATCCTGACAAGTTTGCCTGATAGGCTTTTTTTCAAATTTATGTTTAAAATTTTTACATGTTTTAAAATTGGTTCAGGACAGATGTAAAACTGAAAAGGAGAAGGAAGTCTATCAAATAAAGTGCGCAATATGTAAATAATGCTTCAGTAAATTAATGGTGGCCATGCTGTGCATTGGATCTGATCACATTTTTTTCTTGTAAATCAAAATGAAGTTTTATAATGTTAGATAAATGGCATGGACAAACAGACTGTTAAATTACTAAGTACTTTTAAATGCAAAAAAATAATAATTCCTGTAGATATTCAATCCTTCCAGCATAACTGTGGCTGCATTAAGGCCAGGACATGTCCCCTCTGCTGAGAGAACAAAATGTTTTGGAAAGTTGTACAGGTGATAAGATGAACATGTTTTTTAAATAAAAGAAATATGTAGGAACAAGCTGGGGGATCACCAAATAATAAAAATGTCTGAATTTTGGCCTTCCCTTTAATATGATCCACCTGTATTAAAAAACCTCTTCTCAAACAGGAAAAGATGCTCTTCTGCTTAATTTCCTGCATTTCTCTGTTGGAAATCATCAAGAAAAGCAAGGCCAGAGATAGAGATCACCATGTGGCCTCTAGCATCCTTTTCCTTCCCTTTCTGATTTCCAGAGCTAAAGCATGTGGAGACATGCACTAACTAGGACTGCTTCATATCACAACACTACTTTGAAAATTAAAACATATTTAAGCATTGGTTAATGATGATACAAAATGCATGCTCATCTAACAGTGTGTCAGTATGATGTGTGTCACATATCATCTTCTGGTAGTCAGGAATTCTGCATTAGAACCTGAAACACAATTCACCTTGTCTCTCCCTGCAAAAAATTACTGAATTATAGATCCATTAGTGGAATATATTACCATATTTAGGATGTCAGTTGTATCCCCGAGGTTTCTGTCAATATTTTCATTATCTGAATCTTGTTCTGAAGAGACTTCACTAGGTTTATCTTTTTGATGATTATTTTCTACAAGGTAAAACAGGGGCAAATAAACAAATGTCATAGGAACAAGCACTGTATAGCAAACAGAACACCCCACTCTTATAAAATAGAGATTATTCCTATTTTACTAACATAAAACTGAAGTCCTCAGATTCTTCATTTCCCCAGCCCAAGACACAGCAACACCACTTCCATCTCCTTTCATCATTAACAACAGAGGGAGCTCAGCAATCTGGTCTCAGCGCACTGTACATCTCTGACCATTTCTGCAGGCTTTCAAAGCCTAAATATTACCTGGGACAAAGATTCTTTTGGGTAATAATAATAATAGTGTAAAAATTTGACCAAAGTAGCTGCAGTTGTGTTACCTGCATAGCACATTATCTGTGTAATGGATGGAGAGACAGTGAGTTTAATGCAGCATTATAAAAATGTCCCTACATCATTAAGCTCATCAGGTCTATAACCATTTTGTACAGCACAAAGCCTGAGGGTTTAGATCTAAGAAGGAAATTCAAATTTCACTGCATTGCTTTCCTGGAACCAGAAATGCTAATGGACATGCTGGCAGATTTAAAAATAACCATCTTCATTCTATGAATGAATTACTTTCAAATTAGATTTAGCTGTCCAGTAAATCTGAGCTAACAATTACACAGAAGCTCTGCATCCTGCACTCTTCAGCATTGTTCTTTCTAGGAAATCACAGAGGCCCAGGATGCCAGACAAGTCCAGAACTGCTCTAGAGAATCTGTGCCAAAGTCCACTGCTCTGTTATGGTTACCCAGACTTTTCCATCAGCTAGAATATTAGAAATCCTTATTATCTTAGATAAAAAAAGAGTGAAGAGTACTTCAGCATTTCCAAGTGAAAAAGAAAGGTCCTGTAAGAATTAATAGACCTCTTTTCTTATGTTTTCTTATCCAAGTTCCTTGTAGGCTTACCTATGTCCTTAACATTGTTCCAAATTTTTTTCTGTAATTCCTTTTTTTGTGTGTGAAAACAAAGTAAGTAGTTAATGTTCTTACAGTATTTTTGTGAATCTTATTTCTAAAGGCTTAAGGAACCACAGGTACAATTAATAAATTGTTTTTCTTTCACTCAAGCCTCCTCTTAATCTTTTAACTTGTTGTGAAACATGAACAGTGTGAGGTAATTTTTGTCTGCATTTCTCTGCTTTCGTGCCTGTATGCTGCCAGACCCTCCTGAAGTAAGACTGAACCTGAACCTTCTTTCAGGTCCAAACTGCACATTTGTTTATGAATTATGAGTCAAACCATTCTTATCAGAAAACAGCAGCAAGATGTGGAGACACTTCACCTTTCTCATGATCTCCATCCCTCCCAGATTCAGCTTTAGGATGACTTGTTGCAGAAAACCAGAATGGGCTGGTGTTGCTTGCCACAGGCAATGAAGATTTTAAGAAGCCTTCCCCCATGGCAGGCAGAGTTTGTGCCATTCGAGCAAACTTCTCTGGTGACCTTTCCTTTAGGAGATTGAAAAATAATAAATTGAGAAAAAGGGTAGGAGAACAAAATGAAAGCAATCTCTCATACTTAGCAGTGGTATTTGGTGTTAGCTTGGGATACAGGGTTGCAACTTAATAAGCAGAAACAAATATCTTTGAAAATTTTAATTATTTATAGTCCTAGAAAGTGGGCAGGTACATAGTGAGATTTTTAAGATCGTATCTATGCAATGATTTCAAGCAATCCTAAAATTGGGAATTGTAAACAAAGGAGAAAAAGAACTTTTTATCCAAAATGAAGAGCTAATCTCTCGAATAACATCAAGGTATTTAATCCACAACATCAATACATTTTTATAGAATAAATTCAGCTTTTCGTAGAGTTAGTTTTCAGACAGGTAAGTGAAATGATCCAATTCATTGTGATGTTTAAGGAAATCACATGGAATGTGTAGGGGAGATAAAAGAGTAGAAAGCAATATTTTAAGTAGCTACATCTAATATTCTCCTTTGATATGTTATAAACTATTAAATTGTTTAATATATTCAAGGATTCAGAGAAAGCAGTGAAAGAGTCAGGTTCTTGCTATTTTTTTAAAACATATTTCTAAGATAGTTTAAAAAAATACAAAGGAACAGGTTCTACATTTTAGAACAAAAAAAATTACAAACCCAATTTGAATCTCTTTCACAGAAATAATTAAGCAAAATCTGACCAATACCTACTTGTTTTTCTCCTGCATCAATTTTGGGACCAGGGTAAATGTCTATTTTTCATATTATACATTCAAATTAAACCCTTAGTTTAAGAAGATATATTTAACTGCTTGGGATATGCTGTGATTTTAGCTTTAAAAGTGTTTTTGATTCCTGAAAGAAGTATTGCAACTCTAAACACCTCTGAGCTTACCCTCTCTCGACGGCGCATTCGTGCTGCTGATAACTGCAAAGTGTTTGCCAGTACAAAGTCCCCTCTGCTTTGAGAGGCAGCAGCAGTCAAACGAGGCTCATATAAATCTTCCAAGGGTATTTCAGATCCTTTAGGTCTTGGAGCAGCAAAAACCAGCATATGACAACCCCCACAAGAAACCTACACCTCAAAAAAAGGTCTGATTACTTCATTTGCAAGTATCAAGGATGCACTTTTCTTACAGTCATCTCTAGGGACTTAGATGATAAGAAAGAAATGTGGTAGAAGTAGGACGCAGCAAATGGCTTCAAATTTAGTTCCCAATTACACCAAGATAAAAGTATTTAATTACATTTATTAACGACCAGTGATCGATGTTCACTTCTTCTTAGTTAAATACAATGTATTTGTACTGAACAGAACAAAATACAGGATACAGGACTATCAACTTTTTATATAAAATATAGCAAAGATATTTCCACTGATTTTCAAGAAACTTTAGCTATTTATTTTGATACAAGTCACTTGAGAGCAATACTGATACTTTCAAACCTAAATGTTTTATCACAAAATCAGCAAAATGTAAAATAAATTCAACACCCTCCAGCAGACACAATATTATTACATAAAAATCAGAGGTTTCACTTTTTAAAAGGTTTAAATCATTCACTGCTTCAAATAAAACTTCCTTCGCCTCCAATTCCAGTAAACAAACAAAAGTGATCAATAGACTTTTGTTGCAAATTTTGTTCAATCTTGAGTCATGTTAATATTTTTGATGCTGAAAATTCTCTGACATTTCTTCCACACCTCAAGAAGCAGATGAAAAAACTTCCCTTAAACAATTCTCAAAAGAAAAGACTATTCTTGCTTTCTTGTCCAGTTTGGATTAAAAAAAAACCTCAAATTTTCTTGAGGTTTAAAAATATCCCACTGTACAAAAATTGTCAAAATTTAAAAGATTACTCTCTGGTGTTTACAGAAAAGATATAAATTTCCCCTACTTCCAATCATCCCACAGTAATAAACAATTCAGTTTATAAGCTACCTCAGCTCTGAAGACCAAGACACCATAGCACAAGAGTACTGAATAAAACCCTAAAGAGGAATCTGTATGTCAAGCCCAAGTCATTCTAAACTAAATTAACACTGTGCTAAGCATATATAGTTTCCTCTTTCCTTCAGTCTGTGTTGTCCACTAATTAAATGCTATAGAAATAAATAATTCTATAATGATATTTCAGCTCTCAAAAATTATGTTTCATAAAAACATAAATATTATGATGTCTGAGAGGAATGAACAAAGGTTTTACCAAAAGGACTGTGAACTTCAAGAAATTGTAACACAGAGTGGGATCAAACAGATTTGTAAAACTTTCTTCTCCAAAGCCTAACTTGCCATGTCGTCCATCTCCAAAAGTAAACATCAGGCCATTCTCTGCATATGGGAATAAAAAGGATGTTAAAACAAAGATTCAATAGAAAACCAGGACAGAACCATTACAAAGTAACAGGCTATGAAAGTAAGAAATATTTCCCTTCCAAAAGCAAAATCTGAAAAATTATTTTTAGATCTTCATCAGATGAATATTATTAAAAAAAATATGCATGTTTTCAGACAAAGTACTGTCTGAGATGTTGGTCTAGACAATTTGTAAAAAAACCCCACCCCAACGAAATAATAAGATTTAAACTATACAGAAAAACAATGGCTTCTAAACAAGAATATTTATTAGCAAGGCATAATTAGGAGGTTGTAATTCCCCAGGAGATACAGAGTCATGCAGAGTCAGAAATTCCTGCTGAATTCACCTTTCTCACTGGCTCATTTCACCCTTAGAACCAGTAATGGATATGTCTGCTCCTGCTCATTGTATAAGGAAAGCTTTTACAGCATAATAGAAACTTCTAGAAGTGGTTCTAGAATTTTGCACTCCCATACCTGCTATCACAGCCGTGTGATTTTCCCCACATGCAATGTTACAAATTTTATGTCTCTTCAAGCGTTTCACAGGCTTTGGTACTGAACTTTCAAACACAAAAGTCCCATGTCCCAGCTGCCCATATTGTCCAAGTCCAAAAGTATAAACATCTGTCTCTGAAATTATACAGGTAAAGTTAACAACAAATATGCTGATACATATATTATTTATACATATATTTATTTCTAGTATATATATTATATATAATATATTCTTTATAACATTATTACATTATCTATTACTATATTATTTATAAAGAATTATATTTATTATATCATTTATACATTTATTTATTAATATAATAGCCTCCATTCTATTCTCCAAATGGAAGGCCGCTGACATAAACATCATTAAAAATGTTTAATCAATTAAAAAATGTGCCAACTAATAAATGCATTTATAAATTATTACTATATAACAAAATTAAAAAACAGGAAGTGAAGCACTGAAATATACACAGAGAAGAATTTTAAATGGTTCAATATGTGATATATTTTCTAACATAAATGCAAAATAATCCACTGATCATATGTACACAAAGCAAAGTTAAAAAATGTATGGGAATTTATATACTGCAATCAATTCAAGACTACAATGTTTATATATTTATATGCATTTTAACAATAGCCTCATCCTAATTACTCATTAGCTCCATGAACACTGTATGGCCCTAAATATAATAGACAAGACCTCATAATTTGTATGTAAGAAGAGACTGGAACAGTAACAGAATAGGTTTCAGTATTCTGCTCAGCTACCAAATCAGCCCTGCAATAAATACAGAGAACACTATAATTGTGTTATCTTGTGACAGAATAATCATCTTTCCACATTTATATTTTGTCTGTTTAATGGACTGTGTGTGCCAGGAAAAAGAATGAGAGCTCCTCCAAAGCAATAAAGATTCTTGGTGTGTCCATCCTTGGCACTCCATCACTACAGGGGAAGATTGTGAAGCTTGGAAATCTTGATGAGGTCATGCTTGAACAGAGAAGTTCTTCAGGAAAAAGGGAGAAGTTTTCCTAGAATTTTGTTTCCTGCCCTTTTTCTTTTGCATGTAGGCAACAAAGGAAAAGTGAGATAAATTCTACTCAAATCACTTGAAAAATTATTATGAAAAAACTAGAAAGATTATGAATTGACAAAAAATATTTCATGTTAAGTCAAAAGAACTTTCCAACTTCAAAGGAACTGTGATGAAATAGTAACACTATGTATGGAAATGCTCTTTCTAGGAAAGTCTTTTCCTTTCTGTTCCTTACAAATTGTTCCATAATAAGATGTCATGAATTCACATCATTTAAAAAAAAAGCCCAATGGTCTCACAATTTTATAAATTGTAGACAAAAATTATTGAGCGAACATGTTTTTTTTTTTACTAAATATAATGGTAAAGCTCCCTCTGCTGGAAATTTTAGTGCAAGAAAGTAAAACCTTCTTGGGAGCTTTATAAAGTAAAAGAAGTAGCAAGAATTTTCCTGTAATATTTAGATTTCCTGCATAAGAATCAAGAAACTATGCCTGAAAGCTCCTGAAAGACAGGACCTTTCTCTAAGCAAACAAAAGGCTCATCTTTATTTTAGTAAACTGCTTTCTCAGGATGGATGATTCAAAAAATCCTGTTTAGAAGTACTGCATTTCCTTAAACAATTCTTTGGAAACTGGCAGATATTTTTAACTACATGGCTTTATCTGATTAACATAATTACTTTAAATGAACTACAAGTTTTTTGTCTTTAATCCTAGCATGAAACATGCAAAGTCTTCTGCATTTGTGTTGAGAGGGAGATGTTCTCAAATGTTAACTTTACAAGTGCAGGGAATTTTTTCTTTCCCGTGTTTCTACTGAAAATGAGGAAAAAGGCCAATCCCAAGCCAGGTTAGATTGCCTTTATATGATGAATAATTTCTTCTGCTGCCGTTATAGACCAGTGGCACCTAAATATTGCTAATCCTAAATTTGCTTCTTAGTGAATTATCAGGGTAGAGGAAGAAAAAAAAACCTTACACTTTTCTGAAATGATTCACCACTCTGGTGCAGAAGTGGGGTCACACCTCCACTAATAACTCCCTTCAGTAGAAATGAGGTATTTCCTCCCATCTGTCTTTATAAATGCATGGAAATAGGAGAGTATGGAAAAGCAAGCTCACACACTTCTTGATAAAATGACAGGGGTGAATTTCATCATTCTGAACACAGCAGCAGCCCACGAGAGGGCCCTTGAAGGATAAAGAGAAATGGTTTCAGAGGTTGCACAGAAGACAATGGCTTTGGTGTTCCAAGTGACCTCCAGCACCTGAGCGCTGGAAGAGCTGCTTCTTTACTTCCTATTTCTCTTTTTGGATGAAAGGGGATATTTCCCTGTATCTGTGTTATCTTCCATCTCTGCAGACATCTTTTGTAATCTGTGATCATTTGCACTACCAATAAAACAGTCCTTGGCAAACAGCTATATAGCTTTCATATTATTTTGTACAACATGCCATTTGCTGACAGAACTGTATGAGCTCAAAGAATGTTTTTCAGAATCATGCATTCCCTGCTACCTATCTAAGGCTACAGATGAAGCTAAAAAGTCCACAGAACTAAAAAGGAAGCAGACAGGTAAGCTTGTATCATAGCAACACAGAATGGTTTGGGTTGGAAGAGACCTTAAAGATCATCTGGTTCCAACCTCTTGCAATGGGCAGGGATACTTTCAACTAGGCCAGGTCACTCCCATCCAGCCTAGCCTTGAACACAGCCAAGGATGGGACATTTACAATTTCTCTGGGCAACCTGTGCCAGGGCCTCAACACTCTCACAGTAAAGAATTTCTTCCTAATAACCAACCTAAACCTACTCTCTGTCAGTTTGAAGCCATTTCCCCTTCTCCTGTCACTCCAAGCTCTTGTAAATAATCCCTCTCCATTATTTCTTGTAGGCTCTGTTCAAGTACTAGAAGATTGGAAGCCATTAGATCAGCCCAGGACCTTCTCTTTTCCAGGCAAAACACCCCAATTCATCCTGGTGGCCTGTCCACATAAACTCATTCCCCTTGAACATTACCATTATCATTATTGTTATTACTACTATAACTATTATGCCAATGAACTATTCACTCTCACAATAGCTTTATTTTTAAACAGCTTATGCTGAAAAATGTTACTGTAAAAAATCAGCCATCACCACAATGTTCAGTGTTCAGAATTAGTAACTGGATTTGGGGATTTCAGTATAAATATTATACAGACTTAAGAATGGTTTGAAAAATCTAATAATCCTATATGGTCTGAATTGTGAGTTCTGACAGGAAAAGGTAGAGTTTTTACATCCTTTTTGTCCTCTTTCAAAAGGGTGCCTTGGCTTTCTTTTCTTTTTAAAAGACCTTGAAACAGAAGATGAAAAATCCAACATTTTACATACTAATGCACTAATGTTCTTATGTCAAACACTCTATTCTCCAAGGTCTGCATCACTTTTTCCTTTGAAGAGCTATCTTTGCTTTCCTTCCTTTCAGAGAATGAAAGGAAGTAATATAACCTTCTATAGAAAAAATTATTCCCAGAGGATTTGTCCTCATCTGAAGAAAACTGCAAGAGATTAAGGCCACTCCAAATAATCTGTTTCTTCTTTTCCAATTTCTACATTCAGATTCATTATTTTTCTACCTTTTAAAACACCCTATTGAAAAAAGCACACAAATTGGCATTGCTGCTCACCCATATTTAATTTGAAAATTATGACACTAACAGCCTTCATTTGCAGCAGGAAGTACCTGCAAGCATTGGGGGAATTTGGTGCAATTTTTTCAGTCTCTGAGAGAATGAATCTGAGATGAGGACAGGATCTGCTCAGACTGGCTGACTGACTGCCATGAAATGAAAAGCTCTGTACTCTCAAGATTTTGAACTACAGAATTTTAAATGCAATTCTGTTTATTGTCTAGAACAATTGTAAATATTAAAGGCAGAGGAAACAATAGAGCTTGTAAAGATGATGGTTTCCAATACCACGCTCAACATTTCTAAAACCCATCTTTTAAAAATTGGGCTTTTTCCTAAATTGTTGCTCTCAACAATTTAGTTCTTGTTCTCTGGGAAAAATAATTTAGTTTCTCATTTTAGAATTTCATAGGAAAAAAAACCCAAAGAATTATTTTAATATATGCTTTCTACCTTTTACTCTGATGCTTGTAGAGATTCCAAGCAGTACCTTCATTTAATAACCCAGATAACAGTGGTTCTCTCCACACAAAATTGCCAATAGAATAGACAACAGTCATAAAAAAGAAATCATATGAAGTGCTTTGGAGTAGACTAATTACACATGAGAGTCAGGAAGAAACTTGCCTTATACTCTGTAAGATAACTGAATTATGCTTTCTTCTAATTTGATAAACTCTGAGTAGAAATGATGTCAAGAAATGAGCCAAGATGAGCAACAGTTTTTCCATATGACATTTTCTCTTGTGCTTTTGCTATGTCAAATGAGACAGATGAAGCAAGGGAATATTCAATAGTCACACACTCAGTTCTCATTTCCTGAGACTGAAATGCCACATCCTTAAAACTGGAAAGATCCTGAAAGGATGAAAACCACACCAGTATATATCGTGTTACTAAAGGCAAGCAGCACTCATTTTCATGGAGGATGACACTGGAAATTCAGAGTTTCTTCAAAATGGAATTACTTTCTTAATTTATGAAAATGAGCTTAAAAGAGGTGTAAATGTTTCTGCCCCTCTTTAAAAATATCTCATCAGAAATCTCAGTTTCTGGTCACACCACCTCAAGATGTAATTTAGGACCAATTTCAAGTGAAGTTTCTGGTGCAAAGCCATTAATGTATGTGTGTCACAGTCCCTTAAAATTTTTAGTATCAACTTTTTGCTCCAATTTTGCTTTGAGTCAGAAAATGTTCTCTGTGTTAACACTTCTGACTAAGTATCTTTCATTTGAGACAGTACTGCCACTATTCTCTACTGTTTCACTCAAAGTGTCTTAGTCAGAAGTTCACATTTGTCACCATTTAATAACAGCTGAATCACACTAAAAAAAAAAGTGATTTTTTACTCTTATCTCAACTATTAATCTTCAGGAAATGTATTTTGTTGGAGGATATAGTTTTCCTCTTTTTGTGACTCAACTAGGTCCTCTGGCACTCAACACTTTGATCATCAACTGCCAGCTCAGCCAGCAATGAATTTCTCGCTTACTTCTACTAAAGAATTTATTTCCATAAGCAAGCAAATCTTACATATACGTATACTTATTACAGTATTTTCTTCACTGCATTTTTCTATGGCATTTTTATCTCCCTCTTTGTTCGAGCTCTTGTACAGATTTCACTATAATGATGATGGCATCCAGGTCTGTATCTTTCTTCTAAATCTTGATAACAGTCGTTGGTTATAATGATTATTTTTATCACATGAAACACCAGTAAGTCAAAATATCTATTGGTTGAATTCAGATTTATGGTTAAAAAAATAATCAATGATTATAATCAAATTCTTTCTACAAAACTTCACTTTATAACTCATAAAATAATGCTATTTATGCATTTGTTGGTCCCAAATTTATGGCCGCTTTTTCACTAATAATGATAATCTGATTTCCCATAAATAAATTTATTTTGTGACATAGAATACTGCCAGGGTAAGACTGTATCTTGGTGGAAGAAGGGAGACAAAGGCATTGAAATGTAGACAGATGTTTACATTACTTCCTGGATTAGCTACTGCTATTTCCTCTTTATAGTTTTCCCAAAGGATTTTAACCTAGCCAGAATCTTGCAGCTTGACTCACCACACATAATCTTTCCCAGCATTTCACTTCCACCTTTACTCTTTCCAATGGCTTGCAGTACAACATCACTCACAGGCTCCCTCAGTTAGATTTTCAGTTTATATTTTAGAAAGTTTGGCTACATAACCTTGAACGCACACCACAAGATTGTCAAGAGACAACCACAGAGAATACAGATTAGAATAGAGATTTAAGGACTGATATCTATACATCCAATATATACATAGCTTGGTTATATATCTACATATATCTTGGTTTTAGAGCTTTTTCATTTTGGCAGAAAAAAACCCCACAGACTATACAGTTTTACACATATTATATTAATTACAAGCTAAAGCTGATTTTTTGAACTATCTTCAGGCAAAGTCAAACTTACCTTTCCTGCTTCTACACCACTCTAGGTCAGGATAGGATTTGTGGAAAGAAATGGCTGGCACTGCTTTGCATGTATGCCTTGGAAAAGCTCAGTCACCACTGGCAGACAACCATTTAACAGTTCAGTAACACACAGCATTTTCCAAGTACTATATATGTGGCCCTGTGAATTAATATGTAACATTTGTATTTGCTGATTTTCATAACCTGCACAATATGTCAAATGTCTGTACTGGTTTCATATTTATGCTAAAGATTCTGCTCAAAGGCACAAGCAAATTCTGTATCACAATAAGAGATATTTAATCCATTCAGGCATGCAGTAGATAGTGAAGCTACTTGAAAAGTGACTTCCTACATACCTTCCTAAATATTCAAGAGCATTTAAATTTACTACAGAATGGAAGCTTTCCTCCAGAATTTCCCTCTCACTGCAATAACAATTTCAAGCTCCTTAGAGGAAAAAAACATCAATCATCTATGTTGCACCAGGTGGTGCTGGCTTATTACAATTCCAGTTAGAAAGGCACTCAGCCTATGTAAAGTTCTCTTAAAATGCTATTTATTGGAGCTAAGACTATAAAGAAAAAAAAGACAGGATCAATAACCTTCTGTCCCTTCAGAGGCTGGGAGTCCTGAGCAGTGTGGAATTGAAAAGGACCCCAGCATGCTCTGCAGATCCTATCCATGGAAGGTTACCTCAGTTTGAGCTCTTACAGGATTTTCTTATATCCAAAACCACTCTACACATCATTTGGTCTGATAAATTCAGCATTTTATACTGAATAAAAAGGACATTCACATTGCTGAAGTTTCAGATAAAGCAAGGGCAGGCAAGTGGTATCAACCAGGAGCTGTCTGGAAGCTCCTCTGTTAAAATCACCTGGCCAAGATCATCCTGTAGCCAAGGGACATGGGCAGTGCAGCACAGGCCTGCCTTAGCTGGGTGGTACATGGATTTCTACCTCCTTGGGGTACAATGGCCTTCCAGTTAGGATCAGCATCCAGCATTTCAGTGGGATGTAAATTCTTGTGAATGGAATTTAAATTACAGGGCTGTAAGAAAAGCCAGTTAAATTGCATACCTGTCAGCACCACAGTGTGTTCTCCACCACAAGCAACCTTTTTAACCTTTTCCATAATTCCCAGTACAGGCTGTGGGACTCTATTGTTTTTCAGCTGTTCAGGGAATAATCCCAGTTTCCCATTCACAGCTTCTCCAAAAGTATAGAGCTCACCATCTCCTGTGAAAATACAGAACAGAGTATGGTTTCTAGCACACACTCAGGAGCAAGAATGGGTTGTCAAGACTGCTGCAGACACAAATTATAAAGACAGAAAAGGGTATGAACATTACAGGATAGCTGAACATATTTGTATAATGCCCAAACATCTGTGAAAAACACAGAATTCACAGGATCACTGGGTTGGAAGAGACCTTCAAGACCACTGAGCCCAACTCAGCCCTAACACCTCAACTAAACTAAGGCACCCAGTGCCACACCCAATCTTTATTTAAACACATCCAGGGATGGCGACTCCACCACCTCCCCAGGCAGACCATTCCAGTACTCTTTCTGTAAAAAACTTTTTCCAAATATCCAACCTATATTTCCCTTGGCACAGCTCAAGACTGTGCCCTCTGGTTCTGTCAGTGCTGCCTGGAGAAAGAGACCAACCCCACCTGAGCCCAGGCACCTTTCAGGGAGATGTAGAGAGTGATAAGGTCACCTCTGAGTCTCCTTTTCTCCAGGCTAAACACCCCCAGCTCCCCCAGTTGTTCCTCACAGGGTTTCTGCTCCAAGCTCCTCACCCTTACTCTGCTTTGATGGGACACAAAGGTGCTAGATTTGTGTCCCCTGCAAATTCCAAATCACAATATTTAGCCTGCAAGGAATGTAGCCACAGGAAAACGAAACCATATACATCCTGCTTCTGAGAGGTGGTAATTCCCTCTGTAATCAATATTTAAGTCAACTGAAGAATTGCTTGTAAGAATCTGAACTGAAGCAGAAAATAATTTTGTGTGGAATTTTGATGGAAAATCAACCTGCTCAAGCAGGGTTATCCCTGAGCACATGACACAGGATTGTGTCCAGACATTTCTGGAATATCTCCAGTGAGGGAGACTCCACATCCTCTCTGGGTGTCTGTCCCAGTGCTCAGTCACTGCACAGTGAAGGAATTCTTTCTCACGTTCAGGTGGAACTTCCTGGCCATCAGTTCCTGCCCATTCCTCCTGTCCCACTGCTGGGCACCACGGAGCAGAGCCTTGTCCATGCCCTGAGCCCTTCCTGACAGACAGGGATGAGATTCCCCCTCAGCCTCATCTTCTCAAGGCTCTCTTACATTCTTCTACACCTCTTCTCTAAGAGCTTTTTGCAGTCATTTCAATCTGTCTGTGCTTCTTAAGAACCAGTAAATTACCTCAGCTGCAAAAAAGTCAATTTCATTATATTTTAAACCTATGAACCGTGTTTAGGCTTCTCTGTTCAGTTTGATTTCCTGTTTTAATTCTGATTTTGTTCTTATACCTATGTGCAGAAATACTTTGCTGTTATTTGCATCAGCACCAATTTTCTGTTCTAAAACAGTAGCCCAATTAAAAAGATAAAAATCAACTGCAATGTGAGGTTTTCTGTAACCAAAATATTCTGCTGACAAAAAGAGATTTCAAGCATCCTAAGTGGAAATAAAAAAAATCAACAAAAAGAATTCTGTATTTTTTGGAAGGTAAGTATTTTTTCAGTACTCTTAGACCAGCCATATATTCTAAAAACAAGTTTAAAAAAACCCAAAAGCACTTGGGAGATAACTACTTATGCAGTTCTCTTTGAAGAGATGAGCAGTTCTTTTTAAACACTATTGCATTGAAAAAATTAATCCAATCATTATCTAATTAAGAGGATTAGAGATTCAAATGGCCAAGCCTCCCAAACTCATCAAGTTTATTACATTTTTTCCACTTAATAATCCAGCTAACAAAGATAAAACCATTTACCAAAGCAATTTTTGAATACATTACACATCCCTTTTAGGCAAATAGTGGTCTAAAAACTATGAAAAATAGCAATCAAGCATGAACAGAACCCAGTCAAACCCAGATAAATTTTGAGTGCATCTGCATGCTGAGGACATGATGTACTGTGTGGAGTACACCTGAATTTTAAGGACACTCTGTTCACAACAAAACCTGGTTATTTAATTTGTTCCTCTCATATGAGTCACACTCTCACATGCTGAACATTCCCTAATGTGATTTTCTGTATCACTAAACTTAAAATCACAGGAGCACATCAAGAAAATGGACAAGTGAATGGAAAATGTCCCTCAAAGGAAAATGTGCATTTGAGTGCATAGATAAGAGACCTGGCTGGTGGCAAATGAGGGACAAAAATGAGTGGACAAAAGAATTGGATAATTCTAACATTTCTTGAATAAATGAAGAAGAAAAAGAAAAGAAATATTTATTAAGACCAAATTGGTTAAAACTGTCTCAAACACTGAAATTCAGAGCATGGAAGTGCTTGTGGCATGAATGATTCTTAAACCAGTCCTTAAAAATAATGACAAAATATATTAAAAAAAAAGAATTCAAGGAACCTGCAAAACTCTTTATGAAAAGACATCTTCTCAGTAAGAATCTATCTTGACCTTGATTACACTTACAATTCAGGCAGGGGAAACACTAGAAGGGGTCTAATATATTCAATTCCTTTCTGTCTCCACACATCTAATTCTGCTGTAGAAACCAGAGCAGTGGTGAGATACATCAGCTTTTCCTGCTCTCCATCTCCTGCAGTGGACAAATGAGCTGTACATGCTTGCCAAGCTTAATGCTTCCTGAAAAATTGTCTCCTCCTGAGTGTGTGATCAAAGGAAAGTCAAGTAAAGATCTGCATAAGTGCTCAAAATTGTTGCTACACTCTCCCAGCAGTTTATTTCTCTTGTTGATTTGCTTGAGGCATAACCCTGATACTGGGACACAATGTCCAAGGCCTGCAAAAATGAAGGAAAGAAAACACACTGAAAAAATCCTGAAGAGAGCTGGAAGCTACAGACTAAGGACTTCTTTTCAGTGGAACTCTTTGACAAATGCAAAGGAGAGGGAAAGGGAGCAAACAATTATCTTTCAAATATGAACTGAGTAATCAGACTAGCTCCTAATTTGCATACAGAATTGAGTTAGCCATTGCCTGTGCATGTGCCTAGTCTAAATTTCAGAAGTGGGTTTTTTCATTTAAAATATTCAGGATTTATTCTGTTCTTCTATTCTACAATCACTTTGGCATCAATGGAGTCCACGTGTACGTGGCAGAATACAGGTGACACATGTTCAGCAGTTAAATTGTCTGCAAAGAAGGCCTTCTAGAAAGCAGAAGGAAGAAGGGTGACATCACTTTTTGGAACTATAAGAGGCATTGCTCTTGTCTTATCAGTTAAACACCTTAAAGTTAAAAGTCTACTAAAAAAAATCTAAAACCCAATGACAACAAAAATAAGAACTTCATTTTAAATAGGAAAAAAAAAAGGCTGGAATCCATACTTTACCACTTTTTTATTCAATACTCTCTTATTAATGAACATCCTGCCCTGGAGAGGGCACTCTGTGTCCACACTATGTTTCCTAGCATCCTCATGAGCCACCTTGTAGTTTTAACCCAGATATGCCTGTGTTCCCAACAGGTTTTTCAGCCAGCACACACCTTATGTCAAACATAAACATATTAAGAAAGGGACCCATGCTCATCAGTTCAGTCTGACAGCATCTACCAAGTTTGAAATCCTGCAAGTATGTTACATCATTAAAGAGAATGAATTATTTCATGTTTAAAAATCAAAATGTGGTAATTCTATACTATTCTAATAACTGGTAAGTAATGCATCCTGTGACTATGGTATACTCAGAAAAAATGCATAAAGCTAATTTTTAAACACTGTGTAGCTACACACTGACAGCAGTGCAACAGAAAATCAATCCTGCAAAAGTACTTGGATGCCCAATATTAAATTTTTATGGCAGCTGAAGTATCAGTCAAATAAAACTGATGGCAAGGGGCCCAAGGAAAGTAATAAAAACATTTATGCTTTCACCACAAAGAATGCCATGTGTGTGTCAGTAGCTTCAGTGACTTAGACTGAATTCATGCAGGACTTGCAGATATTAAGGCTAAAAATTAAGATTTTCCACCTCATACTCAGGCCTGTTTAAGTAGTAATAGGTTCACCAACTCCTCATTTTCACAGGTGATAACCAGTTCATTCTTCCTATTAATATTTCAAGAAGCTCCATTTTTCTTAGCCAGGTACAAGCCTTAGCCTTTTTTCTCATCCCCTTTCATCAAAAGTTTCCAATTCCTTAGGACAATTGGCACACACTGTTCTCACTTTACTCTCAGATGTTTGTCCTCAACCCTTCTACTAATAAGAACCCTCATAACCCTTCTGCTAAAAAAGAACTTTTGTGACATCCTGCTGCACTCCTGGACCTTCAGCTCTTGGCTCAAAGGCAGAGATGCACACATTACTACTACAACTTGGAAACAAGTATCTTTTTTTTCCCCCCATTTATTCTGAGTCCAGGAAGCTGTATTTTTCCTCACACGTGCTGAAGTCCTGATCAGGCCCAGACACTTAATTCATTTACTGTAATGAAGCATTTGTAATAAAAAGTTGCACACTACCAGTCTAACACCTAATTAATATTTGTCCACCATAGCAAGCTCTCATTCTCTTAACAGCATGTTCTCAGAGAGCAATAAAGATATTGTATGTGGAAAAGTAACATTTATCAAGTAATCTGGGAAAGGTATCTGATGGAATAGCTCCTGGGTACCCATTAAAAGCTTTACAATCAAAACTATCGATCCTTTGAAATCTTTAATTACTCTAAGGGGACCAAACAGTAAAGTTTAATAATGTAAATCTATATGGCTGAGAGGAATTCATAGCTGCTCATACATAATGTCATCAATACTGGCTGATAATTCATCCATACTGGCATTATTAAAAGGTGAGTGGAATCTTCACTTTGGAAACCAATAGAGAGTTGGGAAGAGAGAGGTGGAAAGCAATAGGGAGGTGATTTGCTTTGGAGATCAGACAACAGCTCACTGCAGCATTGCTTCTCCTCGCATCACATACTGCTAATTTAAATGATTTCAAAACTTACATTTAAGACTGGAAAACAAACTTGGACAACAATCTTTTACTTCTAACAAGATTAATTTTTTCTCATAACATAGCATCTCAGTTCAATATTGGTATTTCTAGAGAAGCTAAAGTTTATTATTTGATCATCAAAACAAAAAACCCTCAAAGAAAGTTGGATTTTGAACCCAGAGTTTTAATCCACAATATATGCAATAACCTTTATAAAAACAATCTGTAATAAGATATTTAATTCTTTCTAATATACCTTCACACAATGTTCAAATGCAGGAAATTAACTGCAAGTTTTTCTCTGTGTGGTACAAAACTACATAGGAGACTTTCTGTCCCATGGCAGTTTTTAACAACTATAGGGTATCAAGTTTCAAACAACTATTTGAAAACCACTGTCTTATCTCCACTAACCTCTATTCCCTTTCTCTTACCTGTAATCAAGGCAGAATGATAATATCCACAGGATACAAAGGAAACAGGTTTTCCAATATTCACTTTGCAGGGGACACTGACAGAGGCTTCACTGGCCAGGCCAATCTGCCCTTCTGAATTATCACCCCACACAAAGAGCTGCCCATCCTCTAAAATGAAGACACAGATAGTTAACAGATTTAAAGCAAAAACTAATAAAAAGTCAATCTATTTATTGAAGAGTACTTCAGAAACTCTGTATATGATACTACTGAATGTCATGATTTCAAGGATATAAATGATAATTTAGCTCAATGCAAAAAGGAGTTGGAAATAAGAGGGTTTTCCTTAAGCTTTTCACAAGTGACCCAGAACACTTACACATAACCAGCATTAGGCCCTAAAGACCAACAGAAAAAATACTGTGTAAAAACCATTTCTTCAGGAAGAGGAAGAGTGAGTGAGACAATTCAGAGTATGAAAATATTACAGTGAACTTAAGGCATCCTCTCATTCCTAAGGTGTAAGTCACACCTTTCTCATTCTTCCAAACTTATTCTCTGTTCTGACTTTGGTAGGCATCCCACATATTCATGCTTTATCTTTCAGTTCTCCTCACAGGTGGTTATACTGACCAGCTTCATTTTGCTTTACTTAAACTACAACAGTAGATGTTCCAGGTTTATTAAGACCAGCTTCTATTGACCAATGGCAATAGTAAAAGAAAAAAAAAAGCCAGGGAACAATATGAAAAGTCTGTAGATTCTTCTAGAAGAGATAAAATCTTATAAAGACTTCTCTATGCATATTTCTTATTGGTGGGAAATAAGTTGTGAATAAAAAAGTACCACCTACAGTACTACTAAGGTGGTGTTAGGAGTTAAAATAATTATCTCAAAAATCAGGAGAACGTCAGCAATTGGCATAAAAAATACTTGCAGGATTTCAAACTGCAAAACCAAACAAGCAGGCTAGCATCTCTCTCAAGTTCTAAAATTACAGCCTCAGTAACTCACCCTAAACAGGTACAGAAAAAACTGCTTTACAGCAAGACATGAAAAATTGCATAATAAGGTAATAAAGGACCATCCATCCACTTTGTGACTGGAAGTATTATAACAGTGTGGATTTCAGCCTGTTGTGATGTATAATTGGTATAATTCTACCACCTGAGAAACAGGTGAGAGGCTCAGCCTCTCCCAGAATTAGTAAGGAATGACACAACTGTGCAGCCTGAACCAATGGACTGCAATAGCTGCAGTAACAGGTGGAATTAAAGATGCTTAGTCTTCATAGGATTCATGTTTTGTCGCTGCTTTCCCTGGAAATAAACTGAAGATTTTTTTCCATTTTGAGGGTATTCATACCATTCCTCCTCTGTAAGTATTTCTACTAAACTTTCTCAAAAACTCTAAGAAGTTATTGAGACATACACCCCTTACCAGACTGTTAAAACAGGAAATTGGCTGTCAAAAAATGACTGTGGCTACCAAGGAAAGAAGACAGTGAGGATAGAAAATGCACCCACACATGCAGACAGAATATTGGATTAAATGTCTTCCTGGAACCAGGCTGGACACACATAAATAGATTTTATTAGCATTTGCTCTCACCAGTTACTGCTGCTGAGGTGTATGACCCAGCTGATAGTTGCTTGATCTTGTGCTGGTTGGTGAAAAATCTAATTAAATGAAACGTGGTCCTTTCCTCTGTGTCACCTAATCCCAACTGGCCTTCACTGTTACCTCCAGCAGCATAGACATTTCCTTTTTCTGCATACAGAAAAGCACAGGTAATACAGAGAAAGAAGAAACCAGAACAAGTAATTTAATTTTCAATGGAAAAAGCATCACAAAAACATTAGGGTCTATTGCCCTGAAACACCCTCCAGCTGAAATTAGCAGTTTCTGTTGCAGGTAGCCAGGTTTTCCTGCACACACTTGAAGCAGAACTTCCTAAATACCTTGCTGCATTTCTCACTATTCTGGAGACCAAGGTAAAAATAAATGTGATTGGAAGTTCTGCAAGAGCTCTGAGAAAATGACTACCAGTAGCCCTGGCAACCAGAAGCAGCTCCTTCCACAAATAATATATATTTTGAGATAAAGTGGGAGGAAAAGGGTGCATGATGTCACACACAAGAAAAAGCTGCATTAGTACGTAAATTAAAGAAATTAATAACTTGATAGTTTTGTGTACTGTGAATGAAATATATTTCTACTTAGTTTTTTTATTAGAAATATTTTACTTATTTTAATATTTAAATAACTTCCAATTTAATTAATCAGGTGGTTTTTCTAGAATCCTGAATTTAACACTGATGACAGATATCTTCAACTTTAGAGAACTTTAAGATTTATATTTTTTAATTTTAGTATGTTTCACATCTAAAGTGCTCATCCATGAAGAAACAGATACATCCTATTATTAAGAGAAACCCAGACATAAATGTGATAAATAAACTGACATATAATGGCCACAAATTATCTAGCCAGTGTGTACACCAAAGGTGACTAATATTCACCCTGGGCAGACTTGCATACTCGATTGTTATTAATATGTTCTATTTTATTCTAACAATCTTATTTACAGTGTTCAGGGTCTCCATGTATATAAACCTCCAAATAATCAAACAATCCTCTTTACAACATTACTGAAAGCTAAAGGACTGCAACCACAGAGATGGCTATTCCATTACATAAATTATAGAAGCATGACAAGAACCTTCATAAATTCTCTGTATACTGTGTCTCTACAAATTTATTTTTAAGTTTATATTTACAGTTTATTTATTTATAGCTTAATAAAACAACTTGCCATTGAAATAGCAGACTATGTTGTGTAACCAAAAATGCAGGAAAATTTGAAGACTTGAAAACATTCAGTTCTAGTATATATATTCAAATATATAATTTCACACTAATAAAGATTATTTATCAAAGGTAAATTTGAGTACAGATTTATATAAAATTAAAAATATATCTTTACAGAGCTTAAAGGAAATATTCATAATTGTTAACCGCACTTCAAATGCCAGCAAGAAATTTTTCCATATGTCTATTACTAGGAAACTACTATCAAACGTTAGTTTATAAATGCATTTGCTCAGAATAAATTTAAAAATTCTAAAAAATTTTGAATTCTAAGAACTGGATGTCAAACCCCTGAGTTTTAGAAGCCCATTTTCTTTTTCTTTTTTTCTTCTTCAACACTTCTGGAGTTCCTAATGAAATTTTGCATGAAAGCAAAGGAAGAAATGCATCTTGAATATATATGAAATAGAGGTTACATACCTGTGTAAACTAAAGTGTGGTTTCTTCCACAAACAGCAAGTTTTGGTTTTTCTGGTTTTAAAGCTAAGAATTAAAACCAAAGAGGAGGGGATGTTATAAACAAGCTGATAGCTAATTCAACAACAACATGTTCTATGCTCTAGAGGGAGCTCTGATTTCTTCTTTTCACATTTTTACAAACAGAATTATTACAAAATTCGTCGCCCATTTGAATCTAGCACATGACTTATCAAATCAGTATTCCCCCAAGATAAGAAAATAGGTCAAACCTTAAAAACTTAAAACACTCAAGTTAACTTGCTGATGGTTACTTCACCCCAGCGCCACTGTCCCTGGAATTTGCCATTTATGGGATATGCCTCAAAGAATATATTAAGTTGCAGGATAAAATTAATGATTTAAGCAGTCTTCAGTTTTCATTACCAGTGCCATTGTTACTTCCCCCTTAGACTTTTCCCACTATTGTAAATCTTTGAAACCATCCTGTTGCTTTGTCTCACCATCCCTACCTCCCTTTGTTGTGCTCCCATCCCTTTTCTGCTGCGCTCCGATCACTTCCTGATCCCTGATCTCAATTGCCAAGGGCAGCCCTACCTGGACTATTGCCTGCATTTTTTGCCTGTGTCATCCTGTCTCCATTTCAGCTGAGTTAGCAGCAATGAGAGTGCCATGGCATGCACTTCTCTGCAGTCTGGTCACTTTGAAAGACTGGGAATGGATGTGAGGGGAGTGAGGAGTTATTTTGGTGGGAAAGAGAGAAAAATACAGGGGCTCCTCTTCTCCTATGAGAAGTGTCCTCCATTTCAGATATAGAGAGGAAAAATGTCTCCCTGAGTTTTCCATCCTTGCTCCAGTTACTGTTTATTGTCAACAAATAACTTCTCTCAGTCATGTCCATCTACCTTATACAATGCTCTAAACCAGGATTATTTTTACATAATAAATCTTTAATTGCTTTTCCACTGCACTAGTCCATAACAAAGCCAACAACAATCATCCCTTTCACAAATCCTTTTTCAGCCCTTCCAGATCAGCTTTCATCAGCTCTTTAACATCCAGATTAAGGTGCCTTCTACCAAGTCACCAAACAAATCTATCAACTTAAGCATGAACTGCCCCTGGTCTGTCACACAGGCACAAACTTAATTTGTCCAAATTCAGGTTCTTGCCTGTTCTATCCAACACCTACCACTACCATCAGGCTGGAACCATAACATTTCCAATGGTGGTTTCTTCCTGCAACACACTTCAACTTCAGAGATGGTCTTAATCAGCTCTTCAGAAGCCTGTGCTCCCTAAACTTCCTCCCACTTAGGCTAACCAATTGTATATTATGAGACATGCTATATTTATAATGTTGCTGGTGATTTTTCATAACCAATGTCATTAATCTTTAACCAAGTCCCAGAAATATTTTTTTTCAGAAACATGCAGACATAAGCATTTGGCTCCAAGCAGAAAATTAAAAGTGTCCTTGCAACCCCATTCCCAAAGCCAAGTGATGACCAAAGGCTAGTGAGAAAAGCTCCAGGAATTCCTCCTGCTGTCTACTGCCAAGAGAAAAAAGACACCCCCCTTGTGACTTTTTTCAATGGATGCCAGGTCTGGTTTGAATTGCTGTCATCTTCTCTTCATCTTTTACTCTCCATTGCAACTCAACAGCAAACCCAAAACTTGAAACCAAATATATTTAAGCCAAGGTAGGAATCAATCTCTCACATGACTGACAGAAGGTGTGTACCTGATAGTAGCTGCAATCTCAGTCTAAAGAGAGATGGAGGCAGGAGCAAATAAAGGACAGTAGAATAAACTAAATCAGGAAGAACAGAGTTTGAACAAGCAGGATAATTTGTTTTTAACAATAAGCTAACAGATCGATCTGCTGGCAGAAAGAGTGAAGATAAACATTTAATAGTGAAAAGAAATGTGTTAATGGGATAGATCTGACTTGACATAAGTAAAGGGATAAGGAAAAGTATTGACTCAGCTTTGTTTGACAAGATAAAAACAGCTAGGAAAGATCAAAAAGATCACAGTGCAATGAAAACATATTTTCCAACACGTGAAAGGATACAGGAATTTATTTTACTGCCTCATAAAAATGTATTAACATTTATGTCCCCTGGGGCATTTCTCATACTTGTTAAAAATGTAACAGTACTTGTGAAAAGTTTCTGGTAGATTTTTTTCATTTACAAAGTTGCTAAGAAAATAGTGACACAGAGGTTACACAATACTGTTGGAACTATGGCTTCAAACACATCGACCATGCAGAGAACAAGTATCTGATTATTGTCTGCAGTAAAAAATGAAGATGTGGTTTGAGAGAATAGACAAGTACTACATAAAGTCAGAGCTCTCAAAAATTACATGATTCTATGTATCTGAAGTAATCCTCAGATGCAAAGGGACTCAGAATCTGAAGTAATGGAAAATCATTAAGGGATCCTTTAGAGCTGCCTTCCTGATCTTGTGCACTAATGTGCACATGTGATGAAGAATAACAAAGAATCAGTTATTTTGGAATTGCATCCTATGGAGTACCTTCTCACAAGGGTCTCCTTTCAAAAAAAGAAAAAAGAAAAATCCCACAAACCTTTAACACAGGTTGGTTTGCTGACAGTGTTCTTTGATCCTAGTCCTAACTGGCCCCAGTCGTTACTGCCGAACACGTAGAGTTTACCTTTTCCTGAAAAAAATCACAAACAGAATCCATACAAGGGTTTGAACACCTCATTCCAGCCAAGATGGTCATTCACTCACAATGAACTTATTACTTCCTTTCTAATGTAAGGTTTAAGTTTAGGCAGTTCAGTACATAAGTGTAAACAATAATTAATATCCTTATGATTTTACAGTTCAAAAATAGTAATTGCATTGTTTAAGTAAGAAATCCCCAGCCAGAAGAAGAAACATCCTCATCTTTAATTACAGCACAGATGAAGTGCTCTTCAGAAAACAAGATGTACTTTTGGGCAGACCCTGCAGTCCAGAAACCCCAGTATCTATAAGCCTCCTTATAAAATAACAGCACATCTAACTGAGCACCCACATCTTTTACTCCAAAGACACAAATAAATAATGCAGCTATTTGATAAATACAAGTACAGATTTGTAATATTTGGCTTCTTTGATTGTTTAGGGTGGGATATTTCTTTTACTGCTAAATGTCTTCTCTTGAAATGATTTACAAATATGCATTTCTCTCAAATGTACTTTCTCATAAATGTTCACAGATTATTACTATACTGTATCAATTTAATACTACACTGCATTAATTTGTTATTTTGCATATAAAGACAGAATGTATAAACCCTTGTTCCAACAGAAATCTTTGCAAAACAACAGAAACTGATTTAGCAAAAAAAGCCACAAAAAACCAACATCCTCTCAAACTCCCACCCTTTCACAACAATTAAAAGGACTTTGTTTACTTCTGAAGGTCTCCAGAGCTTTGTGCATTAGACTCCCTCTTAGCATTGTCATCCTAGACAGAAATTTGGTCATAGAGCTCATCAACCTCATCATCTACAATTACCACAACCACAATCCACAATTGCAATTCCATATGGTAATGCCAAAATAATATGGCTGTTCCCAGTGAAGGTTCTGATTGTGATTTACAGAGACATTGAAATAAGATATTGCATTGTTTTAAACCTTACCAAAAATCCCATTCTAATAAAAACATCCATTCATTTTCTTAAATATAACCACATAGTAAAAAAGAAAAGAACCACACCAGTGCTTAACTCTAACTAGTATCTAAAATCCTGATTGTTAGATTTTACAATTCTTGGCACGTGGGAGTATGTGTCAATATTATGTCTTTCCAAGAAAGCTGGAAGTGAAGAACGACAGAGGTCAAATTCATGCTCACAGTGTTCTACTAACAGCATTTATATCTCCATTCTAATTTTGATAATGCAATCATGTCAAACACATGCAGAGCTGTCCCTGACAGCAAACACACCTTAAAGGGTTTTTATCAGCAAATGACATCTATCCTATATCAGTATGGCTTCCTTGTATCCTTGCTTTACACTTTCCAACTGCTTTCCTAAGACAGCAGTACTTTTGTGGGAGTATGATGCCAAGCTGCCCTAATTCAATTTGAGCACATTCTCTTTTATCCATGCAAAATTCAAACAAGGTCATGCTTTTCATCCTATAATCTGCTGGGTTTTATATCAGTCTTTAAATTCTTAGGCATTGCTTTGTAAGTCAAGGAGCTTAACAGATGAGAGGAATTTTTCCACATTCTTTTACAACTGACTGACAGCCTTTTGTAATTTCAGGTTTCCTAGGAGTATAACAGAAAATAAGAAATCTGGGAAGCAGTTAATTTAGAAAGAGAATGAGAATTAATAGGCACTACAGAGGAACCTAAACAAATGCCTGTAATAAAGCAACGTTTCTCAGTCTGTACAGCAAATAAAGTTTCAGAAGAGGCATGATTCAAACTAAGCTGGCCAAGAAATCCAATATAATTTTGCATGCAAAAGGCACAATTTTCCTAGCTGCATACTGAGATATCCCAGCCATCACACAGATGCACTGAATCCAACAGCAGACAAACAGGCAAGGATCAAATTTCAAAATTTCGTAAACGCAGATTACTCTTGGTTTTTTTTTTGCTTCCACTTTGGTGCCATCATCCAGAGTGTGGCCACCTGCCAGGTGGAATGGCTGGCACAAACAGAGTAAGACTGTGACTCTGGGCAGGAGGGAAACAACAGGATACAATGAAAAGGCCTACTCAGACTATTTTGGTGATGAAAACACACTTCCAACAGCAGTCTCCACCTTTATCCTGATGCAAAACTGAAGTATTTCTCCCAGGCACGTGTTCCCTGGCAGGTACACCAGCAGATGTTTCAGCAACAGCAATTCAGGGCTACCAGGGAAGCCACAAGACGCTTGCATGTGTAGCAAGAGAGGTTTTGTGGGACACTTCAGTAAGAGATTGTCTCCCCCCTCATTTCTCATGAACAGTTGCTATCACAACTGTGATTCCTGGCAACCCCATCATATGCACTTCTGGTTCATGAAGTGCTTTTAAAGGCAATCATTGGGCAGCTGGGAAGTATCAGCTGAAATCCCAAATGCTTTGTCATAGCAGGCAGCCAAGTACTCTAATCACCTATGTTTAAAGGTATGTTTTACATATCCCCCCCACTTCTTTTTAAATTATATGAGTGTGGGAGAGAAATAAGATGAAGAGGCAATGTACAGGCCTTGAATATTTACTATAAGATCCTTCTGAGAAACTGTATCTGAATAAAACATAAAAGGTAGTATTTTGTACAGAGTAGCAAATGCCAAGGAACCACAATTACTCTTTAAATTATTTTTATTTGAGCTATTTAGTGAATAAATTATGTTAACAGTTGATTTAAAACTCATATAGAAGTCAAATAAATCCCAGGAAAATAAGAGTGGCATCAGTTTTGTTAGACAAGTCATGATATTTTCAGAAACTTTATTGAGCAACAAGCACAGTCATGCTTAGGACATTTGGCATCACACAAGCAAAACCAGCACAGAACATTGCTTGCTCACATACATCAACACAAATGTGTACTAATCTTTCTCATCCTTCCCTTGCAGTTGATGCAAAAGATATTGTGCCATGTTCTGTTGACCTACTGGTAAGCAGAAAGAATAGAAGAAAACTGGTGACAAAACACCTGGAGGGTTTCCAAGATCTCTGTTGAATGCTTAATGTCTTACAAAACCTGAAATTATGAGTATACTATCTTCTTGTGGTTCCATCTGCACCTTTCACTCCCACTTTTACAACTGATACTTCTTTCTTTCCTTCTGCCTTCTTGTGTTGGGCGCTTCAATTCTCTCCAGGGCACTGAGTTCAGAAAAGGTGTCTTCATTCATCAGCACTTTCCCCCTTGTGAACAGGATCAGTCTCTGATCAAATGTAGTTAAGCTGCCTAGGATACTCTAATCAAGGCAAATAAACAATAAGATAGCTGTTAAGTTTGAGGGTTTTGTAGGAAATAAAATTTAATACACAGGCATTGGAATGAGATCTTAAAAGTATGCATATTCACACTTCTTCACACCAGCTCCCATGAGGATGAATTAATTGCTTTCCAAAGCCTGCAGTTATAGAAGATGCAGGGGACTATCAGTATTCTTGGGCCAAAAAATACAGAAATGAGCCAAGAACCATTATGAAACATGTTACAAGTGATGGTGGAATATATATTGCTCCTGACTGCAATTAAAGACCCAAAGAAGACCACTGCTTAAAAAAATTCCTGCTTGGACATTTTAATCAAGCTTATGCCAATGATATGCAAAAGAATAAAGAAACACAAATTTCAATCCTAAGCTTCCTTCCTGGAGAAGAAAGCATTTCAACTAGCTCAGCAAGCCAACTCAAAGTCAGCAAGCAACTATCACTGTTCCCTTCAATTCCAACATACAGCTACAGCATGTAAATAAAATTTTGGACTCTTAACTCCTGACCTGGAAATGCAAAGGATAGAGTGTTTTATATTTATTTTACACTTGTCTTTATAAAAGTCATATGGGAATATTGATGCTGGATTAGATGAAAAAAGTATTTGAAAGGTTTTGAATATTTTGTTTGAATGCTAAATATAAGTTCTTGTACATTTTCTTCATTAGTATTCAGTCAAGAATACTAATTTGATGCTAGTTGTAGCCATCTCTCCTGCCCAAGTCCAGCACTAAGGAATGATTTGTATCAGTTTGGGTGATTGTTTTATTTAGGATTGTTGAGCCATGTTAACTGTGAAATTTGTATATTTCTCAATTTTCATCCACCTCATATTCCTACTGTCCCCTACAAATTTAGCTCCCACTCCCTCTTTCAAGGTGTGGGGAAAAAAAGGAGGGGGAAAATTTTGTTACCTGCAACTAAAGACTGAAGGTAAAATTAAGCATGCATTAACACACACCTACTTGAGATACTTTTCCTTCCTTGGTGATTTTTGCCTTTTATCTCTTCCAGGTCAGGTTCAGCTGAAGAAGCTCCTGGTCTCCCACAAGGTCTGCACCCTTCTCAGTAAATTCAATATCAGCATGAGCTTCTGGACCATTTATTCCAGCTGTTACTGCAGCTCAGGGTCATTCCCAAGGGCTGTATCATCCAATTCCATCTAACTGCAGAAATGTGAGGTGCACATGGGCATGCACTGGTGTGAAGAACAAATGAGGGAGAAGAGCTTTTTCCTTCTTTCTTCACTTTTTTTGTATGACTCTTGCAGTTTTTCTACCTTTGCTTGTTGTTGATCCACACTTTACTCTCACTTTTGCCTTTACTTTACAATGACCCAGAAAATCTTTTGCTACCAAAAATGTCTTTTTCTCATGCTTCTACAGTTCCTTGAGGGCAAAAGCTTTGAGGAAATAAAGACCTGATCATCTAGAAGCCTCCCTGGTGATGTACACTACAACAGCTAGGGCAAGCTACAAAGACACTTTTGAAACAAGCTGCACACACTAAAGTAATGGAGAGAAGGAGAAATTATACAGAAACGGTGCTGCATGAAAATCTCTGCAAGATGACTTATTCAAAAGCTTTATCTAAGTGGTCACTATTACAATGATGTGGGAATTAGGGGATTGTTGCTGACTGGGGTTAACAGTGCTGGCCCAGGCATTTAAATTTACTGGTTTAAATTTAAATTTACTGGTTTAAACACAGAACTATACCTGTTTTATTTCAAAATGGGTGTGGGCACATAAAAGTATATGTAAAAAGGAAATGCAAAAGGAAAATGCCACAGTGCCCCAGGTTACATCTGGATTAGTTTAATGCAACAGGTAATTTAATATTATTGGTTCAATCCAAGAAGAAGTGCCAAGCCTTGTTCAAAATAAACTATTAATGTATAATTCATCTGCTGTGAAGTTAGGCTTGAAAAATTCATCATGTAATTTCACCTCGGGGTGTTCTGAAGCCCATGAAATCTGTAGTCTTTTTTATCTTGCCTGGAATAATTCTTTCTAAAACTTCAGCATCTTCAATGTTGCTTGTGAACATTGCAAGAAACCCTCAGGAAATTATTTAATAAGCAACGACCAATTGGATATTGATGAGCAATAACTACATTCCAATTTTAGAAGTCCTGAAAATACACATTTTTTTTTTCAACAAAGTCTTATTATCTGTCAGCAGTTGATTGTCAATACAATCATCACACATGCTCATCCACAGAAGAGTAGTTCCTTCCATGTAAAATAAAATTAACAAATTCTTTAATGAGTCTTGTTTCCATCATTTCAAAGAAAAGAAAAAAAAAAAAAACCATTAATGATGCTCCCTCTATTACACCAGAGTTTCTTTGAATGCTTTTTCCATTTATTTCTGATTTTTGTAGGATTTTCTGAAATCCTTTATTGAGTTGCTCTTTCAAGGGCTATTTTCATCTGACAGTTAACAGTAATGCCAAGCTTAATTTGAGAGATACAATTATTGTTTCAAGGAGATTTCTAGTGAACTTGTGGCGTTGAGCAGATACTGTTACTTCCATGATACAATAACTGTAACATACTAAACATTGTCAGATTCATGAGAAACATTGAGCCTGAACTAAGTTGTGCTTACTTTAAATCCTGTCATACACTCAGTTATTACAAACTTCCTCCAGACAGTTCTTGGGCATGTCCTGTGAAAACCCTGAGTGACCTCACAGTAGCCCCAAAGGCATCCAACAGTTCGTACAAAGCAGTCCTCTCTCCTCTGCCCAACCACAATTAATGTATTAGCTCAAGATGCAAGTAAGATTTCAAAGGTGTCCAAATATATCACTTTATCATACAGGTCAGCCTCACTACAAGAAAGACATTGAGGGGCTGGAATGTGTCCACAGAAGGGTCTGGAGCACAAGTCCTGTCAGGGAAGATGTGGGAGAAAAGGGGGCTCAGAGAAGACCTTACCACCCTACAACTTCCTGAAAGGACATTGTAGCCAGGTGGGGTTTGGCCTCTTCTCCCAGGTAACAAGCAAGAGGAGGAGAGGAAATGGCCTCAAGCTGTGCCAGGGAAGGTTTACACCAGAGACTGGGAAAAATTTCTCCAAGGAACAGGATGCCCAAGGAAGTGGCTGAGTCACTATCCCTGGAGGTGTTTAAAAGATGTATAGATGTGGCATGTGGAAACATGGTTTGGTGGTGAATTTGGCAGTGCTGGGTTAATAGTTGGACTTGATAATCTTAAAGGTCTCTTCCAACCTAAACAATTCTGATTCTGTATGCTCCATTTCCAATACTGACCTGTAATAATAGCTGTATGTTCATCTCCACAGGATATAAGTACAGGCTTGTCATTTTTGAACCAGAACTTGCTAGGAATATCTTCTGCAAATTTGCTTTTCCCAAATGTGAAAACAGCACCTGACTCTGGAACACAAAATGATGTCAGTTTTAATGAAAGCAAATTTTGCCTCACATATTTTGAAGTAGATATGCTCTATCAATTCAGTGGCACATTTTATTTTATCTTTCTTTTCTTCCTTCTCTCATTTCACCCAAAAACTCTCATTTCACCCAAGAAACAGGAAGAACTTTCCTGCGTGAGTGGCAGAACACTGGAACAGGCTGCCCAGAGAAGCTCTGGAGTCTCCATCTCTAGAGATATTCAAAACCTGCCTGGAGGTGATCCTGTGCAACCTCCTCTGGGTGAACCTGCTTTAGCAAGGGGGTTGGACCACATGGTCTCCAGAGATTTCTTCCAAGCCCAACCATTCTGTGATTCAGTGGTAAGATCATGATCTAAAAAATCCAAACAAAACCACCCCAAAATAAAGTCCAAGCAGCTCTTCAGGCTTTGTAGTAAGCCTGGTTTCTCAATCCTTCACACTCTCAAATGTGTTAGCAACATAGTTGCTAAAACACAGAATGTTAACTATTTGTTCAGCTTTTGGTTAGGTGTGCGGTTTGACAGAAACTAGCAATTCTACAGAAAAATAAATGAACTTACAAGTCCAAGGATTTGTCAAAATCCTTGCAGACAATGTCAGCTCAGATATAAAAACTCAATTAGACTTCCTATTTTAAAATGTCAAACCCTGTGCTATAAAACATAGATTTTTTTAAAACAAAACCAAGAATAAACCAAACCTTTTCCTTGTAAATTTTGTTAGCATGTAACACATGTTAGGAAATACACACAATAACAATAGACTGGTTCTGAAAATTACATTGAGACCTCTTAGCGCATTTACTTTCAATGAAAACAACCTCATCAACAATATGCACCCCAGCTCCAAAACTTAAAAGCTCTTTCTTTCTTAAACTGTATATTTGATTTGCATTTAAATTAATTATTTAATGCAAAAGCTTCCCCTCTTTCCAAAGATGTTATATTATATATTAGATGGAGCAGACATGTATAAATTGCACTTATTACCTCACTAGATGTGGTTTTCACTTTCACTTGCTCAACAAGCTTTGTGCAGACAAACTCAAGCCTTTTTAAAGAAAGAGTTGAGTTTTTCCTTATTTTACCTAGACACACCTACAACTACAGACAAGCTAAACAGCATCTGATAACTCTGTTAGAAGTTTTCATCTCCAGCTGGACAGCCATGCACTTTCTTAGCAATCTCTCCAGCAGGTAGAGAGCTCTCTGGCTCATTTCCCTTCAGAAGTCCATGGCTGTCCACACGATAACATTTTATGCTCTTTATTCAATGTATACAAAAAGCTGATACATTTTCCAATGCCTTTTGTATCTCATTCATTTGACTAAGCCACAACATTTCCCAACTGGACACAACTACTGTGCCCTGTTCTGGGCTCCTCAGTACAAGAGAGACATGGAGCTCACAAAGTGGGTCCGGAGGGGATAACAAGGATGTTTGGAGGACTGGAACATCTCTCTTATGAGGAAAGGCTGAGGGATTTGGGTCTGTTCAGCCTTGAGAAGAGATGGCTTACAGGGAACCTCACTAATGCGTACAAATATCTGAACCCAAGGGGTGCCAAGAAGATGGAGCCAGGCTCTGCTCGGTGGTGCTGAGCAATAGGCCAAGAAGCAATGGGCAGAAACTGATGCTCGGGAAGTTCCACCTGAACAAGAGGAAGAAATTATTTCCAGTGCAGTGACTGTGCATGGTGAGGAGTCTCCCTCACCGGACATAGCCCAGACACGTCTGGACACAATGCTGGGCCATGTGCTGTGGGATGACCCTGCCTGAGCAGGGAGCTGGGACCAGACAACCCGCGGTCTGGTCTTCCAGCCTGGCCCATTCTGGGCTTCAGCGCTGCCACCACTTTGGAAACGGAACCCACCAACTCGGTAAATTAAATCCCACAGGACGTACACGAGGCGTTTGTTATCCCAGCAACAAGGCAAAGTTTGAACATTACCCTGGGCCAAACCGCGACACAAACTAACCATTAATGCTCCGAATTAACCGCGTCCCCCCGAGCGCCCGGCGCTGCCCCCCGGCCCCGCCGCTGACGGGGCTGCCCCGTCCGAGCTCCGGCGGCAGCGGACGCGTTTCTCCCCAGACACCGCGAGGCGCCGGCCCGGCGCGGGGCCCGGAGCCGGGGGAGCCCTGCGGGGTGAGGCGGGCAGGGGCCGGCACAGGCAGACGCACTGTCCCCCCGGGTGCCTCCAGGAGCGGCCGCACTCACCGGGCACGGGCAGCTCGGTCCCCGCGGCGGGCGCGGCCATGGCGGCCGGGAGGAAACCCCGCCGGGCCGGGGGCGCCGGGCCGCGGGCAGCGCCGCCTGGCGGCCGGCGGGGGCACCACCGGGCCTGGCCGGGCCCTGAGGGCGGGCGGAGGAAAGGCCTGGATCAGGGCTGTGGGCACCGCATCGCTGGATGGGCTGTGCTGGGCCTGGCACAGGGCTGTGGGCACCGCATCGCTGGATGGGCTGTGCTGGGCCTGGCACAGGGCTGTGGGCACAGCATTGCAGGATGGGCTGTGCTGGGCCTGGCACAGGGCTGTGGGCACGGCATCGCCGCAGGATGGGCTGTGCTGGGCCTGGCATAGAGCTGTGGGCATGGCATCGCTGGATGGACTGTGCTGGGCCTGGCATAGAGCTGTGGGCACGGCATCACCACAGGATGGGCTGTGCTGGGCCTGGAACAGGGCTATGGGTACGGCATCATCACCCTGTGCTGGACCTGGCACAGGGCTGTGGGCACGGCATCGCTGGATTGGCTGTCCTGGGCCTGGCACAGGGCTGTGGGTACGGCATTGCCGCAGGATGGGCTGTGCTGGGCACGGGAAAAGGCCTGGTGTAGGTCTGTGGGCACAGCATCACAGGATCACCTGTGCTGGAAACAACCTCTGCGATCACCAAATGCAACCTATGGCCAGTGTCACCATGCACTCAGTGCCACATCCAGTCTTTCCTTAAACACCTGCAGGGACAGTGGCTCCAGCACCTCCCTGGGCAGCCAGCTGTGGGGTGGCACCAGGCCAGGCACAGCCCTGAGCTCCCAGGGAAAGCTTCTCTATGAAATCGACCCCCACAGTGCTCAGGCAGTGCCCCTGAGGACCCTGGACCTCTTGTTGGCCAGAATGATACCTGTATCAATACCAATGATCTCCTTATCTCTCTTCCCACTTTTTTTTAATTATTCTTTGATTTCTCTTGCTACTAAGAATTAAGGAGCTAACTTATACCAATTAACATGCCATGTGTATAATTTACTAATAAAACTTTGTAAGTTTTTTTGAACCCTCTGGCTGCTCCTTTGCTGTTTCTTTTCAACTGCAGGAATCTGTAAGTCTTGATTGTTCCCTTCCTCTTAGGTGAGACTCATTCACAGGAGCTTGCTATGAAATTGGTTCATGTAGGAATTGGGATTCGGCAGCCTCTGTAAAGGGGTGTGGTGGATTGGCCTTCACTGGGCACCAGGTGCCCACCAAGACACTTCATCTCTAGCCCTTCTCAGCTGGACAGAGGAGAGAAGACAGGAAGCATAAGTTGAGAGGAGGCATCTTCCTAAAGCAAAATGAAAGGTTGCATGCACAAAAGCAAAGCAAAAAAAAAAAAAAAAATTCTCTTCTTCCCATCAGCAAGTGATGTCCAGACAGTTACCAGGAAGCAGGACTTAAGCACCTCATCTTTGCTCCAGAAGTCACATATTGTAAATAATGAATGTTCCCCCTTCTGCCTCCCTTCCTTAGCTTTTCTATCTGAGCTGGCATTACATGATATAAAATATCCCTTTGGTTAATTTGAGTCTGCTGTCCTGTGTCCCCTCCCAAGAACTTGTCCACCACCAACCTACAGATGGGGGATGAGAAGTTGGAGAGAGAGTGTTGTTGCTGTGGCAGCACTGCTCAGCAGTACCCAAAACTCTTGGGGTGGCATCAGCACCTTGCTAGCTGCCAGTGCAGAGCCCAGCACTGTGAGGGCTGCTCAGCCAGACCCAGTTCAAGGTGTGACCTGACAAAGAGGCATTGGCACTGTCCCCACCCTGGGAGGCTGCAGGATGGCACTGGAGCCCTGGGCACCTCGACCACATTTGCTTTGTCTGCTGTCTTTTCTCCTGGGCATCACTAATGACACAAGCTCAGTCCCAGGGGCCGGGCTTGAAAGTCATGGGAGTCATTTGGCAGAGAACAACCAAGAGGGAAACCGTGGCCCGACATTCTTCTCTTTCTTCCCTTTCTTCCCTTTCTTCTCTTTCTTCCCTTTCTTCTCTTTCTTCCCTTTCTTCTCTTTCTTCCCTTTCTTCCCCTTCTTCCCATTCTTCCCTTTCTTTTCTTTCTTCTCTTCCATTCCCTCACTATTCATTTCTCCAGGTTTTTAATTCTGTTTGACATTTCCCCTGGCAACTGCTGCATTTCCCAAGCATCTCAGGGTTGGTTCAGCACAAGCAAATCCCACCAGGAGCTATCACCCTGCATGATGTTTTCACAGCTGTCTGTCTTTCCCAGAAGTCAAACTTCTATCTTGTTTGTTTTAATTTTAAGTTCCTTGCATTGTGATTCCAAGGTATCACCCTCTCTGACAGATATGCCATCACCTTGATTTACCCTAGTGCATCTCTCCTTACAGGGAGGAGGAAATGAGAAACTAATGGTCATATTTCAAAACCACCTACAGTGCAGGTGGCATAAAATCTTACCTGACAATTATATTTGAAGGTAGAAACTTAAATTAAATCACTTTAGTATTTAGCAATTGACCTACTTCAGATAATACAGCCGGCAGTTTAGCCTAAGAAGGTAGGCAGGCTGCAATATTTCACTTTCTGGGCCCCATACTGTTGAACATTACCACAGCAGAATTGAAAACTTGGTCCAAAACAAAAAACAAAACCCAAACAAAAAAAAACCCCACAAAACACAAACACCCCCAAAGAAACAAACAAACTAACAAAGACAAAAGGGAAAACTCAAACAAACAACAACAAAAAACCCCCCAAAACAGAAAAAAAACCCCAAAAACAAGCAGAAAAATAAACCACCAAAAAACCTGAGGAAAATGTAGATTTCTCAAATGCAGACTACTTCATTATTGTCAGGGCCCCAAAAGCATGAATAAGTCTTTATGCCCTGCCCAGTTCCTTAGCCAAAGACCCAGAACCCTCATTTAGGCTCAGCTCAGGGCCAGCAGTCCCTGCCCGGGCTGTGCTAGAACCCCATGGCCACAGCCCCATCCCTAGGGGGGCACCCTGCTCATGCTGATCCTGCAAGACTTCTTTTGCCTTTTTCTATCAGCACACGCTCCTGTACAAATATTTAACACAAAATAGCTATGAAATAGTATTGACACAGGTGTGATATGACATGATGAGCCCACACAAAAGAATACAAACTGCGAGTGGTGCAATGGGCCCTGGGAGAAATCTCGGTATCTGTAAGGTTTGACCAAAGAGAAGGTTCAGGGTCAGCCCCAGCCTGGCCCAGCCCTGTCTGGGACAGCCAAAACAAGGACCTTGATTCTTAGTTTTCCCTCATTTGCACAGCAGCACAGCTCACTCTCTGCTTCCTACACCTTCCTTTCTCATAACTTTATTTGTGGGTTAAGAGAAGTCTTAATGCAAACAGAAGATGCTGTTTAATAGGAGGAATTTAATCAGTATTGCAAAACTAGCAGGGACCAGCAAGCAGCTGCTGCGACAGTTTTGGTGAGCATATCCTTTAATTTTATCTGGTGTGTGGTGTTGGGCCAGAAACCTGGAGTCAAAAGCAGCAGAATACTTGAAGGAGTGAGTGTTTTAGAGAAAGGCTCTGAGGGGCTTTTCCTTGCAATTTTAGTGTCCTTTTACCTCACCAGGCAGCAAGCTCTGTGACTTAGGAGACTGGAGTATCATCTGTTTTTAGTGTTTGAGAAATGCCATTAATTTTTTCTGCGAGATTTAGCTGCAAAGTCAGGAAGGAATGTTTATTCTTGAGGTCAGTGTTTGCTGCAGGTGCTGTAGCCAGTAAATAACTATCTGAATAAAGGTAATCTATCTGCATTTAGACATATTGTAGCCAGTTTGGGTGGGGGAATTCTTTCCTTGAAGTTGCAAGGTGAATCTCTGCCTCATTATTTTGTGTCTGTATATACCCTAGAGGCGTGCAACAAAAGCATGATGTGATGGGGGATTCAAGGTCAAGCAGGCAGACCTGCCTCTGTGACCTGGCTTTGGGTTCTTTCTGCACCCACATAACTCCTTCTGTCCCCCCAGTTTCAGGAAAGTTCCTGTATGACAGCGTTTCACTAAGCTGCTTCTCAGGTTTGTCACATCTCCAAATTCAGGTTAAAATTTTAGAGCTGAAAGTCAATTCCATGTTTTTTCATGGTTTTAGGTCAACTTCAATAAGAATAGAATTAACACTTGTTTCGTAAGAAGTGATTAGTTCTAGAAAACCATATGCAGAAATTGCACATTCACAGGAATCCTAATATGTAACGAGTAATTTTTGTTTATAATTTCTACATTTCATCATATGAAAACCAAATGTTTTCCAAATTATCTGATTTATTTGCTACAGATTTAGAGTGGTCCTAGAGCTCAGTGCTAATTTTCTAGTAAATTTTGGATTTTTACTGCAGCCAGTTGGGAAATTTCTGCAGTTCACAGAGGTGATGGAAAAGCAAGTTTGGAAAACAACTGTAGTAAAGCTGGTTTTCCAAGGAAGTAATCCGATTTGTTAAGTTCCACATACAGCATTGTTATTTTTGGTGGGTTTTTTAACATTATAGCATAATGTTGGCATAAGCTATCACCACTGTCTGTGGGTATTCCAGCTAAGCACACTGTGTTTGATTCTGCAGAATATTAGGATAACCTAATGTCTCTCAGTATGTGCTAATAGTCCAAAGTTGTGCTGTCCCTGCTCAGGAAGGAAGAAGGCAAAACTGCTTGACCTTGCAATTCTGCCTGTTACATTTTAACTTTGGTATGTTGTCTCATGATCCTTCTCTGGAATTAATTTTTCCACTTCTGCCCCCTCTTTCACATATGGATACCAGGGAAGGGAGCAAATTTCTTGGAGGTCATAGCAATAAAACAGAATCTTCAAGAGGTCAGAAGCAGATCTGTAGTCCAACTTTCTGCTTGCAGCCTGTCAAACACCATATGAGAGCAGCTATGCCTTTGCTTAGGCACCTCTTGAAAATACTTAAGGACGGTAATTCCAAATCCTCTCCAGCAACCAATTTAAGTGCTTCACTATCTGCCAGTGGAGAAAATAGTGATGAATATTTCTCAGTCCACTTCTCAATCATGCCAGATGGTGAAACAAGAGCAATGAACAGAAGTTGTTTGGCAAATTGAGATTAGATAATCTCTAAGTCCCTGGAAGGAATTGCAGGCTGAAATGAGAAAAACAAGGAGCAGCCCCAAAGCTGTTCTGGAAACAAGGAGAGTAGGAAGCAGCAAGAAATTGCATAGATTTTAAAGCAGGACAAGTCTGGTTTTTTTCCCACAAACAAGTTAAAAAAACAAATCCCTGTTCTGAAAACTCAAAGTAATTAAAGAAGTCCCACGTATAAAACTATTTTCCTTCAGAATATACACGATGAAAATTAAAGCCAATCCTATTATTATAAACTAAGTGTCTTGGTATTTAAGAGTGGATTTCAGTAGCTTATCTTGGTGGGCTGTTTTTCCTGGTGTGGTAGAAGCTACCTGACCCATGAATACCCCTACATCGCTTCCATTTTCTTCCTCCTGCTTTGAGCTGTGAGTGTGATTGAAAATGTCTTGCAGACAAACATTTGCTGTCTGCTCTGGGGGCCCACGTGGCTTTGGGACCTTGTCACCTTGTCGCCTGCACTCTTGGGAGGCACAGCAGAAACAGCACCCCAGGAACCCCAGTAATTCCCCTCTGTGATCCTTGGAACATACTGCCATGGTCTGGAATTCCAGTTTCCATCAAGGAAAAGATGTTCCTGCCCTCTAAGGCAAAGCTCTGAAAGGGCTGAAACCCAAGTGGAGCAAGATCTTACAATGACATTTCGCTGCCAGCCTTCGTAACTTAATCCAGGGCTGCTTTAGCACACAGACTGGGGAAAAAAATCAGGGGAGGGTTCTTGGCTGGAGCTGCCATGGGTGAAGACAGATACTGTGAAAGAAACAGCAGGCAAAGGAAGGCAGAAAAGAATGGAGGACACAAAGAGCACTAAGCTGGGATGGTGGAACCCTGAAAACCGAAGCAGAATCTGCTGAAAAGGAATGGGGCAGAAATAAAGAATTTGGAAAGCTCTGAAATGGCTTAAACCTAAGTGGAACAAGAGCCCTGAGGGACAGCCCTCATCCCTGGCCTGCAGCTGCACATGGAGCCCCTGCCCACAAGTCCCTGGCTGTGTCCATCTGGCCAATGCTTTGTGCCATGTCTAGCCCGCCCTCCAAAGCCACGGCTCTGCACTGTGGGGCTCAGGCTGCCATGTGGGATTGTGTCCAAAGCCTCATGGGGGTATATCTGGGCATATTTTCCTGGCTGTGGACTTCAGGGCTTGGCAATTAGCAGGCACTGCATCTGAGCCTAGTCTCAATGGTGAGCTAAAGGGAAATATAAAACACAAATGCAATTGGAAATAGAAAAGTATTAACTGCACTCAGTCCACTTTTTTTGCTCTGCTTTGGTCTCCATTTCATTAGATCAGTCTAAAAATGTTGACTTTAAATAAAATACATGTTTAATTCACACCCATCAAAATCTTAGCAAGAGCACAGTGTGGGCTGTGTAGTGATAAGGAGGGCTGTAAGTACAGAGCCAGAAAAAAGGCTGAAGTGCCACACCTCCCTGTTAACCTTTAGCCTGTGAAACATGGGCTTGGACAAGACTTTCATTAAGATGCCTCATTTAATCTAGAGGAAATTTGATCATGTAACTTCTGTGGGTGATTATCAACATCCATTTCATGTGATTCTGAAGTCCTAAATCTGGATGGAGGCCAGAACACATTGAATAAACACCACATGTCCAGAATGTCTCTTCTGTGGTACAGTAAGAATGTTTTGTTGGGCTTTTTTACCCTTTTACCCAGTGTAATGAAGAGATTTCATACACATTTATAGAAATGCCACCTTTTGTGAGAGTGGGATTGGAATGTGCAAGTGTCAACTCATGCACAAAGCAAAAAGGAGGGGGAAACAGCACCAAGATCCATTTCTGTTGTTCTGTCCCCTGAAAGGCCACTTTTGGGGTCTACACATAAGTAATTTTTCCATGTTCTGAATGGCTTTATTTGACGGGAAGCATGCAGTTGCCATATGCATCTCAGAAGACAGAAGAAATGATATCTAAAGTACATTTTATATCACAATTTGAAACATTTTTACAGTGGCCATGGATATAGTGCATAGTGGCATGTGATGCCTGTCTGACAGGAGTTATTTAAACTAATTAACACAGTCCATCAGGATGATCCAGCTGGGTCAAGTGAGGAAGTGGGAGAGTTTTCAGGTGCTTGACCACTGGCTTTAGCACATGTATAATTTAGCATTGAATGGCAAAAATAGGTACATTTTCTGCTCTTTTGACACAGGTATGGGACACCAGCTCAAATGAATGTTGATCTGAAAGGTCGGGACCTCCTTACTCTACAGAACTACACAGCTGATGAACTGAAGTATTTGCTGTGGATGGCATCAGATTTGAAACAAAGGATAAAGCATGAAGGAGAGGTAAAATGATTTAACTGTCATTTAGGTCCCTCAGATGTTGAAATAAATACTGTTCTGAAGGGTATTGTGAAAAAGCCTTTCAGCTTTCTTGTCCTAAACAAAATCTCCTGAGCTCTTAAATACTGTAAATCATGTGCTGCAAATCAAAGAACCTTCCTGCAAAGTGTCCAGAGATATTCTTTAAACACTTCAGAGGACTTTGTGAGTGGAAAGGTTAAACAGGTTTGTGCAGCAAGCTCCCTGTTGTCAGCTAACCCCATCCATCCACACAGGGCGTACATGCAGCACTAAATGTAGGAAACAAAGAGACTTCCCTGCCTGGGATTAAATTAGTATCTGAGTTCTCCTTAATGCTGGCTCAAATTGAGTGTCAAAATGCAGTTGCTTTTGGGCCTAGAATTACTTCTTTGTCTTTAACCTTCCACTGCTAGTAAATTTATTGAAGGGCAGGAGAACAAAACCACAGGTAAAAAACCCCACTTTTGCAACTTTTTTAATGATGAATTAGAATGTGCAAGAAGTACTTAATACTTTAAAGAGTATAACGATTATAAAATTGAAATAACTTCATTTTTCATGTTTCAGTATTTGCCTTTGATGCAAGGCAAATCTTTGGCCATGATTTTTGAGAAGAGAAGCACAAGAACAAGATTATCTGCAGAAACAGGTAGGTCTGAGCAATGGCACAGTAAGACTTTATACGAAACTGTGTACATTGAGTATCTACTGAAAAACTCTGCATAATTTTGCATTTAGAAATTTCTACTCAGGAGAAACCTAAAATTTGAAAGCAAAAATAAGAAAGGAATGGTGGCTGTTTGTGTTTCACCTTGCATATTAATTTCACAAGCACATGGCTTTGGTCACTGAAATTTTGTCAAAATCTTCCCAAACCTGGTAGATCAGAAATAAAGTAACTGGCAGAAATAAGCATTTCTAGTGCAAGCTTCCAGCTGTACTGGCAAGATGTACATTTCCTAACATCTACTTCAGTAAGCATCACAAATTTAATTTTTTTGCAAGCTCTAATAAATATTTTTCTAATGTAATATGCATTACCATTGTTACATTTCAAAATATGTGCTTAGGCTGGGAATACAGTGATGCCTTGATATAAATTCAGGGGGAAAATTAACATGATTACCTACAGGGGAAGATAACTTGATGGAGACTCAAGGATATTAGCCTAATCATATCAGGCGCTGGAACATTTTTCTTTTAGGTTACAGTCCTGAAACACTGAAACATGTACCTATAGTTTCTTTATTTACATGGTAGTTGTTCTGAATTCAATGACACTGCTGAAATAAATCACTCATCAATCAATCATTCATAGCAGGAAATAACTCTGAACTGGTGATGCAGCAAGGAAGAATTTGCTCTTCTCTCATTTAAGTTGACCCAGCATCCCTCACTATTCCCTAGTAAAGGAACAGGAAACCTGTTGAGTATTCACATTTCTTTACAAGTTGTAAGAGAGAAGGTAAAAATAATGGAAGGAAGAGGCAGATACATTAACTCCAAGCATTTCTTTATTTGCCTTTGTATTGTCTGGCACAGCCATTTGCCTGCTGATCCTTCTCTTTAAGCAGACATGTTGTTGCTTTCTGTTTTCTTCTGATAATGGGGACTTACTAATGTGCATTCCCTCTCCGTGAACACTACCCATCTTTTAATTCCTGAGTTTTTAGTCCAGTTTCTTATTTCCTGCCATCCTGGTGTATGGCCAGGTAATGAATTCTCTAGATCTGTTTATCCTTCATTCCTCTGTATTCTGAGGGAAACACTGCCTAGTCCTTGGCTTTTGAAGGCTTATGGAAGGGGGAAGCTCAGTAAAGTTCAAATGAATTAACTTACGGATAGGAGTTAATGCACATAAATTCATACACGGGGGGAATTAAGCTCCAGTGAAATTTGTTTCTGAGTGAGAGCTTCCACAAGAGAGTTTAATGCAGTTTAGCTTCTGTGCATTAACTTCACACCTTCAGTTAATTGGTCTCAAGTCTGTTAAGCCTAAGACTTTGCTTCAAAGGCAGATTCAAGTTTTTTCTGTCCACAAAAACTCTATACATTTCAGCTGCTTCTTTAACATAAATGATTCCCTCCTTGGAATTTCTAACTCAAAACAAATGTGGAGCCACATGTGTTCCTTTTAGCTAAACAAGATAATTTAATACCAATTTTCTAATGTCTAGTGAAAGTGGACAATTGCAGTGGATTGAAGTGTTTATTTATAAAGTTCCTGAGTCATCTCAAATATCTCTTCCCAGGAGTTGCCCCTTCAATAACTTGAGAGAGGTCACTTGTAGGGCAAGGTCCTGGGGATGAGATTAATCTAAACAAATTTTGTAGTTCTCAGGAGCAGCTAAATCAGTGCATTTCATTACAGAGCAGAGACTTGGAAAACACTGATTATAAAATCTTCCCTGTGCAGTGTCTAGGAGTTTGTTGGGACATGCTAACATCATGGAAGTCTTTTCAGAATTCCTGCTGTCCCTATGCCTATAAAGAATGATGTTATTGAAAAAGAAATAAACAGAATGGTTGAACTTGAAAGTAATCTCTGAAGGTCATCTGGTCCAATCCCCTGCTCAAGGAGGGTCTTCTAGAGCCAGTTGTGCAGGACCATGTCCAGATGCCTTTTGAATATCTCCAAGGATGAAGATTCCACAATCTTCTGTGACAACCTATGCCATTGCTCAACCAGCTTTTCAGTAAATAGAATTTGCTATTCAGAGGGATCTTCCCATTTTGTGTCCATTGCACTATTGAAAAACACCTGGCTCTGTCTTTGCCTCCTCCCTTCAGGTGTTTATATACACTAGCAATATTCCCCCTGAACCTTCTGTTCTCTAGGCTGTGCTGTCCCAGCTCTCTCAGCTTTTCTTCTCATATGAAATATGCTTCAGTACCTCAGCCATCTTTGTGACCCTTTGTTAGCATGGACATCCCAACAGTATCCCATATGACAACGTTTCTCATACTGAGGACCCCAAATCCAGACTCTCGAGGTCACCAGTGCTGTATAAAGAGGAAAGATCATCTCCCTACACCTCCTGGCAGTATTTGTCTGGTGCACCACCCTTGCTGGAAAGGTACACACACTGCTGGATCATGTTCAATTTGCTGTCCACCGGGACCCCCAAGTCCTTTTCTGCCAAGCTGCTCCCCAGATGGGAGGCCCCCATCATGTCCTGGTGCAGGGGCTGTTCTTCCTCATGTGCAGGACTTTGCATCTCTCCTTGCTGAAATTCATGGGGCTCCTGTCAGACCATTTTTCCAGCCTGTCAAGTTCTCACTGGACAGCAGCATGACCCTATGATGTACCAGCCACCCCTCCCAGTTTTGTGTCAACAGCAGAATTGCTGAGACCACACTTGGTCATCGATACCCTTAACACAGGTGTTAAACAGGACTGGGCACAAATGGACCCTGAAGGTACTGCTGGTCAGTGGCCCCCAAGTGGACTTTGTGCTGGTGGCCACCACTCTCAGGCCTGGCCATTTGGACAGTTCTGAACCCATCCCGTGCTCTGCTCATCCAGCCAGGCATCCTCAGCTTGGCTAGGAGGATCTCATGGGAGACACTCTCAATGGACAACATGAAGTCCAGGCAGACAAAACCCACTGCCCTCCCTTCATCTACCAGGCCAGTCATAGAATCACAGAGGTTGATCAAGCTGCTCAAGCATGACTTCCTCTTGGTGAAGTCATTCTGACTATTCCTGACAATTTTCTTGTCCTTAATCTGTGTAGAAATGGTTTCCAGGATTAGCTGCTTCATCACTTTCCCACAGATTGAGGTGAGGCAGCTTAGCCTGAATTCTCTGGGTTCACCTTGCCCTTTAACTTAGGGATGCCATTTTGCATTTCTCCCAGTTGTCCAGATCAATTGAAGATTATCAAAACATTAATTTATGATGCATTGTAATAGATTAATTGATATTTAAAGGTTTTCCAACATCCTGTTTCTCTGAACTGTTTTATTCTAATGACATTGCAACTGTACTGAGTAATATACTTCTCCTTGGGGTATAATTCATTGCCTCTTTAATCTTGTCCTAATGTGTATTTCTGAAACCCATATAATTTTACTATTTCTAAGATAAGTAGTGATGTTGTAAGTTTAATGCAGAACTAGAAGTAACTTCCATAGAGTAGTGGCAAAGTAAATCCAGTTCTGTAAGCCTAGGAGATTTATTTCTATCACTGGCTATTTTATTGGGAAATGTGACATATCTGCTATTCCACTGGAAAATGTCAGCTCTTCACAGCCAGAATCCCATACCCATTCTGCATAAAATTTTGTGTACTTTTTGAAAACAGAGCTATTCACATGGTCATATATTACTTGTAAAATAAACACCCTCAGGCATGGCACAAGTTGAATGCCCTGTTTTTGTTATAGCTTTGGTGTAAAATAATCTGATTGTCACTGTTGCTCTTAAAATATACAGCTGCAGTTATGTTTTAGTGAATAAGTCATAAATAAATCCAAGCATTTCCCAGACACTGAATGCAGACAATATTTCACAGGGCAGGAATGGAGAGGAAGCAATGCAGGTAGGAAAGCTCAGCCTACCTTCTCTTGTTGTGCACTGGAATTTACAAGATTTTAACCCCCTTAGAGGGGTTGAGTGCCGCTGCCTTTAGTGGAATTACTCCCAATTCACTCCTCCTACACAGTGGGGTGAGAGGAACATGATGGCCATGCTGAAGATGCTACACAGAGTCAGATAAATAATTGCATTGTAGCATATTATTACATAGGTATTACATGGTGCAGGGCCTGTTTGCTGTTGGAGTGGCTAAGTATTATTTAGCTTGGCCTCATTACAGAGGGCCTAAATGCAGTCTTAGTTTACTCTTCACTTAAAAGGGTAGCTTAAAAATAACTTTTAAAAACTGCTTATCAGTTTTTAGCTTCTGCTTTAAGAATGTTCTGCAATTGCTGCCTAGGAGAGTTCTTTGTTATCAGTCTAAATGGAAAAATACTTTTCTATTTTGTAAGTCCCGGCAGGCAATGAGGAAATTAATAAATGCAAATCCATATGTCTTGAAATTCTGAAAAAGATCCTTCCTTTGAGTCTGAGAAGATGACTGTGTGTGTCTTCTGACAGACACAGTTCTCCTCCAGAACCGTGTAGCCAACCTGTGAACTGCAGGATTTGTTTTGGCCCCCTTGGCCCATGCAGCAGGCGCAGCCTGGGATGAAGATTTCACTCATGTCCTGTCTGAAAGAGTCTGCATAAGTGGGGTCAATAATGTGCCACAAACTAAGGAGTGAAACTGTGTATTTTGAAAACTAACAGTAGTGGGAAGTGTGGACATGAGATAATAACCTATTCTGGATTTGCAGTATGAACATGTAGTAGTTTATTGATAATATCACAATTCATATAAATATTTAGCATGTGGCCTTGGATATGACCAGGTTGTGACAACAAAGGATTAGAACTCCCTGTTTAACACAGCACTCCAATGTTTATTCGTTGAAATGGTGCCTGCATACCTTCAAAACTCATAATTTTTTTTTCATTTTCTACTGGCAGTCTGGATGAAAGAATCTGAAAAAGATTCTGTCTCTGCAACTATATACAAAGCTAGAGCACAGAGCTCCTGTATTTCCAGATGGAAAGTTTTGTATGGAAATATGTTCCCAGGCCCTGCACAGATGGCCAGTTCATGAGCAGAAAGCCCAACACATCAGGGCTCTGCTATGTACACAGGCTCCAGGTGGCAGCTCTGACTGGGCTGCCTGACGTCTGGCAATTCTGAATGAATGAATGTTCGGATTCCAGTTTTTTTACCTGGGCATCATTTCTAGAAAGCTGAACATGTCCATTGGAGCATGCCTGGACTGCAAATCATCTACCAAAGTGTATGCATTCAGAATCCTAAAATGCAGAGCCGCTGTATTGCGTGGAACTTGCAGGAATAAATAACTGGCATAATTGTATATGACTGCAAAAAAATCCACAAGAATTTGGGAAGGAAAATGACAGTTCATCCTTGAGGTCCTCACTTAAAATTTTGCACTGAGTAAACAGGCTGTAATGTGTAGTTTGTATACACTGTCATTTAAATACAGTGTTTGTGTCTGAGCTGCAGAGGGGAGGTGAAAAAAGTAACAGTAGAATAAATGGTGCTTCATTCTTAAAAGTTTGCTCTGTGTGACTTGGAATATTGTTGAGATTTGGAGCGATCCTTAATGAAAACAACAAGCAATTTAAGAGGGCCCATTCAATAAAATGAGTGTTCACTGGCTAGGGGAGCAGAAATTTGTCCTTTAGGTGGGACCTGGAGTATCATTACTTTTAATCTGACATTTAAGGAAATTGAGACAGTCCGAAGACAATGATTTGCCAGTATTGTTTTTATCTATTGTATTTTAAACTCCAGAGGCTGGCTGAACTGCTGCAAAGCACAAGACCTCCCCTCAACCCTGCTGCTGGCAGGAGATGGAAGTTAATAAGGGCTGCTCTGTGTAAGGAGCCCAGCTGTGGGGCCCAGATCTGCTGCCTGTACCTGTTGGTTTTATCTGTGAAAGGTTTCAGCGTTCAGTCCTGGATTAATCCTCTTTTAAAGAGTAGCTGTGGGACGAAGTTTTTAATCCATGGCAGACCTGTACAACCACCGTGCTGAAGCTGCAGTGCTGAATCTGTCAGCAGTGCCATCTAATGGATACAGCCAGCTTGAGCAGCTTTTGACCTTCTGGTTTTTTCTTCCTTTTCCACTCTTTTTTTCTCTCTTTTAAATTTGTTTTCTAACAGCATGAAATTCATCAGCATCTCCACAACATCACTGTTTGGTAAACAAATTGGGGGTCTCTACTTTTCTGTGCTGTATGCATCCTTTCTCTTCCTGGAAATATAAATATAAAAATGAGCTTCTTTCTAGATTTTTGTCACAATAAAAGACTCACACCCCCACAGTGTTGTATCAACAAGGCTGGTTTGTCCATGCTAAGATTCTCTGGATATTTCCTCCATCAGAAATGCCAGTGACAGGGCAGCATCCACCTGTAGAAAATCTCTGTACAGGAAGGGAGTTGTTCTTATCACACAGAAAATGCCTTACTTAGAGCCCAGTTCAAATCCTACACTTTGTACATCCCCAGCTGTGGGATCCTGTTCCCCATGCTAGGATTATGCTAAACTATCTGTGACACTTCATAAAACAGCCCTCTCAGGCCCCATCCTCAAAATGTGTGGCCATGAGGGACTTCACACTCAGATTCAGTAAAAGGAGGCTTCAGATTTAAACCTGGCAAAGACGAGGAGATTCAGATGTTGGTGAAAAGAAGATATTTTCTTCCCTGTCTGTGTCAGATGGTTGCTTTTGATAACTTTCTACTGGTGGTGCCATTAAAATAAAGCAGCAGAGAACCTGAGAGTTGCCTTTAGCATGTAATTTGTCTTCATCCAAAACACTGTTCAGACACCTCTGAAGTTCCCTAAAGTGTTTTCTACTCTTCAAGGATGCTCAAATCTTTCCATGGTTTCCTGCTCAGGAGTGTATTTTACTCTTCATACCTAATCCATCCAGTTCTTTGGACCTTTGTGCAAATTCCTATTTATTGCAAGGTAGAGGGATGCTGGCAGGGCTTGAGACCTTTCCTTTTCTCTCTCACACATTATCATTTTTAGGGCACTTGGTCATTTGAGACCAAATTCAGGTTTGTTACAGTGTGTGAGGAGGGTTTTCTTTACATGAAAGGCAATGTTGGTCCTTGCAAGGAAGTGGAAGTGCGCCAGGTGACTCGGATGGTCCTTCTAGGATGCAAAGTCCCATGAAGCAGAAATGCAGCACGATGAATGGATTACCTGGCTCTTAACAGGGGGCAACAAGTGATGCTTGTGGCAATGTGTAGCCCTGGAGCTTGAATCACTGTTCCTGTGATCACAGATAGGAACTCATGGCTAAGGATTTCAGTAACAAATACATTTGAGTGGGTTTATTCCAAAGCACATTTATTTGACATTTTATATCAAATGCTAATCATTTTAACATTTTGATGTCCTGCTGAGTTCTATTTTTGAAAATGTATTTTCTATCAAGAAGATTTTGAATCTTGGCTGTAAATATGAGGTGCTGGTGTTTAGTTTCTCTTTTTTTTTTTAATTTTTTCTCACTGTAGGATTTGCTCTCCTTGGAGGACATGCTTCCTTCCTTACAACACAAGATATACATCTGGGCACTAATGAGAGTCTCACAGATACAGCAAGGTTGGTAAAATGTCACTTGATTGATCACTGCATTTGGTTGTTGATTGGGCTGACACCTGTCTTACAGAATTTTGGAAGCTGATATTTTCTTTCTGGAAAATGTCAGAAGCTAGTCCAAATTTCTTAAATATTTACAGATCAGCTCAGAGAATCTGTAGCTCAGTAAACCTTTATTCCATCTTCTCAAGCTATCCTGCACTTCCCACACTGTGGTGTTTGTGAGGTCCCCAGGATGAGGTGAAGAGAATCCCTGTTCTCAGAAGGCTGATTTATTATTTTATGATATTATATTAAAGAATGCTGTACTAAAACTATACTAAAGAAAGGATACATCAAAGGTTTAACAAGAATGATAATAAAAACTCATGACTGACTCCTCAAAGTCTGACACAGCTGATGGTGATTGGTCATTAAGTAAAAACAAGTCACATGAAACCAATCAAACGTGCACCTGTTGATAAACAATCTCCAAACCACATTCCAAAGCAGCCAAACACACGAGAAGTGAATCAGATAATTATTATTTATATTTTTCTCTGAGGCTTCTCAACTTCCCAGGAGAGGAAATCCTGGTGAAGGGATTTTTTAGAAAATATCACTGTGACACCACACTGAGTGAGAATTATTTTGGCATTTAGAGTGTTAATTAGAGCTACATTTACAAATGGAACAATTTTAGGGACCTCAGTAGTCATGTAATTCTACTGATGACAGCACATATATTCTAACGAGACTCAAACCTCCTGGTTCTGCTGCCCTTGGAGCAAAATCAAAAAGCAAAGACAAAATTTATGTTTGTTAGACCAGCTGCTGGTTGGCCTTAGGCTGCTGAAGTAGCGTCCCTGCAGTGGCAGGGTGGCACTGAGGGCCTTTCTGATCCCCCATTTCAGCAGCATGAAGCTGGACCAACACTTTGTAGCCAGTTTCAGATTTCCTGCACCCTCCTTCCCAGCGGTATCCACTGCCAGGACTGCTGTGGAGGCTGGGCTGTGGCTCCCTTCCCTCACTGGCATCCCTGGAAGATGTCATGTCTCACATGCAGGGGTGGGGAGCAGCCTGTCTCCTTTGCTGTGGCAGGGAGGACCTGAGCTCAGAGGTTTTCTACAGCCTCTGATGTTGCAGAAAGATGGCAGAACATGAGGTCGTGTGTTGCAAGTGCTCCTGCTGCTTTCCATGGCACTCCAGCTATTAAAGCTTCATCCAGCCTTAGCATTATCCTGCTTTCTAGGCAGCCCTTGTGCAGCCTGAGGTCGATTCAGTCAGGCCCAGCTGTTGGAAGGTTAGCAGTGTCTGAGTGGTCCTTTTTGTTCTGGTGAAAGATATGCAGTGTCAAGGTCATCAGGCTCAATTCAAAATGTGCAAATCAGTCAGATGAGTTCCATTGCCTTTGCTGAATACCACAGTTCTCTTGCTGAATACCACTGTTTGAGAACTGTGTTGCTGTTCTCTGTGATGAAATCCAACAAAAATTAAAAAAATAAATCAAACATTTGAACATTTTAAATTTTCCTTCCTTGTTTTTTTACTATTGAAATGGAAGACATATGGTGTTGATAGTAGAAACTAAAAATCTCAGTCCCTTGAGGCTTGGAAGTACTTTACTCTCACTCTCTGCTAGATACATAAATCTGCCAGAATCAAAGTGATCTGCAACAACAGAATCATGGAATACTTTGGGTTGGAAGAGACTTTAAATCTTGTTCCAACCCCACTGTCATGGACAAGGACACTTCTCACTAGACCAGGTTATTCAGAGTCCCATCCAGCCTGGCCTTGAACACAGCCAGGGATGGGGCATCCACGTCTTCTCTGGGCAACCTTTGCCAGGCCCTCACCATCCTCACAGTCAAGAATTTTTTCCTAGTATCATCTAAACCTACTCTCTGTCAGTTTGAAGCTCCTAAATAGTCCCTCTCCATCTTTTTTCAGGGCTCTGTTGAGGTATTGGAAGGCTGCAATTAGGTCAGTCTGGAGCCTTCTCTTTTCCAGGCTGAATAATGCCGGTTCTCTCAGCCTTTCCTTGTAGGCAAGGTGCTCCCTCTCTGATCACCTTGCAGCCCTCCTCTGCTCTACTGCAAATCTGGCTGTAAACCCCAGCAGCCAAACCTTCAGGAAGGGCAAGGATGAAGTCAGGGCCCTTCCAAAGCACTTCCCTGTAATAATCTCTGCAAGCATTGTCCCACCAGCCATGCAGGACTGTCACCTGCAGCCTCTCTGCCAGTCAGGTGCCACCCTACAGCAAATCTGACACAAAACCAGATATGCTTAATATAGACTACTTTTCATTTCTTCTTCTTCCCAAATGTGCAGTAAAGGGACTTTAAATATTTTGTTTACATCAAATATTATTTTGTCCTGAATGGCCTTTGTTTGCGCAAGCAAGAAAGGAAAAAGGCAGAAAATAAACTACAAGAAACAAGGCAATAAATAGAAGCAAGTATACCTTCTCGCCATTCTGAAGGCATCCCCATTCTGTGGATGAAATTCCTACAATATCTATTTCCCAAGCAAACCTTCAGCCCCCTTTCACTGAAGGCATCCCCATTCTGTGGATGAAGTTCCTACAATATCCACTTCCCAAGCAAACCTTCAGCCCCCTTTTGTCTGTCACTGCTTGCTCTTCCAGGACAAGCCCCATTTATGACCCTTACCTGGGGATTTTGCTCCTCTGCTCAGTCACAGCTCTCACCTGCAGATTTTCCCAAATCCTGTCCCAGTAAATAGTCCCAGTGCCCTGCTCCTCTCCTGCTGTCATTGGCAGAAATACTACTGACTGCATAATCAAGGCTGAGTAGTTTACCCAAAAGAACAACTGGAGTGTTAATTCCTTGGTTCTTCTTGTGAATGAAAGATGACATCCCAAGCTCATTCAGATAATGTAAGAACAGAAAAAGAATGCCTGTAGTAGACCCAGAGGGTATTTCAAATATTTACAGGCGTGTGTCTGGGGCTCTGAAGGCCTTTGAAGTACTTGAGATTGAGACTTAAAGCAAAAGGGGCACAGATCCATAAAAGTCACAGGTTTTATTAGAACTGCTGCAGGTAAGGGTTGAAAGCATGGCTGCTGTGAACATATTTTTAGTGACTTATTACCTGCTCATAAATCAGTTTCTCCATGCTTCACAAGACATTTACATTTATGCTGACACTGTGGCAAAAAGTTACCGCCCATTAAGGAGCTCTGAGCCTTTCAGTGCTGTTTAACATGTCTGATCTATCACCTGAAATGAAATATAAGTACTGTGTCTGTATTTCCCACTGCAGAGCCGTTCCGCTGGGCATCACTAAAGCTCAGTGGCCATCAGGGTCAGTGGCAGCCCTGAAGAGCTCATAGGGTGATTTAACCACTGGAATTATTGGGGCATTAATCTCTGCATTTATGGGGAACGGGTTTATTTTGCTGAGAACACATCCATTGTCTGTCCCTGTGAGACTATGAGTGAAAGTGAAGTAGTTTTGTGAGAAGTTTAAAGCTTTTGAATGGACATAAACTGTCAAAACAAAAGCAAAACTACCTTGCAGAGCAGTATTCTACACAAAACATATGCAAATGCCCCATTTTCAAATTCAAAAGTCTGCCATACCAAAAAGGCATACTCTGTGTTTCATTTTGGATTCCTCAGAGGATACAGTTGAGGAAAAAAAATTCAGGTTTTCTCTGTAGAAATAAAAATTACTTTGAAAAGAGAGATATGAAGCATTTCAATATACTCAATGTTCCAATATAACATATTTCCAGGCTCTGGGATTTTGAAGTTGATAGTCTCATGCTTTTGAAAAGAAATGAAAAGAGAGAAAGACCTCGTTGTTGATAAAATAAGAACATTAAATGTAGTCACCTGATGCACTTATGCTTATAGCCCTCAGCTTCCAAAACTTCCACCTTTGATAAGACTCTTATATATCCAGGACATTTTTTTCCTATTCAATTCCAGCCTTACACAGTTTCCTTTAAACTGATTAAACTACTGGAAACTTAATAATTCCCCTGTAATCATAGGCCTCCAGGTGAGGGTTATTTGTGTTTTCCCCCCCAAGTTCATTTCTATTTTGGTTTCACAAAAAATAAAGACAGTTTACAGCTGATTTTCCTACTGTAAAACATGCAATCTAGAAATGCTGGCAGAAGGACTGTCTGATGTCCTGCTGGTAGGTGTCTAATAAATCTGATATCTACTTCCAACAGACTAAAGATGAAAATCCAGCAGTTTTCACTAGTTGGTGATTATGACTGAATTTTCCCTAATGGCATACCTTATGAAGGAACCATCTTCTTTAATTTATCAGCTGTGCCAAATAGAAATCAGCTGAGCTGACATCCTAAAAGAAGAAGAAGAAAAAAAAAAAGCTATAAGAAAAATGAGCAATTTCCCATTGTGATTGTCCCTTTCCTTGACTTGGGGACTGGCTGTATCTTGTTTAGAGTGTCCACCAGTGAGAGGGCTAACAAAAGGAACCATGCATCACATCCCTGATGGCCAGTTCAGAACAAAAACAGGTTTCCCCCTGAGAAAGGAACTGGTGAGCTGAGAAAAAATAATGGCACCAACAGCAACTGTTCCAGTACTTTGTAATCAGTAAATACCTTGTTCAGGTCCTCCTTTTCATTTGTAGCTTCTATTGACAGTCTTTTCTTCAGAGAGAGCTCTACAGGCAATCTTGTAACATTTTACAAGAGCTTTGCTTGTGTGAGGAATGTCTGGTGTCAGTAGAAAATTCTTATAACTGACTTCATCAGGAGACCTTGCTGATGATGGTACTAACAGCCTCATTTCTACAAGAGGGATGCAAGAATTTGTCATGGCTAATCAGGAAGGCAGATACTGCGAGGATTTTTTCCACACTTTTCTAATTCAGTCTGCCCTTGTTTTGTTTTAAGGTCCTATTCCAGATAACATGAAAACACACAAAATGCTACTTCAAAGTCAGGCTTCAGGGCCTGATTAAAACACAGTAATGCAGAGAAATTAAGAGCTCCAATCCATATTTAATTTATCTTAAAAATTCAGAGTATACTATGCTAATCCCTGTGTCTTTCACACTTCAGCAAATGAAGTTAATGCCAGAATGGTACAGGGGCTTCTGCAACCCCTCCCTTGTTCTGAGTTTGAAATTTGGCCATTACATGAATGCTGATACCCTGTGAGTCAATACACAGGTGTGTAGGTAGGAGAAAGCAGACCAACAATCCCAGCCTGTTCTATTTCTGTGTTTATTAAAATCAGTAAACAATTGTGGTAATCTAAGACAGATCTGTATTGCTGACCCTCACAAAGTCAGGCTACCATACAGAGTCTAAAATATTCAGTCAATGCTACATTTGTTCTTTGCTAAAAGACTGAAAAAAATAATATACCTTATCTCTTCTGAGTTATCAAATTCTTTAACTGTTACAGTATCACACAATCTCTTATCTTAGTTCAGAGAGCTTAACATGTATCAATGTTCCATCTACAATGAAATGCTAAAGAGAAAAGAATATAAAATAGAGCAGCAGTTTTCATTTCCTTACTATAGTAGTGTTAGGAAGTGAAACTTCTTACTTATTAGAAGCTTGTTTAATGACTGCATTTGAGTCTGTTCTGCAGGCATGATAAATTATTCAGATAGCTGAAAAATATTGATTCATTACCATTTCTCATTAATATTTATGTGTTGCATGGTGAAGAGTGCAATAGGGGTATATTTATTATGTTTGACTTGAGTATTTTCTACCATCTCTAGGGTGCTGTCCAGCATGACAAATGCAATCTTGGCTCGAGTTTATAACCATAATGATCTGGACCTAATGGCAAAAGAAGCCACGATCCCAATAATCAATGGATTGTCTGATTTATACCATCCTCTTCAGATTTTAGCTGATTACCTAACTCTTCAGGTAAAAATATAAATATAAACAATTCTTTTTTTTTCTTTTTGCTAAGTCTTAGTAAGTATTTGGGGAAGTAATCTTCAAATCCACTTATCCCTAGGTTTTTCAAAGTAGCGATTTATATGGCATTTGTTGTTTAAAGAGATCTTTGTCCAGCAATATAATTAAGGACCTGTTTAATTTAAAACAATTACATAGTCCTATCAGCTGTAGTGGGACTGAAGTTAAACATAAAATTAAGTATTTTATTGGAATTAGTCTGCAATTCAAAGAATGTACAGAAGGCTGTACATATTAAGACAAAGATGAGAATCTGGCTCAGGCAAAGCCAGCAGATTTTTTCCATTGGCTTAAAAACACTCAGTAGTTTGCTCTTGATTCCTCCCTAATCTGTGGACATCTTAAAAGGAATCACTATTTATGTATTAGGAAATGATTGAACAAATTTGTTTTGAAAAGCCAGTTAATGTTACCAATATCAATGCTTATTGTTCAGGCACTTTAACCAGTTTAAACTTTTCTCACATCAAAGAACAGTTATAAGAGATTGTATTTTTTATTTTTCATCTAATGGTGAAATGGTGGTGTCAGTGGATCTGACAACTGGATAATATTTTACACAGAGAATACCAGATGTTTATCTGTGACCAGAAGGACTATGTGGTTTTACAATCGGTTGAGGATCTGGCCTATAAAAAAGGTTATTATACTGCAGGGCTGGTTGACAACTATGATGAACTCCTCTGACCTTGTTTACTTTCTGAATGAATAAAAACCACACTGCTTGAAAATGGTAGTGCAGAATAATTTTCTGATTTATTCAGCTATGTTTCTCAGTTGTTGGGGACTTTGCTATGGGACATTCAGTGTGTGGAAAAGATCTAGTGAGAGTAAAATTAAATTATTCATGCTTTAGACCTTAAATACTGGAAGACTCATGTGTTTGGTGAAAATCTCTTCTTTATTTTAAGTAATTTTTTGTAAATTTTTTACATTCATGGTGAAGAGACCAGCAAAAAGTGATGAAATAGAGACTAAAACGCTTGCAGACCTCAGGATAAGGGAGATTTGTGAGATCACATTGAGCCAAACTCAATGTTCAAATTGCATAAGAGAGATTAAGCTGTAATGAGAATGTTATAATTTTGTTGTAAACACTGTGTACAAATATAAGTCAGGAGAATCTTCTGGTTGTGTTTTGTGGGGTGTTCTGTTTTGGAAACACCTTATTAATAAGCATTTTATCACTTGTGAGTAACACCTTTCAGAGCAATCTGTGACTCCCAGCCCACACAGCCATGGGTATCTCTGCCCCTAAATGTGGTTTTACCTCAGCCACTGACTCCAGCACCCAGGCTCACAGTGCTGTTGCCCTCTCCTCCACCTCCAGCTAATGAAGAGAGTCCAGTGAGCATCCCAGTCACCTTCTGGAGATTCATCTCTTTCTGCACTGATCTTAGGGGGAAGCCTGTGGAAAGCAGCAGGATGGGAACATGCCCTGTTGATCACCCTCTGCTCCTCCATTGCATCCTTGCGCAGAGCAACTGTGGCAGAAGCCCCTGGGGAATATGAGCCCAGGCTGCACTCTTCCCTGGCTTGAATTCCAAGGGCAGCACCAACAGCTGTGGGTGTCCTTGCTGCACCAAACACCAGGGAGGATGTCTTTGGTGATGAAGAAATAGGTCCATAGCAGTTGGTGCTCAAACAAAAGACATTTTTGACATAGAGAGGTGTTATGACAAAGTGAGCACTTACAGAAATCACAAGGAGTGTCTTGGCTTTTAGATAGACGTGGAAGTTTTTTTAAATTTGCAACACTTTCACACTCAGCACAATAAGCAGAGCCATCTCATTTCTTCCATCTGCCCATCTCTCCCTGACTCTTTCCAGCATGTTCCTTAGCCCAAAATTTGTCAGGAGATCTTTATAGGGCAGCTGGGTGGCCACCCTGCTGTGCCAAGGGCATGTTGCACTGCTGGTTGCTGACTCACTTTCCATTCCTGCTTTCTTATCCAGGAGAGAGGGGCAGGCAGGGGAGAGCTCTCAGCAGCTCCCTGTGGGTGATGGCACTGCCTGAACTCTCCCTTTCTGTCCCTCTGTCCCTTTTTTTCCTCTTTGCACTGTACAGTGAGTTGGAGAAGACTGGAGTGGCATGTAATGAAACAACATTTTAATCATATAATGAACTTTACCAGGCCACAGAAGTGAAATTAACTCTTGTGTGAGCCACAGGGTCTGGTTGCTACTTACCCCAATCAAGTTTCTTACGGGATTTTCAGTAAGATGTCATCCAAGTACTGCCTGCAAGAAGATTAATACAGGGAGGATGTGGAATGGTACCACTGATTCTTTAAATGAATTGAAACACCATACATAACATTTAGACTGTTTCTGTGCAATGTAAAGGCAATTTATTTGATTTATACATATATGCAAACTACAGTAGTGACACAGACTGCTAGCCTAATATTTAAATGTAACTAGAGAATTTGTGCAGCTTATTTCTCCTTTAAAAATGTCTCTTCCCTATCCCCGTAAATATTTTCCTGCCTGGATCTGTTCCTCCCTGCTGCCAGTACATATCCAAAATGTACTTTTTTTTTTCTTTTTTTTTTTTTCTCTGTTTTCCAGTGCAGCTCTATATGCACTCTGGCCCTCTTCATGCTTAGCACATTTTTCTCCTTCCATTTTCTATATCCTATTAATTTTGCTGTGTGCCTTCTTGAACCCTCCTCAAGAACTTTCTCTTTGGTCTGAAACTACATAATTGCATGGTTTGTTTTGAAAAAAATATTTTCTTGCTTATAGCTTCTATTCCCTTTTCACAGGTTCATTTTAGTATTGTTATTTTAGTATAGTCCATTGCATCCCCCAAACAATGCAGCTGGTTTATTTTCAGGGCTGTCAATTCTCATTCTGTATTCAGGGCAAATTCTCATCCTGGAAATGCTCTTTTGAGATCATGCAGTGTGTTCCTGTTATGGATATTGGGGTGAGATTCCTCAGGTTCAGCATCCTCCTGCCCAGTGCCTTCTTCCTGGGCAACCTGGATCCCCTCACATGTTTGAAGTCTAAGCTGACTCTGTCCTTTAATATTGTGCACAGGGTTAATGCCCTCTATTAAGCCAAGAGAAATGTTTTTCTTAACCTGTGTATACACCATCTTCCTTCTTAAAGGTTGTGTTGAATTGAGTGTGCTTGAGTTATAACCCACTCAAAATGATTGCAAACACGTAAAGAACCTGTTTTTGAGAATTTGGGGATTCGGCCTTTAAAGACTGTGCGTTTGTGAGCACACACTGAGCCCCTTTACTCCCCTGCTTGTTCTGTAACAGCCATGAGCTGAGTCCACCCAGTGCCTCTCAGTGTCGTGGGCAGGAGCTGTGGCTCAGCTTCTGCTCTGCTCTGCTCAGCGTGGCTGGAGGGCAGCATCACACAATCTGTATTCCAGAGACAGCCTGGCTATTGACATTGATTCAATTGATATTAATGTCACTGGCCAAATCAGCTCACTTGTAGCTGGCTGCAGGATGGCCAGACTGGTAATTAGAGTGGATCCATATGCCACTAGCTTTTTATGTCACTGGTCTGGGGGGAATTTTCTTTTTAGAAAGCAACGGTTGGCATAAGAAATACGTTGGTGATTTCTTTTTAAACAGCATAACAAATAATGCTGTCCAGCTTGAGAAGGGCTGCAATATATTCTCAAATTCTCCTTGCTGTGTGGTCCCAAGACCTCAAATTATTACAATTTTCAAATTCATCACCATCATCATCCTTATTATTCTAACAATTAGAAATCCCAACTAAGATCTGTCCTGATCCTCTAAAATATACTGTATCAATAACCATGACAAAAACCAGAGTAGGAATAAGAAAGATAACTGGCCCAGCATCTGCCTTAAGCCCAGTTTGAGAACCAGAAGGTTCAAGTTTGCCCAGTTTCTCATTTACTGGATTGCACTGTCTCCCGAAGGGCTAAACTTTGATTAGTCCCTGGCATTCCATTTTAAAATTTGACAGATTATTGATTCATTATTCAAAAGCTTGTTTTAATTGAGGGCTGTTATGACAGTTGTGGTCAAACATTTCAGAATTAATCTATAATGGTGTCAGAGTTTCAGTCTCGCTGGAAGCAAGTCCAGGCAGAGGCAGACACAAATGTCCCTAATTAGTTAACCCAGTCTTCTTCACACATACAACAGGGTCAAATCACTGAGCAGACTGATTTTCTCCCAGAGTTGCCTACACTGATACACTGCAGCCATGGATAAGAACAGAATGAAACATTGCAAAGGCAACATGAGGGTGAGAAAAGTGAATGTAAATTGGTATTACTTATTTAGCTGGGATTTTTCATGAAAATAACACAGGCAAGTTTTATGGCACTACAGCAGCAATAACTACTTTGTCAAAGAGGCTTCATAAGGGAGAAGGGCACTAAACTTTCTAAATATGTTATTTTTAGTGTGGATTTACTAGGAGTCATGTTCCAAATGTAGAGAGAAACTGCAGAACACCCATGCAGGAGTAAATCCTACATCAATATGACATAATTTGTAAAAACTGGGGAGGGATGCAAAGGGGAAATTTCTTCAGAGGTTCTGGTGATCAGCAGGTATTGATTATAAAGGCTCTCATTTAATTTAGAGTGTTACTATCATGGCAAAACACTTTTAGCAGGATTTCACCTGTGTGATTTTGTAAGCGTATACTACAAAAGAGGGATGGGGTAGGAGGGGAAGTGTGTCTTATTTACTGTAGCTTTTGTATTGCCTCCAAGCTTTCTGGTTCTGACCAACAGAGTCACCTCATCTTTGCTGGAAGCTGAGGGGGTGTGTTTGCTTATGAGCAGTACAGTCACAGTCACAGTGATCTGGCTTTAGATGAAGAGGTTTGAATTACAGCAGCAGTGCACCAGAGGCAGCATAAAGCCTAGCACAGGATACAAAACAGGCTTCACTGGCACACACACAGCTTGATTCTGCCTTGCTATGACTCCTTCCATTAGCAAAATATCTTCATTAAAATCAGTTCAGCTATGTCCACTCTACGCAGTAGTCACTGCAGATGTGGTTTGCAATTTGTGCTGCATATCAGGGATCATTATACAGACATGTCCAGTACTCCATATGTTATCTGTAACAGCCAGCAGCTTGAGAAAACAGAGGAAAGCACTTAGTATGCACTGGGCTTCTTTTAATGCAGAGTAGCAGCTGGCAGTAAGGTGAAGTTGTTTAACATAGCAGTGTATTTGTGACTCTAGTCAATGCTTTGAGTATTAAGGCTGAGATGTCTATTTTTAAACAGTGAGATGAAAAGAACTCAGGACTGTCTCGCTTCTGGCTGTGGGTTCTGGTCTCAGCTATCACTAAGCTCTAAATGGAAACAACACCTTAAATAAATGCTTCAGTTTGGCCTTCTCCTAGCAGCACCATTGCTAGGAGATGTGGAAGGACTTTGAAAGATCCTTGGAGACCCGCAGAATGGTTATACTGAAATAACTTCCATGTCCACACAGTCCTGATTTGTTCTCCTGTAAATGCCCTTGCATCCAACCTCTGCCAATGAGCCTGTTATTAACAAACTTGTCTGAAAAAGCAATATTTTTGCAATACCATAGTTTTAGCCCTTAAACCTGAACAGTCTAGGACTTTATCCAGTTTAGGTATTTACAGCACTTTAATGTCATTCAATTTTCAAGTACTATTATTTTTTACTCAAAATTGTGGCCACTGAAAGAAATGCTAATAACTTTGCTCCAGAACAACTACACCAACTATTTGTTTAGGAGAAGCTGCTGCCAGGAGAAGAGGGGGTGGTCCCAGCCCTTTTCCTGTTCAGTTTTTTGGCATCTTTTCTGCAACTGCCTGCAAGGTTGCCACTTAGTACAATGTGGATGCTTATCCTCTCTGACAAGCATTGAATCATGTCACACAAAGTGTTGAAACACTGTCTGGCTTCCAGCTACTACAATGCAATTGTAGCATGGCCCAGATTTGAACTAAGAATAAAAGGCTCTCCAGAAATTGTTTCAAGTCATGAGATAGAGTTTTACAAGGCAAGCTTATAGGAGAATTTGGTTATGTCTTTGTAAAAATTTTGGTATCAGCTTAAGTGCCTATAAACATGCATATTTAAAACAAGGCTCATTAAGGAGCCTCAAATTGTCCTTCTCTGGATGTAACCCGTTAACTCTTGTTCCTCCTTAGGCCTTATCTGCTTGGGGTGGAGGGACAGAGTAGGTGCACGTGGCCAGGCTGTAAGTGCCATCAGGCAAAGCCACGGTTAACTCTGTAATGCTGTTTCAAGTTTGGGTAATCCACATTTTTTTAAAAAATCCCTGCACTCTTTGGCTGAACAGTGTAGAACAAATGCTGCAGGCCATGAGTGGCACAGCTGCTTTCAGAGTGCTGCTCTTTGCTGTCCTGTGCAGCTGGGGGTGGAGATGCACCCCCAGGACCTGGCCACTGCCATGGCCACAGGGAACAGCGTGCAGAGGCAACCAAGCCAGAGCAAACCTCAACTGGGATATTTTCACAATCTAGGGAAAAGCTGGAAGGAGTTCCATTCCAGGCATTAGGACTGTCTCTAAATTAATAATTTCTAACATTCACTGATGAGGCCCAAAGAACAGCTGTACATCAGCGATGCTAAAATCACTTTGTGTCTGCTGCTGAATCTCTCAGCCTGAGCCTTGCCACGTGGCACATGTGCCAATGTGTCCTCACATGTGCCAATGTGTCCTTCTCACATGTGCCAATGTGTCCTTTTCACATGTGCCAATGTGTCCTCACATGTGCCAATGTGTCCTGTGACGGTGTTCACAGGGGTCTTAGGATGAAGGAAGAGACGAGGATCTGACTCCATGTTTCAGAAGGCTTGATTTATTATTTTATGATATATATTATATTAAAACTATACTAAAAGAATAGAAGAAAGGATTTCATCAGAAGGCTAGCTAAGAATAGAAAAAGAAAGAATGTTAACAAAGGCTTGTGGCTTGGACAGAGAGTCTGAGCCAGCTGACTGTGATTGGCCATTAATTAGACACAATTACTTGAGACCAATCACAGATCTGCTTGTTGCATTCCACAGCAGCAGATAATTATTGTGTACATTTTGTTTCTGAGGCTTCTCAGCTTCTCATGAAAAAAAATCGTAAGGAAAGGATTTTTCATAAAATGTGTCTGTGACAGTGTCCTTCTCCAGGGGAAGCAGCAGCACTTGGCCCTTCTTGTAGGGCTTCCCTTCCATGAGCATCCTGTGGGAGCAGCAATTCCAGGTGTGCTCCATGCAGGCAGCACTTGAAGGCAGCCAGCTGCCTTTGCACAGACCCTTCTGATCATTTCCTCCCGTCCATCAGCCTGCCCAGCTCCTCTGGAATGTAACCCCAGGGCTTGTGGTTGCTTTGGCAGGAGCACTATGGAGGGCTGCAGGGGCTCACCGTGGCCTGGATCGGGGACGGCAACAACGTCCTGCACTCCTTCATGATGAGCGCTGCAAAGCTGGGAGTGCACCTGAGGATTGCCACTCCCAGGGTAAGAAAAAGCAAACCCGTGGATAAAGGAAGGCAAACTGCACCCAGTCTTGTCTCAAACACTCAGGCATTGTTCAAGGCCCCAGCTGGAGGTGTCTGCATCTATCTTTAGTGCCTGTTTTCAGAACCAAGGTACAAAATCCAGTTATTTGGACGCAAAGCAGGAGTGATTCCACTGAGTCCAACATCAGAAATGAGAATACATGACAGGAGTATAAGTCATGGAGGATCACAATTCCATCTGATAAAGCCTTACAGAGCCATCCAATGCACTCTCCTTGTCAAAAAAAAAAAAAAATTAAGCCTGTTTCAGATGGGTGGAAGTGTTGCATCTCATTTCATGTAAATTGGTGGTCCAGCATTTTAGAATCTTGCATTGTAATACAATATAAAATATTTTTTTAAATCAGTTCAGAACAAAAAAGTAAATGTTGTATGTGCCTTTAATTCTGTAATTGTCAAAATACATTTTTCTTATATTTTTAGAACAATTTCTGCCACTTTATCTCCAAAATAAACTTTCAACAAAATCAACATAGTTTTCTCAAGTTTTACAGTTCTGAAAGGTATAAATCTTCCATGGTGAATGGGTCAATAAATATTTTTCTAACCATTCTTATTAATTAATGAAGATCTTACACATGTTCCATGATGTCTTACCCATCATCTCTTTTGGCAGGGCTTTGAACCAGACCTCAGGATAACTAAAATAACTGAACAGAACTCCAAAGAGGTAGGAGCCTAGGAAACAGCCTAGTAGAATAGTTTGAATAGAGTTTATTTTCATTATAAATGAAGTTCCTTGTCTTAGTGATCTTCCTTATTTTATTCACTTTAGTATGGTACCAAGTTACTTCTCACAACAGACCCCTTGGAAGCTGCAGACAGTGCCAATGTCTTAGTCACAGACACTTGGATAAGCATGGGACAAGAGGAGGAGAAGAAAGAAAGACTAAAGGCCTTTCAAGGTTATCAGATTACAATGCAGGTAAAAAACTGAGATTTTGGGTTTTATTTACATTTTTACACTTTGTATTTATAAGAATCAACATCAGCCAAGAACGAGTTTTGGGGGGGTTTTGAGTGGGGCCATGGAAAAGCCACATGCCAACCTCCCTCCAGCTTAGAAAACTCACAGAAATAGCAAAGTTTGAGTTATGTCATACACTCCACATGGCTTGGCCTCTTTCAGAGCTTCCCAATGAGATCCAGCTCCAGAACATGTGCAGCAGAGGGGGTTTCACTCCACTTCTAAACTCAGAGAAATTGGAGTGACTTTTTGACTTTTGTGAAGTCAGTATTGAACTCTTACAGACTTGCATGGAGATATTCCCATCTTATTCACAGATGAGAAATTCTTTTGAAGTCTGTGGAATTCTTCTGAGTTCATCATCCAAGTAACCAGAGTGGGAGTTAATATAAAATTTGTTAACCTTTTTACTAGCTAAGGATTTTACTAATGTCTTCACATATGTCTGTATTTTATATGCTTTTTAATCTACAGACTGCAAAATCTGCTGCTTCCAACTGGACTTTTTTACACTGTTTACCCAGAAAACCTGAAGAAGTTGATGATGAAGTATTTTATTCTCCACAGTCATTGGTTTTCCAGGAGGCTGAAAACAGAAAATGGACAATAATGGTAAGAAAAAAAAGAAAATAATATTCTTTGGAGGTTAGGGTCAATTCTGTTCTGCCTTACATAACAGGTTTGAATTCAACCTGGTTCCACAATAAATAGTGAATGTTAAAACATATGTTTCAAATTTACCCCAGAGCACATCACAATTTTGATTATAGACAACATTAGTAGCACAAATACTTCTGGGCACAAATGTGATCTATTTTGGTGATATTCTGCTGTTGCTTGACCCAGGTTTTATCACTAAGTGAAATCTACAATATAAACTGTTGCTTTTTTTGGTAATTAAATCACTGGATTTACTCTAATGATTAACTCAACTTCTCAATTAAAACATGTTAAATGCTGAGGTCCCAGGGTCTGGTTTTAGAAACTGCAGTTTCCCAAACACTTAAAGCCAGTTATTTTCTCTCAGGAAAAGCTGCTGCTGACATCAATGGGAACTTTCCCTGAGAAAATGCTGGAAGAGCAAAGATTTGAAAGATCCTGAAAAGTTATGGTGTGGGTGACACTATGTGATCATGGGAACCATGAGGGACACTTGGCATTTAACATAAACCATAACTGCCCTCTCAGCATTCCTAGAATTTCAGAAAATTACTGCCAGATCTCAGTAGCCTATTATTTATTTTTGGCTTTAGATCCACCAAACTGAAAAAAGCTAGTGAAAACTTTCAGAGGTGAAAGGAAAAACAGAGATGGCATTGTCAGAGTTCTGCGATGAAGTCTAGATGTGCTCCAAATGAATAAATAAGGGGTTTAGTGTTGTGTTTGCTAAAACCTCAGACATTGGGCATAGTCAAAATTACTAACAAATTTGTGTTAAATTCATAGTTTTGTCCTTAAAATTCAACAAAATGCTTGGATTTTTTTGTTTCTAATTGACCTAAATATTATTTTTTAAAAAAGCAAAGAAGCCCTTTACTGTGGATTCCAGATACACATTTTTAGGGGGGCTGGGGGGATGAAAGGAAAATGTCATCTTTGTATTTTACCAACATATAAAAACAATAAATGTATGAGTCTTGTTTATATAGTATTTTCTACCACTTGTAGCACAGAGAGCAAACTGAAGAATAGATTATTTGCTCAGCTGGAGATGCAAGCAGGGCTGAGTGCAGCCACGAATGGGCAGCACTGAGGGGCTGCACAGCTGTAACTCAGGCACCTCTGTGTGCCTGGCTGACCCTGGCTGTTAGTTTCTCTGGGTCTGGATTGAAGGCACTTGAGACAATTGTTCATGTTTGGACTCAAGTGTTTATTATTTCTTATCAGTAAAACAGTCTCACAACCATGAGTTTGGCAGCTTTTCATTAGAAGGCACAAAATGGCCATCTCTTGTTACAAGGTCTTTTAAGACTAAATTATCCAATTAAGAAAGGATACCTAGACTATTTTCCCTTTTAACCCAATAACTGATCCCTGGAAGCATGCAATGTGGACTTTTCTGCCCAATTACAGAGTGCCACCCAAAGCCATCAAGAAGAAGGAAGAAGAAGGTAAAGAAGAACCTGCCTCCACCCTAAAACCTCCATCTTGCTTCCATCCACAACACACTAAAAATCCCAAAACCTAAATTTCTCACCAGGTGATACACCTACACTGATGTCTATAATCTATTTCACACTTTTGTGGATTCCAGTCTATCTTGAAGTCTGGGAAACTTTCTCCATGAATGAGGGTCAAAGTCAGTGCTCCCCTGGGGGTCAGGGCACCCCAGAGCAGACAGAGAAATATTCCCAGTGCCCTGGGTTTCCACACCTGGCAGTGATGAGGGGAAAGGAAGGACAGGCAGCAAGACCACAGCCCCTGGAGAGCCCTGACAAACTCTGTTCTGTGCCAGAATAACAATGTGCAGTCAGACCTTGCTGTGAAATCACAGCACCAAGTAAAGAACCAGGTAAAGCCTTGCCAAGGCCAAGCAAGTGTGGGGTTTGTTGTGAGCACAGGCGTGGGAGGGACAGCAGAGCTGCTGCAACACCACATTTCATTTACCTGACTAAATCACTGCCATTTCACAGCAGTGCCTAAGGCTGGGCAGGCAGGGCAGCAGGGCTGGATGGCACACTCTTAACCTCAGTGAGGATTTTCTATGCTTCGCTACAGAAAGTACAGCTAAACTGGGATAAATTTCAGATTCCATGTTCTACTGTGGCTCCTGCTGATGCTAATGGAAAGTGCTGGAATCCACAAGCCAGCCCAACTGATGTCTGGGTACCTACCAGCATCTCCTAGAAGTAGCTGAGAATACATCACAACATGCCAAAAAGGCCTCAGCATTTGATCTAAATGCTTGTGTGAATTGCTCCTAAGCTGTCCATTAATATATTTTGTCCACACTGAGAAAATCTATCAGCTACAATACAGAACATCCTAACTGATTTTCAGCTCTTGCCTGATTCATCATAAGAAATTCTAGCAAATAAATCTAAGTGTACCATTTTTGTCAGGATAATAACTTTCAACACAAGGCTTCAGAGCTGGAAAATATTTCCCCCTTATTTATTTTTATGGAGTATCTGTTTCCAATGTGATTGGATTTTTTCTTCTCTTCCTCCTCTAGGCTGTCATGGTTTCCCTGCTGACAGATTACTCACCACAGCTACAAAAACCCACATTTTGATGCTTGGATTCCTGCCAGGAGAAAAATATTCCTCATCAGCAGAATATTCTGGTCTGCAAACACATAGCTCTTCTTCAGAAAGGATCAAGGCAAGGAGTGATTTTTTTAAATAAAACCATATATTTAGCTGTATAATATTGCATTACACTTCTGAAAATGTTCAAGACAATAAACACCATTGCAGAAAACTGCTTTTCATCTGGATGCTCCAAGCTGGCCCTCCTTTTTGGGGATCAGCATCATGGAAAATATTCCAAGGTTGTACCTTAATGGTTGGGTCTACCAGCAGGATAGGCATGGTACAGTCTATGTGTAGGTGTGGTGGGCTTGCACTGTGTGATATTGATGCCTAAAGATTTTTAGCTTTTTCATATATTTGTAGCTTTGTAGGTTTTTAATATAAAGTTGAATAGTTTCTAGTGCTTTTCCTGCCCTCTCTCACATTTTAGAACAATAAGCTAACCCTTTCTAACACATTCTTGAAATTCTGTTTAGTCCTACTCTCAAGAAGGGAATTTCTAACAAGGACATCTTGTTTTTCACCAGAATTTGAGAGACATAACAACATATAGGACAAAAAACCACCCCTGGACCAGCTCCAGAGGTGCAGACACAAAGGTGGGTTACTGGGGCAACTGATCTCTGACTGCTAGATGTACTAATAAATTAACTTTATAAAAAATGTACAAATCCTATATCACGCATGTGCAGAGCCATTTTTGTGCACCTGAAAGCTTTCATTAAAGAATTGCTTTTTATCTTACCACTCTTAATGTTGTTTGGAAAGTTCTGTCTTTTGATTCCAGGCAGCAATATGATAGACATAAAATTAAATTGCTGATCTCAGGAAGTGTGTGTGGAGCAGCAGCGCTGCAGTTTGCCTTGGCTGTCTGCATTTCCTGGGCACCCTGGCTCCTGTTTCTGTTCTCCAGCCAACCTCCAAATCCCACTCCTGTGTGACACCAAAAATACAGAAAACTTGTGAGCATTATCCTCCTCCATGACATTCCTGTGGGCTGGTGCAGGGGGATACTGCTGTGGAATAGGAATAGAGCTGTTTCCACAGAGCTGGATGCAGCAAAGAGGGACAGCCAGAAGGAACTGGTTCATTCTGTGCCTATCTCCCCTAGACCTTCATTCCCCAAACAGAATTTTGGCTAAAGGATTGAATATTTTTTTTTTTTCCTAAGCAAGCACAAGGGGCGCCACATGATGAAACTTATACAGCTTCTTTGCAGAAATTGCTGCATTTTTGCCTTGCATTGTAACACAGAACACATTTCAGCTACTCCTTCTCAGTAGCAAACAAATTCATGACATTTGTAGTTTTTGTGAAATCTGGGTATGTACATGTAATATTTCAGGTAAAGCTTTGAGTTCACTATTAACAAACATCTTCTTTGTTGTTGCTAAATAGTTTCACTCTCTCCCCCCTCCACCTAATACTGGGACAATGTCTGTGATATTTAAAAAAAATCTGCAAATGGGTTTGCATTTTCTGACCAGCTGCAAAACATTATTCAGTTCCTTTCTAAATTGGAGTTCACTGCAGGGCCACACATCACTAAAATGAAAATAAAGATACTTTTTTCCCTATCTATTTACAATTGATTTCTTGGTTTTGCAGGCATTTGTGTGTCTTGTTAAGATTAACATTTTCCTTTACAACATTACAGAGGTTTCAATAATTCAATGAACATTTACACTTCAGCAGATATAGCTGCATCAATGATGTAGGAATAGGGTACGTGCTAGAAATCAATGTTTTACTTCCCAGTTCAGCATGTGGAGGAAAATGCATGGAATGCAGTATATTTCTGCACATGGTTGCAGTAAGTCCTGTTTTTTGAATTAGGTTCCAGTTCAGCAAGATATGTAGAAGTAGGATTGGTCCTCTTGGACCTGGTGAGCTGTTCATGCGCTCAAATTTGAAGATGTCCCTATTGACCTGATTTTAGTGCTGTCTGAGAGTAAGACAGCTCACTTTGTTAGTCCTTTCATAAAAGCCACATTAATATCAGTTTTATGGTGTTGCTCAATGTACTGTCGGTGAAGTCACACACATTTATAATACCAAAGCTGCGCAGTTAAATGTTTCAGGGTGAAAAGTTTAACAATTCTGCTCCTCTTTTGATTCTCAGTGCTCTGATTAGAGCCAGCATGCATCTTGGTTACTGCTGACTCTTTTTGTACTCAGGAGTCTGAGCAGGATGCCAGGCAGCTGAATCCCCTTGACATTTTTATAACACATGCACAGAGCTGCTGGCATAGTGTGTGAGTTAGAGGGTCCAACATTTCCAGGAGGGTAATTTCACTTCATTCTATTCCTCTGAGAACACAGAAGGATGACAGTCCCTGCTCTGTCTTGCACAAACTGCTCACACCATGAGCTGTTCTGGTGCTTTATAGAAATACTGGGTGGACTTCACATATCCTGAGCACTGGATTCCACTGTGTGGAATCACTGAACCTCCTACACCCTGCTGCATGTGCAATACCCAGCCTGTGTGCTGGGAGCCAAAACCATCCCAGCAGGCAGATTTATGGAACATGTGTAGACTGCCTGCAGAGTGCTCACAGAGCAGATCTGACACTTCCTAGAGGCATTGGATTGGTACCAAATAGACTTTCTGCCCCACAGACCCTGAAATGTGGTGCCCTGAAGGCTTTCTGTTATGCCTGTAGGGACTTTCACTGCCTTGACATACAGCAGAAAAGCACTGCAAGGATTTATCCACTTGGGCAGGTTAAGCATCCTGGGATTGCTGGTGGTAGCTGTGGTAGTGTGCAAGACAGCATTATGATGTCACCCAGACTCCTCATTAATTCATTACTTGAATTTACTAGTGATGACTGCAAATGTGGTGAATAAGGAAAACAGCAATAATGTAGGGAGATTTTCTACAGGGGAAAACAGTTTATCAGCATTCAAAGGGCTTAAACCAAATGCATAACAGGTAGCATAACTAATAGCTTACAGTGTTTTTCATTTTTCATTACATTTATTATGCTTTAATCAGTAGGAGTGCTGTTTTCGTTGCTGAGTGTACTTGAAGGATGGGTGTTGTTTTCTCTGTGTTTTACAGGGATGCTCCTGCCTGGCTCCTGATAGCCTAGACCTTCCTTCCACAAAAGTCCTGCTCTTCTGTTTGACCCAGAGAGCAGCCCTGGATCAGTTCAGGTCTCTACCAAGTCTTACCCACATCTGACTCATTCAATAATCCCCTGGTCCAGTATCTCACCCCACATACCTGCGTGGCTGTGCTCTGGCCCCTCTCCAGACCCTGCACTGGTGGGGGCAGTTGCCAGCCTAATCCATGTTCACAGAGGTACAAGGGGTGCACTGACCCACCCCTGTCCTGTTCCTCTTCCCTGCAGGGCTGGTTGTGTGCTCCTGCTTGTGCAGGCACATTCAGACCTCTCACACAGGCAGCACTGAGGTTGTGCTGTGCCCCAAGATGGAATATTCATGCTAACTTGGGTGCTCAAAGTCTGGATGCAGATCCAAAGTTAGTACTAAATCTGGCTCTGATCCCAGCTGAGGCCATGGGGACCACAGGGGCCCAGAGGTACTTTGATGTGATTTTAGACAGCTGGGAGTCTTGGAGACATCTGCACAGATACAGCAGATGGGACACAGGAGTAATGGGGCACTGAGGGCAGAAACTGGTGGCCAGCAAGGACATCCTACAGCATCTCAGATGGCCCCAAATCCAGCGCTTTGGCAACCCCTCCCTCAGTATATTCATGGCCTCTGGAGGATTACTCCTATTCTATGCCTAGAAAGAAAAGTACAGGATTGCTTTTTAGCAGTTCCCACACTCTGTAAATACTTGTTCTGCAGCACATTAACAGCAGTGGGGGATTCTTTGATTATCTGTGTGTGATCTTCCAAAAGTGAGCTAACATTAACTAGAGATTTAGTAGACAAAGAGGGGCAGAAATCTTCTTTATAATTTTCTGAAGGAGGAAGAACAGCATTTTTTCCTGTGTGCTACAAGGAAGAGAGCACAGTAACCACAGCAGGTAAGAGGCCTGCAGAAACAATTTGCAAATCATTAGTGTAACTTAGGGAGGACTGAGTGGGGAGCCTGGACAACCAGTAGAGAACAAAGTAAAAATTCTCAAACATAATTAAATATTTTATTTGAGCCAGCTTGCATCAGGAATGACACCAGGTACAGCAGATTTATTCATTGTCTGGTAGTGAAAGCAGCCGCCTGTGAAAGCCTGCGCTGCTAAAAGGGAAATACAGGAATAACTAAATAGCAAGGAAGCATCAAGGCTTGGTTGCCTGAAGTCCTCTAGAACTCCTGAATTAATGTTTGCCTCTCATAAGACAGGACTGTAAGTAATCCATAATTATCTTGCTCCATTTCAAATTTTGTGAGAGAAGGAACAAGAGCTGCACCAAGGTCTGAGCAGTGCACTGAACTGAGCATTCAGTCTGGGGAAAGATTTCATGGCTGAGCTGAGATATATTGAGCTTAGTTTTGTTTTCCAAGAATGTGTAATACTGGTGGAAAGTCTGAAAAACAGATTTCAAAAAAAGGGAAAGGTTTCTTCTTTCTTCTGTGTCTCCCTTTTCTCAGCTAATCACTTGGTTAATTGAGAAAATAAACGGTGCTTTTTTGATTATTTTGCCATGGCTATTTAGTCAGCTGCCTTTCAAATGCAGAGCCCAGAATTTTTGGGTCTTGCCCAAGGTTATGTGTACAGAGACACTTCATAAGCCACAATCAACATTTAATTCAGCCCAGCATTTGTTCTCGTGACTAATGGGATACAGCTATTTGCAAGGTTATTTGATTCTTACACAATCTTGTTACCAGCTTTTTGAAGAAATCCCAAACCTTTGTGGCCTCTGTAAAGACTGATGATCTCTTCCATGTGTATGTGTGCAGAGGATTTTTCTCCAGGGGCAGGAAATCTGAGGTGCCTCCATTCAGACAACAGATCCTTCACAACCACAGTCAAAGCATTGCCTGCCCTTGCCAAATCCCTTGGAAAGTTCCTTGTGGTCTGCATTATAGGCTAGAGGATTAATGAATGCTGTTGCTCTTTAATGGGCCTATTTTCAGGGGATTGGCACTCATGCAAAGTAGGCTCCAACACAAGCATAATATATCCAGAAAGAGGGACAAGCACCAAGATCCTCAATCTTTGCTGATCAAAGTTTACTTAGTTGAGCCAAAACTCAATTCCAACTGTAAGGAACAGCAATGATAGCTGGAGAAGTGTATTGAAGACCTGTCAGGGCAAATGCAGGTCATGCTTAGTGATTTAAGTGCAAAATAATATTAATTGAAGGGAGAAAGATAAACTACCCACACAGGTTATAGAATCATGGAGTCACAGAATGGTTTGGCTTGGAAGGGACCTTAAAGATCCTCTTGTTCCAGCCATCCTGCCTCAGGCAGGGACACCTTCCACTAGGCCAGGCTGTTCAAGGCCTTGAACTCTCCCAGGGATGGGGCACCCACAAGTTCCCTGGACAACCTTTTCCATTGCCCCACCACCCCTGAAGTCGTGAGACTTCACAGCTCCCTCTCTATCTCACAGTCAGCACATTCAGTGCACCTGACTGACTTCTGTCTGTCCAGCAGCCTTACCTGATATGGCCACCACTGTCTGTAGGTGAGGTGAATGTTCTCCCCGGTCCCACTCCTGGCCATTTGGGCTCCTGGAGGAGGAGGAGCACTCCATGGCTCCCTTGCTGCTCAGGGTGTGTGGGGTGGCTGTGTCCCAGCCCTGAGAGGTGGGAACCCACCATGACCCAGGTTTGGCCCATGGGAGCCACAGCCCCTCTGCAGCCCCAGTGTGGGACACCTATTTCAGAAAGTAAAGACAAGACTCACCACAGTAATGCCAGCTCAGTGGTGTTAAAACGCCTGTTTTGGGAATAAACAAACCAAATTCTGTCTGTGGCCCAAAATGGAGGCCAACTTTCCCATCCTGTTCCCAATTCTGTGCCCAGGTGAACTTGGCCTGGGTGTTGCTGGGCCAAAGGTTTGCATTTGACACACTGCCAGCCCCTGCTGGCCAGGTTCTGTGCCACACACAGAGCTCGTGGCTGGCTGTTCTTGTTTTGGTAACAAAAAAGAAAGCCTTGAGCCCCTGAAATAAGAAACACTGTAGTGCACGCACAGAAAAAGTGCCCTGTTGAGTCCCAGCACAGGCAGCTGCACAGAATCCTTGGCTTAGGATAGAAATGAGGGTGTCAGAGTGCCCTCCTGCCATGTCCCTGCTGGCAGGGCAGCCTGCTGTGCTCTCTGGTGGTGTAAGGATGGGATCTGCATGCTCTGGTTGCCCTGGAGGCTCTCCTGCATGTCTGGGCTGTGCTCTCCCCATGGATGGGCTTCAGCCACAGCAGAGCCCTTGGGTTTTCTGCAAAGCACTGTCCCACCCATGGGTGATCACATCCTGAGACCTCCTGCCCTGTTGGGCTGCCCCAGGAGCCCCTGCCCTGTGCCATGGGGCTGAAGTGCCACCCCAGGGCAGCCTCAGTGGGGCAGGTTTGTCCCTGTCCTGCAAACCCCAAGAATGGAGCCCCACAGATGGTGCACTGCTCTTCTCCTGAGGCAGAGTGAAATGTTTGTAATTGATATCACTTGAAATATATCTGCTTATTTTGGGAATTGAACTAATTGAAAAGAAATGTCTGCCAGCAGCATAGGATCCCTGCATGATTCACCAGCAGGGTTATGAGACCCACTGCACCCACTGCACAGCTCAGACTCCTGACTTCAGTCCACAAGCAGTTTGGGGGGATTTCTGAGGACAGGGTGCTGGAGGAGCAATGGCACAAGCACCTCTCCAGGGAATTTCCCCTGTGGCAGAGCAGCCCTGTGGGCTCCTCTGGGTCACTGCCAGTGTGACAGGACACAGCCACCTCTGAAGGGAGCAGAGGCAGGATGTCTAAAACACTTCAAACTCAAACTGACTTCAAGCTATAAAATATCTTAATCCCAATTCAACAATTACAGACCACACCTCATGTGGTGATCTATGCATTTGCCTTATAGGCATATAATCCTATAATGGAGAGCTATTGATAATATGGTCTACAGAGAAAGAAGAGAGAGTTTTCAGATCCCCCATCTTAATCCTCTGTGCTGTGACACAGCTGGGTCTTTCTTAAGTCCATTTGTAACCCTGAATTTCCTGTGTTTTATGTAATTTCAATGCCCCATGTTTTTCTTTAAATTTCTCACACATTCTTGCAATGGGAGGAAGAGTAAAAAAAGTGTAGCCAAATAATTTGATTTTGAGAAGCACTGCGGAGGAGATAGGGGAAGATGTATATAATTTGTCTCCTACCAGCATTATGAATGTCTCTCTCTCAGGAAAGGTAACAATTCCATGCAGAAATAATTCCATTAGACATGAAATATCAGAGCTGTGAATCACTGGGCATTACAGAGCATCTTCCCAGCAGGAAAGAATCTGAAAACTGCACCAGAGAGGGAAGTTTAATTCCTATTGTAACACTAGGGAGGACAGTGCAATCAAAAACAGCTATAGGAAGTTGCAGTACAGCAGAACTATCTATTTTGTTAGTTGTCTTCCCGGGAAAAGAAAACCAGGGGATTATAGTTATTCTCCCAGCAACACTGTTGATTTGCTCAGGGTAGTAACTAGAATTCACAAGACTGCAATTAAGGACTCAGGAAAGCATGTTAAATAAATTCCTCTGAAAGACTATTGTAGTGACTATGCACAAATTGCTTCTAGGTGTCCATATAGCAGGAATAACTGGATCTGCCAAGGAAAAGCTTTTCTGATATTCTGAAAGGGCAGTGCATCCAACCTGTATTAGAGGTTTCTAAAGGCAGGATGGATCCTGAATTGTGGGGGCAGTCAGTTATTGCCACTTGGAGGGGTTCAGCTCTGACTATAGGAAAAAGGCACCAGTTCCTTGTTCCTGTCCTTGCAGCTTGACAGAACTCCAGTGTTGCACTCTGGATGGCTATGGGAGCATCCCTCCCACAGAGGTGGCCCTCTGGGATCATCATACTTAGGCACCTGTTTCACCTGTAATTTTTGGACCTGCCCCATTCTGCAAAGGGACAAAGATGTTTCCCAGGGCTCACTGCTGATGCTCAGGGCCACAGCGCATTTTCCTGCCCTTCCCCATTGCTGAGGTGGACAGAAGAAGGATCACAGACGTGTTTATTCTGAACACTGTATATTGCAAGTAACAATAATCAGGGTCCTGCTGACTTGCCAGGTTAATTTATAGACATGGGACCTAACCTTTGGGAGAAATAAATTCACAGAAATTGCATGGACCTTAAGCACTCAGTAACTCTGAAAGCAAGCTCATACTGCCTGTCTCAAGATTACTGCTGCCTGTGAGAAACAGGTGTCAAAGGCTATTACACAAAAAAATAAAGGAGGTCCTTGTAGGTGGTTAGCTAGGCAGCTAAAAAGGTAATCTGCAGAGTATTTGCCTTACATGGCTTAACTGGATTAGCCTCTACATACTGAATGTCTGGACTGCCTCCAAAAGAGGTAGCCAGTGCCTTTCCTTGCAGCAGTTCTCTTTTCCCATCAGTTATTGGAGAGCCATTGCTCACAGCTTGCTTGGTTGTCTGATAGCAGGATGAAGATGGAGAGCTTGCATTACAGGGGCTGCTTACAGAAGCAAACACAGGACACATTTGAGCAAATGCTTAAGCAGGAGAACATTCTTTGCAGCAAAACTTCTGCAAAAACTGGTGGCAGTTTTTTCCAGCTGCATTTGTGACAGTATCAAAACACTTTCCCATGCCAGTTTTTCACAGTAGAGCTCAGATTTTTTCAGGAAATGTTTCTTGTCTTTGAGTTTATTCAGCAGGCTTCTGAAGAGAATATGTGTCCTTTAACCCAGGTGTTTACCTGGTGAGGGGACAGAGACCCAAGTGCCTACCAGCTTTGGGAACCCTCCTACCCCAAACCTCTGAGTCCATGGCTGCTTGAAAACCTGGGGTCGTGGTCTGAACACCCTGGAGCCACCTCCAGTGTTTGCCACTGAGGTGCTTGGCAGGTGACTGTCCTGTAGCCAGGATCTTCATTCTGTTTTTCAGAGACTTTCAGCACAGTCAGAATTATCCAATTCATCTGCCCATGCCCTTCTGTCAGTCCTAGAACCCCAAATGCATCTCCCAGCTTACCAGGACCCAGGAACATAAGACAGTGAGGAACAAAGGCCTGAAATGAGAATTTTTTTACAAAAAAACACCCCCACTCTTAAATAATGAATGCAATGTGATGCTCCATTTATGTCATATATAGTCTGCAACCACAAAAATAAGAGTAAAGCAATCCTACATTTATCTGAGAGGAAAAATTCTGGAACAGGATGAGAGCTGCCAGAGATGTCTGGATCTGTAGAGAAATGCATGCACAGCAAAGGGGTAGATGTCCAGTGCGGCAGAAGACCTTGCTGAAATAATTTATGATGTATTTCCTGCCTCTGCCTTGAACTGTCAGGAGGCCTTCAATATGTCCTTCATAATGTCCTATCCTTTTTCTTCTTAAACTTCAGTCTCTGCATCCCCAATTGGCATTGGGATCTCATGTGAAATACAAGGGTAATACCCTTCTGGGCTCTGAATGCCGTTTTGCATTAAACTGGGTGCTGGCCATCAGCAAGTGAGATGAGCCACTCCAAACATTGATTTAAACATTCCTGTGCACTAATCCACACAAAGTCACCGCAGAGTGATTTATCATGTGTGTGCATAAATGTAGGAGAAAAAAAAAAAAAAGGACAGTCTTGAAAACTGTACTGAAGTGATCTATGTCCTGCCTAGAAATGTGTTAAGCTGGTAAAGGCTGGGCAAAAATATATAGGAGGGGGATGATTCACTGATTCTCACCTGCCTTCTACCAAATAAATCACAAAGGCTGGCTGTGCCTCCCTTGAGATTCTTATTTTTTTCTGCTCTTCCCCCAGCCACAATGAAAGAGGCCTTTCTTCCGCTTGAACTGACCTTTGGCAAACATTTCCCTTCCAATTAATATCTGAAATGTCCTTGTGGACTGCTGCTTCTGGAGACAGCAGGGAGGTGGCTCTGAAGCCACTCACACAAGAGCCAGGGCAGAGAATAATTGCCTGAATTCATAAGGTTAATTCCAGTCTAGACGAAGGCAGAGAGAAGTTAACTAGAGGTCTTCTTTGGAGAACAATATGTTTGTTTTTCTGGACTCTCTGGTCTCCCTGTGCTGGCTGCTATCTATATACTGTGATTATTTCTCTTATGGACTGCTGAGCAATTACTGTGTCTGAGCACTGGGCTCACTGTCCTCGTGTCATTATCAGTTTTATAGCCCAGTGGGAGCCTCCCAGGAATGAGGCTTTGACTGGGGCTTGACCTGGCTCACTGGATGAAATGGAAAGACAGCAGGCTGGGCGTGGGTGTTTGGCAGTGGGGAAGTTGCTGCCTGACTAAACCAAAGAAATTTTATTAAAAGCATTCATCAAAATCTTGCTGCATGCAAATTTACAGGTAAAACCTAAAATGACTTAATATAGTCTCATTAAAAAGGACCAGGATAAATAGAAGAGGTAAAAGAAAAACATCAGATTAATGACTGCAGGAAATTCAAGAGTTGCACTGAACATTTTCTCGTCCAGACCAAGTTCTCTGGATTTTGCAGGTTCTTGCTAAGGGGACAGTATTGCAGGCAAATTACTGGCTAGAGACTGGCTATGTGATGTGATGTGAAACACTTGGGTTTTCATGGTACAATTATCTGGGTTTCATGTCACTGCCATGTCAAGCCAGTGGTGTTAACACCGGTGTCACTGTCAGGATGGATGAAGAACATGATGCAAGGTTGGCCAGTGAAAAGAGGTAAGATCCTTCAAGACAAACTTTTTGCCACACAACTAAAGCTCTCTCATGTGCTCTTGGGCAAGGGTAAGTGAAGTGGGCTGAACAGTGGTCCACTGCTTGTGCAGTTGTTGGTGGGTGGCACATACACTGTTGTTGATCCCTTCTTTCCCAGCTAGTTCATATCTTTAGGTCATAACCCTCCTTACTGGCTTTGGTGACATCAGTTTTATCTCCTTGCTTTCTGTGGCTTTGGCAGTCCTGTGCCTCCTAAGACCTCTTTTTACTTCTCTGTTTATTTCTTTAATGCTTCTCATCAAAGGCTTCCTCTGTTCTTCTCCTTGCTTCCTTTCAAACGAGAACCTCACAGTACATTGCTCATCCTCTCTGCATTCCAGCCACATACTCTGATGAGCTCATAAGAGCCACTCATTAACGTGGAAGTAATGTTTCTGGGCTGAAACATCAACATCCTTTGCATCTTCCTTCCCTTCCCTTCATCATCACCATTCTTCTTGACCCCAGAAGTCTCTCATTGACCATTCTCCCTGTCTTACAGGTCCACTGTAAAATGAATTTCCACAGCCTGAGTTACTTGCTGTGCCCCACATGGTATTTGTAATAGTCCATTGTGAGGGGAATATATGAATCCTTCCACTCTTGGCTTTCCTAGTATGAAACCCATTAAATCTAATGCATGTGCATTGATAAAGCAATTTCCTTCCCTGCTCTATCCCTTTCTGCTTCTATCTTCCTTATAAATATATCAAACACAAACATTGTCTTTTCCTGTTCCAGACTTCTGTCCATTTATTTACTTTGATGCTTGCCCTGTTGCTTTCCATCCTCCGCAATGCCAGAAATCCCAGCCCCATTTGCCTGGATATCCAGTTTCCCACTGAGTGCACACATGCTTTTCCTCCTCCTGGAAGGGGGGCCCTTCTCATACAGGTCTTTAAAATCTGCATTTTGCAGGCATTTTCATTGTGCTGCCTACACAGCAGTGCCAATTAAGCAGGATGGTACAGGCACCAAGGAGATGAAAAGCCTATTCTGTGTGGTGTTTTGCCCCCACATTGACATGTGTGTGGCTGAGCTATTCATAGGCATTACGTGATCTCTCTAAATGGGACCCGAGTGTGTGAGGAGGAGGCAGTGTGAAAGTGAAGGGCTGGCCTGTGACTGGGGTTTTGATGCCAGCTCTGTCACTGCTTTGGCATGCTCTGACGAGTCACCTGCTCATGCCTCTGTTTCCCCACCTTTGAAACAGAGATAATTTTGCTTACTCTGTTTTCCAAGCTTTGAAACCAGATGATAAAATATGCTCTGCAGTAACCATGCACTGTTGTTTTTCCTGTCCCATTCCTCCTCATTATGTGTCACTCCAACTGGTTTCATCTGTGGCTAAATTAGTCTGTGGGCATCTGAAGGAACCCTACATTTTTCATTTTTCACAGCATGATGGCAGAGGCGTTGCAGTGCTCTCTAACTTGCAGGTACTAAAGCAGCACAAATAAAAACGATAATAAAAGCCCCTGTCCTGGAGCTGTGGACAGTGCTACAAAAGGGAATGCTGAGTGTCTGCACTCAATAATGGGGATCTGAAGTGACTTCTTGTGACATTTTATAGTCGGACATTGCCTGACAAAGATCCCATCTGTGATGTAAATTGCATGTGTTGCTGCCATATGCTTGGGGAAGCAGGATCTGTTTGTTCTGTTAGGAGAGAGGAGCCTGCTGAATTCAAACCAGAAGTCAGGTACACATCGTGTTCATCCCAGCTCGTGTTAGAGCTGTAGCAGTTTTTTATTCTTTTTCTTTTGAGTGCTGCACAGAGCTCAGTTTGGTGAGGCTGAGCTTCTGTCACAGGGAATTTGTTGATTATTTGTGAAGGGGTGTATCACATCCTGGTTGTAAACTGTATTTTCACTCCTAGGGAAAAAAAACCAAATTAACTCCCCCATTTAAAAGGAAGCCAAATTCAGGCAAAAGCCTGACTCCGTGAATTTCCTGACTTCATGAGTGTTCCAATCACTTAAATGAGGGCTGAGTTTGGCCTGGGATGCACATTAGAACACTGGATTGCTATTTAAAAACTACTAAGTTTCTCTTTAATCTTTTCAACATTCTTATATTCCGGTAAAGATAGATAGAATGGGTATGGACTTCTGTCTGTTTCTCTACCCTCTGTTTCTCTGTTCTGACACCTTATAATGTTTTAGGGATTCTTGTTTCTTATTTAAGACCAGTAACAGTTTTATGGCAATGCATGAATACAAGAAACTATAACTTGGAAGACACAGAAACTGCCAGACTGAACACCTCCATTAGATGCTGATCTTACCTTGCTGTAATTCTAAAAACAAGGCAATTTTTGATTAAGGAACTATGTCCTGAAAGGAACAGCCCGATGGTTGAGGCCCTTAACAGTATCTGTGATTTCCTAATAGCACATTTCTCACTTGCTTTTTTTTTTTTTTTTAATTTGGCTCTGACATTCAAGAATCTTTAAGCAGCACAATGTGGCATTCACATTCTCTGAAAAAAATCCCTCTGCCCAGGATTTTTCTCCTGGGAAGCTGAGAAGCCTCAGGAAAAGGAAAACAATTCTTATCTCATTTGCTTCTCCTGTGTTGTGCTCACATGTGGAATGTGTTTGGAGATTGTTTACCCACAGGTGATTGTTTCATTGGATTCTGGTGGGAGTTGTTTTGGGTCTTTGGCCAGTCAGGGCCAAGCTGTGTCAGGACTCTGGAGAGAGTCACAAGTTTTCATTATTATCTTTTCAGCATTCAGTAAGTATCTTTGCTGTATTCTTTAGTATATTATAGTATTCTCTAATATAATATAGTATCATAAAATAATTAGCCTTCTAAGAATGTGGAGTCAGATTCATCATTCCTGCCTTCATCAGGACATTTCCCAGCAAATGCAATAGCACAATCCTGAGAGGACATTTTCCCTTAGGAAAAAAAAAATCAGGCTGTTAGATTTATTTTTTTTTTTCACAAGATCCATGTACAAGATCACAAGAAAATGGTTTTTCTTCCAAAACACATGTTGTACAGGTGTCACCTGAGGTTAGGGGTTTGCAACCACTCAGCAGCTGCATCAAACAAGATGCTGCAGGGCAGATGCTGCAGCTTCTCACCTAACTCCAGACCCTGTACTGCTGATAGCTGGGCATGGGTGAGCCCTGTTGGCTCCCTGTGAAGGCTGGGGGTAGAAACAGGCATTTCTGGGAGCTGCTTTTGTCCTGGTGTGAGCATCCAAAGCAGCCCAAGAGAAATTGGCTGAGAAATTCAGCCAATTTCTGAAGCCCAGCTACTGCTTTCTCCTGGCTGTAAATAAGGAGTTTGTGACCAGCCCACATATGGAATCTCCAGTGAGAGAAATTCCTCTCACACTGTTTCAATTTAGTCTCCTGGAGTTAATACCTGCTTGGAAAAGGTGTAAAATGCTTTCCTTGGGTCACAAAGTAAAGTCTGCACCACATCCCTCGGTGAGGCTTCTGGTGACTCATTCCTACGCTGGTCACATCCCATCTCTTTCTCACTGCTTATTTTTTGATAATGTGTCCAAATGAACTCTTTTCACTGTGAATATTTGAAAGAGACACTCACTGTCTTTCATTTACATGCTGATAAAAGTCATAAGCCATGAAATAGCTTAGTCATATATCATCCATGTTCCCACCTTCCTGCAGGGATTCAAGTCAGTCTCCCAGGGAGAAATTTTAGGCAGTTAGACACCCCTAGGCAAGGGCAAAGCATCTCTCCTCATCCTTTAACGCAGGTATGGACTGGCAACAGAGAGCATCACACTCACCAAACCATTTAAGAGAGAAAAAAGGAAAAGCAAGGCTATGAAAAAAGTCCCTGGAAGAGAAAAAGAGGGAAAAATAAAAGGAAAAAAGCCCCACCAACAGTAAAAAAGAAAAGAAAAAGCAACTAAAATGAATTTAAAAGAAGTTTTCCAGAGATGCTGCTGAATGAAGCTTTTGTGGCTCTTGGATGCTGTGGTACAGAGCAGGGAGCTCAGGCCATGTTGTGTGCTGCACCCCATCAGTCCCATTTCTGTGCCATGATCAGCCCAGAACTGGGGGCAGTCAGAAACCAGAAATCCCATCCTCAGGAAAGCTGCAGGATTTCAAAATTTAGTTTCATTCTGAGTCATAAATTGAAGTGACTTGCACTGATTATTTTTTTTTTTATGGGGGCAAACATTCAAACACTAAAGTCAAATTGTTCCTTTGGGCTCATTAAATTAGGCTTCAGTTTGCATTTATGTAAAATAACAGTGTAATAGAAAAGCTGTAGCAAAAAGCTAAGAATGGAATATTTCAATATTTTTCAAATATTTTAATGAAAGCCATATGTACCAGTAAATAAAAATCAGTTTTGTCAAGTGAGCATTTCCCACCTGAAGAAAAAGAATCCCTCTGATATATCTCTGCCTTGTCTTTTCAGTGTATTCACCTATTGGTTAAAACTAAGTGTTAAACAATCAAAAATATGTATTTGTCATGCTCCTCTTTCGATTTCCTATCTGGAAGGAAGAGGCTGTCCAGTGATTTATGGAGGCCTATGAACACCAGTAGAATTTTTTTCTGATGGAGACCAGCCTGAAGATTTTTCATTTCTGTGTCATACCAGGATTTAGGCTTCAGAGGCAAAACCAGAAAGTCGGTGGGAGAGGAAGAAGGGAGGGACCATAAAACAGCTGTGCTGGAGGGTTGCAGATGAGTAAAGGTTGATCCACTATTTAAAACCAGGCCAAGATAAATGTCAGATATTTATAACATCATTGCTTGTCATCATTCTCTTATCAATATGTTGTGGGACATAGGGCCCAGGCATCCCTTGCATTCACACATGAGAGAAGCAGCACCACAGGCAGTAAGCAAGTGAAGTGCCAGATCATTCAGGAATGTAAATACTTTTCTGTGCCTCTATGGGACATTTGCCTTCTCCTTGGTGGTCTCTTCAGGTCAGTATAGAAGAATAATGCACGTGACTGAGCATTTATGAAACTCCAATAACTTGCAGAAAATGAGGTTGTGCAGTGTTTGGTAATCCAGCAATTACTGAAGGTCCTGCTAGTTTCCTTTGGGTAGAAACAATGATTTCAGGAGAGTCACTGCATGAGAAAAGCATTCAAATTTATGAAGTGGATAATATTTTATAAGTAGTTCTGTAAAGATATCCCTGGGCAAGGAGATTCAAATCAAGACTTAAACTAGGGAACACCTCCTCTGATGAAAAAAATATGTTCCTGAGAACAGTTGGAGCCATTTGCTGAGATAAATCAGATGCTATGCTCTACTTTTATGGGTTGCTAAACCCCAGAAATATATGGTATGTCTAGGATCTGTTGGCTGCATTCTTGTGCTATGAACACAGATATTGTAGTCCACTAACAAAGAAAAATGATGGACCCAGCAGGCAACTGCAAATATCTTCTTTTCTCATTCTTACTGATTAGAGCTGAGAGAAGACTGCTCTGGTGAAACCTCTGGAGATGTCTGATTTTTTCCTATATTAGACATGAGCTGAAAACAGCCTGGGTCTCCTATTGCCACTTTTACCTCTAGGAAGGGAAGTCAAGAAAATATCACAGGCCTTTTTTTCAAGGTAGAGCATTTTTAAGGCTCACTAGCTGTTACAAATACCTGGAAAGAATAATGGATTGTTAGGAATGCCGTCTCAGGAGACAGTCTTAGAGACCACTAAGTCCCTCATGTCTCTAGCATCTCCAAGTTTATGACAAACACACCTTCTATTCAACTAACTGTCAACTTATTAAAGGGAAACTAAATTACTTATATTAAAAATGATCAATGGGTTGCAAAAGCAACAATAGAGGAAATATATTACGTTGTTTTTCTTTCTTCCTCCTCTCCCATGCAGGGTTTTCTCCACAAAAGCATTTCTCACAAACAAATGCACCTGAAGACTTTAGGCCAAGTCAGGGAGCCATGGGGACACAACCTGATTATAGGTAGAAATGATCAAGCATGAGGATGATGTGAGCAAAAAAAACCACAGGTATAAATTAAGAAATACAGAAAGCAGATCTCAAAATACATGTGAGGCATCACAAAAGGGCAACAACAACACAATAACAACAGCTTTGCTGCTTTGCAACGTCAGTTCAGGAGACAGAGAAAGTTCCACTTCCAAGCAACCCCAGAAAAGATGGGATGTGAATGATCTGCCCAGTTCCCATCTTGTCTCCTTTTCCTGAACCTTGTGTTTGCGTTTCTTGGCTGTGGTGGCTGCAAAGGTAAGGGACAGACTGCTGTACTCCAGACACTTAACTGGCTGCCAGAGAGATGCACAGAGTTTTCTTATGGAGAGGTTGTGTTTTCTCCCTCTATTGTTCTGCTTAGCCTGTGCTGCTATTTATATTTCAGTTGTTCTTCTGCTAATCAGTAAATGGCTTTGAAAACCTCCCAGTTGAATTATCAGCCAAAACTCAGTGTTGCTTTTGTTGGCAGCTAAGAGAGACATCACAACATTGCATCACACTGAAGTGTTTAACCTTCTATTCCCACTCTTTTTTCCCCTTCACTTTTCTTTGGCCTGGATAGAAAGCAATGGTACATATGTTATTAGCACTTATAGGACAATATTTCCATTGTGAAGTCTTCAGGATATATTCTATTTAATTTGTAATTTCACTTCTGAATTTTCAGACTAATCCTCTTAGCAATTCCTCTGACTCAGCCTCATAAGGAAGGGAATATATCTGCATTTTTTTCTAAAGCCATTTTAGCCAGTTGAACTATATGCACATGTTTAAAAAGAAAGGTGTTTCTTCCTTCCCCTCTCATTCTGCTTCAGCACTGACACTGCTGTAGTCTTTTGCTGTGGAAATGTGCAGTTTCCTGGTGGGTGATGTAATGGAAGGTACCACAGGGAAGCTCCAACACACCTGCAGTGAGAAAATGCCTTCCTCAATTTTTGTGCCAAACACAGAAACATCACATTTTTAACTAATGACATTTTGGGGTGGCTTAGGGGTGCTTTTAAAAGGAGTGTCAATTAAGTTAGACAAAAATCCTGCAGATATAGAACTCTGTTTGGCAGCTTGTGTTGAAGTCATTAGGGTAATTAAAGAGAATATTCTAATGCTAATGGCACCATGTAGGGTAAGTGTGGCCCTGCCTGCTCCTGTGCAGGCCAAGAGACAGGGTGGAATGCATACAACAAACAGCATAAAGAAGATAAATTCACACCTCTCTATTCATATAATTTCTTTCCTCCACCCACTTGACCCCACTTTAACAAACCAGCAGAGATGTATCTTCTTCCACCCCTTTTTAAATCCTGCACATTGAGTTATGCTGATAGCTAAGAAAAGCATTTCTAAAGGTCAGAGAAGTGGTGGGTTTTTTCCACCTACTGGAGCAAGGAAACTTAAAAACCACTACAGTGATCAATACTAACAACAGCGAAGAGTAATAGGAACAAACTGCATGCTCCAAAGAAAGATCAGGGCAAGGGGTGTGCTTTGAAATGTGTATAAAGAGAAGAAAAAGAGAATTTTGTTGTGGTCATTGCAGAAAAGGTATTTTTCCAAGTCTCAGAAACCGGGAAAGGGAAGATCTCCACACCCTTCCCACAGTTCCTCCTTCTAGACTGGAAAGAAAGCAGCATTTGACACAGCTCTGAGGATGAGCTGTGTGCAGTTGTTCTCACACGGGTGAGAACCACCACCAAAAAGCCTGAAGCAGATGGCAGGCAGGTGGCTGGGGAGTGGATTGCAGAGTTTCCAGGAGTAACAAGGGAGAACACTGGTTATTAGAACCACAAATGTGCAGGGATGTGGCTTCTCTGGTGTTTACCCCCCTTTGCTGCACAGGCCTATGAGACACAAATGCTCTGGAGGGGTGTCAGCCAGTGGGAGGAGCGTGGTGGGACAACAATGCTCTGAGATGATTAACAGCTAACAGCAGCAGGAGAGAGTTGCCATTTATATTAATTCTTCTCCTCTGTGTCATGAATCATCTGGCACACCAGAAATTGGGAACAGATTGTGCAGAGTTTGAAGGGCTCATGCCAGGGTGCTGCTCAGGTAGCATAGGTCATGCTGGCCCTGTGGGGAGCCCTGCAGGCCTGCTCTCTCTCCTCTTCTTTCCAAAAAGGACAGGGAAAGTGTGTCACTGCTCCTTCTCTGCACAGCTCATGCAGGCTTCTGGAATGTGGAGACAGGGGGCTGACAAATATCCAAGTTGTGATTCATCCTCGGGAATGGAAGTGGGAAGAGGGCACACACAGACACAGATCTAGGAGCTGGGAAATACCCCTGGATCCCACAGAAGAGGCATGAATCTGAAATTAACAGACATATTGATGAACCAGTAGTCCAGCCTGGTTTTGAAAAGCCAGTGTTCTTCAGGAGCCTTTTCCACAGTACCTTCATCAGAAACCTGTAGCACAGAGCAGCTTGGGATGCTCTACAGAGCCTGCTGGAGAAAGATGCATTTGGGGCAAAAGAGTGGCCTGCAGCCAGTCTAGCAAAAGGGGCACGGAATCACATTACTGTCTCCTCCCACATTCACATTGTTGACTTAATTTAGCATGAGCATAAAAACACAGGCATCACACAGAGAGCAAGAGTTGTAGCAGAGGTCATGATCTGGTGGAACAACTGGCAAGGAGATCAAGTTGAGAACTTAATTCCATTTTATCTCCTTGTTTTCCCTTCTTGGATGTCTAAAGCATCCCATATGGGGGCAGCAGGCAGTGTCAGTGCCATTCCCTGTCACTGGAGCCAGCAGGAGGTACTCAGAGACAAAGCCCCAAAGAATGGGATCACAGCTCTGCATACAACATCCAGTATTATTGCACACACCCATGCTCAGATATCCATCCCTGAAAATAACACTGAACATGAAGGAGGAGGTTAATCCAAGCATGTGCCAGCTCCCAGTGATGTGAGGCCACTCAGGGCAGGATCTGCACTGCAAGGCCCTGGTTTTTCAGCACAGTGGGCTCAGGGTAGGCTACCCTTATCCTGGAGCTATGAGTAAAAGTCATGCTCTGTGACATGAAATATCCTTTTTTTTTTAACTGCAGCACTTTTGCTAGATGAATTCCCACTTAGTACTGCAAAGTCCTAACACCAGGAATTTGTCTGTTAACAAGTATTGGAGAAAGGCTTCTCTGAGCCCCCACAGGCACACTGCTTCTGATGATGCCATTTCAGAAGATCCAGGGATACGTGCAATATGCAGAACTTTATTCCAGGAATGTCAACAGCATCAGGGCCAAGAGGTCTCTTGAAACCTCTTAGCAGAAAACAAAGGCAAGCTCTCATTTTCTCTCAGTGCTCATACCTAGGTTATATAACATGTCCTGGTCACTATTATTTTTGTCTTCCCATCCTATCCCCATGGCAGATGGTTCACCTTGTGTTAATTTGATTCATAAGATTTCTGGGCTAGAGAATGTATCTCGCTGTGCTTGCAGTGTGTACATCTGGCATTTCCTGGCTTTCAAGTGCTTGACTATGCAGCTGAAATAAATACAATGCTTGTACAGAGGCATTTGTAATACATTTGAATGGCTATATTTATATTAATAATGTATTGTTAGACATAGGAGGAAAGTAATTTGAAATGCAAAATGAAGAGAGAGGTGGATATGAAAAAATTATACTGCCGTAAAATGTGGGAAATTGCAATATATTCACAAGGTAACTGAATTAGGCTTTGCAGAATGGCTTCTGCATACAGAACTTTTAATTTTCAAGTATCTGACTTTGCAACTTGTTTCTTAACATGAATGTTTTTGCATGCTTCTGTTTTTAAATGTAATTCTCCATTTTTTCCCCTGGTGTGGAAAATGATGAAGAACAAATGATATGTAACTGTAGCAACCTGCTGCTGTTGTGAGAAGGACCTGAACTCCAGACAGAGAGGATGGGACTTGCCTCCAGACCCAGACCCCAAAATTTGGGTGCTGCTGGGAAAGCTGCCTACATGTGAAACTCTTACCTGTCCTGCCACTGCAGTCATTGGGGTCTACAGGTCTTCCCTAAAATGGGATGTCTGGTGAATTCACAGCCCTCCAGGTCCTACTGATTGGCTTTCCAGTGACAGTAACAGGAGCTGAGACATTCCCTCCACCTGCAGGTACCCATGGTGGGGATAGGCGTGTTTGGGTGTCTGAGAGTGGAGATAACAAGGAGAATCTGAATCTGTTCCCTAATCAAGGACTTTTGCTGCTGTTTTGCACTCTCTAGGGAACCCCATTTACCCTCCAGCCACCTCTCCAGAAGATTGTGGATCTCCTGCTTTTCCTTCAGCCCCAGAGAGACCTGCAGGAGAGAAGAGGGTGTCTGAAATAGCACTGGGGGTCTTGGGACAGCAGAACTGAGTCCTGAGTGTCCCCTCCAGGGAATGGACACACCCAGGACTCCTTGGTCACCTTCTGGAGACAGGAGGGCCCTGCAGTGTGGGGAGGCAGGAGCTGGAGGCAGGAGGGGGAATTCTGCTGTTTATCATGGTGCCCCAGAAAAGAAGGCATTCTGCTGCTGTGGACAGGGGCTGTTGGCACTTGCATCTCATCAGTCTCCCTGTCCTGGAGTGGTGGGATTAGTTGTAGCAGCTGTTGCAGGGTGTGGTTGATTGGTGAGTTTAGGTGTTTCTTTTGTGTCTTTGGTACTGGCTATGGTTTATTTAGGGGGAATGGTGGTGGTGTTTATTTATTTGGTGTCGTTGGCAGCGGATCCTTATCCTGAAGCTTGGACTGATTGAGGGGTCGTTGGTTATTTGTGTGATTGTACAGGGAGAGGGAAGGCCCCTGGCCTGTCTCTCTTCTCATCACTGATTGCTTCAGCAGAGATACTGAGGCCTCCCAAGAGGAGTAAGATCAGTGGTTTTGCTACAGCCACAGCCTATCCTCAGAAAGCTGATGGCTGGCAAGGAAGCAAGTCTTTCCCAAAGATTAAAATTAAGGGTTATATTTTGGGGACAATATACTTTTTACACAAAAATCTAGCAAGGATTTCACTCTTTCAGCCAAAAGGCTTTGCTGCTGCTGAAAATCCAGCTCCCCTCACCCATGGCAAAACACTGAATATATGGAAGTTTCTGGTGAAACATCGTGATGGTTTTTTGTAATGGAAAGCATTAAACAATGTAAAATGACAGGGCCCTTATCCACTCCTGAATTAATCAGAAAGTGGTTTAAGCTTTTTAGAGAGGATAATGAGGAGAGAGTTGCTTATCACAGACACAATGCCACTTGCATGGGTGCCTGACAGGCAAATCATCTTGGAAGTGGTGAGTGTTGCTGTGCCAAGCCCCTCTTCTGGTTTGTGTGATGCTCCCCAAGCCTGGAATGAAAAATCAGCTGCTCTGATGGAAACCACAACTCTGTGAACTATTTCCAGAAGACACTAATGAGATTTTGCTTTACTTTGCTTTTATCAGTACAAAATGGAAAGCCCAAAGAAGATAGTAGGGACAATTGCTGTCTTGCAAAAATACAGCTACATCCACAGAAACCAGAACTTTGGGTTAAACTTCTGGTTTACCATGCACTAAAAAATGGTTTAAAATTATTTTAATGGGGCATCACGTGATTTGATACAAGTCTGGTCCTGTCCTGAATTAGAATGTGCCAAGTTTGTCTATGGACATCCCTTCTTAGTCAGGCTCCAGTCATGTCTGCAGCACCCCAGGCTGATGTTCTGTCACGTGTCCTCTGACAAAGACCTGCTGCCACACTCCCAAAATGTGCACAGCTGACAGGTGGTCACTTCCATGACTGTGCCATCCAGGAACACTTTCTGACACAGAGTCTTGCTTGTGTCCTGTTTGACTGCAGATGACATGCTCACCTAGTTATGTTCAGCCGGCAGATGAGACTTCATTGAGGTGTCACACCCTCTCTATTAATGGCATCCTCTGCCACGAGCCACCCCAGCAGCTGAAAGCCTGACTTGTTCTGAAAGGGGATTTTAGAGCACAGGTTTTGCTTTCTCCCAGGGTGCTAGGACTTGATCCCAGCTTCCTGCAATCAGAGGTTTTGTGTTTCCCTGTGCTGCTTCCCAACTGCTGTGTTTAAGTGCTGCTAATGATAGCTTTGGGTACCCTTGTTGCTGGGCATTTTCATCAGCAGCTGTGCAGGAGCTGGAGCAGGCTGGTGGCCCTGCCATGGCAGTGGCAGAGCAGCCAGAGTCAAAGGGCTTGTCCTCCAAGCTTCCTCAGCATGCCAGCCGTGAATGGCTTCATTTTTCTTCATGTGCAGCCTCGACATGCTCAGGGCTAGAAGGCAGTTCAGAGGTGTCTGGGAAGTGGGCTGGACAGTGGAATGACCCATGAATCCATCTCTGTGTGATGCTGAGCTCAGCTGGGGCTGAGGCCAAACAGCGGCTCCACTCAGGCACCTGTATGAAGCTGAAGCAATAACCACTGCACATTTCTGCCTGTGTTACAAATAATTCATGTCTGACCCCTCAAAAAGTTTCTGGGAAAGTCCCTGCTGTTGTCTACCTTTCTATTTCTCAGCTGTCATATTTCAGACTTTGGAGCTATATTACAGTGGACCAACTTGTTATGCTGCCTATTAGCAAAAGGCCACTGTGACCCCTGCAGAAAACTATTGGAGCGCTATAAAAAATTCAATAAACTGAGCCATAAAATATGAATGGGTTAAAAATTCACAGTTCTTTGTTTAAATATTTTGTTTTCAGCAGAGCACAGAGCTGCCCATAGTGTGCTATTAAAACACAGTTAGGCAGAATATTATATACTGATGGAAAACCATAACAGCAATAGAAGAAGAGCTGTGGTATGGAACCAAATCAAACCATGTATTTTGTAACAGCTCAAATGCACCCTGAATCTAACTGATTACTACATTACTGCTGTAGCTGCTGCATGGACATGCTGGGAATGTATAAAGAGTCACTCTCAAACCCTTTTCTCTGTGGAATGACAATTTCCCATTTTTCAATCTCCAGCACTCCTTCCTTTCTGTTCAGATGTGCTGAATTATTCAGACCCATTTAACTATTTGTCCTACTGCAGTGTGATTCATACCTCAAGACTCAACACAGTAACTGTCATACCAAGAAAAAAATACTCTGCCATCCAAGACACCCTCGTGTCAACTGGTCGTCCCTTCATTTTCTAGTGGAAATTTTTCTAGTGCTTGGTTTTATCTTACCAGCAAGACAGAAATTTTACTGTTTCAAAGTATTGGTTTTGGTTTTGTTTTTTGGGGTTTTTTTCTGTAGCTACTGGGTACAGTATACAGCTATTTTTGTCTCCTTTTTTATTGTGGTCTTTTCCATGCATTTCTCCTAAGAAGCTTGGAGCCATACTGGCTGCCATCATTTCTCTTCATTTTTGCTCCTATATAGTTGAAGGCTTTTTCTCTCCCCAGTGTTGCCATTCTCAGCCTGCTCAGAACCACCCCTCTAGTGGAGAGAAGAAAGCTCTTTCCAGGTATTTTGGATTTTCTCGAACAAAAAATATTGCCCAATTTTTTTTTTTCCCCACAGAAAAAATAATTGACTTTTGGCTCAGCGCATAAAGCAAGACAAGGGTGGAGCAATGGTCATTTTTCTGGGTCTGCCTCTCTGGCCTCTTGCTCAGGGACTAGGCCAGAGGAACTGGTTGATGGCTCTGTGTTGCTCCCTAACTTTCTACATTTATATTTTCTTCCTACGGCTCTTCTGGAAAAAGATACTGCCTGAGGCCATGGCTGTTTAGCATCCTGAATCGTGCCTCCCCTGGGGCAAGGGGGATCTCAGGGGCACCAGCTGGGTTAGGAGAGAATCTGAGGAGACTCCTGCTCCTCCCTGCACTCTGGTATAAACACACTGGCCTCCTTTTCCTCAGATTCATTTGCAGCAGCTGTGCTATTTGTCTGGCAGAGAGAGGTCACTGAGCCTTTCAGATATTACCCAGTGCTCCCTGAATAGAGTTATTGGCAGTGCACAGATTTGAGAATTTGAGAAATTATGGGCATTTCTTGAGTTAGCCTCTGTAGACTCACCAAAACTGTCTGTAGAAGAGAAATATCCTGCAGAGAAATTTATTACAAACTTTTGCTGACTGAACATTGATCCTATCAGGTTTTAAAGACAAGCAGCTGAGCATGCAACTCTCATCCATTCCCCTAAATCCTCTCTATGACTTTTGGAGTATGAGGGTTTTTTTTATTTTATTTTAACTAGCTACAAATATTAGGAACCTGTTATCCCTGTCTGCTGGAGACATTGGGAATGAGATCCTTCTGAATTCTTCACAGATAAAATGCTGCTCTTCTCTAGACCATGGAAACAACCAGCACACATCAGGCAGAGGATGTATGAGAATGACAATGGGGAATCCAGCAAATACAGGTCCCCATGGTCCCTGCAGCACAGGCACTGCTTTTTCTCCATGTTCCTGAGGGAGCAGGACAAAACTGGGAGACGTGCAGCTCTCTGCCTCTTTCCATGAGCACACACACACAAAATCCATGTCATGGGTCAGTGAAGACAGACACAGACCAAGCAACACCCACTGAGTGCAACCATGACTGACATATCTGACAATATACAAACCCTCTATTTGAGCCCTCCATGTAGAGTTCAGCCAAATCCCCAAAGATTTTCAATCATAAATCATTAAAAAACCAGAGTTTGTTTTTCTTAGCTTCAAAAGAAATTAAGAAATTGTTGAGAGTTTAGAAGATAGGAATTAAATGAGTTTTGAAGGTAAGGTTGGGGTCAGGTTAATCTTAAGACCAAACTGTTTGCAGACAGGCAGAACCTCCAGGTAGGTTTAATGTAGCAATGTGGGAAAACCACAACATTCAGTGCAAAGAAAGGGAGGGAGGAGACAGGAAGAAAGAAGGTGCAGTAATGGGTATAGAGGATGGTGCAAACATTACTCTGTTTTCTAGGCATCCAGAAAGTCTCAGATTTCTGTAACATCCAGCTTCAAGTAATAGATACCTTTTGCCCTTAACACAGACTTTTGCAGACTGAAAGAAATAGATATGTTTTCTATATAGACTAAGAAGCAAGAGTTAAAAATAACCCATAGGGTCAAATAATTCTGAAATTCAATAATTAAATGACACTTAGTCCTTGCACCACACATTAATTTCAGAGCCTGAACAGTAATTAATAGCCATCACAACAGCTGAAAGACTGCATAAATACTATCCTTTGTTTATAAATTTGAGAAAAAGGAGAGGGACAAGAGGTGAAATGCCCAAGGCTACTGAGGATTTATAGGAGAAGCAAGATGAGAAAGTGGCTATCTTTGAACATCATCTCCACTGGTGAGCAAAATGGGCTGTTCTTCCTTCCATTGGAAGGAGAGCACAGCCTACCACCAGTGGGGGAATATTCCACTACTGCTGGCTGCTTTAAACAGCTGCAGGAATGATGGCAATGACACAGTGGATTTTTTGCCCCCCGGTCGCAGGGTCAGATAATAACATCCCCATGCATCACCCCTCTGCAAAGGAAGTATGGTTCAGTTACCAGCAACATAGGGCAAAGCTGGAATCAATTAGCTCTACATTAAAAACTACTCTTTTTTTAGAAAAAAACCTATGTTAAACATTAATACTGGGAATTAAGTTAACTATTACACAAGAGCAGAACATAGTACAAAAGGACTTTATACACACGGGCAAGTTTGTGAACATAAAGTAAAATCCAGGTCCCAATGAAGTCAGTAGGATCAAGATTTTATCAGCTTGACTTTAATGAGTTTAGTAATTTGTCCACAGATTCTTAGCCTGTAGAGGACACCATATGGTTCACCACTCTTGTTATTAAAGCACAGGGACAAGGAAAATGATGGAGGGTTTCCATTTCCTAGGATAGGTTAGTAATAATACAAAACTTCCATCAATCTGCAAGGAGGTGACATAAGTGCTTCACTAGCCATCCCTGCTAAACCACATATTTCTCCTTCAGCAGTGCTCTCAGAGCTGTTATGGCAGTATTTATACTCTGCCAGAATCACTTCTCTGTGAGTAAAAAATGGTTATACAAGCAGACAGCACAGCAGCTCCATGTAACTCTGTGCTCCTCTTCACATGCACTCCCAATATTTTGTTTTCAAGGGCTGGCCATGGGGCATCTCTGGCAGGTTTCTGCCCTCACATGAACAGGCTGGTGGCCCCAACCACCAAAGCAGAAGCTGTGCAGACAGAGCCTCGCTGTAATTGGGTTTTCTAATTTTAAAGCCACGCTACATTACCACTGGTCAAATTCCTCAGGGCGCTGAAATCGATCTCTGCAGTAAAGCTGCACCCACGGATGCTGCCCATGTGATCCTGTTTAAATTGGAGCACCACAGAAAAGACAAACTATTGTGATCTCTTTTATTCTGCTCTCTACAGCAGATATTTTCCAGCCTGGTGGGTTGATAGGAGAGAAAAGCAGAATAATCCTTGACTGTCTTAACTGTGTCAGCAGAAGCCTCTGGTGCAGATCCAGCTACACTGATGAGAGTTCGTGTTTTCTGGGATAGTTTGGCTTGCTCATAGAATACAGCTTTGCTTTCTTTAGGAACACAAAGAGCAGAAATGGTGATACAGCTACACAGCCAGTAACAAACTCTGTTGTTCAAATCACTGTACCTGCACTACTGTGCAAGAAAAGTCTTTCCAGGGCCAGCACAGCTTCCGACTGCCACGCATCAGCTTTGAGAAACTTGAGCAACTGCTTTAATGTGTGACCAGATCCAGCTGCCACTCATTCACAGTAAGGTTATTGCCCTCTTAGCTATGTGAGGTGAAGGAAATGTCACCTCTTCTTTGATGGCTCCAAATTTTGATCCACAGCCTTAGTTGAAAGCTTTAATGTGCAGGATTGGGAATGGGAGCAGATGTAGGTGGGTGCACATCTCCTTCTGCTGGCTCTTAAAAGGTTGTGACTTTGAACAGAGGGACAGAGCACACAGCTGGAGGCAATAACATCTTAAACTGCTACAGCAAGGGTTACCATCTGACAAACCCCTTTGTAATGAAATTGGGTGCGTTGACTTGAGAAATACAGATGTTAACATCATCTGCTAAAGCACAAAAATATAGGGAGAATATGTGGTAAATTTCCTCTGTGGGCCAGAATTGCTCCAGGACTTCTGTGGCTGAAACCAGGACTCAACCCTGGTGCTTTCTCTTTTGTGCTTTCCCTTTTCAGTCAGTCTCTAGCAAGGGAGGGGTGATTTATTTTCAAGCTTTCCTGTGCTTGCTTTCCTTGCTTGCAGACCTGGGGCTTTTCTGGTGCTCACCTGTGTGAGCAGGAACAGTACAGCCCTGGGACCTGTTCTGATAGACACCTGAACAGGAAAAGAATGTCTCTGATTACCCTGGCCAGTCTCTGGAGCCAGAAGCAGAAAGGGCAAGAGCAAAATTGCTCCAGTTAAGGGCAGTCAGTGCCTTGTCCCAAAACACCCCAAGTCCTGCTCTGTGACTACCTTTGCTATTACTGGCATATTGCAGGGAACAGAGCCTCCTGCTGCTTCCCAGATGAGACTCAGTCTCCCTCTTGGTAACTTTGCTGCTGAGGCCTGGGAGCTTTGGGAGCTAGACCCCCTTTAAGGGCTGCAGAGATCCCCTGCCAGCAGCAGGGACAGAGGATTCCTCTCGTTCCCTCCCTGGCTCCCCTCCATGCTGAGGCTGGCATGCTCTCATATCAGACAAATCCAGATCTTCTTGGGCTCAGGAAAGCACAGAGCCAAAGCTGTTTTCATTCAAGGCACATTTTCCACCCCCTAGTCTTATTATATAGTGAGATGGAAGATGAAGAAAAAGATGAGCTAATACCACTGCCTTTTCTTTAAAAAGCTGCTGATCCTCCTCAGAAAAGCAGTACCTCTGGTGGAATGAGTCATCCAGCATTTCCTACTCATTTCTTAAATTTTCAATGGAGAGAAAGGGAGATGCTCAATCAAAGATGCTGAATTAATGTCTAGAAGCTTCTAGGGATGCCTTCTGCCATCTCTAAAAGGCAGAGAGAATTTTCTTTAGGAAGGCTGGAATAAATGTTTCTATTCCATGGGCTAGAGGCCCAAGAAGCAGGCTGCTGCTGACCTAAATTAGATCACAGAGTCATAGAATATTCTGAGTTGGAAGAGACCCACAAGAATAATCAAAATCCAGCTCCTGGTCCCACACAGGACAGCTCCAATAATGCCACCATGTGCCTGACAGTGCTGTCCAAGCACTTCTTGACCTCTGTCAGGCTTGGAGCTTTGACCACTGCCCTGAGGAGCCTGTGCCAGTGCCCAGCCACGCTTTGGATGAAGAACCTGATATCTGGGTGCTGATATCTGGGTGCTTGTTTATGCTTGGACAATGCCCTCTCTGGAAGTCCCAGTGTAGGAGCACATCAGAGGTGCTGCAGCCACTGACTGGGCCCCAGCTCATGGGACCAGCCCAGGGCAGACTCAATGTGCTGTAGCAAGGGTGAGGAATTCTGGCTGCCAGAAGACCACCCCTCCACCCCTCTGTTTCCAGGGTCTGCCTCTGCTATTCCTCCTCACAGGCTGATGTGAACAAAGCCCAAATGAGGTGGTTTTTATCAGGCAGTTTGCTGCCTTCCCTTGTGGCTATCCTGCTCCTTTTCTGCCTTCTCTCTTACCCCTGTTTTCCTTCTTGCTCTTCCTCCCACTCAGCAAGCTGCTTGCTTTCCAAGGATAGCTTTGCCCTGAAGGTCAGAGCTGCTGCTAGCAGCTGTTTTATTTCTTATTAGTGTTTGAGGAGTTCCCTCCCTGCCTCCCAGGTCTGCCTGCAATCCCTGCAATGACATATTTATAAAATATCTGCACCTCCAGTCTAATGACACAAACTAGATTTCAAGGCTATTGAACTAACAGGGTATCTTAGCAACAAACATTTATTTTAATAACAGTATTCCCAGCCATGTTAAACAAGCACCTACTTCAATAGTCAAAACACCCTAGAACATTTTATTTTGTACCACAACCCACCTTCTGTTGGCTCATCTTCACTTTAAAGAGTTACTAAAGTCAATGCCACTGTCCCAGAGAGGTTGTCCTCAGTGACTTCCCATCATTTTAGAGCAATACCCAAAAGAAGCAGGTCACTGCACTCCTGCTAACCACCCACACAGATTTGATCTGGGGGCTTTCCACTCACTATCTGCTGGAAATTTCTTCTTGTTGCTGGTGTTGATCTGCTCAGAGAAATTGTTGAACTGATTCCTTGCATTGTTTGTTTACTGTATTGTCTTGGTTTGGAAAGACAGGTGCCTGCTAAGGAAGGCAGGAGCCTCCCCTGAAATGGAGAATGTAAATCCTCCCCACCCCTCCAAATTGTATAAATTTTAAATTAAGGGGGCTCTCAGGTAAAAATATGGGAGCAGGAAATAACAGTTCTTTAATAGGGAAGAAAATAAAATGATAAAATAAACAATGCAGTACACTAGAACAACACTGACAGAGTCAGAACCCAGCCTGACACCTGTGGGGTGTTGGTGGCAGTCCCATTGGAAATGTGGCTGCAGCCCTCCTGCAGTGTCAGGGGTGGTTCTGTTGGAGCAGGGGGTCCTGTAGAGAAGGATGGATTCTTCCTCTGAAGATCCAGTGGAAGAAGAGGCAGCTGCTGTTCCTCTGGGGAATCCTGTGGAGAAGCTGTGCTGGTGTCTCAAAAACCTCTGGATTATATCTGGGTAGGAATGCTTGGCTCCTCCCTCTGGGCTCACATCTCCCAATGGGATGTTATAGTTCTTATCAGCCATGCAGTGACACTCAACAGTCTGTTATCAGCAGATGTCCCCTCCCGAGGGGGTGTGATTGTGGTCATGCAAAGAGAGAGATAAAGCAAACTGCCCACTTGACAAAGGTAATCTGCCATAGAGATGGTAACTGAAAACATCTTGCATTGCAATCTGGAACATGTATATCTGAAGACTGCAACACTCCAGCTGCTGCCCCAGCCAGGACCACCAGGCTGATCCCTGCTCTGGTCACAGTCAATCCTTGGCTCACATCCTCTCCTTGAAGCTGTCAGGAAGCAACAAGTGACATCCCAGCAAACTCCCCTGCTACTGCTCCTTCATGCTGCTCACCCAACTTGCCATGAGAGGCTTTCCCATCCATTTCCTCTGACCCTTATTAGGATTCCAGGAAGGATTTTTCTTTAAAAGAAATTTCCAATTTCCTCTCAAAAATTAGCTGTAGTGGAAACATTCACACATCAGAAATAATGGCTAACATAACCACCTAGCTTTAGTGTTTTATTGTCATTGTACATTTTGCAATTACCTTTTCCTCTCCCCTGCTAGCTAAGCCAAGAGACTGACTGTGACATCAAACCATAATTTGTATGGTCATCGTTATGAATTTATGAAAGCAAGTAATAGTTTGTCTTATGGAATAAAATAACACAGCATGAAATTAGAGTAGCTTATCTTCATATTCCTTGGACAGCACATTGTTGCTCCCTGATGGGTTGAAAGCTCTTTCTTTTGATAAACTCACTAGTGTCTGCCTTTGTACTCTCCTAGTGAGATATTTAGTGACAGAAACATCCAGAAACATTTTCTCAGCATTGCCCTATGGAGGATAAATCCAGCCCTTGTCCCCAGCACTCACTGGGGTTCTGTTTTGTTTCAGGAAGGGAATACTGTGGTCATCAGAAAACACAGCCTCTCCTAGTGCCCATTTACCTGGGGATTGTTGAGCAATACTCCCTCCAGTTCCCTCTAGTTTCCATATTGCCTCCTGTTAATTTGTGTGTCAGCAGCAGGAATCAAGTGGCATCTGAGCAATTCCACTCCAGGGATTCAGCACAATCCAGCCTGGGCCAGTGGGCACTTTCCTGGCTCCTGGGGATGGTCCAGCACAGGCCAGAGTGCCCTTGCTCAGCTCCTGGACTCAGCTGCAGGCTCCTCACTCAATTGCTCCACTTCCAGGTTGACTTTAGTCCATGCATTTTCTCTCTTCCACCTGCCACCCTCCTCCCACAGTTACAAATGAATGTTTGTGTACAGCTCAAGGAGAAACACCTTTCACAGCTTCATAAAAATAAATGATGTCAGCCTGACACTGAGTTAGTCAGAAGTTCTGCTGAGGACAAAAGCTGCTCCAAAACTGCATCATGCAGGATTTAGCAATCCCACCTGTGCTAGAGGGTGGACCTACTATCCCACAAACTGTGAGCAAGGACAGGGGAACTGGTAATGACACCCATCTCCCTGAAACAGCCACAGGGCTTTAAAAAAATGTTATGGCACTAATCACTGTTTACTCCTGGATAGCTGAGCACTTCTTGTGTTGAAAGAGGAATATTGTTCACCTCTCCCATTCTTGCCTGGTGAGGGTCAAAGTCCAGACCAAACAGGTGGTGTGACCTGTGCTGCTCCCCAGACAAGTGAAAGGAGTGTTTTGGGTTGGATGCCAGACACTTGTAGTCTGAAAACAACTCTTCTTCTGATTCTCTTAGCATAACTTCATTAGTGACAAGGGCTGAGAGTGAAAGTGACAGCCTCATCATTTGATTTGATTGCTTATTGTGTTAATTTGGTATGGAAGCACTTTGAAGCTATTAATCTATTGATTCATTTTTACTTGAGAACATAATTTGATTACTTTATTTTTTGCATTTCTATTAGCTTTGTAAATAAACCAAGCAGCATGCTTGCTTTCAATTTATGTTTGCTCTATTATTCAGTTTGATAAATTATATGAAAAAGGCCACGGAGCTGGTTAGGTTAGACCATTCCAAAGACAAGCCTGCCTAACATGGCAAAGGCAAGTCTACCCATGTAGCTCTTCTCCCACATTATCCATATAGAACATTTACAGCTTTACCCTGTCCAGCAGCACTACCCATTCCCCTATTCAGAAAGCACAGCTGCCTCCTCCAAATGCATCACAGTTCTATTTTCTGACGTGTGAGCCACATTTTTTGCAGCTGCATTAACCAACCTTTGCCAATGTCCCTCTAAGCCAGTACCAGCCCACAAACACCCTCCAGCTTTTCTGGGTGGAGTTCTGCTCCCCATTCACCCACAGTAGCTGCTCATGGATATGCACATACAGCCTTATAAATTAGGGCAACCTGAATTCATCAAAGCAGGCAAGCTGTTGGTGTTTTGGGCTGTTTTTAGCACTGCTGCTCAGCTGAAGCAGGAAAAATGGATGCAGGCTAGGCATTTAACTTGCAGCTCTCCAAACACAAAGCACTTTTCACCATTGCCAAGGTGTTCACTTCCAATCTCAGATTCTAAGGGAATCTGACACCTGTTGAAAGGCAGCATCTCTTGGGGTAAATTTGCTTTTTACAGGTCTCAAAAGAGAAGATGGCATGAAAGCTATAGTGTTGAGTGCTGCTTCATAAACTGGCCTAAATTTAGGTTTTGTTATTTACAGCTAGAGCAGCAATGCATTTTAAAGCACTGGTTGGATTGTAGCTAGGAAATTGATGAGATATCTGACCTTTAAAAATGTGTCTTCTTTGTCTAATGAAAGATAGACACCTATTCTTCCTCCCTCCTGTGAAGGCCAACCTTCACCCTCTGGGCTTTGCAACATCATCACCTTCAGTGTGGCCTGGGAGAATGAAATAAACTTCTTTTTAGAGACTGTCAGTGTTCCTTGGTCATGGACACCGACAGTGAGTCATCAATCAGTTAAGTGTGAAGCTGGAAATTAGCTGGGAAAATGATGGAGAAAGATTCCCTCAAATATTTGTGTGCCTAAGCAGACAGAGATCCTGCTCAGCCAGGCTTAAATCCATTTGTGTTTAAGCAAACATTTGAGTGGCCACTGTTTGTTCACAGGGAAATGTGGAGGGGGCTGTTCATCAGCGCTGGCACATGCACAAATCCACACTGCAGGAATTGGTACCAACATGTTTAACCCTCACTGTGTGGGCAGGGGGTGTTTGGGAGAGTGTGAGGAAGCACAGAGAGACAGGGAACAAAGCAGGCAACACTCTCAGTCCAGACCCAGTGATGGATGCCTGGCAGTGGTGAGGAAGAGGAGGAATCCTTGAGAAGTGGTGAAGTCCTTGACCAGAATCAAGGTGCTTGTGGTCCTGAGCAGGAGCACAGGATGAGATGCCTGAGCAGGAGCTGGGAGGGTGCAGCTGAGTAAAATTCTTTATGTGCACTGCCCCACTCCAGCTTGGACCTCAAAGATCACTGAGATGGAGCTGTTTGGTCAGGAGAGGGAGGCACTGATAACCATTTAGTACATGGTTCAAAGCCTGACTCCTGTCTGGATGAAATGGACAGCTACCAGCCCTGCTGTCCAGAGATAAGTGTGGAAAGAGAATTGGGTATCTTGGCAAGATTTCTGCAGGAGCTGAATTCAAAGCGCAAAGTAATTCATCACTTGCAACTCTTCAATCCTTATTACCCTCTTTGCTATCTTGAATCAAAATCCTCTGTCTTCTGGAGTTCAGTTCTTATTTTAACTGAGATCTTTTTCCTGAAGAGCAACTCTCCAATTTAGGGGCAGGTAATAAATTAATAAAAAGATAGGTATAAATCATCACTTGTGACTTGGAATAGCTCTGCAATTATTCGGGTCTATAAGGCTTAGCTAATGTTTCTAATGTAATATTCTGCCATAAGATTTAATTTGTCTCCTATGAGTCATTTAGTAACCTAAGCATGGATGTAGAACTGACAAATATCCACTAAACCAGTATGTCCAGGTACAATAGGATGGATTTGTCCATCACTAGGTATTATGGCAACACTAAGCAGATGATTTTGGATAGATAGCCTCAGCTGTAAACTCTATTTAATTACAGGTTTGTTTTTGTCTTATTGTTATCTGTCTTCCATTGAGCCAAATGCATCGAGAGCTCTCTCACATGAGATTTCTGGGCAGAAACAACTAATTTACATCAAGTGGTTTTCTTAGTGATGTGCCTGTTATGTTCCCATCTGGATACAATTCCACACCATGGATTTGGCCTTTTTCTGTGGATTGGAAGTGGCTTGTTGTCACTCTGGGAGCTCATGGCTCAGGTATAAGATACCACTGAGGTCACAAAAACCACAGAAGGTTATAGCAACAGTTACCACAGCTCCAGTTATTTTAATTGAATTGTCTGTGACATTCCCAACACACCTCCATGTCCTGTTGTTTGAGTGTGCTAGAAATGATATTGCACTTTTCATAAGATAATAGCAATTAGCAGAACTGTGCTCAGTGGTTATTTTAGGCAGCATTGTCTCTGATGTGAGCCCTCAGTTTTCTTCTCAGCAGTTGTCATGGTGGACCTGAACATGATATTTTTCTTGGTCACAAGGTCCTTGACTATAAAAGTGGCTAAAACTGACTTCAGTCCAAAGTGACTTGTCATAAAAAAAAGCTCTTCCAAGCAATATCAGTGGGAAAGCACCTACTGGTTAAAGAGAAAAATGTAAAAGAGAAAAGCAAAAGCTAAGAGGGGAGGGTATTCAGTCAAGACCTGACACTCTCTGTGCCTGATCTGTGCTTTTCTTCACCACCTTTCTCTAGACAGGAAAAAGTGATGTACTTCTTGCTGCACCTGCATGTAACCCAGGGAGATAAAATTCCTCAATAAAAAATGAAAGGTGAGGCTGTACGCGTTCAGAGCTAAGCCTCACTTTTAAAATTCAAGCTTCTCACATCTTCAGGCAAAATAGCATGCAGCATTTAATCTACAGACTTATTATTCCCACGTTTTGAATTAATATTAACCATGAACAATTCTACTGGAAGAAAAGGCTGAACAACAGTGTTGCAGAATACACTCCTGGATGTGTACAGGTTTCTGAAGAGACTATCAGCATTTCCTATTCTTGTTTTATTGCACCTAACTAGAGGAAACTCCCAAAAAATCAGATGAGCCTGGAACACAGAGCCTTAAAATTCCCTTGTAATCTACCTTCCAGACTTAATTTCTCTCTGCCTTCTTTCTACTGCACTTTGGAATAAAACAGGGCTTTAATAAGTGTTGATTACAAAATGCCCTGCTCCCTTCCTGCTTAGATTGCATGAATGGCCTATTGCTAGACTGTTCCCAACTTGACCCTCGTTCTGCATCCAAATTCAATGATACAGCCATTCATCAGCTTGATTTTGGCAGTGTTATACATGCCCTCTGAAACATTATTTTTGGCAGGCTCTCAAAGCACGAGTGACTTCCAGCATACAAATCTCATTTGCTGCATCATCTCCTTCGTGATCCTTGATCAGCAGGAGCTCAGCACCTCGGCTGACTAGCACAGAGCCAAAAATAGTGTGGTTGTCAGTGCAAGTCTGAATAACCATGAATACGTAACCTCAGTGCCAGCAGTTGGTGTGTGCATCTGTGCTGCTGGTTGTTGGTATGTGCCCTGGGACTGCTTTTCTGCACCTGTGTTCATGTGAGCTGGTCAGCAGGAGGAAGGTGCCCTAAAAGCACTTGCATCTGGTCCCTAAATTCAGCAAATGTTGCAGTAAGTTGATTTGTCCCACTAAAGCCTGTCTGGAGATGGTAACTACAAAGAGCAGGCCCCCAAATCAGGGCCTTTTTTGTGGTTAGAAAAGCAGTAGTAATGACTGTGTGTAGTTTTTAAGCTTTGGAAAATTTTAGAAGCATTTCTATTGTTTTTGATGTCCTGGAGTTCAACATTAGTTACCAATCGTGAAAGGGCAGCACAGAACAAGCCTGGGGATTTCCCTGCCCCTCAGATTTTCTTCTTGGAGTTCCAGTTCTCAGGCTTTCTCTAAGATTGCTGGATCTCACCTCTTTAAGTTCTCAAAGGCTCCAGCAGAAAGCACAAGGTGCCCTGTGTGCAAGGTGTGAGCGTCCCTGCAGAAGCTCTTTGGGAAAGCACTGGGAAGCATTGGATTGCTGCAGTGCCTTATATAACCCAGCAATACCCACACCCCTGATCCCCCTGAAACTGCAGAAATGCTGTGGGGCTCTGCTCGAGTCCAATAAGGCATGAGAGACACCACTGTGCACCCCAAACACCCCCCTTCAGACACTCCTGCAGGGAAAAACCGGGAGGAGCTGCCTGGACACTGGCAGTGTCCTTTACTCCCTCGGAGGGAAACCTCAGGACAAGAAGTGATTCAGCAGAAGATGATGCAGTGCAGGAGTGATTTGCTTGGCAGAGACCCCGCTGCAGGTCTAAAGCTGCTGCTCTACAGCTCCTCTTCCACTGGAAATGAGTAAGACCAAAGCCTTTGCCTCTCACAGAAGGCAGATACTAAACCTGAAGCCACCTCAGGTGCTATCCCAACCTAGCAAGTAGGAGTCAGCCTCCCTGGTTGTAGTTTTGGAATAAAACAGGGCATTAATAAGTGTTGATTACAAAATGCCCTGATCCCATCCTGCTTAGATTGCATGAATGGCCTATTGCTAGACTGTTCCCAACTTGACCCTCGTTCTGCATCCAAATTCAATGACACAGCCACTCATCAGCTTGACTTTGGCAGTGTTATACATGCCCTTAGGTGAGGTCCCAACTTAGCAAGCAGGAGTCAGCCTCCCCAGCTTTGTCCTTTCAGCCAGGCTGACTGGAGTCCTTGTGCTCCTCAGAGATCTGAGAGCTGAGCCCAGCTGTCACAGACATCTTTTATGAAAAATCCTTTCCTTAGGATTTTTCCTCCTGAGAAGCTGAGAGGCCTCAGGAACAAAATGTAAACAATGGTTATCTGCTGCTGTGGAATGCAACAGGTGCATCTGGGATTGGCCCATGTTGGATGTTTGTAATTAATGGCCAATCACAGTCAGCTGGCTCGAGCCACAAACCTTTATCATTCTTTGCTATTCTATTCTTAGCTAGCCTTCTGATGAAATCCCTTCTTCTATTCTTTTAGTATAGTTTTAATGTAGTATATATCATAAAATAATAAATCAAGCCTTCTGAAACATGGAGTCAGCTCCTCATCTCTTCCCTCATCCAGAATCCCTGTGAACACAGTCACACCCAGCCCTTGCCAGAGCAGGTCTTTGTGCCCTTTTAATGACACAAAAAACAAGCACTCAGACTGCCAGTGTGATTCTTCACTGAGCTGTGCATATTTCATGCCAGTAAATAACTGCAGTAAAATCTATGTTCTAAGCCAGTAAAATCTGTTTTGTGATGATGAGGGATCAGGCTCAGTAAAACGCATCCAGAAATTAAACACGTAAAACAGAGCAAACATCTCTGTCCTATCAAGGTAATTTATATCCTGTTAATCACAAGGAAAAAAAAACAACCCAACATGCTCAAGAGACATCTGGAAATGAAAATTAACTAAAACCAGACTGATGACATAAACAAGAGAGAAATACAGCCTCCAGATCTGTGTAGCTGAGCCTGATGTATATCACAAACTAGATTGCTTGGGGTTTTTGTTTTTAAAAGAACACAACAAATCAGGGAGGAAGTTTTCCATTTAAAGCCGTAACTTCTCAATTCAGACATTTGTGAGGGCATAAAAGACAGAAGCATGGAGGAAAAAAATCATCTGCTAAGAGTTCCACATGCATGTTGGTCCCAGAACTGACTGAATAACAATAACCCTTTTGGTGTTATTTGGTCTCTCTATTTGAGAATCATTTTGGTTGCCAAAATTCACAAATAATATCATTTACAATCTGGTGAATGACCACCTTCAGATTTAATTGAATTTAAAAACACATATTAGCACATACACAAAAAAAATTTGAAAAAATAGTTTTAATTTTCATTTCAGTTTAAGAAATTACAGTTGAGCAAGCACATCCTGTTGCAGTATTGTCTTACGCTAAGGGCATTTGCTCCTTATTGTGAAAAAAATCTCTGGGTTTGGTGCATTTCCTCTAAATGTATGAGAAGGCTGTACAAGCCACATAGCTGAAAAAAATCTGGGCATGGTTTTCACCTCATCACTGACCTTGACTATTCTCTTCCATATCTAGCTTTGAAATTTTCATCCAAACTGCAGTGGGATCTGCCATCTGTTTGATTCCCCTGCAGATCTGGGCAGAAGAGTTTTATGATCTGTTTCCATGTCTATAATAGAATTTTTATAAAGGTGGCAAATGCTACTACTTAAAACACTGAGGAGATGTTGGCTTAATTTTTATTTTCAGTATTGGAAAAAATATCATTATGGAGCTTTCCTTTGCTCATATTACCCCCAAGACCCCACCAAAACAAACATTTGCTAAAATAATGGTAAGCTCAGCAAAGCAGAAAGGTTCAGGTTTTGAATTATATACCATTAGATTTTAAACAGTACTGCCTGCCAAATCCAGAGTTCACATCATTTTCAAGCACAAGTAATTTTCAAATTTTCAAATACCAGGCTAGCTTTGCAATGCTGACAGACTAAAATGATCTCCTGCTTTACTTAGAAGTTGACCCAATTTGACAGAAAAATCTTCAGGAGAAAGCAAATGTAGAACTTTTTATTTTATTTGATACTACTTTACTTGCTACAGCAAAGCTCTGAAGGTCAGGAATATTATCCAGGCACTAAATGCCAAATCCTGCATCAAAACACATTCCAGAAAGGTGTGGTTCTTTTACTCTTGCATGGAAATGGGGAAGTCTTTCCTTATGGTAGCCCTTCCCTGGTGCACCCACCCTGTGTCTTTATTGTCCTGCACAGAAATAACACAATGTCAGTAATTCATAAGGATCACAGAGGCCCTTGCTGTGCTTGTGAAGTCACCAGATCCCAGTAAAAGGCAGTTTACAATCTAGTTTGGTGTGGAAACCCAGGGCACTGGGAATATTTCTCGGTCTGCTCTGGGGTGCCCTGACCCCCAGGGGAGCACTGACTTTGACCCTCATTCATGGAGAAAGTTTCCCAGACTTCAAGACAGACTGGAATCCACGAAAGTGTGACATAGATTATAGAGAGTAGTGTAGGTGTATCACTTAGGTGGGAAATTTAGGTTTTGGGATTTTTTTAGTATGTTGTGGATGGAAGCAAGATGGAAGGCACAGGGTGTTGTCCTGGGTTTCTTCTTCATGCTTCTTCCTTCTTCCTCATGGGTTTGGGTGGCATTTTGTAATTGGGTGGAAAAGTCCACATTGCAGCTCTTTGGGATGAGTTATTGGGAAAATAATAAAAGGGAAAATAATCCATGTGTCAGTTCTTAATTGCATAGTTTAATCTTAAAAGACCTTGGAACAAGAGATTGTTGGCCATTTTTGTGGTGCTTTTCCAGTGCGCTGAGCCTGGTGTGGACAGCGTGCAAAACTCTAGATAAGATAACAATAAACAAGAACCTGAAAACCGAAAAATCCAGTGTGCCTCTCTTTCCTGACACAAAACCTCTCCAGGAGGGTCTCCCCTGACAAGGGAGCCCCCTGGGAGGGCCCAGCCAGAAGTCCCAGAAATTGGGGAATCGGCAGCATGTACCCAACAGTTTGGGTTTGTGTGACTGGTGCAGTCCTTGTGGGTCCTCGTGGACATCATGGAGCTGCCACATGAGAACCTCCCTAAGGGGGTCTGAGGGATAAAAGATCCTGTTCAGGTCTGCAGGCTGGCCTGGACTTGGAGAGGACTGCAAAATGCAAGGTGGAAGGAAAACACTGAAATGGAAAAAGAGGAGAGGCAGAGAGACTTCATTTCCTAAAGCCTGTAGGTTCTCAGGCACCAAGGGTGATGTCCAAGAGACTTGTTGAGCTCTTCTTCCCCATAGGGGACATTCCACACAAGTGTCACTGGGACTGAGGGCAGGCTTTGTGTCCCTCATCCATGAGGCCAGCATGCCATGGGATGTTCTGGTACTGACCCGCGGATTTCTTGGGTCAGAAGCTCCAGGGAGAGCTGGGCAACACAGGGGGGTTCTTCAGAGATTGTTTCCACAGGGCATGGTTGTGGTGAGGTTTATGCAGCCCTGTTTTTATGTTCTCTTTTGCTGTATGAAATTGAGTATTGAATACAAGTGACATCATCAAAAATATTTCAAATGAGTCAATAAACTATTTATCTCAGTTTCTAATACAGGTATATTTCTGGGGGATGTCCAGAAAAATAAGAAAAAGAAATTTCAACAAATGCATACAATTTAGGGCAAGCATTGACATCCCAGATTTCAAAAGCAATAAATCAATAAAAATTTTATTGATGCACCCACTATGCATCCTTAAAAAGGAAAGCCCTACTTGATTCCCTGTTAGTTAAAAAGAGGAGAGGAGAGGAGAGGAGAGGAGAGGAGAGGAGAGGAGAGGAGAGGAGAGGAGAGGAGAGGAGAGGAGAGGAGAGGAGAGGAGAGGAGAGGAGAGGAGAGGAGAGGAGAGGAGAGGAGAGGAGAGGAGAGGAGAGGAGAGGAGAGGAGAGGAGAGGAGAGGAGAGGAGAGGAGAGGAGAGGAGAGGAGAGGAGAGGAGAGGAGAGGAGAGGAGAGGAGAGGAGAGGAGAGGAGAGGAGAGGAGAGGAGAGGAGAGGAGAGGAGAGGAGAGGAGAGGAGGTGCCTCCGAGTTATCCAGCAGTGCCCATAAGGAGCAGCATGAAGCAAGATGTCCTGGTGCTTTCCTTGTGCACCTCCCTTTGCCCTGGGCTCCTCCTTTCACTCCTGCTGCTCCAGCACACGGTGCTTTGCTCCCAGGGCCAGGGAGGCTTTGGGAACGAGCTGTGTGTGCTTCTTGCATTCCTTGCCCTGAGTCCATCTCGGGTGGGTGGCCAGCTGGAGCACAGGCATGGCTGCAATGTGGCTGCAGCATTATCAGGAGGGTGCCCAGCCTAAAAGCTCCTCCAGAGAGAAGGGCAGCCTTTCCATCTCCACCAAGGCTTCTCACAGTGCTTTCCCAAAGGCTTGACTCAAGATGGGACACCTGCACCCCTCACCTCAGCTGGGCCCAAGCCCAAGCAGCCCAGAGCCCAGGAGGATCAGGAGGGTGTGCTCAGGTCAGACAGGCTGTGCTTGGCAGACTGGCACAAACTGAGACACAAACGTGTCTTAGAGGAGCAGAGCTCCTCACCCAGTGGCTCAGGGAATTGCTGGGTGGCTGTGGAGGGAAGGAGGCTGCTCACTGAGGGAGCCTGACAGGCACAAGCAGTGGGTGGCTCCAGGGAACAGATTGCTCCCCCAGAAGGAAGGGATGTGGGCAGAAGGCAAGAAAATCCTGCACAAGGGAAGCAGAGCTGCTCTTGTCCACCTCCCAGCTGAGCCAAGAAACAAGCAGGGTCTGAGTGAGCAGTTCTGCTCCATTCCCCAGCATCACAGGGAAGGGATCTGCTCCACAATGAGCAGCTGGGCCCCTGAGCTGAAGCCAGAGCTTTTCTGTGCTCATGTAAGAGATACCTGTATGCTACAAGGCTGTCCCTGAAAAACAAGAACTTTGTCTACACTGATGTGGGCACAAGATGTGCTCTAAGTATCAGTCTTGTTTCTTTGGTTTGTTTTAAGATTTGTTGTCCTACACTTTACCTGTAATGAATTGTTTTTAAAATGTTATTGCTTGAAATAGCATAATTCTATTTACTAAAACATGCTACAATTTTGTTGTCATTTTTTTTCTCTTTTCATCACTAGCAAATTGTTGTTAGATACATGGCAGCTTTAAAAATCAATCATCTCGTTTTTTAAAGACAAGAAGAGGAGCCATTGTTTAGAGGAGGAGAAGGAAAATTAGACACCATTTAGAGAGAAAACGCATTGGATGAAAATCCATGCAGTGTTCCTCAAACTCCTTTCATTGTGTACATGATATGATCATGATATGTACACAATGATTATATACTAATTTTATGATTATATACTAATTTTATGATATATACTAATTTTACCTTGAGCATGGCTATTTACTAAAGAGCTCTTGGTGTTCCCATAGCCTCTGTGGTGCTTTTCCCATTGCCCCTTGAACTATCACACTCCACACCTTGACCTCCCTCAGCAGCACCCATGTTGCCCATGCTCCATCAGCTGTCTCACTCCTGAGCTTTCCCCATCCCACTTGGATGTCCATGAGGACATCCAGAATTCCCTTTCTGCTCAAATAGCTGGGCAAGACTTAGGTTATGGTTTCCTTTCCTCTGGAACTCGGCCTGAGCTGCATACAAGGAAAAGCAAGCCTCGGGGGGAAATGAAGTTTTCCCGAACCTGTTTCCAAACTGGAGCGGTCTCTGCTGGAAGGATGGGAACACTCCTATGGCTGACACAAAAAATCCAGAGCCTGCAGCTGGGGCAACAAGAGTAGGAGCACCCCAGGCAAGAGGTCCATGTGCCACCACCTGTGACTGCTGTCAGAGCCAAGGTCCAGGGCCTGGCAGGTCCTTGCAGGTGCCAGGCTGACCAGAGTCTCACCCAGCCCAGGAAACACCACACAGCATGCAGCCAGACATTCCCAGGTCAGCCAGGAGCCTGTGTCTGTCCCACTGGGGGATTGCTGCAGACAGAAAAGCTGGGATTTGCTCTCCTGCCCCTGTTTCTCATGCAAACTCTCAGAGACCAGCAATGACAATGGGTAACTTCTGCCAGCACTGGAGAAGAGGCCGAGTTCTGTCTGCTCTTGCTTCAGGGCAGACAAAAGAGAAATCTAGTGGAAACAAATCATGGCACAGTCAAAAAAGGAGAAGGAGGAAAATAAAAACAGTACTGAATGCTTTGGTGTTCACAACTTAACCCAGTGCAGCCCAAGCACACTCCTTGACAGAAGCTAAATAACAGAAAACCATGGAGGAGGGGGACCTCATAGGTATTTCTTGGCCCCTCACATTGATTTTTCCTGAAGAAGAGATTATCTAATTCCTTCCAAGATTATTGTAAATTATCTACTGACCATAATAAAATGTCCAGGTATTCCAGGGACACACAGGAGTCTGGTGCTGTTATTCATAACTACAAAGGAAAGAAAAAAAAAGACAGAGAAAATACAGTGTGACAAACCCTTGGCAAATGTGCAGGGTTAATTGTCACTTTATTGCTAAAGATGGAGATAATAAAATTGCATGGCTCCATTCTTCTTGCTGTGTGTCAAAACTCCCATCATTTGGAGATGTAATAATGCTTCTCCTGAAATAACATAGACCTGCTCTTTGTGTATTTATATGCCCTTTGTGTATTTTTCTGCTCTCTGACCTCTTATCTTTTCCAAGTCCTACACCCTCCCTCTGTAAATGCTGGTGATCTTAATTTATCCTGTTGTGGTAGTTATGCTTAGTCACAAATGTATTTCTGTTCCATTCCCTTCAAGAGGACTTTTCACAAATCTTTGGAGTAATCAGGAAAGTCATCACAGGCCATGAGAAGTACCTACCTACAAAACAGCTGGAAACTTCCCTTCTAAATCAATGCATTTTCTGAGAAATATGGAGAGTTATGAAAAGCTTATTGGTATCAAAGTTACTGATAAAAGCCAGATATTGCATGCCTGCTCTGAAGGGAAATGGGATAAAGGACATGTCTTTTTGGCCTAACATTAGAGCATAAACTGAGCATCATTCATAAAGCATGAGGTGCTTCCTACAAAGTATCTAAAGACCTTCTGAGAAGGTTTAAGAAAGTTTCCTAACATTACTATTTCCTCTGCAAACAGGTACTGCTGCCCATCAGGGTCAGCACCAAAATCTCAATGCTGCAGAGCCATCCCATGAGCCCTTTATGTTGAATATGAATTTCATCCTAACTCACGTGAGTTGCCAAGCTCTGAAGCTGATGTCTGTGTGTGCTCCCTTCTGCCTGTGCTGCAGGAGACTGGGCCTGTCTTTCCAAGTTGTGGTAAATGGAAATACCTTGGTTGACTTTGTCAACACTACATTCATCTCCTTACAGGCTCTTTTCTGGCAAATCGTTCTCTGGCACTGGTTTTGTAACTCCACATTTCTTCCTTGGGGACCTATAAAGCCTGAGGCATCTTTAGGAAACACATTTTGGGGCCTGGGCCTGGCAGCTTGGTCCCACTGATGCATCTGCCAAAAGCATGCAGCCACCAGCCACGGGACAAGTGTGCCACCAGCCATGTGACAAACTGGCTGCTGTGAGAGTGAGAGCTCTGCTTTTTCAGAGCTGAAGGATGCATGATACAGAGGTGGCAGTGGGACCTGTACAGAGTTACTCGAACTCACCCGTGGCCCATGAGTGCAGCAAAATTATCAGACACTTGTTTTTTCTCCTGCTTCCTGCACAAAATTCGTGGTTACTCTGCAGCAGGGTGATGCAGGCTCTGCCAGCTGAGGACAGCCACTGGCAGGTCACATGGAGACAGAGGGAATGGGAAAAGGACAAAAAACCCCTCAAACCTCTGCTCTCCAGGGAGGATGAAGTGAGTGTGGGTTATAAGCCTGAATGCCCAATAAAGGATAGCAGAGGTTGCTGCCTTCACATTCAACAGCACCACAGCAAATCTGTGAAAGGCCAGAATGGGCATGAAGAGAACAAAGCACCACAGTTCTCACCTGCTGTAATTGCAGAAGGGTGTGAGACCTTTACATTTTTCCACCACTAGCCCCAGAAAGTAGTTATTTACCCATCAAATAGCCAAGATCAGCTTCAGGTAAGGATGGAAGTCCTCATTTTCACTTTCAATGCTCTGCCGAGGGATGAAGGAGCTCCTTCTAGACTGATGCTTTGCAAACAGACTTATTAAGACAGAATATTCCCTGTGCATTATGAAGAAATACAAGCTTACAGATTGTAGAAGAAACCCCTGCAAACTGACAGTGTTTTAAAGAAATATTTTTCAAATTACACAGTTAGGCAAAAATGTCCTGTTTTGAATAACTACAAGAATGTTCTCTCTGTGGGGAGATGTGAAGAGCAATTATGTTCCCAACTTTGCAAACGTGGATTACAGAACTGAAAATGTATCTTGCTTTAGAAAGGCTTGCTTTGATTTTGTTTAAGTAATACTTGAGAATCTGCCCTCCCAAATCTGCAAAACTATGATAAAAATATTTTTAAAAGGTAGATGTGTTTCCAAGCCACACATAAAGGCTAGCAGTTGTTCAGTAATTCCATTTAAGCCTAAAATGTTTGATGGCTCGGTGCTCTTGTCATATTTTAATGGTATTTGCTGTAATCAGGCAGATTTTTGTTCAGCTCTGCTCAGACATTCTCATTTTTAATCCAAAATTTGCATCTACATCCAATAAAGTATATCCTCCTTGACTGCATGCCAAAAAGCAATTCAGAATTCCTCCAAAGACATCCTCTGGAGAAGACTGTAGGCTCCGGTGGAGATATCATGGAGCCTCTGTTTCTCAGTCCTCAGGACATCATCCCCTCCAGGCCTGACATTTGTGAAAAAAGGAGCTGTATTTCCTGATGTGGACTTTTCTTCTTGCACCTCTGTTTTCTCTCTGGTTCCCTGGTGCAAAATCCTGTGAGTCTTAACAACACTGTCAAGGGAGCCTGTGTAGGCACTCATTCAGTTTAGATCCCCAACACATCCTTCTGAGAACACTCAGGGGATGTATCCCAAATTAGGCACTACAGGACAGAGTGACCTAAAATCACATGCTATTGGCAGAAAATGTGAGTCTTTGTCAAAATCAGCATCCACCAAAATATCCATTCTGATTGATATTATAGTTTGTTTCATGCTTTCTTAAAAACACCTGAAGGGGAGGAGAAGTATAACCATAGCTACTGAAATAAATGGCTGCTGTCCCCTGGGCTGTGACAGCAGCATTTATCTTTCTACAGCCCATGTGTGAGAGGAAGGAAGAGAATTCTCCAGCTTGGAGCTATTTTCTGTCAAAAATCTTAGTGTAATTTTTGTACAGTGAATATTTATAACTGTTGTTAGTGTCAATACAATTTTTTGCAGTTAGTGCACTTATTTACATTTTAATGGCCAAGCCAATAAAGATTTATGCACCTGTCATCTGAATTTTCCACGAAAGTGGTGATTGCTTAAAAAAAAACCCCATATCTCCTGCAGAATACTCCCTCTCCAGGCATCTTTTAGATGCCTTCATTGTTTTGGGAAACAGTAGGCTTACAGCTCTAAAAGTCATAAGTTAAACCCAGCAAAATCCTGCATCAGTCTTCATGGCAAAACTTCTGCATATTACAAAAGCACTTGCTCAGGAACCATTTTTTTCTCACTCTGTTTTTCAAACACTGTCTCTTGAATGGCAAGGGCTGTTTCATCACTTTGATATGCCTCAGCTGCACAAACTACATTACTTTTGTAGCTTGAGGAGCTTCGCTGTTTAATGTTGACCTTGTTTTAATTTTAATGCAGTTAAAGGCATAATTCAGATCCCTGCTCTGTGTGCAGCCACACCACTCAGGAGGGACACGCAGAGCTCCAGCATGCACTGCCCTGCACACATAACCTCCCCCAAACTGTGAACTGCAGAAAAATCCCTGAAGGCATCCCCTCTGTGCCTGCCCACGGTCCTGGCACAGCAGCCTGGGCTGCCGAGGCACATGTGTGCCCTCATTCTGGCCATGCTTCTCCTGGAGGCAGCCAGCCCACAAGCCTTTTTTATTCCCACAGCGCTGCTTTGCTGCCAGGGCTCTGCAGGATCAGCTCCTTTTCCATGCCCAGACTAGCTCGGTTATTTCCCTGTGTCCATCCCTTGCTGGATTCCCCAGCGGTGGCTGCGGTGACAAGGAGGAGGAGCAGGCTCTCTCCGGAGCTCCGTGCCCTCTCCGGGCTGTGCTGTCGCTCAGCTCTGCTCCAGCTGAAGCTGGGGATCTCAAAGACATAAAAGTGTGAGGTTTCTGATCAGTTTAGCTGGGGTTCAATGTCCAGAGTAGTTTTAGCATAGAGTTCAGATTTGAGCCTGACATAAAGCCAAGGCCGGGGGCCAGGCTCTTGGAAGGCACCGTCCATAGGTCACAGCTCTTACATTCTCCACACAGTCCCCTGCACTAGAGCTGCAGAAGAGGCACGGCACAGGCGGAGAGCTGAAGGAGCCCCGGTCCCCCAAATGGCTTCGGTGCAGAGCTCTTGCTCTTAGGTACAGCCTTGCTCTGTGACCAGAGCACCGTCAAACCTGCGCTACTTGCCCTTGCTGTGGTCTCCAGACCCTTGCAGCTTGCAGGAACACAGATTTTAATCGTGACACTGAAGGATGTTTTCCCCCGTACGGGCAATTCCCTCTGCAGCTCCGAGCGTGCAGCGCCTCCATCCCCAAACCCCTGAGCAGCCCCAGCGACGCCTCCGAGCATCCTCCCGAGAAAACGGGGCGGCCGGGGGGGGGGGGTCCTTCACCTCATCTTTCAAAACCTCAGCTCCCCCATTCCCGAGATAAATGCCATCGCCCCTGCAGGCGATGCTCGGGGCGGTGCGCGGTGCCCGGGCGGGGGTCCCCGGGCGGCAGCAGGAGGCGCGGTGAGCCCGGCGGCGGCAGCGGGCGCTGAGCTCACCTCCCTCCGCCCCCCCGCTCCCTTCTCCCTCCCCCTTCCCTCCCTCCTCCTCCGCCTCCTCCCGCGCCCAGCCTGCAGCCGGGATCTCAGTATTATGGCATCGAGGAGAATGGAGACCAAACCCGTGATAACGTGTCTGAAAACCCTCCTCATCATCTACTCCTTCGTGTTCTGGGTGAGTGCGGCTGGGCGCGGCGCGGGCACACGGGCACCGCGGGGCACCGCAGGGCACCCCCCGGTCCCACCTGCCCGGGCCGGGGGGCACCGGGGGCTCCGCAGCGCGGCTCGGCCGGGGTGGCACCGCCGGGCGAGCGGGGACGGGGCACGTCCGCCGGATACAGAGCTGCCTGCCCACACACACACACACACACATGTGCATACACACATTTCCATGGATAAAAAATGATGGCTTGTGCCTCCTCTCGCGGCGAGCACATCCCCCCGAGCCCCCACGGGGGAAAGTTGCAGGGGTCTCCCCGGAAGCCTGTATAGCCTGTCCCTTCCCCGCCGCCCCCCTGGCCGGCAGGACCGTGTCCCCACCGCAGGACCGTGTCCCCACTACCAGACCCTGTCCCCATTACCGGACCGTGTCCCCACTACCAGACCCTGTCCCCATTGCCGGACCGTGTCCCCATTGCCGGGCCGTGTCCCCATTGCCGGGCCGTGTCCCCGCCGCATCCCCGTCCCTCCGCGGGCGATGCCGCCCGAGCCCCCGCGGTACCTGCGCGCAGCGGGGGCTGCCCTCGCCCCGGCCGCGGTACCCGCGTTTCGTAACCGGGCTCAGGCTCCCGCAAACCATTTTCCTGACCCAGATGCATTAATTGAGTTGCCGCGATTGCCTGGCACGGCCCGGCCGTGTTTCTCGGGCCCCCTCCGGGGGCTGGAGGTTTTCGCAGCGCCCCGGCCTGTTAGTCAGCAGATCCCCGGCAGCGGCCGCGCATCGCGGCGGCCATCGGCAGGTTAAAGAGCTTTTAATGGCACACGGTGACAAGAGCCGATAATGGCCCCGCTGTGTGCAGTCAGGGACCTGCTCCGCACGCCACCGGCGCTGGGGCGCGTTTGTCGCTTCCCAGCCGGGGGAGCTGGTTGTGCTCTCTCGGTTTGGTAGCTCTGCGCTGTGGAAAGTGTCTGCGGAACACACTGACTCAAATCTTCATCTTTCTGCTTAAAAAGGCATTCCAAACGAAGAATTGCTTATTCATGGCAATAACGTTTGACATCCTTACCGTGAACATAGGACTTCAGCTGCTTCAACTTTAACTTCATAAGCTTTCCTTTTTTTTTTTTAAAGCATAACCAAAACACATTTTTGTTTATCCATACTTATGGCAGTACCTCGGTGTTATTGGCTCCCTTGTACCCCCTCCCCCCCGATATTTATGATATCCCCCCTCCTTCTTTTTTAATAATCTTGGTGGCAGCAGAGGTGTCTGATGACTGAAATGGATAGGAAGCCAGAATTATCTATTGTTTGGTGGTTTTTTTGCATGTAGATTCTTCACATTAGTCTCAAGGAGATAGGTGGCTAAGTTTATATACTTACCACAGTTTCAAGATTCATCCTTTCTTCAGTTCTCTGCAGATCTGTAAGAAACCCCTCTTCATCCTGTGATGAGTGAGCAACTGCAGGAGCTCAGGCAAATTCATGGCATCTTTTAAAATTGTGCCTTTTTTTTTTTTAAGTGATTGTTGTATCTGCTGCAGGCCGAATAAACAGAGGGCTTAGATCAGCGTGCCCGTTGAGCTAGCACATTTCACCAACGCTAATCTCATTTAAAAAGAGAGAATTGTACCCTGAGCCAAGCAGCTGGCCGAGGGCATTTGTGCTGGAGGCTGTCAGGATGCCAGGCCAGGTTGACAGCTGCGACCTCGTGGGGTAAATGACGCAGCTGAGCTCGGGCTGGGCTCTGTCAGAACCCAGGAAATGGGCTCCAGCTACACAGCTGTGCTGGTGGGATGCTCTGCTGTGAATTCTTTTCCTCTGAGCTGTGGGTCAGGCTCCTGTGTCTCCTGATCTTCTCCAAGGGCATGGCCCACTCTTCCAGTTACTTAACACTCGATGGCTGCCAGAGTCTCTGTTTGTCCTCTTCCATGAGCCTGGAGAAGGAGGAGGAAATCAATGGTTGGGGACAGAATCCTGCAGCCACGATCAAAGGAGAATGAAGAATCATGCTTGCTGTTGCATCTGGTTGCTCAAGGCACCAGCCAAGGGACATAGGCAGGTGTCGGTGGGAGAAGACAGCAAAGGATTTGGTAAAGGTCCAGAGCATTTCACAGCAGATTCTAAGTCTTTATCAGTTCTTCTGTGCTAAAAGCTAATTCATATTTTTGTCCTCTTTCTGGGCTCTGGATCCATTTGGAATAAATTGGAGCAGGATGCCATGAGGAGAGCAAAAACATGGCATTCTCTGGCTGTATGCTCATTTTGTTTTTTTCAGTCAGGTTTGAGAGCTGAAGGATGTATGGACTTCCCTCAACCTCCCCCTCCATTATTTTCTGGGGTGATTTTTGTACTCTTAGAATCTGCTGGCTCCAGAGTCAGTGTAACTCAATTTGAGTCCTTGTGAATTCTCAGAGCTGAAAATATGGGAAGGATTCTATTGGAGGAACTATTTTAATTTTTTTTTTCTTGGACTGAGCTAAATACCAGAAGGAAACCATGCCAGCACCACAAATGGCTGGTTTGTAAATTTTTATTCTGACGGCTTTCCCACATTTTTTGGAGAGGTTGTAAGCTGATTTCTGAAGGAGAAAGCTCTGTGTTGCTTAGCTGCAGTTTGTATGCGTTCTTTTCTAGCTGTGGGAATGGAGCTGTGGTACAACAGGGCAGAAACTCATCCTGTGGCAGGGTGGTGTGTGGTGGCAACCCTTTGCCTGGTGGGTCAGGTGGTTACAGATGTGAGGGAGTGGGGAGAAGATGCTTCTTTGCATCCAGTGAGCTCTTCTGAACCATCGTGAAGGACTCCTGCGTGTTTCACATTGTTTATAAAAGGAGAAAGTCTGTGTAGGCAGCGTGTTCCCCCAACAAGTGATTTTTTGTCAGGCTTAAATATGAATTGCATTATATTTGTGGGACAGATGTGTATAGGTGAAGGCTTTTAGTATGAGCATTAAATGAGGCTGCACAGATTTCATGGGAGCTGTAGGACCATAATAGGGAGACACAGTTCATTCAAATTTCATGCTGCGTAGCTTGTTCCTTTCCAAATAGGTTTTGTTTAATGTAACTTGTTATTTTGATAGCTTCTTCTCCTCCCCCTCACCGTACTTCCCAACTTCTTTCTGTAAATGTATCAACATGGTAAAAAAAAAAATCCATAAACAGAGATAACAAGCTTTTTGTGTGCTCATATGTATTGTTATTCATAGAACACATTAAATGCCTAAGGTTACCTCTTTTGGTCCTTAAAGGATGTAGTAATAAAAATTCAACAGCCATTTTTTTCCTAATCAGAATTCTATACTGAATGCATCTGGTTTGGAACTAGCAGATTAAAAAAAAAGGTGATAAAAGCTCTGCTTGGCTGTTAGCTATTTTCATTTTTTCCTTTCGGGTATCATAAATTGCTTGCATAGAAATCCGAGTTAGAGCCTGTCTTGTTTTTAAGAGAAAATGAATTTTGAATTAGAATTCTAAGTGAATTTTTTATAGGAGAGAGAAACCTTGAAGCACCCCTCAGTACCTTGTATTTCTCTAGTACTTAAGTAACCTTTGGTCTTAAAACATGTGTATAATTAATATTTCACTGTAGCCTTCTAAATATATTTTGTTACCAAATTAACTGCCTGCCTCACTGTGTTTTGGGAGGGAGCTTTAAGGGGACATGCACTCATCCTTAAAGTTATATGGCTGAGGAAAATGGGTTTTGTCTTCCATGCAAAGCTTGTTGTTGCCCCAAATAAGCACCGTAGCAAAGTGATTATTTTCTGATCCCAGGCCCTGTGAGACACTTGGCACTCAAATGGGTGCTTTGTGTGTGCAGTCCTGCTGGGATGGGGTTTTCTTGCTGTCAGTTAGTGTCATAAAAGCATGTAAATAGAATTTCCATTTAGATAACGTTCCAAGCTGGGTCACTGATCTGAAGAGCATCTTCCAAAGTTTGTGGGGACTACATTAGGTTCTTAGAACTTTGTGTGTCTTTGGCTATGTGACAAAATCAGAACTAAGGTACCTGCTCATAGGTAGTGGTAGCTTGGTTTTCTGAGTTTTTATTGCCTTGAAGATAGACCTGTGTCTCCTGGTGTGACCCCTTGGGAGTTGGCAGGTGGCAGGAGAGAGGTGGGGCAGGTGAGTGTTGCTTGGCCGTGAGGCCACAGCAGGGCTGTGATTTGAAATTGTGTGTTTTATACGGTTCCTCTGCTTTTAGCCAGCTCCTCTGGGAATGTGGTGTCACTGCTGTGGAGGTCAGGGGGTCTGGCCATGGCCCCATGAAGGGTGGTGGGCTCAGTGCCCCCCTGGCATGGGAGGTGTGGGAATTCCTGGTGAGTGCTTTGAAGTGCCCCTCCGTTTTCATCTTCTCAGAATTCCTCCAAAAGGGGGTCACTTGTGGGTGCAGGAGGGTGGAGGGGGCATTTCCCTGCCATTCCAGGGGCTCACAGAGCTGTTTTCCAGGAAATGACTGAGACAAAGTATGAGTGTGGCAGCCTGCTTGGGAACACAGATTTATGGCTCAACTCCTGACCCATCCTCAAATGCAGCCATCTGAGCTCTGCATTACAATGTGGGATTAGATCTGCATGTCCCTTTGAGTTACTAGTGGCATTACTCATCTCCCCTTTATGTGTCCAGCTGGGCTGCTGAAATAACTGGTTTTCTCCCCAGATCTTCTTTTCAGTGTTTCTGCATTGGTTCCTGCATGTTTCTGGTCTTTTTAATACCTCTTACCATGCCTGTATTTCTTTTCTTTTAATTCTTTTAAAATATATGTTAGCAGATGGTTTTAGAGGAAATATTTTGGGAAATTTTTAGCTTTCCCATGTGGCTTAGATTGCTCAATCTCTTGTTGGTTCCATTTGATTGCAAAGTCAACATTGCTATACTTTTAGAAAGAAGTGTTATTACTCATGTGTAGTTACCTGAAATCCCAAAAAAACCCAAGCTCTCAAAAATGCCCAGTATCCCCCCATCATGGCAGATCTGAAGTGCTCCATTGTTCAGCACAAACCTCATGCAGTTGCCTCCTTAAGTCAGTTGTTCCCTGTTCTGTTCTCATAATGATATACATGAAAGATTAAAGATAATGGTGTTTTCTAGTAAGCATAGCCCAAGGTGAAGTCTGTTGGCTAAATAAATAACTGGATTTTTATAAACAACAACAAAAAAGGCTAGATGGTGTTTGAAACCATAACTCCAGTCAGCTTTGTAAATTCCTTCTTGGGAAGTGTACACAGCTTGGCTTAGTTTAGTGGGGTTTTGATTGGGATTTTTCATGTTCTGAAAATTGTGTAGTTTTGGTACAAATTAGCATTTTTCACCTCATATAATGGAAAAATTTACTTTGCTCTTGGCTAAATGCTCCTTCTTTTCTGTTTGTGGAGCTGTGCTTGCCTCTCAGCAAGTGCACCCCCTTGACCTTGGGAGTTTGCATCAGCACAGTTCTGTGGTTTGAGGATGGTGACATTTTCACATTAATGGGTCAGTTTGGACTGGTGAAGGGGGATAGTGGGGGACTTGGAAATAGTTTCAGTTCTGTTTGGGAAGGCACAGGTTGCATTCATAACCCAGCAGTGGCAAGAGCCCTTTTTTTCCACAAGGAAGGGCAGGAGGCTGTGGGGGAGTGCCACTGTGTGTGTAGTAAACATTTGGCTGTTTAGTGTTCCCTCCTGCTCTGAGCAACCTGTTGTGTGCTAAACAGGGTAAATATAAATTCTAGGGAAGGGTGCTGGGGAGGCCTTGTTAGCACTTTTCCATGAAAACAGCAGTAGAGTCCTTGGATGCTGCCTCATTCCAGCCTTGCTTGTCAAGGAAACGGAGGCAATTATCGTAGGTAAACCAAGGGAATTTAAAATGGATCCAATAATCTGATTTTATCTCTGATTCTGTGACTATTTATCAATTCCCTGTGCTGTCAGGGAGGGAAATTAGGTTACCTGGTACTGTTAGTTGTCTCCATCTCTGGATTTTTATCATCATTTCTTCTGTTGTTGCAACTGTCCTACAAATTTACGTGCCAGTGAGTTAATAGATGAGTATCTAGAAAGGCTCTTTGTGCATGTGAGCTTGCAGAAGCATCTCCTTCAATCTTTCACATGCTGTTTAAGCCCAGTGATGCTTGTTAGAGAGATGCTGGCTTTGCTGTAGTGCTGAGTCCCTTCTGCAGCCGCCAAATTTGCACTTTTCAGCCCTGCTGATCTCAGTGCCTTACAAACCTCAGGACTGAATCTTTAAAATAAAATACAGCACTCAGAAGTGACTGTGGGGAGCAGATGACAGATATTGTACAGCCATTTTTATTTGCATGATGTTACTTCTTTAGGCTCATTTCTATTAATTAGCATTTAATCATCTCTCAGAGATGAGAGATGGGCAGAGCAGGCTCCTTTCCATCTCAGCTCTCTCTCATGGTGGTGGGCAGATGGTTGAAATGTTCTGTCTCTATCACAGTTCTGGGTTAGCAGAGGGAAGGGTTTGAATTTCCCTTGTACTAAAGGGACTCTGAAGCATGGCACACTTGTGTCTTACTGGATTATCGTTACTTCATAGCTGAGCTGGTTCTTTGAGCTCTGGGAAGAGGACACAGGACTTTCAGGAGCTACTGTAATGAAAGAGTGGAAGTTAATGTTGTTAACACTAATTTTGCTGTAATTTCCACGTAGTGTTTTGCAAGATGTTTTCCAGATGTGCTTTTTTCATCTTTGTGTTTCTGGGGACAATACTAAAATCTTTGCAAGAAGCAAGCAGCCCCCCTTTCCTCTCTGTTTCTTGCTTTTCCCATCTCCCTGAATTGCTGTGCTGAGTTCAGCTGGTGGGTGGTCACTGTGTGACGCTGGCAGTGACCCTCCCAAAAGCCAGGGGAGGGTCACCACATTCACCAACAGCCTGGGCTGAGCAGAAGGTTGAAATTTTGCCATCATTTATTATTGGGAGATATTTGCTGAGAGCTTTGGGGAAAGGTTGGATTTAGTTTGGGCTGAATGTGGATTTGGATGGATCAAACTGAAATGCTAATTTTTTTTTTTTTTGCTATTATATTCAAAGAGGGTCTTTTTAAAGAGTTTAATTAGTAGGAGAATGTGATGGGGTGAATAATGACGTGATGGACTTAATCTGCAGAACCCTCTGGATCTCGGGAGCAGAGCTCAGGAAAAGGTTGGCATGCTTGTAAGGTTCTGCAGGGAAGTCAGAGAGGAGAAAAGAGAGTGAAACCCTGTAAATATCATAGGAAGAGGAGCACTTACATTTCCCTTTAAACTGGGAAGAGAAGGAAGGCCCTGCTGTCTGACCCACATAACCACTCAGTGCCTTAATGCCTCTGAACAGAAATGATCAGCTCAGACCTGCTGCTGCCACAGGATTGGAGCTGCCAGGGGAGCTGACAAGTTCCTCAGGCTCTTGTTCCTGACTGGATTATGGGCACTGCTTCAGAGAATGCAGGAACAGGAGCAGCAAATTGCACTGAGTGCCACCAGCAAAGCTCATCTGCAACTCAGCACGCAGGAAACTCTGCCTGTAAGGACCTGAGTACATCTCCTGCAGCTGAGGATTCAGCTAGGCCATGCTGATTTAGTAATTTGATGAGCTTTAAAAACATTTGTCATTTGGATGGAGTTTCTCATGGGTTGGCCTCCATCTGGAAGCAACTTTGAAGTGTTTGGAGAATTCCTTATAGAATTTTTTGGCAAAAGAATATGAAAAATTGCTCATTTTGTATGTTTCTGAAAGTAAATGGGAGCTATACCAAAACCTGACGTTTTTGATGGAGGTAGTCTTCTCAATGATATAAACTTAGTGATTTGGGAAATCCTAAAAAAACCCCCGAATTTTTCAAATAAATGAGAATTTCCTGAATATGCCAGGTAGCACTGAAAATCTTTTTTATTTTTTGTATCTGGACTTGAAACTGAGGCCAGTTTGTGGCATCCCAGGTTGTGTCATGGCAGGTGTTGCATCAGTCCAGTTGAGCAGCACCAAGGCTTCAAAGTTGTGTCTGGGACTTGGAGCCCAGCCACAGGTAAAAGTCTGTGGCAGAGGTGGGGACATGGGGTCTGCAGAACCCTGTGGCCTGCAAGGATTCACACCTGGAGTGGGATGTTTGTCCATGCTTGAAGGTAATACAAAGGTGCACGGAGGTGTGCAAGCTTGCTCGGACTCTTGAGATACTCTGCTGTGACCTCAACCAAAGGAAAGCTGGAGGGCATTGTAAACAGATTATGGAAACACATCCAAGTCAATTCCAAAAGCTTTTTGAGGACAATTGCTGCAGATTTCCTGCAATGGAGAACCCATGATTTTTGTTGTCTTCCCTAATAGTCTCCTGACCAAAGCATTTTTATTACAACTTAGTGGCCTCCCCTGCATTAAAAGAGAGTCAACACACCAGAAACGTGTGACACGAGTTGTGCCTTTCATTCTTGGAGAACAGGTTAAGCTAGAAGAGGAGACACTTTCCAGGTATGCATTAACAGAACAGATAGAAACTCAATCCTCCTGTTTCACTTCAATAGTACTTAACATCTAACTGGCTCTAATTAGGCTTGGAATGGGAAGATAATTAAGTGCATGTCTGTTTCCCTTTGAAAACAAAGAAAGGAAACAAATACAGATACAATACCTTGATGGCTGCATCTTATGGCTGGGTTCATTTTCACTGGTGCAGCTGCCCTGTGCTGGATGTAGCATTTATTGCTCTGTGGTGTGCACTGATTGCAGACAGAGCATGATTCAATTTACCTGCAAAATAATGTCTTAGAGGAAATCAGCAGCTGATACTATTGCATGTTTTTGAGAATTTTTTTTTCAAATTTCCTCTGTTTTCAGGTCAGTGATGCTATGCCAGAGCTTCTTTTTTTTGGTATAGCTGCATCTTTGAGTCAGTTAAAGCTGATCCAGTTGCTTGTAAATGTTGAGGTCAGTTTGAGTTTTACCTGGAACTGAGTTCCTCTTTCCAGTATACTTCAGGAAAACTGCTGAGTTAAATTGTGTGGGTTCAAATAATCTAGAGGCTTAAATTGATCTCTCTTGTCCCTGAATAACCTATAGGCCATCTGTGCATCACCTTCGGGGTTTGGGGTTTTTTTTCTGTGCAAGTGTGATCTAAAACCTCCTGAAGAAAGAACCAGAACCTCAAGATGCTGGAGAGCTGACTTTCAGGAATGTTTCCCTATTATTTCCTGGAACAGACAAGCCAGCCCTGGGTATATTCCTTGCTTCCTGTTCTCACAAAACAGGAGCTGATGCAAAGGGATTGAATCAGGATTTTCCAACAGAAGGTCACACCATTTAAAAATAAAAAAAAATGTAGTTCACAGAGATGACCTTACAGGTTTATTTTTGTCATGGCAGGTAGGACTGGGGACATGTAAGAGCCTTTCTAGGAGGCAGTGTGACCTTGCTGCAGTTACTGAATATGTGCAAGATGTCTGCAGCTTTCTGTGCACTTGTGCAAAGCTCTCACTGGCAGGATGGGGCAACTGCTGGTTTTGCCCATGGCCTTGAAGATAAATAGTTCCTTATGGAAAAAATACACTCCTTTTTAAACCTTTCCCTATTGGTCTCCAACTTCAAAGTGATGCTTCAAAGGATGCTGGGCATCCTCCCAGCATGGAAAGGGCAGCTCAGTGCCCTCTGTGCCTGCTCAACCTGCCTCTCTATTCACCAGTGAAATTACAAACTGCAGGAGATGTGCTGGACTAGCCAGTGTGGTAACAAACAGTACTTCATCCAGAACTTGTGTAATTTTCAACAGAAACCAGTGACAAAAATAAAACCTCCCACTCCCAGGACTTTTCTGTTTTGTAAGCAACGGCTAGTTGCTTTGTGACAAGATGGTTGTGCTCAAAATAGGTATGTCTGTGGTAGAGAGAATTTTCAGCTCATGGAATTATCAGAATGATATGGAAAAGTTGCCTCAGTTTCTGTGAGCTGGCATGATATGCATGCAATACTCTTTAACACAAAACAAACTTGTTCACTGGTGTACAGAAACCTGAGCATGCTGCACCATAGCTATTTTTTAACAGAAGTATCAGATTTAACATGTTCCCTTCTCTCCTGCTCAATGACCTCAAATCGCTGGGGGACCAGACAGGATTAATCCCTGTGCCATGAAGGATATCCAGTATTAAAGCAAGGAGCTTGGTTGTTTCCTAGAGCAATGCCATCCCCACATGATAAAGAATATAACTGAACCACAACCACTTAGTTGATTTCTACCGTTAATTTCACCTAATTTCCAGTGCCATAACAGGCGTTAGACCAAAATTAATTCTTATTTTTTCCAGCATTATTGAATATGAAAAATATTTAAGATTGAAGACCTCTAAATCTGAAGGATATAGAGAAGAATTTCATGTTAAGTCTTAGCTCTTAGACAATCAGTCAAGTTATTAATGATATAAGAGCCACCTCATCAGTGAGGAGCAAACAATTACCAAGTTTTTCTTCTAGTACCATTAACCAGTTATCAGTTGTTAACCAAGCCCAACTCTGTGTGGCACTAAAATTTCCCTTTTGGAAACATATTTGCTCTACATCATATGTTAGTGCAATACTGCTAAGCAAAAGAATATGGAATAAAAATACATTTCAGGAAGAATTACATCAGCTCTGGTTGATGGGCACGTGTGGGTGGACTCAGCTTGGTCCATATGAAAGGTGTAAAATGTCTTACAACATCATCTCACTCTGCTTAAATTCAGTGGGAAACAAACATGACCAAACTGTCTTATGCAGTCAATGGTTTTTGAAACTCACCTGTGCTTAATATTCATGTTCAGTGAAACAGGCAGTTACTCTGGCTTGGGTTCCTCAGAATTCCCACAGGCGTGTGCTTGGGAGGGTTTATCATTCATCTGTGTGCTGGATATCTCAACAGGATAAACTTTCTTCCCCTTCCTCTGTCAAATTAAATTCTGCCTCTGGTCTCTTTGCTTTGATTACCCTGTGATTTTGCAGCACAACATCATTTTACAAGAAGATATGTGATCCTCTGCTGTGATGGTGCCACTGAAGTTTAGATGGACCCTAAAAGAGGCAAAATTGTGTTTAAAATTTCACATGTGCTTCTATGAAAACATTTCACATGTGCGTCTATGAAAATTTCACAAAGCTTCTATGAAAACAAAGCCTAAACTAAAAGAATACAAGAAGACTTATATCTCTGTGTGGATGGGATGGAGTAGTGTGTGACCACTTGAGTCAGGTGGTGGATGAATAAATGCTGAGTATTGTGGCTGGCATCAGGGGGCATGGCAAAGTGCATGTTATTTGGATTAAATTCAGAAAAAAATGGACCCTGGCTGCACCCTGTATGTTGATAAGATGGGATTTTTTACAACATTGATAGCTGTGTGTTATATTTTCTCTATTCTTGAGAAGCATTGTGCAATTTCTTAGGGCAACATTAACTTTGGATTTATTTACCAGTGGTAATACTTAAAAAATAGTAGTTGGCATGTCCATTTGATAAGACAGAGCCACTGCTGAAGTCAGGCAATATGTCTAGGATGTGGCACAGCTGTGAGTTAGTTATTTTAAGTCCCTCACTGTAATAATTATTATGTTGTAGCATTCACTTTGACATCTTACTTCAATTGCAGGAGTAGAAAGCTGAAATAATAATTAGGGTTACCTGATGTTGCTTGTAGAGTATGGGAATGCTTCTGAGAAGTTTAATGAATTCTGCTTGTGAAGACAGATTATGATGGAGCAGCTGGCTGTATCTCAGCTATGAAATTCATACACCATGATGCTTCTTTATTCTGAAGCTGCATAGACAATGCTCTGAAGAAACCTTTCAGGCTGCCCAGCATCTTGGGAGAGGGAGTGGAGCTGCTGCTGCATGAGAGCAACCCCAAGGTGAGTGGGTTTCCACTGCTGGGAATGACCCATGCAACTTTCCTGACTTCACAGGAATACCCTTTTGTGGGGAAAAAAAATATTCCTGTCATGCAGGGCATAAGGGGGAATAGTTTATCTTCAGGGAAAGAGCTGCACATTTCTGTAGATGGATATCCACCTTTATTTTGGGAGGTGTTTGACTGGGGCACAAGCATGTTGACACAGCTCCCCATGGAGAGGAGACTTGGTGTACCTGCTTAAGAATGTCCTCCTCCTCCTCTTTGTGCTGAGTGCCAGTGATCTGCTATCTCCGTGGAGTGTTCCAAGGGTGGCAGGCAGGATCAGGTTTAAGTGGTGACCTCCAGAACAGGGTGGTTTGTTTGCTTTACCCTGCTGTGAACATGAAGACGCAGAGGAAGGAAGATTTTGCTAATGTGGAGTTCTGGTTAAAAACCAGTATGCAGAATTTTGTCATTTGTAGGTTCTGCCAGGTCTTGTGAGTGGGTTTGTCAAGTGCTTCTAGGAACTGGACTGGCTTACTGGCTAAAAGAAGAGTTTCTCTCTAGTTTACTCATGCAGTGGATGTTATGACTGCTGCAAAGAGTTATTAGCAGTTTTGTTTGATAAATTGTATTCAGGCAGCTAAAAAAAGCACTCTGTGTGGGGATGCAGCTCTCAGGAATCTGCTTTAGCACAGAGAGAGACCCTAGCACCTGCAGGGTCAGAGGCTGTGCTGGGAAGGACAGTGGGGGCTTCCCAAGCTGTCATTTGAGGCTAGAACATGTTCTAAGGAAAAGGGTATCAGGTAACTTACTGCTTGGAGGAAACTTTTAATTTGGGGATTTCTTCAAGCAGAAGGGAGTTTGCTCATGCTGAGAGCCTATTCTGTAGCTTGTGCTTTCTCCAACACCCCAGTGAGACCTTTCTGGAAGAAATTAATGCTGGCTGCTCTTGGTTTTGTGTCAGAGTTAAATTAAGGCTTTTCACTAGCCTGGATTAAGGTGTATTTTGGTGTTTGGTGGGCGTAGGCGGTGACAGCTCATGGAAAGATGTGATCATTCATCCTAGCATGCATCTTGCATCTGAGTGGGTGAATGACAGGCTGGTTTTCTTCTGATGGCCCTGTGCAGTTCTATCTGAAATCCCTCGTAATGCCCAGCTGGTCAGGCTGGGAGCAGAGCAGAATGCCTTGAAGCAGTCACTGTTTTGTTCTTACCCTCTCCCATGGCTTGGGGAACAAGAGGGCAAAGGGCTCAGCAGGGGCTCAGCAGAAGGTAATTAATTTCTCTGGCATGCCTGGACCATGCTGCTTTCAGGCAGAGAGAATTTTCAGGTTAGCCACAGCATGATTTCTGTTTCCCACTTCTCCTTCCCCCTGAGTGGGTATCATGTAGGGACAGAGATTGCTCTGTGGCTTAGCTCATGCTTTTGTTTTCTTTTATCACCTTATGTGGTGCAGTTTAAATTACACTTTTCAAATGGTAAATTGCTTGGGAAAGACTTCTTAATGCCATTTCTCCTGGCAGTTTATTTCATATTTTTCATGCAAGTTGTACCAATCAGTGTCTGGTGGGGCTGCCTGCTAAGCAGGAACAGATGGCCCATGCTAGTGAGGACAGGAAGGATCACAGGGGTAGGAGCCAGTGTTATCTACATATGTGTTTTGGATTGCATCATGAATGCTTCCCAGGAGGAAGCACAGCTGGCACTAGAATTGCAGAGATCTGATTTTTGGTGTTCTCTATTTGAAGTCTTGGCATATGTGAAAATCAAGTTCATGTTGGGCTAGATCAATAATATTGAAATTCTTCTTGGATAAAATCACTTTGCTTGCTAGTTTTTGGTTGTTTTTTTTTCTCTTTGCTTATCCTGTAATCAAATGTACTGTGTGAGAGAAAATACGCAGAAGAGAGCAGCCAGGTCCATGATGTAATCTTGCTTCCATGTGTGCTCTACCACAGGATGGCCTGAAAATGGAGTAACCAGTGCAAAACTGCAGGAAGAAAACCAGAATTAATCATAGGTGGTTTGACCACTATTTCCCCCTCTAGCTTGCTCTGGCACTAAAATACTTGAGTGCCATGCTAGGCAAAGAGCCAAAGAGGAGAGGGGGATGTGTCAGAAAGTGGCTGCCTTGCAGAGCTCATGTTCTGGGCAAGTTCTTCCTAATGCTGGGCTGGCAGCATCCCCTGTGCTTCGACCTGGTTTTCATCTGTAGCAGTGGGCACATCTCCAAGAGGGCAGGGAAAAAGCATGAATGAAGAAAGCTGTGATCTTAAACACAGTCTGTGGAGGCCAAACTTTGATTCTGCCAAGGCTGAGCCACAGCCACCTTTGCTTTGTGTGCTGTATTATATTGGATGTTTGTCCAGGTGCCAGCAGGAAAACGTCGAGAGATCCCAGACGTGGCCACGTGATTGAGATTTGGCACATCAGGCCTTTCAGAGGGCTCTTGGAATATGTATTGGTACCTGTCTTCTCTTCACACTAGGACACAACAGGAATAAAAATGTGAGAAACTTCTTACTGAAAAATTCACTATCAGACAGTCATGGGAAATTCATTACTTTGTGGCTTTTTGGGGATTTGGGGGGGGTTGGGGTTTTTTTTTTTAGTTTTTTGTTGTTTGTTGGTTGGTTGGTTTTTTGGGGTTTTTTTTGTTGTTTTTTGTTTTTTTTTGTTTTTGGTTTTTTGTTTGGTTGGTTGGTTTTGGGGCTTTTTTGTGGGGTTTTTTGTTTGTTTGGGCTTTTTTTGGGGGTTTTTTGTTTGGTTGGTTTTGTTTTGTTGGGTTTTTTTTTGTTGCTCTCCAATAAGCTTTCAGTTTAGAAGATAACATTTGGCTCTGACATTTAAATCCTTTCCCTTCCCCTGCATGGACAGAGGCTGAGCAGTCCTTGCTTTGTATAAGGCAACAGGAGCTTGTGTCAGTCCTGGGATGGTGCAACCACAGAATGGTTTGGGTTGGAAGGAACCTGAAAAATCCTCTGCTTCCAATTCCCTGCCAAGGGCAGGGATGCCACCTGCCCCACCAGGCTGCTCAAAACTCCACCCAGCCTGGCCTTGAACTCTCCCAGGACTGGGGCAGCCACATTCTCTGGGCAAATTCTTCCAGCGCCTCACCACCCTCTGATTTCTGTTCTCACCAGCAGAATAATAACCTGTAGTGGATAAAACACATTACAACTGCCCAGAGAATGATGTGGAAGATAACCTAAGGCTGTCCTGTCAGGATATGCCCTTATCCTTGGGCAGCTGAGCAAGGGGAAGACCCTTCTTGTCAGCCTGGCCTGGAAGGATTTGTCTCACAACTTGCTTTATGAATTTTGCACTTTCCTAGCACTACATCCATGTGTTGACTGTGGTTCCTGCTGTCTTGATGCGTGTCTTTGAGCAGAAGCAGAAAATGTTGGCATTGTGTCAGGAGAAAATCCACGAGGAATGCCTCTAAAATGCCCTGGGAGGGAAGAGGAAACCAAGTAAGGTGGTGACAATTCCTCCTCTCCCCCTGGCCCATGTACACAAATTTGCTTGGGTTTAGGGTAAAGCCAGATTCTGCATTCACTTAAAAGCCTTTTCACCAACAACCTTGTGTGTGGAGACAGAACTGGAAACACATGGCTGGTCACTCAAGGGAAGGAATGATAAGTTTATCCCCACTTTCTCCAGGATACATGGAATATATGGATGTGCAGAACAGTCAAATGCATTTACCCTTGATGGAGGTGGCAGCTGGGTATTATTCCCTGGCTCTCCTGTTCCCTGTTAGCTCTGGGGTGGAGTCCCATGGCATTCCTTCTGCAGAACAGCAAAGGAGGGAGCACCTGCTTTTAGATACAAGCTGCTGAAGGGATCAAAGTATTTAATGATAACTCTTCTTTGCACTTCCCTCCCTTAAGCTCTGCTGTTGAGAAATAGCTCATTAATTTGTTAGTGGCTTGATGAGAAAGGAGGGGGTGGAAAGCCACTAACAAATGGCTTTGGTCCAGGTCAGTCTCTCTGTAGCAGGAGGAACCTGCTCTTTCCCCCCTTGCTCCAGTGGGGAGATGAGGAGCTGGATGGTGAGGAAGTTCCTTCCCCGGTTATTCCACAGATTATTCCATTCCATTGCCTGCTGCTCATACACAGGCTGCTCTATGTAACATTTCTTCTTGATGGACCGGACAAGTTACCAAAGAAATGATGTAAGGGTGTGACGGTGTTCACAGGGGTTTTCAGGTGAGGGAAGAGACAAGAATATTGACTCTATGTTCAGAAGGCTTGATTTATTATTTTATGATATATATGTTACATTATAACTATTCTAAAAAGAATAGAAAGAAAAATTTCAATTCAGAAAGCTAGCTAAGCAAAGAATAAAGAAGAATGAATAATAAAAGTTTGTGTCTCAGACAAAGAATCTAAGCTAACTAAGCTGTGGTTGGCCATTAATTGTAAACATCTAAAATAAGCCAATCACAGATGCACCTGTTGCATTCTACAGCAGCAAATAACCATTGTTTACATTTTGTTGCTGAAGCTCTTCAGCTTCTCAGCAAGAAAAATCTTAATGAAAAGATTCTCATAAAAAGATGTCTGCGACATAAGGGCTGTAGGACTTACACATACTCCAAAGTTAACTGCCACATCCCTCCCAAAACTTCACACCAGAGTTTAAATGTGGAACCTTCAAATTCTTTTCAAAGATCTCTTTGTATATCACAAGTAACAGGCAAAAAGATCTTTATCATAATACTTTGACCTGATAAATCAGTCTTGCAGACAGATAGAAATTGGCAGGTTCATTTTGTATGGGTTTGGCTGGCGCTGCTGGAGGAAAAGGCAGTTCATCACCTCCTTAGGACGGAGAATATCCTTGTCATAACACTATCCATTGCTGGCCTTGTCTCTGACTCACTGTTACAATGAACCATCAGTTTTTTATGTGACTTTGAAACTGGCAAGAAAACCACAGGAGGACTGTAAAATGTAAGTGTTTGTACTTGGTTCCTGTTGTAGGAAGATGTTGATTTTCACATGACATATTTCAAATTGGTCAGAGGAGGTGAGGAGGCCTGTAGGAACAGGAGATTTTATTATGCTTTTTGTTACATCAGACAATATGTGAAAGATGATTCATGTAGAAAAGTTGGAAGAATTAAGGTAACTTAATCTGATGATGTAGGTATTTGAACAAAGAAAAACTCTAGCATTGTTTGTTTTGAAACCCTTTATGAAGGGACATAGTTTCTCACAAATATCCCACTACTGAAGTTTTATATGTCTTTGCTCCTGACATAGCTCCAGTGTTCCTACAGCACACCTGGGATGCATTTTTGAGGCTCCCAGCTTTAGGAGTAAAGAAAAATGGTGAACAAATGATTCAATGGCATTTGTGTATATACCTAACCTAAATACTAACATCAGGAATAACGTTGAACATCCTGGATGTAATCCCAAAGTTCAGAGCTCACTCTGCTTTTGATGCTTCCAGCAGAAGCAGTTATTCCATTTTCAATACTTCCCCCTGGCTAACCAGCAGGTTCCCTCTGATGTTATGACCTGCTCCACAGGGAATGCCTCATCCTAAACACCGTGAGCTCTTGCACTTCCCCTTTTCCTTTTATTTAAAAAAAACTGATGAAATCATCTCTCTCTCTTTTTGTTATTCCCTCCCTCCTCCCAGCAGTTTAAAGGTTTACCACATGGTTTGGGGTTGGTTCAGGAAAACTTGCCCCCCCCTTTGAGGGCTCCCTCTACTTGAAGTTCTTCCCAGCTTGTCAGAAATCCAGATGTGGGACTTTTAGGCTGTGGTACAGTCTGTGGATCCAAGCCCTCGCTCGCAGGCTGTTTTCCCTGTGCTTTTGTCCTTGTTCAGCATTTTGGGAGGGATCTGCCTCTTGGGAACTGCTAAAACAAGGGAGGGGGCAGCTGCACTGCAGGGGCAGGGGATCCAGCTGTGGGTTTACACCAGTGCTGAGTAGCACAACCACACTAAATCCATCCTGTGCCAGCTGTATCTGGGATTTTAATGCCCTCCCAATGAGGCTGCAGTTATTTACTGTGAGTGCTCAGAGTGGCAGACTGCCCTCCCCTCACCAGCACCTGTGCCCTGAGCAGCACTGCACACCCTGCACATCCTCCTGCTGTGCCCTTCAGCTGCTTTTTTTCCTACATTCAGCAGTGTGCAGGGGAAAAAAGAAGAAAAAAAAAAAAAGGAAAAAAGGCTGTGTTGCATTTTAAAAAAGGAGGAGAAGGAGTGAGGAGAGGTGAAAAAATAGAAAATGAAAGTGTGAAGGGAGGTGCAGAGCATACACCTTGGTGCACTGTGTGCTGACGCAGGGGGGAATGGCATCAGCTGAGGCACCAGCACACCCAGAGATGTCAGCAGTGCAAACTGGGCTGCACCCCTGACATCCCTGTGCGTGCTGGTGCCTCTCCTGTCACGTCCTTCACAACCACCCCCCTGGACAGCACAGTCTCCCGTGCAGAGCTGAGCTCTCACTCGCTGTGGGATTATTGGCAGCAGCACCCAGGAATTCCCCAGGGGCACTGCTGCAGGCAGGCTGCCTGTGGTGTGGCTCACACTGTGCTTCAGTGGTGTCCAAGTGCCTCCCCCTGTGCCCAGGCAAGGCAAAGCTCATTTGGAAAACGAGTGGAGCCCAGGGCTGCCTCCTGTGCTCCTGTGTTGTCCTCCAGCAGCAGGCAGTGAATGCTGCTGGCCTCGGGGTGCCAGGGGGCTCTGGTGGGGCAGCACCCCTTGCTTAACCCCAGAGCAAGGCTGCATCAGGGATCCCTGCCCCTCAACCCCTAATTTCATTGTCAGAGTTTCTCTAAGGCCGTAATAGCACGGAATGCCTTTGGGGTAGGAATCCCTCCTGTCTTTCCTTTGGGCTTTTCTTCCTTCACCTGCCAGGAGTGAGGGTGGGTGCTGGTGCTGGTGACTGTTTCTAGCTGTGTGAAATGGGGTTGTGCAAAGATGCCTGAGCAGAAAGGGTGGGCTAACAGAAAGAGAGAAGGGGGATATATGGAAAAAGAAAACAGAAGAAGAAGAAAAAAAGGAAAAAGTTAATGGAGAAGGGCAAAGGGAAACAGGTAATTGAGGCAACCAACCAGTCAATTGTTGGCCAGTAAAATAAATAAGTGGCTGGGCGGAATAAATCAGGAAGGTGAAAGAGGAGATAAGGCTGGCAGGGCATTCTGTTTTATGGCCCTGTTCATTGCTTTCTGGGACATTTCACTTCTGTATCACTGGGTTTGGTGCTTCACTGTGGGGCCTATTCATGCCCCTCTCTGCTCCCTGTGCCTCAGGGTGAGGAGCTGCTGCCCCACTGACCCCACTCTTTGGTGGGGGGAGCAAAGGGAAATGGTGTGGGAGCAGGATAGTTTGGGAGATCTGTGCATCTCAGGGGTTGTGTTGGGATAGAAGAACCCTGGGAAATGGGTAGGGAAGGACCTCCCTGTGCTTCTTTTCAACTTGCCATCATGGCATAAAACCCCTTTATCTGCAGGTTAGTCTGTGCAGCAGAACCAGAGGGGCTGGTGGGAGGGGAGGCAGCATGGCACTGACAGCAGGGAGGGAAATTTCCAGTTGTGTGGGTGCAAAACTCCCTCATCAGTCCCTTTCCCAAACAGCTTTGTCATGTTGTCCCTCTTGGTGGCATCAAGATTCACAGAGTTTTCACCAACAAATCAATGGTGCCAATGGCATTGGCCATGAACATTGTCACTGCAAGGACACCTGTGCCTTGAATCCAGCCCCACACCTTTGGAAATGCCTGTGAGACTGCATTTTAAAGCTTTTTGGGCAGGAAAAAGGAGTGCATATCAAGGGTACTTAGGAAACATCTCTGGCTGGAAGAACTCACATCACCTTCTGGGGGACTTGTCACAAAGCCAGCTACAGCAACATCTTTGTCACCAGTCAGGCTTCTGTTAATGAGTGTGAGCACTGAACCCCCCAAGGAGCCAAGCCCTTCACTGGCTGCACCCCATGTGTCTGTTCCATGTGCTGGAGGCGTTTGGGCAGTGGGGCTGGGACTTTCAGCGCAATCCTAAAGCCAAGGGGTTCCACATGCCCATCAGCTGTGCAGGACAGCAAGCTTCAAGGGTCTTACTTTCCATTCCTATCAAAATCCCATTTTCTCCCACTTCCTTTTCTTCTACTGAATGGAAAAGCCAGTATCACTAATGATCCTGTTTTTAAATGTAAGTTTCAGAAATTCATGGGCTGCCTGGGTGGGACAGAGCCTCTCTTTTGTTTACAAGTGCAAATCATTAGATCTTTGCCAGACCATGCATGTTGTGGAGTACCTTAAAGAGACTTTTCTGGTGACATTAAGGGACAGATTATGTAGAGACTCCCAACGATAGTGAAGTTGAGCTTATGGTGGGCAAGTCTGTTCTGAGAAAAGAAGATTGCTTCAGAGCATTTGTACTAATGAACTTTCTTTGTGCTCTGCTTGTTTTTCTGCTTTGTTCTCTGAAACGATGGTGCATTTCTGGATAATTTCCTCTGCTGGTGAGCTACCCCCATCAAGTTGAAAGTTGTCTATTTTTAAAATGCCAGCTGCCTCTCGGATAAAAAAGCCAGTGCTGATGTACCCTTGCTTGCAATGCATTATTCAAAGTCCTTTTTAGACTCTCTCAAATAAAGAGCTTCATTAATATTTCAGCGGTCGCTGTGATTCTCTCCAAGGGGGCTCCATTCCTTTTCCTCACTTGACACCCCTGTCTTTCTCTGTGCACTGAAGATGATTGGACTTCCAGTTACCTTTGGTAGAGTGAACTCATCATTTTCTGCAGGAAGTGGATCTTAAGAGAAAATCTGACCCTGAGATTGGTGCTAAGCAGACACCTGGCACACCCAGGGTCTCATCACAGCCCTCAGCAATGGAAAGGTTTGGGAGTGGAGGGGCTGTTTTGTGCACCAAACACCAACTGTTGTGCACCATCATTCTGATCATTCCAGCTGGCTTTGCTAGCTGAGATGGGAGGTAGGGAGGGGGATTGGAAAAGGAGAATCACAACAGGTTGGATTTCTAGACATAAAGATTTGCTTAATGAGGTTTTCTTATGTAAATATTAACTGCATTTGCAGTGATTTCAAAACCACACTAAGGGTTATTTTCTTTTTATCTTGCTGTTAGGTACAGAACCTGTGATAAAGCTGGGGTTATGAGAAAGAACAGAGTGGTTTCCTCACTTGAGGTACTGGTGGAAAATCAGTAGCAGGCAGGTCTGGGAAAAGTGGGTTTAGCTCTGAAGAAGAAAGGCTGAGACAAAAAGTATCAACCATTCTAAACTCCCTGCAATATGAGCAGTTCTCCTAATTTATAGGGTTCTTACTTCTTTCCTTGTGATGCCACAAATAAAGATTCTTTGGCTTGATTGTCCATGACAGGTTTTGGTGCTGGGAGATGGAGATCTAGTGATACAGAGCTGCACAGTAATTTTAAGAGGTAGTTTTTTAATACATCAAGCAATTAAGTGTCTGAAGGGAAGACAAGCATTCAAAGCTGCTGCTCAGCCATGAAACAAGAGCAGGAGAGAGAGAATGGTTGCTGAAAGACATTGCTGCATCCCCTGAGTGCACGAGAGCTGCAGGCTGGGGTCTCCCCTGTGAGTGGAGGAAGGGATGATGAAGAGGTAGAGCTAAGTGGGGTGGGGACCATCAGTTATCAAAGAAATAAAACAGCCACAAGCGTTGAGGGGATTCACACTGTGGATACCTGGACACTGTTGGCTGCCCACAGCATGCCTGGTTTGCATGTCAGGCAGCTCTTGCACTGTCAGGCCTCTTGTCAGGACACTGTGCAAGGGGAATCCTGTGGCTTTGCTTGCAAAATGCTAAAAATGCTGTGAGCTGCAGTTGCTGAGTATCCAGAAACTTGAATTCTGCTTTGCTCTTGAAGAAAATTACTATGACCAGGCTGGTTAAGAATAGCTTGATGTTTCTGCCCTGAGTCAGCAGTAAAGTGATATTCTGGACAAGAAATAAGTCTTCAGTTTAGGGGGTTTTGTGTTTGGGTTTTTTTCTGTGGGTGCTGCTGTGCTTTAAAATATGGTCTGTGTTTAGCTACCTTATTCAGTATGAAATTAAATTTCCTTTAGTTTCATAAGGTGAATGATCATATCTGAAAGTTGTCATTCTGCTTTCCCAAAATGTGCAGAAGTGTTGTTTGTTCATTTAGGACCCAAATAACAGCTGCTGTTCTCAGAAAATAAAGATTTCCCCCCCCGCCCCCAGACACACTTCACTGAAATTCTGGTGTAATTTCTTTAACATTTTTAAAAGGATCTTGGCTCACAAGATCCTTTAAAGATCACAAGATCCTCAGAAGGTACAGGAGGGCCCATTGCAGGGTGCTGGGGGGACAGAGGGGATGCCAAAGCAACACTGGAATATTTTGACCGAAATGTTGTGTCTTGCTGGGAAAGGGCTGAGGACGGGGCATGTTGGCAGCAGTTCAGCATCGGTGTGTGGTTCTTGGTTACTTTCCCATCTTTGCTTTTACATCTGGAATGGTTTAAAATTGCCACAGATAATTCTGAGCAGAATTATCCAGATCTGGGCAGCACAAAGAATACCTCCTTCTTCTTGTGCCCATTAGTCTAACGGGAGTGAGGAGTGGAACTCTGCCAGGCTTTGCAAGTGTACCTCTGTGCCTATTTATTTTGTGTCCTGTGGAGTCTTCACCTTCCATGGGTGTCTTCTGCTGATGCAGGGACAGCTCTCTGCCGTGGATGGGGCTGGTGGGGTCTGCCCCAGCAGCAGCTCCGGGGCCAGCCGGAGCCACTGTGGGGCCAGGCGGGGTTTGTGTCCTGTCCCTGTGTCCCATCCCTGTGTGCCATGTCCCTGTGTGCCATGTTCCTGTGTCCCAGATCCCTGTGTCCCGTGTGCCGTGCCCCTGTGTGCCTGTATCCCATGTGCTTTATCCCTGTGTGCTCTATCCCTGTGTGTCGTATCCCCGTGTGATGTGTCCTTGTGTGCCATATCCCTCTGTGCCATGTCCTTGTGTGCCGTATCCCTCTGTGCCATGTCCCTGTGTCCTGGTTCAGGGCAAATTTTGGAGATGCCCCCCAGAGGGGCTCCTCTGGGAGAACAGATTCAATCGTTCCCTCCCCCCAACTGGTCTGGGAGACAATACCTCCTTGGAGAAAAGTGGAAAAAACCTGTTTATTAAACAATAAAACCTAAACAATATTAATCAATAAAACCCCTTGCCGCTCCAAAAGAGATGACAAACTCAGAAAGTCCCTCCCTGGATTGCAGTTCAGCTCACTCAGGCTCTGATCAGTCCCTCTGGTGCTGGAAATGTCAACGCCCAGGCCCAGGTGGGCCACTGGTGGAGCTGCCGGTGCTCTGCTGGTGTTCAGTCCAGAGCAGGTTTCAACAGCCCCAAAAAAAAGGGAAAAAACCCACAGTCCAGGGAACTTCTTTGCCTCAGCTAGCTAAAACTAACCAAAACAGAGTTCTGTCCTGCTGTCTGTCCATCCGCAGACACCACAGTCCAGGAGCAGGAATGTGGAGGAGTGAGTGCAGTGCCTGAAAACAAACTGCTGCTTCTCCTCTCCCCGCTTCGCTCTCTGGAGCAAGTCTGAAAGGTGCAAAACTTATTATTCAGCATAAACAGAACAAGACGACTGGGGCTAAAAGCATCACATAGTCAGCCTAGGACAGCCTGTCACCGCGCCCGCGGCGGATCATCCCATCATGCGCTCTGGGGCTGACCTTAATCCTCCTAATACGGGATCGCCCTCCCTGGGAGGGACAATAACAGCCCCGGTGTCCCCACCAGTGGTAACAGGGTAAGAGAGGGACAATAAGAGCCCCGGTGTCCCCGCTGGTGGTAACAGGGTAAGAGAGGGACAATAACAGCCCCGGTGTCCCCACCAGTGGTAACGGGGTAAGAGAGGGACAATAACAACCCCAGAGGGACAATAACAGCCCCGGTGTCCCCACCAGTGGTAGCGGGGTAAGAGAAGGACAATAATAGCCCCGGTGTCCCCGCTGGTGGTAATGGGGTAAGAGAGGGACAATAACAGCCCCAGTGTCCCTGCCGGTGGAAACGCCATAAGAGAGGGACAATAACCAACCCCAGAGGGACAATAGCAGCCCCGGTGTTCCCGCTGGTGGTAACGGGGTCAGAGAGGGACAATAAACGACCCCAGAGGGGCAATAACAGCCCCAGTGTCCCTGCCGGCGGTAGCGCCATAAGAGAGGGACAATAAACAACCCCAGAGGGACAAATACAACCCCAGTGTCCCTGCTGGTGGTAACGGGGTAAGAGAGAGACAATAAACGACCCCAGAGGGACAATAACAGCCCTGGTGTTCCCGCTGGTGGTAACAGGGTAAGAGAGGGACAATAACAACCCCAGAGGAACAATAAACAACCCCAGTGTCCCTGCTGGTGGTAACGAGGTAAGAGAGGGACAATAACAGCCCCAGTGTCCCTGCTGGTGGTAACGGGGTAAGAGAGGGACAATAAACGACCCCAGAGGGACAATAACAGCCCCGGTGTCCCTGCCGGCGGTAGCGCCATAAGAGAGGGACAATAAACAACCCCAGAGGGACAAATACAACCCCAGTGTCCCCACTGGTGGTAACGGGGTAAGAGAGGGACAATAACAACCGCAGAGGAACAATAAACAACCCCAGTGTCCCTGCTGGTGGTAACACAGTAAGAGGGGGACAATAACAGCCCTGGTGTCCCCACTGGTGGTAACGGGGTAAGAGAGGGACAATAAACAACCCCAGAGGGACAATAACAGCCCTGGTGTCCCTGCTGGTGGTAACGGGGTAAGAGAGGGACAATAAACAACCCCAGAGGGACAATAACAGCCCCGGTGTCCCCACTGGTGGTTATGCTGTAAGCAAGCCCACAGCTCCAGGGAGGAAGCATTTGCAGGGCACCGAGATGTGGAGGATGGAAAGAGTGCCCTGGGGAAAACCACGAGAGACAGGATTGCTTCCTCTATTCCCTATTGCTGTGCTGTAACATGGCAATGCTTAATGCAAGCAAAAAAAGATGCTTTAAGCGAGTAATGAACAAAAATATTCTACTAAACTATAAAACTACTAAATATTCTACTGAAAGTATATTCTACCAAAACTATAAAACACAAAGTAGTTAATAAATGACACTGTTACAAAGGTTTCTTTTTTAGTGGGACTGAGAGGGGGGATTCTGGGAATCCTTAAAATCAGAGGGTTTTGGGAAAGCTGCAAAAGGCAGGCCTCAGAGACAGCAGAACTCCACTTAGAGCTAAGCAGTAGCCATGAGATTTGTCAACAGAAAAGTTATAAAAGAAGTAGAAAGTAAGGACAAATAGAAGAATAGTCTGTGTATTAACACTTAGAGTAACTGCCTAAGCTAAAGAAAAGTATATCTAGCAAAATATTGTAAAGTCCTAAGCTTAACAAGAGAGCTCTGTACATTGTATCTTAAGGCTCACAAGCAGGTGTTGTATTCAAAATAAGCAAGCATTGTTTTAACCAAAGGTATGTGTGCTTATAGTGGCTGGACAAATCTACTGTCAATGTGCTTTTGCTTTGTGTGATTGGTCAAAAGAGTTTTAAAGCAAGTTGTAACATTAAGTTCTTTGTCTGCTGTCGGGGATGTGAGCTGATGGCATCTTCCCAATGTCATAACCATGTAATGAGACTGATGCTGCAAAATAAAACAGCTTGAGACACATTCCCAGCAGTCCTGTCTTGTTTGTGATTTGAACATGGACCCCCAGCCAGCACTACCCACTGGGTGTCCATCAGGGCTTCTGGAATTAGCACTGCCTGCTGTGAAGTTCCTCCTTCTAAAGTTGCTTTTCCTGGCCAGGACACCTTTTCCCCATTCCAACAGGGCTCCCCGAGATACCTGGACTGGCTGCTGTTTGCTCTTTTAAATCTCTGGAGATCTCTGCTTCTTGTTCCCTGTCCCAGGAAGGAGGGAAAACATCTCTTCCCTTTGTGTCCTGGCCCTGCTACTGCTGCCTTTCCTTCAGCAAACTGTTAGTTACAATTCAATGCCTGTTACAGTCCCTGTGTGAGCAATTGGTGACTTGCTTCTGCAAGGGCTGCAGAAGGGTCCCAGCCCAGGGGACCTGTCTGAATGGTGTCTGGAGCTGATGCTCCCATCTGGTTGTTAAACACTGACACTCATTATTTTACCCAAATGGTGGCTGCTGGAGAAATTTGGGCCGTTGTGTTCAAGGACTAACTGATGTGAGAGCAGATGCTCAAAGAGAAAAATGGGTGCTTGGGCCTGTCTGACCTTGCAAATGGCTTATCTTGGGAGACAGGAGACAAATCTCTTATAAAAGCCCTTTACATTTGCTAATGGTAAATCTTTTTTCCAGTGTGGGAAGCAAAGGCTGTGTGCAGGAGTGGGGAGAAGAGAGTGACCAAAAAGGAGAACAGGAGTCCAACTTGTCTGGGAAGATTTTTAATCCAGTGTCTTAGGGGATCAGGTTAGCACATAAAAATGCCTTTTTGTAGCTTCAGTCACTTCTTTTAGTTGTGTATTTTCTGGAAATGTGCTACAACAATCAGTATCAGCTCTGGTTAACTCCACACACCATCCAAATTTGGAGGGTTGAAATTTTCATGAAGGGACAAAGGTTTTAAGACTTTTATGGTGACATACAGTGGTTCGATCTTTCTCCTGTCCATTTTCCTTTCCTTCTTCCAAGTCAGTTCAGAAAAAGGTCTCCAGGAATTTTTTTGCTGAGTCCCTGTCCCAATAGGAAGAAGACTTTCTGCAAGCCTCCTGACTCCTATTTGCTCAGAGAGAGAGAGCAGGGGATTTAGTCAGAAAAGCTGGTGTGGTTGGAGGGCAGCCAAGCAAACAGACACTCACACAATCAGTGCTGCTGATAGAGTGAGACTCTGCTAGAAGTGACTCAGAGGAATTGGCTAGTACGTCCTGCAGCTACAAAGAAGTGCTCAGAGCAGAATGTTGTTGTCAGCAGAACGTCTGGTGGTGCAGTAGGTAAACTTGTTTTTAATGGAAACTGGGAAGTAAGGCTTGGAAAAATGTCAGGGGCAGCCCTGTAGGTAGAAATTGAATGCTGTATTCTTGGCTGTTTGCAAGACTGTAATGATTATTTAAGAGAGTAGAAAGTTAATTTATTAATTAAACGTTCTGTCATCTTGCTCCTCAGTGCCAGCTTCTCTGAGTCACCACTTATCAGTCCAGCTTTCCTTCCTACAAGTGTCACAAGCTTCAATTTTTACCTCAGCTTGATCTGCATGTACTGAAAACTGCACCCTGCTCATTTAAACCTGTGCAAATATAAATGTTGCCTGTAGTGTACCCAGTGTGGTTAAAATTACCTCTTTTGTGGGAGACATGTCAAAATTGGCTTGGATTTTCTTCTGGGAGCAGCTGCTGGTGGCACTGCAGAAACACTGTTGGCTTGTACCAATGGACAAGCAGGAAAGGAGAGTGTTGGCAGGGTTTGGTGGCTCTTTGGGAGCACCAGAGAGCCCAACTGCTGCAGTGTGAAGCAGAGAAATGGCACATCACAAGTGCCTGTGGTGCAGTGTCTACATTTCCTTCTGGTTTTTGCATCCTTGCCCTGGAGCTGGGGGTTTTGCCAGGCATCAGTGCAGTCCCACGCAGCTGCAGCCTCTTCACAGCCAAGTTTGCAGTGGAGATCCCAGCAGGGAAAGCTTATGTGAGGCTCAAAAATGTAACTCAGAGCAATGAGAAAATCCATGGAGCATCTGTCATGCCGCCTCTTGCCTGGACAAATGTCTGGTTTTAAATCTCTTTGGGAGGATGTCTGTTTGGAGCTGAGCTCTCCCAGCTCTGGGGTGCTTTGGGGAGGGATCTCTGGCTCAAAGTTGCTCCTTGCTGGTGCAGCAGACCAGAAAGGAGGCTTTTTGCTCCTGAAACTGCACAAGCCAAGAGGATTTTGGAAAAGGACGCTGAGCAGAGCCTCCCCTTCCACTGGCCAGTGGGAGCTGGGCACCTCACTGCCCTCCAAAGATGCCACCACCACTGCCAGAACGCTCCTGCTCTGCTGCTCTTGGCAGCTCATGGCCTCCTGCAAAAGCAAAATCCTGCTTGTTTGCCTCTCTGGCACTAGGTGCTGGTTAATGTTGATTTACAGCCCCTGCAAGAGCACCAGCTAAAGAGGGCACATAATTTTGCTGTGTTTGTGCAGAGCTACCTCAGTCAAAGGCTCACAGGCTGAAAGTTTCTTCCAGACAAGAAAGCAAGCCTCCTGTCCTGCAGGCTTCTCAGTAATGCCTCCAAGGGCACATTTCACTGGGACAAAATGGCTCTTTGTGATAAGTACAGTGACAGTGCTATTAGCACACAGTAAATTAGGTCTTGGGTCTGAAATGAAGCTATTTGGAGTTTCTAACATTATTAATAGGAGAGATTCAAAGGCTCTTCCCTCTTTTCTTTTTCTGCTATTTTCCCCCTTACTTTCCGATCTTTGCTTTTACATCTGAAATGATTTAAAATTGCCACAGATGGACCTTCTGGGCAGAATTATCCAGATCTGGGCAGCACAAAGAATACCTCCTTGTTCTTGTGCCCATTAGTCTAATGGGAGTGAGGAGTGAAACTCTTTGCCAGGCTTTGCAAATGTACCTCTGTGCCTATTTATTTTGTGTCCTGTGGAGTCTTTACCTTCTGTGGGTGTCTTGTGCTGATGCAGGGACAGCTCTCTGGCCAGCTGAGGTCTTGTGTGTTCACACCTGGACTGGGGAAGCCACCCTGCCTTGCAGAGCCACCAAAGCAAGTGTGCAGCACAGACCTCCTGAAGGAGCTGGGTTGCAGTTTCTTCCCTGCCCACGATGCCCAGAGTGAGCCAGCTGGGATGCTGTGCAGGGGAAGGCTGGTTTTCTGTGGATGATTCATGGGTTTTATGGTCATTTCTTTGCTCCCACCCTTCTCTGGAAGCGTGACTGCTGCTGATTCCCAGTGTGCACAGGCCATTCTCTAGAGCTTTGTTGCCCTCAGTTTATGGAAATGTATGCTGAAATGTGGATCTTAAGATTTGCTGAAGTACTAGTACCCAAAGCACTAAAATATTAAATTATTCTTAAGATAATGTTTGAGTCATTTAAATAAAAGCAGAAAATAACTTCTCTAGAAGATGTATAGGTTAAACAGATGAGAAATCCAATAGTACAGCTACAGAGAAGGAAAAAAATTAGTTGTTCTGGCTTTCCTTCTTTTGTAAGAAATTGCTTCATTTTGCAAAAGATGAATTGCTTGCTAGCAATTCCTGGTGACCTAGAGAGCCTCAGACAGTGACTGTGGCACTGCTGATGTCTCTGTGTTTTGCTGGTTTTCAGGAGAACCTCTGAATGCATCAGGTGATTGTCTCAAGGCATTGAGCTCCCCTGTGCAGAGGACACAGCAGTGCCCCTGCACGGGCTCTTGCCCCCAGCATTCAGTGTTTTTTGGAAAATGTGGCTCCTTGGTTGCGGTGAGAGGAGGACTGACTGCCTTAGGAAGCTGCACAAATGTCTGGCTGGAAAGCACAATTTACTGCCAGTGCACTTCTCTGCAAAACCATCGTCCCTGGCATGTTTTGTCCTTAAATGACTAGTGCCATTAACTTTAATGGCTTGCATAATCAAGCTCTCACATTATCCTACCCCACACTGTATTTTAGTTTGCTTCTCATCCTCCTGCAAGCCTGTGAAGAGTGGTGTGTGCTGGATGACACAGATACAGGTGCACAGGCTCCACTCCTCTTGGCCATTTGGACACCTAAAAATCAAGGATGGCAGGATTATTAATGTAACCTAGACAACCTCTGGAAGCATGTTTGACACTAGAAGTAATGTCAGGCTTCATATTTCTGTTCTCAGGCCCTGCCAGCATCAGTAAGAAACAAGGGTTGAGACCAGCAGAGGATTTGTGTGATGTGCACCCAGCACTGGGGAATAATGGGAGCACTGGCCTTGGTCCAGGAGAAATGTGACCCAGTAAACTCCTTCAAAGACAGTTCAATCACCCTCTTTATTATGCTGGAGCATACAGGCTGTGCACAGGATGAATGGCATTTTCATAACTGCTGCCAAAGGAAACATTTTCTGTGCTGTGTAAAGTGATTTTCTCTACTTTGGAGTCTGGGCTGGCAGCAGAAGAGGGCTGCTCCTCACCTCCTCACAGGGGTGGGTGCTCATGGTGCACCTGGAACTGCACCCTTCACCAGGGATTTAATTCCATCAAGCCCAAGCGCAGCTTCATTGCTCTGTACCTCTGCAGAGGAATCCACTCTCTTTCTGTAGTCATAGAGATCAGGAGCAAAATAATAGAGGAAAAAAGAGTTCTGTTTGAAGAAAAACAGCACAGCCCATGGATATCTGGATGGGAACAGCAGTGTGGTTCTTGGCTGGAGGTGCAGTGAGATGCCCAGGCACCTGAGAGCTGTGGCTGCTCTTGTAGGAGGGCTGGAGCATAGACCTCCTGCAGGCTCCTTCCCAAAAAAAATCCTCAATAACATCAGAAATAGCACAGTGTCTCCAGGTGGGTTTTTTATGCCTCTAGCCTTTGCCCTTCCCTGTGGTTTATTGCTTTCCCAAAATAGGTTTCCTGGGAAAAAAAATTTTCCACTAGATTCACTCTGAAGTCAGAGTGACAAGCTGTTTATTTATTTAATTGGTTTTATGTTCCAACCAATAAATTAATCTTCTCTGTGTTTGATTTTTGAGCAAGCAAAGCTAAAAGAAGGGGCAATGCATACCAGAGATGTGGGGTTCTCTTTTTCATGTTTTATCAGCTCTTTCTTTAAATAAAAAGCTTGATTAAACTTGCATTTCTCATTACAGTCTGTATAAATGTAGCACCTAGAGAACGTGATCTGGGCTTGAGAACAGTTTGCTGTTCCTGTGCAGCTCATAATTTTCTTTATAAGAGCAATTCCTGCCTATAATAATTTTGTTATCCCAGTGTATTGATCTTTTGCATCTTCATTCATGGCTCTTGGAGGTTTTCCTGGTGTTCTGACAGCCTGAGCTTCCCCAGCACTCAGACTCTTTATCTCTCACAAGCTTCTGAAACTGCATTAGATTGGTTTTTTCTTACTTTTTGAATCTCCATTTGGTTTTTTATGCATCATAAGCCACAGTGCTCACAGTTGTGTGTACAACCCATCTGCACACAGAACAAGAATGAAATATGCAGGGTTCATTAGTCAGATGTGGTGAATGGCTTGAAATGTTTAATTAAAGAAAAAACACAAAAGGCCCAGTGAATCAGATGCTCACAGAGTAATGCAGGCGGGGGAAAAAAACTTTGTGAATTATCTGCTATTTAAATGTAGGCTCCCTCATTTGCCCACAGTTGGTTCCTACCCATGTTTTTTTGCAAGGATGATCAGTCAGTAAAATATATGACATCCTCAACTTTTTATTTCTTATGGAAATTCTGCTATGCTAATTCTTTTGCTTTGGTGTTAGGTCTTTTGTCCTAAATCTATTTTAAAGCTCAGCATTGCTGGATTCCACAATGTACCTTTGTTTAAGAATGTAATGCCCATTTATTTCCTAGCAATGCCATAGTCGTTTTATCTTAAAACTGAAGCTTTGGAAAAGTCTCTTCCCACTTAGGATGAGTCTATTCCCACTTAATTCTTATGAACTAGCTTACAAAACCAAACTGGTGACATCCTTGCTAATCAGCCCTTGCAAGATTAAAAAAAAAAAACAAAAAACACAAAAACAAACAAAAATGAACAGAACAAACAAAAACAAAACAAACAAAAAAGACACGAAGAAAAAGCAAGTGCTTTATGTCTCTTGTGGTTGCTGTTAAATTTGCTTGTATTTTTAAACCTTTCCTGACGATTCATGCTTCTTGTGAGCCTCTCATCAGTGGAAAGCTGAGCAGAATAGAGGTTATTTCAGCTAATTACAGGGTGACGTTATAGCTTGAAATGGAGGATGAGGAATGAACAAGCACTTTGAGTGCTCTGCCCCTATTCTGTTCTGTGCAGGCATGTTAATAGCTGGATGTGTTAGTATATTTTTAAGGCTGTGTTCAGTCTCAATAGGGTGATGTTTGTCTGTGGGCCTGGCTCTCAGTCTGTTTGTGCCCAGTGTATTTGTGACAATGCCTGCACTGTGTCTGTGCCCTGAGCTGCTGAAGGGGGCTGAGATGTTAGACTGGGCTGTCAGAGATGCTCTTCATTTGTATTCTGCTCAGGGGGCCAAGCCATCGAGGAGGAGACGTGCCAGAGTGCTTTCCTTACGAGAGCCCCTGCCCTCTTTCATTTGCCTTTGCATTTTTGTACCCCAGTGAACCTTTCTCTTTTGAGGTGTAACTCTTCCTGCAGCACAGAGCTTGGCTTTAGATGATGAAACAGATAGGATGTGCAGTACCTACAAACCAGTGAGTTGTTTGGGGCTGGTTTATTTTTGGCTGTGAAATGTTGAGTTAGGAAACAGAGAGCTGCATTGAGAGCATCTGGTGCCTGCCCTCTTCCAGGCTGAGAGGGGGGGCTTGGTGTGGGCAGAGAAATGTGAAGCACATTGTGGGAGTATGGCCTGTCCAGAGCTGCCTCTGAAGCAAGAGCCAGCTCAGCTTTTTAGGGAATGGCACATGCTCTTGGAACCCCATGAATGAGAGGCTCCCAAAGTGGAATTGTTTTAAACCAAAAATGCTGGGTTTGTCCTAATCTAAAAGGCTGCTCATTTGAGACCTGACATGCTAATGCAGTGTGTTTTTCCTAAAATGGTGCAGTGATGCATCCTCAGTGCTGAGGGGATGTGCAGATGAGTGCAGTGTCCTCACCTGCTCTGCTGGTGAGACAGTGGCAGCCTTTGGGGAAAAGGAAGGATGTTTTAACAATATGAAGTAATTTTGTTACTGAATTCATGAGCACCTTCCCGTTCAAGATCTTCTGAGTTTGCTCTGTGTTTTCTGGGAAGAGGAGGGTGTTGTTTGTACATCCTGTCATTTTGCATCCTTCCTTGCTATAACTGCAGCAGTTTCCAAGTTTTTCTGTTGCGCCATGGTCCTGTTTCTGGGACTGCTGATGCAGCACATCCCCATGGCAGGAGAAACCAGCACCCCTGAGTGATTCCTTGTGCTCCACACTGCCAGAGCCAGGCTACTCCAGCTCCTCTCTGGGCAGACAGTGACCAATGTAAAGTTCAACAGCACCAACTTTTATCTTCTGCCATGTGAGTTGTCCCCACCAGCAAGAGAGAAAGAAAGGTCTGACTGTTCTGCTGCGGGCTGCAGTCTGTGCTGCTGTCCACATGCTGGTGTGACTTTTCTCTCCTCCATCCTTCCTGCAGTTCCCTTTTGCCCTCTGCCCTTGGAGACTTCTGTGCAAAGGTGAGATCAAACAGTCAGCCTGAAAGGAAAACACAGAACAGAGAAAAGGCAGTTTTGGTGAGGATTGCAGGTCATGTGTCAGGTCAAATCAGTCCCTGATGGAGACAGCAAAGAAAATGTAACATTGCAAGAGCAAACGTGGTTTTGCTGAGGAAAGGTTCCTGGCTGGTTTTCATTGCTTCAGGGTCATCTGCATGGCTGCCTAGAAACCCTCTCTGCACTTAAACTCATGTGGTGCCAAACTCTTTCAAGTGAGGAAAATGAAGATCAGGAGGAGGTTGCTGGACCCTGGCCAGGGTGAGTGCCTGATCATTTGTGTGAGCCAAGTCAGGAACAGGACAAAGCAGCTCCTACCTTGGTATCCTAGGGAATGCCATGACAGGAATGAAGATGCCCAGCTCTTGTCTTGTACTATTATTTTCCTCTGAGCCTCCCATTGTCTGCCCACTTGTCCTGGAAGACAAAGATCTAATTCTAGATTTAGACAGTCCCAGGTGGAATCACGGTCAGTTGCAAACCAGGGGTATATTCCTAAAGAAAACTGTTTGTTTTCTCCATCCCACTTCCATTTTGGTTTTGGTGGTGGCTTTTTTTTTTTGGGGGGGGGGGGGGGTTGGGTTTTGTTGGTTTTTTTTTTTTTATGTGCTGGAAGCAAAATCTTGCTTTCCTCTAGAATTCCACCAGCTTTTGGTTTGGTGGGCACTGCAGGAGACTGGCTATGATGCTGCCAGTATTAGGAAAAGAGGAAATTCTTCTATTTGAAGAACATTTTGGATAGAGGCCTGGTAACCAAAAAAGAGTTCAAACAAACTCAGCAAACACTGTATCCTGAAGCCATGCTAAACCAACACATGTGATGGCAGAGCAAGCCCTTCTGGCCTATGAATGAATAAAAGTGACTCCTAATTTCAAATCAAAGAGAAAAGTAACAGAAAACCAGTTATTTATTGTATTTCTGTGGAAATGTGGATCCTGTACACAGAGCTGGAACAAGCATGAAATAAATTCTGTTACCTCTTTTCCTTCATCATGGATGGATGCAGGGAAGCAAACTGAAAGGAAGCCACATCCCAGCAAGTGAAGCAAGGCAGAAATAGCAGCTGGGCCTGTTTGGTGCCTGATGTGTTTGGAACTGAGTACCAGAAAGAGAGGTCCCAGCATCCTCTGAACAGAGTGGGGTGATCTGCTGAGGTCCCAAAGCCCTGTTGTTGCCATGCATTACACATTTGTTCCTGTCACAAAGATCACCATGACAGTGGAATTTTCTTACGTAATTAGAAGGAATGTGATCACCTTCCACCCTGGGAGCAAATGAGCTTCTGCAGCAGCAGCTCCCATTCATGTGTTCACTGCATACCAAGGGGAAGAGGAATACAATGGATTTTATGTGTCTAAGCAGAACACAGTCTGCAACTGGAAATGCCACTTCTTGAGAAGCAATTTTATGCGCTGGTGACTGGACATTTTTCATTTGAAATTAAATTCCTCTTGGCCCTGCTGCATATTGGGGTTTGGATTGATGAGTAATTTCTCACAAATCTGTGCATCATCTCTGTTTTGCATCTTCCCTTTCTGCTGCTCCCAACAGTGCAAATTGATGGCAAGAAGAGAGCATGACTCAAATTGTTACTTGTTAAGCCTTCTGGTTTTATCTCATATAGGAATTTTGCTATTTGAAAGTTAATCTTTCAACCATAACTAGACCTGTAAAAAATTAATAAACGGGTGAAGGAATCACTCTGTCCCAGCAAGAGACCAACAAATATAGTCTGTGGTACTGCCTGGGCAAAGCCTGTGAATTAACTACATTTTAATCAAGGGAAGTGGGTAGCTTGGGTTTGCTGAGACAAGTGTTTGAGTAAAGGATCAGCTTTTTGTTTCCCAGTATTTTCAGCAAGCCTAGGAAGACATTCTGGAGTTAAACAGGCAACCTTCGCCAAAATGCTGTCCTGACTGCAAGCTTTCCAGGTCCTTAAGCGTGATCTCACTGCCTCTTTCTCATACTTCAACTTCTGACTAGACTGAGCCTCAGATGCAGATGTCAGCATGTTCCCAATTATTATGGCAATGTCTTTGAGTGGAGCCATCTCCCGTCAGAAAAATCTGTAGAGTTGAATATAGCAAAGTGCTATTTCAACTCAAGTTTGGCTTTCTTCCAGCTGACATAGCATTTGTTCCCAAAGTCAATTCCAGGACAATTTTTTTTTCAGTTCTCTCTTTTTTCTCCTTTCTCTGTTCCTTCCCCCCCAAAGGCATTTCAGGGAAGAGAAGTCACACAAGTTGTATTGGCATCTGAAAGATGCAGCTGAATATGTATTCATGGTGATTTTTCAGTTGATGTTCTGTGCCATTTTTATCAGAAATCTTTTTCACAGGTCATCTGTGAGAGGAGGGGGGATATCTGAATGCAATTCATTTGGAATTTTCATATTTAGAAGTTTGCCCTTCTTCCCCCTTAGAGATATCAGAGTTGTCTCACTGGCTGTAATGTATCTTTTGGCATGACTGCACTGAAAAACAGAAAAATGTCTCTGTTCTTGCCTGATAATGCTCTTTTGGTATGAAGAATTTTTGCCAGAATCAACCCATCTTTTATTGCCGTGTGAAGTTTCCAGAATAATAATGGATGCTGACTTCCAAATATTTAGAGTTCTCTAATTAGAAGAAATTATCTCTGTGCTCCACAGTGGGGGAATTGCGTATGTCTTCCTTGCCCTCCCAGCCCCAAGGGGGCTGGAATGAATGCTGGGGTGTAAGAAAGCAACTCCTGCACCCTGCAAAAGGCCCATGAGCTGTGGGACAGCACTGCCCTGGCTTTGTAATGTTTTCCAGAGAGGCCATGCCCCACCAGGAGAGAGCCCAGTGCAAATGGGCAGATCCCAAACCTGAAATGTAATCTGAAGAGTTCTGCTTTTCTTACTTGCAAGAAGCTAAGCCTGATGTCCCAGTGAGGATGCTACATGAGCTGTTCCTGGCTGGAAGTTTCCCAGGTTGTGTCTTGGAAAAAAAAAAAAAGGCTCTGGATCCAGAGCTAATGGCACATCTTTCAAAGAAGTGTTTCTCTAAAAATATACTGACATCCCATATGAAATAACTTCAATGAGAACCCTGAAGCATGCTTTGCCCCCTTGTGTAGTAAAGGTTACAGCCAAAATCTTTTTAGAAGAGAAATGTAAAGTCTGTCTGAGACCTGCCAGTGCTGTGCAGTATCTTCTCTGGCTGCACTGATCAGGAAGTTTCTGGAAGTGTCAGCATGGGTTTCTGGCTGAGGGGCTGGGTGTCACAGACACATTTGATGAAAAATCCTTTCCTTAGGATTTTTTCTCCTGAGAAGCTGAGAGGCCTCAGGAACAAAATGTAAACAATGGTTAGCTGCTGCTGTGGAATGCAACAGGTGCATCTGTGATTGGTCTCATGTGGTTGTTTCTAATTAATGGCCAATCACAGTCAGCTGTCCAGACTGTCTCAGTCACAAGCCTTTGTTATTCATTCTTTTTCTATTCTTAGCTAGCCTTCTGATGAAATCCTTTCTTCTATTCTTTTAGTATAGTTTTGATATAATATCTATCATAAAATAATAAATCAAGCCTTCTGAAACATGGAGTCAACATTCTCGTCTCTTCCCTCATCCTGGGACCCCTGTGAACACCATCAGCTGGGTACACAGGTGAGTGTTTCAGTGCACACAGACAAATCATCCTGTACTGATTACCTGCACAAGAAATCTCACTGTTCCAGCCAGGCCCTGAGCCAGCCTGAGGCTGCCTGCCCAGCCAGCACAGAGCACAGCCTCTGTCCCAAAACAGGTCTTGACCATGGGCAGTTGTCTCTGTTGGCTCTGCTGAGGGCTGAGAGTGATATGTGGCTGAAATTTCTCTTCTTCTGCTAATCCTATGTCAGCTGAATAATGCCCTTAGTAAAAGGCACTTCCCTGTCATCACACTGACCAGACAGCACAAACCATTTTTGATTTAATGGTTGGCATAAATGAGGTACTCAATGCGTGCAAACTTCACTGAGGTTTGTGGTAGCTCTTATGGTTGTAATATTGTTGTAACTCTTAGAGCTTACAGCAGTACAGCTTGAGATATATAGAAAAGTGGGAAAAAATGGGATGGGGGGAGAATGCCACAAGATTGCCAAGGTCCTCTTCCTGCTCCTGGGTATGATCAGCAGTGCTTCAGGGATGCACCCCTGCTGTTAATTTACCCTGTGATTGGAGAACTCTGAGCAAAATCTATTCCTGTGCTTTGCTATCATTATATGTAGTTTTTATAATATTTGATCTGAGTCATTCTTGCTCCAATTTCAGCCCATTACTCCTTATCTGCTGTGGTTATGGAGAACAGATCGTTCTATTGACTTTTGTAGCACGTTTCTATGTACATAGCAGTCCATTATCACCCTGCTCATAGCATTCTCCTCACTAGATAAAAACAATGCCATTTGCTGTACTGCCTCCTGAACAAGTCCTATTTTCTAGATGTTTTTCCTGGTTTTTGTACTATCTTTGGTGCCCTTTTATTTACTTAAAGTACTCAGTGTGGGAGATCTTCTTCATCCAAGGGCTCAGAAAGCTGAGCAGAGCAGGAGAATGACTTATACTGTAGGTGATGTGGGCTCCTGTATTTAGTAATCCCAGCTTGTTCAGCTTTCATAACAGTATGACTTCACCCAGGCATGTTCTCCTTATAGCCTGCTACACTCTAAACCTTCCTCTGAAGAGCTGTTGTCTGAACACTCAGAACAGTTTTCCCCAACCTCTCTTTGTTGGTTGCTCCTGAATGCCTGTAGTAACTACACTTCTGGCCGTGTTGGATTTCAAAGCATGTCTTCAAATGATGAAATAATCTCATTTAATCTTGTCCTCTGGTGTAATTGCGTTCCCTCCAGACTTGTGTGCTGCAAATTTTAATAAGCATGTCCTTTACTTCCTCCTCTCCTTCACTAATGTTAGCAGGGAATAGAACCAAGAGCAAGAAACAAAAAAAAAAAAAAAAAGAAGGAAACCTTTTTGACATCTCTTTTTGCTTTTACAGTGTCCCATTAATGACACCCATGTGGGTCCTCCATTTGTTGCTGGTTTTACCAAGACTGTGCTTCCTTGGTTGCTTATTGGAACATCTGTGAATGCAGCATCCAAGGAAGTGTGGCTATACATGAAGTAAAAGCTATAAAAAGGTTTTTGTACAGAGGTATCTGGAGCCTTCCTGCAGAAGTGAAAATTCATGGGCTACTAATACGCTCTCTTCCTCTTCAGTTTGGTTAAAGTCAAGTTGGAACAGTGAGTGATTGTCCAAAACAATGGGGGTGTAAATGCAAGTTCCTCACATGAAAATCTTCATGTGAGACAAAAATCATGCAGACAAATGTAAATCAGTCATAAAAATAAGGATTTTGGAGGCTGGGAAGCAGCAGACGTTAAAATAGCCATACTCCTGGCTTTCTGTTCAAAATGTTCAAAAGAAGGTAACCAGGTGTTGGCATTCAGGAAGATTGGCACTGAAAGCTCCCATGTTAAAAGGCCTCATAGACTTGAAAGCTAAATTATTTCACAGACTGAAGGCAAATGTAGGTTCAAGTGCTATGTAGGTCCCCAAATCCCTTGCCAGCGTGTGGGTTTTTCAGTAGGCTCTTTTCATAGTACTTTTGCACTTCTCCATGTGTGACAGCTGGGGAGATTGGAGATGGGGTGTGTGGCACCAACAAGTGCTCAAACTGAAATAATCCTGAGAAGAATCTTTGTGCCACTTTCTCTTTGGGTTTCTGATGAGCACAGCAGATGTCTGCAGGGATGGGAGATGCAGGCTCCTGCTGTGAAAGACTGTAATAATGAGAAGCATTTGATGAGCTGACTGTGTTTCATTCTTACTGATGAGTTGATACTTTAAGTATACAAATTATTACAGCAACTTTGATCAGATTTAGTTTAGGTGCAGCTAGAATTGATTCCAAGAGAGGCAGTTTGCGTGGATAGAAAAGTAACTAAGATGTGCTATCTTGTTGGCTTTATTTTTCATTCCTTCCTCATCCCTGTTTCCCCATCTACTTAGCACTGATTTTATGTTAAGTATCTCTTTAGAATTGTCTTGTTCTGCAGTCTTTAATGTTTAAGGTTGTGTGGCATCATTTTGGTTGCCTGCTTATCACGAGTATAGGGAAAACAGTCTTCTTGTTAAATATGAGTCTTACAGAGGTACTCTGGCAGAGTCAAATTGCACATCCATGTGTGCCTTGTTGCCTGGCTCTGTCTGGAAAGGGACCTGGGAGACCTGTACAGGGTGAGAAATGCAGAGGCTGGGGCTAATGCTGCCCTTCAGAGCAGTCACTGGGGCTGAGGGACTGGAACACTTCCAGGAAAAGGGTACTGATACCAAAGTATCTTCACACATCACTGCTAATACTGGGAAGGAAAGAGCCTGAGGGAAGGACAAAACTCTGTAAACAACTCTGAGATGGAAATACGTGCAGCAGCCCTTTGGGTGGCTTTGACCGAGGGCAGGCCAGCAGGAAGTCTGTAGCAAGCTGTTGCTTTCTCCAGGTCAAGGAAAACATTTCAGGAATAACCTCCTCGTTTTATTTTGCTTCTCATTCTTGGGAAACAGTGGGGGTTGGAGAATAAATGAGCAGCAGTTATTGTTTCATGGTCCAGGGAAGGGGGTGCAGCTGGGTAGCTGTGCTGCTCTCCAGTCACCTGCCTGCCTGTGGAAACTGCTGCAGGCAGCAGGTGCCCTGCCAGCTCTGTGTGGCTCCTCCTCCTCCAAAAGATTCCCCAGATCTGGAGTGGCTTGGAATACCTATCCCTTTCTCCGTGCCATACCTTGCCCTGAGCTTTCTTGCATCAAGGTGCTGCCTGTCACAGTGTGGGGCTGGAGGAGCTGCCATGGGCCACTGTGGTACTCACGTGCCCTCTGAACAGAGAGAAGCTATGAGAGAAGCAGAGAAAAGAATGATCAAAACAATTTTGCTACTCCTATGTAGAATGTGTTTAAAAAGTTGTTTACCTGAAAGAATTTAGTAATTAGATTCTAGTAGAAATTGTTTATGTTAATTAACCTATGGGGTCCAAGCTGTGTGGACTGTCGGTCTGGAGGCAGTCACAAGTTAGTTGGTTAGTGATAGCTCTTGTTAGTGTAATATTTGTTGCAGCGTGATTTCATGGTTTACCCCAGAAGCCCGGGTTTCTCCCCTGAAGATTCCCTCCCAGGTGTGTCAATCACCCCTCCCTTCCCCACCCTGACCCCTGCCAAGCCCTGTCTGTCAATCCTGGAATTCCAGAAGGGCGTTGAGTGATTGGGCAGATTCAAAGGATGCCCTCTACCCCTGTGGGGGCATTGGGCCATACAGGTGTCCTTTGTCCCTTGAGACCTCCTCTCCTGTACCTGGTTGGTGGCTCCCTACCCCTTCCCCCCTCCCCTCCCCCGGGTAAAAGTGTGAGCAACCATGCAGTCAGGAGTTCTGTGGGAGCTGTTGCTGGATTCAGAGGCCTGTGGGCCAGAAAAAAAGCTCTGGATCCAAACCCTCCCTCAGAACCGACTCCTTTCCTTCACCTCGCCTTAAAGCTTCTCCAGCAGAGGGAAACCTGAGGAGCAGACCCTCAATGAGAGAAAGCTTCATCCCTCCACCACCAGAGCTCCTGCATGCCTGGACTTGTCTCCAAGTGCCCAGCTGCAGCATCCAGCCAGCCAAAAGTGTCTCTGGGGTGAAACACACAATTGCCACTACTTGGTTCACCCGCAGGGGCCAGACAAGCCAAGACACGTCCCGTCCACAATATTGGTAATGCCAATACTATTCTCTAATATAGTTATAGTCTAATATACTATAATAAAGTAACTAATTAGCTTTCTGATATCATGGAGTTCTGTGCATCATTCCTCCCACCCATCGGGGAAGCACCACCAGGCCTCCACCACAGTGGGGCTGTGAGGTGCAGGGGGCAGGGTCAGGTGATTTTTGGAGAGCTGCTGGTGAGTGTGTCGCAGATCTGCTGCCTTCACACGGCCCCAGCAGCCCTGGCTGAGCCCAGCTCTATAATTAGCTGGTGGCAATCAGCGCCGCTCGCTGCTGTCGCAGGGGCTCAGGCTGGCTGGAGCAGTGAGTGCACAGAGCTCCTGCTTTAATGCCTGTGCTTGCCCAGTGCCAAAGCCAGCTGACTTTTCAGCCTGGATTTCAGACTGATTTGCAGCTTTATTTTTGTAATTCAGGAGCGCATCGGTCTTTGCTTTCCCCAAGTAAATTCTAGGAGATGTGCTGGAGCATTAATAAGCCTGGCAGATATTTCTGTGCAGCCCCGTGAATTTACAGGAAGCTTTCATCAATTAAAAGAACTGGCTGATTGGAATATGTGTAGATCCATTTGTGGAAACAGCCTCAGTACATTCTTTTAACCATGTCCCTACCATGTTACCTCACTCTGCTTGAACCACTTGGGAATACAGGAACCCTTATGGGCTTTGCAGTTCTGTTTTCTGAAGGCATTTCCTTATGTTGGAAGATCCTGGGTCTTTTTTAGCTAAGATTGCTCTCAGCCCTGACCAGTTAGCAAAATTATGTACCTCTCTGACCTTCTGATTTGCATAATCTACCTGAGAAGGAGGATGGAGAAGAGATTGTGATGGTGCACACCACCAAATGTTTCTGTGGGAGCCAAAACTAGAAAAGGAGAATACCACATTCTGCTCACTCTATTTTTATTTACAACGTGATAAGCCAGGACATCAAGGTTTGTACTGGCTTTTAATAGATTTTGGGAGTGTAGTTAACTTCAGTTGTTCTCAGTTAAGGTACCTGCCTGCTCTGGCACACTATCCATTTCCATTATTTTGTTCTGTGGTGGTAGCAAATGTGGTGCTCTGAAAATGATCTCTGTACCTAAAGTTTGGGTTTTTTTGGTGATATGTCAACATACAGCATAAGCATTTCTCTGGCAGTTTTTCAGAGCTTGACTGTGGGAAGGGAGAATGAGGTCTCACATCCTGGTGAGCGGGGTAGGATCCAGAATTCTGCATTACGTCAGGCTGAGCAAGACTGATTTTGACCTGATTCTATCAAACTCAAGTGCTGGCAGTAGGAGCTGGAAACATGCACTCCTTTTGGTGCCTGCAGTTGCAGGGTATGATCAGCCTGAGAGCTGGACAAACAGCGTCTGGAAGTAAACTGGGCACTAACAAACTTGGGGGCTTCTTTTTCAAGGGTGGGTTTTTTTTCCTCAGTCTATCAAATAAGTTCAGGTTTGCTTATTGAAGGATTTGGGGTCTGCACTGACAACCTTCCTTTGCAGCTGTGATCAGCCCTTGGACCACAGGTCTCCAGGCTTTGCCTTTAATTCAAATTAGTGGTTTGCATGGAGTCTCCTCTAATGCCTTCATGCAGCCTCCTGCTCTCCTACACAAGGATAAAAACATTTCTGTGAAAAGCCCACAGCAAACTCAGCAGGTCTGTGCCTGGATCTCTGTGGTGAGGCTCTGAACCACTAATCTCTCCTGTGGTTGCTGATGTGCATTTGGAAGAGTGAAATGACATCATAAGGCTTTCAGAGGACTGTGCAGTCTTATCTTTCAAAGTCAAAAGGTTTTTCTTCAAATCCATCCATATGTTAGAATTCTGGGCACCTTGTTTGTACCCATCTCTTCCCCTTTGTCTGCCCCCTTTCATGACTTACTCACTGATTTATAAATAAGTAAGTATGAAAGTACATTCTGGGAGATTTTTCATGTGTTGTTTATAGAATGAATTTGTTTGGGAAAAAAGATAGCTCTAAAAAGCATTTGGCATCAGATAACAAGACTGCCACCCTAGGGATCTGCTTCACACCCAAGCTGCCATAACCTGAAGGAATTTTTAGGAGGCAGCACTGCCTGCAGTGTGTGATACTAGAAGTATCTGCTCCTGATGTATTGTGGAACTAATGCACAGCCTCAGTGGCTGCCTTTACAGCCTGCAACAGCCAGATCCACCACAGCAAACAAAACTGCTCTTCAGTGTCATGGGATTTCCTCAGTGTTCTGGCTGAACAGAAGGATGGGGTCATCTCCTCACTACGAGCTTTGGAACTGGAACCCTCTGAAGCAGTTTTCGTGTGCCATGGGCTGTGTGTACCGAGTGCTTTATGCCGAGGTTGGCACAAACCGATTTGTTGCTCTGTTTACCTTGCACTCCACACTGCTCTGTGTTCCAGAGAGGAAGGGAAAGCATTGGGTCAGCTGCTCTCATCACCTGGGAGAGGGATTATGAGGGCAAGCAGAGCATCCACGGGAGCTGGAGCTGCTGCCCATATATCTGCTGCTCACATAAGCGATAATCTCCTGCCTTCAGCTCGGAGCATCCGGAACAAAGCGCTGCCCACGCCGCTCCCCTGCTGACATCCATCCTTCCACTCCCCATCTGCTCCCAGCTTTCCAGGGCATCAGCTGCCTTCCCAGCTGCTGGTCCTCTTCACAGACCACCCAGCTCCTGGGACAAGCTTCCTGAGGAGTTGCCTACTAATCCAAGCCCTAAGGGGTGGCAGATTTCCCTTTCAAAACTGCTCCCTAGATTTTTTTGTACTTGGATGTTGATCTGTATATATAATCATTGAATGCAATGTATAAAATCATACATGCAGATCTCCTACAAAATATAATTAATTTGCCTTAAGCTGTTTGCCACTTTACCAGGCTTCCCTCTCTTCACCTGATGGCTTTCAGCCCTGTTTTGGCCTTGAGTGTCTTTAAGCCTTAGAGGTGTTTTTCAGTCACTGAATCTGCCATAGAAACATTTTTTTCCTCTGGACCTCCAAGTTTCTGTGCCTGAAGGGAGTCAAATATGTAATTTAAACATCCATAGCTTTGAGCTTGTTCTTGGCCTGCTCCTCAACAAGATGTGCTCTGCAAGAGAAGTGGGAATTTTCCCCTTCCCCTGGGACTTGTAGCACTTCCATCTTACTTTGGAGAAGACCCAAGATATCCATTTTTAAAATTCTTACTCTCGTTACAGGAAAGTGTAAGTGTTCTACATCATGTAACAGACTTCAGCATGCTCCAAGCCTTGAATCCATCATATTGAAGGGATACAGAAAACTAGCTGTGGTAGGATTTGAAAAGCATTTCTGGAAAGGTGACATACGGATGGTACAGGGTGGCTCTTTTTTAACATTTCTATCTCGCCATCCAAGCCCAATTGTGGCTTCACCACCTGTGAACAATCCACAGTTTCAATCTCCTGCTGCAGTCACCTTGTTTGCCCTTCCTCCCCATCACATATTCCAATTCCTGCTCTCAGACTCTGCTACAGAGTGACTTGAAAGGACTCTTCAATTTTGGCAGGAACAGTGTGGCTGCTATAGAGCCTCTAATGCATCCTTCTGCGTTTTATTCATCACGGAAACAGGATTTGGAGAGGGTGGGGATTCTGAATAAAATGTGTAAAATTTTGCTGCCAACAGCATGATAATTAAAGGGAGAAGGTAGCAGTACATGTAAAAATATTGTTACATGTGCACAAAGCAGGGCTGATCTTAGTGTTGGAAGCTGGGTATTTCTGAGCCCTGTGCCTTTAAGACCTACATAATGCTGTTACATTACCTTAGGGTTTTTCTTTTGAATTTCCAGCTTCAGAAAACCAAGCTTGATTTTCCTTTTTTTCCTTCCATCCCCTGACGATGCTCTCAAAACCTGGGGCTGTTTATTTGAAAGAGGACTCCCTGCCTGTAAGATATTACGGTGTGATAAGACGCGTTGCAGTGAATAGGGGTAGAATCATGTGGACATCCCTGTCAGAGCTGCCATGGCCGGGTGACTGCCACCTCCCCTTCTCAACGCCAGCTCCGTGATTTAGGGCAGCACCACTAATTTTTCTCTATTGCTCCCTGACATCTCGTGGCAGCACCAGGTAATGCAGTTAATTGCCTAAAATTTTTCCAAGAGAGCAGCTCTGACGCGAGATTTTAAATCTTCAGTAGCTTTGCTGGAAAAGAGACTAACTTAGCTGTTGCTATTGTGTTTTGGAATGATTTTTCCCTCCCTGGGGAAGAACATTTCTCTAGGGAAGAATATTGAAGAGGCCAGACCTTCCAATAAATTGTGTGTATATATATATATGTATATGTGTGTATATATGTATATATATATATATGTGTGTGTGTGTGTGTGTGTGTATATATGTATATGTGTATATATATGTGTGTGTGTATATGTATGTATATGTGTGTATATATGTATGTGTATGTATGTATATGTATAAATGTGTGTGTATGTATGTGTATGTATGTATATGTATATATATGTATGTGTGTGTATGTATGTGTGTATATATATATAAAATTTTATACATTAAACTAAAAGCGTGCACTAACATGGTGCATTCCTTTTTAAAATGTTTCCAGTGAAATCTCACTAAGAACTGCTTTGATGCTTGGAGAGGAGGAGGTTGATGACAGCAAATGCTGCAGAAGAGCTGAATGCCTTTGGCTGGCTCTTTGATATTTTCTTGCTCCTTGCTCTAGCATTTAATTCCCCAAAAGAGTTAGAGTTTTGCTGCTTAGCTTTGAGAAAATGGCCAAGTCTGGGAACAAAATTATGCTGCATTCTGAGCTAGAAAGAAACATACTTTTGCTAGAAACAACTGAGTATTTTCTATTTCTTTCCTTTCCTCCCTTTCTTGAGTGCTGAGTAAGGAACAAAATGAGGATAAAACAAGCAGAATGGGCAGTAAATGCACATGTTTGTGTGGCAGGTGCAGCAAAACTTAAGAGTAAGACTCGATGATCCTTCTGGGTCCCTTCCAAGTCAGACTATTCTGTGATTTCTGTGATTTCTGTGATTTCAATATATGAGCTCACTGCAATTCCAGCTCAGGGGCTTGGGGTTTGTGTGTGGCTGCCAAGAAGGTGTCAGTGAGCCCTGGTGCTCAAGTTCTGTGTCACTTAGAAATAACAAGGTTTCTCTGTGAAGACCAGGAATGGATGGGAAAAGCATTGCCAATAGGAAGGGTGGCTTGCTCTGTAATGGTTTGTTTTCTGTTCACAAGCTCCCCTTGTAATACCTGTTGCTGCCTCCTCTCTGGGTAGGAGCAGTGAGACCTTGGTGGGAATGTGAACTGACAGTGATTAATTTTGTGTGGCACTCTGCAGATTGGACTCTTGTTCCAGTTTTAGGTAGAGTGCCTGAAAATCCATCTTTCTTTTCCTCTCCAATCTCCAGTCCCAAGGTAAGAAACCAGCCACAGCTTGTGGTGTAGCTATAGATATATCTCTGTATATATAGATATATATAGATATATACTCACCTGTGCAGTGAGTAGTGCTCTATTCCAGAATTGGCTTTTCCACCATCTCTCCTGGTTTTGCACTCTGTGCCATCTGGGCTGTTCTTTTATATGGATGGAATTATCAGCACCCTGTCCCATCTTTCTCTGGCAATTCAATGAGCTAACAGCTACAAGTGTCTTCTTTTTATTCTCTTCCTTGGTTTTTTGGGGTTTATTCTTTGCTTGTTCCAAAGCTCCTCCATCCTGGATTTCCATGCCTGAGAGGTTCCCCACCTTTACCACTCAGGCAGAGTTGCCATTTGTTTATCTCCATGACCCCATGGGTAGATGGCCACACATCCCAGCTTTCAGTGCTTGAAGGGAGGGCAGAGCAGGATCAGCAGCTGCTGGCTGCCCCCAAAGAAAGCCTGAGGCAAATGCCAAGGTTTCTGTCCATTGGCACTGCAGGGCTGAATTCTGCACAGAAGGGACTTCGGAAAGCACTGGTTTAGGCCAGCATGTGGGACAGTTCTGTGGCAGCCTGAATTTCACCAGAGACCCAGTGTGTGTCCCTGTCTCACTGAAATACCTGTGAAGTCCCAGCCTTCCAACATCACAGAGGATGTTTTGGAGAGAGCAGAAATGCTCCAGCTCAGTGGGAGATATGGTGCCTCTGAACCAAGCATCTTATCCTGAAGGGCAGCCCTGGGAGGGCTCCAGCTGATGGAGCCAGGCTGAGACCAAAAGGAGTGAGAGCTCCAGAGAAAGGTGTCAGGGCAAAAAAAGAGAGCAACACGAGGATGCCTTGAGCTTATTATCCCCATCCTTTGCTTTGTAAAGTTTTAACAGAAATCATGCCGTAGGAAGGTGCCCAAATAGGTGTTTCCTTTCCTCTTTGTCCTGTCATTGGTCAGACCATGAGTTTAGTCCATTATTTTGGAATTATTTTCCACAGGGACTTTGGTGATAATACCAGAACATTGCTCTAGCTAGGCTGTTACAGAGTCATTTCATCCTTGTTCATGGTGTCAGTGTGCCATCCCATGCAGAAAACAAAACTCCTAAAAATGAAAACCTGCACTTTACAAGGATGTTCATAATCTGAATTATACCCAAGTCCATTATAGGTTATCAGGTACAATATTTACCATAGGTGTTTTCCCACTGGGAATGACAGCTGGACTTGACTGGATTGTTTAAATGCTCAGATGTTTTGAATGAGGAGGCCAGGGGAGGCTCTTGGTTGGTGGCAGAGGCAGCATTAAGGGACAGTATCAGCCTGGGAGCTGCCATAGCATCTCCCAAGCAATAAAACTGCAATCTTTGGTGGGGAAGATGACCCACATAGCAAAAATTTCCTGCTCACCAGAGAATGAGTGATCCCATGAAAGTCTGCTCAATCCTTTTGTGGGGAAGGAGAGAGTGCAAAGATCTTGGGTTTGCAGTGAACCCAGGGGGACTCCACCTCCTGCCTGGGAGAATGGTGTCTCCTTCTTATCAACTGCTCTCCTCTGTGTGGCAGAGTAGTTTGTCCTCTCCTCCCTGACAGCTGGCTTTTGTGTGAAAGTGAAATAAACTCCCTGTGCTGAGGGTTTCATGCAGTGCAGTGGTTCCAAATCCTGCAGTGCAGCCCATGCCTCACTAGAGGGGTTGTTTCATGGCACTTCAATATTGTGCAGCACCCCTGGAGTGGTTACACTAGGCACTTCTGCACAAAAGTACTAATTTTGTGTATTTTAGTTGCATTTGCTGCAATTTAGCAATTGGTTCTAAATAGCAGCAGGACAGCTCTGTGCTTGCTGTCACACAGGAGGTATGACTTGGGAGCCGGGAGCTCAGCTTGCTTGTGAAAACATCCCAGCACTGCCTTCAGCATCACTCTGGGGTAAATGAGCTCAGGACCCTGCCACCATGGAGCCAGGAGGGGTTTGCTGCTTCCTTCTGTACAGAAAAATGCCTCAGCACTGGAATAGATGATTTTGATTTAAAACCTTCATTCAGCATTTGAGAGAGAGATGATTTTTTTTCCCTGTCTGGTTATAATTGTTAAAGTAGGTCAAGGTTGAGATCCAGATCACTGTAAATCACTTCCCTTTAAAGGCAAATGTTTTGCTTTGTGGCCCAAGGGACTGAAATCAAGTCTGACAAGGTGCACAGACCTGCATTTTATTCCTGGCTTTTCTGTGCTGCCTCTGTCATTTTTTTCTCCATCTGGAGAGCAGTGCTTACCTTGCTCTGCTGTGGTGGGGATTCATTAATCCCTGTATTTGCACAGAGCTGTGAACATTCCCAAAGGCAACGCTGTTATTCTAATTGCCTGGTGGCTCTGTGCAGCCTCCTGTGACAGCAGAGGCTGGGGCTGAATGGAGGGGCACAGAGAAGCCCCTGGGCCACCCCATCTGCTGATTTCTGAGCTCTGCCTGCCACTCCCAGCCAGCCCAGGTGGAGGGGACACCAGGTGTGGCAGAGCTCTGGGCTGGGCAGAGGTTTGTGCAGATTCCTGTTTTCTGCGCCCTGTGGCTGGACCAGCTGGCGAGGAGTCTTCAGCAAGACTGGTTTGCAGGTTGCAGATGTGCACTGTCTGCTAAAGATTTGAACGGAAATTTAAGAGCCAAGTGGCTGTCTTAAGTTATCTGTTGGTGTTTGGAATCCATGAGGAGACTTGATCTCTGCTTAGAAGGTGTCAAACCACCACAGGATGACAGAGTAAGCATCATGCGCAAGTGTCTAAGGATGAAATGGTCTCTTAGCCATCTTAAATGCACATTATCAATTCTATGTGTAATCTACCTGGCATTTAAGGCCACAAACCAGATTGCTGGTTTTAGAGGGCCACAGGCTTTGTGTGGTTTTTTGGCAGAGGGCTCTTTGATACGCTTGTGATTTCGCCTCCTAGAATCTTCTTTGTTTTACTGGTTCACAGTAAAACAGGAGCAGGTTAAAGGTGTAACAAGGATTTTTATTACCCAGTTACAGCAGCAAGCATTTGCGTACCAGAGATTGATTTTTTCCTAGCATCTCCTTCCACAAAAGAGATGCACTAACAAAGCATGTAGGGCTTCACAGATGGGCTGTAAAAGAACAATAGGAACATTGTAGCTGTGTCTGCTGTGTCATTTCCTTCCATCTTTTCATTTGCTGTCTTACTCCATCACTCTTCCTTTTTTTTTTTTTTTCCTCTGCCTTGTCATTCCCTATTTGCTTTGCTCCTTGCTGGCAGAGTTATTTGGAGTGGAAGGGGATGGTTCATATCACATGGTGATGCTCATGCAGTGGTGCCCTCACCAGCCCAGCCAGCCTGGCTGTTTGAGAGCTGCAGAAAATGCTGTCCACAGCAAGGGATGGGAACCCAGAATTTACTTTGCTGGCATCATGACAGTGGATCCTTTTCCAGTGATGGATTTGGGACCCCTGGGAGGAAACAGAGAATAAAAGAAAACACAGAAGGAAAGAAAAACTCCAGAAAAACCATTTGAGTTACTAATTATATGCTCGGAAACAAATTTGGGATGACAATGCTGGAGGGACAGGGCTGTCTCTGGTCAGCCCATGGTGACCTGCTGGAGCAGTGGTGTGGATTTTTCCTTGCAAGGAGGAGGAGTATGGAAAGGACACTTTTAAGGATGCTTGTCTTAAGTTTCCTAAGCAGAAGGGATGCTGCATAGGTGTAGCTTCCAGAAAATTCAGTTCAGGCATGAAAGAGGAGCTGGTGGAGGAAGCTTGAATTACTCTGCTCCACTGAAGAAGAAAAACAAAACTTGATCATAGCTACAAAAATCCATACAGGAAAACCACATTGTGCCACCATGTTTCTGTGACCAAATGCAAACCCTATTCTGGCCATGAGCATGCTTACTTCATTGTCTGAAAAGATGCATTTTGATCCAGTAACAACTGGGTTTCACCCACCTTTATTTTGTCAAGTTGTGCTGCATTATGCATTCCTGCTAACTGGAAGTTTTGGTGGCCATGGGAGCTGTGGTGTGAGACCTGGGTGTTTGCTGGGAAGTCAGAGCTTGGAGCTGACAGACTCAGCCCATACCCCCTTTTGAAGTGATGCCAGTGTGTTGTGAGGTATGGATTGATGTCATTTCCATCTTTCTTCACGTGCTTTGCCACAATTTAAAGGACTTGATGATGGTATTTGATATAAAGCATTACCTGCAAGAGGGATAACTGATTATCAGCACAGATGGTTGTCCATGTATGTGTCACTGCAACATGTTCTGACCTGCCTTCTTCATTTAAAGCCCTCTAAAATTCCCTCTGCTTTCTTCCTGCCATGGACTGCATTCCACAGGATAACCCAAAGCCTTCTTGAGGGCATTCTCTTAGTCATCAGTTTCCTGTTGGCCATCCCTGGAGCTGCTTTATACCTTCTTGCCAGCATCCCTCATGCTAGCTGCTCTGCTGTGAGCTCCTCCAGCTGCAAAAAAAAAAAAAATTAAAAAAAAACCCCAAACTAACCCAGTTGCCTTGGGTAATGTTCATTCTACTAATGCACATTGCTGTGATAAGAGGAATGACTGTCACTTGAGATAGCAGGGAAAGGAAATGAGGAATTTATTCAGCAGAGTGCAAATTGTATTGCTTTCTCTTCCAGGGAGCCAGCAGGTACCAGTGGTTGGTGTGAGGTGGAGAACTGCTTGGTATTGGATCTGTGACTGTGATCCTCACCATGCACATGCTGTGCCTTCCTCATTCATTGCTTGCTTCTGTCTCCTTCTTTCCCCAGACATGGAAGGATAGAGGCTGTTGTCTATTATTCCCTGGCTGATGGAAGAGCAGCCTTTACACTTCTCTTCCTATGGATTGTGTCCTTGCTGTTAAAACCTCATGTGAGGGCCTTTCTGCTGCCTTCCTGCTCAGCCCAGCAGGGTTCCAGGGCTCCTTTCCATCATCCCTGCCTGGGCTGGCAATCATGTCCTCACACACCAGACCTTGCGCTCTGGGTGGTGGGAGGCTGAGGTTGCATTTGTGTTCTGCCACCTCCATCTGGGGGAAAACAATATTCCTGTGCAGCTGGGGCCCCTGGGGTGAGGAGGCAAAGTTTACACCTGGGCTTTCAGCAGAAATGCTCAGGCACTCCCATGTCACAGACATCTTTTATGAAAAAGCCTTTCCTTAGGGTTTTTCCTCTTGAGAAGCTGAGAGGCCTCAGGAACAAAATGTAAACAATGGTTATCTGCTGCTGTGGAATGCAACAGGTGCATCTGGGATTGGCCCATGTTGGATGTTTGTAATTAATGACCAATCACAGTCAGCTGGCTGGGACAGAGAGTCTGAGCCACAAACCTTTGTTATCATTTTTTCTTTTTCTATTCTTAGCTAGCCTTCTGATGAAATCTTTTCTTCTATTCTTTTAGTATAGATTTAATCTAGTATATATCATAAAATAATAAATCAAACCTTCTGAAACATGGAGTCAGCTCCTCGTCTCTTCCCTCACCCTAAGACCCCTGTGAACACTGTCACACACCCACATGGCTTTGGCTGCTGGCTCAGTTCTCAGTGCCCTGGGTTTGGTTTGGTTTGTTTTAGTTTGTTTTGGTTTGTTTTGGTTTGGTTTGGATTGGTTTGGTTCTCTTTGGATGGGAAGGGGGAGGTTGGATGGAGTAATCCCTGTGGCCCCTTCCTTTGGCTTTACTCTTCCACAGGATGTTTCTCCTTGGCTTTCTCAGCCCCAGCTGCCCGTGCAGCTGGTGGTGTGGGAGCTGTGAGCAGTGCTTGGCCGAGTGGAGGTGTCACTGAAGCCTTGCCACCTTCTGCAGTTCCACCTGGGACTCAAGCAAGGCTGCACCATCACTTTCTTACCTTCAGTCACCTCGTGCAGCTCTGCTATCTATCATGTCCATCATGCGCTCACTCAACCCACCAAAGTCTGGTTTTTGTCTCCACTTTCCAGGATGAAAGGCCTTGTGTGTTTGGACCAGGGACCATGACCTGAAGGAGGCAATTCCTTGCAGCAGGGTCTGGCTTGGTGTCCCTGGTTGTTCTGGCCCTCACCTGGGTCTCATCTCTGCTGCCCTGGGCAGCTCTGAGCTGTGAAATCAGAAACACCCTCTTGATTTTCAGACTGAGATCCACAACCAAGGCAGGACCTTAAGCCTTGAATATACTAAAGTGGGGTTCTGTAGGAGAAAGCTTTTTGAGCAAAGCACGCCAGGTTTATTTCTGAGTTTGTATAGGGTGAAGGGAGTGGCTTTGGGTTCAGTTTTGATCAAAATTTTGATCAATATTTTTAGAAGCAGGTCAATTACACACAGCATATCTCAGCTTTCATTTCCTTGTCAGTCATTAGAAATGTTGCATTCTTGTTGTCTTTCACCTCTAAATTGAAATAAAGGAAATAAATTTTATTAGAGTATCTCTATCACTACCTCTTAAATGCTTAAATTTGGTTCAGAACTGAGTATTAATAATTGCATTGTATTCATTTATTCTTAACTTGACTCTAAGCCTGAAAGCAACCAAGCAGAAAAAGTATTTAATAACCAACAAACTTAGAGGAGCAGAACACATAGCCCTGTGCTGTTAACATCCTTCAGCAAAAAAGATTAAGTACTGCTGTCGTCATTTAAGCTTTGGGGGGTGGGAGAAGGGAGAGAGGAGATGTCTGATCCACTTAATGCAAAGTATAAATTGATGTCATTTTAATTTTCTTCTTATAAGATTTACCACTTTACATGTAAATACCAGGCAGCACTGTGGCCGTGCTGGATTTCTGATTCATATGGAGAATGTGTTCATCTGCTGGAACTTAACTGATCACACTGAGTTAAGGGGAGGATAATAAAAAGCTATGGAGTGAATAATGGAAGGATTTAAAAATGAGGCATGGGGGGCATAAGATAGGATACAGAGTAATTTTGGAGGTAAAACTACAGTTAAGATTAACAATATATTTTTGGACATCTGGCTGATCTAAAGTCTGTCTGATGATTGTCTTGTAATTGTTAAACCTGCTGCCTTTATGTGTGGGATTAGGCCTTTTTAAATATGCATGCAAAAGGCAGAATGGTTATTGATTCTGTGCAGCATAATTTGTGTGGATCTTAGTTTGGAGTCAAATGGAGTTTATTTCTACTTTAGTTCACACATACTCATATCTTGTTTGGCTTTTTTCTCAAATGCAATGTCAAAATGAGCATCTGGGAGAAGCTTAGTGATAGGGAAAGATTTTAAAATAGAAGTTACCATTTTTAGAGGGATTGACTTATAAGGGGAAAATGAGCATCTTTTTAGTTACTAAAAGTGTATCTTCTGAACAATTGTATTAAATTTATCATCTAAGGATACTGCATCTGTATTTAATCCCTTTCACTGCCACAGATCTTTAATTAAAGACTCTTCTATCTTTATGCCAATTAGTTTGAGATCCTAACCTTTGTGCTTAACAGAAATGGTTGCAGGAGCTCTGCTGACATCCTCAGTGCTGTTTGTAAAGAGAGAAAACTCCAGGAAAAACCCATCAATATCAGACCCCATAGAAACACCCGAGCATTTCATTAGTGGCTGTAAGCTGGAGTGACAGTAAGCTGGAGGGAAGGCTTTATTAGGCCAGAGGTGGTAAATGGAAAATCAGCAGCAGAAAATCAAAGTTTGATCATGAACAGCCCCTCACAACTGCAAACAGCATCTTATTGTTCATGGGTTTGCATTTCCACCATGCCCTGATCACAACTGTGCCAGGCCACGTAATAAATAAATAACCCAACCTTCACGAGCAGGAAAAAACAAAATGATGGCTCAGAGCCAGCCAAAGCTGCTCTGCAGCCATCTGCTCAGCATCAGCCCAGCACCAGCCTGCACGCTGTGAGCAGGGAGTACAGATCATTCCCCAAGGCCTGATGGTCAAAATGTCACTGATTTTATGTTCTTTGCAGAGGATATTTAATGTGATATTAAATTCCTTACAGCAATCATCTCCACTGGTGTTTTAGTTACATGTCTATATTAAAATTCCGCTGTAAAAATGTTGTGTCTAAATGAACAGGCTGAGGGGAGGGAGAATACATTGATTTGCTGTTCTAATGGTTTAAATGGAAAAAATGAACACAAGTCAAGGGATGTAAGAGGAGGGACAGATTAATGCTGGCATGAGAGTGGTCAGAAAAGGTGATGTTCATGTAGAGTCACATCTCCATTTAGGTACCTAAAAGTGCTGATAGGTCCTGAAGTTTTCAGATGGTCGGGCTGCTGGACCTCTGTGCAGTGAAAGACAGCCTGTGGAAATTGGGTACCTGCTTTCTACTGCATTCTCTCTTCTGAGTATCTTGGTGCTTCTGAAATGTCCTTATTTACATGCTAGGCTTTTTACATCTCTGCAATCTGGTTTAAGTGGGTATGGAAGCTGCAGCCTCTGTATTTTATCCTCTGCCCTGTGATGCCCATTCTTGGGTGCAGTCTTCATGCTTTAGCAGTGTTGACAACCAAAGTCAACACTGGGTTTTTGGACAAGAGATGGAAAAAGAAAATAGAGGACATGGGAGCTCCTAACTCTGGTTTAGGGTCTAGCTACCTGAAATCTGTTAAAATAAGTGACCCGTAGTCTACAAAGTGTTTTCATGGATGGAGAATTCTAAACCTTTATTTCAGTTCTGCTGTCAATTCAGGCAATATTTTGTGGGCGTAGGTGCTCTTTGTCCTTGGGGGAGAAAAATACTTCTAGGTGTTAAAAAAGTAAAAGTCACACCTGAGAACTCTGTTCAAGTAATGCTGGATGGACTTAGAGATTTAGAGAGATGGGGATTGAAAGTGTAGCAAAAATTGTCAAGTGTAGCAGGAATTGCCAAGCTGGAACATAAAAGCTGTAAATGAGATCCACCCTTATTCTTTTTTTCCCAGCCAGCTCTAATTTAAACTGTAACCAATTTTATGTGTGAGTCATGCAAGCCATGTGTGCAGAAAGAAAAGAGTATGACTGAAAACTGCCAATAAAGCTGCCCTTAGACCTTGCACTGTCATGAGCATCACTGGTGCGGCTGCTGAAGGAGCCCCCTGAGCAGCACAGAAAACTCTGATTTCTGCAGCAGTCGTGGTGCCTTCCACACTCATGGTGTAAAAATCTGAGCGTGGACAGCTCAAATCATACTCTGCTCCAGAGGAGATTTCATCAGGGCTCTGGTCTGTAGTATCCAGATTTTCATGTGCTGGAAGCAGACAGTTTGCACAAGCATTTTTCATGCCTGCTTTGCCCTGGTAGCTAATATTCACCTTTTGAGCAGCTGGTGCAGGCCTTTCATCTGGAATTCCTGAGCTCTGAGACCAGGCTGTGCCAGAGGTCTGTATACATATTAGGATATAACACATAGGACATTACACAGTTATTCAAGTTCCTTCTGTTTTGGTGTGAAATGCCTCCATTTCCTCCAGTGTCCTCCTTGTGACTGTGCTGGCCATTTTCATCCTCAATAAACTTTCCTTAGGATGCCCCTCATTTTTTGTGACACTCATAAAAGCAAGTCAGTCCCAAGGCTTGCAGAATATCTCCAATAACTCCTGCTGGCACAGGTGATTGCAGCTTCCCCTGTGTTGGCAGCTCCTTTGTCATCAGGCTGTTTCAGTACAGCCTTTTTGTGTTTTCCACGTGGTGCTCTGTCAGCAGGTTTCCTGCAGGGAGCTCAGATGGTTCCTGTGGTATTTCTGTTGTATAAAAAGTGAGTCAGCTTTTCAGAAAGGGTTATTTGGGTTAATTTGCAATAACCAAGCTTCAGTGAGCCTTGCTTTCTGCATGGTTTTATCCTACTCCCTCCTTTCCTCTGTGCCTTCATTTAACAAAGCAAGTAAGACAAACAAGAAAAAAATATTTTTATGTTGTTTTTTTTTGTGGTCAAAGTAGAACATCTGTTTAAACTAATAAAACATTAGGGTTTTGCTTCATTTAGTTGCAGTAATGCAGGCAATGCTGCTAAAGATGTACACCAATCATCTGGATATGAAAGTTAATGCTGGTTTTAAGTTTTTAAAGGAATATTTTCATAATGTTGTTGCATTTTGATGAGACATTGAGATTTTAAGAAAAAGTAGTGAAGATAATACCTTGCTGATGGCTTGCTTCCAGATGCCACCCATTCCAAGAAGTGGAGGCAATGGCTCATACCCAGGGGTATGACCATGCAAGAATATTATTTTGTTTTTAATAGGTGGGCCCTAGTTTCCCATTTATACTGATACTTTATCAGCTTGTACAATGAAAACTATATCTACATTTACTTAATTTTTTTTTGAATATTTCTAATATTTTTTTTACTTTCTTCTTGTATTTGCATTCCTAAACAGTGCAGTTGCTGTAATGATGCATCAGGGGTGTATTTACTTGTGCTGACATTAAAATATCCATTTGAATGAGAAAATATTTTCCTCTACAGAAGTGTAAATGTGTTTTAGAAGCCCTTACATTTCTGTATTGATCAGCAAATTTGACTAAAGTAAGTTCAGCTTACTTTGTCATGTTGGCATAAAGCATTTGCCTCTGTTTGAGCAATTCCATTGGGGAAGAGGGCAAAGTAAATAGGAAGAACATTTTTTCATTATAGTTGGAGCATTGCTTTGCTTTGAGGCATCTCCTGGGGTGCACTTACCTAAGCTTTGTTTTGTAAGGCAGCTTGATCTCACAGAGGCATCATTTATGCCATGTGGAGTATTCTGGGATGTGTTCTCACCTGCACACCCATTTATGCATTTGTGCCTGAGCATCCAGCCATAGCTCTTTGCCTCTCTGAATAACATGCATCTAAATCTTTAAGTCCAGGTTGCTCTGCTGACCAAAGTGTTCAGCACCACTCCCTGAGCCAGAGGGACCATCCAGACCCCCCAGTCATCCCTCTCCTGTCTCTGGCAACACCACACTGCTCTTGGAAGGGATGCACCAAGTCCCTTTTCTGTGTCTAGGACATGGATGTGGTTGGTTGGATGTTTCTCCTTTAATTTCTCTAGAAACACACAAAGTGAGAACCTGGAAGCTGGATGGCCTGAGAACTCAGTGGCCTGAGAGACAAAGGTTTTTTCCTGATCTCTTGAAATGGTGTGATGGTGGAAGGGGTTAGTTCTTAGGCATTTGCATTTTGCACAGGACTTTGTGAGTCAGATTGTTTGTCTTTCTTGCTGTGTTACAGAGGGGTACTTTTTCTTTAATTGACAAGGCATTCATCTGGTGTTTCATTCATGGTGTTTGGGTGACTTACAGGTCAGTGAGCTTCAGTGTGCTTAATTCACAGTGTATCTGGAATATCTTTTGAAAATATGCCCCTGTTGGCACAAATAGAAGATTAATTTTTGTTAATTTTAGATATTCACGTTTCTTGATATGGCATGTTTTGGGGTGCTTTCTACTGATCTTGATTCTGGGTTTCTACAGCTGCAGTGCAGCAAAATGCACTGCAGAATGCATCAAGACTTTGCAGTGTAGAAACTTGCAACTGAAGTACCAAGTTGAGTGTAAGTGAGGTGGGAATGGAAATGCCCATGTGGGAAACTGCCAGAAGAAACAGCAGGATAAGGCTTAAAGGAACAGCATCTTTGGCTATAGAGGATCCTTTGTGTGAAGTTCAACCAAGGAACCAAAGAGCAAGAAAATAAAGAATGACACTAGACTCTCTCAGAGAAGTTCCTGTCACTCGTTGGGTTGTGTCTTCTCCAGACATTGATTTTGGAGCATTCCCTGTCAGTAGCACTTGGATGGGAAGAGCATATTTTGGTTTTGGAGAAGCAGACCTTGCTGGGACTGTTTGGCAGGGCTGTCACAGCTGGAAGCAGCCTTTGTTTCCTCCCTGTGAATCCTAGGAAAGTGCACAATTCCCAAGCTTTGACCTCCACAATATTCAGGCAGGAGAGCTCCCCAACAGCCTGCCATGCTTGGAAACCATAGGGTCCCCTTTTAATATAATCCATATCAAAATGCAAGTCTAAACAATTCTGTACATTAATTAAGTAGGCAGATGTGGTCCTTTTGCATGTGCCTGGAGTTTGGAAGAGAACTCTGCTGTGTGGTAACACTGTGCTTGGCAGCACGAGGTGGAAAAGGTGTGTCTGGTCTTTTCCCATACTGTTTGATGCCAAGGTTTTTAATTTTTTCTTTAATTACTGTTGTTATATATGGATGAGTGTAGCAATTTGATTTTTGTTTCCTTCCTTGCTGGTACTTTTGCTCTGTCATTGCTCCCAGGCTCTGATATCCTGGGCTTAGAGAAGCTTAGGATACAGGAACTCCTCTGAGAGAGTCTAATATCATTTTTTATTTTCTTGCTGTGGGGTTCCTTGATCTGGTAAACCACCATGGTGCTGTTGTGCCATCCTGGATGAACAGTGTGCATCAGCTACAGCCAGCTAGGGTGGCAAATTTGGGAGCCTCATCCCTGCCTGGAGCCACTCACAGAACAGTCCTGGTGACAGCTGCTGGCAGGGTGCAGTAAGAGCTGCTGAAGTAAAAGAGGAAAGCTTGGTAGAGTAATCAGCTAGGAATTTTTATGGCTCATGCTCAGCCTTTTAAAGTTTTCTATTTTCTGTTGTTAGTAGGTGGTTCCCCAAATTGGAAGCTATAAAGAGCATAGATGAGGCTTGAATAAGATCAACTGGCAACAGTGCAAACATGAATTTTACAACAACCAGTCAAATGAAATAAAACAGAATGATGTGTATAATGATGGTAACATTAGCTTGCCTTACTGCTCATATGAATGCTAGTAAGATAAATATTGAATATCTGTAAATAAACTAGCATTATACCAGCATGAAATCCCCCTCCAAACTGTAATTCTTCTTGAGAAAGATGCAGTGGTTTTCTTTAATCTTTTCAACAGGGGCTCTGCAGTGAATCATTTCCTTTAATTGCTGTTCTGAAACACATAACAGGTTTTTTTAATGCCTACTTTTTATATTTGTCTTTTTTCTTTCCGTTAATTGCAGTACTTCCATTCAAGCTTGAAAATGAAATTGCTTCCTCTACATATTTCTTCTCTGCTTTATGTAAACATGGGGGGTTTTATTAGCCCAATTTCCAGAGAAGATGGAAGTGCGCTGACACCGAGCGCACAGAGAGGTTTTAGTCAGCTGTTGTAGTCACAGGCACTTTAAAGGAAACTCAGAAGAGTTGGCAGGCAGAGCAAACCTCACCTCCTTCTCTCACTCTGTGGAATTTATCTCGTGCCTGGGGACTGAGGAGCAGCACCAAAATCCAGTGGGGTGGATGCTCACCTCTGCCTCTCCAGTGCCTGCTCCAAGAGGCTCAGAAAGGCTTTGCAAGTTGCACTCTGGAACTGTGTGCACCAGAGCCAAGGACCAGATAAAGTCCTTCCCTTCCTTTCCTTTAAACAACCCACTTGCTTAATTTATTTGCACTGATTGCAGATTTGGTTAGCAAGTATGTTAACTGAATATCAAAACTTGATTACAGCTGATGAGATGAACACAAATAAAGAAGCCTGAAAGTATTTAAAAATTAATCATCTTTCATAGCAATAAGATATGCAAAATCCCCTACAGTTTGGTCCATCTGTCATTTAGGACATCATTTTGCAGCTCTTTCAGGAAAAGAAAAATTGAAGGATTAAGCAGCAAGTGAGCCTCAGGTACTAGATGTAGGAATCTAAAGAGTTCGGTTTAAAACCTATGAGTAATCCATCCCTTCTGCAAATCTCATACTGCATCTCAAATAGCAGGAGCATTCCTTCTCACTTTTGGGGTATTTTGGTGGTTTTGCCAAAGGACATTCCACAGGCCAGGTGGGGGCTCAAAGCAGGGATGAAGATGGAAGCAGCAGCCCTTGCCTCCCAGGGCTCTTCCAAAGGGGACTGGCAGCAGCTCAGCCACAAATGGCACAGACATTTCAGACATTTGTCCCTGTGCTCCCACAGGAGCTGTGGCAAAGCTTCAGGCTGGGGTGAGGGAATCCTGCATGATGGCATCAGAAAGCTGCTGGACCCATGCCAGAGAATGAGTTTCAGTTAGAGGGAGACCTGTGGTTAAAAGGCTTTCCTGGAGGCATCACTGTGCTGGTGGGGAGGAGAGATGCAGGTTACTTTTGTCTTTGGTATTGTAATTATCTGGTATTTTTTACTGGTTTTGCTGTTGTGGTGGTGATGGATTTTGGGGTTCTGTTGTTTTTTTGTTGCTTTGGTTTGATTCAATTTGATTCTTTTGTGTTGCTTTGGTTTGATTCAATTTTTTGGCTTAATTTGCTTTTGCTTGGGTTTTTTTGTTTTGTTTGTTTGTTTGTTTTTTCTTGCAGTGCTGTTTTTGTTTTCTTACTAATCAAACATCTGGGTTGAAATTTTTAACTTTTGCTTCTGCTCTGGCTGATGTTTTTTGGTTTTGTTTCAGCTGGAATTTGAGTACAGGCTACATAGAAAATTTCTTTTCCCATGCAAGCACATATAGCCGTGCACACCCAAAGGTGTGAGTATTTGAATAAGGCAACTCTGACATGTAGCAAAACCCAACTAATATATGAGGAATTTGCCTTTATTTTCAGGCACATACTCAAGTGAATCTCCACAAACAGGAACTCCAGTGTCTCAGCCATTTAAGCACCAGCATAGTTGTATGTATAGGAATATAAAACATGATTCAGTTGTTTCTTTTAATTTTATCCAGAGAGTTTTGATAAATGGTTACAGGTTCTAAACCATTTTGAAATCATATTTATAAGCCATGGTGTGAAATTTTGATTCTGCAATCCTGTTTCTTTTCCAGCCCTGGCATTTGGGGCAGATATTTCCTTCCTCTCTCTAAAAAAGCATTGAAGTATTAAAAGAAGCTTCTGGCTTTGGCTCCTGTATCAGGAGCAGCACATGAAAACCAGAGATGTGCACAAATGAACAACAGAGCAGTGTGAAAACTGTTGTGTAGATGCAGAACCAGAGTGCTGGACCTTGGCTGGGAAAACTGGGTTGTTTTAGAGTAGAACAAACCTTACTTTTGCCATCTTTATCCTTGTTTAGTTACCTTTCTCACTTCCTTGACTGTGTTGCTGCTTGTGTTTGGGAGGACAGGCAGTAGCTGAGGTGTGGGTGAGAGCAAATGCAGATGGGGTTGGAGAACATGGTTGGTTTTGAAGGACTGACCTGGGTATGCTGAACTGAGAACATTTTATTTCTCATGTGAGCTGTGCAACAGCACAGTGGGGATCCATCCTGTGTGCACTGCCTCCAAAAGCAGACCTCCAGAAAACACTGGAGCATGGTGCCTGAAGAACATAAGAGGAGAACATGGAAAACATGGCTCATGGGAAGAGAGAAAGGGAAACAACCAGAAGCCTTAATGATGGAATAAATGTTTCCTTTCTGGGGGAAAAAATAAACCAGCCCCTCAGTAGGACTGGCAGTCCTCAGCCCATTCTGAGTATGATCAGGAGAATGTAAATAACCAGTTATTTTCCATAAAATGGGATCAGGACATGAGGGGCTTGGTTGCAATAATAAAATTCTTTTCCAACTTTAGACAAAACCTTATCATTACTTGTGCCCTTAAGCTGATTTTTGGATGGGCTGAACTGAAATGAATGCTGCAGCTGACAACCTTCTTGCCAGAGGCAGCCTGGCTCTGCAGGGACGGAGGCTGAGACTCCACTGTCCCCATTCCTCCTCACAGCTCCAGCCTTTTAGGCATTCAGTGGGACCCCCAGCTCTCCATTGGTGCAGCCCCCATCCCCTGGTGAAGGGATGAAAGCTGACACCCTTTGCAGGCTCCGGCTGTGTTTCTGTTTTCCCCTCCTTCCCTCTCCCAGAGGAGGAGGCTGCTCCCACCCTCAGCACCCTGATTTGCACCCTCCATGAGTTCATGACCAGTGTGGGCTCACTCTGTTCCCAGCTGGGCTGTCCTGGGGCACAAACAGAAGAAGATTAATTTTTGTTAATTTTAGATATTCACGTTTCTTGATATGGCATGTTTTGGGATGCTTTCTGCTGATCTTGATTCTGGGTTTCTACAGCTGCAGTGCAGCAAAATGCACTGCAGAATGCATCAAGACTTTGCAGTGTAGAAACTTGCAACTGAAGTACCAAGTTGAGTGTAAGTGAGGTGGGAATGGAAATGCCCATGTGGGAAACTGCCAGAAGAAACAGCAGGATAAGGGTTAAAGGAACAGCATCTTTTGCTATAGAGGATCCTTTGTGTGAAGTTCAACCAAGGAACCAAAGAGCAAGAAAATAAAGAATGATACTAGACTCTCTCAGAGAAGTTCCAGCTCCTTCTTGTCCTTGGAGTGTAATCCTCCTACAGACAGGTTTATATCCTCTCATCCCTCCTCATCCCCACACATCTCAACTCCTGCTCAAGGGACTCTCCAGCACCTCCTCATCCCTCACTCCTGCCATGGACCTGCTGCAGCATCACCTCAGCTTCCTGAAACAGCCTCCTCTGGGAATTCCTCACCTTTGGAAATGCACCACTGCCTTGGGTGTGCTGCATGTGTGTGCCATGAGTGGTTCCTTGTGGTGTTTGTGAGGTCCCCAGGGCAAGGTGAGAGATGAGGATTTCACTCCATGTTCTCAGAAGGCTGATTATTATTATATTATATTACATTATATTACATTATATTATATTTATTATGAATGCTATACTAAAGAAAGAGAAAGGATACATCAGAAGGCTTCACAAGAATGATAATGAAAGCTCAGAGAGTCTGACACAGCTGGCTGTGATTGGTCATTAAGTTAAAACAATTCCCATGGAACCAATCAAACATTCACCTGTTGGTGAACCATGTCCAAGCCACATTCCAAAGCAGCAAACACAGGAGCAGCAATCAATCAGATAATTATTGTTTTCATTCCTCTCTGAGGCTTCTCAGCTACCCAGGAGAAAATCCTGGGCAAAGAGGATTTTCCAGAAAATATCATGGTGACAGTTCCTCATCAACACCGTGGTCAGCTGGCATTCAGAAACCCTGTTCCTCCACTGTTATTTGCAAATTCAGGCACTTGAAACTGGTCCCAGCACCATGACCTTGCATTTGTTACTACTGAATTTATCATCTCACACCTCAATGCCATATTCTGCTTTTTCTGAAGGTTATTAGGACTGTAGTGGCTTGAATGAAAAATTAGTCTGAAGGAGTTTCATGCCACTGCTGTTGTGTGCAGTGACTAATGAGCTTGTACATCTTTTTAAAATTCTTTTCCAGTTTTCTTACTGCTAAATCCAAACTTTGTAAGGCTGTTACACGTGCAGGAAGGAATTAAAGTGCTGATTGATCCACTGAAATTACCAAAACTCCTTGACTGGGGTCTCTCTCAAAGTCTTCTCTGCCCTGGTCAGTCCTGAGGAACAAGGGAGCCTTTCCCCTGAAGCCTGATTCAGCCTGGGCTTTGGACACAGTGTGAGTCTCATGGGCATTTTTCAGAGCATTTCAGAGGCTATTTTTCAGAGTGTTTCCTTTTATTCCTTTGCTTTGTTCACATAGGCATTATAGAAGTTTAGATTTTGCCTTGATTTATTAGGAGGCAAGCAAACAACAAGAGCATTTAAGAAACAAAGTGTTTAAGTATGGGATAGTGTTGTTTGAAAACATTTTATTGTCTTTTTTCTATCATTTCAAGTCTTATATCTCAGTAAAATAGGTGAACTGTTTTAAAATTTGAGGCCAAGCAATGTCATGCTGTCTAAATAATGTTTCTGTCACCTCTGCATTGCTACTGAAGGGATTTTAAAGTGAGAGTATGAGGGACAGCTGCTGCATTTAAGCTTCCAAAAACTTTCAGGCCCCACAGGTTAGTATTCTCTGGCTGTATCACTTTGCTGATGGTCACTTAGTTCCTTCTGTTCCATGCACTACCAGAGCTCCAAACCAGCCCCAATTCCTCTGGCTAGGAGTGTGCTTCAGCCTTGCAGAGTGGGATGCTGCTTTTGAAGTCTCCACTCTCCAAGTTCTTTTCCCTGAGATGTTCAGTCATGCATATTTAAAGCTACATTTCAAGAAATTAGGTCTGAAAATTCCCAGCTGAAATGTATTTTTGCATTTTATTTTTATCCAAAGATGACCACATTTTTGGTCTGCAAGCTGGCTTAAAAGATACATCAATTAATAGAGCCACTGGTGATTAAACTGCAAAGCAGAATATCTTCTTCCATTTAATGAAGTGCCTTACATAAAAATAAGTATAATTCTCGTGATAAAGAACTTAATTTTACTGAGATTCCCAACTTCTTTTCTGAAAGTGCAAGGTGTAATAAAGCTACATCTTCAGCATAAGAATATGGCTGTTTATTATAATTATTCATCACAGGCATGATATTAGTATAGAGGTTATATATAGTATATATATATAGTATATATATATTTATGTAGTATATATAGAGTTTTTTATATATATATATATATATAATATAGTGTACAGGTCCCAAATGTCCTTATTCTTCCTGAATCTTCCTACAAGTGGCATGTAATCAATTGTTTCCTTACAGAAAATAAAAATCCCTAAAAATAGGTATTTGCACCGTATTAGCAAGAAATCCTTAGTTTGAGCAATGCTGCAAGGTTGTTTTCAGGTTCTTGCCTCCCCACTGCAGTCCTTGTTAGTGCTCCTAGGACTTCTTGGGCCATGTCCAATTTTTTATCCTGCAGCAAACAAAATTACTGCGATGTTTTCTTCCCTGCTGTTCATTAAATGATCATTGGCCTCTTCTGGTTGCAAGGAGAAGGTTGCACTCACCTCTATGTGATTTTTAATCTGTTTTCCATACAGAGTAAGTGATTCAGTCCTGGTTGTCATTTCTGCCCCAGCCTGCAAGGAAAGCACCATTAGACCTTGGTGTGTGGTTGGTGTTTGGATGGGTGGGGGTGCTGGGAAGCACCTGGGTTGTTTATAAAATATCCACTTCCTTTCAGAGGTCATTTAAACCTGTAGTTGATAGAGGCACTATTAAAGTTAGGGATTAGTACACACTCTGTTTTTTGCAGAGTTGGTGGTGAGAAGCCAGATCAGCTCCATGATAATTTGGTGTTCTCTTTGTCATCTGTGTGACAGCCAATATTTCAATTTCTTTTCATTTTTTCTTTTTTTTTTTTTTTTTTTTTTACCAGCACTACAGTTTGACCTCTGAGGACCTTAATCTGATGCCAGCTCACCTGGGACAACTATTCATGTTCTTGTAATAGTGTCCCAGCTAAGAAAAACGCTGAAAATTAAAAATATTATTGAAAAGGAAATAGGATAGTAGTCAGCTCACAGAAAGGAGCTGTGCCAGAACAGGTTGTTAAGCCTGATATCAGTGTGTCTAATCACAATCTCCTCCACTGTGTTTCAGGGCAGATTTGGTAGTTGTCCCCTGATTTGAGTGTGGTGGATACTCAGCTCTGACCCAGTGGTGACATGAGAGCAGAGGCAGCATCCCCCTTGCTGTGGCTGGCTGTCCTGGTATCCCTGAGGATGCTTTCCACAGGGAGAACAGGGACCAGTAGTTTTAATACACAGGAATCTCAGTTTTGCACAGAAACAGCAAGGGCTGTGGTGGATCATCAATGTTGGGACAGCAGCCAGCTCTGGATGGATGCTGGGCAGCAGGGATCATAACTCAAACAGATTCCTGAGGTGAAGGGATGGAGCAAGATTCCTTGTGCTGGACATTCCACACGTGCAACAGGGAGGGAAAACCCTGAGCCCAAAGTGTGGCAGCCTGCCCAGGTGAGACAGGCAAGGCATCTCAGAGAGGAATGTCAATTAATCTAAGGGCATTTTCCCTTTAAATCCTTTTGGCTGTGTCTTTTTAGGAAGGAGTTATTTACATGGAAAACTGTAGGGAACAACGAAGAGGAGGGATAGGCCTGAGTTACAAGAGCAGAGGGACAAAGTAATTATGTTAGGCACTGGGGAAATGTGCTAAGAGATGGTGAAGTCAGGAATAGAAGACACTGAACACTTACGTACAAGAATGGCCACTGCAGGTGTTTTCCTCTAACACAGTGACCTTTACAGGCTGTCTCTCAGTTTGCAAAGGGGCCAGAAATGATGATTTATTGGTTTGCAACTTGTTGCCTTCTTCCAAAAGTGCAGTTTGGAAGAATGCCTTAGTGACATCTTCATCTCCTGTTTGCTCCAGCAGAGATCAGTCCTGTGCAAAGCTGGGTTTGTAGGTGTGGTCAAGATCAGCACATGTGAGGACAGAGAATTCAGGTGTGTTGCTGGCTCACAGGGATTCCCATTTTCTGTTTTATCTTGGCCTAATGCTTTGTCCCTGCCTGTGAAGAGCTGACATTGAGGCCCAAAGGAAGATTTATATTCATTTTAGTCACCTCGCTGCCTGAAGAGGGCCCAGGGGCTGAGGAAGGAGAAGACTCAAAGCCAGCCACTCCCAGTGCTTGACAAGCTGTAAAGCAAGAACATTTTGAATGTGATCCATTGCCTATTTTGGGAAAGTTATAAAATTTTCAGAGGTAGGCCAGTTATTTTTAAGTCTCTCTGGACATACTTTTAACGCAGGATTTGTTCTGGATGTTGTCAAGGTCGGACGTTTTCTTCATGAAAAAGTTTCCCTCCTTTGGGGAAATGTCTGGAAGAGCTAATTAGCTGTGTGCCTTGGTCCTCTCTCATTTCCTCACAGCCTGCTAAACCTATTGCTAGACCTTTCAGCTTCAGCCAAGATGGATTGAGATAGTTCTTGTCTGCCTTTCCCTGACTTCATCCTTTTTTGTGCACATTATCCATTTTTTCTGGCCTGTTTGAGAGGAAGGTTGCAGGACAGCTGTGCAGAGACAGCATGCCTCCACCAAAATGCAGGGAGGCTGGTGTTTGGAAAAGGAAATATTTGGAATTGAGAAACTGAAAATGCCAACAACATGGTTATTTTCCTTGTATCTGATTCTTTGCTGCTGCTTTGAATTTCTTTTTAAGTTGCCCACATTTTACATTCATTTAGTGAGGCTGAAAATATGAAATGAAATAGAAGAATTCTACCTTCATTAATGAAGTTGCCCTCCTGCATCTCAGTTCTGTAGATAAAGAGCTGGTCCAGAGAAATGCTGAGCTCTTCCTGCTGCTTTTGGGAGTAGAAGGGATTGCTGTGTGCTCTGCAGCAATCAGCATTGGCTTCCAAGTTTTATTTTGAAAGACCTTAGGAATCAAAATTGCTCACATCAGTAATGAACAGGAGGGCATGAATTATGTGGACCAATAAACCAGCAATTCCTGCTGCACATTTATCTTCAGCTCTGTAATTGACAAACTTTAAATAATCCATATGGCAGTCCTGAATATAAATAAGGGTTTGAATTAGGGTCTTGTATTGTATTTGCAGGGAATGCCTCAACAAAGGCAGGAATGATGCATCTGACTCCATGTTCTCAGAAGGCTAATTTATTATTTTATGATACTATATTATATTAAAGAATACTATACTATACTAAAGAATGCAGAAAAGATACTTACTGAATGCTAAAAAGATAATAATGAAAACTTGTGACTCTCTCAAGAGTCCTGACACAGCTTGGCCCTGATTGGCCAAAGAGTGAAAACAACTCACAGCAGAATCCAATTAAACAATCTCCTGTGGGTAAACAGTCTCCAAACACATTCCATATGTGAGCACAACACAAGAAAAGCAAATGAGATAAGAATTGTTTTCCTTTTCTCTGAGGCCTCTCAGCTTCCCAGGAGAAAAATCCTGGGCAAAGGGATTTTTTCAGAGAATGTGAATGCCACAGTCTTGAATCTCTGTGGATGTGAGGTGTAGAACCTTTCATGCCTCCTGTATCAGCAGCAACAACCTTCAGATTGTGCCACCAGTGCTCTGTGGGTTTGGGGGTGAAGACAACAGACTCTTTTAGGAATGGTGTTCATCCAGTTTAAAGAAGTACATAGTGTTTTCCTGCCTAATTCTGACAGAATTAAATAAAGACAGTGCACTTCCAGAAGTTATTTTCTGAATACTCCTCTCTGCAGGCTTTGCTGCTGTTACCTAGACGAAAGGGATTGAAGTTTAATCTTTGTTTTGGCACTATTGAAAGAAGTAATTCTCAGACGTTTTGCTGTTGCCTTTTTTGAGGAACTGTATGTGTTCAGTGTTAGTTCTGATTTCAGCAATGCCCGGCCTTACCAGGGCATCACTCTCCCTGTGTCCTGTAAAGCTGTGGCACACACCCCTTGTGTCAGTGCTGTTGGCCACATCTTTGTGTGCCTCCAAAAAGCAGCTGGTTCATTGGACAAGTGAAGTTGGAGCTGACAGTCAGCTCTGCTGTATTTCTGCCTGCCTGTTGCATGGTAGCTTGTCCACCACATCCAGACCTGGGAGCACTACTGCAGGTGACACTGGAAACATCTGTATTGATGCTGGAGGAAGGTAAAAGGACTAGAGAGCCTGTCTGACTGAAATCAGCGACTGGTGGGATGTGCCTGTGGTACCATGCTTGAGGAGAGGCAAGAGGCAGAGCTGGGGAGGAGGTTGGTTCACAGATTTTTTTTATTTTTTATTTTTTTTAAGCCAGAAGAATCCAATTCATGTAGATTAAAACATTCTGTGAGAACATCATGATTTCAGTGGTGTTTTTGTTAGAAAATGTCCAGGTGGCCCACCTGCTTCATTTCCTGCCATCTCATCAGTCAAGGGCTTCTGGGCTGTGTTTGCTGAGCCTGAGCTCAGAGGCACTGCAATGTGAGACCTGCCAGGGCTAAACAATGTGATTTCTACTTGTGTGCAGCTTTACAATCCTTGTCCTACTTGGATATCTCCTGTGTTTTGTTTTGTTTTTTCCTTTTAACCTTTAAAATTTTGACCTAAATGAAGGTCAGGACTAATAGTGTTTTATGGAATGCTGCATCTCTGGTTTCCTGGCTGAGGAAACATGAGTGCAAGGGGCTTCCACTGCAGTGAACTTTTGTAAGGAAGATATCATCTACCTTTGATGAAATCCAGGATGAAATAGCTTTCTAATAATGTTTCAAACTAGAGAAAGAACACAGAAAATAAACAGAAGGTGCAGGGAAAATCCATCAAAACAGTGTGGGGGGCAGGACAGGGTGCAAGCATGAACAAGAGACTACCAAGACCAGCACAAACCACTTGCAAGCCCATTTGTGGACACAAAACCTGGCTGAGTTTCTGGGGCTTGTTGTGATCATAGGAACTGGTCCCAAGCATGGATGAATCAGGCCAGCCCTGGCTGCTGGCAGGAATCTCTCCAGTGATGTTCTCTGGTTGGGTGTGGGTATGAGCTTTGCCTGTGTTATCCAGGGTAGGCTATTTCTGCTTAAACCAAGGCTGGCTTGTATAAAGTCCAAGGAAAACTCTGGAGTTTTTTCTGAATCACAAGCATTTGGTAAGTTTGTGACAGGCCTTGAAACTTGGGATTTTGGGTAGTTGTTCTCTTTTGCTTTCCCTTAAAAACACCAAAAGACAGGATCCCACATGCCTTTACATTTAGGTAGGAATGTATGGCAATTGCTTTTTAGAAAGAAACTTCTTCCTTTTTTGGTTTTTTGGGCGTTTTTTTCCCTTTGCAAATGCTTGTTTTTCTGTACCACTCCAGATGTCTCATTTGGGGCATCGTGGGCTGTGCAGCTGCCAGTTCATTTCTTCTGTGGCTGCTGAGGATCTGGAGTGGGGTTATGACACTTTCCTCAGAGGCTGTAGCTGTCATAGCATCTCCAGGACAAATCTTAAAATTCTCTCTGGGCCATATGAAGACCAGGTTTTGCTGTAGGAGTCCACTGGTGGAATTTCACTGCTGCTCTCGTGCTCCATGTGTGCTGGCTCTTCCAGGTGTTCGTAAATTAACAAAGGTGCTTGGTTTAGGTGTTTGGATGCTCAGAGAGTCTCTAAAGGCCAAAGGGCTGGTAATCACTCTCCTCTGACTGCCAGGATATCCGAAATACTTTGCACATCTCCTGTATGATCATTGTCTGAAATGAAACTTTACAGTGGAAAGGGAGTAGGGAAGACTGTGGGGGGGATTGTGCACTGGAGAAGGTGCTCTGAGTTTCCTTTTAGACCTTTCAGGTGTGAAGGGACACACAGCACCCTGCTTTTGCAGCCATTGAGACTGGTCACAGGTCACAGAATTAGGCTGGTGGAGAGATTTTGGGTCAAAGGAAGGAGATGAAGGGAAGATGTGTGTTCTGATGGTGAGTGTCCAGAGCAGTGTCTATTCCTGCTGCCTTGTTCTCAGGCCAGCACTGTCCTGGTCTTCTGTCTGCCCATTTCTCTCCTGCTTTTAAAGAAAAATCTAAAAACCAAACCAGAAACCAGTACATTGATTGTTCCCTAACTGTGTGATGGCACAGAGAGATAGTGATTAAAAGTGTGTCTTGGAAACAAGGAAATGAGGCTTGCCATGGGGTGGAGGTAGGCATTAGTCACACCACTGCTTGTGCTCTGCTGAATAAAGGTCATGGAAAGGTTTGTAGGGAAGTCTCATGGGTTTTTTGTCTTCATGAGCAGAATTCCAGCCAGCACTGCTGCAACCTGAGGTGCATCTTCAGCGTCTTTGTGGAAACATCCCATCCCCTCTGCACCGTGCCAAGCTTCCCAGGGGCTTAGACCTCCCAACAAACTCAGGGATTTCCTTAAATCCCTGTAAATCAGAGCTCTATTAAAAAGCAGAAGGGGAATAAACCACCAAGAGGCTTTCCTCCTTTTTTCCAAAGTCTGTGTGTGCCATAAATTGAATAGGCCCCCCCGAGACCTGGGGAAACCAAACTCTTAAAATGCATAGTAAAGGGTTAGTAATTGTTTCAAACAGCCAACTAAAAATGCTTTTTATTAGGAGGCTTGAGCTCTCTTTCATATGTGAAGCTGCCTGTTCATTTTGGCAGTGAAGGCTGCTTTTATGCCTCCCTGGGGACAGTGGTAAAACTTTCAGCAGCTTAGGCACAGAAACCAGCCCTTTGTGGAACTGGAGGCGAGAAACCAGAAGTTGTTCTGCAGATTTCCCAGTCCCCTGCAACTTGCTTTCAGGTTTTGCTGATTAATCCACTTTTGTTCAGGACAAGGAGAGGTGAAGATGGTGCTGTGCAGGGATGGGACAGATTTGGCAAGGGCATTTCTGTCTGTGGGTTGGTAGGCTCCTCAGTGATTTTTTATGACATTCAGTTGTTGGGTGCAATAATAAGGATTCAGCACTTTCCACACGGTTGCACTGAAAGATGGACAAGAGCTGGATTTATTATTACTGCCACTGTGAGCAGGAGAGCAGCAGTCTCTGCTAATCCTGTCCCAAGGTGGCAGCAGAAATGCCAGCACCTGCTGGGGCTGCAGGAGCAGAGGGCTGTTCCTGCAGGTGCACTCTGCATCCTCCCCTGGCAGCGATTACCCTTAGATGTCTGTCCTTCTGTGCCAGCCTCAATGCAACAGATGCTGGAGTTTATTTCATCTGTCTGTCCCTCTGGAGGTCTTGAGGCTCCCTCCTGCCAGCAGCACATCCCTGCAGGATCACTGAGTGCTTTGGAAGGCTTTGGATGCCCTCCCCAGTGGCTCCTGGCTGGAACCCTGCTGGCTGAGAATTTTAGGCTTTCTGTGCTGACAAGCACTGACCCCCAAGAGAAGACTGCATTTGACCTGAGTTTGTGGAGAAGGCTTCCAAAATTGGATGGTAAAACTGATATTATAAGTGTGTAGTTTAAATTGAAGTGTATAATATCACATGGTAGAAAAAATTAAAGTTTTAGAATATATAAATAATACATAAAACAAAATTAAAACATAAAACATACATAAAACAAAACTTAAAAAATTAAAACAAAAGCTAGTCCTTCTTTTTCACCTTCTTCTTCATAAGTTTAAGTAGCCTTTTATAATTAAATTTTAAAAATCACATTAGGAACCACAACTAGTTAGTTCTTAAGTTAAAAGTAAAAATAATTTAAGTATCATTTCTTAATTTGACAGTTTATCCTTAAAAGGCCCTTGCAAAGAAAAAATACAAATCCATTTTTAGTATATTAAAGCACTATAAAACCCACAATTTATAAGACTATAATATAAATAAAAAGTAATAAGCATCTAAAGCCAAGCAAAAAATACCATCTCACACATTTAATCCCAACATTAACAAAAAAAAAAAAAAAAAGAAAACAAACAAACAAACAAAAAATCCACAGATCCTGACAAGTTTTATCCCCTTCTTCCACCGGGCAGCACTGACAGAACAAGAGAACACAGTCTCAAGCTATGTCAGGGAAGGTACAGGTTGGATAATGAGACAGAGTAAAAATCCCTAGAGTAAAACCCCATTTTGAATTAGGTGAAATGTCCAGGAGAGGTGAAAAGTCTCTGAAGTTAAAGCTGAAGGAAAAACTGCAGAACAGACATAATAGGGACACAAAGGGTAGACAGGAACCGATAACAAATTCTAGTTCGAGGACAAGTAGGCCTGACCTAGGAATTCTTTCTGATAAACGAAACTAGCAACTAGCGGCAAATGTCACACAAAACCTTGTAAAAATGAATATGTATGAACCTATTGTGAAACTGTATGCATATGTATTTGCAAGGAAGATAAAAAGGGGATCTGAAACTCCTAGGGCACGCATGCCTTTTGAGGAGAGCATCTCCACATGCGTCCAGCGCTGTAATAAACATACCGGCTTTTACAACTTTAACAAAGTTGTGGGGTTCTTTTCCTTATCTCCGCAAAACATTTTGGCGAGCCAGCCAAAAAAAATTTTTCACTGAAATGATAATAAAGTACTGGAATGCTCTTCCCAGGGAGGTGGTAGAATCACCATCTCTGGATGTGTTTAACAAAAGGCTGGCCAGGGCGCTTGGTGCTGTGGTCTAGCTGAGGTGTTAGGGCACAGGTTGGACTCCATGATCTCAGAGGTCTCTTCCAAGCTCATCATTCTGTGATTCTTTGCAGATCACCGGCGTTATCCTGCTGGCAGTGGGAGTCTGGGGCAAGCTGACCCTTGGCACCTACATCTCCCTCATTGCTGAGAACTCCACCAATGCCCCCTACGTGCTCATCGGGACGGGCACCACCATCATCGTCTTCGGCCTCTTCGGCTGCTTTGCCACCTGCCGGGGCAGCCCATGGATGCTGAAGCTGGTGAGCAAGCCCCAGGGCCTGAGGAGGGTTTGGGATCAGCTGGGATGCCCCCCGCTGTCACTGCACTGGGTGATAATTAGCTGTGACTCCATGATTCACAGAAGGCTGAGCAATCTCTTTATTATCACGCTCATTATTGAGAAACCCATTGCTTTTATAGACAGTTACGATACAGCCGGACCTAACTGGTCCTTTAATTAAAACACCATCACCATTGGCTAATTAAGAACCCACCCTTTGGTGAACAAATCTCCATAACACATTCCACATGTTCACAGCAACAGGTGCAGCAGGTTAAGATAAGAACTGTTTCTCATTCTTTTCTCTGATCTTCTCACAGCCTTTCCTAGGAGGATGCCTGGGGAAGTTGTGCCTGTCACTCTCTGTGACCAGAGAGCTGCTGACGCACCCCCACCCCCTGACAGATCTTTCTAGGCACATAAACTAGAATTTATTAATTATTATTTTCATCATTTGTGCCTTTTGGACAAAGAGGGGGGAAAAAAAAACCTTCATCAAAACCAGTTTTTGATTGACTGTGACTGAATTTTGCTACACAGGGGTATTTTGTTTAATACCCTGATGTGAAATTATGGAACTCATAGTTGGAACCTCATGAAAGCATGCCAGCCCTTCTTTTTCTCCTAGCATTTACTAGGATAGAACAATTCAACCCAAAAAGCAGAGCATTTATAGTATGTTTGGCCTCACCTCAAAAGCAGCAGGGGCTCGAGGTGCACTGAGCAGAGGGGCAGCTGTTATCCCTCAGTCCACTTTAACCTCTCTCTGTATGAGTTTCTCTGTTCTGAGTTTTCCAGCCTACTTTAAAATTCAAAATAACTAAAGGTTAAACAAACTTACACGATAAACTGTGTTTCTAGGCATATTTAGGAGAAAAATGCTGCATGAGGAACGATTTGAAGGGTGGAAATAGCACTCGTGAAGCACTGAACTAGTGAGAAAGGGCTTGACAGTGCAATGCATCTCCTGCTACAGTATTTTGGGTTTTCTAAGGAGATGGGATGATTTTTCTCCAGTTTTAACTGCATTTTCAAAAAGAAAGGACATGTTAAAGGGAGTTAATTTCCTCAAATGACGGCAGGGAGGGGAAGGGGAGAGCTAGCAGCTGCAATTCCATCAGCTGCTGGCCAGCTGGCAGGAGCCTCACTGCTGTCTCTTGCTGGTGATGGGCTGTCAGGGCATGTGCAGAGGCGTGCTGGAGTCACTGCAGCCCAGATGGGAAAGGGATAAAGGTGATTGATGGTATAAATCCGTAGGAAATCAGGCTCTGCTGGCTGCTCCATAACTTTCTTAAAGCTATGCCACTAACACTAGCGTGTGCTGTCCCAAGCACATGGGTTTATTTTTATTGTACATATAAGAAATATTTCTAAACTTCTTCTCTCTCCTGAACGGACAGTGTTTTGACAGCTGCATTAATTGGACCCTTCTTTTTTCCAGCTAAGGCTTCACCTTTGTGCTCCTTTTCCCAATAACCTTTCATGAAACTGTTTCCCTTTCTCCACTAAATCCTTCTACAACTGAATTTAATTTAAAATGTTTCCTTTCTTAATTAACTGTTACTTAGCAGGTGGAGTAAAAAGGTAATTTTTCCTCCAGAAAATTGAGCTCCAACTTCAAATTTTACTGTCGCACTTTGCAATTTTTCTTTACCTTTTTTATTTCTGCTTAAATATATTTTTGGTACTTGGTGAGTGCCTACACTGAAAGCACTGTTTTCAAGGTTTATTTAGCTCCCGATCCAAATGCTGCACCTAAAACCAAATATGGACCTTGGCTCAGCAAAGTATTTGGAGCATATGTCTAGTGTTACTGTGAGAATATTTCCAGTGAAGGCAATGTTTCAGTTCATTCATTGGAGGAACTTCAGGAACCAGGCAGCAAATCCCAGCCTGGCAGTGAGATAGATAAACACAAACCAAAACACCTGGGGAAGCCTTAGCAAGCACCATGCAAACAGGAAGGGTTTGTTTGTATTCCTTATTGCAAGATCAAAACCGGAGTGACTTGGATTCACCTCTGGCACGTGAGTGTGTTTTAATTTATATAAGAATGCTGAGAAATGTGGGAACAGAAATGTCAGAAAAGCCAGTAATTAAGCAATATATATCAGTTGTGAGTTGTATAAACACATTCAGGTCATAACCTGGGTATCTCCTCCAAAAGACCTTTGGTTTCTTAACACCTTTGAAGGGTGCCTAGAGGGGAAGGTTACATTTCATGTGATAACATCTGTGCTGAGCCAAAAGCCTGTCATGCTCTGACTTCTCTTGCCTCCTGCCTTTCCAGTATGCCATGTTCTTGTCCCTGGTGTTCCTGGCTGAGCTGGTGGCTGGCATTTCAGGGTTTGTCTTTCGCCACGAGGTAGGTGGAAATGTGCTGAGCTGGGAGGTGGGGATGTTTGCAGCTGGCAGTGCCTCCCTGGCAGGGCAGGAGCTGCTGAGGAGCTCCCTGGAGCATGGAGAACGTGCAGGGCGCTGAGCTTGGCTCCAGCACATCTCCAGGCATGGGGCTGGTGTGACACAATAGCCTGTACAGCTCCTAAAAAGCAGCGCCATTCCAAATGAGGGGATTTAGCCAAAGCTCTTGCCCTCAGCTGCCTGGTGATTTACTCTGGAGCTATCAGGTTTTGTGTGTCCACCATGGAAGATTTTCTTTACTCTTTTACGTATGCTGAGGGCTGCAAAATAGATTAAATGCTTTTCTTGAACACAGCTTTTTCAGCCGGGCAAATGCTGGTTTATGTAAGGCAGAGAAAACTTCTGCATCACGCCAGACTTGCTGTTTTGTAAATCTTTTCTTTTCTTGGGGGGAGAGAGAGGGGGTGGGGAGGGAGTGGGATGGGATTTCATTTCTATCTTGAGAATAAGGAGAGATTAGAAGTAGAGTGAGGGAGGAAACTGGGACAGGAAGAAGCTTTAAAAAAGCGTGATGGTCTAGATTTGTAGTAACACTCCTGCTTGATCCACCGTAATCAGGTCTATCTCTGGCTGTAAGTCCATGGACCTCCATGCCACTGGTGCTGAACCAGAGCAGCCCCAGAGACCCTCCTTGTCTCTCCTCTCTGTATGAGCTGGTTTTCCAGCTCTTTAGACGTGACATTTCCATTGCTATAGAGTTTTCTGCTGCTCTCCCTTGTGAGCAGTGGATTGTTTTTAATGAGGTCCTGAGGTGCCTGTCCACCTGCTGAGGATTCCCATTTCATCTCACCTAGCCTGCAGCAGCCCCAGTGTCACACTGCTCCCTTTTGGGAGAGGCAGTCTCCTGTGAAGGCCACAGCCATGTGGGTTGCTCCCATCATCTTCACCCTTCCCACCCAAAGTGTCATCCCTGATGATGTGCCTGACATTTTCCACCTGAGGGACCTCTTCTTCCTTACCCAAATCCCTTTGGTGCTGGGGATGCCTGGTCAGGAGATTTATGTCTTACTTTGGTGCCACTGGCTTGTGTCCCCAGGGTGTTTGTACACCTGGCATCCATGAGCAGGGAGAAGCATGCACCCTCCTTCAGGCTTAGTGCTGGAACAAATGGGGGACAAAGCATAAAATTATACCTTTTTGATAGGTTAAGTAATTTTACAGTATTTTTTAACAGTAGTTTGCTGGAGTAGTCTTGTTTCTGTGACTGATATCCCACTGGAAAAATGGCATAAATTTTTCCTGACAGTTAAGAGGGAGCTCTGCCAGCTCTAAAAACACCCTTAAAAACAACTGGGAAAGGCTAGTTTGGGTGTCTTGTTAGAAAATTTGCTTCCTGCAAAAACTCCTTCAGATGTTGTGCTGCTTGTTGCTCATGTGGGCTGTTTGTTTTTTCCCCTCACCCTCACAGATCAAGGATACTTTCCTTAGGACATACACTGAGGCAATCCAGAATTACAACAAGAACGATGAGCGGAGCCATGCAGTGGATAACGTACAGGAAAGTGTAAGTCTCAAACTGGGTACCAAAAATTAGACAATAGAGAAAACATGGATTTAATCCCAGAATGTGAATTTTTCATGGCTCAATCTCCAAGCTGTAATTGCAAGCAAAATTAGAGGCTGGCAGAACTGACCTAAAGGAAATGCGTGCCCAGGATTCCTAAATTTTAGTGAAAAAGCTGCCTGATAAAGGCAAGGCCTGTCCCAGTGGCTTGTTGTTGGTCCCAGATCTTGAATTAGGTTTATGGGCCAGGTCTATTCCTAAAGAACACACCTTGTTCCTAAGGGAATTTGCCAGTAAGATCATAAAATGTTTTAAATTTGTAGCTGGATGAGACAGGGTTTTATAATCTTGTGTCCTGCATCGCTGACAAACTGCAGCAGTTCTCTTCACAAGTACAGTGAGAGGCTGGCAGAGAAGACCTGGTGAGTTAAGGAGAAAAACTGGGTATCTTTTCCAGGAAAAGATACTGGAAAATGGAGGGGGAAACTGCTGAGGTTGGCAGTGAAAGCTGTGCTGGAGGGATGGAGTAGGAGCTTGGTGGAGAAGAGCCTCTCTGACCCTCAGGGTGGCAGCAGGGCAGTGGGAATTGCCTTGCTTTCCTGCAGGACACAGGGCAGGAGCAAATGCCACAGCACAGCCAAACCAGCTGGGGATGCCACCCACAAGAGACCACCAAGTACAACACAGAATGGCAAAATTCACATTTAAATTCCCACTGGAAGCTCTGCCCTAGCAAGAAGCTGTTCCTTCAGTTTGCAATGCATTCCATGAGCCAATTTCCTTTCCATATGATTGTGGCTCGATGAATGGCTGAAATGTCAGTGTAATTGTATTGATGACTTCCAGACCTTTAGAAATTACAGCTCTTATGTTGGACCCTTCAGCATGGTTGAAACTGTACTCTAACCTGGCTTCTCCTGGTTAGCAGATTACTGCAGTGCTCCAAACAGCATATTCTGCTGTCAAATTCTCTGTTTGCATAATGTTAACCTGTATTTTAAATTTCTGATTCCTTGGAGTTGACCAAACGAAATAGTTCTGAGTAGTTTTTCAGTGTTTCTGTTGTAGCAGAATGTTTATTTCATTCATAGTTCTCTCTTTACAGGAGCTGCACTTATAAGCCCTTTCCATGCAGAAAATTCAGCACATACTCCATACTTTTGAGTCTCTGACTTCTAGCTTAGGATCTAAATCAGAACATCCTTCCCAATTTAGGGTTTTCTAGCTGACTTCCTAGATACACCCTGTGAACATATGGTCTCTTTCTATTCACAGCTCAGTGAATTGTCCTAGAAATTATTTTGGTGAGTTAGAGAGGCTTCACCTTATTGATTTGTACTAGTTTAAACCTGTATGTGTTACATGTAATTTTGTGTAATGCTTTGAGGTCTTGAATTTGCAGGGTCATCTTTAAACAAATAAAAAAGTGAAGAAAACAAACAAACAAAAAAAAAACCCCAACAGACTGTCAACCAAAAAAATGGATTTATGTCTGGACCTTTTTCAAATGTTGCAAATAATAGTTCTGCTCATAAAACACCTTTTTTTAGTAGGTCATCTGCTCCCATGTTCTGTAAATTACATCCCTGGTACTTTTGTAATTAATGGGGCAGGGGTGGTATCTGCTTTTCAAAACTTGAGGTGCCCTGTCATTATTTTGATTATGAGCTTATGCAGTGGGCCGAGATGATTCTGCTCTAGTTTTAATTCTGGTTTGTCTGTTTGTTTGTGTGTTTTAAACCTGCCTCTTACCCCTCCCAGCTGAGCTGCTGTGGCATTCAGAGCTACACCAACTGGAGCACCAGCCCTTACTTCTTCAAGCACGGCATCCCTACGAGCTGTTGCATGAACTCCAGTGACTGTAACGCTCAGGATCTGCGCAACATGACCGTGGCTGCCACTAAAGTAAACCAGAAGGTACCAGTAACCTTGTGCCAGAGGCACTTGTGACACCACCCAGCACCCCAGGGGAGTGTGTGCCTGCTTGCACTTGCATTTCATTCCAAATGGTTGGTTGATATGTGCAAGTCAGGCTGGAGTGATGGTAAGGATGGGCTTGGTCCTGCACTTGCTTCATTTTCTTTGAGCTGCCCTTTCTCAAATCCAATCCCAGATGCTGCAGTTCTGAGGAAAAATAGGTGTGGGGTATTTTTGGGGTCCCCTGTTGCAGGAAGGAAATGATGAATGTGACTCCATGTTCTTAGATGGCTAATTTATTATTTTATGATATTATATTAAAGAATGCTATACTAAAACTACATTAAAGACTAGAGAAAGGATACAGACAGAAGGCTAAAATTGATAATAATAACAAACTTGTGACTCTCTCCAGAGTCCGACACAGCCGGACCATGATTGGTCATTAAGTCAAAACAATTCACATGAAACCAATCAAACAACCACCTGTTGGATAAACAATCTCCAACCACATTCCAAAGCAGCAAAACACAGGAGAAGCAAACAAGATACTATTGTTTTCCTTTTTCTCTGAGGCTTCTCAGCTTCCCAGGAGGAAAATCCTGGGCAAAGAAGGTTTTTCAGAAAATATGATGGTGACGCAGGTGATTGACAGTAAATGCTGTGGCTGGTGGGTACATTTATTGTGAGTTAAAATCTTTGAAGATGTAGGGCTGCAAGCAGAGCCCAGCCAAAGGGACCCTTTCCCTGGGGTCACCTGGAGGAGAGGGTTGGGAAGACAGAAATAGGATTGAGAAGGCAAGTAGGGAGAACAGGAAGAAAATGAATAATTAGAGCATAAAAATACAGAAAATGCTAAGAAAGGGAAGAATGAAAAGAAAATAATGCAGCATCTATGCATTAGACATTGTGCTGAAGAAGTGCTACTCAAGTTATTGCTTCAAGTGCTAGTGTTTCATCAATTCGTTCTCACTTGAGGTTTGCAAGAGAGGGAATAGTTTGTTGGTAACAGGAATGATATTGTGGCTAAATCACCATTCTAAGTAGCAGCACAGCCTAGTCAGACTTAAGGATTATTTTCTGTTTTTATTTTCAGAGATCTATTTAAAAAATAGATAGAAGTCCTGAGGACAACAGGGGAAATATAGTAATGCCTCTGTCTCTTCTGTTTCTGTCTTTTTCACCTCAGTCACCTGTGACTCAGAAGGTTGGACTGGTGGCTGAGCACAGCCTGAAACATCTTTGAAAACCAGTCAAGTAGACAACATTTTCTGGCATCTATTGTAAAAGGGATGCTAGAGGATTATTTTCCACTAAGCCTTTCTTTTTTTTTTGCAATGGCTTAATGAGAGCCACTTGTTGCAGATGTGTGGAATGTTGGTGGTGCCCATTGGTTGCGTAACTCACAGTCACCACCAGCAGAGAGATCTTGCACGAGCATGGAGGGTGAGCCATGACTGAGGGATCAGTGAGTGCTTGGCCAGGGCTGGTAACACTTTTCCAGCCATTCTTGCTCCTTGCTCTCCTGTCAAATGCACAAGTCACCTAACAGAAAAGCACTGTCGATTCTTTAGGAAATAGCTGAAGTAATCACTTGATTTAATTACCTAGAGGAGATTTGGATGTTTGTAAGTCCTTGTGGTTTTGTCTCATTTTCTGACAGAGCCATTGAAAATCAAAAGTTGCAGATTTCTGTTGAGCAGTTGTGAGAGCTTGGAGTTGTCCCAGGCATTTGAGCCAAGTGGGATGCTTCTGAAAGGTGCATGGGAATAAAAAGCAAGGAGAAAATGTTGTTTGGCCCATCCTTTCACTTCAGATAGTACCAAACATCATTGCCTCTGACCTAAGCCCCTTGCTCATCTTGGAAACAAGCCCTTTGCTCTCTGAGTGTTGGAGAAAAAGGAAAATATTTATTGCCTGTGTTGTGGAAGACCCATCTCACCATGACTCAGGACAAGTATATTTGGATTACATCTTTTGGTGGATCTTGCAAAACTATCAGAAAAACGAGTTCTCTATGAGCTAATCAAATTACTAGCAGTTTCTGAGGACTAATAATGAATTAACCAAAGAGGATTAAACTAATAATATAATTACAGGACTAAAAGACAGCATTCCTGGATTTTCTTTGCCAGTTCTGACCCTAACTTGCTTAGTGACCTTGGGTTAATTATTTAGGTTCTCTGTTTCTTCGTCTCAGACAGCAATAATACCTAACTTTAAGGGCTGTCATCAGGATTAGCTAATTAACGTTCATCTAGTGCTTTTAATCACAGTTCTTTACCGAGAAACCTCAAGAACTATTTCTGTCTAAAATCTTAAGAAAGGAACAGATGCATGGAGTCAAGAAAGATCAGATCCTTTGTAAACTGTCCCTTCTGTGCTCTGGATCTCTGCTCAGCACCCAGAGGTGCTCACACACTTCTGTCCTGTCCTGCACCAGTGGGTGCTGCCCATGCACAGTAAGGACTGAGCAACTCAGCCTTATGTAAGCAATGTTCTTCAGAAAACAGATTACTGTGGCTTGGGAAAACAGATTCTTCAAGTGAGGAGGGTGATCACAACTCTGCCATTGCATGTTTTGTTGACAAGGTCTTCTGTCTCCCTCCAATTACCACTGTGCTTCAGTGTTGCACCTCTTGAAGGCTCTTCAACAGAGCTGGTTTCAGAAGAGCTGGGAGAGCATTAAGCCATGTCAGACAGAATGAAAATGCTGCTTGAGAAATCTAATCTCATTGCATAACATGTAAGACACACAAACTATAGTTACTTGATGGCTTAAATAAGCAAGCTTGAATCAGACTTTCTGTACACTGTGGTAAAACAGAGTTGATATGTACACATAAACATTTCAGAAATTAATCAGGACCAGCTGTGCTGGTCCTCAGCTACTATTAGGTTCAGCCCTTCATTGCTCTCTGGATTAAATGTCTGGTGATGTTATAAAAGAAGCTAAAGAAATGGTACAATTTATTTAACGAATGGCCTGTCTGAAATAAAGAACATTGTTTGTCCTTCTCAGTTATTTTTTACAAGCGCCTGATGCTCTGAGGCCAGCAAGAATTCCTACAGTGCTTGCAGAATGAGGGGAGTGTGGATGAGGGTGAAATGTGGAGACACTTCTCTCTTATGGGACGGGAGTCCAAGCTGGGAAAGGCAACTCACTATTATTTCTGACTTTTCCAATTTCTGATCAAGGGGATAAAACTATAATGTATAAAACTCCTCAGGACTGGCCTTCAGCCAGAGTGTTGGTCATTTGAGAAAGATGGCAAAAGGGGCTGAGGGGGGACTTTGGGTTGTGGGGACAGATAATGGGGGTTAATAATGAAAGAAAAAAGAGATGTGTAGTGGTTTCGGCTCCATCTTTCTTTTTTTTCTTCACGTATCAAGTCACATGTTTAGATTAAATTAGGCACCACAAAGTAGGAGATAACTTCAAATGCTTTTTTGAGGAGTCAAATAGGTGAGGGGAGAAACTTGGCAAACATTATTATACTGAGGGAGGACATCTCAAAAAAGTCTATCCAAGAGAAGGGCAGATATTGCACATGAATCCTCTGGCCCCAGTCTGAGCTGTGAATTGAGGCCTGAAAAAGAAAGTCAGCAGACAGAAAATTCAGTTTGGGGAGTAGGACAGGGAATTTTATGTCCAAGGGCAAATGAACCAAGAAAATTCATACAAAACCCTTGATAACTTTGTTATATGGTTTAAAGTTACATGCTGTTCAGTGCCTTGCCTGGTGTCCTTTGATGGGTAAAGGCAAGCAGAATGCCTCAAGGGACACTTTATTAAATATCTAGAGTTTTAGGAAATCAACATCATTTATTCATTTTTGACATCTGTATTGTATTATAACATTGGTGTATTGTTACTGGTTTGGTTTCAGGTCAAAGCTATATTATTTTTTAACTGACTTTCTTTAAAAAGACCCATAAAAATGAGTGCAACATCACATTTAGATTTTAAAAGTATTGAAATGCATTCATTTCTAAAAGTAATTGGTTTTGCCACAACTCCACATCATTCACTCAGAATTGCTATTTTTTAAAAAAGGTGATGCTGTTGGAAATTACAGCAGAAATATTATCTAGCCAGAGTTCATTCTAAATAAGAAATTTGTATGTATGCATTCATGGCAGGGAAGGTCGGTACAAAGAATGATGGTGTTTATTTTCCAGGGCTGTTATGACTTGGTGACCAGTTTTATGGAGACAAATATGGGAATCATAGCTGGAGTGGCTTTTGGGATTGCATTCTCACAGGTATGTGCATAAACACTCCCCTTCCCCCCTTTTCTTTTCCCCCCTTTTTCTTTACCTGGACTTCAAGGAAGGAAGGATTATGGAAAGGGACTGAACTCAGCATGCTCATTAGTCCTGAGGTCATCTGTTCATTGATTTTCTTTTTTTCAACTTAAATGGAGTTTCTCCTTGGGAATATCAGTTACGGTTGAGCTAATGACTAGCTCAAGGAAAACAACTTGTCCCTGCACTGGGTCAAATAGAGGTTAACCCAATAAAACATTGGCTTAAATGGAGCATAAACGCTAAGAAGACAAATAGCTTATCCATTGTTTGGGTAGGCTTCTATCTTCTAAGTACTCTTATTTGTTCTTAAAGGACTCAAGAATTCAAAGGAGTGCACCCTCAGGCCTCCCCATCCTGGACCTGGAGCCTGGAGAGGGCACTTTGTGACCAATTTGATTTATTTTCCCTTTAACACTGAAGAGTGAGAAATGTTAAGTCTACCAAAATCAGATTGTTAAACTAACTCCTTGTCTGCACCAAAAGGAGCGTGGCACGAGAGCGACAAGAGGAGAGCTAAGCAGGGGTTTTCTGCTCCATGATGTCCAAACTGCATTTATGTAGACAGGAACTGGGGAAAGTATAGCTCTGGTCAGATTGTTCTGATCAAGAAGGGGCAGGAAAACACCTGCATCTTTCAACAAGATGTCCTCTGTACCAGTCACTTCACGTGTCACAGCAAGGACTCTACTGGAAACATGCAAAAATGAGAGGGAAATATACACTATTCCAAACTGTCCCCAAGCCATGTGGAAAACAGCCCCCACATCCTCTCCATCAGCATGCACACAGCCTGAGGGAGCCCTAAAATTGTCTGGGCTCAGACTGGCTGAGTGCCCTGCCTTGGGCATGTCTGGGAGCCTAATGCCCTGTGGCCAAGGTGTTGGATGTCAGCAACCCCTGGTTTTGTGTGGGTGGAAATGTTGGTTCATCACAACAGCAGCTGCCCAAAGCATGTGCCTGCATGTCAGGGATCCAGAAAGGGTGAACAATCTGGAGCTGTTTGTGCATGGACAAGGGGAGGTCAGGGTTTTTTTAATAGGCTATTCTAATTCTTGTTGAATGGTGACAGCATTGATATTCTTCTCCAGCCTTGATTATGGCTCGATTGCTGCTATAGGACTCCAGGCTCAGGTTTCAGTTTGGGTTCTAGATAGCCAGAAGGCTGTAAAGCATCTTTTTAAATGCCTTCTGTAAAGCTATCCAAAAGAAAAATGAGACTAGTAGAATTGCAAAATATGCTGCTGGGGGAAAAAGTCAGGACCAATGCTGCCTCAAAGCATTTAATGGGTGCTTCATGGCAGGCTGCGGGCAGCAAGGGCTTCAAGGCATTTTGTCCCTGTGACTGAGGGGAAAAATGAGGTGTGTTTTGGTGTGGTGTTGGCATCTCTCACTGCTGGTGACACCAGGAGCCCTGCTGCCAGGTGGGGATGTCACTCCCCAGAGCAGGCACTGGGCTCTGGCACTGTGAGGACATGCCCAGCTGCTTGGGGTGTTAGCAGACTTCTAAAGAAGAGAAGAGAGAGGCTGCAGAGAGGGAAAACACAGCTCTCCCAGGCCCTGAAGAATAGGAGGTGGCCAGTTTTAATTTACTGAGTAATCTGTTTTGCTGGGCCCAATTAGGGACAGTGTTTACAAATTGATTTCAGGTTAAGGTGGCTGGCAGAAATGCCAGGCAGGGCTCCAGCTGCAGGCAAGGTTTTGCTGTTCCTATTGAGAATAGGTTTAATCTAAATAAAAGACAAATTAAATCATGTTGCTCTTCTACAGCAAAGCATGCTCAAGGGCCTTTCCTTCATGTGATTTGTTAGGTGTTGACTAGCATGGGGAATGTGCTGATGCCCAGAAATAGGGAAAGTTGGTGTAATGGCATTGCAAATCTTACAGGCCTGGCACAGACCTCCCCATCTATAAAAACCACTGTGTTGCTGACCTTGTCTGATCTGCTCCTCGGGTTTGAAATAATAACAACAAAATAAAATTTGATGGTTTTTGGACTTGGATGCCAATGTTCACTTCCAGCTGGAATAATTTCCATTTAGCAGGTGCTCTTCAGAGCAGAAAAATTATTGCTGTGTTGTGCCCAACAGAGAATAAAATTATGCAAACTGCATGGATGATGGAGAGCTGTGCCTAGTAAAAACTACAGTGCAGGCATTGGCTGAAGGAATGCAAGAGACACTGTCTGGAGGGGTTCAGGGACTGTCAGTAGGGGAGACTCAGTGCGATGTTCAGGCCACATTATTCCCTTTGTGCTGAAGGACTGACAATGAGGCGCTCTCCACGTGCTCCAAACCAGTTGTTGGGCACGCACAGGTCCCATTATTCTAAGATAAATTCCCATGCAGCCACGGACCCTCTTTACTGTCAGCATCAGTGTGGGCGGCTCTGCCTGAAGGTGGACGCAGTTCTGGTGCAGAAATCATCCACCCTGTCTGCTCCAGCTCCTCCCTGAGCACAGGGAGGCTGGGACTGGCTCAGGGGTGAGGAATGGGATCCCCATCAGCCTCCAATATGTGACTTGAAATCCGGTCTGAGACTGGGCTGTTTCTCAAGGCTAATCACAGTGGAGTCAGTGGAGGCAGGGCCTGTGACAGAGGCACAGCACAGGAGGCTGACTCAAATAAGTGACATGTGACACAGACAATTCTCTCTTTTAAAACAGAGCCAGAGAACTTGCACGTTTGGAGATTTGCATTTTGAGAATATGACAAATTATTGAGCTAAAAAATTATTCCTGATGGATTAAATCCCCCCTCCCCCAGTTTTGGCTTACCTGATGTGCTGATGAATTCCAAGTTAGTTCAACACATTTCTATTTATAGAAATTCTCCCAAAGAATGAAAAAATGATGACAACACCTAGACCCAAAATAAAATGGAAATTCAAATTGCAATTCAGTTTCTTTCTCTTCAGTATAATAAGGTGTAATAAATATGTCATGCAGAACAGCTTCCAGTCAGTGGTAACTCCTACAGAGTAAGTGTATTAAAAAGCCAGTTATTACATGTACAAGGGGGATAAGACTGCTACAAAATATGTTGTGGATGGTTTGCAATGGCCAGAACTAGGATGTGTCTGAGATTGCTCCTAGAAACCATGAGAAATTCACTACATTCTGCTTGCTGGAATGACCTGTGGCCAACAGGATGGTAGTACAGGAGACACACCTGAGGGGTGTGGGTTTCCCATGTGTCTAAACCAAAGAGTTTGTCAGCATTTTCAGTTTTCCTGTGACAAGACCACGGTATGGAAAACTCTCTGCTTTCTATATAATAGCTCAGAAGACCAAAATAAACTTAGGAAAAAAAGGGAAGGGAAAAAAAAAAAAGTAACAAAGAAGCCAAATGCAGAACCAAGTCTGACGACTTAGCACTCAAAAATCAAGAGACTAAAATCAAATAAATGAATAAGCGGATAAAAGTTGAGATGGGGCACTTGAGAGGCAATGGGAGTGCGGGGAAATGAATGCAGCTCCCAGCAGCAGTTTCTTTGTGGGAATGCTTTAGCACCAATTCTTCTGGCTTTTCAAAGGAGCTGCAGGAACCTGGAGCACAATGGGATAAGGAGCTTCCTCCTGCCTGAAGAGCAGAGGAGGCGAGTGATGGAACAAATGCAGAGAGCAAGGCAGGGTGCAGAGTGCTGATTTGTGCTGCAGTCTGGGAGCCTCTAGCCTGACTGAAAAGCAGAGGACTCTAGTTCTGCCTGTAATGAAAGAGCACCGTGGAGAAAACTCAGCAGCTCAGTACAATATTGCCTCTTTTGGGCTGCAGGAGCAGCAGTGCTCTTGCGGTTAAATGTGGAAGTCAACACATCAAAAAGTGCATGTTTTTATATGCATTCAAAGCATTTCTAGGCTATTTATTATAGCTGTGTTATGTCCTGGTAATACTTAGAAATGCTGAATAAAATGAGTGTGCAATGGCTTGACATGCATGCCATTACTTTTGAAATACAGAGTTAAGCATTATGTCAGTATAACCACTTAAATGCCTAAACCAGCCTAAGGTCAGAGCCAAGAATCAATAAGTGGGCCAAAGATCATGAAGATAGATTCATGAGTAACCTGCCACTTGTCTTAGGAGTGAACTGAGTAAAACAAAACACCATTAAATGCCTGCAGATGCTACGAAGTTTAGGCACACTGATTATTAGAGTTACAGCCCTCGCAGAACAGGAGAGTCCCTAATTAGAGGTGTCTGGGGAAGTCTGCTCCAGTTGAAGGGGGAAAGAAAAGCCTGTGGTTTCATATTTGTTCAGACTACAGCATCTTTCCCCTTGTAAACCTGAGACAAGCAGCAGATTGTGGTTGAGAAAAAAGTGGCTGTAACCTGGGTGCTTGTGGTGGGGAAAAATAAACAAACAACTGCAGTGTACATTCTTGGCCATTGTAGGGAGGAATTGATTCAGGTCTGGGCTGGAATTTGCTCAGGGAAAATAATTTGGATTAAATACACTGCAAAGTTCATCTTACTTAAAAATGCAGTAAGACAGAGAGGTGACTTCTGAGTCCAGCCAAGAAAGGTGAAGAGAGACTGGAAGTCACCACAAACACAGAAAAATGACAATGAAGGAGGTGGGAAAGGGTCACCCAGAGGCACTCGCTCTGTTCAGCTTGTCAGAGCATGGAGAAACACATAGCATTGTCCAAAACAGAAATCCCATTCTCCAAAATTCAACTGAGCTAAAGAAACAGTGCATGAGCCAGTTGCAGGAGTGTGGTAAGAATTCTCATTAGTGCAATACAACAGAGTGTCAGGTAACCTGTAGAATGTGGTTGGTTTTCAGCAACATCTTCAGGAATTGGTTAAATCATCCTCCCAGTGATGAGTAGAACAGGCAACAAAATGGCTAAAATGTCTTCTTGGTATCAGCTGAGATCTTTCAGAGCTGAGGAGGGTTTCCACCTGTGGCAAGACCGCGGTATGGAAATCTGTCTGCTTTCTATATAATAGTTCAGAAGACAAAGATAATCTTAGGAAAAAAAGGGAAGGAAAGAAAAAAGTAAGAGAGAAGACAAAAACATGTCATTTTAGCAAGGAAAAACACAGCCCCTAGACCCTGGTAGCTTTGGTTGGAGGTTGGTCAGGAAAAGATGGCAGTGCCCCACATCTAGATCTAACCAAGACAGTGTCATCCTTGGTGCCAAAATCAGGGGGTGCATGGGGGGAACAGGAGGGTTCAACCTGCTTTCAAATGTGACTGAGTGCCCTTTTGAAATTCCCAGAAGAGCTCTGGTGGAGACTGAAACCGGAAACAGAACAAATTTTGCAAAGAAGCATGGCCTGACAAGGACTGTGACATCTTAGGGACGGGAAACAGTTTATCCAGATTTGAGTTAACGCTGGCTTGGTCTTTCTCTGGGCTGGTGCCAGCCCAAATCAAGCAGTTGCCTGGTACAGATGTGCATTTTGATGATGATTGTGTTAACAATGAGCACTGCCTGGTCTAGGGGAAGGGACACAAAATCACGGGCAGTGAAATAGGAGGATCCAGTCTGGATGAGCAGCCAGCCAGTCATACCTAGATATGCTCTGGATATGCTCAGGAGTTAATTAATTGACCAACCCCAATGAGAGAAGTGAGGTTGAATTATTTACAGCATATTAACACTGTTGGCACATGAAGGAAGCACTAAGAAACTTCACTAGACAAAACATTAAAAAGACTGAGTGCTTATTGATGAGTGGAAGCCTGGGATCTGTTTTCAATAATCTGAGTGACAGCCAAGGGAATAGTGAATTACTTTTTAAAAAGTTATTTCCAGATTTACAGAGCTCATTTCTACAGTGCTGCATCACTTGTAAAGGAAGCATAACCAGTGTGGGACATCAGGAAGCTTTTCCCTGGCACAGTGGTAAAGAAGTTAAAGGCACCAGCTCTCAGGGCTGAAGGGTGATGGTGAGGGATCCACATGGAGCAAGTGAAATACAGCCTGTAACAAGCTGATACCCCCAGCAGTTTATTCATCCACATCTGGCTTGGCCAGACATTGACAATGGGATTAAAAAATACCAGAAAGGCAGGATGTCTGTCAAATAAATGTCAGAAATCAAGAGGAAGATCTGACAAAGACAGACAACAGATTTAAATGCTGTTTTTCTAATTAGAGCAGTCCTTAAAATAGGGCATAAATATGTTGTGCATAATAACTCCAGAACATGAGCTACATGTTTACCCATGCTCTGCATTGATGTATTTAACTGAAATTCTGTTCTGTTTAACTGAAATTCTGTTCTGTCTCTGTCCTGTGTGGAACAGTTGATCGGGATGCTGCTGGCATGCTGTCTGTCCCGGTTTATTACTGCTAACCAGTATGAGATGGTGTAACAAGGTGAGCTTTTCAAATTTTCCAGGTGGTAAAACTACAAAAGGCTTGCTGTGTTGTTGTGGCTGTGCTGCTTCTGCTGAAGATAGCAAGCAAGTTCTCATTCTGAGTTCTCATTCATTCATTCTGAGCGTGTTCATTGAGAACTAGGCCTTCCCATGGGCTTCTTTGCTTCAGGATTTTCATCCCAATTTTGTGTGTTGTGGGGGGAAAAAAAAGAAAGTGGGGGGGAAATGCAGTATTGAATTTTGGTTTTCTTGGGAAGAGATGGCAGAACCCAAGAAATTCCTCTGGCTGCCCTGGAGGGCTCAAGCCCCTGCCCAGGGGGCTCAGAGACCTTGGCACAGAGCCCAAGATCGCTGTGCCTTTGGTTTAGCCCTTGGAAAAAACAATACCTATTACCTATGTTAGATAGTGAGCTTCTACTCTAAACCAATCTAAAAGTGCCAACATCACCCAGAAGATGGAGGTTAGGAATAAGAAGGAGAAAGGCTGGACACACCCAGATCCCTCCATCTTGCCCCCTGAACCCCTATTCTAAAAACCCCAAAAATCTGTTTTTCACCTCGTGATAAATTCACTATCATTCTACTTAAACTGTCGTGGCTTGTAATTCTTCATATAAGGTCGGTAATTCTTTACATAAGGTTGGTAATTTTTTTTTCCAAGGGCTGAATCAAAGGCACAGGGGTCTTGGGCTCTGTGCCAAGGTCTCTGAGCCCCCTGGGCAGGGGCTCGAGCCTTCCAGGGCAGCCAGAGGAATTTCTTGGGTTCCAACAAAGAGAGAGCAAAACACCTGCGGTGAACACTGATATCAACCAAAGCAACCCATTTGTTGGTTTGTTTTTTTGGTTTTTTTTTTTGTTGTTGTTGTTGTTTTTACCTCCAGTCTTTCAAGAAGTGTGAAGTCCAGAGCCTGTGTGAAGACCAGGAGCTGCAGAGCTGGAGAAAGACTGCCATGAATGTTATAGCACACACTGTCTCTCGCACGCACGCACGCACGCACACCCCCACGAGCAAGCCCGTGCGCGCGCACACTCGCACCCACCCCACTCCCCAAGTGTCCCACGCCTAGTGTCCCATCCTGTGAAGTTCCACGGTGCCACCCGGAGTGTGGCCGGGTCCCCTCGGCCTCCAGAGCCAGCGCCACCCCCGGGGGACGGCACCGTCTGTATGTTCTTGGTCACTCAGTAGTTGCATCGTAAGTTAACAAAGGTAACTCATTAACAGCATTGATCGGGCTGTGCATGTAGTGACTGGAGGGCATAATTAGCCTTTCACCATGGTTAATAAGTGTTGCACACATCCATATAAACCGGTATATGAAATATATATTCTTTTTGGTTTTATCTTAATTTCTTGGTTTGTTTATTGCTTTACTAAGGTTTCCATCCTTTCCCCCCTTCCCCTGCGCCTGTCCCCCCTTCTCCCCAAAAACAAAGGAATCAGTAACATAACATAAAGATACTTGAAAATGATGTTTAAAATGTTGTGCTTGAAGGGAACTGTTATTCCTGATGTTCTTCTACATCTTTGATTCTTACTCAGTGTTGTATGCCTAGTGCGTATCCCGGTAGGCTTTGTCTAGTGCATTTTGCCTCGGAACCTGATCCTGTGTAATACTGTTATTAAGCTGTGTTGTTGCTTACTGTGAAGGCAGAAATTTTTGCTCCCTTTATTTTTATTACGTAGCTATGAACTAATTGAACTGTGCTGTACTGCGGCCTTCATACTTTTTTCCTGTTCTTTCTTTTTTTTTTTTTCTTTCTTTTTTTGCATTGAGGTTGCAGCCACCAAGTACATTGTTGAATCAAATCGAAATAAAAACACACACACACAGACACAAAAAAAAAATCTCAAAAAAAATAACAGGCATATGAAATATTTTTGGGGGAAAGCAAAAGTTTAAAACCTTTTTAAAAAAAAAATAGGACTTTTTTAATAATGCCTCTGTCTAGCATGCAAATGAGAATGCATTGATATTGTGAGTATTTGTGATATACGTATTAATAAATGGAACCATTACAGATTTCTAGCTGCTTCTGTCTCATTCTTTAGTTATAAGAAATCTCTTTTTTTGGGAGGGGGGGAAGTGAACGTGAAACACCCGGGCAAAGCTTGGCATGACATGTCTTTATGTGTTTTTTAACAACTAATTTGCTTGTAAAAGAGAAGTGTTACTACCCTGGGACAAGGGAAAAAACAAAAAAGGAGAAAGAGCTGGAATTGTTTCAAAACTCCTTCTACAGCTGGTTTCACCACGTGACAAATACCCTCTGCTTTGCAAGTTTTCTTCTTGTAATTGTTAGAAATCTGCAGTATTTAATTATCCCATCCTTAGTGCTGTGAGCGATTTTGGCATTAAGCATTTCTCTCTTGATTTTGGTGAGAAAGGAGAAAAGAGAGCTTTGGGGTTGAGGGGTAGGCTCGTGGAAAGGCAGGCAGTTATCACTTGAATGAGTGAAATGTCACAGAGACAGAAAACCCATGGAAGTTTAAACCTGGGGATTTTGGGGCAAGCCCTTAGCTTGGCAGTGTGGACAGAGAGGGAGACTTGAGAAGTCCTGGAGCCTTCTGGTTGTGGGAGCTATGCAGCTGCTGGAGTCCCAGTCCTTCCTCTGTCTGTCTGTCTGTCTGTCCATCCTTCCGTGCCACTGTGACCCCTGCCCATGGGGCTGCCCTGCCTGGTGCCTCCAGCACCAGATCCTGGTGAACCTTTGGGTGGTGATGGCGTGGGCAGTGCACTCCCACCCACAGCTCTGGAAGGGTTCACAGCCCCATGGGCAGAACCCTGCCAGCATGCCTTAAAAACCCCAGCAGCACCCTCTTTAGCTTTATTCAGAGAGCCCTTCCAGAGCAGGAAAGGAGGAATAGAGGAATAGAGGAGGAATCTGGTCCCCAAATTTAAATCTGCCCTCAATAAAAAATCTGCCATGAAGAAGCGAGATATCTTTAGAGGTGGAGATGCCAATACAGGTCCTGCATCTCTGCTGGGCAGCCAAGCAGGACAGTGCTGGGGACAAAGCCACTGGGCAGGTCACAGCACTCCCATTTGCAGTCTCTTCTGAGGCTTCAGAGCAGCCCCAGCCCCTCGCTGGTTGCTGGGGCTACGCCGTGCTGGAGCGATGCCCTTCTCCTGCAGGCACAGGATGTTCACAGAGAGATGTTTTTCCATGCCAGAAAGAACTGGCCCACCAGCTGCCCCAGTTTCCCTCCTCTATTCACTGCCGGGCAGGTCTCCCCTTGCCCCTCGGAGGGGAGGGAGGTGGGTGAGGCTGCCCTGCCTCCTTCAGGAGTCACCAGTGACCTTCCGGAGCACAAAAGCACCAGCCTCTCCTTGGTTTTCTTTCCTTCTTTTTCCTTTTCATTTTCCTGAAAGAAAGAGCTGTTTGTGCCAAGAGCTGTTCCTTTTGAAGATGCTGATGTTGGGTGACAGGTCAGCAGGCCCCCAAACGTGCCTGTCCCCATTCAGGGAAGCTGAGCACGGCTCAGCTTTAAGGCGTAAGCACTGAATTAAATCCATTCAGCAAAGCCCTTCAGTGCGTGGCCGATTGTTTCCCCCAGCGCAGCACCACTCCTGCTTTTATGGGCTAGGTGTGTTAATTGGGCTCTTGGCAGCTTCCCTGAAGAGGATCCGGCTGCTGGAGGAACTGCCAGGGGCTTCCCTGGTGGAATCCCCCTGGCTCGGGCTGGGACCACCCAGGCTGCACTGCCTGGCACCACGGCATCCCCCTGGCAGCCCAGGGTGGAGCTGGAGCATCCCTTCCCTTCCCTTCCCTTCCCTTCCCTTCCCTTCCCTTCCCTTCCCTTCCCTTCCCTTCCCTTCCCTTCCCTTCCCTTCCCTTCCCTTCCCTTCCCTTCCCTTCCCTCAGGAGGGAGATCTGGGGTTCTGGCTGATGTAGGAAACACAGCCGGAGCTGCAGAGTGTCAGGACCCAGGACATCCCTCTGGCTCTCCTGAGCAGCCCAGACCCCTGCCAGGGGGCTCAGAGACCCTGGCACAGAGCCCAAAACACCTGTGGGTTTGATTATGACCCATGGAGCAAGTTACCGACCTTATATGAAGATCTGCAAGCCACAACAAATTAAGTAGAAGGACAGTGAACTTATCAAGGAGGGGAAAAGTAGATTTTGGGGTTTTTAGAATGGGAGTTCAGGGGGGCAAGATGGAGGGATCTGGGCGTGTCCAGCCTTTCTTCTTCTTCTTGGCCTCCATCTTCTGCTGTGATGTTGGCACTTACAGATTGGTTTAGAGTAGAAGCTCACTGTCTAACATAGGTGATGGGTATTGGAAAGTAATTGTAAACATTGTACACGTAGTTTTTAGTATAAAGACATAACACTGCCCTGGGGGCAGGCAGAGTGCCTGGAACTGTCTTGCTGAGTGGACTTCAGCTGGATAGGAGAAAGAATTTTATAGATAAGATGCAATAAACAACCTTGAGACAGAGAAATGAAGAGCTCTGACTCCTTCTTCAAGCGCCGGGCTGGGAAAAGAGACTTTAAAACATTTCTCAGGGTCACTCTGGCCAGCTAGAGACCCCAACAGCAGCAAAAGGGTCGGTGCCAGCCGGGCACGAACGCGAGGGATTTTCCTTCCAGAGGTGTTTGCCCCGGGGTCCCTCTGCTCCCTCTGTGTGAACTGAATGAGCAGCACAGGAATCGGGCTGCTGCTGTACCAGGATGGCTCTGGCTGCTCCTCCCTGCCTGAGCAAATTGTGCTCTGTGCAATCTGTGAGCCAGCTGGGCCAAGGAAGGGTGGGCAGGTGTGGCAGGGAAAGCAGATGATGGGCAGCCAGAGAAGGCCCAGGAGGGGTGGGAGGAATGGCTGGGAGTTGAGGAGAGTGATCATAGAATCATTTAGGATGAAAAACACCTCTAAGATCAGTCCAGCTGTTACCCCAGCACTGCCAAATCCACCACAAAATCATGACAACAGACGAAGCAGGACTCTGGGAGGAGGAAGGAGCAGCACCTTGCTTTGGTCCCAGTGGGCTGCCAGCTTGGTTTGGCTGTAAGGTGCACCAGCAGCCTTAGCTGATGTGTGTGCTGTCCTGAGCTGCCTCCCAGGACTGGTTTCTGCTGAGAGGACAGCGTGTTGCTGTGAAGGTGATGTTTCACTGTGTCAGTGAACTGTGGCTGCTCTTGGAGGCCTTGCTGCTACTGCTGCTGCCATCCTTGGGTGAGCATCACTGCAGAAGAGACTGGCTTTGGTACAGGATTTCAGGCTGCTGCTCCTTGGAGGACCCAGTGCAGCCCCTAAGATGATTTTGTCCTCTCTGGTTCTTCCCTTGACTTCAATGGCTCATTAATATTGAAGATAATTTTAAAGCTAGGAAGTTAATTTACTGCCAGCCAAGCCCCTTGCATAAAACACCTGGCATCCCACTGGAGGGGAAGGATTGATCAGGATGTCAGACTTCCACAGGGCTGAGGGAGGCCTGCTTCACTATGAGCCTGTATCACAAAAATAAAAATCCTCTTAAAGATCCTGTATCCAAAAATAAAGATTTGACACAGAAATGACACTTCTCTATTTTGTAAATAAAAGTGTTTTGCCCTCCAAATATGTCAAGTATGGTCAGCTTTCTGCAAGCTGTTTCTGCCAGCTTGGCCTGGTTTTGAAGTAAAAAGCTGTTGCTTTTGCCTTTTTTCTCTTCACTGCACCTGTTCCTGTTGCAACCAGAAAACATTTTATTCAAAAGTTATTTCAGTTTTGTCCAGTGTGACTGGAGGTATTTGGTGTGTGGAAGCTCATGAAAAGCAAGCAATGCTGAGGCAGCAAGTCCTCAAAGCTCTGGAGTCTGTTCTGCTCACTGGTAGCTGCAGTGTGGTTATTTTTGCTGTCTGGAGCTGTCTGTAGGTGGCACCGAGGACTTGTTTTAGATTGAGGTCCTCCTGCGTGATCAGTAACTGGGGAGTGTGTATTACAGACCCAAAATATCCAGGCTGTGGGAATCCACAAAATCAGAGGGGTTTGGGAAAGCTGCAAAAGGCAGGCCTCAGAGACAGCAGAACTGTGATTAGAGCTGAGCAGCAGCCATGAGACAGATCAGCAGAAAAATTATTTAAAAAGTAGAAAAGCAAGGACAATGCAAAAAGTAGAAAAGCTAATAAAACAATGGTCTGTGTATTAATGCTTGTCTAGAATAACTCCCTAAGCTACAGAAAAGTTTATCTAGCAAGATATTAGAAAGTTTGAAGCTTAATAATGGAGCTCTGTCATTGTGTTTTAAGGCTTACAAGCAGGTGTTGTATTCGAAATAAGCAAGCATTGTTTTAACCAAAGGTACGTGTGCTTATAGTGGTTGGATAGAGCTACTGTCAATGTGCTTTTCCTTTGTGTGATTGGCCAAAAAACTTATAAAGTTGTAACATTAAGTTCTTGGTCTGCTGCCTGGGATGTGAGCTGCTGGCATCTCCCCATTGTCATAACCATGTAATGAGACTGATGGTGGAAAATAAACCAGCTCAAGGCACAGTCCCATCCCATTTGTGATTTGTACATGGACCCCCAGCCAGCGATAGAGGCCAGGTTGGATGGGGCCCTGTGCAGACTCATCCAAGGGGGGGATGGAACAAGATGGACTTTAAGATCCTTTCCAATCCAAACCATTCTGTAATTCTGTTATTCTATCCCTGGTGCACTGTGCAGCAGTGCAACTCCAAACATTCCCAAAGCAACTACTAAATCACCTAAATGCTATTTTTTATTCACCTTACTTAGCCAAGACTTGCAGAATCAGTAGATTCCAGGCAACCCCTGGAGGTATTTCCAGAATGCTTTCAGAAAGTGCCAAATGACCGACTTTTTGTTAATCTGGCCCTCTCAAAAGCTCTCAGGGCACTGAAAAAAAAGTCATTTCTGAAAGCTCTATCTGTTCTTAAAATGGAGATGGTTCAACCAAGTTAAAAAACGTTCATATTTTTAGACTGTGATTTCCAGGGGGAAAGACTGCTTTCTGGCTTGGATATGGAGGGTATGGTTTGTGTGCTTTATCTTTTTGAGTAGAGAATCAGAAAGTATGATGTGAGAGAAGACTGATGCCCTGTAAAACTACTGGGGTAGCACAGGAGAAGAAAAAAGAGGGGAAAAAAAACTCCTCCCGTCAGAGTGGTTGGAATTAGGAAGTAGCTCAATCTCATGGGGAGTCTGACAGTAGCTCCAAGGTCAGTAGGCTCAGCAGCTCAGCTCTGCAGCAGCTCAGCTCTCAGGGCTCTGAGGTCTGGTCTGGAGGGGACTGTTGCCTGCCAGGACACCTCTTACATCCCCTGGGTGGTGAGAGCAGCCTTTTCTGGGAGCCTGTAGGTGTCAGACAGCTAGAAACTACTGCAGTGCACACCCAGGGAAATTCACCCAGGGAAATTCAGCCAGCATCAGCCCATGGCACCTCCAGGAGCCTTTGGACCCTGGTGCTTTCCTACTCTGCCTCCCACAGGCTGACTGCACTTATGTGGGGTTTGCCTTTAATGTAGTGTTTGCAAGTCGTTGCTTCCTCAACAGAACTGCAAGGACTTGGTCAGTGCTTGTGGTGATTTTTTGGTATCTTCAGCCCTATAGTTATCTGTAAACAAAAGCAAAGAAATGATCATCTGGATTATTCTTCATCTTGGAGCGCACTATGACCCAAAGATCAGGTGAATGAGTTTTCCTCCCAAATACAGGAGTGGGTACACTGGCCGAGGGGTTATTGCTGTGTGCTGATCCTTTTGCTGTGTGCCACTCCTTTTGCTGTGTGCCATTCCCTTTGCTGTGTGCCATTCCCTTTGCTGTGTGCCATTCCCTTTGCTGTGTGCCACTCCTTTTGCTGTGTGCCACTCCTTTTGCTGTGTGCCATTCCCTTTGCTGTGTGCCATTCCCTTTGCTGTGTGCCATTCCCTTTGCTGTGTGCCACTCCTTTTGCTGTGTGCCACTCCTTTTGCTGTGTGCCATTCCCTTTGCTGTGTGCCATTCCCTTTGCTGTGTGCCATTCCCTTTGCTGTGTGCCACTCCTTTTGCCCTCGTGCATTCCTGGTGCTTGCAGGGCCAGGGATTGCCCTGTTCCTGCAGGGGAGCTGGAATTCAGCTCTGGAGGGAACCTGCCTGAGCCTTGTGCATTCCCTCTGCCCTGCCAGAATCAATGCTGTGCCTTGAGGGAGTGCAGAAAACAGGTCTCCACCTGCTTGGTGGAAGCAGGAAGGTGAAAGACCCAGAAAATCCTGGCCAGCACCACAGCAGGCTGGAGCACTGAACTGAGCATAGGCTGGCATGGTCCACTGGTCTTTGTAGTGGTGGGGTTCCTCCCCATGCTCATCTGGATAACCTAGCTGTTCCCAGCTCCTTTGGACTGTGCATTAAGCATTACAATATGAGAGGGAAATCAAACACAATCAAAATTATCTCTATGAGACCCATTCAATAAAATAGTTATTGGCAATTAGCATGGATTTTTTTATAAAGAAGTAATTAGCCCTCCTGCCCTGAGCATTAATGAATGTTTTTCATTGCACCCCAAGGGGCAGTCAACCCCATAATAATCCACTTCAACACAAATGTTGTTATAAAACAACATTGTTTGACAACAGAGGCAGCGGGACAGTCACAAACAGGAGGCAAGCCTGCTGTAGTGAGCACTGGAGCTGGTTGCATAAAAATGAAAGATCATTAATAATTTGCTTGGATTGGTGCTGTAGACTTGTCTTCCTACCTGTGAAGGAGATGAAGCAACTGATACAAAAAGCAGGGTGTCATTTCCCTGGGTCAGAGCCGAGAAAGCCAATGGAGATGCAGCAGTGCTGGCCACAACCTTCTGTTGGTGGTGCCTGCAGAGCCTGGCAGGGTGGAACAGGACTTGTCTCTGTGGTGGTCTGCAGGTGGTGATTTCATGGTCTGGAGGTGGTGATTTGGTGTGACTGTTCACAGGGGTCTTAGGATGAGGGAAGAGACGAGGAGCTGACTCCATGTTTCAGAAGGCTTAATTTATTACTTCATTATATATAGTATATTAAAACTATACTAAAATAATAGAATAAAAGATTTCATCAGAAGGCTAGCTAAGAATAGAAAAAGAAAGAATGATAACAAAGGCTTGTGGCTCAGACAGAGTCTGAGCCAGCTGACTGTGATTGGCCATTAATTAGAAACAACCACGAGACCAATCACAGCTGCACCTGTTGCATTCCACAGCAGCAGATAACCATTGTTTACATTTTGTTCCTGAGGCCTCTCAGCTTCCCAGGAGAAAAAATCCTAAGGGAAGGATTTTTCATAAAATGTGTCTGTGACAGGAGGTCTAATTAAGGAGGCCAACAGTACATTTTTGTGCTGCTGGAAAAACCTTCCTTGCCCACACCTCCCTCTGCTATTGCACACTTATTTCTGGGGAGCCCATTCTCACTCCAGAGCTAAAAAACGCTTCCAGCCTCTCCTCATTTCCAGCTATCCCTGTGCTCTCATGGGAAGCAATGACAGCCCACCCCATGGTGGGGATGAGGAGTGCTTGGAGATGGTGCCACAGCCCCTGGGACAACGTGGGACACTGGAGCAAGGGGTGACACTGGAGTCAATAGTGACACTGGAGCCAGGGGTGACACTGGAATTAGGGGTGGCACTGGAGTCAAGGGATGACACTGGAACCAGCAGTGACAATGGAGCCAGGGGTGACACTGGAGTCAGGGGTGACACTGGAGTCAGGGGTGACATTGGTGCCAGGGGTGACACTGGATCCAGGGGTGAACTGGAGTCACAAATGACACTGGATCCAGGGGTGAACTGGAGTCAGGAGTGACATTGGTGCCAGGGGTGACACTGGATCCAGGGGTGAACTGGAGTCAGGAGTGACATTGGTGCCAGGGGTGACACTGGATCCAGGGGTGAACTGGAGTCACAAATGACACTGGAGTCAGGGGTGAACTGGAGTCAGGAATGACACTGGAATTAGGGGTGACACTGTTGTCAGGGGTGACACTGGGGCCAGGAGTGACATTGGTGCCAGGGGTGGCACTGGAGCCAGGGACGATGCTGGATCCAGGGGTGAACTGGAGTCAGGAATGACACTGGAGCCAGGGGTGGCACTGGAGTCAGAGGGGTGACACTGGAGTGAGAGGACTGACACAGGAATCAGCAGTGACACTGGAATCAGGAGTGACACTGGAATCAGCAGTGACACTGTTGCCAGGGCGGGCAGGCAGCTCTGGAGCCAGTGGAGACACTGGAGTCAGCAGTGACACTGGAATCAGGAGTGACACAGGAATCAGCAGTGACACTGGAGTCAGGAGTGACACTGGAATCAGGAGTGACACAGGAATCAGCAGTGACACTGGAGTCAGGAGTGACACTGGAATCAGCAGTGACACTGTTGCCAGGGCGGGCAGGCAGCTCTGGAGCCAGCCCAGGCTGTCTCTGGTGGCTCCTCTGTGGTGGGCAGCTCTTGGTGCTGCTCCCACCCCGTGCAGAGAGAGGAGCCCCTCGGGTGGGCAGGAATTGAGAGCATTGCTCACCTTGGAGCTGCCTGCAGCCATGGGGAGGGATCGGAGCACATCTCCCTGGATACGTCAGGGGAATTCAGTCGTGCCAAGGAGCTGAGGCTGTAGGTGTGAGGGTAGGAACTCAACAATCCTTGTGGGTCCCTTCCAGCTTGGAATATTCCATTGGAAGAAAAAAAAAAAAAAAGATAAGATTACTAGGCAGTGTGGAGGCTGCTGGGATCAGTGCAATGAGCACAGAGCTGCATTAGGCATGCTTTAGGCAATCTCAATTTTGGCATTTCATAGATTATGGGTGCCTAATTTCACAGCTGTAAGCTTCTTTGAGCTCACATTTGTTTTGATGTAATTACTTCACTTCAAAAACAAAGCACATGGGGGAAAATATTTTTTTTTTCATGCGGAACCATAACCATCCTCTGAGGCACCCTTAGCAGGGCTGCAATCCCTGCATCAGCCCTTCAGTGCCTGTCTCACCAGCTCTTTATGGGGTGGGACATGGGACTGCTCAGCTCCTGGCCCAAAGGAAAAGCTGCCTGGGCTGTGGATTCGTGGGGATTAAGGGAATGCTCCCACAGAGCATGGGGCTCCCTGGGGAGACTGGTTTCCATGCTGTGTCATGATTTTAGTATAAAGAGAAAAAAAGGTCCCTCAGTTTAATACTCACTAGAGTTTTGTTCTCTGTTATTGCTGGAAAGGTTGGCAGACCTCTAGGGAAAGCTTTACAAGGGGGAAAAACTGATTTTTTTCCAATGTAGAAGTTTCCAGAACTTCAACAAGCTGCAATTAGCTTTGAAACATGAATTAGGAATCACTTAACTGCTACATTTAAAGTATCTGTGGCCGAAGATTACATTTTTTGGTAATATGATGATATTTTAAATTAAAGCAACTGTATTATTCGCAGTTTTTGCTTTTTAGAGATTTGTCCCTTTTCTGGGTTTTTTCATTTTTTTTAAACAAACAGAAGAGATGAAGACTTGATCTTACTAGAGAATCAAGGAAGCCCAGGGCCAGGTCTCCTGTGGATTCATACAGGGCTGGGGTCCATATTTTCCCTCACCCGTTTTCCTGTAATACCAGGAAGGGAAAAATTTTGCAGAAATAGTTGAAGCTTGAAAAAGGGAATTATCCTTTAATGTCATCACAGCAACAGTGCCAAGAAATTCCAACTGCTTGTATCTGCACCAGGACAGGTCAGACTCTGAGACAAACAGGCTGCTACAAGCTCAGAACCAGGGGGAGTTACAGGGTGGGTGTGTTTGGTGTCCGTGGGAGCTGTGACCTGGTGCACAGAGGCACTCACTGGAGTGGGAGATGCTCAGCAACCCTCCCTAGAGACTACCTGCCCCACAAACTCCCATTCATACAGCACCCAAGGAGCCTATCCCACAACAAATGCAAATTCTGGGTGGCTGTGACCCACAGGCAGCACTGAGCAGCCCCTGGGCCGGGCTCTCAGCCCCTCAGAGGAATCTCTGTCCTGCCCAGGATGCTGCCACAGTCCTGGGCTCACACATCCAGCCCCTCCTTTTCCCCTGGCTCCCTGTCTGGATGGCTTTGCTGGGCTTTGGGAGCACAGCTGTGCACAGCAGCGGGTCAAGAGCAAAGGCTGACATGGACAAGAGCAAAGAAGGACGTGGAGAGATTTGTTCTTTTATTTGCATTTTATCCTGCATTGGGCGTTGCATATTGTGATGGTGTTCACAGGGGTCTCAGGCTGAGGGAAGAGACAAGGAGCTGACTCCATGTTTCAAAAGGCTTGATTTATTATTTTATGATAGATATTACATTAAAACTGTACTTAAAGAATAGAAGAAGGGATCTCATCAGAAGGCTAGCTAAGAATAGAATAGGAAGGAATGATAATAAAAGTTCTGTCTCGGACCCTCTGTCCGAGCCAGCTGGGCTGTGATTGGCCATTAATTAGAAACACCCAACATGGGCCAATCAAAAATCCACCTGTTGCATTCCACAGCAGCCGATAATCAATGTTTACATTTTGTTCCTGAGGCCTCTCAGCTTCTCAGGAGGAAAAATCCTAAGGAAAGGATTTTTCATAAAAGATGCCTGTGACCGCATATAGCTGCCTGTCTGTCCTGGCTTCAGCTGAAATAGAGTTAATTTTCTCTACAGTAGCTGGCACAAGTCTGTGTTCTGGATTTTTGATGAGAATAATATGAATAACACTCTGATGTTTTAAGTTTTTGCTAAGTAGTGTTTACATTAAGTCAAGGATTTTGTATTGTGTATGCCTTGTCTTGGGTTTTCTCTGTGCCTTGTCTTTAAATTACAATTATTATTAATAGTAGTATCATTTTAATTGTTTTTTTTATGTTTTGCTTTGTTTTAATTATTAATCCACCTTCACCCACAGTTAGGTTTTGCTTTTCTTTCCTGATTCTTCACTCCATCCCCCTGGGGTGGGTGGGGAGAGAGTAAGTGGTTGTTTGGGACTCAGTTGCCAGCTGGGTAAAGCCATTACACTGTCCCAGGAGGGTTTCAAATGCTGGACACCCTGCACAGTTACAACAGTCAGGAGGCAAATTCTGCCTGGGGGACAAATGAGCTGTTGTGTTTGTCACTGACTTTTTTCCAAACTGGAAAATCTATGGCTGTGACTGCGGGAGATCTATGGCTCCTCACCCTTCCTAATTCTCTCTTGTCAACCACTGTCTTGTATTTGAAAATAATTAGACTCCCTTTTTTAATAAGTAGGATACATTTTTCAAGGCCATGCTAGTCCTCTGCTTGTGGTCAAACAAGCTGTGCTGTGTGCACAGGTACCCAAAAAGCCACAGCAAACTCTGTCATCTCTCTGGGAAAAAAATAAGCTGCTTTTAAGACATGGATTGCAACAAGGCACTACACGGAGTGGGGCTCTGAGCAGCCTCCTTTAGTTTGGAGATGTCCCTGCTCATTGCAGGGGGGTTGAACAAGGTGATCTCTATGGTCCCTTCCAACCCAAACCATCCTGTGACTACAGTTCTGTAATTCCATGATTCCTGATGCCTGAAGAAGGGCATATTTAGGAGGTGAAACAGGAGGCCTTTCCATCCCTAGAGCCTCATTTATCTCATGGTGGGCTGCATCCCTCCGAAGGGTGGCTGTGCAAGGGCAGGTGCAATACCCACAATTTGCTCCTGCCTGTGATGCTCACCCTGGTACCAGCACGCCAGGAAGCAGCTGAGAAATGGCCAGGGAGGGTTCATATCTCCCCTGTCACAGGAGTTTTGATCCCTTCCCCGGCTGCTGGAGAGCACACCTGGTGGTGTTATGGGGTCCTAGCACACAAAAGACACTGGAAATTCATCCCTTCTGCAGCACATCCACTGAAATGCCAGGGGTGCAGATAGGGACTGGCCTGGCTTTTCTGCCATGCTGCAGTCAGCCCAATCCACCTGGCTAGACCTGAGTCGTGCTGGGGAGGACACAGCCCAGAGACCAAGCTGCCAAGGTCTACAAGAGCTGCATTTCCCATTTCTAGAAGTCAAGTCCATGTTGGTACTGACAGTGCAATTTTCAGCACTGCATTCCAGGACCAAGCTTTTTGTAATTTCTCCACCAATTAATGTTTTCAATGTTTTGATTTCTTGAGAAATTTGTATGTTTGTGCCACCTGGGGAAGGCACAAGTGAGGGTGCACATCTCTGCATCTAAGGCACAGTCTCAAGACAGCTCAATACCCCATGGCTGATTGATTTGAATAATAAAATGAATGGCAGCCTAATGAAATGGCCTGTACCATCTTGAAAGTGGAAAATGGGCATGATACACCAGCCCTTCATGTGAACCATACCTTCTTTGTTCTATGCAGGTTATTGAGCAGATCTCAGGGAAAACCCTATAAACACTTTTCAATTTATCAATGTTCATTTTTTTTACCAATTACCCTTCAGAATAAAAATATGATCAGATAAACCATGCTTAGGTGATAGTTCATATACTGAATATTTTCTATAATGTAAACATGTGGTGGCACTCACATCTGTGTATGTGTAAAAAAGACAGCTATTATACCATTTATCATCATCATCATTATCATCATCATTGTATAATATACCTGTGTAACTTCTTCTCTGATTGAAATAGAATACATTTTTTGCCTTATGGGAAGGAAGAGAATGTGGCAAGGAAAGGACAAGGTTAAAAGTGTCTGGGTGCTTTTAAAGCTGATCTCTGAGACGCAGCTCTCTGGGGCAGCAGAGATTCGGTAGGTCCCAAGCATGGCCATACCAGACACTTTTTTTGAGATATTCCCACCCAAAAACAGTCCTCTGCTTATTCTGGGCTGTAAACAAAGTCAGTGCTGAGTTTCACAAGCTCCGGGTTGTTGCACCCTTGGATGTCACCACGGAGCCACGAGGCAGAGGAGCCCTCAGCGCAATCGAACATTGCACCTCCCGCACACCCACGCAGGAGATGGAGAGGTCACATTTCAGGTCTGCAAGCTGCGACAGTGTCCCTTTCAGCCCTATTGCAACGACACCTGTTACACCACCTCTCCTCGTTCCCACTTAATGCACGGCGGCACTGGCGGCGGTGTTGCAATGACAGCTGACAGATTCCCTGCCTCTGCAGACCCGCTCCTGTCGCGTTGCGGGCGCTCGCTAATCGGATAATTCTGTTGTTCTGGTGGCGCTCGCGTTCGTCTGTGCTAAATGACAAGCAGGAGCTTGTGCTCTGCTTTCTGCCGCTTCCCTTTCGAGCTTCACAGTTGTACTTGCCATTTCACCTTGCGCGTGAATCCGAGTTGTTCTCGCCTCTTTGTGAGACACAGCGGATCCATCCGGGGGCAGGGAGCGCTGGCATCCCCGGCAGCCCCGGAGCCTGTTGGGGAAGATGAAACAGGAAAGCCTTATAAATATGATTGCCCGGCAAAAGATTTTGAGAATATAGAAACTATAAGCGAGATTGAAATGAAAGCAAGCTTTGAGATCCCTTAGTTACTGAAAAAACGGAAAACAATGGTGTGGCCAGCTGAAGGTAATCCCCTTTTGATGGAACAAGACCCTCTGCTTGCAGACAGGTCCAAGGGTCAGAGCAGACCCTACTAGCTTGGCAGAAAGGGTCCAAAGAGGAGTTTTTAGGGTTTAAAATGTAACACAGTATGGTAATGTAATGATTCTTATAGGCTGTATGTAAATGCTATAGGGTTTGTATATTGTACTAGATTGGTTAGTGAGAATCAGAATATTCAACACAGAAGAAGATTGTATTGTAACGGGAACTTCGCCCTCTTACCCCTTTTACTCTCTTACGCTTTTTCTCTCTTACCCTCTCACCCTCTCATCCTCTCTCCCCCTCTCTTCTCTCGGGCCTGCTCCGAGCTGTGGCTGGCAGCTCCCAGCAGGGCCCTGCCCCAGGCCCTTTGCAATAAACCCCAAGTTCCACAACCTGGCTGCAGAGATCTTTTGTCTCTGCCGGTCCTGACTGTGCTACCCCCCAACACTCCTACAGGAGCCTGTCCGGGTTTAGGGAGCGCTGGCATCCCCGGCAGCCCCTGCAGCCCTTCCCAGGGGCAGCTCGGACATGGATGGCAAAGGAACGGCAGTCCCCTGTGTGGGAATCCACAAAATCAGAGGGTTTTGGGAAAGCTGCAAAAGGCAGGCCTCAGAGACAGCAGAACTCATTAGAGCTGAGCAGCAGCCATGAGATAGGTCAGCAGAAAAATTATTCAAAAAGTAGAAAAGCAAGGACAAATAGAACAATGGTCTGTGCATTAACGCTTGTCTAGAATAACTCCCTAAGCTACAGAAAAGTTTATCTAGCAAGTTATTAGAAAGTTTGAAGCTTAATAATGGAGCTCTGTGCATTGTGTTTTAAGCCTTACAAGTAGGTATTGTATTTGAAATAAGCAAGCATTGTTTTAACCAAAGGTACGTGTGCTTATAGTGGCTGGATAGAGCTACTGTCAATGTGCTTTTCCTTTGTGTGATTGGTCAAAAAACTTATAAAGTAAATTGTAACATTAAGTTCTTGGTCTGCTGTCTGAGATGTGAGCTGCTGGCATCTCCTCATTGTCATAACCATGTAATGAGACTGATGGTGGAAAATAAACCAGCTCAAGGCACGTTCCACAGCAGCCCCATCCCATTTGTGATTTGTACATGGACCCCCAACCAGCGATACCCTGAAACTGGTCCCAGTTTGGTTTCTGCTGATTGATCTGGCAGCTCCCCCAGGGAAAACAAGTAATGCTGGATATCAATTTTTTATGGGCCCACTCCCTTCACCTCAGGAGTGCTTTTATCAGGGTCCAGGGAGATAAATGAAGAGAGGGTCCCTGTCTCTCCAGCAGTGGCTGTTCCTGTAAATCAGCTCTTACCAATGAGTCCAGGTGTAAATGAGGTACTGCTGAAATGCACAGTTAGACACGCTGATCATCAGGGGAATTTGATACGAAGATTTCTGCACCAAACCCACAAGGTTAAAAAATATTTCTCTTTATATGGTTAGAATCACGGGTGCAAAACTGAGGATGCAGATATTCTTCTGTTAAGTTTAACACCAGCACCTGAAGCCCAGGGCAGCTCCAGCCTCTCCCAGCAGGGCTCTGCCCCTCACACCATGTAGCCAGGGCTTGTTCAGGGCTCTTGTGGCAGGGCCTGAACTTTCATGCAGCTCAGGTGCTTGGGAGAAGTCTGTCTAATCAAGGAAGGGCGCAATTAATAGATTGCCTTTGTGCATGGGATCAGAGCAAATATAGAACTTAATAATACAGTTCCCCACCTTGGCACAGATAACAGATTTCTCATTTAGTGCAAGTTGGAAGAGCCCCTGTAGGGCAAGGCTCAGTCTCTGCCCAGAGCAGAAGATCCCATGGTTATATCCAGGGAAGTTAAGCCCAGCAGCAATTCTGGGCCACTGTATCTCCTCGTGGGTCACTGTGGGGCACCAAGTTTCCAGCTGACTTTGGAAGTGCTTTGAACACAGAGCTGGGAAGCAGCTCCAAAATACACCCATCCTGGAGCACAGTGCTGTTGGAGGGCTGTATGAATTTACTTTGTTTACTTTAGAAATCTTACTACAGATCAGCCACTGAGTGTAAAAGATAAAATGTAGGGAACATGGAAGCATGCCATGAAAAATAAATCTCATAAAGACCTGCTTCTTGGTAGAAAATGGGAAAGAGCACAGTCAGTGCCACTTTTTGTTGGTTTTACTGGTGGGAGTTGAGACCTGAGAGTGAGGGTAAAAAGGGAAGAACATTACTTCAGAAATTATACATTTTACAGAAATCATCTACCAAAGATCAATGTTCTGCATAAAAAGTCAGAAATAATAATAAAAAAATCCTACATATTTAAAACAGACTTAAAAGAAATAATTAGCCTTGTTAGTCTGGCATATTAAAGAAACCCCATAACTTCAAACTGATCAACTCTTGACACATTTTGTTTGGCATCCTACAGGCATGCAGAATGTCTCCTGTTGGGCTGTAGAAAATAAAGACACATGGCAGCCTCTGTGTGGGTGCAGAGATCACACTGGGCAAAGCAGAAATGAACGAACACATCTGTAATGTGGTGTCCAGAAAGCATCAAAAAGCACATGGCTGAAAACACCGGAGTAAAGAGGGAAAGTGCATAAAAAACCCAGGGGAAAGGGGGAATCCTTTCCTGCAAGGAGTGATAACAAGACAGATTGGATGAATACTTTGAAGAGCTTCCAACCAGAAAGAATCACAAGAAGCTCAAAATGGGAAAGGCTGGGAGGCAAAGGTTGAATGTGGTGGGTCTTTATAGGAAAGATAGGAGCAACTTCAAGCACAGTGAGAAGATCATTTTAAGGCTCTCGCTTGTGAAAACATCTAGTGACAGTCATAGCTGACCATGGCCAGGCAAGTAAGCACAGGATCACAAAATTCAGGAAATTCAGTATGGAGATTAAAACTGGCCATGCCAAACTTTCCAATGAGTGACATTCTAGGTTGAGTGCCTGTCATTTAATCCACTAAAGCCAATGAACTTGACAAAGAAAAGCTGTAGGCTGTGAGATTGCATATACCTGAGCTGTTAGGCCCCAGACCAAGAGGGTGCACATCACCAAAAGCTACAACAATAAAAAACAAAAATTCTTCCCAGGAGCAAGGTGCCAACTGCATCATAGGGAAGGCACAGGGCTGTTCACCAGAAACATAAGGGCATGTCATGGAAAAGATGAGCCCTGTTCCTGTCAGCACCTGCAGTGTTTCATAAACCTGAGATTAAGGGATTAAAAGAAGCATTGCAGACGATGAGTGTGGATGGCACAGTTTGTAATATATGAAATGAGAGAAAGCCCTGTAACAGTGTGCTGCTTTGGGCTGGGGTAGGCTTAAATTTCTTCACAGTGGCTGGTGTAGGGCAGTGTTTTGGATTTGCTGAGAGCAGTGTCTATAATATAGAGGTGTTTTTGTCATTGCTGAGCAGCCCTTGCACAGTATCAAGGCCTTTTCTGCTTCCCTACTGACACACTGGTGAGGGGGCTGCAGGTGCATGCGACACTGGGAGGAGACACAGCAGGGACAGCTGACCTCAAGTGACCACAGAGATATCCCAGACCATATGGCCTCATGATCAGCCTACAGAGCTGAGGAAGAAGGAGGGAGGAGATGTTTGAATGATGTTGTTTGTCTCCCCAAGTCACTGTCACATGTGATGGAGCTCTGCTGTCCTGGGGATGGCTGAACACCTGCCCACCCATGGGAAGTGGTGCATGAATTCCTTGGTTTGCTTTGCTGGCACAGAAGGCTTTTGCTGTTAAACTGTCTGTATCTCAATTCATTACTTTTCTAATTTTTACTCCTCTGATTCTCTCCCCAATCCCACTGGTGGGGAGTGAGAGACTGCCTGGGGCTCAGTTGTTAGTTTGGGTTAAGCTATAAGAAACAGCAGAGGAAAGAAGGGGCACAGGAGAGCTTTGACCCTTTGGCAAGATCACAGACAGCAGAAAGAAACCAAATCCTTCCATGAATCAGTTTTTTGTCAGAATTTTATCAGCCGCTGAAGGACCAAGGGACACTCCGAATGAGATCTCTGGCTGGGTGTGAAGGTGAAGACATCGGCCCTGGAGAGCTCACAGTCCTCCTGCAAAGGAATGGGGACCCTTAGAGATTCCTCTAGCTCAGTGCAGTCCTGCTGGAGGCTCCAGCATGCACAACAGGCACAACAGCTGAGGCTGTCTTGAAATAACCTTCCGGAGAGCTGCGAGAGCCAGAAACACTTCACTGCCTTATTGTAGGCACAAGGGAGTCCTCAGGAATGAAAGCACCCATTGATGATGTGCCACGCCTGGGCAGGCAGTGATCAGAATCCCAAATCAAGGAGGACATTGAGGCAGCCAAGAAGATGCAACCCAAACCTCAGCAGAGCCAGATGTCAATTGCAGACGATTTAATTGCGTCTGGAGAAAACAACCACAGAGGCAGTAAACCTGCTGATGATAAGCAACAGTGAACAAGCTGACAATGAAAGGGGTAAACAGGGAAATTCAGAAATTGCAAAGGAGGTTGAAGTAGGTCACACCCAGCCATACAACTCAAACCACTTGCATGGCTCAGACAGAGAGCAATTACCACAGCCAGAGCAGTGGACATGGTCCCTTCCAACCTTACCCATTGTGGGATTCTGAGACAGCAGGGACCTGAGGCATTTACAAGCAACATCAGTATTCCTCCTCCTTCACCCTCCGACCACCACAATCAGGCTCATGCTACAGGGCAAAATGCAGCTGTAAATAAATAATAGGACTTTGCCAAGCTGTGTCAATGACTACAAAATGTTCCATGGTCTGTGGTTCCCACCTTCACAAGTGTCTCTTTCATTAGCATGGCCATATTTTCGCTCTTAAACTATAATCCATCAAACAGTGTGACATCTGTTGATGTGCAGCACAGACTTAACATGCTTGGTGAAGCTGAGAGGATGATCAAGTGCCTCTGCCTTTGGAAAGCTGCTAATCTGAAAAAAAAAATGGAAAAGAACAAGATGTCCACAGGGAGAACTAAAGAGAGGAGAGGTGGTGTGTCACCCAAGAAATACAGGATTGAGTACCTGTGGCCTGTAGGGGACTTCACATGAGGCACAGCAAGGCTGGGAATCGCTTTGGGAAGATGTGCCAGGCCATGTAGGTCACTGTACCTTCTTTTCATGGCCATCCCCTCACTCTATGGCATCCTAATATAAATTGCACCTAAATCACTACATTACAGAAAAGGAAAAGACAGGGAGTAGCACCTTGGCAGGTAACCACGAATGCCTTTGTTAGCAGGTTGAAAGTCTGGATGAAAAATTATGTCAATTCAAAAGAGCAGCCAGCATTCCACCTGGTAATTGCTAGCATGTTCAGCTTGATGAGATACAAATGATTTGGAGAAAGCAGAAGCCTCTCATGTGAACATGATGTGCTGCTCCTCCAGCAAAAAGGGGAGAGCAGGGAAAGAAGCGCAGCCAAAGAGGAAATACTGTGACAACAACAAACCCTCGAAGTGCAGGATGGTGTAACTGATCCCCCCACACGAACTTTCTGTCATTTAGGGAATAGTCATGGAAAGTGTGGGCACAGTATTTCCCACGATGCTGAAAGGGAAGGAGTGGAAGGGGGAGTGTGGGAAAGCACTTTGCAGTGACTCCGCTCACTGACATTGAAATGCAGAGAAAATAGCCTGGAAGTTCCAGGGAGAAGGACCTGAGTGTCTGCCCTGAAAGCTGTCAGGTGGGGGCTGCTCACCTCGAGGGGCTCAGGTCAGGCTGTGCAACCCCTCCTGGTGCTGCTCCTCGCGGATCCCGGGTGTCCCAGCACTGCTCAGCCCAAAAACCCCAGCAATGCTCCCAAGAAATCATTCCTATCTGAGTCATGGGAGATCTGTGGAGTTACACAAACAGTTTACAGACTTTTAATGTCAGGCTGTGACCACACGTTACCCACAGCTTTTTTAAGTCCAATCTGCTGGGATTTTATCACAGCCAGAGTATCACTGTCCTTTCCAACTACCAAAATCTGACTTCTGAAAAGGCCTCCATCTGTCTCCCATCTTACTTTAATCTACTAAGTTGTGCCATATCCCCATCTGGCTATTGGCTGGAATTTTGTTTTGTTTTGTCCCCTTGAGTTATTCAAGGAGACACAGAGCTGGCTGAGTACATTAGATCATTATATGCCTCTTAAAGTAGTTGTTGGATTTATTTGAATAGGGATTAGCAAGATTAAGAATGTTTTCTTTAAATTACTATAGTAGCCTACAATTTTCAAATGGTAATTTTGTCCATTATATTGATTTGTATTTAAAAGACTTTGATGTTTTTTTATTACAGTACAAAGAAGGCAGTTAAGCAATGCTCCTGTGAAAACCAACAGTTTTAGAATTTTGTTCAAGACTGAAATAACAGATGCACAAATCCCATTAAAATTCGATGGAAATTGACCTCACACCTCTGTAAGTTGCTTGAAAAGCTCATGTATAGAACTTCCAGAAGTAGCTTTACACACAATTGTTGTTCCCTAGCAAACATTCTTCATACAACTTCACACATTGTTATTTTGGAGGGAAAAATAATCAAAGAGCATTCCTGACACAGTATTACTGGCATGGAAAAGTGGTTCAGCCCTTCTGAAAAGTGCTTCAGTCCTTTCCTTATCTGTCTTTTTCTCTCTGAAGTGTTGGGCCTCAGTTTAGCTATCTCTGCTGATTGCGTCAACAAGGTAGAGGAGGATGCCTCAGTGTAGTTTATCCTTCTATTAATTCCACCTCCAGCCACAACCATTATTTCATAAAAAAAAAAAAAAACTGAGTTTCTATAGCTCTAAGGAGCTTTACAGGAGCCATCCAAGATCCCTCATCAGAGGGGAGCATTTGGATGGAGGGCTGGGTACCCAGGATCCCATCCCGTTGATCCCTCAGCTCCATCACAGCTGGTGTAGCACCAGCACCTGCTGCAGGTACCTGGGGCTGCTCCAGCATCTCCTGGCTGTTCTTGTGTCCCACTCAGGGGAGTTGGATTTGATTTATGCCACTAACTTGCATCCATATGAACCCAAGGAAAGCCAAAGGTGTGTGTTGTAATAGGACATGAAATAAAATGACACGCACGCTGGAACTTCCTAGGTAAAAAAGAAGGAAGTTTATTCTTGACTTCAATATACATAGAATTTGAAAAGTGACTTTGGATTGGAGGATGAAATTGCCACCTCTCCAATGACACTGGTTAAATTAACAGTTTATCAACTTTCTCCTCTTTTAGGAAAGAATGCAAAAACAATCATTATTTACATAAAAGTGAGTGAGAAACTCCATTACAAAAATGCAAACATCAGAAGGCTTAGAACGACTTAGAAGAACAGGGTGACAGGTGTGCCCCTCCTTTCTCCCTCTAAAGTTCATAGAAGTTTGATGGGTTTCAAGGTTTTCTACAAACCCAGGACCCTTTGCTGCTCATGCCCATCTGTTGGACTTCAGCTGTGCTTGGCATCGACCCTCTGGCCCAGTTTGTGTCACTGGCCAAGCACTGGCTGTGTGCAGCCCCCTCCTACCCTCCCTGGCACACGGGGAATACCTAAGCTGAGCTGTCAGAAAAGAATGCTTAAATATTTGCTGCCTGTCTCCTGCCCAAAGTTCTGTGCAAAAACCATGGGATTCTGTTCTCCTTTCTGGAGGGAAATGAAGTGCTTAGAAACCCTTTTCTTTCCCAGTCATGCTTTGTCTGTCCAAATTATTTAGTCATTCTCTCTGCACGCTCACTGGGAGAAAAAGAGCAATAATAATAATAACAATAATACCTTAATTAAATACTGTAAAGATTAGTTAATAAGTGTTATATTACCCTTTCTGCATCTTTTCTAAATGGCACAATCATAGTCTCTGTGCTGATAGCAGGCAAGTTCAGCCTTCCCTCAATGTGTAACTACCACCTATTTTAGAATCTCTAAAGTAGAAAGTATTCAGTAATTTTTCCTCTCTGTCTCTTTGTATGCATATCCTAATACATGCAGAGACTCCACAGCTCACATTTTTGTAAGAATACAAGCAAATATCCTGCCCCAAAAGTTAGACTGAACCACAGCTCAGCAGCAATCCTTTCAAAAGCTTTTCAATGGCCTGTTCTCTGCCTTTGAACACATCTTTGGCATTCAAGTCCTCAGAAGAGAGGCATTTACTCAGTTTGGATCTGAGGCATTATCTGGTGTGTGCTCTGGATGTTTTAGGATCTGTGAGATCGCACATCACTGCACATCTCACAAAATCAACATTGCTGTGCTCCTGTAGTCACAGGACAACTCTGATCCAAACCCAGCTCCTTGTGTTGACAGGAGATTGGCTTTGGGGTGTCTCACCTACCACGATGCTCACAGTTTGCCCAGTCTAGCAAAAAAATCACTGAATAAGACATCTCCTATCTAAGTCCTGTCTCCCTTGCTTTAATATGAAAGAAACCCTGACATTTTATGAACAAGCAGGAATCTATCTGAATGTCTCTGCCTAAAATTTCCTCTCCCTCCACTCATGTGCAGTGTGCTGCAATCCATGATTGTCCTATCCAAGAAGGAGCTGAGCTATAGCAACACTGCAAAAAATGCAATGAATTTTGAGAGAATTATTCTGAAAGTGGAAAATAAGCTGAAAAGCACTTTGAGATGTAAGCTATTACATAAAAGCTCAGCTGCTATTTTTATAACTTTATTAGTCATGATTGTTGATAATGATGGAAATGCTTGCCAGGCTTAGAAAAGGTCATCCTTTCTGCTGCAATAGAATCCCTTTTTAAAGGCTGAAGTCTTTATCCCTCCAACTCTGTGTTGAATAACTTGAGTTTGCTAAGGGAAACAGACTAATTCAAGCCATTTGTTGATTTTGAGTCCAGGTAACCTCAACAGTTTTCAAACTTGCCACCCAATTTAACCAAATGTGACAGAGGGCCAAAGATGTCTAAGACAGACATTTCCTGTGGGTTGCATGAAAGCAGGAAGGTGGATGGAAAAGACCTAGTTGATATTCCCAGCTGAGAGAAAAGGTGCAGTGTGGGCATGACTGCTATTACACAGTGCAAATTCCTCTCAGGTGCTCAGCCTTCAGCCATGGATCTGCAGAAAACCAGGTCTCTCTGGATCCTGTCTTCAAACACCTCTTTGTTATTCTCTCTTGATAGCAAACCCAATAACCTCCTAGGTAAAGATTTGAATTGTAGATGACAATACAGCCTGTGCTAGCATGTAAAATGAAACTTTGGTATTATTCATAGCTCACCAAGCCTACAGGGTGTGGCATGGCTTTACCTGAAACCTGCCAAGTTTTCTTTGTGGTGGCACAGCTGTTGCCCTGTTTTGCTGTGCAGCAAGAGAGACATTTTGAAAACAGCTCATTAGTTTATTATAGTTATTGTCTTCACTCTTTCTGACTGTCTCAGTCTCCAGCTTCACTCAGTCTCCTTTTGCTTTGCCTCATCATTATCTGCTTTTTAAGCTGCTTGGCACACTTATGTGCTTGTCCTTTACCCAAGCAATGCCAACTCCTCCCTATGACAATTTCTCAGGTCAGTAAAGATGTTTGTGTGGATCCTAATGCTGAAGGAAGTTATACATAACAAAACCAGAAATTCTTTCTAAAACTCCTCTGGAAACTGGTTGCCAACAAAAAGATTGTTTTTTTCTTCTTTAAGGAAATGGTATTCAAAGTCCAAACCTGTCCCTGTTAAATTCAGTTCATGAAGCATGAGACCTTTTAGTTCTACATGCTGGGAACTGATTGTGAGGCAGCCAAACTCACTTATCTATGCCCTCTCTATTTCAGAGGTGACTAGAATTTGTTGAAATTAAACCTAAAACGAAAAGGTTCAGTAAATATTAATTTGTACTTTATGGGAAATTAGGTTGGATTTGCATCTCAGGCATTTTTTCATATCTACTTATAGTCTTAAAAATGTCAGAGCCCTGAAGTTTGTAGACACAGCACTCTCTAAATGAACAGGGGAGAATTATTTCAGAGAGTAAATCAGAAATTCATACACGTGAGTAAGCCCTGTGTGTCTGCACCAAAAGGCTTAGTACAGTGTTCCTGTGCTTCCAGTCAGCCAGCTATAATTCCTGTGACTCCAGGGCTCCTCAAAAACTGCCTGCACATCCTTTAGGGATGTCCTATGTTCACTGAAATTTTTGACCCAGTAATTAAGAAGAATGAGTTAATGTGAGAAAATAGCGACCTACTCGTGGACAATTTCCAGGTGAGAGGGAGGGTCCGCAAGGCTGATTGGATCCATTACTCAGTGTCACTGGATTCACCTGGCTCTGCTCCCAAGCCTTCCCTTGTGAACCATGTCCCCCACAGCTCAGAGCAGCCTCGTTGCCAAAAAAGTTGAGTGGTGGCAAAACTGCTGTAGGGCTTCGGTTCCGTCACACATGAACCGTCACAGCTCCATCACAGCTCCAACCCTAAATTAGGAGATCCCAATGGTGACGCATCGGCCGTTTATTTACAACACAAACAGGAACGGGGTCACTCTTGATCAGTGTTTCGAACTTTATTTTTCCAGCATCAGTCTCATTGTTACAACAATGCAGCCAAAGATGCTGACAGTTCCCTGATCAGAATGCCCAAGGTGCTTAGCATTACAGCATAACATAAAACAAGGAAAGTCTCAGTTTCAAACAATCACAGAAAGCAAAAGCATAATGACAGAAGTTTTTCTCCAATAGCTTGAAGCCTATGTAACTTTCGGTTAAAACAATAGCAGTTTTCTTTTCAACAAAATGCTTCATTCACAGAAGACAGAGCACACAACCTTATTCATTTTTAACCTTCTAAATGTATACTTAATATATACTTTTTGCAACCTAGAAAAGCAATTCAACATAGGCCTACTGTTTTATTTCTCACATCTCAAAAGCTGCTGAGAACTTTTTCTGCTAGCTTAGCATTTCACTGTCTTTCACTGCTCTCGGGCCTGCCTTGTTCAGAGCTTTCTCAAAAAAACCCCAAACCTATGGACTCCAACACAATGGCACCAAATATCCACTTTTAGGCAACTGCAAATCAGTGAGGGAAGGGTTTTCCCTGCTCACAGGCAGCTGATGTGGCCACCAGTGATTTATTCCCTTCCCACTGCCACCGACCTCACGAAACACCCACCGCTTCTTCCAGACACGGCTCTGCAGCCATTGCGGCGCATGAAATATCGATGCGATTCAACGCTGAAAAAAACCCCCAAAACAGCCCAAGCTGAATTCCTGCAATTCCAGCTGGGTTTCCGTGCGATGCCGGGCTCCTGCAATCCGGACGAGCGGCACTAGATGGCAAAGCAGCGCCAGGTTTGGCAGCCGCGGGGCCGTGGGCACCTGGCGGAGGAGGCGCTGAGCATCCCCCCTTGCCTGCCCTGCCTCCCTCCTCCAAACCGCAGCCATCGCCCCAAAGATCGGATGCAGCTCATGAACCCCGGAGGTGAGGGGACTTCCAAGGATGTATTCGTGGCTGTTTTTTTTCTTGTTGCTCTTGCTGGCAGTAGTGGCTTGCTCGAGATGCCGTGCAGGACAAGCAGTCCTCGGTCCAACAGAGATCACACGGCAACTGAGTGGCAAAACTTGTCTCATCCCCTCATTGAACAAAAAGAGATTTGCTTTTAATAGTCCCAAGTGGGAACAGCTCTTCTTTCAACCTCATGTCAGTCTGTGCTTTGGGTGTTTAACTCTGTGAGGGAAGATACTACCCATGCACTCAAGGTGTGAAGTGATTTTATTAGGAGTCTGTTCTCCCTTTTCCCTTGTGTGCAGATAATACGTATTTATGCTAAAAGGAGTTACAGAGGGAAAGGTGGAATCCTCAGGATCCTCAGTTTTGGATCAAATAACAAAAATCTTTTAGAGCTAAGTAAAAAAACAAATGTCTGGGCAGGCCAATAAATCCCTCTCTATTTTTTGTAAGGGAGTGTCATGGTTTAATCACTGTCTTAACAGGGAGTTAAGGTCATGTCAATAAACTCATCCTCATAACTGCAACACCACAAATTATATCGTTTAAGGGTTACCTCTATTCTCCCACCATATCTACCTGTTAGACTCCAAGGATCAACCTAAGCTGGAGATTGCCACATTTACAGTTTCATCAGAAGGGGATATCCAAACTTCTCTGTCCTTTCAATGCTGGTGAACACAGGATTGATGGCAGGAAGGTTCCTCCTCTCCTGACAGCTGCAGGAGAGTGCATTAGGCTCTGGATGCTAATGTTCATGATGCCACCCTGTTGGAGGTGACTTATGCATGGTACCCTTCTTGGGAGCAGCTGAGCCCCTGTCACAGACATCTCTTATGAAAAATCTTTTCTTTAGGATTTTTCCTCCTGAGAAGCTGAGAAGCTTCAAGAACAAAATATAAACAATGGTTATCTGTTGCTGTAGAATGCAATAAGTGGATTTTTGATTGGCTCATGTTAGTTGTTTCTAATTAATGGCCAATCAAAGTCAGCTAGCTCAGACAGAGAGTCTGGGCCACAAGCTTTTGTTATCATTCTTTCTTTTTCTATTCTTAGCTAGCCCTCTGATGAGATCCTTTCTTCTATTTTTAGTATACTTTTAGTATAGTTTTAATATAATATATATCATAAAATAATAAATCAAGCCTTCTGAAACATGGAGCCAGATCCTCATCTCTTCCCTCATCCTAAGACCCCTGTGAACACAGTCACAGAGCCCCTGCTGCTGAAATATGATGTTCAAAACAGAGCTTTCACTCAGAAAGCTTTGCAGAAGCTCTGAGCTTTGTCCCTCCCTTTAATTTTTCTCTCCATCCTTGCAATATTCAGTCCTCTCTCCCTTGCCTTCTATGAGCTGCTGGTGACAGTCCCAAAATGAGCTAGGGATCTCAGAACACTCTTCTTTAAATGACAGTGCTCTACCAAGTCCCAGCTTTGCTCCTGGGAATAAAAGGGCAGCAGTGAGCCTAAGTGGGCAGTGCACACACACTGGCAGAAGGGCATCTGCTCTTCAGGGCTGAAAGAGTCAAGATACTTGCCAAATCCAGATTATTTCTACCTTCAGGACAGGACAAGACTAACATGAAAAAAATCCTGCTTTCTGCTGGTGGGGGCTTTTAGTCAGGTGTATCGTGCTCTTCCTTGGCTATTTAAATAACACTGCCTCACTCTGTATAAACCAACTTACAATATGAATGAAAAAAAAAGCTATGGATCGTGAAGCAACTGGGAATGGATAATCAATTTTTATCACTAATATTGTGGGTATGACCGATAACTCTGAATGAGTTATGGAAGTCTTTGCTCTGAGCAGATGTGTCTCCTTTTAAAGCAGTCTCTTTCTGGCACAGCCTTAATAACAGAAAAACTGTTGATTTACACATATTAAAACTAAACAAACATGTATTTTCATTGTCCATTCTTCTTAAAATGTAGGAATATGAAATTCTCTGAGGTGAGCTGGCTGGGGGGGCACAACATCGATGGATTACAAAAGCTTTCAGCTTTACAAACATGGGTTCAAATCAAGCTGAAGTAAGTGACAGGCAAAATGGGGCTATTGATTTCCTTCTAGTCCCATTTGGCTACAGCAAAAACTGGGCACAACAGTGTCTTAACACTGAAAGGGATGGCATCAGCCAAAAGACAAAGCTTCTGCGGGAGAACATTTGTGGTGTTATTTATAGCAATTGAGATTACAGGACCACTTGAGGTTACTAGAGCTGAAAGACATCAGAGAGTAAACTCCCATCCCCCCATTTTGGGAGGTGTGCTTGCTTTCTAAGTTTGGCTGTGCTTTCTGGCAACCCTGTCCCCAAAGCCCCCTTCCAGTTACATGGTAGAGCAGACTTGATCCATGTGTGCAGGTCAGGCTGGGAAACATGTTTTCCTTGCAACAGGCCTGTCAAAGAAAAAGATTCACACTGAGTCAAAAATCCTCTGCTGGCCAGGAGCCAACCTGCCAGGCAAGTGATAAGGTCTGCTCATTTTCCTTCCTGCCCATGCACTCATGCTGCAAGAGAGCCCCAAAAGGTCCTTGCAGCAAATGTGGTGGCCAAGGCTGTGTCTCCTTGCAGGTGACAACACACAAGGAGCCAGGCCTTGCCTTGCCTGAGAGGAGACACAAGCAGAGCTGAAAATGGGGAGGACTCACAGTTCCATCAGGACCCTGTACAATCAGGCCTTAGGGATCCTTCTCATCCTGCCCAGCAGGCACCACCTGGACTTGGTCTTCAAACAGCTCGATGCTCTTTGGGTGTGTAAGTCTGGTCCAAGAGGCTCAGGAATGAGCACAGGAAGCTCAGGACTTGGTTTTTAAACACCTTGATGCTCTTTGGGTGTGTAAATCAGGGGCTCAGGAATGAGCACAGGAAGCTCTGTGTAAACACCTGTGATTAACACCTGAATGTCTGGCCCGAGGTGACTGACTCAGGACCATTGAAAGAGCCAGGGCTAAAATGCAGGAGTTTCTTGCTCCTATATTTCTCTCCTGCCTTTCTGAATTTCCTGCTGCTATTTAAAGACACAGCAGGGCTCAGTGGAAGGTAATGTGGCTGCCCTCTCCATTTCCTTACATCAGGGGATTTGTGTCAGAAGTTCAGCATTGCCAAATGTCATTTTGAATGATTTTGTAGTTCTAGGTCAATAAACTGCTTACCATCATAGGGGAACTGAACCATGAATTACTCCAGTTGCTACAGTGCAATTTTTTTAGCCATGTACATAGAATGTCCAGTTCAGGATGATTCTCAATAGCCCTACATTTTCTGATTCACATTTTTAATTAAATGTAATTTTCTTTCTTTTGGTTCTAAACGAGCATGCTCTGTCATTATATCTCAAGGGCCACCAAGACAAGAATATCTCCAGACCTCATGGCTGCAAAGCTCCACTCTTGCTGCAGAGAAGAAAATATCAGAGAATAGTGAAATAGAAGGGCAGAGAGCAAGAACATTCTCTGCACGCTTTTGTTGTTGTTGTTGTTGTTAAACTAAAGGGATAAACATCATATTAATTCAAAGTCTCTTTGTAGTGACCTCTCTTCAACATTATCTGAAGATTATGTTCATTTCTTACTTAGTGAGGGTTCATTTCCAAGGAGGAATGGAGTGAAAACCCCTCTCAACCTGGGGAGAACCAGGATGAGAATAAAATACTTGCTGGTAATACTATCTTGAGAGTAAAATATTTGCTGGTAATACTATCTCCAGTGTAGTAGGGAGCAGTAGTATGTGGTATGCACCTTCCCACACATGTAACAGGGGTGGATTCACAACCTTCTGAAAATCATTTAAAACACATGCAATATTATGTTTTATACTCATATATAGTTTCCTTGATGCTGTGATGTGATGGCAAAGATCCCTTTTGGTGCCTTAAACACTGCATGTTTCCCCTCTCAACCCACCATTCCTCCAGTCTGAGGCAAAGAACACAGTTTATAATTTTTTTGACTTTCCTGGGTGCGAGCCAGGCACAAGGGCCATGATTGACTTTGCAGAGGAGCCCTTTCCCTTGGAAGCTGAGGAGCAGCCAGCTTTTGTTGGGAATGCTGCTCAGCCCTTCAGCCCACAGCAGGGATGGGAAGCGTGGCAGCTCCTCTGCCCACTGCCATTCCTTCCTGCAGGCACCACGTTATATATTCCCTCACAAGCCTGACCACAGCTTTCAGAAACATCCAATAAATCAACAGTTAAAAGGGAAGAGTAGACATGGGGAGCAGGTGCTTATTATGTGTGCATCTCTGGAGAAGAATAACCCACAGTGTATTTCCATGCCCATTTGAAATGGAATACGACCATGACCCTGCAAGTGGCTCTGCTTCAATTGTTCCTGGCACGATGTTTTACTCCTAATATTTTCATTGTCTGCCTCCATCAGTTTTACCTCCCACTGTAGCATTAATTTTGTATGTGAATATGGAGGCTGTGCTTTAAATAATACAGCATATGCTTTTTATTTGCCATGTAGAATAATATTTTTTTGGCTGATTTATGTTCCACCTGGACAAAATTATTTTTTATGAAGGGTTTATTTCATTTGTTCCCACATCCCCAAATAGAGGGAGGAGGGGGAGGGAAGGAAGAGAAATCTTGTAAACCACCAATAATGATGGACACAAAAATCTGCTTTGAAATACAAATTTACTGCAAAAACAGATTCTCTCCAGCCATGTAAATGAAAAAATGCTGTTGTAGTAATTTTAAGGCTGCAAATGCCTGTTACTACTGGAGAGAGTAACCTTCAGTTTCTTGTGTCATCCCTTTCACAATGCTGGGAGTATGGGGAAATTCACTGACAGCTATAAGCTATTCCAGTAGAACAAAATTACACATATGGCTACAGCATGGATTTAATTTAGCTCTTTTCAGAACTTCATCAAAGCCAGGACAAAACCCTGTTGGTCTTTCAGTTCAGAGATTTGCCCCAGAACTTCATAGGCTAAGCTGCCAAATCTACCTTATTTCCAGTTTTCACAAGTACTGTGGAAAAACATGTTATTTGCCATTGAAACAAATTCATTTCAAACAGATAATCTGAGTTTCAACTAAAAAATAATATATGATGTACCTTGTGTTTTACAGCCCTGAAAAACTGGCAGTATTTTTATGTTAATCTATGACCAGCCCTGAAAAACTGGCAGTATTTTTATGTTAATCTATGACCTACAGAAACATGGACTGTGAATAGATATATTTAAAAAAAAAAAAAAAAAAACAAACTGTTATATGCAGTCCCTAGCACAACTTTGTTCTGATTTTGACTTCCAGCTTTTGGTGCTTTTTGTAGAGCAACTAAATATTAATCTTACAAATTCATAATAGTCATAGCATTCGGGAACTCTGGTACTATTTTTGGTTGTAATAGTCCTCTTTAACCACACAGCATCCTCCAGCCAAAACCACACTATAATAGGAGTGCTTATAATAAGGACTCGCAACGCCTCCATGGCAGCTCTGAACTACAGAGCCAGGAAAAGTAGGATATTCTTTCAGAGCAGCTTCTCTCTCAATACTGAATGTAAGATGAAGAGATAGGACTTTCACAGGAAAATTCTGCTGCTCCTATCCCACCCTCTAAGTCCCCATCAGAAATCCAAGCTGATATCTTCCCCCTGGCATTTTCGGGCACAAGCAGATTTGTTCCTAGGCAGGCCCTCTCCTCTCCACACAGAGCTCTCCTCCAGCCCCTCATCCTTCCATGTCCCCAATTCTGGCTCCACCAGAAAGCTCCAGTGACAGTGGCCACCTTTGTTCTGCTCCTTCTCGAGAAGAATCCGTGCAGCAAGCCAGGCGCTGGCAATCAGCGGCTGCTTTACAACGAGGAATTCCCATTCACAGGACTGCATGAACTGCCTGTTGTATTTGTTTCACCACCTGGACATCTCTGGGCCTTTCAAACAAGACCAGAGCTGCGGTTTTCGCTCCATCCCGGCGGGATGAAGGGGCAGCTCCTGCGGGAGCGGGCGGGCAGGGGCGGCAGTCTCGGCACAGCGCAGTAGATGGAGCCGGAGAGGCGCGGCAGAGCCCGCGCGTCACCTGAGGATACCTGCGAGATTTCCCCCTCAGCTAAAGCGGGCTAGAAAATGTGCAATTTAGATTTATCAGTTCAGGAGGAGATTCAGATAAAAACAGTTGAGCTGGTGAGATTATTAAATGCAGAGCGCCGTGCTGAGACGATGCTCACCTTACTGATGAAGGGGAAACAAGGCACTGGCACCCCCTCCGCTGCAGCCAGGCGGTCACACGGGAGGGAGGGGATGGAAGGAGGGGGAACATCGCCAACAGAGACCTTCCTCCACCCGGGAACATCATCTGGGACCTTGAGGTGGCACCCTTGGGATGCAGCAGGAACGGTGTGGGTTTGGGTCGGAGTGGGAAGCACAGATGGGCATTTCCTGCTGTCAGCCCCTGCGTACCAGCCCGGTAATGTCACACAAAGGTGGTCTGGTGTATTTAATTTTATCAGGCAGAAGAACTCTGATATATGCTGTGCTCAGTTCAGCACTCTCGTGCAGATTTACTCGGCGCTTTAGCATGCGTGCTGCCTCGCTGACAGAGATTAAAGGCTCTCCTCAGAGCCCCAGGTATTACGCTCAAACGTATAAATCAGGGCTTAATATATAATATTTGTCCATAAAAATATATCACAGTGGCATTCGTTTGACTATCTGCATATTAAATACCATTACAGAAAAGTCCTGAGCTTATTGAGGATTACTTTGCTACACCACTAAAGTCTCCCGCCATCCTAAACAGGTTTCTTTCCTGCCAGAGCGTGGCCGAGAGGCAAAGAGGAAGGGGCAGATGTTGCTGTCACTGTTCATGACCCCAGGCATGCCCCAGCCACACAGAGCTGTGCCAGGAACACTCCTCCCAGGCAGGCCCTGGGCTCTGGCTCGCCGGCACTGGGCAGGCAGGGCAGGGATCACGGTGGAGATGACACCGCAAACCTCTAAAGGAGAAAATTGCATGATGTATCAGCACTCATGGGCACCCGCCAGAGAGCTGTTTAGAGTGAGATTACAGTCTCACAGGAGACTCTCATGCCTCTTGGTCACAGGGTTACTAAGATGATGCAGTTGCAACTTGTATGCGGGAGGTAGGAGGGATTTAAGCGGCGGCCAGAAAGAAAAGCTGGATCAAACCTCCACAAACCGTGCTCAGATTAACCCAGATTCCTGCGTCCCCAGCTTTGAGGGGCTTGAAATAAGCCAAATTGGATCCTTTCCTTTGAACAGAGGACAAAAACTCTGAGGGAGATGATAAAGTTTATACTTGGGCCACAAGTTTACGAGCAGCATTTTAGAATGAACAGAAGCAGAGCTCCCCAAAATAGGAGTTTGTGCAGTGCAGAGGTCTCGATCCTGCTCATGCCAGTTCTGTATCAGCACAGCTATACAGATTTCTCTGTGTTTGCTGCTGACTTACAGAGACACAAGGGAGAAAAAATCAGACCCAGTTGCAATCTTCTCCCCTTCATCCTCTTCATATTCAAGCTCTTTTTTTTTTTTTTCTTCTAAATTCCTATTATTAACACAGAAGAAAAAAAAAAAAAAAAGAATCCCTGGGATCCCTGGTGCATCCTTGGAGTGGCTGCAGCCTCATCATGGATGACTAGACAACCGCCACTGTGCCACATAATGAGGAGCACACATGCTGCACCGGGAGATACTAATGAGGGAGCTACAGCCCCCTTAGCCCTCTCCAGTAAATCCGTGTCTGCAAGCCATGTTTTATTTATCAGGCTTATTATGGCAGCACTAAGGAGCCATTTGAAAAGGGCTGCTGCTGTCCTGGGCACTGCACACTGCAGTGCCTGCTCAGACCAGCTTCCAGGGAAGATGGATGGGGCTGGCGAGAGACAGGGGAGAGGGATGCTATGCACACACCAGGCAAACAGTCTGTGGCAGCATTTATCCCACCAGCTCCTTTAAGGAGGGAGAGGATTCAGCCTGTTTCGACCTCACAGTGCTAGCTAGATGATCCCAGGCCCTGAAAATACAGAGTAACTGGCAAACATTGAAGCTGTGCGTGTAATGATTTCCAGGAAAGCTGAGGAAGCAAGGATTTGACAGACCTGGAGAGACCCGGGTGCAAACTGCAGCCAGGCAACTCAGAGGGGCTTTGCAGGAGCTGAGCTGCCTGAGACACCTGCCTACTGCCCAGCACTGCTCCCTGATCCCACTGCCAGCAGGTCTCCTGCTGGATCCCACACTTCCACCAGGCACAGCTGCTCTGTGCCAGGATGTGAGGACACAGAGCTCCAGTGTGTGGTCTCATGCCATGTGCCAGAGGGAAAGGGGATTTACCATCACCGCTGCCTCCTCCAAACGTCCCTCCTGACCCCTGTGCACATCCTCACAGAGGCTTCTGTGCGCTCTGGAGAATCACTCCACTTGCAGAGGATCAACAGAGAGAGGAGTAAAAAGCAGCTAAGTGAAAGATAGGAGGGAGATGAGCAAATCTTTGCAAAACTTACACTGCAGGTCTCAGCAGGGCTCAGACAAATTGGTCTGCATTCCTTTAATATATTAGATTTCTACTTACCCTGTTCATTAGCATGTTAAGCTACAAGGGCTGATTATATGAACCTCATGGAGAGGCATCAATTAAGATGATAAATTTACATACATTCCTTCTGGATGAGAAATGATGGGTTTCCCCAGTTCAATCTTTGGTACAACTGGACTCACTTCCAGAAAGAGAAAGAAGTGTTAAATGTGTGCATCTGTACTGCTCCCTGAAATGATGGGTGCAGCTCACAAGTTTGAGCAAAAATGTATGTCAAATAGGAATAGAAGGATACAACTCTCAGTTTCCAAGGCTGAACTCTAATCTGCCATGTCACATTGACAACAGATTATGAGAGGAAGTGAAATTCCCAGGAGATGTTGCCCTTACAAGGCTGGCCCAAGCGGCGCTCCCAGCCTGAAGAATGCAACACTAAACATTTGCACATATTTATCACTTCTTGCCCACGCAAGATCTCATCTTATTTTGCAAACACTGTGCAGCAGAACAACTTCATAGCCACCAAAGTGTAGCCATTTCTGGGCTGCAGCGTGCCAGTGGCACCTCTCCTGTGCCAGCACGTGTCTTGGGAGAACTGTGAACAAAGAGGGTTTGTTATCCTGTTGCCACTGAACAGAGAAATTAGATAGGCCTCGCAAATGGTATGAAAACCCACTCAAGCTGACAGAATCATCTGTCTTAACTTGAAAAACACTGCACAGCTGCTACTGCTGCCAGAGGAGACAGGCCAGTAGCAGTTCTGCTCCTATAGCCAACCTCTGTAGCACTAACCTCAGTGCTCCTGGGGCTAAAGAGTGGTTTACAGCTAAGGCAAACAGTTAATGCCATTAATAGCTCAGTAACAGGAACAGCTAAATAGTAACAGCCATAGCTCATCCCTCATCTTCTTCAGGAAGAAGAAAGAAGGCTCCAGTCCAGAAAGGGCTGAACAGCACCAAATTTCGGGGAAAATTAAAGGTTTTTAGCTAATATAGTAACTTTTGTGTGACTCCTGCTTTTCCTGAATTGCAGAACCAAGTTTATTGGAGCAGAAAGGTGTTTTCACCTCACACTCCTGTACATCAGGAGTGCTCCACCCAGCAGAGGTTCTGGATAAAGACTACTGTTGCACGTTGCCTTATCCAGGACTGTGCTGGCCAAAGGTGCACATTTACACTTTCTTGAACTGCCAGATAGCAAACATGCAAACTTCCTCATTGCTCAGGGCACGATAAGGGCTTTCCATCTGATTCCCCTTCCAGGGCCTGCACAGACACGATAACCAGAACATTCTGAAGAGGACACATTTCAAACAAATGCCACTTGCATACAAAATTTTTTGCCTTAAATGGGATCATCTTCTCCTCAAGAGGATTGGAAAAAGCGCCATTTCTCTTCCTCTCATGTGCACAGCCATGTCAATTACATATCACTGGAGTAAGGAATAAGCGCTCCTTTATTTTGTTTGAACCAAAGAACAATCAAACCTAGCCAGGCCTGTGTTCATAATGCACATTATATGTACCAGGAAAATTTATGTCACATATCATAAGAACATAAGAAAAGTTAAAAAAATAAAAAGCCAATTCCCTTATGCTGTTAAGTTTGATTTGAATATGATCTGTCTCAACCTAACGGGTGAGGCACATGCCTCACTAAAATAGGGAAACATTTACAGCTGAAAGCAGAATGTGTGGCTATACCTCTTAGGGAAACAAATTTCCTGCTCAGACACTAACTTCTATAATACCATCACAGAGAAGACTCATGTACTTCCCCCCTTTGCAGCTCCAAGCTGCGTTGTTTCTGCCAATTCTTCCTCCTCCCCAGCCAGTATGTTGTAACCTCAGGTAAAGACTTCACTTTTAATTTCTTCAAATGTTTAATTGTTTTAATTTGGAAAGTTGGACAATAAACCAATTCCCCTCGTTTCCAAAGATTTATTGCTTTTTCCAATTTATTGAACGTTCAGTGCAGGCTGCATTTCAATTAAAGGCAGCAAAACTGTTAATGGTCTATTAACGACACACTGCATCTATATAAAGATGCAAATATAAGTCGCGGCCAATTTTCTGGCCCGGTGAGATAATTTCTTCTTTTCCCCGTAGTGAATTATCTGCGAACAACTCATAATTTTATACCAGCCCGTATCTCTGACAACTGCTTAGCTGCGAGTATCTGCAGCGCACGAGGTGCCCGCGGTCCAACCCCGGGTTTGCCACGCAGGGAAGCGGCCTCCTGCCTTGGGGACGGGGACCACGGGGGCTGTGGGGAGCAGGGCGGGCAGGCGCAGGGTGCCCCGTTCGCGGCATCCCCGGTGATGCGGGAGGAGCGGCCCCGGCCCGCCCGGTGATGCTCCCGCCGTTACCATGGCAACCGCCCCCCGCCCCACGTGACCCGCGGCGGCGCTCGCGGCCAACCCGCCTGTTACCAGGGCGGGAGCGTTGGGGGGGGCACTCTTGTTTCCGATTGGCTGCTGGCGGCGCTCAATGATTGGCGGGGGGAGGACGGCGGCGCGCCGATTGGCTGGGCCCGGAGGTGAGGCTGTGGGGTGATGCCGGCCGCCCCGCGCAGCGCCGGGACACAGACAAAGGCTGCCCAAAGGCTGCCCGGAGGCTGCCCGGGCTCCCCCCCCCGCCGCCCCCGGGCTGGCGCGGCGCGGGATGGCCGCGGGGAAGCCGCGGCTCTTGGCGCGCTCCTGGGAGGTGGCAACGCGAGCCCGGCCGAGCGCCCACAGACCCCGCGCCGTCCCCGCCCGGCCGCCCGCTCCGACTGGCGCTGGGGCACGCGGCGCGCTGAGGGGCGGAGCCAGTGTCACGCTCGCCGCGCGCCCCGGCAGCCAATGGGCGGGCCGGGAGAACGCGGGCAGCACGCGGGGCCCGCGTGTGCCGCGGCACGGGCTGTCAATCACCCGGCAGTCGCTCGCCCCGCCCCGGCCCGGCGCGGCCCCGCCCGGCGGAGGGAGCGCGGGCCCTCAGCGCCGCTCGGTCACGGCGCCCCTCGCTGAGAGCCGGGCCCGCGGCGGCACCGGCGCTGCTTTGTCCCAGGGTTGGGGTGCGAGGCAGCCTCTGCCGCTCTGGAACGGCTCCCCTGCGGCCTCAGCAGTTTCCGCCGCCAGCGCCAAGTCCGCGCGGCCCGGCCCCCTCGGGATGCCCGCGGTGCGGGCTCTGCTCCCAACCCTCCCCCGGTGGGGGGAGAGAGGCGGAGCCGGCGTGGCCGCCGCCCGCCGCCTTTATCTGGCGTGGCGGCGCGGGGGGTGGCACTGGGGAACACCTTGTTGTAAGATACGCGCTATAAATACGGCGCCGGGGATGGGAGTGCGGCCACGGGCGGCGGGGAACAGCTTCAAGCTACGGTGGGGTGCCTTCCCAGCGGCACGGCGGCCGGGGACCGCTTGATTTGTAATTACCGGCGGGGCTGCCATCCCCTCGGCCAACCCCCTTCCCGGGAGGAGTCGCGGGGGAAGTTCTGCATTTTGGCTAGTTTGGTACGGAGGGCAGCGGCGGCAGCGAGCCCCGGCGGCTGCGGCAGGGCAGGCGGAGGAGCGGAGGGTGAGAGAAGGGACGGGGAGGGCAAGGCTGGAGGAAGGACGCGGGGCTGGGGATAAAGGCGGCGGGGGAGGAGAAGGCGCTGGCGGGAGGGGGACGGGAGGACGGGAAGGCGGGCTGGGGGAGGGAGGAGAGAGAGGGAGAGCAGCCTCTAACCCCGGCGCCACCGCCTCCCAGCAGGGCTCTGATCGCCAGCAGCCGCCGAGCCCAGCCCGCCACGGAGGGCGGCCGGTGCCGCTAGCGCGGAGAAGGAGCAGGTCGCCGCCGGAGGAGCCCCGCGGTCCGGTCCCAGCCGCGTCGCTGAGCACGCCTGCCCGGCCGCCAGCATGATGCAGATCTGCGACTCGTACAGCCAGAAGTACTCCCTCTTCAACGCCATGAACCGCTTCATCGGCGCCGTCAACAACATGGACCAGACGGTGATGGTGCCGAGCCTGCTGCGCGACGTGCCGCTGCTGCTGGAGGAGCTGGACGCGGCGGGCGCCGTGTGCCCGCCCCGGGATGCTGCCCTGCCGCCAGGCGACCCCGGCGCCTACTTCTCCCGCAGGGACATGTACAGCCACTACATGCTGCTCAAGTCCATCCGCAACGACATCGAGTGGGGCGTGGTGCAGCCGCCGGCGGGCGAGGAGGCCGCCCGCAAGAAGGACAAGCTGGGCGGCGGGCCCGCCGAGGAGGGCGAGGGGGAGGAGGACCTGGAGCAGCAGTTCCATTACCACCTCAGCGGACTCCACTCGGTCCTCTCCAAGCTCACCCGCAAGGCCAACGTCCTCACCAACAGATACAAGCAGGAGATCGGCGTCAGCAGCTGGGGGCAGTGAGCGCCGGGGGGAGCGGGGGAAGGGGCTCCGAGCCGGCGGGAGCGGCGCGTCCCCGCCCGGCGCCGCCGCTGCTGCGGTGCCCGAGGGCAGCGCCCCGGGCCCGGGCTTCCCCGCGCGCTCCCAAGACTGCAGCAGGTTTTCTACCAACGCACAAGAGAGAGAAAGAAATGTAAATTAATCAGTACTAGTTTATTAATTATTTTGACCCCCTCCGTGTTTTTTTCGTTGTACGGTCCGGGGCGAGCAGTCGCTGTGCGCGCCCCGGCAGGGAGGCTGAACCCGTGTGCGTACGAGGTGGTGGCATTGCTGGCCGATAAGGAGGCTCCACTCAAGCCGATGAACGTAACGAAACTGGCACAAAATTGCTTCTGTCACCTCGGAGGGAACCCAGAGAGCTAAGGAACATCCCTCTGTTGTGGGAGAGATGGCGGGTCCTGTGGTTGTACATGTACTGGAGTTTATTTAAAACTTTTTTACTCAGATGTAGAGTATATTCTAAAATAAATGCAAATGTATTAACGAAGAGTGACCATAACTTTTGGTATGATTTATCTTTCTTTAATTAAATGATATTTTTAACATCTGGAATTCTTCTGTTTTTCTTCTGTGTCACAATCAGAGTTGCCTTACTAGATACAGAAATCTGTATGCAAGAGAGGGGGTTTTGTGGCTTTGTTTTTTTTCCATCAAAGCAATTAGGCAGTAATGGTAACTTGGCGTATCTGAAATGTTTGAATCACCATATTAAACTTAACCATACATGGCCTGAATTTTAGTAAGCTGTTCCTAGCTGCACAGTGCAGTTGCTCTGTGTGAGTGTTGGATTGCAGGTCAGTGCCTCTTTAACAAAATCTGAGAAGATCGAGTCATGGTTACTCTGCAGGCAGCGATTCATGGCAGTTGGAGCAAAGCCTAGGAATGACTCTTGCTTTTTTCGGGAAGTATCTTAATGTACTGTGGGGAGCTCTTTTCTCTCCCCCCGCATAGGTCTGGCAGACTTGCCTCTCCAGTCTCTCTGCATTTCTTTCCTCTAATCCTCCTTGGATACCAGGAGTTAATCGGTTTTATGTTATCCAGATTGTATTGATTTCTTTCTCTCTACTTTTTTTTTCATTTTGTGAAGTACCTCAGAATTGGTCTATATTGTCTTAGAACATTAGGTTCTGATATTAAAGTGCACTTGCTGGTTGTGATACAATATATAACAGAGAATAAATGTTTAATAAATATGTAAGTCTTTACATCATGTAAATTTTCTTCTCAGGCACTGAAATGCCAAGTTTGTAGACATATTGAGGTATCACTTTGTATTACTGTCGTCGAATTTAGGACTTGTTTGGTAGTGTTGGTTTGGGGTTTTTCTTCTAAAAATAGAATAATTTTTCTCTCAACTTTGAGGATATTTTTGTTTAAATTCAGATATTCCTTAGCACTTTATTTTTCAGCCCTACTGTTAGGATGTGGTAGTAAAACATGAGCACTCCAGACATGGTACTAGTTGGCAGATGTTTGTGTAAGTTAAAACACTCGGCCTAAATCTGTGTTTAAAAATATATTTTTTGGAAGGTTTTTCCCTTCTGGGGTAAAGAACAGCTTTGTAAGGCTGGATAATTTTTAGTTTGGTGATGCTTGTTCTTTTTGTAATGTTTTCAACTCCTCTTGGTAAGATGCCAGGAAAAAAGTCAGGAACAAGACAAGGGATTACCCTGGTTTCCTAACATGTCAGCTTGCCAGTCTTTCTGCAGTCGAACTAATGCAGTGTGAAAGGTGCAGAGCCCTGTGCTGGCTGCTGAAGTTCTGTTCTGAAGACAAGGGTGAGAGGGAGAACCTGTTCTGCTGTGTGGCTCCCTTCTGCATCAGCTGGAAACCACATTACAGCTTCTGCTGGGGAACACCGGCAAAACCTCAGACAAAAGCAGCTCATGCAGTTTCACCCGTGTGCCTTTTGATCTCCCAGTAACTTCTCCTGGTATGGGTTTAGACAATACTGTTTAAATGTTGCACAAGAGACAGTGTGATGCTGATTTAGACTATGAGTAATGTCAGAAAAATAGTGTTACATTAGTGCAGCACTGCCATGACTATGGCATCCATTCCCTTTGCATTCTAAAAAAAAAGCACAAGAGAAAAGTTTCGGTGGAAGAGCAGCTGAAATCTTGTGCTGTGGGGCAGCAAAAGTGGCATTTCCTTACAGGTAAAACTTTGGGTAAGAGGAGGAGGAGGAGGATTCTGTGACTCAGGGGTTGCCTTGCCTCTGTCTGTGACTCAGCTGCAGTTGCTGAAGTGCACGTGGCTCCCATGCAGGGCCCAGGCGCTGGGCTGGCAGCAGCCCCGCTAATCCCAACTCGGCCACGCAAACCCTGCTGAGAGCCACGCCATCCTGCCGCCTCCCACCTGGGAGCTGCTTTAGAATTTCCCCTTCTCAAGGTCATGGGAGAGGACTGAGGCTCTTGGGATCAAGAAAGTGGTATCTTAATGCAGGGGGAAGACAGCAGCAGATAAAACCAGGGATGACTTTGCTGCTGGCTGTTGTGTAAAACAACTTGGCCTAAAAGGTGGGGTGGTCAGGCAATTATGTAAATGCTGATTCCTGGCATTGCAGTAAGCAAAGATGAGATTGCAGAGTCTTAATGCAGATTTTGTATGTTAGATGCTGAATTGGGAAAAATTTCCATCAGCAGCACCATATAAAACAATTAGGTTTATTAATAAGGAGTTATGTTTCCTTTTGAAGGACTGGATCATTTTGAGTCTCCCAATTGTTTAGAGTTCAGCAAACCTTTGGGCTGCTCTGATAAAGTGATTCTGGTACTCGTGTTAATGACAAATTGCATCAGTCTAATGTAAAAAGTATCTTTATGATCTCAAATACTTTGGGAAGTGACTTAATTTCTTAGCCACACACAGGCAAAAAGACAACTTGCAAAACTACCCCAGCAGTGCTCAAAAGAGGGGATATGTGCTGTGAGGAGCAGTTGTCATTTTTAGCTCACTTAAGTGAAATAGACTCCGTAGAGAGTAAGGCAGACATTAGAAGAGCACTAAATAATGAGATTCAGAGCTGTTTGCACTAACAAATTGATTACAGCAGAAGTTATCTTACAGCCAAGGAGCCTCAAGGACATTGCTCATGGCAGGCATCAGTTTATATATAAAAGTGCAGTATCTGTCATTATAGCTCGTGAGTCAACTCTTGTTTTTGTGTATACAAAAGAAGGACAAATGAGGAGAAAGCCATGCTTTTCTCTCTCTCCATAAAATAAAGGGATGGGTGTGAGTTCCATGGGAAGAACAAGAATCATGGGCTGGTCAGTGCTTGATGGAAGCAGATAAAGCTGAGTCAGGCTAGGCTGTCACCTTCCTACTTTCCCTCTGAAAGCTGTTCCTTGCAGAGGGCTCTAACTAGATCAAGATATTCGTGTTTTGTGGTTTGTTTCCTCCCCCCCTGCACAGGCTCTTGCACCAAGACAACATGAGTCATCAGCAGATTGGCTTTGCTGAAAGATGCACTGATGTTAGTGGTCAGATGGAAGGTTGTGTTAGAATCTTATTGTCATGTACTTAAGCTCTGCACCCTGTTCTACCAGGAAGAAAGAAAGAAAAGAAAAGAAAAGAAAAGAAAAGAAAAGAAAAGAAAAGAAAAGAAAAGAAAAGAAAAGAAAAGAAAAGAAAAGAAAAGAAAAGGAGAAAAGAAAAACAGAAAAAGGAGAAAAACCATCTTCTTTCTGTGCCTTTGGATTTGGTACAGAGATAATCTTTCTGCAGAAGTCTACAGCAATTTTCCTTCACTGACTTCTTTCCCTGAGGTCTTGAGTATGGGAGGGAATTGAGTGAAGGTATTGCTGTTTATTATTCATACCTTTAATGTTTTTGTTATTTATATCTAGGTAACAGTGTTAGGTACCATATTCCTAAAAGTTCAAAAGACCATAAAAACAGAATTGGATAGAAAGAGGTGTAGTTCCAACCCCCTTGCCATGGGCAGAGACACCTTTGCTAGCTCAGGTTGCTCAGTGCCCATCCACTCTGGCCCTGAGCACTTCCAGGGATGGGACATCCACAGCTTCTCTAGGCAACCTGTGCCAGTGCCTTGCCATGCTCACAGTAACAGCATTTCTTCCTAATATCTAATCTAAACCTATTTTCTTTCAGTTTGAAACCGTTTCCCTCTGTCCTATCATTACATGCTCATGTTGAAAGTCCCCCTCCAGCTTTCTGGTAGCCCCCTTTAGGTTCCAGAAGGCGCTCTAAGGTCTCCCTGGAGCCTTCCCTTCTGCAGGCTGAACAATCCCAATCCTTCCAGCCTGTCTTTTTAGGAGAGGTGCTCCAGCCCCTCTGATCATCTTTGTGGTCTCCTCTGCACTCACTCCAGCAGTTCCACATCCTTCCTGTGCTGGGACCCCAGAGCTGGATGCAGCCCTGCAGGTGGGGTCTGGTGAGAGCAGAGTAGGGTAGGAATCACCTCCCATGACCTGCAGCTTGGGGTGCAGCCAGGACACTCTTGGCTTTCTGGGCTGTGAGCACAAATTGCTGGATCATGTCAAGCTATTCATCAAGCAATGTCCTCAAGCTGTTTTCCTCAGGGCTGCTCTCAACCCATTCTCCGTGCAGCCTGTGTCTGTCTGTCTGTCTGTGCTTGCGATTGCCCTGACCCACATGCAGCACCTTGTGCTTGACCTTGTTGAAATTCACAGGGTTCACACAGCCCCACCTCTCAACCTGTCCAGGTCCCTGTGCATGGCATCCCTTCCCTCCAGTGTGTGGGCCACAGCACACAGCCTGAGAGTGCCTCAGTGCCACTGTCCATGTCACCAACAAGGATTTTAAATAGTGCTGTCCCAACACTGACACATGAGGAGCACCTTTAGTCCCTGCTCTGCACTTGACCACAATTCTATGAGTGCAATTCCTTATCCATGGAGTTGCCCACCCATCAAATCCGTGTCTCTCCAATTTAGAGACAAGGATGTTGTGTGGGACAGTGTCAAATGCTTTGCACAATTTCCTGCACACAACAACAGCTGCTTCCAAAGATCTTAAGTGATAGTACACGCAGGAGAACCAGAAGGGCACAATGGGTTATAACCTGCCACAAAATCTGAGGGAAGTGCAATCAAGGTGAGCATTGCAAAAACATCTCCAGCTTTGCATGCATTTTTCTGTCATTTGTCATTGTCACCCCTAAAGAAGCAGAAATACCTGAATGTGTTAGTACTAATGTTGCAATTATTTTTTTCCAGACCGCAGACTTGCATGACAAGTTTAGGTCAAAATTAGTTTTAAGGAATGAAGCTATAAATGCCCTTCCAAAAGGAAATCTGTAAACAGGAGTGCAGTAATTGTATATCTTTTTGTTGGTAGCCAACTGCCAGAATGAGCACTCTTTGTAAAAAGTAACATTCCTTCCCTGTTCAAATATCCTTGTTTGATCCAGAGTGATGAATGAGGAAAACACCTTCCAGTTCTTGTCTTTTGAATTTTGTCCTGGAGGAATGGCACAGTAGAAGCTTAGAGAACTTACAGAGAAAGCAGGTGCCTCTGTGTTAAATCACAAAACAGTGAATGAGCTTGCCCCATATTTGTAAGGTCTGTCGTAGCATCAGTTGTGTCTTTTTACCACGTATATCTACATATATCTGATTCTAAAATGATTCTGTATTTCTGTTCTGGCCTGTTTTATCTTAGCAGCTTTGGGGTACAAACAGCAGGGTCAATATCCCACAGGCCCAGATGCTTCAGACATTTTAGCTGAGCCTTTTTAAGTGCATCTAACTTCCCCATCCGTATTTGAACTGAGAAGATGGGCAGAATGCCTAAAGCCATGACTCAGAGTACAGCACAGGAGCATGGCAGCCCCCTTGCTCTGGGATTGCTTTTTGGTCACTGGTTTATGTGCTGGAGCAGGGAGACAGATGCAAGGTGAACCATTCCTTCAGGGATTTACTACAGGTTGTACAATGTTTGGAAGGGAGAATGGCAATGGGGACTTTTCTCACAAAGTATATGTGTCCTTCCCAATTCCTTTTCCCCTCTCTCTGAGAATTTTCCTCTCTGAAATTCATAGTAAACCAAGGTTGTTTTGTCACCCAGACAGCTCTCAGTTTTGAACTGAACTGCAATTACTAATAACAGGAGTATTAAGTGATTTCATGATATTTTATTGTCTGAATTGTATAATTAAACCTGGCTTCTTTTCTTAACGTGCTGTTTTTCACATGGAGGCACTTTTCTTTTTAAAATGTTTCAGTAGTGGTGGCTGATCACCAATCCATACTTTGAGAAATATCAATGTCTAAATAGCTCTTTTGAAAGCAGAGCCAACAATGCAGAAAGCTGGTTTCTGTTGCTGATGTGTGCAGTGCTCATCTTTTGACGTGCCCTAATAATTGCCATTCCTATTAACTGTAGCATCACACACTGAGAGAAAAACACACCCTGTAGCGAGCCTGAGCAGAGACAAGGAAAAGCAGGGGAGCTGGCAGATCGTGGCCTTGGCATTTCTGATACTGGCTTTTGTGTTCAATTCAGTGTAATGCAAAAAAAAACAAAAAAAGGCCTCATTTAAAGAAGTTGAGAAGTCTGGTTATAATGAAAGAGGCAGTAGGTTTCTTTCAGTTTTCATTGGTATTGGTATATGGTATTTTTCAAAGAGTAAAATGATTTGTCATCCAGGTGCATACAGTCATGAAAGCCTTAATTTCAACAACCAAACACAATCACTATTTTTGAAGGTCTTTTTATTTTAAGACCCAGCAGTGACTGTTTCTTGACTGGTTTAAGCTCAGGCAGTGCCAAGAGGGCTGGTCCTGCTCCATCCCCTGACTCCCATCCCAGCCCCATGAACCCTCCAGTTCTGCTGTGCTGGCACCAGCACTCATGCAGCAATGGAGTTACCCGACTCAGGGAGCTGGTCCAGATGAAAATGAGTGGAGGAGAAAAGCTTTCAGCAGTACTAATTCCCTCATTCAGCAGAAGGTGTAGCTGCATTAGCCGCAGGCTGCTGTGGAGGGAGGGTTGGGAACACGCTGCCAGAAGGCAGAGTCGGACCTCCCCTCTTGGCAGCCACTTCCAAGCAGATTGGATTAAGCCTGTTGTGAAAGTGTCATCTGAGTGCCATCTTCCAAAGAGGTTTGTATGCTGATGAGTTTCAGTATCACTGAAACCGGCGGCTGCTCGGGGCTGGGATCCGGGCAGGACGAGCACTGGATGTGCCACCCCTGCCAGGGGCCAGCCCCTTGTGCCAGAGCCTGCGGGCCCTAAGGAGGCAGAGCCGGCTCCCCAGCCGCCCTCCCGGCAGCCGGGACACTCTGCAGGGCGGCACCGACCATGGGGACAGGCCCTGAGGAGGCTGAGGTCACACCTCATCCCTCGCTCTTGGGTGCCTCCGTCCCCTCGTGGTGGCCATGGCAGAGGAGAGAGGGTTCCACACAGACTTCAAGAGCCATGGCCAAGAAGAGATGATTCCACACAGAGTTCAAGAGCCGTGACCAAGAAGAGATGCTCCCACATGGAGTTTAAGAGCCATGGCAGAGGAGAAATGCTCCCACACGGAGTTTAACAGCCATGGCAGAGGAGAGATGCTCCCACATGGAGTTCAAGAGCCGTGGCCAAGAAGAGATGCTCCCACATGGAGTTTAAGAGCCGTGGCAGAGAGATGCTCCTACACAGAGTTCAAGAGCCGTGGCTAAGAAGAGATGCTCCCAAAGAAAGTTCAAGAGCCATGGCAGAGGAGAGATGCTCCCACATGGAGTTTAACAGCCATGGCCAAGAAGAGAGGGTCCCACACGGAGTTTAGCAGCCATGGCAGAGAAGATATTGTCCCTCTCAGAGTTCAAGAGCCATGGCCAAGAAGAGATGCTCCCACACAGAGTTAAGGAGGAGACCCTGAGCTCCTTCAGAGCACAGCTAACAGTGCTGCTGCCATCCTGCCTCCGCTGTGTCCCAGCTTCCCAGAGAACGCCTACGAGATTCCACAGGACAGCAACACTGAGTGCACCATGGCAGCAATTTTGCATGATGTGAAAGGGTTTAATACTTTTGGAGTGTGTGTGAGACAAAGAGGAAGGGACAGCAGGAGCCCTGGAGCCCTGTGCAGGCGCTGACACAGCCAGCCTTGGTGCAGGGATGGGAGCCCAGGACTTGCCCTCCCTGGGAGTGCCCTGGGCACAAAGTCTCTCTTGCTCTCTAATTAAAGGATGCCATGCAAAATAAGGCTGTGGCCAGAAGACTGAGAGCCAGGAGAGCAGGTTGCTCCTGAAGTGATGAACCATTCTTAAAGAAACCTCAAGAGGTGAACTTGAAGCTGCTTGGACGATTGAAAATAAGCTCTCCACTACCCCTCAAAGGTGCCAGTGGGTGAAAAAGCAAAATATTTTGTGGGGAGTCCTTCTCAGCAGATGTGCTGTGAGACCACCACCAAACCTAAGACCATTTCTCATGGGAGCTGTGGTTTAGTGGAGTGCAGATTTTGGCACAGTTCTCTCCTCTGGCTCACCTTGCCTTCTGCAGGAGGTAGGATCTGACTGCAGTACAGGAACAACCAGACTTCTTCTCTTGCCTCCACATCACTGTGCAAGGTAAAATTTTCCACTGCTGTTGCTGCAGCCATCATGGATGAAGAGCAAAGGAAGGCTGCAAGAATTTTGCCTAATCCTCTCTGTTGGGTAGGTAGATCTGCATGGCAATGGCCTTCCCAGCCAGCCTCCCTCTCCCACCCTCCCTGTGGCACTGGAGCCTTGCCATGCCCTGCACCGACTCTCAGCTTCTGTTCCCCCCCTACTCTTAGAGCAGCCACCTGGAAAACACAGGAGGCTGCAGGCAGGAGCCTGTACCACCAGGAAAGAGTAGGAAGAAATGCCTGTTGATTTTGCCCAAAGATGTTGCCTTCATGAGAAGGAGAAGCAGAAATGAACCCACTGCAATGTGAACAAGAGTGCTAACCCACAGTGTTCCTCCAAGCTTCCTGCCCAGCTTCCTTCACACAGAAAGGGGAAGGTAGGGGAGGATGTTGTTCACCATGCCCCATGTGACCTGGAGTCACCACGCAGGATGAGGAAGATGCCTTGGTGCCCACGGTGTCCTTTTGGTCTGCATGTGTGTAATGATCTACCCAGGCAATTCTGGAGAAGAGTTTCCATCAGAAACATGGCTGAGGGCCCTGCCCCATGGCCTGATTCACACAGTCACACTGGGGGAGGATGTTGATGACGTTGGTGGCAGTGGGAGCTGCCCTCTGCATCAAGGGCTGGGTTTTAGGGGCTACCACACCGAGTCCCTCCTCCTCCTCCCCTGACTTAGTGCTCAGGGGACATCTCCAGGTGCAGGGGCTTTCTCCATGAAAGTCAGGCTCAGGAGAGACTGCCTGTCAGACTATGAAGCACTTGCTGCTTTTGACTGTGTATTTTGGACAGATTCTCCTTCCATCTGCATTGATGCAGCTATTGTTTGTATACATGATTTTAAGAAGGGATTTCCCTTCCTTCCTTCCTTCTCCTTTTAATATCATGTAGCAGCTAGAAGCAGGGAGAAGAGACTGGCACCATATGACCAAGCAGCTGTCTGTGGACTGTCAGAGCATATTGAGGGGAACACAGTGTGACTACCTTGGGTGCTTGAACATTCAGTCTCTGTTGGCTAAGCTATGCACTACCTTCCTTCCACTCAACTATCCTGAATGTCACTGGGTCAGTGCATGGTTTACAGGACAGTGTTTTGAATCTAAAAAAAAAAAAAAAAAGTCATTTGGTGCATGTCCAGGACATGGTAAAATCCCCTTCCTAGGAAAGCAGCATGAGTCATGCTGGCAGAGCATCTACTGCCAAGTCATCCTTTCTGTTGCATGGTGATGTCTTCTCTTTTCTAAGTTTCCTTTAAAGGCAGGAGAGTGGGTCACCTTTGCTCCAGCTACAAGGTAGCAAACACTAGTGTTTAGGAAGGAGAATACCAAAGGATGTGAAGCAAAGCTAAGTATAGATGCATCACACTGACTAATGTTGGAGAGATGGTGAGTTGTCTTTGACCTCAGTCCTCTCAGTTTTCTCTGCAGAGGAAACACAAATGCATTTTAAAGACTTCTTCCATTATTTGTGGGTTTCATGGATGTATGAAGACATGTAAGTGTCCTTCAGCTTCCACTAGAAAATCAAGGTGCTTTTACAGAGGGAAAGGAAAGCACGCTGAGGTGCACAGACAACAAAAGGCACCATCTGTCACTGATGCAGTGGAACAGAGAAAGGCAGTTTTGGGGCACTAACAAAAATATAATCTCTGCCACCTGAGGAATTGATCAGGTAAAGGCTTTTCTGAGGATGCCTCCTAAACTGTGCTCTCTGGCACAGTCAGTCACCAGAACCATGAGGCACAAATTCTTCAGGTCCAAGTTTGATGTGGGGGGATTCCCCAGGAAACTGACCCAAAGAAAGGAGATGTTCCTTAAGGAAAGAGAGAAGAGTTTTTCATTGTTAATCAGATGAAATTACTGATTTCTAGGAAGGCCCAGTTTCTCTGAATTGGCAGATTTGAGTTCCCTCAATATACAGCATTATACTCTGCACACTTTGCCAGCAGACATACTGCCTTATTTACCCAGGAGCATCTCATGTTTTACTTGACAGGCGGTAAAAACATGGTCTGCTTTACTTCTCTTTAACATTCTAATTTTTAGGCTACTGAGGTATGCTCCTATGCCTTCACCTATTCAAGGAGGATAGGTTCTCATAAAAACTGTAAGATGATTTTCATTGATTATGACCAATAATATATTATTTTTGTCTGTCCTTTCTTCCTTCCCTCTTGTATTATTTATACTGCAATCCTTTTCCTTCTAGTGACAATCAACATCATTACCTCTCTTCACAAACTTCTGTTTCTCAAGTCTACAGACTTTTGCAGGCAAGTTTCCATTTATTCTTTTGGGATTGTAATTCATCTGAAGGGACGTAAGATTATTGCATTTTCCTTCCTGCAGATATTTCCCTGCAGTTATGCAAGTCTGTGGAAAACCACATTAATTCAGCATTGTCGACTGAGATTGGGACATGAGCTGGTGTCATGTACCTGCTGCAAAGCCTCAGTGTGGCAGAAAGAGCTGCTAATTACACTGCCTGGAGTAGAAAGTTTGAGTAATCCAGGAATGGGAAATGGTGAGAAGCATATGAACAGAGTTGTTCATCATTTCCATCTCAGCTCCTGCCATAGGAAAGGAGGAGAACTAAAACCTGCAGAAACCTAATCCTGATTGCAAGAACATCATGGCAAATGCACATAATTTACTGCTGATGCACTTAAAGAACTTGGTGTCTAGATAAGGCAAGTCAAGGCAGTTCTAACTTACTAGCATGATTCACTTAACATAACATAGCTGATTTGAATTTTCTGAATTAAGATCTTTTTAATTAAATTTTTTATGGTCTTGGGCGTTTTTTCCTTCTTTCTTCTTCTGCATATTCTCTTTTTTCCTCTGTCTTTCCTTTTCCTTCTCAGAAAAACTGTTTGGCAACTTGGAGTGGTTTTCCTGTCTGCATTTTTTGCATTTAGCCCCTGTGTTTTGGAGAACTGCCTGCCTGCAGCAGCCTAGACAGACTTCCAGGGCTGCAAGTAAAAGAAGACATTTTCTAAAACACGGATGTAAGTTTACTTCACTCTTCACCCTTTTCCATTGTGGAACTGAAGAAATCTCAGGGCTGGGTTCAGCCCTCTGCTCCCCATATTGCTCCAAGCACCCAACCCTAAATATTACTGATTTTCCCAGGCAGATGTTTCACAGCCCAGGAATACCTAGAAGAGGCTCTCATCCTCACTCCCCATCTCCTGTTCTCTCTCACACCTTGGAAGAGGGTAGGAGATGCTCATATCTCTCAACCCTTTGTGCTGATTTCTGTTTCCTTTCCCTCCTGGCCCCACAGGAAGAGGAGGTACTCCAATAAACATCTCTCACTGTCCTCTCCTCCTGATTTTGGGGACAGAAAGGAGCAGGGTCCAATCCTTTTTGTTATTGTCAGAGTTACTGAATCCCTTCCAGACATGCTTGCACTTCTGTGATCAAGTTTGGGTGATACACAGAGTTGCCCATTTCCTTTTTGTTTCCCAGAACAGCGCAGAAGTTTGAGAGAAACAGTGGCTGTGAACAATGGGAAAGAAATGGCTGAGATCATGATGGGTGGATCCTCCTTTACCCTACTGTCTAGATCAGCTTCCTAAAATAACTTTCCCAGGGAATGATAATTTGTTTCAGTGAAACACAGATTTCAAGGGAGATCCTGATTATAAGAGAGAAGACCATGTGTCAGGTAATGTGGCTTCCTCTAATAATCCCTTTTATTCTCATCTTCTACAGTCCTCTTTCCCATACAATTATTTTTTATTTTTTTTTCCCCACTCATCCTCTGCCAGTCTCTTCTCCCCAGGGTCTGTTCCTGCTGGTGTGGAGTTTCATTTCAGTCCTTGCAGGGATTTGGGTGATATTACATCAGGCTTCATGTCATGTTCTGGGGGACAAAGCAAGGCAGTAAATCTTTCCTTTATTTAACAGGCTAATTGTAATTTTGTGTAACCCACATCTCTGGCATCAGCTAGGGAGGAGCAGGGAAGGAAGGGGCAGAACTACTGAACAAAACCCCACAGCAGCCTTTTTGGCAGAGTTTGTGAAGGAAAGGGGAGAGAACAGGAGAGAGATCCTAATCTGAAATATGTATGAGGTGCTTCCATCCAAGAGTGGCGGGTGTGGACCGAAATGCTCAGTAGCTGGGGAGATGGCAGATTAGGGAGATTGTTTACTGTGAGATGGACAGAGGGAAAAGAGCTCGAAAGACTCAAGGAGGGGCTGCAGAAGGGTGTGAGTAAGTAATGGAAAGAAAAGTTCAAGTAAATTCCCAAGAAGTTGAAAATGGAAGCAGGAACCAGGATTTATTTTTGTCTGGGAACAGACAGAGGATGCAGGGAAAAAGAAAAAAAAAGATGGGAAGATGAAAGCCACGAGAGTTAATTCAGCTCCTATTAAAGCTGACAACATTACTCTTTACAGATAGTAGGGCTTGGCTCATAGGAAGATTTTGAAATAGGACAGAAGGAGGGAAGGGGGACTAGTAGACAAAAGACAGGCAAAAAGAGAGAGCAAGGAGAGGGAATATGCAAAAATGGAAATAGAAAGTAATTGAAAATTAACACAGGAATATACTCTGTGTATTGGAAGTGTGCTGGAAAAGGGGAGGGAGATTGAAACCAGAGCCAAAAAAAAAAAAAAAAAGCATGAGATCATTTTGTGATTTCAGATTTATATACTAGGGAATATGAGAGTCCTGCCTGTAGAGCTGAGACCTTGAGGAAAACCTGTGACAGATGTGAAGATATGTGGGGCAGAATGTAACTGCAAACTATTACTTTAAACATTACTTTATGCAGATACTTTCCTCTTAAGCTGTAAAGCCCAGGAGTGGAGTGGGCTCAGAGAGCAGGCTGGGGGCTGGCTAGGGAAGATGGGAAGTGAAAGAGCCAATGGCCAGATGGTTTGCTACAGATCTGTGTCTTGGTGGTGGTTGGCTCTGACATCCAAGGAAATGAAAGCTTCAGCTGCAGCTCTTCCTGAAGCTGGGGCACTGAGGTCTGTCTCCATGGTTTCTCTGGCATGGGGGTTCCCTGCCAACAAAACACGACCCCGTGCTTCAGTCTTCTCCCTGGGGAGAGCATGAACACCCAGCTGTTCCCACAAAACCTGCAGAAGCCAGGTGTCTCTGCCCAGTGAAACCCCCGAGCCTCTGCATTCCTGGCTTCCACAGATTCCTCACCCTATAGGAGGGTAAAACAGAGTCCAGTGTCAGTGCCCCAGTCCCTCCAGCCACAGGCTTTGGTTTCCAGAAGAGGGAAATGTCCTTGTGGGGAATGTGACACACTCCACCAAGTCCATGTACCACCTCCTAAGTATTTTAGTCCAGCAAAGAAAAGAGAAATAACAACTGCAGCTGGAAATACCAACTCCTTTGTCAAAGCTGGGTGAGCTGGGCTGATGGATCCAAAGCTTGCTAAGGGAGATCCAGGCATTTGTACATGCAGAGTAAAATCATGTGAAGTTTTTGGGTTTTTTTTTTTTTCATTTTTCCTGAAAACCAGGCTTAAAGAAAGACTCTTGATCAGGCATCCTTTCCAGAAGGTAAAACCAGCCAGGGCTGCCTGTCAAGGGAGAGCAAGCTGTGTGGGCCATATGGGCTGCTGGTGCCATGCCTGAGAGAAAGCAAATCCCAAACCTCAGAAAGGTTCATTGTACACAAGGCTTGGCTGCCTGAATGCCTCTGGGGCAGGCACTGAGAGACCTCCCTGCTGCAGGGTTGGTGAGATCCCTGCAGTGTGTTTGGATGAGGGAAAACTTCCTCCAAGTGTGAGCAAGACCTGTGCCTGGGGCAGACCATTGGGTTTGCTCTGGTGCTTAAGAGTTGGGCTCTTGTGGGTCCCTTCCAATTCAGAATATTCTGTGTTTCTGTGATTCTTCACTCCCTCAGTGCCTGATCACTGCCCCTGAGAGTGGAGGCTCTGGCTCCCATCACTGCAGTCAGACACAGGGAAAACTCCTGCTGGGATGGGCCAGAGCTGCTCACACCCCACCTCAGGGACCAGCAGTGTCCCTGTGGAGGAAACCTGCCCTGACTGAGGGGGACATTTGTGCTGAGACAAGGTGCTTTTCCTCGTGCTCTGTCTTCTTGCCTATGCATTTTCATGACACAAGCAGGGTCTGGTGAGATTATCTTATTTTTCTCCTCAGCATGATAGCAGGAATCGATGGGAGAGGTGTTTAGAGCTTCATTGCCTGAGCTCCCTGTGCTCAGCCTGAAAAAGCACATCTCCAGCAGGAAAAGAGCATCTTAAATAAACAGGATCCCAAGCTTTAAGAAGCCTAGCAGGTTTATGGCAATGCATTTTTGAAGAAAGAAATAGAAGCGGAATAAATACATATTCCATTACACGTGTTTGTTATAAACCTGCTATGGTGCTGAGAACGTTCAGTGTGTACAATTCATGGTTAGAAACTTCCCAAGGCAAATTCCTAAACCTCCTCTTCCTGTAGTATTCCTTCCTACCCCATCAGACAGGCATAACCCTGAGAGTGGCAGAAAACTGCTACCCCAACTCTTCCAGGTTTGATCCCAGTCCTAAAGAGCCATAAAGTAGGATATAGGAAATATCAGGTCCTTTTTAAAATAGGGAGCTAAAGATATGTGGGGTTTTGGCCACAGTCCTCAACAGTTTAAGATCCCTTAATTTTTCTTTTCCTGGGCCATTGCAGCTATATATGCACCACTAATTCCCCAAGGCTGGAGGGTTGGTTCGGTTTTTTTTTTTCATTTTCAATCCTGGTGCATTTTTTTCACTGTTCTTCAGTCTGTTTATTGATTCTCAGCTTTTTTCAAGACTCTAAGTGCCTTTTCTTTGTACTCCTCCCCTTCCTCCCTCCCCACAAAACATACCAGCCTGCATTCACTTAGGCTGAATCTCAATTTATTTACTGCCTTTTTAGAAGCATGGGGTTTTTTTTTTCCTAAGGCTTGCTGAAAAAGAGCTGTCCATTAAGGTTTTTTTCCCACTGCAGAGAAGCTTTGTCCTGTTTTCTCATGGTATTTGTGGCTGATACGAAACTGTTGAAGACAAAATGTACTTTTGAGTCAGGCTGAAACAAATGACAGCTGTGTGCAGGCAGATGGAGAAAGGGTCCCAGGGTACTTTTCAACTGTGGGACAGGACATATCACTTTAGCAAATTGTTGCTAGCATCTGTTTTTGCATGGGGCAGTTCTCTAGCCCCAGATAATCCCCTCTGAGTGCCAGGACTGGCTGCGCCGCTTGGCTGCTGATCTGACACTTCCAGCAACTGAATAACTGCTACAAAGCAGCTATTCCAGAAGCAACATTGCTGCAAGAGGAGTGAGTTTATTTAAGCTTTCTACATTATTGTCAAAAAAGTAAGGGACTAATGCTTGAAATTTGCTCTGTGTTGATGTTCATGATAAGGAGTAAGAGAAGCCTTTGCCAATATTTTACTCTCTTATCAAAAAAAATCAATAAAAGTGCTTCCTGATAAATAGCATGTTTGACATGTGGCCTGTCTGTCAGGGCATTGGAAAGGCTGATAAATACCCAGTATCCTTACTACAGTGCTTCCCTGGAAAACAAACAGCCTGGGGGAGAGAAGGGGCTGTGCAGTGCACGGTGTCTGTGCTCAGCATCACTGAGATGCCGCAAGTCTGGACACTCCAGCCCTGCTCCTCCCCTTCCACTCTTAGATCAGCCAAGGGAGCTGCTCAGGCTGCTCAGCCCTGGCCACACTCAACCTGAACTGACCCACCAAGGGCTTTTCTGAAGCCTAGTGCAGGGTCCTAGTGCAGGACTAATAAATTATCATTTATTCATGACTAAACATGCTTTCAAGTCCAGGTCACACTGTTCACCAGCCTCCTTCTACCCCCTCCTCACGCTTCCCCCCATTTCCCCCATTTCCCTGTCTTACTTGCCCTGCAGTCAGTGCAAAGCTGAAGGCACAGCTCTGATGGGAGGGTTCTGCACTCTCTTCACACTTGCTTAATGCAGGTCCAGGAATGTCCAGCAATATCTCACTCCTCTCATGTGCTGCTCTGCAATGTGTCCTTCTTCTTCTTCTTCTTCTTCTTCTTCTTCTTCTTCTTCTTCTTCTTCTCCTTCTCCTTCTCCTTCTCCTTCTTCTTTTTCTTCTTCTCCTTCTCCTTCTCCTTCTCCTTCTCCTTCTCCTTCTCCTTCTCCTTCTCCTTCTCCTTCTCCTTCTCCTTCTTCTTTTTCTCCTTCTTTTCCTTCTCCTTCTTCTCGCCATTTTTGATTAAGGCATGCTGAAAAAAATAGGAATGATTGGATTGCTCTCCCTGATTATCCTCCTGCTAACATAATTCATTGTCATTTAGAACATAATTTGCTGCTAGGGACGTGATTAGCTTGGATTAAGACACCATTAAATAAACAATTCTGGGTAAGAGTAAGATGGGTGCAGAAAAAGACAAAGTGGTTGTGCATCAGCTCACATCTTGTAATTAGTCGTGATTTAAAAATACCTGAAAATTTCTCAAGGCCTGAGGGAAGTCCTGAAGCAATCTAATCCAGTATTTTAGAGTTAGTCTGAATGTGATCAGTGGTCTTAAAAACAGTAAGTGCATAATGATGGACTGAAGAGTGCTGCTGTAACTCCCACACAATCTCCTTGATTTCTTCCTCATCCTCCTTCCAGTGCAGCCCTCACTGGATGGGAGCACTCACATGCTCAGTTGCAGCCATGGTTCTCAGTCTCTGTACTACATATTGCATAAAATGTGAAGCTTTAGGGAAATTCAAGTATCATCCTTTTTGGAATCCTTGTCTAGAGCATGTGGAGGTCGAAGGGGAAATTTGTTGAAGCTTCAACAATGCTACAAAGTCAAGAAAGCACATGTCACTTCCACTCACGAGCTGAAGGATGAGTTCTGCTTCGAGAGCTTCTGGTATTCACATCCCTATTATATCCAGGTGGAATATTAAAATTCACATTTTTCCAGTGTACCTTAGAACAGCCAAGCAAAGTTACCATGGCTGTGAGCAGAGTGCTGTTAACTGAACATAGGACCAGACATCTGTGCTGCACATCAAATGGGAGCTATAACCCTTCCTACATGCCCTTAGTAAGACCTAAGGACAGATTTAGCTGGGAAACAGAATGCATTGCTGTAAAAAGTAGTCTTTTATTTCTTCTCATCCTGAACCTCTCTAAGCCCAACTCTGCCTCCTTCACAATAAAAAATGTGGTTTTGAATTGCTCAGAACAGGTACTTCCAAATAAAGCTGTCTGTGTAAAGAGTATTGTAAGTGGGTTCCCAAGCATTTATTCTGCAAGTTAGCTGACCTGCTACCTTTTGTTTGCATTAATTTGGCTGTTACATCTGATCCACAACTTCACTGAGAACAGATCTCTTGAAATTGCAACTCAGGCCAAAACTCAGGAGCCCTATAAGAAAGTGTTTAAGAACCACAGGTTTTGACTGCAGTCCACAAATTGTGACAGCTAATCTTTCTTCATCATGTGTAGAAACCCAGAAGTAGAAACTTAAATATAGAATTGGCTGATTCACCAACTTAGTATACAGTTAATGATGTGGATTAGCCTTTTTTTTTTTTTTTTTTTTTTTTTTGCAAATGCTTTTGTGGAGAAACAAAACAAGCAGAGGAACTTTGTACTCTAATTTGTCTAAGCGTGTCTGAGCTAGAATGAAATTTGCTCAGTATATATTTTCCCAGTTAGAAAAGCTATGCTTTTAAAAAGTCTAAATGAACTCAGTGGTATCGTTTGTTGACCCACCTGGAAGAGGTGACCGGTCGAGGTCTGTTGACTTTCCTGGAATAGCTGCAGTAGGATGGCAGGGGGACAGTGACCTGCAGGCCAAGGCTTTTGGTGGAATATAATCTTCCTGTGTTGACTCTTGTGTGACATTAGAGGTGAGACTGACATTCATTTACATTCTTCTGTTAAGTAAGCAGAGGGCTCTTGTGTTGCCTTAGCCCTGTGCAGCACAGCCACAGGTACTTGGGGTATGTGCAAGGAAATGAGAAGCAGGACTACCATTACAAGGGTCTGAATGCTTATCAGGAAACATTAAAAAAAGCATGTCCAGATCCCTCAAAACCTGATTTGAACAGGTGAAATTCCTCCCATCAATACAACTGCATCTACTTCCCAGCCTAGGGAATTAAAGGAAAAAACAGAAATGTAATAATGAAAACCTCAAGAGGAAACTGTGCCTGTGCAGCATATGGTAGACATTTGGAGTGACCCTTCATGTGTTAGCATTGCACAGGAGCCTTGTGAAGGGACCCTAACAGCCACAAATTGTAGCATTTTAGAGCACAAATCTACCCTGAAAAAGGTCTGCTTAACTTCAGCCTACAACTGTTTTGCTTCCCAAGTCTGCCCAAACTGGGACAGCTGAATTTAATGATAGAATAAGTTGTTATGACTTCACTGCTCTCTCTCTAAACCAAATCCAGCTATGCTTTGGAAATGTGAGCTGTGCTGGCCTTTGCTTTATAAACAGGAGCATTCAGTGGATTCTAGCTGTAACAATTTTTGGGGGAGGAGAGCCAGAAATCATCCATCCTGATGAAAGGGCCAGGAGGATTTGCAGCACCTAAACAGTGGGAAGGGAGCACATCTCTGCCTGCTGTGAGAAGGAGCAGGTCCACAGCCGTCCCTGCAGTGGGGTTCCATTAAAGGAAACCTGCAGGCAAGCAGGGAGCCCTGGGGTGTGCCAGTCTGCTCCCAGGACTGAGACTGGGGTAAGGGGAGAGCAGAGCTGACCCCAGTTTGGGTAGACGGGGACAGGATGGAGCTCTGTCTGACTCCAGCCAGTTCAAGGTCACTGTCAGCTGGACCTGCCCTGTGTTTGAGGAGCTCCAGAGCTGCTCATGTCCTTCCTGTGCCAGCAGCTCTTTGAGGGCCAGCTCAGCTGTCCCTGGCAGTGCTGCTCTCTGCAGTGCAGACACATTCCGAGCCCTGCACTGACATCTTCAAACCACCACTTCTCCCAGAACAAAATTGTACCTTAGCACTTCCCAATGCTCCAGTTGGAGCTGTCTTCCCCTGTTTGTGACCTGTGCATGCCTCTGGCAGCTGGCAATTGCCATGCTGCAAATGAGAGAGAGAGGGTGACCTCAAGCACAGGCAGGAAGGCTCTCTGCTCACCTTGTTTCATACCTGCTCATGCCTTTCATCAACAGCAACAGCAACAGCCCAGCAGGTTGTGGGTTTGGGCAAAAGTCTGTAATTTCTATATATCCCAGCACAGACTGCCAGGAGCCAGTATTTTCTCACTATGAAGTTTGTTGTAACACTGTAAGTTGATCTAATTTTCCTCCAGAGTTGTTCCTTAGAAGAGGGTGACTGTAGGGAGGAAAACCAGAAAGTTTTGCAGGACCCTGCTGTCTGGGATGCTGCTTTTTCACTCTTATTCCCAGGTGGGGAAGTCTCAGGTTTTTAGTGAGCTGAAGAGGTGGTAAAGTGTTTTACAGCAGCATTTACCCAGCCCAGCACTGAAGCCCTGACTCACATCTGGACCTCTGTAGCTGCAGAAACCAGAATTGCAGAGCCCACCTTCCCAGGAATTTTAGGAGGGTAACATCTGGATCCAAAAGTAACCATCATGGTGTTGGCTCTTCCCACATTCAAAATATGTCATCTGATCTCAATCCAGTGTACTTGTCAGTATTGAGAGCCACCAGCCAGAAAGCTGTTAAGTGATGCGCTTAAAATAGTTGAGCCTCTAAAGGGTGGAAGCTGGAAGGTGACCAGAGGTGGCTTTTTGAAGCACTGCCCAGCCCTGAAGGACCAAGCTGCTGTTTACAGTCCACTTCAGGACAAAGTCAACAAGAAAACTAAAACATCTCTGTCACCAGGAGAAGAGGTTCATCCCTTTGTCATGCACCTGAAACCAACAGAGGTCCATCAGGCAGCCAAGGTGAGAGGAGCAAACTTGTTATTGGATTTCATGCAAAGTCCTGCAGTGGAACTCAGCAGCTCAGCTGCAGAGCTGCACCCAGCCTCAGCATTTCTCATACACCTTGAGGGGTTGCTATTATGTCTCAGTGCATGGAGAATGCTCCCCTGAATATCTTTGCCCACAGAATTAAACCTTGCACTCATCACCTCTCTGTGCCCTGTGGTAAATAAGTACAAATTTCTTCTGTGACTTCTGAATTAAATCAGTTTCCTGGCCTTTGCTGCATCACAGCTCAGTGCTCTCCTGGATATCTGGGTGGCACAGAGCATATTTTGTGATGTTTTGCATCTGTTAAAGGCAAATCCCTTTTCTCAATGGAACTTTCTGAGCTATTCCCCCCAGTGACACCATGCCTTCTCTGCTCCCACAGCCACAAAGGCATTTATTGATAGCCATGACATTTCCCTTTAATGCTTTCATTGTTTCCAGAGGTTTATTTGGGTTGTTGTTGCAAGTCAGAAAAACAAGACAAAAGGCAAAGTATGTTAAGAGGGAGAATTGGCCTGCATGCAAGTATGTGGTGAGACAAAATCTCTGGGCTAATTTGTAGGGAATCTGCTTTCCACAGGCTTCTCCACAGTGACAAATGAGTGTCATCCAAGCCCCCTGGAGCTGCCACCTCCTTCTGGCATTTTGCTGCAGTCCAGTGCCTGGGTTTGGTGTGCTGTGCAGGGATCTGGCATGGGGAGTTTAGAGCACTTCTGTAGATCTACCTGACTGTCTTGCTCTTCTTCCCTATTTGCCTCTTTAGATACGTTTTTTTTTCCCTGAGAATTACCCACAGCACTTCCAATGAGTTGTTGTCCAGAACGATGTGTTAGTTTATAGATAGATAAACTGACTGTTTCATATTTCATTAAATATTCCTTAAGAGTTGCTTTGTGTCTAAGGGAGCTTGCAGACATCCATATAGACCCCTCTTAAAAGTTAATTTGTCTGGCAGTCTGGACAAAATAATACTCCAAAGGTTAATAAGCATGAAATGAATGGCTTGGTAAGCCTGGGCTAAATGATCATTTGGAGGAGGGAGCAGCCACTGCTGTATTACATCTGCTGCTGCTGCTAAACCTCAGCAAATCTGCTAAGGGAAGAAAAACCCAAAAGGGGGGGCCCTCTAGGTCTTGCCCCTCAATAGCCTCTGGCTTTGGTCTCACATAATGCTTGGACTGCTTGACAGACCTGTAAGCTCAGCTGGGACTTGCTTTCAGAGGAGCCCTGTGGGTTTAAAAAAAAATTATTTATTATTATTATTATTATTATTATTATTATTATTATTATTATTATTATTTATTTATTTATTTATTTGGGAATTTTGCTGCTCTGGGGGGGGGGGATTCTGCTTTTTTTGTTTGTTTGTTTGTGGGTTTTTGTGTGGGTGTTTTTGGTGGTGATGGTAGGGTTTGAGTTTGGGGCTTTTCCCTACAAATTGAGACCCAGTTAATTGAGATGTGACATGCAAGCACCACCAGGTCTTGCCAGTGCAGTCTCTGGTGAGGAGAGGAGACTACAGAATATGGTAGAACCTGTTCACCCAGGCTGGCCAGAAGCCAAGAGCCACTGGAGGTGCTGGGAATGCCACAAAGGTCTTCTGGGGCTTTGCTTTTCTCTTTTCTTTAAATGCGAGGGGATTCTCCTGTTTTATTTCTTTGGTTGGTTTTTCTTTTTGTTTTTGAAAAATGCATTTGAGCTGTCCTCTGCCCTGTTGGTGCCAGCTGAGATGGAAGCAGGTGAGTGCCTCCCCGTGTGCCTGCTGCAGAGAAATCCCCTGTAGCTGCAGAGGAGTGTGCAGGGGGTGATGAGAGGTGACCTCTGCTCTGGGGTTCCTCCCACCCCTTGTCAGCTCCTGGCACCGAGGAGCCTGCTGGCTTTTCTGGTTCACACTGCCCATGCTTGGCTGACAGATTTTCAAGTACCAAACATCCCACTGCGGCCTGAACTCCTGCAGAGACCGGGGTGGTGACAACAGGGGTCATGTCCCCTTGACATAATCACCTGCTGCAGAAATCTGCAGGATATTTATAATTTTCCTTCCCCTGCAACATCGACTCAATTTAAATCAAACATGTGGCTGTGTAGAATCCCCTGAGCTTCACAAGGACCATCAGACCTGTGTCCATGTAGAGTCCCCTGAGCTTCACAAGGACCATCAGACCTGTGTCCATATAGAATCCCCTGAGCTTCACAAGGACCATCAGACCTGTGTCCATGTAGAATCCCCTGTGCTTTACAAGGATCATCAGACCTGTGTCCATGTAGAGTCTCCTGTGCTTCACAAGGACCATCAGACCCGTGTCCATGTAGGGTCCTCTGTGCTTTGCAAGGACCATTCACTCAGTCTGGGATGCTGCTGCAGAGGACAAATTATTTTTGCCAGTAACCAGCTCCAGAGCACTCAGCCTATTGTTACCTGAGTGTGTGGTGATTATCAGGTGTAGATAGTGTTGTCTTGAGCCCAGCACACACCAGCATGGAGCTGAGGCTGGAGGAGATAACATACCAGAAAGTGGGAGATAGGGCTGGTGTGAGAGTGGGAGACGTGAGGACAAGACCAGCCAGCAAGGTGAGGTAAGGCCAGGTCAAGCCATGGTCTTCCTTACAATGGCCTTTGTCACCTGGCAGCAGCAATCCTACAAGCCCTTTTTGTTTAGTTCTTCCATTGAATTACTTTCAGCAAACAGAAGTGAACCAAAACAACCCTGCCTTTTGCCCCAGGTTTGGCTCAGGGTTTGGCTCCACTCTGGCAAGTGTCCATGAGGGCAGCTTGTGTCTGTGCCCGCACGTGTACTCCAGTGCTCCTCCTCACCGAGCCCTGGAGGAGGCTGTGGGTGTTTTAATCTCACATCTTGGCCCCAGACAAACCTGCTGTTCATGTCATCACCAGCAGCGTGGTGTGTTCAGGCAGAGCAGCCTGTCTGGGGGCTGGGGCGATGACCAGGGAGGGTGCCTGGGGCCCATCCTGCCCTGCCACTCTCTGGCAGGTTACAGGAGCCCACAGAGCCATCCCATCTCCTGTCCTGGAGCATTTGGCCCCAGGAAGGCTCCTCAGGGCTTGCCAGTCCCAAGTCACAGCTCAGCTCTGAGCCTCCAGAGCCTGAGAGCTGCACCTTGGCTGAGACCAGAGGTTTCTGGCTCTTGGCCAAGAGGAACCAGCTAATAACCACAGGAAAGCTGGCACAGCAATTTCTTCTAAGATTGCAGTCCCCTGTGGAAGGCTGAGAGCTCAGGATCCTGCTTTGGATGAGGAGGAGACCCCAGGAGACACTGCCCAAGGCCTGAAGCTTCTGCCCTGTGCCCACCTTGTTCCAAGCTGCCGTTGCTGAGAGATGTCACAGACATCTTTTATGAAAAATCTTTTCCTTAGGATTTTTCCTCCTGAGAAGCTGAGAGGCCTCAGGAACAAAATGTCAATGATTATCTGCTGCTGTGGAATGCAACAGGTGCATCTGTGATTGGTCTCATGCGGTTGTTTCTAGTTAATGGCCAGTGACAGTCAGCTGGCTCAGACTCTCTGCCCGAGGCAGAAGCCTTTGTTATCATTCTTTCCTATTCTATTCTTAGCTAGCCTTCTGATGAAATCCTTTCTTCTATTCTTTTAGTATAGTTTTAATATAATATATATCATCAGATAATAAATCAAGCCTTCTGAAACATGGAGTCAGCTCCTCATCTCTTCCCTCATCCTCGGACCCTGTGAGCACGGTCACAGAGAGAGACCCTCCTCACACCCCCTGTGCCTGTCAGCAGCCAAAGGGACAGGCCAGGGGACCTGGCAAGCATCTGGAGCCGCAGGGATTTAAATAAAACACGTCTAGACTTCTGAATTGACGGCTCTCTTCTCCTCCTGGCTCCTTTCATCTCAAGGAAAGGAAGCCAATTTCCTTTGCAAAGTAACCTGAGCTCCAGGAGTTAAAGGTGCTGCTTAAAGAGCTCGGTGGTGGTGTTGCCCAAGGAGCTTGCAGGCTGCAGGAAGCTCTCTGCCTCAATGTGTCAAAACTAGGCTAATAATGTTTTTCTGCCTCACATAAGCTGGTGAGAGTTAATTAATTTTAAAAGCAGTTTGAAACACAGTCACAACATAGGTGCTAAGTTTTATTTATTAATTCTATATTCAAAATACAAGACCAATTACTTATGTGCATGGCAAAGGGTGCACTTCTGTGCTAGTAATTCAATTTTAATGCTTTAGGCGGTACTTGCATTGAGCTGTACTCAAACAAAAAAAGTTGCATTAGGTAAAAGTCGTGTGTAAGTCTCTCATTAAGTGTTATCTTTATTATGCTGATTTAAAATAATTTCATGCTGAATTTGTCAAGACTAAACATCTGGCTTCTGCTGTAGCACTGAGCTGCCAGTTCCTGGCCAGGAGAAGGAGGAAGGGGCTCAGGAGAAGTGCATGGAAGTGGAGGGGTGGGATGGAACCAAATTTGTGCCCCATGGTTTTGTTGTCAGTGACAAGATGACAGAATGGGTTTGTGCCTGTGTGGAGGGGGTGTGGAGCCCGTGTAGGTCTCTGACCTGGGGATGGAGAGGTCTACCCTGTGCATTGATAGGGATGCAAGGAAAGAAAAACACTCCCCAGAGGGCTTTTCTCTCTGGGTACCACATGGTCTGTGCTGGTGCTTTAACCCCTCCACAGCCAGACCATATTTTCAGAGCTCTAACAAGTTTACAAACAAGAGTGGGATCTTGCAAATAATTATTTCTGTGTCAATGGTTTAGAGAAGATATCCCAGCTGTTAATGCTATGAGGTAGCAATTGGCTCTCCTTACATGTTTGAATATAATTTAAACTGGCCTGGATCTAAGGGGAGCCCCTTGATGCCCTGGGAGTAAATAAGTTCCCTGTTCCACTCTGGGGGAAAAAGACCCAAAACAACCAACCTACATTTGAGAAAATCAGAAATGAAACTGAAAAAAAAATATTCTTTGGAGTTTTTTTTCTCCTTACTGAGTGATGAAGATGGAGAGGGTGCAGAAAGGGAAGTCCAGCTATGGTGAAGTTTCAGCAATGAGGAGATACAGATACACCCTCTAATGTACGTAAGAGATGTGAAAGAAGTCCTCTGCTCCAGCTTATCTAGGAATTGCAGCAAACTCTGACACTTCCTAGCGCTTCCACCACATGCTCAGCAAGGATTTTAACTAAAGATGGTAGATATGGACAGCAGAAGTCACAATTGCTCCCCTCAGCTTTGAAGGCTGTCTGAATTGCAGCTCAGTGAGGTTCTCACCAGGCTTAAAGAAGCTGAAATGTAAATGCATTGAAAGTAAAATGGCCTCAGTTTGGGTGATTTTTTAAGGAGAAGAAAGTCACAGTGAAGATAACTTGGTAATGCACAAAGTTCAAAGTTGATCTTTGCGCGAGAGCAAAAGAGCCATGGGAAGGGTGGCTCAAAATTATAAGCAGAAATTGGAGAGGTGCCCACTGTGATAGTGTGAGCTTAGATTAGAGGTAGATAAAGAAAGAAAGTTAAAAATTAACTCTAAGTTTTGCGCATTAAGAGATGTCTTGTATTTCTTTATGATGCAGCGTAATGAGAAACAGAATTATTATTTAATGATTTCACATTTTTCTCAAAATGTATGAATCTGAGTCTTGTGTGTTGACTGGATCTATGTCTGCCTCACCCAAGCTTGCCAGTGCTTTTCTGAGAATTGCTGTTTGCTTCCAGATAAATTCATATTAATACCATTAATTCAAATTAATACTATTAATCTATCCACAGGGTAAGTGGGGTAACAACAGGCAGATTCTTGCTGTCCGGGATGAAAGTGCCATGTGCTGATGGCATCCATTCCACCCTTTTCATCCTAACTGAAGTCTCCCATGGGCTCAAGGGGGCTGCCACTGCCCAGCGCCCCCACCAGCCCCTCTTTCAGTTCCTTGGTACCTGGGTTGGGATGGGGAATTTCCTTCCAAAGGACATATTACACTCTCCTTTCTTATGGGGTTATGTGCATTTTCCTTCTTGAAATTATTTTCCCTTTAACTCATGATTTTTGTAGACTTCCTTTCCACCTTGTATGCATATTGTGAGCTGGAAAAGAAGCCTTTAAAAGGCTCGAAGCTGCTGCTGGCTGTAAAGTAACAGGAGCTGACAGTGGGCTTGCACAAGCCCAGAGCTGTAAATCAGCTAAATGTATTGCACGTAATTTCCTGGTGCCTGCTCTCCTCAGGGGCAAAGCCCTGCTGGGATGAATGTCATCACAGCATGCAAACTCCTGGGTTTGATGCTCCTTTTGTTTGCAGGGGGAGTGGGGCTTGCCTCTGCCAAGAATGCCATGTTCTGCCACAAGGCCACCAGCCACCTCACTTCTCTGAAGCTTTTCCCTCTTGCAGCCTTAAAGATCTTGTACTTCAGCCCATAAAATGCCCAGTAATTTATTTTAGGTGTACAGAGCAGGTGGGAACTCTTTCCTAAAGTGCTGCTATCTTAAGTGAGCAAATCCATGGGGAAAGAATCTCTGGGAGACTGAGGGCACTGTGCTTCTCTGTGTCCACTGGCAACTGGAGATTAAGCTCTTTTTTTCACCTTGGAACCTGGAAGAGGTTTTTATTCCACTAGTTACATTAGTTATTAAGTGAAATTTCCACACCCTGGCTAATGCATGCAGATCAGTATTTGATAATTTAAAACACAAAGTGAGAACACAAAATAATTTCAGAAAAAATTCTCGAAGTGGGCATTTTTTGAGGTTATCTGTCCATGCATGCATTCATTGTAACTTCTACTAAACAGCTGGAGTGCCAGCAGCTGCCTGCAGCAATGGGTGGCACTGGTGGCTGTCACTGGAGAAGCAGCCAGTACCAGCAGTGCTGAACTGGAGCAGCGTGGCACCACTCCCTTTGGATCATGGGCACTGTCCCTGCCATGCTTTCCTGTAGATCCACTCCCTTTGGATCATGGGCACTGTCCCTGCCATGCTTTCCTGTAGATCCACTTGGATCATGGGCACTGTCCCTGCCATGCTTTCCTGTAGATCCAGTCTCTTTGGATCATGGGCACTGTCCCTGCCACGCTTTCCTGCAGATCCCACTCCCTTTGGACCATGGGCACTGTCCCTGCCATGCTCTCCTGTAGATCCACTCCCTTTGGATCATGGGCATTCTCCCTGCCATGTTTTCCTGCAGATCTGGTTACCTCCATAAGCACATAGCTTTGTTTTATTATATTTTCCTTCTCCTTTTTTTTTTCATTTTTTTTTCCTGAACCCAGTGATGTTATACAATTACAACGTATATTTATTTCTACTCTCACTGCTTTCCCTTGAAATTATGCAAGCTGTTTAAATCTCTCTGGCGTTTTCATGGAAGGATGGATTCTGCAGGGTGTGGGAGTGTGTGTAGCAGCCATATAATTTCCTGCCTCTGATTTCCCCTGGGGAAGGGGAACTCCAGCTCCATCTGCACATCTTGGGAGGCCCTAAGAGCCAGGCACCCTGAAAGGCAGCACCCCAAAGGCTGGTCTGGGGGACCTCAAAAGGGATCTAATTATTCTCATTTTGGGCTACACAATTATTCTCATTTTGGGCTACAGAACTGGGACTGCTTGATGGAGATTGTGACAGATTTCTGCCCTTGAGGAGCCGGGCATGGGAACAATCAGGGCACGCGAGGGAGCAGATAAAAGAAATATCTGTCATGGGTCAGGGTTTGCTCTTTGTATCTGTACCAAGATACTTTGTATCTGGCCTAATTCTTCCACAAACACTTGTTTCACAAAACACCACAAACATTGCATTAGGAAACACAGAAGAAAGCCACAAAAATAATCTGGATGTTGATCTTGCACCTGCTGTGAAGTGACCCTGCCTGGTCAGGGCTGGGTAAGGAGGTGAGGGCGTCCCTTTATCACCTCCATGGTAAAATTGCATCAGCCCCTGGACTGGCTGCCCTTCACCTGCCCTGCAGGAGAAATCTGCCCGTTCCTGCCTGCTGGCTGGCCTCCCCCAGAAAAAACACCTCATGGAAAGAACACTGCTGGGATTTTTATGAGACTGCAGCTCTCTCAGCACTGCAGTTGAGAGGAAGTTGAAGTGCAGCTTGCTTGCGCTAATTCCCTGCAAAAAAAAAGTTACCACTTTGGCAAAAAACTTTTCCAAATCTGGGTTCTTAGAGGTAGACTCCAAAATCCCTTCAGACCCATGACCCAGGGCAGCTGTACCCTGTGCATCTATGGAGAGTGGAACACAATTTGGGGAGCTCTGCTGGCACTGAGTCCTGCAGATTTCCATTATTTCTGTCAGGCTCCCACAGCTCTGCTGTGCTGGAAATGAAGTTTGCAGCATGGAGAAGAGGCAGATTGAGGCACTTTCCTGCAAGCTCCACTGGCTGCTCTGGACATAAAATTAGTAATCCTTGGTGGGCTCCCTCACATCCACCCCAGTTTTCTCTCATGGTTCTGTAGATGAAAAGAACAAATCTGCTGGTGTTGGATTATCTTTTTCCCTGAAAAAAATGCTGATGAACCTCTACATAGTTACATCTTTTGGGCATGCCAGTGGGTTTACAGCATATCCAGGAGGATGGGTAGCACTGAAATCACTGCACATCCATGGCACATTTCACCCTGTATCTTCTTTTCTTCCCCCTCTGGAAATTCAGCTGCTGCCTTCAAAATTTGTCATAACATTATCCAGGACAAATAAATACAAACAAATTATACTCTGGGGGCAAAAAAGGAAAATTTAAAAAATCCTAACTAGTTTAGGGAAGCAGCTTGGCAAACTATTGAACTTTTTGAACTTTTTAAAGCTTTCCTTGACAGTGTGGGACTGGCCCAGAGAAGCAGAGAGATCCTTTTGGTCCCTGTGTTTCCAGTGCCAAAAACAGCACTGCTGCTGGTTCCAGGACACAGTAGGTGGGTGTGCTGGAAAGATGCCTGATGTCTGGGGAGTGTGAAGTGCATTTAATGTGATTCAGTCCTTTCTCCTCTCTCAAACCTTTTGTATGAATAAAGCAAGTCTCTGTCTCAGCCTCCTGACAAGTGAGAGGGCTGGGGAGGGAACAGGGCAAGGAGAAGGAAGGAGAAAAGCCAGAAAAATGGGGCAAAGATAAGAGATCACTCCTCCTCCCTGCCTAAGTCCTCTCCAGAAAGTTCTCCAGAATGTCCAAAGGTCCCTGCCATGATTGCTGCTGTGGCTCCTTCTGCTGACTGGCAAAGTCTTTTCTGTACTTTTGCCAAGCCACATTTGGAAAACAGAGAGGGGCAGTGTGCCTTTCCCAACATCCCAATCCAGCAGGAAGCTGGGGCAAGAAGGGAAATTGCCACTTCTAAGGCTCTATTAACACTTTACCCCAGCTTGCCTGTTTGTGGCACCTCCAGGTTTCAGTTATATGTCATAATTATCTACAAAATATTTTAATATCCCAATCTGGGCCACATTTGTGGAGTAAATACCACCCATCCTAGGAAACACAACATTCACTGATGCACTGCACAACTTTTGGTACAAATTGATTGGACAACTTTTGGTACAAATTATTTCCATTTGGTCTGCCCTCACACTGCACAGTTTTAAAACAGGTAAAATGGAACTCGGTAAGTCTGTGTATCTGTGTATGTGTATCTGTGTGTGTGTGTGTTTACAACCATGGTGTGAAGTGAGGGGTGCTCTGAATAACACAGGATGTGATGGAATTCCATGAGGATCAGGCCCCCAGTGCTCTGCAAGGGGTTCAACCCCAGAGAGCTCCAAGAGCCTCAATCCAGCAGTGAGGAGGTGGATTGAAGAATTGAAGAATTGGAGTGGGACTATGAGGAGTGCTGGGGGTGATGGGGTTGTTTGGGGTGCAGGCTGGGCACTGCCAGCTGCTGGGCACAGACTGGCACTGTCACTCTCCTCCAAGTGCCCTGGGCAGAGGAACAGGCACAGCAGGCTGGGACCAAAGCTGTCTGAGGAAGAGACTTGCCCTGGAAGTGTGTGTTGGTCTGTAAAGGCTCAGCGAACAGCAGCACCCTCAGACTCTCCTGGCTGCCCCATGCTCTGCAGACATCTAAAGCTCCCATGACTCAGTGCAATCTCCCTAATTCCTGCTGTCCCTTGCACGACTGTGAGGAGTTTCTCCTTGCCTGCAGCAGGCTCACCACCTGGGAGTTCTCCTCTCTGCCTCTGCAGAATTAATTTCTTCCTTCAGCCAGATAAACCAGGCTGGCTTTGGGTCTGCCCCACACCCAGCCCCAAAGGACCTTTATTGTGAGGAAGAGTCCCCCTGCCTGGCTGCCAGCACTGTTCCCTGGCTGAGGGCAGGCACATGGGATAGAGATGGGTGCAATGCTGCTGGGAACCACCTGCAGACAGCTCTATTTATGTCTTATCTGATGGTTAATCATATACACTTTATATACATCCCCTGGCGCACACTTAGTCCTTCTGGAAATGAGTTGAGTCTCCGGAGCAATGGTAAAATAGGACGCAGAACTCCAAGAAACTGAGCTGAGCATCTCTCATGCCCATGTGTAGTAGACCTGTGTGATCAGACCTAGGGTATTTGAGCACATCTGCCTCTCAGAAATGGAGCAGATTTCCAGAGTGAGAGCCCTTGGGCAGGGACTCATGGGGGAGGCACCATGTCCTCCCTCCAAGGCTCAGAACTGCTGGGCAGATCCTCTAACACTGATCTGTTGGGGGCAAGATGGAATGAGTTTCAGGTCTCACTAGAGGTGTTACTTTTAATCAGCTCATGTATTTAGAAAGAGCAGAATTCTGTGTAGCAGCCATCAGTGCTTGCCTTGGGGCCAGATGAGGAATAGAAGAAAAAAAATCTTTTACAGTGGAGGTGGTAAAACTTTGGAACAGTTTGACCAAAGAGGCAGTGGGTGCCCCATTCCTGAAAACATTCAGGGCCAAGCTGGAGGGGCTCTGAGGAACCTAACCTAAGTGAAGAGGCCCCTACTCATTGCAGGGAGTTCGACTTGATGTCCAGTTGGATGGACTTGATGGCCTTCAAATGTCCAGTTCAATCCAAACTATTCTATGATTCAATGATTCTGTGATAGGATCTCTGCTTGGGGTTCCCCAGCCTGCTCCTGCAAGAATTGACTGAGGAGAGAGCAAACCTGGGTCCTGCATTGTCAGAACCCAGGACATCCCTCTGGCCCCCCTGCCAGGCAGCTCAGAGACCTAGGCGTGAAGCCAAAGACACCTGTGCCTTTGATTTTAACCCATGAAGAAAATGACCAACTTTGTGTGAAGATTTACAAGCCACGAGAGTTTAAGCAGAATGATGGTTAGTTTGTCACAGGGTGAAAAAGTAAAACTTTGGGGTTTTTAGAATGGGGGTTCAGAAGCCAAGATGGAGGGATTTGGGTGTGCCTCGTCCTTCTTTCTTCTTCTTGGCCTCCATCTTCTGGGTGATGGTGGCACTTTTGGATTGGTTTAGAGTAGAGACAGACTGTCTAACATAGGTGATAGGTATTGGAAAATTATTGTAAATAAAGTACACATAGTTTTTAGTATAAAAAGTTAACACCACCCCGAGGGTGGTCAGTGTGCCTCAACCCAACCTGCTGGACAGATCTCAGCAGGTCAGAAAAAGAATGTCATAGATAACAGAAAATAAACAACCTTTAAAACCAGAGCCAAAGAATCCTGACTCCTTCTTCAATCTCAGGGCTGGGAAAAAGAGACTTTCTAACACCTCGGGGTCCATCCTCAGCTCCACAATGCAGCAGCTGCTCCAGGCAATGTGCAAAGCTGCTGAAAACATGCAAATGCCCATTATTGTTCAACTTCTTTGAGAAGTCCTGCAAAATGGAGGAGGAAGGTGCTGGATCTGTGGATACCTGCTGGATTCCTGGTAGTTTTGCTGCTGGGAGTTTGAGCTCCTGCTGGCAAGTTTTGAAGGAGACACCTCCAGCTTTAGGACAAATACAAGTTAACAGCAAAGGGGCAAAACTGTTGTTTTCAGCCAAGATGAGAAGATTTAAGATGTAGAAAACACCCATGGGTTTGAGCACAGTACCACAAGGCAAAAAACATGGATGAAGGGATCACAGGAGAAGTCATTACATGGAAAATTTATAATATGGCACAAAACAGTCCCATTAAATTCTCAATCCCAAGCTCCCCAGTCTTGAGCCTGGTTTAATAATCACAGCTTAACTGCAAAATAGGAGAAGGGCTTTTTCTCTGCACTGTGGGTTGTTCCATAGGACTTTGGAAATCACTTCTGTTATATTTTCAAGATTATTAAGTCTATAAAGAGTTTTAAAATGTTTAAAGATGATCAAGTAGAAAGGATTTGTGAAGAATACTTATTTTAAGGAAAAAGCTTAGTATAGCTAAAAACTTGGGAGATAAGAAGTTCAGACACTTTCAAACTTTTCTCCTTGCTAAAAATAACATTCTCCAGCTTGGATCACAGCTTGAGAACTGGATCTAACACCTGCAACTGGTTTTAGGTTTTTTCTCTTTTTACACTCATTTTATTGTTTTTTGATGTGCTGGTGGATTCTCACCTAGAGCCATAACTTTACTATGATGAACCAAATGCGTTCAAATCATGTGTAATAAACCAGTACATAAAAAAGGCTGTCTCAATATTTTCACTGCTTGTTGTGGTGTTATTTGGCATTCTGATGGATCTGGTCAGCAGTTGTATCTCTTTCAGTTCCATTTATTTATTTAATTATTGATTTTAAACATTCTTAATACACAGTCATGAGATTTACTCTCTCAGTTAGAAGCAAAGATCATTTCACAGGACCAAGGTGGAGTTATTCTGCTGTTTGTGAGAATGCCAGTCAGAAACCTCATACAATATTTTTTATAGAATGTGTATTTTCTTGACAAAAAGTTATTTCACAATTCTGTAAAATCTCCAAGGTAAGAGTCAAAGCAAACCTATTTCAAAGCAATGAGGAAAAAAAAATAAGTGAAATGATCAAAAGAAGGTTGAAATGTCCATAAACTCACATCTCTCCTGGAGTGGGTGCTTTAGCTGGCATACCAAGTGCCACAGAGCTTCTAATGAAAGCCTGAGATCTGCCTGTGTGCCTGCTAACAAATTAAAACGTGCAAAAACATGTTTTCAACCACGGAAAGTTTTACTTTTAATTGAAACCATCAAAAGAGGGAAACTGTGACCCTGGCCATACAGATGGAGGGCTGGGACCAGGATAATCAGCCTGCTGGATACACTTCCCTGTGCTGTGGGTCCCGTCACTCTTCCCCTCAGGACAGAGAGAGACAGAAGCCCTTGCAGGGATGCCAGGGTGGTGGATCATGTCCCAGAGCCCTCTGGAGAAGTCTGGCATCCTCCTGGCTGCAGGAGTTACCCTGGATGGGCCACCAGCTAGCTGACCCAAAACTGGGAATGGGATGTAAATCTCTTTGAAGATCTTTTTGCCTGGGAAAGAGGGAAGCCACTCCTTTTAAAAAACGCCTTTTAAAGAAAGCCACCTGGTGCCCTTGTCTCTCCCTTCCCTGGGGAAGCTGTGTGGGCTCAGGAACATTTCCCATGGGCAAATCCTCTGTGAGAGCTGAGCCCTGCTCAGTGTGCCCAGCCCTCTGCATGTGGCTGTGCAACTGAGAGGATTGTCACCTTCTGTCCTGGTAATTAGGCCAAATTTGGGAGAAAACCTCCAAGGGGGCCTCTCCAGAAAGCAAACCCACATGGCTCTTCCCCCAGCCAGGTCGGGGAAGGATTCCTCAGAGAGAAGTGGAAAGAACCTGTTTATTTAACAGGCACAGCACCCCCCAGCACACAAAATGAACAGTACAGGATGGCACCACTCTTTCACTGCTCTGAAAAAGATGACAAATTCAGAAAGTCTCTCTGGGGGTGGTGGCTCTGTTCTCAGTCCCTCTGGCGCTGGGGCAGCTGCTGCCCAGAGCAGGCCCCGCTGGGCCACAGGGTGCAAACTCTCGGTGTTCCCAGGCCCCAGGCCGGAGCAGGCTCGAGTTGGTCCAAAAAAAAAGGAAAGGAGAAACAGTCCAGGGAAAAATTTGGACTGTTTAGCTAAACTAGCTAATGAGCAGAAGCAAGAGCAAAAGCAGGAGCAAAGCAGAAGCAAGAGCAAAGTGAAAAGCCAAGCAAAAAGCAAAAGCAGCACCATGTACTGCCCCATGTCTGTGTCCCACCAGCCGTGGGGGAGAGGTTGATAAGACCAAAACAAAACTTTCACTCTTCAGAGCCAGTCTTGAAGGCACAGAACATAATATCCAGCATAAACAGCACACACAAATGGGGATACAAGCATCAGAACATCACCCTAGGACACCTTCCCACTCGGGTTACAGGATGGAAGCATTTAAACTCCTGCCCCTGCAGTGGCAGCTTTTTGGGGAAACACCAATGTGGATAACAGGTTGCTACTGATACACGAAAGCTGGAGCTGGGGTGGGGAGAACTGTGCAGGAATTTTCCAGAAAGACCGAAAAGTGTTTGTGCTGCTGATGAGTTTTATTCATTAGCTGGATTTTTAATCAACTTCAGTTTAACCAGATTAACAGTGATTTCAAAGTCACTGAGAAAGGAGCAGGGAAAGCACAACAAAAAACCAGGGAAGCAACACCCTTTATTACTTACTGAAAAAAACCAAAGCTTTGCTTCTCACCTAAAATTAAGTGGTGTTACAAATGGTGAAATTCAGGTGTGAAAACTTCAAATTTTGGACAAAGACTACTGCTGAAGTCAGCAATGTAGGGAAGCACAGGAGTGTGACAGCAATTTCCCCACACCTGCAGTACCCCTGGCAGGTAAGGAAGGGGAAAGTTCTGTGCCCTGGATAAGAGGGTTGGCACTCAGAACAAGTGGCTTTTATTCTCCCTTCTCTGTTTAATGTGCTCCTTAGTCCTGGACCATGTCAGCAAACTTCCTTCTTTACTTTTCAATCAATGGGCTGAACTCCATGGAGTGTTGTGATACTTAAAGCAGCTGGACAAAGTGGCTTAAATATGTTATCTACCTGAAAAGTACCCAGGTTTTTTTCTAAGATAATAAAAGTGACTGGGAAAACTGGGTGCCCAGAGCACTAAGGAATGATGACAAAGTTAATGAGGGCCACATGGAGATCCAAATAGGAGCAAACCCCACTTTATTACCGCTGGTAGTGCAGATATGAAGTTTCTGAGAGGGTGGGCTGTGGGTGTTTCTAGAGATTCTCAGTAGAAATAAATGCTTTGTGGTGAAACAAAACATTCTGTGTGAAAGCAAAAATAAATTTCCATACCTCTGTTGAGTATGGAGAAGGCTGAAGTGTGCTCCTGTGCAGAAGGCAAGCAGAAACCTGAGCACTGTTTAGGTCAGGCTGTAAATCCACTGAACCCAGGGGTTATTCACAGGCATTGCAGGGCTAACAGCACATCCTGTTGTAAAACTGAACTTTAGCTTTTACTCATTTCTCAGCAACTGTTCTGGATATTGGCCATTTCTCAATATCCTCTTAAGCATTTTGTCTTGGAATAGAAATCTGGAGATCATTTCCATGTATCTAAATATTTATCCTGAGACTTTTCAATGATTAATGTGCATTTAATCCCCTACCTATGTGACTGAACATGAAAATGCAAATATCTTAGTGACTTATTATAGCCTTGAAATCTGGTTCCCTTTTTCCTTTTTTAGTCCCCTAACTATTTTAGTTTAGCTCTCCAAAGCAAAACTCTGTTGTCCTGGCATTCCCTGCCATCCCTTCCAGCTGCAGGAATGCTCAGGCCCTTGGATGTGCACTGACCAAGTGCACAAACCCCCAGTGTAAAATTCCTGCTGTGGATGAGTCACTGGGTAGGGATCTCAGCAGTGTTTGTTTTCCCTGCCCTGCACGATAAGGGGTGACGTGTTCTGCAGATCCTGAGGCCTCTAATGCAATTTAAAGCTGTTCATAACAAAGAACAGAGAATAATATCAAATTTCATTTTGGTGCAGTAAAGGGAGAAGATGCCATCTGTTCTTTATGCTGCTGTTAATGAATATGCAGAGGAGAGGACCCAGACAAGGAGCAGCAGCAAGAGCAGTCCCCAAAGGGATTTCATTGCAGCACAGCATCCAGGTATGGTCACATCCCCGGCCTGGACTCCCAGGAAGGGGATTCACTGCCAAGCAGAGCCTGAGCTGGGACCTGCAATGACCAGAAACAGCTTTAAACCAGGAGGGGATGGAGGAGGAACCCATTTGTGCAGCCAGAGCTTCCCAGCAGGAACTAAAATGCTACAAACTTGGAGGGTGGCTGGAAAAGGCTCAGCCAGGGCCAAGGGCTGCACACAAGCACTTGGGGCCAGGAAAAGAGCTCTTCTGCTCCTTGCAGTAAGCATCATGTTCCTGATGATTTACAGTTAACTCAGCTGGGAAAATGCATGGCAGAAGCTTTGGAGTGGGATGTTATATCAACAGGAAATATAGGACATATACCTACCTCTTTTTGCATGTGCAGGCAAGGGAAGAATGGTTGGCAGGGGTTTTCCAGCTGCAAAAATGCCTTCAGGATTTTAGGAGCAAAGTCTTTTGTAAGACTGTGTTATAACAAAGGTTTGGACTGAGACCTTCTGGGAGAGATTAAAGGAAGTCACAGAATTACTGCATGACAAAGACTGAAAGCTTGTCAGAAAGAGAGGTAAATCATGGAGGGAGGAGGACAGTGCCTTGACAGAAGGGACAAAGTAAAAAATCAAGATGCTGCGGGTAAGGGCTTGACACGAGGGGTCATGTGAAGTTCAAAGTCAGACTCACAAAAATTGGCATGTGAAGAGGCACAGCCTGTGACAGCCAGCATAAACCAACCCCTGTTTGGTTTATGTTTGGTAAAGGTGGTGCAAAAATCTAATGCATTGCATTGCTGTGCAGAAGAATTGGCAAGAACCTGTGGACTATGCATAGCCTGGGCAGAGAGAAAGGGAAAAATGCTCCTAACCCAAACAAATCCTGCAGAGAAACAAAACCAATGCAGGCTGGCGGGAGTGAACCAGCCATGTAAAACAGAGGAATATCTGTAGATCCCAAGCTGGACACATGCCAGAGCAGTGCAGACAAACTGTGGTGGGTGAAAAGTTTCAGTTTCCAGTGACTACAGGCAAAAATGCTCTTTGAGTGACAATGCTGTCGGGCCTCTGTTCCCATCAGCAGGATGCCTTTATGCTGGGCCAGAGCAGGGAAGGAGGGATCAGAGGGATGTCCTCCAGGGGATATGAGTGCTCTAAACCCAAAAAAGAGATAACTCATGCAGCAGGGCTTTATGGGGTCTCCTAGCACACAGTGCTGACCAAGAGAAGCTCAGAATGTGAAGCAGAGTCCTTGATTCTGGGTATTTTCTGAAGCACAGGGTATAACCCTTTTCCCTCTGCATATCAAACCTGGATCTATAACCCCTATTTCCCCTATAACCCTTTTCCTTCTGCATATCAAACCTGGAGCTCTTGCTTCAGGAACAGGCTTGTCTCCCAGGATGACTGGGCAGCATCTTGTGCTGTAATTAAACCTCCAAACAAAATGGAAGAGGGTAACCTCTGAGCAGCCCACTGCCATCCCTCACACTGACAAACATTTCCTTTCCCCCCAGCAATCCTGGGGTGTGTTTGTGGCAGCACCTTCTGCCCCTCACACCAGCCCTTCCCTCTCCGTCTTCCAGGCAGCTGAATTGTTCTCACTGGTCAGGAATGAGCAGCTTCCCATGAACAGAAACTGTTCCCAAAAACAGAGACTGTTTTTTCATCAATACCATGAACAGAGACTGTTTTTTCATCAATACCAGCTTCCCAGAGATTTTATGTTTTTTCCCCCAGACTGTTTGTTTACTAAAATGCTTACTCTAAAAATGTATGTCTCCTTAATTTATTGGTCCACTAGAGAAAACTGCATCATGTCTGAAACGCTTTAATAAGGATCCAAGGCGAGGGATGATCAAATAAATGATAATTACGGTGTCAGAGAGGCATTCCCAGATCCCCCACCCTCCCCAGATGTCAGTGCACTGCAATAACCAAGCAGGAGCAGGAAGCTGGTGTTGAAAGCCCACGTGAAGCTCCTGGTAGCCACAGCCTGCAGCACCTTCCCTGTCCTGCTGGACACACAGAGGGCTCCTCAGCACCACAGCTCTCCCAGCCCTGCTGGTGACTGAGTCAGAGCACCAGGGCACTCAACAGCAAGGGTTTTTAATTGGTTTTTTGCTCATAGGGGTTACTGTCACTATAGGACACAAAATAACACGCACACATTGCTGTTCCCTAGGTAAAAAGGGGAAGTTTATTTTCTGACTCAAACATTTATAGATTTCCAAAAGTGACAGCGGATTGGAGGGTGAAAATGCCACCTCTCCAATGACACTGGACAAACCGAAAGTCCATCAAATTTCTCCTCCTCCATAAAAGAATGCAAAACAATAAGTTATTTACAGAAAGTGTGTGAGAAAGTTTGTTACAAGAATGTAAACATCAGAAGGCTTAGAAAATCTTAAAAAATCAAGGCAACAGGTTACCACCCCATGTTGGTCAAGATGAAAAGCTGATGGTCTCTGGACAGTGGGGGCCCAGTTTTGTCCTAAGCCAATGCAGAAAGAAGCCAGGTGATGGTTGGTGAGGGGGTCTGAAGTTGGATATGCAGCCTGCAGGGGCACAGGAGGGTTTTAAGGCAAGGGTCCCACAGCCCTGGGCAGGATTTGCTCCTAAATGGAGAATTCTGCATGCAGAGGGAAGGCCTTCCCACTGATGCTTCAGCATACAGGAAAACCCCTGCTTTCCTCTCTGTTCCTCTGTTGCCAAGGCCACAGTCTTCACAGGAATCACGTGTTTCAGAGCTTTGTTGGGACCACAAACCTCTTTTACACAAGGCTTTACCCTCAGACTTCTCTGTAGTATATTCTACAGCTCCAAATGGCAAAATCTGTACACTACACACCTCAAAAATTAACTTCAGACATGATGGGTGCATCCATAACTGCAGGTTTGTTCTCATGTCCTGAGAACCACCTTCTGCTCTGAGCTTTGCCCTTGTGCCCCACTGAGCACAGGGATTATCCCAGCAGGGATCAGGGGGCAGGCTCTCAGGCTGAGCTGCAATGGAAATAACTCAAAAAGTCCCTCAGGTTTCTCTCAAGGCAGGGGAAATTGCAAAATTTGTGTTGGGAGGTTGGGGAGAAGGCTCCTCTGAGGATTCCCGGTGAAGCTGTTCCCAGAGACTGAGCTGGGACCCAGCTGTACATTGCAGGTGGAGAAGAGGATCTTTCCACCATGTCTCACTCCAGCAGCACATCCTCACACAGCCCAGCTCTTCATGTGCCCATGCAGGGCCAAGGGGCTCCCAGGCACCACTTGCCTCAACCTCCACCTCACCCAGTTTCAGCCCCCCTGAGCTTTCTGGGTGGTAAGGTCTCCGGTGATGTTCCTCCATAAATCATCTCTCTGCCTTTGCCTTGCACTGAGAATCCAGCAGCTACTTAATATTTATAATATGGATGGTATTACACAGTGTATCAAAAGATGCATGTTATTTTATATCAACTCTAATGCTGCAAGTAGTGTCAGCTCTTTCACCTGGCATTGTGTGCTGCTGGTGAGGAAAAATACTGGGGTTTAACCTACATGGTTAAAACCTTTGTGGAATAGGGCTGATTTAGAGTGTGCTTCATGGGGTGCTTTCTCAAAAAGGATTTAGCCCTTCTCAAGTGTTTCTCTTGTTGAAAATGTTTGTGGGAATGGCAGGGGCAGAGACCACAGCACTGGCAGTGACAAGAACCCATCTAAATTATTCATTTCTGACAATCCATGTCTAAGGTACTGTGTTTGTCCAAACACAGGGGAAGGCATGGTCTCTGCCCCCTGCTCCTCAGGCACCCTGAACCATCACAGTGTGATTAGGACACTCAGAATCACAGGATGGGAGCTAAATGCTAAGACTGTCGATGGAATTGCTAATGAGGACCTAAAGATGACACGGTGAATGATAGCAGATCACTAATTGCTTTTTCCCTGTAGTGACTTAGCAATTAGAAATGGAGGAGGAAAATCAGGGTGAAATTTGAGAGCTGTGCTGTTTGGAGTACCTGCTTTTGTTTATTTTTAACCCTCTCTTTTGTCCCTCTAATCCCTTCTGGGATGGTTTTGCTCCTCGCTCTGCGGAGCGCTGCATTACATTTGCAATGCCCTGTCACTCGCATCATGTCTGCAAGCTGTCTTCCTCAGGCATGAGCTTATTTAGACAAGTTGTCAGGCTGAATGGGAAAAATCTTAAATCAATGTATTTCAGCATGCAATCATATATAGGCTAATTTATCTGCTGGCCTGTACAGCCTGCCAGGTTAAAATGAGGTCTCTCAGGCATGGTGCCTCTGAAAGTCTCCTGATTAACAGAGCCATTTTTATTGGGAGGGCGACAACGAGATTGTTTTATGGTAATTGTTATCATTTGGACCTGTGTATATGCAAATGGGGGAGATTAAAGTAGAGAAAATATAAAGATGATGAATATGCAGCACGTAGCCAAGATGGCAGAGGGACAGGAATATTTTCCACGTTATGTGGCTGGGGTGGTGAGGGGCTGGCTGCTGTTCCAGGCACAGGGACAACCCCAGCCCACAGGGGCAGGACAGGCTGCAGGGGACAGGACTGTGTCCACTCTCAGTCCCACATTCTCTGTGCCCTGACACTGATCAAGGGGGTTGCCTCTCCTCCCAATCAAAGGGCTTTGGGGATGGAAAATAGATAAATGGACCAAAAAAGATGAAGCAGTAGCACAAGTCACATCAGTGAAAGACTTCTTGAGGTAGACCCACTAGTCCTAAAGGTACAAACCCTTTTGGGGTGGGTTTAAACATATTTCAACTGTTCTATTGCTGGCTTTCCTGCTCATTACTTCCTATCACTTTTATTTCTCTTGCCTGTTTTTAAGTGAAGCTTGGATGTGTGAAATTTATTGTCTCTACAGGCATGGACCTTTCTAACCCTCACTGGCACAAATCCACACAGCAAGACTACCCCACCAGTAAATCTAATCCCTCACCTGGGAAGAGCTACCTCTACAAATAAAGAGTACTCCAGTCTCTATCCCTCCAGCTCTGCTCTGCCCCTGAAATGAAAAGCAAAACCCCTGTGGGGAAGGTCTGGGCCCTCAGTGCCAGACTTTCTTCAGGAAACCAGCAGCAGGTCAGGAGTGTGCAGATGCTCACTGAGCCTGGATCTGCCCACTAAGAGCTGGACTGAGCTCAGCAACTCTCTTTAGATAAATCACTGAGCATGAGATCATACCCTTTTTTTCCTCCTCTTTTTTACATTACGTTATTGAGGCTTGTGGCAAGGGGAGAAGGACAACAAATTCTGTCTCCACTAAAAACATGTCAGGCTGTGTCCATTTTGTAATATATTTTAGTATCCATGTGGGAGAGCACCTCTGGCTGTCCCCTGCAGTTACAGCTGCACAGCCTGAGACACTGCAGCCTCCCTTTTTCTCCATCTGCTGGAAATGAGGAGATCAGTGGAGCCCTCCATTCTCCTTCCTGTGCCACCATCCTCAGCTGTGAATTTGTGCCTTGCAAGCCTTAGCCACTTGTTCTCTCTATATCTCTCAGGTGCAGGTGGCTGCTACTTGCCTGTTCCATCTTTTCCAGGAATGCTGCTGGAGCTGGGACTGACTCTGTCTTGCCCAAAGTCCCCAGAGAAGGGTAATGGCCAGCAGAAATCTGTGCACAGCAAGGGTCATGCCCAAGCTCACAATGCATCAGTGGAGGGAACTGCTCCTCACTTCTGCAGAGGAACACAAGAGATTTTACAAGTTTGCTGACATTTGTGCCTGAGCAGATCAACATGCAGGGCTCCAGTGTCAGAGATGCTCTGTCTTCTGTCGGGTTCCTGTCCCAGATTCCCCAACTTCTGTGACTCTGGCTGGGCCCTTCCAAGGGGCTCCCCTGTCAGGAGAGACCCTCTTGGAGTGGCCTTGTGTCAGGAAAGAGAGACACACTGGATTTTTTCGGGTTCTTGTTTATTGTTATATTATCTAGAGTTTTGCATGCTGTCCACACCAGGCTCAGCGCACTGGAAAAGCACCACAAAAATGGCTAACAGTCTATTGTTACAAGGTCTTTTAAGACTAAACTAGCCAATGAAGAACTGAAACCTGGATTATTTTCCCTTTTAACCCAATAACTGATCCCAAAGAGCTGCAATGCGGACTTTTCTGCCCAATTACAAAATGCCACCCAAACCCATGGAGAAGAAGGAAGAAGAAGCATGAAGAAGAAACCCAGGACAACACCCTGTGCCTTCCATCTTGCTTCCATCCACAACATACTAAAAATCCCAAAACCTAAATTTCCCACCTAAGTGATGCACCTACACTGCTCTCTACAATCTACTTCACACCCTAATGGATTCTAGTCTATTGTGAAGTCTGGGAAACTTTCTCCATGAATGAGGGTCAAAGTCAGTGCTCCCCTGGGGGTCAGGGCACCCCAGAGCAGACAGAGAAATATTCCCAGTGCTCTGGGTTTCCACAGTCCTCCACCAAGCATTGCTCAGGATTCTGGTCCTGTCCTCAAGGCCAGGAGGTTGCACTGGTTTTAGCTGGGACAGAGTTCATTTTCTTCACAGTACATTCCAAGAGGTTCTTTTGGGTTTGTGCTACAGTGTTGATAACTCCTGTATGTTTTAGTCATTGACTTACACAGAGTCAGGGCTTTTTCTGCCCCTCAGGAAGCTGGGAGTGCCCAAGGAGTTGGGAGGGGACACAGCTGGCACCAGCTGGCACAGGGACATCCCACAGCGCAGGGCACCATGATCAACATACAGAGCTGGGGAAAGAAGGAAGAAGGGACATTCAGAGCAGTGGAGTTTGTCTTCCCAAATCATCATTACACATGAAGGAATCCTGCTGTCCTGGAGAGGGTTGAGCATCTGCCTGACCATGGGAAGCAGCCAATGAATTCTTTGTTTCTTTGTGTGAGTGCTGCTTTGACTTTACCTGCTAAACTCTCTTTATCTCAATCCATGAATTTTCTCGCCTTTACTCTTCTGAGTCCCCTCCCCACCCATACCACCTGGGGAGAGTGATCAAGAGGCTGTGTGGGCTTAGCTACCACCTGGGGTTAAACCACAACATACACATTTTCCTTCAAAGCCTTATTTCCTTCGCTGTCCAAGAAGAGAGCCAGTGCCTACAATAGCAGAGATTTGTCATGACTATGAAAAACTGAATACACTGAAGACACGTTTCTCTCTGCTCTACTGTCCTGTTTCATTCCTCTTTTCCTGTGTTTCTGAATGCAATCAAAGCCTGGCCTTGAAAACCCAATACACCAATGTAAAACATCCTGGCTTGGATCAGCAATTGTTTGACCAGCAGGACCAGAGCAGTGATCACTTCTCTGTACTCAGCACTGGTGAGGCCACACCTCCAGCGCTGGGCTCAGTTTTGGGCCCCTCGCTACAAGGACATTGAGGGGCTGGAGTGTGCCCAGAGAAGGGCAGTGGAGCTGGGAAGGGTCTGGAACACAAGTCCTGTGAGGAGCAGCTGAGGGTGTTTAGCCTGGAGAAAAGGAGGCTCAGGGGACCTTACTGCTCTCCCTGACAGGAGGTGCAGCCAGGTGAGGGCTGAACTCTCCTCCCAAGTAACAAGTGATGGAACAAGAGGAAATGGCCTCAAATTGTGCCAGGGAATGTTTCAATTGGGTATTAGGAAAGATTTCTTCATGGAAAGGGCTATCAGACACCGGAACAGGCTGTCCAGGGGAGTGGCTGAGTCCCCACCCCTGGAGGTATTTAACAGATGTGGAGATGTGGCACTCAGGAACACAGTTTTGTGATGGATAATGGCTGGGCTCAGTGATCTTAGAGGTCTTTTCTAACATATATGATTCTATATTCTGTAGCTCTATATTTACCAGTATTTCCTTATGAGCCTCTGTTGTTCCATGACATTTGATTCACCATAACAGAGAGATTGTTTGGCTTGGTGCTCTGTTCAGCCACTGTTTGGGTCATGGGTCCAACCAGGGACCTGATGGAGGATGTTCTCTTACCCCTCCCATCCTCCACACTCCAGCTGGCAGCACAGAGACTGAACATTTCAAAGCATCTCCACTAAGTGGAAAGGATAATGGAAGTGTTTTGTCATTGAGGGCTACCTCTGATTCTCTTCCATTCACCATCACACAGCCTTTCCTTGCAGGGCTCACCCCAGATCAGCTGAGTTGTGCAGTTTCATCACTTCTTCTGCTTTCAATAGTGTTTCCCTCATCCTGATAAAACCACAGGCCTGTTCCAGCAAGCTCTTCTCTTTGAGGAGCATTGGCCAAGCACTGTGCATAAGGAACTTTCACTCATGAGTTACACAGACCTGAGGATGTGTCTCAGAGCTGTCCCTTCCCTGTGTCACTGGCAGACATCTGTGCCAGGGACGAGGCAGCAGTCAGGCTCAGCTTTGTCCCAGCAAGGAGCTTGCTGCAGCTCACAGTCCAGACAGGCTTGATTTTTTTAAAACTGAAAGTCAAATTGCCAGAACAAAATCCGACTATTTCAACAGGAAAATCTGTCCAGCTGGAGCTGCGTTGCAGAAGAGGATGGATATCTCATTTTGTGTAAGACACCAGCGAGTAATCTGATGCTTTTCTATGACTAACACAATAGGTCATATTTGAATGGTCGATGGAGAGATGAGAGGGTTCATATTCTATTACCAAATCCCTGAGCCATCTGGTTCCTAATGGCTTCTTTCAAAACAAAGGGAATAAAGCTTCCAAATTGTGCAATGCAAACTGACATCCTCTCTTAGACAGAAGATGCCCATTGCTTCACATCAGCAAATGAGATCAATGCCTCCATCAATTACAGTTTCAGGTATTTCTGGCCATGCACCTAATGGCAAATATATCCTCCTCACTGCTCAGGCTGGTTTAGTCCATCACTGGGAACCACAGGATGGAGAGTGGAGGGCAGTGGCTGTTGCCACAGTGAGTGTTTGTTTCCATTGGGGCGGGGGAGGTTTGATGGCACGAAAATGGGGAAAAGCCCAGCAGGAGTGTGGGCTGTGCCACCCATCCCAGCTGTGGTGACAGTGCTGGGGTGAGCAGCACACTGGGGGATGTGTCTCTGTCCCCATCCCTGTGCCCTGGGGGGTAGCTGATAGCTGGGCTCTGCCACCAGAGCCGGGTTTTTCCTCATGGCCCACGTGAGCTGGAGCTGTAGGGGAGGAACAAGAGCCTTTCCCATGTCACATCCTTTTTCTGTGGCTGTGCTTTGACACCAGGAGCATGTGCAGAGTGTGCTTTGCTTGTGGCCTGGCTTCTGCCACAGCTTGGCACGTTTTGGGGAGGATTCCTCAGAAATGCTCCCGTGCTCACAGAGGCTCACCTGCTCAAGGAGACATGCCCCATGCCAGCCTAGATCCTGGGATGGGTGAAATGCAAAGTGCAGACAGAAAATCCTGAAGAAATAAAGTGTTTTTAAGTGTGAGCTGCCACCTTTGCTTCCTGAGGCCAAGCCACCAGCACAGCCATGAGATGCCATCACAGCCTGGGTAGATCAGCCAGGTTGGTGCCTTTTAAATTACAGGTCTGACACAGCATCCATGGCAGTGACAGCCACGGGGGCTCTCAGCAGCCAAGACAAAAGTCTGTGGTCATCATAGCCCATGCCACCCTCACCAAACTGGTAACATTGCCTGAGCTAGTTTGCTTAAGTGATAGCTCAGTAATGTTTATTATTTGTTTTCACAGTGCAAATGTGCACCAGGGAAACCCAGGCCAGGAATTTTTCTATTCACACTTTCACTGTTGAGAAGCATTCAATGACGTGGGTGTGCTTGCTGTCAACAAAGGTCCTGAGCCCCCTCCCCACACTGCAGCCTCTGCTCCAGGTGCTCCCAGGCCACAGCAAGATGTGTGCAGAGCTGCTGACATGTTCTGCCTATGTGTCCTTGTAATTTGAATTAAACCCATTCACAAATGAAAGGCCACAAAACGCATACATTTATTGTTCTGTATTTATCGCTTGTATAGTTTAGCCAAGAACATCACAGTGCTGTTTGTGTGATGCTATCAGGGATTACATATCCAATAAGTACAGTGTATCACCAGCATACTCCAGCCCCATTATGTATAATTATGGATGTTTATGGACAGCCCATCACAGGCCAGTGTGGCTCTTGGTTACATCTGTGCCACGCTGCTTGTTGCGTCACGCTCACAAATCTTCTGCTGCCTCTAATTAAGGACATTTATGGATGTGTGCTGTGCTCAGTGCACACCATCCTGCTTGCACCATCAATCAGAGCCATCCTGTTGATAGGGCAGCTGATGTTTATGTGCTTAATGTCTTCTGATTCTTTTAACATCTGTCTTTTAAGTGGTGGGTGCCTTACAGCGGATTCATCCTGTAGTTAGACCTGACTTACACAACTCAATAATTTGGTGAAACCCTGGTTTGCCTACAGGCTGCCGGCAGTTCCATAGGGCCCAGGGTTTCACCACCTGTGACTGGGTTACACATCAGCTCATTTAGGAAGAGCACTGACTTTGCTGGGGTTTGAGGTTGCTGCAGACCTGCACTCAGCCCTCAAGTCAAAGGCTGGATGAGGGGCTGCAACACCACTCAAAATCTGGGCTGCCAGCTCCTCTCCATTTCTTGCTCAAGGGCAAGAATTCTTGGATCTGCAAGGAGCATTGGTCTGCTCTGCTCCTTTGGTGCTTTTCCTAATGTCTATTGAATTGCTCCTCCGTTTGTACTGTATAATTTAGGCCTGGTTGAGTACAGAGTATTTTATTTATTTATGTATTCAAATTTTTAAAATGTATCTCTAGGCATCTAGGCAGTACACTGGGCGCCTACCACATAAATTAAAAATTACAGCATAAACTTAGACAAAGGACCTTCTATAAATAATTCCTCCTCAGCTCACACCCTTAGCAATAGCCTTAGCTTGGAACAGGGAAATAGATGGGCTTTACAGCCTGTTGGGAAGGTTAATAAATCTGGGCACTGATGGACCAAAGGGGAAAATGAGTTTCAAAATTGAAGCCCATCCTCTCCATCCCCTTTGTGGAGACTCCTTGCCTTGAACTCTTCACCTCTCCTGGTCCTTAGTGGGAGATCAGATCCTGGTGGACAACTTAGAGTTAGAAACAGAACTGTCAGGGACATCTGACACTGCTGCTATGATGCAAATCAGCAGACCACATTCTGATCCCACCAAAAATTTATTTTTAAATAACTTTTGTCCACAGCTGCAAAAATTATTTAATTTAGCACTACATTTATGTATCCAGTCTAAGCCACACTGGATATAGGTGGACAACCAGAAGATGTCCATTCACCCTTTTCCAAAGATCAGGCACCTTTTATAGATGTCAGATTGAGCACCAAAATCACTGGTTAGATCTGAAAAGGTAAATCTGTGTGTGTAAGTGTACAGGGGAAAACATCCTCTTTAGAAGTAATTTGCTGAAAACAGTTTTCACATTTTGTTTCTGCCTATGGCAATTTATGAAACACAAATGAGATATTGTACCAGTAGTGATGCTGAAATAAATCACTCTAAGAACAGAACTGAAAATTTTATTTCATTACTAAAGTAAATATAAAAGTGCTTTAGCACAGTTTCAAATTAGATTGGGGTTTGGTCAAGCTTGTTATAAATCCAATGATTGTAAAGCAAACGGCTGGAGATGGCTCTCAGTAGAGCAGCATTGCAAACACAGCTAATGGGATGCTGTGAGGTGCAGAGCAATAAACAGGGAGAAGGCAAGGTGTGGATTCTGTGCCTGCACTGCCAGAACCAGAGGCAGTGATGCAGCATGCTGTCAGAATTCAGGCAACCCCGATGATGGGGAGAAACAAATGAGGAGGACTCCATGGATATCAGAAGGCTAATTAATTATTTTATTATACTATGTTATTCTCTATTATATTGCACTATATTACATTACATCGAAACTGAATCTGCACAAGCACCCAACTCAACTCAACTGCCCAGAATCTCTGAATGTGAGCTGACAGTCCCCCCACACACACACACCTGGCCCTGACAGGCCAAGAAAACAAAACATCATCACTCTGGATAAGCAATCTCCATATTGCATTCTACTTTGGCACAACACAGGCACAGCAAGTGAGATAAGAATTGTTTTAATCATTCTTTTCTCTGCTTCTCTCAGGTTCAGAGAATGTGAATCCCACAGCATGCTGTGGCCAGCTCTGCTGTGCAATTCCCAAAAGGATGCTGAGAAGATAAACAGGGGGACAGGATACACCCCCAAAGCTGTCTCACAGCCTGGACAAAATGCCTTCCTCTGAGAATGTGGATGAGAGAGGCACTGAGCCCAGGGTCCTACAGCCCAGCTGTAAATGGGGCTGGAAGACCACCCAGAAGGGCACAGCACAGGAGAGAAACACCTGCAGGAGGTGGAGCCCTCTCTAATGCTAAAGGCACAAGGTGCTGGCTCCACCTCCTTGAGAGCAGGGGTGACCCTCAGCTCGGGGTACCCCCACTGGCAGTCCCATCCCCTGCAGCAGGCAGAATTGCTGCTAGGATAGTCCAGGGTAAGGAAGCAAAAAGGGCCTTTGCATAATATCCACAGATGTTTTATTCAGCCACGTGGTGAGATGGTCAAGTCCCAGTACCCACACACAGAGGGTCTGTTTCTGTCTGCCAAGGGGCCCTGGGCTGACCCTGCTCTAGGGGCAGTACAAAGGGAATAGGGAGGAGTGGCTCAGGGACATAGGAACAGACATAGGAACAGGGGAAGGAGCCAATGGGGTCTAACAGCTTTTTGAGGGAAGCTTCTTGTGTCTCCCAAAACCAGGGAATGCCCCCCCAGGGTGTCCACAGTCCCCAGGGATCACTGATCATACAGAGGCAAGGAGCTGCTCTGGTACCACAGGTCCTTCCTAAGGGCCAAAAGTCTATGATAACATCAGCCAGCTGCTGGAAGCAGATGTTCACACCAGAAACACCTTGCAAAATGGGGCAAGGAAGTCACAACTGGCTGTGGGTGGAAGCTGAGTAAACTTCATCTGGGTGGACTTTGAGAGGGGCTTGACAAACCACTGTTTGTCCAGTTTACGTGCCTGACATCCTCTCCTTGGTCTCAGCTTCCAGAGCAGCCATCAATGAGTGATGAGGAACCATCTCACCACGGCAGCCAGTGCCCCTCAGAGGCTGGGTGTCCTGCAGCCTTTCTCCCATGGGAGACAGCCCCATGCTGGCAGTCAGTGGTCAGCTTTGTCTCACCTCTGATATCCCACCAGGGCCAGGTGCTGGCTCACTGTCCAGCAAGCTGGTGGCACTCCAGCCCACAGCAGCTACCCTTGAAGGTACAACACATCCTTTACCTCCACAGGGCTTTGGTGGGCTCCTGCTGCAAAAGCCCACAGAGTAACTTTAGCTCATCCCTAAAACCTGACAGCTCAAACACCAACCTGCCTTCCAGGAAGGCAGGACTTGATCCTATCAGAGACTCAAACCTCTATGTAGCAACATGCCTTCCCTCCTCAGTATCTTCAGCCTGGTAAAAATGGAGCTGCCTTACTGTTATCAACCTGCCTGGGGGTTGGTTCAGAGATACGGAAGTTATTGGAAAGATGCTCGTTAATATGCAAACCTCTGCATCAAAATGACCAATGAACAAGGTCTGTTTTGCTGAAGAGGGAAAATTGAAAATACACTTTCGGGTCATTTCCTGGCAGAGCAGATGCTGCAATCTGTGCAGCATCCTGGAACTGACATGTTTTCTATATTCTGTGCTATGCCCCCAGCACCTGCACCAATGTAACTGAGCATTATGCACGTTCATCAGCTGAACAATAACCCCTGGGGAATTAGTGATTCATTACAAAATGGTTTCTTCTGGAAGAGAAAGAAGGTTTTGTCTAGTTTTTAGGAGTACCCCAGGAAACCTCCATTTATTTATGCCTGCTTTTGTTTCACAATAGTTTCTTTGTTCCCCTCTGCTGTTTCTTTTTCTAGTGGCAGTTAACAGCAAGGGTTGTGGGGAAAAGAAAGGAGAGGCAGAATCTCTGTCAAGAAGGAAAAATAAATCTGTGCCTAACAAAACAGAATTGAAGCAACATGTTTAAGCAAACCAGAGGCACAGACACTTGAGGTTTTTCTCCATGTGTGTTTAAATTTTCTAGTTATTGGAGTCTGTCATTTCCCATTTCTGATTTCTCCAGGTTGTCCCTAGCTCGTTACCATACTCTGGTCAGAGGAAGTCCATCCTAAAGATCCAGCTGATGTTTTGCTGGACAATTGTGGTCTAGAAGATGTTAAGTGGGTACAAGTAGATTTTTATCTGTTAAAGTTTTACTGAATGTGCAGAGCCATCACCAATAGTCATTATGCACCCATACAAGTCTACAGGCTGCTTTTAGCCCATTACTGGCTCTTAAACCAATGACCTGTCCTGGGAAGTCATCCCATGCAAAGAGACACCAGACCTGATACCCCATCACCTCCTCTGACTGTGAAGCCCCAGCTCCAGAAGCCCAGATAAAGAGAATGTTTCCATGTTAGGAGGCATTTTTCTTTTTATTTAGCAAGAAATCCATGGAGAGGATGGGAGAAGTATCCCAAGGACAGACAAGAAGACACATCTGCCCATTGATAAAGTAGAAGAGAGGTGCTTGATATACAAAAAAATATGTATTTTATCACTTCCTCTTCAAGGCTTCCTTCTGGAAGTTCTTAGCTTCACTAATTAAAGCAATTTTTGGTATATGGAAGAGGTGGGAATGAGAACAGACACACAGAGGGCCTCAGAAACATGCCAGAGTCTGCAAATTTGCCTTTTACTTAATAATTCAAGGCACAATAGGCATAAATAAAATCGGATGCAGAAAATCAATGCTGGTAAATAGTAAAAGATGCTTTGGGGGAGATTGGAGAGGAAAGGTGTAATTGCTGCTGAGGAATGTTCAGCAGTAAGTGAGATAAGGGGCATTAGGACAATGCTATATGGGGCTGGTGATTCCAATCACAGGCCCACCCTAACTCTTGGGACACATTAAAGGATGTCTTTAACAATCTCCTGGCTGGCTTGGCTGAGATAAATCTGGCCCTGGTTTCCAGAAGAAAGAGCAGATTCAGGACTTTGCCCTTTCCTGGCTTTCTCTGCTGCCACAGGCCCTGGGCAGCCCTTGCAGTTTAACCCTTTCCTGGCACTGGGAGAGCCCTGTGGGGGCTCAGCTCCACCTGACCCCTTCTAATCCTGCCCAGCCCCTCCAGCCTCAGCCCAGGCACCCCCACTTCATTGCTCATTGCTGGGCACTGGGAGCTGAGTTTGGGCTCAGCCAGCTGCTCCTGGTGCTTGCTGAGGCTGTCTGGAGCTCTCACCTGGAGAGAGGCAGAGCCTGTGGTTCCACTGAATCCTAAAGCAAGGTGGAAGCAGCTCCCAACAGGGAGAGATGGCAAAATCCGCTTCTAGTGCAACTGCAGAGGGAAAAACAAGGAGTATGGGTGAGTTTGAGCCACACATGGAGGAGAGAAAGGGCATCAAGTGGGCTGGAGAGGATGAGAGGCAGTGGCACACAAATCACAGCCTGCCCACAGGTTTTATATGCCACACAGGGATAAATAAAGGGAGTTAAAGCAGGGCACTGTGGATGAGTATGGAAGAACAGAAAATAATCAAAGATAAGGGAGAGGCATATGTGAAGCGTAAAACATCACCCCAGAGAAGGGAGGGAGGTGCTGCAGGGCAGAGGTGAGAGAGTGAAAGGAGTAACATGCACGTGTGCACACACACAGACAAACACACAAAAGAAAAAGAAATAATGAAAGAAACGTTGTGCAAGAGATCAAGGTAAATATGAAACTCTTCAGACGTGCAAGGGAAAAGGTCTCAAGAGGAGACAGCAAATTTACTCGCACGACTTGGTAAGGATAATTTATTGATGTGAGCTGGCCGTTGGTAAATGGAAAAAAAAAATATAATTAACTGGTTTCCTTAATATTCCCAAAGGAGAGAGGCCAAGGCATATCCCACATTCATTTACATTGCAGGAGGACCAAAAACACAGTGAGAAAACAAGGAGAGCACGGCCTGACTATCAGAGCACTGGAGAAGTGACAGACCTCTGTGGGGAGGTCAGTGAGGTGCAGGGGACAGGGGCAGGGGCAGGGTGACAGGGCCCAAAGGAAGGGTGATGGGAGGTGCTGGCACAGGGATGGGAGGGTGGGGCAGCCTCTGCTGTGGGCATCATGAGGCTGGGACTGTGAGAGCTCCTGTGCCTCCCTCACCCACCCTGCTCCATCCCCCTGCAGACCAGTCTGCTCAATGGCTTCTAGGAAATTATAGAGATGCCCACTTGTGGGGTGTGCAGCAAGGATTAGGGACTCTTCCAAAGTGCAGGAATGCAAAATAAGCCACTTTATGGTAAGGCAGAGGGGGCAGAGGGATGCTGGAGAAGTTACAACTGGACAGCAATCCATGAAGTTTGGCAGCTTTTCCAACAAGAGCTCCACTTCCCCACGTGCTGCTGCTCCTGCAGGAGGGCTGGATCTCCAGGCTCTAATGAAACTTGACATCAAAGGACTCTCTGGTTTGACTCTGTGATACAAAGCTGCACCTGCAGCATCCCTAGGGTGGGGTCCTGTCCTAAGCACCATCCACGTTCACTTTGTCACCCCAGCTGTGCCTTGAGGGCTGGAGGAGCAGGGGGGACACACACTGTGCCAGCAGGGAGAGAGGCTGTAGGGACCCCTGGCACCTCTGCCAGCCAGCAGGAACACCTGGCAGCATCCACCAGGCCCAGGGAAGGAATGGTGAGAGTGCTGCTGGAAGGATGCTGGGGATGAGGGGAGGCAGATGAAAGTGCCATGTGGCTGGGTGGCTCAGCTCAGTGTGGAATGGCCATCACCCTGTTACACACAAGTTAAAGAATCCAGCGTTGTGCAGTTTTTGTGACCAGTGTAATGAGCTGGTTTATCAGGCTCACTCAACTTTCCCCTCAAACCTGCACTATCCGCCTGTCAGTGTCAGGCTGCTTTTTCAGCCTCCCCTTTCATATCTGCGTAAGCTCCAAGGGCAGATCCTGCACCCAGTGAAAAGGATTGTGTTCAGGAAACTGATAAATAACCTGTGCCAAGTGGAGGCAGCAGCATCCCTCATTTGGTTTTGGAGGACAACTCCCAGCTGCATCTCTGTGTTGGTGCCCTAAATGCTAAAAGAGTATTTCTCATCTCTGCTCTGAATCTGGAGGCTGAGTCCTCAGGAATCCCCCAGGAATCCCTCAGGAATCCCTCAGGAAGCTCTGCGTCCTGCTGGTTTTCCCTTCTCTGTGGGTCCGTGTCAGTGTCAGCATCAGCCACACGATGCTCTGGTGGGTACTGGCAGCAGCATTTCTATTACAAAAAGAGTATATTAAATTCCTGGGGTGTAAAACAGCTGCATTGGAATAAAGGACTGCTGCACTTCTTGATGCTTGTTCTTCAGGTCAGCTCCTAAGGTTTCTCTCTTGTTTCATCCAGATAAATCCAGCTGCTTGTGGAACCTTTGGTGGTAAGAGGCAATCTGCTGCTTCCCCCTGCCAGGATCCCTGCTTCTGGGCAAGCCCTGCTCTTAAATGTGCATTTTCTCCCCAGGGGCCTATTTCCCCTGCAGTCTCCTGTGTTTCATAAACTTTACCCAGACACCAGTTTTCATTGCATGCCCTAAAGATTGCTGGTGTCAGTTCCACTTTGGAAATGCCTGGTGAGCCCTCTGCTTTGCAGACAGGAAACTTTGCTCTCCCTGGGGCTGGGAGCCTAAAGACCATCCTGGACTTGAGGGGACTGTGCCCAGTTCCATCCTTCCCCACCAATGGATTTTTCCCTCCAGAGCAGCAGAGCAGATTTTGGGATGTGCCTCATAACCTTTCCTACCCTGATGTTTGTCTCAGAAACACCTGAAGGGGTGGCCTGGACCCCAGGGAAGGGGAGGAAGGTGAGCCTGAGGAGTTCAAGCACTGCTCTGGGGAGCAGAGCCACGGGAGGCATACAAAGGGAGGGGTTTGAAATTCCCAGCTGTCCTAGAGAATCTAGGAAACCTTGAAAACATTCCTTTTTTCTCCTTGTTATGTAATGTCCAGTCTGATGATGGTCTCCCAAGTCACTCAGCAGCATTCTCCTTGTTCCTTCCTTCCCACAGGAGTCAGTGAATCTGCTGAAACCCACAGAGCTCTGACCAGGATAAACAATTGCAGGGATTTCACCTCCATCCTTGTGTTTATGGGAAATCTTTTCTGGGTGTAGTCTGAGATCCTAACACAGGGCAGCTACACTGAATGCTGGTTTTTCCTTTTGTAATTGAACTTGGAAAAGCAATGAGCAGCATCTGGAGAAGGCAGCTATACCATAATAGTGGTGTCATCTCTGTTCCTGTGCTGGGGCAGCTGGCAAAACTTTCCTGTGCAGGTGATGTTTAGGGTAGTCAGTAGTTCAGTATGGGGCCTGAGCTCACTGGGATAATCAGACAGTTCCTGCCAGCCTCATAGCTCTCAGGAGAGGAAAAATAAACCATAAAGTAAAGAGATCCCAATTTTGAATACACCAGAAAAGTAAATCTCTGCATCTTTTCCCTAGAGGATGCTGTCATTTTTCATTTTATTTGAAGCTTTCTATTTCATTTTATATTTTTACTTTAAAAACATTTCATTGGGGGAAAACATATTTTATGCCATATTTTCAGTTTTTGCTGTCCTGTTCCACAGGGCACAGGGAGGAAAAACACTGGGGCCTGTCAGTTGTCCCCACTGAAATCAATCTGACCAAGAGGAGAAGGAGGTGCTGGGATTTCCTGCAGGAGCTGTCTCATACCATGTGTGGCTTGCTCATGGCTCTGGCTCACACAGGGAGCAGCATTTACCTGCCTTGCTTTGCAGTAACTGATAAAAACAAGAGCAGGCTCCCGGTACTAAAGTGATTTCAGCATTTATTATAAGCAACAGAAAGTCCCAAAGCAAGGGGGCCCCTGGGCTGAGCAGGAGCGCTCCCATTGAGGATGCTGCAGCACCGGCAATGGGTTTTCCTTTCAGCAGGGATGTCCCTGATGTTCCAGGTGGAGCAGCACAGTTTCCCTGCATCAGATGACCCTTTTTCTCCTGTTTTTTGTCCCTCTGGATTGGTTTCTTTTTGGATTCTTCATTTACATGATGGCTTAAGGTGTTTGATTGGCCCATTACAGTTCAGTCCGGGCTGGCTCGTGATGTACTTTACTGAGGTGTGTTATGGTAGGTTGAGTACTGCATTTCTTATAACTACCCTTTTAACCCCTTTTAAACCCTTTTAACCCCTTTTACAATGTAATAACTGTGAAAAATGCCAGTCACTTGTTTTTCTAAAATTTTAAAAGTTTAATGATAATAAAATGGTTATAAAAATAGCAATATAATCAGAATAATAATAATTTGGACAATTTGAATTAGGTCAATATGAGGCAATAGAAACAAAGAGTTGTGGACAGTCCGGGTACCTTTTCTGGGCAAAATAAGCCCAAAAAAGGACACCCGTTAACAGAGGATTAACCCCTACAAACAGTAATCTGTTGCATATTCATACACCTCATACATGATACATAAATTCCATTCAAACACAGGATTCTGTCTGGTCAGTGTCAAATTCTTCCTCTGAATCCTAACAGGCGTCTTCATGCCCGAGAGAGGCAGGAAGAAGTTCCGTTCTCCTGATAATGGAGCAATAAATTCTTTTTCTCTGAAAGATTTAGGTGTCCTGTAGCTGCCATCTCAGTGTCAGTCCTTTCTTTTAAAAAATATCTTACATAGCACAGTTTCTATTTTAACATTTTGTTATAACCTAAAACTATATTTAACACACTACTTAAGAAAATTAATACAGAACAGCTTTCTAACATAACAGATATAATATTCATTTTAATATTTGCAAAAAGCCGATCATAAAATACACATTTTTCACAGCAGCATTGCTGTGCCCACTCTGCCCCTGCCACGAGCATGCTGCAGAGCCCTTGGCTGCCCAGGGCCAGGACATCCCTGTGAGAAACAACTGCCCACTTTGAAAATTTAAAAAGGTTTATTGAACCTTGACAAAAATGCAACAAAAGGAGTACATAAGGAAAAATTTGCAGCGCTAGGAAGTGCCCTCATGGATACCACTTGGCCAGTTCATCTTCAAGCTGGATGCTCAGCCTTTTATACCCCTGGGGTTGCATCAGCCAGCCCAGCCCCTCCCAAAGTCTGTCAGTCAGCTCTTCTTTGCCATTTATCAGTGGAAACTGCTTTCTTGTCACTGGATTGGAGCTCAGGTGTTGCCATGCCTCACCCCCTGAGCACCAAGCTGTTCCATTCCCAGCTGCCCCAGGGAAGGGGCACCTGTGCAGCTTCTTTGTACCTGTCCTGGACAGCCCAGGCTGTCTGATGGCAACAATACAGGGGGGAAAGGAACTGTGGGGAGAACAGAGGCATCTAAACTACAATAACATAACTATACATCACTAAAGCTTTTCTTAATACTCACACAATAGTTACCCTTTAATTGTGAGAGCCAATCATCTCATTATCCATCTATAACATCCCTGCCCTGCTGCTCTCCTGGATCCTGAGCACTTCGATGAAATTGGCTCTGGGAGCCTCCTGGGCGCTCTGCGCTGGGCTCTCGCTGCCTGCCCCAGGAGCTCTGTGCGGGCCCCGTGTCCCAGCAGCTTTCAGAGAGCCGAGGATGTCCCAGGAGGGCAGATTCAGCGGAGAACCTGCCAAAAAACCTCCGCCCTCCCGAAGCAGCTGCTGGGAATCGAGCCGGATACCCCGGAGCATTTCGAGGGGCACAAATCGCCGATATTTAAACACCGGAATCCCGCCTGGGAAGGCAGCAAAGCCCTTTCCCGGCAGATGCCCCCTCCCCGAGTGACAGGGTGGGGCAGGACAGATAAAGCAGGACAGGACTTCCCTGCTAGGCATTATTCCCTGAAGGCAGCAGGCACAGGAAATTCCCCTGGAGCACGGGAGACGGAGAGCCCTTCAACAGGTCTAATTTTAACCATCCTGCAGAGCTGCATCATTTCCTGGGAATACTACGGGTTTGTTTGGGGGTGTTGCCATTCTCGAATGAGCTATTATAAATAAATAAATAAAATGCCCTTCTAAATATTTGCTTCCTCTTTGGCTAGTGTTGGATGTAATTTGTAAGTTTAGTTCATTTTTAATTCTGCGTGGAGTTATGAAGGCTGCCTGGGGTTTTGTGGGACAGGTATGGTAGAAAAAGGCTCTGTTATATCCAGTAATATGGCACAGAGGCTACGTGTGTGGGGAATACACCCATTGAAAATGAAATCTGACTTCTGGTGTTGCCTTCCAGCCTCTGGATGCCTTGAGCATATTACAGTGTTGGGGTTTTTTTGTTCTGGTATCCTTGCTTTGTGATGAAAAATTTGATGTGACTGAGTCCCAGAGCATCTTAACCCCAGGGAGCTGGTGGGTTTCTTTTCCCACAATTACCCAGAGAAGTGAGGGCTGTGGTAGCTCTCCTTGGGACTGCTCTCCCTGCCTGAACACTGGGTTGCTGTTTAAGCTGTGATGGAGCTGACTCCTGCAGGGTGGGGTGCCTAACCCTGAGTGTTTGGGTTTTGTGCCTGAAATGCTCTGTTGCACATCCTTTCCCAGCTCCACAAAGGACAAGAACAACTTTTATTTCACCCTTGAGCAAAAGAGAGAAGGCACCAGTGACTTGTGTTTTATTAAAGCCAGGCCAACTGCTTGGGGCTTTCTTGTGACAGGAATTATCAATCTTAAATATATATAGAGAGAGGAGCAGGCTGGTTTTGGAAAAAGCCTGAAGGATGAGCCAGGCATTGCACTGCTATGTGTAATGTATACATTAATGTATACATACAATGGATAAACACCCATTTTTTGGTGTTCCTGTGTCTGAGGCAGGGCAAAACTTCCTGGCCTAAATGCTGCCCCTTCCTCAGGGACACTTTGCCAGAAAAAAGGCAGCAGTTATGATGCTAAATACATCATTATGCTGATTAGAAAGAGGGGGTCAGGAGCAGTCAGGGTTTCATCAGTTCCCTGCTTACTCCTGTGTTCCCCTCAGGGGGGCTGGCAGCCCTCTGGAACTTGCACCTTTGTCCCAGGGTGACGTTATGATGCTTGTATCCCCATTCATGTGTTCTGTTTATGCTGGATATGATGTTCTGTGCCTTCAAGACTGGCTCTGAAGAGTGAAAGTTTTGTTTTGGTTTTGTTATCAGCCACTCCTCCACGGCTGGTGGGACACACAGATGGGGCAGTACATGGTGCTGCTTTTGCTTTTTTGCTTTGCTCTCGCCCTTGCTTCTGCTTTGCTTCTGCTTGCTCTTGCTCCTGCTCATTAGCTGGTTTAGCTAAATAGTCCAAATTTCTTCCTGGACTGTTTCTCCTTTCCTTTTTTGGACCTACTCGAGCCTGCTCCGGCCTGGGGCCTGGGAACACCGAGAGTTTGCACCCTGTGGCCCAGCGGGGCCTGCTCTGGGCAGCAGCTGCCCCAGCGCCAGAGGGACTGAGAACAGAGCCACCACCCCCAGAGAGACTTTCTGAATTTGTCATCTTTTTCAGAGCAGTGAAAGAGTGGTGCCATCCTGTACTGTTCATTCTGTGTGCTGAGGGTGCTGTGCCTGTTAAATAAACAGGTTCTTTCCACTTCTCTCCGAGGAATCCTTCCCAAACCGGTTGGTGGGAGGGGCCCCCTTTGGAGATTCTCTCCCAAATTTGCCCTAAACCAGGACAACCTCCCTGAGGCCCTTCCTGAGCCTCAAATCCCTGGGTTTGAGAGCTCCCTGAGCACCCCTGGCTTTTCAGCTGTGCTGCCAGAGCCCTTCTTTCTGCTCTGGGATGCCCTGGTACCCAGCACAGGCTGGGTACCCCTGGGGTACACAGAGAGGCAGTGGCTCAGTGAGGCTCTCTCAGCTCTGAGCCCCAAAATCAAAGCAGTGTCACAGCAGCACAGGGCTCTCTGAGCCCCAGATCACAGTGTCACAGCAGCACAGGGCTCTCTGAGCCCCAGATCACAGTGTCACAGCAGCACAGGGCTCTCTGAGCCCCAGATCACAGTGTCACAGCAGCACAGGGCTCCCAGAGCCCAGCAATGCCATGTCCTGCCCAGCTCAGGCTCGCACCGCCAGTTCAGCCTCGCTGTTTGGAGCTGTTTGAAGGCTGTGGGCTGCCAGGCATCCTGAGAGTTCAGGTATTGTGTGTCCTCCCACAGCCCTCACAAAGGCAGCACAAAAGCAGAAAGGAGTGTTTTGCTCTTTGGCTGCTTCATCAGAAATCCCCACAGCTGCTGCCAGGCAAGATCCTGGTGGAGGGGAAGGCAGCACCTCACTTTTCTGCCATGCACGGGGTCTGTGTGCTTTTGTTCAAGCTGCTCAGTGGGATCAGAGGGAGAAATTATTCTTAATGTTTCCCCCATGAGAATGTAGAGTCTAATTCCTCCCTCCCTAAATCAAAAGCAGGATAAGGCAAGAATCTAGTTTTTTCTCAGATCTCAGTGTCAGGATATAGGGCTGTAAGATCACTGTGCTCTAATAGCTTCCAGCTAAGAGAACAACATCCAGAGCAAACACCAAAACTGGTTAAAAAGAATCACTTAGAGAATAAAAGGGGGCTGGAGATGACTTCCCATCCCAAATTAAATTAATGTAATTACTTCAGCCTTTTCCTCTCAGGACCAAGGTACTATGAGGCACTTTGTTTTCCTCTTCCTAATACACACCATGTGTTTTTTGGACTCGTGTTCCAGTCACCACATGACCTGACAGCTGCTTTCCCTTCTGATGCTCGGGCAGCTGCGAGCAGCTGCTTCCTCTGCCACACCCACACCGAGTGCCTCCACAACCAGGGGAGCAGGAAGGGCCTCTGGCACTTCTGTCTGCTCCTTTTGGTGCTGCACAGCTCTTCTCCTGCCCTGAAAGGCAAGACCAGAGAGGGCAGGATGCCCCGCTGGGCACCCCCCTCTTTGCCAGGGCAGCACCTTTTTCTGCAGGACAGATTTCAGCGTTGCACGCCAAATTTCAGATGGAATTTTGCAGCAATGCTTCCTTTCTGGCAGTTGGGCTTTGTGTCCCCACCTTCTGTTAGTGCCACTGCTAATTGTCCAGAGAGCCTCAAGAGAAACTGCTGATAATTGTCCCAGAATTTCACAACTGCAGCAAGAACAGACTGTGTCTAACCACAGATTGAGTGTGCTGCCAGGCCATTAGCTTTTGTTCATTTTGCTGTTTAGGAGGCACCTTTAATTTTTTTTTTTTTCTGTATTACAAAGTGAGAAATGCTTAGCATTTATTTAATTAGCTTGGCTACAATACAGACGTTCCATGATTACAAACCAAAGTCAGTAAAACCCTAATGTGAATGGTACTTTTTTGTCCCATTGGAAATTAAAAATCAGTTGCACTATGATTAAATTGATTCCGGGTGGTTTCTTTTGAGCAATTATGTTCAAAAACAGTCTGCCAGTCCAATTTGCTATCAAATCTCACTTTATCACTAGCATTCCACATGCAGGTGCGCAGACAATATAAACCCAAAGTCCTACAGAATTATCACCCTTTTGTAGGAATGAAATGCTGATTGTTTATTATCTGATTTAATTTCTGCTGGTTAAATCTGAGCGGTCTGATTTAGCAACATTTTCAATCAACCTTACAAATATTTGAATGCATTCATGTAACAATTAATGTGCAAAAGAGCGTGGAGCAAAGTCAGCTCTTTTTTTCCTCCTTCAGTCAGGGCACTGATTCCTGTCCCCTAAGGAGTGGGATGTCCCCAGGGCAGCCTGGTGTGCTGTGGTGCTGTCCTTTGGAAAAGGGCACCATCAGGACATGACAGCCCCTCTCCTCTCTGTGGGATGAATTTGGGACCACAGCCCAGTCCCATACCTGTGCTGGTGCACCTCAGAGTGGGATTGCACCCCCTGGACTGAGCTGGCAGCTGAGAGTGAAGCTGAGGCTGCTGCAGGGCAGGAGCTGCTGCATGGCACACAGTCCTGCTGCCCCTCTTGGGCAGGATGAATCCAGGCCACCAAAGAGAGCTCCTCTGTGAATTCGGGTCACTGAAACAGCTCTAACATCACCCTGCATGACTTTATTTATCAGAGGCATTGGATGGATTCAGTATTGCCCATAAGCTCTCAGTCATCTCTTTTCCAAGCCATGAGGCACCATCCCTGTTTGCAGACAGGTGAAGGCAGCTCCTATGGCAGTGGATTGGAGCTGTGCCAGCTGCTGGAGCAGGCATGGGGACCCTGGGCATCCCTGAGCTTCACTGGAGGCACTCCTTGCTGTTAAAGGTGACTGAGGGCAGGCTGGGATGGCTCTGGTGTCATTTCTGGTGGCACTCTTTACTGTTAAAGGTGACTGAGGGCAGGCTGGGATGGCTCTGGTGTCATTTCTGCACAGCCACTGCTGTTCTGGATGCCTCCCTTGCCCTCTGTACTGCAAGCTGCAGTTGGTAGTGATGCTGTTGACAAAGAGGTGACTCATTTCCACCACCAGATCTCTCTCACACAATGCATCTATATCCTGTTTAATTTCACACCTATCCTGTTTGCTTAGTTACACAGCATTACTGTTCTATTTGGTGAATTTTAGATTGTATTATAAGGAGTGAATTTTTATAATATATTATACTATATGATAATTGCTCATTTAATTTTAACTTGGTAATATGTTTATACTGCAAACAGTTATGAAAATTACTTACAAGATGTTTTAACTAGATGTGCATTTTGAGGATATGAATTTAATATGCCATACAAACCTTATGGGACAGAATTGCTGTGTCCTTACTCAGTTAGGTAAATGCAAGTTTACTTGAGCACAGAAGCATTCACAACCCAGGGAGTATTTTGAGACCACTGCTTAATTAGGGTAATTGCTATCCATAAGTCACAAACTCAGATGTGAGGTATCACCAGAGCTGCTCCTGGTTTGCAGTGTTGAGCAAGGAGCACACAGCCCCAGTTGTGAGCCTGTTACTCACCTTGAGAGGAGTTACTCATGCTGCTCCATTTGCCACACAAGTAATGAGGAGATGAACGCCCCTGTTCTCACCAAATACTCAGGAGTTTAGGTGGACGGATGTTATTGGGGTGGAAGCCACATCACTCCATTTTGTTGCCTGGTTATTTTTTGCCCTGGGCTAAAGTGTTGCACCCAGCAGGGCCTCATATCAGAGCACTGGGAGCCTTGTGCATCTCCCTGGCAGAACACCACTCAGCCTGCCCCTGAACATCCCTCCAAAAGCCACAATCCTTCCAGGGGCACTCTCCTTATCCTCCCAACCCTCTGCTCCTCTTGATCCCACTGAACCAGCACTTTTAAATTACTCCTGTCCTTAGTGTCATTTAATGAAGGAGCTGGGGGAATGGACAGGGATGTGGGAGATGCTTAGATGGCACTGCAGGTCTTGTCAGCCTAGGGGAGGCCCCATGGCAGGCTGGCTGCACAGCTTCCAGCTTTCCCAGCTGTGTCTGCCCTTTATAAACTAAAAAGTTGCTCTCCTTCTGTCTCTATTTCCATAGTGGATTTTAGTACTGTACCTACTGATTGGATGAATGACAATGAAAGAGACTCTTCAGAGAACCTAGAGGTTTGGTAGGTAAAATAATTTGGCTTGCTGTGAGCATTTGTACTTGAAATTTCCAATTTCAGTGTGGAATTAAATGTTGACCTCATCAGCATACCTGACTCAGACTTAGCACTACTGGAAGGTTTGCTAACCTTTTATTTAATGTTCTGATCTACTGTTTGTTCCAACTTTAGCAAAAACCTTCCTTTTCTTTAGCAAAGTGTAGCAGCCAAGCTAAACAAATATCAGAAAATCTTTTTAACTGTGTCCACTTCCTCTGTTTGAATGCCCCGAGCTTCCCACCCCATTGTGGCAGCGCTCCTGCTCTGCAGCCTCACAGCAAAGGCGCCTCATTTCTGCTGATCCAGAGGCACCCTGCTCTCAGCACCTGGGTCCTGCCTGCAGAAAACCATCATGCCTTGGCCCCTTGGCTTTCAGGCAGCTGCCCATTTCCCTCTTTGATCCTGCTCTGCCAACCTTCAGCTCGTGGTCCTGGTACCCAGGGCTGCAGCTGCAGCCATCCCAGCAGTGCAGCATCACACACACCTCCCAAGGCAAGTGCAAAGTCAGGGGCTAAGCACAGATTAGGGGTCAGGTATTTTAGTCACTGACATCCTAAGAACTTGATCCAAGTGGCCTGGCTTAAAATAAATAACCCATTTTCAATCAGGTTTTGCTTCTGACAGACAGAGCTCCATGAACATAGGAAAAAGGAGGAGAAGGTTTGGAGCAAATCCAACAGAGTCACGCATGGCAGTAATTCCACACCAAGCAACAGGGACTCACTAATGCTGATGTTTCTTGGATTAGAAATGTGTCCTGGTTTTCCATCCATGTAGTGTGCAAGTAGCCAAGTTCCACTGTCAGCTTGGGTTCCTGCTGGGACTATTCCCAACAGGCAAATCTCAGAGGAGAAAACTCAAGGGATTAACAGGATGTTTTCCCCAGTGGTTTCATTGGATTTTGAATGAGGCCTAAAATGTTGCTGATGGTAAAAGTATGTGCACTTTTAGCTGCACAGACTTAGCCACGCCCTTTAATAATCTTTAATTATCTGATCCCTTTGCAGTACCAACTGTAATAACAGCATTGGGGTGATGCCAGGAGATGATGAGCCATCCTGGTTACACTTTAGTGCTTCAGGAAGACAAACTTCTACTGATCCTGCCTAAGAAAAATGGGTCCTTTCTAACTCCAGTAACCAAATCCCCCTCCCTCTTAAGCTGCCAGGTGCTATCTCCCACAAGATCCTACCTGCCACACTCTGTGCCTGTTTCGCCTGCACTTGCAGCCCAGCTATGAATTTTGGTTTTTCCCCTATCACATTGCTGTCCCATGAGCTGCAGGGACCTGGAAAAGTCTGGAAAGCACTCCAGCCCCTGGAGGCAGGCCATTGGCACTGGGCTGCAGCCTGTTTTTGCCAGGCACGTGACAAATTTGGCTGTCCTGTGTCATTGTGTTAGAGAGGATCCAAACAAGAGCCTCTTCCTCGGGCAGCCTGCAGTGCCAGCACACAGGATTGGAGCTGCTGGGGCCCACTGCGGGGAGAGTAAGGACAGAGAGCAGTCTCTCCTGTGTTTGCAGTGTGGAAAAGAGGCTTCTGAAGGCACCTCCTGCTTCCGACAGTTTTTCAGATATGTTGCAATCCTGTGAAAGTACAGCCTCCTCACATGTGCAGCTTCTGCACTTTTCCTTTGGTGCTCTTGTTCTCCCTCTCTCCTAGGGCCAGCGTTGCCTCCTTCCCCAGCTGGCAGAGGAGAACTTGCTGCACTTACCTTTGGTCAAGGTTTTTAAAAAATTCATCTACCAACCAACCTGTTGCTCAGCCAGGTGAGTCCTGAGGCAGTGACTCCTGCTAAGTTTTCCCTTCCACAAACTCCTGGGATGGCCCTTTCAGAACCAGCCCCTTGTCCCCACTGCTGCTGTTGCTGCTGACTGAGCCGGGCCAGCCAGGGATGCAGGGAAGATCTCAGCTCTTGCTGGAGCCACGGGAGGGTAGTTTATGGCATGACATCAGCAGCACAGCACAGGCATGAGCAATGGCACAGAGGGGAATTGGGGCTGGATGCCTGGGGGAGGAGGGAACAGGAAGAGCGAGAGACAGAAGAAGGAGGTTTGTTTTCTGTTTTCTTCCTTGCGAGTCTCAGCAGCTCTGTTAGAGCAGGATCTCTGGTTTTGGGACACTAAGACGCACAGGTTAAAAGGGAAACCATCAAATCCTGCTTTATTGTAGCACCTTCATTGCCTCCAAGTAGTGGGAAGCGTGAAATCAGTTCTCTCAGTTCTGGTTTTAATTCGCCGTGGTGCATCAGCAGCTCCTCTGGCACCAGCAGGGGCTCTCCCCAGGGTTCAGTGCCTCTGGGCACCACGCCCGGGCTGCTGTGCCATGGTGCATTAGAGCAGATCTAACCCTGTAAGCCCCACTAATCCCTCCAGGGCAGGAGAACACTGTTTAATGGGAGGGATGCAGCAGAACTGTGAGTGAACTGCAGAGACTGTGCAGTGCAGACACCGGGGTTCACCAGGGGTACCCCAGGCTCCTAATCCCGAGGTGTTACCATTGCCAATAGGTTTTGGGGGGTTCCGAGGACACCCCAGGCCCAGCTGAAGGACACAGATTGGAACCTGAGGTCTCCAGGGCTGCAGCCACAGCTCAGTCCCTGCTCTCTGCCCACACCTCATCACAACCACCACGTTCAAAGTGTCTCGAGATGCTGCTCCACATGCAGGGTTTCCTTCTTCTTCACTGATTTATTGAAAAGAGTAGGGTCTCCTGGCATCCCTCAGGATTTCTAGGGAAGGTATTTAAAAGAAAAACACTTGGATCTGTAGGTTTCCATCAAAATAACGGCGCCTGTGATGACAGGCAAAGCATAAACGCTTAGGCAGACAAAGATAAGCCTTGGTGCTGTGGCTGCCTATTTAAATCAGATCCCCACAAACGCTGCCTTGGACAGGAGAGACCCAAAGTCTTTCTTGTTCATTACGTGAGCCTAAGCAGAAGACCTTTATTTGAAGCTTATTTCTGCTTTCATATGTCACAGCAGCAGTATTCTCCAGCAGTGGAGGGCAGCTTTTCTCTAATTTTAGATCTTTCTCTCGGAAGATGGCAGCTGACAACGGAGACAGGCCTCTGAAAAGGATGGATTTGAAGGCTTGCCTTTTTACTAAAGATGTACAAGCTGTGCAGCACGGCAGTTCTTGTGAGATCAAACCGAGTGGATTTCAGATTCAAATCCCACCCTACTTTGAGGTCAGACTCCAGGCAATGTGTCCCAAGCTGCTCACCAACAGAAAGGCAGGCGTCATTTTTTTTTAGTGAAAAAATACAAATTGTAAGTGCTAAGAAAGGGGAGCAGGAGCAGGGATAAATGATTTACACACAGCAAACTCACTGAGGAATTCAAACAGATGCTTTATTGTCTCTCAGGGCTCCAGGCTGGATATATCCATTTCTAAATAGAGCTTGCTGCACCTCAGTGAATAGTTTCAGGCTACAAATTGTCCTGCAAGGTTCAAGGTAAAGCTTCTCTGTTTCCCTCCTGAGCAGCTCACTGCACCTGAGAAAAGGCAGAGCCAGCCCACAGCATGGGCAGAGGTAGGAAAAGCCCCACCAGGTCAGTAGCAATCCCCCTTTTTTGTGCCCATGGTGTGTCTGATGGGCTTTCAATAGCAAGCTTAGGAGACACCTCAACAAAACGGTACTTTGCACCATCTGTTTCAGCTATTAAGAGAGAAAAGTTTGCACAAATAGGGAGTCAAAGTGGCAAAGCAGAAGCTACCAGCTGAGTTACTCATGGGGGTGAGTTAATTTTTTTTCTGTGGAGTTACTCCCTTATCACAGATGTGCCACCCTCTGTGTCCTCCCTTGGGGCAAGTGATGCATTCTCCCCGGGGCCCTTTTTCTGTCATTAGAAGGCAATGTAAAGTATCTGTCTGTGTATCTGCCTAATCTCATTCTGGCTGCTGCTGTGATGGCTAGATAACAGATATGAAAATTAGGGCTTGTCTAGCAAGGCTCAGCTATCCTCCCGAATGACTTCCGATAGGGAGTGACCAATCTTTTAGGCACAGAGAGCTGCCCTGACAGGCAGCAGCCTGGAGACCAAGCTTCCAACTCCCATGGATGTTTGCATTCACTTCTGTGCAATTTTTTAAAGGAATTTTGCATTGGACTTTGTTAGGTGCACATTCGTCATATATCAATGACTCGTGGAGTTGCAAATTTTAAAGGGATGTTGTAAGACTAAAAATAATCTTGGCTGGTTTCCCCTTTGCTAATCAGGTGCTGACAGCCACACAAGCTGAGTGGGAAATGCCTGCCTCTGGTTTGCACTTCTTTTGCTCAGGAGATGGAGACAGGGCAAAGCTCAACATCCCTCAGCAGGGTTTAGAACCATGGACCATAAGCATATTCTTCTTGGAGTGTTGAGCAATTCCTTCCCTCACTTAACAGACTGAATTTTAAATATCTAATTTAGCTTTCAGCTGCATGCTATTAGCCTTTTTTTCCCCTTTCAGTTTGAATTGTAAAAGAGAAAAAAAAAAAGAGAAAAACCTAGGCTTCCCTCGGTAGCCAGGCCCCCAGTTTGTTTTCCTTTTCAGTCTGATGCACAAGGATCCAGTAAAGATTTGCAAATGCTGCTGGAGAGTGTTCATTTACATCAGAACATGCTGTTTGCAACTGATTTTTAAAGACCCACTCTCCTTCTCTATTAATTTTATGCTGTGAAATAAAATCGCACAAAAATAAGACATACAATGATTTTGACAGCAAACTAAATAGGGCGCTCTGTAGGAGATGCCATCACTGATTTTGCCCATTTTCTTTAGCTGAGAAAGAGCAGGGAAACGCTTGCTTTAAGAAAAATCACTCCCCAAAGAACAGCAGCTGGGGAAGTGGAGGCTGGTAAGCTTTTGCTGCCTGAAGATTCCTAAGCCTGGGAGCACTCACAACAGGCAGTTTTCCCTTTGGGAAAGGGAGCTATGTGTGTTACTCTGCCACCCAAAGGGGAAGAGTCTCTCTTATCTTCCAAAGAGGAACTTTTCCAGAAAAAAACCCCACATATCTGTCTTCATCTTGCTCTTATTCTTAAACTGAGAGCGTCTTGCAGCGCCAGCCTGCCTTTAGAATAACTTGGGGAATGAGCCTGCAGACACATCTTGGCAAAGGGAGGAAGGGAGGGGTGCAGAGCAACCAATCATGGCAAGGACTGTTGTTTTCTACAGGGAGCAAAATGAAGCAGGGACCTTCATGTGGAAAAAATAACAAATGTAAATGCAAAAAAAAAAAAAAAAAAAAAAATCCCCAAAAATTAAATTAAGGGAAAAGCTCAACCCATAGAAATAGCGTCATAGAAATCTTACACTTGGTCTGTGTGCTTGGGTCTCTCGTGATGAGATCATAAGTGGAGTAAAGGCTGTTAATATTGTTCAGATAAACATAAAACACTCCCTTCCTCTGCTTCTGCTGAGGAGAACACCCCAAGCTGGTGCAGGAGGCAGCTTTTCCAAGAGCTGGATCACATCCCTTCTCAGCCCGATGAGGCGATGCCTGGTGACCTGCACACCCATTCCCCTCTCCCCATCTCGCTTATTGTGAGGCGCTCCCAGCAGTGCCCTTCTCCCCCGATCCCAGAGGGGCTGCATCCAGCTCAGCGCTCCTGGGATGCTCCAGAGCGGCCATTCCTGCCCATTCCTACAGCTGCTGCTCGGGATCCTGCATCCTACAGCCGCCGCTCGGATCCTTCCATCCCCAGTCCCCGCTGCGGACCGGCGCTGCTCCGCGGTCTCCCCAGCACCAAGCCCATTACCGGCACTCACAAATCATTCTCACCGTAATTAGCAGCAATTAGTGACTTAATGGAGAGTCTTTGGGGATTCCTAAGCGTGCCTCGTGAGCACGTGGGGGTTTTTAGGACGGGGGAAGTTGAGAAAGCCCTGAGGAATGCTGGTGGCATCTGGCTGTCCCTTATCTCCCGGATGGGTTTGGTTGTGCGCGCCCTTCCCAGACATCGCCCGGCTGGGGGAATTCCACCTGCCCGTGGCACCCCCGGGAGCTGTCCCCGGCATCTCTGCCTGCAATCCCCGGCACCTCTGCCTGCTGCCCTCGGCGTCTCTGCCTGTTTTCCCCGGGCATCCCTGCCTGCTGCCCCCGGCATCTCTGCCTGCTCTCCCCAGTGCGACGGTGTTCACAGGGGTCTCAGGTTGAGGGAAGAGACGAGGATCTGACTCCATGTTTCAGAAGGCTTGATTTAATATTTTATTATATATATATTACATTAAAACTATACTAAAAGATAGAAGAAAGGATTTCATCAGAAGGCTAGCTAAGAATAGAATAGAAAAAAAAATACAACAAAGGCTCTGTCTCGGACTCTATGTCCGAGCCAGCTGGGCTGTGATTGGCCATTAATTAGAAACAACCACATGAGACCAATCAAAGATCCGCCTGTTGCATTCCACAGCAGCAGATAATCAATGTTTACATTTTGTTCCTGAGGCCTCTCAGCTTCTCGGGAGGAAAAATCCTAAGGAAAGGATTTTTCATAAAAGATGTCTGTGACACCCCAGCATCTCTGTCTGCTGTCCCCCGGATCCCTGCCTGCTGTCCCCGGCATCTCTGCCTGCTGATCCCTGCCTGCTGCCCCCCGCATCTCTGCATTCTGCCCCAGCCTCGCTCCCCAGCCCTCCCCCGGCCACAAAAGCCCTGCACAAACCAAGGTATGTGCATTCCGAAAGAAGGGGAGCGAGCTCAGCTTGCCCAAAATGCAGTGGGAGCCAGTTTAAAATCAGATTAATTCCCTTTGCCCCAGTAGGTCCAAGGCTGAACCTCCCGGGCAGTCGCATAGGGTTTGTTTGTTGAGGGCACAAGGCGTGAACTCCTCCGCCAAAAAAAAAAAAAAAACCCTCACCTAATTAAGCTTCTCATTCTGAAAACAAATAAGGGTTCTCAGAGGAGACAACGCAGTCTCCCTGAGGTTGTTACTGTTGGGCAGATTTTTGCAAGTCATTAGCAACCTCGGGAAAATGTTGATCAAATGGCTGGAAATGCAGCTTTTCAGTTTTCCACTAAACCGAGCATAGTAAGCCACTGCGGCATAAGCATCTTCATAATGATGTTTCTGAGTTAACAGGAGGGGCCTGGGGTGTTTTAATTGCCTTAGTTTCTAAATAAATGTAAAGAGATTTGTACACGTCCTGGATGCAAACGACCTCTTGCAGAAAGGCTGCCTGAGTTTCCTTTTGGATTTTTGCCTCTGAAAGAAGGAAGAAAATCCCATTAAGGCTGGGTTTTGAGTGTGGTACTAGCATGTGCCCAAAACTATAATTAATGCCGACACTTACCCCTTCTCGGTTTGAGATGTAACCAGCACCTTTATATCTGTGAACCCTTCTCAGCTGCTAGCACAGGTTGTTAAATACTCTTTTGTCTAGCTGATTTTTTTCAATATTTTTGTGCTGTTTCACTGGCAAACTACAAGTGACATGAACACACATCAACAGAAATAGGACAATTACAACAGATAGATAGCTAGTCAGTCAGTCCTTAGGTCAGTATGCAAATTGCTATTTTTAGAAATTACACATTTTTGCCCTGCATGTGGGCTCTTGTCTTTCTGTAATTATGGGCATTCTGCTATATAATAGAGTCTACTTCTGTATGACAAGTTATTTTGTAACAGGTTGGCAGCAGTTTCAATTGCACAAATCGATCCAGGCATTGGAAATTTAAAACAGAATTTTTACCTTTATTGCCTAGTTTAATTTCTACCTGCTCTCTGCAGGTGTACAGGGAACATTAGTCTCATCCAAATTCCAGATCACTATTTGCTTGGGGTAATTTTAATTGAGTTGGCTGAAGGTGAAACTCACCCCAATGAATAATAATACCTGTTCTTCTAGAAGAATGACAGAGATGAAAATAGAATTAATTCAGAGATCCATTCCTATGGTCTAGCCACTGGGCACTCATCCTCCAAATTAGATTGGACAGAATGGGAACTCCTTTGAAATTACCAGGCAGCCAATTCAAAATAAACACAAAGGAATGCCTTTCCATAACATACATAATTGAACTGGGGAACTCACTGCCTCCAGTTGATGTGGAGGCCCCCAGTATAAACAGGTTCCAACAGGGTTTAAGCAGAGCTGGGAAGCTGGACTAACCACTGCTGCAAGCAGAGGTTTGGCTGCAAGCTCCAGCTCAGAGCCCCTCAAGTCCTCCAGTTGCCGGTGATGAGATGCTGAGAAGGTGGAGATGGGATGGATCATCTCAACCATGTTCCTGTCACTCCTTCCCCCCCATCCACCCCTGGCTGCTCTCAGGGGTGAGCTGTCAGGCTGCTGCTCTCAGGAATGAGCTGTCAGGCTGATCCAGGAGCTTTGGACCAGCCTTGGGCACCACTCTTGGTTTTGTGCTGCTGCACAGGGCGAGTCAAGCCGTGTGGTCCCCAGGCAAGCTGGTCACAGCCAAAACCAGAGAGCCTGGCTGCACCGCTGCTCCAGAGACACGACTGTCCCACATGGCTCTCCCTTTCTAAGTACTGAGGTTTGCAGAGACCATATTTTACTGGAAAGTCCACAGGCAAACCAGAGCATTCAACCCAGAGCTGGCTTTGCAGTGCCTTAGTGACCCTCCAGAGGAATTCAAGGCAGACTGCATTTTTTGTGTGTGTGCTTGTTATCTTATCTTTGAAGTCCTTTGGGAGGCCTCCATCTGCCTTCAAATGACCTGCACGAGGTCTGACTGCAGATCTTTGTTTGAGGAAGCAATTGTGAGATTTTTTTTTAGCTCACATATAACAGGTAATGTAAAGAGCTTGCCAAGGTCTGGCTTCACAGCCCATAATGTTTTCATTAGCATCACTACCAGAGATGCCAGGTCAGAGCTCAGCCCTCCACCTTCAGAGGGCCCAGCACAGTCAGTGCTCTCAGACCTCCTCTTTCCCTAATCCACCTACCCCAGGGCTCAGGAAAGAGTTATTTTCCAGCTCTCCCAGAGAAAGCCAGGGGTGTGGGGTTCCCCCAGTTCCTCCTTTCAGGACACTGTTTCCCCACATGCAACCATTGCCTCTCTTCACTTTACAGCACCGAGCCAAGGACTGAATATGTGCCTGTGGCTCACCAAGGGCCAAGCCATAGATGAGCCCTTGCAGAGGTGGAGATGACAAGACTACTACAAAATGCTGTTATTGTGACACAGGAGCCTGACTGCCTGGGTCCCACACAGGGGCTGCCTGCACAGCCATGGATCAAACATTTCCCCATTCCTGCAATTCCATAAATGCTCAAGGTATCAGTTTTCCATGAACAATGTGGACAGACTCTGCTAAGTGATTAAGACATCAATTTTCTCTATAGGTGCCTACATCCCAAGGGTGTCAATGGCAGTGTGCTGGCTTTTCCTGCTTGCACCCAGGAGGCTGATTTCAATTTCTGCTCAGACCCCTTCCTGCACTCTGGCTATGAGAAGGAGGCATGAATTGCAGACTAAATGTAGTGGTTCTCCATGAACCATGGGTAAAATTCACCCTGCCAAGCCTTGCTCCAGAAGTTGTAGCCCAATTTAGACAGGAGGATGATGGAAGCAGCACATAAGAGAGGCTTTTCTCACTGTGCCATGAGAAATCCTTCCATGCTAGCCTGAGAGTCAAAATAGAAAACAATGGTCCAGGAGATAGATCAGGAGGACAAACAGGTCTGAGGTGAGAAAAGAACCCATAGGAATGCTAAATAAGTGACCTTTCATCCTCATTATTATCCTTCTTGGTAGCAGAGCTTTTGGACAAGATTCTTTTTGGAGATTTTCAAGAGAGATATTGGCACCAACTGACACAAGGTGAATTCCCATCCTCTTGGTTTCTTCTGTGCCTGTGGAAGGCAAGGAGGAATTTCCAAATGCATGAATGGGGTTTGGATCAGACCCTGCAGTGCCAGCTAATAAACTCCCCCATGGCTCAGCTCTTCATCTGAGTTAGTGCAAATCCTCGTCCTGCAAATGGGAAGCACTTCTAATCTAGTACAAGGTAATATTGTTTAACGCAGAGTTTTTAAAATAGAAGTGCCCCTTGTAACATAACTTGGCCCATTCACCTTGCCTTCAGGTTTGTTAATAATTGAGAAATACTTTGTGGCACCTATCATGGAAGTAAAAACAACTGATGCCAACAGGAACATTTCCTATAATAGTCTGCAGTTTATCTATGGATCCTACACTTACAGAGGAAGAATTGTATGAGTAGAGTTAATCTTAAATGTGTGTCCAAAGTGACAGACTTAGGTCTCTCTTTCTCCTGAACCCTCCTACGACCCTCAGGCAGCAGCTGTATTCCTCTTACCAGTGGTCATATCCACCAGTGGAGATGAAGCATTGGAAAAGTCACCTTCAGAGGTGCCACAGGAGGTTTTTCAGCTGGAGAGAAATTCCTTCTCCACGGTCCTGCTCCCTCATCTGCAGCACAATTACTGCAGCAGTTGGTGTGTGCTTGGAGGGACCTGCAGCTGAATGCTAAATTCATTTATTTCTCAGATTGGACTCTGCATATCTATTTACCAAGCATAACTGTGTGCCTCTCCAGCCTCACATGGGTACTCCCTTGTTTTCTTTTCCCATTGCCAAGAAATAGTAAAACGTTTTGCAACAGCTGGCTGGGAGCACCCACATCCCAGGGCAGCTGGAAGACAGAGGATATAGAGACTCTCCTATAAAAGCCAAGAGCAATAGATCACATTCCCCTTGGGCTGAGTGGAAGTTTAACCCTAATCTCCCACATCCTGTGTGGATGCCCCAGCCACCTCCTGCTTTGCTTGTTGACATGTAATTAAAAACCACCAAAGTTTATAAGAAATACAGGCCACATTTTCACACAGTGTCCTGTAAGTTGTCCTTGCACAAAATGTGGATTCCTGCTTTGAGCAGGAGGGACATGGCTTAGTAATTCTTACAGTATTAAGACTTTTTGTTCCAAAATGCTTCACTTTTTGAAAAGGTGTGTGTGGATTTTTTTTTGCCCTGTAAATTACACTCAATCAAACAGGCATTTTGTAACAGCAATTATAATCACAGTGGCTTAGGAGAAGCAGTAGAGAGGAAGCACATGTTTTATTGGACCTGCAAGGGAAATTTAAGTAAATAAAATGGATAACTTGTGCTGGAGTCAGGACATGAGGTAGGCCTGAAGTCAGTGTGGTACTTGCAGACAAGCTTCTGAACTGAAGTTGGACATTTAACAGCACAATTTGTTTTATTAGTGTCATGAACTGCCCTGTCTGAACTAGCAGTCAGGATTTAGGAGCAGGTCGATATTGAAAAAAATCCATTAATTGATTATGGAGTTTTTCAAACTTTCTGGACTGCCAGCTGTGTTGTGTTCACTCAGTCTGTCTGCACAGAGGCTGTTTGCAGAATGGGTGGGTTTTATAAACCTTCTTCCTCCTTAACACGTTTTTCATCTGGGCTGTAAAGATGCCAGGTGAGTTCAGTCACCAACTACACACTATGAGTGGCAAATTCTCCACAACTGCCCCACTGAGGAGAAAACTAGGAAAAAACTAGGAAAACTGTTTCCCCAATAGGAAATATATTAAATTTATTTCCTACTGGGGGAAAAATACAAAAAATAAGAGAAAAAACCACACTCGACCTTGTAGCCAAGATTGAAGCTGAACCCGACTAGAGATTTTCTCACCATTTTTCTTCCAGTCTTGGAGGGACTTTCCTGTCTTGGCTATTGAATGATGTCTTCCACAAACATGATGTTTACTTCTAGCTCTGCCACAGCCACCCCAAATCAAGGTCACCAGCCCCCTCCTCTTCCCCCTGCAGCCAGGTCTTTTGTAAAAACACCCTCTGGAGGCATTGACTTGGCCTCATTCTTTGCCTGAACTTCATCCAAGAGCAGCACGAGGCCGTGCAGCTGGGGGTGATGTTTGGAAAGCCTCACTCATGAAATGTAAATACTTGTAGGTGTTTGTATAGATAATATGGCCTCATGAAGGAACCACTTGATGTGTCAGTGTTAATACCTGCATCCCTTCATTCCCCCGGTGTTTGTATGCACAGTACATATTTTGCTTATAGAATACAGAGCAGGGCTGTAATAGAGATGTCTTCAAGCTACATTTATTTGATCTATTTGTTTTTACATTATTTTTATGCTACTAGTGAATGGGCTGTTTGGGAATCAAAATGCCAAAGCTGAGGTATGAGCAGGATCGCTTATCTCCATCCCCCATCACCCATGATAAAGAAATCAGGCTGCTATTGATTGTGGCACAGAGGGGAGCAGAATACACTAAGTATGCCAGTCCATGCCAGTCATTTAGCACCCTGGGAAAGGTGATATTTTTGCCTTAACTTCCTGGCAGTTTAGAGCAGTGCTCTGTACTGTGGGACAGCATCACATCTTTTGGGAAGACACAGCAGGAAAGACCTTCCAGTAAACATCATTAACAAGCAGCTTCAGCAAATATTGGTGGTTCTGCATCACTCGAGGCTGAAGAATGGCAAGGGAAAGGTGTGTTTCTTTAACCACCACACTGCAGGCATTCAGACCTTGGTGGAGAGGGGTCCCAGCAGGGCTGAACCCAGGGCTGTCAGTTCCTGCACTCTCAGGGTCTCCCTGTGTCCCAAGAGCCTTTCTTCCTGCTCCCAGTGACCTTGGCAGGTTTGCTGGCAGTGGCCTCAGCAATCACAGCCCCAGTGCAGAGCCAGATTAACACCTCAGGGCTGCCACAATGCACATCCAGGGCTGACTTCAGTCTTGGAGAATCCCAAACTAGGGTGAGTGCTGGTGGTTGGTTGGCTTCAACAAACCCCTCAAAAACCTTGATTTCCACCAGGACAAATGTGCACCCTGCCACTTGCATGCTTTTGGCCAAATTGCCATCAGGCCTGTCTCCTCCATGGACACAGCAGCCATTTATCTGAGATTCTGGAACCCAAACACCTCTCCCTTCTTCAGTCACAGCTGCTGCTTCCTACAGTTTCTCATCTTTTTTGTCTTTTGTGCTCCTGGGCAAGGTCAGCCAGACTGTGACTCTCTTTCTGCAGAAGCTGAAGACCCATTAGCCCCGTTGCGCAGAGCTTGAGGGATTTGCATTTATCACCACCCCATGTGTTTAGACCTTGCTGAAAGTGCTCCTTATCTCTCTCCCCCACTGAGCAGGGGATGTAATAACTTCCAAGCCCTTACCAATAGCCAGGATATGAATGCTGCCACCTCCAAACAGCCTGTGACACTGCATCCATCACCTCGTGTCCATCACATCTCAGCCTTGTGGGAGCTCTGCTCGGACCAGCCTCAGGCAGATACACAGGGATTATGTGTCTCAGCTTCCAAGCAGAAGATTTTATTGCTTCCTCAATAATCATAAAATACATTCTTAGGTCTGAGTGTTCTTTATCTTTCTCTTGCTGGGAAGTGTGAAAAACAAGGCTTGAGAGTTTAAGGGCAAAGATATTTTTTGAGCATGCAGGTTTGAGGTCAATGTGTGAAAAACCTACCACCAGCTCCTAAAATAAGATTAGAAGGTGTCACCAGTCTGTGATGTACAACTGCCCAAGGAACAAGCTTATTTACACAGGAAAAGGTGCATGCTAATTGATTTGTGCATGTACAAATGAGAGTCCCCATGTGTGGACAGACCAGGAGATACCAAACAGACCGGAAATGAAAAGGTGAAATATAAAAGGAAAGTGGCATTTTAAAAATGCAAGTGTTTATTTTATGGTGAATTTACAATGGTGCAATATATAGAGGCCCAGGTACCCTTCCTGGACTACTGTAAAAGCAAAGGGAGAAATGCAGGGAGGAGTAACATCTTTTATCAGACCAGCTGATAACAGCCGGAGAAAACAGGTATATTGGGACACACAAAGCCTTGCTCAGGCCAGAGGAGAGATTTCTGTTCAGATCTGACAAGTCCATATACCTGTTAGACTTGTCTGTTTTTCATGCCTTTAGAGGTTACAGTTCCTGTCAGGCCATGGGATTCAGCTGTCAGGAGCAGCTGGGAGCTGGCACAGGACCCCACAGTGCCAGGGATGCCTGGATGCTGTGCCCCCCTCCCCTGCTGTGCTGCTCACCCTGCAGCCACCAGCTCCCTGCCAAGGGCCCCTCTGATGCCCACTCTGAAACCAGGACTGCCTGCAACAACTTGGTCTTGCAAAATGTGCATTTGTGTGGTCAGACATGCTCTGCAGGAATACACACAGGATATCTATCAGTGGTCCCAAACAGACTCCTCAGTTCCTGGTTTCCTCACCTATGCTCTGGAGCTGTCCAGTTTTCCCCATTTACCAGGATGGAAGTCGTCAAGAAGGACTGGGAGTCTTGAGAGCCTTACATAGTTGGTAGCACTTCCCATTCCTGGACCAGGGACAATCAGGGTTCCTTTGGAGGCTCCTGAACTGGAATAGAATAGAATGGAATGGAATGGAATAGAATAGAATAGAATAGAATAGAATAGAATAGAATAGAATAGAATAGAATAGAATAGAATAGAATAGAAAGGTTGAAAAATACTTCCAAGATCTTTGAGTCCAACTATTAACCCAACACTGCCAAGTCCACCCCTAAACCACATCCCTCAGTGCTGCTTCCACAGGCCTTTTAAATTTCTCCAGGGATGGTGACTCAGTCTGGCAGACCCTGAGCAGCCCATTCTAATGCTTGAAAACCCTTTCCATGAAGAAATTTTCCTCCTATCCAGTCCAAACTTCCCCTGGAGCAACCTAAGGTCATTTCCGCTCATATTCTCATTTGTTACTTGGGAGAAAAGACAGATACACACCTGACTACACCCTGCCTGTCAGGAACTTGTAGAGAGCAATTAGGTTTCCCCCAGACTCCATTTCTCCAGGTTAAACAACCCCAGCTCCCTCAGCCAATCCTTGTAGAACTTGTGCTCCAGACCCTTCCCCAACCCTGTTGCTCTTCTCTGGACCTGCTCTAGCACCTCAATGTCCTTCCTGAACTGAGGGGCCAAGAACCGGACACAGGATTTGAGGTGTGGCCAAGTACAGGGACAATCCATTCTCTAGCCCTGCTGGCCACACTATTGCTGATACAAGTCAGGATCCTCATCTTGCATCAGGTGCTTAATTAAGGGGTGTTCTGCTCTTTGGGGTTTCCCACTTACAAACTGGTGCACCCCCTGTGACCTGCATAGCCTCAAGGTAGGTTTTAAAAGGTCAAAATAAATTGTTTTGACCTTCCAGGGCTCGGGGGAGAAATTGTTATTTCTACTCTGCACCATATTTTTATTCCGCAACGGAATGAGATTTTTTTGCACCTTTTGCTGAAAATTGGGGATGTCTTGTAAACTCACTGTTCCTCTACCAGGTCTTTCCACAGCCCTTCCCCAAGAGCAGGAGTACAAATCTACCTTTGCAGACTCCTCTGGGCATGTAGCCAGATGGAAGGGATGCTTTCACAGGAGAAAGGTGAGGAGAGGTTGTTCGATTCTTTCCTATCTCTATATTTGCACCAACAGAAGCTAAAAAAAGAATTGCCTCCGTACCTACAGTAGCACTAAATATAACTACCTAGCTGGTTCTATATATACATTTTTAAAAGCATGACATGTGATACTTGCAAAGGGCTGAGCCTGGAAAATAAATTACAATGCCAGAGGGCCAGAGCTGTCAGTCACTCCAGGCAAGGTAAACCACTGATTGATTTGGTCCTCGAGAATGGCTGGCTTTTCTCTTTGTCATCCTCTGAAATAACAAACTTACTGTATTTTCTGGTTTACAAAAAAAAAAAAAAAAAAAAAAAAAAGGCAGCTCAATAATAATAACAACAACAATAATGATAACTGATATCTGAAAATCCTGGCAGAGCCAAGGATGTGGCATAGAGATTTTGGTGCATCTAGGGTTAAAACCTCCAGTCGGCAGCGGCAGTGCTATCAGTCACTAATAGTAACCTTGCGTAGCTGCATGCATTAAGGTGGTGTTGGATGATAAGGCAGAGGAGCGCAGCAATCTGTTGGGCTACAGCTGAAAATAGAGTCACTGCTGCACAGGGAAAAGCTCCATCCCCTCCCTGGCTCTCCCTTCAGAGGTGAAAATGCAGGGAGTCGTGCCGAGGGAAGGAGGATCTGATTTCCCACTGCTAAGAGACAGGGTGGCACTTGCGAGGAGGGTTTCAAGGTCACGGTGGCGATGCTATCAGCGCTGATGGGGGAGCCGGGCAGACAACAAACAGGTGAAGCTTCACAGAGGTGGTGATGGCTGCGGGGAGATCATCTGATAGCAGGGAAGCTGCCTGCTGGGGGGCACCTTCAGCCCTTGTTCTGCGCACAAAGCACCGGAATCCGGCCATCAAGGTGAGGTCAGGGTGAGAGGTGAAGTGCCTGTGGATAACTGAGGTTACACACCCTCGCAGCAGCCAGGCAGTGCTGGAGCATCCCCTTCCCCTGCACTGCCCACCAGCCTGGTGAAGCTTCTCCCGCTGCAACAGGGCAGAGCCAACCTGGATACAAACTCGTGTTTCCTTTAATCAACATATTCAAAGGCAAATAAATGAGATGGCAGGGAATCCTGAGGTTTGACCAAGGCCAAATGAGCTCTCAGTGCAGTCTCAAAATTGCAGCTCTGCCAGTAAAGAGCAAGGATTTGAGCACAGGACCCCACACTGGTACCTTTGGTCCCAATTGTGCTCCACCTACATTTCTAACCTTGGGCACAGCATTTACCAGCTTGGCACCTCTGTTTACTCTTCTTCTTGAGGGACAAAAAGAAGTCATGAACCACTCTACAGTCTTATATTCGAATTTCAAAACTAATATTTATATGGGTCTTGGAGATCCCTGGCTGGGAGGTTCTACAAAGGGGATCGCTACATCAAAGGTGCAAATACACACAGAAGTGGTTCAGCGAGTACAAGGACTGGCTTTTGCAAAGAGCCTCCTGAAGTGAGGGCAGCAGCGCCAGCAAAGGTTGCACAACCCAATCAGGGAATGTTCCAAGGTGGTTACTGAGACATTCACTAAGGCCTGTCTAGAGGGCAATGGAAATTTTACCCTGTTCGGGACAGGTGCAAGGCATTCAGAATGTCATAAATTTAATCTGGACTACCTTTCTTGGATTATCTGATCTGGATAGAGAAATTAAAAATGCCACTTATCTTGGCAGCAAGCACTCTGACTTACCACTTTGTTTTTTCACCAGTCTTTTTTTCCTCATTTTTTTGCTCTCCAAACTCCAGAGCTGATCTGGACACTTGAAAGCCTGCAGTCAAGAGTTTCTCTGATTATGCCAACACTCATCAATCCCACTGGCAGAAATATTAACAGATCCTTGGTGCTCTTTTGTAATTAGGGAACAAGTATATTCTTGCAGTTTAAGCACTGGGGAGGCATGTGGGAGATGGGATTAAATTTGCCCCAACAAAACATTCTTGCAGAAATTTCCATAGTGCTGAATCTTTCTGTAAATAACTTGTATACTCCTGAATACCACATGGCTGCTATTCCACATTCTGTGAATTTGCCCCATGACAGCTAAAAATATGTTTATGGTGGTACTGTCTACCTGACCTGCTCTGTGCCCTGAAATCAATCAATCAATCTATCTATTATCTATCTATCTATCTATCTATCTATCTATCTATCTATTTATATATATATGTATATCTATAAATATTTTTATGTATATGTGTATATTTATATATATTTTTATGCATATATGTATATCTATATATATTTTTGTATGTATACATATATATACACACACACCTCTTCTCACAACCATAGGACTATGAAGCTATAGGGACCTAAGTAATCTTACAATTTAAGGGAGTTAGGACACATCTTGTATTGTTTGTTATTTTTGTCTGGTTTGTTTTTCCAGCTCTTCTTTCCATTTCTCAGTTTTCCACTGCCCCTTGCTGGGAAATTGAGGACTGCCAGGGGTTGACACCCAGGTGTTTTCCTGGCTGCTAATTTGTACTTTAAATAAAAAGGAAAGTGAAGCTGATGCAGGTAGGGTTGGTGTGGTTCCAGCAGGGATCAGGGGGAAGGAGAAATGCTGCTTTACCCCATGCTGGCCCTGAGCAATGGGAAATTGAGCAAATAGCTGCCATCACTGCACACCAAAGCTGAACCCTATAGACCTGAAACACCCTGCCTAGCAAGGTGGGTAAAAATCCTCTGAGCCAGAGAGTGAAAATTACCTGAGAAAAATGCAACCAAGCCAAAGACAGCTGGGAAAATCCTGCAGTTCAGCCTTCTTTTGCCCATTTTTTCAGTGCAAGGTCCTAAAGGCTGTATCTGTATCCTGAGTGGTGGGACACCAATGCTATTTCCTTAGGATCATAGCACTGCACTGGCTGCTGTGACTGCTTCTGTGGGTGGGGATTGTGGGGGGGAGAAAAGACCATTGCTGATGCGGGGGCAAGGAGGATCAGAGGAATCATCTAAGAATCAATGTGGGCGCAGCTGCCTGTATTCCATTGTGACCAAGAGCCCTCATTGTAGTGGACAGAACTTTATAAATGTAAATACTTAACACAGTCCCCTGAAGCAGGGCAGTGTGGGTTGTGAGGTCCGCAGGATGAGGTGAGAGATGAGAATTTGACTCCATGTTCTCAGAAGGGTGATTTATTATTATATTATATTATATTATATTATATTATATTATATTAATTATATTATGTTACTATACTAAAGAAAGAAGAAGGAGACATCAGAAGGCTAGAAAAGAATTAATAATAAAAACACGGGACTGACTCGGAGAGTCCAACACAGCTAGACTGGGATTGACCATTAATTAAAAACAATTCACATGTTTGGATAAACAATCTTCAGACCCCATTCCAGAGGAGCAAAACATGGAGAAGCTGAGGCTTCTCATCTTCCCAGGAGAAGAAATCTTGGCGAAGGAATTTTTCAGAAAATATCACAGTGACACGGCAGCTGGGCACTGAGCTGTGTGCATGTGAAATAGAGTTTTTATGCCTGCACCCCTTTTACTGTTGCTTTCCACAACCAGAACTTTCCTTGTAGCTATGATAAAAAGTTTTTTGCCATTGTAGGGCTTTCCAGCCAACACTACTATGGTATTAAACTGGCAGCATCAGATTTAAACACTGAAAATAGGCTTTTCTAGCTTCTGAGCTTGGTCAAAGAAGCCACTACTTGAGCGCAATAAAATGTTTCAAACAGAACTTTAAAACATTTTCTAAAGTCCTTGTTTTAAGAAATATCACATCATGACTTTCCACAGTGGCAAATCACACAGAAATCTAGGAGTGACTCACTTCCCAAGCAGATGCCCTGCTCAGTGTCCAGTGCTCTGCTGTTGGCCATGCCAGGCTTTGACCTGCAGGTCATTGGTGACCTGTGAAGCCAGGGGACACCATCTCCAGCCAGGCTTCACACTGCATCAGGACAGCTACCCAAAAAATCCCTTGTAGGTGGCCCAGTGACAGCCCTGTGCAGGGATTTGGCCTCTCTCTAGCTACACAATGGACCTGCCCCAGCACGAGGCAGCGGCCCACATCCCATGGTCCATCTGCCATGGTGAGCAGTGATAAAAAGGCTTTGGTCTACATTATTATGGTCTCAAACTGGGCTGTGTTTCCAGCCCTCCTTGCACGCAGAGAATGTTCAGGAAGGATAATCCTAGGGTAGGAGCATGAGACAATAAATCAGGTGAATTTGCCTGGTTGCCTTTAGGGATCAGCCATAAACTCCCTGTGTGACAGGGAAAACAGACATCTCCCTGCTTTGTGGTCAGGCAGAAGAAAAACCTCCCCCTAACACAGACCAGGGCTGTGGGAAGCACCCAAGTGTCCTAAGCTGACTATGTGATGCTTTTAGCCCCAGTCGTCTTGTTCTGTTTATGCTGAATAATAAGTTTTGCACCTTTCAGACTTGTTCCAGAGAGCGAAGGGGGGAGAGGAGAAGCAGCAGTTTGTTTTCAGGCACTGCACTCACTCCTCCACATTCCTGCTCCTGGACTGTGGTGTCTGCGGATGGACAGACAGCAGGACAGAACTCTGTTTTGGTTAGTTTTAGCTAGCTGAGGCAAAGAAGTTCCCTGGACTGTGGGTTTTTCCTTTTTCCCTTTTCTTTGGACCTGTTTAACCTGCTCTGGACTGAACGCAGCAGAGCACTGGCAGCTCCACCTGTGGCCCACCAGGCTGGGCCTGGGCCACGACATTTCCAGCACCAGAGGGACTGATCAGAGCCTGAGTGAGCTGAACTGCAATCCAGGGAGGGACTTTCTGAGTTTGTCATCTCTTTTGGAGCGGCAAGGGGTTTTATTGATTAATATTGTTTAGGTTTTATTGTTTAATAAACAGGTTTTTTCCACTTTTCTCCAAGGAGGTATTGTCTCCCAGGCCGGTTGGGCGAAGGGGCCAATTGAATCTGCTTTCCTAAAGGAGCACCTCTGGGGGGCATCTCCAAAATTTGCCCAGAACCAGGACACCAAGCAAAGCCAGATCCTTCCCTGGCTGTAGGAACCACCTGAGCAAAGCTGCATCCTGCCATCCTTACTCCTGTGTTCTTCTTTCAGCCCTACAGAAGGGATGGAGAGCAGGTCCAGCATTCAACCCAGCTGTGCACACACAGACAGCAAGAAAGCTTGTGGCTTTCTCACTGTTTCCCTTACCCATCATTTCCATTCCTAGTGCTGCATCCAGATTTTGTGTTTATCTTTCTTGGAGCCATTCAGTGCATGCTGAGACTTTAATGCCTGGAAGAGGTGTTAAGTAATGAGCCTCTTAAATACAAATGCATCCCCTCAGGTATCTCCTGGGTCTCCTGTGGGATCAGGCTCTTCCCTACTTTTGCCACAGGCACAAAGCTGTGCCAGCAGGGTGACTGCTGCAAGGATTAAACCGGGGTCACAATTTGCCCAAGATTTTGAGTACTGAGTGCAGAATCTAAGGAAAGTGGCAGGAATCCAGAAAGGAGCTGGCACCCAGCAGCACAGGGGGTGTCCTGGGATCGCTGGGCTCTGCAGGAGGGCTGCACACCACTGCTCTGAGCACCACAGATCTGCCCAGAGCTGAAACCCCAGGAGATCTGTGCTAACTCTGTTTTCCCCATGGTTTTTGTATGCAAAAGCAACCCACAAATCTCACTGTTTAAGTCTTTTGAATGGTTTAAAAGGAACTGGGGAGAAGCATTGTTAGGGGTAACCTAGAGCCTCAGGTTAGTGTTGTCAAATCCCAGAGGAAAGGAGCCAGGAAAGAGTAAAGGGAAGTGGGAGGAGAGCTGAGGTTCCAGGAATTGTTAGCTGCACATACAGGAAAAATAATGCTGCCCTCCCTTTCTCATGAGCAGCAGTGGAGATGCTCTGCTGTAAACACTGAAAACATGGAAGCCTTCAGCCAGATGCCTGCAATTGTCTGTGCTTGCAACAGTGGTCAAGGAAAATTGGCTGAATTCTCTTAAATCTGAGATGCTTGCCCAGCTACACATTCGATAGAGAATAAACTGCTGATAAGAACTTCCCTCCTCCACCCTCTCCTCTGCACCTGAAATATTGACCATGGTGGAGCCCCAGGGTCTCAGCAGTCTCCAGGCAGCTCCTCTCCCTCTCCCTCTCCCTCTCCCTCTCCCTCTCCCTCTCCCTCTCCCTCTCCCTCTCCCTCTCCCTCTCCCTCTCCCTCTCCCTCTCCCTCTCTGTCTCACAGAGATCTTGGGGCACTCTGCAATGAGCAGTGCTCCTCTGACACTGCTTCCTGCTTCCTAAGGATGGAGATGGTTTAGGAGCAGCAGGAGGGATTCCAGATTATTTGCTAATGAACAGAGGGATGACAGGAACATTGCCTACCTGTTATTAAAAAATCATTGCTAGATAAGAAATAAAGGGCTGGGGAGAAGGAAGGGGGTTTCTTCCCAAATCACATTTTGCAGGACGGAAAATGCAAATTAGCAGAACAGTTCTTTTGGTTAGCAAACTGATTTCAAAGTTTCTCATTCCTGATTTCTTTGCAGCTCTCCCTTTCTGTGCAAAATGTAATGTCCCTGTACCTTGGGGTTGAATTTTGCTCAGAGTCAAGGAGAAAATGAGTTTCTACCTTGCAACACTTTATGAGGATGCCAAATACTTCCATGTATCTCATAAGTCTTAATCCTATCTTCTCCAGAATTTCCAGTAATGTCTTGAAAACTTTGGAGAATTGTCCCCATGATCCGCTGAAGAAATGCAAGGCCAAGGGCAGAAGCAATCATTGCAGGTCCCTCAAAGCAGCCTAACTCAAATGATGATTATCAAACATCCTGTTGGATATGCTGGGTCCAATTCAGTCCTGCTCCAAACTAATGCAACAGTGTTTAGAGGATTCTGGTTTACAGCCATTGGTGAGTATTTATTTGCCATTGCTTAGACAAATGACCTCATGACAAAAAGTGTTATTCATCTGGAGGATTTCTATATGAAAACAGCCAATTATACTTCATATGGGGTTCAGGGGTTTAACTCAAATTCTATTGCACTTCACACAGGTTCTCTCATCTCCATGGGCTGTACAAGAGGACCCCTATGGACACTGTGACATTTCTCACAGTTTCCACCTGCTTCTTGCAGATTCTTGGCTTGGACAAACCTAAATGTCCAAGAGGAACTTATCTGCCACCTTGCTGAGGAAACGGTCAAAACAACAAAATAATTAGATTACAATGGAATACTTTAGGACCCAGGGAAACATGATTTTAAATTTTGATCTCTCACAGGCTCCCAGTATGACACTGAATAAGTTACTTAGGTCTGGGTCTATTGCACCTAATTCTTGCTATGTCACTGGCAGCTCCTATGGGAGGAGCATGGTCTGCATTAGGAATCTGTGTTGCCTTGAGGCCCAGGAAGGGAGCTGGGAGTTTGAATAAATTACCCTCCTTTGAAACCTGTGTTTCACCATGGACTATGCAAAAAATTCAATCTGCTGGCTTAGACACTTCTGCTTCTTGAAGACATCTGGGAAAAGTCCAGGCTTTGACCTTTGCATGGGGTGGTTCCAAATGTGAAGAGACACTCAACAGTTAGTGCACACAGCAGCACTGACAAGAAAAATATTAAATTTAGTGAATTAATGAGACCTATCCTTCTGTTCCTGATAGAGAGGGGGATGGTTGTATAGACTGTAGAAGAAAATCTGAAGGTTAAGTTGAATGCTGACACAGAAGTTGATGTGGGTCTTTTAAATCTGCACAGCATCTTATATTTCAGAATATCCCAATCCCCTTAAAATTCTACAATAATATTAGTGAGCCTCTAGAATAATGGCATTACAGAGTTTTGTAGCCAGGATAATTGAAGGTCAGAAGAGAGGTTATTACCTCTTTCCACAAGCCTTGCCTTGTTTTGGAAAACACAGCTTGAGATTGAAGTTTGAGATTAAATCCCAAAGCCCACATTTGGGGTGATTTGTGAAATTCAATGTGAGCACTTGCAAAATGTTCATGTTTACATTTCTCCTGGCCTCTGTTGTCTTCCATCCTGAAGCGCAGGTGTTAGAGCACAACTAAACCACGCTGCACTCTCTGCGCTGTTATGAGCTTTTGATCACTTTAATCACTGTGCTTAAGAGAAGCTTGATCTATTTTTTCCACCTAATTTGACATTCTACAAGGTAAGAAGGTAATTAGTGACGTCTGCTCTACTGAAAGGGTATGGAATTTCACTTATTCCCCCGAGAGCTTTACATTTTGGCTACAGCCATTGTTAGATGGAAAACAATGCTTCTTTCTTGAGGAATGAGAAGTAAAAGACAACTTTGAGTAACCTGATTATGCAGCTTGCTCACATTTTGTTTTAGCTCTGTCTTTGGTGCTATACAAAGAATGAATTTTAGCTTTCCTTTGCCCTCATAGGTCCAGCTGCTGGGGCAGTCAGTGCTAGTTACCTTCACGTCTCTGTCTTGTGTATGCTTGAGTTCATTTGGCAACAGGCTCAGGTAGGTGGCTGAAAACAAGGTTTTCTTGTTTGGGGCATGGTTTTGCACCCTAGGAAGTTATAAGCAGGAGGTTCTGCTGCTTTTACTGCCTAATCTTATCTGAGTCACTTAGAAGGTACTAGCTGCCTGAGTATTAGCTAATTGCACAATCTGTGTGTGTTTGTGCAGGCTTTCATAAAAGATAGCAATGGTATCAGTGGGGTAATGCTTTCACCTTCCCCAGGGGACTCTGGCTGTGTGACCTGACAGCGTTACACGGCTCATTGCAGAACAACACTGCTCTGCTGCCTCCTGAGCAGCCAATCTGACCTTTGTTTAGACAAACCATCTGATTTCTCTGCTCTTTCTCTCTCACACTCTCTGATCTACAGCCACAAAGGAAAAGGAGTGGCCAGCAAAACTTCAAACACCGAAAAACATCAGCCTGAATTTGCTGAGGAGCCTGGGAGCCCAGCCTCCCCTGGGAGGTGGTGGCTGTATCAGAGCTCTCCAGCATGTTCCCAAGGAAGAGATGCTTTTGTAGCCAGACAATTTCTTTCCTCTGAAAACCAGGGGCGGGCTGGATGGCAGCAGACGCTGCTTCAGAAGCTCCTCTCCAGGTTTTGATGATCAGCACACTTCCCAGTGCCAGCAGCACTCTGAAACCCAGTGCAGGGCTGCAGCGTTGGCAAAGCACTTGCACTCTCACACAGGTGCCCTCTCACCCTTGCCTTTTGCAAAGGTGCAGCTGGTCCATCCCTCCCCATCAGCCCTGAGCTGCACTGCTGGGAAATGAGAGGCTGGGAGGTGAGTGCTGCACCCCAGAGCAGTTCCCTGCACTGCATTGGGATTTCCCTTCGCCTGGGCTGCTCTGCAGGGCAGCAGCTGCCATGTGTTAGGAAAATTAATCCACAAACACCAGAGGTTTATGTCCAAAAAGGAGACAGAGGAGTCCTTTTACTTTATTAGAATAAAGGGGAGAGGCCACGGGGCATTCCCCTGGGGTCTCTCCAATTTTTGGAGAACACACCCTCCCTTTTTTATCCCAATTTCCTGGCCACTTTTCCCTTCTCTCTTTCCCCATTGGCTGAGGTACTTGAGAGCTACAGACTTCCTCAAACACCTGATACCAGAGATTTCCCTCCAATGTATAACTCTCCCTTTTAATTTTTAATTCTTATGGAATTTAGGGGTTTTTCTTCTCCATTGTTTCTTTCATCTTTCAATATCTAATTTCCTTTATCAGCAAACCTGAAGTTTATTTGTAAAAGCAAATATCTTTTTCCATTCATCAGTCAGTGGAATCCTTCCCATTGTTTCTTTTATCTCCCAGTGCTGGTTTTATCTACCAGCAGGCCCACAGCTTGTTTGTAAAGACAAATCCACTATTCCTCTCACCTGTGTCACTGTCCTCTGGAGATGGGCAGGTGTCACCAGGCAGATTCAGCTGAGCTGAGCACAGCAGACACAGAGGTGGGAGGTCCTCAGCTCATCAGGATGCTGTTCTTCCATTCCCTTCAGTTCCTTCTCTCCTCTCCATGGATATGGGGTGCTATGGTTGAGAAAGCAAAGAGGGAAGAGGATTTAGGTGCATCTCAAGACACCTTGTGAAAAATGCATATTTTATGATTGGCTTTTTGCAAATATTAAAATGAATATTATATGTGTTGTGTCAGAAAGTAATGCTGTATTCATTCTCTTAAGTAGTGTGTTAAATATAGTTTTAGGTCATAACAAAATGTTAAAATAGAAACTATGCTATGTAGGACACTTTTTTCCTAAAGAAAGGACTAGCACTGAGATAGCAGCCACAGGACACCTAAATCTTTCAGAGAAAGAGAATTTATTGCTCCATTATCAGGAGAAATGAACTTCTTCCCGCCTCGAAGGCACTGTTAAGATTCAGAGGAAGAAGTCGACGATGACCAGACAGAATCCTGTATTTGAATGGAATTTATGCATCATGTATGAGGTGTATGAATATGCAACAGGCTGTTGTTTTTAAGGGTTAATCCTCTGTTAATGTGTGCCCTTTTTCGGGCTTATGCTGTCCAGAAAAAGGTACCCGGACATCCGTAACTCTTTGTTTCTATTGTGTCATATTGTCCTAATTCAAAATTTCCAAATTATTATTACTCTAATTGTATTACTATTTTTATAACCATTTTATTACTATTAAACTTTTAAAATTTTAAAAGCAAGTGATTGGCATTTTTCACACACCTCAAGGTCTATCTCAAGGTAGGGCAAATGGACACCACTTCACTAACCTTCCAAATTTTAGTTTTTTTGTAGAATTGGAATGGTTACTCCTGATCATGTAAGTCCTGCAGCCTCCCCAGCTGGAGCAGAGCACCATGTGGCACACTCAGCTCTTTGGAGCATTGCAGGGCTTTACTAATCCTTTGCCTCTATTTTACAGTAGTGTGCAGAGCTCCCACTGAGTTCCCCAGGCCTCACCATGCAGATGCTGAACTGCAGCCAAATCCTGACCTAGGGGTGTTGGTGATGGCTCCAAGTCTTCCAGCTGCTCTCACCAGCCTGGGAGTGACACCTCTAAAGCTCCTGGGATCAGCTGATGCCAGCAGGGATTGAGCTGAGAGGTCCAGAGCTGCTCACACCACTGTGACCTGCAATCCCTATTTAGCTTTACAGTAAGGAACAAAACAAGGGTTGCCTGTTGTTACTTGCACAGGGTCTGTTATGCAACAAATTTTGTTGTAAATAAATGGCCAAATCCCCATTGCTCCCCAGATAATAGTATTTCTTCCACCAGCATATCAGCCTGTCCATGAGAAGGACAGCAGACAGATGGCTGTGTGGGGATGGACAGTTGGGGTGTAGGATTCTTCCTATTCAAGAGCTGCTGAGATGTTTGATCTTACACTACAGAAACCACATAATTCAAAGGCAGCAGGAAGGAAAGATGGGAAAAAAATCAATCCATCTTATCAAATAAACGTGTGTCTGGAAGCACGTGCCTAAGACAGCAATGTTATTCCTTTGCATGCATAAAAATCAACAGTCTGGTGAGAATCAGTGGGTTTTCATCATGGTGAAATCTGGGGGAGCCCATGTGCTGTCTGGTTTTGGAGAGTCCAGGCCCCAAGCTGGTGCCTGCCGTGCCCTCACTGCAGCCGGGGACAGAGATCTTTGTCATGGCCAGCTCGCTGCCCTCTCTGCTCTTCCAAACAGAGATCCAGGCTGCAGTGTGGGCCAATCCACAAAACCCCCCACGTGCCCAGCCCCTGAATATCTGAGATGTTTCATGAGGAGCACAGTGGGGCTTTTTTTACACAGACAAGGCTTAGCATTTGCTGGCTTCTTGCTGCAATAAATTGGACACGATGTTCTAATAGCGCAACCACTCCACCACCTTCGATCACTTTTTTGCTCTTTTCCAGCTTGTGAAAGGCTCTAAAAGCTTTCACCAGACACATTGTCTGATTTTTAGGGAGTGTCACTAGCGCTGTTTATCCCAGACTGGCAGAAGCCTGTTTTTATTCTGCATGGTTGCTGCAATAATTAATGTCAGGCTAAGTGACCAATAATTAGTCTGACCGAGGAGCCCTGATTCCAGAGATTTTCCAACAATTTCAGCAGCAGAGGCTGCCTCAAAGCAGCCCGTCCCACACTGAGCACTTCAGTGCTGGGGTACACTCAGCTGGCATCAGATGTGCTGTGCCATTCCACACCAGCTGATGGCCAGCACCAGTGACTCTGTGTGTGCTGTCCCCCTGTGACAAAGTGATCTGTGTTCTGCAGTGTTTTCTGCTCACAGGCACACGTGCAAGGGATGGAGAAGCATTTCAATTTGCTCAATTGTTCCCACTTGTTCAGTTCTCCAGCTACAGACTCAGGACTGTCTTCACTCTTTGTTAAAAAGTTACTTGGCAGCTCAGATGAACTCCCGTGGGTGGGTATCACCAGGCTGTGATTAAAATGATCCACCAAACAGCTGTTTCTCTAGAAGGAATGTATTGTTTCATTAACCTGTAAACTCACAGCAACTAAAATTGGGTTTTGAAACTACAACAACAAAAAGCTGTCTGCATGCTACCTCACTGTTGAGAGTGCCATTTCCCATGTGCTCTGCTTGTCTCCTTTTCCTGCAGCATCCCAGTGTGAGGGACTGAACTGACAGGTGATCTTTTTTGACTTTCAGTCTGCCTTTGTCTGCTTTAGGACCACCAGCCAGCCTCTACCTATTTATGCACCTTTATCTGAAAGGGAATCGACTCGATTTTAATTGCACATGAAGGGGATGATAATAAAATGTTAATTACTTTTTCTGCCCGTGCACTGATCTCTATCTGGCAGAATTTGCCCTTGATGATCCCAGGGCATCATTGCAGACAAACAAACGCGGACTGCAGCTCACATGAGAATCCAGGGATCTCCCCCATTGTTCCCAGGCTGTTCAATGCTTTTCCATTTCAGCAGCTGCATGCAGCATCACTGAAGTGGAACTGCTCAGCACATATGCTAATACCAATATTCACTATACCAGCAATCCCTACATGAGAGCTAATGTGGGATTTCTTTTGGGTAAGACAGTGGTGTCTGTTTTTCTGCAGGCCTGAAATCATCTCCTTGCTCAAACAGCCTAGAAATGGCCCACTTGTCTACCTCAGAGAAACCTTAGGCTCACACTAGCCTGTTAAAACATGGAGCTGTTCAAACATGTATCTGTCATCCATAGCTTCATGTGTCCTGTAACACACCTACTGCTGGGATAACTGAGCACCTGTCAAGAGTCTGTATTGCTAGCCATGAAGTCCTCCTGAATTTATCAACAGAGAAGCTTACACTGCTGCCTGGCAAGCTTTTGTGACTCAACCTTGACCTCTAAGGATCTTCTGAAGATGTGAAAGCATCAAATTCTCCTTGCAGATTTAATCACTGTTTCCTCTGCTGTGGGCTCTGATGACAAGATGGTAGAGATATCCTTAGCTCAGAGAAAATCACCTGAAAGCAGTCGCTGCTACAAAGACACAGACCGCACACTTGTGCCAAACATTGTGTTTGGCATCCCGGGTTCCCAAACAAAGCTCACAGCAAAGCAGAAAACTTCCCACAGCCTGAGGTGACCAACTGACCATCAAGGTCACTCAGGCTCCTCCCCCCCTCACGAGGACTCTAGGCCAGGTTTGAGCTGCTGGCCCAAGGACAAGGCACTCTCTGTACCCTCACTGTCCCTTGGGATTCAGAAGGATGCTTCTTACAACCTTGCAGAAAAACCCCCAAAACATGGCAATGAGGCATCAAGTGACACTAGACTGCCACTGGAAGACACCAGAGGTGAGTGCTGAAAGATCCCCACCTGTTAACAGTAAATCATTCCATTATAACTCTAGTAAAAGCAAATATGACTTGTCCTGTGCGCCGATGTCTTTCTCGAGTACTGCTTCTCACACAAGTCCAGATTTTAGGCCTCTCCCTTTCTTTTTCTGGATGCTCCTCATTTCCTCAGAACGTGTCTCAGAGTTGGAGGCAATTCCCTTCTGAGACACAACATTTCTCACCTGCTGATTGCAATCAACCACTGCTCACCAGCTGGCCCCTGGTGAGCTGCTGAGGAGCCAACAAGAAGCAGAGGCCAGCACGAGGCTGAGACCAAACAAAAAATGCAGCCTGTGTTCCTGACATGCCTCCACTGAAAAAAAGGGTTCTCAAGGTTCTCCATGTGTGTCAAAGTCTGTTTTTGGAGGCTCAGCTTGCTCCTCACACTCTTGCGCATTGCCATCACGTGTTTGACAGAAAGGAAGCATGGGGAAATAAAGGTTGTTGTAGGTAAAAACGAACCCAACCATGTTCTTGTTAAGAAATCCTCCCAGTCACCCCTATCCCAAGGCAGCATCAATCATCCTCATGGATAAATTACCTCTGACTATGGTGGCTGCCACACCAGGTGACCTCTGGAGGTGGGCAGAGCCTTCCCTGTCCCCTGTCCTGCCTGCTGTGTTCTGAGGCATCCTCATGATCTCCAAAGCACAGTTCCCAACAGCATTCACCCCAGTCTTCACCTATTTGTAAAGAAGCTTGTAGCAATTCTCACTTCTCTTCTGGGGCAGGTGGGTTTTCATCTCAGATCTCCAAGGGAAATTCCCCTGAATTCTGTGAAGGTAAGTCGGCCTCCCTCTCTCCATGAGCCCCAGGAAACCATCCTGGCATCTCTCACTCATTCATTAAGTATCCAGTGCAGATGATGCACAGCAGACAAGCACCATGTCATTCCTGGAAACATCCAGTGCATGCCTGTTTCAGAGGAAACAGCCATTCTGACCCATAGTTTATTCTGACCCATAGTCCATCCTCTCAAATCAATGGGAGGCAGCAGCTGCATCTCCTTAGAAACTCCCAACAACTCTGAAGCCAAGGAGTTAAGAAAGTACATGCTGATAAGATCTTCCCCAAGACCTGTGTCTCCCCCTCCTCATTAAATATAAAAAGCAGGGAGGGTTTTTCTTTAAAGCTAGAGACCACAGTGTGGGAATGCTAATTATTAGAAGCTGGAAAAGTACTGTGTTTAGCCTTCTGATCTGAGTTTTTGCACCAGCGAAAACACCATGTCCTTGGACATCTCTAAATGTGATAACAAGGAGTCAGAGAGACGTGGGAAAGTGGAATGCAGGACTGAAAGAATGAAGAAGAGTTGATGTTTAGCTTAACGAATAGAATGCTTAGGTTACAGAATATGCATGAGCTTATTAAAACTATTATAAAAGTATGTAACCTGATCAATAAATTGGAGACTAATGATCATCACCCTTAAGATATGCACATCTCCCCTTCACCCTCCTCAAATGGTGACCCTTCCTTAAATGGAGTTTTCCTTAAATGGTGTATTTTTCCTTAAATGGTGGATTTTTTTTTCTTTTAACACCACAGCAAGGGTGAATCTCAGACTGGAGAGAAACCCCACCACCTCCAGCCCCAGGGACCCCTGTATACCTTCAATGCTCCTCACATTGCACCAGTGCAGCAGCCTAAAGGGTGCCAAGCCGTCTGCTCCCCTGTTCCTTGATCTTGAAAGGTCCCTGGAAGGCTGTAAAGGTCTCTCTTACAACCTGTGCTCTGATCTAAAGCACAGAGCTGTGGAAAGAAAGTCACAAAAAGGTGACCAAGACTACCAAGTGCATGCCATGTATGGAAGAAGTCAAGCTTTAACTTCCTATAGATCTGCTGAAAAGGGTCAAAGTTTGCTAGGCTATAGGAATGCCCTGAAGGATTAAGCTGTTCTACTGTCCACCTTTAAGATTTTTTAGATGGAGTCCTGAGATTTTTCAGAGTACAGTGTCTGCATGTAGGTAAAAGCAGGATAAACTCACACACTTCCAGTTCCTCAGCACAGCTCTTTGTAATCTGATTTAATCTGGGAAAGCTGCTGCAGCACCATCCTCATTTTGGTGGGTATAAAGGATCCGGCTGAGAAAAATGCAACCATTTTTTCAGCAAGTCAGGTTTTCTGCTGGTAATTTCCACCTTTCCCTGGTTCAGCTCTCCTGGGGGATTCACAAAGGGGTTTGTCATCTCTCCAGGTCATTCAGCACTCTGGAATGTGCTGTAAAATTATTTGCCCTGAGCAGCATTACAGGAAAGGCATCCATCAGTTAACTCCATCGTCAGCTTTCTCTTCTGAGGGATGTGTTGCTGATGATGAGTCATAAAGACATTGATTTTAACATTTGCTTTGAATCATAATTGTATTCGTAAGATTACATAGTGGCTCTCAGGGATCCACTGAGTTTTTAAATCTATAGTCAATGCCTATTCTTCTTCGTTAAGTACTATATAATGCATAGGATGACTGGACAATTTTTTATTTTTATACACATGGCTTTTTTAAAATGGGGTCTTACACCTGAAAAATTAATATAAAAAAAAAAGCTTTCTTTTTTTTCCAGTGGTAGTCTTTGTTTCAAAAATTCAGCATAATTGTTCAGTAGGGTGAAACAGTGCATTATAATTGAAGGTTAATATCCATATGGAGTTAATATCAGAGGGGTTCCCATCATGATTTGAGATTCCAGTCTTCTAAGCTGCTATAAATCTGCACCAATGGTTAAAAGTATAAAACTAAAAAGGCATACTTGGGAATGAAAATGGGGTGCAAGGTCTTGTCACTAGGAATATGAAATGACAGCCCTATCTTGCAGTCTGTATTGCTGTGCACTCATTTTTTTAGATAAATTCTTCATGGCTATTCTAAAAGGTGATTGTTATTGTTGTCATTATTATTAACATTATTAATACTACAACTTCCATTATGTCTCACCTTGCATTCTCCTTTATATATTAAGGAGAGAGAACTCTCCTTAAAATTTCCTTTGACTTTACTCCCCTCCTCTGGTCTTTACCCACTTGGGTATGCTTGGGCAGCAGGCAACACCCCATGAACCTCTCAAAGTCCATTTCAGCAGCAGCTGGCTCCTCCAGTCTGGAGGCAGTGTTTTATCCAGGCATCTCACACCCACAATGCTGTGTAATTCATGGAAAGAAATCGAGCTGCTCCTCTAATGTGAGCCTAATGGAGCAGGTGAGAGCTCCAGGAACACACCAGTGCCCACATTTTACTCTGTTTGAAGAGGATTTCATGTTCTAGGTCAGCATGAGTGTCTTGGTTTGAACAGATAGGGGTCTTGTAAGGAAGGCAGGAACCTCCCCCGAAATGGAAAATGTAAACCCCCTCCCTGGGAATGATTATAATTTTGAAACTAAGGGGCTCTCAGGCAAAGATATGGGAGTAGGAATAACAGTGTTTTACTAGAAAAACTGAAAATACAAATGTAATTGTACAAACAACAAAAAAACCCACAGAGAGAGTCAGAACAGTCCCTGTCCCCCTGTGTGTCAGGGGGTGGCACAGCCCCATCCCATGGGGGCTCAGCCCTCCTGCAGTGCCAGCTGTGGCTCTGCTGCAGCAGGGATCCTGCACAAGGGGGGAGTTTTCCTCTGCAGCTCCAGGGCTGCTGCAGATGGCCTGGGCTCCCTCTAGGAATCCAGTGGGAAAAGACTGCTCCTCTGGGAGTGCAGGGCAGAAGAAAGCTGCTCCTCTGGGAATGCAGTGGACAAAGGCTGCAGTGCTGTTCCAAACCTCAGATTGGATCCAGGTAGGAATGCTTGGCTCCTCCCCCTGGGCAGAGCATCTCCCTGTGGGATGATGGAATTGGATCAGCCATGCAGGGACACTCGCTGGAAATGGACAGAAGAAATCTCCTGGAGGGAGGATTGGCTGTGGGAGAGATAAAGAAAAAACTGCCCAATTAACAGAGATTACTGCCCCACCTCTGACCAATAGAAATAGAATAAACTCCCCCAAACCATATCTTACAAGCCAGGACAATGAGAACACTGGGTGGACATTGACAGACCCTGTGGTAAACAAAATGCACTCTTCACTTGTGTGATTTGTCTTTAGTGGTTACGATCCCCTAAGGCACTTCGCACACTGGTGCTGTGGTCAAGGAAATAAAGCACTGTCACTTTACAGAACAGACACTAAGAAATCTCTCCTGCTAGTCTTACATGCAGCCACTTTCCCATTAATTTGCTGAATCAAAATAATAAAATAAAAATCCCAATGCATTAGGGAGGGCAGCAAGAGACAGGGGAGAAGCTGATCCATTTTAAAACCTGATAGGGTCTGGTACTTGGCTTGTGCACTTACTGGTCCCTGTTTCTCCTTTCCACATTTTGTTTCCCAAGTACTTTGCATAATAAACTGGTGAGAGGTAAAAAACTTGGTGAGCCAAGGTCTTCATAAGGTTTAAAAGCAGACAACAGGATTACAAAATGCCAAATGGTCAAATAAAAATAAAATTAAAAAAAAAAAAAACAACAAAACAAAAAATAAGAACAAGAACACAAATAAAAACAAAATTAAACCAAAACAAAGCAAACAAAAAACAAAGCACCACAAACCACAAACACATAGAAATCCTGTCTCTCCATGCCATAGCCCTTAAACTTAACAGTATGATCAAAATCAAAATTGTTCTTTGCAACCTCCATGAAACATTTTTTTCTTCAACTGGCTTATATCTCTGAGTATAATGCTGGACTTTTGTGGAAAATTTCTAAGTTGGCAAGCAAGAGCCCCACAGGGCTGGCTTTCATTCAGGCAGATGAGGAAAGGGGTGAAAGACAGGTCATAGTAAAGATGCCTGAACCTGCTGCTCTGTTTGGGCTACAAGGGTTCCTGGTTTGTGGTTCTAGAGCTATTAAGATGCAAGTGCTAAATAAATGCCAAGCATGGTATTCCTGGGGCTAAAAAAGAAAGCAATCTTTCCTTATCCTACAGCTGTGAGGTCAAGGTAAATGTGGCTGTTCAGAAACACTGCAGTTCGCAAGCCCCTGGGGGATTTTAATGTGTTTTATAAACTTGTTTCCAAACCAAGCTATTAGGAAAACAAGATATTTCTCCATAAAGCCTTTATTTTTCTCTCTTTAGGGACAGTACTGCCTGCCTTACAGTGCTTTAACTCGATCAGAGTCATCATTTTTATAAACAGACCATTTTTCATGACTTGCTTGATCAACCTGGGAAGGCAGCTTTTCAGAAGTTATAGTCATACACAGGAAAAAAAAAATTTACTCCACCTGCTGCAACCAGAGATGTAACACAAACCATGTCTTTTCTCTGAAGGTAATGCATAGGGAAAATCATAGACATGCATTTGCTTTCCTTTCACACTCAGCTGCAGTTATGCAATATTACAAAGGGAAAGGAACACACTCTTTCCCAATGAGATTGCAGAGAATTTTTCTTTTTTTTTTTTTTTTTTTTTTTTTTAACGAAGTTTTTGGTGGGAGATGTCAATATTTACCCAGGGCTTCACCTGTATCAGGAGGAGATTTCAGGCTGGTGGCTTTTGAATACTTAAGCTGGGACTCAGAGGGCCTTGAGGACACACAACCCAAATAACACTGGAGAGCCATGGCAGCACTGGGAGCCAACTGGTTGCTCAACAGTGGATCAGCTCTGCTGAAATGTTTATTTACATTGGAGGTTTTAATTGCCCACATTTGTCTTTATATCCACAAGATGGACTGTGCACATCAAGGAGATTTGGTTTGCTTTTTGTCTCAGCACAAGGAGTGACAAAAGGTTGACACGTGGGGCGCACATATGAAATTCTCACCCTAAATGAGCAGGAGAGGACCCTCTCTGCTGACTCTGTCCAGGGGCTGGGAGTCAGCCAGAAACCTCAGGAAACTCCTGAGTGTTCCAGGACTGCAGAGTGATGTCAAGCACTCTCACTGGCCTCATCAATGCCATGCTTTCTCACACTCACCCCACCAGCCACAAGTGAGAGCTCTCTTCCCCCTCTGGTCCTCACACATGTGCTCTAACTGTAAAACATTCAGCAAAATAAAGATTTAGTGCAGAATCTGATAAAAATCTGAACTTATCCTGAGTCACAGTGGCCTCAAAGCAGTGCTGTCAAACTGGGAGTGTAGAGAGCAATGCAAAGAAGTTTTGAGACGGCTGTTGTAGAGAAAATGCCACACGGCCCACGAAAAGCAAATATGTATAAGAGGAAATATCTGCTTATCTGAGAATTAGCATTACTCAAACATGCCTTCTGTGTCAGGAGAAAGAGACAAGGTCTGCAGATTTAGCTGCTAACAGAATACCTCCAGCAGGTGTGTTACACTCCATAGAGATGGACTTTGCCCCACAGCATTGATCTGATTCCACCCCAGCTCACAGGAATGGAGGAATTTGGTTCTTTCTGAAATGTCTCTTGACATCTCTCTACAGACTTTTCAGGTGGAAAATTCAGCTTCCTAATGAGAGTTGAAACTTTTACATAGTTTGATTGAGAAAAAGGACATACATGTGTACTTTCTTCCCCTTTTTAAGTACCTGTAGTAGCTCAGACAGTTGGGGAGGTAGTTAGACTATTCCAAGTTTGAAAAATGTGAATCAAATGCTAAAACATGAACAATAGTTTTAAAAAGTTACTGGTTTTGTCTGAGCCTTCATCGTGTGTCTACACTGGATTCTCTTTTGCAGCTGTTGGTGCAAGTAACATTTTTAATAAAGAATTTTTTTTTTCCAGTGCAGTGTAATCACTATTAACAAATAACTCTAATCAATGCTCTGCATCACTTTCTGAGAAAAAGCATTAATTGGGAGTGGGAAGGGGGATTGGCAGTGGTGGTGTTTGCATCAGAAAGGAGCAATAGCAAATAAAGTGTCTATTTCTATAAATGAGAAAAAATTAAAAAAGAGAGAGGAGACATCAGCAAAGAGGGAACAGGAAAGAAATGGATTATGAGCTACATTGGGTTTGGTTGTTGTTCTTAGGGTATAAGTCAGCTATCCCAAGAACAGTGCACATTACTCAAATTCCACCAGCAGGACTTCTCTGGGAAGTTGCAGCTGATATGGTGAACAAAGGGAAAATATTATTAATTCCTTATTGTAGACTGTGAACCAGTGGTGTGCTGGTAATAGTGAACTTTGAGTCAGAAGATTATCTTGGGATGTAAATTAACAAGTCCACTAGGAAAAACTTGCGATGCAGAGAGGGGTTTTCCCATATTGCTCAGTGTGCAGCAGCCACCCAACACCAGCGTGTGCAGGCTGGCACGTTTTGTGCCTCTCTGAGGCTCAGTTTACCCCAGGAGAACTAAATGACCCATTCAAGGTTGCTCAAGACATTTCTATGAATATCTGGCTCTGAATAACTGAAAGCCTCCCTGTCTCCGGGCCAATTTCCTTAACTACAAAACTGTCCTCCCTGTTTGCCTTGTGTTAAAGCGAATCCTTGACCACAGCTGTCCTCTCCTCTCTTCTCCCATGTCATCAGCCCAGCCTCCTGAATCCCTGCTGGCAGCAAGCACTTGATCACATTTATCACATTATGGTATTTTTGCCTCCTTGGCCAAACTCTCCGAACTGCTCAGCTTGCAACAAAGCCGCGACAGAACAACCTCTGCTGCCATTGCTGGTCCCGTGCCTTGCTTTCTGAGGTGCAGATGGAAATCTGACCTTCACCTTGGAGCGATTTCCCATTCATCACCAAGATGAATAGCTGTCGATCCACCCTGAGCTGCTTAAAGAGGTGCCTGGCGAGCGACTGGCAGTGAATTCTTCCCAGCTGCACCAGCAGGGCTGCTGCTCTGCAGCTCTGCGCCCGCTGAACAGCGCTCATAATCCCAGACTTAACGTCAAATATTTTCTGCAAGGGAAATAAAAATGTCAACAGGAAGTGAAATGTGACCTGATTAACAGTTAGACCTCTGACTCTGCTTCGTTTTTGACGGATGTGGTGTTTTACAAGGATAATAATACCAGCGATTCCTCTTAATTGATGGACCCTGATGGAAATATAAATTAAGCAATTAATACGATTCTCTGAGACTCATAAAAATAAACTCTATGTAGAGATAGTCATATTTATTTTTTTTAATTACTTTAAAAACATGTGTCATACAAAGCATTACAACATTTTCTCCTAGGGAAAGCCAAGGCAAGTTTGACCTCCTTAAGAGCCAGAATGTGCCAGAGGAGGCAATGCAAATGATCTGCAGCAGACCCAGGCAGTTTATGATAACCCAAGCTGCCTTTTGTCTGGGGAGTTCTGCAAGCCCTGATTTTCATGTGTTTTGTTTAAAACAAAACTAACAAAAAATAATTACTGTTTAACATTTAGAATCACGCCCGGAGGCCCCATTCAGGATGGGGAGCCCTTTGTGCCAGCTAAGAGCACAGCAAACACAGTGGGAGAAACACACTCTGCAGTAAATGGCTTGTGATCCGATTCCCGATGCTTTTAATGGTTTCTTCCGTGGGAGGTGGTTTTAATAGTGAATAGCAGACCAGTGTGACCTTGAGAGATGCCAGCTTGAAACCGATGGGAGTTTTCAGGAGAGAGCAGGAATTCTGGGAAAGCAAAAATTCAGAGATTTGCAATGCCCAAGTGATATGAAACAGTATTTACAAATATTTACAAACAGGCTACTGTTGGATTCGATCCTGTTTGCATCCCTCCATGCCTGCACTAATGGGCTTTCTGTGACTGATATATTCTCCGTGTTTCTCATTTGACTTTTGGTTTCTGAGCAGTGAGAGTTCATACTCAAAAGCTTTCCTCTGCCACCATGAAAGCTCGGCAGTTGTGTTAATAGAGGCTGGGATTCTCTTGTAATGTCCTCAGGTGTAAAGAAAACAGCTTGTTCACCCAGAGGCGCCCAGTGCTTGCTGTTTAATTCCCTTTGAAAAGTTCCTCCCTGACACGGGGAGCAGAAGCCACACCACAAATTACAGGCAGTGAATAAAACAGGATTGTTGCACACGCGGTCTGCTCCCTGCCTTTGAAATTTGAGAGCTGAGTAATTCGGAAAAGGGACCTGACTTCTTTTAAAATCAAATTGAAGTAGATGCCTGGTTTTTGACTGTGATTTGAAACATCTGCAGTAGACATTCCTGTGAGCTGGGAACTCGCTGTGGGTGCCAGAGGAAGAGTAAAACCCTGCCCCACCACCCTGCTCTGACAAAGGTGCACAAAAGTGGGTGAAAATGTGTGAGGGAGGGGATTTATAGATGCACATGCAGCCATGGTGTATCTGCACTTTAAAAAATGACAGGTCCTGTGAGAGACACAGCTGTGTGATGGGAACAGAGCCTGTCCCAGGAGCAGGGACGTGCTGGGGTTCACGGCTTTGTGTGCCTCCATGGCTTTGTGTGCAGCCAGACTGGCCTTGCCAGGGAAAGGCTGAGCAGAACCCACTATTCTGACAGGTACAAGGCAGGAGGAGAGGGCAGCGCACCCACCTCTGCTTCCAGCAGTCCCTGCAGAGGTACCCAGGCTCAGGGGACACAGCTCTCCCTGCTGAGCCTGTCTCCCTGATCAGAGGAAATGCCTTAATGAGCTCCACAGCTTCTCTGTCTTCAGGAAAAAGAGCAAGACTGGGAGGCACCCAGCGGGGCTGATGCTCAGGCACCGTGTGGCGGCTGTGCAAGAGCTGAGTCAGGAAAGCAGCTCTGAGGAAGCAGTGACAGCATCCCTCTCCTTCTGCCAGCCTGCACAGGAGCTGCTGGCATCCTGGGCTGACCCCAGCAGCAGCAGCATTAAAACAGCCCTCAATTATTTGTCAAGGATAGTTAGCACAACACAAGTTGTTTTGATTGTACAGTGTAACCTGCAGGTGCCACCAGGTTTATAGTCTACACTGACATTTCCCTTTATCTTCCTATTCTCCATCTGCCTCCTTTTTTACAAGGACAGATTGGACAGCCTGACGTCATGTAAAACAAGCAGGGAACTGCCTCCCTCCCCTCACCATTACTCCGAGCCAGCTTCTCCCCCTGCCCAGGCAGTCTTTTTAAACAGCCCCTGGCTCAGAGGAGGAGTTCAACCAGGTAAGTGTGTGTGAGAGACTGTGACGGTGTTCACAGGGGTCCCAGAAGGAGGGAAGAGACAGAGATCTGACTCCATGTTTCAAAAGGCTTGATTTATTATTTTATGATATATACTACATTAAAACTATACTAAAATAATAGAAGAAAAGGTTTCATCAGAAGGCTAGCTAAGAATAGAAAAGAATGAATAACAAAGGTTTGTGGGTCGGACAGAGAGCAGAGCTAGCTGAGCTGTGATTGGCCATTAATTACAAACATCCAACATGGGCCAATCCCAGATGCACCTGTTGCATTCCACAGCAGCAGATAATCATTGTTTACATTTTGTTCCTGAGGCCTCTCAGCTTCTCAGGAGGAAAAAATCCTAAAGAAAGGATTTTTTTATAGAAGTTGTCTGCGACAAGAGACAACTGCTCACTTTGAAAATTTAAAAAGGTTTATTAAACTTTGACAAAAATACAACAAAAGGACTATATAAGGAAAAAGCTGCAGTTCTGGGAACTGCCCCTCGTGGATACCACTTGGCCAGTTCATCTTCAAGCTGGGTGCTCAGTCTTTTATACCCCTGGGGTTGCATGAGCCAGCCCAGCCCCTCCCAAAGTCTGTCAGTCAGCTCTTCTTTGCCATTTATCAGTGGAAACTGCTTTCTTGTCACTTGACTGGAGCTCAGGTGTTGCCGTGCCTCACCCCCTGAGCACCAAGCTGTTCCATTCCCAGCTGCCCCAGGGAAGGGGCACCTGTGCAGCTTCTTTGTACCTGTCCTGGACAGCCCAGGCTGTCTGATGGCAACAATGCAGGGGGAAAGGAACTGTGGGGAGAACAGAGGCCATCTAAACTACAATAACATAACTATACATCTCTTAATATTCACACAATACTTATCTTTTAATTGCGAGAGCCAATCATCTCATTATCCCTCTATAACATGTGGAAGGAAGCGGCTGCCAAGCTGCACTGCACTGCAGGAGGTGCTGAAAGGCAGTGATGTCCTCCATACCTTCACTGGGAATTGTCCTGGTTAGCTTTAGAGAACCACACATCACGGAATTGTTTAGGCTGGAAAAGACCTCCAAAAGCATTGAGTCCAACTTTTGACTGACTACCATCCTTGTGAGCACATGGCACTTGCTGAGTGCCACATCCAACCATTTCTTGCACTCCTGCAGGGATGATGATTGCACCTCCTCCCCAGGAAACACATCCCAGTGCATAAAAAATCTTTCCATTAAGAACTTCTTCCTGATGTCCAACCTGAAGAGAAGCCAGATGCTTAGAGATTAGGCATATAAAACATACTTAAATTGGTCTTTTTGTGCTTGCATAATTCTTACACAGACATGCTTTAATTAGAGTTTACAACTTTTATCAAAGCAAAACAAGACACCTATAATGAGTGCTCACTCTGCCTCTGTAATTTTCCAATATAACTGAACTGAACCAACACAAAAAGATGTGGCCCAAGCAGGTCTCCTTTGGCCAAGCTGCACACCAGCTGAGATGTGAGGTGCAGCCTCAGCCCACCCTAGCATGAGCTCTGGCTTTGCCTGCACACATGGGTTGCCAAGGAAGTGGCTGGGTCTAACTCATACACAAAATAAAACAGAAGAAATAAATGTGCTTTTCAGGGTTGTGTGAGAATGATATTGTGGGAGGGTCTGAATTCACACACATTTTTGTGAAACTTTGCCCACTCATCTTGGTGACAAATCATAATAATTCCAAAATCCTCAGATCAATTCCATCTCCTAGCACAGGAATAAAAGGTCTCAGTGAGAACTCTGCTGCCAGACTGCCTGGGCATGGCTGGGGCTCCCTGCTCAGCTTTCTGAGCAATGCCTCCACCTTTCAGCTGAGGCACACTGGCAGCCCTGCTGCCTTGTTGGCACTGCTTTCGCTCCAAAGACAAGGAGACCATTGCTATCAGCGTATGGCAGAGGCAGCAGAGCACCTCTTCTGTGTCTGTAGGGGGGAGAGGTGATGGGAGAGGCTGGCTTTGCTCTGCTTCTCCCACAGCTGGAGCAGGAGGGGTGTTAAATGGCTCTGCAGAGAGTCACTGTCCATGGGATCCAACAGGAACACAGGTTTGTGCTGCTGCTCCCTCAGGTGTGCTGGGCTCTCAAGGACACTGTGCAAATGTTGATTAGAGTGGTGTTGATCCAGAGACTGCTGGGGGTTGGCCTAGGTGACTTTTAAGGTCCCTCCCCACCCAAACTATTCTGTCATTAAGGGTCACAGCAACTCCTGGGGGTGTGTTGGATTGAGAGACCATGTCTCCTCTAAGGCAGCATTTTTCAGAGCAGGGCTCTTCCACACACCACTGCTGCTGCTGCAGTGTTAAAATGATGTTTAAAAAGTCATGCAAATGTCCCAGCTCGGAGTCTGGGCTAGAGCCTGCAGCAGGGGATGGGCCACTCCTCACAGCTTCTATTTTCCTGGGAGAAATGTCAGGGAGGGGGTGTAAAAACCTTCAGCTGTTTTCAAACATGAAAACGTGTTTGAAAAATCTGTTTTCCATGCTCACAGCATGGAAGAGGCTGAGAAACATGGAGGTAATCTTTTTGCAGGGCAATTAGCAGCTAATGGAAGCTACGCCAGGGTATGGAAAGACTGCCTGCCTGCAAAGCCTTTCCTAGGGACACAACCTCATAGACACTGTCCCCTCTCTGAATACTGCTAAATCAGCTTGTCTGCAGTGACCACCCCAGGGAATTACATATCCATCCCAAAGTATCCCATTTGGGATGAGCAGGCAGGGGGAAATGCCTGCAAGGTCAAACAGGGACACCAAAAACCTCAGGGCAGAAGATTCCTTTGCCTCCCAGTGCAGAAAAGGGACTGCATTCAGGCTGGACCCTATCAACACTAGCCTTGGCTGCTTTGGCTCCCTGGGACCTGACAAGAAGGTCTGGGAAGCAGGGGACTGAGTGCCCATGCTCTCAAACTACACATCAGCATAGTTGTCACAGGTGTTTAGGAAGCCTAAACACAGCTCAGCTATTCCCAGCTGTACTGGCTTTGGCAAGGACAGAGTTAAATTTCTGCACAGTGCTGTGCTGTTTTGGGTGTGTGATGCTAAACAGTGTTGATAACACACCGATGTTTTTGCAGCTTCCATGGAGTCAGGGCCTTTTCTGCTTTTCACCCCCCCCTGATGAGAGGCTGGGGCTGCAGGAGAGGCTGGGAGGACTCACAGTGGGACAGCTGAGCCAAGGGTTACCCCACACCACATGGCATCCTGAGCAGCAGCAGAGCTGGGGGAGAAGGAAATGGGGATGCTCAAGTGATGCTCTTTGTCCTCCCAAGCTGGGGGTGATGGAGCAGGGCTGTCCTGGGGATGGCTGAACACCCACCTGCAGCTGGGGAGGGGGAGTGGGAGTGGGAGTGGATTCCTTGCTTTGCTTTGCTGGCATGGGCAGCTTTTTCATTACCTGTTAAATGGCCTTTGGCCCAACCCACAGTTTTTTGCACTTTGACACTTCTGATTCTCCCACATCCTACCTGTGAGTGGGCATGAGCAAGTGGCTGTGTGGGGCTGAGCTGCCCACCAGGTTCAACCATGACAGCAGCAATTTTTTAGGCCCTTTCCAAGTTTACTTGAAGCAATCAGTCTCTTGATTTGGGCCATGTCTGGGTCAGGCCCTGTAGTTCTCCTTAGGTACCACAATTCCAGCAGTGAGGATGGCCAGTGGCATGTGCCACCCTCACCAGTGATGCCTCAGGTTTTAGCTTTTATATTTTTCAGATTCTGTTCTGCTTTAGTGTGTAGTTCTGAGCTTCATATTAGGGGATGGTGAGCTCTCTTCACAGATTAGGGGGACAAAACAATTCCTTCTCTAGCTGGGGACCCAAGGACAGCTGACCCAGATCTCAGGCTCAAGAGCATAAACAACGTGGACTGAAGACAGAAAAACAAGAAGGATGGGACTTCATGGGCTAAAGCTGTAATTGGACAATTAGCTCCAATATGCAAATGGACCAAAACTTACAAAAGTGTGAGACCCCGTGACCTGTTATCCATTTTTGTGGCCATTTTGTTTTGTGCTGTCCAAAGTGGATCTATTGAGGCCTCTTCATAAATCCTTACTTTATTCTTTAGCTGTGTCTAGTCTCTGTTCCAGGTCAGCCTTCACAAGGCATCACCAGCAACCTCCCTGCTCGGCTATGGAGAAGCCAGGAGACTTAGGAGGACAAAGGATCAGGTTTCCCAGTTTCCTGTCTGTTGAAGATTGCAATGCAAGATGTTTTCAGTTACCATCTCTATGGCAGATTACCTTTGTCAAGTGGGCAGTTTGCTTTATCTCTCTCTTTGGGTGACCACAATCACACCCCCTCGGGAGGGGACATCTGCTGATAACAGACTGTTGAGTGTCACTGCATGGCTGATAAGAACTATAACATCCCATTGGGAGATGTGAGCCCAGAGGGAGGAGCCAAGCATTCCTACCCAGATGTAATCCAGAGGTTTTGAGACACCAGCACAGCTTCTCCACAGGATTTCCCAGAGGAGCAGCAGCTGCCTCTTCTTCCACTGGATCTTCAGAGGAAGAATCCATCCTTCTCTACAGGACCCCCTGCTCCAACAGAACCACCCCTGACACTGCAGGAGGGCTGCAGCCACATTTCCAATGGGACTGCCACCAACACCCCACTGGGTGTCAGGCTGGGTTCTGACTCTGTCAGTGTTGTTCTAGTGTACTGCATTGTTTATTCTATCCTTTTATTTTTTTTTTCCTTCCCTATTAAAGCACTGTTATTTCCTGCTCCCATATTTTCTGCCTGAGAGCCCCTTAATTTAAAATTTATAGCAATTTGGAGGCGTGGGGAGGGTTTACATTCTCCATTTCAGGAGAAGCTCCTGCCTTCCTTGGCAGACTCCTGTCTTTCCAAACCAAGACAATGTCCTTCTGCCTTGGTGTTCAGGATGCATAAAGCGGCTTGAAGGGAGAAATTCTGTGGATATTGAGACTTTGGCCTAACACTGTTGCCATGAATTACAGTTCATTAGCTCTCCAGTACAGAAGAGGTTTTTTGCTATGGAATTAAAGTTTCCTAATTCCTCCTACACTGCCCAGAGGACAACCATTTTGCATAAATATGTCTCACTTTTCCTAGCCAAGTAAGGAAATATTCCTGACCTGGCAATATTTATCATCTTCAGAAAGCCTGCATTTGCTTGATCATGACTTCTTTTTTTTTTTTTTTTTTAATTTAGCTAGGGCAAAAATCAATGACAATGAAACAACTTTAGAAAATTCCCTGGGGTAGTTTCCTAGTGGGACATGAGAAGTTTAATTATGAGCCTTTGCTAGTGGTATGTATGTGACTGCATTCTAGAGGGTTAACACAGACAGTGTGTAGAGTTTCTTTCTTGAGCAGAAAGCGCAGATCCCAGTGGCCTTACTTGCCCTCCTAAATAATAAATCATTTTTATGAAAGATTCCAGGAGAAGCTACCTGCCTTGCTGAAGTTATTCCTGTGCTGTGGTTGAGAATATCTTTGGTGTCAGGGACTCAGGATGTGATGGCTGGAACACTGCTGCTGGAGATATTTACTCAGGCAGGTTGCAAGCAAGTCAGGACTAATTTGTGATTTTTTTTTTTTATTTATTTATTAAAGGTTTTTTTATTTATTGGGAGTGGGGGAACATAATAACAACTTTGGGGCATTTTTAAATTAAACAACAAGGATGAAAAAGAAAGCCAAAGTGGATGTAAGTGATTGATGCTGTTTATTTGCTCTTGTGTTGCCAGGGAGCTCCAAGGAGAGCAGGGAACAACCAATAGCAGGTAGTGGGGGTAGAGGAGGAGGCCTTTTTAATTATATCACATCATTTTTCTAAGTAATATTATCTCACACAGGTTCTCAAATATTTTGGAAACACAGCATGTTACATTTTTGCATGAGAATTTGCCTGCTCAGCTATGGTTAACCACTGACTTCATGCTTAGGCTCCTGCTTAGATTGGCTGCCTTGTCACCCTCACACTGTTGGGAAGTTAATGGTCTAGGAGAGATAGGAAATTGGAGGAGTTCAGCATCCCAAGGATCCCACACTTAAAGCTGTGTCCATGTGGCTGCAGCAGGATGAGCAGAGCAGTGGCTGTCACAGACATCTTTTTACTAAAAATCCTTCTTGGGATTTTTTCTCCCTTCTGAGGAGCTGAGGCCTCAGAAACAAAAAGTAAACAATGGTTATCTGCTGCTGTGGAGTGCAACAGGTCCACCTGTGATTGGCCCATCTTGGATGTTTATAATTAATGGCCAATCAAGGACAGAGCTATCTCGGACAGAGTCTGAGAGAGCTGGGTTGTTGTTCATTCTTTTCTATTTTATTCTTAGCTCAGCTGTCTGAGGAACCTTTCTCTTTCTATTTCTTTTTAAGCATAGTCTTAATGTAACTTATATCCTAAAATAATAAATCAAGCTTTCTGATCACGGAGTCAACATTCTCGTCTCTTCATCCTGAAAACCCTTGTGACCATGGTCACAAGTGGCCAGCACAAAGGGAGCACAGGGCAGAGAGCACAAGTCACTTCGGTCACTGCAGAGAGTCCCCTCCCCAGGGAAGGGCCACACCCCATGCAGCAAATCAGGCAGAGATGGAGAATGGCCAGGTGAGACCTCTGGGTTCTACACCACACCTGCCCTGGCTGTGCTAGAAACTGTTCTTTCCCCTCTGCTCCTGAAAAAGGAGCAGTTGTTGAACAAAACAGAACAAAACAAGGCAAAGAGATCCCTCATCCATCCCTGAAGCTGCCAGAGTAGTCTGGGTGTTTGGTGTCCCTCATAGTGCTTTGCTTTGCTGCAGCAAAAGCTTTCTTAAGAAGGATGGGAGAAGGGAAATCCTTTCTCCTGGATGGGCTGGAAGCTGCCTCCTGTCACACAATGCAGTCTCCAGACTGCACACATGACATGGCCCTCGCTGTGGCAGGCACAGCCCCATGGACATGGAGCCTCCTCCTGCTTTGGCATCTTCTTTCCACACCTGGGCACGAGTTCCAGCAGCTCCAGGGATCTCTCTCAGGCACGGGATGCTCGTGTTCTGTTATCTCCATCCTGGCCTACCTTGGGATACAGATATACCAAAGCATGTGCAAGGAATGGTTGTGGGAAACAAAGTAACAGATCTCACAGGAGATATTGAGAGATGAATCACGCAATTAAGATTCCGTTGTGGAGAGATGTGATTAATCCATGGGGATTGCATCCACAGGAGCATTCCAGGGTATGGCACAGAACATCCCAGCCTTTGCAGAGGTCCAAACTATGTGCCAGCCCAAAACATGTCATTGTCACCATCAGTCAGCACACACTGGTTTCCCTTCTGTTCAGAAACTGTGGAGAGGAGGTGGCAAGGGAGTTATGGGATCAGAATGTGGTGGAGCAAATCTGGAACTAGCAACCAGTTTGGAAATAAATACCCAGTTTAGAAACTGAGGCTTACTGGAATTGTGTTGGCATTTGAGCAATCAAGCCCATGAGGATCCACAGAAAACCTTACAGGAATGACTGGACACACCTCATTCCATGAGAGCTGGCTGTGCCTACACAAGACCCCACACACCTCAGAGGAGTATCAGGATGATGCTGGGCAGGGCAGGGAGTTGGACTCCATGGTCCTTGCGGGCTCGGCAGAGTCTGTGGCTCTGTGATTCTCTGACAGAAGGTCTGTGGCTGCAGAGGAGCCACAGCAACACCAGCTCACAAATCAACTCCCATGAGCAGCAGGAAGAAGGCAGTGGGAGCAGTTCCATTGCCCTCTCCTGTCCAGCACAGCGTCTGCTGGGGGAGGCTCAGTCACTGCACCCAGGATCTGCAGGTCACTGGTGTGGCTGATGTGTGCAGCCACCAGGTGCGGCTCAGGGGCTCCTGGAATGCTGGGGGACACAAGACAGATGATGGACTTTGGGCCTGGTTGACATAAGGGATTTGATTACAGGATGCCTTGGCAAAAACAAACGGAACTTTGAAAATTAGACCTGGATTGCAAGAAGATTAAATCGAACGGGTTTACCAGAAAAAGAAAATCCCATTAAACTCTGCAAGCAAGACATGTTGTTATATGCATAAGTTTGTGTATGTGATTTTAACCTAATCATTGTAGTACACATTACTAGTTTCCTTAAATAGTATATAAGTGCTTGTATCCCACAATAAAATCAGATTCTGATCACCAAGTCAGTCTCCCTGTCTCTCTCCATTGCCAACAAGGGGCCACCACCATGAGGAAAGCAGGAGCAAGCCCAGCTCATGGGCAAGCCTATTTGTCACTCCCATTTAGGGGCACCATAAATGGTTTTCACCCAGCCCTACATCCAAAGCCTGAAGAATTTGGCTGTGATAAAAAGAAGGCGCTGGGGTCCCAGCTCTTTCTTTATTCCTTTTTTCTCCTTGTTTGTGCAGGAGTGATGCATCTTTCTTCTCGCAGTAAAATGCAGGGGCCTTTTCCCCTCTATTCTCACTGATACGCCATTTTCCTTTATTGCATTCCCAAAAGAATTAGAGGAGGGGAAAACATCTTTTCCTGCACAGCATGTTGACACACTGCCAAGATACTGCAAGGGCCATAAATAGGTGCAGAAATAAGCTTGATATGTAAGACCAGAGACCCTACCTTTATAGCTCCAGATTTCTATGAGTGTCTCCCAAGCCAGAAGGTGTGATATGATATCAAACTCTACTAACAGATGAGTCAAACAGCAAAAAGAAAAACATACAGGTCTGATGAGGAAGATGTACATTATAGACCAGAATAAAGGGGTGGAGTTAAAAAGATTAAAATGGAGACTGACTGGCAAAGTTGGGGTGAGGAGAAGTCCCCATATTTCCTGTGTGGTTTTATGTCTGTAGAGTCTGTTTTGCAATGATTGATATAACAAACAAGGGACTCACAAAAAGGCTCCTAATGTTCACTGATCAGAAGTATAATGACGTGTAAGCTGCAGCTGTTCCAGTGGATTTCTAAACAGCAGGCTCTTGTTGAATGAGCCCCATGATTATTTATCTCCATCATGGGCTCTTTATTCCAAGGTATTTGTTGTCTTCCCTGCATTTTGCCTGTCTGTCCTTATGCACAGAAAGCTCTGATAATGGATATTTTTTTATTAGTCTCCTCTTCCTTTTCCTGCTTCTGCAAACACAAAGCTGCATCCCCAAATCATCCTGCTACAAAAGGGAAGGCACTGCCAGTGTTTTAACAAGGGCCTCCCACAGCATTCTCCCCCATTAGCCTCATAAACACAGGGCAGTGCAGGAGCACGTGCTGCAGACAGAAGGGTCAGGAGACTATTTATTCTCCCCATTTAAACAAAAATGCTTTCTCCTGAGCGAGGGGAGAAGCAAACAAATAAATTAAGCTGTGCCTTGATGAAAGCCTTTAAACTGTGTCCTTGGGAAATGTACTGAGTGTGGGGATAGTGCAGGGCAGTGTTTAACTTGGCTGATTTGAAATGGTCTGTGAATAAGCGGAGACGTTGCAGGGGCACAGAGTGCATTCTGCCTTTTGGTTTGTGTTTCTTTTAATATCTCGTGCCTGGTGCAGCCTGCTCCGTTCCAAGGTAAAGTGCTGCTTCTTTGAGTCTCTTTCTGACAGCCCTGTGAGCTGAACTCACAGGACGGGGGTAGGCAGAGGGAACACCAGAGGCCTGGCTGTGCTTGCCACAGACCTGCTACATCCTGCAGGAATTAAGTTTTCCTGTCTGCCAGATAAGGATGATATTTATGCACCCACCTCACAGCTAATGGATTACTGCTTGAAATGATAAACATTTTTACTGTTTTCTTGAGAAATGCTGTAGGCAGGCATGGCTGAGCAGTCTCTTCTCAAACAGGAAGCCATCCCTCCAGTCCCTTGGTTTATCACTGCTGTAAACCTGCACACACGGTCCAGTTGCAGGCTGGAAATTATACTTGGGAATTCATTGGCTAAAAGCAGAGCACAGTTAAAGGAAAAGCTCTTTGGATAGTGTGAACTGGCATATAGCATCCCTGATGTCAGCAGGGTTATGCTGACTTATACCCAGCAGTGACATGGCTCTACGTGTCCATATTTTCATATTTTAATATGAAAAGAAATGACTTATTATTGTATTTAATCTTCAGCTGGTTCTTTTTATCCCTTTTTTCTCCTGGGATGACATCATTGGAAGCCTGTTAGTATCACTTCTCTCCCTGTCACTCACTGTACCAGCAAGTATTTTATCTCCATACGAGAGAACGGTAAGTAAAAAAGGCTGTAAACTACAAAGGCTCTTTGATTATCATTTTCATGCAAGGTCAGCAGAAAGAGCATGCCTGGTATTTTTAAGAGAGTTTTAAACATTATTTTACTTTTTTTTTTCCTATTTATGTAAACACAGAAATGAAAGGGTGATGCTTTGACACATTCCTGCCCTTCTTCCCCAGCGAACTCTTCTTTCTGGAAGGCTGTAAACCAGTGTTACACAGGCTGTACAGAGGAGGGCACCAAGCCTGTGCATTCCTTGAATGGTTTGGCTTCACTTTAAAGGGGTGGTGAGTGACAGTAAAACAAAACCTGATGTGCAAATGGAGTCTCCAAACCAGTGTCAGTGTGGGTGTGGGCTCCTCCAGCCATGCAACTTTGGATGAATGAAACCCACTATTAAAGAAGGTGGGCAGCCTGAAATCAAAAGCCTGCTGTGGGTTGCTGTGGCAGGAGGCACAGCAGCATGCTGTCCCCTGGTCTCAGGTGCTGGAGGCATAGCCACAAGGTTGTGTTCTTTCACAGATTGTCTGGGATGAGAAGCACAGGCAGAGTGGGACGCCTCTAGTTTGAGGGTTTTTGACATTTCCAGGCAACTGCTTCCTCAGACAGCCAAGAGGCTGAGACTGTGACAAAATGCAGCAGCTGAATGGCCCTGACAGATGGAGGCAGCAGCAGACCTAAAGGGCAATGGAAAACTCCAAACTGACAGTGTGTTACAGCTTTGGATCACTAGCAGCCCCTCACCTCTGGGGGGAAGGTCATAGCACATCCAAGGAGAGGTCAGTAGAGGCTGTGATGTGGATGGGAACCTTGGAGAAGGCAGACATGACCTCTGCAATGCACCAGGAGACTTCTGCAGCTCATTCTTCGCCTCAAGTGCTTCAGTGGAATCAGCAATGACTGTGCACCTCTTGTGCTCTGCAGATGTTGAGGTCTCCTTTAGCCCTGGGTCTTGTTCTCCTACAAGGATCTCTTCTTAAGAGACACAGAGCACTCACTCATCTTCCACAGCTGCACTGGCCCCAGGAGCCAGGGAGCTTCTCACACCCATCCTGACTGTGCTCTTGTGACACCCAGGTTGAGCCCAGGTGTGCCAGGAGCCAGGGATGAAGCTCAGTCTGCAGTGGAAGCCATGGCTCTGTGTCTGCTGGGGGAGCCTGCAGGGTTCCAAGGAGGTGTTTCAGAGCTGACTGAGCTGTGGCCACTGGAACAAGGGCATGTAGGGACCTGCAGGGTGGGGACAGCAGAAAGTCAGGCTCGTGCAACTGTATGGATTGAGCCAGGGCCCAGTTTTCTCCACCAAGTGCTGAGAATGCATCGTGTTTATTATTAGACAGCGCCGCTTCTTTTGTTGCGAACGGTTTGCATATATCAATACTCAGAGGAACCGGGCAAAATCACGTGCCAGTGGCTTTTTATAGTTGCCAGAGTTCAAAAAAAGCACAGGGTGCTTTTAGCCAGATTGCAACATTTTTGTCTCACACAGCTGATGGGCTGTCTGCTCTACATCCATTCATTTTCTGCTTAAAAGGTCATGTTTAATTTTCCAAATGAGCTCCCCCCGCCACCAGCAAGAGTTGCTCATCCCTAGACAATGCCTTTTCTCTCTCCAAGGCAAGACATCGCCGTATTTTTCCTTTGCTGCTGTGCTGAAAGGGTGCTCGTGCTTACAAGGCTTGTGTGCAGTGAGGGAGAAAAAACATCTGCCACCAGTGACTTCCTAGACATGGTATATTTACAAACCTTGTTAGTTGCCATGAATACGTCATGCCTGGCTGATGCCCTTATGGGCGAAGCAAAATTGTGTGAAGGGTATTCTCTTTTCTGCTCCCCTGGGGAAAAAGGCCTTGTTCTGCAGAGGCAGCACATGGGTGTGGGAGCCCCAGGGGATGGGGAAGAGCATCCTGTAATTCACTTAAAACCAAAACCAGCTGGCCATCTTTAGAAGTTCTGTCACAGGTCTCTCCTGATCCCGTGGCATCATGGGGACAGTTTTGGTCTAAGGTCCCACCTACAAAATGTGGTTCCAGAGGAATGAAATCAAATATCTCCCGTGGTAGAGCTGTGCACCTGCTATTCCTCACCCATAGAAGTGAGGATCTTATGTCACCATTGCTGTTAGCCTGAGGAGTTCCTCTCCAGTGTTCTATTCTGCCCCTGTGAGAGGCTCTGAGGATTTGCATCCGTACTGTTTCAAATCCCAAATGCCAGTTAATGATAGATATGGAAGGCAAGTGGCTCTCATAAGTATTCTTATGACTTCTGAAAAGGTGTGCTCTTTTTCACAAAGCCTCCTTTCAACGGGGTCCACTCTAATGAGCTTCTCTTTCTGTTTCCAGGAACAATATTCTTAATTTCCTTTAGCCTGCTAACATCTCCTGACAACATCTTTTGTTATCACTCATGTTATACATTACAGTGCAAGACTTTGCTCCTGCTGTGGCTTGGTTCTGAGGGTTTGACAGGGAAGGAGCTGAGCCTCAGGGTCTCTGAAACACTGGTTATTTTGCAACTCTGCAGTAGGTTGCCCTCAGAAGTTCATGTAAGCAACAGTTAAAACTTATGAAATAACTCTGACTCAGTCTGAGTGAAACAGATCCCCTGAACATGAGAAATATGTATATGGCAGTACTCCAAGGGCTGGAATCCCTCTCCCATGCCAGCACCTATTTTTGTAACAAGACCTTTTATCCTGACTCAACTTCCTCAGCACTTAGCTGAAGAATTTGGAAGTGCTCAGGATTATTTCCATTGGCTAAATAGTCCTCCCAAAAAGACTCAAATAGTGAAAGCTGGGATGCACCCAGGTACAAAGCTAGTTAAAGAATCATTCCATTGCTTTCTGTTGAGCTTTAGAATGAAAATCATGCTTTGCCAGTTTTTTTTTTCATGTACATCTGTCTGTTCCTCTAGCATCTTTTCACAAACAATTGCCTCCCACTTTAAAAGAAACACCTTACTGCTGCCTCCCTGCTTTTATAGTGCGACAGAAACAAGAGCCATTTGTAAAGAATATTGACACGCTCCTAAAGCTGTAGCAGACCATTGCCTTTAGCATTCCTACAACAGCACTTCAGTGATAGTGTCTCATATTTTCCCCCTTGAACTGTGGAGCCAATCTCGGTGTGCCCTCCTGGATGTGCAGGCTGCTCTTTGCTGGGCTCATCACCTGAATGTCAACAGGCCCAATTACAGAGCTTCTTTCTGGGGCTTCTGCACACAGATAGGTGCATTGTGCTCTCAGCTACCCTAAACTCGCATTCCTTTTGCCTCTCATGCTTGAACTCTGAGGTTTGCAAACCCAGAGCCTGAAGAGTGCTGGGTCACAGACGGCTCTGACGCTGCCTGCAGCCCCGTGCACAGGCACAGCAACTGCACAAACGCACTTCCCCGTCCTCTTGCCTTTTACAGGCACACTGGGGAGCTGGCAGCCACAGCTCAAACTAAAGCAGATGTAGGAAAATTGGAGTGCATTATAGGCTCAGTCCTTCAAAGTAGGAGCTCACTCAGTAATTCCATGTTCCGGAGATGCAGCTCCCGCGTCCTTGCACAATTGAGCATTAGACCTGAAATGTCTCACTTAAATATAAGGCACTTTTCAGGGGTTGTAAGGGTCAGGTTTGGGAAACACAGAAGTGCAAAGTGGCAAAGGGCAATGGGACAGCAAACAAAAGGCACAGAGCCAGGACTGAGATAAGGGATGGGATTAAAATATCCAGCAAGGGAAAGGCCATGGTATAAGCAGGTATAGAAAGCACCCCAGTCCAGCTCAGTGGGAAAGGATGCTACCAGACAGAGGCTGAAACACTGGAAAGGGGCTGCTGGTGGCCAGAGGAGAAGATAAATCTGTAAGCAGCAAGAACCTGTCTGTTATCTGGCTGAAGCAGTCAGGCAGCTCTCCCTGATAGACAAATTCAGGAAGCAATGACATTAAATAGATGTAAACAAGCTGTCTCAGCAGTAAAATTTTGTTACTAACCAATTAAATTTCATCTTCAACTCTTAGCTGGCGGCCCTGGCTCACAGCCCCTTCGCTCTTATTGTTTCACAGAGATAAAACATGTTGTATACCATTTCCATCAAAATCAGGAGATGGATGGAAAGCCCTTCCCTTCTCTAATGAGGCTGAAAGACTCCTTACCCTACATATATCAGAGAAGCCTGTCACATTTGCATTAATTGATGCTGAGAGTTTTAGGGTTGTTCAGAAAGTGTTCAGGGCCAGAGAAGGAATGGAGGCCCATGAAAACATGTGGTTAAAGTGGATCAGACTGGGTGCTAGTGAGGCCTGCAATTTCCCAATCCAGTCTTTCTTCCTAAGGTTTAGCATCCACACCTCACCGAGCAGTGCTGTGTGGGGAGCCAGAGGCCTTCTGGCAGGCTGCTGTTTCAGCCTCCAAGTAGACTATTTTTATTAATGCCAAGGAAAAAACCCACAGAGCAGAATGTGCTGCTGTTACAGCCATCACCTGCCTCATTCTGCCAATGATTTTGTCCAGGCCAGAGTTTTTGTAAGTGTAAATGACAACGGAGCTTATAATTCTTATGTTTCAGCTTATACCTCTTCAGTTCTTTCAGTGTTCTTGGAGCTAATGACTTCAGCACAACTTTCATTTCACATCACCCTCACCATTTACTGAAATGGATCTGTCCTGGGGACAGTTCCTTCTTTTTATAGCAGCTTTTACTTCTGGATGGAGCTCTTCATCTCCAGGCATGGGCTGTTGCATAATGACAGACAGTAAAGTTGAGGGAAAGGAAAAAAATAAGTCATGATTTAGAGAAAGCAGAAACTTCTGAAACAATGCAAAGCTCAAGATGTTTGTCTTGGTGAGCCAAATGATGATGGCCTTTATGAACAGTAAACATCCACAAGCAGGGGGTGGTTCCTGGCTGGGACTGAGCCCAGTCTGTCCCACATCTCTCCAGATACCTGCTCATCCTGCAAAATGCTGCCTTTGAAACACAGCCACGATCACTAGGACACACCAGTGAGCTTCTCCTTCTTGACAGCAAAAGTTTTTAAAGCTAGACCTTGTTATAGATGGATAATGAAATTATTTGCTCTGGCAATTAAGGGATGACTATTTTGTGAATATTAATAGAAGCTTTAGTGGTGTATAGTTATGTTGTTGTAGTTTAGATATCCTCTGTTCTCCCCATAGTTCCCTTTCCCCCCTGTATTGTTGCCATCAGACAGCCTGGGCTGTCCAGGACAGGTACAAAGAAGCTGCACATGGTACTCCTTGGGGCAGCTGGGAATGGAACAGCTTGGTGCTTAGGGGGTGAGGCATGGCAACACCTGACCCCCAATCCAGTGACAAGAAAGCAGTTTCCACTGATAAATGGCAAAGAAGAGCTGACTGACAGACTTTGGGAGGGGCCAGCGCTGGCTGATGCCACCCCCAGGGGTATAAAGGACTGAGCATCCAGCTTGAAGATGAACTGGTTATGTGGTATCCACGAGGGGCAGTTCCCAGTTCTGCAGCTTTTTCCTTATATAGTCTTTTTGTTGTATTTTTGTCAAGGTTTAATAAGCCTTTTTGAATTTTCAAAGTGAGCAGTTTTCTCTCACAACCTTAAGGAGAGCATTCCCTGGTCGCTGGGGCTCAGTGCTCTCCCACAGCCCTGCCTCTGAAACAGCATTCACCACGGAGCAGGCAAAGGAGGATGAGGAGGGGGAGATCCCTCATCCCAGCCTTACCCACAGTACTAAAGCTGCCCTGAGGTGCTCGAGGCTGGAGTTGGTTGTGAAGGCGGGGAGGGCTCTGTGACTCTGCCCCGTGGCCCTCGGACCCCAGCTGGAGCCTCCCCATGGTCCCGGCCCCACCAAACGGATCTGGAGGAGCCGAGGGGCGTTGGGAGACGAGCAGGGGGTCCTGTCAGGGCTGCAGTGGCTGCACCTCAGCCCCAAATTCCTCTCCTTTTTCCATGTCCACCTGGCAATGGATGGTGCCCCAGAGGCCACATCAGCCCCATGCTGCTGCAAAGCCACTGAGAGTCAGGAGGGGAAGGGAGTGGCCATGACTTTTCCACAGTGGGAGCTGTGTGACTCCCCAAGCAAAGGGGGACAGCTGTGGGAGCCCGAGGGGTGGCTGCAGGTAGCCCTTGCCTGCCTTTTGGATGTGGGCTGCTGCCGAGCGCTTCCCCCGAAATGAATTCACCTTGGCCATTCATCATCACCACAGGCAATCTAATTACAGGCCTGTCTGAAAAGGAGAGGCTCATTTATAATAGAGACTTTGTTATGAAAGTGTAATACCTCCAAATACATTTTTTGCAATATTTTTTAAAGGAAAATTAATTAATTGTCTGGTGCTTTTTAAAATAACCAGCCTCCTGAGGTTGGCGCAGCAGCACCTCTGGTGGTGTTCCCTCCCCACCCAGCCCACCTGCTGTGTGACAGTGAAATGCTAAAATTATTTTGGCAGAGGAATAGTCTCAGAAGCAGTTGTTTATTTTCCAGAGGAAATAAGCAGAGGAATATCTCAGGATGCAGCCTGCACCTCTGCCCTGTGGGACTGTCTCTAATTGCACGCGGCGCTCTGCAGAAGCATTCAAAATGCAGAGTTCAGAAAGCAGAATTAATCATGGGGAGGGGGCACCCACATCCAGCATGTGCCCAGATTGGTCTTTAAATGAGAGGAATGGTAGAATACGCTTCCCTGAGAAGAACAAAAATGGATTGTGGACTAAGGCAGCTAATCTCCTATGGACATGCACACAGCACAGGCACCAGTGAACTGAGAGCTGAGGAGCTGGGCTGTGCTCTGCTCTGCCAGCCTTGCTCACAGTGGGTTTTGTTCTTTGAGCCATCTCCGTGATGGGACAGCTCAGGTGGCCATCTCCATGGTGGGACAGCTCAGGAGCAGTTTCAGGCCAGCTGCAGCATGGCAGAAGGCAGAGGAAGGCTGTGTGTCCCTGTCACCCCGAGGAGGAGGTGTTGAAGGATACATGGCATGCACCTCACCAGATGAAAACCCTGCAGCAGAACTGCAGCACCCCATAGTGTGAGGCAGGTTCTGTTCTGAGCTGCTGGTTTTGCCCTGAATAAACCATCCCAGGTCACTCGAAAAAAACCCCAAAAATAATGGTAAAAGCAGTGGATGGATGGCCTTAACCTGTCTCCATTTTTGTTATCTCCAGGGCTTGCTAGATAGTCAGATCTTTCTAACCACACTTTTTCATGTGGACACACCAAGCATTAGATGAGTCTTTGATGCAAAGAAACAATTGCAAAAATGATGAGTCAGATCCCCAGGCATCATGAGAGAGGAATGAACTGCAGCTGCATCTGGGATGAGAGATACTCCAGAAGCTCAGGAAGGGATCAGCTGAGTTTGAAGTGAATGGTAGAAAGTAGGATGTGGAAGAAAGAGACAGTTTTTGCACAAAAGAAGGGAACTGTATTGCAAGAAGATACTGCTGAATGGTTTGCTTTTTTTCCTGGACAGGAGAGAAGAAATGGACACCTGAAACTCAAAGCAGGTGAGAAGGGAAGGTATTGGAGAAAAAAATTAAGGACATGGCAGGAATGGTTGGACCTCTTCTGAAATCTTCCTCATTAGCTTGTATCTGTTGGTAGGCTGTTAAAAAAGCAATGGAGCCTGAATAGTGCCCATTAGGAATAAGACTTCCAGGAGACAGAAAATTGTGAATTTTTTTTCCAAGGTGAAGCCTTCCCATAAGTAGCATGATGAACAAATTATGTATTGTAGTGATCTTCTCACACAGTGACACTCTTTACTACACCATGTAGATGTCTGTCACCCTCATGCTCCCTCAGGTAATGCTTTTAAGGTTAATCTGATATTTGGACTTGGACAGAGGCTCTTGTTCTAATGGCTTGGAAGAATAAATTACAGGACACTTAAAGTACAAAACCGTGGTCAGTGAGAGCAGGTTTTGTGAATCTTCTCCCATGTGCTGCTCTAAATTCTACCCAAAACCAAATGTACGCAGAGAGTCTCTGTGCAGAACAACCCATCCTTGCAGGTCCGTGGATAAGTGCTGGCAATCCCAGGGCTCCTTTTCCCAAACTCCATACTAACCAGCACAGGCCAGCTGGGGCTGGAAGCAGAGCAGCCACATTAGTGTGATGCCAGGTCTGAGCTAAGAAACCAGGTCACCATTTACCCCACAAGGTCTGATGTTGGGGAAGATGAAACAGGAAAGCCTTATAAATATGATTGCCTGGCAAAAGATTTTGAGAATATAGAAACTATAAGCGAGATTGAAATGAAAGCAAGCTTTGAGATACCTTAGTTCCTGAACAACTGGAAAACAATGGTGTGGCCAGCTGAAGGTAATCCCCTTTTGATGAAAGAATACCCTCTGCTTGCAGACAGCTCCAAGGTCAGAGCAGACCCTACCAGCTTAGCAGAAGGGGTCCAAAGAGGAGTTTTTAGGGTTTAAAATGTGACACAGTATGGTAATGTAATGATTCTTATAGGCTGTATGTAAATTCTATAGGGTTTGTATCTTGTACTAGATTGGTTAGTGAGAATTAGAATATTCAGCACAGAAGATTTATGGTATTGTAATGGGAGCCTCGCTCTCTTACCCCTTTTACTCTCTTACCCTTTTGCTCTCTTACCCTCTCAATCTCTCACCCTCTCATCCTCTCTCCCCCTCTCTTCTCTCAGGCCTGCTCTGAGCTGTGTTTGGCAGCTCCCAGCAGGGCCCTGCCCCAGGCCCTTTGCAATAATCCCCCAGTTCCACAACCTGGCTGCAGAGATCTCTGGTCTCCATCCATCCCGACCATGCTACCCCTTATGCTCCTACAGTCTGCCTGGATACCCCTCGTGCCCACACACCCAATTCAACTCAAAGGCAGGCAGATGTCTGCTCAGCTCAGAGACCTGCATCCTTTGAGGGCAGGAATAAGTGCAGGACTGGGAATGGGTGGAGAACAAGGAGGGCTGCAGTGAAGAGATTAGAGTGTCTGCCCAGCTAAAACAAACCTTCATCTCTGCAGGATTTTTTACTTGCCTGCCTAATGGTTTTTACTTCACAGATTTTTTTGTTCCACATTCTTGTCTGTATCTTTGCAGTACCAGCCAGAGAATGCTGCATGCTTTAACCCATGGTTTTGCTATTTTGATGTTGAGCTGCATGTCTGGTCTAATTAGGTATTCATGCAGTGATAAACACTCATTTCTTATACACATTATGCAGAACCTTGTGTGTTTTCCTGCATTTTCTTTTATTTCTTTTGTAGTGTTTAAAGAAGGACATGATTCATTTGAAAGAGAAAAGGAAAAATGCTTATAAAAGGACACTTTATAAGCAGAAGAAATGCAATGTGTGGTCCTCATAAAACTGGAGGCCAGCCAAGAGCTTGAGACCTCTAGACCTTTTGCTAAGGTCCCGTGGAAAATGTCATGGAGGTGCACTGGCTTTTGCCAGGCTTCTGTGAGATTTCATGCAGGTCACTTCAGCAGGCACTGTGCACTTGCTCCACTGCAGCTCCAGACCTGCCAAACCCACCAGGTGCTGTGTAATTGTCTGAATGGCAATGGTGGCAGCCCCCAAGAACTGCAGGATCTCCTTCAAAATGGGGAACAGCATATATCTGGGGTCTTGGGGAAATACGGACAACATTCATTGATTCATTCAATTTATTATCTGGAAGGTAATCTGCTGTTTGTGTATGCCTGGGCACAGCTGGGCAGTCATGTTAGACCACTCTTGGTGCCCTCCTGTTTGCCGCTCAGAGTTAACTCTGCAGACCCTGTTACTGCCACAGCAGCTGGTTTCTCTGTTGCTTGGTGGAAATCTAAAGGTCAGCTGCTCTGACTTTACAAATCCCCAATTTTGGCCACCATCTTATGCATGTTTTCACTCCTGCCACCTGGGCTGTGTCAGTATTTTACTGGCACAGCCTTTGGACTTGATTTCAGTCTCATGTTTTCTGGTGTCCATTGACAGTGTCTTCAGTGAAGTAACAAACCTGCAATAAAATAAAAATGGAATGAGCAAAGGAAAGTCAATCTTACAGTTTTTAGAGGGAAAAAAGTTTGGATTAAGACTCAAGCTTGAGAAAAGCTTGAGTCTTAATCCAAAGACTTACTATTGTCATGCTTTATTTGATCACTTTGGAGTGGTTTTTTGAGGTAAATTCACAGGCACACACAAAACAGTGTTAATGGCTTTGTGTGATAAAAGATGGATTCAATTTTTTTAAAAGTAATGTTACTGATTATTACTATATAACATGTAATACAGCCCAGAGCTGTATGCTATGCCAAATGAAAGAGCTTGTCAGCAATAGTTTGAAAAAGTATATACTGTGCGTTGCATTGTTGGTTGGGTTTTGTGCACTAGACAAAGGAGACTGTGTCAAAATGCAGTGCTCTGTACAAAGGTAACTTTACAACAATTTGCATAAAAATGATAGATTTTGCAAATCTATCTGCTGGTCAAATCCTGCTCTTGTTTACACTCTGTATTCAAGTAACCAATTTCACACCATATACATTAATGCAAAATTCAGTGCTGCACGTATTGTATACCTGAAAAGAAAGGAAAAGGAAAATGAAAAGAGGGTCACAAAGCTCTTTCAATTTAGATTTTGAGATTGTGTGGTACATGCATTTCTTTCTAAAACCATCAGGAAAAAGCAGGGAAACAACTATTAAAGCAGGCCTGATTTCCAGCCCTATTTCAGCTTGGAAACCTTCTCTGCCCTTTAGGTCCTTCTCACCCTACATGCCAAGCAGCCCAAAGATTAACCAGCACCTGGAAGCTTGCTAGTATTGCCAGATGAATTTTTTTATTACAAGTTCTGCAATAATTGCTGTGCTTCTTACAGCTCCAGCCTCTGGATTCATGTGCTTCCTTCAGTTTTCAGGACAAAGCTTTAATATGTAGCTTCAGGGACTGTAATGAGCTGAAAATGTTGGGGGAAATTCCATGTCACCTCTCCAGTGTGGGAAGTTTGGTGATGAATCCCAGAAGCTGAGGGAGCTCTGCCTGTGTTGTCATCCTCTCACATGGTGGGGAAGAACACCCTCTAGCACCTCAAATGCCATCATGGTGTGATGGGTGCTGCTGAGGGTGCCCTGCTTGGTGTGCCTTCCATCCAGCTCTCTCTCAAGGCATGTCTAATCCTGTGATCCTCACATTCCCTCCCTTTAGTTCACTTCTGTACCCCACAATCAGGTTTTTTTTCCTCCTTTTTTTTTTTTTCCTTTAGCCCTTCTCTTTGTCAGGGGCCTTTGAGTAAGGGCCAGCCTGATCCTAAAAGGAGAATTTCAAGAAGGAGTGGCTGCCTTTTAAGGACAGAATTCTCACCAGTGTCAGCAAACATTGAAGCTGCACAGCTGCAGTGCCCATTTTGTTCTCCTATTGCCTTGTGCTTCACAGCACGCCCAGGCAGTTGGATGGAGAAGACAGGAAAACATTTCTTCTTCAGGTTACATAAAACTGTCCCATGGCACTTTATATTGTCACCTGACAGGTGCCAGAGGAGTAAAAGGCCACTGTAGAGACTGCATGTTTCAAACCAGGGGAGCTTTGCAATGTTCAGTGGAAGAAGAAGAAACGTGGGTTTGAGTCACCCATAGAACTCAAGCTCCACTTGCTTTCAGAATGCAGCTTCAGAGTGCATTAATTTTTACATGAATTTCCAGGAAATTGGACTGTGCTTTACAATTTCAGAGTTACACAGCCTTTAGTGCTGGAGCCTCCATGAGGCCACGTAATAATTGCTGTGGATGCTTTCATCCATCACAGAGATGATGTGTCAGATGTTTGGAAGCACAGAATGGTGCTTCAGTTGTGGAGAGGCAGTGAAAAATGATGTGTTCTGTGGGAGCTGCAAGAAGGAATTGGGCAGACTGGAAGGATTTTCCCAGTGGGGAGTTGGCCAGGGCACGTGCACACCTTGTGAAAAATGCATTGGTACCTTCCATCAGCAGGAGCAGCTGCAGTGACTCCTTCAGACAACAAGAACAGCTCTCCTTTCCTCTTCCAAGGCAAAACACTGTCCACCAAATACTTCTTACAGCTCCTGATCATTCAGGATTGGTCTCCAATTGAGCCTTCACAAAGCCCAGAACTTCCCAGGTGCTCCTTGGGGCGTTCTGGGTTCGCACTGAGCTGTACCAGCTCTGCTTGTGGCCTGACGCCACCTCCAGTGTTTATTTCCAGATTATCTCCTTTGAATTTTCATCTTTATTGCTGTGGATAGTAGTGAAAAACATGTCAGAGGAGTCCTTACAGCTACTTACTGCAGGAAGAGAACAGCACATCTCTTTTAGCAACAGGAGAGAGCATGGAGCCATTCAGGGGAGCTGAGAGTGGAACCAGTCTCTCTCACTGAGAGACCTGCCATGATTCCAAGAATAAAAAATAAGCACCTGCTTTAGTTTTAACTGCCAGAGATGAATTTTTAGATTAGAATATATGAGATCTATTGTAATCCTTGGTAGGCTGATGACTTCAGTTGTGTAAGAGTTCTTCTTTGATTTAAACAGATGAGCGGGGAAGATTTGGAGTTACAGAGCAGACTAAAAATTCAAGGCAAGGAGCAGCTTCCAGAGAAGTTCTTAGGTGCAGAAGAATGCAAAGATTTGCCTCCTAGAGCATTGCTGTGGGCAGCTTTCAGTAGAGCAGATTGAACAAAAAGAATCAGTGGAGTGTTCTTCTCTTTGTAAAAAGTGTTTTTGTCAAAAAGCAATTATTTTTTGGAAATGTATCAAAATTTAAAATAGGAAGATGAGAAACAATTGTCTTTTGACTTTCTCATTTCATTGTGGTAATGTCAAATTGTTTCATTTATGGCAAGTCAAAACATTTCATTGTGATTTCCTCATTTAGATCTGAATTCTTCTATTGCAACATTTGCTAGTGTATTTACATATTTCTGTCTATATATGCCATGTTTATATTGCTTCAGTGTTGCAGACGTACAGAATTTCTGATTCTGCAGAAACAATTATATTTTTTTTTCTGTTTTGAAGTGAGTTTGCTTTAAAAAGAGTGATGTGTTCCCCACCCACCCTACCTCCAAAAACAGACATGCAGGTTATTGTGTCATCTCTGCTTCTAATGAGAATTAATTTTCCCCTCCATTTTGGGTGTACAGCAAAACCTTTTGAGGCTAAAGTGGTTTTATTTTGGATCAGTCCCTGTTCTGATCTCAGGTTTTGATTCAGAGGACTTACAGCGATCAAGCAGTAGTAACCAATCCCTGAATAATACCTGTCTTCCTAACATATCTTAAAGGAATTGAAGTTACTTTCAGCTGCTTTCCATGGTGTCTTTAGGAGTCCTGTGTCTCACATCCTGACGGTGTCAATCTCAGTTCCACCATGCAGTCAAGTCACATCCCTGTGAAAATGTATCCCCCTGAAGGAGGAGCTGTCCAGAAAGTCCCCAATTTCCTTCCTCACTCTTTCAGCACTGTTGCCTTCTTCCAAATCAGGCCAGTGCATTGTTCACTCTTGGCATCTCCAGATGCTCAGAGTGACCCTGAGAAATGTTCTAAAGTCTCTTTTCCCAGCCCAGCACTTGAAGAAGGAGTCAGAGCTCTTCCTTTCTCAGTCTCAAGGTTGTTTATTGTGTCTTATCTATGAAATTCTTTCTCCTGACCTGCCAAGATCCGCTCAGCAAGACAGTCCAGGCACTCTGCCTGCCCCCGGGGCAGTGTTATGTCTTTATACTAAAAACTACCTGTACAATGTTTACAATTACTTTCCAATACCAATCACCTATGTTAGACAGTGAGCTTCTACTCTAAACCAATCTAAAAGTGCCAACATCACAGCAGAAGATGGAGGCCAAGAGGAAGAAGAAGGAGAAAGCCTGGACACACCCAGTTCCCTCCATCTTGCCTCCTGAACCCCCATTCTGAAAACCTCAAAAATCTATTTTTTCACCCCATGATAAATTCACTATCATTCTACTTAAGCTGTCATGGCTTGTAATTCTTCATATAAGGTTGGTAATTGTTTTTTTCCAAGGGCTAAATCAAGGGCACAGGGGTCTTGGGCTCCGTGCCAAGGTCTCTGAGCCCCCTGGGCAGGGGCTCGAGTCCTCCAGGGCAGCCAGAGGAATTTGCTGGGTTCTGACAGTTCTCATCACATGCTCTTTTTCAAGGCTGCAATGCTTATCTCTGGATTCTCTGCACCACTCTCTTGTGTTTTGGGTTGGCATTTTAAATGTAGTTCTGAACAGTGACATTGGGAACCAGTCACCAGCGACCAGAAACCAACACTTTTGAGGAAATAGCTAATTGTGAATTGCAGTTCTTGTGTCTTGCTTCAAAATCCTGCAGCATCAGCCTGCAGTTAAGGAAAGAACAAAGCAGATTCCAGGGACAGAGATGTTTTTCCCAGAAGGGCAAGTGTGTGCACAGAGGATGAGTGCTAATTGTCCCCTCTCTTCCCCTTGTGCGCAAACCAACCTGGCGGAGAAATCGAGTGGGATTCAGTGGACATGTAAACCAGAAGGGCAAGATGAGCAGCGCCTTTCCCAGCCTTGTTTTCCCTCCCCCACTGGGGCCTGGGGAGGTTGCTGCTGCACTGGTGGAGAATGACTGAAATGTGCATTCACAACAGCAAAAGTCAGCTTGGAAAAATTTCCCAGGTGAGTGTCAGCGAGCCTCTAATCAAATTGAGGGTTGATTGCAAAACTAAAAATGAAGCAAGCACTTTACATAATTTGTTAGACTGCTGCTGTGTGTGCATGTGTGTGTTTATAGACTCTTCCTCAAGCATTGTGAATTGAATTAATCATGGAAAGAGAAGCACTCCGTGTTCATATTCTTGGTGCCATTCCAGAGATGTTTTGTATGTTCTGGGCTGGATTTAGGGCTGGGTTAGGAAATAAGGGTGAGACCAGGCCCTTGTTCTTCAACTGCTGCATTTGTGGGCGAGATTTAATGGCAGTTCAGTGTATTTTGCATGACTTGAGAAATTTTAGACAGCTTTCTGTATTTACTGTTTTACCTCAGCTTGTAGGAATGCTTCAGTTAAGTTAGTCTGTACCTACTTGAGTAACCACAGCTATTGAAATAAAGCAGATCCTAGATCCAGTTACAACACCCCAAAAATGCAGTCTTAATGTAGCTGAGAAGTCCCCAGAAATTTCCAGTTCCCAACAAGCATCAGCCTTCCCCCAAAACCAGGCTTACTTACCCAGCCCACAGTCTGGTGCATGAACTAAATACAAAAACCAATTTGTGAGGTCTCTCAGCAAGACCTCACAAATTCCCCAGTTCTACCTAAGCCTACAGAATTTTTGTCTCACTTACACAGGTTTGAGTGGGATGAGTTAAGATTAAGCAAAGACATTGCCACAGTAAAAGAGTTGGCCAGTTGACTGCAAGTAGACTGAGCCCTTTCTCCCTGTGAAGGATTTATGACATAAACATCTTCTGGGCAGTGCAGACAGACTGCTCCGTTCAAGCTGGCCCTCTTTTGTTCTGTGAGATGAAACAGAATGACCACAGCTTATCTGACTAGCTCTATGTTCATTGCTTTGACATGTTTTCTCAGTAAAACCAAACCTAACCAATGCCAGTCACCCAGAGGGTTGGACTGGACCCATCACTTTTAATTGTCTTCTCTCTTTGAAGAACGATGGAGCTTCTAAAAGGTTCCTTAAGGCCACCTCATTTTCCCTCCTGTACTAATCCTGGGCTGCAGGATATCCATCCCAATCCCTGGGTGTTGTCAGGCTGCTGGGCAGAGCTCACTGTCCTTTTCCCCATATTTGTGCTGTCTCAAAAGCAGCATGTGGAGATGCTTTGGCAATAGGGAAGAAAGGGATTTATAGCTGTCATGGTGAAGGGAAATGCACTGCAAAACACAAGTTCAAATCTCAGTGCAGCTCTCCCTCTGTGACTGACATCTTTACCTTCAAATATCCACCCTGTCTCATAGGAAAGGGTAAATAGGGAAAAAAGGGGAAAATGACACAAACCTACAAATTATTACCTGTAACCTTCGAAAAGGGTCAGTGCAAACCCTCCTGTGAGACAGCCAGTGTACTGATGGGTCCACTGATTCACAGTCTCTTGCGAGCAAGGATGCAGGGATATCTTTCTCCCTTGCAGGCAAGGCTGTCTGCAGCTGGCTCAGGGGCTGAGGGAGGCCAGGCAAGCAGCAAGGTGCTCAGAGAAACAGCCAGGAATTGAAAGGAGCAGGGAGAGATCTCAAAATCCCACCCAGCCTACGGGTCCCCTGCTGAAATGGTGCAAGAGCAAGGGAAAACATGTTAGTGACCTCAAAAGCTGCTTCCTTGCTTTCTGTGCCTGGCCTCATTTAGCTGCCAGAGGTATCTGGAACAGCACATCCAGATGCTTTCCATCAAGTTGTCATTCTCTCCTTGCTCAACCACCTTTGCTGTTCCCTGACCCAGTCCTCTGCTCCAGGCAGTACTTTGTGCTGTTTCGTTTTTGACCCTCTTGGTGTCTCATCAAGGTATCTGTAGCCCTTCCCACAACATGTGAATCTGCAGGGCTCTGCTATCCGCCTGCAGAGCTAAAAATCTTCTGCAGCAAAGCAGCTGCTCTGTGGAATTTCTCTGACTAAAAGATGAGACTTCCTGAAATGCATCGAAGGGCTAGATCCTCCCAGCTGGTATAAATCCTCATTTACAACCTAGATCACAGCCATAGCCAACATGTAAATCACAATGCTCCCTCCTGACTTGAAAATCTATGGATCTATGAAAATTGGCATAATTGCACTGATTTCAGGAGGGCTCCTGTGATTTACACTGGCTGGGGACACGGCCTGGCGTACGCCCATTCTGTTAGAACAAATTAGGATTCTCTCTTGGCCCAGCAGCTCAGCATCCATCCAGGGTCAGCCACAGCTGCCAGCTCCTCCCAGGGCCCACAGGGGAGCAGGGCTCAGCTCTCCCTGAACTCTGAGTGTGTGGCTTTGCTCCCTGCTAGGCTGTGTTTGAAAAATGCTCCTGCCCAGTAAAGCGGTGCAGTGTAGAAATGTAGCAGTGGTGGCACTTTGACCAAGGAAAACCTCTGGGGGTTTTCACCAGTGGTTCAGGAAAGGCTTTTGCAGAATGCATCCAGCACCTCTGCCCACAGACCTCTGAAGCCCTCAGTGCCAGGTTCCTTGGCATAGCAAAGGATGCAGGCAAAGTAGCATCAAATCAGATTAACAGCCATTGAGATTTTCCTTTGTGCAGTGAAGGGGTCTTGCTCTCTGCCTGATGCAAAATTAGAAAAAAAGGGAATAAATAGCAGATGGGAAATACGGAGAAGAATTTCAAACAGGCCGTTTTGCTTTCCATGCAAGTTTACTTTAAATTTGGTTTACATGGGATTATTTTACAGTAGAATGGCAATTCACCCTAAAGTCTCTGGAAGAAGAATCAAAGTCATTAGTCTTAAAATGCATTTATTAAAGCCTTAGTTGATAGTGGAACTCATATTTAAGGCTGCACTTGCTCTTGACTTACAATAGATTTTTTCCCATTGCTTACAATTTCTTGGAAAAAAATTACCCCTCTGGATTTAATTTTCAACACCTGGCCTTTGCTCAGTAGCAAAGTTTGTTGGTTTGGAGAAAAACCTATAGATCAATTTTCTGAAAAAAAAGTAGGAAACCAACTTTTTATTATCTCATTACATTCAGATTCTTTTGCATAGGATTTAATCCCGACAAAAACTGCAAATTAAAAATATGTCATTTGCCTAATTCTCACCCAGGAATGGAGTCAAGGTCAATTGACTTTGGACATGTTCAGTGAACAGTTTCAGCTCTGCTTAGAGTCATGAGCATGCAGGTCACAACAAATAAATATTGACAGGTCTGTGAAAGCCCAGAATGCGGCCAAATTCTTCTTTTGACTACACAGCTGTACCTCCCTGGGGGTATTTGTGTTGCTTTTGCATATTTTCATAATCCAGGCTTAGGAGGACTTTCAGGTTTGTATTTTGTTTTAAACTATCTGGTTGTGGTGCTGTGATGGATGTTTAATTTCCCTAAAGACCTGGGTAAATAGTAGATCTCATTTTGGTGGCCAGCCTGAAACTTGTAGCTTCTACAGAGTAAACAGTGGAACTGTGGTGTTTTGCAACAGCCATTTCCAGTCTAAAGCCCCGAGATGGTATCAGGGAGAGGAGCCTGACACTGGTTTCAGCAAGGAAAAGAGGTGGATGCACAGCAGACAGGGTGTGCACCCTCCCTTTCACTGCTTCTCCCAGATGCTGCTCCTTGGTGGGGAGGGGATGTTTATTGATTCCCCTCCTTGGTCCCCAGGGCTGTACTGTGTCCACCAGGGAGTTTCTCCCTGTGCTGGGCTGCCTCACATCACAGCCACTGCAACACAAGACAGGCCTGTGCTCCAAACTGTCCTGTAAAAAATGGACTTGCTCACACAAGTCAGCCCCATCCTGTATGATTTTGAAAGGAAAGTCAGCCTGGACACATTCGGTGTGGAAGCTGCCACTGATTGCAGGTTTCCTTGGCACTTGCCAGAGCTGGCTTCCACACAAGTTTCTGTGAGATAGGTGTGGCCCTGAAAGCATCCATCCCACTCATGCCAGACCTGTTCTAGCTTGCTTGCATGAGGAGAAGAGCTCAAACACCCTTTGTGGGAAGGATCCCCTGACATAGCTACAAACAGGAAGGAGGGTGCCCGCTGAGGCACAAGCACACTCTTGTCCTTCCAACCCAGTGCCGCTGTGCTCCCTCCCCACCCCGTCACCAGGAAATCCCTTTTCCTCTGGCAAATGCCCCTCTGATGGTGAAACCCCTGCATTGTCAGAAAACCTGGGTTTGGTGGGGTTTTTTATGGCTGGCTTGTCCGGGAGGGTGGTGACTCAGATTATCTTGGTGTGCATGAGCCAGAAGAGCGCCTGGCATTTGCTGCTGGCCAGAGCAGCCCTGTGGCTTAACTCCTACCCTTCCAGGCAGCTGGGACCCACCTAACACAGCAGGGCAGGTCCCTGGCCACCTCAGGAGTTTCCCTGCCAGCTGGGAGGAAGGTGGGCCGGTGCCTGACACTGAGGCAGGTTGTTCTGCTTCTGCTCACTGGATGTTTTTATTGCAGTGTGAGACGAAGCAAAGTATAGAAGCTGGCTGAGACTGTGTTGCGAGGAAATCCTCTGATCTTGCTAGCTCTGCTCAGTGTTTAGCCTTTTATCAGGACATGAGCTCATTGCTGTTTCAGGCTAAAGACAGAGCTTTGTGTGGATTCTGTGCTTTCACTCTTGAAATTCTCTGTTTGACTTGCAGCTTGTGTCAGAAAGGGCCTGATCACAAAAAAAAAAAATGTTAATGCTTTTACCAGGAAAGTTAGCAGGCACTTACACATCACTCTTCCAAGGGATACAGGTGTGTAAGTACAGAAAAGTCACACATCTCTCTTTGAATCGGGTTCTCAGAGCATCCATGGAGATACTAATTATCTTCTGCTGAATATCCCCAATTTCTTTTATGTCACTGAGAGCTGTAGTTGCCTGGCAATACCCAGTAACATCCAAGTGCCTCGGAGGACTGGATGTAAACTGCAACATCGGCATTGTAAATGGAGGCAGGTGTATTTCAAGATTTTTACAGAAGAAAAGGTGCACAAAAAAAGTTAAAACAGACAGCTGAAACGAGTCCTTTTTATTCACATGATATTTTATTTCTTGTGATAACCAACTTCTCCTTTTATTAAATAAACTCCAACAAAACCTTCCCCAGCTTTTGTCTGATGTTTTTTTTCCATTGCTGATCTTTGTGTCATAGTCATGATTCTGTTGCTGCAGACATTTACACCAGGGGATGTCTGACTGGGATATCCAGAGCCTTGTCAGAATATGCAGGGCAGGACTGAAGGACCTGGCCAGGGGTGTCAGCCTTGGGGGTGTCTGGGCCACCTTGTGGGGTGTCACAAGGCTCCTGATGTGTGACTGTGGGCTCACATGCTCTGTGAAATGACTGTGGGTTGTGTGAGCTGATGGGCAGCTTGCTAGCCACATAGCCAGTTCAGGTAGTGACAGTATCTCATTCCCTGTCAGGACCCAGGACATCCCTCTGGCTGTCCTGAGCAGCCCAGACCCCTGCCAGGGGTTTCAGAGACCCTGGCACAGAGCCCAAAACACCTGTGGGTTTGATTATGACCCGTGGAGCAAATTACCAACCTTAGATGAAGATCAGCAAGCCACAACAGTTTAAGTAGAATAATAGTGAAGTTATCACGGGGTGGAAAAGTAGATTTTAGGGTTTTTGGTATGGGGGTTCAGGAGGCAAGATGGAGGGAACTGGGCGTGTCCAGCCTTTCTCCTTCTTCTTCTTGGCCTCCATCTTCTGCTGTGATGTTGGCACTTACAGATTGGTTTAGAGTAGAAGCTCACTGTCTAACACAGGTGATGGGTATTGGAAAGTAATTGTAAACATTGTATATATAGTTTTTAGTATAAGACATAACACCACCCCTGGGGCAGGCAGAGTGCCTGGACTGTCTTGCTGAGCTGACCTCGGCAGGGCAGGAGAAAAATTTTTTACAGATAAGATAAAATAAACAACCTTGAGACCAAGAAATGAAGAGCCCTGACTCCTTCTTTAAGCGCCGGGCAGGGAGAACAGACTTTCAAACTTTTCTCGGGGTTACTCTGACAAGCTAATGATCCCAACACTTCCCCTAGACAAACTTGTTCAGAGCTCATTTAAATGAGTCTGGAAGACTTGGGAATAGTTTCAGCCCCAGCTTCCAGCTCTGGCACACTGTGGCAGCTCCTGCATGATGCCTGCTCTGCTGCAGGAGAGGCACCCACCCTGCTCAGCGCCTTTTCCCTCAATGTAATCAACACAAGAAGCACAATTGCCTTCACCTGGCTGCCCAGGCCCTGACTCCAGGCTGTCCTGCACCGTGAATCAGGTGCTCAGAAGGTTTCTCTAACAGAAAGCTCAGACTCCACTGCTCACAGGACTATTCAGAGCATTTAAGTTACAATTTATGGCTGGAATCCAGGCTCAGCAGCCCCAGTGTGGGAGCTCTCTGTTGCAGAAGCAAGAGAAAACTTCAGAAAAAGCTGAAAAAGCTGGCAGAGTGGTGGCTTTGTTTTGGTTTCTATTCTGTTTGGTATTTCATCTAACTGTCAGGAGAGCTGAGGCTTTGTTTTCATGAGAGACTTTGTCTTCATAATGCTCTGAGCCCAGGAGAGCAGGGGAAGGCTGTGCCTGCAGTGGGGCTGGGAGGTGCCTGTTGCAGGCAGCTCAGAGCCTTTCCCTTAGCAGAGGTGGGACTGAGTTTGAATCAAGCACTGCTTTCATCAACACCTGCTTAACTCTAAGGTGAAGCCTGTTTGTTTGTATTATAAACTAATTCAGCAGTGATTGGTTCAAACAGTCTTTTAATTTCATGGGGGTGGGAAATTATTCTGATGTGGACAGCTGGCCCCCTATTTAAGAGGTTTGTTTTTTTTTTTCTCAGGTTGCAGTTCTTCATAGTCTGGAGTAACAGCTTTCCAGAATATATCTGATGAAATTATCTCAATCTCTTTCCTAAGAGGATTGGGTTTTTTAACTGAATTTTTCTTATTGCTTTTAGCAGAATAAGTGGTGCCTGTATTAGGAGAATAAACTGCCATATTCCACTCCATTCCAAGTGGGAAAAAGAGCCTGATGCTGCCTCTGCCTGTGACCTGAAAATTCACCATCATGTGCATATTCCATGGCTGGGTGAAGAACACCTTGGCACAGGTGATGCAGGGGAAGGACACACTACTGCATTCTGAATCAAGGAAAGCATAACATACAGGAGGATGTGCTTTTTTTTTTTTTTTTTTTTTTTTTTTTTTTTTTTTTTGTCATCTCTTTGAACATCACAGTCAGCACTCACTTCCCTGCATTCCCCTTCTTTTCCTTAATATCAGAGTGGCCCTCAATAAGCCACTGTGCTCTGTGCCTCTGGGTGGTGTTTGGTACAAGCTGAAGGAAATTAAACTTTTGTGGCAGCATAATTCAGTGTCCTGTCATTGCACAGTCTGTGCAGGGGTACCAGGCCATTTCCTGCAGTGTGGCCACTCTGTCACTCTGCCCATTTCTCCTGCAGTGACCTCCAGCACGAGGGCTGTTGTAACAAACAAGTAATTTAGACATTCAGAGAAATTTAGGAGGACTGGGGACTCTAGGCTGAGGCTTCACAGCCATCGATTAAAGATCATAAGGTTATTGTACTTTTCTAGTTATAACTAATTACTTGCTTAATTTCTGCCTTCTAATTTATGTCCTTTTGTCTTTAGGTATACATCATATACATGTCTAATGCAATTTACTGCAATATATTTATCACATTATGGAAGAGTGTTATCTTCATCAATTACAAGCAAAAAGGGCTCCTAAGAATTAATAAGGGGATAAAAGCTAAATTTGTATTTCAGTGGACTCTTGAAGGCTTATCTCCATGGGAAAGCTGTTTGTAAATCTGCAGTGTTTCATCTGGCTTACGTTAAGTCCTAAATTTGGATTTCAATTCCATGGTAAGTGCAAAGTGTCTCTCCACAATAAAAGGGGAGTAAACTGCCTTGGAGTTAGCAAAGGTGTGCAAAGATGAGTCACAAACTAGCTACTATTCTCTGTGTTCTGCTCCATCTTGTCTTGCAGCAACCTGTGCATACTTTTCAGCTAATATTTTTCTCTACAATCCAGCTATTGGTTAAATTAGGGTAGCTGTGGTGTTAAGAAATTGGTGATGCAGTGGAAAAAGCATCCTTGTGCTGCTTTATGTTGTGTGCCTGTGCAAACCTTCTCAGTGCTTATCCTTCCCTATTCCTGACAAGTTACCTGTCCTGTCTAGCCAGAATAAACTCTGATTACAAAATTCCCAAGCCCCACTGAAGCCCCCCTGCCAGGTGTGTACCTGGCTGTGGTGTCTGAGCCAGCTTCACGATCCTTCTTGCTGTTAACAGTGCCTGGTCTGCAGTGACCAGCCCACTCTTCATTGCCTCTGCTTCCCTGGCACGCTTCCTAGAAAGGAGAGCGCAAAGCCCTGCTTTTCCCAGGAATCATGATCGCCTCTTTCTCCTGCGCCAGATTTTTGCCAGTGGCAGAATCTTTTATGCTTTCTGAGGATCTCTCTTCAAGGTTCTCATCGGGAATATGAGAAGCCAAATTATCCTTTATTTTAGTGGCATAATAAGTAGCCCAAGGTAGAAAAAGCAGTGAGTTACCAGTCCTGTGTTCTGCCACACTTTAGCATTCCCAACTTCTCTTTGGGTTAAGGTCAGTACAGAAGCTGAAGATTCAGCTTTACACCCCAAAAATAATTGTGGTTAAATTATTTTTCCAAAATACCCCTTTTTAACATTCCATTTTTCCCGAATAGCTCTGAGAGCTTTCATTTTTTCACACTGTCATGACTGAAACATAAGAACTTTTCATGGACATGAATTCTCACAAGGAAAGACGCAATGTAATTCTACTGAACCTGGTACTGTACTTCTCATGCATATAAAATTATTTTTACCTTTTTCATGTTGGGTGGGAGAGACCCTTGGCTTGGAGTAATAGAGAGTTAAAGTCACTCAGTGCTCTCTGAATGACTATGTAAATTGCAAGAGGCAGAGAATCTGATACTGTGCCTATAAATTTTATTAAACCAGCTGCTTGTCAAAATTCATTTTTGCTTTATTTAATCATTAGCTATTACTGGAAGAAAGTTGTACATTCTGCTGTTAGTTCTTCTGTTATAAATCTGGAAAAATAGCCTAATTCTTACCTTCTTCTGTCTGGCATCTGGAAATCAATTCCAGTGAAATTTACTTTAGATTTAAGCTACCATATTCATAGCATAACCTGGTCTTTGTGGTTCTTAAAACAGATGCATGGAAATGCCTACATGGCCCTAAATATAGGGCCATATTTAATGCCCCAAATATGGGCATTAAATATGCCCATATTTAATTTATGCCTAAATTAAATTTAGGCATAAATTTAATATGCCTAGATTTATATTTCTTATAAATTAATATATCATATTAATTTATATATTAAATTAATATTATATATTAATTTTTGTATAGATAATAGGAAATGCCTATTATCTATATAAAAATTAATATATTAATTTAGTATATAAAATAATTATATATTAATTTATAATAAATATAAATTATATTTATTATAATAAAATTTACAAAAATTTTAATACGTTGTAAAGAATTATCTAAGTCAGCTGATTTCATGCCATAGCTTTTCCCTCTGTGTGATGGACTGTATTCTGCAGCAGGCCTTTGAGCATCAGATGCTCAGCTGGCTGGCCATTGAGCTGACTGTGGCTAAAAAATAGATATTGGCACATATTTAGTCAGGCATGAGGTTTACAGGGAAAGTCAGAATTGCCAGTTGTTGCAATAGTTCCTGAAGCAAAGGTGTGGCTGGGTTAGCAAGCACCTACCCTTCAAAAATGATCAGCTTCCACCACAATGTCCTGGAAAAGCTCTTCGTGTGCTGTGTAATCCCTTCTGCACACTTTTACTGCAGATTTATCCTGGGAACAGAGTGGGTAGATGGGGTGATGTGCCCTGGTCAGTTTATCCTCTGTGGGGCTGAGGCCATTGCAGAACAGTAGGAGAGGTGCTTGAGATGAGCCAGGAGAGCCCAAGGCAGGAGCTGCAGGCACAGGGAGCAGGAGGGGCTGTGGGAAGGGCAGGAGCCAGCCTGGCTGTGTGTGAAGTGGGCTGGGGCTTGGTTCTTCACAAGAGGGGACTCTGTGTACCAGGGAGAGGCTCAGCCTTGGAACAGCCCCACACTGTGCATGCATGGGGCAATGCCAGCACCTTTCAGCCAAGGAATGTAATACTGCCATGCCCAACAGGGGTTTTATCCAAACCGGTGCCATTTGGCTCCTTCTTTGAGTTTCCATGCACAGAGTGTTCAGAGAAGGACAACCAGCTGAAGGGTGTTAGCTCTCCAATTACCCTTGCCTGCTGTAATGGCTCCCAGAGGCACATTCTTCCCTGCTATAAATTAGAATAACCCTTAAAGCTGGCTAATTTGTCCATGCCCTTTACTGGGGGCGAGGGTAATAGGCAGGAGATGTAGAGCAGCCCTCTCCCTTCCCAGCCTGGGGCTCTCTCATCCCCCTCAGCCCAGCCAGCAGTGGGGATCAGCTGGAATCCTCATTTCCTGCTGACAGCATGGAAAAGCTGGGCAGGCTGTCACATGGGCCCAGATAAATCCCTCCAGAAACACATCACCATTCTCATTCTCATGTTGTACTCTCAGCCAGCACATGCCCTGAGAAGGCAAAGGAAGATTTTCCAGTCCTCTGGCTGCAGCAGCACTGGGGTTCTGTAGCCTAACAGGTGCTTGCACAAGCACCATCATGGGTTAGCCTTTGTCTCAGCTTGGGAAAAATAAATATTTTTCAGGTTACTTGTGGACTTTCAGCTACTCAAAAGTTGCATTTTCAGCTTGGAGAAAAGCTGTTAGGGGCTGTTCTGCATGGTGATCTGCATGCATAATTTAAAGAATAGAGGAAAGATCTTGTGGGAGGAAACCTTCACTTGAAAGGAAGTCAAGGTTTGTTCTGCTTTAATCTGTGTTGGTTGATTGACCCTTTCTGGTGAAAAGCTGCTCTGCTCCTGAGGCCAGGCAGCAGAGGTCATTTCCATCCTGCAGTGATAAAGTGCTAGGGGTAAATTCGTATGGCATCACCCCAGTTCTTGCAGTGGCAGTTTGGGTTTAAAAGAGGTTCCAGAGGGGCCCCTGTAGCTCCTCCAGTGTCTGATGGAAGTTTGCCCATTCATTTGGACACTGCAAAGCTGGGAACAGGGGGCTCTGTCATGTTTCATGTGTGTGTTAAGCTGTGTGTAGGTGCACCTGAGGACCCCCGGGGTTCCCTCTCTAGTCCTTTGCACCCTTTTTGCACCCTTTCCACACTTTTTGCACTCTTTTTGCACTCAGCCTGGGGAAGAGACCCTTAAAGACCTTGGGAGTGTGGGGGGAACTTTCTGCTGTTTTTCAACCACATCAGTTCCCTGATCCCCTTCCCGTACAGAGGTGCAAACATTTATCCCATTTATATTGTTATACAGAGGTGCACAGCAGATGGGTGGTGTGAGGGAGGAAACAGTGAAGGTGAAGGGAGAAGAGCCCAAATCTGCTAATCCAGTACTGCCGCCAAATAAACACACCTTGAACTACAGCTGCTGGGAGCTCATCAGTCACTGCTGCCTTTTTGTAGGGTGATGGGGAGCAGGAGCTGAGCCTAGGAACTTAGCTTTGAATTTATTTCAGTTAAGTCTAAAAGAAGCCAGATACTCTTTTGTTTAAATTTATCCGGGCAGATCTCTGGCTGTTTCCCCATTTCCCTTTGAATTACCTCCTCTGACTTCACTGCAGTGCCTTGAGTTCACTCTGGAGCATAATTGAGTTATGGCTGCTCATTTCCTTGTGTTTTTGTGATGAAAACAAATGTGTGGTGTGGGGATTCCTCTTGGCTTAGCCAGAAGGTAAGTGAAGGCACCAGAGTGCACCCAAATGCTTGCAGAGTCCATCACAGGCTGGGAGAGTGTGTGAAGGGTGAGGAGACTGACCCCTGTTTCACTGATGTGTTCATCAAGAGATTCCTGTAGTGGTTTTACCCTGGCATAAACCCAGCCAACACAGACAGGAACCAGGCCAAAGATCAAATGAGGCTGGTTTTTCATGCATTCACCTTTTCTGACTGCTCCCACCCCTTGTGCAATATTTAATAAATGTTAGTGAGTAATTTCTTATGGGCATTGCTGTGAAATACCAATCCTGGCTACACCCTGGTCAGACCCCAGCTTGCTCCTGCCACCTCCCACCGTTCACACACACCTTGAACGTCATTTCTGAATCTGTCCTGCTTTTCCTCACTGGTAAAAGCAGGACTGCTGCAGGTGCTGCAGACAGTCAGCTGTTAGGGGGAACTGACTGACCAACACAAGGCTCAAATTTTTTGCTCTGAACTGTACCCCTGAAAACAAACCTTTTAAAATATTTTCTCTCCATTTCCTTCTGTTTCTACATCAAAACAATACGGCGGCCCCAGCCCCCACACTGATTTCTGCAGAACTGGGGACTGTTCAGCTACACTCAGACCTTGCCTACAACCTCAGGAAGGTCTAGTCAGGTTTCAGAGTGGGAAAACAGTCTGCTCCTGCCTCTGAATGTGTGAAATTGAACCAGGGAATGTGATGAATAAGAATGTTTTTCTTTCTCAGCATATCTTCTAAATCCCACTGGCCAGTCTGTGTGACTGGCAAAACTCTCCCAGAATTCTGACTGTTGTAGCCCATCCCAAATCTTCTCTCTCATTAAAGGATTAAAGAGCATGCCAGTATTTCTCCACTAAAAGTTTCCAAAAATCCTGTGAAGAAAGCCTCTGCTTTTCTCACTCTCCCTGGCTGGGAACCAGTGGTGAAGCTGGAACCCCTGACTCTGAGCAGGTTGGACCAGTTCTTGTTCCCATTCCTCCCTGGCCTGGGGCTGCCTCCACCTGCCCTGGGCATGGCAGACTCTGTCCAGCCCTGCCCTAGGCAGCTCCAGCCTGGATTCAGTGTAATCCTGGCTCCTGGACAGTGTTGTGGGCACCAGAGCTGATCTGCACCAGGATCCAGCCAAGGTGGGACAGACCTCACGTACCTGGGCTGTTGTGCAGGACATCAGCCCAGGAGATTCTTCTTTACTTTCTTGAAATGTAAAGGGGAAAAGGGAGATTAGTGATCCCTCAACTCCTGCACCATCTGAGAATTCCAGATAGGTTCTCAGGTGGTGCAGATCACCAAGATGTTTTTTGGACTGAATTCCAGCCAGGAGCCTGGCCCCACGTTCTGCACATGGAGGCAGCACTCAGAAACAGCACAGGAAATTAATGTTCTCTCTTTAGATGTAATGAATGTTTGCCCCTGTTGTTTAATTCCTTTGCTCAGTGTCCTGCCAAGGAGTTCAGTGCTGGATAATACAAATGAAAACCATCCCCACCCTGAAGGGCTGACAGACATACTGCAGACTGCTTTTGCCAGGGAATAAATAGGTGAACATGGTTTCAAGTTTATTACTTTTACCAGTGAGGAAGAGCAGGACAGATTCAGAAATGAGTCAGCCTGAGAGAGGTTTTTTTCCCCTGTTGATCTTAGGGGAAAAAAAATAAACCAAACCAAAAACAACAAAGAAAACACCAAAAAAACCCCAAACCAAACCAAGTAAACAAAACAAAAAGAAAAACCCAACAACAAAAAACAACAACAACAACAAAAAACAAAAACAAACAAAAAAAAAACCAAACCAAAAACAACAACCAAAAAACCCATCCAGTGAACAATGAATTTAGGAGAATTTAAATGGGGAAGTAGCTAGAGAGCAGTGTTTGGCCATGGAGAGGAAGACAAACTGTTCAGGGCAAAATCTCCCCACAGGAGAAAATTAACTTAAAATTCCCCCTCAAATAAATCAGAAGTTCTTCTCCAAATAATCCCACTTAGTGCACATGTACTGTAAACTGACTAATTCATCACCTGTCCAACAAAACTGGAGTAGCTGAACCACATTTATTAATTTAACCAGAAAATTATGTCTGATTTATCTGACAGCAAAGGGCTACTGAAAAACTTAAGTACACTTCTTCAGAATTCAGGGACAAATGACCAAACCTTGCCTGGGCTTTCTGGCTACATGAAGTCTGTATTTCCAGCCATGGCTTAACTATACAGAAAATATTAGCTGCAACCCTTATTTTGGCTGCAAAGCCTTATGCACCTGCACAGGCAAACAAGGTGCCTACACCATTGCAGAATTCAAACGCACTCATGTTTAATTCAAGGCTCTGATTGTTTTAGTTATCAATTATTGCTTTGCAAAGTTTTCAGGCGGTGTCCAAATTTGTAAAAACTTCTTCATAAACCTCGGCTGTTCCCTGCACAGAAGTGAAACAGCAGGGAGTTACACCTGCCTGTCACAAGGTCCTGGAGGTGATGTGCATTTTTGGCTGCATGTTTTTTGCCAACTTGTCTGCATGGCTATTTACACAATATTTGCAACATGCATTTTCTCAAAATGTTTATCTATTCATAGGTTTTCAGGCATTACAAATAGGGAAGGCAAAGGAAGAAGGTAAATATTATATGGAAAACTCTGTATTAAGGGAAAAACACATCCACAGACACAATCAACGATGTGATTACCATGAGATTGAAGACCAAGTGTTTTGGTATTTCTAAAAGACTTCAGGACCACCTGCACTTATAGCACAGTAATACTTTAATGCAGCTTTTTTATTTTAGAACTCCAAGTGTGAAATTCTCACAGAGACATTTCCCAGGCTTGTGTTCTTTGTATGCCCTCAATCACACTGGCATTCATGGGAATTTTCTGTGAATGCAGGGTCGGGCCCCGTTGCAATATTCTGTTTTCTAAGTCTATTAGGGGAACACAAGAAGAAGCAGATATTACATGTGCAAATTTTTACTTTCATCTCCAGGTGGGTATGAATAGTGTGTCATTAGTTAATGATGACATAAGAGCTGGCATTCCTGATAAACCCACAGCTCCTCCAGGCTTGCTGGAAGGTTGCAATCCTATTAGTCAGATGCTGTAAAAGTTGGGTTTTTAATTACCTTAGAGTCAAGATAACTCTTCCCTTCCTGAGCTGCTCAGAATTACTCAGAGATGCATGTTCAAGGGAAGAACTTGGCCTCCAAATTTAAAGCACAATCACTTTTAAACACAGGGTGAAATACAAGCTTTTTGTTATGGTGCCCAACAAGCATCTTTCCTACTTACTTGTCCCCTGCCTCTTTGTCACCATCTTTCATGACTCAGGGTTCATGTGACCTCCACATCCCACCCTCAGCCTCACCTGACAGTCTGATCCCCTGGAACAGGGGACCTGACACCATCAGGGGACAGATCTGTACCATGGTGTGGTTGTGTCAAAGTCACAAAAAAATCCCAACTGTGAGAGGGGATCTCAGCACAGCAGGCTGGCAGGGAGCCAAGGGGAGCTGTCAGTGGCTGTGTTTTGTAAACTAGCAGCAATCCTTTTGCCACTGTGGATTGCAAAAACAGCAGCGCTGCCAATGTTTACGTGCCTCTGGCATCCTGACTAAGAATCTCTGAGTTACATCATAGGTATGTGCAATAGGGTTTGGAGTTTTGCTGGCTTGTGGTGTGATTTTTGGCCTCATGAAATGTGGCTGGATGTGTAACTGAGTGTCAGAGTTGTATCTGGAGCTGAACCAAAACCACAGGGAGACAGCCTCATATTGTGAGCAATGCTAGGAGCAGGGGAAGAGGGACTTGGCTCCTCTTAAGTCATAAGCCTGACCAGGAGAACTGCATTGTTTTGCTGCAGATGTTGCTCTGCTGTGAATAATTTTACTTCCCCTGCATTGTACTGGGTAGCAGAACTTTGCATAGTGATATAAATGAATTAACATATATCACACATAGCAAACCCCTTTTGCTGTGCTCCAGTTTGTAGCTCATGGACATTGTAGGAAGCATCAGATTGCAGACCAGAGGATTGTTTTGGTTTTTTTTTTTTTTCCTGTGGTCCATATGTGGGACTCTGAGATTAAATGTGCGCTGTTTTATTAGTCAAGGTTGTCTTTTTTCGTTAAGGGCTAGTTGTCAATAGGAAGTTGAGGTGAAAATTATCAAGGGCTTATTCTAATCTCTTACAAAGTCCTGCAAACTTTCATCAGAAAAAAACAAGAAGTGCCAAATTAGAAAGGCCACTGTTTTTGTATCTGGAATATATGGACAGACATCATCATTTAATTCTTCTATTGCTTGTCATTTTATTGTTTTCACCAGCAGTATAAGCAGCTTTGCACCATTCTTCTGTACAAAGGTAAGGACTATTATTTCTAGGATGATCAAGACCCCAGTTGAAGCTGTCATTATGAAGGGTGATGGTACAGGTGGAAAAGATGAACACTGCTTGATTCAAACAGAAATGTGATCTTGATAGACACAGAGGGCCATGGCAGTGAGGAAGATAGCTGTGTAAAATCCAGACACAGTTCTCTTCCTGCCCTGGGTGCTTCAGGCAGTGACTGAGAGCATCCCTAGCCATTCCTCCCCTGTCAGAGCAGGGGTTCAGAGAAGGCCCAGCTGTTTGGAGCAGCTGCAGAGCTGCATGGCCTCTGTGGCCCAGCAGAGATTTGGTGGCTGCTCCATGGACAGACAAACCTTTCTTGCGGGGGAGAAGTTGCAGCCCTGGGAGCAGCTGCAGAAAGCAGAGGTGCTGTGCTACTGCTGATCCATCTGCTCCCAAGCCAGAACCCTGCAGCAACTCTTTCATCTGTGAAAGGAGCTAAGAGGATTGCTGTACCTCAAAGACATGAAGTTTAGGTAATTACAAGTGGGAGACACTGAAATATTACACCAGTAAAAATACCTCGGATGAAGAATTGTTGCTCTTTCAAGGCTAATGTGATTTTATCCAGGTTGTCCTGCTCAGTGAATTCTAAAGGGCAGGGATATGGTTTTCTTAAACTCTATGGAATGATGTTGGATTTCTATTTGTTGGCTTTTATTTTCTGTGACAGTCCATAGGGTTCTTCCTCAAGGGATTAAAGTACCTTTACAGACCTTGCTTACCACATCCTTCTTCTTCCCATTCCTTCTCTTTTGAACTTAGATATGCACTTCATTCTGACAAGTAGCAGGAAAAGTTCTATCTGATCTGTTACCAGTTTTATGTAATTTAGAATGCAGTGTTCCACTGGTCTATTTTCTGTGGAGACAAAAAGAGATGAATCATCCTGAGGTGGGCACAATCCCTTTAAGATCTTGAGTCCTAAACTGACAAGTTACTGTGGGCAAGCTGAACCACTTAGCTCCCAAGTCCTTCCCAATCATAATTTATAACAAAGAAGGATATTTTCTTAGGTTAATGTTTCAGCTACTTCTCATCTTTTGTGCCACTTTTCTGAAATCTTTTTTGGGTATGAGTTGATGCTGCACATCAAATTTCTCTTTTGCATTCAATGAGGGCCCAGTCATTCTAACAAACTTCAAAAGGGATTTCATATTCTGTGAAATACTTCACATTTCTTTTTATCAAAGTCTGATTTTTTTTTTCCTCAGAGTTGTACAAGCTCACACTACCTACGGAGTCTGTCTGTCTGTCTGCATCACTTTCATGTGTTTGTGAATTGCTAATGAAGCTTGCAAAGGGTTCCCCTCCACTGGGTTTGTACAACTTGAATTAATGCTCCTCTAGAAATCCCAAGGTGCCTTGCCCCTTTTGCCCACTTCTTAAAAGAAAAGGATTCCCTTGCTTGTGAGGGTGAGCTCTCAGAAGCCCAGCAACAGCACTGTCAGCCAGAGGTTATCGTTTTTGCTTTGCCAGCCATTGATGGGGGAACAGAAGATGCAAATCCAGGGAGATGTACTCAGCTGAAAATCATACTTTTGCTCTGCTGGTGCTGAGTAGCCTTGACTACTTCTGCTTATAATGTAACATCCCATAACTTCCATACCTGACTGCAAAATTGCTGAAAACTCCAAATGTGCAGCTTTACTTACAGACCACTATTTTTTTTTGTAACAGTGGTGCAGTGATGCATCTCTCCTTTGTGCTTATCCAGCTTAGCTATAGATCCAGTAAACATATATTCCTCTAAAGGAGCGACAGGAAGTGTCCTCCACTCTAAAGCTGTTAGTAGAGATTTCTTCCTAGTGGAAAGCAGTTCATTGTTCACTTATATCCTAAAATGAAAGGGTAATGAACATATTTTGTATGCTAGTAATCTTTTTACCAAATAGTATAAGATTTTTTTGGTCATTACTTTCATTTCTTTAATCTCAAGAATAACCAGTGGCAATGAACTCTCTGTGTTGGTAATTTGTTGATGGGGGAAAGAGAGATTTGTCTGTATTATTTAAAATTCTGTAAAGAGGACAGAAGAAAAGATTGAAAGTATTCTCAAAAGGTAATTAATTCTTTGTGCAGGTTTTATCAGAAACACTCTTGAAGCCCTTTGTGAAAACAGAATGTGAAAGAACCCAAGAAGATGACAAAAACCAAGAAGGTGTGGAGGACCTGTGCACATAATGTGGCTTTGAACTGAAATAAGTGTGCCTGAATGCAAACCTGCATTCCTGAAGGTGTCCACCTCATCCTGTGTTTCACAAACTTTTTATTTTAGCATTCCCCAACTGTGCATCTGCTTATGCTCAGGAACACCTCAGTGCTGAGCAGAGTGAGACCCACCTCATCTTTGACCCAGGGGCTGCACTCAGGGCTCATTTCCCCAGAGACATCCATGCTGCTGAGGATTGTCATGGCACGGCTGGAAGGTGGAATCCACACAGAGTAGGATGGAGACCTTACTTTTCTTTTGAGATTTGGCAGGGACAGAAGCCTTCTGTGCAACAGCAGCTGGTTCAATCACTACCCTTCACTCTCAGGGCTCTCCACAGTGACTCAAATCCACGCCTCCCCCAGCCATCAAGTTAAATCCAGTCTGATGTGAAATGGCACCTTGGCTCACCCATCAGCTTCTGAGAGCAAACTCACTTGTGCCATGTCCCAAATTATGCCAGTCCCAGGATCCACACTCACACTGGATTCCCTTTGTGGCAGTTTCTGGTGCTGTCCCTGTCCTTGGTCACCACCACATCCTTGCAGTCAAAGCAGCACAAACCAGAGGAAATTCCAGTCCACTAAATGTCTTATGGATGCTTCAGTTTATCAAGCAAATAAGAAAGCAGTGAACCATCAGAATTAGAACCATATATAGATAAATATGACCCCAAATGTATTTCTTTCCTTCTGCAGCCCTTTTATTATGTTTTCCTGAAAGCAGAGTAATTATTCAACTTGGGTGGCATGTGTTTGTTGCTACATGGTTATAGAAAAGGTGCCAGAGCCCTGTAATAAATTATTTCTCTGAAATATTAAATATCTGGGCGACTAACTGTCAAGGATTTTCCATGCACAGATGGGAGCTGCAGAGCAGCAGATCTGTGGGGTCTGAATCTCATGCAGCACAAAAGGAGCCCTTTCATGTTACATGAAAACACCCTGCAATGTTTGAAATTAATTCCTTTGGATCAGGGGGAATCAATTTTGGTCAAATTGCCTTCAATCAAATGACTAATGGTTTTGTTAAAAATCTCATTGTCAGTCTTAAAGAGAGATGTCGATCTGGATAAGCTATGCTGAGCTTCCCTTTGCTCCCTCACTGCTCATGGCTTGAGAAAACTCTTCAGAAAAATATCCCATGCAGCATATTTTGATATTATCACATGTTAACACATCTCATCCAGAGCTATCCAATCTGATTTTAAATTGCATGTAAAACTTCAACTAAATATAATCCAGATTTCATATTGTTTTATTATTTTCTTCCTCTATACCTGTTCCCAGAGTGCATTCAATAAGACCATATTATTCCTTCCTCTGCCATGAATATTCATTATATTCAGGTTTTCATTTTGGGACCTGGGATGGGCAAAGGTAGTGAGGTTTTTTCCTTGGGAAATCTGCTTGATCAGGGGAGTTGTGGTTTCTTAATTCTCTAAAATTCAACACCGGGCCAATTTCACTTCTCTTTATCTGATCAGATTTTAGTGTGGTGTTAGATTAAAAAGAAATGCCATTGTGGAGTGCAGCATCTGAGATTTAAAGAAAGAATTACTTCTGTTCAGTTGTAATGAACATTATTTGCCCTTTGTGTGCAGGTCTTCTATTAGATCCAGCAGCTTTTGCCTTAGATAATAAGGAAGGGATTATGTGAGAGATAAGTTGATTACTCAATAATTCCCCAGGAAAAAATTCTGAAGCAAATTCAGGTGATAAACACCATCTGTGTGGGGAAGAGCCGTCTGTGAATGGCTATGGTAAATCTCTTATATGTGTGTGTGCAATATGTTCTCCATATCCCAGGCTGAGGTGGTCAGGTCCACTTCTTCAGGCAGAAATATCCCAGCCCAGCCCAGCCCTCCCCACAGGAGCATTGGCTCTATCATGGACACCCAGTGCTTTATTTCCATGGTAAAACAGAGAAAAAGCAGTAACTTTTGAGTTCTCTGAACGCTGCTGTCCTTGCTGCTGCTCAGCCCCAGCCTTTTCTTGTTTACTGGTGCAGCTCACTTGAGGATTTCTTCCCCAGGTTTGGCTCATTCTCATGATCTGCTTGCTTCTCTGCAGAGCTTCTCAGATCTCTGTACCCATATCACCATGGGTAAGGCTCTTTTGGAAGACTTTTTATGTTTTCTTTTTTGCTTCTTCATATTTTTCATAAATATACATATCCAGTGGAAAACTGGTGCCAGGTTTTGGCTACACATCCTTTCTTCACATGAGCTACACAACAGCCAGAACATGCTCCAAACTGAGTTTATCTTCATGTCCAAGGTGGATTTGCTGTTTCATTGCCAGGCTGTTGTGTGGAAAATCTCCACTGCCTCATCCCTTGGAAAATCTGGTTATTCAAATTCTGCCCATGATGGTTAGGGGAGCCAAACCGTGTGGTCCACCCCAGGGCAGGTGCTTTAGGGGCTCCATGAAGCAGGGAGTGCCCTGAGTGCAGAGCAGCTCAGCACTCCTGAGCCCCCCAGCCTGCCCCATCAGCCAGGCAGGACAGGCTCTGCTGCTGCCCCTTGCACAACACTCACACACACAGGGATTTAGGAAAGACTGACTCACACACACAGGGATTTAGGAAAGACTGATTTATTCTTATGCAGAGTAGCCACAAGAGCACGATGTAGTCAGATTTGCAGCTTTGTAACCTTCTGTACGAGAAGCAAATAATGAAGAATCAAGAACTGGGTTGTTGATATTTCATGTAATGCCCTATTGGGTGCAAAGTGCCACAATCAACTTTATACTGCATGTGTGGATGAAGTAAAACTGTTCACTGCTCTTTTCAATCAGCCTTTTCCAAGGTAAAATTTCTGTAGGAGCCATAGAATGTTGGGATACATCTTTGGGTGTTATTTCCAAATGTTGGGGAAGTTGATATTAATTTTCTTTAAAGTCTGATTGTCTTTATTCCTTTGATTGTAGTTAATAATTTAGATAGTATTTCCAAAGGGCTGTGAAACTGATCCAAACTTTCTAGTAACAGAGTGAATGGAAAAGATTTGGAAACTAAAATGTCATGAGATTTTTTTTAATCAATGTGTCAAACTTTGTTGGAACAGATGTATTTTGATTTACCTTATCAAAGGTTTAAAAAGCATAGTGATAGCAAGCTCATTGCATAGACATTTTCAAGATTAATAAGTTATCTTAAAACTTTCTGCGTTATCTCCACACTTCAGTTCACCGAGCTTTCTGTATCTGAACATTTTAGAGAGGCTTCAAATCACTTTCAGGGGGCTCACTCAAAATTCAGAGCGTGCCATGATGAAGGCAATGGCTTTGAATTGACCAAGTAACCCACTGACTTGCATTGCAGGCACAGTTCATGGCAGACTTGTCCTCATGAATCTCTGAAATTTCTCTTTCCAGCCATGCTCAAAGCTCTGCTCTTGCCTTCCCCACACTCCTTTACCTCTCACCAGGAGCTGCTTCTGCCTCCCTGATTCACAGCACGCAATGAAAGCTTTTCCAGCATTTTGGGAGTGGTGGTTTCACCTGTCTAAGCTCACACTCATGCTTTAGGACAACAGGAATCTTAAAAGATCCCTCTGCCCATGGGATAAGAATATGCTGGGCTCATCATTTGTCATGCCAACACCTCTTTCTCCTTTTTCCTGTATTTCTTAGTGTTTTTTGCACTTCTTGAGCTGTAAGGTTTCAAGGGAAGAGGGCAAGTTCTCACTGTGTGTTTACCTGGAGTCTGCCAGGATGGGTCTGTGCCCTTCATGGTGTTTGTGATAGAGGGGGCCCAGGGGTTTAGGGTATTTTAGGGAATGTGGTAGGCACAGGTGCTGTGCTCAATCCCCTCAAAACAGTGGACTGGGGAAGCAGAGGCCATTGCAATACTTCCTCCTTTTTCTCAGCACCCATTTTAGCTCATGTTGTAATAAATTAGCTAACCTGGGGGCAAGGGGCCGCAGCCCCTGTCTGTAACACCCTTGGAAAAGGAGGGGCTTTTTTTTGCTTTGATTAATGTCCAGGGCAAATGAACATGACAAGGATTTTCTTTGGGATGATCTGGGCTCTCCCAAGAAAAAAACAGGGTGTGTGATCATCCAATCTAAAAGAAATAAAATTCTTACTGAATAGCTTAGGTTTAATTGTGTCTTTTCTTTCTTCTCTGCCTTGGTTTTAGGAAGATGTGAAATAATGATTTGCACTGCACACAAATTCTCCTCTTTTTAACCTGAAAATGTCTGGGCATGTGAGGACAGAGAGAGCAATTTTCCTGGAGAAAGATGTATTTCCTTCAGCTGGGTCCATGGTCATTTTGTTGGATCCACCATCTGTGCCTGTCTGCTGACCCATCACGCTGCTTGTGACAAACTGTGCTCCCATTCTCAATTAGAGGGTTTTAATGAGATTAATAGCACTGGCATTGCTGCATGGTCAAGTGCCACTCAGAAGTGAAGCCTTTGAGCCCTTTTAGTGGAACAGAAAGGGGGGAAATGGCAGGTTTGGGTCCAGCTACATAAAAGTTGAGAAGATGACTAGAACCATGCTATTCAGGCATGAATAAAATAACATGTGAATTTTTCTGGGGATATGTTTCAAGGAATCATGGAATCATGGAATGGTTTGGATTGGAAGAGACCTTAAAGATTATCTAGTTCGAGCCCCATTCCCCCCTCCATGGGCAGGGATGCCACACACACATCAAGCTGTTCAGGTCCGCACCCAACCTGGCCTTCCCCATGGGTATGGAGAAGGGTGTTTGGGCAGATGCCAAAAAAACAGAGAGCATCCATCATTTTGGCCCCAGGATGCTTTGAGGAAAGGTGCTGGGAGGTGTTGTTGCCCTCAGGATGCTCAGCAATGGTCACTCTAAGTTCTAAGTTCTGGGCTCAAGCAGTCCCCACCTCTCCGGCTGGATGGGGAGGAAGACAACAGCAGCTCTGGGTAAGATGAGATTCAAAAGGCAGTGGCTGAGAGCTGGGGCTTTTCACTGGTGTCTGAAAGCAATGTCTGAGAGATAAACCTGGACTGACTGCCAAACATGCTCAGAAAACCTGTTTAATGGTGCTACCAAGAGACTTTAATCTCCTGTATTTGCTCTGGCTACCGAACATGTTGCAGGCATTCCTCTCTCACCTGTCATGTAGGGCATAGGCTGTGGCTGTACATGTGGCTATCTCTGTTGTGTAGCCAAATGTTCAGCCTTGTTCTAGAACTTGCACAAAGATTTTCCATCCTTGCGCTTCTCATGCCCCACACTCTGAGAAGTTGTTCAGAAAGAAGTGAGAAAGAATCTGGTGGAGGCAGACTGGCTGAAGAAGCAATGTTGGGGCTGCAAAGGGAATTCTGTGTTTGTTGGTCCTGTCCTGGGTGTGGAGAATGGAGAGCCCAGGCACAGCTTGTGCTGTAGCTCAGGCCTTGACATCCCATGTGGATGGGCTGGCATCAGCCACGTTTCCCAGGAGGAACCCTGAGCTGCCCTGTTCCTGGGCAGGGTGAGAATGCTTTGAGGATGCTGCAGGTGAGCTGCCACCAGCCAGGTGCAAAGAAAGGGAAGGGGTCAGATGGCTGCTTAACCCAGGGCTCAAAACTGTGCTTCAGTGGAAATTGCAGAGAACTGATTCGGAAAAGCTGAAGGAAAAGATGGGAATTCGAAGGCACAGAATAACTTCACCATCCTCCCTTTTCCCCATTCATCAGCCCTGCACACTCTCTTAAAGGGGGAGGGCCTGTGGACACCTTGGAGGGCATTTGCAAACACACACACACATGCTCCCCTCCCCCACATTTCTTTTTATTGCCTCACTTCTACCTGTAATGAAAAAAGGTCCCTGCTGTGGTCAGACTTCGTGTTGTTTGATTTAAGCACAGATCACAGTGATGAGGGCTTAGCAGAGGCCTTTGTGTGTGTTTAACACTACAGCTGCCAAGGTGAAGAGAAAACCCAACAGACTAAGCAAGATGCTCTAAATACTAATAAAGTCTGAGGGTGGTTGGAAGGAGTGGAAATGGGAAAGCCCACAATCCAGGTAATTAAGCTGTAAAGCCCACAGAGGAAGGGCTGTCACCAAGTCATCTGATGTGGGATGAAGACCAAAGCACAGTGTGATTCTTTGTCTCTTAATCCCCTCCTCCGCTCCCCAGCATGTTCTTATTTCCCTATAAAGTCTTTATATGAAAGGTGGAAAAAAATGATTTAAAAAAAAAAAATCCTGAAGGATAAATCTTGTAATTCAGAGCACTGAACAGCTGGTAGTTTAAAGCACAGAACAGCAGTTTAGTGATTAATTTACCTCTTTAAAATGCTGAACAATACAATGCAATAAAATATAAAATTTTATTTTGTATGGCCTCCTTCAAACCGACTGTATCCTGGAGCTCTTTCTAAAGTTAAAGTGCAGCTACAGAGTTAAATAATCAGTAATAGCAGAAGGGAGAGGTATAAAGAGAGATGTGCAAGCAATAAAAAGATCAGCTCCGCGGGAGCCCCCCTCCAGTCCATTTAATTTTACTGAAAGAAAGTAGCCTCTGCGATGGTTTCTACATATTGATGGATTTTCTCCTCACATACCCTTTCCCTCTTCTTGCGTCTCTCACGAGCATCGCTGTGCCACCGTCGCTGCTGTCCCTCACTGCTCTGTGACACCGGAGAGCGTCTGGGACCTCCACGGCCACCCGGCCCAGGGAGCGGCCACTGCCCGATGCCCGGCACCGTCCCCACCCTGCGGCTCAGTGCCACCTCCGGAGGGTCGCCCTGGCACCGCCACCGAGGGGTTCTGCCCCTTTTGTCCCGGGCTGAGAGCTCCGGCAGCCTGCGGCGTGTTCGCATCTGTGTGTGTGTGACAGCCCTGGGGACAGCGCGGGTGACACTCGGGGCTGTGACAGAGAGCAGTGACTGACACGGTGTGTGTGTCTCTGTGTGTGTGTGTCTCTGTGTGTGAGTGTGAGTGTGTGTGTGTTATGGGGGAGATGAGGAAGGCGGAGGGGAAATCAGGCGGATAATGATTTTGGTTATGGGGAGAAATGCATTACTTCGAGGCGGACGTGGGCGAATTCATCCCTGGCGTGACATCGCGGAGCTCCCGGAGACAGCAGCGGGGAGTCATTTTACCCACGAAAATAAAGAGCCACGCTGCCCTCATTTGTCAAGCGCAGCACAAAGCGGAGATGTGAAAAGGCCCTGCCCGGGGTGGGGGCTCCAGGGCTCTGCACGTTTTGGGAACGCTTCACATCCACGGTGTTTGGGCTTCCCGGAGTAAAGCTCTGCCTGCCTGCGTTCTTCTTCTTCCGCTGGGCAATGATCAGGGAGCTAGTTAGCAGACAGATGCTAAACCTGCTCTTAGTGCATTTAGCATTTCAGAATAATGAATAGATTTGCAAATGATGTTTCAAGGCTGCTTCCTTTTCAAACAATGGCATCGCTAATATTCCCAGATCCTTTGACTTTGCAATTGTCTTTCTCAGACAGTAAAACGTTGCAGTTCTCTTTCTGGAAAAGGCAGAAGGGAGATGGCACTTGTAAGTAATTTCAAGAAATGCTTTTTATAGGGAAAAGTATGTGCTGATAAGCTGCTCGCCTAAACTCACAGCTGAGTTGCACCGTGCTGGTGGCACGGCTCTGGTTTCCCACCAGGAACCTGGGAGTTTCCCTCCTCACTCCATGGATTCATTTCTTCCCTGGTCGGCTTTTACCCCGGTGCTGACAAGCTCAGCCTCTGGTCCTGTGACCACGATGCAAGGCTGCCGGCCTAAACACCCAGCCTGGAATTTGCTTGAATTCTTATGTATCCACCCTGAAAACTCCTGACGAATCTTCCCGCGGGGATTTGAAGGTCACCCTCCCGAAAGCAAAGCTTAGGGCGCCGCAACCCGCGGTGGTTTCTAAAACCAGAGCAGGGCTTGCCTCTCGCTTGCGCTCCCTCTCCGCTAACCCATCTTTAATATGGATCTAATTCCGACTACATCGCAGCGCCGCGGAATCACATTAGGCAGCGCAGGGAGACTCGCCGCCCCTTCAAGCATGATAAACTCTTGATTGCAGCCCCGGAGCTCTAATGAGCCCGCGTGGGCTGGGCCTGATGGGGAGCGGGAGCTGCGGGGGAGCCGCAGGACCCGAACCCGCCCCGCCGGCAGCCCCGGCTCGCGTTCTGCTCCGCTCACACTCCCGAGAATTCCCCGGGAAGGAGCGTTCCCGGCTCGCCCTGCCCTCCCTGCAGTGCCCAGCACATCCCGTTCCCCCTCGCCGGGGAGCCCAGGGCGATGCTTTATCGCTCCGCCGCCAGAGCCAGACGGAAAGGTTGCGGCAAAGGTGGGAGGTGTTAATGATGGGTTGGCGCAAGGCAGTGCTTATCTCTTTAAGAAATGGAAATGAGGTCTAATTAGCATATACTGGTTGCAATTAGCATATAAGTCCCGTTCGGGGACTCGGAGGAAGGGAAAGGACTAGGCAGCAACTTAATGGGATTTTATTAGGCGAAATTAGCCAGCGCTGAACAGTCATAAAAATATCTAAATTATTAGGAGCTCTGGCAATTTATTGTGAGTGCTTCCCGGACATGCTAATGTCTATTGGGTCTGCGTCATGCGTGCTAATCACAAAAACAAACGGAGGGACAGGAGTAATCTATCTGCTGCACGTTGTTATGCTATTGTGGGCACGGCGTGACAGCTTTATACGCGCGTACATGTGCGTGCGTGGCGCGGTGCGAGGGGGGCGTTTTTGCTAATGCCTCATGAGTTATGTAAATGGGATACGTTTGAGCAAAAATGACAAAGTGGTCTCTACAGAAACGATCTCACCTATAACACAGGCGAGAGAAGAGGAGGCTGAAGCAGAGGGCTTTTGTTGAAGCAGAATGAAATGCAAACCCCGATAGTCACAGCAATCATGTGCATTCAGAGGCCAGAAGAAAACCCCTTCTGTGTAAGATGATCATCTGTAGAGATAAAAAGTACATTTTTAAAAACCAACTTCGCTCAAATATACACGTTTTAACACCTCCATGTTCTCTTTAATCCTTACACAGGTTAGATGCTCTTTTTAATGAGCACCTCCTACAATATCCACTTAAAGTGAGGTCCAGTTATTGTCTCTCTCCAAATGTGATCAGCTGAGGAGGGATGCTGGGAAAGTGAGGTGGTGAAGAATCAACACTTTTAATTTACAATGAAAGGTCAGGCACACTGACCCAAGATGGGGTCTGATAGAAAGTTTGCTGCACAGACAGGAAAAAAATCCCCACGATAAGAAAAATTACAAGACTCTTCCTAAGCTCCTTGCTCAGTGTTTGAAGATACAAGTGGCTCCTGCAAGCCTTTTCTGTTGTACCAACGTGGGACTTCTGGGCTGGTCCTGCAGGGCCTTGGCTAACCAGCAGGCGTGGGTGCTCTGGCACTGGGAGTGGGATGACACCAAGGATTATCCTCTTCGTGCTTTTATGAAGTGGAATTATTCCAAACGTTGCCAGGACCAGCATGAGCTCTTGACACTTGGTGGTGGCTGTGTTTTCACTGCGAGAAGGAACAAAGGATAAGCAGGGGGAATGTTGTAATGCACCTTTTAGGGTTAGATTCCTTGTGTTAATTTATAAGTGGTGCATTTCATCATATTATATATTTAAGCACCTCCATAAAATTGTCAGCTTTGTGTCAGGTTGGCAAGAGAATCAGAGAGGCTAATTTAACAGAAGCTAATAAAAGAAAACAACAACAACAAAAAAGATATAACAGTAATCTTAAATGGTTGATATAGCTCACCTGGCCTCCTGTTTTGGAAAAGGATTTGGAACAACTTCTGCATTTCATCTGTTTGATATGTTCAGAGCATGGTGAGTGTCTCTGCAGTGTTGACTGTGGTGCCTGATGAGGAGTCCAATTTACATATTCTCAATTTAATCTAAAGTAGGCGCTAATTGATTACTGCTGAATGTCAGCACGCTCTGATTATCTGCTCAAGATGCTCTGGAAAAGGAAAAAAAACCCACCACCCTGAGCTGCAAGTGGGAAGGAGGCGTTGGAATTTAGTCTGCCACGTGTGCTGGTTTTGACTGGGGCAAAGTAAATTTTTTCCATAATAGCTCATGTGGGTCTGTGTTTGGGATTTGAGCTGGATCAGGGGAGGATAACACAGGGGTGTTTTCATCGTCGCCAAGCTCACACAGTCACAAGAGCCTTTTCTGCTCCTCACCCCAACGCACCAGCGAGGAGGCTCAGGGTGCACAGGGAGCTGGGAGGGGACACTGCCAGGACAGCTGAGCCCAGGTGACCCAAGGGATGTCCCAGAGCATGTGGCATCATGACCTGCATGTGGAGCTGGGGGAAGAGGAAGAGGGGAGGAGGAACATTCAGAGTGGTGGTGTTTGTGTCCCACGTCGCCATCACAGGAGATGCAGCCCTGCTCTCCTGGGCATGGCTGCCCATGGGGAACAGGGAGTGAATTCCTTGTTTTGCTTTGCTGGCACTCATGGCTTTTGCTTTACCTGTTAAACTGTATTTATCTCAACCTATGTTTTCTCATTTTTACCCTTTTAATTCTCTCCCCCATCCCAGCACAGAGGGAGTGAGCAAGTGGCTGTGTGGTGCATAGTTGCCATCTGGAGTTAAACCACAACATCATGGAATGACTGTTTGCTCTTTTACCTGACATTATCTAAAGGTTTTAATCATCCAGGCCTGAGGCTGTTGAGTGATTGCTGCTTTGCTGTGTCCTTCCAAAGCAAATGAGACAGATACTAAATTGTCCTTGCTTTCTGACTGACTTTTCTCAAATAAGACATCTCTTCTACCGGGTTTTCCTCATCTTCTTCCAACCCTGTCCTTAACAATTTCAGATTTCAACCCTGAACACCCATTCCCTGGCTTGTAAGGCACAGTGTGAGGTCAGAGAAGGAAGCTCAGGTGGGCATTTAATATTCTATGCTGAATTTCAAGAGACAAGGCATTGGATCTCAGCAGAGTGTGATCCTGGAATCTGAGACTGGGAGGAGAGCATGCTGTAGTTGTTCCTAGCTCTGCATGCAATTTGGGCCAAATCTCATCTCTTTAAACCACAGATTCCTCTCTCATGGCTGGACAGCCTCTTCTTTGCAGACCATCTCTCACCACAGTGCTTATCATAAGGAGACCTTGGCTGATGTAACACAACTAATCACACATTTCCAGACAGGTGCATGACAACTTTTTACTCTCATACTTCCTACATTATTTTGGGACTCTTTTCTTTTGCTGAGATGTGAGCTTTTGGGGTTGGTTTGTTTGTTTTGGTAAGCCTTCTTATCTGGGCGCTGAGCCTAGCATTAATTTGTTTGTGTACTCTGTAGCATGCCTGGTTCTATACCTGGAGATAGGCATCTATCTATTATTTAAATAAATGCCTACTCTCTGCATGTGGAATAAGTCACTATGAACAGAAATTTTAAATAGGTGAGCTAGATGCAGTGAGAAAATGCTCCCTTACTGTTTTCTTTTTCTTTCCTTTCTGTGCCTGGTTACAATTAAGTAGCAAATTGCTGCTTCTTTGAATCACGGTAGGTTTAATCAACAACACTGTAGCAAGGCCATTTTTTCCTGGCTCAGTCTTGGTATGTGGGGCTATTTCCCCAGCAGAAGTACCTTCCAGTTTAGATCCTGCCATGCAGAAAGCCTTTTCTTCATGTACACTCTCCCTCTGTGGTTTCCACGAGAGCTCTGCCCTCCAGCTTTTCCAATTCAGCATTCACGGTATGAACTTGTGTGTTTGGGAAGCTGCCAGGGGATGGGGAGCTGAGGCAGCAGCCAGTGCCATGTGGAAGTGTTGTGGTTTTTATTTCCTCTGAGCAGTTAATCTCCATTAGATTGCCCAGCTCCTGTTCTGCATCTCTGATATGGATAAAGGTCTGTGTAGCAAATGCTGTCATTAAAAAATTGCCCTTCCTGTTAGTGCTGCTTATTAAGGTCTGAATGCTTGAACACTTCAGATATGTCAAGTAGTGGCTCTAAAACCATTTAATATTTTTTAATTTTTTTTTTTTAATTCTGCAGCACTTTGGTTTCCTCCCACAGATGCATTTCTGATTATGTTTTGGTCTATCCCAAACACTTACCTGCCTGCTTCCAGCTCCTTCCAGTTTCCCCGGGGTAGAGAAACAACCCAAATGAGGAACAACCCATATTGTCCCCACTCAGCTCAGCAGCTGAGGAGGGCGAGCCAGCCCTCACAAGGAGGGAACACTTCCACATTAGTTGCAGGCTGTGGTCTCAATCTGTCTTCCAAGTAACCCAAAGCTAGCAGCAGCCAGAGCAGGGAGAGCAAGGAGGAAAAACAAAGGCTTGGTAGTTTTTCCCAAGCGCTTCTCCCTTTCTCTCCCCATCCTCCACTCCGTTCCTGCCTTCTGGAGTCACCTGCCCCAGTTTGGGAGCTGTGTCTCTTCAGAGTGACTCCACAGAAGGAAGTGCTGGCCTGGACACCAGGGCAGAGTGGCTGAGTGGCCTGGAGGAGCCCTCGTGCTTCCTCAGCATCCCCAGCTGTGAGCTGCGTGTACAAGTCCCACGTCACTGGGCACTTTTCAAATTCAGCAGAAAAGTGCAAGGCATTTTCTGAAGCAATTTGCATACTCTCTTTCTGAATCTTATTCCCCTTCAGCAGGGACATCTCTGTGGATCAGGACTCAGCCTTGGCAGGCAGGGGAGGAGCTCCACTTGGCCTGGATGTTCATCCAGGCAGGCAGGTCCTCCTACCTCCCTCCATTTCCTCCCTCTGGCAAGGGAATGAGACACCTTGTGCTCCGAGACCTGCCCCCAGATTCCCTTTCTTTTCATTTTCCCTTTCATTTCAATCCCTCTTCTCTGTCATTGTCTATCATTTGCCCACTACCCATGCACAAGGCTGGCCTCCCCTCAGCCTCCTCAGCCCTCCTGTCTCCCCTTTGGAGTCCCAGCCATCCTGCTCCTCCCCATGCCCAGTGCCTCCCCAAAGTCCCTGTTCCTGTTTGGAACCCTTTGTTCTTACAGTTGTCTGTCAGCTAGGCCTTCATTTTAAAAGCAAATCAAAGACAGTCAGCTGTGAGAAAATGGAGAAGTGGTGAAATAACTGGGGATAGGAGAAAGCTGGGATTAGAAAAGGCCCATTTTGTTCTCTCTTTCTTTTTCTGGTTTTGGCACAGGTAGTGCCAGAACTGTAAGCTGTATAAATTCTTTTCTTATCCTAGGAAAGGCCAGTTCCTGTTTTATCACAGAGGGAAATCATTCCAGCAAAAAATGGGAGCATGCTATATATTTTGATTGTAAAAATGCTGCATTAGAGGAACTCGTACAAATTTCAATGCTGAGCCGAAGATTTCAACGAAATACAAGGCAGCAATTGCCGGAAATCATAATTAATAATTAGTTATTATCCTATAACTATCACAATAATTAATGTGCAGTGTTTCGCTTCACTAGTTTTTTTCAAAATATTTGATTATTTCTGCCTCCACGGTGCGAATTTCAGGTGCTGAAAATGAGTTGCTTTGCACCAGTAGATCTCCTGAATATGCAATGAAGAAACCTGCAGCAGCCAGAGCCCCAGCCAAGGCAGGAGCTGGGAAACAAAGGTGAAGGAGAGAAGCAATGAAAGCGAAGTGTTTCGTACAATAGCTAAAATAGAAATCTCTGGAGGCTTGCAGATATTGCAGGAACATCAATTTCCATGGCCATTGTCTGAGCGCCGTTAGAGCTGCCGCCCCCCTTCCTCTGGGCGAGGGGAGCGTGGTGGCAAATCAGGAAATGGCATAATTGAATCAGCTCCAGCACATGACAGGGCTTCAAACCCACCCAGAGGAGGCTCTGGGATGACCACACATCCCAGGCACCTCGGCTCCCTCCCCTGCCAAATTACTTCTGTGAGGAAGGCGAGCAGGGTTTGAGCTGCAGCAGGAGACGGTCCGGTCGTGGATTTCATTAGTGCTCTCTCTGGCCATCTGTGAGACTTTATGACCAAGAAGCTGCATGAAACTGCTTGCTAGAAACTTCTTTCTAGCTGGAAAAGATGCAAGTCACGATGCTGTTTACAAGAGTTTGGTTTGAATTTAGGAATAAAACAAAATGCCAATTTTGCCACTGAGATAACACACAAGAGTCAGGACACGCTGCTGCAGGTACCATTCCCATTCCTCTCTCCCTTCCCTTTCACCCCTACATAAAAGTTGACAATTAGTTTTTACTGCACATACATGAAGGGAGATACATGCTTTGGCCTCTATGTGAGAGCAATAATTCTCTTAAATTGATGTGTCAGCGAACTAAAACTCAATTTTTATTTTTTTTTGCACAGTGTATTTTGCAGTCACAGGACCTTCACTAATCGGAATAAAGCAATTTGGCTCCCTGTCATTGCTCACTGAAAACATATGAGCTGGTTGGCACATATGGCCTCCTAGATTTATCAGTGTCTCCCATCTAGTGCATGGGAGGTTCAGGGCTGCAGCTCAGAGAGGAGTGAATTTTTATGAATGCTTGTTCCCCTCCCTGAGAATTCCCAGAGCTAGATTTATTCCTTAGTTTCAGAAATATTTTATTTATTATCCATATCCTATATGGTCTAAAGGTCAAATCAAAGTCATATTTTACATTTTTTTTATTTGCATTACTATGTCTTCATGGCATTCTTCATGGAAATTAAAAGCACAACAATCCAAAATTTGGGAGAATTACTGTTCCCATAGCTCTTCTTTCCTTTTTCTTTTCCTGAGAGTGGTGCAATGTGACCATACACAGCTGTTCCTTCCAGCAGGACCTGTGTAAAATGGATTTGCTGCATCTTGCATGAGGTTCATGAAAGGCCAGCTGTGGTGTCATGTCTTTGTCATGCTGTCCCCAAGGAAGGCCTCACCTCGCTCCCAGCTGAGCTGGTGCCATTTACACTGATGCTGTGCTGGGGTAGATGGGATAGCCATGTTTTAGCAGTCAGCCTTTGCAGCTTGGTTACACCAGAAAATGCCCTTTTGCCTCACTGACTCTGTGCCTTGTAGTCCCCACTCTCTTCTCCCACAGCTCCAGGGGTTGCTCTTTTCCAGCTCTTCAACTTGTGCTTTAGCCTGGAGGAACTTTTCTCAGCTGTCAGATAATGCGAACCACAAAGCCTTGCTGGGATCTTGCTGCCAACTCCTCCTCACACCTCTGGTTACAAAGAGTGTTCTGCATGGGGTATGGTAGATCTTAATGGGCAATTACCTCAAAGCTGTGCCAGGGAAAATGAATGTTTGGGGTTGGAGAACTGTTTGAGTGTCCAGGCAACTTTTCCAGGGCCTGCTCATGACAGAAGGGGCAGCCAGTCGGGGACAGCCTTCAATGGGGAGAAGGAGAGCGGCTGGATTCCCATCTTGACCTCGTGCACATCCTGGCACAAGGCAGGGACCAGGCTGTTGGTAGCACCACAGTGACAATCCTACATCCATGGTGACAGTATCCAAGGCCTCGTTCCCGTCTTCTGTTGTCACCATCATATTTTCTGAAAAAATCCTCCTTGCCTAGGATTCTTCTCCTGGGAAGCTGAGAAGCCTCAGAGAAAAAGGAAAACACTATTATCTCATTTGCTTCTCCTGTGTTTTGCTGCTTTGGAATGTGGTTTGGAGATTGTTTATCCAACAGGTGGTTGTTTGATTGGTTTCATGTGAATTGTTTTAACTTAATGACCAATCACGGCTGGGCTGGGTAGGACTCTGCAGAGAATCATGAGTTTTCATTATCATTCTTTGTAGCCTTCTGTCTGCATCCTTTCTCTATTCTTTAGTATAGCATAATATAATATAATATAATATAATATAATATAATATAATATAATATAATATAATATAATATAAGCCTTCTAAGAACATGGAGTCAGATTCATCTTTCCTCCCCACGACGGGGGACCCCAAAAATACCACACTCTGTAAAGACCTTAGGGCCAGATGGAACCCAAATCACAAACAGTTCTTCAGTGGGATCCAGGAGGAGATACTTTAAGAGTGGATAAGAAGTTTTGCAATGTATGTGTTTGAAGGGTTCATTTCCTGCTAACTACTCTCCTAAAACCTCCTCTTCCCTTGGCCGTCCTCACATGAAATCAGAATTATTTTGAAGGCTGGCTGCCTGGCTGGTTTGGTAAGGGGCACGTGGGCACTGCTGGCTATGGACTTCAGGAGGACATCAGCTGGCTCCTGATCTATGCAGGAGGCTGAACCATCCAGGCCAAGCCTCCAGCTGGGCCCTGCCAGTCTGGAAAGTGGCAGCTTGATCTGTCCCACCCATGAGACCTGACACCTGTGCTTGAGACACAAAGGGCCAGTCCTGGGCCTCCCTTTCAGCCTTTCCCTGGAGGTTCCCTGCTGGTCTCAGCAGCTGGGGGAGGATGTGCTGTCTTTGGCTTGTCCTGCTTTTATTCCCATCTACCCTTGGCATGTGGTGGAGGGAACACTAAGAATACTGGTTAATAACCAGAGAAAAATATCTCAAGCCTTTGTAAGCCCATTTCCCCTTTTAATCGCGCTCTCTCTAATGAACTGTATTTTTCTTACTTATCATTTCCTTTGTTCATGCCCATTACAGAGTTACTCACAATTTTAGCTCAAACAATACCTCTTAAATAAGGGGATAGTATTAAGTGCATCAGCACAAGGAGGGGAAGCTGATTTTAGAAACCAAAAGTACTGCTTGATTTCTGCTTTCAAAGCATTTAATTTCACCTGGTCCACACTTTTAATATTTTCCAATAAAATAACTAGATGGGGGCACATTAAAATGGTCTCAGTTGAGCTGTTTTAATAAAAGGAGAAAGTTTAAAGAGCTCGGCCATGGATGAAAATCTATTTAAAACAGGCAGGTTGGGTATTTCTGGCATGGATGCATGAGGTATCTGTCTTCACCTCTAATTAAAAGGCCTGTATTGTTCAGTTCTACAGCACTCCACATGACAGACATGTGAAGCACCCAAGAGGCCACCACGTTGTCCTGTGCGGTGCCTCACTCTCAGCACGGCCTCGAACATGTGTGTGCAATTTATCCTGCTTTGGAAACTGGTGGTTTGGATTTTTGTGCCTCACAGTCCTGTCAGCCTGGCAGGGTGGTTTCAGCTTGTGGAAGTGAATTATTCCAGGTAACAATGAGCTCCTGGAAAAATGACACAATCTTCTGCAGCGCAGGTAGAACTACAAAGTCCAGAACTGAGAACAGCGTTAATGGCATGAAGAAAACTTGCTTTGTTCTGCATCCTTCCCTGCAAAATGCTCCCATTGACATTTCAGGGGGATTTACTCCAAGAAAAAAGCAACTGTGTGCTTTTCCTGCAGTTTTGACCTGCCAGAACTACCAGGGAAATGGTCTTGCTAGAATGGGGATCTATCACTCATTGTGTATCTGAGCAATTCCTGGTCTGTGGGAATCTGGTACAACCAAAGGCAAAAGGGCTATCCAATGGGTGAATACACTGGAAACCCATACAGAATACTCACACATCAGCCTTGGTGCTACCCAGTGGGTGAATATACTGGAAACCCATACGAAATACTCACACATCAGCCTTGGTGCTATCCAATGGGTGAATACACTGGAAACCCATACGAAATACTCACACATCAGCCTTGGTGCTATCCAGTGGATGAATACACTGGGAACCTATACAAAATACACATCAGCCTTGGTGATAACTGTGCCTTGCAATGCCTAAATCCTTTGTAACACAATGCCACATTTGTAAGCTATGAAACATCTGGAATTTTCTCTGACAACTCCCATACCTGAATAAAGGGAAAGCAAAAAATTATCTTTCTTTCTTTCTTTTTGAGATTCTGGCTTAAACAGACTGTACATAATGAACAGTTTTCTATTTTGCCATGCACGACTGTTGTGTACCAACAGGAGGATGGTGAACATCTTGTTTTGGATGTCTCAAAGTGCAGAGGCACAGGTTTTGCTGAATTTGGTCAGGGGGAGAAATGAGTGACTATAAACCAGGATGGAATTCCCTTAAGAATCCAGCAGCAAATACATTTTCATCAAGGGTTTCTTGGTGAGGGATGGCCCCAAGAAGGATCATTCTTCTCCTGTGTAAACATCCAATGCAAACCACGATGCTGTTTGTAGGTGACAACACATCCATTATGCAACTGCACAGAAACTGTGTTAGTATCCCTATAAACTGTATTTACTGTCTACAAGGAATACTCAGATGGCAAAAGCAGCATTAGAATTCCTCGTACACAAAAGAACTAATTAATTCTGACATCACATAAAGAGTGTGGGAAGTTAAATATTCTCAACTCCATTTCACAGCTAGGTGTAGGAGCTAGTAGGACTGGGTGCATAAGTGATATTATGGAAAGAATGGTCAAGTGACCTCTGTGACATTCAATAACCAAGGGACAGCAGAGGCAAGGATTTATCCAGTTTGAGATTCCAGGTTGATCTTCTGTTTATTAGATCATATTAGATCTTGAAGGCTTTGTGGATATTGGTATGCTTTTATTGGCCATTTTCACTGCATGTTATTTCCCCATGGTTTTCAATCTTATCCTTTAAGGCCAACATTTGTTGTCAAAGATTATAACCATGTACAACAGATTACATTTTAATGGAGGATTCTGAAATAACGAAGTACATTTTCCTCTCTGCCTCAGGTCTCACTGCTTCCAGTGTGATCTCCAGGACAAACATACTGGAAATGTTACCAGACAAAATGCTGTTGGGATTTGAACCACACCACCAAGTAGCAATGCCAGACACTTTTTTCTGTTTGCATCTCTGAGAGCTGAATTGGTGTGGAAACTGTGAGAAAATATCTTTGAAAAGGATGCAGGAGGGAGTAGAGGGAGAGGAAGGACAGAATCAAAGACTGACTGAGTCAGGAAGGCACCTCTAGAGCTTGGCTAGTCCTACCCCCTTGGTCAGGCTTGGCTAGTCCTACCCTCTAGAGCTTGGCTAGTCCTACCCCCCTCACAGCAGGCTGCTCAGAGAATGTCCAGTCAGGTATGAAAGATCTGCAGAAATGGAGACACCACACTCTCTGGACAACCTGCTGCATGTTCAAACACTCTTATAGTAAAATGTTTTTTTATTATGTTTAACTGGAATTTCTCTCTTATCCACATTACCAATACAACCCTTCTTTGCCATCCTGTTTCACCACTCCTTCACTCTCCCCTGCCAACCCTACTGTACAACATTCCTCACCAGGCTGACCAGCCTGTTGACAAAACTTCTTTGTCCCACTTGATCAGCCCTTCCTACCAGTCCTCGATGCTCAGAGAGAGCCCCACAATGATAAAAGCTGAATATCTGCTCTTGGTGTTATCTGCACAACCAGATGGTGACACACTGAATCTGGGTTTTTCTTCTCAAGTCCTTCCCCATCACTGGCAGGGTTGAAGGCAAAACCAGTTTAATACATGTGGGGATCCCAGTTGTGGGTTTCTCTGGGTCTGGATTGAAGGCACCTGACACAGTAGTTCATGTTCAGATTCAGGTGTTTATTATTTCTTATCAGTAAAACAGTCTCACCGCTGTGAGTTCAGCAGCTTCTCATTAGAAGGCACAAAATGGCCAACAATCTCTTGTTCCAAGGTCTTTTAAGACTAAACTATCCAATTAAGAACTGACACCTGGATTATTTTCCCTTTTAACCCAATAACTGATCCCAAAGAGCTGCAATGGGGACTTTTCTGCCCAATGACAAAATGACACCCAAACCCATGGAGAAGAAGGAAGAAGCATGAAGAAGAAACCCAGGACAACCCCCTGTGCCCTCCATCTTGCTTCCATCCACAACATACTAAAAATACCAAAACCTAAATTTCCCACCTAAGTGATACACCTACACTATTCTCTATAATCTATTTTACACTTTTGTGGATTCCAGTCTGTCTTGAAGTCTGGGAAACTTTCTCCATGAATGAGGGTCAAAGTCAGTGCTGCCCTGGGGGTCAGGGCACCCCAGAGCAGACAGGGAAATATTCCCAATGCCCTGGGTTTCCACAAATACACTGTAGGTTTCCCTGGGTGCACACTGGTGGGACACAGCAATTTACCTGAGTCTAGTGAGGCTTGGCAGGGGACCTGGGTGGTGTCCAGTGTGAAATGGCAGCTACAGTAGAAGAATGCTCCTTGTGTTTTTCCTTTGCATGATATGAAATAAACAATCTCAGGAACTCTGGCAATGCAGTCACTGAGTTTGGGAGTCTTTTTTTCTCTTGTCATTTTGCCTGCTGAAGAGAAACTGCTGCAAAACAACCAATGTCAATACCCACAGCTCTTGAATTTTCCAAGGCAGCCTCTCCTCCATCTGGCAGTGCCTCATGCTGCTTGCTTTGAGATCTCATGAAATCACGCTCGCGGGTGGTATGATTGTTCCTTGGGATGCAACATGAGGGAGGGCACCATCCCCTCCTGTACTTGCTGCATATTCCTTGTTGCCTTAGTTCTTTGCTCCATTTAGTGATGTGAAAGGTAGGAATGGAAGTGCTTTGAACAAGTCCCAGGGGCCTAAGAACAGAAAAAGGAATATATCTGAGGAAAGGGAGAGTATCTGAGAAGAGAGGAGTTATCAGCATGAGAGACCTCAAGCTGAGTGACTGAGAGTTGACATTCCTTCTATTTATTTATAAAATTTGTAACTGTGAAAATTAGCCTTAGAAGTTGTAGCCCCATTACTGTTAGTTTTATCATTCTTCTAAGACATACCCTGAGGCATTCCTAGAGATTGGATCCTACTGTACTTTGCAATAAGCCCGTAATTGATTATGCTATGGAGCTTTAATATGGGTTGAGAAATGGAATCCAGAGTAAATACATTCAGAATTTTGCTAGCAGACTAAATTTAAAACTGGTTTTCTGAACCTACCAGGATTATTCCTTCTCAGCTCATGATTTAATTTGAACTAGCCACCCTGAGACCGGCAGTGTGTCTGGGCTATCTGCTTGCTGGGCTTTTCTAAAGAAGTTTATCCTGTACACTTCATCTGTAAATTTGTAAAGGTAGCATTAGATCCTAACATTATTCATTAGAGGACACTTCAGGTTCCATCTAGAGCTTTATTCAGTAAAGTCTGTCAATAATCTCATCACACACTAATCTGCGTATTTCTTTCATTTCTGAAAAACAAGCACATTAAACAATATTCAGGGGGGAAATTAATTAGGTGGTGGTGGTGATTTGTCATTGTATTTCTCAATTTTAAAATATAGCCCATGTAACCTCCTAGACTTCCTTTTTTTTTTCCTGGTTCACATGTTTAATGAAAACCTATCCTTTCTAAAAGAAGTTTGTTCATTTTGCTCAAAAATTGAGGAATGAGGTGTTGGGCTCTTTCTCTTTCATTAGAAAGGTTCCCCTTTCCTTTCCCCACATGCTAAGGACCATGTTATTTCCTTTCCTATGCAGCTGGTTCCTGCTGACTGTAGCTAATTCCAGAACTTAAAGTGGGCTAACTCATCCTAAACGAGCAAATCTTATGATGTTGGTACAAGCAAAAGGAATTTTGTTCAGAAATAACAGAAGTAGCCCTGTTTTCTGACCATTTTAAATTCTGGATTTGTTTCTGGACCATGAGTCTCTACAGAAAAATTTGCTTGTGGGATTCAGACTTCTGAGTTGGTTTGAGATGGAAGGTTTTTGATTCACAACATATTTTTATTCAAAACTACTCCTCATGAAGCAGTGTATTGTCTTGTGTGGTCTTAAGGGAAAAAATAATTTGTTTCATATTTCCCACTGGAAAAGAACTCTCTCTCTTTCTCACTCTCTCTTTTTCTCTTTTTTCTCATCAATAGCTACAAAATTAGTTAATTTCCTCAGAACCACTACACCTCTGGGTGTGCTCCATTAAGAAATCATGCATGAGGATTGTGTGTTTCTATGGATAATGTGCTAATTCTGATGAAGTCTCCTTTCATGTGGTCTGACCAAATGTTATCTATTTTTGTTTCCTATGACCAAGTAAGTGGAACAAATGCAAGGTAAAGAGACAAAAATCCGTCACACCAACTTGGAGAGAGATGCAATGAAAGAGCAAAATTATTTTGTGGTTTGAGCTCCTCCTTACTCATCTCCACTGATAAAGGGCACATGATACTTTTGACACACAATGCTTGCAGCTGCACATAGGTCAAGATGCAGCAAAAGTCACGTGGGAAGGCCAGGCATAGGTATGAGGTGTACATAAAAAAAATAAGCTTCTTTTATTTGGCTAAGGATACTTTATTTAGATCAAGCTTTGAATCAACTGTCAGGTTAAATTGAAAGAAAAGGGAAAATTTGATAAATTTTTTTAAGACCTGATCCTCCAAACACTGACCGTGGTCAAAATCTAGAAATGCATGCCTAATGTTATGCAATAAACTTGAATTTTTACATTATCCTTTCTCACCTTTTATCTGCACTTTCATTGCTCCAGGGAGGCCTTGCATGTAAACTACCTAATTTTTGCTCTGGCACTGGGAGGTACCTACCCCTGCATACAACAGCTCTCTGCAAAGCATTGATATGCATACAAAAATGTTTATCCCCATTTGAAAACACCACTTAGAGCTGTTGAAAACAGGAGTAGGTGATGTGATCATTAAAACCTGAGGGTTTCACGTCTGCTAAGGGAGCTTTGTTTCTGCTATAAAGGAGGGTTGACTGCAGAGTTTCTGGCAGGAAGGGTTTGGTGGTGTGAGCAAGTGTAAACCAAAGTGTAAAATCATTGTCATCTGTTTTGTATGGAGGAAGAACTTGGATTTGGAGGGAGAGCCGAACAAAACTGTTCCTTGTAAGCTATAATGCTTTGTTGGATAGAGAAACAAAACTGTGTGGAGGTGAGGGATCAGTGATATATTGGGCCAAGAACCACTCAAGAAATGGAGCTGACATCCTCTAGGACATGTCTCTCCTGGATTTTTTCATACAGACCCATTTTAACTTTCCAAAAAAGTCTGGTTACAATTCCTTGCAGTGATTCTGTTGCTTGATGGTGTTGATACCTGTTGCCAAAGTGGACAGTCCTCCACTTTTCCCCACTGTCTTTCTGGCACAAAAGGAAAAAGAAATGACCCCATCAGTTGTCTTGTTTGTGAAGGGAGGTGATTCCCTAACTTGCAAAACTCATATAGGGCCAAGAAACTTAATAGGCTGATAGACTGGGCTGCTCCACCCTGTGAGAAGCACTCTCAGACCTCAGGAGCTGCCTGCACACACAGGGTTGTCTGTGTGCCAGTATATATGTCTGTCTTTAAAGTGCACAAATTTGGAGGGACTGTGAGTAGATTCTACTCCTTGATATGTTTTTGTGGGCATCTCCAAGGATTGTCAACATCTTCTTTACCATTAAAGAGGACATTTCTTGATTTTGAAAGAGAGGATTTACTGCTAAGGACTTACATTCTCATTCTCATTTGTAACCTGACATGTTTCCCCTCCCCGTATTTGCTTGAAGTGGGAAAACAAAACTGATGAAAAAGCCTGTGTTAGAATGACATCATCCCCCCACCCCTATACATCTTACTGTACTACATCAGTGTATTTATGAGGTCTTTATTAGACAGGACAAATTTATTTTTCATTTGTGCTAAATTGTTTATGCCCTTTTAAAAGTGCACTGTATCCGCAGCACTGGGATTTCGGTTTTCTGCCTGACAATGATGAAGTGTTATGTTCTAACAAGTGCATTAAGATCTTGTCCTGGTGCATATTCTGTGCTATTTGTGAAATGACAGTAATAAAGAGAGACAGACAGACAGACATGGAATGGGTAAGGTGTGTATATATCTTAATTTTTAGTAAACTCAAGCCAGTTCAAATTGGTGGTGACCATTGATTATTGTCTTTGAAAAAACAGAATACCCAAAGGAGTTTCCTCCCGTTTAGATGATTAAATTGGGGTCATATTTGCAAGAGAACTCGTTGCCAATTCGCAAATTATGCTTATGAAGATCTGCTTGCTTATTTTGGTGCCTGGGTGACAGCTGATTGATCCAATGAGAGGGCTGCTACCAGCCCTGTTGCTAATAAAGTTATTACTTTACTAGCAAGTAGCTTCTAATTAGTATGCAGAGTCTGGAGTGAATTCATTCCCATTAGGCATGCTGGTCATGTTCCTGAGCTTGTGTGTTCTGGCTAGCCTCTGGCTAGCCTGGGAATCCAAGAGGTGCCTTGCCAGCATGCTGCAGCTTTTCCAAGGGAATTTGTAGGAGTAATTAACAAAAGCCTCTGTCTGCCTGCTCCGGCAGGACCTGTGCCATTCTGAGCTTCTTGTGCTTGATGAAAAGTCACTCACCACTGTCCTGGTTTAGGGCAAATTTGGGAGAGAATCTCCAAAAGGGGCCCCTCCAGAAAGCAAACCCACACGGCCTCTCCCCCGAGCTGGTTCAGGAAGGATTCCTCGGATAGAAGTGGAAAGAACCTGTTTATTTAACAGGCACAGCACCCCCAGCGCACAGAATGAACAGTACAGGATGGCACCACTCTTTCACTGCTCTGAAAAGATGACAAATGCAGAAAGTCTCTCTGGGGGTGGTGGCTCTGTTCTCAGTCCCTCTGGCGCTGGGGCAGCTGCTGCCCAGAGCAGGCCCCGCTGGGCCACAGGGTGCAAACTCTCGGTGTTCCCAGGCCCCAGGCCGGAGCAGGCTCGAGTTGGTCCAAAAAAGGGAAAGGAAAAACAGTCCAGGGAAAAATTTGGACTGTTTAGCTAAACCAGCTAATGAGCAGAACCAAGAGCAAGCAGAAGCAAAGCAGAAGCAAGAGCAAGAGCAAAGCAAAAAGCAAAGGCAAAAAAGCAAAAGCTTCCCTATGTACTGCCCTGTCTCTGTGTCCCGCCAGCCGTGGAGGATCAGGCTAACAAGAAACCCAAACAAAACTTTCACTCTTCACTCTTTACTCTTCACTCTCTTTCACTCAAGAGCCAGTCTTGAAGGCGCAGAACATCATATCCAGCCTAAACAGAACACACCAATGGGGATACAGGCGTCACCCTGGGACAACCACAGAGGCCACGAGCTCAGCAAAGGGCTGGGGGCTGGGGGACACCTTCCTGGGCAGGAGGGGACAGCCCAACCCTGCCTATGCCTTAAAGTACAGGCCAGCCAAGGCAGGGAGTTCCTTGGGAGGGGGCATGTCTGTGTCCGAGCTCTCAAGTCTCAAATGGCATCACACCGCACAGGTGGGGAAAAAACCCCACTGCTGTGTGCCAGTTTCACAGTGTCAGCCCTGCAAATGCTGCTCATGAATAGCTCTTCCTCTGGGAGGTAGAGGAAAACCTCTGTGCCTCCTAGGGGAATTTCCACTTTGTCTCCCCTAGGAAAATGAGCCCTTTAACTCATGGATAAGGATGGCAGCAAAAAGTGTCTGTGAACTGTAGTCCTGTGGCCACTTGAAAATCTCAGCTTAGCTGGTCTTGATGGATGGATCAGATCTGATTTAAATGAGAGAATAAGTAGCTATTGATGTTTCTCAGCTATGGTTGCTTTTTTTTTTCTCTCAAACCTTCCAAGAAACAAGGCTATTTTGAATCTTTTCTCCATGTTAATGAATACAGCCTCAGGATTTTTTCTCACCCAGTTCCACACTTTGCCTTGTCATCATATTAGAGAGTGGCACAGCATGGAGAAGAAGTAGAAGAAATCTCACTATATGAAGAACACGACGGGAGAGTGACACAGGCTAAGAGGTGTCTATCAAATCAGCTCATTGTCACTGGGGGGGAAGGGAGACACATGGCCATTAATCTGGGGAAAAATAGATGTCATTTCCCACTCTGATAGAATGCTTGTTTTTTAGGGTTTTTTCAGCAAACACTCCATAGTTACAGGGAAATTTGTTTGGATTTACAGCAGAGGAAGGAGGGGAAGAGTGGAGGCCATTGTGTTTAAAATTCATCTGATGCAGCTATTGATCAGATACTCATTTTATTGCTAGATTTTGCCTTTTCCTTCTCTGTGTGTGATTTTCCCTGGAAATGAGCCAAAAGAAATTGCCTGACTAGCTGAGAACACAAGTGACTTTCCCTGGACCCATATTAGAGGGTCTGTGCTATTTCTGGTGCTGGAGGTAGAAAAAGACAAGCCTATCCTGCCTTTCCAGCTCTTGTGTCCAAACTACAAAGGGAAAACAGCAGCAAAAGGGGGGAGGTCTCTTTCAAAAAACTCACCAGAGCTCCAGATTTTTTTAGCTGTCAGCCTGGTGAAAGTTAATGCCAGGTTGTGATTACTTAGGGTATTGTATTTATGGCAAAGCGACACATGGAGCAGGACTTGACACTTCTGAGTTTGTCAGTAAGATAACTGAGATCCTTAAGAGCTCTGATGGCTGAACTGTGGAGTCATCATCCTCCTGATTACCTGTGGAGAGCTGGGATGGGGATCTGATGCCCTAAAGAGGACACCTCTTGTCTTACCACCTTGAAGTCTGGAAATTCTGCCTTTCAGCTGCCTTGGCAGAATCTCACGTGGCCAGAGCATAATTGAAAAATTTGGTTCCAGGGCAAATTTGAAAATTAAACAAGGACTTGAGGGAGTGGCCCCTATGGAAACCATGTCAAGGAACAAACAGCATCAGAGAATTTCAGTGATGTTTGTATAAGGAGGATAATGTTTGCTTGATTCTTGCGGGCTTTAACTGTCTGCCATCCTTCTACAGAAAAGCAATAGAAATTAGGTGAAAGGAACCAAAACCAAATAGAGGTGTGATAAGTTATTTGAAATTTGAGTTATATGGCACCATTTTGATAGGCTACATCATGTCACATGGAAGATTTCTGTTTGTTATTGTAGCAGTGCAATTTTTAGAAGGTAATTTCCATTGCAGACACTTTAGTTTGCCTGCTGAGAACTCATTGCTGGAAGAGAAGTTTGTTAAAAATGAGCAAAAGTGGTAGATTTCTGTTCTAAGATTTCTAATTTCTTTTTAACTCAAGCTACTAGTAAAGCTTTGGGGTGATTCAGTTAAAAGAATTTTTAAATCCAGTTTTTCCCTGGATGCAGTTCTTTTAGAGGGACCACACAAATACTGCGCTCCCAAGGGAGTCACACAACAGTCTGTTCTTTGCCAAACTTCCAAGCCCTTTTCAAGAGTCTAAGCATCAATTCTCTCAGATATTTCTCAGGGTCCTACCATCAGCAATTCTGTGTCCACCTTTGAGGTTTTCTTTCCGTTTCCTTCTTTTTTTTCTCTCTGTATTTGTACCTTTTTATTTCTCTCATGCTTTTGTGTACATACAGCCACAGAGCCCTCTCTTAAAACACCCAGCACACTCCATCCTTCCAAGCCACTGGGGCTCCTTATAAAAAAGCTCCACACATTTTCATTTGGACCTTGATGTGAGCCCATGTTTTGGATGGAGGGTGCTATTGCTTCAGCAAGCTAATTTAATAAAAGAGCTGATGGCTTCTCACTCTCTAAATGAAGTGCTTCACCCAAATATGTTTAATCCAACAGAATGCCATTGCAAGTTTAATTACCTTTTCTGACACTTAAACTGTAACATTGGAAATAGGGATTACCTCTCATTCCTTGGAGATGCAGTGTCTGGGACAAGGGGACCTTGGTCCTGTTTCCAGTACACAGGTGCTGTTTGTACCACTGCACAGTGTGAGTGGTGATAATGCATTCTGAAATGTTTTTCCAGGCAGAGACAGGGACACACAGTCCTTCCAAAGGAGAAAGCTCTTATGGCTGTACTTCATGCCTATTCTCCATGAGCCTGGACTCAGGAGGCAGATGGAAAAATGTCAGAAATTCCCAACAGAGAAAACCTTACATGAATAAAAGCAAAATATTGAAGAGGCAGTGGAAGAAGTTTCATAGCAGGAGCCTCCTCTTCCACTCAGGCAACACAGAGGGCTGATCCCCACCCCAAAATCCAGCTGCAACTTCTCCTAGTCCTCTTTGAGCAGATCACTTGCAGCACTGTTCTGCCTGTGCATGGCCATGTGTCACTGAGCTACCGTGAGCATTTTCCAGGATTAACTCTGCTCTGCTCCTCAATTGGTTTCAACGGCTTTAGCAAGGCTTTTTTTAGCCAGCGTGGAGAAGTTAATGCTCTTACTTATCAAGCTTTTTAAAAAGTGCACGAAGCCAGATCATCCCCTCCCAGTTTTGCCACAGAAGGGATGCAGCTAGCTGAAAGCCTCCAAAGATAGTTTGAAATCTTTCTGAGGGAAGGGAATGGGGCTCAAGAGACATCAGGCTTCAACCTCCTTGTCCTCAACGTTCCAGTGTAGTTGAAGGGCTCTGTCAAATCCCAGAGGATTGCACAGGACTGTCCCATTCCCTGGAAACATGGGGCCAAATAGGTCAGAAAACACATGATTCAGAGCGAAACAAATTTCCTGTGTGGACTGTCTTGAATTCAAGACATTTAGGAAGACCTTTCCAAGAGCAGAGTGTACATCAGCTCCAACCTTCTCACAGAGATCTGAGCTTCCTGGTAACTTGTGTGAATGCCAGGCTGGGCTGTGGCTGACACAAGTCATTCATGCTGCACTCTGAGCAGAAGGACAAGTTTCTAGCTATGTAGATGGGCAGCAATATTTTACTGTTCTAAGGTGATGGACAACATTCAGCATTTTTCTGTTCCTGCCTCTCCTGGATGACCACTTGGAGACAGGGGTGAGAGAGGAGAAGTCCCTGGGATTGCAGCAGGCATTTTGGAGGGGAATGCCCGAGAGACACTGCTCTACACCAGGGTTATGTGCTCCTTCCAGCACAGTGGGACAGGCAGAAGGCCTCCTGGATCCTGTTCTGGTGCTTTATTCACGGATAAGGTGGAGTTATTTGTTTGGATGGCTTCAGTGAAACTATGACTAAACACGTTTTCTTTGTTATAAGTTGAAAGAAGTCAGGCACAGTTCCGCTAGGTGCAGCACAAGGACCTTCAAGAGTTGCCCTGAAAAGCTCAGGAGATAAATGAGGTTCATGTGAGGTTGGGGTGTTTATTTTCTTGATTTTGAGGTTTTTTGAGTGTGTTCTGAGGCTCTTGAAGAGTAAGAGGTAATGTGTGTCCCCTCACAGGAGACAAAGCAAAAGCACATTCAGAGGGGGAAAAGTTTTTTTTCCAAAGCCATACTCCTCACCAGGAGCACTGCTGAACTGAGTCATTCAAAAACTTCTGCAAGACAGAGGGGGAATCACAACTGACTATGGCCAGTCATCAGTAGAAAGAGTTTTCTGATGTCAGCTTGGCTTCTATGTAATTTTAACTGTCACAAAGATTTGGAGGAAGATTGGATGACTCACACACCTCTTTACCCCTTTTTAGGCAAAAACCCCTTAATGGCTAGTTTAAGAGCTAAGTAATGACTGGTTATATAACCTTGTTAAGTACATGGCAGAGCTATGGAAAATGGCTTTCCATTTTGGCTTTCCACTGACTCAGAGGTTTTCTGTTTGTCAAATCAGGCTATTACATAGCAGCAATGGAAGAACTATTGTAAACTCATTTTGAACTGCTGGAGCAGCTGGTCTCCCTATTTTCCTGCTGCAAGCTGGTCACACCAAGCTCTCTGCGCTGCCCTGTTCTAGGGGGAGTAGGATTGTGTTCTCATAAGTGCTAGGCTAATCTCAGATGGAGCCTTGAATCCATGTGAAGAGTTCAACATGTGTACAGAATCTGATCGGTCTGCAAAATGAAAAGGGCAGAATTCTCCAGACGCAATTTTGTTAGAAAACACCTGCTGAAAGCATTTGTTAGGTGGGGTTGGTTTTTTTTTTTTTTTTTCTGAACTAGGAACATTTTTAAAATATTCCCCTATTTAATCATTTCTGTTCTTTGTGTGTTTGGTGACTGTGGTTTCTTGACATCCAAGTGCAAGTTTATCTTTTCCATTATCCCAACAGGAGAAAGAGTGAGTCACGTGAACTGAATGAAACTTTTCCACAAAGCCCAGAGAGCTCAGAGAATTCAGCTGAAGTCTGGGTATTGGGCTTAGGACTGTAGAAGGGTTTGCTATTTCAGGATTATTCCAGGTTGCAACTTTTCAGAAAGGACCAGAACTGAGTGCAGAGCAGCTTTGAATCTGGAAGTCCATTGTCAGAATTTTGTCAGTCTGAGTACAAGGGATGCTGGAGAAAAGCTGGTGTGATCTGCTGCATGTGAAACTGCCTCAGGCCTTCCTGCTCCAGAACAGAGTCTCATGTACAGAGGTGCACACTCACCTTTGCATTGTGAGCTTCTGAGTGTTGTCTTTGAAACAGGCACACACAGAGACACACACAAACAAATATATAAAATATTCTTGCCATGTACCCAAAAGAAAAAATTTGTATCTTATTAACTGATAAAGACTAAATAGCCTCATTGGAAAGCCCACAATCCTCCACCTGGTAACTGCTTGGTACCAAGGGAAGTCATCCATCCATCCATCCATCCATCCATCCATCCATCCATCCATCCATCCATCCATCCATCCCACACCTGCAGACCCTCCTTCCCCTACAGCCCAACCACTGCCTGCTCCATCACAGATGGGCTCTCCTCCTTGCCAGATTTACTTCTTGAACACTGTGTGACAAGAGCAGCACTCAAATGAGAGGAGTCAGAAGCACAGGTTTTGCTCACCTGCATGTAGAATTCCTGGCAAAAGGTGCAGAATTTAGGCTAGAGACTCCCAGTGGCATTTTCTGCCCCAGTACTGCCAGCAGCATGGGAGGTGCTGTTGCTGCCACCAACAGCAGTGGCAGCCCCCAAATATTTATTGGGCCATTCAGCACTTTGAAGAGGTTCTGTTATGCACAGTGGAAGTCAGAAGCACCACAGTTTCAACGTTCATTATTTTTTTCCATGGTAGTACCTTAGAAAATTTCTCAAGCCGCTTCCTTATCAAAATAGGGGCACTTTCCCTTGCATGGGTGGCTCATGAAAGATCCACAGCATCCCCAGCAGCACTGGGGTATACAGGAGAGTATGGCTGGAGGAAATCTGGATTTCCTCTCATTTCCTTTTCATTTTAAGACTGAAATTGAAACAATTGTATTCATGAAAATGAACGTGCTCATCATGATTATTTCAACTTTTTTTCTCTCCTCATTTATTATTAATATCAGGGCACAGTTTCATATTCCTATATAGCAAAAAGAAATAAGAGTTCAAATAAAATTAATTGTCAAGGTTTAAATAAATTTAATTGCCTGTTAGCAAGTGATAAAGGCAAGGAATTCTCTTCCCCTCCCTCAGCTGTCTCAGCCTCGAACAGGATGATGCTTTAGGTCCTCCCTGGCAAAAAAATTCTGGGAAGAGTGTACTGAGAAAGGTCTTTCCCAGCACACATTTTCACTATTTCCATGTAACTAAGACTAAAAAGTGTTCCATAACTTTAATTAAACCCTTTTCCTTCAGTCAGACTCTTAGTTTTGCATTGTCAGTGTTTTCTGAGCCGGGTTTCCCTTACACTCTCAGTAAATTTAAAAATGAATGTGTCTTATGTGGGGATCATTCATCCATGCATACAATCCACAGCAAAGAACTCTTTGGGAAAATACCTGGCATAACTTCATCATAAAAATTACAAGGACAAAATTTGGTCCAGCTTTCATTTTTTTTCTAAATTTGCCTTTTTTTTTTTTTGAGAAGGGAAAGGTAACTTAGCAGAAAAAATATGTTTGTTGTTTGATCTCCTGCATTCTACAATATTTGCATATATAGTGGCAGGCTTGTCATCTACCTTTAGCTAAAAAGTACTGTGAATTTTGTGTGCAAGGTATTTTTCACTGATGCACAGTAGCTACGAGTCCAGGCAGGCACCTTTATTTTTCTGTCTTGCACCAAGGTAAACCTGGAGGGTTTTGTTCCCCCAAATCACCTCTGGATTTAGATGAGCACGGCTGAACATTGAATCTGCCACACAGTCTTCTCAGCACAAAGGCTCTGAAATGGATTTGTGAGTCTTAAATCAGTCCCTGGGGCATCCTAGTCCACACTGTAAAACCTCCCTATGTAAATTGTCACCGCCAAGTAAGTTGCTCAGGAGGGAGGGAGAACAGGATGGGAACTGGAAGTTCCTTGTGCAGCCCATGCTGGGTTTCAGACGGGGCTGCCCTTCCAGTTCAGAAGTCTCTGAAATGCAGGGGAGGAGATTGTGTAGCTGCCATATGGACTGTGTGTGCCAGATGGGGAGCTTGCCTCCCTTGCTCCCACATTCTGCAGAAAAACAGAAAAAAAAAAAGTGAAACTTTAAACCCCAGCCCCTTTCCGTTCAGGCACAGGAACAGTGTGGAAGAGGAGAGCAGGCCCTCCTTCCAGAGTATTTGTCTGATAATTCATCAGCTGGTGTCCCCCGTTTTTCATCTCTTCAGGGAAGTCTGCTCAGAATTTACTGCTGAGACATTAATGAATTTTTAAGCTGTCAGGGAGCAACATAAATAAGTAGTATCCCAGATTGTTACACAGCCATTATCAGGTCAAAATGAATGCACAGGGACTGTTCCTTCAAGCAAAGAGTAAATCTTAACAAGGAGTTACAAGGAGGCACCGAGTCCTTCCCAGGAATCCCTGCTTGGCCCTGTTCAGTGAGAATCCAGCTGTCTCCCCAAACCTTCTCCCCTCTGAGGGCTGAAACAGCATCCCCCAAGGAAAATATTTTGATTTTCAAGCTCGGCCTCAACAATAGCATCTTGATTGTGACAGAAGGAAAAGCATAATGAAAAAGTGAAAGTTCCCTTGGCCTTGGCTTTCCCTTCCACTGGCCAGGCAGGCAAGGTTTAATTGTATGGCTGTGAGTATTTCTATTAATTTTAATAGAACTGCTGACTGCCTTTATAAAAATAGGAAAAAAATGAAGCAGCAGATTTTATGATGAGAACAATTCTAAGAAAACTTGTCTCCAGTGCTAGGATTTGTTCAGCACAAGGGGATTATTTGTTTGCTTTTTACTCTACAGAGGAGAAAAAACCCTTTCCTGTTCCAAAATAGATAATCGTGCATGAAAACCAGACATGTTAAATATCACAAGCGAGGATTCACATGCCCTGGTGCCTCAAGTCCAAAAAAAAAAGAGTCACATTAATGTCAATGTGCTTTGGATCATTAGCTCTTAAGCCTCTAATGATGTTCCCTAATGACTCTGCTGCTCTTCCTCCTCCATCAGGCGCTCTCCAACCTGCAGAAGGTGTGCTAACTTTTCGGGGTTTTGTTGTAGGAGAGCCTTGAAAGGACACGTGAGTATCCCAGTACTATATGAGACTTTACCTGTTGGGCATCCAGAATGTCATTTACAGGAGGCTGTATCCACAATATCCATTAAGTGAAGGCTCAAGTTCCCACTCATTTTTTTATTTCATCCATTTATTCTGCTGCAGGAGTGAGAATAAAAAGGAACACCTGTCCCACGATTAAGACAACTTGCCATTAATTTAAAACTGCAATATAGATACTGGCTACAGAATTGTCTCCTCCCTCCTCTCCTCACAGACACATTTCCATATATTAACCAAAAGTAAGCATTTTCCTCTGGTCAGGTCCAAGCCAGGGGCAGACCAGCAACATGATACTGCCTTCAGCTTTCCCTGTGTGAGTCTTGGCACTCATGTGCATTGTTGTGCATGGATATAAAGCTCCCTTCTCTGCAAAGCCACAGCTGTGTACTCTGACTTTGTTCTCAGTCTGCCCACACAGTTTATTTTGCTTTCCAAAACTAAGGGTGAGCAGGGCCTCACCTTGCAGCCCCACTGTGGCAATTAGAGTTAACCCTGCCCATGTCCTCCAGGCATGGGTACAGCCCAAGGGGTTCTTAGTCAGCCACTCTTTTCTGCTTGCACCTTCTCTGCCTCTCAGAGAAGTTCTCAGTTTAAGAGGGGGCAGAACTTGACCCTCCAGGCTGGCTGTAATTGCAAAAACATTGGGAAAATTGGTAAGCCACATTCAGAATGTAGGAAATTGTACTTTCCATCAAAATGTGCAGCAGGGAGTCCTCAAGATGCTCAGAGGGTTTATAACTTAGGTTGCTGTTTTCTAGATCCTAAAATACCAAAATAGTACAGAGGTTGCCAGATCTTTCACACTTGGGCAAAATCCCTGGCCTCACCACTTGCCTATCTGATCTCTTCTTATGTAAAAGAGCACTAGAAAAACCACAAATATTTTGGTAGGCAGATCTATCTTGCTGCCTTCTGACACTGCTCCTGCTCATGGTTAGAGAGCCTGGGAACAAAAATTTCTCAGCCAGCGTCCCAGAGAAAACAGCACCAAGGCAAATCTGCTCCTCACACTGACAGAAAAGGCACAAGAAAATTCTTCATAGGGAAAACCCGGAGGAAAACGCTGCTGGTTGGGCAGGAACATTTTTGCTGACTGATTGGAGAGAAATGCAGCATCCCCTGAGCAGTCTGAACACGGTCACCCTGGGGAGGTTTGGCTCCTTGGCTGCAGCTCCGGCACCTGGAGTGTGGCTGGAGCCTCCTGTGCCAGAGGCACCATCAAAGTTGTGCAGCAGGGAGTCCTCAAGATGCTCAGAGGGTTTATAACTTAGCTTGCTGTTTTAGAGGTCTGAAAATACCAAAATAGTACAGAGGTTGCCAGATCTTTCACACTTGGGCAAAATCTCTGGCCTCACCACTTGCCCATCTGATCTCTTCTTATGTTTTTGTCCCACAAAGAGCACCTAAAGACCACAAATATTTTGGTAGGCAGATCTATCTTGCTGCCTTCTGACACCGCTCCTGCTCATGGTTAGAGAGCCTGGGAACAAAACTTTCTCAGCCCGCGTCTTGGAGAAAGCAGCACCAAGGCAAATCTGCTCCTCACACTGACAAGAAAAGGCACAAGAAAATTCTTTATAGGGAAAAACCCGGAGGAAAACGCTGCTGGGTGGGCAGGAACACTTTTTCTGAGTGCCCTGAGAGAAATGCAGCATCCCCTGTGCAGTCTGAGCAGTCACCCTGGGGAGGTTTGGCTCCTTGGCTGCAGCTCCCGCACCTGGAGCGCGGCCGGAGCCTCCTGCGCCGCGATCCATGGAATGAATTGCCCTCTAGAGGAACTCCGCTCTCTCTCCGCTGAACTTCCTGGAAGTCGGGACACTCCCTTGGATTTGAGCCTTTAAAGAGCCATTAAACAGCCGCAGTTCAGCGAGGCGGCTGTTCCATAAATCCCCAGAACTCCCCTTCCTAAGGGGGAATTCACCCCTTTAGGATCATCTGTCCTCCCTCCCCGTCGCCGTGGTTGGGCACGGCAGGAATCATTGTGCAATCAATATTATTAATACAGCAAACCAGCACTGCCTCTAAATATGCACACACCGAGCAAACAAATCGAAACAGCAAAGGAGGTCTTTGTGGTAGCACAGCTTCAAAGCTGAGGTTGTAATCACACAGAAGCTAAGGAATGCAAATGTGTGGTAATCAGAGTATTGTAACTCATCCATCCAAATGTTAATAGTATTTTCTCACCATATATTACATTAGCATTAATGGCTTAGGTTCAAATTCTGCACTGTTTTCTACAATTATGACTCATTTTTCAGCTAAGGGGACTATCCATGGTAATAAGCATAGCAGCAGCAGGATTTTTAAAGGCTTATGTGAGCACGCCGTGTGTGTGATTCTCCCTGTAATAACTTCTGAAACCCTCTGGCCAAAGCCAACAAAATGCAAAAGCACAGAAGGATTGTTTAGGTGATTCAGCTCCTATAGGTCTGTGAAAATAGGGAATTGTGAAGAGAAGAGAGCTGCCACCTGCCAGGATGCCATGCTGCAGAATGAGCTCAGCCACTGCTGGACCCTGGAGACCTCCCAAACCAAGGGAGAAACTCCTCATCTCTCAGCTGTCTGTGCATTTTGCTCCTCTCAGTGCCAATATCCACAGAACTGCTTGTTAATTTAATGGTGTCTTAAGCAAGTAAGAGGACACATTACAACATGTATTTAATGTGCCATATTCTGCAACTGTCCTAAAAGAAAGATAAAATAAACATCTAAGTTGCTGTTGGTGTACAACCTGACTGCTGCCCTCCCAAACAGAAACACCATCACAGAGACACAGGGCTCTGGTGCGCCCAGGCTCCTACACCCAAGCTCTTCTTTGACTAATAATAATAATAATAACAACAACAATATAACAAACAACAACAGTGCCTAGATAAAATCCATTCACATAGAAAGCAGCAGCAGGCTAGACAACCCCTTTGCCTTGCATCATGCAGGGAATCTTGTTTCGTCATGTTTTCCCCACCTGCTCTGGGTCTTCCTCAGGTATAAGTTGCATGCAAAGAGTAAATTCTTAAACCAGTATGAATTCTGTTACCTGAAAACACAACAGCCAATATCAAAGGATTTCATTCTAAGCATTGCTCGAACAGACTTGCTTTCCCTAACCTAAAAAAGGAGTACAGAATAAAAGCATGATTGATTCTGTGTCACAACTACAGTGATTATTAAGGTGTTATAAGCCAGAGAGAATTGCCTTTATTTTATTGGAAACAGTCCTAGAAATTAAGTTTATTCCTATCTTGATAAAATCAAGTCTGTCTCCCATCCATCTCCTCCTCCTACACAACACTCAGGCGTGGTGCAAGATAGCTTGGTTGATGCTTGCTCCTAATTCCCTGCTGCACTTTGCATATGTAAATCCCCCAATCACTCAGAGCAAACACACACACAGAGCAGGGAACATCCCCATGTGGTGAGGATGTTTCAGTCTCTTCACTTCAGAAGTGGCTAAAAGGAAGTATGGCAAGAAGGAGCGGTGTGGCTCGTCCCTGAGCCAGCTGGTGATGGAACCAAAACCAGAGCACAGGAATTCCCATGCTGGGAACCTTACATTTGAACCCTCAGGAGAATCACCCAGTGTGATGGTGTTCACAGGGGTCTTAGGATGAAGGAAGAGACGAGGAGCTGACTCCATGTTTCAGAAGGCTTGATTTATTATTTTATGATGTACACTACATTAAAACTATACTAAAAGAATAGAAGAAAGGATTTCATCAGAAGGCTAGCTAAGAATAGAAAAAGAAAGAATGAATAACAAAGGCTTGTGTCTCGGACAGAGTCTGAGCCAGTTGACTGTGATTGGCCATTAATTAGAAACAACCACGAGACCAATCACAGATGCACCTGTTGCATTCCACAGCAGCAGATAATCATTGTTTACATTTTGCTCCTGAGGCCTCTCAGCTTCTCAGGAGAAAAAATCCTAAGGAAAGGATTTTTCATAAACCATGTCTGTGACAACCCAGCCACTGTGGGCTCTGCATATGCATATGGACACTAAAACCAGTCCCACTCTGGTTCTGGCATTCATGGGGTTTTTTTCAATGACATTGAACTTTGAGCTGAACTTCACCTGCTCTTTTCCCTAATCATCAGCTTCCCTTTGCTTATATTCTTAAGCATGGATGAGAGTGGATGGCAGGTCGCTGGGTTAATCTGCATCTAATCCACAGCTCAGTCACGATGAGGAACAGAAACCGTGTTTAGCTCCCTGCTGTGAGCAGCTCTCCCGCCTGCTGGGGGTGGGAAATCCAGCAGGTTGATGCACTTCCACTGCTTTTCCACTACGCAGCCTGTAACAACGAGGTTTCAGCTCTGAATGGGACCATTTCTGTGCCCTAGACAGGAGCAAGCCTTCATAGTCTTTTGTGGGCAGACGAGACTGTTTCCTTCTTGAATTTTTAGTCAGCTGTACCCCCAGAAACACTTTTTGTCCTGCTGTTTTTTCAGAGCGTTTGGAGATGAGAACAAGGTAGGCAACCCTGCTCATCAGACTCACTGTCTATTTTCTGATCTCAGGCTTGTATTCTTTGCAGCCTGAGTCACTGCTGCTGGAGTGGCCCAGTTTTGCTACCCTCACCCCCTGCTCTCGCAGTGACAAGGAGGATGAGGAGGATGACTGTGCAGCAGGATGCTGCCTTTGTGAAAGCCTTCTTTTGTGTTTTGACATTTGTGAATGTTCTCATCCTTTAACACCAGGCAGAGCCTAAATTTCAAAGGTAATCACTGCCTGCAGTGACAGTGTCAGGTGGTGAATATGGGTCCTGTGTTTTATCCCTTCAGGCCCCCAGGTAAATAACATGGGGGTGGCAGGAGTGACAGACACACAACCCAGGCTTCAATCTCATTTTTAGCCTGCTTTCCAAAGGAGAGGAGCTTCCTACAATTCTGTGTTAGTTCATTCAACCTTCCCATAATTTCAGAGCCTATTAGCAGATTTCCACTGAATTTGAGAGACAGATGTCCCAAATATAATTAGGTCTCTGAGTCTTTTTAGACCAGGCAGCTGAAGAGAGACTTTACAAATTCGCCAGTGAGGGAGAGGCCACTGTATGATTCTGTCTGTCACAGACATTAACAAACCCAGGGCTTTGCTTGCTCTTGAGACACAAACTGATGGCAAACCAGACCTCTTTAGGTCACTCATTCCCAAAACAAACTTGTGCCCTAAATTCATGAGCCCTTTATGAGCCTGAGTTCATGAGCCTCCCATGAACCTTTATACAAATGAGTGGGTTTGTTCTCACAGGAAATCCTACCCCTGGGCAAGGGGCAAGGAGTGCCAAGACATCCTGCTTCTGCTGTGGAGGCACTGGCTTGCATGACTTCTTTATCTGGGGAAACTCCAGCCTGGAGAGCTGCAGTTGTCAGGCTGCTGCAGAAAAGGAAAGATGACGCATGTTTTTGCCAGCTCTTGGAGGGGCAGGGAGCAGGATCACCTCAGTATTGGATGAACCTTTAAAAAAAAAAAAAAAGTTGGATTCACTAATTCACTGAAGGTGGCCAGGGAAACATAGAAATTATTTTTAAAAATCCCTTAGGTCAATAACCAGTCTGCTTTTGGAGAGACACAAGGGTTCAGGGGGCATAAGTTTAATTAAGCCAGCCAAAAACTGAAGGGAAAATTAGAAACCATTTCCAACAATGCTTTACAAAAGCTTCCCATTGAAACAGACACATTAATTGAATAGGAGCTGAGCTGTACTTTGATACATGAGCCCCAGCCCAGGGTGCCTCCTGCTGCAGAGAGCAGCATTGTGAGGTTTCATTCAGAAGCAGCAATCTCTCACCGTTATCCTTTCCTCATTGGCAAACATCAGCTCCCTCCCTCTTTCTTTTTTTTTTTTCTCCCTTCAATTAAATGTTTAATTAAAGTACCATGACTCCCTTTCATTTGGAAAAGTAATTGAAGACCCCAGTGTGTAAAAAAGAGGCTGAGAGGCGAGCTGGAGCAGAGCACAGAGCATCAGCAAGGCCTACAAAAATGTAGCCCTTAATTTGCCTTGGTGCCACATCGAATTGAGGCGATGGTGAGGTGATACAGCTGCAAGAACATCTGGAAGGGGCTGATAAAGATGGCTTGGGTTGGGTCTGAAGCAAGCACTGAGTGCAGCTTGCTCTTTTTTTTTTTTTTTTGCATCCTGAATGGTCAGCTCAGCACAGCTGGGAGAAAAAAATGAGGTTCACAAAGACACATTTTCTGCTAAGTTTCCATGCAGTGATTCAGGAGAGCTTGTTGAGTTGCTTGATAAGCAGGCTGGTGCCTAATAAGGATTTTCTGCTGTATCTTGTAGATCAGTCTTTGTCAGGTTACATGGTGGCTCATCACCCTGACACGTTCCAGGAGCAGGAACATCTCTGCTCTGGCTGCACAGCTCTTTTCCCCAGTATCTTTAAGAAACCTTAGCAGAAATTTGTGGTTACACAGATTATCTGGGCAGCCCATTTCCAGCTATTGGCTGGAAGATGCCCTGGTTAACTCTGACAGTTTGGTTTCCTCAAACAGGCTTAAAAGCAGAACATGAGTTCCTGCTTTTCTATAACTGGGTGGAATTCCACAGAGCTTTTTATGCCCTTTGATTTTTCCATGCCAATAGTGTTACATTTCTCTTCACACATTTTTATTAGAAAATACTTGAGTTTGGAAAATTTTTCTCACCATCTTTAATTGCTGCCTGATGCCTCTGACACACCTGTGCACACCAAAAAATTTCTGCTCTCTGATGAACTGCTGCACTGGGGAGTTGCACCCCACAGGCTGTACTTGGGGCTGTTTGCACCTGTTATTTCCAGCCTAGATGAATGTTTGTGTGGCACACGGTCTTGCTTGATTGATTGAGGCCAAGAACAAGGCAGCCTGATTCATTACTGGAACAGTATATGTGCATGTCTGATTGATAGGGGAGGGCTTGGAAATGAACCTGGGCCAACAGTCAGGCCCAGGGCTATCTGGAGGAGCAGGCATAAAGTAAAGCCTAACAGCCACCCCTGCACTCAGTGGCTCAGGGTGCTGCATTCTGAGGCTGTAACTGGCTTCCCAAAATCCCCAGCCCTGCTCTGCCCACACCTGAAGAAGTCAGTGCTGAATGCTGTGGGAACTTTGCTGCCAGGGTGGGTGAGTTTTCTCCCCAGGTTTCTCTGGCTGCTCCTTGGGCAGATGGATGGGGCTGCAGCTGAGAGCTGCTGGCTCTCCGTGTGCACAGTACAGCCAGTCAGCAATTTTCTGGCATGCTCCTCTGGCACTGCAAAATCTAATACACCAGCATGGAAACCCAATGGAAACGTGTCAGTTTTGATGAGATCCTCCCAGAAACCAGGCAGATGCAGAATGACTTCTCCTTGCCAAGCAATTTTTGAAAGCTTCCCTGCCTCTCCTCCCCCAGCAGCCCACCTGGCAGGCTGGTGGGGATATGGCAGGCAGGGGATGGAGTCTGCCAAGCCCCAGTCTCCTGGCTCCTTGGCAGAGCAACTTCCCAGGGCTTCCTGGCTGCTGGACCTCCTGGCCAGCCTTTGAGCCCTGGAAGTGCTCTGGAGAGAGCAGAGGACAGCCAGCCTGCTCTGTGAAGTCTCAGGGAGTTCCTACTTCAGCCCTGCAGTAAAGACAGATTTATATCTTTATGTTTTCCCTCTCTTTTGGAATCAAATTTGATTGAGGCTTGTTTCCTTGGCTGGATTTTTAATTTCCTTGTTTCCCTCATTTTTGAATACAGAATTTCCCAGGGCACAGGAAGAGCAGTTTCCAGACATCTCTTCTATGAATAACTTTTGTTAAGAACATACTGGGCATCTTACAGGAATTATTTTCCTCCTGTAATGCTTCTGCTCCTTGTGTCAAGTATAGAACTGGAGTCAAAGATGTATGGTGGCAGTGGGTGGAATGTGCATTTCACTTTCTTTTGCTGCACCTTCAAACTTTTCAGAAAATCAGTTGATCAGGTACCTAATGATCCTTTCTCTTTTTTTTTTCTTTTTTTTTACTGCAGCTTCACCAGAGTTACTTCACCTCAAAAAGTCACTTACTTGCTGGAAATTGAACAGTCAGTGGGACAGCAAACAGCATCCTGATGCCACAGATATGTCACAGATCCCTGCCCTGGCTCGGCCAGGCAGTGTCGTGAAGAGCCACCCTGGCCACCCTGGCTCCAGGGCACAGGTGGTCACAACCACTTGGCTCTGCACAGGTTGGGAAGAGGCACAAGAGGGTCTGTGGTGAGATCTGGGCTGTCCCAGCCTCAAGCTCTCCTTAGCCGATGTTATTGTCCTCGTGCTGCCTCGCTTCTCCTGGCAGATCCACCTCCAGCCTGATGTGGTGCAGGCAAGCTGACACTCGTGTGACCATAGTATCCAGACAGAGCAAGGAGTTTTCACAAGCAGTGATCCAACACACCGCTCACAGACACTCCCAGGCAATTTGGTACAGATCAGTTGGTGGATTTTGAGGATTTTTTTGAGGGGAAATACTTGAAGGCAGCTCTGAGGCATTCCCCCATTCAAGAGTCTGCAGAATGCATCAGCATCTCCTGCCTCTTTGTCCCAAGGGATGGAAAGGGAGGCCAAAGAGGGGAGTGAAAGATCAGTTTCCCGAGCTGGGAGACAGAGATTCCTGCCTGGAACAGTGTCAGGGCCCAGCAGAGATGCCAGCAGGATCCCCCCTGCAGTAAGCAGCAAGCCCTTAGGAGTCATTCAGTGACGTTTTCTTCTGGGCACAGCTGCAAACACAGTCTGTGCTCTGGTTTGCTCTGCTGGTGTTGTTTTCCCACTGACTTCAGTGTTGATCTAACATAAGCACTGCATCTCATTCCCATCCTAGGATGAGGTACAATGTGAGGGAGGCCTGTTTTTCATTACTGCTGAACTTGCAGCACAGGAACTTTGTGTGACGCAGTTCACAAGGGGGTGAGGGCTGGGAGGGAGGGTTGGTTATTACCTCTGTTTCCTCTGCTGGATCATGGGCTTCTCTATCAAGCTCTGCCATCTCTCCCAGGGGCCAGGAACTAATTCCTCCATACCTCTGCACACTGGATCCTCTCTTTATAAGAGACTTCCAATCATGACAAATTATCTGTGCTGATTTTGTGACATGAACTGTTACCCATTAGGGAATGAACTGGCATCAATAAATTCATTTCACTTACAACCTCACACTGTGCATGAATTGAAGTTCTAGAGGTGAAAGACATAAATTTACCAGGTGGGCAGGCACACAGCTTCCCCCTAAGACTGTGCACTTCACCTTTGCTACATGTGCTGCTTCTGCTGGGCCAGCCCAACATTAATTTTGCATAGAGTAGATTTCTCCTGTTCCATGCATAGTCCATATGATTTATACCTGCCTCAAGTAGCTGTGTGAATAGCCTCATCACAGGACAAAAAAAACCACACCAACTTCAAACCAAACACAGCCTTTTGCTTTACAAGATAAGAGCTAGTATTTAACTAATATCTTCTGATTTCCAGGCTATGCAGACTCAGTAATTAATGAGTTCTCCCATTGCCCTGGTGGGGCAAGAGAGACAGCATTATTTATTAGGCAGAGAGGAGTTCCCATCCATGTGGATCTACATCTTATTCATTCTGATGGTAAATTCATCAAATTGTTCCAGCAGATAAGGCTTTTCTTCTCCCCAAACACTCTTGTCAGTCAAGTGGCTGAAAATTTCACTCATTTAGCCAAATGGAAATCTCACAGTCCCCGGGACAAATAAAAACTTCCAATCATTTAGTTAAAAGCCTCTTGTCATGTACGTCTGCAGAGAAAGGGCTAAAACAAAAAAGAAGAAAAAAAAAAAAGAAATAAGAAAAGGCTTTCCTCAAAAGGGGCACACAGAAGTACACACAGAGGTGGAGAGGAATGTAGTTTTCTTTGTTCCTCCACTCTCCTGAGAGCTCCTGATCATGACAGGGTTCCTGTTAGGTTGTGCACTGTGGACACCAAGTGAAGGCAGCCCTCAGCCTGGAGCATTCCCTGACCTTGTCCCCCTGCCTGAATGTTTGGAATAGCTGTTTTGGAATAAATGGACATAATATAAAATAGGGGAGTTGGAGGCTGAGATCTCTCCTTTCCCTTTCTTGGAAAGAATTAGACATGGTCATGGCTGGCAGAGCTGTAAATAGATATTAAAGGAAAGGAGAGACAGAGATGTGCCCTCCATCACCCTGAACACACCTACAGGTGCAGGTGTTGTGGGATGGGTGGAGGCAGTGGAGTCACAGAGGGTGTTTAGGTTCACATTCTCTCCTTAAATTGCCTAAGACAGAGCACTGGGCATGACAGGCTGCTCGTCTGACCCAGTGAGGCATTTTTTGTGTTCTTATGTCAAAAGGAGAGGCTGAAAACTGCCTTTAGAATCCATAGGAAGGAAGGAATGGTTTTGTTGGGCCTTCCAAATGCAGTAAGCACTGGAAACACCTCCAGGGTTTTTGCTGGCTGAGCTGCTTCCTTTTTGCTTTCATGCAGCAATCACACACTTTCCCATCCATCTGAGGACCAGGCCTACCCCCAGCAACAGCATACAAAGGTCACATTTCTTGTGAATGTGCAGGAAAATCTGAACAGTGCCAGGAAATAGCCCCTTTTACATTGTTTTCTTGAATTCTGGGGTTTGGGAGGGGGTTTCGCTTTTGGCAAAAACATCAAGTATAGTGATTTGGGAATACTGTCTAAATGCATCACAGTGCTTACTGCTTAAAAGCTTTAGTCCTCTCTTCACTTGTATATTCTGTGCTCCCTGCTTCAACTACATTAATTCAATGAACTGAATCTCATTTTTGGTAAGCATCCTGTTGATCTCTCTGTAGCTACAGGAAGGTCTTCACCACAAACATTGTCTCTCTCCAGTGATAGCTTGTCAGCTCCACAGAAGAGAGATTGTGGTCCCCTCTCTGCCTGGAAAGTGTTTCTCTCGCTGTCATAAATAATTGGGACAGGCTGGGAATGGACAAATTGCCCAGGAGGATTTCTGGGGGAGAGATCAAACCCTAGACACACCTCCGAATGCCTGTTTCCCCAGAGACTCTCCACTGCCCATGAGAGGGAGAGCCACATTTCAGCTCCTTCCATGCTCGCTCCCCACGCAGAGCAGTAGAACCCCAGCCCTTCCTTTGGGTTGTTGTGATGCCTTCCCCTCCAGGGACCCCTAAGGCAGCCACAGAATCACAGAATACTCTGAGGTGGTCACTCCCAGGGGCACCATGCCCTGGCCAGCCATGCTGCCACTCCATGCTCCATCCTCCCAGCTCCCCACTGCCAACCTTCTCCCAGCCTATCTGCCATGGTCACAGGGCCTGGAAGGCCTTTGGGGTCAGAGCCAGGAAAACTGAACATGAGAGAGGTCCCAAGGAGGAAGAAGGCAGGGAAACCCACATTCCTTCATAACATCAGCAGCAGGCAGGACCTGTTCTTGTTGAAGCTCTGGTGCATGAAGAATTATACTCCAGTCTGATTGTTTTATAAAAATCTGCTCCAGCACCTGTCCAGAGCCATGATCACATCTTCAGTCATATGGCCAAATGCCTTTTAGTTTTAATCATTTGATCAAATGCCCTAGTGAAACAGCCATTTGTTCAAATGATTGAAAGTTTGTCATTTGACCAAATTACCAGTCTGGCAGGATGACTAACGGGTCATGCCACCACGTTAAATTCTATTAATGTCACCTGGGAGAGACAAGTGAGGAAAGGAAGAGTTAAGGGGGGAAGTTTGTACAAGTGTTTATTCCCTTGCCACGTGCACCTACACATACACAGGTGTGTCCCAAGGAACAAGGTCTGGAGTCACCAGGATGGCTCCACATCCACTGGGCAAGTCAGCAGCTAGAAGAGCTTCACACGGACATCCCTCAAAACTTGGGGAGAACAATTTATGTCACTGAAGGAGCCCAGGCTGCTCTATCAGAGGACAAAACTGGATCTGAAATCTACACTTGGACTTCAGATGAAGACTGCCACTGCTGGGACAAGCTGGAGGAGTGAACCTGGCCAAACCACGAGCCAGGAGCCACAGTGGGAGCAGTCCCAGGCATTTCTAATGCCACTGGTGTTGCTACACCTGCACTGCCTGGATCAGCTGGGGACACTGGCATCATTTCCTCCCTCCTTCCCCTTCCTGTTCCTGGAGCTGCATTTCTGGGATGGGAGGAGGGAGTGGAAGGAGAAAGAGTAAAATGTAGCTTCTGGAGGAAGTAAGAACTGACAGCAGCCATATAAGGGAGCATTAACCTTTCATAAACCTGCTCTCTGGCCTGTGACTGGAACCAGGAAATAAATATAATTCTTGAGGTAGGTGGTCTGTGTGCAGCATGGCTGTTCCAGCACACACTGGTTTCCCATGAATTGCAGTTATAGTTACAGGGTGTTGGTATAGAGGTGAGATGGATTTTGCTTGCATTAAAGAAGCAGCAGACTTCAAGCAAGAGGCCAGCACTGAGGAACCAGCCTGTCTCATTTTTAGGAAAGATTTGCCACAGATGTTCTTGGTGAGTGATGATGTCCTTAGAAAACTCACACACCCTGTATGGCCTTGTCCCCACATAGGCAGGTGGGTCCTGTGGTGGGACCAACAGTTCCAGACCTCTGAGAGTGCTGGCAGGAGAAGGTGCTGGAACCAATTTCTGCCCCTTCCCCCTTCCCTCTCAGCTGCCCATGGTTTGCTTCAGGCAAGACACAGGGGATGGTGTGCCACCACTTCTCATCCAGATGTAAAATTAGCCACTTGTTTTCTCTGATAACAGAGCACTGCCACGTGGGCACAGCCAGTGAACCCTACACTAAGTCAAACATAATAACAACAGTCTGATTATCTGACTTGAACTCCTGACCTGCAGATGAGACACACAGCATGCACAGGAGGTGTCTGTGTGCACGAGCATGTGCACACACAGGAGCATGATCTCTGCCTCCTCAGGCCAGCTCCACTGCTGCTCCCTGCAGCTCCTGGCCCGGGCACAGCCCTCTCCACCTCATGATGAACCATCTCACTGTGCAGCTGAATGATGACTGAGGTCATTGGCGCTGTCAGTCTCAGACTGGATCAGCACTTCTGATCAGCATGTCAGGGCAATGAGCCCTGCAGGCTGCTGCCCAGCCCTGGAGGTGCTGCCTTGCAGTGCCTGGCTCAGCACTGTGCGTGCCAGGGCACGGTGTCAGGTGCAATGACAGGGCAGGGACTGTAGCAGCACTGGGGGGTGGGATGATCGGGACGGACGGAGACCAGAGATCTCTGCAGCCAGGTCTTGGAATTGGGGTTTATTGCAAAGGGCCTGGGGGCAGGGCCCTGCTGGGAGCTGCCAAACACAGCTCAGAGCAGGCCCGAGAGAAGAGAGGGGGAGAGAGGATGAGAGGGTGAGAGAGTAAGAGAGTGAAGTTCCCATTACAATACAATAAATCTTCTTCTGTGCTGAGTATTCTAATTCTCACTAACCAATCTAGTACAAGATACAAACCCTGTGGCATTTATATACAGCCTATAAGAATCATTACATTACCATACTGTGTTACATTTTAAACCCTAAAAACTCCTCTTTGGACCCCTTCTGCCAAGCTAGTAGGGTCTGCTCTGACCCTTGGACCTGTCTGCAAGCAGAGGGTATTGTCTAATCAAAAAGGGATTACCTTCAGCTGGCCACACCATCATTTTCCAGTTGTTCAGTAACTGAGGGATCTCAAAGTTTGCTTTAATTTCAATCTCGCTTATAGTTTCTATGTTCTCAAAATCTTTTGCCAGGCAATCATATTTATAAGGTTTTCCTGTTTCATCTTCCCCAACAAGTGACCTTGTCTGTGTGTCCTGCAGTCACTGCATCTTTCCCCTCCTCATGTCTAGACCTGGAGTGCCTGAGATTTATCTGGTCAGTGTGGTTCCTGCTGCTCACTCTCACCCCTATCCTAAGCTCTCAGACAAAGTTGATTGGAGCTGCAGCCTATGCCCCGTCTTTCCTTTCCATTTCTTCCACCTGGCTTGTGTTCCTCTTAATTTCAGCCTTCTGCCCACAGGCTCTGTCCTCCCTGGCTGCATGAGCCCTCTCCACAGCTGACTCCAGAGCCTGTCATGTAAGAGCGGTGTTATGTACCCTTTGCACATCTACATACTGTCCAGGACAGGCTGTACTGGGCCTGAAAAATGATATACACACAAGCATGGACTAGGCTGCAAAGAACTATATTGGTCATAAAAAGATCGCCAGTTTAGCCTCAGCTTGAGGTAAATGTCTCAAGCAAACCCATTACATATTCTGTGTATACACAATGGGCTTGATTTGAGATGTATTTATGCTCAAGAATATTATGTATTCTCTTTATACACCATGCAAGGTTAAATTTTTTTGAAAATTTATATTTGCTTTTTATCATACAGACGATTTATGGTCAGACCTCCTGAATCTATTTGAAAGTGTCCATTTATTCTCCATTAACTGTAAAAGTGCTGGAGATCACAAATTCACTTGCTGCTATTAATGTATTTAGGAGCTAGACTCAAAAAAGTTCAACTAAACTCTTCTAGAGAAAACTGAGAATCCAGATTTGACCTGTTACAGATAGGGTCAATGTTAAAATTCAGCTTTATATTGGAATTTCTGATTGGGGGCATTTAGATTTATAGCAGTGATTTGGACCAGTCCCTAATCAATTCCTAGATAGTACTTTTTCATCAGCTGATCTGACAGCAGGAAGAAGGTCAGGATCATAAATTTCCCCTTCCTGAGTGCCAGGAGAGGAGGTGGGAAGTGCACCCCCCTGGTGAGCATCAAGCCAAGGGCAGGGCCAGGACTCCAGCCTCCAGCTGTCTGGCCTCCTGGCAGCACTGGGTGCCTGCCACCTCCCTCTCAGGAGCTCAGCTTGCCTGAGGACACTGCAAAGGGTGACCACACACTTTCCAGAACTGGCTGGGTCAGATGGCAGTGGGTTGTCAGCCTGAGAATAAGCACAATTCTCCTTCACCCAATATATATCGCCTCCTGTTCTTGCCCCTTCCCATTTTCCTTACCATGGCCTCTCATGCTTCCAAAACATCTGAGGAATGCCATGCAAGCCAGGCCAAGATGTCCTTTGAGGGAGAGTGTGAGCAGAGAAAACGCCGCTGTTGGCGTGCACGGCACGAGCTCCACAGCCCTGGAGCTGGACACTCCTCACCACTACCTATAGCCATCTGCACAAGCCATCTATCTCAGTACTGGGGAGTTTGGGTCTAGCTTTACACAAGCTCAGCTGACACTGTGTGGGTGGGTTTGAGCTGCAAAGTGCTCGGGTTTGGACTCAGTCTCTAAGCCAAGAAGAGGAGACAGCCTTTCGGCCATGGGATACCTCCGTCGCTCTTTCCCTTCCCAGGTGCCATGTAGCTTTCAGCAAATCCTTTTCCTCACACTCTGTCTCCCAAAGCTAAAGTCCTGCTCCCTCCCAGATCCTTTTGCTTCTCAGTGTCACCTTTTCCTCCTTGCCTCCTGTGCTTGCTCCTGCCATGATCCTACATCCCTCTTGTACACTGCACCATCAACCCTCTCCCACTCCACACACGAGCAACAAAGGCTTTGGGTGTTGGTGTGTTTGTTTGTCCAGACCCTCCCTCCCCAGCTCTGTGAAGCCTTTGCTGGAGGATGAACATCAGCAGGGAAGTGTGGCGCCACCTCAGAAATACCTGAAGCAGTCATGGCCAGGGTAGGAGGCAATGACCTCTGCTTGCCTTGGCTGGTGCAAGCTGCCACTCCTTCTCCTTTAGGATGGTGATCTGACTCTGCTCTGTGATGGCAGCCTCCATTTTCCCACTAAGTACAGGAAGTGCAGTAAGAAACCAAATTCACTCGTGCCCTGGAGGCTGGAATCATCAGAAATTATATATTCATCCATAGTTAGGTAATGATATTTGCCAAGTCCTTTAATGTCCTACAGCTCCAGTTGCAGCTGTCTGAACTCCTGCAAGATGTGGGAAGGAAGAGTAAATGTCAGTAAAATTGCTTTGTTTCCTTCAGACCAACATCACATCAATTGTCTCAAGAGCAAACCCATGCCATCTCCCTCCCCCCTGGTTCCTAGGAGGTTTTATTCAATAAACAGGCCTTTCCTGTTGGATTTTTGGAAAAGATTTAGGACTCGCCCATGCTAGGTGGCAAGGTTCCCATGTCCACCAGTGATAAAGTTTGCATCCTCTCAGCTTCATTGGTGTGAGTTTTTGTGACTTTGCTGGATCTGTATTGCACCCCAAACACTTGGGCCCCAAAACAACAGTGTAGCACCACATTTCTTAAGATTGAGCTGCAGATTCTTCAGATTGAAGGCCAAAGGAAAACACCCAAGGATCACTGATTCCCATGGGACAAGAAGGTGACCACCTCTTGTCGCCAGCATTTCTCTTCACAGAGAAAAGCAAGGCACAACTTACCAAGGATTTTCTGAGCCTGGATCTCAACCTTCTTGAACATTGAAATACTCAGAAATGGATTTTGTTGTCGTGAAGAAATCACGACCTTTTATTCAATGCAAAATCTGAAATTGCCAAGAGAGATTTCTAATGAGTCTTAGTGTGGTTTTCCAGATCAGCAGCACGGGCATCTCTGGGAAGTGATGTAATATAGGGCTTTTATCTGGCAAATGACCACTGCTGGTTCTCTGAACAAGAAATTAAGGGGAAGGGCTTGTGATTTTGATACATACAATATTCTCTTTTTTTTTTTCTCTTGGTTTCTCTCTTTCCAGATATCTGTTATCACACTACAGGTAGAGCAGCAGACTGTATGGTTTGTAGGAAAAATATAGGATGTGGAGAAGGGAATAAAGCATTAGAAGTCATATGATCAGTCTGGGAAATCAACTGGGGAATGCACAAAAAACAGCTTAGTTTTATCAAATATTACTTTTAAAGGACATGGACAAGAGGGGATACTGAGGAAATCTCCTCCAAAGCATTAAAAATCCATGCTAGAGAACAGCTGGCCAATGAAACACATAGTAAATAAAAATGCAAATCCTAAAACACAATATAAAACTCCATACAGCCCCAAGACTGAGAAAGGTCACCGTTTTGGGAACAGCATAATCTTCCAAGTAATTGAGGCAAGGTGGAGCCCCAGCATGTGGGTAAACACTTACTGCAGCTCCTGAGAGAGCCTCCTCAGCATGGAAACCCCAAAGGCACTTCTGGAAAGAAAGGCTGGGACTGGGGGAGGACTTCTTGGTAAATATTAGCCCAAACAAACATAATAATGGGACCAGAATCAACCCAGAAAGTGCCCAAAAAACAGATCCAAAAAGCAAATAGGACCCCCAATCTCCATAAAATCACACATGCCCAGCCTCGTCCGTGAGCTCTGATCGGGCGTGGTGGGAGGGAGCTACAATCCCATCCGCCAGCTAGCTGCTCTCCTGAAGTCTGGCCTGCATTCAGAATAATCTTTTAAATCCCTCTTCTCATCTCTTTGTCTGCAGCTGTGGTGAGCAATCCCAAAATGACTGAGCTTTCCGCTCGCTCTCCATTTGTTCAGCGCGCTGACCTAATCCTCTTTCTAGGGCTCCTGGGGTACAGCAGCCCAACCACTCAGCCACCTTCCCAAGGACCTTCCTCCACCATGGACCCCAGGATTAGTCCTGAAACATGAGACCTACCAGAGCCCTCTGCTTGGCATGCTCCTACCTGATTTTCCGGGGCCAGCAACCTCATCAAGGGGAATTTCCTTTGAGGCTTCCAGTGGGGAAGAAAACGCTTTCAAGAGGGCTTTAAAAGCAAAGCTGCTGCTGGCTGATTCAGTTGCAGTAATCCAAGGCAGCAGAGGAGCTCACAACTGTGGCAGCAAATAGGTTTTTGGACCAGGGATGCTCACGCAGAGTAGACAGGGGGCATGGGAGGCACCTTAGGATGGGGCTCAGTAGCCTGACAGATCAGGGACAGAAATTAAGACTATGGCAAGGAAAGCCAGCAAACAGGAGCTGGCACAGGGTTTTCTAAGTGCTATCTAGTGTCTGGGAGAGAGACTGAACAGAGAACAGTCCAAAACAGCCCCCTGGGCTTGCAGCAGCAGGGACAGCACCTCACACCCCAGAATGAAGGGTCAGCAGGGAGGCTGTGTGGGAACAGGGTGAAACAGATTGCTGGGGAAAAGTTGAGACAGGAGAGGAGAAAAGAGCCTTGTGTGCAAAACAGAAGCTCAAAGTGCAAAAGTAAGACAAGGAAATATTTTACGTCTTTTATTAACCCACTTGAAACAGCAGGACAGAGAGCAGTATTGATAAATAGTCGTACTGGGAAAATTTGCAGACCTTTCCTTCTGGCACCACTCCACCACTGGCAGCCATGCAGATGAATTAACAGCTCCAGTATCTAACCCTGCTCGTTGCTGTAGCAATTTGGAAAACAAAGCTCTGGGTGTCCTGGCTGCCTCACAGTTGTACAGTGACCCGCCACATCCCAGACCCGACACCTACACCTTTGACTTGCTCTTGCTTTATAAGGAAAAGAGGCCAGTGCCCTGACCTTTGCAGCACTTTCCTGGCTGCCTGCCTGGTCGTAGTGGCTCTGTGGAAAGGTTACTAGGGGTTGGAGAAGTGATGGTGGATTTGAGAGAGAAGCTCAGATGCTCCTGTGCCTGGTTTTCCCTTCTCTGCCTGTTCCTACCAAGGCTGCTGTGGCAGAGTGTAGGAGTGTCTCAGCACACAGGGTGGGCTTTTTGGAGTGAGAGGTTTTTTGGATGAGCAGGAGCACTGGATGAGCCTGTCTCTTGGGCAGTGAAAGCAGTGTGTGAGTGGGAGGTCACTGCTCTGCTCATCAGGGCTGGGCTGGTTTTGGTGAGAGTTCCGCTCATTGGTGCCCAGCACCGTTCCTGTGTCACGCAGTGCCTATAACTCACAGAAATAAAGCATGTCCAACACCCCTCTGAGACATGTATTCTATATGAAAATTTGGTTTATTACTGTCAGACCCACAAATCTGGATCTGCTGTGTAATTCTACTGGCGTCCATCAGTCAGACAGACACATTTAATGAGAATGAGAATTTATACTGCTACTTCCTATATTGGCTGCTGCCGAAGTGCAATCAACAGTCAGGATCTTCCCTTGCCAAGAAAATTGTTCCTGAAAGAGTGCTGGCATTTTAACATTTCAGGAGAGCAAACCCACAGATCTAGGGGTGCCTCTTTGCTGGATGCAATTCTCCTGTGCTGGATCCAGAACCAGGGCATCTGTCCTGTCTAGGCACACAGGGGATGTGCAGGCAGTTGGTTGAATAGATAGAAATGTATAATGGATGATCTTGCTCAGCACTTGGGAACGTATATTCCCTGGTCTTCTCAGGAAGCAGCATGTTTGATTTCCTTCAGCCATTTTTTTAAGGACTGTGTTGTGAATATTGACATGTTCAGGTGTATTTGCATTGGCTGTTGCTGTGGGGGCAGGGGAGGCTTCTCCAGATGCATGTGGCAAGTCACATGCTTGTCTCTTCTAGGATAATGCTGCTGAAAATCCCTCTTTCTCTTTATCTTTCTTTCCCTGTCTTCAGCAACCTTTGCCACTATTCTGGCTGGTACAGAGAAGTCAGTCAGGGCTGGAAGGAAGAGGTTTCATGGCATTCCAGCATTTGGCAATGGCTCCTGTTTGTGAGAGACACACCCACAGCCCAGGTCTTCCCCTGCACAGGGTGCCCCTGTTGCACCTTGCACTACATTTGCACTCTGGGATTGCCCCATTATTGAACTAAAGCCTCCAGCTCCCTGTGACTGCACATTCTCAGGTACAACTTCCAGCCATGAGCAGGAAACCCTCGTGCTGTGGTTACATGGAGTGCACCAGCAGTGGGGTGCATCTCCCCTGAGCTGAACCCTGATGGCAGTTTGTGTTTCAGGAGGCAAAGTTCTCAGCAGTGATTTCATTTCTGGTTTAAATACTTCCTTCTTTTAAAATCAGGTATCTTGCACTTTCACTCAAAACTCAAAAATAGAAAAGGGGATGAGAGTTTTCCTCCTGAAAATACCCCAGTTTTACTTTTTGACTGAATTTAGTAACAGTTTCTCTGGAGCAAAAAAAATTTTCACTGACTGGATTTTGAGCCAGACAAGAGATGGAGAAAACAACCTTTCCTTCCAAAGTCAATTTGGACCAAGATCATTTTCTTTCCTCTGACAGACAGGTTTTCCAGCTTAGAGCAAGGTACTTCTCATGCACTCTTCATGCTTTACTGAGGAGCAGAGGTCAAGGGAACCAAAAAGCAAAAGCTGCATTGGATAAGACCTGTCAATACCTACTGTTTAATCTTACGCAGAGCCACTACCCTGCACATAATGTTGTTGGCAAAACCCTCTCATACATGGCCCTGCAAAGAAAATGGTGCTGCAGTTTTTGCAGCTCAGAAAGTGTGTGTTGTGGGTGGTACCTAGCCTCAGCCTTCTTCTCCATAGCACCAGCTCCCCACCACGGGAGACCCCAACCAATACCTGTCACGGCTCTCTTAGTGGTTCTCAGGAAATGCCACTGGTGAAATGCTGAAATGCCAAAAAAACCCTGAAAGTGCTGAGCATCTTCATTTCCCTTTGAATTAAATGAGAGGTGGAGGCACACAGCACCTTGCTGGATTTGGCCCTCTTTCAGCAGATGCTGGCTGAGAAGGGCAGGGAGGAGGACCTTGGGAACTACAGGCCTGTCAGTCTCACTTCAGTGCCTGGAAAAGCTATGGAGATTATTCTGGGAGGTGTTGAAAACCACCCAAAAGACATTGCAGTCACTGGTCACAGCCAGCGCTACCTCATGAAAGGAAATCCCTGCTTATCCAACCCGATTTCCTATTGTGACAGGATAACCCACCTAGCTGATCAAGGGAAGCAAGCTGATGTAATTTTTCTGGATTTCAGTAGTTTTCAGTACTGTCTCCAACAGAAACCTTCTGGGCAAAATGTCCAGCACACAGCAGGCTAAACACATCATGTGATGTGTGAGCAGCTGGCTCACAGGCTGGGCGCAGAGTTGTAGTGAATAGTGACAGAGTGGTGACCTGTCACAGGTGGGGCTCTGCAGGGCTCCATCCTCAGCCCTGTGCTCTTCAACCTCTTCATAAATGACCTGGATGCAGGACTGGAAGGGATACTGAGCAAGTCTGCAGATAATACAAAACTGAGAGGAGCTGTTGATACCCTGGAGGGCAGGGAGGCCTCGCAGAGAGGTCTCAACAAATGAGAAGAGTGGGCAATCACCAACCATACGGTGTTCAACCAGGGCTGGTGCCGGATTCTGCACCTGGGGTGGGGCAACCCTGGATATACGGACACACTGAGAAATGAGATGCTGGAAAACAGTGACACAGAAATCTCTGATTCTGAGACTGTCAAGACTGTCCTTTTTTCTTCATATTTTTTCCCCAAGAAAGAGATTTATTTATGATTTCCACTTTGCAAAGGCAAACTAAGGCAAAGCTATTCTGGAAGCAGAGAAGAGTAACTGCAGTTCCCTTTCTGTTTTCACATTTGCAGCTCTAAGGGTCCATTTTAAGTGACTAGGAAAAAAAATTGTGATGCTATTCGAACAGTGGAGCAAATTATTCTTCACAAACACAGCTAATCGAGGCTGCGGGCTTGCAATCATTCATTACAGATGGGCACTGGAGGAGAATAAAATGTGTCTTCCAGCCAGCTGCTAACCCCAAAATCAGAGGAGCCAAGTACAAGAACTGAAGCTTCCTGTCTCCAGAAGAAGGATCCTGGTTCAGAGCGAGGGGGAGATTCCTTCCTCTGGGTTCCTTTTGCAGCTCAGCAGCCCTCCTGTCAGGTCCTTGCCATCCATTCTCATAATGTTTAGCACCACCACCCTGGTCAGATTTTGGCTGCAGCGAACAGGAATCAGGCACACACAAATCAGAGACATGCATTGTCAGGGTCTCTAGCTTGTCAGAGTGACCCCAAGAAAAATTCAAAAGTCTCTTTTCCCAGCCCAGCACTTGAAGGAGGAGTCAGGGCTCTTCATTTCTTGGTCTCAAGGTTGTTTATTGCGTCTTATCTATAAAAAATTTTCTCCTGTCCAGCTGAGGTCCACTCAGCATGATAGTCCAGGCACTCTGCCTGCCCCCTGGGTGGTGTTATGTCTTTATACTAAAAACTACCTGTACAATGTTTACAATTACTTTCCAATACCCATCACCTATGTTAAGACAGTGAGCTTCTACTCTAAACCAATCTGTAAGTGCCAACATCACAGCAGAAGATGGAGGCCAAGAGGAAGAAGGAGAAAGGCTGGACATGGCCAGTTCCCTCCATCTTGCTTCCTGAACCCCCATTCCAGAAACCCCAAAATCTACTTTTCCACCCTGTGATAACTTCACTAATCTCCCTAAACTGTTGTGGCTTGCTGATCTTCATATAATGTTGGTAATTTGCTCCACGGGTCATAATCAAACCCACAGGTGTTTTGGGCTCTGTGCCAGGGTCTCTGAGCCCCCTGGCAGGGGTCTTGGCCCTCCTGGACAGCCAGAGGGATGTCCTGGGTTCCCACAGTGCATGAGGACGGTGATGCTACCACACCCCTGGTTTGTTAAAGCACCAGGCTCTGAAACACCAGGTTGCCAGGGGTACACCAGCACTTTTCAAACATGTGAGCTGTTCTCATCAGATGATAGAGCCTGGTTTCATTGCTCTCCCCTGGGAAATCCCCTGAGGCAGGCGGGAGGTTGAACTACCGTGGTTATAACTTTGATATCTGAATGAATATCTGCTAGCCTCAGGCAACCGGGCTTCTGTTAATTTTGACCAGGGAGCATGATACACTGCGGCAAGCCGTGTCACTTAGGATTGTATCTGCTTAGACATGATGCCTCTGAGTAATGTAATTTATATTTCATGCACAATTGAAGCAGCTAATGGTATAATTCTCCAAGGGGGAAACAAGTTGTTACAGCATTAATTACATTGCAGTTGCCTTTTTTTTTTTTTCTTTCCACCCTGTGCCGAGCACTTTGGAGTCCTCAGTCCAACGGCAGCAGTAGCTGGTGTCACTCCAAAGGGTCTCTGGCTCTGCAGCCCCAGAGCAGGGAGGCTGGGGCTGCTTCCCTTTGGGGATGGCTGGTAGGTGGCTTCTGAGGGCAGGCAGCCCAAAACTGCAGCCTGGCACTGGGAGATGGGGTTTGGAGAGGCAGACAGAGCACAAACAGCGCTGGAAGGTCAATCCTGGGCATCGCAAGGGATGGGGAATGCTGAAGTACCCGAGGATTTGGAGGAGGGATGGCTGAGGGCTGTGAGTCTGAACCCAAGGAAAATTCAAGAAGTGTGAAAAGTGGAGGGAGGTTTAAAAAGCATCTGATGTCTCTGCTAGCCCAGCTTTCCCCTCTGCACAGCAACCACAGAGAGGGTGCCATGCCTGAGGACAGGAGCACAGACCTGCAGAAGCACAGCTGTCCCAGCTATTCCAAGGAGAGTATTTGTCAGCAAAGGGATCTGGGGACTCCCACACACTGGGAGCTGGGCTCAGGGGACACTGCTGCCCAGACTGACACATCTGGAGGGCAGCAGTGCTGTAGGACAGCCCTGTGACCATGGCTGAGCTATAGCAGGGGGCAGGCAGAGAGGCCAAAGCAGCCTCAGGCAGGGCTTTGGGAGCTGCTGGCTCTGGCTGGCTCTGGGCTACAAGGGGTGCTTGTTTCTGCAGTTTGCATACGGCATCAAAAACCACAGAGCCAGCAGCTGAGCTGGGAGGAGGTGTAAAAATAGAGCCACTGGTACATAGCACAGTGTGCTCGGGCTGGATGTAACCCGAGCACGCACTGGTGTCAAAAAAAAAAAAAAAAAGGGAGGGAAGGGGAAAGGGAAGGGCAGAATTACACAACTTTGGCTGCTAGGAAAAGCTCTGAATTAAAAATAAAACTCAGTGTGTGTGTTTTGGCCCAATGGCATGTCTCAGAGGGAACTGCCAAGTGTGAGGCTGGGATCAAGAGGAACATCTGTGTCCGGACTTCCTGCACGGCCAGGAGAGTGGCAGGTTGGTGGGGATGCCGTCTCTGGTCAGGAGGAGAGGGAGGACATTGTGACAGGGTTGGAGGAGGGGGGTGGCCTTTGCCTGTGCTGAGAGCACTCCCCACAGCAGCACAAGGCAGAAGCTCCTCGTGGTGAGAGCTGGTGGCCCAGATCACAGCGCTGCAGAGTCCCAGGGGGGGTGCTGGGAATGTTCACACTCCCTTTCCTCAGGCACTAATTTCGTGCAATCGTTTATGCCAAACGATAAAGGAACTGATTGCAGATCCATATGGAAAATGATGCCGTGCATCTCTGCAGAGATATTCCAAGCATACCATGGGACATAAGATCTGAAGGAGGGAGAACTGGAAAATTATTTATTCACAGAGAAACGCAGCTTGTAGGAAGCCAAGATTATTCAGTTCAGTTGAAGTTTAAACTAGAAAACAGCTTTGGCAAGAAAAAAGTATGCAGAAATTGTTTCTAAAAAAATTCATTAATATCTATCTGTTTCATAGAGTCACTTCCATGAAGAAACATCTCTATGGGGAAGGGAAATTCGAGTATCATTCGCTGGAGGACTCAAGGACCATTCTCCAAGGGGAGGAGCACAAATGCCCTCAAAGTGGTTAAATATAAACCAGTGATTAAATAATATTAGCATATTAGCTATTCGTTCATGTGGGGACTCCACATCCCCAGCTGATGCTCTCCTCCTAAAACTGTCAAATCCCTCACACTCTGTCCCTGATTCTGAGGGGATGCTGCTGTTTACACAGGAGCAGAGTAACCTCCATCCCCGTGGGCTGTGCTCCAATAGCTGGACACTGTCCAGCAGGATGGAAAACTGTGTTTCAGTCTCTTTCTGCAGCAAACCCACAACTGAGCTCGACTCTGTAACATTTCAGCAAGCCACCTTCAGCCTGGAAGCCAGATAGCCACAGGCCAGTTTGGGCCAGTTCCAGGCTCATGGGGGACCTGGACCCTGGGGCACTGTCAAATATCCCTCTCAGCTCTGACACTGACCCAAAGTGCTGGTCACCAGCTGAGATCCACTGGACCTGATACTGAATAAAATTTGCATACTTTGGGATCAGTCTCTGAAAGGCTTTTTTCCGTATTTTGTTGGTTTTTTTTTTTTTTAACAGATAATTCATGTTAGGTTGGGTGACCTTCTGCAACTCATCACCTTGGGAAATCAGTTTAGTGATGTGGAGAACTTCCAGATGGCCTGAGGTTGCTGGCTTTAGGCATTAGGAATTCCTTTTGCTGTTTGTTTAAAATCAGAGCTGGGAGCCACCGTTTCGAGCTGGAGTTGAATTTCTGCTTAATCTCCACTTGCAAGAAAAGTGTGTCATTTTTTTTTTCCCTTAGCAGTGAGGTAATTAAAGGAGGAAGAAGGCAGATTTGCCATTCTGGGAGCTGTTGCTGTATATCTGGGCTTCCACAGAGAATGCTGGGTAGCGTTATGAAGCTGTTCCAGAAGAAATGTCAGAAATATGCTTTTACTGATGAATAGGAAGAAGCCACGCTTTCAGATAGGAATATTTACCTGCCCTGCCACACACCCCAGCTGCTGCTCTGTCCAATATGTAATACTCCAATCCATTTTAATAACCTACTGCTCTGCAATAGCCAGGATTCTCTCCATTTGGAAGAAAAGGGCCACGTTGACATTCAGACTGTAATCCACACAACCTAAGAACGTTTACAGCTGCTGCCATATACCCATGGACCTGGGTCAGGGCTGGATTCCACATCCCCTCATGCTGCCCCAAAATTCAGAGGTGCTTGATTCCAGGATCTTCCAGGGGCTCCATTTTTCAAGTCTTGCTTGCTGGTCTGAGCCCAGTGTCTGTGACATGCTTGGTGCTGCAGCCTGCCCGCTGTGCCAGGAGCATCCTGAGAGGGATGCCTAGGGGCAGCTGGACAGCCAGCTGAGCACCTTGTGCTGGTGGCAAATGGCCTGGGAGCAGGGGACAGGGCTGTGGCACTGCCCTTGGAGCAGGAGCTGCAGCGGGGGGTTGCTTACAGAACTGAGACCCAGCAGGGCTTCTGGCAATAGGCACTGCTGCGTGGCCCCGTGTCACCATGATATTTTCTGAAAAATCCTCTTTGTCCAGGATTTTCTCCTGGGAAGCTGAGAGGCCTCAGAAAAGAATGAAAACAATAATTATCTGATTGCTTGGGAATGTGGTCTGGAGATCGTGTACCAACAGGTGCATCTTTGATTGGTTCCATGTGAATTGGTTTTAATTAATGACCAATCACCATCAGCTGTGTCAGACTCTGAGGACTCAGTCACGAACTTTCATTATCATTCTTGTTAAACCTTCTGATGTATCCCTTCTCTTTCTTTAGTATAGTTTTAGTATAGCATTTCTTTAATATCATATCATATCAGATCAGATCATATCATATCATATATCATATCATATCACATCAGCCTTCTGAGAACACAGAGTTAAATTCTCATCCCTCACCTCGTCCTGGGGACCTCACAACACCACAGCCTGGCACCCCCTTCCCGTCCTCGTGTGAGCAACCACAGGTCAGTTCCAAACAGGTTCAGAGCAGAGTGAACAGGCTCCTGCTTTATTTAAGGCTCCAATGACCTGCCTGTGCCCTTTACACTCCTCAGGCACGCTGAAGGACAGCCTGGCCTGCATGTGTAACCATCTCTGTAACTCCTCCATGGTAGTAAAGGCATCTCAGGCATTTAAATCCAGTTCCACCGGCAAGCCAGGTCCCCTTGTTCCCTGCCCCACCACACGATGCCATTCCGGCTTCAGCAGCACAGCACTGCCAGCCACCAGCTGGAGAGGTGCCAGGAACATGCAGGGAGCTCTGCTCACATCTGGGAGAGCTGAAAAAGAGCAGCCAGAAATAGCCAGAGTTTCGTAAGAAAGGGCTGGCGCCGTGGCCTCACGCTGCAAACCAGCAGAGTTCTGATAAGCTTCGACAAAACATCCAAATCCTCTTTTAATTTCAGCCTTTTCTCACCTCTGGCTCAGCACCAGCCTTTCAGGAGACGCAGCAGAAGGGATGAAGAAAATGGTGACAGTGTGCCAGGTGAGAAGAAAACCTTTACATGTGGCGAAATTATTTTTGCCCCAGCTTTGGATCCCGTTGTGAGACAAATGTTCATGTCTGCAGATGCTGGAAAGTAAATGGTGACAAATCTTAGGCTAGCCAGCAAAAACTTTCCCCCAGGTTCTCTCAAAATTAAGCAGGTTTTGTTATGCTTACAAGTGTTAGCCCCCAGGAAGGAGAGGCTGACCCTGCCTGCTGGGGTGCAGGCTGGTCCTGGCACCCTCGGTGATGATCTGATCGTGTGACAACTCATCTTCCTGTGACATTGGTTTCTTTAATTAGAAGTTGTGGTGTGGCAAGGGAAGGAGTCAAAAAATATTCGCTTAATATCCCATCAGAAGGATGGGATTGGGTCAAACATGCCATAAAATCCAGGAGTGCACCAGCTTGGCCACCAGCAAACAGAGTGAAGGCCAGGGACAAGCAGCCTTTGGCAGCTACTGAGAGTGAATTCATCAGGCATGTAGGACAAGCAGGAAGCCTGCATGCCTGTTCTAAACCCACCCAGATCTTCCACAGTGGTGTTAAATGTGTAGTTGGCTTGCAAGTAAAAACTATTGGTCAAGAAGTACCTTAAACCCACACAGTCACTTCACAAGAAAAGCTCCAGCTTTTGGATGGTCTTTTAATTCTTGCTAGATATATGAGCTCTCCCTGTGGCTCAAATAGAAGCAAAGCTTTGGACTGGCTACCTATAAGCCTGTCACTGAGATTGTCTGATGACAGAGAAAGAAAAGTGAGACTCCAGCAGAGGTTCCTGAAGCTCTGGCCAGGTCTCCATCAGTGTTGGACTGGCTGGGCACATGGGTGGGTTCACAGAGCCATGGCGAATTTAGGCAAAAAACACCTATGAGCCACAAGAGCACAAGCAGAAGGGCTTGGGGCACCTCTGCAGAGAGATCTGAGACCAGACCAGCAATTCACTGGGGAAAAAACTCTTGGGGAAAAAAATAAAACTCTTGGGGAAAAAAAATAGAAAAGTACCAAAAAATAGAAAAGTACAAAAAAAAAAAAAAATCCCTCCTGTGCCCCAGAACTGGTCCCAGGTGAGTCTCTTTTTAGAGCAATCACCTTATGCTGCATCACCAAGGAAGCAGCCCCAGCTGGCACACAAGCAGAAGGCAATCCTTCCAGATTTAATGCAGCAGCCACATGCAATGACACACACAGTTCATCACAGAGGCAGGTAGCAGGGCCCTGTGCTCTCATTCATATGAATATAATGCCTACAGCAATGCAAGGCATCAACATTTTTAGAGCCAACAGTTTGACTTTCATTGCCGCGTTATTTTTAATCGTTTTAATCTGCGCTTTTAGCATTCCGCTTCTTGTCTTTTTTTACTTCCAAACAAGACAAAAAGTATGCAGCAGCTAATACCTCTGGTTTTAATGGCTTGAAAAACAATGAAGGAACATTAAGCAGTTCCCAAGGCTTCCGGAGTGTTGGTATTTTTAAAGATGAGATTGATCAAAGCTGTGAGCTCCAGTGGAGATGGATTGGCTCAGCACTGGAACACCAGCATGCAGGCTGCTTCAGCATGGATCCAGCCTTTCCCTTTCATCTGCTTAGTGATCCAGTGGCCAAAGCTTCTTTGCTGAAACAAGACTCAGCCAAAAAATCCCACATTTCCTCTAAAAGTTCAGGGATGGGGAATTAATTAATTAATTTTGGTACCAGTTGATTGTTTTTGCCACTGGTTCACTTCAAGCAGGGAACAGAAAAATCCTCTCCCCGAGGCTGCTCTCACAGGTCTGAGCTATCCCAGCCTGAGAGCAGCAGCTCAGCAGCACGTGAGGAAGGAGATTTTAGCCCATTTATTGCCACCTGAAGCACACCCCTGCTTCTGCCTGGTGTCCCAAGAGGGTCTGGGCAGCCTGTGCTATGGGGATGGCAAACACCCCAGCGCAGCTCCTGAGCCCACCTTGGTGCTGGTGTAAGGAGAGGCCACTGAGGGATCTGCCTTGCCACCAGCACTGGGGAACACTTCTCACCTTGCTGCTGCTGCTGCTACCTCCTCCTCAGCTGAGCTCAGAGGATTGTGGAGGAATGCCTTGGCTCTTTCTGGCTGCTTGCTGAAAGGAGCACAAGTTTCCTAAAGGTTTTGGGTCTGTTTTCCCTTTTTTTTTTTTCTTTTTTTCTTTTTTTTTGGAGGGGGGGGCAGGGGTGAGGGGAAGAGCAGAGGGACATGGCAAAACGGCAAAGGGACCCATCAGTTTAACAGCAGCCTGTCAATCCAGTGGTACACTGGACACTCCTGGTCTCAGACACCCTATATTTGCCAGAACCAAAGGCATGAGTCCTGTGTGTTGGATGAGGTGAAAGCCACTCATTCCTTATTTCCAGGCAGTCCCAGGACTTTGACAGGGACGATTGCTTTGGCAGGGCACCCAGCATCTGCTGGCACTGACTCTGCATCTGCTGCCTCTTTAAAGCGTTCTCTGCTGTATTTCCCTGGGGCAGTGCTGTTGCTTTCTCCTCCTTGGGTAAATCTGGATGAGCTTTGGGGTGCAGAGCAGGATGAGAAGACATGGAACAGCAACTGGCAGTAAGATCTTATTTTGGTGGGAGAGTGTCAGATTCCGTGCATCCCTCCAGGTGTCCAGAGTTGCCGAGGACCCCACCAGGGGGCTCGGAGACCTTGGCACGCTGCCCAAAACACCTGGGGATTTGATTTTGACCCCTGGAGCAAGTTGCCAGCTTTGTATAAGGACCTGAAAGTCACAGAGGTTTGAACAGTATAATAATAAACTTATCACAGGGTGAAAATGTAGATTTTAGGATTTTTGGTATGGGGGTTATGGGGACAAGATGGAGGAATCTGGGTGTGTCTAGCCTTCCTTCTTCTTCTTCTTCTTCTTCTTCTTCTTCTTCTTCTCCATTTTCTGCAGTGATGTTGGAACTTTGGGATTGGTTTAGAGTAGAAGTGCACTGTCTAACATAGGTGATAGGTATTGGGAATTAAGTGTAAATATGATATACGTAGTTTGTAGCATAAAAGGACAACACTGCCTTGGAGGCAGTCAGAGTGCCTGTGGCTGCCCTGCTGAGCAGATCTCTGCTGGGCTGAAGGAAAATTTTATAGATAAGAATTAATAAACAACCTCAAGACGGAAAACTGAAGAGTCCAGACTTGTTCTTCAGCCACGCGGGCCGAAGCAGAGACATCCTGCACATCTCGGGGCAGCAAACATCAACAGCAACCCGAGAGGAGAGTAAAGAGCGGGAGCAGCTCATGATACACACACAGCACCCTGCATACAGTGGCACATGTTTTCTGTAGCTGGAGACTGGATCTGAGTTTGAAAAGCCAGGTAAGAGGCCCAGAGACAGGCTGAGACACTGGGGGCAGCCATCAGCCCTCCTGCAGCTCTGAAGCAGTTCTGACAAAATCAACACCGAGCCCTGATGTCCGAGGGCCTCTCCACCTACCGAGAGGGGCACTCTGGGAAGCTGCTCTCCAGATTTTCCCCACAGTATCCACACTGAAGCAGAGCTGCAAAGCCTCCACATCCCATTACCTGAAAATATGGTGCTGCTTCCCCATATCCCCCAAGTCTGTAAACCTTGTCTGGAGACAGCCTTTACTCTCTAGATTTAAGGCAATGTAGTGACTATAAATATTGTGCTTTGAATAAAAGAGTTGTGAATACTAGATGAGTCCATCTATTGTTAAATGTCATATTTAAATGTTCTAACACTCAGAGTCCCAAGTGCTGCGCCAGCAGGTGAGACCACACAGCCCCTCCCCAACCATTTCACTGTCAGTGTGGCTCAGGTGGGACAAGGAGGCCGCAGAGTGAGGTGGTGGTGGTGGTGGTGGTGCTTTAAAGTTTTGCCAGCACAGCCAAGTCACACATGAATGTGAAGAAAACACCTTCCTGGCTCAGCATGGTGCTAGCACAGTCTTTGGACAGGTCCACACCCTTCTGACAAACCAAACCAAACCAAACCTTGCACCAGCAGAGTGGGTCTCATCACACTGATGCTCACTCTTCACCACTGCTAATTATGTCAGTGGTGATGGGGAGGTTGTACCTGCCTGCCTAATTAGGCCACAGTGGAAAACTCATCAGCTGCTCTGCTCCTGCTCCTTCATTTTGCATTAGCACCTTGTTATCACAATGGCAGTGCTTCATTCCTGCCATCAGTTTCTCTCATTTTGGAGGGTAGTGATTTATTTACTTTATTTTTGCTCTCTTTTTACAACTCCTGCTCTTTTCCTCCTCAACTGCTTCCACACTTCTGAGCATGGAAGGCAAGATTTAATGCATTGGAACATCACAATTAGCCCCGTCATGCTAATAACTTAAAGGAAACAAATAAATAGTAGAAATGGTGGCACTTTGGAAATTCCCCTGTGCTGCAGGAAGAAGGCCTGCTGGTCAGGGCACATTGATTTTTTTCTGAATCCATCCATGCAGGATTCAAGGACAGGACAAAACACTATTAAGTCAGCAAGCAGAATGCAGTAAATAATGAGGGAGCTGGAGAGGGCTGAGGCTGAGTGCTGACTGAGCCCAGAAATAAATTCTGGTGAGCTGTACAGGCATCACCATGGCACTGCCTCTGGAGCACCAGGGAAACCCAGACAGGGAACAGGAGCTAGAAAAGCCCCTTGGTACTCCACAAGTTGTGTTTGTTGCGGAGGCAGAAATAAACTCTTTCCAATCACCCACAGGATTCCTTGCTGCTCTGGAGACCTGTGTGGATAAATGCCACCTCTTCTGCTGGAGTGCAGTACGTCTGAGCCAGGCTTTAGCACTGGGCAAGTTTTGCTCAGGAAGTGGGGATTCTACCAGCAGGGTTTAACTGGTACAGCTGTGTCAAAGCACTCTGCCATCATCACATGGCTGCTGTACCTCTGCTGCTGAAGCACTTTTCCCCATGCAGAGATGCTCTCTGGCCTGAGGCTTGTTTGTGAAGGAAGGAGAGGGGAGAGTCCAGCAGATAAAAGCTTTCCACAGAGCAGCAGGAGGGAGAAGGCAACCCATTAGCTTTTCCACTTCTTTGTTTGTCTTTGTCATCTCCAAGCCTCGGCGTGCAGCTTCTCTCAGAGTTCAGGGGAGCTCATCAAGGACGTGAAGAGCTTTGTGCAATCGAGTATTTGCAGGGCTGGGTCCTGGTTAAGTGATGTCGGGAAAACAGAAAGGAGATGAGATCCCTGCTTGAAAACTCAGCCCTGCTCTGACGACTCCCTGCTTCTCATGCTCTGGCCCACACAGAGCTGCAACACTGCCACGCCTTCAGGAGGGCGACTCATGGCATCCCTGCAGAGAACCAGGCACTGCTTGTGACTCGTGGTTGTCAATTCTTGTAGTTTAATCACCAGTCCTGTGCTTCGCTGTGGTTTTCCTTCCAAAAGTACTGATGGGCAGCAAGAAATCAGCTTTCCTTTGCTGGAAGAGAATTCTGTCTTGCCACACCTGTTACAAAGAAAAACCTAAAAGAGATGGGCCAGAAACCTGTGAACTGGTGTGTTGGGGAAGATGAAACCAGAAAGCCTTATAAATATGATTGCCCAGCAAAAGATTTTGAGAATATAGAAACTATAAGTGAGATTGAAATGAAAGCAAGCTTTGAGATCCCTTAGTTACTGAACATCTGGAAAACAATGACGTGGCCAGCTGAATGTAATCCCCTTTTGATGAGACAATACCCTCTGCTTGCACACAGGTCCAAGGTCAGAGCAGACCCTGCCAGCTTGGCAGAAGGGGTCCAAAGAGGAGGTTTTAGGTTTTAAAATGTAACACAATGGTAATGTAATGATTCTTATAGGCTGTATGTAAATGCTATAGGGTTTGTATCTTGTATTAGATTGGTTAGTGAGAATTAGAATATTCAGCACAGAAGAAGATTTATGGTATTGTAACGGGAACTTTGCTCTCTTTTACTCTTCCTCGCTCTCTCATTCTCTTTACCAAGCTCTTGCCTTCTTTCTCTTTATCACTCTCTTTACCTCTCTCTCCCTCTCTCAGGCTGGCTGTGGCTGGCAGCTCCCAGCAGGGCCCTGCACCCAGGCCCTTTGCAATAAACTGAATAAACGGCAAGTTCCAAGACCTGCCTGCAGAGATCTCTGGTCTCCATCTGTCCTGACCGTCCTACCCCCATCACTCCTACACTGGTGATCACAGAAAGCAGCTTTCAAAAAAAGTCTCGTGATGTGATAACTGATTTTATGGTTTGGGATGCTGAGATATGACACTTGGGCCCTGGGATGGACTGACAGCATTGAAAGACTGTGGTGTCTAATACATTTGAAAGAAAGCTGTGCTCATTCACATTGGAAACATTAAAAAGGAGCGAGTCTGGAAGTAAATTGGAAAAAATGTTTTCTCAATTTACATTAGCTCTGTAAAACAGTGGTGGTCACTGGCCTAGATAGGCAAAGGGCCCTTTAGTGAAACCACTGAGATTACACCAGTGCCAATGTGACAGGGCAGCCTGAGACCAGCTGTTCCTCTGAAGGGAGGAAACTGCAACTGTTCCTGCCTTGAAGCCATCTTCACTCACTTCTTTGTCCTTGCTTTCCTGCCACTTTTATGCTCTTCAGTGCCCTTGCCAACACATGCAGCCCCTCTGCTGACAGTGGTCAGCACAATATCTGCTGGGGAGGGGAGGTTGGATTGAATGCAACCACCTCTGAGCCCCAGGGCTCCTCTGGGTGCCATCCACCCTTTTGCCTGCCCTGCCTCTGCCCTGCCCTCTTCAGCTGGCCCAGGTGCTCTCAGGGAAGGTGGCTGGTCTTTTGGCTGGCAGGGAACAGGGCAGGCTCCCCTGGACTTGCACCCAGCTCCCACCTTCCTCCTTACCATGGTGTGGGAACCCAGAACATCCCTCTGGCTGTCCTGAGCAGCCCAGACCCCTGCCAGGGGGCTCAGAAGCCCTGGCATGGAGCCCAAAATGCCTGTGGTTTGATTATGATCTGTGGAGCAAATTACCAACCTTATGTGAAGACCAGCAAGCCACAACAGTTTAGGGAGAATAATAGTGAAGTTATCACGGGGTGGAAAAGTAGATTTTGGGGTTTCTGGAATGGGGGTTCAGGAGGCAAGATGGAGGGAACTGGGTGTGTCCAGCCTTTCTCCTTCTTCTTCCTGGCCTCCATCTTCTGCTGTGATGTTGGCACTTTTGGATTGGTTTAGAGTAGAAGCTCACTGTCTAAAATAGGTGATGGGTATTGGAAAGTAATTGTAAACATTGTACAGGTAGTTTTTGGTATAAAGACATAACACCACCCCAGGGGCAGGCAGAGTGCCTGGAACTGTCCTGCTGAGCAGACCTCAGCTGCATAGGAGAAAGAATTTTATAGGTAAGATAGAATAAAGAATCTTGAGACCAAGCAATGAAGAGAGCTCTGACTCCTTCTTCAAGCACCGGGCTGGGAAAAGAGACTTTAGAACGTTTCTCGGGGTCACTCTGACCAGCTAGAGACCCCAACACCACGGGACACTGCTGACACTGGTGACAGATGCCCTGGCCCCCAGCATTGCCTTGGGATCTTTCAAGCCCCTTTCCTCATTTGGTGGAGACAGAGAAGGGCAGGGGCCAGCAGGTGCCATTTGCCTTTGGTCCATCTCTCACAGAGGACAAGAAACCACCCTCTCCTGTGACAATGTCCTAAGGATGTCACCAAGCTGTGCACAGTGGTTTCACCTTGTTTCATTTCAGGGAATTCTCTCTAAGTCTTTCTGCTTAATTCTTGGCGTGTTTGCAAGCTGGTCATTATCTTGGTGCCTCCTCTGGGGAGGCACAACAGAGACAACCCCAAGTCCTACATTTTGAAAATTAAATTGTGGAAGGTCAAATCCCAGCACATCTACAGCAGCGTATTGCAGCCAAGTGTATTTTTCCTTTCATCTATAATGTTTGAATTATAAAAGAAGGGCAGCAGCATGCAAAAATAAATCCCAAAAGAGTAGAATAACGTACACCATGAAGTGGCCATGACAGGCCTTGGGAGGGCAGCTTCAGGTGTGTTAAAGTGGAGGTGTGGGACTTCTCATCCAGATCTCATCTCCCACACTGGTCTTACACTGTCAGGAAGGACTGCTACAAGTCACCACTGAGGTCTTCTCCTGCGATGCCAATGGCTACAAGCCCTCACCTCTCCAGGGAAAGGTGAAGAGTTGGGCGACAGGTCATGGGGCTGCCACTTCACCCATGGAGGCAGGTGGATCACCAAGCTGAAAGAAGTGCCAGTCCTAGGCTTCAGAGCTGGGAATGTCCCCATTTCACAGGAAGTTGTGGAAATTATCTGTTATCTCAACCTTAATCTCACCTTTTCCAGATGATTCTGCTCGAGTCTTCTGTACATCAGTGTTTCCATCAGACTTCACTCCCTGCCTCATCTCCAGTCCTTGCTTCTCAGGTATTTCTGAGCAGGAAAGGTCAGTTCCTGTCGCAGACATCTTTTATGGAAAATCCTTTCTTTAGGATTTTTCCTTCTGAGAAGCTGAAAGGCCTCAGAAACAAAATGTAAACATTGATTATCTGCTGCTGTAGAATGCAACAGGTGCATCTGTGATTAGTCCACATTAGATGTTTGTAATTAATGGCCAATCACAGCCCAGCTGGCTCAGACACAGAGCCCGAGCCACAAACCTTTGTTATCATTCTTTGCTATTCTATTCTTAGCCAGCCTTCTGATGAAACTTTTTCTTCTATTCTTTTAGTATAGTTTTAATGTAATATATATCGTAAAATAATAAATCAAGCCTTTGAAACATGGACTCAGATCCTCGTCTCTTCCCTCATCCAAGAACCCCTGTGAACACGGTCACAAGTTCCTACCCTGTGGACTGCAGCAATGGGACAGCAAACATTGGGGCTCAGAGGAAGTCATTTGCTGGCCTGTTCAAACACCAAGCCCAGGTGAGCTGCCCAGGTGTGCTGCAGCTGGGCTCTCCCAGTGATAACCAGCAGCAGCACTGAAGGAAGCTCTGGCACTTGCAAAATCAGCTCAAAGAGGAGCACATGGCCCCCATCTCCCTGTGTGCCAGACCGGGAATATTTTCTGGACCAGGAAATTTCCCCACTGTATTTCCAGGCATCTGTTGCAATGCAGTTATCCTCTTGTGCATTTTGGCCATCTCTGTTTGCACAGGCTCTGCTTTTCCTCAGTGCTGGCTTGTGACAAGTCAGCCTTTTTACATTTAATTCTCAGAAATGCAAATGATTACCAAAACCCTTCTGTGTTGTGATTTTAGAGGCATAATTGTCAAACTGCATTTGGAAAAATAAGGTGATAATTCTCATGATCCAATGATTTCCTGCTCTAGTGAAAGGGGCATGTGGTGGGACTGTCACTGAGAAAAGGATAGGATTAAGGAACTCCTTGCTTATCCAATCAGAAATCCCTCTACAAAAGAGAGCACATAGGAAACCTGAGGGAGTGTAGAGTGGTGGCTTAACCCTGGCTGGATGCCAGGTGCCCAGAGCTGCTCTGTCACTCCCCTGCTGAACTGGAAAATCTGAGAAGTCCCTAAGGGGTTAATCAGCTTCTTGAGGGTCCAGGTTGAGTGTGAATGCCTCCAAACAAGACAATCAGGGCCATTCCTTAATGGATTTGAGCAGAACTGGGTCTAAACTGGGAAAACAGACTTCAAGCTGTTTTCTTAATCACAGCTGGGTCTGTAACTCTCCTGAAGACCTCAAAACATTTTTCCTTTTTACTTGCTGAGAAAGAGGAAATGAAAGCTTTGAGATGTCAATATTTTCATGCCCAAAACAATCCCATTCTGTTCCCTGCCCATCTCCATGACCTGGCTGTGGATGGATAGCTCTGTACATTCAAAACAGCCCCTGATTTTGGATGTGTGCTGGGAAGGGGCTCACTATGCATCTCCTGGCCCAAACTGCACATTTCCAAGTCCCACAGAATGCCAGCCAGCATCTCCCTTCCTCTCAGCCCCCCTTTTCCTAGAACTCACTGACACAGAGCTGTGCACAGAAAGTCATTGCTGTCTTTGTCCTGCTTGGAGGCTCAATCCCTTAACCTCTGCCCCTTGTTTATTCTAGGCAGGGGGACTCCTGCCCAGGTTAAATACCTCCTTGTAGAGGTGTTTAAACTGGCAGTGAAACATCTCCTTGTCCCTGTTCTCTCCCTGATGAGGCAAAGCTCTCCTGCACTGGGAGCAGGTAGCACCTGTAGTGTGTCACAGCTCTACATCCCAGCTTGGCCACATCATAGGAGCTCTCTCCATCCCAAAATACACCCAGTGGCACCCTCCTGCTGGGCTGTTGAAGATTGCAATGCAAGATGTTTTCAGTTACCATCTCTATGGCAGATTACCTTTGTCAAGTGGGCAGTTTGCTTTATCTCTCTCTTTGCATGACCACAATCACACCCCCTCAGGAGGGGACATCTGCTGATAACAGACTGTTGAGTGTCACTGCATGGCTGATAAGAGCTGTAACATCCCATTGTGAGATGTGAGCCCAGAGGGAGGAGCCAAGCATTCCTACCCAGATATAATCCAGAGGTTTTTGAGACACCAGCACAGCTTCTCCACAGGATTCCCCAGAGGAGCAGCAGCTGCCTCTTCTTCCACTGGATCTTCAGAGGAAGAATCCATCCTTCTCTACAGGACCCCCTGCTCCAACAGAACCACCCCTGACACTGCAGGAGGGCTGCAGCCACATTTCCAATGGGACTGCCACCAACACCCCACAGGTGTCAGGCTGGGTTCTGACTCTGTCAGTGTTCTTCTAGTGTAATAAACTGCATTGTTTATTTTATCCTTATATTTTCTTCCCTATTAAAGAACTGTTATTTCCTGCTCCCATATTTTTTGCCTGAGAGCCCCTTAATTTAAAATTTATAGCAATTTGGAGGGGTGGGGAAGGTTTATATTCTCCATTTCAGGAGAGGCTCCTGCCTTTCTTAGCAGCCTCCTGTCCTTCCAAACCAAGACATGACCCTGTCCCAGTCCTGTGATTGAGACCCCTGACCTCCAGCCACTCCTTTGCTTCCTCTCCTGTCCCCCCATCCCAGCCAGCTGCCCTTGGCATCCCTCTAGACAGCTGATGCTCCCACACAGAGAGCAGCAGAAAATGGGGAAGCAAACTGAGCTGGATCTAAACCTCTCTGTGGGAGTATGGGAGCCCTCTGGGGCTCTCCTGGTGCAGACCCACAGTGCCACAGACTTGCACACTAAGCAGCCCAGGCCACATTGTGTGGCCAGCACAGCCCTCTTCCTCTGCTCCTGCTGGAGCCCTGTTTGGGGGAGAAGCCCTCAGCCTGGCTGCTAATGCTGCTGCACATGCATTTTGGGTTTTTTTGAGCTGTTGCTCACAAACAAAAGTGTTTGGATGAAAAATAAACCTCTTAAAAATCCCAGCCTATTCACTCCTGGCAGTCTGGTATTCCTTCAAACTGTCAGACTTAGCAGATTGTTTACTGGAAACGGTTCAATTGGCAGGACCTTCTGCTGTGCAGATGAAATTTTAAAATCCTGTTTCTTGTTGCGCTCAAAGTCTCTCTTTCCACTACACGGCTTCACAGAATTATTATTCACTTGTTTCCCATTGAATCGAAAAATACCCTCTCTCTTTCTTTTCTGTGGTAAAAATGTGTGGGGATATTAGCCCTCATGCTTCAGGACACAAGCCAGGAGCTAAGTGCCCGGGCTGCTGGGAGAAGTTTCCCTGAGGGACACAGGGAATGGTCAATTATCCCCGAAGATCCCAGCTGGCTGAGATGGGATCACGCTGTTCTGCTGGACAGACAAGTGGGGCACAGCATGGCACTCTCTGGGGACCACCCAAGGGTCTCCTCATCCAGGGAAATCTTGTTCTAATAACGAGAAGCTCCTGTAACTCCTAATCTTGCAGATTTTGGTATTTCCCTTCCTCTGCATAAGTACAGCATGAGAAAGAGCTGCAACCTGCTTTCCCAGGTCCTGTTGCTGCCTTTGCAGGGATGTGTCATGTGAACAGCTAAACCTGTGGGGCCAGGACCTCCTGCTTTGGGTGAAACATTCTGCTGCCTTTTCCCTCTGGTTAGATCAATGCCTGCCAGCAGGAAAGAGTACTTCAGCCAAGTCTGTGAACTTGGTCAAGGCTTAAGGCAGAAGGACCTGCTGTGAAATAGGCATATTCTCTGTCCCACCTCCCCATGGCAGAAGTTATCACAGCCCATGGATCCTGCAAGGAGACTTGCTTGTTATAATTTCAATGTCCATTGGTCAAAGAGATAACTGCAGTCCTGATCAAGCAAGGGTAGGGAAAACCCCCAGAACTCCAGGTTCAATGGGTTAATACACACTCAGGTTAAGGTAGGGAAAGCCCAGGTACCTCCCCTGGCAGGGGGAGCTTTCAGTCCCTTGGTGGAAAGGCTCAGAAATTAGTCTGGGGGTGCTTTGGGCATCTTTGATGGTTTATGAACCCTTCTAAGACATGACAGCTGCCTCTCACCATCAGTAGTGGAACCAGTTATGCCCCAACAGAAGGGATGAATCAGGGCCTCTCCCAGGGGGAGTTTTACTACTGAGTGAATTGTAAGGGAGGACAAGTGTGATGTTAAAAAGCACCATCCTGCCTCCACAGGGTCTGCTTTTAATCTGGCTCAAGGCCTGGTTTGTAGCCCTCAGTGGTGGGTGCTCACCTCCTCTGTCTTATGCACACCAGAGGCTTCACCACCTCACACCCAGAAACTCACCTCCATCCATTCAGGGGTTGCAAACCCAGCCTCAGCCAGGCACCCACTGCCTTCACAAATGTCCCTTGGTTAATGAGTCATTAATGAATGACATGCCAGTCTCTCACAGTGGTGTCAAAACAAGTCGTTCTAGTAAAGTTTCTCATGAAATCAATGAAATTGCCTCCAGAGATGGGTCTGATGTGCCATTCCCAGCCACGTTACCATGTCCCATAATCACTCTGTCAGTAGGTGGAGCAACTTCCTTTATCCTCACCTCCTCAGCATTAACCCAACCACAGATCCTGTTCCCCCTGCTTGCAGCTGCATTTCACAACAGAATAGATCAAACCCTGCAGCCTTAACCCCACTGTGCTGAGCCTTTGTGGGCACCTCTGATTCCTGCACACTCCTGCACACACAGGGCTCCTAGATGTGTGGGATCAGCTGTTATCCCACACATATAGGAGCCCTGTCCCAAAGCTGGCCTTTCAGTTTGATGAACACTTTCTCATGTCAATAAAACAAAAGCACAGCAGCACAAACAGGCAAAATCAAAGGGGGAAAAGCACACAAATCTCAATTAGCATATACAGCCCTGAGTCTCTGACTTTGCTTCTCCCTCCTGTCACATTCCTTCTCCCAGCACTTCCCCCCATGGGACACAGGTCCGGTGAGTGAGCATTTGGTTTGCATGGAAAATAAAATGGGGACCAAGAAGCATAAAACATCAAGTTTTGCAACTTTCCAGCCTCTGCACATTGATGAGACCGAGCTGGGGAGTTTGGATATGTCCCACTGAACCAGGGATGTGGATGGAGCTGAAATAGTGGTTGGTTTCTCATACTGCAGAGCAGGAGGTGATGCTCTCTGCAATGGGAGACAGATAAAAACCGACTGGGAGGGCATCACTGGCAAAGCTGCCTGCTGCCAGGAGAGACACAGAGCAGGGGGGGCCCTGGGAGCCACCTGCCCTGTGCTGGAGGATGGCTGGGCTTGCTCCCAGTGGCTCATGAGAACCGTGCAGGCACGCCTCTTATTCTTGCTAAAGTAGCACAGACTCTTTTTTAACTTTTTTTTTTTTTTTTAAGTCATGCTTTCAAGTGAGAGGGCTGTGTTAGCCAACAATTTGTAAATCTCCTTGGGTAAAGGTGGTTTTTATTTTAGCTCCCACTCAAAGAGCTGCCCACTGACTTGTGTGTGGTCCCCTCCTCCCCCATTCAGGCCTCCCTGAACACCTCTGGGGAGGTGTTTTCTACCTGTGGGGCAGACAGGGAGCGCTGGCACGGGTCCTTACCCCGAATCTCAGGGGATGCGGTGGGAGGGGACTGCATTTACAGTAAACCCGGGATCTGCTCTCTCCCAGCAGAGCGAGGCGTTTGGCAGCGATATTCCCCGATGGTGGCCGTGCCGGTGTCACCATCTGATGGATGTAGCGGTGTCCAGAGGTCACTGCCACGGGCTTTTTCCTGAGCAGCCCAGGCGGCCCTGCCCCTCCTGCCCCGCAGCCGGGCCGGGCGTCACGCATGATGTACATCACAACTGCCTGCAGGATAGCGCCTTGCTCTGGAATAACAGCTGATTCCCGGCTAATAGATTCAGTAATCTGACACCCGGGCTGTAATAATTGTATCTGAACAAGGCAGGCTCCAGCCTCTGCCAGCCTTATTAGAATGAGTGATTGTTTCCATCAGGGATGTAGCTCTGGTGCATTCACCTTTCCCGGGCTCTGAAATACAAATTGAGCTTCTGACCTTGGCAGATACGACAGCTGACCTGTTTCCTCCTTTTTAAATAAGGAGAAAACAGGCTTTGGAGAGAAAATGCTTGCTTTCTTCAGGCCTCCTTCTGCCAAGCTCCTCGCTATCATGAGATCTTAGTTAAATATTTGGCTTGCTGTTATTAGCCAGGATGACGGGCTGCCTAAACCGCCGAGTGAGGCACAGTCTTCTCTTCCTGCTGGCTTTGGGTTTATTCCTAACTTCTCTGCTCCCCAGCATGGCATGGCTGTCAAAGGCAGCCCCTTTTCCCGGTGACTGTGCAGACAAGCCATCCCAGCAGCTGCAGTCTGGGGGTGTTTGTAACCAGGGAATGGCACCAGGGACAGGGCTCAAAGCTGCACCACTGCTGAGCTGAGCCCAGCCATCCCTTCCTGCTCCGGGGCTCAGGCAGCCCCCGAGGGCTCTCCCGGGATGGGGGGCAGCGAGCCCGGCTGGTGGGGCACCGAGGCTGATGCTGGTGGGTTTGGAGCAGCAGCCAGGAGAAGGAGAAGCTGCCAGCTGTGCTCGCAGCAACAGCGTGGGAAATGCGGGATCCGGGAGGGGAAGACTCCCAGTGGATTTTCCCTGGGGGCCGCAGCGCCATGCACTGAAATCAAACCACCTCCTGCCTCCAGCCAGGAGCCCTCCTGCTGCCTCCTTTAGTCAGCAAGTCAACAGGCCTCGGCTGCTGATGCTAAATTTCCCTGGTGATGTGCCGTGCCGTGCAAGGCACGTTTTCCAATGGGCTTCAGGCGCATGCTGTGGCTGTAAATATAGCTGGGAGGAAGATTTAGCCATGGTCCCCCCTCTCTTCCTTATATTGCTTTTCCTGAGGTTAAATGTCAAACGTGTCTAAAATATCACTCGGGTCTGCAACCCGTGTGCACTTCAGGAGGGGCCGGCCGGGCTCCCTAAGGGCTCCGTGCTGATTTATGGAGGTGTGTGGCGCAGGGCTGTAAATCGGGGCACGCACCAGATAACGTCATGGGAGAGCTGCGTGCCTTTTATCAGAGCTGGGACACTAACAGGGGCAGGGGTAGGAGCAGGGACAGCCCCGGGGCATGCAGCTTGCTGTTCTTCCTCCATCAAAGATGGTAAGAAAAAAGCCGTCCCGCCTCGGTGGCTGCGCAAAAAAATTGTGCCTCAGCTCATCAGTGGAGGCACTTGTCACGTCCTGGGAGATTCCTGGTGGTTCATTCTGCTGCTCTCTAAGTGAAGAGGAGGGCTGGCTTATGGACCTCAGGCGAGTCCTGTAGGTCTGGAGGTTCGGCACAAAGAGGGAGCCAGGCCGGGCGTTGGAGTGGCAGGAAGGAGATTTATGTCTTTTACTGTCCATCTGCAAAGCAAAACAAAAATAGCTGAAACACCGGTTTTCTGCTTTATCGGCTCTGTGAATAAGCATATAAATTTCTATGACATTTCTGGAGGCTTGCTGAAGGGGAAAAAAATTCATCCCTTAGGACCTGGCCGGCAGCAGTGGCAGCATATGGTCTGCTGAAATCGGTGCCTGAGTGCATTTTGTGTGCGTTAGCATTAAAAAGGTGACTTTGCGAGTAATTTCAGAAGAAAGGAGGGGTTTTCTCTCTTTTCCTTTATTTTTTTCTCTTTCCTTTTTTTTTAATCCTGCCTAAGCTGATGCAGCTGTCACAGCCAATAACTCTTGAATAAGGGAGCTGGCTTGCGTTTCCTTGACTGGGAAGCACGAAGGGGTGCTGGCTCTCGGCCGCCTTGTGGAAGCAGGTTCGGCCTCTTCCTTGGAGGCACAGGGGAGCGAGGCAAAGTACTCGGCACAGGCAAAGAGAGGAGTCGGGGATGTTTCATTTTTCCCAGCAGCTCCCTCTGAGAAGGAGTCGAGGCCCTGGGAGTGCGTGGGAAAGCGGCTCCGGTCTCCCGGCTGCAAGAGGATGGCGGGGGAGCGTCGCTTCAGAGATGGAACTCATTGGGGGAAAAAACAAATACAAATAGGCAACTGTTTATGGTAGATAAAGTGTGGCTTTTCCTCTTTCATCGTTGACTAAAACCTCGTGTACTTTCCGGTGAGGGAGGTAGGAGCCGTGATGCGCTGTCAGGAAGATGTCTTTCAGCCAGGCAGCACCTCTGGATGTTTATCTCCCTGCCATTGTGCTCCGGCGCTTTGAAATGTAAAGGGAAGACGCTGCTAATCACACTGTTGCTTAAAGATCAACAGCCAGGCGAGATGTACTTTGTCACATTTTCTCTTTGGTCTCTCTTTTTCCGTAATGAAAACGGTGACATTCATTCGGGCTCGCACGCCGGCGCATGGCGGTGGGGTTTTAATGAGTCGCTCCTGCCCTTTGCCGGGGCTCTGACGGAGGGGCACAGCCGGAGCTGCCTTTGGAGTATCCTGATTGCGCCGGAGATGCAGATCCAGCCACTGGGAGAGCACGTCCTGGTATCTCATCTGGTTTCCTCTGCTTTGGGCCGAATCCATCCTGTGTTTGAGTCACGCTGTTGAAGCCAGAGAGGGTGCAAGATGTAAGCAAAGTCTGAAAGGCAAAATTTTTATGTGGGATTTCTTATTAGTGGGAGAACAAAGAGCTTTAGTGGTAATGAAAAAAAAAAATTAAAAGTGTGGAATAAAGGAAATAAGTGCTTATCTGTGGAAAGAAATAAAACTCAATATACAAGATGCCTCTTCCTCCTGTCCTGGTCAATAACAGAGAAGAAAGGATGAAGTAAGCATGGAAAGTTGGAGTAATAGAGTATTGAAATTATGTGGCTGAGGGAGAGGGATATTTTTATTTTAAGACAGGAATTTCCCATGCTCCCATTTTCTTCACTGTGAGATTAACACAGAGGTCTCCACTTCCACGTTCCACTATATCCTGCATGTGGGGAAAATGCAGCAAGTCGAAGTTGTACAAAGAGCATAAGAAGAGAGAGAGAAATTTAGCTCTTCTAATGCTGATTAAGAAGAGCAAACAAAGAAAAGTGCAGAAATGTGAACCACTTATTTTCCAGCAAAGGCTCCACTGCGTCCTATCACAGGAATATATCACCAGCAGTATGAAAATTTTCATCTTTTGCCTGCCCAATGCCAAGGCAAGCATCTTCAGCCAGCAGTGAGAAGTCTGGGATGCGCAGCAGATAAAGCAGAGTAACTGGAAAAATGCATCAGCAGCCCGTGTGTGTGACAGGCACAGAAACACCACCCCCACACCAGTCCTGTTGGCTTTCCCTGAGCCTTTCCTGCCCCTTTCCCAGTCTCCTCTGGAACAGCTCCCTAACGCACAGACTAAAAGTGGTTAAGTGCTTCCTTGGAGCACAGTGAGGGCAAAGCTCGTGCCCAAGTCACAGTTCCTGGACAGGCCAGAAGATGAGTTTTTGAGTGGCATCAACCAGCTTTTGCTCTGTGGACAGTTTCTATCACTGCCATGAGTTTGGGGTGCCCACTGCAGGTCTGCAGATGGCTCAAGGATGTCAGTGAAGCTGTGGGTACCTCGAGGTGTGGTGCTCACAGACAGAGCAGCCCACCAGCTGCTGAACTGATCCACCTGTGTCCCCAGCCAAGAACACTCACCAGCCCATCCGTAGCAGGATAAAACTGAGGGGTGAGCTCTCCTTGTGACATCAGAGTGCCTGTGTGAAGCTGACACAAGGACAAGGGGCTACATGGTGCTAAGCACTGCTTGCCTTCAGGGCCTCTTCCTACATGATAAATACTTATTTAGATGGTGCCCTGCAATGTGCCGTTGTACACGACCCATAAATCCTGGTGTTAAATCGGGAAAATAAAAACCCAGTGCTGCGTCAGCTCGGCCTTTGAGAAGCCAAAACTGATAAATAGGGTTTGATTGGCTCTTTCTACACCGATGCCCCAGAGCAACACCCTCTGCACGAGTGTGATATTGCTGCAAGCTGACAGTACAAAGGACAGACGCCTACCCGTGCCAGCCATTGAGCCGGCTGCCTGGATTAACCCTGATTTCCTTCCCTGACACTCCTTTCTTCTGCCGAGGAGGGAAGCCAGGCGTAAGAGCGAGTCCCTTTGCCTGTCATGCTGAGAACGTGGTGCTGGCAGCGTAATGCAGCGTGCTAAGCCCGGCTCTCCCCTCCCTGGTGCCTGCTCTGCGGTGGTCTATCTCCATGAAAGCAGAGGATTTACACCGTCTTACACAAGTGGTGGGAGAAGGATCAGGCAGTGACAGTCCTGACTCCCAGCTTGCTGGGAAAGGCAGAGAACAGCTGCCTTTCAGCTCTCCTTGTGTCCCTTGGGCTCTCTCTATTGATAAGGATTTCCTAGGGCGTGGGTGAGGGGAGGGAATGTGGGACAGCATCTCACATGCACCTTTTCAGGTTTAGCCTAAATGCCTGTGGGAGGAGTGGCACTGTCTCCAACAACAGAGCAGCCAGCTCACACCCTTCTAGCCATCCCCAGCACCTCTGTTGACACGACAAACAAGCAATAAATACAAATCTTATCTGTCTAATAAGGTGAGCTCCCTGTGCAGCAGGAAGGAGTCTCTCCGTTGAGATGGTATCTGCACAACCCAGGTGAAACCCTGGATTCAGCAGCAGCACAGACTCATCAGGGAAAGGAAAAGCAAGAGGCAACCACACTTTTCCCACTGCCTTTTTGTGTGTGCCCAGGCTAGTCTGGCTGATGGCAGTGCCAGGAGTGGTACCTGCCCAAAAGGAGCCTCAGCTCTCAGAGGATGCTCTGCTCCTCCCTGCCGTCTGTGCCCTTGCTAGTGACCAGGCTGACGAGATGCCAGGGATCAGGTGCCAAAATACAAAGCCAGTACACTGCTTTGCTGCTGATGCCCACCCACCACAAGGGCTTGCAAGAAACCAGCCCTGGCAGGGAGGCCAGCTGCCCAGAGCTGCCCAGGAAGGAAGGGAAAGATGCTGGCTCCTGGAGGGAGGCTCCTCCAAGCCCCTCATTGCCTCTGGGCTTCCCCACGGGCAGGCAGCCCCTGTGTGTGCTGCAGCTCAGGGCTGCATCCCTCAGCTGGCTGGCTGGGGATGCTCTCCACCACCTCCAGTTGGCTCGAGGACACTGCTGCATCCTACTGGGCAATGACCTGTGTCAGGTCTTCATCAGCACTAAACGAAAGAGATGTGACTTTTCTGGGCATGAGCTGGAAAAGTTGTGTAGGTCAGAAGCAGACACTCCCAGATCTGGCTTCTTCTCCAGGTGCTGGCATCCCAAAACACATCAAGTCTAGATCAGTGATGGCTATATCCACTGCAGACAGGAGGTGGGGTGGGAGATGGCACCCAGCCATTCCCACTGATTGTGGAAGCGCAGTGTAGAGCTGACGAGGTCTCTGGTGTTGAGATGACCCCGAGGTGTTAGAAAGTCTCTTTTTCCCAGCCCTGAGACTGAAGAAGTCAGGATTCCTCGGCTCTGGTTCTCAAGGTTGTTTATTTGCTCTTATCTAATACATTATCTTTCTGTCCCGCCAAGGTCTGTTGGTTGGGTTGAGGCACACTGACCGCCCCTGGGGTGGTGTTATCTTTTTATACTAAAAACTACATGTACTTTATTTACAATAATTTTCCAATTCCTATCACCTATGTTAGACAGTCTGTCTCTACTCTAAACCAATCCAAAAGTGCCACCATCACAGCAGAAGATGGAGGACAAGAAGAAGAAGGAGGAAGACAGAACGTGCCCAGATTCCTCCATCGTGCCTTTTGAACCCCCATTCTAAAACCCCAAAATTCTACTTTTCCACCCTGTGGTAAATTCACTATCATTCTATCCAAACCCCTGTGGCTTGCAACTTCTCACACAAAGTTGGTAATTTTTTCCATGGGTTAAAATCAAAGGCACAGGTGTTTTTGACTCTGTGCCAAGGTCCCTGAGCCCCCTGCCAGGGTCTGGAGTCCCCCAGGGGAAGGACAGAGGAATGTCCTGCATTCTGACAGAGAGCTAAAGTACAGGCATCTGTACTTCAGTATATGCTGCTTGTGAGCAAAGATTAAAGCCATAGCAACATTTTAGTTTTCACTGATTCACCCCCCAAATGGAAAAACTGAAGGTGAGGGAAAGGAAGGGTATGTCCTTCAGACTCTGCCCAGCAAGCAGGGCTTTAATCAGCTCCTTCAGGGGAAAGGAGATACAAGCAAGTTTGGAAACAAGACAAGATTTAAAATAAAGATGCAGAATGTTAGGAATCACAAAATGGTTTGAGTTTTTAAAACTGTCTCCTCTTGTCTGACCATTGGTTAAAGTCAGCACAAGTGAGTAGACTTCCATCTGCAAAAATCTCAGCCAGTGCTAAGATGATGCATAATAGATTGGAGCTGGGCAGGTGTGGGACTAAATGTCTCTGCTAAATGAGAGAGATGTGCAGACAATGCTCTGGTTAAAACATCTGCCAGTAAATAGGCTCTCTTTTGCTATTTGTCCATCTAAGATCATACTACTAAAAAAAAAAAAAAACAAAAAACTGTGCAGATCACAGTTGAATCAGTAATTTTCTCTATGCCTATATGCCTATTTTTTTAATAAAGAAAATGGCCTGCATCTCAAATCCAAATTTTCAGCCTGCTCAGTTAGAGCAGAATATTGGAGTCTTCGGATAAATTTTCTCTCTTATTGCTGAAATTTCAGCTGAGAAAGAAATCATCTTGTGCTCCTTTCTCGCACATCTAAATTCTGAAGCATCAGCTGTTTTGAGGGGGAGGGATAATAACTCCCTGTTTTTAACATCCAGCTCAATAGGTTTGTGAAAGGGATTATACAGCACCTCGTCCACCCACGGTAAGGATTGAATGTGATGACCAGGGAGGGCACCTCCGCTCTCATGTTTAATTCAGGTGATGATTTCTGTCTCAAAGGCAGGGAAAGTGAGCAAGGCATTTCCTTAGGTTGGAATGGGAGGTCAGATTTAAGTTTGAGTTAGCTCGACTCGGCCACCTGCAGTGTTAGCCTGGTCATGGCTAGAGGAGAGTTTGGGATCAAGGCCAGGCTGGATGGAGCTCTGAACAATCTGCTGCAGTGAAAGGTGTCCCTGCCCATGGCAAGGGGGCTGGAACTAGAGGATCTTTAAGGTCGCTTCCAATGCAATGATTCAGTGATTCTACAAACTGTGTTCTGCCCTTGGTGTTTCTTCCTACCCTAAAACACTGAACCCAAGCAGACTGTAGCACTGCATCATTTTAGAGAGTGCAAGAACAAGGTACTGGAGACAAGAGCCCTTGTCAAAAGCAACCAGCTTGAGAGAGAGTGGTGAGACCAGTGGTGAGAGCAGGACAGGAGTGCAAACAGCCTTCTGCTTCCTAATCATGGTCTCCTGTGGAGATGATGGTAGGATCATGTGTGTGATCTGGGTGCCTCTGTTTCCACAGGCTTCTAGTTTGAATCAGCATATAAAGGGCACTGACTGAAGAAATAATTCCCAGGTGCTGGTGGGGCCTGGCAGGCTGAGAGGTTTCTCTACCAGCACAACACAACCTGCAGTAGAGGCAGGGACCAGGTACCCTAGTACAGGACATGGGGAAGAAGGCGTGTGAAGGGCTGGCAGGGTGGTGGAAAGAAGGGAAATGAAAGAAATATGAAAAGGATCAAGAAACGGCATAAGGAAAGAGAGGAGAGAAGATTTCCTGAGGACACAAAGCACAAAGGCAAATAATGGTAGCAATGGCAATGGTGGTGAGCATGAAGAAAACAGAAAGGAGTGAAAAGCAACGGGAGAAAATGAGAGCAAAGCTGGAAAAGGAGAAGCAGAGGAGAAAGCAACCATCCTGCCAGCCTCTGTGATGGCTGTTATTTGCAGATAGGAAATGCTGCCTGCAGAAAAGCTGATTGAGGCTGATTGAGGGAAAGAATGAGCCACATGTGACAGATGTTAGTCACTTCACGTAATGCCCTGCTGGAAGGCACTTGGATTCTGCAGGGATGACAGCACTCCAAGGAGCTGCATGGAGCACAGCAGCCCTGGGAGCAGACGGGAAGGAAGATGAATGGCAGCAGCGCTTGAATGCCCTGATCTCAAAAAGGGAAGAAAAGGAGAGAGAGGCGAGTGGCAGCCTCTGCCTTTGACGTGTTTCCTGCCTCCCTCCATGCCTGGTGGCTCCCTCATCCAGAGCCAGGCAGAGGCCCAGAGCAGATGGGAACTTGCATTCCCTCCTGCAGGAAGCAGGGCTGCCCCCGTGCCCCTCGGAGCAGCTGTCAGCGCCCAGGCAAATTGTTTCTAAAACAATCTCTCAAACATGTCATTTACTCAGGTAGTTTGGGCAAGAAAAAGAGCCAGAATGATAGCTTAATTGTGCTTTTGTGCCGTCATGTCTGTCAGAGATAATTTTTCCTTATTTTCAATATTAAAAAAAAAAATCACTAAGCAGCAAATGGCACAAGGGGTTGTTTGTTTTTTTTTTTTGTGTGTGTGTAAGGCCCTCATGGTTGCAAGCCTTTTCTTTAACTCCTTTGCCCCAACTTTAAAAATGCAAGGGAAAAGCAGAAGTTCTCAGGGACTACCTTACCTTCAGTGTTTGCAGAGCAGCAGCTGCCATATTAGATCCTATTCAAATAGAGCCCCAAAGAGGTCGGGAGCAGCGTATTAGCTGAACTGTTTATCTGCAGCCAGCCAAGGGGGGATGGTGCTGCTCAAATCAATTTTCTATGCTCCGACTGGCCCATCTTCTTGACACTTAGATGTCACTGTACCACTGGTGATAAAAAGGCCTGCCAAAAAAGGATGGATTTGGATTCACGCAGGGTCCTACAGAGCCAAATGAGAATTGACAATATTAGTCTTTAGGACAATTTTACAGATAAAATTAACCAGAAGAATAAATTTTCAACAGTTCACTTAATCTAATCTGTTTTCCATTGCATTGAATCTTGCTTCCATCCACAGTTGCCATTTTAATACTTGCAAGGAATGTTGGCTTTTTTTCCTTTTTTTTTGTTTCATGGAAAAAAGATCAGGCACATAAACCAGGATACATACTGCCATGAAATGCCAGTCAAAAACTAACCCACATCTGGTTTCTGTCAAAAGGAGGAGGAAGTCCCTCACATAGTTTAAAAGCAAGGAAAAAAGTATCAGCATGTTAAATTTGGGCCTGAGGTACAGTCATTGATATGATCTGAACCTTAACTTTCCCTAAGTTCATCTGGCTTTGGTCTTAATTTTATTTTTTGGATAACTAAACAGCAAAGGCTGAATCTCAGTCCCAGATCTGGTTTTGAATTAAAAATAACTGACAGAAAGTTCAAGATTATCCATATTCTATCTTACCTTTGCTATAAACTATGCAGGCCCTTGTACATCTGTGACTATCGCTCATGGTAGTAGAAATCAGAAACTCTCTGAGTTAATAATAACGCATAACACATGTGGAACACTTTCCACCCTTCAGGACTGCACAAATGACCAAGTGTTCCAACGAGCCTCTGGAATGTTTTCCCCATGGCAGGGATGTGCCATCTCATCCAGAGGCTGGCTGTGTTGGTCAGGGATACCCAGACTGAGCAGGCTGGGGCTGTGGGGCAGAGCCAGGGTAGGTGGGGACGGCTGCTCTCAACACTGCACTTCACAACAGAGTCCTTGCATGCTTTACTTTTTCATATTTGCACCAAAGTTTTCCACACCTCTGGCTGAACATGTAGGGAAGCATTTCAAAAACTGATTCAGCTGGCTCTCCAAATGGATCTGGGAGAAAATACTTGGGATTTGGCTAGGCTGAAACTATTCTGCCAGCACCTCCTTTGAGCATTTTCAGGTCTTCAGTCAGGGATCTCAGTACTTGCCAGAGAAAAAGGAATAATTTTGTGCTGGCTCTGTGCAAATTTACCCTCATGCAGGCTTGCTCTAAGCCTCTGAAGGACAACCTTCATTCCTGCCCCAGCACAGCCCTGGGCAAGTGGTGGCCACAGTCACACAGGTCCAAGGCTGCTCCTGGCCCCAGGGCAGTGGCAGCAGAGCCAGATTTTCCCTGGGCTTTCTCCTCTGGGATGTCAAAGGCAGCAAATGAGCTGGATGCTGGAGATGTAAACATTGACAGGATGACATGAGTTTTCAGTGCCAGCCTCCTCCTGGCATTGCCTGGATAGAAATGGGAAGTGCCCAGCATCAGCAGAGAGCAGAGGTAAAAAGGAAGCCCCAGGCTGGGATGGATGAAGCAGAGCATTCAGGGAGCAGATGAGGATGAAAGTCACACTGTTCACCCCAGGGGACAGAGGGCATTTACCACCTGTTAAGAGGCCACAGTCACCTCTGGACCCTGACCATGTGCACGTCTCTGGATGCTTGGTGAAGGGTGGTTTGCTACAGCTACCAGCCACACCGTCAGCTCAGCTGGTGGAGATCACTGCCAAAAGCTCTGCAGGGCCAAAGCACCATTTATAGGCTGGCAGCCATTCTTCTGCTTTTCTCTTTGCTTGCAGAGGGGTTTTTCCCTTTTGCTTTCCAAAAGCTGCTGACAGTACATTTGGAAAAAGGAGCAACTTGGACCATGTTGAGGATGCAAAAGGAAATGCTGTCATCAAGTGACCTGTGCAGCTGCATTTGGTGCCTCTGGGTACAAACACTAAACCAGCTGCCAGGGGCTGGGGTGAAGCGTGGGGCACAGCACCACATTCACTGATGGGTTTTACCTCTGCTCCTTGACTCTGACCCAGAGCAGGTGACAAACACTGCAGCACCTGGGCTCCTCTGCTATCCCCACTATCTATCTCCAGTGCTGCCCCAGCAAACCTGAGGCCTTTAAGCTGTACCTCATGCTATGCCATAAATTTTCATACCATAAAAGTCAGCTCCACTGTGCTGCAACACAGCCCTCCCATTACTTCAGTTGCCTTAAACTGGAAAAAAAAAATGTGCAAGGGGTCACAGTCATATTTTAGGACCACAGGGCCTTTGGGCCCAGAGAAGACCCAAGGCTGTATTATTTATGCACAGCCACTCTGCTTTACAGGAAATACCAACATACAAACTATTTAGTGTCCCTTGTCTTGGGGACATGAATCAGCCTCCTGAACTATTTTATTTAGCAATACTGATCCATGCTTCATTTCTGGATTACAATACTGGGAAAGCAGGAAAGGCAGCCAGACCTGCTCACCCTGCTCAGTCCCCGTGGCTGGGGGCTGGGCTGAGTTCATGTCCTTCCTCAGCACCATGCAGAGAGGCAGCAGGCAGAGAAACAGAGGGAGGTCAGGCACTGCTATCTGAATCCCATTTACAGAGCCAGCAGTCAAACCACAGGCACTTCCAAAAAGCAAAAACCTGACTTTCGGCCCAGAACTGAACATGTGTTCATTCCTGCACTTGAAAAAAATGCTGCTGTTAATGGAAAAAAAAAAACTTAAAAGCTGCTGTCAAACAGTTGTCATCCCCTGGTGCTCAAATGGACAGTGCTAGAGGAGGCATAAGGGTTTGTGCAGAGAATTAGGCTGTTGCTAATTAATGAGGACTGCTGCATCCTTCAGTGCCCAAAATGGCCATTGGTAGTGAGGATGACAGAAGGAGGCCTCACAGTTGTGGGACTAAGGCAAAAAGCTTGACACACTGATTTGTATCTTTCACCACCACAGAGCTCACAGTGACTGTTAGGAAATTGTATTAACAGAAAATTTGTACAGGTTGTCGGGACCTGGACAAGGAAGTCCTGCTTTGTAGAGTACCAAGGTTGTGAGATGTGGGGTTAAATTTGCACTCTGTGCTGTGGTGGGAAGCAGAGGAGCTGTAGTCTGGACATACAAAGTGTGATATACAAAGGAAAAACAAAATCAGACACCTGAAAATAGAGAAAAAAATTTCCAGTTTTGTCTCCTTCCTCTCCCCTGTACTCAGCACTTTCCAAAGAGAGTCAATAATCTTTGTGGGGCTCAGCCTCTGGCTGCCAGCAAAAGGTTTGGGAGCTCATGTGCTGAGCAGCCTGGCTTTCCTCAGGGACAAAGAGAGCTGCTGAGCAGCTGCCCACCAAGTGACCATCCTGCAGCACCCACTGAACACTGTGCACTGGTGCATGATAAGGAAGCAAAACAGGAAGCAGGGAGAGCTGAAAGCAAGAGATTCCCTGGAAAAGACGGCAGGAAAAGGAAGAAAACACCCTTTGCAGTAGATGGAAGCAATTGCAGTGAGTGGACTGGACAGGCTCTCACTTGCTGCCAGCTCCAAATTGACTTTCCTGCCTCTGCTCTGCCAAGGAGCAGCACAGCACTAGGCTCCTGGATTGCTCAAGTGAAGAGTTTGCTTTTCATGGATTGCTTTTCCTGGTGCTTTCTCCTTCTTCTTCTGCCAGCATGTTTTTCCCCTAAACTGGATTTCCTCACAGGCTTTGGCAGCACAGATCACCCCTGGAGGGCTTCACCTGTCCTGGTGGGAGCAGTCAGAGGCTTCCTGGGTTGGCAGCTCTCCTGGTACCAGGGATTTTTGGGAAGGGCTCAGCTGGCAGCCAGCAGTTCCCTCCTCCTTATTGCACTTCCAGCTTCCAGCTCCCAGTTTCCACCCCTGCCTCCACAGAGCCAGAGCCAGGACAGACAAAATCAAGTCAGGGAGCCTGCTCCTCTGTCGGAATCCAGGACATCCCTCTGGCTGTCCTGGATTGCCCAAACCCCTGCCAGGGGGCTCAGAGACCCTGGCACAGAGCCCAAGACACCTGTGACTTTGATTATGACCCATGGAAAAAATTACCAACCTTATATGAAGATATGCAAGCCAAAAAAGTTTAAGTGGAATAATAACTAGTTTTGTCATGGGGTGAAAGATAGATTTTTTGGGGTTTTAGAATGGAGGTTCAGGGGGCAAGATGGAAGAATCTGGGTATGCCCAGTCTTTCTCCTTCTTCTTCTTGGCCTCCATCTTCTGCTGTGATGGTGGCACTTTTGGATTGGTTTAGAATAGAAGCTCACTGTCTAACATAGGTGATAGGTATTGGGAAATTATGGTAAATAATGTATACGTAGTTTTTAGTATAAAAACATAACACCACCCCGAGGGCAGCCAGTGTGCCTCTGGCTGACCTGCTGAATGGACCTTGGCAGGCCCCAGAAAGAATTTTATAGATAAGAAACAATAAACAACCTTGAGAATGAGAACTGAGAAGTTCTGACTCCTTCTTTGACAGCCGGGCTGGGAAAAGAGACTTTCTAACGCATCTTGGGGACCAGCAGAAGTCCCAAGAGTCCTCCTGTAGCAGCTCAGTGTCTGGGCCTCCCATCTCAGGAACAGAGGCAGGACCCCATCACAGGCGTCCCAGGTGCTGGATCACTTGCTTGTTTTGGTTGTCAGCTTCCCAACACGACTTTCCAAAAGGCATTTGCACATCCAGGGTGCCCACAGGCAGCATCTGCACGTGGTCAGAGCTCAGAATAAACTGAAAGAAAAATGCATTCAGGCTGGAATAGGTCTCTTACACTTTGATAAGGCCAGCTGGGCACTCAGCCTCTCTTATTTTTCTCTCCTGCAGCCCATGTTAATGCTCAGGTAGAGTCAGAGCCTGCCCTCAGAGAAATCTCTGCGTGGCTTGTTGATTTGAAAGACATCAGCATTTCCTCAGGGACAAGAGGGAAAGAGCTGCCACCCAGCTGTACCTTTATTAGTGCAATTTTCTGTTCTTTCCCTCCTGAAAGAGATTTTCTGTCTGTCAGAATAACCCCAAAGTGCTTATATTTAGCAGTCCTGACAGGAGTTAATCAGAGCTCATGCCCCCACACTTTGCCCCACTTTCTGGTTTCCAGCAAGACTCCAGGCTTGAATCAGTGCATGGCAGTGGGTGAGGAGTCAGGGCTGCAGTGGGAAGGGGATGGAGACAGGCTCTGTGCCCAGAACATGGACCACAAAGAGAACAAGGATATGAGGAGATGCACAAATGGAAATCGAGCAGGTGGCACATCTGGTTTCTGAGGAAAAACTCATTATTTTCACAAGGAAGAAGACATTTCTGGTGAAAAATATTCAGGCAGAAACCAAACTATCCAATGACATCCAGGCTTGCCGACTGATTCCCACCAATCCTAACCCAACGTTATGCTTTTTAGTGAAATTTCAGGAAATTTCAATCCCAGTTTCAGGGTGTTACATCAGCCTGGCAGTTTAGGCTACAGCAAGCTTTTCTCAGACCTGGCTGCATGGATCCCTCTGCAGGGCAAGCTCTTGGAGAAACCACAATCATTGCACCCCCAGGGGTGCCTAGGTCTTTGTTTTAAACCAGGGAGGCCTGAATTGTGATAGGTGCTCTTAAGGGGCTCAAATCCTTGCCAGGACTATCAACAAGGAGGGTGTGTTAAGACAAAGGAGTTCTTTGCTTCACTTCATGAAAAATATGGTGTTAAATAAGACATGCTGTGTTGTCAACATGGAATATTAATGGCAGAAATGTGGCATATTTTTTAAAATATATATTTAAGCAGACTTCTCTTTCTTCTTCGGTCTTAATTATATGAATGTTGTTTAAAGCATAGGTAGAAGCTACTACAGAGTGGGGTAATCTGTAAGGGAAAAATCTTTAGGCAAGGCAGTGGAAATACTGTTAGAAATCCTGTCAGAGGTGAAAAAGACTAAATAAAGGGATGACCACAGAAGGATGGAAAAATCAGAAAAGAGGAATGGTGCAGTGAGGGGAAATGACAACCAGACAGTGTTGCAAGGCTATAAGTTGGTCTGGAGGCACTGTAGTCCCAGCCTGATTTACACAAGGTTTTTGAAAGGGCACCACCAGTTAATGGCTCACCTTCGTAGTCAGGCTTGACCCACTACTGTCATAGGCGACGGCAGAATTACAATCCAAACCTAGATCCCATTCCCAATTTTGGAGGTGTTCAGATGTGAGTTTTATTTAAAGGCTCCCTTTTAATGAAAAAGTGGGCAAACTGTGATCAAGGCGAAGGAATTGTCTCTATTTCCATGATTCACATCTCCTGGCACCCACAAGATATGCATTTCCATGCTCTGATCTGTGCCTCTGTGAAGGACACAGCTGAGAACAGAGCGGGGAGCTGCCAACTAAACGGCAAGAGAAAGAAAGAAAGGAGAACGCAGTCGCATTTTATTCTTCCTAACATTTTGTTAAATTGGTTCAGCAAGCATCCCTGAGTCAGAGGAGCTGGGAAGGGGAGGCAGAGAAACTTCATTAAGTGAAAGATTCTCAGAAATAATTGGGGGGCTAGGGATAATAGTGGCAGCCGTCATTGTGCTGGGAAAGGAGGACACTTGCTTCGTGTTTGTTAATTGAAAAAGCCAAGACCGTCTTTCTGCGGGGCCAGGGCTTGGGCTGCAAGGCTGTATATTTTTTCTGGTTTAAATAGACATTAGGGGGCTCCATTTTTTAAAAAATAAGCCTCTGAGCTGCTTTGGCAGCCGATCCAAACGAGCGTGAGCAGCGCGATCTGAATCCTCCCCCACCCTTTGCTCTGGTCCGGGGCTTACTCGGCAAAACGCTTCAGCCAGGGGAGGTGGGGACACAGTCAGGATGAAGTGGCTTCTGGAGAGGACAAAGAGAGAGGAGGGAGAAGGAACTACACAGCAGAGCTGAGGCACAAGGAATCTTAGGGAGACACAGCGTCACCGGTCACTGCTTGCCAATTTTGAAAATTAAATTCTCCCCGCAGTGCAAGTTTGCAGCTCTATCACACAGACATTGGAGCTTTGTTAAATAAGTTTGCACTTCTGCTCACTGTGGAATAGATGGAAATCGGGCATCTTTCTAAAGATGGTTTTTTCTTGCAAATACCTCTGTGCCTGGTGATATTATTTGCACATTTATCCGCTTGGGCCCTAAAAGTATTCAGATAAAAAGAATCTATATCTGCTTAATTAAAAATCATTCACATCATAATGTCTTATTAGTTTTATGAATACTGCCTTGCCTTCCTTGACTTTTCCGTGCAAATTAGAAACATTTTGGGTCTGATTCTCATTTGCCCTAAGGCCCATTTACTCCATGTAGGAAAAGTCAATCAGCCTCACAAGGACAGCAAGTGAGGGCTGCACGCACTGCAAGCCTTTCCAGCTCTTGGTGTGGCATAGAGAAATTTCAGCATAAAAAAGGAACCCAATTCTTGAACATGCAATGTTGTGCAATGGTCTGGGCCCCACAAATTGCCCAGGAAAGTGTTTTTGCCAATATCAGTTATTGCTCCCCCCCACACTGCTCGTATCCTTAGGTCCACTGTGACAATTAGTGACAAATCACTGCTGGGAGTTTGGGACATCCACTGGAAAACCTCCAAACAGCCAGTTACCAGGAGAGTGCCAGGACACACAGCAACATTGTGCTTCATATTCTCTCTGTTTTTAATGGTGAGGGAGGAGGGTAACATTTTAGTTCTGCATATACTGTGTCAGGGTAAAATAATGTTCTTTTCTGGCAGCACTGAATCAGCACACATCCAAATTTTGCCTTCTTCCGCTGCAGATGCTGCCCCCATGGAAATCAGTGAAAGCCTCAAGCAGACATACAAGGGCAGGATTTAGCCCATAAATCACAACCCAGATCATAAATACATGCTTGAACCCTCCCTTAATATGATTCATTAAGAAGGAGCTTTTACGGTTGGGGTGGTTTTAATTATCATTGTGTAATTTTATTGTTATTGTTTCCATTAAACATTAACAAACATTCCTTATTTTTGGTTAACAAATATCTTTCTTAGATTGCACAGTAGTTAATGAAAACCACATAAACACATGCAGAAAGATACCAGGACTCTCATTCAATTAAATATAAAACTTAGAGTAGAAGATCTATAAAAATCCAGATTGTAATGAATCATAAATAAATATGGAAAACTAACAATTGCCTTGGGTAGAGCAGTGAATTTATAGCCCAAAGATTTGCATTTTTAAGGTTTGTGTTGCTGTCTGTGTTGTGTTCATAGAATATGCACATCCTCAGTGCTAAAGCCCCTGGCCTCAGCTCATTTTCTTGGCTTCTCTAGGCAAGCCCTGCAAATGCCATCGTGCCCTGAGCTAAATCTGCCTTTGCCCAGAGTGACCTCTGAGCCTCTGAACCTGAACTGAAGCCACTTTCTGATCGCTGAGTGAGAAGTCACAAGCACACTGGGTTTCCCAGGTGTTTGGACGCTGGTGGGATGGAGATAAATCCAGCAAAGCTGTCCCCACATACACTGTGGGGGATGCAGCCAGCACCCCCAGACAAGACTCTCCTCCTAGACATGCTGGAGGAGGAGAAATGCAGGGAGAACAGCTGGTTCCTCATTCTTGGCTTGTCCCACACAAACAGAGGGGTCTTCAATCATTTGTGAGGCTGAGGTTGTTCTGGTTTTCCATATTGGTTTGGAAAAAAACTGCCTTTAGCTTCCAGCCAGTGACTGGCACTGGTAAGAAATGAGATGGATAAAAGGCTGCTTTGACTACTGACACACAGTCCCTGAACCCACTGTACATCCAAATGAATTGTTGTTGAGAGACATGAAGTGAAAAGGGTTTAGCTATGTTAAAATAAACCTATAGTTGGGTTTACAGTTGGAAAATCCCATAAGGACCATTACTCTTGGGATAACTACTAAAGCCAAAATACATCCATGGACTCCTGCCCATTGAATGCTGTTAAGCCACAAGTTACCAACCTCAAAAATCTTGTTCCAGCCTCTTTCAAGATTAACCTTCACATTTTAGCTTTGCAAGAACAATAAAAAATTTGGAAGTTCTTCCAGTACCTCTCCGAGCAGCAGCAAAGCAAACTGGTCTCCAAACCAACCAAAGGCTTCGCTGGACACACAGGAATGTCAGCATTGAAAGGGTTAATGGGTGAGAGAACTAAAAAGATTTGATAATGGCAAAAACTCTGAGGCATCTGCTCCAGTGTTATGGGTATGTGTCGGTCTGTCTGACACAGCTGTTGCCATGGTGGCAGAGTTCGCCCAAAAAAACACAAAAAGAGGACAAGCTGGAGGAGTGCCTGAGGAAAACACAGGAGAGGGCAGATGGCTGCAGAGGAACATGACTTGGCTTTTGTAGGTGGGGCTTGGTGCTGATACTGGGGGCCAACTAATGAAATAATGAGTCTCGTGAACTCCATGGTCTTCCAGCTGGACAGACGTTCCAGGGGCTGGAGCCAGCTGTAGGAAAAAATGGAAATCCCTGGGACTTTCACCCAACCTAACCTCATTGCCACTGCTCCAAGGAGCACAGCGAGATGCAGAGAAATGCTGCCTGCAGTGCTCACAGGGATGGCTGTAGAGAGCCTTGAGAAACAGGGCTTTCCCAGGCAGCCCAAGGTTTTGGCAAATGTGTCTGTGTGTTTGCTGCAGCTCTTTGGACAAGCAGGGGTCTAGATGTGACTGTTAAACAAGGAAGCCCCTCAGCTGCTGGCAGCCCTGGGAGGAAAGGGCTGGGAGCCCCAGGCACACCAGGAGCTGGGGCCACACAGACTGGACATGCTGGGCAAGCAGGGAGGGGTGTACACGCCTTTGGGCCAGAAGGGGCTTGGAGGGATGGGCTGGGGAAGTCTGGGGTGAGAGAAGTTGGATGGGAGCAATGGGAACCTAGTGGGGAGAATTTGGGGTATTTGGACCCCAGAGCAGGAGGGAGAAGGACTGGGGGGACTGTGGGTCATGGGTTGCTGCAGTTCCTGAAGACAGTTGTCACTCAGACCTGTGACATGCTGCTCCATGCAAACATCCAAGGAATTCCTAAATTTGGGCTACTTCAGCACTGACAAAGCCTCACTTGACCTGATGCTGGCATGGGAAGGCTGTGGAGTCAGATGGGGGATTTGTGGCCCCAGAGTAGAAGGAGACCTGCCTTCCAACACACTGGATCACCAACCCTGTGCCAAATCAGGCCATTGATGGAGCTTTAAGCAGGTGACAACTTACACAACACGGGTTTGGCTGCACTGGGGTTTGCACATCTCATAGCATGAAGTTTTCAGTTTGTTTGGTTTTCACTCCATCTCATCCCTCTGGAAGGAGGAACTCATGGCTCGGTGTTCCTGAGGGAGCAGGCTGCTGCAAACAGGGAGCTGCAAATGTGACTGAGCGTGTTCTCTTCCAGTTCCACCAGGAGCACTGGCTGCTGAGCCACATGAAGCCTCTCAGGCTCTGCTGGCTGGGCTGCAGCTCTCCTGGCACCAGCACACAGTTTGTGTCATTCCAGCACGGCCAGTGAGTATTACAGAACAAGTCAGAAGTATGCTCAGCAAACCACAGGCTTAAAAATAAGGGAAAACACATTCCTCTCCTCACCAAGGTGGGAGAAGATAGTGTTTCTCAGGCATTGCTCTGCTAGCACTGTGAGGTGGGCCCTAGCTGGTGTTTAAAGTGAAGCCAAAGCCAAAAAGCCTCATTTGGGAGGGCAGGCTGGGGGCCACCCACACAGAGAAACCTTTGTGCTCACAAGCAGCAAGTCAGGAGCAGACTGGACATACAGGTGAGTATTTTCATGGGTCTGATGCACACTTGCCACATTGTGACAATTAACATTCCTGCACCACTCTTTTTCCCCCCCCGTTCTTCTGCCTTTTGATCAGGTGAAATAATTTCCTAGTCCTGTTACTTTCCTACTATGCAAAGAGTTAATAAAAGTTACCTTGGATGTTTTGCAAATGATGTTTTAAGTGTTTTCTGTTTTTTAATCCAGACCTTCAGCACCAAAAGGGGACAACACTACAAGGATAAGTGGTTTATATGCCAAGAGCCTTTTTTTTTTTTTTAATTGATAGACTATTAGGTTTTGAAGGATTGTTTACAGATTATTTATCATAGTCTCTGGTGTCCAATTCCAGTATCAAGAAGATGGACTGCAAATCCTTAATTATACCTGCATGTCCTTTATATGTTAAGAACCCATAAAACAAAGCACATGCATGCTTCAGGCTTGTAATAGTTTGATGAAGATTTCTAAATTTTTCAAGCTGCCAGTCCATTTCAAAAGATGGATTACTTCTCTTAGGGTTTCATCTACCTAATCATTTCTGTCCTGATTATGTAACCACCCCATATTTTTTCCTCCTGCCCCTGAGTAGCACCCAGACTCCGAGGGAGATGTTTTACTGATTAGCACAAAGGTGGCTGCAGCAACGTCTGAGCTGTGTCTGCAGGAAGATGCCCTTAGGGAGGGACATGGTGCACAAAGCCCAGGGACACCTTCACAGCCCCAGTGTTTGTGCAGGTGGCAGGCAGACACAAGCACAGAAAAGGTGTCCAGTCAGTGGGTTTCAGATTAAGCTTTCTGCAACCCAAAGCTGAAAGGACAAAACCATAATATGGCAGTGGGTATCACTGTGCTTAGGGTGTCTACAGCACCTAGTTGCAGGAAAGTCACCCATTTAATTACAGAACCATTTTGGTTGGAAAAGACCTTTCAGGTCATTGAATACAACCACTAACCCAGCATTGTCAAGCCCACCCCTAAACCATGTCCCTGAGCACCACATCTACATGGCTTTTAAATTCCTCCGGGGATGGTGATTCAGCCACAACTCCCTGAGGTTCTACTGCCCTCATTTTTCAGCTGGACCCTGCAGGAATGATGGGCAGCATTTCAAGTGAGACTTGGGAGCAGAAAGCTGTGCGCTGGTTTCAAACCAGCCAAGGAAACTGAGAACGTCCAAGCAAGAGAACTGCTCCACAGCACAGCTACAGTTCAAACAAAGCAGCAGTGTGATCTGAGCAGGTCTTGCAGCTGGCAGCCTCTGGCTCAAGGCTTGAAGGCACACAGATGCATGAATCTCAAGGAGGGTTTTGTCTGGACTGAGAGGAGGACAAGTGCTTTCTACTCTGGCTCATTTGAAGTCTGCATGGCCAAGGGCCAGGAATGGCTGTCCCCAGGTTCCAGCTGCCAGCAGGGCTCCCCTGACACAGAGTTTCACACCAACTCCAAAGTTCCCATGTGATAAAGTAAAATATGAGAAGAAACTTTTTATTAGTATTAGTATTTATTAGAACTTTTTATTAGTACAACACTGCAGCTGAGATAAACTTCCACTGTTGATAAACATAGCCAGGGTTCTTAGTATTTTTTGCAGGAAGAAAAATTAGCCCTAATTGCTACTCTTCTCCTCCTGCAGCAAGCCATGACATGGATTAAACAACACACAGTTTTAAGATTCCCTTTTCCCCCTTTCCCTCCCTGCCAGTGAGTGGCCTTCATCAGCATTACATCTGGGTAACTCCTCTATTCCGTCAGAGTCCACACCTGACCATCATTTTGGGGGAAGGAGGAGTTACAGCAGCTGAAATCTCCTGGCTGGGGGTGTGCTGGCTGCTGCTCTCACACCTTTCACCAGATCAGCACAAGCTTCCCACAGGTGGGAGGCCAAGGTGCTCACACTAAGAAGAGGGGGTGATGACTGCTCCTCCTGGTGCAGAGGGGTGCAGAAGGCAAAGGGGGCAGCTCAGGGTACACTGGTACATCCTGGTGTGGGTTTGATGTGTTAAGATACAGCCAATCCAAACATCAGGGGCAAAAAGAGAGTTCAGATGGACACAGGTGCCCTGTTCTGATGGAGAGACAGGAACGACTGAGCTGGATCAGAAGCCAAATTTATTGAGAATACAAAGGGTTTATATATGGTTTTCTGGGTATGGTACTTACACAGGATTTCTTTTTGGTAACAATTTCCCGTTGGTTATACATGCTTCATGATATCAGTTATCTGGTAATGATTACAAAGTTTCACGTCTCTTGGTCACTTCTACTCTAGAGGAGTAGTTATCTGTGTATGTCTCTCCCATGGTTTTTGTTTGATTAGGCCTGAGGTATCAGGCTCCTTTATCAGTTCCATTGTACCTCTGTCTTATCTCCCACAGAGCCCCACCCGGTGCTCTTTGAGGACAGCTTTTGGGACCTGGTGGGTGGAGGTGCCTGGCTGGACCCTACACCTGCCCTGTCTGGGCATCCTGCACTGCAGACATGCTGCACTTTGGCTGCTCCTGCAGCCTGGAGCAGAGCCAGGACCTCCTCCATGGGCCTTTGGAACCCCTGCCCTCCCAGCACAAGGAGAGGCCTTAAAGCAGTCAGGGATGGGGAATGGAGGGGAGAGCACAGGAGAGGAGCAAGGGGAGAGCAGGAGGGGAAGAACACTCCTCACTGTCCAAGCCACAGGGTCCCCTCCTCTTCCACCCTGCCAGAAAGTAATGTTTGTTTCCAGTGGATGAATTGCAGCCCCTGCACCTGTGGTTATCAGCTTCAGTATATTTTAAATTTAACCTGCATCATCTATTTATACATCCAGCAGAGAAATACGTTTTTTTCCAGCCTCAGGGCGGGGACAGCAGCCCGGGAGAGGGAAGCAGGGTTGGCTGGGGAAGCTTTACAGCCAGGCTGATGATCCAATTAAGTCAACAAAGCGCCCCAGTGATGTGATCTGAGGGTTCAGGAGCTGGGAGTAAAGAGGGAGCTGTGGCAGAAGGCAAAGCCAAGCAAACATATGGAATAAGTTACAGGGGAGACGGTTGAGGCAAAGTGCAGAAATGAGTTCAAGAGATGCCTGGGTTTTTCTCAAGAGAAGGAAAAGGATTCGAGGGGGTCTGCTTGAAAAAGCAGGAAGGGGGGATTAAGATAAAGCCCAAAGATGGAAGCCTGCTGTGCTGACTGGCCTTCGCTTGCTCCCGGAGCGCATTTTTTGCCTTCTTTTTTTCTTTGCCTTTTCATTTGATTGCAGCAGGTATTAATGTAATTAAAAGATGCAGGAACTACTGGAGAGATCAGCAGTAAGTTAAGGGCACACAGAAGGGAGTAGGAGTGGGAGCTACCTAGCAACCGATGTACAGGAGCCAGCAAAATGTACAGATAGGCAACATCCAGGGGAAGGAAAACAAAGCCCAGAACCATGAAAGACAAGCTCAGATATTGCATTCCCAAAGTCCTGCAGCAGTGTGAGGAGGAGAATTGATGCCCATGCAGTGAGCTGAAGGATGTCCAAGCAGCCCCAGGGTCCTGACACAAATTCTAACCTGCCCCCAGCTCTCTGCTGCAGTGGCCTTGTGCCACAGCTTGGCCATCTCTGAGTTCTGGGCAGTGCTTCTGTAGTGCCTGGGTGAGGGCTCAGCTCCCTTGGCTCACCTGGCTGGGATGGTAGTGGCAGGGGAAGGAGCTGAGAACACAAGTGGGTGGCTGACAGGGCAGCAGGCGTGAGACCTGGGAAAAACCCTATCTATAAGTAGAAGGGCTGTTTTGGCCTCTGTGCAATCCTCAGGGTTTACACCACCAGGAGAAGCCTGTCTGGTGGCTCCAAAACCCCATGTCAGTGAGGGTGAGCTGTGGAAGGAGAGGAAGCTGGTCTGCAGAGTGTCCCTGCTATGCTTTGACCTGCTTAAGAGCTTTTTATAAAACTTATTTACAGTTAGAGCCATGCGACCTTTTATTTCAGGCAAGACCTCATGTTTGATCCTGTAATTGTGGCAAGATTTGTATTTTAAAGAATACAGTGTTACAGAAAATGACACTGGGGAAGTGCTCATCCTCTGTCTCACTGTGCTTTTGGGAAAGACAGGAGCCTTTCTCCAGCAAGCCAACCCACTGTTTCCTTTTTAAACCCTAAGTTCATATTTTTATTATTTGATGTAAAACTTGTTTGGCTTCAAAGCACAGTGAATTTTCCCAAAAGGTCAAGCAAAACTGGACAAGTTGTCTTTTAAGTCACCAAGCTTTAAAAAAATATCACTTACCCCACTCTGAAAACTTGCCTTGTGTATTCTCTCTTTGATGTGGGACTTTGTTTACTTGACTGCTGTTACTGTACTACAGAGTTTTTCACCCAGGTGAAAAGAGTTGAGAAACTATTTCTAGAAAAATATGGCATAATTAAAGAGTTGAGGAGCAAAGAGTGAGAAAGAAGTTTTAGCCCTCCTGAGGCTGGTTGCTGCTGCTGTCTCTCCCAGTGTCACATGTCACCTTGCCATGGGCTTTCTCCCAGGCCCTGGGCAGAAGCAGCTGTGGGACTGAAAATGAGGGCTAGAACTCCAATGCACATTTCAGGGCTCAACCCCACCCTTATTTTTATTTATTTATAGGTGTTTGTATATTTTTATTTTTATATTTTGCATGCTGCTCCATATTAACACTGGGAGCTTCTGCCATGACTCCCCCTTGGTACTCTTGCATCGTTAAAAATAAATGCATTCATGCTTGCAAGATCAGGGACTTGTTTTGAAGTAATGGATTTGTTGCAGAATTATAGCTAACTAGCTGTGCCTTCTGAAAAAAAAAATTTGGTTATGCTGGTTTTTGAGTTTCAGGCCATTAAAAATTACCCAGAATGTACAGTCACTCAGTAGCAGCTTCATAGATAAGGATTTAATTATAAGCCCTGCACTCACTTATACTCTTTGAATACCAAATGTATTTTGTGATTGCTTTCAGAGCACACTATTTTTTTTCCCCCAGAAATTTGAAGGCAATTGAACAATTTTACAGTCTGGAGTCCTGATTCAGCAGCCTTCCCTGTTCAGCAAAGAAATTATGTGCTTAATTCCAATGGGACTTGGGCATATGCCTAATTGGGACCAATGTTTAAGATCACATTAAAATTAATATCTTGATTTTTGTACCATTTTTGTGCCCCTGTGTGGAACACAATTTGCTTCCATGACTCAAACTTTTACAGGAAGAGGATTTTGTTAAATCTCCACTTCGTTGCAGATGTTCTTGCAAGTACTGCACAAAGCCCAGAAGGTTTAATGGAAACAGTAGTTGGTATGTAAAATACTTTGAATATGTCCTGTGTATTACAGCTAATGTATGTATGTATGATGTTTGAATACCATGTATGTATTCAAAGGAGGAGGAAGAGAAAAGGAGACTTTGGAGATGCCCTTGGGGGGTTTAGCTGAGCAGTTCAGCACAAGGATAGCTGAGAGCAGGCTCTTAGCTGGAAATTTTCCCTGGCTGATGACAGCTTCCAGCCTCTCTCTGTTGTGGGGGTGTTGTGTTTTGTGTTTTTCTGTGCGTGTGTTTGTGTGTGCGTGTGTTTTTGGGGTTGTGTTTGGGTGGGATTTTCTTGCTTTTGTTTTTGCAGCATGCCTTGCTTTCTTTTGCCTTCCCTGTCTCACACCACAGTTCTTGGAGACTTAGCACCACTGACTGTGTTGGAGGCCCAGGTTCCAGTGCAAGCTCTGGTCAGCTAAAAGACTTGAACTCAGTCTTTCTCTGTTCTAATCATTTGGCTGCTGGCCAGGCAGGCCTGATATGATATGTTCCTCCAGCTCTGCCTTTAGGCAGAAATTCCATCCTTTTCTCGGTGAAAGTTTATAGCAGCTGCTGTTCTTCTGGGGAACAAATCAGATCTGATGAGCTTGCACTGTCTCATGGAAAAGCCATTTTATTCAAAAATTTCTAAGCCAGCCAGAGTCAGCACGCTGGGCTTCATCCCAGAGCTCGGGTGATGCATGATCTGCAGGCTGGGGACTGTGCTGGGCTGCCAACACCCTCTGACCTGGGGGTGACTGGAGAGCAGGAGCCCCGTCCCTGAGATCCGCCCTTTTTCCTGCTTTCTCATCCAGTGGGATCAGGAGAGGAAAGGGTGATGGCAAACAGCTCCTGGAGAATATGTGGGGAGCATTGTGATCATTTAGCCAGGATGGGTTAAACAAACACCAGTGTGCTGGTACATGTGTGGGGGCATTAATAAATGTGTGGGGGGTGTGCAGAGAGTGCACATGGCAAATGGCTCCAGCAGTTCTGTCCTGCTTCCAGCAGCTCCTCACCTTCACTGGAAAAAGGGGTGACCAGCCAAGGGATGGGGCTCTGGTTACAGGTATGGTCAAGAGGGAGAGTGCAGCAGGTAAGAGGACTCCGGTTTAGACTGGAGCTGTGATCTTGCACACCTGCACATTAAAGGGCAGATAAACTTCACCTAATTTTCCCCAGCAAGATTTTTTTATTATTTTTTTCACCAGTGTGAAAGATAACTCCCCCTAAATCTTGACTTCATTACACCAAAATGCTTATGGGCCATTTCAAATTGGAGACTCCTTTGTGCCTCTATTGTTTGTGACTTGCCACAAAGAGAAAGATGAGGACAGGACTCAGGAACGGCTGGATCCCTCTGATCCTGAAGGGCCCCAGCTGAACATCTTCACTCCACGTGTGTTCATCCTCCCTCTTCCCTTGCTTTTGGGGCACCAGCAAACCGAGCTGAAGTCCTGTAAGACTTCCCCTGTGGGAACCACAGCTCTGAACCCATACATCACCCCAGAGCCACGACATCCTCATTCAGCAGCCTGTGCTCCAAGTGCCCATGCACAGCCCAGCATATCCCATGTGCAAATTTGCTGTGCACTGGGTCTTGGGCTCTTTCCAAGCACCCTGCTCACTAAAGGCCATGTCATTAGGCCGCTAAAATCACAGAGCATCTCCCTAGCAGCTGATCAGCTCAGGAGAGCGCACTGCTGCCCATCTCCTTTAATGCCTCTTCCCCTGGAGAACTTCAGGCTTTGAGAGGCTGGACATGCGGCAGTCCCCATGGAAGTACCCAAGGTGAACTCCTCTCCATTCCAGCCCCTTGGTGAAAGCACAGTTGGGAACAGCAATGGATGAAAGGGCATCTTTTCTTTGGGGAAGTTATTGCCAGCACGTTCTACTCTGCTGTACTGCAAGGCAGTACCTGGATATTAAATAAAGAGTGTGGAGGTTTCCTCACCATTACAATAACACTGCAAACTGCTGTGTTATTTATTGTAATATCATTTTTTGCCAAGGGCTTTAGCTCATCTATTGGTCGTTAGAAGCAGAAGCGTTTGCAAAACAGTTTAAAAAAAGCCCATCTTGCACTGTTATTCCTCGGCTTCCATTTCCAAGCACTCTACCTCAGGAGCACGGTGAGGCTGCCTGCACACAAAACACTGCCAGATGTAGAAAGCAAACGAGCTGAGAAAACGAAATGCTTTTTATCATTTCTTTCAGCTAGAGTAATCGTATGTGTTACTCAGAACAATTGCAAGAATGAAATTTTCAGAGAGAAGTGTGGCTTAGCTGAATTTTAAATTCCCTTTTTCTCCTTCAAATTCCTTTTTGCTTGGGATCTTGTTTGGGGGGGGGGGGGGGGGGGTTCACACTAGCTGGAACTTGTGCCTGTGGCTAGTCATCCTGGGAGGTCTCTTGGGCTTTCCATGGTATGAACAACCCAAAAACACCAGCTCTGCCTGTCACCCACTTTCTTCTTTAGCAGCAGCCTGTGCCACAGCCACTGAGAGCAAACAGCCCCAGCATGCCAGCATGGCGTCCACAGCGTGTTTGCTCCTCTTCCCCCTGAGCAATCGATGTGTAATTGCAGAATATTTGGAGGAAGGACAGAAATGAGGGTCAGGACCCCACAGCCCACGCCGGCCAGCTCGCCCTGCCGCTCTTACGTGACGTGAATCGGCAGCGAGCCCGGCCATGAAGGGCGTGGGATGGATGGATGGATGGATGGATGGATGGATGGATGGATGGATGGATGGATGGGTGGAGAGCAGGAAGCGATCCCCGCGGATGGCGCTCCCAGGGCAGCGCGATGCTCGATGCTCGGCTGAGCAAGGCCAGCACAAGCCTGCCCGGCCCCTCTGGCTGTCAGCAGCCACTGGCTACCGGCTTTTGTCATTCAGATGATGGTGTCCCTGTGCTCGCACCGTTATTGGGCTCTTAATATTTAGCAGCCTGTCAGGCAGCTTTAATTAGTTTTTCTCTAGAGTGGTCTGTGGGTTAGGGGCTGCTGCAAAAGGCATTGCAGAGGTTCAAACACAAGGCAGTTCAGGCTTAAATGCGCGGGATTAAAAGCAGTGTTAAAAATGTGCCCTTTGTGATACGCCTGGCAGCTCCAGGGGCCGGCGCTGATGAATGCACACAGCTGATGGAGGGAAGCAGCAGAGCCGCAGCAGCACACACAGCTGAGCAGGGGATGCCCCTCAAACCCTGTGTCCCCATACTGTGTGAGCCCCCCAGTTCCCACACACACAGGCAGGAAATCTCCCCAAACCACACTTTGGCCCCAGATGCAGATCAAAGGACCAGCTCTGCCCCAGAGAGGACACTCAGACCCCAGACCGGCACCCCAGCATTGCTCTGCCCCTTTGCTTGCTTTCCCCTGCCCAACCATCAGCTTCCCCACATCACACCATGGGCCCTCCACTCCCCAGTTCCCCAGCCCAGTACCCCTTTCACTGCCCCCAGGAACAGCCAGGATGACACCTTAAAACCCATTTGTCTTAATTTTGTCTGTTCCCAATCTACCATAAACTTTGCACACCCCAGTCCCCACCCCTGACATGTTCTATATATGCTGTATGTCCCATCTATTCCAGACCAATGATACTGGGGACAGTAGCCATGTGCTTGTGCAGAACCCAGGAATAATCCTGCCATGACCTAGGGTGGACCCGTGAGCCAGAAATAATAATTCCAAATATTTTAGCAGCCAGAGGAGACTGGCTGAGATAAAATGTCATGGGGAATTCCCTGCCAGCACAAACAATATGAATTACAGAATCAGTAACACAAAGTATCATTAACTGTTCTGGCCCTGCAAAAATAGGCTGTGTCTCAGCAGCCCAAAGGCAGCATAGGGTGGTTTGAGAAGGGCAAGACTGGTGGCACAGGGGTATGGCTGAAAGGAAGCCAATTAGTGGTTTTGTTCATGGCTTTTGTGGTGTTTCATGACCTCCCTAGTGGTGCATATTCTTCAGGGGTCGGGCTGACCTGGATGGCCGGGATTCAGATGTTAATTTTACTTTCGATAGGATGGAAGAAGTGGCCAGCCTGGCCTTTGGGAATAGCATTGCTCCTCAGCAGGTCGGAAAGATAGCTTGGCACTCAAGGAAACACGTGGCCTGGCCTGGCTGTTTCTAAACTTAAGGCAAGCTTACAGTGGCCAGGGTAGCTAATTACATCAGATTTCGAATATTTAATGGAAAAAAAAATCCTGGTATGGAGCAGCTCTGGCTTTCCTCATGTTTCTCAGTCTATGTTCATTCCTGTACCATGAAATTCCCACTCTGCCAGACTGAGGATCCTTCATATGGGCTGGCTTCTCAGTGCAGCAGAGGTGAAAGCTGCACAGATATTTAACAGTAATAACCCCCACATTTGAGCACTTTGCAGATATTTACTGCAGGCAGCAAAATCTCAGTTCTACAGGTAGAGAGTTTAACAGAGACAAGGATAACCTGAATTGTCAAGGTCCCAGAGGAGAAGCATGGTATGATACCAAAGCTGCAGGTCTAGTATCCTTCACCTTACAGACCCATGCAAATCCTGTTAGACAAAACCTTTCTACACTGAGAGAAGTCACTCTTTAGGGGAAACCAGTGATCCAGCTCCTGCCCTGTGTCCACTGGGCAAATTGCTTCTCACACCCTATGAACTCCTTTTGAAATCTGTCCTGAACTCCCATGATTCTAAATGTTTATCAGTTCCAGGTGACCGCCAGTCAGAAGTATTTTTAAAACTCGTCAGGAACGAACAGTTTATTTTTAAAATGCTGGAATATTCAACAAGATAAAACCCATTTGCTTAGAGACTTCTTGTGCAGCTAATCAGCTCAGTAATGCATCATTTTGATAGAAAGCTCTCCTCTCTTTGCTTGGTAAACATGGCATACATTATTCCTTTCTGCATGCTGATGTTAAATAAGGGAAACGAGCTGCAGACAGAGTGGTTTCCTGTGCTTCTGATTTGATTCAGGCAGTTTTCAGATGGCAAGATCTCAGATCCAGGAGGGATGTGGTGACTACCTGTAGGGGTTACCAGCAGTCCTGCACTGTCTGCCTTGATGTCTTTGGTCTCACCACTTGGCCCAAAGTTCATTAATTTTAGGCTTCAGGAAGGGCTGTGGGGTTTACAGATTAGGCTTTCTATGCGACTCCCATTCTGTGGGAAATGGTCAACAACAGCAAAATCTTGTGTGGACCCACCAAGCTTCTGGACTTGTAACAGAGAGGCAAACAGGGGATCCACGCAGGCAGGATTAGCTGGCAAACACCCCCAGTTGTGATGTAGGAAGAGCCAGAGGAGGGGAGTTTGTGGGCGAACAGGCTGGCACAGCTCAATCGGATGTTCATTCCAAGGAGGGAAGGAGCTGGCTGCAGCCTGCAAAGGATGCTGGCTGCAAGGAGAGGCAGGGATCCACTCCCCAATCTGCTCTGCAGAGAGCCAGGATGTGATTTGGGGTGTAAAGCTGTATTAGTGTCCAAAGTGCTGCTTGGCTCACACAGGAATCCTTTGTGTCCTTAATGAAGGGAAAAAGCAGGGCTTTATTCTGAAGCTTTGTGTATAATCAGATGCCATGTTGTAAGGCTCTGGAAAACACACCAGAAATAATAATTGGGAGGAAATAAAAGGTTTAGTTCAAAACAGTGTGTGATTTAAATAAGAAGTGAAAAAGAAAGTGCGCAGGATTTGAGCATCGGAAGAATGAACTTTTAATTCATTTGCATTGAGATTACAGGGGGAGGGGCAGCATTTAAACTGGTATAAAAAACTAGTTTAGATGTAAATGAGAGATAATGGTCTTTGGTAAGGAAATAAGCAGGGGAATGAACTTTGGCCATCAGGAGCCCGAAGAAAGTCCTGGCGTTGTCGCTGGAGCTGGAAGCCCCAGATGCAGTAATTAGCAATGAGTTTGCAGATCTCAGCACCGGTGGAACAAAAGGGCATCGCTGTGGAGCTGGGCTGCCAGCTGGGAGAAGGGGAGGTGAGCTGGCATGCCACAAGGGTTCATTACCCAGCAGTTTGCAGAGGGAAAAAGAAAAGATCCGAGGCTGCAGCCTGGGGCAGGCATAAAAGCAATCTAGGGTTTGTGGGGTTTAACAGTTCCCAGAGCCCTGGCATTTTCAGCTGAAAAATTCCCTCAGCAACTGAGCCAAAGGGTCGGGATTTTTCAATAGGTCTTGCAATGCCCATGGAGACAAGCGCTGCTATTCTTTAACCCTTAAAGGTTCAGTTGATTAGTTTGGAGCAGGGAGGCACACTGTTGGAGAGATGTGATTTGGTTTGTAATCATCCCATGTGCCTGTGCTCACCTCCTCCGGAAGGAAGGAGGAGTAGGAAACAGATCACAAGCCCCTACCTGCTGCAGCCATGCTGCTTCTTTCTCCCCTCAGTCCAGGACAGCATTTGCTGCGCAGGCAAAGTTAAAGCCGTGTCCATCCAGCCCACGTGCATCCCACATCCTGCACGGGTGTCATTAGACAAAGTTTGGCCTGAGATCTGAGGTTTGTTACTGGTATTATTTGTATTTATTGGAGAAGAGCTGGTCCTAGTTTGCTCTGGGAAAAGCCCAGTCCCCCCCGCAGGGTCCTTCAGCTCATGGAGGGACTGATTGATCTGCTTATTACTATCATGTTGTTATTATTATTTAATTGCTCTCAAGGATTGGCCTCCCTGGAACGCAGTGTTTGTTTCTGCTGAGGCCATCACAGCCCAAATCCTCCAACCCAGGATGGCAGCTCCTGGCATAGCAACCCCCCTGCTTGAGAAAGAATGTGCCTCTGCTCCCTTCCCTGTGAGTGGTGCAGAGCCTTCACTGCAGGCACAGCTGATGAATGCTGCTTGTTGCCACCTCTCCACAGCCCGCCTAATCCCAGCCAGATTTGTTACAGATTTACATGCAGAGTGACCTGGTTTCTGGGTCCTGTCAGGGAAAAAATAACTCTGTTGTCATCTGAGTGATGCATGAGGCAGGCAGCCCCCAGGTCAGGCCCAGGCTTCACGTTCCCAGGACTGGTGGAAGAATGAGAATTATCCTCCTGCTCCTGTGCCACTGCACTTAACACCCCTTATGGCACCTAAACAAGGCTGGGGGTTCCACCAGCCAAAGGTTCCAAATCCTCACAACATCACTGAGCAAGTCTTCATCCCTCACACCAGGCTTTCACTCATGTTTTGCAGGTGCCTCTTTTTTTTTTTTAGTTTCTTACCAACGTGTGTTAAACAAAGTCCTGAAGCCCACCATGAGGATCACTTCTCTCCCTTCCTCCCTTCTCCATGCTAGTCCCATTTCTCTGCAGAGCTGCCTTGCAGCTCCTCTGCCCATGCTGTGGCCTCACCCACTGCCACACTGCTCTGAGGTCATTGCTCCTGCCCCACAGTGTCCATGAGCCCATGTGTAAACAGGAGAGAAGGGAAATAGGTGTTGAAGATTGCAAGGCAAGATGTTTTCAGCTACCATCTCTATGGCAGATTACCTTTGTCAAGTGGGCAGTTTGCCTTATCTGTCTTTTTGCATGACCACAATCACACCCCCTCGGGAGGGGACATCTGCTGATAACAGACTGTTGAGTGTCACTGCATGGCTGATAAGAACTATAACATCCCATTGGGAGATGTGAGCCCAGAGGGAGGAGCCAAGCATTCCTACCCAGATATAATCCAGAGGTTTTTGAGACACCAGCACAGCTTCTCCACAGGATTCCCCAGAGGAGCAGCAGCTGTCTCTTCTTCCACTGGATCTTCAGAGGAAGAATCCATCCTTCTCTACAGGACCCCCTGCTCCAACAGAACCACCCCTGACACTGCAGGAGGGCTGCAGCCACATTTCCAATGGGACTGCCACCAACACCCCACAGGTGTCAGGCTGGGTTCTGACTCTGTCAGTGTTCTTCTAGTGTACTGCATTGTTTATTTTATCCTTTTATTTTCTTCCCTATTAAAGAACTGTTATTTCCTGCTCCCATATTTTTGCCTGAGAGCCCCCTTAATTTAAAATTTATACAATTTGGAGGGGTGGGGAGAGTTTACATTCTCCATTTCAGGAGAGGCTCCTGCCTTCCTTGGCAGACTCCTGTCTTTCCAAACCAAGACAATAGGCTTGCTGCAGTCTTCTGCAGCTGCTCAGGGCTCCAGGCAGCTCTGGCTTTGCAACATGGGTGCCAGGGCCCCGTTTCTTGCTGATGGACACCAGAAAGCATTTCTGTGTCATTGCAAAAGGCTTGGAGTGCCCTGGCAGGGGTGTCCCCAGGAGGAGGAGGAGCAAAGGAGGAATCTGTCCTCTCTTCTGTATACCTTCCCAAACCTGGACTGGGAGACAACTCAGTTCAAACCTGGGGCTGGAGCCCAGGCCCCAGCATGGGGCAGGTCACATCCAGCAGAAGGGAGCTCCATGCCTGTGGCTTCAGAAGAGCCCAGTGTGGGAGCCACGGGCTGCAGCACTGTGTTTTCAGTGGAGTGTGAGAAGGAGGCATAAGATCACAACCCTCTGACAGCAGAGCTGGGGAGGGCTCTTCCAGAAATGCAGTCCCTTCCCTGACACCCATGCCCCAGCATGTGCCTGAGCAAGCTGTTTGGTCTCTGAGGCTGGAAGTGTGCCATATGGCACCCCTGGCCCTGGGGAGAGAGATGTCTCTGGATCAGCCCAAGGTTTGTGAGCAAGCTGCTAGCTGAAAACACAGAAGGGGATAAGAATGGATATGTGAAATGCAGAGGTGAATGGAGGAAAAGCATGAGAGAGTCCCTCCTGGAAAGAGCAACACGCTAACATGGGCAGCAACCATCTGTCCTCCGTGCTGGCTGGCCTGCTCCAGGCAGCATGCAGCTGGCATTGCCAGGGGGCACAGCTCCACTGTGCCATGTCAGGCTGGGATTTTTTAATTTCCCTTTTATTGAAGAAACTGCAGACTGCTCCCAGCCAGATTCACTGCTGGCATCGCCCTGAGCCACATGGCTAGAGCAATGCCAGGAGCAGAGTCAGCTCCAGGACTTGACTGTCTTCCAAAATGTGGATGGGCACTGGGAAAAGCCACTAGGGTGGGATCCTCCTGGTGTGGAGCAGTGCAAGCTACTGCACTACTCACTCTACTGTGTGAGCTGTCCACAGCTGGGGGAAGGGAAAGGCCATGGGTGAGAGTAGAGGGGAATGTAGGCAGGGGAGGGCAGTGCATCCTGCAGAGCTGTTTGTAATTACCACTCCTAAAATGCTGCACTGTATGGATTGGGATTGCAGGTGTTTCCCATACCTGTCATGTAAAGCTCTGCTAATTTGGCAGCATTATAATCGGCTTTTTCTCCCTCGCTTTGCTTTTCCCAGCAAGAGAATTCTGGATCAACAGACCCAGTTTACATGACACTTCACACCCCTCCCTGTGTGCATTTGGGAAGAGCAGGCAATCTTCAGGCCAGGAGACAGAGCTTGTTTGGAATCCGTGTCTAATTCCCAGAAACCCAGAGCCAAGCACCCACTGCCCAGGCTCAGGGGAAGCTTGCACCAAGATGGGACATGCTGCATTTGTTGACCTCTGTCCCCCTCCTAGTCCTCTCTCTCATTGTCCAGGGTTTTTTAGGCAATTGAGAAGTGCTTTGTCATCCAGCAGGTCAGAGGAGACCAGTCCTTTGTAGCTGAGAAATCTCAGAGCCATTGGAGCTCCCAGCCAAGTTTCCCCACTCACTGCAGCCCAGTCTTGTCCCTCACTGCTCAGAGGACAGTGACTCATTCAGATTTGTCCAGCTCTGGGGCAGGGCAGCCCCTGCCTCCCCCTGGCCTCTTTGCCCATCACTGATTTTCATTTCCAAGCTGTCTCTTGATTGCTAGTTTAAAAATTCCCCACAGCCATTTCTAATGCGTCTCAGGTATAATCTCCCTAGGGAGGCTGTGCCCCCTCACCACACGCTCCCTGTGCTCCTGGAAAGGCCGGGCTGATTGCATTCATGCATCACTGTGCAAGCCTACAGACTGCCACTTCCCTCCTGGGAGGACTTCTCTGTCTGCAGGAGGATCCCTGAGGAGAGGAGGGCAGGGGAGAGATGAGCAGGGGAACAGCAGTGTCACCCCTGGCTGCTGGGGGCATGTGCAAGACTGCTGGAGCAGGGGCAAAGGACACAGTGAGGAAGGAGGAGAAAAAGCAGTTAAAAAGGAAACAGCTCAGGTCCTTTCTTCATGTCTCAAGTGGGCTACATCACCTATCCACATCCCAGGTGAGTGCACACCTGGCCACACTTTGCTTATATATATATGTGTGTGTGTGTGTGAAAAATAGACAAATCTCTTGCATGTCTCTACACTGCCTGGGGGTGAGAGCATATCTGCCAACACAGAGTTTCCATAGAGGCTGGAGCAGAAAGGGAGCCTGTGGCCATCCTCTGTTGGAGGTACAACAAGGCAGCAAAGCTCTAGATAACCTCCTGAACTCAGGGCCTTGCAGCAAAGGATGTGCCCCAAAACTCCTGCCCCAAAGGCAGCATGGGCACCATTTGGAGGCTCTGCAGTCACCCCCAAAACACCTCCAAGGCATCCCCCCACCACAGCTGCACGTCCATCCCCACTCCCAGCACAGGAACACACCCCAGCTGCTCCCATCCCGCTCCTCAGTTTTTATCCAACATCAACAGCTGCTCTGCCACGCAGGAGTGAGCTGGGGGGGAACTGCTGCCTTTAAACTGGCTCCTGGAGAGACCTCCCAGCTTGTAAATTTTCCAGCTAATCGTGTCCCAGTAGAGAGGACACTCAAAATCAGCAGCGCCCGGCACTCTGGAGCAGCACAACCCCCTATGGGTACAAGTAATCCTTCAGAAGAGCATCCAGGGGAGAGGGGGGAGCTTTTCCCTGTGTTCTCCGTTTGCCGAAGCCAGCCTGTGATGGCTCTTCCAGCGTCACTGTTATCACCATTCCTTTTCCAGAGGCAATTAGCCTGCTTCCCCTGCTGTTTGCACAGGCCTCACAGGCAGCAATAGGGAGGCTGAAAGATGGGAAGTTAAACACGACTGCAGAGCTACAAAATCAACAGGAGGACAGCAGGGGCTGGGTGTTGCCTGAAATGGGATGTAAAGCACATTTTCTTTCATTCAGCAACGGATTGATTCCCTGCCCAGGGAGAGCTGCTGGCTGTAGGTCAAGTGGCACATTGTCTGCTCACCATTGGGCTTTTGCTCTGCCAAAACCAGCTTTTATCAAGTGTGATAACAGACCTCCTGGGTCTGGAAAGCAGCAGTCCTGTGACACTGTTCCCCTCCAGCACACAGGTGATGGTACCCCTCACACTTGTGGAACATGGGGCAGTGGTGACCATCCCCTGTCCAAGGGCCATTGGGTTCCACAGCATGGGGCTGTGCTGTCAGACTGCAGCACAATGCCCTTAGGCACTCTGCACCTCCTTAGTCAAAGTGCCCCTCCAGTCCCTCTGTCTTTCTTCTAGGATGTGGGTGGGTTTTATGCAGTGCTGGACCAGCAGGAGAAGGCCAGTACAGTGCTGAGGTGACTTTTTGCACTTTTGTTTTCTGTTTTGCTACATTTTGTTTTCCTGCTGTCATCCTGCATTGCCAGAACCCATAAAATGCAAGAAATTACCTGGATCCATGCTGACTCCATCCCAGTCCCACTCCCACTGTAAACAGCAGCAGGATGTAAATGCTAAGTTTTGTCTGAAATTTAAATTATTCCTTGGTTTTGTAAGGCTTCTCAAGCAAAGCCAGGGGAAGATTCTCACTTCTTCCAGCAGCCAAGGAGAGCCAGGCTGGGACAGTTCTGCCACTTGTCCCACCCCAAGCCCTCAGCAACCCAACTCCTGCAGGTAGCCCAGAGATGCCCACTGCCTCGTGAGGAGCCCTTGCACCAGGGCCCCTGCCCTTGCAGCCACAAGACCAAAAGGGAAGGTAGCCTTAGCATTGACCTTGTGCATCCACCATGGCTGGCTGGGAAGGTCCAGCCTGACACCCCCTTCCCATCATCCATCACCTGCCTCTAGCCACTAGTTTGGGTTGGGCACAACCCTCAGCACCTCCCCTGGATGCCAAGACTTGCAGAGTGCAGTGCAGGCAAATCAAGGGCCTCAGGCTCAGTCCTGGCTGTATTCCAAGCTTGGGTCCCTACACCATTCCCCACTGAAAACTCAGGCATGGCTTGTCCTTGCTCAAACACTTTTAGGGACCAAGCCCTTATGCCAGGATGCTGCTGTCCCCCTGTAAAACGATTTCACCATTTCTTCCCGTGTAAAGGCTGAGGAGCATCTAACCCCGGACAGCAGCAGGCCACTGAGGAGGGGATCTCTCTTTTCCACTGCTCTCTTGGTCCGTCTCTCCAGGCAGGCAGAGGAAGATGTGAATGCACTCATGCCTGAGCCCACGCTCGCCTGCTCTCTGTAGGGATTGTCCCTTGGCAAGGGGAGGCAAGTCTCCTCCTGTTCTGCAAGGTTAGAGCTGCTGGGACATTCCCATCTCCTCCTGCCAAAAGCACTGCCGCTGAAATCTCACTGCTGCAAATAAAACCATCTCCTGGCTAATTACTGGGGAACAGTTCGCCTTCTATTTTTAGACCAGCTTGTAAGCTTGCATTGAAGATTACCCTGTTCCTGGTTTTCTCTCCCTGCCTCTTTGCTGTACGTGTTTCTCTTCCTTTCTCTCCCTTGCTGCAAATCGTGCTGAACCAAGCTTGGCTTCCCGTGTGGTGGGGGAGCAGGGGGCAGCCCCCTGCCTGCACGCCAAAAACAGTCATTCAACAGCCATTGACACCAATTGCTTTAGCATTAGGTGGAGAGGGAGAAGCATTTCACAGAGCCAGGAGCCTCTCCTCAGCTTGCCATGCCCAGCCTCTGCCTGCTGAGTGCTCCCTCCACCTGGCCACAGCCTGGGACCTGCTTCCATCTGCTCCACACGCTGTTCAAACAGCCCTGTCCAAGTTCTCCACCCTTGCAAGACAAGAGGGACTGATAAAGAAAGGAAAAGCCCTGTCAGAGCCTGGCCTGCAGAGCAACCAGAGCGTAACATGGAAGCACGGGGGCAGGAAGAGGGGTGTGAGGGGAGGGCCGCACAGGCTGTAAATCCTGCTCTGAGCTCTGTGCCAGCCACAGGAAGGCACGGCCACGGCACCTCTGCTTGGCACAGGGACTGTCACCCTGCTGTGCCCACACCTGCAGCAAAGAGCTGAGGCTGCTCCATCTGCCTGCTGAGCGGGACCGGCTGGTGACACAGCGGTGCCCAAGCTGCCTCGGGGTGACAGTGTCCCCTGCCAGGAGACCTGAGCTCGCATGGCCTCAAGTGAGCAAGGGTGACATGTCCAAAGGCACTCTGGCTTCCAGAGAGCAGAGGTGACACATCCAAAGTCACTCTGGCCTCAAGTGAGCAAGGGTGACACGTCCAAAGGCCCTGCAGCCTCCAGAGAGCAGGGGTGACATGTCCAAAGCTGCCCTGGCCTCAAGAGAACAGGGGTGACATGTCCAAAGCTGCCCTGGCCTCAAGAGAGCAGGGGTGACACGTCCAAAGCTACTCCAGCGTTTAGAGAGCAGGGGTGCCATGTCCAAATGCCCTGAGGCCTAGAGAGAGGAGGAGTGACATGTCCAAAGACATTCCAGCCTCCAGAGAGCAGGGGTGACACATCCAAAGGCCCTGCGGAGCCCAGGGCTGCAGCTGTGGGAGGCAGAGCCCCAGCCAGAGGCAGAGCCCAGCCAGAGGCAGAGCCCAGCCTGCCTGCCGGGATTAACCTCTGTCCCCAAAGCCGGTTAGGCAAATTAGCACGGCAGCGTTCTCCCCGAGCTAATTAACTTCCCTCACAGCAGGACTAATGAGCTCCAGCTCAGCACTCGGCTGTGGCAGCCCAGGAGAGGGGACGGCCTCCGGGGCTCGGGGCTGGCTGCAGCCTGAGGCATCGGCTGGGATCGGCTCCTCCGGGAAATTCCTGCTCCCAGCACAGTTCTGCTGGCCAAGGCAGGAGCCTCAATCTCCTTTGGGAAATTCCTGCTCCCAGCACCCACTGCACAGCTCTGCTGGCCAGGGCAGGAACCTCAGTCTCCTTTGGGAAATTCCTGCTCCCAGCACCCACTGCACAGCTCTGCTGGCCAGGGCAGGAGCCTCAGTCTCCTCCCCTGGACCTGGAAGCCACCTGCAGTTTGGGGAGCGTGTGGGAGTCCCCATCTTGCACCAGGCAGGTCTGAGATTCTCCAAAGAGCAAGGCAATACCCAGCACAAGCCTTGGCACCTCTGGGCAGCTCCAGAGGGACACGGGTGGGATTCCCTCTAGCCCAGGATGGCTGTTGGGGAGTTGCCTTTCAGCATGTCCCTTGACTTCTGGTGAACCTGGGCACAGTCCAGCCCTATGTCCACTACAGCCAGTGGCCAGTGAAGCCAAATGTCTTCAGTATTTTCCTTCTCTCTTCCTGTCCCAGCAAACCACATTTATTTTACCTTCCACTCTACTCTTCCAGGGATCGATGGGTCATCAAAATGATGAGTTAGTGCCTGTAGTGACAGTGGCACTTTCCATTACTGCTGATATACCTGGGGGACGCATGTCTCCCAAAGACTCATCAAGGCTGGGAAGTTCAACAAAAAGGCTACAATTGTCATTTGCAATGAAGCCACCCCAAAGCACAAGACCTGCAGTGCAGGCAGGACCTTCCCAGACCTGCAAAGACCCCCTGAACTCCTGGAGAGCTCCAGGGACACCAGCACAGGTGATGTGAACACAGAGCAGAGATCCAGGCTACTGCTGCTTTTAGGGGTATTCCCTCTCTCTTTTCACCTACTGATTTTCTCACGGAGAGCTGCTTGGATAAACACTTCTAGCTGGGGAATGATTCCTTTTCTTGTGTCTCCTAACTAGCAGACATCGTGTCTTTTTTTGAGATTACATTATTATGACATTTTAATTGGCTCAGGACGATGCGAGTCTCAAAGCCAATTTGGCCCCAGCGTTTTCAGGCAGAACTGTTTTCTGTCTCCATTTTGACAGATATTTTACATCGGCCAAAATGGCCTCACATTAAATAAAACAAAACCTCCTCTTATTTTAGAGCTCATTGGTGATTGGTGATTGACTCCTGCTTTAATTTTGGCCTGAAATCTGAGCCCTACCTGTCCCCCCACGGCCGAGCTGCCTGCCCGGGGATGGCTGCGGGGCTGGCAGCAGCTGGGCTGCCTGTTCCACTCGCCTTTGTTTCCCTGCCGTGCGGGAGCCAGAGCAGAGCCAGCGCACGGAGAAATTGCAGGATTCCAGGCAAAGACGGGGCTGCAACTGGCGAACTGCTACTGAGGGGGTGTAGCTGGAAAGGGGCTGGCGAAGGGACACTTGGGGACGGCGGGGCGACAGCCGGCCGTGTGTGTCGCGGCGAGGGCAGTGGCTGCGCTGCCCCAGCGAGGCCGGAGGATGTGTCCGAGCTGTGCCACACGTGGTGACGGCAGCGGCAGCCGGCAGCGAGACAAGCGCCCCGCGGCAGCGCAGCCCGCGGAGCATCCCCGTGCGCCGCAGCGCTAATCTTTAATTTGTCACACCTGCACGGCTCCCCCGGCCCCCTGCCGCCCTGACTTCTCTTTTTTCCGAGGCACTGGCTTTGATGACGCCTGGCAATCCAGCGATCCCGCTGCCACTTCAACTCCCTCCTGATCCCGCCGGGCTGCCCTTCCTTGCCACATTCCCCGGCCAGGGGCTGCCAGACGCCGACCCCGCTGGCCCCAGGGACAGCTCTGCCCCCCTGTGCCTCACACACATACATAGCCGACGAAGGCAGGAATGATGAGAAGGACTCAATTGATATCAGAAGGCTAATTAATTACTTTATTATACTATATTATTCTATACTATATTACATTACATCTAAACTGAATCTGCCTAGCACTCAACCCTGCACACTTCGCTCTGAATCTCGTGACTGCCCTCCAACTGTCCCGACACACACACACACACTTGGCCCTGATAGGCCAAGGAAACAAAACACCATGACTTCGGGTAAACAATCTCCATACTGCATTCTACTTTTGCACAAACACAGGCACAGCAAATGATAAGAATTTTTTTTTTCCTTTCTCTGAGGTTCAGAGAATGTGAAACCCAGAAATACTCTTGGGAAGAATTTTGCCTTGCTTTTCTCTGTGAAAAGCAATGTGGCTACACACAAACACACACACACAGATGCTTTGCTCTCCAGCAAAGCCGGAGGAGACCGTCTGGATGTCGGATATAGGGATACAGCACTCGCCCACCCTCCCGCCCTGCCCTCCGCAGCCGCTGTGACAAGTGCCCGCAGCCAGCAGCTCTCTAAGGCTCGATAAGGTCACCGCCGGAGGGCTCTTCATCAGTGACAGCCAAAATGCACGGCTCGGAGCAGCACAATGGCCCGCGCACGGCTCTAAATCCAGTGACACAGCACACTCAGGCACCAGCCCAGGGCCACAGCACACATCTGCTCCCCTGCTCACCCCTGCGCCCGGCTCACCTTGCAACAGCAGAGCTGCGGAGGCTCGCCAAGCACCGGAGGCAGAAGGGGGAGAGTTGCCAACTAATACCATGGTGCTGCTGTACAGAGCCTGTCTGCCCCGGCCTTCCTTGGACTAGAAATACTTTTGGTCGATAAAAACCCCTCCAGTTTTTGGCGTGTCTCAGAATCTTTTGGGTTTTGGCATATCCCGAGCTAAGCTGCTGAGAGGTTCCTGGAAAGGTGCAGGATGTGCTGTCAGCCCTGCAGCTGGAGGGCTGGGTAAGCCCTGCCCTGGCTTTGGGTGTGACATACATGCTGCTGTCTGCAAAGTATCACCCCAGGATCTATGTCAACAATTTCCATAGCTTTTCTCTCTTTTTTTTTTTTAACCAACCTGCCAGGTGTTGCTGCAGTTCATGACCCGAGATCCATTTTTTTTCCTTCTTTCTGACTTTACGCTTTCAATATGATTTACAAAAATTGCTCATAATAAGGCTCATTCAGCAGCTGGATAATGGTTGTCAGGAGTTAAGAGACACTGTGGCATGTTTAGCACAGAGGCATATTGAGTATCTGGGTCCCAAAGCTCTGTGGTTTTTAGGTAATTTCTATTAAGGGTAGGATGTGCAAAGGTACCTATGGGACACCAAAAGAGTATTCTTGTAAAGGATATGAGGGTTGCAGGACAAAGGAGGGACAGTAAATCGCCTCAGCAATGAATTCACAACGGTAAATCCTGATTAAAAGAACTTGAGGTCTGGGAAAGGCTGTGTTAATCCTCTCCTAACCTTGGCCTTAAAAACCCTAATGGACTGGCTCTTTCCCCGCCACATCCCCTTCGGGCAGCTGTGACCTGCCTGCTGGGCCCTGAGCAGCACCAGGGAGGGATGGTGACAAAGCAGCTCCCCCATCCCTTGGAGACCTCTTTGGTGTTACCTTCACTCCCAGAGCGTGGGTGTTTGGAGCACGGTGCTTGCAGAGCCACCCCCGTGGGTGAGGGGCTCCTCTGGAGGGGAGGTCAATAGCTGACAGTGGGGCTCCTTCCTCACCAACAGCCTGTTCCCCAGCAGGACCCACCCTTCTGCTCCCCTTTTCTTCCTGGCATCACCTTCACCAGCCCTGCTCATTTTGATATTTTTTTATTTTAGTGGGGTTTTTACAGTAGGAAGAAGAGATGCTTTTGTGGCTAATAGGTTTTGGGTTTGCCCTTCTTTCTACCAGGCTGGTTTCATATAAGCCAGGGCAAAGTCTGTGGGCTAATTGACTTTATTTATTGCCTCTTTCAAGTCTTTAAATCACGCAGGGGTTGTTCGCTGTTGCTGCTGCTTTGCTGATTTGTTTGGGGCAGGGACTCTGTTTTTCTTTTTGCCTTCCTCTCAAGGGCCTCTGTAATTCTCACCTCAGGCACCAATTACGGCTCAGCAGTGCTTTTGGGCAGCGTCCGAGTTTGGGAATTGCACAGCCTTAGGAAAAGGGAGGAGGCAGGAGGCAGCCTCTGCAGGAGGGGATGCTGCAGGGAGGGGGCTGGAGGCACGGCAGGGATGAGCTCTGGGGTTTCATAACCAGAGCTGCTGGGAGGTTTGCTGTCGTAAAGGTCTCCCCGCTGAAGCTGAGCTGCATAAACTGCTGGATAATCTGTGTTAGAGGCTTTTCCTCCCCAGCAGGGGAGCTGCTGGATGCCAGCCACATGAGTGTTTCATACTTGCAAACCTCTACTTTGCTTCCCAAATTCAGCTGCTCTAAATTTTGCCAATTTTGCAAACAAGAAATTAGTGAGCTTTTTTGCATTGTTTATTACTAGAAACATCCTCTTGGGGTTTTGGGGCTTTTTTAATTGCCAAAAAGTGCAAAAAATGTTTTCTTTCTCTTGAAACAAGCAAAACCCATGCTTTTTAAATTATTATTTGTTTGTTTTGGTGGGGTTTTTTTCCTTGTTTTCCCCGAAGTGGGGGATTTCCATTGCAGCTGTGCTCTGAGTTATTTTCCTTTCCAGAGGGCAGAGGCTGGATGGAGTTACCTTCCCAGAAGGTTGTCTGAGGTTCAGGGCACCCAACTCAGTTACACTCCCTCAGAAATAGCACTGGACACCTTCTCAAAGCATCACTTAGCAGAAAGAAATGCTCTCACATCAGCTGTTTCCCCTTTCATCTTCCACTGCAGCGTCTCTTCAGAAAATCAGGGTAATTAACACAGCCCTGTCTTGTCCTGCCTAACACTTGCACCGTGCTCAGATCCTGCTGCCTGATTCCTGGGGAGGGAGGGAGGGAGGGAGGGAGGAAGGAAGGAAGGAGGGAAGCCCAAATGCAGAGGTTGTTGTGCAAAAGACCTGAAATCACATCTGGGCTCCCCACCACAACCCTCCAGAGAGGCACAGCCTGGCCACAGGGATGCTCAGGACCCATGTGTTTTGGAAGTCAAGTCCTGGGAGTCAAGGGATGGGATTAAGAAGTCAGACAGGCTGCTGTCCACTGGTTAAGATTAGTCCCTGCTAAAGCATTTCCTAATCCTGGGTGCAATTGTGATAATCTAAGCACAGATTAACCAGGTCCTGCTGGAGTTAAACTCCCTGCTTCCCGTTTATTTTTGGCAGAAGAGACTCCTACTGCTTGGGTGCCTCACCAGACCTTTGCCCACCAGCATCACTCAGGAGAATGGGACACAGGAACTCAGTGTAGCAGATTTGCCTTGTGACAGAGACCCCAGATCATACAGTTCTAACACAAGCTTTGTGATATGGGCTGGCATTTTGTTCCTCAGGCCCCGTGTCTCATATTTCTCTGACTGCGTAATATACTATCTTTCCACTTCCAGAAAAAAAATATCAAAGATACACAGCCACCACTATAAAAAATGTTGGCCCTTAAAATGCAAGGGAAATTTCAATGTAAAACTGGCTTCAAGAAAGCCCTTCCCTCCATCGGTGACTAGCTCAGGAATTATCTCCATCAGGCTTCCACACAGCAATATTTGAAAAACTACAGGGTTTGGAGAGAAAACATTTCATGGGTCTCCTTTCTACTTTCTCAGCTGAAGGCTTGTGTGTGGCTGGGGCTGGACATGGGAGCTGAAGGACATTCTGTTTTCAGAATCTCCCTGCAGCAGCATCTGGATTTCTCTCCATGACCATAGCAGCAAAGGCCCATTGGGTTTTTAAAGCTTTGAGAATGTTCCTATCATTCTTAGATATTACAAAAACTGGATTTTCAAAATAAAATAAACTCTTTGCCAACATTTCTTAGTCTGCCTTTAAGTAAGAAAGGAAAAGAAAAACACAGGGAATGTTAAAAGTTTAAACTGCTATTCCCAGACCCTTATAGCCTCTCTTCTTTTTTTTTAAGATTAAACATCTAATTTTCAGTCTCTCAAACATTTCTGGATCATTTTAAGGTAGCAAGAGCACCGTGGCAATGACTCACTGCATTTCAATACATCCAATACAGGATGCTGTGCATTTTGGCCAAAATGTCACTTTCTCACAGGCACACATGTGTCTGTGTGTCTGCACAGAAATCAGAGAAAATGTGAGAAAATGTTGGGTGTGGGACCCTCTTGGAGGTGGCAGCTCCAGTGTGCTGTTCCAGGGGACATAGGGAGCTGCTGGCACCCATGGTGGGGGTGGGTACTGGATGCCTGGAGCTCTGCTTGGATGTATCAGCTCAGAGGGGATCCTCTGGGAGATGTGGAGCAGCATAGACCTCTCCTTGAAGGAGGTGTCTGCCTGGGAGGCCAGTGGCAGGCAAGAGGGGATACTGACCACCCTCAGAGGACTATCCATGCCCCTCACATCTAAACTGACAAGACCTTCATCTTCCTCACTGCCTTCTTGCTGTTGGCAGCCTTCCAGGCTTGTTTTATTGCTCCTATCTTAATTTCTCATGGTAGCAAGCTGGCTGAGTGAGCGGGCACCTCACTGAGCCATGGTGTCACTAGCCTGCATCCCAGAAACTTCTGCACAGGTTTTAAAAACAGGGACAGGTTAAAGTGATTGATTTACATCTCCCTACAAAGGCCACCACACCACTAGACTGCAAGATGATTGATCAAGTGACCTTTATTCCCATTTATTGCCCTTCCCAGAAATGTGTCGTATCCGTGTGCTGCAGACACCTCTGATAGGATCAAACACTTGACACAGATGCTGCACACCTCAGAATGGGCAGTGCCTTTAAGCAGCCCCCTGGAGCAAAGAGCTGGGATCACACAGTCACCACTGTCCTCTGCAGCCCTGGTGGCAGCCACCCGTGTGCCAGCTGCCCTCCTCAGCATCCCAAACACGGAGCTGCCACTCCCACAGCAGCTGCAGGCAGCATCCAGGGTTGCTGCTGTCCCAGCCATCCTGCTTCCCTTCTCCAGTGTCTGGTGGGATGAAGCAGAGGGCATCCAATCCTGGAGAAAAAAAAAAACAAAACCGAGTTTCCCAGGCAGCGGCGCCTTTCCGCCCTTGGGGAGCACAGCGCCATGGACCGTGCTTATTAGGCAGACAGTCCTGAAGGACACTTTAAAATAAATTAAGAGGGCTGTTCCGCTCCTGCAGCTGATTACAGGCATGCCTGTTTTGTTGTTTGGTTTGGTTTTTATTTTTTTCCCGGAGAGTGGAAAAGAATGCTTGGAAAAAATTCGCTAATTTTCCCTTTTTGCCAGAGCAGGCCTCTGTGTAATAACAAAACCATGGCGCTCGCCACTCGCTGCTCTCTTTGGGACACCCAGGCTAAGAGAAAGCATATAAATCTGCTGGAGGCCTGGGGCCAGCACACAGCTGTCCTGACATGCTATCCACCCCCTGCCTCCCCGTCACGGCTTTAGCATCCAAAACGCATGGAGGAGACACGCAGATCTGGAGGTAAGCCCTGGTGGGAAGGAGTCCTGCAGGTCACCAGCTAAGCATTTCAGCCCAGAGCAGATCTCTCCTAAGCTACTTTTTGGAGATAAGCTTATCTAGACCCGACAGCTGAATTTAACCCTGAACTCTTGATCTTGATTTTTTAGCCTCTGCAAGCCAATAGGTTTCCTTGAAATTATACACACCAGATTTCAGCTCGCCCGCTACAACGGCTCCACCGCTCCCTCAAAGGAGACCTGCACGGCTGTGCATGACAGCATCATCCAGTAATGCCCTTGGTTTCACAGCCAGCCCTGTGAGTTAGACAGGCCCCCGGCCGGGCAAAGCCTTCGATTAATGACAGTGGGGCTCCAGCAGGAGAGGAGCTGGGATTTTACACTTCCAGTGATAACACATTTGAAGGTAATATCGCACAGGAGCGGATTATCACCCCAGCACTTCGCCGTGCAGGTTTTTGGAAATTTGTTTTCATTGCATGGAAGCAGCTAGAAACGCTCTCTCTCCCTGCATGAAAAATGCACTTGGTAATGGTCTTTCTATTGCTGGACAAGCTGCCTGCGCTGGGGCTGTCAGCGCCGTGACAGACTGGCCAGGAAGGGGCTCGCTAATCAGTTTTCCCAGCATCAAACCAGCATCTGCTACATGCAATCGAGGAAATTGAGGAATCTCAATGTTTTTGCGATATTGCTTAGTTGGCCATGAAATATGGGTGGTTCAGAGAGGGACGGCTTGTTTCTCCCACACGAAGATAAAGCAACTTTAGCTAACGATGAAGCATTGCCGCACAATGAGGCCAGCTAATAGCGGCGCTCTGATGAGAGCAGACACACAGCGGCACCCGGCAGGAGGGGAGGGGAGGGAGGCGTAAACAGCTTTGCAACTAAGGCATTATTAATATGCTTGAACTACAGAGGGCAGAAGGGATTTCTTTTCTCCTCTCTCATTCCAAAAGCAATATTCCGAAAATGTCTGGGTTCCCACATTAAGCCAAGAAATTAAATTCTTAGAAGTTTAACCGTGTGTTTTCTAGCTCGATTTTAATTTGCTGGCGCATAAGACAAGTCTTGCTAGGCACGGCGGCAGTTTAGAATCTGGCTGAGGAAGCTGATCTCCTGGCCAAGAGGTGGATAAACAGTATTTAAACAGAGCCAAAATCCTACTTCTGAAAGTTATTTGTGGCTGCACTTGCCCACGTCACTCCTGACAGTAGGTCTGAGCTCTGCAGGCTTTCTGTCACTTCTGAAAATGTACCTTCTTCATGTGCCTAAAGAGGCCTTTCAGCTCTCTGCTGTTTAAATCTGTGACGTTTGCCACAAAACAAAAAGCTCACGGGGTCAGTGTGAAGTGGCATGGGATTCACCGAGACCAAAAGGCTCACAGCAGGTGAGGGCCAGGCTTTTCTGCCTCGAAAGGGCAGAAATTCCCACTCCCACGCATGCCCCCGGCCCGCCTCCGCAAGGGCAGCACCCGGTTCACACGCAGATTTTCCTGGCCAAAGTGCTTTCTCAGTTTTCTTTCAGCAGGACAGCTGTGGTAGCAAAGAGAGAGGAATTTGCTTCCTTCCTCCCTTCCCTCCCCAGCATTTTTCCTAAGGGTAAAAAACAATAATCCCAGAGCCTGCCTATGCCTCCCCTTCCTCCCCATCCAGCCTGGCGCTGCAACAGCAGGGCTGGATGTAGGGAGAGCGCTCCCAAGGCTGGCAATGGAAGAGAACGACACTTGGGCGGCTCAGAAGGGCAGGAACAGTCTCGTTTTTGTGGCCTTTGTGAGATTTTTCAGACCAACTGCAGGCCTTTCAGTAGAGATCCACGGCAAAAAGTGCAGACCTGTTCCCGGGCCCGAAGTGCATAAACCCTTTTTATGTAACAGCCCTGTGAAATAAGCGGCAGCCGGGGATTTATGCTGTCTTTGAAGTAAATTGCATCCCGGTGCACTATAGCATGAAAGTTAAGATTTACCATTCCCGGGACACTAAAGAGCCCGGTGGAAGCCGGGGGAATAAATAGCGCGGCGCTCTCCTCGCCGCCCTCTGCTGCGCGCCCGGGCTCCGCAGACCTTCCTCCCCTCTCCGCCCCTGCTTCTACTGGCATTGTGTCGGGGAAGCAAATTGGTCACATCTGCATCCGGCCAGGGAGGAACAAATGTGCTGGCTAGGCAGCAAGGCGCTTTCTGAGCGGGGACACCTCAAAGTGAAATGAAAGGCTGGCCATCAAAGGTAGAAAACAGACCAGCGGATGAAAGGGATCCTTCGCTTAGCTGTGGTAAGGCTAGTAGGTATTAATAAAAAAAAAAAAAAAAGGCACAAGGAAACTGGGGCATCCGGAGCAGCACGTTTTTTTCCCCTCCCCTTTTCCCTTACTCATCCCTCTGTCATCAGCGGAGGGGAGGGATGGGCGTCCCCCCATGCTGCGGCAAGGACTGTTTATCTTCACTCCTCAGGACGCTGCCATTAGCAGGGCTTCAATGTGTCGTGATGCTTCATCATTAGCTGGAGGTGCTTGATCTGGCTGGAGAATAAATGATCCGTTCCCCCCAAAGAAACCCTCGCATTTCGTAGCCAGCTGAGCAAATATTTTGAAATATTCCAGCTCTGCAATTTCAACGGTCAGATAAAAACAAAGGGGGATCTGATACAAAAGAGCTGAATTCTTCCGTTTGCTCTCCAGCAACCCCGCTGAAGTCGGCGGTGGTAATGGGGAACTGTGGTCTGCACAGCAGGGAAGCACATGCCTAAGTCCCATGGAAAATCCCTGTGGTCTTTACAGTTAATCATGTCCAGTTAATCATGTCCAGAGGTGGAGTGCTCAACTGATGCGCTGAATCATGACATACAGGCAATTACCCTAAATCAGAGCAGTATCTTCCAGTCCCAAAAGGCTCCATTACACTTCACCAACTCTTGAAGGGAAGGCAAAAACCCCAAGAGGCAGGACAGCAGAGGAGGAAGGAAGAAACAGCCAGGTGTTCCTCTGCTGCCTCCCCAGTACTTTTCTAACCTCATGAAAAGTTCTGGCAGCACTTTAAATCCAGGCTGCAGAGATTTACAGCTCCAGACCCTCCAGGCAGCTTGCTGAGTTTACTCTGGGTTCCTCCCAGCTGGCTGACTCAAACCCCACAGACAAGGTTTCACAGACAAGTTTCAAGGTTTCAGAGGCTGAAACTTATGGGCCGGGCAGTGTTTGGCCTCCTCCTTCTCTCTGACTATAAATTTGTGTCTTCCCCTCTTCTGTGTCCTGGCCCCCTTCTCAGGCACTCCTCTGAAGCAAAACCCTCTTGCCAGCCTTTCACCACCTGGGCCCAGTGTGGCAGTGGGATGCCTTCCCGTGCACGCTGATGGATATCAGAAGAAAAAGTTGCTGCCTGCTGGGAACAGCCCTACCCTTGCCCTGTGTCCCTGCCAGCAGCCGGGGCAGCCACTGAGGTTCTGGGTCCCAGAATCTCAGGATATCCCAACTTCTGCTGGCCCAGCATCCCTGGGGAAAGGGCCCTTGAGGAAGGATGCCTGGGAGCTGCAGCATCTCTCCTGCCGCTCAGGCTCCCGTGGCTGCGCAGCCGAGTCTGGGGAAAGCCGGGTTTGTCTGCCCGGGGACGGCAGCGCTTCCATCGCCTCCGGGCGTTTAACTCGGCAGGATCTCCTGCCGCGCCGCTCTGTGATTGGAAGCATTTCCCAGCCCACTGCTTGCTAGGAAAAGAAAAATACCCGAAATGAGAGGCTTTGTGGGGAGAAGACTCAGCGCTGGGGTGGGTGGATGGATGACTGGGCAAAGGAAAAGGAGAACCCTTCCCGTGCTAGATACACTCTAACACAGGTGTTCCTCTCCCAGAAACAGCTTTGGCATTCATTTACAAAACTAGAATATTATCACAAAATCTAAGCCCTATTTTTCATGTGTGCACAGGGGAAAAGGAAATGCAGGAGGAGGGCCTGCATATCCTTTTTTAGGAGCCAAAGACTAATATGCCCAGCAAAGCAAAATTAACCCAAATACCATGATTATGCAGAAAAATATCTGCCAGAGAATGTCATTTCACCAGCGACATCCTGCAGCTTTCCACCAGTGAGAGTTCGAGAGGTGGCGCAGTAACAGAGTACATCAGGGCAGGCATTTGACTGGAAGCATTAAATACCTCGGAAAGGTGAATGGCCAAGGTCTTCCCGATAATTAAAATGTGTGCAGTCTTCATAGACCAAGGAAGGGACAGAGCTATTGTTTAAACAGGTAATTAGAGCTGTATTTTAAGCAAACTCGAGGCAGTAACAAGCTCCCTGAGACAGGGAGAGCAGCACTCCTGCTCCTGGTTCCAGCATCAGTAACTATTGCCCCCCCAGCCTGCTGCCAGAGACAGCCATGGTGTTCCCAACCCCACTCCCTGGTGACTACAGCTGGTTGGGAAAAAAATGCCATTTGATTTCACATTTTTCTCTCCTTGTCTCCTTCCTTTTGCGTTCAGGTTCAAGAGAATTGGCTGAGCCATTTTTTTTTTTTATTAGAGCAGCAGAAGAGAAAAAAAATGGGACCCAGTCAAGCCCCAAGGGAAGGGAGGAAATAGCATGAGCCAGCACTCCATTCTCTCACACAGACACACAGCCACTCTGCCCATCCACTCAGGAGTAGAGTGCAGGCATCTAGTGGAGCTGGCATACAGGCAGAATTGGCCACCCCCATCCCAAAACCCAACTCCATGAGACTATAAAATCTCTTCACTAATGTGGCTAAATGTGGACGAGTCCCAGAGAAGTGCCGTCATCTCTTTCTGAACAGCCAAGGATGCACATTCTTCTGCTGGGAGGTCTGCACTGGAACTACACAGGGAAGGACCCAAACCTTCCTGAGAGGGAGGGTTAAGTGCTAAGAATGGGGCCAGGAAGCCACGCTCCCTCCACCCTGCCTCCTGCACAGGACTCATCCCTGCCTCACCTCATCCCTTCCCCCGTATCCCCTCTCGCTGATGGCTCCTGATCAGGTTTCCACACTGGCTAGGGAGAATTCCTAGCTTCTTATTAGCCCCCTTGTGCACAAAGCTGGAGGGAACAAGACCTGAGGAAAGGCAAGGAGGAACCTTTGCACCAGCAACACAACCTTCCATAAAAAATATATAAGGGCTAAACACAGGCAATGGGGAAACAAGCATTCAAAGAACGGTGCTTGGCTGCTTGGCTTTGCGGCCCAGGTTAGCAGGATTGGTCTGGTCCTGTAAAGGGCTTTGGGAACAGCAAGGTGAGGGCACCCTGCTCTGACATGGCACAGGGTGAGGAAAAACGTCCTGGAAGGCAAAGAGCAGGTGACATCTGGGAACAGCCCATTGGGGTGTGCGGGCCATAGCCACAGCCTTACACCCTGGTTTGTCTGCAGCCTGGCTTCTGAAAGCTGCATATCCTTCCTGAGTTTTGTATGGGAAACCCAAGCAGAATTTTTGCTCTGTATTTTGCTCCAGAGTGTGGAGCTGACCCTGGTCTCAGGCAGTACCAAGATGAGGCCAGTCAGGGAATAGGGAGGAGTGGCTCATAAGAACAGTGGGACATGAGAACAGACATAGGAAGAGGAGGAGGAGTCAATGGGGTCTAACAGCTTTTTGAGGGAAGCTTCTTGCATCTCCCTAGACCAGGGAATGCCCCCCCCCCCCTCAGGGTCTCCACACCAGGGTACTGCTCCAGAGGAGAAGGCTGATACCAAGGAGTGTGCAAAGACCAGCTTGTTTTGAGCCCAGCACTTCTCATCGCTTTGGGAGTAGAGCTGGGAGACAAGGCACAACACAATGAAGGACATCCTTTCCCCTTAAACAAGTCACCACACTCAGGAGTCACCTCTTTGACAATCAAGGAAGGTTTTGGCCAGTTCTCTGAAGTAGATTTGCTTGCTTACATTTTTTCATAAGTGCCAGGTTAACTTATAATAATGACAATACCTTCAATATGCAGAAATTTTTCTTCTCCATACCATACATATCTTGAACAAACTTCAGTACCTCTGTAAACTTCCTATAAATCATTATTACCACACCCACTAAAACAGCTATTCTAATTAATGCCCCTCTTTTACAAAAGTTATGTGTTAGGGACAACACTGGAGTTATCTCTGGATAAGAAAATAAGTCTAGGGACCAGAAAGGTATTAAAACTTCAAACAGGCCAGAGACACATGAAGGCCTCCACGCAGAGAAACATTATGAAGCAGCATGGCTATTGACTGCTTTATCCCAATACAGAGTAAGTACAACCAAATGCAATCAGTATAGGGTTTTTCCACTTTCCTTGAAAGTGTGGGAAAGAGAATGAGTGAGAATGTTATTGCTGGTTTCGACTGCCCACACAGTGCTGCATGAGCCACAAAGATAATCTCAATAACTTGTTCGTCTTGGGATATCAGGAGGTTTTGTGGCAGCCCCAGTTCCCTGAGTCCTGATAATGTGAAACTTGCTGTTCCTTGGCTTCTCTAGCCTTACTTCTTTGGAGAAAGCTGTTAAAATGTTAATGATGGAGGGAAAGCAGGGGGGAATACTCATCTGCATGCTCTTTTAAGAGCAATTAAGGTCAGATTTACTGTCCTCCATGCTTGGAAGGGCTCAGCACTGCTCCCCAGCCAGGGCTGTCCTCAGTTCCTCAGTGTGCTGGCAGGACCCACGATATTAGCTGGAGCCCACAGCGCTCTGGATGCTCCAATAAAAGGAGCAGGAGAGGATGCAAGGTTAGCCCAGGTCTGGACGAAATTTTCCCTCCTGACTGCTTGACTAAACCATCCCTTCAGGAGCTGTCTTGTAGCTGTCGGTGTGTCTGCAGCCGAGAGTGTCTGCGGCTGTCGGGGGTCTCACCCCGAGCCCGGGGGAGCCGCGGGCTGAGCACAAGGGCGGAGGGGAGATGAGCTTCATGCGGCTGGGTCGCATCGCTCGAGCATCTCGCAGCTCTGCCCCAGCACGGCCGGGCAAACCCTGGGCTCGTCCCAGGAGAGGGGGGCCAGCCTTGGGCAGCACGGAGCAAAACAGCTCCATCCCCTGACCTCCACCTCCATGGTCTGATTTTTAAACAGCTCAGAGCGCAGCCGCCTCGGTGACTCATACTGCGAAACCGGGCCTTTTACTTTTCTTTTCTTTTTTTTTTTTTTTTCTTCTTTTTTTTAAGCAGGAGCGCGGCTCCATCAGTCAATTACTTGAAGAGCCGCTCTAATTTGGCACCCAATTGTTTCCCCAGCTGCCGCTGCGTCTGATCTCCGCTGTGGGCGGCAGGAGCAGACTGCCTGCGCAAGGAAGGAGCCCGGGCGCCCAAGGGAGGAGGAGGAGGAGGAGGAGGAGGAGGCAGCAGCGGCAGCGGCAGGGAGGGCCGCGCTGCCTGGCTGAACAGCCCCGCGCCCGCAGAACAGCAGCACTAAAAACGCAGGCATTAAAAATATCTCAGGGTCACAGGTGATTGCTGGATAATAAAAATTACTTCGGGAGGCGGCGGTGGGAGGGACAGATCCTGGCGGCAGGGGAACAGCCTGCCAAGGCTGGCCCGGCCACAGCGACTCGCTGCGAGCCACGGCCACAGCCGCCGCTGCTCGGTAATGAATGTGATGTGACATTTATGGCTTTTTCCACTCTGGATTTTAAATCGCTTCACAAAGGTTGCTTAATAGCACTGTCCTCTTCTTCTCTTCCTATCTCTCCCCTCGTTCTATATAATATAAAAAATAAGTGACTTGCCTCCCTCCCATCACGTGAGAATTCAGCGGCTGAGCCAGCAGCAGAGCGCAAGTACCCGACCTCCGTCTCCTGCCCTTTAGCCCCTACAAGCGCTCCCTTTTTTCCAAGAAATCCAAGAATAGGATCTGTACCATGACAGCTGTTTTTTAAGTCAGCGAGTATTTTTTCCTGAAAAAGAGGAAGCGAGGAGCCTCGATTAAACCCCCCCAGCCTCCCAGGCACTGCCAGGGGCTGCGGGCGCTGCGGTGAGGGAAGCGGATGCGATGCTCCCCGCTCCAGGGTGGAGGTACCCAGGAGCAAGGAGAGGTGTGGCTGCAGCCAAACACGTGTCCCCAGGCTGTGGCTCCTCTTTCACTCCTCCAGCACCGGCATTTCCATATTCTGTGGCACGGATGCACACGTGCATTCACACACACATGCAATCGCCTGCCTCAGCCTGCGCTGCTGCCATCGAACCGCTCCTCCAGCTGCACCCGCAGGCGGGCAGGCTCCCCGGGTATCCCAGAGCATTCCCTGCCTGCACGGCCCCCCAGCTGTGCTCCTGCCCCTCTGTTTTAACCCCTGAGGTGTGCTCAAATTGAGACATGGCAGCGGTTCCAAGGGCAGAGAAGCAGCACACTCATTTGGAGAAAGCCCGTCTGTGCTGTGTGCAGCACAAGAGATGCTTCTGGATGAAAAGGCAGCAGAGGTTGGATATAATATTCCTGCCTTTTTCTGCCCCATCCGATTCTTGGACTATGCAAGTTTTTTATCATGTACTTACAGTTCATAAACTGACTCATGGTACATGGTTGTCTTTTATGTCTTGGGGGCGAAATTAGGATTATTCAAGGTATGCACATGCAGATGTGCTCTCACACAAGCACGTACACATACACACAGACAAACACACACATCTGCACTGGTGCTGTCCATAGCAATGCATCAGGCTCTCAAAAGTCATTCCTTCAAGTTTGCTCCACCCAGGCTGGACCTTTCCTCTTCATCAGGACATTGCAGAAACAGGCAGTATCAGCCAGACAGCAGACAAGCCATTGCACCACAGTCACAGAGCTCTCCAGGAGCTCCAGGTGAACCTCCTGAGTCCTGGATCAGGGCTACTGCTTCTGCAGCTGTGAGACCCGAGATTCAAGACTTGCTTTGACACGCTCACAGCAGCTCCTGCTTGAAGGCACTTGTGCTAACCCTCAGCTGGCATCTCCCGAAGGCAAGTGGCTCCCTGCCAGAGGGGAGGAGACACAGACCCATGCCTCTGGGGCTGGGTCACTGTCCACCAGGCCAGGCAAGAGAGTCCCAGCCAGATGGAGCCAGGAGGAAGCACTACCAAGTTGTTGGCCAACTTAGGATGTGATGTTGGCTTCACAGGAAGCTACTTGGCTGCCTCTCCCTGAATCAAGATTCAGTGATGCCAGGAGACAGGCACAGCGGGGAAACTGGAAGCAAAAAATGGCAGAGTGGATGGCAACTCGACATTAATTCATTTTTACCATATGTCTGACTATTCATTACACTCCACCATTCTGTTCTACAAGACTCCTGGGGGTCTTCCATGCCATTTTATGGCTAGCAGGGTTCCTCTCCGCTCGCGGCGCGGCGTCACCACACGTGCCCCAGCTAACGGCTCACCCGGTCCTGCCGTGGGAGCAGCCTCATCCCTGCACAGGCAACCCCTGGCACCAACATCCTCTGGCACTCACAGCCCACCCCCAGCCCAGCACAGACCTACCAGGTCACCTGGCACAAGGGCTGTCCCCCAGGAGCACACACGGGCAGGTGACACCTGCTGCGAACACGCTCTGGCACCTGCTGAGGGACCTGCGCTGGGAAGCGATGGGGTTGTTCTATGGATTTGCAAATTATTCTGTATTTCTCTGCGGTCTCCCTCCAGAGTGCGTTCCTGGCATGGCACCAAGCCCCAGCTCCAGCAGCAAGTGTGACTCATCCTGGCAGGCAGCAGCCCAGGAGGGGGAGGATCACCCCGGCTGGGAAGCCAGCACCGTGGCTTTGCTGTGTGCTCTGTCTGCAGTGGCAGCAGCAGCTGTTTCTCCTCTGAGGTGGGAAGGTTGAATTAGTGGCCCCCTTGCCTGGATCCGGCTGTTCAACCCCTGTACACCATCGTGGCCTCTCACCCTGGCTTCTGTCACAATCACAAGGAGTAGCAGTGAGCTGCCTGCACTCTGCTGTGCCTCCCAGGCTGAGCTCCTGTCCACAGAATGGGCAAATCCCAGTCTTCTTCAGGCTGAAAGACCCTGGAACAGCTCCTCATGAACAGCCCCTCTGAGGGACTACAAGGGGCACCAGAGTGCATTCTGTGCAGGGGTCTGTCTGGATGTCAATAAGAAAGGTACAAGAGCAGGCAGCGCAATAATAAAATTGCTTTATTAATAACATAAAATGAGAAGAGGAATGTAAAGTAGTTCTTATGTCCCTGCAGATGCTGGAACCCCATTTATGAGCTGCATTAGATGGCCTCCAGAAGAATTGCCACAGCTACCATCATTGAGGTGATGGGTCTCCCTCCTGTACCATAGTGCCTTTAATCTCCTGTGACAAACATAATCATATCTCTTTTTCTGACAGGTGGGGAGATTCTCTCCTTAAGGACATCCCCCAGAGCACAACACCAACAGCATGAGGCATCTCAGCACGTTCCCTCATACTGCTGTGTACATGGGTCTGCAGCCTGCCCAGTACAGGCCCCTGCAGTGCAGACATGGCTTGCCCATGTCACTAATAAATGTCTTCCACGAGGCTCCCAACAGGGAGAAAACCCTTATTTTTCTCTCTGTCACACATGTCCTTTTCCTCTTAAGTTTTGTGTGCTTGCTACTTGCCACAGACTGAAGTCCAATCAATGGAGCTGCTGTCATTGCTTTCCCCAAGGGGACTTGCAATTAAAATCATCAGCATCGCTCTGCCTAAGACACGGGGGCAAACTCTGCCTTCACAAACAGTTTTATTTCATCCCTTAAATCAGAGCATCAGAATCCTCTTATGGCAAGGCCCCAGGTCCCACATGTAATACAGATGATCAAAATTTACTTCAACATGCTGTTTTTCTTTTAAGAGGTACCAGAGGTCTTGTACTTGCACAGGTCAAGCATGGACTCAGCACAGCAGTGAACACAGGTACACACATTTCCTGGAGCACCCTAGGGATACTCAGACTCTATCTGATGTGGATGACCATTCACTGACAACTTTATCAAGGTAATCACAACTTCCTGTGCCTGCTTCCTTTGATTTCAGGGACAAAACACAGCTCCCCTCAGTCTGGCACCCCTCAAACTTGGAGAAGAGCACCCCAGCAGCTGTGTGGCATGAAGTCCTAGAGCCTGCATGGGGAGATCTGATTCCCAGTTGTATGATTGTAGGATGTCCAAAGCCCAAACATGTTCAACTGAATAACTGATGCTTTTAAAGTCTGTCCATCCCTAAGGCCACTCAGTAGCCCTCTCCTGGAAAACTTTTCATCTCCTCCTTCCACCTTGCTGAAGGGTCTGCAATCCTTCATGACCAGTTTTCCAAACAGTTGGTGTTCTGTTGCAGAGTGCTTTTATTTGAGATCCTCATTCTGTCCCAAACCAGGAACTGGGGCAGGATGGAGGGCAGAGAAATATTTAAACGCAGTATTGATGTTATGCTCTCACATACAGACTTCTGTGGCATTAGGACAATCTCCAGAAAAGGGGGGAAAGGCTGCAGTTTTTCCCCTCAGTTTACCTGCCCCCTATACTTATTTCGTTTACCCTACCTTCTGGGAACCCAGAGGCAGACTTCCCTTGTGCCGAGGGAGGCAAACTCGTGCCGAGTTTCATTTTTGCAATATCGCCTCCACATAGGAACGGCTTTTTTCCGCTGCAGCAAGGGAAATGTCCCTGTTGAATGTCTTTTGCATTCATGTCCCGTGCAGCTCCTTGTGGCTCCGTGCCTCCCGACAGCCGGCAGCGCTTCGGGCAGCGAGCCAGCGGTGCGAGGCAGCAGCGCTTCCTGACGGAGCCGGGAATCACCGCTGCGGCTTGTAGGGGCAGCCCGGCAGGGCTCTCCCACCCCTCCTGCCCCTGGGATGGGAGCCGCTGAGATGCCCAAGGAGGGATTCACCAATCCAGAGGTCTCCCAGGTTGAAAAGTGTTGACCAGCAGGCTGCAAGCGCAGCACGTTTATTAAATTTAATGAATGAGTTTCACCAAGAGGTGCTGTGAGAATTCCGCATCTAAATCGGCATTTGCGTTCGTATTGGCGCATTTCCTAAGGAACCTGAAATCATTTGCATTGCTTTATTGGCTGCTTGCTGTAGGTAATTAACAACACAAATTAGCATGGAACAACCCCAAATTCAGCTTTTGGAAAGGCACCCCCATTTTTGTCCCTGAGATTACAAGATACCAAATCACATACACAGCATAATGTACATGACACGTGATAGATACATGTGTGATGCACATATACCACATAAAACCTAAACAAGATAAGAGCTTGCCAATATTAATCCACTTCAAATCATTGTTCCAGCTAATTTAGAAACAAACATTCAGTGCATTCAGTGACCTTGCAGAGCCTGCATTTCCTCGGCTGACGTGACACAGAAAATCTCCTAAAAAAAGTGATGACTGAATTCTTGCCAGAGAGATCCACAACAAAGGTAGGTTGAGAGGTACACAGATGAACCCAAACAGCCACCAAGAATATAAGAAAGGATCACATCACTTATTTCTTCCAATGGAGTAATGGTTGTAAGACCAATTAACAAATATCTGAGCAGTACTTTCATGAAAGATCTGCTGCTGAGGAAAACTCTTGCTCCTGGAGGAGCCACTGGAGAGCAGCCCTGAAGTCAGCCTGTGCCAGGCAGAGGGAGACCTGCAGTGTCTGCAGGAGACCTTGCCAATGGGAAGCTGAGCACTGAAGGGAGGCCCAGGGCAGTGAACACGGTGACCAGCGTGACACAGTGCTGGGACAGGCTCTGTGTTAGAAGCGTCTGTCAGTTCCTTGGAAACCACCGAGAACTGAAAGCATCAAAGAAATAAAGCTGTTGCCAGCTGGAGGAACAATAGGCGAGCCAGAGCTATCTTTAGCTCACGGGATTAAATTCAAATGGCCTTCCCGCACTACTGAGCCCAGCCTAAGTGCACAGCACAGCCCAGCCCGGCACTGAGAGCATCCACAGCCCCTTTGTCATCCCCTGTCATCACCTTACCTGAAGGAAGGGCAAAAGGAGAGCCAAAGAGGAGGGTGAGTCTGCCCCTGCCTGACTGCAATGCTTTCAAAACACCAGATTTTTTCCTGGGAGGGATGCTCCTGGGAGGGTGCCATGCCTTGGCGGCTGCCCGGCAAACTTCGGCATCGCAGCCATCCAGCTGCTGCTGCACAGACCTCAGCACAAGCCAGCTTTTCCTGCTTCTCATTCATGATGGGTAGAGCAGGCAGCGGCTGGATGTGTGAGCAGTCAGCACAGCCTCCTGCAAAATCATCTAGGGACATGTAGTGGCTCCAGGATGGCAGCATGGGGCCCACTTTCATAGACAATTCTAGGTTTGATGAGAGATGGTAAAAACTGACCAGTGTACCACTTTCCTCTGACACCTTCACCCTGTGTGGTAACTTGTGCCTCCCCACCCCATAGGCAGTGGCTCTGAATCCTCGGCCCACCAATTGCTCCTGAGAGTCCCCCACATCACAGCAGAGGAAAGCAAGGCCTCAGCAGCAGTTTTCAGGCTCTGCCCCTTCATCAGAAAACCTGTACAGACTGAAAATTTAAAAACATCCCGATACAGCTCTGTGGCAACCAGGACATAAAGGACTGTTGGGAACAGATCCTTGCTGCTTCCCCCTGAAAGGGAGTGTTGATGTGCAAGCCTAAGCCAGATTTGGCAGCTTTAGGTTGCATTAAGGAACATGATGTCTTCCCTTTAAGACCTCAGGATGTCTTAAAGCACTGTCTTGCTTTAGGATGTTAGCTCGTGTGTGCTGGCTAAGGGGCTGACAGCTTACTTAGGTCTGACAGCACACATCAGGCTGGCTGACCACAGGGTACATCAGCAGCATGCCCTGCAGACAGCTGAGCTCGCTCCAGCTGACAGCTGGGCTGATAACCCTGCCATGGAGCACAGGACACGGCCCCAGCAGAGCTCCGGCCGCTGCTGCCTGACTCGATTCATTTACAGCCGTCCCCAGTGGCTGCAGAGGGCTCAGCAAGAGGCTGAATCCGCAGGGCCGAGGGCAGCACTGTCAGCCCCCGCTGGCAGAGAGACTCACACTCAGCTAATCGACCTGCTGGGGCATCGTGGCCCCAAATAACGGGACTTGGAATCCCCCTCCCATTGCACCGAACTGGAAAAAATCCAAGCTGTGAGTTAGGGATTGCAGGCACGCCAGAGAGAGAGCAGGGGAGGCTGTTGCCTGATAACTTGCATAATGAATTGCAGGCTTCTGAGCTGCTCTGTTCAGCTGGGGAAATCCAACAAGCGCCTCACACCCGAGCGCTAGGAAATTGGTTTAATAGTTTCAGTGCCGTAATGAAACACCACTGGGGAGCAGAGGTCCCAGCCCTCACCTGCATGTGCAGTTTTCATGTTGTAAAAAACGAACTTCTTTCTGATACCACCAAGTGTTTGGAGGTGTTGTTATAGAGTCACAACATTGACTTTTAATGACGGAGCAAATGACAGTCGCAGAAGATCAAGCATGTACCCGTCCAGCTACAGCTCTCTGCAAAAGCTGCCAGCAGTGCAGAGACTTTCAACTCCGTGCTGCAGTCATCTGTGTTTTTATGTTTGTTATTTTGTTTTTAAGCAGCCGCTTAGTGGTATCTGGAGGGCATTTGCTACTCTAATACTCAGCGTGAAAGGAAGGGCTTGAACAAGTGGTTCAGCTCTTTTAGGAGAAGAAAAGGAAAGGAATTGCTGTGGGCTGCTGCAGCACTGGAGCTGGGGGAGAAGGCAGGGAAAGCTGCACATTCAGCCTGGCCCTGCTGGCCGAGGGGAGGCAGGGATGCAGGGAAAGCCTCTCTGAGCCGGGCAAAGCTGCAGTTGTGATGCAGCCCCCCGTGCCCAGACCGCCGAGGCAGAGGTGCCGGCGCACAGGGGGTTACAGTGAAGTTGTAACTCTAGCTGTTAAAATTCATGAGGTGTAGAATACAAATTGCACGTGGTGGATGAGCTGCCTTTAAAGTTTATATATGACTCTCCCCCAGCCCGCTGCAGTTCAAACCTCAGTTGGCAGGAGCTAATCAGAGCTCACCAAAGTGGGGAAGCTGCAGCCCAGCCTGGTTAGGCAGGGGGTCAGCCAGGGCCCGTCCAGTCTGTGTTTATGGATGTTTGGACACAGGAAGCTGGGGGAAACCCATGACCAATGCATGTATGAACAATCACAGATCAGAATTAATCCTTTATTCTCATTTCTTCATATTTTGGACTTCTCAGTTTGAAAGACATAAAGCTCTGCCTTTGAAGTTTATTTATTTTTTTTTTGTTTGATTATTCCTAAAGCTCAATTTATTTAATTTTCCTGTTAAAAAAAAGGGCAAAATATTTTTAAATAGTTTCCACAACACTAAAGCTTTTACATGTTTGTTTGGTTTTTAACATCAAACTCCAATCTCATTTTTTTTTGGGCTTCATACAACTTGACACACATACACCTCCTAGAACCAAGCTTTCTTGCATTTTTGCTCACACTCTTCCCTTGTCCTCAGTACCACACCTTTTACCACCCCAAGCAGAGAGGGGGAAGAAATCAAAAAAGCCCAGGTAGACACAAGCATTTGCAACCCTGTCTTGCAAGGGCTTCTTCATGTCCTGGGTAACCCTCTGTATCCTCACCCAGAATTCAGTCCCCAAGGGAATTTTACTCGCTTAATTCCTTCCCCATCCAAAAAAAGACTTAGAGATCAGAGATTCAGTAGAGAAAAAAAATATGTAAATATCCAGAGCACAGAGAACGAGCATCAGCTTATGCATAGCTGACTGAACTGAACACAAACAATGATTGAGAATAGGATGGGCTGGAAGAGAGGAAATTTAATATTTATCCTAAATGCTCTTTCTTTGCATTTCTTGAAATAAATTACTCCCAGCAATTGCAGGCAGAGATTGTGATTAATTCCAGCAAAAGCAGAGAGACGGGGAAAATTACTGTACATCATCTATTCCTGAGTTTCAGACCGTCTTTTCACTTTTCTTTGTAGTCTTTGTGATTGGGCTCTTTGACTCCAGGGTGATTTGTGGGCAGTTTGCAGAGGAGTTCGCTGCTCACAGTCATATGTGTAGATATAGATCATGAAGCACCGTCACAAATACGAGAAGGAAGTGCTTTCCATACAGCAGGATGGAAACACAGGCTGTAACCTGGCTAGAAGATAGCAGGGTGAGCAGCACAGGTGTCCTGAAGATGGTCTGCTGAGAAAAGCCCACACTGGGGCCACTTACGCCCTGATCCCGCTCAGCCAAAAGCAGCGAGCACCGAGAGGAGAAGCAGAAACCAGGATGCTGCTACAGCTGGTTGAGCCTCGGCTGACAGAAATGCCCCGGGGCTACTGGCAGTCGGACATAAATTAAACCAGTTGTGAAGCTGCTTTAGTTTTATACTCGGGCATCAGGCCAGCCCCAGCTGCCTCAGCGGCAGAGGAAGGTCTGAAAGCTGTCTGTCCTTCCTCGCACGCCTGGCTGCCAGCAAAGGGGCCTCCCTGTTCCCGTGTGAGATCCCCCTCCTCGGCCAGAACAGGTCCCCATGTGTCACTGCAGCAAACCCCAGACTGGCTGTGCTGCTTGTCTCAGGGCTTCAGGGAGGCTGCAGGAGATGCTCTGGTCTAAGGTATAAGGAATATCCCAGGTAAGGCATTGTGATTCACTTTGTGTGAATTCGCCGAGGAAAATGTCCACACAATTGTGGTAAAAAGTGATTTGTACTTTTTTCTGTCTCCAGGAGTCAGAGTGGAGCTTTGCACACCCTCTGAAACTTTGCACATCAATGAGCAGCTGCACTGCAATGCACTTAATGAAAGACTGAAAACGGCTTCTAAAATGCTGCCCTGCAGGATAATCCAGTTGAAAAGCAGGGAAAGCCTGACTGAGGTCTCACTTGGCTGCTCCCTCCATGTCCTGTGCCTGCTCCGTGTCCTGTACCCAAATAACCCCCGACTCAGAAAAACTATCCCCATACGAATGCAGATTCGACCCCCTAGGATCTGCTCGACTCCCCTTCTCAATCCACTTCTCCCTAGTAGCCATCCTCTTCCTCCTATTCGACTTAAAAATCTCCCTACTCCCTCTCACTACCATGAGCCACCCAACTACAGTCTCCTACCACCACCCTAACCTGAACCTCTGCACTTATCCTCCTCCTTACCTTAGGAGTGGTGTACGAATGAATCCAAGGCGGGTTAGAATGAGCAGAATAAAAAACAGTCAGCCTAACTAGACGGTTGATTTTGACTCAACAAATTATAGCTCCTGCCCTATAACTTTTTTTATGTCCCTCCTCCACCTAAGCTTCTACTCAGCCTTCGCCCTAAGCAGCCTGGGCCTAGCCTTCCACCAAACCCACCTAATCTCAGCCCAACTATGTTTAGAAAGCATAATGCTGTCATGTACATTGCCCTGGCCATATGACCCGTCCACATCAGTGGAGCCGCTCGGCAGAGGCGGGCAGCGCTGCCAGCACCTCCCCTCCCAAGCTGTGCTGCCCCTGCTCCCCATGCCAGGGGAGTTCCTCAAATGCCACATCAAGGCTGTTATGAGAAAAAAGTTGCCCATTTTTTTTAAAAAAGGTTGCAGAGTTCACAGTTGGGCTAGTTGCTGCCAGGGTGGAGTTCTAACTGTTTGTTGTTGTAATCACCTGTCCTTTTCGTTAATTACCTGTTGTTGATGGTTAAGAATTCCACCTTCTGTCGAGTGGCACCCTGCTGCTTCCTGGAGGGTGGCAGCTGGCACGGTGAAGAGAAGGGGACATCGAAGTTGGCATGCAAATGACATCAGAGCCAGCGCGCAAAGGAAGAAACCCCCCACCAAACCTAGCCAAAAACCCCTAAAAACAACGAGCAAAAAAACCCTAAACCCACAAAACTGATGGTTCAAAGTGATGTCTAGACGTGAGGAACAAAATCCAGTATCCGCTAAGACCCTTTTTACCCCTGACCCTAACCTCAAAGATGTTGGCTGGACAGAGGACCTCGAATGTCCAACCCAAAAAATTGGGAATCTCCTGATGCTCTCCTGAGGATGGAACTCCCAGCTCAGCCTGCAAACCAATGGCCAAAGCTGCACTCTTTCTCCTCCTCCATGTCACTCCTGGCAGCCGCGGTGGCGTGAGTGCGACCCGTCGGTTCTCCCCACCGAGCTGATTTTTAATAAAAGCATTAAAAAGCAGAAAGATCTCCTGTCCCATTTATTTCAAAGGCTGTTGCTCAACCACTTCTGTATGACCTCCATGTGGCCACTATGCCAGCCGTGAGCACCGAGTGACACCTTTAAAAGCAGCCAAAAGGCAGGGCAGGAAATCCCGCAGTCCCTGTCCCCGCAGGGCAGGAAATCCCACAGTCCCTGTCCCCGCAGCCCCAGGGCTGCCCTTCCAGCCCAGCTGCAGCAGCACGCCCCAGGCAGGCACAGGGTGGGTGGCTCTCTCTGCTGCCCAAGTGCACTGAAGGCTTGGGGACCAGTCAGGATGGTGGCCCATGGATGGTGCCAGCGAGTCTCATTTATGCCTCCCCTCCTTGGGGCTTGCCACAAGTGCCAACAGGTTTGTGCATTGCCTGAAATGGAGCCGAGCCAAAGGCTGAATTTCCCTGTGCGGGATCTGAAGCTTCAGCAGAGGACACCAGAGAAGCTCCCAGAAATTCAGGAAACCATCACAGAGGCACAGGCAACGGAGCAGGTACATTTTGCTGGCAGCCCTGCTCATCATCTTGTAGGTAAGCAGCAGCACACCCCAAACCGAGCCAGAGGATGGCTGGAAGGGAAATGGACCATCCCCTTGCCTCCTTTGTCACCGGGATTCAGTGAAAGTCACACTGCCACTTGCAGCCAAGCCTTTGGCAGGCAGTTCCATTCCACACAGGAGGTCTTGCAGGCGCACAGCGACACAGATAAAGATCATGTCCAGTAGCTGAGACTTTGCAGCACAAAACAGAGTTCCCACACTCTGCTAAAACATTATTGCTTCCACAGTATATGTATGTGGGAGTCTCACGGGTTTCTCTGTTTAAAGACGTTTCTAATGTTTCCCTACTGATCTAGTTTTGTCTCCTGTAATCAGTGAGAGTGAGACCCTGGCGTTTCCTGAAATCCAGTCAGAAGGTTCAGTGCATCTGTGGATGCCCTGTGAGGTTTGGAAGCTCACCCTGCCCCTTCCACCAAACACTGTCTAGGGGCAGTGATTCCTTGTAAATTTGCCTACAGGCACCTTGCAGAAGGAAAGTCTTTTCTGGCTTGGCAGAGCTTAGAACCCACTGTGGTTATATTAGCAGCACACTGGGGCCAGAGTGTTACCTTCTTCATTTCTAGCAGTTGTTCTTGTGCTTTTAATAAACAAATCAGATGGACCAGAGAGGTGATCAGAACATCCCTACACTGGATGCCAGTACCATCACTGGACAGCAGGCAGCTCTAACATACAAGACAGTGTCCCTTGCTCGGCCGGACTTCCATTCAAAATCCCAGGTGTTGAGCTCTCCTGCCTCCTTCACAGCCAAACTCACAGCCACTGCCTCCTCCAGCAGAGCAAGAGTTGGACACCAAGCACTCGACAACAAAAGAGTAAAGCATTTGGAAGCCCCCAAAAGATTTCCTACTGGGAGCTGTGGCCACAGCAGCTGCCCCCCCTTAAGATGTGGGAAAGAAAGACCTGCATTCCTGTCCAGAGAAACCTCCAATACCATGTCAGGACAAAACTGGGTGCTGTGGCTGTGGGGTGGCCAGCAGCGGGTGCGAGGCACATCTGGGCTTCAGAGACATGAAAACTCAGGTGGATGGCACCAAACACACCCCAACAGACCAAGGATTTTGAGAAAGCAGCTCTTGCTGTCAGAGCCAGCAGCCAGTGGAGAAGGTGCTCAGCACAGCTGGGGAGCAGAAGTCATTGCCTCCTCCCTGGTGTTCTTCACACATCCAGCTTGGTAAGGCAGGGACTGAATAGAAACAAGAGGCTGTTAAACTGCTAGCAGAGCCCGGGGGAAAGAGTCTTGCAGGTTCAAGATACACAGAGGGATTTTAAAACCCAGGCTTAGGAATAAAAAGCAAAAAGAGGTTGCTCAGAGGCAGCGCTTTTCAAGAACCGTGCAATGTAGTGACCACCTGAGGTTAATCCAGGCAGAGTGGGTGGCAGCATACGGAATTACTCGATGGCAGGGGGATGGACCAGCTGAATAAGGGATTTACTTGTGAGAAGGGCAGAAAGAAGGGCTAAGAGGAGTAAGCAAGTTGGTGGTGAGCCTTTTCTCACAGCAAGTGATTAACTGCAGTTTCCTAATGAGCAGAGGGAGGACTAAAGCTGACTGCTTTTTTAAAGCCATTTCGATAACATTGGCCCCGATGTAATAAGCTATTTGTTTGTGCCTACTGGCAGGGACAGCAAGTCGCTACTGAACATAATCCTCTAGAACCGGGGCCGTCAGCTCGTTTAAAAGTGTCAGCAACAGCATCCAAAAGGGCCCAGGCCCCATCACAACAACCATCCCAAGCGCTATTTAAGTGCCTCGAGCTCTTTTGTGCTCTCTCTCTCTTTCTGCCCTCCTCTCTTTACCCTATTCTTCTCCCTCCCCGGGCGGCGGTGGGGCTGATTCCCAGCCCTGTGCCCCTGGGCTGGCCCGTGGCTGGGGATCCCGAGATGACCTTGGAATCATGTCCCTGCCAGTTCACTGAGCTGCCCTTTCTGATAAGCGTCACTGCTGGCGAAAGCAGGCAGATTATTGATGGGGGGCAGAAGGAGGGCAGAGGGCCGAGGAGCTGTAGGGAGGGGGAGGCTGATCAGCTCGGGATATTTGAGGAGGTTTGTCCCACTCCTTTGAGACGAGGGCTACTTCTGGGAATCTGTGTTTCCCTGATAATGTTGATGAGTACACAGGCTTTCTTAAAATAGCTTGAAAACATCGTGCAAACAGCGCAATTAAACTCAACCCACAGAGCGGGCTGGAAACAAAGCTGAGCTCCAGCCCCAGCCAAGCCCTCTCGACCCGGAACGCAATGCTCCTTTAAAGCCACGGATGCACAAATAAACACCACTCTTCTATAAGCTCCTCTTTCTATTTCAAGGCCAAATCATTATTTTTTCAAAAGAACTCCAGATCGTCCTTGGACTCAAAAAAATCTCGAAGTCCTGCCTGTTTTCTGGCTTGCCAAAGCTGTTACCATCAGAGTGCCTGCGGGGAGCCTGGTATCACAGAGGGCTGATGGTGGGACACAGCTTGAGCCAAATCACTGGGAAGCAGAGGGACCATTTTATGCCTCTTTTCAGGCCATGGATGACAAAGCTGTGTGCCTGAAACACTGTCAGAGCCTGGGTGGCTTTCAAGTGGGTGGACACTGGGACTGGCAATATTTTATATTTGCTAATTATTATTTATATTACCATAATTCCTTCTCCCAGTAATTTCTACAGCCCTCTCCTTGGGATATGTGCCATCTCTGACAGGTGAGTGGGACAAAATATCATAGGAGATGGTGGTCTTTGAAGAGGCACACTCAATTTTCTTTTCTGGATTTGCAAAATTCCCTGTTGCAAAACAGAAGTCAATTGCTTACGTGATCCCATGTTCAAAACTGCTAAAGGCCATTCAAAGTAACTCCATGCCCGTGTCTCTAGCACTTGAATCCACAGTACCTGATTTGCCTGGAGACTTCACACATACACTGACACACAATCTCTGCCTCTGGAAAGAATTGCCCCCTCTTCCTTTAATCTCCCTTGATAGTTCCTGGTATATCCCTCCCTTCTCCACAGGCTCCCCCTTTCTCGTCTGAGTTCCCAATTCATTCTTCATCCTGTTGGATGAAGAATAAAATGAAGAATTACTTCATTTTAGGGTGCTGCCAGCTTCCTAGTGCTGGTGGATCCCCAATCCACAGGACCCCTGTGAAAATGGGTGACTACAAAAAACCTGTTAGGAGCCACCTTCTCAGGGCAAGCTGATGGAACCCAGACTCCCCAGGCTTAAGTCAGGGCAGAAAGAAAAACTTTGTGCTTTTAAAGGCATTTTTTGTCAAAAGTTAATTCAGATTTAGTGCCATTTAATCCCGTGGCCAGAGAGAACAGCGCAGCTGATGATGTGCTGGGCAAGAGACCTCACCAGGGAATTACCGACGTCACTCAGCGCGGGCAGTCTGGATATAAATAGGCCTGCCTGACAGCTGCTGGGTCCCCACCCTTTTTTCCTTGCATGATCTTGTGTTTTCCTGTTAAAGTTGCAGGATTATTTGAGGTTTGGCTGGAAAGGAGCAGATGTTCTGTCAACGACACCAAGAGCCGCAGACCATACGAGGACCTCCCAGGGCTGCCCCTCTGCATGCACCGGGCTAGAGGGGAGGGTTTGCAACAGGGGCGGGCTTCCCTCTCCTGAAAAACAAATTTTCCCGCAACAAATTCTCATTAGCAAAGTCCAGCTCCTTGGGGTGTTTTTAAAACAAGGTGAAAAAACAAGGCTGAAGTTTATACATCCAGCTATGGAGAATGACACTGTAAAATTATGAGCAAGCTTGTTTCTCTGGCTGTGCCTCCCTCCCTCTCAGCAAAAGATCCTCACTTCAAAGGGAAAAATGCAAGCCTCTCCCCCTCTTCCTGCACTAATTTTTTTCCCCTGAAAATATTTTTCCTCCACATTTCCAAAGCATTGCCCAATTAATTACTTCTAGACAGCATCTCGCAGCACGGCTGAGCAATAATGAACAAATCCTTGTGGCTCACAGGCTGGTGTCTTTAAAAAAAAAAAGATTACTTTTAATCAGTAGAATGAGCACAGGGGCAAAGCCTATTGAACTTGAGCATATGCAGGGAGCCCAGAACAGCTCCAGGAGCAGAGTGTGACTGCAGAATGCTCAGTCTGGCCTTTGGCAGGAGACTTCTCCTGAGCAGATTCCTGGGGAGGAATGGCCAGGACACTATCCCATGCACATTGCAGCTGATCCTAGGCTGCCCATCAGGCAGGTGGAATGGTTTGTAAAACATTACAGTTTTCATTAGAGTTTTTCTCTCTCACTCTCTCCTTTTTAAAGCCCCATATTTTGAGCTGAGTGATTCCAATGAGGCCAATTTTCATAAGCTCCCCCCACCTCCAGCAGCGCAAGGAAAGGTGCAGCAAAACTTCAGCTCTGCCTACAAAAAAACATGAAGCAAAAGTTGTGCTTTCCCTCCAATGTCATTATTCCTTTTCATTACAAACATTTTGGGACAAGCACTATCTCTTGCTCTCTGTAGAGCATTAAACAGCAAGATCAGCATGCTCTCTATCTACTACTGCAGTCAGAGTAACAAGGAGTAGGAGCAATTCCCATTCCATTTTCCAGTCTGGTTTCTGAGTAGGATGGATGGCGGCTTCTGTGAAGCACACAGCTCTTAGTTCTTACTTTCCCTTGAGGTATCCAGCAATGAGATCCTCTAACACTGCCTTGCTACCCATTTCAAATGCCTTTTCTCCTAACCGGGACCTGCCATCAGGACCCAGCTCCTGACTCTGCATACCTGTCTCACTCCTGTTATAGTTTGGTTTTTACCTGTATGCTGTTAAGGCACAATTTACTAATATTTTGACAGTTAGCAGCACCCAGAAAATGCCTCAAAGCCCCCTACAATTCTGTTTATAGATTGCATCTTCCTTAATCTGATTAGTGAAATTTACTATACTGGAATAATAGGAATTTTATACTTGGGGTGAATTTTGAGAATTCTTTAGCAAAGGAATTGCCCATTCCTTGCTAAAATTTCAACACTCTGCAAATGTTGACTGGTGCATATGTTGAAGATGAGCAACTTATGATGACATTGTCACATTTTCCTCCTCTCAAAATTTCAGTAGACTTTTCTGTCAGCTCCAGAAAAAAATACAGCTGGCTCCTCTGATCACCAGTGAATCACCTGGCCCACACATCAAGCATTGCCTCCTCCAGGGTGGAATGCAGCATGAGACATTATGCAAAATTAATTACTATTGCACAGGCAGATTAAAAGCACTTCCTAGGACAACAAGCTGCTTCTTTTCTCCCCTATTTTATTTTATTTTATTTTCAACAGCAAAGGAGTGGATGAGTTTCCCCCAAAAATGACCGATACAAACAATGCTGTGACTTTGGTGAGAGATTTGTACCAGCTGCTGTTAAAGTTGATCTCCACTTGACAAATGATAGCTCTCCTGTGAGCCATAGGCATTTTACTCCCAGAACTAGCTGTGATCTTTCCCATGTTTCTGGCACTAGCTGAGCGTGATAATACCAAGCCTTGGACCTCCTGTTTGAGAAATTGCTGGTATTGTCTGCAAGTGTCACAATCACATTATCATCCATAAATGGTGCTGTACAGAGGAACTTCTTGGGGCCCTTCTAGCTCGCCACGGTCTGTCCCTTCTGCTTTGGTCGTGCTTGATGCTGTACAGGGAGTACAAATGTGGCTTGATTGGATTAAGGCCTTTATTTCTGTGAGGTCTGCTACTATTCACTGAGGTTTAATTAAATTTGTGACCTCCAAGTGGTCAGGGAATGTGTGTCAAGTCAGGCACATAGGAAAACTGATTCATTCTGCAAAAGCTTTGTAGGTGGACAATGCCATTTGAATCTTTCATGACACCGATACCAAGAGAAGGGCCACAGCCCCATCAAGTATTATGCTTTTGCTGAGCCTCTGGGACAAAGGTTTAAGCTGGGAAGGTCCAGGTGAAGGCAAGTCTCACTTTTTATCCCTCCCTAGTTGCTACTGCTTAGTTAGTTCAGTTTACAGGGGCAGCGAAACCCTTCCTGAGACACTGCATCACCTGGCAGCCTGTGGAGCACGTGGCACTGGAACTTGGTGCAGCCTCTCCTTCCCCTCACACCCCAACCCTCAGACACTGGCAGCTCCCTTCCTCAGGGTAATCCTCTCCCTCACCCACTCTCCCCTTGGTCTCCTGCCTGCCCATGGGCTCTGCCCACCTCCAGCTTTGTAGGGAAAAAGAGGAGCAGCAGAAGCCAGCCCCCATGGCCAGGAATCCCCATAGTCAGCAGAGGAGAGACACAAAGCAGAGCACAAAATGAGTCTCGTGGAATTTGTGGCCTCACCACCCAGTAATTTTGGTAGCATTGAGGGGAGCACAATTTTCAGATTGCAACCCTGCCATGGTCTGATTTCATTGGCCATCACTACTTCAAACCCTGTGGGAGCATTGGGATGAGTTTGGTAGTGATATTTTCCAGTCAACTACTTTGGAAGTATTCTCCTACTTTGGCAGCAGGTAGTCCTCCTATCTCAGCTGGAAGGAGACTCTGCCTGGTTTTCTAGACAGCTGATGTGCAACCTGTTACTGTTCATGACAGTGTGGTAGGGGCCCTTCCAGTGACAGGAATTTCACCAGCAGGAGAGACAGAACAGGGATGTTGCTTCCAGAAAGATGGCTCGGAGCCTGTCCTGTCTGAGAAGACTCTCTTTGAGTGGAAGAGAGGAGACAAAACAAATGTACCTCAGGGAAGAAGCCAGGGAAATTGTACCTCAGTGTGCCTTTGCCAAAAAGGATCAGAGATGTAGGCACAGGTAGCACCTTGCACTAAACAAAACAGTGAATGTGAGGAAAACAACCCAGCTTCAGGGAATGCAAGCACTCCTTCAGGTCTGACATAGAAGAAACAATCTCCCCAAGGTAAATAGGGGTGAGAGCAGCTGGTTTATGCTGATTGTCTGAATGATCTGAGGTAAATGATAGCTGGTATCTGCAGGGCAGGCTGGGGGATGTGAGGAACAGTAACTAGGCAGAGGTGACAAGCCTGAAAAGAGCCAGCTTGTCTTTCATTCCTCCTCTTCTCCTTAGGGTCCAAGGCCAGGAAGGTCCTTCCTTGTGCTGAGGAGGGATGGGGCTGCATCCTCTCCCTGAGCCTGCAGATCTCTCCACAATCAGCACGCACAAGGAGAGGATTGGGCGATGCTGGGGTGGCTTTGCCTTTGATCCAAAGGAGCAACAGACACCTAGGGTATTTCTGATGAGGGCCAAGAGAAGATAAGAAGATGAGAAGACCTACAAAAGCAGCAACTCAGGTACTTCTGGGACATAGTCACAGTGCAGAGGAGGCAGAGGGACATCTGTTACAAGAGGGATGCCTTGATGGTGAGGGAGGGAAGCAGAAAATACAGAAACAGGAGAAGAGCTAGGGAAGACAAGGAATGACTGACAAAAGCACAGTGGAGTGGGATGAGAGAAAGCATGAGATGAGAGGGAGTTGTAAATGGCTGACAGATAGGAAAACGATCAGTAGGTGGCAAAATGAAATTATAGAAAAGAGAACATGCTTTTCCAGGAGAAAGGTGTTGCAGCTAAGAGAGAGGTTGTAAATATTGAAAGGGTTGAGGGGAAGACACCTAAGCAATGATCCCACCAAAACTAGGCTCCAGTCTTGTCTGCCATAGCAGAAATATTTTCTCTGATGAAAATGTTTCAGGAACCCAGAAGGAGCAGTTTAATCACCAAGAAATATCTAAGAATCCATGAATATTTTTTAGTCTAAAATGAAAGGCAAGAGAACCTCTGTAAAGAAGCCACAAGAGGCACCAACTGAAGTATTTCCAAAGGGGATAAGATAGGACCACCAAGAGGACTTTATTCCAAATGTAAATAAATACACCAAAAATGCATCATCCAGAGCATCCTGCAAAACAACAAAGGACACTGTACAGCTTCAAAACACTGTCTTATATCTGCAGGTAGCCCCTGGGCAGATTTCTTGTTCCAGCCTCTTTGAACAGCTATGGTATTAAAGGAAGAGAATCTGGGCAAATATCACCTCATTAGAAGACATTCAGGACATGCACCTGTCATTTAGTATGAGTTAAAACCTTGGCAAAAAGGATCAGAGATGTAGGCACAGGTAGCACCTTGCACTAAACAAAACAGTGAATGTGAGGAAAACAACCCAGCTTCAGGGAATGCAAGCACTCCTTCAGGTCTGACATAGAAGAAACAATCTCCCCAAGGTAATTGGAGATTAAATTGCCCTCTATCCCTAGGCACACACTGAGGAACATCTCAGCAGTGTTTTCACTATGCTGATGTATGGTGGAACCATTTTTTGTTTAGACAGTCAAAAAAAAATAGTCTTAACCATGGAAAACCTGTGATATTGCCATATTTTGAGTAATTGTTGTAATATGGGTGCCTCTTCTCCATCTTTGGCTTTGTGTCATTATTGAGTTGGAGTTTTTTAAACTATGACCCTAAATCTTACTGTCCTTACTCCTTAAATACTGTAATCACTTTTAAAGTGGAGAAGGAGGCTCAGCAAATGGGCCTAGAGCTTTAAGATTTCTCTTCAAGGGTGTTATCAATAGTTTCTTGGCAAAGGAGCTCATGGCTTTCCTTCTGATGTTGGTGCCCAAGTGACTCTGTAGTTCAAGCAAATAGCTCAGCAAATGAATTTCTAGGTGGTCATCCTCTACACCATTCCCCAAGCACCAGTGTCACAGAAACATAACAAGTGCTCCCTGGTCAAAGGGTCTGATGTATCCTCCTTCATCCTCCAGAGCCTGCAGTTTTTAGAAAATGTCCAGATTCACTACCTGCTCTTTCTCCCTCTCTGTAGGAATGTGCTCTTTGTTGATGGAGTGACAAAACTATCCTTTGTCTCCTTAAAAAGGAAAGAAGCCCAGAAGTTACTTTTTACTCTTAGGTGAAAAAGACACTTCATAGGACTTTGGGGACTTCAAACTTAAGGATAGCTGATTGGACAGAAGCTAAAAAGTTTTGTTTGGGCAATTTACTAGAAAAAGAATAGAACAAAGAAACTAATCCTTTTTGTGAGGTGTTTTACTAGGAGCAAGAACTTCTTGCATTTGGCTCGGGGTTTTTGTGTTTGTTATTTTGCCTTTTATTAAACCTTTTTTGCTTTTAACACTGCAACAGAAGCCATCTTGCTTATTTTTATGCCTTCTAAGGGTAGCTGAGCTATCTTGGGTGTGTTAGAGACTTCCAAAAGCTCATGAGACATGGCTGGAGGAGGCAACTACAACACCTCTCCCCATTGTTAGGTCCAAGGGCAGAGGTCAAGGCTTTTCAGGTAAGTAAATCTCTGTACATAGCAGAGAGCCCAGCCCTGCCTGCTCCTGGGTAACCAGGGAAAGCAATTCCATGGCTTTTGGTAAGAAGGAGAAGGGCCAAGATGGTGCTTAGACCTCTAAACTAACATAACCTGAGCAGCAAAACATCTCAGTTGGCTCACCTGTCAGCCTGGTCTCCACAGAAAGAAACTCCATGTCTGAGCAATTCCATATTCTCCTGGGACCATCTGTGCTGAACCTGTGGCCTTGCTCACTCTTTCAGGGGCCAGCCAGGCACCAGACTCTTTGCCAGCTGGACTTCACTCAGTGTCTGTGGCAGATGGCCGGATCCACAGCCCACGTGGTGGCTGCCAGCACCTTCCCCTGAGCAGGAGATCAGATGGGCTCTCACACCTTGCCCTTCCTGGCTCTGATTCACACTGGATGCCTCAAGGTCAGGGATGGCTGGATAGGAATCATGGAGACACCTCTCTTCTGGTCTGGTTGCTGTGGGCTCTCTTTTGCCACAGGGGGTCTCCCAGACAAAGCACAGGAAGGGAGGTGGGCTGTGCCTCGTGCCAGTGCATTGGGGCAGGAACAGGAGAAGGCATTGGAGGGTTTTGTAATGCAGTCCATCTCCTCTTCTTCCTGGCTCCTTGCACATCCTGATCCTGTCATTGCATTTCACCAAGATGTGCCCTTTTGCTTGGCTGAGAATTCATTCTTTATTTAATAAAATTTAACATTAAAAGCCACTTAGCTGCAGATGTAAGAGGTTCATCAGGGCAGAGTCACATCTGCTGCCTTTACAAGGGTACATCCTGCCATGATCCACAGCCCTGTGTGAGAGGGTACACAAGGGGCAGACACAGGCTGCAGTGGCATTGTGCAGGTGGCTTGTAGCCACTTGTGTTTGTTCACCATTGCTGCTGGATAGCATTAAGGAGGATGGTAATACATTACTCAGCCAAGGTTTTTGAAGGCCTGTTTGGCCTTCAGCAACAAAAGGGCTCTCTCTGCCTAAGTTGTGTAGCATGGCAGATGAGTAACCTCTCCCTTAGTGCCCTTCTCATACTTCATAGACAGAGGAGAAAGATTATTCTCTCCACTGAATAGTTTAATACCTTCTATTTTTATTCCTGAGAAAGTTTGGAGGTTACATTTTCCTTAACAACCTGCTGAAGTCTGAGGCCTTCACTCTGTGCTTAATAAATCTTGCTGAACTTAAAGATACCTCCCCTGAGTAAAACCAAAATAAAATTTGAGTAGAGTCTTTGGGATTTGCTTCCCTTTTTTCTGACTTTCCTCCGATTGTTTGTGCCATTTTGCCTTTGACATATTTTTCAATCTGCTGGGTGCTGTAGGAACTTCTGCATTCTTTCTACAATGAGTCCATGTGAAGAAGATCAAGGAGTACAAGCAAAGTTCAAAGACACCTTGTGCTGTTGTCATGGTTTTAAGCCCAGCTGAAAATTAAGCACTCTTTATTGCTCAGGACTTCTTGTAGCTGTGATGCTCAGGGCTTGTCTTGAGCCCAGACAAGTCGAGGGTAGCTACAGAGAAGCAAAGATTCCTTTGGTAATGAATCTGGTTCATGTGAATTTGGTTCATGTGGCTACAGAGATGTGGTGACCCATCTTCTCCACAGTCTGCAAGATCCTCCTGCAAGCTTGGACTGAAGCAGGCACTGGGAGGATGTCTTCTCCTTCATGTCTTCTCCTTCCCTGCTGATCCTCCCCTTGGGACCAGCTGGTGCTGTGCAAGATGTCCCTGGCAGCATCAGCTCCTGGAGAGGGTACTTGTCCCAGGGTGACATTATGATGCTTGTATCCCCATTCATGTGTTCTGTTTATGCTGGATATGATGTTCTGTGCCTTCAAGACTGGCTCTGAAGAGTGAAAGTTTTGTTTTGGTTTCTTATCAGCCGCTCCCCCACGGCTGGCGGGACACAGAGATGGGGCAGTACATGGTGCTGCTTTTGCTTTTTGCTTGGCTCTTGCTCTTGCTTCTGCTTTGCTTCTGCTTGCTCTTGGTTCTGCTCATTAGCTGGTTTAGCTAAACAGTCCAAATTTTTCCCTGGACTGTTTCTCCTTTCCTTTTATTGGACCTACTCGAGCCTGCTCCGGCCTGGGGCCTGGGAACACCGAGAGTTTGCACCCTGCGGCCCAGCGGGGCCTGCTCTGGGCAGCAGCTGCCCCAGTGCCAGAGGGACTGAGAACAGAGCCACCACCCCCAGAGAGACTTTCTGAATTTGTCATCTTTTTCAGAGCAGTGAAAGAACGGTGCCATCCTGTACTGTTCATTCTGTGTGCTGGGGGTGCTGTGCCTGTTAAATAAACAGGTTCTTTCCACTTCTCTCCAAGGAATCCTTCCTGAACCAGTTGGGGGGAGAGGCCTCCCTTTGGGGATTCTCTCCCAAATTTGCCCTAAACCAGGACAGTACTAAACACGAAACAGGAATGTTGTTCTTTTAGCTGTCCCTTACCCTGATGAGATCTGCCAGCTGCACAATGTCCAGGGGTGTGATGGGTGCTCCTGTGCTGGGAGGGGAGGTGTTGAACCACCAGGCTCTGGCTGCTGATGGCACCGTCAGTGCCCCTCAGATAATGATCACTTGCCTCCTCCCGGACTGGAGAGGAGCAGGCCTGTGAAAAGCTCCTCAGCTTGTAAGTAACTGCTTCTTTCAGCTTCAATGACATGTCACATCCATCCTTGAGCTCTTCCAAAAATTCCCTCCTGGGACTTTGCTTTCCCCATAACTCGGAGTGACACGCATTGGCAAGGGGGGAGACGAGGGTCTCGCTCAGCTCAGTCCTGATGTGTGTGAATCAAAAGGCTGGGTGGCAGGGGTGGGGTGGGGAAAGGCCTGTGGTACAGCAAATAAATTGCACCCTGCCTGTGTTATGCCAGCAGGGCTGCAGAACAGTTCCATGGGCTTTTGTAAATGGGAATTTGCCTCCTCGGTCACTCAGGGAAGTGCTGTCAAACAGCGTTGCCAGGCTTGTGCCTCATCCAGAGGTCTCAAACATTTTCCAAGTCCCCCCCAGTTCAATTTACTTTCACAAAATGATGTTTCCCTTTTGAGGAGGGGGCAAAAAAAAGAAGGAGAAAAGTGAGCCCAGAAAACCCACCGAGAGGCTGTGGGAGAAAGGGAGAGGAAGCAGCAGGGGAAGGGAAGGGAAGGGAAGGGAAGGGAAGGGAAGGGAAGGGAAGGGAAGGGAAGGGAAGGGAAGGGAAGGGAAGGGAAGGGAAGGGAAGGGAAGGGAAGGGAAGGGAAGGGAAGGGAAGGGAAGGGAAGGGAAGGGAAGGGAAGGGAAGGGAAGGGAAGGGAAGGGAAGGGAAGGGAAGGGAAGGGAAGGGAAGGGAAGGGAAGGGAAGGGAAGGGAAGGGAAGGGAAGGGAAGGGAAGGGAAGGGAAGGGAAGGGAAGGGAAGGGAAGGGAAGGGAAGGGAAGGGAAGGGAAGGGAAGGGAAGGGAAGGGAAGGGAAGGGAAGGGAAGGGAAGGGAAGGGAAGGGATGCTGAACAAGACAAGAGCTTTCACAACACAGGAATTCAGGCTCTTCCCCCCTCGGCTCCCCCTCACACCCTTGTTTGAATTTAGCATGTGTCCTCCTATGGCGTCGTAATTACTAAGATTACCAAATGAATCTTTGCCTCTGTACACACCGGGCATTCAGCACAGCTCTAATAGTTGTCATTAAGTTTTCAGGGAGGTGGGAGAAGATGGATTGAATGCGTGCACTCCAGCGCTGCGCAGAGCCCATTGACGGCTGCTGAGTAATGATTTTTTTCTAATTGGTGGAGAGCAGCGGCCCTAATGGATGGAGCCTCTCTGTGCATTTGCACTGTCTCCTCAATCAATAACCCTCGCTGCGCCTGGCACCGAGGAGTTCCTGAAAGGCCCTTTGTAATAATGGATGGCTGGAGGTTACACAAACCGCTGTCTCCCGCTGAGTCAGCCCTCTGTCAGGCACCTCCCGCTTCCCTGGGCCCCCGTTCCAGTCGGGACACCCCCTCGGGCAGGGGCCCCCAGCCCCGGCTCCCTGCCCGGCCCGGCCGCCGCTCGCTGCGAGGGTTTTGTTGCCTGCGGAGCCCGAGCTGGCCCGGAGGAGCGGGAACAGCTGGGAGGCTTTTTATTGGCTTTGGCTTGGGAAGTTTGGCTTTTTATAGGAGGCTTTGTGGGGGGGTTCTTCCCCGCCCTTCTCTTGTTAATGAAAACTCCGCAGGTCAGAGGCTGAAATCGCAGAGAGGTCAGGCCGTGCCAGGCAGCGCTCTTGACTTGGCCAGAGCAGGAGCCCAGCTCGGGGAGAGCAAGCTTTGAGCACCCACTAACCAACCAGCGGGCACTCAGTTTGCATCCTTGCCCTCAACATCACCCCAGACCCTGCTTTCTTTTTGAGGGATGCAAGTGAGAGCCACAAGAGAGCTCTCGAAATTCAACCTTGCCTTGCCAGTGCCTTTCCAGGCAGGTCTCGGGCTGGGGGGTAGAGATGAGAAATGGGATGTTAAAGGGAGTCTTAAAAGGGGTGCTTCAACACTGAGATCAAGAGCTCAGCCTTCCTCTTCCCAACACAAGAGAGCCTTTTACTGGAGAAAAAGAGGGGATTTCCATGGTTTGATGAGATTTACAGACGGTTGAGGCTTGGTTTCTTCACTGCTGCTCTGCCTCAGCTCTGTGTCCTCACAGCCCACTGCAGAGCACTTCTGAGTGGCAGCCTGTTGTCACTGCAAACTCTAAGCCCCTCAGAAAAGGTTCTCATTGCTGGGACCTTTTGGAAATGAATCTGCCCTAGCTGTGTGATCCAGACCCCCATAACTCAGGGCTCCCAAGTGCCCTGCACTGAGTCTGCTCTTGTTTGCTTTCTAGTGAGGTTTTTACATTTGTTGTGTACCTGGGCTTTACACAGCTGCACAACCCAGGCCATCACCCACCCCAGTCTCTGGAAGGGACTTTACTGTGGAGCAGGAGAGCTTGGGATTGCCCAGATTGGATGGCTGGCTGCTGCCAGTCCCACTGTGAATGCAGACAGTCTGGATCTCCTCTAGCAGTGAAGTAATTGGCATTTTCTGTTGTCTTCTCCAATGTTTTGGGGTATTCATAGCTTGTAATGGTCTCAAATCCTTCTCCCTAAGATCAAAGTGAATTTAAGGTCTCCCCCAATTTGTTCTAGTTAAAAGCTGAAAACAGAAAAGGATAATGTAGGAGAGCTGATTTTACTGGTAGGGAGGATCTGACCTCAAAACTTCATGTTGAGCCCCAGGCTGAGTCCCTAGAAAGTGGCTCTTTGGGTCTGTGTGGCAGAGGGCATCTCAGGATGTGAGCAGCATGATCTGCTGCTGATCCCTCCAGGGCTCAGGACATAGCAATGAGCAGGTCCCAAAGGACCTGCATCACCCCAGCGGCCTGGGAACATGAGTGGGGGCAGGAGGGGAATCTGAGACTCTGCAGTGAAACCTCATGTCCTTGCTTGGCAAGTGACCACTGGAAAACATCCCCTGGGATGGGCTCCAGCAAAGGCTGGTTCTGTGTTGCCAGGTACACCTGAGTTGCAGCTGAAGAAGTGGCAAGTAAAGGGTTGTAGAAGAAGAAATATATTTTCTCGGTTGATGTCCTGGTGAGAGAAAGACTGTGGAATTGTTTTAGGAGGTGGAAGTCCAATTCATCCTCATTGTCACTCCTGACTCTCCATCTGAGTGCAGTGAGTGATTTTCTCTCCCTTTCACAGGGGCAGTCAGTCATACAGAAGCTACTTTCTCACTGAGCAAAGAGTATCAGAAGGAGAAGGAGCAGGGGGCTTTCATTCTCTGTTTTTCAGCACTGTCTCTCACCAGGATGTGCAGAGGTCCAGGCAGGAGTGAGGTAAATTCTTCCAGGATCAGTGTCCACCCCAATGCACCATGGCCACAACTCTCCCACCTTTATAAGCTCATCCCTCACATCCTCCTGATCTCTGAGATCAGCCCTGAGATGTTTGCCACAGAATGAATCAGCCTTGCTCAGGAGCCTGTGGCTGCTTGTAGCCATGGTATTTTCTGAAAAATCCTTTTGCCAGGATTTTTCTCCTGAGAAGCTGAGAGGCCTCAGGGACAAAATGTAAACAATGGTTATCTGCTGCTGTGGAATGCAGGAGGTGCATCTTTGATTGGCCCATGTTGGCTGTTTCTAATTAATGGCCAATCACAGTCCAGCTGGCTCGGACTGTCTGGTCAGTCACAAGATTTTATTGTCATTCCATTCCTTTCCTTTGCTTGCAAGCCTTCTGATGAAATCCTTTCTTCTATTCTTTTTGTATAGTTTTAATAAAATATATATCATAAAATAATAAATCAAGCCTTCTGAAACATGGAGTCAGATCCTCGTGTCTTCCCTCATCCTGGGACCCCTGTGAGCACCCCTGTGGTGAACACCACCACAGCTGCTCTCTGCCAGTGCCCCTGTGCCCAAGGTGACAGAGTGTGCCCTGGGAGGACAAAGTGGTGACACCCCAGCCTGGGGAGTAGCACAGGCAGAGAGGGGACAAGAAGAAAGAAGGGGCCAGGGAAGTCCTTTTGTAGAGCACCTGGGACCGAGGGTCTTGGAAGGGAAACCAGAGCAATGGTAAGGCAGAGGTGGAGGAGCTGAGATGTCCCAGACAGACAGACAGCAGAGCACAGCAGGATTCCTCCCTGCTGCTGCTTTGGCCATGAGGGAGCTCCACAGCCATCAGCAGGGCAGGACTGGCTCAACAGAGACTGGAGCAGACCAAGGCAGGCTCATAGAAAATCTGGGTGCAAACCTTTGAGGAAAGACAGAGGAGTTATGTGTCTCTGCCTTTTGTGAAGATGTTTTAGAATCCTTTTTTAAGGGTTATTATTACTTGAGCAAGGGGCAGGGCCACTTCAGCAGTGTAGTTTGAGCTGGAGAAGGAAACTGTGCCTGGGGCAGGGGGCCTGGAGCACCCAGCAGAATCCTGCCCCTGCAGCATGGGGGAAAATGTAGCAAGAACCTGGGATTACTGCTAAACAGGGCTCCCTAAAGGGAAATCAGGAAAAGCTCCTTAGGTGGCCGAGAGGAGAACCCAAAGCAATGGAGAGGATTGACATTCAGGAGCAGGATTTGGCCCAGCTGTCAGTCCTGGCTTGCCAATGCAGATGGTGGCAAAGGAAAAGGATTTGTCTCATCCACTTTCTATCACAGCTGTGTTAACTCACCAGTGTTGCAGGAGTTAAAAATAATTATACTGTTTTCAGAGCAGGACTGTGTTTCACCTGTGCTATAACCAATGAGGGGATTAGGGCAGCCAGTTGGTGATTCCTGTGCCATAACCAATGAGTGGGTCAGGGCAGCCAGTTGGTGATTCCTGTGCCATAACCAATGAGTGGGTTCAGGGCAGCCAGTTGGTGATTCCTGTGCCATAACCAATGAGTGGGTCAGGGCAGCCAGTGGTTATTCTGTGCTATAACCAATGAGTGGGTCAGGGCAGCCAGTTGGTGATTCCTGTTGCCATAACCAATGAGTGGGTCAGGGCAGGCACTGCCCCGTGTCCTGTCACAGCCACAGAGCTCCTGGCAGTGGGGACTCTGGTGCTCTCACAGCACAACTGTGCCACATCCAGAGCACGGGACCACAGTGGGAGCCTGAAGGCATCCAGCTGTTCATTTAAGCTGCTGCTTCTCTCCCAATCCACTTACTAGAGGGTGTCTTATATAAATCAAACTGGAAAAATTTCCATGAACTCTACTTTCTGTGTAGTTTTGGAAGCAGAGGAAACCTCTAGACTCATCCAGGAGCTCTGGTGAGGGGGATTACAATGGCTCAGGTGGAAGCGTTTCCGCTTTTCCTGCAGTGCCCACCTGCCTTTCTGAGAGGCAAGTCAGCACCCAAAGCAGTGCCAGATGCCCTCTTTTGCTCATGGACATAAACTTTTATTCTTTGTTTATTTACAATCCTGCTTAATCTAGAGGTAATCATCTTCATTTGGGAAGTATAGCTTGCTCTTCATTTACAAAAATCACAACCTCCTCACCTGCACTTGTGATTTCTCACCTGCCCTGACAGCTCCTCAGGAGACTCCAGACCTGTCCTCTGCAGCTTCTTTTCCTGGTTTTATTCTGTGCTTTAGGAAAACAATGTCAGGCAAATCAGACAAACCAGGATCTTTCCAAACTGTCCCTATGAACAAGTCCATATTGCCATAATTTCCACAAAAGAGCTTACAATGAGTGACATGAGAATACCCATTCCGATTATAAAAAAAAAAAAGAAGAAAAAAAAAAGAAAAAATAAAAAGCCATGCAACAAAAAACCCAGGTGCTGTCTGAAAGAAAAACTGTCACAAAGGAAAGGAGCTCAGTTTTCTCTGACAATCAGAGTGATACAGCTTGCATGAGAATTTATTTCAGTATGCTTCTTCAGCACACACCAGACTCCCAGGAGGGTGTTTCAGATCTCATTCCTAACTTTCCTGATTGGAACCGAGGCTCGCATTTACTTGGCTTTTTCATTTTATGCTATCATTTGGGGTCTTGCTTGACTTCTTACAACCTCCCTGCCTGTTGCGCCTCACCCTCTTCCCCAGGCCCTTCACCGCTGCCCAGGGAGATGAATATAGGGCACATGCCAGTGCCCACAGCTCCAGCAAACTCAGTTAATCCCTGCTCCTCTCCCAGCAGGACACAGTCCCCTTCCCAGAGGCGTGACCCAGCCCTTGGCTATTTACAGCAGTCAAGAGTTCAGCTTGTTTTCCCAAAGTGTGTTTTCATTATAGCTCAGGGGAAAGGCTCCCTAGGAAAAGCAAAAATCTCTCTTTCCAGCTCTGGAAAAAGCAGCTGAACTGGCCCCTCTGATGGTCCTCCAGAGGCTCCTAGAACATGGAGTTATAGAGTCATAAGAGGAGCTGAGGGATAAGGATCCAGGTTGAGTTGTGGGGGCATTCTCACACACAGCAGCTCCTCACTCTGCACAGAAGGACTGTGCCAAGGACTGCAGCATCCAAGACCCACAGCTGGCCTGGGGGTCTGGGTCCTGGCATCTTACCCTGCTTTCTCCCCATGTTACTTTAATTTGACACAGGACAATTTCTTCTTCCAAATGCTGTTTCAGTTCAGTGTTGCTTCTTTCGGGCTTTTTTCAGATGATGTAGGAACACCATTGGTTTGGAGCAAGAGATCCCTGCGTTTGATTACACATCTTGGAGCAGAAGACCAAAGTGGTATTTAATAAACCATCACCTTTGCCAATTTAATAAACCATCACCTTTGCCAAAAGCAGCATAATCAAATCCTGTGAAATGGGCAATTGCTGCAACGGAGACGGCTTGAGCTGGTGCGCTGGCAGAGCCACAACTGCTTGTCTCTTGGCCGCTGCTGAGCCAGGCTCAAGAGCCTGAGCACGGCTTTGAGCTCTGGCAGCGAGTCTCAGAGGCACTGCATGCTCCAGCATCCCAAGGGCAGCAAACCCCCCTTGCATCAGTGCCTGCCACCCAGCCTGTGAAGTGGTTTTGCATCAGCTCCAGGAGCAAGAGGCAAAAGAGTGAGTGAGAAAGAGAGATGTTCACTCAAACTGGCAGCTGCCTTTTGTTTCACGATGGCAGCTGCCAGCAAGAGACAGGCAGGGCAAGGGAAAAACACACAAGAGCAACACGCTAGATGCAAAGCATATTACACGCTAGATTTAAAATAAAAAAGCATGCGTGAGGGTAAATATTCAGCATAATGCATGACGACTCAGCCCCGTCATTCTCCTTCCATTTCCTAGGAGCTGTGGGACTGCATCTCCCAGGGCAGCGCTGGCCATCCTGCAAGAAAGCACAGGGCCAACACTCAGAGTGTATAAGCAAAGGAAGCAAGTGCCTAAACATTGACGTTTTTCATCCACTTGAGACAGGTGAAAGGAGAAATATCACTTCAGTGGAGAAGGGTGGTCTGCGCATGATTCTGTACAGTGGGCTTGTTGTTTCTCTCACTTCTGACAGCTTGCTTGCTTCCTCTCCTTGCGGGACTTTATTTCAGTCAGTTTGATGTTTTTGGCAGGGTGATGGCTTTGGAGCCTGGTCCCCCCTCCTCTGCAGAGGCAGTGCTGGCAACAGGGCTGCACATCTTTCTTCTCTTCCATCTCAGCCTCCCAGCACCACCTCCTGCAGCAGGGGAAGCCCTTTGTCACACCAGGATCCACTGTCAAACAGCTGCCAGGACCTGGGCAATGCTGAACAAGGTCTGTGTCTGCATCCTTCAGGGCTCAAGGATCATCCCTGGTCCTTTGCCTCTTCACCCACCCCTATGCTGTTCCTCAGATAGGCATGCCAGCAAGGGTGGGCAGGCATTTCCCACCCCTTTTCCAGGAGCAGAGTTTTGACAGCACAGGGAATCTGTCTCTGGGCCCCCTGACACTGCAGCAAAAACACTTTGGCCATGTGGCACTCACTCCACTGGTTTGAATTTATTTTAATGCTTCTGACAGGCCAACTTTGTACCAGCAGCTTCTTCTGCCAGATCAGATATTGTTTACCCACCCTGCTTTAACTTTCTGCCATGTTCAATATCTCCTCTCCACACCAAGCTCACTCGATGCCAGATCAGGTATCGTCTGTCCTCCCTCGGCCAGCGCAGAGCACAAAGCTGGCACGTGCTCCCTGTCCCTGTGCACTCTGGCTAGTTCAGCAGGAATGTGAGCACAGCCTGCCCCTGATCCCACCTGATCCAGGGCTGCTCTTCCTGCTGAGAGCTGGGGTGGTGCATGGAGCTGGCATTCACTGCCAGGGGAACAGCCCCGGCACTGCCAGGAGCACCTGGCGGCTCTAAAGGTGAGGCTGGGACACTGGAGAGCCTGCCTGAGCTTGTAAATGTGCTAATAAAGGGAGGGGAAAGGGAAAGGAGAGAGGAGGAGCACAGGAAGAGGAGGGAAAAAGTTGTGGTTTTAATACCTCAGATTAAAAGGACACTGAGGTAAGGTTAGGTTTACCTGAGTCTGAATTCAAAGGAGGGAAGGAAGGAGGGAAGGAGGGAAGGAGGGAAGGAAGGAGGGAAGGAGGGAAGGAGGGAAGGAGGGAAGGAAGGAGGGAAGGAAGGAAGGAAGGAAGGAAGGAAGGAAGGAAGGAAGGAAGGAAGGAAGGAAGGAAGGAAGGAAGGAAGGAAGGAAGGAAGGAAGGAAGGAAGGAAGGAAGGAAGGAAGGAAGGAAGGAAGGAAGGAAGGAAGGAAGGAAGGAAGGAAGGAAGGAAGGAAGGAAGGAAGGAAGGAAGGAAGGAAGGAAGGAAGGAAGGAAGGAAGGAAGGAAGGAAGGAAGGAAGGAAGGAAGGAAGGAAGGAAGGAAGGAAGGAAGGAAGGAAGGAAGGAAGGAAGGAAGGAAGGAAGGAAGGAAGGAAGGAAGGAAGGAAGGAAGGAAGGAAGGAAGGAAGGAAGGAAGGAAGGAAGGAAGGAAGGAAGGAAGGAAGGAAGGAAGGAAGGAAGGAAGGAAGGAAGGAAGGAAGGAAGGAAGGAAGGAAGGAAGGAAGGAAGGAAGGAAGGAAGGAAGGAAGGAAGGAAGGAAGGAAGGAAGGAAGGAAGGAAGGAAGGAAGGAAGGAAGGAAGGAAGGAAGGAAGGAAGGAAGGAAGGAAGGAAGGAAGGAAGGAAGGAAGGAAGGAAGGAAGGAAGGAAGGAAGGAAGGAAGGAAGGAAGTTACTGTGGAGTTTTTTCTGATGGAGCTAACTCAACTTAGTCAAGTCACACTTTAAAAAGGCACCTTTTTTCTATTTACGTGTTCTGATCTGGAAGTGTAAACATACCTGAAACAGGTCTGGGCTCCTTTTTATGCAGGGAAATGTTTCAGAGGAATCCAAGGAACCGGGACTTTTTTTGCATGCAATGTAGAGAAAGAAATGTACTGTCTGAGAGCAAAGTGACTCTGAATGTGGCCAAGGAGATAAAATGGGGAGTTCAGCTCCTGCATGCAAGAGCAGCATTTGTCAAAGACGCCTTTTTTTTCCATTTGATTTTCTTTATGTTTATTTTAAATGAAGCTCTTTTCTATCTCATATTTTTAGATTTTAATCTTTGTATAGAACACACTCTGTGACCCTGACAGAGGGGAAGCAGCTCAGTCCTACCTCCCCTGTGAATGTGTTTAGAAACAGTAACTGATCAAAGTCAGCCACGGAGTTACTCCTCTTGCCGCGCGTCCCCGGCTTTGACAGACTGCATCCTTTGGCGCGTTGATGTATCAGGATTTCATACTCTATGAATATTCACGGCGCATATTAAATTAACCAGGTGAGAAAGCACAGGTTTGTTTTGCATGTTAACTCTGTGTTAACGCTGCCCCTAAGTGGTTAAGTTGGTTTATTGCAAGTTAATTAGCCCCCATTTCGGGCAGTTATTTATTTATTTATTTATTTATTTGCGGAAGACTGTCATGGTTTTTTCTATTCCAGCTTCATGCCTAGACCTTGCCTCTCTATCTAGTCTGTGTTTGCATCCTACTCTCTGTGGGTTTCACAAAACTGCAACATTTTCAGCCAACTCAGCTTGGAAGACACATGTAGAGGAAAACACGGATGCCTACTACACATTTATTACTGAATCCAAGCAAGGCTGTGATCCTGCTAGCAGCTCCTCTCCCTCCACTCGTTTTAATTAGCATTTCAAGGGATGCTTGGTAGCACAAGCTGGTGAAGTTATGATGGGCTGCCTTTTGCATCTTTCCTCCTTCACCAGTGTGCCAATTCGCGAACATTTCATCACCCAGGCAAGCCTTTACTCAACCTCGATATGTGCTCAAGCCTTGATATTCACCCTCGTGTTGCCATCCTTCTGCATGGATCCATGCAATGTGCCAGGATCACGCCTTCTCTTGGGGTAGCTGGTTGTTGTTGGAGAGCTGTGGGTGTGGGCACACGGAGCAGAGCAGCTCCAGCTTACAGAGAGGCCTTGAGCTTCCCTTCCTCACGGTGTGTTCCCCTCCATCTGCCCCGTGGGGAGAAGCAGGAGAGGAAGGAGGGCAGCTGCTTGCAGCTTTTTGGCTCTGAAGGGCCTCACACCAACAGGGGAGTCTTGACAGAACCTCCAGCTGAACAACTGATGTGCTGAACTCTGAGAGGCCTTTTAAAATCCCTTCTTGCTTTAGTTTCTTGCAGGCTATGGTTGGGGAGCCTGACTGTGCTCCCCAGTTTGGTTTTCAGTTACCAAACAACGTCCCAGAGAAGTGGGGTGACCATTGTGACACCTTCAAAGCAGATGTTCATTTCTGAACTTCTTCAGCTCCTTTTGGGATGGTGTGGAGGAAAAGCACCTCCTCGGGGGCTGGGGTCAAAACAGGCAGGGTTAAGCCAGCAGCAGGCAGAGTGCTCTGCACACTGGGCTTGCAGGTAATTCACGGCGCAGTCTCTAGCTGAGGAAAGCAGTCCTGGTCAATATTGCAGCAGCAGATGCCTGCACACCTGCACTGCACCAGGCAGCAGAGCAATCCATCCCTGCTCAGCCTGTGTTGGCAGCACAGGGAGAGGAAAGTGAGGAAGAGCAGGGCAGTGCAGCTCAGGATACCTGGGTATATTGGCAGAATCTCTCTCTTGATTATCAGCCTCTTCTTTCCATAAGCTCTAAAATAAGAGCATAAAGAAAACCGGAGAGCAGTGAATCTTCAGGAAGGTCTCCAGTCTTTGGCAGAGAGCACAGGCTGCTTTTCCATCATGCCAGCACTGCCCTTCACCTTGAACGAGCGACGTTTGTCTCCTTTCCCCTTCGCTCTGGAGATTGCAGCCCGGATTCCGAGGAGGCGTCTCCGGCTGCCTGGAGCTCGGAGCGGCCAAAACGCCGCCTCCCTGCAGCACATCCAGGGCCGGGGCTCGCAGGGAGATGCCCGGCCCGGTGAAGCGATGGGGCGAGCCCCCATCCCTCCCGCATCCCTCCCGCATCCCTCCCGCATCCCTCCCTCATCCCTCCCGCATCCCCCGCATCCCTCCCGTTCCCCGCTCCTGCCGCGGAGCGCTGCCTGCATCCCGGCCGCGCGCGGTTAAGGAGTCCGGACACCGGGATCCCAAAGGAGCCGCGACCGTGCGAGGGAGCTCCGCTCTTCTGAAAGGCTCTTTGGGAGGGCAGTGACAGTGGCAGGTCTACAGGATCCCCCTGCTTCGTAAAAAACCCGCCGCCGCATCTCCTCGGTGCTGCGCTTTCGGTCGGAGCTGAAAAGTCCGCATGGGAACTCAGGGACTACCTTAAATACCCCTAACTAAGCCTTCTTAAAACTCCTATTAAAATACGAACGCCGCAGTACAAGGCGGCAGGCTGGAGGTCTGCCCAGTGGCCGAATAAATCAAAATATTCCACATATCCTGTTTGCAAGCGCCCATTAAAGCCTGACAACTGGCTAATACCAAAGACAGCGTGGATGTGAAGGATAGAAAAAACGTGACCCATCCTGCAAAGCAGCCCGGGTTTTATTTCTTGCTTTTTCACTGCTTTAATGCCGTCCTCTTCCCAGGGGCTGTAGGAAAGGGTTGCTGGGGCCCAGTGAGAGGCTCAAGGCAGTGGGGTTGTAGGGCTGGGGGCTTTGTAGCCACAGCTCCTCACGCCCCCAGCCCCACAAGCATCACCAGCCACCGAGCAGCCTCTGCCAGGGACCTCCCTGCCCAGGAGCGTGGCTCAAAGCCCGGTGCCAGGGTTCAGGCCAGCCTGGAAAGCAGCCCCTTTATCTGCATTTGCTGCCTCGCTGACATCTGCAGGCACACTCTGTGCTCTTTATCTGTTTTCTCAAATAAATTAATAAATAAAAAGACAGGGAGGCTGGAAATAAGGACGGAGAAAATGAACAGATTTTGATCTAGTAAGCAATTTAAATCTGGGCTGGCAAGCTGCGTTGGCTCATTCATTAATTCTGCCGTGTGCTCAGAAAACCCCAGCAGGGCTCTCCTCCAGCGCGAGAACTTCCGACTGTGAAATAAACCCCGCGTAACCAGATTAGCTCTGAGGTATGCATCAGCCAGCTCCTAGGCATTCATTCTACTTTCTCTGCACTCTACATTGCTAGAGCCTGATGTCCTGATCAGGTGTTGCTCACTGGAGGGCATAAACTCCCCGAAGTTTCCACCTCTCCCTGTATTGTTGTTCCTTGCTCAATAAATAAAAAAATATTTTAATGTGCGCTATCAGTGAGTCTTGATTCAGCAGTTAATAGCAACATTTTCAATACCTTGTCTTTCAGTGTCACATAGCTCAAAAGTGGTTTTGTTCTGGCATTACAAATATTAATCACTTTGGGCAGAGAAAATTTCACCTTAAAAGCTTCAGCATTTATAGTCAGAATGTATTTAGTGTGCAGAAACTGATGGGTAAGATAGAAATCTCTGCATAAGCTTAGTGCAGTCCTCCACCTCGCAGGTCTGTGTTGTACTGAACCACGAGGTGATTACTGTCTGAGTAACTTCAATTATGGTATTATCATCTTATTTATCATTTGATAAATGAAGTGGGACAGGGGCCTGTTTGTGTCAGGTGCTGTACAAACACTCAGATGTGCTCAGGACAAGATCCTGAGGACATCCATAAAGTGAATGGGACATGAGTGGGAATCTTAAGACAAGGACCCCCTTCCAGGAGCTGCCATAGGAAAAGCTGGTCTGGTTGCCAGCAAACTCCTGTTCTCTCTACATGCTCCTGTGTCCTGAACTTAGATCAGTCAATGTAAAGTCAATGCTAAGTCTGTTTGTACAGAATTTTTTTAGAAGTGGAGACTGAGCAGGCTTGGGTTGCTTGGGATTTTTTTTTTAAAGACAAAATCTTCAGCTTATCTGGGTCTCAAACATAACCATCCAAAGTAGGGTTTATGACATAGTTAAAATCCATGTATTGCCTCCACTGCAATCTCAATGCTTTATTCCAATTTCAATACTTTATTTGCTATGGGGAAATCTAATACATGGTAATTGTAAAGCTTCAGTCATGAAGCAAGCTGGGATGATCCTGTGGGTTCCAAATCTCCCCTCACAAATGCTAAAACAAAACTTGGCCAATGAGTTTTCCACTCTGTGGAGAAGCTTTGGCTGCCAGCACCTTTGGACACACCTGCTCTAAAGATGAATGTCTTTGATTTCCCATTTACGTCAGCCTGGCACCTTTCCAATACATCAGTTCAATTTCATTTTTTTCAGGGAGTGCCTTTGTACACAGCATGTGTATGTGTTCCTGCTGTCATTCTGAAGTGTGGAAAAGTCACTGGCCCAACTAATTCCCAAACTCTCACTGAGCTGAAATTTGGAAACACAAAGAATTCCTTCAGTTTGGCCTGCAAATCTCACTTTTTGCATTGGATCTTTCCATACAAAGTTCTCACCAAGACAGTTTTTCTCTGGTGACATTCTTCCATTCAAGAGGCACGTCACAGACAGCAAGGATGAAAACATGCATAAGCTACTTTTTTCTTTTCTCTCATCTGTCCCAGTCAGAGAAGAAGGTTCACAGGTTAGAAAATTCAGCTTCATCAGAGTCCTCCAATTCTATTTATCAAGTTTCAGTCCAAATAATAGCTGTGAAAATGTTTAATTTGTTAGCAATGAAAATGCTTAGCTGACATTGATTTTGGAGCTACATGTTGCTGAATATAAGCTGGTGCTTTTGCTCCTGAGCCATCGGATGAAATGCAAGAGCATGTTCAGATGCTGGCTGAGATGAGAGTCTCCAAGGTGCATGTGTTAACACTGCAGTGAAGAAAGCAGCCTCATCCCACAGACTTTAAAGAATACACATGGCTTTTTAGTTCTTAGACAACTGTGAGCATCATCTTTTCCTGTACTAATATATTCTGTTTTCTGTTTTCACAAGACTTCAAGGGACAGCGAAATTGCTTCAAACCAATTTCATCATGTGAAAAAACAATTAACAGCATTTCCAGGAGAGGAACATTCTAGGTATTCATCACGGGTTCTGCAGTCACAAACAGACCACAGGCACTTTTCCCTCTGACAACAGCATTTAGAAATATATATTGTATAATATTCTGTAAATCTAACTTTCATTTATAAATCTGTATAAATTTCATGGGCAAGGGACACACAGGGACTTTTTGTTCTGGAATATATATGTATTTGGTAGATAAAAGACAAAGAGCCTTCTAACATCAGACTAGATGCCTCTGCCTGTGCTGAAGTTAAGTCATACTTCAAGATTTCTTTTTCTGAAGTTTGATAGGATGAGCTTGCTCATATTCTCCTTCTAGAGCAGGTTTGACAAGCTGCAAATCATTCTTCCAGACATTTTTAAACCCCTTCCACTTTCACGACAGCCTTTGCAAAGCAGACAAAGAGGGGAGAAGGAACTAAAACCCCTTCATTGCCTACTGTATCTTGTCTCCTGAGCCCTGCCCAGCACAGTACAGCAGCTGCTGTTTGCATGGCTCTCAGCACTCAGCTCCCTGCACTGATGGTGCTCCTTGTACGATCAGATGGTTTTTTTGAAGTCATTGCACGTGTCCCTCTCAGAGCTTCTGCTTTCAAACACATCATCCTTGCTCTCAAAATGTGACCAAATGCTTTCTTTCTCCCCTTACTCTTTCAGATCTATCCAGCTGCTGTAAGTTCACTTCATCAAGGGATCCAAGTGCTCTGTAGAGGTTGCTGATATTCCCCTCTGTTCCTTGTGCCAGCTGCAAACTCCTACACAGTGAACTTTTTTCCCAGACACACAAGTCAAAGTTCACTGACCTCTGTAGTCAGAATGGTGCATAGAAGTGGAAAAATGTGACTTTGTTCTTCTAGACAGATGTAAACAGGCTTCTTGCTTCTGCTGCTGCAAGGGTAAATGTGTCCTCATGCAGTTCAGATCCACCACTTCAGCTCTGCAGCCCCCTGGACTTCAATTCTTGGATGCAAACACAGCAATGAAGCTCCAGGTTGCAACTTTATTTATGGCTTCTGCTCACAATATGGCTTAAAATGTGGGAAACCATTAAGTGTCATTTTTCTGTACTCAGACTGATTTCTTGAGCTCCCCACCAACAGCAGAGACCTTAAGTGCAGTGGCTCAGCGCTCTGGCAGAACATGACACAAACCCAAACTCTCGTTTCAGCTCATACCTGAGGACCAGATTAACTCAAATCTGTGTCTCAACACTGCTAACACATCCCACGGGCAGCAGCCCCCATCCACAGCCCAGGCTCGAGAAGGGCTCTGTGTGTCATTTCCTTGAAGGGTAGATGGGGACAAAGTGGTTACAGTGCAACCCCACACTACACATTTTCATTGTGATTGTGCAACAGCAGGAAACACCACAGAGCCAGTAGAGTATTTCAAAACACGTTATAAGTGACAGAATAAACACAACTTATTTTTTTTTTACTGGATCAGAATGAAGTAAGATGGGTATTTAAGTTGCCTTACACAGACCGAAACCACAAAGATATGCACCAAAACTCTTGGCTTTATCCTTAAGGCTTTACAACATTTCAAGTTCTCAAGAAATCCAGAGAATCCACACAGATCTCATGTCCTGGTATATGGGTTTCCTTGTGAAAACTTCACTTTGGAGCCAAGAGAGATAGCCATGCATGTCCTGCATCCTAGGCTAATTGTACAAGGCTATTATTTATTCCGTTCAGTAAGTGTGCATCTGGTAGTGATGATTGCAAAGCCTATAAGAAGGCTGATACTTCCTAGCAAGTGACATTTTTTATGGTTAATAGAAACTGTCACAGAAACCACTTGGAGGGGGATATGTACAGGCTTGATTTTCAACCTAACAGTAAATCACTCCAGATTAGAATTAGATATCATGACAAAATCCTTCATCCTGTAAAATTTCCAGAATGCAAGTAGCAGTGGCTCTGGGAAAAAATTGTGATAAAACTAGGAGGAAAGTTTCTCATTTGGTTTTTGACATCCAGTGTACCTGAGATCATGTCTTCCCTGTAAGTGATACCACATTACAAATGTGCAAGCTCTTTCATTTATGGCTATTGTACTGATAATAGGAAATGGTCCCCTCTTGTAGGCCATGCCTCCTTGGGCAAGAGGCAGTGCAAAGATGGAAGAGAAAAATGGGATCATGCCAGAGAAATCACAGCCCAGCATCAGACCTGCAGTGCTGCCAGAGCCTGAGGCATCCCAAGACCTGAAAATACAAACAATTCATCAGGACCTAGTGGTGCTCATACCATCAGTCTGCTGGGATGAGGACTCAAGGGCTGATGCCATAGGTGAGGATGTCTCTACCTAAAAATTCTTATTCCTGGTTTTGAGCAGTTGCAGAAGTCTGTAGTGTTTGTGCCATTGATCTGCTGCTGAATGCCACTGCAGCCTCAAAGTAGTTTTGTGGTGACTGCATTGGTCAAAGGACATAGATAATACAACGTCTGTGTGCAGAGACAATGGCTTTTTACAGACCAACTTATTACAGGTGGGAGAATTAGACCAGCTTCTTCTGGGCACAGGAAGTCATTATTCAGGACTCCAAAAGCCACTCCTTGAAATGCCTCCAAACAGAAAACAATCAGCACAAATGACCAATGTCCTCCTGACAATTAGAGCTCAGATTTTCTCTTCCAGCAAGGGATTGAGTCAGGGTAAGTTCTGTACCATCCACCCTTCAGAAGAGCCCATTGTTCCCCATCAAGTGCTGAGGTGCTTCTGGAGACCCCGAGTGGTGTCTGAGCCATTCCCCTGCTGTGTGCAGGATCCTGGCCTGCCTGACATTGCCCTCCTGGCTGGCTGTAAGATCTTGTTCTTCCCCCTTGCATGACATGGAGATGAGGCCTTCTTTCTGCCCAGCACTGTCTTTCTCATGGAGCTGGAAAAGCCACCATGGGACAGCATGTTTGGGATGGAGCATACTCCTGAAGCCAGGTTATACCCCAACTTACAAGGGTCCCAGTACCACCCTCCCATGGAGGAGGCACATCTCCTAGCTGCTGTCTTTCAACTGGACTCTCCTTCCAGCAGCCAGAACAAATAACCATTTCAACAGCAGTGACACTGTGCTGTACATCCCTCTGCAGCCCTTGCCAGGGCACCAGTCACACGCTATTTACCACAAGCCAGAGAATTCACTAAATCTGGCCTGTTCTGAGTCAAGCAGGGCAGTTCCAGCCCTTAGGAGGACAGCCCTGCCAGCTGCCCTCCCTCTTGCACAACAGGGAGAGGAAGGGGACATCCATCTCCAGAGCCTGGGCTGAGAGCAGCCGTGGCAGTGTGTGTGAGGGGACAGGTGGCTGCTGGGGAGCCACAATGGAGAGGCAATTGCACAGCACCTCTTACACAGTACAGGCACGTGGAAAAGGCTGGGAGCAGCCCGAGCCAATTCATTTCCATATTCCCTTTTCAGGCAGATCTCAAAACCAAGCGTGTTGCATTCAGCGCCGGGACACTCCAGACGGGAATGGGGGAAGAAAAGAAAAAGGGGGGGGAAAAAAATGATTCAGCAATCGGCAAATTCAGAAAAAGGGCAGGAGGAATGGGCCTGAAGAGATGAATCAGCATTGGCTTCAGGTGATGGAGGGAAGGAGGCATTTGTGCTCTGCTGATTTGTACAGCCTGATTGAAGGCAGCCCAGCACTGCATTGGAACAGAAACTGCCTGATAGGCTGCGAACGCTGCGAGGGGAGAAATCCGGCAGGCGCGCAGACAACATCTTTATCAAGTACATTTTGTGACCTCCCAGCTGATTGGACATTTTTTTACTTACTTATAGTAGACCTTAGAGATGCTGGGGGAGGTGGTGGCAGGACTGTTGTGCAGGGTTTTTTATGTGTGTGGTGATGGGGTGTGGGGTGGTGAATTTTAAGCAGGGCTGCATGAAATTCAATCCCTTAATCTTAAATTACAAGCCAAAGCAGTTTTTGAGATGGAAATTCTTCTGATTCACAGATTCCTTTGCCTCTTTTAAGAAAGAAATTAGTAAACAAACTATGAAAATGTTGTTTGCTTTTTCAGAATTTGCTAGCAGAGAATTTTTTTTTCCTGTGGCATTTGGCAGGGCCTCCTTTCCCGTCTGTAGCAGGTAGCTAGGAGAATTTGATTCATGATGAACAAACATGGTTTCCAACAATTTTCTATTGCATAGCCAAGAGCTGAGCCTATTGGTTAAAATGTCCTATGGATGTTAATTAAAAGTTTACCAGAGATTACAAAGCCTATTCCAGTCCCCTTGAAAGCCCTAGTAGAAACAGTGGCCAAAAATATTTGTAGAGGATATATTCAATGGTTTGGTAAAATGCTAAAAGTCCTTAGTCAGCCAGGTAAAGCCTCCCGGGATTACCCAAGGATTACTCACAGAGTAATTGTTGCAGACTCAAACTCTTCTGAGTTCACTCTCTGGCAATCAAGTTGTTGTAGGAAGACCACTCTTCAAAGAAGATAAACAGCTAGGCATGAGGCTATGCTGGAGTGGGTGCTAAGAGGTTCAGAAAACCCAGCCCTGGGTCTCATGCCAGCACCAGGCACCCAAAATGAGGTTTTGGGAAGAATCACCTGCTCCTCTCTGGGATTTGTGCCTCTGGGAGCAGCACATTTTCCTGCTTCACTTCATGGAGCTGTGATGAGGCCACCCAATGCACCAAACACTGCAGAGCTCTCAGGTGCCCTGCTAGCGGGGGCTGCATAAATGCCACTGGAGCAGGCAACCTCTCACATCAGGAAGCGCAGAGGAGAAGAGAGAAGGTGTTAACTATCAGCACACTCATTCCCTCACATTAAGTCACCAAGAGTGTTCTGAGGAATAAACATCATGAACTGAGTCATTACAGGATTTTTGTTCATTTGCTTATTTTCTAGATACATCAGACCTGCCTAGAAGAGTCATAATGCAGTCATTGTAGTTAAAATAATTCTCCCAAAGAAATAATTACCAAGCAGGTAATCTTCTCTTAATAAATAATACGTACAAAATCACACACTTCCCTCATTCTTTTCAACCCAGAAAAAAATTCTGTAAAACAAAAGTGGCTTTCCTGTTCCCTCCTCCCCTTTATTTTCTGAATCAGGACATCCATGCATTATTGCGGCCTGCTCAAAATGGAGCTGCCTTTAAAGCAGAGTCCCCGTATTGAGGATTATGTGTGGATTATTGCTGGGAGATCATTCAGCACCGGAGCTCAGCATTTACCCAGAAATCATTGTAATACCAGTTGCCCCTTATTTTGGCTAATAGCGGCTGTAAGGACAATTGGATCAGTGCTGTGTACCTGTCAGCTGCGCCGAAATTCCCCGCGCAGCCCCGAATTGTGCGCGGCACGATTACCCAGGGAAGCTCAGCGCTGCGCCTTATCTCCCTGCAAATCCTCTTAATGCACTGGCTGCTGCCGGCTCCCCGCTCGCCACAGAGCCAGCACCACCCCGCACTCAGCAGCGAGGGCTCTGCTTCCCCATGAACCCTTCCCCGCGCCGGGACACCCTCGGGAAGGGGCACCCACACCTGGCTGAAGCAGGATGGGGATGCAGGAAATGCAGTGTGGGAGGAGGGAGGAGATGGACAGCAAGGGAAAGGCTGCCTGGTGTCCATCAGTTCCTACCCATGCTGGTTCCCAGAGGGGCTTTCAAGTCCCCACAGAAAGCTCACCCACCCCTCCTTTCTCCATCATGTCCTCACTCAGAGTGAAGGGGACATGTTAAAAATAGGTTAGGAACTGTTGGGAAAAAACTGATAGATGGTTAAGCATGTACTGTTAGTTTGGTTATTACATTGTAAAAGGGGTTAAAAGGGTAGTCATAAGAAATGTGGTACTCAAGGTACCATAACACACCTCAGTAAAGTGCACCATGAACAGGCCTGGACAGAGCTGTAATGGCCAATCAAGCGCCTTAAACCTCCATGCAAATGAAGAATCCAAAAGGAAACCAATCCAAAGGGACAAAAAAAAAAGGATAAAAAGGGGTTTATGACCCACTGACACTGTGCTGCTCCATCTGGAACATCAGGGACATCCCTGCTGAAAGGAAAACCCAGCACCAGTGCTGCAGCATCCTCGACGGGAACACTCCTGCTCAGCCCAGGGGCCCCCTTGCTTTAGGCCTTTCTTTTTCTTATAATAAATGCTGAAATCACTTTACTACCGGGAGCCTGCTCTTGTTTTTATCAGGACAGGTTTCCCAAACGGGGCAGAAGGCCCAGCTTGCCCACCCACACCGGGGACCCCATCACCATGAGCAGCCCACACGCCGAGCCTGCTCTTTGGAAAGAGCCAACCTTTCCCATGCCACAAAAGAGGGATCGCTACAGACCCCAACCCACTGCATCTCCCTGCCTCAGCAGCGGGTGTTTTTAAACAAAGTCCTGCCTGGCTGAGAGAAGGGAGGAGGGGGGGAATTTAAAAAAAAAAGGTTCCTCGGGTTTTATCCATTTTGCATGCACATAAAAGATGAACTTCCCTTTGGAAACAAAACGCACAGAGTTGCGGTTTGAAAGGGGCCTCAATTTGGCTTCGACCGGGTGCAACTAATTGCAGTTGCGAGCGCCGGCAGGTGCGAGCAGGCAGCTGAGGAGCCTCCCTCCTCCCCCCAGCCCTGCCAGCCCTGCCTGCCCCGGAACAGGGCATGTCCTGGCCCTGTGGCACCCAGGAGATGAGAGGGACAGAGCCACAGGGGCAACGGGGTGTTCAACGCTTCCACTCTGCTCCTGCATTTCTGCCACGACTCTGTGCAATGTCAACATGGTCCAAGAAGGACCTGGAAGGTTCTAAAAAGTCCCAGAAGGTTCTAGAAGGCCCTGCAAGATTATAAAAGTTTGTTTGGGACAGGATGATGTTTGCATGTTAAGAGCCTCTCCCAGTCCCTCTGTCCCCAGCTGTAGTTGCACCCTGCCACCATGTCAAGAGGGAAATTGCAGCTACAGCAAAACTGCAAAAACCTCCCATCTTTCCTTGATTTCACCCATTTCGTGGCTGGGAACAGGCTGTCTATACCCTGTGTTTCTTGTTGGCCCCCCCTCCATCTGCCCTGAGCTGGAGCACACAGGGGTTTCACCAGGCACTGTGCAGGTCCAGGCCAGGCATTCATCTCCATCCCTCAGAGGCTCCCAAGCCAGCCACTGTGCTTCACTTTTGGCTGCTGCGCCAGAGCATCCCTGATGCTGGGCTGGTTGTTTTCCTCGATGGAATGTCTGCATAGACCTTGCAGCAGATGGAGGCAGTTTCATGGTCTGTCACTGGCAGGCCAGGAGCCATGCCTTGGCTCACTGCTGCTCCCCAGGACAACTTCACTCCAGACGGGGGTTGTTTCTTCCTGTTCTGATTTTGGGATGCTCCTTGCCCTGGCCAAATTCAGCACAGCACAGCAAGAGGAACACAAAGCGTGCTTTATCAGTATCTTTCCTGAAAGCTCATTTTTCCTGCAATGCTTTTAGGAGGGCAGAAAATTACATTTGCCATCTTAATTCTTTTATTCTTTTAATGTCTTTAAAGAGGTAACTGAATCACCGAGATAATGCACAGGCTTGCATGGAGGGGATCTGTGATCCTGTCACCCACGCCCTTCTCCTCCCACTCTTACCAATTTGTCCCCTTGCTACTTAACAGCCCAGGGTATGAAATGAAGTGTCACGAGTCAATTTGGGCAAGTGCTGCAAGTTTTCTGCATGGTGTCTATGCACTTCAAGGGCCTGTGAGTCACAGGGGTATTCCAAAGGCAGAGCAAGCTGGCTTGATAATCTAAGCTGAGCTCCTGAGCAATACATGCGCTGAAGGACATCTCTGAATTCATTCCTGAATGAACTGGAGCACATCTCTGGCTCTAGGGGGAGGGGGAGGAAATCTAATCCTGATTTAAAGTTGCTGGTGATAGTCCCCACAGTCCTTGGTAATTAGTTCCACTGGTTAATTACCCTCACTGTTAAACATCTGCACCTTATTTGTAGTCAAAATTTGTCTGGCTTCCAACTTCCAGTTGGATCATATTATAGTTGCGTCAGCTAGATTGAAAAGCCTTCTATTATCACATTTCTGTTCCCCATGTCAGTACTTAGAGGCTGTGATCAAGTCATCCTCTCAACTTTGTCTTTGTTAGGCTAAACAGATGGAGTGTCTTCTCCAGTCTGTCACTTCAAGCCACATTTTCCAATACTTAGTCATTTTATTCCATGGCCTTTCTTGGATTCATCCTCACCTCATCCACAACCTTCTTGAACTGTTAGACACATTTATCTTTCTCATCAATTCTCCCTAGACGCGGTGTTCCCTGCAGTCATGGGTCTGTTGTTTGTATTCTGCTTCTAGATGCAAGTCCTAGCGTTTGCCTACATTGAAAGACAGAGTTTTGGGGTTGTGCCCATCTCATGAAGTGATCCTGACCATACTGCCATGGTGATCCATCCATTTCACTCTTCAGCTGATGTTCCCTCTAGTAAGAAGTTTTCCTCATACATGGCAGGGCTGGACATGCTGTCTTCCCTTCCCTTTTCTGAACTTTCCCATTGCAGCACTCTGAAGGGACTGAGGTGGAAGACAAGAGGTGCTGTGAGGATGGGAAAGTCCAGAACTCAGCTTTTGCCTCTGTGGAAAACAGATGTGTCATCTTTTCCATTTCCGTAGTGCCAGCTGGTTTAATTCTTCAATGAAAGAAGTTGTCCCTGTGGGTGCAGTGGGTTCTGATTTCCTTCCACTGCCGTGTATGGCAGAGATGCCCTGCCTAGCTTTAAACAAACTGGGTATCAAAAGCAGCACTGCATCTCAAAGCCCAGCCAGAGCACACGAGCACCAGCTCAGCCCACACAGACATGGATCCTATTTCTTTTTAAACAGCACTCAGCTGAGAAATCAACATCTTCCATGGATTCCCAGGGAGCAGTAAGCATGCTATTTATGGCGTGCAAACTGCTGTAAGGAGGGCCACCAAAAAAACATCCAGACCTTTTTTATCCCCTAAGGGGAGCATGGAACAGCTTTCCTTGTACCTGCTCACAGGATAGAGCTGCAGCTGGGGCTCTGCAGCCAGGTCATTTCTGTTTGCATAGCCATGCACAGGACACAGAGGCACACACAGCTCAAAAGCATGGGAAAATGCAGCAATGCAGGCAGTCCATGGGCATCTGTACCCGATTCCTGGCTCAGGGAATGTGACTGCAGTGTCATTTCCCTGAGATTCCCAGAGGCTGTGCACTGAATCCCCTGGCTCATGTCACGGGTGAAATGCCACACAGCAGGGTCAAGGTTTCCAGGTCTCCAGTCCCCAAGCATCTGGTAGCCAGCCAGTGGGAGGCTGAAAGTTAATGCAGTAATAGCTCTTCTTCTTTCCTTTTCAGTACTAAATTGCCTCAAAACCAGCTAAAGCTTTACTGCCCAACCCCAGTGACTTCTGTGGGCGTTACACAGATGTTGCAGGATGACAGAAGACAAGTAGTGGGCAGAAGTGCTTCTGTGGTAGTTGCCCTCACTGGATTTGCCCATCATGTGCAGTTGCCTGGGGATATCAGTTACGGGAGCACATCCTGGCCCTGTGCACAGTGCCACTTTCTGACCATCTTGATCCTGGGCTGGGGAACAACCATGTTGTAACTGAGGATGACCTGTGCTCTGGGTATCCCACATGGAGCCTGAATTGTGCTGAGCAAAGCCTTGGGACCATCTGAATGAATGGGAGCTTTGCCAGTGACTTCAATGGATCTATGATTTCACCACGACATCTGCCATGCATTAGCTGCATCACTATTGATGTAACAGGCTGAAAACCAAGGCCTGGCCTCTGCCACTTGAGTCAGGGAAGGAGTGCTGATACCAGTATTTGGGATGCAGCCAGACACAGATATGATACTTTCATTTTTGGTTTAACTGCAACCAGGTTTGGGGGTTCTGGGGCTCTTATCACCATGGTGAAAATTATTCCCCCCCCTCATCAAAATAGTAACATTGGTGCAAAGACATTTGGGAAGCAGACACATTTTTCATGTCACTGAAACTGGGATGTGCTGCCTAATTCACAAGTGTACCCTAACATTCATTTCACTAATGCTTACAAAGCACTCTGAACAAAATAAAAATACTATATTGTATCATGACCACATGGACTGAAACATTATTTTTATAGCATGAAATACTATTTTCATGCCATAAAAATAATGTTTAAAAAAGCAATGTAAATAATTGATTGCAGAGATCTCAATAAAATTAACCACACACAAAAATCTAGGCTAGTCTCTGCACTATTCTAATATATACCCCAAATATCTGGACTTAATGACAGAAGCCTGGTAAACATTTCAGTTGCAAAACAGAAAAAAACATGGTTTGAAAATAGCATCTCCTTTCTGCCATTTTATTCTCTCACAGTCCAAATAACAGTGAAAAAGAACCCAATCCAATTCCCATAGGTCTCATTAATGAACCTGCAAAAGGAATGTGCTGGAATAGCTGAGGGCTCTCACTCCATTTAAAACACGTAACAAACCCAAAAATCACTTATCTTCGCTGTTTTCAGGATATACAAACTTTGTGTTCAGTACTCTGCAGCTGGAGATTTCTGGCACGGACAACATGCTGCATCTTCCAGGTTTCTCACTGCAGCCCTTGCCAAACTCTGGGTGCAAAGCCAGAGCCAGGGTCTGCCTGCCCACAGAAGGTGGGCACCTCCTCTGTTTAGCCCCAGTCCTGCCAGTGGGAGCACTCACAGCCAGTCATGCCCAGAGGCTGAACTGCCCCGGAGTTCTGTGCTTCCTTATTGTGCATCCTCCATCCTGAAGCATATGGACAAATGTTTCCATTTCTCTGCTCAGTTTAGCACTGGGGTCAAGAGCTGAGGGGCATGATGCACTGGTTTCCCTGCCCCAGAGATGGGCAGGAGGTGCTGATCTGGGGCACATCTCGGTTTTCCCCTTGCTCTGAAGGGAGTGGGAAGCGGTTGCTGGACATGGCAATGTTGCTTTGGGAACTGCAGCCGTTCATTCCCTGGGTGTGGGAATTCAAGTTAATCCACCTGCACATGAGCCTCACCTTTCCTTGCAGTGGTGTGAAAAGGTGCAGCCTAAGCTACAGCCTAACTCTCCAAGCTGTTGCATTCTTCTGTCTGTATCAATTTAGTCATTAGATCCTACCAAAAATCAACATGGTCGATCCAAAATGAGTTATCTGGGTTGGGGATCCTGGCTCAGCACAGCACAAATAGAGGACCAGATGCAAACCTTTACTTTGGGTGCCTGCCATCTCAAATATACATGAGTGGAGCTAATTCTGTTCCAAAGAAAATTAACATTGTCTGGGTTTTTTTTTTTTAACCCCAAGTCCTTTGCACAGTCTGTTTTTGTTTATTAAGACCAGGGTTACTCAGACTTTTATCTAGGTTCTTATTTAGGATGACTGAGTTGCTTGGTCCCTCCTGCTTCACCAAATTCAGTCCCCTGCTCTTTTAGGCAGTCACATCATATAATGCCACTCATAAACTGAACAAGTGCTGTCTAAAGACTAGTTGCATATTTATTTTTTTGTTGTTGTTCCCTCTGCTCATACTGAAAAGATGCTCCAGAACCCCCTGTTTCAATCATGCCTTTTTCTCAGCACGATGGCAACTCCAAATAAGGGAAGGCAGTCCAAAAGGAATAAATAATATTGTGTGGGGAAGAAAAGCAACTAACCTACACATTATCATTAAGCAACAGGACGTGACAGGCAGTATAATGTTTCTGGTTTTGTTGTGAGTCAGGAAGATGAAGGTCATGTGATATCAGCTCTCTCTGTAGCACAATAAACCTTATTAACATTATAAGATAAAAATAAATATTCAACAATTAAGGGGAAAAAGGGTCACACGTTTGCATCTGCTGGGGATTATTGACAGCAATCTGACATTACCGTCAGCTAAACCCACTGCTCTATTTTGTCCAGAGTTTCTAAAGCCATTATATAATGATCAGTCTAATAAAGTCTAGATTAGAGGTATTTCTCTTGTGTACAAAGAGATTGGCTTTTGGGTTGCCTTGTGGAAAAGTAGCATTATTCTTAGGGAGAGAAAGGGTTAGTTGTCTCTAGCACCAATCCTGATGAAAAATGTAAACTGTCTGAGGCCATTTCAGACCTCCGGCAATATTTTATGCTAACAGGTTTATGTCTGAATTAACAAAGTTCTCTAACCACTCAGTCTGTTAAAATGCAGTTATTTTTAGTCCCCTTGCTAGGAAAGCATGTGCCAACCTGAATTTGGATTCTATTTATTACCATTTGCAATCACCTGGTGTCAGAGGCCACGTGAATCCTGTGAGTTTATCTGATTTGAGTCTGGAGCATCCAAATGTACCTTTCAACTTGTTTCTTCATGCTGTGCATGTCTAGAGTGTTTTGCAGTAATACCATAAGCCCCTACAAGTGCACAGAGTGATAGGAAGGAGCAGAGTAAGATACTGTCCCTTGGGTACCACATAGCTCAGAGGAAGGTGCTGAATTTGAATTATTCCATATCCACTGACCCAGCATCAGAATGCAGGCTTCCTTCCTTTTTTTTTTTTTTTTTTCTTTCCTTAAAAAGGATGGGGGAAGAGTGGAAGGGAGGGGGACTGGGGGAAGATAACATCCAAGATCTTATCAAGCCAGGTGTCACTGAGTACAGCTCCTCTGGTTTTACAGTGCTCATCAGCAACACAGGACTGGCATGCAGCAGCTGCTGCCCCAAATCCTGGGGCAGAGTGAGGGTGAAGGACCTTGTGGCAGCTTCAGGACCATGGTGGGAGGCTGTCCCAGCACCTGGGCTGCAAGGGCTGATGGGGTGTCCTCAAAGACAGGAATGGCTGCAGACACAAGACACAGCAGCATCACCTCCTCAAACTGAGCCAGTCCAGAATGATGCTTTGCCTTTCTCAGTGGTCATTTTAATTAAAATCTTCCAAAAACTTAAGTCAGCTGAGACATCCATTCTATTTCTGCTGTTTTTTTAAAAACACGGGGAGGATTTCAACCCTGGAGGACAGTCTACACAGGCCTGCAAAATCACACTAATACTTTTCAAAAACATTGCTATAAACACTTTTCTTGCCTGAGAGATAATAGCAGTTTCACTTGGCTACCAGAGGTGGGACTCAACTATTCTGTAAAACTGTGAAACTTTTTTGCATAAAGCAGTTTCTCAAACTATGTTAAAAATAAGCTAACCCTGTTTGCATTATCACCTTTGTCACAGAGATTGTGATTTGCTCCAGAGCATTAGAGAGATGGTAAGGCATTTTTCCTCTTGCCAGCTCAGGCCTGAGATTTGTACCACAGACTTTGGTTGAAAAGCCAATACTGGAAAACTTCAGTCCTGAAAACAACTTTCTCAGCCACACCAGGGGCTTGCCTGCAAGAAAAGGCTGCCATTGCAGTGGGCAGGGAAAGGCAGTTTGGCTGGCAAAGGCTTCCAGATTAAAACATACCCTGCACTCTTTCAGGCAGCTGTTACCTTTTCTCCAAAGGCTCTGTCTGCACCCAGAATATTTTGCAGTGATGTTCCTGACTAGGTCTGGCACAGCCCAGCCCCAGGAACACTGTGAGCCCTACTGCAAAACCCAAGATGCTCAACAACTCTCTGGGTGGTAACTGGCTGCACCCAGGACCACTCATCAACCCCAGACAAGGTGGGTGACTCCTGCCAGCCACACCTGGGAGCACCTGCTGTTGTTTTAAGCCCTTTGCCAGCCAGATGAGGCGCAGGCAGGGCAGGGGCTTCCAGCATTTTGAAGAGACCCTGTACCTGCTGCTTGTCCACTTTAGGATTCTTGCATTTGCCAACATGACTGCTATTGGAAAGCAGGAAATAGCATAAAAGCAAAATTTCTGAAGTTGTGCAGAGTAACCATAGTCCAAGTAAGATTTGACCTGCCTGCATTAGCAATGAGGTGACTCACTGGTCACTCTTGTGTGAGCCATTTCTGCTTCTCTACTCACAGATTCCTTGCTATCATTGCTTTTAAAAGCTGTGCCACTGCTTCCCAGAAGTAGCTCTCCAGAAGTGGGGCACAGCAAGGAAATTGTCCAGGTAGGAGCACAAACCATGGCCAAATTTAAATTCATACTGTACGTCTGTAGGCTTCTGTATCATATGGAATTTGAGAGACAGACACATGGAAGCACATGGACTGTGGTCATTAGCCAGTGCTGGCTATGCCTTTTAAACCCTGGCACAATGTGATGTGCTATGAAATACCTGATCACATACCCTGTTTCATTTTACTCCCTGTCTCCTGCACAAATGCACACGCGTAGTATGAGGTTCAGAGATGCTGCTGTGCAAATTTCATGAGGACTCTGTGCTGATAACCTCACACTGTGTGCTGAGGGCCTGGAGTCACCAGGCTGAGCACGGCATGGAGCACAGAGAGCTGAAAGACTGAGCCAGCATCCAACTGTGCTGCTGTCATGTGCTATAAGGGTAACTTTTTGGTTGCTTTTGATTCCATCCCTTATGGAAGGAGATAACATTTGTTTTATTTTCCTTGGAGGAAAGGTACATATTTGCCTTGAAATTTCAAAAGAATTAAGTCCTCCTTCATGTCCCAATTAGCTCTTAGTGCATTTGGACTGTGCCTGCGTAGCACTTTTCTAAAGTGATTTTAAATCCAGGAACAGATATAGGTTGTGCTTGTGCCTGGAGACTGCACATGCCCAGGAGTTCTTCCACACAAGCCTGGCAGGTTTCTTTCTCCTTTTCCTGACACAGTGCAGCCCCACTGCAAGGTACTAGCCAACAGCAATTAGTATTGGAGGGTCAAGGGACTTCAGAGCAGGGAGGGAAAGGGAGTAATTTCAGGGCAAAAGTTGGCTTTTGTTTTTTCTTTATGCAAAATTCATTCAGGACTTGAGCATTCAAGCATGCCTTTGCTTCCTTTGCAGTATGCAAGAGAGGTCCCCTAGCCAGTGCTAGTCAGTGGAAAAAACATCATTCTCTCCCAGCCCTCTGATACTTGCTTTCAACCTGAGCTTCCCTGCTTCAGAAAGACAAGTTTGTTTAATTTTAGATCAGTGATGTTTTGCTCTCAGCCAGTTACCATTAAAACACTCTTACGTCAGGCAAAAGTGAAATGTGTTTATTTACAACCCCAAACCAGACCACACAGTTTAAGAAGATGCACTCAGAAATGCTGAAGTCTTTCTGCAGCCATTCTGGTAGGCCCAGGGAGATTAAAAGCTTCCCATCAGAATACATTCACTTCTTTTCCTCCAAAAGCTTAACTACTTTTAAATGTTTCAAAAGGCAGTCTTGCTGCTCTTTCAGTGAAAACAAGCACTCTCACTTTGAGATGCAAATGTCAATGCACTAGACCAATGTGTCTCATCCTGTTCTTGACTAAACCAGCATCTCCTTCACTCAGTGAGGGCTAAATCCTGCCTACCCCCACCAAAAAAAAAAAAAACAAAAAAAGTTGTGATGTGACTCTTCTTCACTGCAAGTGTGTCTGTCTGCTAGATGCTCTGTTTTATTTTACTCCAAACCTTAGCCAACACACTTCCCACAAGCATCTTCTGGGGGCAAACATGGGTAGTTTATCAGCCACTGTTGGCTGAGACCAGCCACTGCAGGCACTGACTAGTGCATGGTGATGGAGGAATGTAGGGCTACTCTCTGACAGCAAAAGTAAAGTGAGTGAGTGAGTGAGTGAGTGAGTGAGTGAGTGAGTGAGTGAGTGAGTGACTGGTGCATGGGAAAGCTTCACTGAGACATTGTTGACCCTTCACAGAGCAAATGCTTGGCTATCTTCCTACCTAGGAAGGTAGTCAAGGCACACAGGAAGGGAAAAAGAGGATAGCAGTAGGCGCTGAAGCAAGTGGGGCTCATTCTTCAGGTTGCCTTCAAGGACCCTCCTCTAGGTAAGACTGCTTCTCTTCCATTTGTGAGCTCTGGAGACCTTGCAACTCAGCTTCTCCTCTGTTTTGGAAAATAACTTGTGGGAGTTTTTGTTCTCTTTGGGACAGGCAGATATTCCCAAGCCCTCTCTTTGAGGGCTGACTTACTTATTGTCATGCAAAGAAGGGAAAGCAACTGATACTGAAGAGACTGCTCTCAGATGTGATGTTTAGGAAGGAGCCAGGTATAAGAAGGCTGACTAAGTCATCTTGACATGCATTCAACTGGCTGACCTTTGTTCTTTAGAGTCTCACTCTACTCCCCAGCCCTAAACTTGTGCTGGACATGAAAATAATTCAGCTGCTAATTCACTACAAGCATCTAACAGCCTTCCTCACAGTAAAGACACACATCCCAACTTGACCATCCACCAACTTCTCTCCTTTCCTTCCATCTGCAGCTGCCAGTTACAAGCATAACAGGCATACCTTGCCAGAACCTTTCACAGTTTATTCTCTTTTTCAAGAAAAAGCCTCTCTCAAGGCTGATGGAAAAGTCTGCAGCTATCTGCATCCCTGGCACAGGGAAGAGTGCTTGCCAGGGCAAGGCTGTCTAGACAACATGCATAAAATTGCAAGAGACTCTCCAAAACCTCTCATCAGAGATGAATTAATTTCCTGTATTCTTCTCCAAGGTCATTTTTTAAATTGGCTTCTGGAGGGAGACCTTGCTAGCAAGTTACTCATCTCCTGCCAGAACCACAGGTCCATGTTTTCCATAGCAGCCAGCCCCTCACTGACTGCTCTCTCTAAAATTACCTTTTTCTGTGTGGTTAATTCTCTATGAGGCTACCATGCCCAGCTTTCTCAAGTCCAAGTCAACCAAGTTTATGGGCCCTGAGTACATCCACTGTGGAATGAGGAGGGTGACATGCAGATGCAGGAGTTCCCCTGTGTGCAACACAGACCAGGCTCAGCATTTCCACTTCTGCCCTGGTCTGATGCTGAAGCCAGGACCATAAGCCTCCACAACTCAAATGAGGGGAAGGTCAGAGCTGCTTTCTTGTCTTGGGTAAAATTCTGATCTCTATGCTGCATAAAAGCTATTTTGAAGGACAACTTCTTGATCGGGAATGATAAGGCGGCAGCAAGCAGCACGTCCATGTACTGCAGAATGATTTCCCAGAGCTTCATTAGGCCCACCAGCCCCATGGCACAGAGTAATTAACTCAGGCTGCTGTCCTGAATATCTTCACGCTTATGCTGGTTTCCAGAAGTGTTCCCTCAGTGACTAAAGTTCACCCTCTCCTTCCAGAAAAAAGACACACACAGGCTTACCATTTCAAAAAGGAAGGAATGGTATTTCTAGCAAAGCACTGTCTTGATTCCACAGGGACAACTTTAGGAGAGCCCTCCTTATGTGTTTTTGGTACTCCTCACACCACAGCTTCCTTCTTCACCTAGGGCTGCAAAGAAATGATGTTGGAACTGCATTTCCAAACTCCAAAAATACTCCATTTCCATCTCTGCCCCTCTGGCCTCTGTGGCTTCTCTCCCGAGGAAGAACAGCATGTTGATCACTCAGTCAGAGGAGAGCTACTTTAACCAGCCACAACCAATTCTTCCAACTTCTGGTGGAGTGCAGTGTGTCAGAGCTGGATCCAGTCCATTCCATGATGATGACTTCTTTGCTTTTTCTTTCTGCTTCTGTCACAGTTAGCAAGGTATCAACAGGCCAGAAATGAGAAATTCCCCTGTGCATGTGCTTCAGGAACTGTATAATCCCTCTCTAGCCAGTAAAAGCCTTTTGGAAAAATAATCTGGCAGCAGAGAAAAAGCACCAAATCTTAGCATTAGAAGAAAGCAAAGACAAAATCCCCCATAACAGGCCATATACTGCTCATACCCACTGCACCTAGACAGGAAGCCTCTTAAAAGACCTCTGCCAGTTCTGGTTCTGTGAGGCCCTGTAGATGTGCATGCACATGTGAGAAGCAGAGAGAAGGGGGATGTCTAAGTGTGGCTTTCTCTCTGCTGATGGTTGCAGACAGAGCCACCACTTAGGGCATGAGATAGCATCGGCCTTGATTTGCATCAAAGCTGCTGCTACCTCTCCTTCACAAAGGAAAGAGATCATCCATTTCAGTTACCTAGCTCTCAGCGGCATGTACAGCAAAAAGCAGCATTCAAATCAAGGGTATTTGTGTCCTGACAACACTCTGTTGGTGCTTGGTGTTCAAAATGACCCTCTTGTGGCCTCCTGTTTCCCACAAGGTCCTCAGTTCTATTACTGGTAGCGGTGCATTTACAGACTTCCACACCTTCCTTCTGCCTTTTGGTCACATTACAGCACAACTCCTAAACCCCTCTGAGATTCTTAAGCACTAGCAAAGACCCAGTGCCACTCAGGAGTAGAGGACATCCCACAGCTGCTTTTTGTTACAGCAGTGATGCTGCTTCACCTGTACTAAACCTCGGGTAGAGGAAGGATGCAGGAGCACTGCGCTGTGTTTCCCCACACATGTGGCATCTCCTGAGCTCATGCTAAGGTAACCTCTATTTCCCCATTTGTTGTAACATTGACGCTAATTTTTCTAGGCTAAAAAGGGAGAGTACAACTTTCTCCAAAAAAATAAAAAGAAAGCAGATTTTCTTCGTTCATTTCCATAAAGCCCAATGCATTATGCATTATCTCATTCAAAGGTAAATAGTGGATACACACATGGATGAAAGATTAAATCCTGGAAATTCTAAACAATTGGCAGGAGGCATAACCATGGCAAATTGATTCTGTTCCCTCTCTGCAAAAAAAAGAAGGGAAGAATATTTGTGCATTTTTAAATTACATGTACAATTTAAAAACATTTGGGGGTTGGTTTTTTCAATTTTTTTTCAACTTTTTTTTTTTTTTTTTTTTTTTTTTTTTTTTTTTGCTTTTAGCAAAAGTACATAGCAATTATTGGAAAAATAATTCTTGAGTTCCAAGAATTATTTTAAAACAAAATGTCTGGTAATCTTGCTATTGCTCCTCTACAGTATGAAGGGCCTAAGTACCTGAATGACAATGCTGCATCCATCACAGCAACGATGTGCAGGGGCAAACAGTGCCAAACAGAGGGGCATGCAGAAAAGAAGAAAATCCTTAAAGAAAATAACATTGCCATGAAGAATACAGGTCAATTTAAATATGTAGGTGCTCTTGCTTGGTTGGCTGGGTTTATGTCAGCCCTGACCCTGCAGTAACTCCAGCCTGGCTGATCAAAGGTGTTTTGTGAAAGCTGCAGGACTGGGTTGGTAGTGTCAAAGGCTTTGCCATTGCCCTGTGTATTGCCCCTGGCAGAGCAGTAGTTTGGTGTCCAAGGGCACCAGTGAGCAGCCTTGCTGTCCTGATTGACCTTCACTTGGAGTGGTCCAAGGTCTTGATGTACAGCTGATCACAGAAGTCTGTTGTCAGGACCCAGGACATCCCTCTGGCTGTCCTGAGCAGCCCAGACCCCTGCCAGGGGTTTCAGAGACCCTGGCACAGAGCCCAAAATGCCTGTGGGTTTGATTATGACCTGTGGAGCAAATTACCAACCTTGGATGAAGATCAGCAAGCCACAACAGTTTAAGTAGAATATTAGTGAAGTTATCACAGGGTGGAAATATAGATTTTAGGGTTTTGGTACAGGGGGTTTATGGAGACAAGATGGAGTAATCAGGGTGTGCCTTGTGGTTCTTCTTTCTTCTTCTTGGCCTCCATCTTCTGCTGTGATGTTGGCACTTTTGGATTGGTTTAGAGTAGAAGCTCACTGTCTAACATAGGTGATGGGTATTGGAAAGTAATTGCAAACATTGTACAGGTAGTTTTTAGTATAAAGACATAACACCACCCTGTGGGCAGGCAGAGTGCCTGGACTGTCGTGGTGAGCTGACCTTGGCAGGGCAGGAGAAAAATTTTTATAGATAAGATAAAATAAACAACCTTGAGACCAAGAAATGAAGAGCCCTGACTCCTTCTTCAAGCGCCAGGCTGGGAGAACAGACTTTCAAACTTTTCTCGGGGTCACTCTGACAAGCTAATGATCCCAACAGTCTGTGTTTTCTGTCCTGTGTCCCAGCCTGGCAGTGAGGAAAGCAGGGTCAGCACCATCCCCAGAGCAGAGCTGTGAGCACGCCAGGAGTTGTTATTGCTGTAGCTGCACAGATTTGGTTCCAAGCAGAGTTTCAGCAAATTTCTGCTCCTTCTCTACCCAGAACATTCAGGGCACGCAGCACAGAGCTCTAAGAGCAAGCACCATAAAGAAAGCTTTGCTGCCACTGTCCATCTTGGCCAGCACAGTAGCAATTCTATTTTATGGCCACTGGGGCCAGCCAAGCCTCTCTTTTCTGTCCCTGCTGATTCCCCATCACACCTGGCTGTACCACGGCACGTGTGTGTGTGTGCACAGGTGTAGAACTGAGCTCATGTTGGCTGCAGGGGTGAGGAAGGCGCCCATCAGAGCACACCTGCTGCCTCCAGGCCAGCCCCATGTCCACTGCCCTTGCTGAGGACCACCTGGCTTTGCCAGGGGCAGATGTGTGCTCTTGCACAGTGGCCTGGCCATCTGCAATCCAATTTACTCTGCATCTCACCTGATGAGGTCTCTCCCTTCCCTGAAACAAAGCAGTGTGGCATTTAAAACAGTTCCAGGTAAAGGAGCAGAGGAGCTTATGTTTGCACGGTCATACTAGACAGGCTTGAGATGTAGGCTAAGACCAGCAGAAACTGTTCCAGCAGAAACTGTTTCATCCTTCCCTCTACTTCATACATTTTCTTTGCTCCTTCATGCTGCTGGTAACATCTGGGTGGCCCAGAAGGAATCTAGAACCGGGAACTCATCTGGATGAGAAAAAAAACCTTTTTCACTAAAACATGTCCCATTTCTAGACAGCCATTACTCTCCCCCAAGGTCTGCCGTGCTGTGGGCATGGTTGTAGAAACAGTTCCTGGTTCAGTAAAGAAGGTCAGAGAAGTAAAGAACCCTTTTTTCTCTGCTTCCTTTCTCAATCTTAGAGGTGCTGACAAGACCTCATGCAGGCATCTGTTTGAACTCTTAACACAGATCCTGAACCTTTTCAGGCCTCCAGCACCTAATTGGAGCAGGGGGCTTTGGTCACACCTTAGCAAACAGAGTGGAGTGATCACCACAGTTTTCTGTGCACCACTGCAGTTGGGTCAGGGCTCAGAGCAGCCCCACCAGTGTTCAGGTTTCATCTGCCATTCCTAGAGCATCTCATTACTCCCTCAAAATGGTTTCTGCCTGCCAAGATGTCACATTGCCAGATAAGTTCCCTCATTGCCTGAAAGCCACAGAGATTTTGTGTCCCACAGCTATTGCATATAAAGCAGAGGGGTGGTGGGGTCTGTCCAGTTGTTTTATTGTCACTATGTTCATGAGGATTTTTTTTTTTTTAGTCAGTATTCTTCTCCTTGAAAAATGTTTTCTCCATTGTCCTGAAATGATTGTCAGATTCAGTGTGGACTTACCAAATTGCTTTCCTGGAAAAAAAAAAAAAAAAAAGTCAGGATTATATTCACAAAGCTGAGAGGAAGACAGCCACTTTTTATTCATTCATAAAGGATGTGGGAGTCCTGGGTTTAATTTCCTCATCTGCCTGGGGGAACTTGAACCAGCATCACTTATCTCTCAGGAGAATACCATAAGGCTGTGCTGTGCTGCATACTAAGGTGTGTTTGTTCTCACTCTCTGCAACTGGTGTGCCTTGGTCTGCAAGAAGATCTTTCTAGACCCTCAGCTGAGGCCCTCATGTGGAAATGGCTCTCCTGGCTTCCCCAGGTTGTGTTAATGAGAATAAACTACTAGGAAACACAGAAGTCAACAGATTGCCCCCATGGGGAGCCCCCCTGTGCTCAAGGCTGTGACACTCTCCTCAGAAATCAGAAGGGCAGAAACAGCAGCAGCAGAAGGATTTGCACATCCTGCACAAGCACTCTGTCAGCCAAAGCCATATAATAAAGCTCATAAGGTGAAAAACCACAGCTCTGAATGCCAAAACCAATGGACCAAAACAGGTGTGTCAGGATCTAAACCTGACTGGCGGCTATTGGCATCTTCATCATCTTCTGGAAACATCTATTTTGATACTGAAGATAGAATAGGTGGACAGAAAATAGAAATCTGACAGTTGTCGCTGCCAGCTTTGAGACCTAACTTGACCCTGTGACACTGCTGGTACCCAGTTTCCTGGTCTGATCAGACCTTCTGGCCACATTTTGGCCAGGAGACACACAGGTGTCATTGCTAGCTCCACCAACTTCCACTCACAGCAAACCCACTTGGAAGATGAGGTCCTGACATGACCCCTTTCTTAGTTGTTTTGTCATTTCCTCACATGCTTCTTTCCTTGTTCTCCTTCACCTTCTGTTTAAACAAACTTGCCTAGACAGGAAGGGTCGGGGTTGTGCAACCCAGCTGTGAACAACACTCAGGGAGACTCCTAAAAACAGTGCCCAGAAGAGGCAGACACTGGGACAAGCCTCTCACATCTCAGAGGGGCTAAGGCCAGGTTTTTACTTGTCCTTTTCTAGCAGCGAGGCTGCAAGTAAAAGTCAACACCAGAAAAGGAAGTAACTTTTTTTGGGGTTTTTTTTTTTGCTATCCTTTTCTGTCTCCCTGTGCATATGTGTGTCTTCAAGTGAGCAGAGTCCAAAATGAGTAGCAACAGCAGATCCAGTCTATCTTGATGAGTGTCTCATCAAGAAAGAACAGTTTCTGCTGCTATGAACTCAAATAAAGGGAAGGAAGATTGCTGTAAGAACTGCCAACAGCTAAGGAAAGAGGAATAATGGACACTTTTAAAAAAGGAAAGTCTTACTTAATACTTTATTTTTCAAGTGCTTAAGCTGTTTTTCCTCCTTTTTGTGTATCTTTAATTAAAGGTTAAAAGACTTCTCCTGGTGATTGCTTGCCATGGTAACCAAGTAGGCTGAGGTCTCTGAATTCAAAACCCAAAACCTTTTTAAGTGTTTAATGTTGCAGGGTGTCGGGGTCATGTCAGCATCTTTGACTCCCTGAGGTTGCTTCTTGCCCTGAAGGGAACATGACTGTGCCCTGCCAGCCAGGCCTCCAGACAGGAGAGGGACACCCATCTCACCTCCACACTCCCCTCTGAATCCAGCCCCTTCCTCCCACTTCTCTGGGTGCTTGAATGTTACACTTTAAACTAAAGGCAATTTTCATTTGGAAACGAAGCAATTTTTTTAGCAGTTTGTCAGCAAGGGAAACCAAGCCTAACTAAACTCCTCTGTTCCTATTGAGGGGTGCTGCTCTCTTCTTTCTGGTTGAACTGACCTGCATTTATTCATACCTTGCTGCTATTTTAAAATGTGGGGACCAGCTTTGTGTTATTCAGAGACTTCAGCAGCAGAGTACACATCATAGTATTTTTTAGTTAGTTAAGAGAAATGACTGGCGAAGTCATTTTTGCTCTGTGTACTGTCTGTACTACTTTAGTCACCTCAGCTGCTAGCATGACTTGTGATTAAGATTGCAGCAGTACCTGAAATGTCACATTGCTTGTCTCTGCTCTGAAAGGGCCACTGCCCACCAGGTAAGGCATAGAAAGACATATGAGGACATGACCAGACTTATCCCCGTGACCATGTAACAAAGGGCTAAAAATGCTACCACACCTAGCAGAGAAATGCCTCGTAGCTGATGCAGTCACTGGCCATGTGCAAGTTCTCAGTTTGCTGTACTGCAAAGTAAGATGAGTTTCTCTCATGGAGAAAAACAACCTGTTTCATTTTGCCTTTGCAATAGATCAGGAGTGCACACAGTCCCCACATCTTCCCAGGGAGCCAGCCCTCTCCAGCCACAGGGGCACACATTTCTGGAGTTACTGTGCTGTGACACACAGCACCACAGAATGCAGGCTGGGTTTGAATGAGGTGCAGGACAATGAGCACGGGAGTACCCTCACGGCTGAGGTTGCATCAGTTCTGCCTGTGGGCAGAGGCAGGTTTGAGTTTTCTGACCTCACAACCAAACCCAGAGCTGGGACCTGCCCCTTCAGCGGGACACGGGTGGGTAGACACCCCTTGGATGCCCTGGGAATTCCACACTGCCTTTGGAGCAGGTCTCTATGAATAATCACAGACCAAGGTACCAATACCCCTGACTTTGCCTCTCCTGTGCATTTTCCATTGCTTTCTCAGCAGTAGTGCAGCCCTGGTCTTTGCTTCCTGGGGCCATTTCCTTCATTCTGCACAGATGAGCAATTCAATCTGTTCCTGTAAGCAGATAAATCAATGGAAATAGGAAAGAACAACAGCACCTACAGCTGAATGTTGGGATGGATATCCAGGATATGCAGCCACCCAGCTCTCTCCTCACACTCTTCTAAACTAACATAGGTGGTCAAACTGTGGCCCAGAAACCCCACCATATGTGTTTGTTCACAAGACTCACTCACTTCAATCAGCAGCTTAAAACAAAATTAAAAACAAGTTTCTCCAGAAGAAGAAAAGGCAATGAGTTTATGTTTGCTTTTATCCTTTCCTCTTCAAAGTTTTTCTCTTTCATAAATTACTCTCACCACAAATGTTCTCATATTAAGTGTAGAGAAAAGAACAAGATTATCTGCTTTGAATATCAGCAGACTTACTAATTTGGACACATTCTCATCTGCCAGATGCTGGAAGAGCTTCTTTCTGTGAAACTATGTTGAAATACCCAAGATAAAGGTTTAGACTTTTTTTTTAACTAGTTGAGGTGACTTATACACTCGTCCAGGCTGCGTGCTGGCTTTGGATGAGTCACAAACCTCTTTTAAACATTTTTTTCTGAAAAAAGAAAAATTGTCTTGTCAGTTCCCTGGAGTCCTGCTCTGCAGGGCTCGATGGACAGCTTTTTTATTTAAAACAGTTCTCTAATTGCTATCTTTCCTAAACCTTTTAATTTGTCATAGTATAAACTTTTCCGTGGTTGCAGAAGTCCTTATTAAATGTCAGTGGAACTCCCTGAAAACACCTGACTAAGTAGGAACCATCCAGCCCTTGGGAGTTATTGACTGCTGCCTCCAAGGACGTAATTAACAAGTGGCAGAACTTGCCACGTGGGTCATGTTTTACAAGATCCCACGTATCGGTATTGATTAGGATTTGATTAGATTAGTTTGATGGTAAATCCTTATTTAGGTTATGAGGTTTTCAGGCAAATAGTGAATATCCTGTCATGGGCAACACCAATCACATTTTGAACACAAAAAAAACCTTTTAAAATTATAGTTATAATCATTATATATTCAATACCTTGAGGCATGTATATTTGCAAGAGGCTCAGCCTGCCAGAGAAAAGCTGTATTCCTGCATTTAACACCTTACAAGCTAAAGGCAAAAATGAATTTAACACACTAAGAGGTAATTTTACATTAAAAAGAACAGCTTATGGAAACCTCTGTTCTGTGCATGCCTGCCAGCTAATGGCACATTTATGGAAGATGGCAGCAAATGCAGCTGGGCTGGCATACCACAAGTTATTGCCTTGACACTGATTCTAAGGAGACTTTAATAAACTTGTACACGGGAGAATGTTATTTTTCAATCCCTCAAAATATGTAGGTGTTTCTTTGAATCCTAAAACTTCCATGCATCTGTCAGAAATTTTCTGTTCTATTCAACAAGGATAGAAGAAGCCAAGGGGATTCTGCTGCCCAGGCCGGGGTGTGTGTTGCCCTTGGGATGTGGTAGAGCACTGGAAACATCTGCACACAGCTGCAGACATGAGAGAGGACCCAGCAGAGACCACACCTCTGCAAAGCTGTGGCTGAAGGGAGTCCTGAAGTATCTCATACATCTCTTGTTGCCTAAGGTTAGGTAGATGAATCTCACTCATTTTTTATTTTCATGTGCTACTTGAATTTTCTAATCTCCTCTGACCCTTTTTTTCCTCCTTCTCTCTCTTACTTCCTTAGCAACAAAGCTAAATAAATTACTAATTTACTTATATAATTCTTAATTCCTTATTAACAGCCTTCCAGTACCTGAAGGAGGCTTACAAGAAGGCTGAAGAGAGAGTTTTCAAAAGGACATGAAGTGATAGAACAACAGGGAATGGCTTAAACTGAAGGAGGGTAGGTTTAGATTATATATTATGAAGAAATTCATAACTGTGAGGGTGCTGAGGCACTGTAACAGATTGCCCAAAAATGCTGTGGACTCCCCACAAGTGTTCAAGACCAGTCTGAGAAACCTGATCTCATGAGAGGCGTCCCTGCTCATGGCAAGGAGGGTGGAACTAGAGGATCTTCAAGGCCCCTTCCAACACAAGCCATTATTCCATGAGGCTATGATTCTAGAAAGTGGGAAAAGTCTAACAGGAAGAGATATAAAGAAGAAGAGATAAACAAAAGAAAGAAAAAAAAAGTTGGAACATATTTTAATTTTTAAAAGCCCAAGCAAAAGGAATCAGAACTATAGAAATACTTACAACGAAACATTTTCCTTGGTTTAAAATGACTTGCAGTTTTTGTCTGATCCATTCTACCTGCTAATGCCTGGAAAACTCCCCAGCTGATCTATGAGTGCTCTTTCCCCAAGTATAAGCCACTGGCAGATTGACTCCAAAGCTTTGCTGTGCCACAAGCAACCAGATGATGGAAACAGCTCAGTGAAGCTTCTCATGTCAACCCAGGTTAGAGCCTCCTACATGGTCTGGAAGGCAAATTAGAGAGCCATGAGTGGTGATGCTGTTGCTGACCTTCAGAATGGCCTCAGTTGTCCCACTGCATCTTCACTGGGATAGAAGGAAAGAGAAATGAACCCCAGCGCAGTGTCATGAAGATTCACGTCAAGTGTTATAAGTGCAAGTCCTCTTAGCTGCCTGCAAGAATTATTTCAAAACTTTATCTGAGAGAAGAGCTGGTTTTACTGGCAAATGAGCATAGAAAATGAGTGTAGAAATTGCCCTTCTAGCAGGAAAGACAGCAGATCTTCAGACTGTGAAGTCTGTGGGTGTTTGTGTGTGTATGTGTGCAGCAGGGGAAGAAGCAATAATTTGCTGCTTTCCAAAAAGCAGCAGATGGATCTAACTCCCTTGATATTGGAAGCGTTTGGTCCTGGAGCTGTTGATTTGACTCAGCTGTCTCCTTTCAGGACTCAGTGAGATGCTGTGGCCACAGCCAGAACTCCCCCTGGGTGTGGGTCTGGAGCAGAAGGGGGGCTCAGTGACTGAGGCTCTGGGGCTCTCCATTAGCCAAGGCTTCCATGCCTCTTCCTAGGAAGGCTCAAAGAGAAGCTACCAAACTGCCTTCAGAAGCCAGACCATTAAAAAAAAAAAAAAAAAAAAAAAAAGTATCTGGATTCCTTCAAGCCTTTTAAAACCAGACACATCCTGAACCACGACAGGCTCCAGAAAGCAGATAAATGCAGTTCACTCGGGTACAGAATTTTGCATTATGAAACTCCTGTTGTTGCCTTCATGTTACAACACCTTTAATTTCTCTTTTCCTCTGTGGTTTTTATCTTCTCCTGGGCACAAGGTGCTGCCAAGTCTCAGGTGCTCTGCCATTAGGGTTGCATCATTTTGATGGCACCACCCTTGCTCTGATAAACCAGACACTGAGGGCCCTCCTGTGCCCTTCACAAACATGTAGTAGACCTCTGCTTGCTGCATAGCTGGAAACTGAAATGGGAATCTGAAAAGAAAGGATCTGTGGCCCTGGCTAAGGTAACAGACAGACTGTCCAGGGCAGTTTGGTGACCTCATTAAATTTGAAGCAGGTAGGAAAGAGCACAGAGTTTTGAGTTCATCTCTGTGACCATCTCCTTCCTCACTCAACCCTCCTCTTGCCTTGCCTGGCTGTCACAGGCACGTGGATCCAAGCAAAGCAGAGTAAGCAGCTGTATTTCTTTGGCAGCACTGAAGTTTTCAGCCAGAGTGGCCTGTTGGGTCAGCAGTAATTCCACCTCTGCCAGTGCCCTCTCCTGCTGTGTGCAGCCTGGGATGGAGCTGGGGAAACCCAGACCCAGCTCTGCCATGATCTCCTGCTCAGGAGCAAGGAAAAATGGCACAGCCACTCTTCATCAGCATCTTTGTGGTGTAGCCTGTAATCCTCCACCCATGTTCCACCAGGCAAATTATCAAAGCAGGGCCGTGAGTGTCAGCAGAGACTGCAGCATCCTTGAGTGATAATGTTCTGTTGTTTCCACAGTCTCTCCTCCAGCCAAGTTAACAAAAGCAGGCAGAAAGCAGCTCAAAAGTGAGCACAAGAGAAACACATAAATCAGAGGGTACATGCTAATTTTCTCTTGTCCAGTTCTGCTGCAGCCAACAGACTGTAGCGAACAGAATGCCCCTTCAGTACTGCCATTCCCCAAGAAGTCTCTCCACTTACAATCCTCCCAACACCATTTCTCCCCCCTGGCAGCAGCAGGATCCTCCTCCTCCTCTGTCACAGTCTCTTGATGCCAGCTATGACCTGTGACAAAAAGGCTGGGACATAACCCCACCACTGAGACCTGCTGCAGCCAGGGTGAGGCATCCACATGCCAGCCCTGCAGGTTCGTGCTGGGGCAGTTTGAGGGGCTGTGTTAAAGCAGGCAGCTGCACACTGTCCATGGTGGTCACTGATGGTCCCTGACTGCCACACTGATGGCAGGAGGGCCAGAGGGGCCTGGTCTTTGCTGCAGCAGCTCACAGCCAAGGTGCTAATGAGAAAGAACCAGCTGCCACTGCCCCAGCGTGCTCACTGCAGAGGGGATACCCTCCAGCAACACATCCAGCTGTGAACTCTCAGAAATCATCCCAGTGTGACCTGGCAGGGCTTTAGGAGCTGGAGCCCTCGGAGTGAGCCTGAGCAGCCCTACACAGGCTGCCTAGCTGTGAGATGGCCACCAGCAGAGCTGCCACAGCCTTCCTGCCACAGAAGGGCTCTGGAAAGAGAGGTTGTCACCATGTGATTGTGAACTCCTCACGGCACAGCACATCTTTCATCCCTCTGACAAACCTGAGCAAGACAGGGGAAAGCACAGGGACAGTGCCTAGCTGACCCCTTCTGGCACTCCCCAAACATAAATGTTTATTGATACCACAATAAAGAGAGCCAAAAAGGAGCAGACCCTGAGAAACAGTGCAAGCTACCTGCCAACCTAACCCTAGCAGCAGCAACAATAACCATGGTACAAGTAGAAATTATCAAAGCCAACTTGGGAGGAAACCACAAGAAATGGCAGTTGAGCCTTATTAGTGCTATAAATCATAGAGCTGGTTTCAGTTCCTGCAGCTCCTCACACGCCGTGTGACGCTGCCTCTTGCACAGCAAGCAATGGGGGTCTGCACAGCCTGGAGGCACAAAACAAAGCAGGCAGGGAAAAGCACTGCTTTTTACCAAAGTAATTCTTAATTTAATTGTAAATCAAAGGCGGGGGGTTCTGTCGCTGTCTGTGAGGGGATGAAGCACAGGGAGAGATGTGTGAGGTGGGAGAAACGGGGACTTTCTAGGATTTGGAAACTTCCCGAAGCGCATGTTTCAGGCAGACATCCTCAGAAGGCTATCTGCTTGCTTGTTTATTTATTTATCTGAAGATTTGCCAACTCTGTGCTCTTTGTGTGTCTGGTTGTCTTTAAGTCCATTGTACATCCTGAGCTTTTTTCTCCGGGGGTGATTTTGACAATGAGAGCTATGATGTTTGATTCCTCCTCTGACTCTCCTCTCAAGTGAAGGGAGCAGAGGGAAGGGTTAGCCCACCTCACCTCTAATTTTAACAATGTTTGAAGCTTCTTGAGGCACATGCTCATTTTTTTACTTGGGACCCTCCATCCCCACCCGTTGATGTTCATCATTGATTATCCTTCTTTTCCTGCCTAGAAAATTCATTCTATACTGAATTCTCTGAGCAGAATTTTAGACTCACCAATAACCATTGTTATCTACCTTGTTCAGGGAAGCAATAAACCTAGGAATTAATAATAATGCTTACTTATTTTTAGTATAATTTACGAGCCAGAAATGGCTCAGCATGCTAAGGGACCAAATAATGGAGACAGATATGGTCTCTAGACAAATGCTTTTGCCCTAGAAATACCCATCACAAGGGAAAATTCAGGTTCCCAGGAGTAGCTCCAGAACCTTTAAAGGAAGTCCCCAACCCAGAGCAAAATCCCAAGCATTAGATTTTGGTTTTGAAGCACACCTAAAGCACAGCACCCTGATCATTATGTGATTTCTCATGCACTACTGCATCAGAAGCAAGATCTAGTAAAGACATAAGCCTGGAGATAGCACAGTGTGGAGCAGCAAAACAAATGACAGACTCAGGTGCTGTAAGTTAAAAGGAGGAGCTGTGAAGTTCTGTGTCTTACTGGGTGTGCTTTAAGTTTGAAGTATTGATTATCTTCTCCTGGTCAGTAAATAGGTAAGAGTCACACAAGTCCAATTACTTTTCTTCTCTGAAACCAGTCCTTAACCATCTGACACGAAACACAGTAAAAGTTTTGACACCCTCAGAGCTCAGACAATTCCATGAAGGAATTGTGTCCACATGCACACATTAGGACAGGAAGCCCAACAGGAAGGTGAAGTCTGATGACAAGACAACCCATGCAGGCATTGCAATAAGCTCCAGCTTGCTTGTGTCCTCTACAAGCCTAATAAATGCCTAATAAATAAGGAACTACTGCTAGAAAAATGGTAACTATAGGCAGTACTTTTGTCTTTCTCTGCGTTACTTCCCTGCATCAGCACTGAGCTTTAGGGACAGATTCTCCCAGCCAAGTGACCTGTGCTTTGCAATGGCACAGCCTCAGAGGAAAATGCTGTCAAGCCACCACACAAGCCCTGTTTGGCCCTTGATGTAACCAGAGACACCTTTAAAAGGCTAAAGCAACCCACTCTTCCAGTCAGACAGGGAAAATGCAGATTCTGTACTGCCAGCAGGTACCCTGAGGGAAAGGCAGGGCCCAGGTGGAGCCTTTCCAGACCACAGGTACCACACAGCTGGGGCAGAAGCAGAGGCTGTTCTCACTCCTGAGTGCGACCAGCAGCAAATGGCTCCTCTGGAAACCCTTCTCTGTCGCTATGGGACATGAAAGCTCACACCACTGTTCTCAAGGTGAAGAAAAGGGAAGTTTATTTTCTGACTCCAACATTTATAGTTTTCCAAGAGTCACAGCGGACTGGAGGGTCACAGTGCCGCCTCTCCAATGACACTGGACAAACCAACAGTCCATCAACTTTTCTTCTATAAAGGAATGCAAAACAATGAGTTCTTTACAGAAAGTGTGTGAGAAAGTTCACTACAAGAATGTCAACATCAGAAGGCTTAGAAAATCTTAAAAAACCAGGGTGACACTTCTCTGCATTCACTCTGCTGCAGGAGGAGGTGGCTGGGGCTGTAGTCGTGTGCTGCAGTCCTGTGTGAGGCCAGGGAGGGACAGATTTGCAACCTGGCCCTGGTAGGGAATGACAACTGACACTAAGGCTTGGTGATCACAGACTGTGCCACCCCTTGCCTGAGGAAGCTGTCCTGGCCTCCCCTGCCTCCTGCACTAGTTCTCACCCTCGGGTCATCTTCCTCTTTGGCTTCAGCAGAACTGATCCCTCACAAACATTTTTCTTGGTGAATTTTAATGCAGGCTAATTCCTTCTCTCGGGTCACTGTGTCGCTCACATGCTTTTACATCCACCAAGAGAGCCCTGGGAAGCAAGACCAGCAGGAATGTTCTCTTTTGCTTCCTATAGCAACTGCTTATTGCCTCTGAGACTTTGGGGGGCTGTTTGGGCTTCTAAAGGGGACCTCTCAATTGTAGGACACTGTCTCTCTGCTTGTGGCCCCAACACACACACAGTGATCTTGTCTTCTTAAGTAAGAAAATCTCAAGTGAACCTTTGTCACAGACATGGACCAACCACAGGTTTCTGTGTTCTGGACAACCTCATAAAACTTTTAGAGCATATTGTTTGAGTTCCACAGTCTTGTTGGGAGCACACCTCACATTGACTCTAGCGGCTTAACAAATTTCTAGGTTTAAGATAATCTCTTCCATTGTTGGATCCAAGACAGCCTAAACTTCTTGCACTTGTACTATAGGACAGCCTAGTGAAGGCACTGAAGCATTTTGTGTGCAGCTGCTTTGCTGGTGACTGGCAAAGCAAAGAGCAGTAGGACACTTGGCTTTGTTCTGACTCAGTCTGGTTGATATTTTTGCGTGTGCAACCACTGCTTTCAGTAGCAGTAGCTATATATGCTTTAAATGAGTGTGAAGCTCAGGCCTGATGAATCACTATCTTGCTCAGGGCACAGGTGTTTGTGCAGTTTCTAAAACAAACGCATCACACCAAGGAGTTACCCGAAAGCACCTCACTTTCTTCTCATTAACAAGATCACGAGGCCCCAAAAATCATCTGTTTCTTTCAATATCATCTCCTGACCCCTCCATTGCTGAGCCAGAAGCCTGGAGGCAGCACTGTGCCAAGCCACCTGCCAACAGGCAAGGACATTCCAGCAGACTGAGCATCCAGGAGTTGCACATGGCTTTGCAGAGGTCAGGGAATCAGTGCAGAGAGCCCCTGCAAGAAGCCACTGCTTCTGACCGGTCGTGCTGCACAGCACAGGAAATCTCCCTTCAGCATGGAGGAGGCTGCTCCTTTCCCTCCCACACAGCACTGCCACTTGCCATGTCTCTGACAGGGCTTGGGATGTCACCTCATCCCACAACTGTTTCATCTGCCAAAGCTTGCACCCCATCTCTGAGGATGAGTCAGAGCACAGGAAGTGAGGAGAGACATGTGCATGTGCAAGAGGAGGGGTTTGACCCTCTTGGACAGGATGTTTGCTGTAAAGGAAGGGCTCAGGTGGGATATCCAGTAGCTCCAGACCAAGCAGATATTTGATTCATAATCCCAGCATATTTTCCATTCTCCAGGCGGTACAAGGGAAATATTCACTGCACTAAGGATTTTTTTTAAACAATTCAACTGTAGGAGTCTTCAGGAACTTCAAACTTTCAGGCCTCCCTCCTCAGTCTCCTCAGTACCAAGGAAAAGGCCAGAATGTTTTATTTAACAGAGCACAAACTCAGCTAAGGGTCTGGATCCTGGGTTTGTAGCAGGGATGCTGGCTAGGGGGGTGGCATTCTGACACATTCAGGACTCCATTTCCCATCCCATAATGTGCAGTGTTTGACTAGGGATGTGAAATGCCTGAGATGGAGCCTATTCATGTATGATGTCAGTCATCTTGCCCAACAAAACTGATATCAACATCAGGCTGAGATACTGAAAATGGAAATGGCCATGGTGAGCATGGTCTGCCTTGTCTTGATAATGCTTCTGTCTCTGCCAGCTGCCTTCACTGTCCACAGCCCTCTGCTGGAACTTTCATCCACTCAGGCTGTGCCTGGCTCCTCTGTGCCATTCTGACCCAAATTCCTGCTTCAGCCCAGCTGCCAGGCCCTGTTCCTGCTGTCCTGGCCCCTTCCATCACTGCATTCCCTTCTCAAGTGTAACCGGGCTCCAGATTTTGATACAGCCCCGTGACAAGGAACCAGCATCTGATCAGACCCTCCAAATAGCATTAGCTTCCCACCCCTCTTATTTCTTGGAGCTGTTCTGAAGACAATAGATGATCAGATGTGCCCAGGGAAACAGCTGGGGTAAGCACAGGGTAAGAAAAGCTAACTTAGGAGAAAAGGCACCGAGAAAGAAAAACAGTGAACTGCACTTTCAAGTTTTGCCAGCATAGCAAAGAGTGTGGGAACAAATTACAACATCAGTGAGATACCTCTGGCAATGAAAGCCCCAGTTTCTTTAGGAAACTGGTGTAAGTTATACCGGCAAAAGCTGCATCTCCAGTAGGAGTTTGTCAGAAAATCCTTCCCAGGGTAGGCAGAGCCAGCAATATTAAAAGGCAATAATATAGCCCAGCTGTAGGAAGCCTGTTTTCATGGGGAGAAATATTTTCCTGTGACAAGTCTCAAGCAGTTAAGCTCCAGAGAGCTTCACAGTACAGGCAAAAGCTTTGTACATTTCTATATGAATATGTATTTAACTATGACTCCAGTGCTGAACACATTTACATAAATAAAGAGGAGAAATAGAAAGCAGGAGAGGAGGGAGGGGAAAGGTCTGTTTTTCACCTGTCTCCACTGGTAGCAGCCCTGACTCCTCACCATTCTAGGGAGGACACAGAGCTGTGCTTGGACATTACAGCCTGCCCATCTGCTCCCAGCAGGTAGGATCAGCCTCCTCAGCCACATGGGTCTTGCTGAGGGATTATTAGACAAGGAACCATGGTCAGATAACCACAAACCAGTGTGACAAAGAGAAGTTGAAGAGCAGCAGAAGAAGAGACTGTTTGCTGGGGGATTTTATGAAGCCATCTGCAGAGCCGTGAGTCTTGGAAAGGAGAAAAGAGAGCCACAGGAAACCCTCTGTCCCCACATTTTCCAAGCATTTACACTGGGGGAAGCAGCCTTCAGGCCATCAGAACTTTCTTCTGACTGTAAGTATCTGCCACAGGCTCTCTGAGGATAAAGCAGGGCTCTCTCCCTGATCCCAGCCCTCCAGCACTGACACCAGTGCAGCTCAACACCCTCCCACACCTGCTGCCCGTCAGGGACCTGCCCTTACTCAGTAGTTTCCCTCTGGTAAATTAATCCTCCACCTTTTTTTGCTGCCCATGCGCAAGGGAGACAGCACACATCTGTGTGTCAGCTCTCCTTCACCCATTCCTCTTTCCCTCTGACACAGAGTCCTTCCCACAACAAGAGTGTTTCAGAGTTGCCAGATGATGATGGGTAAAAGAACAGATGACCAAGAATGGTGGTGCAGGAGAAGGAAAGCTTTGCCCGAAGGCAAACAGAAAGCTCCCCCTTCCTCTGCCCCTCAGCCCTGCAGGACTGACCCTTCACATGGGCAGGAACATCCTGCTCCCCTGCCCTGCACACACTGATGGCCTGTATTCCATCAGCTTTCTGAAATAAGTAAATCATGTCCTTTGCAGAGGACAGCACAGGGTTCCTTCTGCTGAAACTCTGTCCTGACTTCTCTGGACCAAAAACAAAGACCTCCCTTTTATATTATTATTCCTTGAAGCAAGAGCCTTAACCAGAGGTGAAATATTCTCCAATATTTCTGTACCGACACTCTCACATGCCCATCTTCAGCTGAGTTCACAGTGACATCCTCAAGGATATGATGAACTTGCAAAAAGCGCGATACTGTTTGATCTTTCATTACTGCGCTTAAGAAATGCACTCTGGGGGGAAATATAAATCTGACTTGCTGACAGAAATCCCTCCCCTTTGTTTGCAGTGAAGGTGTTTTGCAGCGCAGCCCCAGCAGCAGCTGAATTCCACCTCAACCCTGAAAGGCTGAGCAGGAGCCAGCTGTGCCTGGATTGTTTCTAGGAGGAGCCTCCGCAAGAAACTCAGCTCAGGGCAGGCACAACCCAGACATCTTCAATGCACATCTCCTTGGTAGCCCATCTGCTGTGAAGGTGTGCTCTTGCCAGTGAAGTTGTCAGGGTTAATATTGCAAGAACTTTTTCTTTTTTGGAAAAAAAAAAAATCCACACTGTAGACGGGGTAGAAAGTTTTAGGCTCTTGTGGTCAAGGCTGGCTGATCCTGGTACCTACATTCAGAGCTGCCTCAACAAGTGCAGAGCTGTTTAATTATTGACAAAGTAAAAAGTCCTCTAACCGAGCTATGCTTCATTTTAGGAAGGAAAAACAACTCTATCCAGACTGGCTGTGCTTGAAAGTTTTGCTTCTTTTTATTTTTAACATCAGCACACATGAAGAAAATACAAGGCCCAGCCTGAATGGTAGCAATGAGTGCTTAATATTCTTTTTGCACAACCCCAACAAATCAGCGCATAATTTAAAAATGTCACTGCACATCTGTGTTTGGTGTGTGCTGCTGCAAAGCGGGGCAGGAGAAGGGGGAATGCGAGGAGTAGAGCTCCTGTAAGCTGTTTACCTCTCTGCTGAATAATTTCCCTGGCACTTGCTGCAAAGCAGGGACAAACACTGAGCTCCTGCCCGGGCAGGACAGTGGCGCTGCTCTGCAGGAAGGCTCCAGGCCCTGCTGCAGCACTTGGCCCCTGAGGAAGCACTGCTACCAGGAGCTGGTGAAGCTGCCCATAACCTTTCTGCTTCTGCTGCAGATAAAATCTGAGGGATCTTGCCTTTCTGCGGGTTTACAACAGTAAGAGCTAAGCTTTGCAGTGAAGTGTTCTCAGAATTAATCTTCTAATCTTCTTTTGGTGGCAAAAGAGAAGCTCCAGGGTTTTTTTCCCAGCAAATCTACTGCATTTATTGCTTTAATGAGGGAGCATGGGGTCTGCTCCCTCCATTCATCCCCCGATGACAATTCACAGCCCCTCAAGCAGCACTTCCAAAGATCATAATTGACTTTGGATGAGACCTGGCTTGCCTGGAAAGACAGGAGCAGACGCAGCTTCACGAATCACCCACAGCCTCTGGGAGGGCAGAGTTTTTGTGGTGAGTCCCTCCAGGGCTTCCCCAGCTGCTTCCAGGAGCAACCTGAGCAAACACCCAGTGGGTGGAACAGAAAGCGCCATCCTCTCACGGTGACAGGCCACCATGTTCCTCTCAACATGTGAGCAGGGACACGTTCTGGAGGAATGTGTGCTGCTTGTGCCGTCCAGCTCTAGAGATAAATAGAGGGCAAGTCTCCATGGCTGCCAGTCTGGCACCTTTTGTGGGTAATAAAATATGCTCAACGCTTTTCAAGCTTTTCTGCAAATAATCAGAACTGTTTGTCACTATGTTGAAGGAATTAGGGGTTTCAGACACTGCTGGAATGATCAACTAGAGGCCTTTCTTTCAGAAGGGCATGAAATTTAGCTGAAAAGCAGGGTTTGTGAGTGTTCTGCTGGGCAGACAAAGTAGCCAGGACAAACCAGCAGGAACAAAGGCAGGCTCTCCAAGGGGGTGGATTTCCCCAGGGCGTGTAGGACCACAAACCCTGGTGACCTTGAGCATGGTGGCTGCTCCTGATGCTTCCATGGCTCTGAGGGGGATGAAGAGGACACAGAAGACACATTCTGGTGAGCCAGTCACCCTCTGGGACATGCAGGAGGGTTGGTACCACTCCCATGGTGACATCCAAGAAAGGAGAGGACTGAGGCCAGCCTGGAAGGAGACAATTCCTGGGGAAGGAGGAAAAGAGACATAAAGGAGAAGGAGCTGCAGGAACTGCTGCGGAATGGACTGAGTAATGCTGAGGAAATAGATCTGTGAGCTGTCAGCCCAAACACAATCACTGAAGTGGGCGTCAGGATAGAGCTATCCTGGGGATAGAGAGAGGAGTGAGGAGAGGGATTAAGGCAATGTCCTAAGGAAGTCTGAGAGCAGGGAGGAGAAAAGCACGGAAAGGAGACAATGCAAGGACACCTAGAGAGGTAGGATGAAAACCAGGAGCACGAAAGGCTCCGGAGCACCTCAGGAAGGGAGCTTTTCAATAAAGGAGAAACGATTCACATCAAAGGCAGGCAACAGACTGGGAAGGAGGCTTCAGAGTGTGCCAGGAATAACAACTGTGCCTCAGCTCATGTTGTGTTCCCTCCCTGCCTGCAGCACCGTACTCTTCACATTTCATCTGCAAACTCTTCAGGCAGGGACCTGGTCCTCCTCCCTTTCTCAAGTTGAAGAAATCATTTCCATTTGTACCAAGAACATTAACTGGACAAAGGTGCTCGTGTGCTCTAACATGCAAGAGGTGATATACCCCTGGGATCTCTGCTGTTGATTTGCTCACTGTGCTGCCACCTCACGAGCTCAAATCCCTGCTTTGGATCCCTGTGCTCCTTCACATCTATTGAAATTAGGAGGCTGTATCAGGGAAGGAAAGAATACACCATGGGAGGAAAGAGGCCATTGTTTTGGCTTCTGTTTTTTTTCATTTCTCAGGATCAGCCCATATAAACTTTCAACCTTAAGTACACACAATGCACTTGTAATTCTGCAGACCCTGGCTACCTCTCTTGGCCCACCTTTGCTCTCCTGCTGCCCCAGAAAACCCCATTTACACGATGGCTGCTCGCCTCCAGCTCCTGCCATGCACCTCAACTTGCAATGGCAACTTCCAACTCCCAGTTCTTCCAGCCCCATTTATGTAGCAAGAGCTGTGTTCAACCCAGAGAGACTTGAAATTTATTCTTAAATGTTTATGCTGTTGTTAGCAGTGATCCAGGAAGGAATTTAAATGTCTCTTTGTGTCTCTCTAGCTCCAGTGGCACTCAAAGCATGTACATAAGGGCTTTGCTAAATGGGAGTGGGCTTTAATGCACACTTAATCACCTTGCAGTCTGGCCCCAAAGGTTTGCCTATATTGCAGTGATCAAACTCTGTCTCTTGATTTCCTGTCTGCAGTACAGGGATAAAGAGAACAGCCAATGATGTGTGATGGAGACTCCACTGGTCTGACCTTGGGTTTGCTGAATAACTCATGACTGGCAAAACTGTGGATTGATTTCAGTTGGATTTTATGAGGCATGGAGCTGGAAAGACTTGATTTTTTTTCTCCCTCCTCATTATATGGCAATGACTAGCCTAGCTATGGCTCCTCATCTTGCATTCAATATTTCCCATGTCTGATGGATACCAAGTGCTTTCTTTTGTTCTTAGTGTCCTGGGGTTTAACTTCTTTTATTTGTTGACCCTGTGTATCTTCTAAAGTAGAAGGAACCCTCTCTGGAAATTCAGTAGCCATGGGGCTACCTTACAGGTCCATGGTTTGTCAAGCACTGCCCCTGGCTCCTGCAAAGGCTTCGTCTGTTCCCAGTTTCAAGTGACACTAATGACAACCAGTTTGTGAACAGCAATGTTTGGATTTAGACTGGGGCAAAGTCCTTGTAAACCAAAACTCCTTATCATTTTTTTCTTCTCTTTTCAAGTGGACCTATTCCCTTCTCTCAATAAATTCAAATTTTAATGTTACAGATTTTCTGCCATGGAGCACTGCCTTGATAACCATTTAGTACATAGACTAGGAAGCCATTAATAGCAAGCAACAAAGAGGAAAGAAGATTACTACCTTTTAATCTTTCATTTATTCTGTGGGTAGCTAATAATTACTTAGACATTATGGCCAGTGACTATTAATTGCTAAGTTTCACAAAGCCCCCTTTATACAGTCTTTAAAAACAGTAAAGGAAATGACATATCTAATAGAAAGAAGTAGCTTCTGAGGGTAAAGTCACAGAAATCCTAGACCAGATGGTAAAGGTTTCTAGGTACCTGCTGCTCACTAAAACCAGTGAAAAGTTGACACTATTCATGCCCTTCCTAATCTAGATCCTCATGACTACACCACTTGCTGTTGAGTGGTATAATGCTAGAAACCTGAGATGAAATTAAAGCCTCCATCAAGGAGGGCATAAAATATTTCTCTCTAGCTGTTTTTATTTTTAAGCCAGAATTTCAGGACAGCCTTCTCTTCCCATTGCTGCAGTGTTAATCAAAGTTGTATTGTCAGTTCTGATAACAGTAGGAAGAAAAAAAAAAAAAAGAAGAAAAAAAGAAGGAAGAAAACAAAAAAAAGAAGTGTGGCAAACCAGCTGTGACTTACTTGCTAGGTACCAAAAGCCATGGAATAAACCACAGACCATCTGTATCTTCAGCAATCATTTCAGGGAGCAGCCCTCTCCTGCCAGCCAGCAAGAGGGTCCACAGCAGCAAAGGGGTGTGTACAGTGAGAGCTGGGCTGTGCACAGTTTGGAGCTCTGGGCACAGTTTGGAGCTCTGGCTGGTGTGTACAGTGAGAGCTGGGCTGGGCACAGTTTGGAGCTCTGGGCACAGTTTGGAGCTCTGACTGGCGTGCACAGGCAGAGCTGGGCTGCAGCAGGAGATGGTGCCCAGGCAGCCCAGGCTGTTTCTGCCTCTGCTACATGCTGGGGGAGCACGAGTGAGCTGCTCAGAGCAGCAGCAGGGCCCAAAGTCTTTGCTGGCACAAATCACCTGTTTTACATTCTGTGAAGGGTTTGCTGAGGGTTTTCAGTGCAGGTGGTGCCCTGTGTGCTCTGTAGGCTTAGCTTGGACAGGCTGGGCATGCAGGTCAGTCCAGAGGAGCTCAGACCTGCTGCTCTTCCAGGTAAGCTGCAAAATCTGCCCCTTATCCTTGGCTTTCAGTAAGGGAGGGGAAATGCAAGAGTGGTGATTGGCAGGAGGAAAACCGCTGCTGGGTGAGAGCTTTATGTCATTGTCTCTTTTAATTTCACCATCACTAGCTATGTCAGAGAGTTTAAATATGAGCAATGGTGTTGCTCAGTATTGTCAAGGGCACACAGAGCCCCAGCCCAGTATCTAAATGAAATCCTCTGAAAAATGACTAAACAGGATTAGCAGGGCCTGAGAGCAGATACAGCACACCTGCATGCTCATGAATCATCCTACAGCCATGTGCAGAGGGGCAGGGCCCCCACCAAAGGCAGCAGAACAAACTGGTGCTGGCTGAGCAGGATCCAGACCTTTCTCCATGCAGAACATCGACTGTAGTTCCTTGTGAGGGCAAACACAGCTCTGGAAAGGTGTTCCCACCTCTTCCAGACACCTGAGCAAGCTGGGGAGCATGGCAGGGATGGTGTGGGGCAGGGGGCTGACCCTGCATCTGCTCCCTGCTGCTGCAGCCCCTTGGCTGGGCTTGGCTTCAGGGGCTCTGGGGGCTCCTGAGCCTCAAAGCAATTCTGGGGGGTGGATGAAATCCCTCTCTGGGACAGCGCCTGGAAGCCACGGAGGAAGGAGGGGAATTTTCTCAAGCTCATGGTCAGAGCTGGTGTCACAGGCAGAGCTGGTGTCACACAGAGCTGGTGTCACACAGAGCTGGTGTCACAGGCAGAGCTGCTCATGCAGGAGGGAGGTCTCCTCAGGAGAGGGCCCTGGATTCTGCCATTTGTTTCCCTTTTCAATCTGACAGGGGCACAGACAGATTTTATTGAGCTGCTGAGCAACTCGTGAGGCCTGTCTACTCACCGGGCACGGGGGTTGAGAGGTTGATTGGACAGGGGGATAATTTAGTATCCATTTTTCACAGCATGTCCATTCCTATTAACCTGCCCTTGCAGTCTGTCTCCCCGCCTGCCGCCCCTGGGCAGGGAGGGACAGAGGGGAGGGAGTGCCCTGTCTCTGGCTGGTCACCGGTGGTGGCACCCCAGGTGGCATCACAGCGCTCCTGGGGCATGGCCAGGAGTGTGGGGCTGTCACCTTATGGTACCACCGCTGCCTTTTTCGGGGTGGGAGGAAAGAGACCCCAGTTAAAACCTGTCAGCCCACACCCCAAGTTCCCCTATGCTGCCTTGCACCAGGTGCTCCCAGCAGAGACAATGGGGTATTTCTAGGAGACACATCAACTGTGAGAGACCCCACACCTCCCAGACAGAACCTGTCCACCCCAGCAGTCAGGAGGCACAGGAACATGCCTCTCCTGCCTGGATTCTGAGGACAGACAGACACCCACAAGCAGGAGACAGGAAGGTCCTTGGCAGAGCTGTGGGGTATTTTCAGGGTCCCCCCGTCATGGGGAGGAAAGATGAATCTGGCTCCATGTTCTTAGAAGGCTAATTTATTATGATATTTATATATTATATTATATTATATTATATTATATTATATTATATTATATTATATTATATTAGTTATGTTATGTTATATTGTATTATGTTGTATTATGTTATATTATGTGATATTATATTATATTATATTATATTATATTATATTATATTATATTATTATATTGAAAGGATACAGACAGAAGGCTAAAAGATAATAAAGAAAAACTCATTACTCTCTTAGAGCCTTGACACAGCTGGACTGTGACTGCTCATTAAATAAAAACAATTCACATGAAACCAATCAAACAACCACCTGTTGGATAAACAATCTCCAAACCACATTCCAAAGCAGCAAAACACGGGAGAAGCAAATGAGATAATAGTGTTTTCCTTTTTCTCTGAGGCTCCTCAGCTTCCCAGAGGAGAATCCTGGGCAAGGGGATTTTTCAGAAAATGTGATGGTGACAGAGCTGCTCCAAGCTTTGGGTGCACCAGGTTTTCCTGCAGGAAAGCTTTCGTGGCTGCACAGCGCCTGCTTTAGACAATGGTACAGACTGTCCCCAGGGGTCACTTAGAGCAGCACCCTGTTGCATCTGCCCAGGTCCTCAGGCTGGGACTAGGGCTGGCCCAGCTCTTGGAATGTGAGGAGGATTCCCCACAGCTACCTGTGACCCAAAGCTCATCTAGAGTTGTCACTTGGAGGGAACATCAAGGATGACAAGAAGAGCTTCTGCCGCAACAATAGCAAAAAAGGCTAAACAGAGAAATGCACGCCCATTGCTGAAGAGGGAAAGTGATTTAATGGCATGGGCACAGAGAAGGCTGAGGTACTCAATGCCTTCTCCATCTCAGTCTTATCAACAAGGTCTTTCAGGCCTCTGGGCACAGAGGAGAACTACCAGCAAGAAGAGTGGTGTTAACTCAGAGATTAGCTGAGGCATCCCTTCAAGTCCATGAGACTCAACAGTTGCCTCCAAGAGCGCCACAAGAGTTGGCCCATGTCCTTGCACCATCACCCTCTAACATTTTCCAGAGACTGTGGAGGTCCAGGGGTTTCCCTGACAACTAATGACAAACATGAGGGCCCCCCCTCCATACCTAGAGAAAGGGAGCTGGGGACTTCACTGGCCTGTGTGGCAGGAAAACTTGACAGACCATGCATAAACTGAAACAAGAGAGATCAGATTAGATGTAAGGGGGTGAAAATATCCATGAGGACAGTCCAGCAGTGAGCAGGCAGCCCAGGAGGCTCTGCAGGCTCCATCCTGGGAGGATTCAAGCCCCAACCAGACACAGTCCTGAACAGCCTGGTCTGGTCTGGGGGTGACCCTGCTCTGAGCCTCTCAGGTCATGCCCAGCCTGAATTATGCTATGTTCCCATGCTGAGTTGAATTGGATAACAATGGTAGGAAATTAAAAATACAGAAATATAATCCTACTGTTGACACAAATAACCCCAAATCTCCAGACTGCTATCATCCTCTGTCTGCTCTGACTTACGCAGGAATCCAGACTGCTCTGATCTATCCTAAATACTCTTTTGCCAGTCTGAAGGCTTGGGGCTGCTACTACTGAGAAAAGAGTCGGAAGTGTACAAAGCAAGTGCAAAGGCTGGCTGTTTCTGTGGGAACCAGTCACCATCACCTCCACTCCTTTTCCAGCTCTCTTTCTCTCCTCTGCCTCTCTCATTGCTCCTACAGTAAATACCCAAACGCAAAAACAAGCCCCCGGGACTCATCTTAGAGGCTCTGTGTCCCACATCTCTCTGTCCCTTCCACTCCCTAAAACTAGAGTGACTTCTGCCAGTCTCTCCTGGGGGGTAACATCAGTGCCCTCCAGCAACTGCAAGTTGAGCAGCCCAGTGATATTAAAGCTCCTTTCGCCCTCATTCCTAGCTGAGGCTAAGCACAGCTCAGCGAGCCATCAGGAGCAGGAACCTCATCATGAGCAGAGAGGTGGCCAGAGAGACGATTTTGAGGGAAGGCTACAGTAACCTCAAGCTTAGACAAGATGCTTGAACTCCCCTTTTAAGTGGTCATGGAAGCTATTTTCATCTTCAGCTGCTGCAGATTTGTTCCTGGGATGGTGGCTGCGCCGAGTGGCTGACACAGACCTGAGAATCAATCAAAAGTAATTGAAACAGAAGAGGCTCAGCAATCAAACTATTAGGTTGCTGGAGCCAGAAAAATGCTGCTATGAGGAGCCAGAGAAAGGGGAACCGACTTCCCTTCTGAAAACTTAATGTGAGGAAGGAGCTTCGGCTGCGCCGTCTTTTCTTACAAGAAGAATAAAAATCTGCGGAATTCTCTTTCTGTAGAGTTTTATCCCATTTAATAGCAAGGGGGGAAAGGAAAGAAACCATTAAATCCTTATCTGTAAAAAAAAAAGCCATCTCATTCCCTTTTCTTTTCCTCATTCCCCCCCTCCATATGCAATAAAAAGATTCTTTGCTCTCGATTGTTGTCTGCCGTGGCAGCGGCTGGAATGAGCTTTGTTTTTCTTCACTTCACTGCTCCTCACCAGAGGACTTCACTGGCTGCAGCAACCTATTAAACTGGTTGCTGGCTGTCATGGTCTCTTCTGTCAGAGTGGGAGCTGCTGCCAGAGTCCAGTTATTTTATTTCCAAATGCCTGCATGAGTCGGCTCCTGAAAAGCCAGACCTCGGAGCCGCCGACAAGAGCATGAGCTGAAGTGTTAGGGGGTTGCCAACCTCCAGTAATTAACAGCATACACCCCCTCCACCATCCCTCACCCAGATTTCACAACCTTCTGGCAGGTGCCCCCAGGGGGATTTGCAGCAGTGAGCTTAAATATTTCATCTAAATCATTAGAGCAAAAAAAGAAAAATTAAACGTGATCTTTAAAAAGGAGGAGGAAATCTTAACCACTTGCATTCTTGATAAGACATAAGCGAAGAGAAAATGTAGCAGCAAGAGAGTTCAGATTTGGAAAGGGCTGCTGTGTATTCTGGTGAGCAATACCTCAGCAGGCTTCTCAGAGATGAAATCTGAGGGGCCACCCATCCTCTCTCCCCCACAGGTATCGTTCTAAGGGGCATTGTTTTGGTTACAGAGGATATACTGGCTTGACCCTGATACCAGAGACTCTGGTTGCCTCTGAATTCTGCACAACACATCCTTGGTCAGATGCAGTTATGAAACACAATAGCCCCTGTTACGGTGTGGATGAGCCTTCCCCCACACCAATCTGTAATTACTCAAGGACAAACCAAAGCTTCTCCTTTCAGCCTCACCTAGAAAATACAGCAGGGCAGGGAACAGGGCATAAGTTTAATATTACTTTGAGGCTGGAACCCACCTCACCTAGAAAATACAGCAGGGCAGGGAACAGGGCATTGGTTTAATATTATATTGAGGCTGGAATGGGAGCCAACCAGTTGACCAAGAGGATTTGGCTTTGGTTATGGGGTGATTGAAGGACTTTTTCTCACCAAGGAAAGGCTGAGTGCACCATGATCCTGGCAGTCCCCCTACCCCAGGGAGTTTTCCACAGCTGGGCAGGCTGTGGAGGGACACTCAGAGCAGTGAGGTTTGGTCAGGGCAGTTTTACCTGACACGGGTTTTATAGAGTCAGAGGGAAATATGTCCTGGGCTCTGCAGAGCAGCGCTCCGAGCTTTATCCGTACTTACTGTTTTCTGAGGGTACCACTAAAAATGTCTGGGCAAAGTGCAGCTTTGGAGACCTCAGCAATTCACACCTGCACCCAGCCAGTGCCTGTGCTACAGTATAAACACTGTCCAGATTCACCATCAAGCACAATTTATGTGAGGGATGTGCTCTCCCTGCGGGCTGAAGCAATAACACTCCAAACACACCTTCAGAAAGACTATTGCTTTCATGAAAGGTTTCCATGAAATACAGGGGTGAGGGAAGGGGGTATGAGAAATTAGAGGCTGAAATTGTGTCCTAACACTGCTAAGAGGGAAAAAAAAATCAATTTTTTTCCCACTAACCCCCTACAGCAGCACTTGATCCAGTATTACCCTCCTCCCAGGGATCAGAGATGATGATGCCATGCAGGAGTAATGCTGGAGTAATACAGGAGCTTACAACTGCAGAAGAGCTGTGACCTAAAGCAAGCCTCCCCTGCAGATGCTGAGTCATCAGAAATGTGATGCCCTTCCACCATTATCTAGGAACAGCATCTGAAAGAGAGAGGGGTGATTAGGCCAGGGTTTGGAGCTGGGACAATCCAAATTCTGATGCTGGTTCTGATATGTCCCTCACATGAACCTGGGGAGTAGTTAATCGGACTCAGATGTTCAGGGGTTCTTAACATCTGTCACTCAAAACCCCTCAAATGCACCATGGGTACTTAAATCCTCCAAAAAAACATTATGTTTAACCTTCTGAACACAGGCAGAAGAGGAATTAAGGTTAGTGTTTGTAACGTGCTTTTCAGAAGAAAACAGACTGAGAACTACTTTTAATTCTTCGTTGCTTCATGCAGGAGAAAGCAAGAAGATATAAAAAATGAACAGCAGGATTGGACTGGTTATTAGTATTGGGAGTGTTGTCAGGTCACTTCTGGGTTTTTATGGGTACTTCTATCAAATAAATGGATGGATTATATGCACCATGAAGGAATAATTCTGGACAGGTGATGTTTTTTCCATAAAAGGGACACTCTTAAAGGACATGCAAAGCCTTCTAAACTTCCCAGGATTAGCACTGAGTGACCTAATATCTCCTCCCACCACTGGTGCCTAACACTTTAGAGAAATTTATGCACAGAATGTGACAACTTGTCATGAAATGCTCAACTTCATCTATCCCATTTTCCTGTAGAGTTCTCTGCATAATATATAAACAGAGGGGGGTGGGGGAAATCTCTCTGAAAGCTCCTGCCAACTCACATCTATTTCATTCTTTTCTTTTGAAAAGAAACCTATTCCAGATGGTTTATCATTAGAACTTTTTTTTTTTTTAATCTCTGACGTTATGAAAAAACAAGAAAGAGAAGAAATCTGTGTGGTCAGTTCTAGCGCAGCCTGAGAATTTTTCGCACCGCGCCTGGGGCTGTGGATGTGTGTCCACTGCAGGGAGCAGTGGGCTGCCCCAGGTCAGTGGAACCAGCCACTGGGTATTGCTGACAGGGCAGGGTTTGGGCCAGCAGTCTTTCCCTGTCCTCAAAGATCTCCCTCTTCCCAGGGCTTGGGCACCCACTGAACCACAGAATTGAACATGCCAGTGAGGTCATTGCTGCTGTGACCTGGGCAAGCTGTTCTGTGCTCCTGCGGAGGCTCCCGTGGCTCCCCACAGTCAGGGCAGGGCACAGGAGCTGCAGCAGCTCCCCCTGAGCTGCTCACCCTCCTGGGTGTCAGGACTGCAGCTGGGCACACAGCCAGCACGCTGAGGGATGTTTGAAGCGAGGCCTCTGAGACAAACCTCTGCTTTCAATAAAGTGCCACAGGATTTTTAATGCCCATGCAGAGCAGGCAGCTGTTACCCAAAGGACATTCTCCACCCTAAAATTACATGGAAATTATTTGCCTCTGAAGCTATGTTTAGCCTACAGAGATTCAAACATATAATTCTAGGATATCTAGTTATTTGATTAAAATGCTAATATAGCCACCTCACAGCTAATGCTGCCAGCCAGGCAGCCTCCCCAGGGCAGGGCTGCGTGTTTGCTTTTCGTGTCTCTCCCTAAGCCAGAGTCTCACCCTGAATCAGGGATGGTGATCACTGCTCTGAGCCCGGGGGTTCAGCCTCCCAGCACAATGACTCAGACAAACAGCCAGCTCCAGGCTGCACAGAGAGCCTGCACAGGGATTTGCCCACTGCCTCATCCCAGGCAGTTTTCCTCTCCTGCTGGGAGCTGCCAGGCAGCAGCGGTGGTGGAAGGTTCCTGAGGAAGGTAGGCAAGCTGAGGAGGGGCGCCCCTTCTACTGAGAAACTGATTTTTTTTTTTTGATCAAGTGAATAAAGGAATAATAATTTTTTTAAAATAAGTGAATGGGAGCCACGAGCTTTTCCCCAGAACTTTTCTTAATTGCCTTTTGCTCACTGTCAGTGCAAGGACTGGGAATTGTACCGTCAACATTTTCCCTGTGAAGAACAGCTCCCATTTTATCCAAAATTACCTCTGTCCAACTTGATTTAAAATTTCTAGTTTGTCAAAGTTAATTATTTCCACTGAAAATCCAGGTGCCGAGATGCTCACAACCAATATCATGTACGAAGGAACTCACTGCACATCATTTTAAGCCCCTGCTATGACCAAACATCCCTTCATCCTACATCCTTTTCCCACCTCAGGGCCTCAGTAAAGCACCGTGCCACAGCAGCACTACATGAATTCATGATAAATAGACCTAGGTCCTTCTCCTAACAATTTCTGGGGTTTGTCAAAGCTGCTATTCATTTTGCTGAGAGGCCACAGAAAGGATGACCATCCTGATGCTGCCAGTCCTAATGATCCAGCCTGAGTGCAGGGACTGAGCACAAGGCCAGGGATGCTCTGCACTTCACTGTCCATGTCAGTATAAGCTGCCTCATTTCTGGCTCCACAGGAATCAGGAGAGAGTCTGAGGGGGCACTTTTTTCAGAGGAGCAAGGAGGGGAAGGATGAGTGTACATGCCTGATTAGTTACAGGCAATTAAACATGTCTAGCTTCCCCCTGCCTCTCATCCCTAACCTCCAGCCACTGGAACAGAAATCCAGAACAGCCATCTCCTGATGCATGATCCCTGCATCCCTCTGCCTTTATAACATGGTGCCTGCACTCTTGCAGCCCCTGGGCATCACAACATTTGCACACAGGCAAGTGAAATGGCTCGGGCTGTCAGGAAGGAGGTCACCCCTTCCCTGCAGGGGATCATAGGGCAACACCTCTAACACAGTTCCTGGGGCTGCCATTGCCCATCTTGAACCAGAGCAGAGGCAGCTTCAGGGATACTGGATTGCAAGAAACTTCTGTCACCTTCTGCTCTGCCAGCCCTTGGGCTTCCCTGGCTTCACACAGGTTTAACCCAGGGTGCTTCCCTTGCAGAAACATTCTGCCTCCATTTAATTTTAAAACTGCTTTTGCTCCAGCGCCTGTCCTCCCTGCCAATCTTCTTGACCAAGAGCAACACAGTCACAGGGTTTTCCCAGAAAATCACTGCTCTCCTAGGTAGGGAAGGATCAGACTATTTGTTCCCTTCCTCCTGTCCTCCCCCAGGGACTGCCATGACCTCCCTATCATCCCTTCTCTCTCAGGGCTTCTACTATCGTGGCTGACTTCTCCAGCACAAGTCTCACCAGGGCTGGGTATCATCCTCACCCACGCTCCCCATCCTGCTGCTTCTGCCCCTTGTGCCGCCAGGGAACAGGCTCCAGACTGCTCCTGCCAGCAGGGCACACAGCCTCCCGCTGTTTAGGGAAAGGGGTGGGTGGGAGAGGATCCCTCGAGCTGAGCGGGGAGGCACAATCTGCAGCCAGAACTCCACAAGCTCTCCCTGCCCAGCATCATCACCCCTGCCAGGCCACAGCCAAGGCCTTCCTTTGAGAGAGCTGGTGACGCCAGTGCTTATTCTTGACAGCCTGTACCTCTCCCAAGCAGGGGACAGGCACATGGATGGAAAATGCAGAAAAAAGGAGCACAGAGGATGAGTCTCACTACAGCATGTAACTGTGTTCAAACATGATCACCGCCAGGACGGCACTATGACTGAACAGATCTTGGCTTTAGGTTCGGGCAAGAGCAAATCAGGATCAACTTTCACCCCTGTGTTGCTGTCTCATCATTTTACTGAGGACCTTGTGATACCCAATACTCTTTTAAGCCTATCTTCCAAGATTTGGGTATACAAGAATACCTTGAGCTCTTTTCCAGATACACTTATTTGTGTCTTCCTGTCTCTCTCATAGATTCCTGATTTTGTGAACCTTAATCTTCCAAAAACTAGAGGGACACCCTCTTCCTCACCAAGATTTTTTTATCTCATGACCCAGGGAGCAACTGGACTTCTGATTTTAAATTAGTTGGACTCAGCAATGCTGTAAGCACAGTAATTCAAATACAGACAACAGGTAAACTACAAAAATGCCTTTTGCTTTCTGACTGACCCAAAATCCGTGTCTGATGTTCTGTCAAAAAACACAGCAAGCACAGCTGTGTTCAGATGTTAGAAAGCACCAAACTGAAGGCAGACCTTAGCACACAGAAGAATTTAGAAGCTGAAAGCATCCTTACCTTTTCCTAAGGTCTGTCTTCATTCCCAGCGCCTCACACCATGGCCCAGGTGTACCTCATGGAGCCCAAACCTTCTGTCCTGCTCTCCCTGAGTGAATTTTTGGTAATATTCTGTACGTTACTTTTACTCAGAATAAAACTGAGATTTTAGTAATATTCTGTAAGTTACTTTTACTCGGAATAAAACTGAGTCAATCCAAAGAATCAACTCACTCTCTTTAACTATGGGCATGGGAAACATTAGGAATTATTGCCATAAAAGGGTGCTAGGTTGGTATTTGATAGAGGGGTCAGAGTAGAGGACATGGTCTAGATTTGACCAAGACAGAATTTAAAAGTGGTCTGGATAAATGGACTTTCACTGTAGAGTAGACAGGGTTAGAGGTCAGCCTTTGCAGAGAAAGAACAAAAGAGTACTGATCCAACTAGGTAATTTCTGCAAAAAAGCAGACTTATTTATCAAAAACTGAATTGATCTAGCTTGCACAGCATTAAAGCCAAAGAATAAATAATAAACAGAACCTCCATTTGTCACATAGTAAAAAGAACAAAAGTGCACAACTGGGAAAATGTAATTTGGAGAAAAGTCCAATATGGAAAAAAATAAGGCAGAGTTGCAGTAGCGAAATAAAACCAACCTGTGATTTATTAGCAACCATTGTGTGCTCTGTGCCATATTTCTTTATTCAAATAAAGCCCTGTTCAGATTCCTCTGAGATGACTTTCCAGCAACATTTAGCACATTGCAGGGCAGGGCCTGAGGGTGGCGAGTTCAAGAAAGGACTTGTGTTCCTCTATCCCCCAGCTACCTGATCTGAGCTATGGACACGACTTTCCTCAGTTGTGGTGGTGCTGCTGGTGGGAAGGAATTGTCTGCCCTGTGCATTAAAGTCTCCTGTAAATTATCTTAGGAACTGGAGACTGATACAGCTGCAGACTGAAGCAGCATTTCAGCTGTCCTAGGCTGGGGAGAAGCTACAGCTGACTATAAGAAGTGGAAAGGAGGAAGGAAAAGAGAAAAATGTAATTTTGGAGGGCTCAGCATGAAAATTTTGACTGCTTTATTTGCACAGGCCAGACAGCAATAAAGCACAAACTTGTTGGAATAGCTTACTCTCCTCTGGCTTCAAGCAACGCAGGGAGGATCTGCCGTTAGGTCTCCCAGTGCCACTTTCCCCCTCCCCTGTTCCATTATTAACCTCCTACATTTTCTCTGCCTTTACCAGTAAATTGCTTTGCAATCAGCATGGCATGGCAGGGCTAACCAGAGGCAGCCAGAGCCCGGCAGTGACCGCAGCCCAGGCAGGCAGTGACCACTCCTGCTGACACCTCCCTGCCACCTTCCCCACCTCCCCTGACCCCTCGGCATCAGGGGGCCCCGACCGTAATGCTCAAGCAGGGAAAAAACACAAATCCTGCTGGACTTGCAGCTGGGGGAGAAACAACCTCAGGAGCTGGGAAAGGAGCTGTCAGCCTTCATTATTAATATCCAGCTGTTAATATTTAATGTCATAAAACCGCGTCTCCCTCCGCAGCCTAGTCATCAGACATGCAGGGGTCACAGCAGCCAAAATCCTTTAGACAGACAATTCAATGTCCCTGTGCTTTAGCTGCATGCCAGGACTGCTAAAGGTGTTCTAGATGTATTTGAGATGAAATGCTAGAAGCTTTAATAAAGCCTGAGATTAAAAAAAAAAAAAAAAGAAAAAAGAAAAAAAATAGGAAACGGAAAAAACAGTGGTCACGTTTCTCCTGCTTTCCCAGCCAGCCCCGCTCACAGCATTGACCCCATCCACGAAGCCAAAGGGCACCTGCAGCTGGAAAAAAATAAACAGGGCTGGCCAAAGCATTAACACAGCATGGACATCACCCACCAGCATTAGCACAGCGCAGATATCACCCACTGCTGCAGCTGCAGGGCCAACCCAATGCTGCTCTGGACTTGGTGTCCAGACGCAGAGGGAAGGTTTGAACACGAGGTAGAGAGAGGGCCAAGATTCAAATCCTCCAGACTACCAAAACTAGAGGCATCCAAGTGACCCTCCACAAAGCAACCTGGCTGCAGATGATACTGCAGTAGGAAAAAGGCTGTGTAGTCCACCCCAGCTGTGTTCCCAGGTGCTGTGGCACACACTGAGGAGCACCAGGCAAAGCACCCCAGGAAATGCTGTCGAGTGTTTGATCTCACAGCAGATGAGGCAGAGAGGGCCTCTATCACGGTGGGCAGGCAAGGCACATTTCAGTGGTTATTTTCAGAGCCTTCACCCTCACAGCTTCACAGAAGGGTCAAACACCAGCATGGCTTGCAGGCGGTTTTCCCCTCAGCGGGTGTCACCTCTGCTGGCTCAGAGCCAGGGTCCTGCTCCCTGCGCAGATCCCGGGCTCTCCCTGCCAGCGATTCCGCCTGCGCTGCCAACGCTGCCACTAAAGCTGCCTCGCAGTATTAATTTTTAAAGACTCCTTCCTCCTCCTGGGCATAGATTCCGAGACAGCTCCAGAAGCCCACACAAATATACCAGCGCAGCCGAGCAGCCAAATGCGTCAAAGGAGATTTTAAGGGAGAATGGGGGAATAAAAAGCACAGCCAGAATGTTTTGGCATGCAGCGCAGAGAGAAGCGTGGCACCACGTGCAACATCTGCTACCCTTTGGCCTTCCCTGCCTCTCCTGTTTCCACCTGTAAGCTCAAGATTGATTTCTTTCTTTTCTTTACAGAGCAGTGTAGTCAGAGGGGCTGGAGCACCCCAGGCAATGAAGGAATATAAGTAATGAGAATCCTCCGAATATGTTAGTCTGCATGACATGAAGACAGCTCAGACGGTCCTCAAAGAATTGGTCAGATCCAGCAGAGCTCATTAGCTCTGGCTTGGGGCTACTTCTCCAGACCTGGGTTAGGAGGAGCTCCCAGGTGTCTGTGTGCTGCACTCTGGGCTCCAGGCCACCACATCAGCCCAGTGCTGGCCTTTGCTGGCACTGTGGCTCAATATAGCACAGTCCCTCAGCGAGGGGAAGGGCTGCAGAGCTCTGCAGAGCACCATGCAGAGGTATCCAAGTGACTCTCCAGAAAACAACCTGGCTGCAGCTGTGCCTGCGCTGAGATGAAGCTGTTTAACCTGTCTTGGTTTGAGCTGGCTTTAAGCAGTGCCTCTGTCCTCCAGCCCCAGTCTGTGGGTTTAGGAACACAATGCAGAGACTCCCCAATAGCCCTGCCTACAAAACCATCTTGGGTAGGCAGGGATCAGTGGTACAGACTGAGCACTCTGGGGGCACAAGGGACCTATGTCCCTTTGGGTCTGGAAGCAGACAGCTGTGTCCTCACAGCACAGGGACAGAGTCCAGTCAGGCTGTTTCGCACAAAGGCAGCTCCTACTTCTTGTGGATAGCCCACAAACCAATGAGACTGCCTGCAGTGAGGTACTGACAGCAAGTGGATACTAAGAGAGGGTGGTTATGACTGTGGTCAAGCAGGACAAGTCAAATCTCCCCTTCTGGCACACTCTGACATGGTAAGGTAAAAGTGACTATTTGCAAACAGCATCTCCCTGCCCATGGGTGACAGTAACTTCAGACAACTCTTGCAAACTAGGCACTAGTGAACTCCAGCAGTTAATTATAGTAAATATTTACATAACAGCTGGGCCCTTCAAATTTAGAAGGAATAGTCAATGCAAGGACATGCCCTTTAACCATCCCATTTTATTACACAAATCACCAGGGAGCCCAGCACAGTAAGATTTGCAAATGAAGTGTTTGATATTGGCTGAGACATTAAACTACTTACCTCGTGCTATAAAATGCATAGGTACAGTACATCATTCTTTTTGCAGGAATTTCAACCCCATTTACTTTAGTTAACTCTTCCTCAGCACTTAATATTTTGTGTGCTAGAAAGAAACACAGTACATAACCCTGAATAGACTGGTGCCACCACTCCAGCAGAGTCTGACTTAAAATAAAAATGTTTTCCCCTTTGCTCTTACTAAATTTGGCATCGCTTATGTAGATTCTATTGATGTGTCTAATCTACTTAACATCCTCAATGTTCTCCTATTAGCTGGTTGCTTGGGAATTTGCCTTACATGAAAGATTCTGCTTCTGTCCCATCCCCGTGCTTTCTCCACACACACACTGGGTAATTAAACCGGGTTCCGTAAGGGGAGTGATATGTTGTTATCCAGAATGACTTGGCACTCAGGAGCGCTGTAGCAAATCCTGTAATAGGCAAAAGCTGTGGGTGCTGGGAGCTGTGGGTACATGGTTTCCAGACAGAGCACAGTTTTAAAAGGATCAGGGTCTGAGTTTGGAAATCTGAGTCAGCCCCAAGCACCCTGGGCTGGCAGGACTCAGATGTGCCTTGGGCAGGGTGTAATCTATACCAGGAGCAAGATGAGATGCTGACAACTCTCAGGAGCCCCCAGCTGTGGCCAGTGGCTGGAGTAACTCCAGAAATACCTGGAGACAAAGCATGATGAGCTGATCATCTTCAGGAGCTCAGTGTGGCCGAAAAGGGAAAGCAATGAAACACAAAAATCCCGGAAGATATTTCCTTCTCACCACTACAAAAAATTGCATTCCCAGATGCACAGCTCAAATATGGGAAGGGGTTGACCATGGTCACATTAGGCATAGTTTTAGGTGGTCCATAAAAGAGTTCTTCTTACTGAAATGTTATCCCAGATGGTATTTACTGCTCTATGACTTCCTTTCTAGAGGATTTTTGTGTTACCTTAGGGAGGAAAATGCTGAAAGGTATCATAAGTCAAGGTGCAAAAGTGCGCAGTGTAAAATTAGCTGAAGAGAGAGGATGAAGCAGCCCAAGAAATGGTCACGTTTAGCCAAGGGACAGCTGCTGCAAAATCAGGAACCCAAAGGACTTAATGGATGGGGGTTTTGCATGCATCAGAAACCTTCTGCCAGGCTGGCTGATTTATGTGGCTGAGAAGGCTCAGATGAACCCTCCCTCCTGAGCTTGCTCATAACATTATAGGGTAGGCTAAGAGGGTTACTCAATGTTATTACTGCTGTTGCTGTTGTTTATTTATTAATGCATCTGTATCAGAGACCGTGGCTGATCCTGGGAGCCTCGCTGTGCTACGTGCGCGGGATGCAGAGCGAGAAGGAGCAGCCCCTGCCCAAGAGAACTCCAGGTTTAACTCCCTTTCCCAGAGCAAGCTCCCAAACCTATCCCAGGGACGCAGATCCCCCTCTTTGCTGCCATGTTAGCCGCTTATTATTTCCCAGCATAAATATGCTTTATAGAGAAATAAAGTCTGCAGTTCTGAAAAGGGAGTGCTTTCACACACCCGCTTCTCATCTATAAAGCCCCATGATTTGGCATCTCAGGTTAAAGGATGAAATTATGACACTAGAATTGACTTTAGAGTTTCTGATGCTTCCTTGGATGATTGCTTCCATAACTTATAGAGACAGGAGAGCGTTTGTATTCAACTGAACATATAAATTAATATCCATACATGAAAACGATGTGTAGACAGCACGACAGGGGCAGGGATGAGTTTGCTACAGTGAGGAACACTGAAGGAAGGGCTTGTCAGCAGAAGTTTCTGTTGTATTTGGAGTGTTGTGGTGAGAGTCTGCAAGAGTAATGAAGTAAAATAAAAGGGGTTTGTACTTGACTTGTTAAAGCAGCTGAGAAATTAATGGTATTTTCCATCATCATACCATTTGGGGGGGAATCCTATTGAAAATAAATATGCTTTTTTTTTTTTTTGTGGTGGATATAAACCAGAATTTCCTATTTTCATGTGCTCTGTATGTTTTATGCCATGAGCAGGGCGGGTTATTTTGTGGCCTAAAGAACATATGTAAAGGTATTGGAATCTGGTCTTATAATGCATAAGAGATAAGGTTCTCTTGCTCATGCTTGCTAAAAGCTTTATTTTAGTCTGCTGTGGCAGAGACAACATTATTTGATTTTGCTTCTTCCCTATGTTTCTAACAGTAGCAATATTGTATGTGTTGAAAATAAATTGGAGCAAAATAAGAAACAGAATACCCCAACCCCTGCACATCCCATGGATTTCAAAGCCTGTTAAATTCACAGCAAAGTTTTAGAAGCAAAGGGGATGAAAATCGTAGCCCCACTGAAGTCAATGGAAAGCTCCCAGAGAGGGACAGGAAGCAGGAGCTGGGTTTCACCACGTCCCCTGACACTGTCTTACATTAGAAACACCAGCCAGGATGTTTCTGTTCCTCTCACCTCTGACCTTAAACCTTTTTAAAAATTAAAATAAAACGTTAGAGATGCAGCATCAAAGGGCTGGAGGCACAAAGGAAACGTGGGCCTGCTCCCAGCCCTACCCACTGGCAAAGCTGTGATGCTGATGAGCCCAGGCAGCAGGTAAGGCATTCCTGTCAGTGCCACCAGGGCAGCAGAGGGGCTGTGTGACACACACCGGTGGCTGGAGCAGATGGAGGCTTTGGGCTGCACTGCAAGGTTCAAGTTGTCCCCAGAGCTGATGGCAGAGCCATGTGCCAGTTTGTTAGTCTGGAGAGCTCGAAGCCGTCCTGGGAGAAACCCTTATCCCACATAAATCGTCTGGAGTTGATGGATGGCAGGAGGCTCAACTATAAAAATCTCAGCCAGAAACATGATAAATAGTTGCATCCTGTTAAAAATAGGCAGCAGAGCAGCAGGCACATGCATTGGCTGAGGAGGATTGCCAGTCAATGACTGAACTGCCAAGGCATTTTGGCGTTCAGCTTCAGAACAGCCTTTCAGGCTATTCTTGCAAGTGAACAACCTCTGTAGTAACCTGGTTTTCAGTACACATGGAATTTCCTCTGGGTACCTCAAGGGCTGGCAGGAGAAAGCCCAGAAGAATGTTTTGGTTGACTCTGGTTTTTGTATATAGCAGGTACTGCAGCCAGCTTCTTTTGGCCAAAATCGAGTTTTTCCCTGTGGGCATCATTTAAATGTGTTTGCTTTACCACCAAATCCTTGTTTTGTATAAAGTACTCAAGGGGAAAAGTTGCCTCCTCCAGCAGAGCTCCTGCATTTACTGTACCAGTAGTGTATTTGCATGGCGCCTGCTGCATTGGAGGCTCAGACTCCCAGAGTGCAGGTAATAAACAAATATTACTGTGAGCTTTCTGGAGCAACTCTCTCTCCCTCATAAGAACTTCTATAAAACAGTTTGCTAGATTACAGACGGGAAAGCAAACCTTTCAAAAAAATCCTCTCAACACTTAAAACTACAAGCTAAATACGTCAGTCACATGTGGTTTGCTCTTATGCAGAACCAATAAAACCTTGCAAATTTCAGTTGTAGACCTCAAAACATCCTGTCTGTGACACTTGAAACTTTCTCTCACCAAGAAATTTCCACAGTAACGTCCCAAATCCTTCCCTAGACCGTAGTCTCCAGGCTGTTCTAGCTTCAGGTCTCTTCCATTTAAAGAGACTTTAAACACCCAAACCCCGTCTTAAACCCTCCTCCTTAAACACCCAAACTCAGTCTTTTTTTCATCTCTGCAGTGCCCTCCCCCTGCCCTGTCTCTACCATCTTTCCATGTGCCCTCACATCACTTTTCCAGCCTTTCAGCTTGGCATGAGACAGCACATGCTGTGACTCAACCAAATATATGTAGATTTGGATGGGGGAGTTGTCAGATGCCAGTGAACTTGGGCAGCATCTTCTCTCCAGCTTTTCTCTGGTGGAAGCACTAAGTGGTGTCTTTCTTCCCCAAGTGCTGCCATTGCCCTGGCCCTCTGCCAGATTTGATTCCACGCTGACCAGTGGAGCCTAAAAGCTCATAGTTGGGGACTAGCAGATAAACAGTGTGTTTGTGTAACTCTTGTGTCCCTAGGAAACAAGGCTGAAAACAGAAATATGAACTATGTCCATGTTTACGGATATCTTCCTTGCTAATATTTCTGTTGAACTTGCCCCTGGGACTCTGAGCTGCTCTATGATAAACACTGCGTAAACAGACAGGGAGGGTCTCTACTCCACATAAAGAAGACAAAGTACGAAAATCTATGCCATTCAGCTACTAAAAAAACTGTAAAAGTTGCTCTTGTAAATAAGCAGTGAGGAATAAATTGCGCACAAACATGACACACAAACACAGGGATAGTTTCAGGCTGGGATCATCCGTATCTGACCCGCTGAAAACATAGATACAAACTTGTCCTATCTGAACCCAACTTTAAAAACACAGTATTGTTCATTCACAGCAGCTCAAATGTTAAATATAAAGCCTCATTTATCTCATGAGGGAATGCTAATGAAAGGGGTAAGAGTTATACCACATATCTTGTAGGGCATCAACTTCCCAACTTCAGACTTGCAGGAGAGGCTTATCCTCTCTAGAGATTGGCTACTCTGCTGGCTTGCCATTATATATCTGTCATATAATATCTGCCTATATCTATCTATAATATCTGTCATGTTTTCCTCAATAACCAGGGGCTCAGGACACTCATTGGTAGAGGGGGTGCTTGTCTTAAAAACCCAGTTGGCTCAGTCTTGAATCTCTGTGGGTGCAACATCTCCTGATGCTGCTGTTTCACTTCACTTTTCCCTGGAGCAGTGACTGACACCTTGCTCAGCCATAGCTCAGGGAGATTCCACAGAAATAGCAATCATCTTAGCTCTAGTGTCAGTTATACAGTCCTGAACTTGATGGCCAGGTCACTTTGCTAGGAGAAACACGAAGATCTGCCCAAATTAGGCAGGGTGAGGCTTTGAAAACAGGTTTTCCATCTGTTGAAAGATTGCTCTAACCAATGGATGGTGGGTGGAACTTGCCCACAAGCTCAGGAAGTAGCTAAGTGGGGAACATGGGCCTCTCAGCTTACCTAACGAGAAGCCTGAATTGCCTCAGCTGATCTGGGCCTCACCATAAAAATTTGGTACATACATGACCTGAATCAGACCAGATTTGTTCTCCATCAAGGCTCTGCAGAACACTCAATCACCTTTCTTTTTCTTCACTGCATCAGGAAGGAGTTAAGCAATTCAAAACTGTGCAGATCAGAGCGTACAAAACAGCCTGAGCCTTTCCCACCAAGACTCCTTTTGCCATCCCAGGGAGCTCTAACATGCATCATTGGCTCAGTGTCAAGCTCCTAAAAGAGCCCCTTGCTGGTTACCAGCATTGGCAGGGCACGACTTGAGAACTAGGAATCCTGGTTTGCAAAATACTGCCATGCAAGTAGCTAGAAATTAACTACACACATTGCAATGCAAATGGACATGCAGAGGTCCCCCTCATTGTTTAGTATGGTTTGGGATTTGGATTTGAGGATTTTTCTTTATTTTTTTGAAAGGAAAGAGGTTTTGGGTGGGTGTAGAAGCCTTGGCAGTGAAGCACCAGGACAGCCAGCCAAATAGACAAGCGGGATTTCCATTTTTACCTCTCTTGCCTTTAATCCCAGGTTTCCTGCAGCTAAATCTATGGGTAGGGACATAGGGAGGGAAATCTACACTTATTTATTTCTGGAAATTAGGATGAAGTCATTATGGCCTGCGCAGTATGTTTGCTATTATGAAGTTGCAAACTGAGCTAGAGAAAGGGCATTTAGTGGGAAATATTGTCAGCTGGCAGTCTCGGGCACTCAAGCACCCTCCATAACACGCGGAACGGAATCAATTTAAACCCACTGAAAGGGACATTGTCTGATAAAGTAATTCCTCTTTGAACACAAGATGGCAGCCTTAAATAAATGCAACCCCGCACAGCTTTTAATCTTACACATCATTAAATTCCTAATTTACACATTATGTTTTCATGGGCCAACCCATAACTCATTAGTGTTGAACTCTTGAGTTGTAAAGACCAACACACTAGACAAATGTGGGCTTCTTTATCTGCTTTTCTTTGGGTGGCAGTTCTCTTTTAATTTACCACAGAGGCAGACTTCAAATTCAACATTAAGAAAGCTTTCTGATCTTGCGTGCTTTGTGCATGCTCTACCCCAAAGAAAAACCTCTCTGATTACTGTTCTGTACCCACAGGTTTTACTGATAAAGTGTGGAATATGAAATGGGGAATACCATCTTTTTTCAGCTTGTTCAAGATACTGGAGTTCCTTGAAAGATACATACATCTTTCTGCAGGAGGATTTCAAACAGGCCTTGAAGTCAAAACTAAAACAGACTGCAAACAACATAGGGTTTGGAGCTGGTCTTCCCACTTTTCCACAAAACTTTACACACCAAATAATGTTTTGACCTCTTGTCTTTCCGTTCTCTTGTCTGGCTGTTGTCTGAAAGAAATCACAAACGCCATCTGAGCAGGAGGGTCTCCATAGGGCTCCAGTACCATGACACTAGAAATAATTCCACCAGAATGGATGGAAATGGCAAGACAAAGGCTATAATCACTTTCCCTGCCTTGGGAACTACAAGTCAAAAATGTCAAAAGCATAGAAGGAGCCTTTACAAACCTGGTACCACTGCTTTAGCATTGCATGTAAGAACATAAATGACTCTTGGAGCAGGTCAGACCAAGGGCCCTTCCAAGCCAGCCCTGGTCTCAGATTCCCCACACAAGCAGGGGCAGTGGGAAATGTGACTCATTATGTGGGGTCAAGGAGAGCAGAGCAGCAAGGCAAGGCTTTGGGCTAAGTTTGTTCTTCCTGGCTGGGCTGCAGTTTATCACGGCCACAGGGCCACTGCTCTGCAAGAGCTGCTGCTCTGAGAGAGACAAACTCCAGCAGCACAAGGCCCTGCATGCCCTGATGGGAACTGGAATGAGGCTCACAGGTGGCTGGAAAGGCAGCTTATGCAAAGAAGAAGATCATCCCTTTCCACCAGAGCTGAACGAGCTTCTAGGGAAAGTCAGTGCTCCTCAGGGGAATGCTTTGCTACACTACTGTTCAAAGAAAGCCACAAACCTAAGGAGAGATGAGGAATATTCACATCTCAAGTGTAAACAATTGCAAGATCTCCTCCCTATCCTCCACTAAGCCAAATGGAGGCCATCCACAACACCAGCAGAAGAAATCTTTATGAAAGTCCCCATCTATTCTCTTGCTACTCCTGTCTCCAGCAGCTCACAGTGATTGCCCCACTGGGCACCCTACAGACCCTTCAGCTATTTTAGAGAATGCTGATCCATGCCATCTGCCTGGAACAGAGCTCCATGACCCCTGTGGAACTAAATTCTTATTCTTACAGGATGGATGTCTTCACCCCCACCAAGTCCCTTTTTCTATTTGTTTTATTATACAGGCATTCATTTTTCTCTAGTCTTCTTCACCCCTTTCTCTTCCTTTTGGTGGACAAGAAGATACAATTATGGTCATGGTGAGTTGGTATCCACCTAAAGAAGAAAGGTCACAAGCAGTCAAAGTGTCCTTCTGCTGACACCACCTTCCAAGTGGAACCCTCCAGAGAGCTTGTGGATGGTGAGGGGCAGTGTGTAGCAGCAGGGGATGTTCTTGTGTGCTAAATAAAGGGACTCTGGCTCTTTCCTGAGACTAAACCATCTGGGGAGGGAGGTGGGCTGTGACATCAGCTGAACATCAGCCTCAGTAGGTTTTGCTTCAATTTCTGGCACAGATTTACAGATATGAATTAAAGTCAAACTGGGCTTCCCTGTGCCTTACTTTACTCCTGGAGGAAATTAGTCCAGCATTTGGAGCATTTACAGGATTCCACTCCATGCTCCTGCAAACACATTGAGACTTGGAGACCCAAGTTGCATTCTTGTCCTTTCCCCACATCTTCCCCATCAGAGATTGCTCTGGAGGCCTGATGCGACCCCCAGCAGCATCTGTACAACCTCACAAGGACATCATTTTACAACAATGCATTGCACAAGCATACCAGGAAAGGATGGATTCCTTTTGTGGTTAAAGCACAGCAGGAGGCCCTCGAAGGTTTAGGTTCCATTCTCAGTTCTGCCCAATAGTTTGAACAGGTCATTCAATCTTTTGGAGCTCCCAGTCCCCCTTTATGAGAGGGGAGCAGCTCTTGATGGGAATGCCTGCCAGGATTAATGCACACAACACCAGAGAGGTGAGGGCTGAATTGCTAAGCTGCACGACAGCCAGTGCTCTCCTTGCCTTGCCAAGTCTCCTGCACTCCTGCCAGGGATGGGGCACAGCCTCCAGAGGTGGCAATTAGAGCCTTGCCAAGCATTACAGGGATGCGTGGCACACGGCACGGCCACCCCTCCCTGGCAGGGCGCCTCTGCAAACAGGGCTGAGCCGCAGGACAGCTCCCGGGCAGGGCAGGGGCCCTGCAGGCAGCTCTGGGTGGCTGCAGGGCCTGGGCAGGCTCGGTGCCCCATGTCCTGCTGCCACCTCTGCTGCCTGAGCGTGGCACTGGGACTGCCTGCGCCCTGCCTGCACCCTGCCTGCGCCCTGCCTGTGCCCTGCCTCTGCTGCCTGCGCCCTGCCTGTGCCCTGCTTGTGCCCTGCCTGCACCCTGCCTGTGCCCTGTCTGGCCTGCCTGTGCCCTGCCTGCACCCTGCCTGCACCCTGCCTGCACCCTGCCTGTGCCCTGCCTGCACCTGCCTGTGCCCTGCCTGCACCTGCCTGTGCCCTGCCTGGCCTGCCTGTGCCCTGCCTGCGCCCTGCCTACACCCTGCCTGGCCTGCCTGGCCTGCCTGCACCCTGCCTGCACCCTGCCTGGCCTGCCTGTGCCCTGCCTGCACCCTGCCTGCACCCTGCCTGCACCCTGCCTGGCCTGCCTGTGCCCTGCCTGCACCCTGCCTGCACCCTGCCTGTACCCTGCCTGTGCCCTGCCTGCACCTGCCTGTGCCCTGCCTGCACCTGCCTGTGCCCTGCCTGGCCTGCCTGCGCCCTGCCTGGCCTGCCTGCGCCCTGCCTGCGCCCTGCCTACACCCTGCCTGGCCTGCCTGGCCTGCCTGCACCCTGCCTGCACCCTGCCTGGCCTGCCTGTGCCCTGCCTGCACCCTGCCTGCACCCTGCCTGCACCCTGCCTGGCCTGCCTGCACCCTGCCTGCACCCTGCCTGCACCCTGCCTGTGCCCTGCCTGCACCCTGCCTGCACCCTGCCTGCACCCTGCCTGCGCCCTGCCTGCACCCTGCCTCTGCTGCCTGCACCCTGCCTGCACCCTGCCTTCACTCTGCCTGTACCCTGCCTCTGCTGCCCACACCCTGCCTGCGCCCTGCCTGTGCCCTGCCTCTGCTGCCCACACCCTGCCTGGCCTGCCTGTGCCCTGCCTGCACCCTGCCTTCACCCTGCCTGTGCCCTGCCTCTGCTGCCCACACCCTGCCTGGCCTGCCTGTGCCACTCTGACCACTGCTCACACTGCCCACCCTGCCCACGCTGCCCGCCCTGCCCAGTCTGGCCCACCCTGCCCAGCCCACACCACCCTGCCCTCAGTGCCCTGCCTGTGGCACTGCTCAGCCCAGCAGTGCTGCTGCCCTGAGGCTCACAGAGTCCCCCACACCCTTCTGTTCCCCACAGCCCCTAGCTCTGCACAGCCCCTCTCCAGCCAGCCCCTCCAGAGTCAGCACCTCCCCAGTGCCTGCCCTGCTGCTGACACCCACACACAGAGCCTGGCACAGCCCACCTGGCCATATGGACCAGCAGCCAAACACAATTTTCCCCTCATCCACAGCCCCTCTGCAGTCTCCCATCTGCCCTCTTTGCTTTCACACAGGGCTCAGACAGCCCTTTACACGAGGGCCAGCCTCTGCAAGCCTCACCAGCATACAGACGAGACATACCCTTCAGCTACACTGCCAGAGCCAGCCCCTCACACCACACAGGGCTCCCCCTGCTCCCTCTCTTCTGGCCCCCTGTGCATACCAGACTCGCTCCACACCCCTCACAGACAGACCCCTTCACTCCCAAAGGCAGCCACAGACACCTGGAGCGTGCTCACACCTGTAGATCCAGAGCTAGAGAGGCACAAATCATTGATAGGCACAGGCAGGAGGCTGAGTGGAAAGGCAGCAAGGAAGTGTGATCAGTGGAGGGAGACCTTTAGGGCCTGTCACAAGCCAGTGTGCTGCCTTTTAGGAACTGCTGTTACCACGTTTGCAACTGCATCCACCTCAGTCAGATCCAGCAACGTCACAAGGTTTCATCTGTACTCACCACTTGCCTGTGCCCCACTGACATTTATCTTCCAGGCACTTCTCCAGCACTGCTATAATGGACAAACCCTATGGCAGAAGCAAATGCTCAGAATCACAAATATCCCTCCACCAGCCTGGCTCCGCACGTGCACACACACAGGTCCTGGCTCCAGGGCTGTGCTGCATCTCTCCCCACCTCGTTCAATACCTGCACACTTTACAGACAGAGCATCCTTTTGCAAGCATCCCAAATACAGCCCTACACTTCTACAGGAGCAGCTTCCTAAACTCTCCATGCAGCCTGAGCAACACAAACACATCTACACATTCCATATGGATTTTCATGTTATCCAAGTCAACAGTGGTCTGCTGGCAGGGCAAGTTACACTGTGGTTGCCAAACCAAGAAACAGATCCCTCAGTTCATCATTAGAGGTGGATGAAGTCTGCTGGGAATGGAGACTGGGATTGCTTAGGGCTTTATTCAGCTTATTCGTCTGTCCACTTGTATTTAACAAATTAATTTTTTTAATGTAATATTTATTTCTATTTTTGCAGCATTGCGTCTGATGCTGTGTGAAAATAGATCTATTTTAAATGGATCTATCACAGGCTGACCCTGGTATCAGACAGAATGTATCCTGAGTAAGAAGTCACAACAACCTGTAAATAATAGAGATTATGGCAATACGCAGAGTTGTTCTGTTTTCTCCTCTTGCTATATATACCCCATGATTTTACTTTCAGAATCTCTTCTCATGTTTAACACTGCTTTCTGCCTTCCTGCACTTTGGACATTAGGAAAAAAACCCCAAACAACAGGTTTTTTCTCTCTGTCATGCTGGTGGCCTAATCATCTCTGCCTTGCTTTTCCCTGGCCTCCATCACCAGTTTCTGGCCATAGATGGTGCCTTTGGTGGGATTTCACCCCATTTTATGCCCTTTCCATTGTCACAAGGTCGGGTCTCTTCCTTAAAATAACCTGCTGTGGTCAAGGTTGTTTTCCTTGACCTGGTTTATTGCCTTTTAAATGTTTTAGTGTTTTGCCTGTTCCTCAGGTTGAGCACAGGATGTTTGTTGCACTGGTAAGAGGTTAGTACTGCGAAGCCTAGGGAGTGATATATGGATGGTTCATGCTTTCTTTTGGATTTAATTTTTCATCCTCTAGTGCTCTGTGGTGAAAGGAATGTTTGCTGCTTGCCTAGGGAGACACCTGACATTTAGACTTTATCTTCTGTAAAGGCTTGGGCCAAAATTCTCTTCTCTGACTTTGGGAATGGCAGTAAAGGGCACAGAGTTGAAGTGAAGGGGGGGACAAAGAGGGATATGTGTCTTGTGATACCAGGCCACAGTAAGGAACTGTGCAGCCCTCTGATAAAAGTCAGTTCCTCCAATATAAATGGGGTTTTCATCCCCAGGCACCGTGCAGAAATTCCTCAGTCCCAAAGTACTCATGGGCCTGGGGGTGGAGGAGAAAAGAAGAGCAGCTTGGGCTACAGCATCCTGCTATCATGTTCTGACCAGGGGAGGGCTCAAATTCTGGCTTTGGAGCTTCCACAGCCCCTGCACACCCAGGTAAAATACAAAAGCTGAAGAAAAGGTAAAGAATCTTTCCCTGGAATAGTTTTTGCCCAAGCTCAGAGGAATGAGGGGTTTTTGGTTTTTTTTGTTTTTTTGTTTTTTTTTTCTTTTTTTCCTTTTTTCTTACTTTTTTTTTACTTTCCTTTTGATGAGTCCTAATTTTACATTGTCCTAACCTGATTTTGCTGCCCCTGCTTCTGGCTTTATCTCATGTCTGGAGTCAGTAATGTTGATTTAACAGAGACAGATCTGACAGGAGCGGAAAGAATAAGGAAGGGACACCTTTCTGTAGATAACCCTCCAGGGTAAGATAGGTTCCCATCTCCAGGGCATCAGGAGCCATGATCTCGGCCTCCAGAGCATTCACTTTCGCAGAGCTCAAACACACTGGCTTTAAGAAACTCTCCTCTTAGGTGCTTACATCTGCTTTGCTACCTGGGCAGGAAACACCAAGAGATGCTGTGCTGGTCTTTCCTGGCTTTCCCCACCCCAACCAGCCACAGCACCAGAGGACAGTTTTGAAGGGGAGAGCAGTTCTGTGAGAATATGAACGGTTGATCGTAGGTCAAAGATGCCAGGAGAGGTTTCTTCTGTGAGTGAAAGGCTGAAAGTTTGTGTTCCCCACCTGTGTGTGCCCACCCCTGCCCCTCCCAGTCATTCTGATATCTGAGCTGCAGTGACTGATGGTCCATTAATAGCTAAAAAGCCCCCTTGGCACAACTGCTGAAAGAAGTATGAACTTTCTGTAAATGGCACTGGCTTATAGTTGTTGGAATGAATACTACTTAGATGGCTTCCCAATTTTAAATAAGAATTTTGGGTCTTCCTTCATGTGCTCAATGTGAGGAAGGATTGGTATGGTTGCAAGTTGCATTTTTGCTGGCCTTCCTGTGAATAAGCAGTATCTGTTTTGCAGAACTACAGGTGAAGGTCCTCTGCATGATTCTTTTATTTCACCAAAGATAGACCTGCAGCAAGAAGGATTCAGTTATGCTCTGCCCAGTTCTTTTTTTACCAGAAATTTCACTTGCAGGTTGTGTCTGTCAGGTGGATTTTCCACAGCACAGAAAGGCTGGGGGAGCTTTCCCTGCCACACTTTGAAAGGAGAACATCCTCAGTCTGGCAGAATTTAGAGAGTGTTTAATTTCCACCTCACTGAAATGGAGTGGTGTTTGTTTTAGAGATTTTGTGAAACACTGTTGTTGTTGCTGTTGTTGTTGTTGTTTTCCTGGCTGACCTTTGGAGGCAGCAGGTTGCTATGGGGATCACCTCGCAGGGGTGGGAGCAGGAACCTGTACCTACAGACACACTGGGCAATCCATGATGCACCTGAGCCACTGGGAACTGCTCACAGAAATCTGGTACCTGATTCACCAACACACAGGAGATCAAAATCCAACTCACATCCTTTTATTTTCCTGTATTGTTTGGCAAAAGTAACTTTTTTCTAAGTTAGTTACTTATTTTCAATGGTGCCATAGGTTTTGTTTTCTATTAGCAAATACAGCTTGGAGCAAACTGAGGATCAGTCCTGAAGAGCTCAGGTTAAGCCAAGGGTTTAAGCTATACATATTTATGATGTAATTACTCTCTTCTTTTTTTCTCCCCCTTGTTTTTTGTGGTTTTGTATCACCTGTAAGGTAAAAGTATGTCAGTGGTTAATTCCTCCTGGAGAAATCCAATACAAATTCAGCAACACTTTGCTGTTGGACAGATGGCTGAAAGGAAATGATTAATCTACTAACCTTGGATTTAGGAGATATGGATTTGAGTATCTGCTTGCTGCAGATTTTCCATGTGACACTGCTGCGTGAATATCCTCGAATGTGGCCACTGGCCTCTGTGCTGGAGTTCACAGGCGGCAAAACAGCATCACCCTGTCTCTCAGGGCAAGGGGAGAAGAAAGAAGGCACATGGCCTCAGCCAGGTAATCCCAGCTTCTTTACAAGGGCATCTGCTGGCCCACAGCAGCAGGGTGAGCAGAGGGTGGATGGGAATGAGTGTGGAAGAGAAAGTGGTGGCAAAATATTTTGTTACAGTTTTGGGGTGGTGCAGACACGCGCTACAAACTGAGGCTGTTTGCAGGGATGGGTTCCACACAAGTGCCTGGCAAAGGCAAGGCTATTTTCGGGAAACTAGACCAGAATTTGCAACTGCTCCTGCTGACACAGATTTTTCTATAGTTTCGTGTCTCAAGCACACTTCTGTTTTGTATGGCCATAATTAGTGCCAGTGACTGTCTCCCAGGGGAGTGTCTGAACTGGAACTCAGCCATCCTGGAGATACAATATCAGGAGAAGGTTATCTAAGAAACAGGTACATCCTTCTAATCCCCATCCTCCTTCCTCATATCCCATATGAAACATCCTTCACACAGTCCCGAGTATTTATTATTTCCTCAGCTATTCCAAAGGACAGACCCAATATTTGCCACCCTACATGCAGCATGAGACACACCATAGGTTGGTTATAAGCAGCACATCCAATCTTCCAACACTTGTTTACATGCACTGTCTCCCCTCCTCTTCCAAAATAGAACTTCTCTGCCTTTTTGGTGAAAAATCCATCCTCAAAAGTATTTATTTGTTTTAAGTGAATCCAGAAACCATGTCTTCGAACTGCTGTCTTTTGCAATTTCCTGAGCCAGCCTCACTTCTCTGCACAATTCATCACTGCTTTCTTTGTGCTCTGCCTGCTCTACCCCCAAGAAACATTCAGAGACATTGAGTACAGCCTTGAAAGCACACATGCCTGCACATGGCTGTGTCTACACATCCTGAGGCTGTATGGGCTGAATTCTCCAGGATTCGGAGCTTGGGGGAGGAATGCATCCAGCAGACACGTCACAGGCAGGGGCCACGAGAAGTATTGCCAGAGTTAAGTGTAAAAGTTGATATGTTGGAGAGAAAAATCACAAACATTCCCCAGCAACTGTCATCATGGTCCATCTCCAAGAAGGGCTTCACATCTGGGAAGAAACTGCCTGCGGGTAATTGGGTTTGCTAGAGTTGCCTCTCTAATTAATAAGTGATTTGACTTGGAGATTGGAAATAATAGTTGAAATGATGGCATAAGCACAGGGGCACTGGGGCTGCTCTTGCTGTACTGTTCAGAAAGGACTTTCCTGCACAGTCTAATGACACTGTATGGCAGTTTGAGGAATGTGAAGTTGTTTGCCCAGGAGACCAACAATGTGATAATATTGGCATATAACCTTCTAGTATTTGAGTAATTAGTTGCTTAGCTACTTTGGATAGGTCATTATTTTGCAAACTGGAAACATTTGCAAGTGGTGATATTTTCCTCGGTATGGTGAAAGAGCTAAACCTATTCTGGCAGTGTACAACTCCTAGAAATATATATGCATAAATTGTTTCTAATGAGACCATCTGCCTTTTATAGCCCCTTTGGAACTAAATAGTACCCAAAGACCACTCTGTCTTTTAGATATCCATGGTCAGGAAGGCTGCTCCTAGCAATAACAGCATGTAGTTTTTTGCAGCTAGAGAAGCTTTTTGATTCTTACATTTCAAGACGTGTTTGTGTGTGCGTGCGTGCATGATACCGCTTATATTTGTTAAAGTTGTTAGAAATCACTGTCCCAAATCTCTTAAGAGATAGCATCTGGTAACTCATCTGTTAAATTAGTATTTTCAAAGATAACAGAAAGTTCAATCTCTCACTTACAGGGCTGGGGGCAGCTTGGCAAGGATTCTTCACCGTGTCAGGATCTTTCTGTATTTGCGAAGAAGCAGCACTGTTTTAAAGGAATACCCTCAATTTAAAAATCACAGCTGAGTTGCTCAGACTCAACATCTCACTTTGAGGTGCTCACATGTTGACACTGGTGTAAAAACTGTGTGATTCCTGGGTGTTGTGTGCACAGCTCCCACTGAGCTCAGCATGCTGAGGACACAAAGAGGCTCAGCACCCCTCAGTCTCCAAGCAGCTGCTGTCCTGGTGCCCAAATCAGGCCTGGGCAACAAGTTTCTTCTTTTACTCATGTCTATAACCTCACACCAAGTACTACAAAAATATCAGGATTACCTGATATTCAGCACTTGCCTGCTCCTTGCCTTCACTGGGCTGGAGCCGACTGACTGAGAATAGAGGAGTCAGGTGCTTTTCTTCACGTCAAGTTTTCTGTCATATCCCCTCTCAAGTCCTTCTATAGCAACACAGACCTTTAAAAAGCCTCCACCGACTGTTTGTTTGTTTGTTTGTTTGTTGCTTTACTCTGCAACCACGTGGATGCATTAGCTTTAGTCTGAGGATTTGTGAAGTCATGCTCCGTGTGGTTTCTCTTTAAATACCGCCTGCAGTTTGTGTTGGAGCAGACCTCAGGCATGTGCTGGGGACAGCCTGGCTGGGAGGGAGATCTGCAGGGCAGGGCAGGGCTGGGGTCACGTCCCCTGGCAGCTGCTGAGGCCAGCTGGAGGCCTGAGCTCTGGCTCCAGCATGGCTCTGGCTGGGCATACTGGGAGTGCTGGGCACACTGGCTGTGCTGGGTAGGCACACTGGGCACACTGGGTGTGCTGGGCACACTGGGCACACTGGGCAGGCTAGGTGTACTGGGTGGGCACTCTGGGTGTAGTGGGCACAGTGGGCAGACTGGGGGTACTGGGCACAGTGGGTTTGCTGGGTACACTGGGTGTACTGGGCACTCTGGGTGTAGTGGGCACACTGGGCAGACTGGGTGGGCCCACTGGGTTTACTGGGCACACTGGGCAGGCTGGGGGTACTGGATGGGCACACTGGGTGTACTGGGCACATTGAGTGTGCTGGGCAGGCTGGGTGTACTGGGTGGGCACTCTTGATGTGCTGGGTGGGCATTCTGGGTGTACTGGATGGGCACACTGGGTGTACTGGGTGGGTACTCTTGATGTGCTGGGTGGGCACACTGGGTGTACTGGATGGGCACACTGGGTGTACTGGGCACGTTGAGTGTGCTGGGCAGGCTGGGCGTACTGGTGGGCACACCGGGTGTACTGGGCGGGTACTCTTGATGTGCTGGGTGGGCACACGAGGTGTACTGGGCACACAGGGTGTACTGGTGGGCACTCTGGGTGTGCTGGGCACTCTGGGTGTGCTGGGTGGGCACTCTGGGTGTACTGGATGGGCACACGGGGTGTACTGGACACATTGAGTGTGCTGGGCAGGCTGGGCGTACTGGTGGGCACACCAGATGTACTGGGTGGGTACTCTTGATGTGCTGGGTGGGCACTCTGGGTGTACTGGGAATGCTGGGTGTGCTGGGCACTCTGGGTGGGCTGGGTGGGCCCAGCAGGGAGCGAGCAGAGTGAGTGAAACTCCTGGTGAAGGAGGAGGAGGAGGAGAGCTGCCCCTGCACGGAGGGACAGGAGGCAGGCACACAGCTCATGGAGCAGGGACACAGAGCTCCCACTGCTGAGGTGCTGAATGGAAAGGTCACCCAGGGTTGGATTGTCCTGAGGCAGTTTCGGAAACCTTCCTGAGGAGCCTCTTCCTCTCAGCATGTGGCTTCAGCCCCCAGAGCCCGCTCTCACCCTTTTTTGGATCAGAAAGCCATGGAAGCCCACGGGACAGTGCACAGGGGGGTTCCCAGGGTGTACCTGGGAGGTGACCAGCCCTGAGGCAGTCAGATGTTTCCATGATACCCTGTATTGAATTAAATATTCTATGCCAGGTCACGTTAATTAACATTCCATCTGTCATAACACAGCAGGGTAGTGAGCTGAGGTGGGGGGAGGATAAACACTTTCCTATTCACTACCTGCTGTTAATTAGAAAAGAAATTAAATAATGATTTTTTTTTTTAAAGGCTGCACTCTTTTTAAGGGTTGGTGAATCCGTGCTTTGTGATAACTTAGCTGCTTTGGGTGAATCTAAGGTCTCAACTACAGCCAAGATTATTCCAGAACTTTAGTCAATGAGCGTAGTGCATATTCTCATCTTAATTACAGGCTGACAGTAGCCATGCTCCATACAGCTCAGGACAAATGCACATCCAGGAGGCTCAGGGCTGGAGGTTTTTTCAGTCATCATCTCAGATGTCTCCCTTTGAAACCTCACTTGCCCTATTTCCTCTCAGAGAAAAGTTTTGCTGGGAAGTTGATAAAACTCCTTTGGTGTTTTTAGAGCTGTAGCACTTTGAAATGTATCTGAACTTTCCTTTGGAGAACTTTTTCTCTTTTTTTTTTCCCTTTTTCTTTCTCAGCTCAAACACACTCCACAATTGCTTGGCCTTGTTGTGTACCTGTTTGAGATAGGTTAACTAGCATAATAAAAATATTGATGAGCTAGCATCCTGCCCTATTTTCCTTTAATGCAGCAAAATCCCATTTTCTCTTCTCACACCGTGCATGCAGGAGTCACCACAGAGTTTGTTATTTTATCTTACTTTACAAATAAGCATTTGTACACACAGTGGCAGGGAACAATACAGGACAGAGCTCTGGAAACGGAGGTGGCTGTGCACCAGGAGTGTCTGCCACCACAGCCACCCCAGTGTGAGCATCACTGTGCTCCTGCCTCCTGCAGGCAACTCACACCAGGCTAACCAGGCAGAGTCAGCTTGGGGTGTGGGAATTTATAAAATTATTGGAGATAAACTGCTGGAGACACTTGCTGTTCTCTTTGGCAGAGCTGTTTCTGTAGTTTTATCCCGCCAGCTTTCTGTATTCCAGGTAGAAGCCTTTGCCAGTACAGTGCAGTGGTATTCCCCCACCTACAAAACACCCTGATGCAGACACCTTGTGACTCAGCTCTGACACAGAGCTGGGGCCCTGATAGTCTTTGTGCTGAGATAATGGGATTTCCAAGATATGGGGCTTGGGGGGAGAGTTTGCTTCTCTTTTGAATATAATGGCTGGAGTTGGGTTTGGTATTGTTTGGTGTTGTTTCCAGTGAAACACACTTTAAAGCAGGACTTTCTTTTTATCTTGACAGGTTTGTTTGGTCACAAATAAGGAGCCTCTATCATCAGGCCAGGTCTTCTGCAAATAAGTGTCTTAGTGTGGTTAGGAAAGGCCATAGATGCATAAAAGTTACCATCTGGTCTGTAAACCACAGCCCAGGGATCAGAGGGGGACTTCCCTTGTGCTTTTGTCAGAGCTCCAAGATGCTTTCCTCAGGACTGGGCCACAGCTCTGAGCTGTAATACTCTTTGTGTGCTTCAATAGAAATGAGCAAGAGATCACATCTCAGTCAGCAAATGTAAAAGTAACAAATAAATTTTGATTTTTACTAAAATTAAACCAAGTGAGCAACTTGCTTCTGTTGCACGGAGAACACTGGTGTGGCCAACGTCACTGCCATGCACACAAATTAAATGCTGCGTGCATGAAAGGATGTTCAACCACAGGCAGGAAAAATAAAAGTTCAAAAGGAAATCCATGAGGAAGGCAGACCAAGGCCCACAGGAGTGGGGGGCCAGAGATGGACAGGAGGGGAGGAGCAGGGATGGACCTGTGGGAAGCCCAAGAGCCTGCTGGGTTTAGTCCCTTTCGTTGTAATTGTGATTTGCTTGTGTGACAGAACCCCTGGAGAGGAAGGGAAGTGACAAGACAAATGGCTGCATTCATTTTCAGAGGCTTGGGCACTGAGGAGTGGGATCCAAACTGGCAGAGCAGTTGCTGTCGAGCAGTGTTTCAGTGGGTAGGAGCACCAGGAGGAATTTTTACACCTTACCAACTCCAACATGAGGTGGGTTCACCAAAAAACACTTACCAGGGTGAAACTAAAATCAGAAGTGGACAGACAGGGTCTTCCTTTAGCTGTTCTACCCCAAGTACCACCCTTTGGACATAAAGAACACAATTGGGAGCTGAAGTCACCAGAGAATGTGTCTTCAGTGCAGACGACACTGGCAGATAGCTAGAAATAGCAAGGCCTCCAATAAACCCTGAGATAAAATCTTAAAATTTGTGTTACAACGTTACAAAATGTTACAATGGTGTTAAATTTTGACCACAGGGATTGACAGGAACCTCTCTCGCGTTCCCCTCCTGCCTTTTCTTCGCGGTCTTCATCTCCACATCTCTGCGGTGCTGCTCCAACCCTTTCTGATTTTATTTTATCCTCTCTGCACAAAGACTCTTTTCTTTCAGGACTTGTCCCTGTTTCCCGAACTATTTTTACGAGTTCCACCTCGGTCTGTTTCCCCTGTGACTCACTGCTGGGAATCCTCCCCTGGATCATTCCTCCCATTCTCATCCCCACAGCGTCACTCCCTCTCTGAGGAGGTCAGAGCAGGAAGCACTTCTCGATTCCTAGCTGTAAAAAAAGGTAATATCTTGGAAATCCAGGTGACTGCTTCTCCCAAAAGCAGAGCAAACAGGCTTCTGTGGCCCTTGCAGAGTTTAGCCAAGGTGCCCTCACTCACAGGTTTGTACACTGAAAGGGAAAGGTGTCCTTCCTGTTTCTGTTTGGTTCCCCTGCATTGTCCTTGGCATGTTCAACATCTGCCAAAAAGGACTGGGCACTGGGTGGGACCTGGGGTGCTTTTGACCCCTTTCTGTGCCCCTGGTCAGAGACCAGCCACCAGCTCCCCTCTGGAGATGGCCACCTTCAAAGGCACGACTCCATTCCTTGCTGCTGCCGCCTCCCAGCATTGCTCCTGCAGAAAGTTGTTCTCCTTGTCCTGTTAATAAATTTTTAAAGCCAATAAATCTTGGCTTCTTTTAATAATTCATTTTCATCTGACCAGGTTCCAGGTGGGCGTTCAGGGTCTGGCTTTCTCCTGGGGCCGTGTGGCTGGCAAGGAGCCTGTGAGCCCCATGGTTTGGGATCAGGGGCACCCTCAGCCCTGCCCTGAGCCTCCCTGGGGCTGCTCCTCGGGCTGCCTGGCTCCAGCTGCCCTCTGCAGAGCCGTGCAGGGCAGCTGTGTCCCTGAGAGCAGCATCCCCTGGCAGAGCCATGCCTCTGGGGCTGTGCTCTCCCTCCCCCGGAGCTCAGATCTGCTCTCCACAGGATGCCGACTGTCCTCCCTGTCCCCTCCCTCCGCTGGGATGGCTTCCTCTGCTCTCGCTGTGATAAGAGTTTGTTTTCTTCTCCAGCACACCCTGGGCTAATGCCACTCTCTGCATTTTTCTGCTTTGATACCTGCATTTATGTTCTGATTTCTTTCTCTCTCCTGGGGCCATTCTGCTTTTCTTTTCCCACCCGAAGCAGCTCTGCAGCGAAGACAGGTATAACTGATAGCACTGGGCTTCATCAATGAAGCAGAGTTCCATTTACCTTTCGCAGAGATCGCGCAGGCAAGAAACACCAGGCTAAGATTTATGTGGAACTGTTTGTCTAAATGGGCTTCCTACTTCCTTATTTCCATGGAGTGAGGAAGCCCCAACATCTGCTCTGTGCCTGATACGACTTCCCATCCCACATGCAGAAACTTTTCCTGAGAGACAAGGAGCAAGGAGTTTCCCAAGCTGGTGGGGATAGGGATCAGAGCTGTGTGTCCATGCCAGGGAGATGGATGGGTGCAGGCTGTGGGTGTGCTCTGCCTCTCCTGGCTGCACACAGCCTGCAGGAGCTCTGGGAATCCTTGGCTTCAGGCTGCTCCAAACACACTTGCTCTCCAAAGGGAAGGGGGGAGAAGCACCCAGCTTGGAAGCCAGGCTTCTCAGAGGGCATGAGGGCAGAGGAGTGTAGGGGGATACAATATAAGAACATAAAGGTGGTATAGAAAGTAATCTTACCCCTTAAAGAGTTGCAGCTGAGCCAATTACTAAAGGCTGGGAACAGGCCTGATTTTAACAGGCCACACCTGTAGCCAATAAGAAGAGTGTTATAAAAGGGTGGATTGGTTGGTTGAGGGGAGCTGGAGTTATTTGGCTGCTGTGAGGACAAGGAAGAGTCAGTGCCTAGAGGAGCTGCCCACAAGAAACATTGAGGAGGTACCAAACTCCAGCAATGTGGAACCCTTGCAATGTGATGACAACAGAGGAGCTCTTGTTCTGCTCAGGCATCGTGCATTTCCCATCCTCTCCAGAGAGAAACCCCTGTGCTGCCTCCTTTGCTGCTGTTGTGCAGGGCTGCTGACAGAGGTGATGCTTCTCTTGCCCAAACTTTGGCATTCTTGTCTCCTGAGGGATGACGTGCAGGTCCTGGAGACCAAGCAGCATGTCCAGAGCAAGCTCTCTGCTGCTGGGCACTCCAGGGGCTGAAGGAAGGCTCCAGTGAGCCTCTGACCCACGGAGACTCTTTTACACCCAGGCTTCAACTAGAGAGAAGGGCAGTTTTCTGCCTGAAAGTTATGTGGCTTATGGCTTTTGGAATGTGTTCTAAAGCTCTTATGTGTCACATGTGGCCCCCTGCATGGCTGTGCAAGCATCCCACCATTTCACTCTGCAGATACTCCTGCCTTCAAATGGAAGATGTTGAAACTAATGAAAAATAGTCTGATTTTATACTAGACCTGTAACAGTATAATTCGAGGGGAATGCGTTAACTTTTGTTTTACTTAGCTTTGCCAACTTTCAAGTCAGCTCTCAAGCAACCCAGAAGGTTTTAGAAAATGTTTAATCTAACTCAGACAATTTCCTGAACTCCCTAAATGGACCACCCCATTTTCTGAAACGCTGCCAAAAGGCCTCAGTTGCTCACAGGCTCCTGTGTGCTGCTCTTTCACAACTCCTCACTGTCCTCTCGCCCATCCCCTGCCGTTGTGTGTGCCTTAATATAGCCCAGAAAGAGGAACCTCCCAGGCCTCACTGTCAGTGCCTGATGGAGCAAACACTGCCAGCAGGGCTGGGGTGCCTGGAGAGCCCCTGCCTCAGCCTGTGCATGGTGTGAGCATGGACTCCCAGCCTGCTTGTGGTAACCTGCTGCTCCAGGTGTGCCCTGCCCACCCTCCCAGCCCCTCTGCCTGTGGCACCAGCCTCTGTCCCTGGAGAGCCAAGGGACGCTCCTGCTGGCCCTACAGGACAGTGGCGCAGCCTTTCCCCACCCTGGCTTTCCCTGCCTGTGCTTGCCAAAAACCATCAGGGGCAGCTCCTCATGATGTCAGGACAGAGGTGGTGGTGAGCATCACCTGTGCTGCACACTGAGTCTGTGCAGCTGCAGTCATAGCACGCAAGGATGCCAGAGCCCTCAAAGATCCATCCTTCAGACCTTAAGAATTATTTATTTTTCCAGCAGAGTTGGAGCGTTGTCAGGACCCAGGACATCCCTCTGGCTGTCCTGAGCAGCCCAGACCCCTGCCAGGGGGCTCAGAGACCCTGGCACAGAGCCCAAAATGCCTGTGGGTTTGATTATGACCCATGGAGCAAATTACCAACCTTAGATGAAGATCAGCAAGCCCTGACAAATTAAGTAGAACGATAGTGAATTTATTACAAGGTGAAAAGGTAGATTTTGGGGTTTTTAGAATGGGGATTTAGGGGGCAAGATGGAGGGATCTGGGCATGTCCAGCCTTTCTCCTTCTTCTTCTTGTCCTCCATCTTCTGCTGTGATGTTGGCACTTACAGATTGGTTTAGAGTAGAAGCTCACTGTCTAACATAGGTGATGGGTATTGGAAAGTAATTGTAAACATTGTACACGTAGTTTTTGGTATAAAGACGTAACACCACCCCGGGGGCAGACAGAGTGCCTGGAACTGTCCTGCTGGATGGACCTCGGCAGGGCAGGAGAAAGAATTTTATAGGTAAGATACAATAAACAACCTTGAGACTGAGAAACGAAGAGCCCTGACTCCTTCTTCAAGCGCTGGGCTGGGAAAAGAGACTTTAGAACATTTCTCGGGGTCGCTCTGACAAGCTAGAGCATAGCACAGTTTTAACAAAGCTGCAGCAAGCTGGGGGTTTAGTCACTCCCTCACCAAGAGATTCCTGCTGTTTGGGGACTTACCATCATGTGATAGATGTGTCCTCCTCAAACTCAGTTTCCTGCTCTTCTCCTGTGCTTCCCTCTGTTGTCCACCCACACTGCTGGCTCCAAGTAAGGGCAGTGAGCTCCCCAGAGCTCTCCACCACCTACTCATCACCCTGCTTTCCTTCCTCCCCTGCCTGCCTGCCCTGTCCCCTCCTGGTCACAGAGGAAGTGGGATGACAAGAAAAACTGGCTCAACTTTTCCAGGGATTTCTGGAGGAATTTGTTCCCTGGACCTGGACTTGGACCTGACTGACTCATCTTTAGGATTTTTACTGCAAAAGGATTTAGTCACCCACTAACCCAAATGAAATAAAAACCTGGGGGGAAGAGAATAAAGACAGCAGTAAGAAAAAATGATTTAATGCAGCTTCTAGGGTCTGCAGCTTCCTGCTGGTTAAACTGTCACAGACCTCACCAGAAGCCATCTGAAGTGCTGGGGCCAGAGCTTGCCTTGCAGCACAGTCCTGCCATGGGATGGTCAATCCCAACACATGCAGGAAGCTGGGGGTATTCCCAGCATCCCAGGCAGGGCTGCAAGAAGTGATGAAACCTCCAGGGCGCAGAGCTTTCCTCCCTTCTCCCATAGGAATCAACTTTGCTGCAGGAGGGACACTGCCAGGAGGGAACAGTGATTTTGTGAGGGTAAAATATTGCCAAGGGCACGGGCTTTCCTGGAGGCAGGGCCACCTGGGAATGGCAGAGCTGGGATCCACAGAATCAGGATGGATGGCTTTCCTTGGGTCTTGTAGGTGAGATGCATCTCTTAGGAGGTGAAACCTCCTGCTTGCACTCAGGGGAAGTGTCTGCTCTGATCAGCATGGCACACAGGCTTCCACAGCTCCAGAGCCAAGGAGTTATTGCTCAGAAATCATTTCCCTATCCTTCACAGAGTTATTGCAGCAGGGAGAGGATTAACAGGTATGCAAATCACAGTGGAGGTGGTGGGGGGAGAGCTATGCTAAAAAATTAATAAATGCCACGGTGGTATTGCTGTTCAAGCTCTCCGGTGCCTTTTTAGGAAAACTAATGTGTTTGTGGGGTGGGTGCAAGCCTGATGGGAACAGGGGGCCAAGAGCCAACCTTCCCCCTCCTGGATCCTGCTGTGGGTCAGGTAATAGGATCTCCTGCACAGCTGGGGTGGGGAAGGAGCGGCCAGCACCCCCTGCACACACACACACACACACACACACAGAGTGCCCCTGGAGATGCTCAGGGCTGCTGCAGGCTGAGCAGGGGAGGTGGAGGTGGCAAATGCTGGCAGGAGCACAGCCAAAGCTGTCTGGCAAGCCAAGAGGGGAAGGGAAGGGAGGGCACTCACCAGGGTCTGTCTCTGCTGGGCCTGGCTGTGCTCCCTGACACGCTGGGCTGTGCTGGGAGCTCCTGTCACCACGGCACAGGCTGCTCCTGCCGTCTGTCCCTCATCTCTGGTGGCCAGCAGGGCAGGGGCTGAGCAGGCAGCTGAGTCCCTGCTCCCCCTGGGCACCCCTCCAGCTCCCTGCCCAGGTGGGGTTTGAACGGGAGGCAGCACATCTGCACCCCCACCCCAGCCACCCCAAGAGAGCACACAGAGTTGCAGGGGGTGCCTAATGGCGAGCCAGAGTGGCTTGAATAAGTCCCTCAGTGCCCAATCTCAATTTCTAAATAAGTCTGCTTTAAATTACATTGATTTATGATTCACATATTTTTATTTGATCAGTCAGTGGTGCTGCAAGCCTTCAGGCGCTTTAGGTGTTTCTAATCTCTCCATCCTGCTGGATGGAGGCACCACTTGCAAAAGGCCTTTTTTTTAACCCCTGAATCCACCAGCCACTCAGCCAGGATGGACCAGAAACCTGTCTGCTGTCCTCTTGCTGGGGCTCTTCTCCTGGTGTGATCATAGCATAGATTGTCCAGCGCTTCTGGGGATTATCCAGCATCTCTGGGGTCTCCCGCTGTCACACCAGGACACCCAACAAGAAACCAGGACAAGGGTGTTTTGGACACTGGTTGTGACAGGCCACATCTCTGGGAGTTTCCATTTTAACATTTGTACCAGGAAATCAGGTCTCTCAGTGTCACGGGGTTAGACAAATACCTGATAAAGAAATAAACCTGTCATATAAATTTACTTTATAAAGGACCCAGCACCGCAGAAGTCTCTGTTGTGTGTTTTAAAATCTGCCTCACGCCTTCCCCAACAGACTGCCTGGGATACTGCATTCCTGTGCACTGGGGAGCCACTGGCAGCAGAAGAGGGACCATCCTTGGGGCTGTCTTGCTGTGATTCAGCCCCAGCTGCTGAGCAGACCTGCTCTGCTAATCCTCCACATCCTCATCCTTCAGCACTGGCTGGGTGAGGGATGGGGCTGACTCACCTTGTTCTGCCTCTAAAGCAAAGCTGAGGAGCACCAGGAGTTACCAGAGGTGATGTGAAAGCAAACACTGAGCAGGAAAGGCTTTAACCTTGTCGGGAACTTGGTGGGGCGTTTGAAGCCCTGGCAAGTCCAGCGTGGGCTGAGCGTGAGGCTGTGTTTGAGGTGATCTGCAGCTGCAGAATAAGCTTGGGCAAGGCTTGTTCTGGATTCCCCCAGCCTGCTCTGCCTGTGCCCCGTCTGCTGTGCTCACAGGACAGCCTGGGAGCGCTGTGAGTTCCTTCCCTCCTGGCTGCTCTTGTTTATTCTTAAATAACCTTGAAGGCAGAGACGCTGCTGTGTGTCCACAGAGCCCTGTGCTGGTGTGAGCTGCTGCTTTCTGGGCAGTAACACACCCTCCCTTCTCCAGCACACGGAGCTGCTGCTTCCCACCACCCAGGCCCCACAAAGCACCTTTCTGCTGCAGCCTATTTGCATCTCTTTGTTGATTTTGCTAATCAAGCTCACTCCTGAGCCTTTGAAAACAGCATCACTCAAAGGCACTCCATCTCTTTGGGCATGGCAGCCATTTCAGGAGAGGTAACCCCTTGGGGACCAGGCAGGTTTGGTCACCAGGCTGTTCAGAGCTGTGTTGGCAGCACCACCGTCCAGGTTTCAGAGGCACCGCCTTGCCCAGCTTTCTGAGCCAAGGTAATGCCACACTGCCACCAAAAGGGCAACACTTCCTGGCTCTCCCTGCCCCCTTGCCCTGCTCCCAGACCCCGGCAGCGCTGCCTCCTGCCCTTGCAGGGGGATGGGTTGTGTCCCACCCTGTGCCACCCCAGCCTGAGAGGCTGCTGGGTCTGTCTGCTGGCTTGGTGAGTGCATCCAGCCCCTGTGGGGACATTCCCAAGCCCTGCCACCAGCTGAGCTGGCCCTGCAGGGAGGTGACTCGGATCCCCAGATGCTCACAGCAGCCAGTGGGTAGCACAGAGAGGGTCCCTGGGCTGGGAAGCTGAGTTGGGCAGGGCAGCCAGGCAGACACAAAGCCACCCACCCTCATATGGAGCTAGGGGACAGGAGGATGAACTCACTCTGGAAACCCAACCCCATCCCTTGCTTAACTGCACATGGGCTGGCCCAATTCAGAAAGAAGAACTACATTTGTGTAGACTGGCAGGTCACAAAGGCACCTAAAAGTGATATTTACCCAAAAAATGTCATGAAGTGGGGAGACAAGTACCCAGCTTCAAACTCCTTGTTTCCCTCAGTGCTTTATGCCCTCAGCTCCAGCAGCTCAGCAAGAGAGGCCAAGCCCAGCCCCATGGAGTGGTCAGACACCAAATGCCCACTGAATTCCTGTGGTGCTGGAGGAACTTCTCCTCAACCAGCACCACAGACCACGGGCAGGACACGTGGCAGTGGCAGCCCAGGTCTCCCCACTCGCAGGGCTGGGCTCTGTGGTTACCAGCAGCTGCTTGAGAGCAGCCAGGCCAGGCTGTCACAGGAGAGTCCCTTTGGCACATGTTGGCTCCAGCTCTGAATTTGCATACTGTATTTGCCAAGGGTTATTAGTGTTGATCAGCTGTTAAATAATCTGCCCTTTTCATTTCAGGAGGCCTGTCAGGACTTGCCTTCATGAAGGCTTTGCTTAAACAGGAGTTTCATGGCGTATTTGAAAAGGGTTTTCATTAGGTAGCCTTTTCCTTGAAATTTCGACAGCTACAAATACTAAACGCTGTCTCTGACATCATGAGCATCTGCCACATGTGTTGCCTAACCCTCTACATGCTCAGTGTGTGGAAAAGCCTCAGCCCCAGAGCAGTAGAAATCGGGCTGCAGTCCCACTGGCGCTCGTCACCGTGCCAAGGAAAGACCCGAGCCAGGAGATGAAGATAAAAGCAGATCCCACATCAGAAAATTAAATTATCCCCTGTTGGAGAAGGGCACTCTGAGCTTGCTGTACACAGCTTTTAAAAACAGCCTCACCCTGCTCTGCACCTGCAGGGATGGAGTCTTTGGGGTGACTGATGGCTGCATTTCAGCATCCTTGGTTTTATCTGTGTCTCTTCAGGGCCGTGCACCCTTTGCAATTAGCCAGAAACAGGAGCTCCAGAGCCTGGGCAGGCTGGGAGCACAGGGCAGTGGTTCAGGGGCTGGCTTGTGACTCACAAGGAAACAGCAGGATGGGGTAAGAACCACATTTTGTGGTTAGGCAACACCGTCAAAGGACTCTGGAAAGTCAGGTCAGGAATAAACCTCACTTCAGGACTGAGGGGAACTGCAATAACCAGCTGGTTTCCTCACATGTAATTATGCCCACCACCCTGCAAATTTTTAAAAGAGCCAGAAAGGAATGAAAAAATGGATGTGGTAGTAGGGATCTGAAGAGGGAGTTGCTGTGCATACTGGATAGTCTTGAATAGCCCAGTAGAAAAAAAGTTGTGCAACCTTGAGGGCAAAGGACCTTCTCTGTTACCAGCAAATGAATTAAAACACCTGCCTGCAGGACAGCCCCACATTCCACACCTCCCATTCCTCTCACCTGCAGGTTTTGAGTGCCTGTTGAATTCCAAGGGCTTTTCACCACGGTTCCTCAAGCACAGGGGAAGAAACCCACGGTGCCAGGGGAGTCTGCTGCCCACTGCCCCCCTGCCATGCTGGGGACACAGCTCTGCCCGCCTCCTCCTCACCAGGGCTGGCCCAAAGCTGGTGCCTGGGTGGTGCATCCAGGTGGTGGCTGCCTGCTGGCAGAGAAAAGGGGGAGCAGGGAGGTCCCTGCATCTCGAGTTTTTGGTTGTCAATTGCTGCCCCGAGATGTGCAGGATGCCTCTGTTTCAGCCCGTGCGTCCGAAGAAAGAGTCAGAGCCCTTCAGTTTTCAATCTTGAGGTTGTTTATTAATTCTTATCTATAAAATTTTCTTTCTGCCCAGCAGAGATCTGCTCAGCAAAGCAGCCAAAAGCACTCTGACCGCTCCCAAAGCAGTGTTGTCTTTTTATACTACAAACTACGTATAACATATTTACAATCACTTTCTAATACCTATCACCTATGTTAAACAGTGCACTTCTATTCTAAACCAATCCCAAAGTGCCAACATCACAACAGAAAATAGAAACCAAAAAGAAGAAGAAAAGCTAAACATGCCCAAGTTCCTCCATCTTGTCCCCAAAACCCCCATACCAAAACTCCTAAAATCTACATTTTCACCATGTGATAGTTTTATTATTCTACTATTCAAACTTCTGTGACTTTCAAGCCCTCATACAAAACTAGCAATTTGCTCCACAAGTCAAAATCAAACCTGCAAGTGCTCTGAGCTGTGTGCCAGGGTCTCTGAGCCCCCCGACGGGGTCCTCAGCAGCTCTGGACACCCAGAGGGATGTGCTGAGTTCCGACACCTGCAGAGCCAACGTGGGCACGTTTTCCTCAGCCGTGCCCAGCAGGACGGGAGGGTGGCAGTGGGCACCACAGCCAGCTCAGTCTTCTTTCTCTCCCAACACTCCTCTGGGGAGAAGAAACAAAAGCGACTGAAAACCACCCAATTTGGCTGTAATGAACCATAAAACATGGGATCAGCTCTCCACCTCTGGGTCACCTCGCCAGCAGAGTGCTTGGCTGTGCCTTGCTGGTGCTGCCTGTGTTACGGTCATCAGGCAACAAAGCCAGCATTTAGAACTGACTAATTGATTTGTACATTAAATAGGTATTTGTGCTCAATTATTGGCAGGTTTGTTAGTAGATTACTATTTAAACAATTGTGATATTTTAAATTACACGTTATTTTATAGATGCATATTTACTTGAAAAAAGAGCGCCCCTTGCATCTATTAACATATTAAAAAGAAAATAAAACATTCAGGCTGTTATAATGCACAATGTGGCATTACTCTGGTACTTTCCCTAAGCTAGGGAAATCTTATTTGTTTAATAATAAGTTAACCATGAATATGCAAATCTGCATCCATGCAGTACCTCACTGCTGTCACTATTAATGAGTTGCAAATTAATGTGACAACAAAAGGAAAATCTATTTAGTGACAGATTTGTGGTTCCTACCTGGCTCAAGAGAGCAACCATCTACAGTCACGTCAGGCTGCTGGAGGAAAATGTGCACACAGCATGGATGGGGTTTTCTTCAGGGCTGGCAAACCAGAAACAAGCAATGCATCTCTTCACCCCAGGGGCAGGAGGCAGTGCTGCTCCTGAGGATCCATCACAGTGCACTATGCCATCAGGGGAACCCATGCAAAGGTGAGATGCAGAGCTAGCAAGGCTGATGCAGGTAGACATCACGGTGGGATGCTTAAAACTTCATCTTCTTCAGATCTCTTTGGAGATTTTTGCCCCTGACCACCACTCCAAGTGAAACTTGGGTTCCTGCCACCTCCTTCTGCTCCTCCTTCTAGCAGAAATGTGATGGTGAACGAGCACACTGAGAAAAGATCTGTGTCTTTACAATTATGGCATTCCACTCTTCTCCCTTGTGTGGTGGTGCCGAGCCCTCTCCTACCACCACTGGCCTCATACTGAAATAAAAATGTGCTCCGCAAAAAGATTTTAACAGATAAAATGCTATTTTTCCAGCTACCCTGGATCTGTGCAAGTTTAAAGCAATAATGTGTGCCCTTTCCCTGTGCAAGCTGATGATGCTGAATGTTTACCAGCATCCCCACAGAGCCTGGGAATGGCAGCTGCCTGCACTTACCACTCCCTGATACATTAACGCTCAAATGATGGGTCTCCTCTATGGTTTCATTATTTAGCACAGAAATGAAGGGAGGAGCCAGCTCCAAACTCTTTTGATTCATGGAGTGAGCTTGGCTCCTGGGAGTAGTTTTTAAAATAATTTCCATTCTGCTCCTGATAACTAAAACCATAGAATCATTTAGGTTGGGAAAGACCTCCAAGACCATCAGGACCAAATGTTAACCCAGCACTGACAAGTCCACCACTGAGCCACGTGCCTGAGCACCACATCCCCCCTTCCTCTGACCCTTGCTTGCCACTCACTGCCTCTCTGGCACAGGGCTCCAGCTCAGCCACCACAGCCAAGCAGAAGAAACGAGGAGAGGGGCTGGAGGGAGAAATTACCCAAACAGGAAACCCCCAGGGCTGACCCCACTCTGCAGAGCTCTTGGGTAAGGCAGGAAGGCAAAGGAGGGGTTCCATATTTTGGTCCTCAGCAGCATCTCCCAGCACTGCCCGTGCTGTGGCTCCCCCTTACCCTCCCTGCCAGGCAGCCAGCCTGGAACTGGGCATTCCCTGGGATTTCCCAGCCAGCAGCAAGTGAAAGTTTGACAGAGGAACCTCTTTGAAGCCTCTCTGAACATCTGCCTGCTCTGGCTGGAAACAGGGTTTTCCCTATTGCACCACTGGTTGTCCAACGCCTCCACAGGGCAGCACAGACTCCCAGCCGGGCAAATCCAGGTTGGTAAGCAGGGGAAATCCAAGGAAACACCTTGGCTTTGTCCCCACCAGCATCAACACTGCGCTTTCACCTTGCAGAAGGCAAGTAACAGGATCAGCAGGGTTTTACCATCCCCAAAGGCTGCGTTTCCATTTCCTTATTTTTTTTATTAACCTGGAGCAAAGCCAGCAGTGTGAAGCAAGCATGTTTGGCCCGAGCAGGATGCACAGGAAAGGGCTTTAAAGGAGAACAGTGTGAGATCAGAAGCTGAAGTGCTGAACACAGCCCCCAGGCTGGCTGGAGCTCACCCAGCCCCAGCTCCGTGCCCTGCAGGACCCAGACAGTCCCTGCTGGCACACCGCCATCCCTCCTCTCCCAGGGTAACTCTCCCTGGGCTTGCCTCCTGCATAATCACACCTGCATCCAGCCTCTCCTGTGACCATCTCTCCCAAAGCACCCAGCACAGGGACAGCCAAGCCAGGCTCCTGCTTCTCCAAACCCTCACACAGCCATGTCCCTTTAAAAAAGCACATCCCGGAGTGTAAAAGCGTTGTGCTATGTCAAGGGACAGCGCTGGGATCAGGTGTCCCCTGGCAGGGCCCTATTTTTAGAGCACAGGCGCCTGGGGCAGGCTCACACACACATTACAGCAGCATGAGGCTGTTACTGTATTGAGCAGCAGGCAGGAGCCAGCGGAGAAATCCCGACTGTACCCGGCGGAGGCAGGGAACGCTGACTAAGCGGAGATGCTCGTGCTCGGGATTCCTCGAGGAGGAGCTGGCCAAAAGAGGAAGCTGTGACAATCTTTTGTTTGCCCAAGGGGCTCAGGGGGAAATGAGGTGTGTGCCACACACCCCGGGAAGCGGCGCCAAGCTGATTTATGCCCAGCTCAAGCCATCCAAGCATTGGGACCACACAGCTGATCAGATAAAGGTGTCTGTAACAGCTGCTTTTAGCGTTGTTGCTTGCCTTTTATTTTCTGGTCCCCTTCTTTCTGGGAAAATCGGGGGGTGCAAGCAGATGGCACTGCAGAACATCTGCTGGGGACTGAAACAGGGGTGCCTGTTTCAGTCCCCTGCAAAGCTGGAGACTGTTTGAAAAGGAAATCTAGCGTGCACGTAAAAGCTGTGCAGGAGAGACCATCCTCCTCCTCCTTACCCCAAGTCTGGAAAAAGGAGGTCGGCAGACGTGTTAGGACTAAAAATTCCCTGTCCTGAGCAGAAATAAGACTTCAGCACCCAGCAGCAGACAGCTTTTGGACCCTTCTCTCACCTCTTGGCTCAGCTACAAAACCACCTAACCCACAGAACAGCCCCACTGTAAAGCCACACAGTACAAATGTTTGGCAGAAGACAGCACACCAGAGAGGGAGGCAGCAGCTCTGAGCCTTCCCCTCCAGGGTACCTTCAGAAATGCTCTCCCTTACCTTCAGCCTTCAGGACAATGCAGAAACTCCTTCCCAGACGCTTTTCCCAGAGTGAGCAAGGGCTCTGCTCGAGACCCTTTGGGTGCTGGCCCCCATCAGAAGAGCAGCACAGTTTAAACACCTCAGTGGCAATGGACTGTCATAAACATACTACTCTTGATAACAGCCCCTAATTACAACTCAGGAGTTTGAGTTCACAGCTAGAATTTCCTTCCACAAGGGGAAGGCAGAGAAGGTCTGCCCAAGCCCAGGGAGCCCAGCCTCTTAGACAGAAGTTCCAGAGCTGCACAGAAGTGACATTCTGGTCCTTGTCCCTTTAAATCCTCCCAAAATGTGCTCATAGGTTTAATCCTCCACATTAAAACCAAAGCATTTCCCCTGGTACTATTAACTTCCACTCTGCAGACTCCTCGAAAAGAGCATTCAGCCAATTGAAATTAAAAGGATGTCAAGGGAGGGAAAATGATGGAACCTATTCACAGTTCTTTAAAAGATGGTGCAGAAAATATTGTGAACACCACTTTTAAACCCTTGTCCCACCAAAAGCACAAACTTGATGTTTTCTTGCAACATGGAATTTAGAAAGCCAGTACAGAGTGGACCCCAGATTTCATCAGCTGCTTGCTGCACCTCTACCAGCCCTGCCCCACTCTGGAAACTCCACCCTCCTTTAATGAACATTTAATGAGATGAAGCTCATGTCACAACCAGGCACAGAGTCAATTGGGAGTCACTTTAGCCTCTTCATTTCTCAACAGTTTTATTGCCTTTAAGAAAATTTTTGTAAAATATAAATACAAAGGCAGAAGATTTACTTACAAAGTTAAAACACAGATCTCAAACATAAACACACAATTCAGAAAATTTAGTTTATGTACAGTTTCAAGCAACTTCAACATATGTTAGTTTTTCAATATTTTACAAGGTACAGAAAAAATAGTTCAAAGTCTTCTTTAAATAAAGAGCATAAAATGTTTAAACATATATAAACAATCCGGTTTGATGTGTGAAAACTAAATTTCACAGCTTTTAAATTAGGATATAAAAGTTCTTACAATTAGTTGATGCGTATGGATATGGTTTAATTTATATTACAAACTATTGAATTATATTCAATAGTGCTTACCTGGCCAAAGCAGGTAATTCTGTAAACAAAAAAACCGAAAATAATATCACCAAGTGCCTTACCAAATCTATCTCCCAAACAAGCCACACGACTTTGATCACATCACCTAGAAAAAGTATGTTCTGTGTAATCAGTGCTTTGCATGAAACAAAGTCAATGTGTGTGGGTGTGTACTTTAAAAAAAAAACGTGTTCAGAGTAATAACAAACTTATCCCAAAGCCTGTGTGCATTTAAAGAAACATTATATAACAATTTTTTTGTAAAAACTGATTGAAGTTAAAAAAAAATTCTTCCAAAATCCATCCAACTGGAATTCAGATCTCTTATATAAAGGAAAGATATTTTCATATTTAATAGTGTCCTTTCTTTACAGAAACAATCTCATTTGAACACATATACATACAGAAGTAGCTGTATAGAGCACTGTACATTAAAGGGCCTGATGGTTCACCAGAGGATGTCGAAAGGGGGCTCCTCGTGCGGGTGCAGCCAGTGGAGCTCGGAGCCCAGCAGAGTCTTGAGCTCACTTGTGAACTCCACCAAGTCCAAGAGCTCTTTGCTCTCTGGGTTAAAAGCTTCAAGGTCCGTAGCACAAGAGAACAACTGGCTGAGGGAAGTCTGTTTGTAAAACTCTGCCTCCGTGATGGTGACGACCTCCAGGTTGGGGAAGTTGCAGCGGAAGATGCGCGAGGACATCTTTAGCCTCTTCACCACGTCCGAGAGCAGGAGCCAGTTCCGTGGTCTGTGGAAGCACAGGAGAAAGGCTCCAGTAACTGACATCAGCTCACAGGATTCCTGACTCTCCCCCACAGCGCTGTGTGACAAACCCTGCCCGATCCCATGCCCACAAACAATCCCTCTGAAAGCAAGGCTGGTGCCCAGGGGTCCAAAATAACAGATGAGCAGGTGTGTGTGTGTTTATTCCGAGTGCTGCTACCGGCAGCTTTGGGAAGGGAAGATCCAGGATGCAGGGGCACTGGGACCTATAAAACCTGGGCTCCTCAGTGCCCACGTGGGCCAGCAGCCACCCCAACTCAGAGGGCTAGCCCACCTGAACACAACTTTCATTTCACAAATAAGGAGATGGCTTATAGTTACAACCACAAAATTCAGCACCTCTGACTTCCAGAGAGACCAGTATTAAACAGAAGTCAACAGTAAGTTGGTTTTTTGTCAGATAAACAACACAGTTTTAAAATTCAATCTTTGTACTTGTCCACCTCAGGGAATTAAGTCAGATCCACCACCCATGTAACAAAAACAGTAAAACCCACACTACTCCTGCATGATCAATATTTAAAACTAGCTGTCATCAAAATTGGTGCAAATGGTAAATAACAGCCACTAAAAAATCTAATTTATATCTTGAATATAATAGATAATACAACTTTCCAGGTCTTTGCTTATTAGTAGTATCATAGGATCTTCCCTAAGATACTTATTTGTTTGCTCCAATTAAGAGCTCTAAACCAGTTTTGCTACAAAGTCTAGAAAAGCAGTAATGGTGTCATTTTGTCATGCACAAAAGTATGTCCACTCAGCAGCAGAACAGAAAAACCCATGGAATAAAATTAACATCGTACAAACATCATACCCAAATTTAAGTGCTAGAAGCACTTCTATTTTGAGAAGTTATAAACAAGATGCCTGTCTGGGATGAGGAAAGGACTTTGTGCTCAAACATCACTTGTCCTGCTCCGGAATATGGCAGTAAAAACTCAGCCCTGACAAACCAGCCCTTTCCTCTTTCACTTCCTCTTACTTTATTTCCAAAAAACCACCAGCAGTTACAGTATTGATCTCTCATTTATGTTACATAAATACAAACACTGTTCCCCGCTGACACAGACTGCCACCAGCCCAAGCGGATCATCCCAGCTGTTTTTACCCCAAAATCTGAATTTGTTCTTACCCCTGAGAGAGACACACTTGGATGTTGTAACACGGTAAGGGAGGCTCATCCAAAAATTCAAATTCAAACACATCGCTGAAGCCATCTTCATCTTCATCACCTGGGCCAGGAGGATTTGCCAAGACATCAAATCCAGATTCATCTTTTGGATCTGAATAAAATTGAATAAAGGTGCTAAGTCAGCAATGAAAAGACTGTTGCAGGTCTTGCTTTTTTTTTCCCCCAATAACATGATCTGTAAACAGAATCAGTTTGCTTCCTTCCCAGCTTCCTCCACCACAAGAACAAAACAGCCCCCACCCCCACGTGCCCCGTGTTTTTAAAGTCTCTGCATACAAAGAAATAAAGGGCAACATTTGCTCACCGCACACAGAGCTGCCATAGAAATCCCAGTACAAACCAGGGTCATCCACACTTCGACCTTGCAGGTCAGTTAAATACTCTGGAGAGGAAAAAACAACAACAAAAACACACTGATGAGAACAAAAAGCTGGCAAGTCAGGAGACTGCACGTCACGGAGCCTCAGCACCTTCCATCAAAAAATCCCACACCATACTCCTGGCACACATGCTGCAAACAACAGCATATATACACATCAAATAATGACCCACCACATCAAATGAACCTAAGGTATAACAGGGACACACCCAACATTAAGCTTCAGATACAGAGGGCAGTATCTTATTTTTGTGGAGATAGGGTGTACCACATTTTTTGGCCTTCACAAATATTCTGGACACCAGCTTGAGGGTGAAACTGTGGCCCCAAATGAACAGATGGAAAATGTTTTTCCACACAGTTATGTTCAGAACATGTAGTTCTTTTCTGCAGGTATCATTTGGGAGATTTACAAGCTGAAAAGATACTGGGATCCAGGATGCTAGGAAGTCAAAGATCCTGGACTTTACTGGAGTCCTGAAACACCTGTGTGCCTTCTATACTGCACCATTTAAACAGGTCAACAGATGAGTACTTAAACTCATGGACTATGAGCACTGCAAACATGCTCAGAGGTAAGTTATTAGGGAATGCAAGTGTCTTCATCCAAAACTAAGAGGAAAAAGAACCCTAAAACCATGCTGTAACATGGATATGTTTAAAGCCTTTAATGTATTTTTACAATATTTCAGATATAAAACAAGGCAGAACTGGCAAAACCAAAAATAGTCAAAGATAAAAAGCAAGACCATGGGAAAAGACGAGTATGTTTAACAAACAGCTATTTGAATTGGCAAGTTTCTTGTTTTCATTTCAAGCAGAAAACTGAAGGCACCGAAACAGCCCGCTGACCTCCTACCCACCTATCCAATCTGACAGTGCAATAATCCTTATGACTTATTAAGAGTTTCAATTAGAAGGAGCCCCCAAGCATGGCTGTAATTCCCACCTGCAGCCTCTGGGTTTTTGCAGGCAAGGAGGGAGCTCTGCAGCCCAGCCCAGCCCACATCTCCTTGGCATGAAGCCACCCCTGCCAGGCAGGAGGGACTCTGGGGCATTGGAACAAGCCCCCATGTGCCAGGACCAGAAAGCCCCAAGCAGGGTGGGCACAGACCTGTGAGGAAGGTCTCCATGAGCTCACTGTGGGTCATCTTCACGATGGTCCTCCCAGAGTAGGTTGCAAGTGTTGGATCAGCACCATAGGACAGTAAGAGGCGGACAATTTCCAAGTGGTCGTTTTCCACCGCGTCGTGGATTGGTCTGGTGTGAAATGAAATAGAAACCACAGAGTTACATTTTGACTCAACAGTTTTATGCAAATATTTTTGACAAGAAACTTCTGACTGTAGATCAAAGCTATTTATAGAAAGTAACGCTATTAATACAGCTGCCAATCATCTTGTTGTCGGTTTCACTCGCACAGCATCCCCCTCCCCTCTGTCTTCAGTCAGACTGCTCAGGGCACATATTCCTGTTACGTCTACTCCTTGCTGTACACATTTTCGAGGGACAGTAAAATAATTACACTGCTGTAACAGAAAGCAGGGGTTTGTGTGAAGCCTCACAAACATCATTTTGCTGCGAGTCATTCTACCGTTCCAAATCTCTGCCATTTAACAGCGTGTTGTGGAGCAAGGCTCATTCAGCCTGCCTCTGGGCAAGCAGGGAAATCAGTTACCCGAAGCTCCTAAATTATGTACACAGAAATAAGTTATGAAAATTTGCTAGGAATTAAACTTCCGTGCAGAACATCCTCTTTAAACAGTACTTGTAAATATATTTGCAGCACAATTCAACCCTTCTAATCAGAGAATAGAAAAACATGTTATTTTAAGTTGTAGTCCACCCAGAAATTAAAGCATTTCATGCGGCGTGAGCAATCCATACAAGCTCGACATAGATTTTGTGAGCCTTCAGAAGGATTATTCATTAATACACAGGCCCGCAATTCCAGGTTTAGAATTCCTTATCGCTAATTATAAATCGCATTAACTTCTGCCTTTAAAATTGATTATACGTAACGGGGAGTTGTCTGGAAGTAGAACATATTACCCTTCAGACTAATGAAGATGTGCTAAAGTCCCATCTTTTCCTTAGACAGCAAGAGCGGGGAACTAAAGGCAGAGCCCAATGCATGGGCAGTGATCACGGAGTCCAACTCAGCACAACGCTGCTCCTCCGTTGGGCTGTCAACACTGCTGCCCCCAACAAGGCTGTCAAGGGAGCTCGTATGGAAAGGCAAGGAAGGAGTTTCACCAGGATCACAGGCTGCCTTCCTGGAAAGCTTTCACAGCGATGTTACCAGGGGAAGTCGTTTGGAAGCACAGCCAAGTGAACCTCTCTGCTCCGTCTCCGGATCTGCCAAGCAGCACTCGGCTGACAAGCAGGGCTCAACCCCCTCCTGCTGCCAGGAGCTCACATCCCGCCCCTCCTGCCTCTCAGGGCAATGTCCCCTCAAGGTCACCGCTGCTTAGGCATGACCTGGTACACCTGAAAGCTCAGGACAGAGGAGGGGAGGATCACACCAGTCAGAAGAGGATGGCACACCACTGTTTTCCCATCTATCACAGCACTGCTGGTAGGAGGGTGACTCTGGTAAGTCTCAAAAAGATGTTCCAGATGTATTTACTCCAAGCACTCCCCAGCAGGCTGTGATTTAGGGTGACTACATGTGAAGGAATCTTGCTAGCATCCATCTTGCTGGAAAGCTGCACGTCATATCGGTTTTGACATGTGCACAATATACTGACGTGAGGAGGCGCACTCGGGGACTCGGTGGTTTGCTCCCTATGGAAAGTGGGTTTATCCCATGCTGCCTGCCTCCCATACACCCCATGCCACCGACAGATGAAGCAGGTGGTTCTTGAGCTGCTGAGCACAGTCCTCAGCCCAGCTTGTGCCAATCCTCAGACCCTTGGCAGCAGAGAGCACAACACGTGGACACCCTCCAAGGCCAACACACCGCTCTCTGGAAAGCCACCTTCACATTTCAAGACCAGAGAGGTCATGAGGATCACTAGCAAAGCATCAGGATATCCCTTATCAGTTTCTGAGGGAATGCCTCTAAAATAACACTGAAACTGCTGCCTTTGAGACAGACAGCGTTGGAGGAGCCAACATTCCCAGGATTCCCCTGCAAGTCTCACCCTCCCACCTCCACCTACTGACTCAGTGCTTCCCCGTGGGGAAGCATCACATCCAGGATCTGGTCAGTGCTAGATCAGTGTCACATCCCAGGTGACACCAAGCAGGAGGCAACAAATCGCAGAGGTGCCGACACGGGGGCTGCACAAGTATCGAGTGTTTCTTGCTGTCAGCAAGCATCTGAGGCCTGAGCTGCTGGGTCACGGCACTCTGAGCATCTACAGCAGGAAAGGTCAGCCCTGCTGCAAACCCTCCTGTCCCCCACTGGGCATGAAGCATCCCTGGCTGAAAGTCTGGCACCAGGCACCAGGAGCAGATCAGAGGCTGCTGCCAAGTGCTGGCAGTGCTCTTTCTCCCCCACTCCTTCTTCACTGGAGTCTTTAATTTTGAACTCTTTTTAAATTTTATTTCAGAATTACAATTTTCTGGTTTTGGGGAGGGGGTTGAGGAGTGTTGTGGGATTATTGGTTTGTGGGTTTTCTTGTTTGCTTTTGGTTTTGTTTTTTCTTAACTGACTTACCTAAGTGGCTTTTGAAGCAGTAATGAATTCAAGATGATCCCTTAACTTATTAAAAACAGCATCTAAATCACCGCCCAGTGTTCCAATTGATTTAACGACACTCAGACGAGTTTATTAAAGGGTGCCTGGGCATTGCCCAGGAAGGAAAAACTGCAGCACATGGGGATGATGGAACCTCCTTCTGCCTCCTTGCAGGCCACCAAGCCCAACATGGGGCTGCAGACAGAGGCAGCAGGGCAGGCAGGGGGGCAGGCAGAACCAGATTCGTCATCTCAGAGCACACAGGGAGGCTGCCTGGGCATGAGAGGGAATTTATAGAGGCATGGGGAAGGAAAGGCGTAGTAAGGCAGTGCGGAAGGAGGAAGAACAATAAATAGAAGGAAGCAAAGAAAACACTGGCGGGGATAGGGGGGGTGGGCGGGGAAGGAGATTCCCCATAGATAAGTTAAGGGAGAAAAGGCCAAAACAGAGCACCGACAGACTCTTTACTGGCTGGAACAGCTTCTTGGCAAGCTGACGAGCGAGACCGTGCAAAGGCACAGCTATTTGTTTGCTTCTCCCAGCAGAGCCAGCAGAGGAGGGAGTATTCTTCAGTCTTGGCAGAGTTTAACCATCCTCTTTGTAGGATGCAAAAGCAACTACTGGAATAGGCAACTTTTTCAGATGTGAAAATAAAAGAAGATCCCTGGGAGTCCTCTCCTGGGCTGCTCTGCCATACCATCTCTTCCACCCTGAGCATCGTGGAAATAAACACTCTCTATCCCTAATGGTACAGTTAATGTAGCACAGCTCGTTTCTAAAACAAACCCTTCAAAAGGCCCCAGAAGGAGCTGGGGACATTCGAGAGCTGCAATATCCTACGAAAGACACACATCTGAACCCTCTCTAGTGTACCGCCGAATCCTCCCTACTATTTTTACTTCCACTAGAGTTAGGAAAACATTTCACTGGGGGTTTATCATTCCACCACCAAAATTATAAACTATTTAGACCAGTCAGGGTTTGCTCTCAGCCTCTCAGGCACCACCAGAGCTCTCCCCACGGCAGTGAGAGGGAGCAATGCCGTGTTTTGGCGTTTTGTTTGCATTCCCAGCCGCTCTGCTCCGCAAGGCAAGGCTGCCCCACGGAAGGGGCAGGGCTGGGGGTGCAGGAGGGCAGGCTGGGCTGCCTCTCCTCGAACGCAATTAGCTGCTGGAAGGTATGGCTGTGCCAAGACCTGCTGAAAGGACACAGGAAGAGAGCCATCTTGGCATGGTACTCGCAGGGAAAAAGAAAAAAAATAAAAAAGGCTGAGCTCATCAGCTGCCAGCGGGAAGGATACAGCAAAACCGGCTGCAGAGAGAGAACCCAGCCAGAGAACTCCGGAGCAACGCGGAGCCCTCGCTAACGGGCAGGGGATGTCTGTATTTTTGGCATGTGGCTTTGTTGCCATAATGGCAAGGGTTCAGCTAGGGCGTGCTGCAGAGGTGAGAGGAGAAGAACAGCGAGATAAGGCCAAATGCAGGCGGCAAACAGCCTTGCTGGTGTCAGCCCCACCACCCCTAGCGGAGCTACTGCACTTGCCGGGGCCCTGTCGGGGAAGGGAGGCTCTCACCTCTTAAGCACGGTCTATTATTATTTATAGGTAAGACGATTAAGAGCCCTTAGTGACTGCAGCACCTCGGAGACAGGTCTTAAAGATCTCCGGGTTCTGCAATAATCTTTGATTAGGCACTAATTGAGCAGCAGAGTGCTTGTGTATTCAGGGTCTGCAGGCACTGCATGTGGTCTATCAGCACAGAGTTTAAGGGGAAAGACATCCAAGACCTACCACATTTAGCCTGGCCAGATGTGCTGTGAATAGGGCAGAGAGGGACATCCTGTGCCGGGCTGGGTGAATGAAGGGAAGGGCTGCACCATTCCCAAACACTCATCTCACTGCCCCCGACACCAGACCGGCACTTTGCTTGTTTCTGGCTTCACCGAGATGCCTGATACCATGAGGAAGAAGAGGCTGAACGCCTGCCTCATCCCAAAACACACACACAGAGCCAGCAGGATGACCAGAGCACCCGCAGCATCTGTGAGAGGCACAGACTTCACAGAACTTTCCTGCATCCTCCACACTCACAGAACTTTCCTGCATCCTTCACATTCACTGAACTTTCCTGCATCCTTCACATTCACTGAACTTTCCTGCATCCTCCACACTCACACTGACACCCTGCACAGACCAAGGCCATACCATCACCAGCCACGACCTTTCAGAGTGTCCTCCCAAAAGCCGATGGCAGAGGCAGCAAGGAGCAGAGCCCAGGCTGCCTCCCCAGCACAGCTGTGCCCGCACAGCACAGCGGCTGCATCCATCGCAGCTGCATCACTCTCCGTGCTGCTCTGCATTAAAGCAGGCTGAACAGAACCACACACACCCACTGCCCAGGCTTGACAGATTCCACAGCACCACCAAAAGTACCTCCGGATAAGTGGGGTGGCAGAGGGGAAAATGAAAAGCCAATTCAGAGTCATTAAAAAAGCAGGGGAGAAGGACAAGTCTCTGATGGTGCGCTTTTTGGGTTCGTTTTGGGGGGGTTTTGTTGTTATTTTTAAGACTTTATTGTATTTCTAAGGGTTGAACGTGTTCTGAATTTTAATTTTAAAAGCAACACACCTGAGGAAGACTGACACATCTTTCCTCCTAAAATTTAACGGAGAAAAACTTTCAAGAGAGAAATGGGACTTGTCTTATGAATGTCCTGACTTACTCTACAGAGACAGAGAAGTCTGACCCTGCCAAAAGGCAGTGCGTTACACAGATCCAAAGTTCCTTACACAAACTTCTGCTCTCTGTCCTGCCCAACTCAGACCATCCTTCCTCTGTGTATTAGCTGTGTTTTGGATTCCTGCTGTCTGTTGGGCAGCTTTTCAAATGAAAAGTAAGTCTGCCCTCAGAAAAGAGAGGCAACAGCACGCTGAGTTCTGACATTACCATCTATGATCAGATCATCATTATGTTCATTTCTAAAATCCATTTTCCCAAGAACAACTTTTCAGGGTACACTGGCCAAGTTTCTTTCTTGAAAATCAGCTCCGTCTGTGACTAGAAACCAAAGGTGGACTCGGAACTGGCGGGTGATTAAGACTGCTCAGACGCTTCCCAGGGATAATTTTCTATATAGGCTATTCCAGCGAGTGAGACAAAAATAATTTAGGGTTCTTTTTACGGTAACTCACCGCTGTTGCACAGGTCACATATGAAAGCTGAAGGCAGCAGAAAATGCGAGGCTGTTTGTCAGCCTGGAGAGCTCAGAACTCTTTACAAAGACGTGGGCGACAGAGGAGGAATCTGACAATCCAGTCGGGGTTTTAATGTTTCTCCAAAAAGCTTTCCTTTGGGCTGTGATGGGCTGGTGATGGGCCGGGAACAATGGACCATCATGAACTTTTAATGGACCATCCTAACCAGACCTCTTTTTGTTTTCCTGACTCCTCCCTTCCCAAGTTAATAAATAAAGAGCTTAAAAACAAAAGAAGCAGGCTCTTAGTTACGCTAATTTTACCTCCCTGGCTATTTGGATGGTGATAGGGAAGGCGATAAACCATTTAAGATAACAACCTGCAGGAGATTCGCAGAATACAAAGACCTGTCCCCAAAATGCACAGACTGAATAACAGCTCTGCATAGGCTCAGGACAAGTTACCCCAAGGTCAGCCTCGCAGAGGTGGTCAAAGAGGTGCTTTAGGAGATACACAAGAAGTTAAAAAAAGGTCCAGAGCAGCATTTTTTTCTCCGCAAAGCTAAAAAGAAAAGCTCACCATCTATTCTGCCAGCACAGGAACTAAGCACCCCTACTATTCTGTGAAGGAAACTAAAAAAAGGCTAATTCGGGATTAAAAAAAAGAAAAAAAGGAAACCGCAAATCCAAAATATCAAATGAGCAGATAGTTTAACAGTTCAGCAAACAACATTTTTATACAGCACATACAGGATTCGCACACCCGATGGCCACAAAAGCCTGAAGTGCTCTCCAAAGTAACCCTGCTAACAAGGCTAACTCCGCTCTTTTGGCACAGCTCAAAGGACCTGGAGGGCACATGAGCAGGGCTGCAGCTCAAGTATCACTCCTTCCTGCCCTGCAGCTGGCAATTCCACCGACTGACAAAAACCGACCGAAGCACAACTTATTAAAACTCCCAGAACCGAAAAGAAATTACCCCGAACTCGAGCAGCGCGTCCCCACCGCTTTATGAACCAGGGAGGAGCGCAGGAGGTCACGGAGACCCGCACAGCCCTGCCCCAAGGCCCAGCAGCAAGGATGATGCTTGGGTGGGGAGGCAGCACAAGGGGGGCACACGGGAGAGGCTCGGAGGGAAGGGAGGCACGGAGAGGGACAGAGCTGGCGCTGCTCACCTGGTTCCGTCCTGGGCGCTGCAGTTGACGTCCGCGCCGTACTCGAGGAGGTGCCGCACGATGCTCAGCCAGCCCCGGGCACAGGCCTCGTGCAGGGCACAGTAACCCGCGTTGTCCCGGTGGTTCACGTCACACGCCTTGCTCTCCAAACAATACAGAACCACTTCCTGCAAACAGGACGGAAAACAGGACGGACAGCGAGTTATTTCTTGCGGGGTGAACGCGCGGATTTCTCCGCTTGAAGGAAAAGAGGGGGGAAAGGGGGTAAAGACAAAATCCCTATGATTTGCTAAGTTGCTCTCTGTGAGATGGGTCAGTCAAAAGGAAAATAAAAGGGGGAGCTGTTGACAGTCCTGTCTGTTCAGGAGACACAGCAGAGACTTCCCTGAGCAGACTAATCTGGGCAAAGTGACACCGAGAGCTCCATGCCTGGCAGGACCCTGTAACTCCCAACATCAGGAACTGTCACAGAGGGAGAACACAAAAATTTCACAGACGAAACTCACAGTGTTCTACCTCTGAGGACTTCTACACGTAAAGCTAGCGGGAAGGTTGTTACTCTTACATCTGCATTTTTTAAACAGAAAATTCTGCAAGTGCAACAGCAGCACAGCCAGCGTCAGTTTGATTTTAAAAGAAAAAGTGCATGACCCGAAACAAAACACATTTAAGACACACAAAGGATGGTTCGCTATCAGCAAACAAAAGCCAGCCTGGCTCTATCGAGATTGGGGAAATCCCATTTTCACCCACCCCGGTTTTCTGCATGCAGAAGTAAAGGCAGGCACTGGGTTCCAATAAGGAGCCCGGCGCCGCAGGAAGCCGTGTGAATTTAACACAATTCATCTTGCAGTCAAATCCACCACGCTCCAGAGCCTGGGCCAGGCTCAGCGCTGCACTGCCCTGCAGCCTTGGAACAATGACTGCTCCATCACTCAACCGAAAATTTGGGATGGTGCGAGTCTTCCTCGACTCATGCCGGATGCAAAAGAAGGCAAAACAAAACAAAACACATTTCTAAGAGATGTTCAGTGCACAAAATAGCCCCCACGTTCCCAAATTAGTGGTAAACCAATAATTTTGCAATTGAGTGACATCCCTGCAAAGCCAGAAACTGCACGGAGGGGGCGAGTGCTTGTTTTGCCAAAGCAGGAGAATAAAACAACGTCGGGCGCAGCGCATTTATTCCTCCCGTTTCAAAATAAACCGGAAAGCCCGCAATAATCTGTGCTCTGGGCACACCTGACTCAAGAGCTGGTATCCAGGATACAGCATGAAGCTGCTCTTTTAGCAGGCCCTCACCAGCCAGGCTAGAGCTGAGAGCTAATGAGCTGCCTGTCCCAGGCTCCAGAGCATCCCCTCCAATGCCACGGGGGGATGCACCCACCCACCCACCCACCCCAGTGCACCCACAGGACCCCCACAGTCCCACCTCTCACCAAACAGGGGCTCTGAACGCTCCTGCTCATCAGCCCAAGGGCCAAAAATCACTCCAGAACGGATGCTCTTTACCCTGCACACGCTCAAGCCCGTAAGAAAGGGCTGTGCAAAATTATACTCTGGAGGTATGAATTTTCCTTCAAAGCAGACCACCCTGTCGGGCAAATTAGCAGATGGATATAGGTAGCAGAAGCAGCTGCTGTATTCAGTGCCACTTTTAGCATGCAGTCACCATTTAAAATAGACGTTGCAACTCAAAATAAAAGGTGTTTCATTTATTTTTGTAAAAAGGAAAGATTCGTCCTAGGGTGGAATACCTACTACTGGACAAAAAAGCTAATTTTGTCGGGCAATTCTGTGTTAAGAGGCTGTAAGAAGAATGTCATTAACCACAAAATGTAACCATAAAGACCATAAAACTCTACATTGTTAATTAATTAAATGCCTCATTAACTTTTTTTTTTAACGTGATTTATTCAATTTACAAAAAAATTGGCCACCATTGCCAAATACAGGAACATGTGGTGCCACAAACACATTTTTGGTTTCACAAGCATTTCTTGCTAAGGTCTGGGGAAGTCTGTGAGAGTGCCACAGGGCAACTTAATGTCTGTTCAGGTGCTCTATTTAAATCAGCATTCTGAAAATCACTTACAGTTAATCCAGAGAGTCAAACTAGAACACAACCAGACACCTCCACCTCTGCTTCTTGCAGTTTCTTAGCCAAACTGCCACAGTATGTACATATGCACGGTCCATCCTCATATGCAATGAGCTGCCCTTCTCATTTACTCCTTCTCCAGGGGAAGAGCCCAGCATCCCCCAGGCCCCAAGAAGCACTATTCCCCCACATCCAGCCTCAAAACACAGCCCTTGGGTCAGGTATTATATGCCGAGCCTTAACACTCCCCCCCAGCATCACAGCAAACCCCTGAAGTGGTGTCCATTCCCGAGCAGGATGCAGGAGCCCTGCAGGATCTGTGCAGGGGCAGGATGGGGCTCTGGAGCTCCTGCTCCCATGGCAGTGACACTGGATAAGCCCTGCCTTCACCTCTGTTTAAATGCCCTATCACTGCTGATTTCTCTGCCTTCCCAGGAAGGATTTAATAACAAACTGACAGGGAACTTTCCAAGTCCGCTGTCGTGGTTTCAGCCCAGCCAGCAGCCAAGCCCCAGGCATACAACTCACTCCCTCCCCCAGCAGCAGGACCAGGGTGAGAATCAGAGAAGCACTAGGGTCAAAGGTGGAAAACTCATGGACTGGGATAAAGACAGTTTAATAGGGAAAGCAAAAGCCATGCTACAAGCAAAGCAAAACAAGGAATTCATTCACTTCTTCCCATGGCTGGGCAGGTGTTAGCCATCTCCAGGAGAGCAGGGCCCCATCCCACTCATCAGTGACTTGGGGAGGAAAACAACATCACTCCAAACATCCCTCCCCTTCTCCCCCAACTTTGTACTCTGATCCATGATGTCACACATTCTGGAATATCCCTTTGGTCAGTTTGGGTCACCTGTCCTGGCTGTGTCTCCTCCCAGCCTCCCATGCACACCAGTCTCCTCACCAGTGTGGCTGCAGGAAAAGCAGAAAAGGCCTTGGTTCTGTGTAAACCCTGCTCAGCAGTAACAAAAACATGCCTATATTATCATCACTGTGTTCAGCACAAATCCAAAACACTGCCCCATACCAGCCACTGAGAAGAAAATTAACCCTACACCAGCCAAAACCAGCAAATCCAGACACACACCAAAAAGCAACACGAGGCAGAAAGACAGCCAGTGTTTCCTCTCACATCAAATTCATTACACAAGCCTTTTGTCATTTTTTTCCCAAAAAGACTCTACACTCCCTGTAATTCCCTCTTCACAAAAAGTAAATTACAGTTTTAAGACTACCATTATCTCAAGTCATTTGTTTCAAATGGGGAAAACAGAAGGGATTCGAGAGCAGCCATACATTGGGATGAGATGGTAACATCCTGCTGAGGCATGGCCTGGCGCAGAAGCCTAGGAAGGGAAAGGCAAAGCTTCCCACCAGCTTTATCAGGGATTTCCAGGGCTGAAGACCATTTGCTGCTCTGTCTTTAAACAGCCTTGCTGGCTGCAACCCTGCAATTTATCTGACCAGACACGAGCCACACTTCTCCTTCGACATTTCACACTCGGGTCAGCCTTACACACAAAAATCGTGTCCGCTGGTGTCCTGCTTCCCGCAGCGACCTGGGGCACATCTGCACCAGGACAGCAGGACACAGCACCGGCACTGACAGCAGGACACAGCACCGGCACTGACAGCAGGACACAGCACTGGCACTGACAGCAGGACAGGCTCATGGCCTCGCAGCACTGGGGCTCCCCACGGGTCCAGCAGTGATACGCACAGGCTGCCAGCACCTCTGCGTGCTGAAGGCTTTGGAGTGGGATCTCTGCACAGCCTCAGGGCATCCCTGCTGCAAAGGCAGGCAGGCTGCCAAGGGCAGGCACGAGCTCATCCGGTCTCAGGGCAGTGCAGCATTCCTGCCAGGGCTCCGGGGTGCCCTGCGGTGCCAGCCGCTTCCAGCTCCCAGTCCTGAATCAGCACTCAGCTCTGTGCCCTGCACGCTGTGCCCTGATGATGCAAACTCATCTGCCTCCCCTGCCACGGAGCTGGCAAAGGGCTGCTGCCATCACAGCAGCCAGGGAAGCCCCATGTGCCCACCAGAGGTTGCTGCCTTGCTAACAGGGACGGCAGAAAAGTGACCTGTGTACTTGGCACAGGTCACAGAGCAGCATGTTACCTTGACTCATCCAGATTTTTCTTCCTTTCTTTCTTTTACATAGAGGAATTTCTTACTTCTTGACCATTCTCATTCTTTGTGCAGACAGAGGAAGTTCAATTAAACTTTCTACTAATTGCAGTAGTCTCATCACTACTAAGAAAAATCCCTCAGCTATGGAGCTTCCATGGATGATCCAACTATCACAGCTCACCATGGGCCAAACATATCTCCAACAGGGTGACACAGCCACCCACCGCTGAGCCTCAAAAAACACAGACAACATCAGATCCTGGCAGCACTATGGATGCATGGACTGAGCTCTTCCCCTGCCCTGCATTCCACCAGCAACAGAACCAACTGCTCTATGATCAACAGCACCTGAACAATCAAATCAAATGAGCTGAATATTTAAGCCTATTAACAACACAGTGTTCACTTTAACTTTTGGGTGAATTCAAGCCAGAAAATGAAAATCCCCAACCAGCTGATAATGGGAAGGCATGGTGGCACACAATGTTACTCACAATGATACCTTGGTGAGCCTGGGTATCCCCAGCTTTCTGCAACCAGCCAATTTGACAGCAGAGAGCTCCTGCTATCAGCAATTGGAGAGCCCTGGGCCCCTGCTTGAGCAGGACATCAGCCCATCACTAACTCTGGGAGCTGCTCCCACTGGGCTGTGCTCAGCAGAGATGCTGGCCACAGAAAGCCAAGTGCTCAAGCATGCTCACCCTGACAGACCCCATGCAGGAAGAAAATACGCACTGATAGCTTGGACCACATGCTACAGCACATTTTTATTTCGGACCCAGACAAAATGAAACCGTTTAAATTACAGAGAATTCCATAGCAGTGTTGTAACAACTACCTCTCCCAGCTAGAGCTGCAGTGCCTTGGGTTAGAAGAAGCCTTTGTCTAAGGTAAACAAAACCTTCCCAATAAACCCTGCCTTCCTGAGCTGGACAAGGCCTTGCTCCACACAAAGCTCTCTCCAGCTACACAAAGGGCATTTCAAGGTTTCAGCAAATCCCCAAGGCTGGGCAGGCTCCACCTGGACCTGGGCTGATGCCTCCTTTCCTCATGGAGCTCAAGCTCAGCTCCAAGGTCCAGGCAGCCCCCTCAGCAGCACAGCAAACCCTGCAGCCAGGCCAAGGGCAGCAGTCACTCTCTGCAATGAAACACCTCTGCACAGATCTGAAACCGAGCAGCAACGACGCTCATACCTACATGCCCACATTTCCCCAATAAAAGCCTGCTTCAAAACGGCCGAGCTAAGGGATTCATCGGTTTCTGATTTTTGTAGCAACAGGGGGCCCCTTTCATTAGACAACATTGTTCCAGCTACACCAAGCAGCTCCAGACGTCGAGTATAAAGCATGCAGAGTGCTCCTATGATGTGTCTGATCATGCAAGAGGACACTCTAAGCGCTACATCCTGTGTCACATACCAGATACTCCTTGGAGAGAACAAAAATAAAACCCTTCTCCTAAACTACACGCTCTTCACAAACAACAAAAGCAGAAAACATACAGCTCATTAAAGATCATCATAAAGATTACTTGGGAGGAAAAAGGAAAAAAAAAATACATTCGTTCTGTTTGCAGATGGTTTGTATCTAAAGGGAAGTGAGGGTTACCAATAAAACTTTACCCTTTGCTCATTCCCGGGGGATGCTGCTCACCCTGCATCCCTGCCAGCTGACCCAGCAGCGATGGGCAGTCACTCCCACAGCAACCTGCCTCCAAACCCCCACACCAGGGAGGGGAAAGCAGCAGGGGAACAGGGGCTACAACTTCCAGCGACCCAACCGGAATCTGCTAACTTTTGGAACCGAAAAGAAAAGCCCACCCCACGGGGCGCCGCGGGAGCCTCACCTCGTAGCCCAGGCGCGCCGCCCGCTGCAGCAGCGTCTCGCCCGCGTTCTTGTTGACGATGAGGCGCCGCGCCTCGGGCGGCATGGGCCGGCTGGGGGTGCTCTCGGGGCTGGGGCTGGCCAGGGGCAGCTGCGGGAGCAGCGCCGGTGCCTGCGGCAGCCGCTCGTACGCCTTCTGCTCGAACGGCTTGGCCGGCGAGGAGTCGCAGTCTGAGCTCGGCTCCGGTCGCTTCCTGACTTTCCTCGTTACCGTTACCTGTCAAAACCGTGATGGCAGGGGGTTTTTTATCTTTGTTTGCACAGTACTGTGACGGGACTGCGTTTTGTCAGCGAGGAATTACTTTTCTACTGGTATTTAATTTTTAAAGAAAGACCCACTATAGCTTTTAAACATAAAATGCTTCACCCTTGTAACAGTGCCTTCAAGTAAGGTTAAGGAAAGCAAACACAAAATGTGCAAAGCATCCACAGACAAATCCGAACGCAATCCCCGCTACCCTGCATGCACGACAGTGCGTTAGTTTTAAGCAAGCTGGCTCTGCCTTCTCAGAGGCTGGTGGACAATTAAGTCTAAATAAAGATACCTTATCTTCAGCATTTTCGATATCTGTGGTGTCATCCCCTGTCAGAGATGACCTCCTTCTCCTCTCCTGCAGTGCCAAGTGTTTTGTTTTACACTGACGTTTCCCTGATGGCTTCTCACACTCGCTGTATTTCGGCATCAGAGATGCATGTTGGAAATCCTCCTCTTCGTCTGTGTACAGCCCATCTGTCTTCCGGCTTTCTTTAATTTTCTGCTGTTTGGCAGCCAACCTCGAGGCTGGAGTACAGCTTGGCTGAGCCTGCCTTTTGCTGTTTGCATTGGTGGATGAAAGGCTCTTCATGTGCGGAGACACCGGGAATACGGGCAAGCCTAAATGGGAAGGGAAAGGCATTACACATCGCATGGTGCGTTAAAAGGAAAACGCATTGCTAGCACTTAACACAAGCTCCTCCACTGCTTAAGAGATCTACAATTACATTTTCAAATCGTTAATATTTTAAGCGTTCCACATCCAAACTGTAAATAGCATCTCGCCCGTTGACGCTGCGCTAGCGATTATTGGGCTCTAATAGAAATCCCTCAATGCAATGCCCCACGCAGGTGCTGGGCAGTGCCAGGGCCGTGGGGATGCGTGCCAGGCCAGCCTGGCAGTGCCACAGCCCGGCCAGCACGGGCAGAGCGGAACAGCAGCAGGGAAAAACTCGCCTCCTTACCTAGGACTGCCTGATCTGAAGGGGAACCAACTCCTGCAGCAGCCTGGGCCAGCCCGGCTTGTCTCAATGCAGACACGGGGACGGCGAGGGAAGAGGGGACAGGAAGAAAGGGGGGAGCAGGGATCAGATTTAATGGGACAGTGCGCTGGTTTTGCATCATGGAAGTGATGTTTTGGGAGAGGTGGGAATGTTGAGCTTAGTCCCAAGACAGGGAACACCTCCTCAGTAGCGTTTTGACTTCAAAAACAAGCCAAGAGAAGAAAGACTACTCAAGGAGCTGTCCCTACAGAAGCTCTGTGCAAGCTCTCCATCAGAAAGCACAGGATTTCGCAGGAAAAGCAATCAGATGTTTCTTTCCCCCAAGAACTGCATTCAGAAGTGAGTCTGTCTGGGACACTGGGACAGTAAGGCCAGTGCCCTGCTGCCTGTGGCAGGATACTGGCAGGGCTGGGTTTTCTCTGGGGGTTAGCTCCAACAAGCTGGATCCCACAATCTGGGCCACATGCAAAAAGCATGGTTAGTTCTGGGGTTTTTTCGGAGTGCAAGCACGCTTACAACAAAACAAGGACAGGAAAGTTGACTTTTTATAGTCTGAATTTCCCTTGGGAAGAGAAATGAGGTGACCTCAGAACCGACTGCTCTGCAGAAAAATTAAAGGTTGCTAGAAAGGAAGGGACACTTCAGCCAAACAATACCACACCACCATGGGAAGGTGTGGACAAAACTTTGAGAACTTGAAAGAGGCTCCCTTGCTCTGAGAAGTCTCTGAAGTGATGCTACTTTCACAATAGAAGAGATGGCAGGAGCAAATAAGCAGGTGCTCAGAGGAGAGACACCCTTACTTAAAGAGATTCGGTCCGGAACCAGTTGGTAAAAAAGAAAATAAAATCTAGAATCCTCTTGGTGGGCAGTTTCACACTTTAGTCTTCCTTTAAATAGATCTGTGAAAGCAACTCACAGAAGGCTCTCTAGATTAAGGATGAAAACAGAAATCCCTCAGTTCTTTTGAGCCACTTTCTAGAAAAAGACACATACCACGGCTTGCCAAGCAGATGTCAGGGAATTTATGGGACACATGATGTGCAGATTGTTCAGCAAAAATCATGTTAAGTTTTTCAGGCTTTGCAATACTGAAGGAAGGCACCTAGTCATAGGCAAGGGTGTCTTTCCAACTCTGTAGATAGCACAAAGTAAGGAGTGTTTAATTCTCATGTTCCCAACTAACCTAATTGAGTAGAGTGTGAAAAGCCCAATTCCAATACAGAAGTATCATCATTACCTACTTAATCACTTACTAAAATAAAAAAAAAGATGGAAAAGATGGAAAGCAACAGTGAGGAGCTCTGGTGAGTGCAAATGGAACAAACAGCTGCATGCAGAAAAAATACAATAGAATGAAAAACTCACAGGTCTGGAGAAGGACAGAAATACTGAAAGGATGGAGGAAAAAAAAAACACAGGAAGCTTATCTCAAAGAACTGCAGGCTTTCCCATGCAGACATGCCTAGGCATTGAAAGCAGAAGTTTAATCACCACAAAGAATGTGTTCTCCTGCCTGCAAACTCCACATCAACTCTGTGCTTTGCTTTGACCCTCCACAGTGGTGACAGCAGGCACAGGCTAAATGTGCACTGGAGCTGAGAGACGGAGGGCAGCTATGCTGTGCGCCCAGGAGCTTCAGGATCAATAACATTGCAAGATGCCAGCACTACACAGAAAAAGCCAAGCATGAGCCTGAGAAATGCAAGACAGCAGGGGCAGAAAAGCAGCAAGTGATTGATCCTGGAATCCCACCCCATCTTCCTGACCACGTGAAGAGAAAGAAGAAACACAAGAGCGAGCAGGAATACACCTAAATATCCATGGAAAAAAAGAAAACCCAAACCAAAACCCCCAAAAAGCTCAGGCCTCTGACTGATGTGGGCTGTGGCAAGTCTGACTCAGAGCAGGACCTGTCTCCCTTCCCGCAGGAGCGGCTGCCGCGAGGTGCGCGCGGAGCAGCAGCTGCTGCCGCGTCACCTGAACGCTCCTTGTTCAGCTCCCCCGGCAGCTGCCTCCTCCTGCCTGCCAAGCCCGCGGCTGCCACACTGCCTGCAGCCCCAGGCAGCTCCCAGGGGCTGGCACATGCTTCCCCATGGGCGAGATCCTCCTGGCTCCTCTCCTCGGGGCTTTTGCTTCCGCGCTGTTCTGGTTTCCTCCTCGCACAGCGCGAGCGGCTGCGGCTCCCTGGGGGAGCATCAGGAGATGCTCCAGCAGCGCAGGGTTATTGCTCAGCTGGGACCCCAGCAGAGGCCCTGGCTTCTGCCTTGGTCATGGGGCTGGGCAAGCAGTGCCATGCCCTGAGGAGGCAGCATCCCCACGTTCATGGACCTGCTGCACCCCAGCACCGCAACGTCACTCTGCAACAGGATCACAGAATCGTAGAATGGTTTAGGGTAGGAAGGGAGATCATCCAGTTCCACCCCTTCTGCCATTGGCAGGGACACGTTCCACCAGACCAGGTTGCTCAGAGCCCCATCCAGCCTGGCCCTAACACCTCCATAGATGTGGCAGCCACAATTTCTCGGCGCAGCCTGTTCCAGTGCCTCACCACTCTCACAGACAAAAATTTCCTCCTAATAACCTAATCTAACCTAATCTAAGTGTACCCTCTCTTAAATCCATTACCACTTGTCCTATCAATATATGTCCTTGTCAAAAGTCCCTCTGCAGCTCTCTTAGAGCTCTCTTTTAGGCATTGGAAGGTGCTCTACGGTCTCCCCAGAGCCTTCCCTTCTCTGGGCTGAACAACCCCAGTCCCCTCAGCCTGTCTTCACAGCAGAGGTGATCCAGCCCCCTGATTATCTTTGCAGCCTCCTCTGGACCTGCTCCAGCAGGTCCATGTTTTCCATGCTGGGGGCCCAAGACCTGGACACAGCTCTGCAGGTGGGGCCTCACAGGAGCAGAGCAGAGACAGAATCACCTCCCCTGACCTGCTGCCCACACTGCTCTGCATAAACACAACTGGAGTAACAAGCCCAGAAGTCAGAAACCTCCACAATCCCAGAGATTTGCAGGCAGGAGTGGCAAATCATCCTGCTGATGTTAGACTGAGGCTTCAGAGGCACCGGGGCACCCTCATGTCCTGTTACAGCCTGCTCCTTGGGATACAACCAGCTGCCCAGCAGCAGAGACTGCCACAACTGCAGGCAGTGCTTGAGCACAGAGAACAGCTGCTCCCAGCCCCAAACTAAAAAAAAAAGCTGCAAGTGACAGTGTACATTCTCATATTGTCAGTCTCTGCTTGTTTAAGAAAAGTTTGAGGACTAGTCCTGAGCAAGACAGACAAGCTGGAAGTCTCCATCCCCACGAGACTGTCACTCAGAGGATGCTCTGCCACATAATGGGGAAAAATGTCCTCATCCCAGTCAACTCAGAACGAGGAGATTCAAAAGTTTACACTTCAACAGGACAGGAGAAGCACCAGCAAAATTATTTGAATGATATCCACAGTCTTTGTACAACAAACAGCAAGGCACAATTTAATCAAGTTTATGGTTTTATAGCAGCTTCCAAACCCAAGAGTTTTTTCATAGCCACAGGGCAACTGAATCTGAGTGCCTTTGGGAATGGTGCATAAACTGGGAGCCACCTTTTCTTCTTCCCCAAGGCCATGAGCCTGTCACTGCCACAGGAGGGATGCCAGGGGAAAGTGAGAGCATCCTTACACAACACAGCTTCTTGTTTGTGAGCCTGGTTTGATCTCTACAGGGTATCTCTCTCTGAAAGTACTAAGGTGAGGGGCAGGGATGTTTGAGCCGATACCATGCTCACCAAGGCAGCACACAGAGCAAGGAAATAAGAGTCAAAGCTCCTTTTTGTCCTTGGTTTGTTAAATTAAGTTTTGTTCTCCTACTGCACAAATCCTTTTGGATGGATCCTTCCCCATCAGTAAGCATCAACGTTTGGGGGTTTCTGCCCTCAGATAATCCTACCAAGAAGAAGGACAGATGAGGAGCTTTAGGACAGAAGGAAAGCTGATATTTTTGCCTGTGACTGCTTCAGAGACACTACCAAGGAAAATCTTCACTGGCACAGGATGATCCGGACTCGGTCCTTTCCATGGCGTGGGACAAGAGGATCCACTCTCCTCGTGCTTCTCTCTTTCAAGGGGATCTCAGCTGAACTATAGGTTAGGCCAGCTGGAATGTGAATGTGTTCCAGGTGATGAAGCCCCCAGGTTTGTGAAGGAGCAAGGAGCTCAAATGCCATACAAGCAGCTCCTGCTCCCAGAAACAATCTTTCCTCAAAAACAAGCCAAGTGCTTGGAGAGGTAAGAGCAGGAAAAGAGAAAGAAGAGAAAAGTGCCATGTGCACTGTGTGATTCCATTCCCCATCAGTTCTCCAGCCAAGCTACAGCAGCAAAATGTTGCAGGGAAGGAGAAAGGCACCAGAGCAGAAAATGTGCCCAGGGGCTGAGGACAGTGAGGACAGGAGAGTGACCTGTCCATCCCAGTGAAAATTTGGCAGATTGTATCCACAGGCTTTCCCCCAGGATAGGGAATCGACAGAAATGGGAAGGAGGATGGGGAAAGGAGGATGTGGAGTGAGAGGTAAAGAAGAAGCCAAAAACAAGTCAAGGGAAGCTGATACGCTTTGAGGAAGCAACCCCTTAGGAGAGAGCTGCTGGAAGACCTCTGCCAAGGGGCCAGGAAATGGGGTGCAAGGGGTTTACAGGATGTGCTCAGGACAAACAGCAAAGCATCCTTGTCAGGAGGAGGATGAGCTTTGCTCTTGAGCATGTGGCCTGGGAAAGGCAGGGGAAGCCAGCAGTGCTGAGGGTGCTGGAGGAGTTAGGTTCCCAAGATCAAGAGCTCCTACAGCTGTGCTGGTGCTGCTTTAGAAGCTCACAGCCCCTCAAACCCTACGTGGTTAAACACCCTTACAGCATCTCGCAGCCCATTTGCTCCCTCTCTCACCCAAAAGCATGCCCACATTTTATGCCCTCCCCAGCTCTCCTCCAAATATAAACTTAATCTTAACATCATCTACGAAAATATTTAAAGCCAAAACACACACGCACACACACACAAACACAGAGTTACACACACATACACAAACACGTTTTCTTGTCTGACAAATATCCGCTACAGTGCAATTCTTAAAGAGGAGGTGTCAGTCCTTATAAAAATGGACATCTACAGAAATATATATATATAGTTTAAAAAAAAAAAAAGAGAAAGAAGAAAAAAACTCTCGACAATTCCTTCACATCGGTGGCAGCATGCGTCACTGTAAATGCTAAAGCCAGCTGGTTTCCCTAGTAGTCTCTGCATACCTTGTTCATTGTCACTTGTTTTGAGGGACTCTTCAGACCAACTTCTATTGCTTTTGGCCTCTGACCTTTTCTTGGTGTGCCTTTCTTCTGTGAAGTCTTTGACCTTTGCAGTGGCCTCTGGCTGAACAGCCTCAGCTAAATCTTTCCTGCTTTGCCGGCCCAACTTGCCGGACGGGGATCTCTCTGGTGACACCTGCTGCTCCCATAGTTCCCTAAGATGCTGCAGGTGACGCTGCTTTTTGGGATGGAGCCCTGTTAATTCAATGCACACCTTCAGGTTGGTCACCTCATTACAATTGGGCTCTTCTAAGTGGTTAGAGGAATTGTTTGTCATTTCCCTCTCAGGCCAGTCATCTAATGGAAAAATAACTAAAAATTAATCAAAAAGCCCCCTCAACTTAAAACAAAAGCTACATTTCACTTTCGGGGCATATAGTCTCAGCTTTACCACCACACTATGCATTTTAAAGCTTCGCTCATTACGGGTTACATGCACTACAGTAACTTGCACTGCTGTGGCTACAGTGGCCAATGACTAGTGCTTTATCCTTACATACCAAGCTTTTTTATATATACATATATATATACACATATATATACATACATATATATACATATATATAATTTAAAGTGAAATGACAGTGCTCACATTAGTAACTAGCAAGTTCAAAAATGGAAACACATTAAGCCAAAGGGACGTTCCTTTCACAAGACATTCCTTGAGAGAAACCAAAGCAAAATGCTGTCTTACCTTTGGAGTTCTTCTTCTTTTTTGCTTTTGATATAACTTCGTCCTGCAGTTCATCCACAAAGCTTTCATTTTGGCTGCCATCATTTTGCACTCTCTCACCAGAGTGTTTACGTTTCCTGTCCAGACGTGGACATGAATGTTGGCCAAAATCTTCTGTTGGCTGGTCTTCTGCCTTTTCATATACAGAATGTCTCTCTAAATAACATTTCTCATTTGAGAGATCTTTTTCCTCTGGAGTTTCAAGAAAGTGACCTCGGCTGTTTTCTGTACTAGTAAAGTTACCTAAAAATAAAAAAACAAACAAACACCACAAGACCTAATAAATACAACACAATTCATTGTGAGAAGGCTTTGCTTTGCTCTCTGATCTCCTCAATGTCATCTCCATCATGAATTACGGCTCATGAGGCATGCAAATAAACACAAAATTGTACTTGGGAACAAGTCTCCTCTGCCCAGCCTAAGGCAGCAGTTTTCTCAACAGTTAAGCACAAAACTCCCAAATGCACACTACTTTGTGTTGTTTTTACATTAATTTAAGAAGCACAATATTCACTATACTTGTATCCATAGAAACATCACAATATGCTTTTTTAAATAAAGAAACATCTTTAGATACTGAAAGCACAAACCCTTTTCAGAAAGCAACCTCACCCCCCCAAACTGTGACAAGTAGCAATCCAGTTCAAAAACACCTTCTGATGACAACCAAGTATTAGTCCTCCCTTAATTCCTAATCTTTCACTAACTTCTCCCATCAAATTGCAGAGTCTGACTTAAAAGCATTCATCCCTTTTTCTGGAGATATAAATGGGATACAGAACACACACACACGGACACAGAAATACCACTAAGAATAGCTGTGATATTTTGCAAAAAAGCACTACTTGAATCCAAGGTTATAAAAAGGCTTCCTCACTTCAAGTAACCAACCAGTCACTGTACCTCACATGATCTCTGTCACCTCCTTTTAAAACAGACCTCACTTTTTTCAAGGAGTATTTCCAGCAATAGCAAGAGGGTGAGCTCTGAAAAGCTTACTAGAAACTAGTCTGACAAATTAGCCACAAAAACACCCATGCTGCCTCGCCCTCACCAACTTCAGCTTCCCTCCAATACTGTTTGCTCAAATTCAGAGACAGTCTATGCAATTTTAAATGGATGCATGATTTAAAATTACACTTAATCACCATCTTGAGTAACGTTATTTTCTTGGGCTTAACCAAGCTAGCAAAGGCAAGGTTAGGCAGAGATGCAGTACAGACTTCAACACAGACAATCAGCTCCTATTTACAATTCCCACAAACAAGCTGGGGTTCTCACGTGTTTTAGCCTCCTGGCTGACCAACACCCCACACCTCTGCCACTGTTTGGCAAACGGTATGTTCCATCCTACTTCCCCATGGTTCACTGTCCCTTTTCCTCTTCCTCCTTCCTGCCTTCCCTCCTTCTCCCACTTCCCTTCCTGCAAACACATTTGCTAGTTTCCTTCCTGGACTCCTGACAGCTCTGCTGCCCTTCCCTCCCCATGGATCCTCTCTCCCCTTTACTCAGTTTTTTACAGGTTGCCCTGTCCAGCCTGACCTTCAACTTTTCCATCCCCTTATCAGGGCTGACATTGCTCTTCTGCAACTCCTTCTCCCCTCCTGCGCCCTTCAAGACCTACCACTGGCAGCCCAATTCTATCCCACTTTATCTTGACAGCACCTTTCTACATCTCTACCAACCCCTCCTGGTTTCATGACCGTCCTCAGAATACCCTTTGTCGGCAATGGAAGGCCGGGGGGATGGCGAGGGGAAACTTCCCTGATGAGTTTTCTCCTCACCACAATCTGGAAATGGCTCCAAGTAGCACCAAGGGCTCTGGAAATGTTTGTCGGCACCAGAAGACACCCCAGCATAATTTTTACACTGCTTGGGAAGCTGCCTGCAGGGCTGCTTGTAAAACAGCACAAGATATGGGCCAAGAAAAATCAAAACAAAAGCTGATTTTCTGCAGGCGAGCGAGCGGGAGGCTCGGGCTGTTCCGCTGCTCAGCGCTGCGATGCTCCACAAGGCCGTCTGGCCAACACATGCTCCTTCCAAGACTTTAAAATGCACTTTGTCACACTTCTTCCAGCCAACAGCGCTGAGATGTTCCAGGGAACAGGTATCCCAGCTTGCTGTGGCCGTGCCTCTGAGTGGCAGAGTCCCCCCAGATCAGAATGAACCTGGCAGAACCCTGTGCTCGCACATCTGGCACGAGGACGCCGCCCCACAGCTGTACCCTATAACCACACCAAAAGCACCAGCAGTCCTGCTTCACACAGCATAAAAGCAGCTGGCCCAGCCACGTTTTTAAGTATCACAATAGAAATAAACGCGTCTATCGGATTTCATTTTACATTTTTAATGCAATCTGCTATTTTCTTCCTTTCGTAAGGAAACATTATACTTCTGTGGTCAGTTTCCCTGAAGAGATCAGGTAAGGGCACTCTCAGCCACACCCCTGCTGTCTCAGAGCCCTCTCATCTCCAGCAGCACCAACAGCCATACGCCGTGGTTCATGCTGAGAGTCACTACACTGGGATAGCTTTCCTGCTCCTAACACTGTCTGGCCTGAGAAAAGGCAGGCACATCCTGACCAATTCCCAGAGAAGCTCTTGCAGGGTCAAAGGAAGTAGCAGGCTGTGGGGGGGGGCAGGGGGGTGATGGTCTTAATCTTTACGGCTTGCAGGAAACAGCAAGCTAATTCCAGCCTGCCACCACCGAAAGCAACCTGCTGCAGATTAATTCCCTCTCTATCTGCAAGAGGACTTGGCACGGGGATGTCGAGCGCCGCTCGCTCAGACTGTGCTGAAAAATAAAAGAGGGGAGAGCCCTCGCTAACAGCTTGTCACTGTCAGCCTTCCTCTGGGGCTCCACGTGCTGGGAAGAACGGCACACACCTACTGCAGCTCATCCAAAAAGCCCTGGCTGCCAGCAGCTCCGGGACACCTTGGCCTCCGCTGCCCGGTGACATCCCAGAGGGACCCTCAGGGGACAGAGCTCCAGAAATGCCTCTCAAGGGCCACCCGCTGCAGCGCGGCTGTGCGATCCATGGCTGTGCGATCCATGGCTGTGCGATCCATGGTTGTGCGATCCACGGCTGTGCGATCCATGGCTGTGCGATCCATGGCTGTGCGATCCACGGCTGTGCGATCCATGGTTGTGCGATCCACGGCTGTGCGATCCATGGCTGTGCGATCCATGGCTGTGCGATCCACGGCTGTGCGATCCACGGCTGTGCGATCCACGGCTGTGCAAGCCCGCTCCCGCAGTAAGGCCATGAGGGAAGCGGCATCTCCGCACACTAATCCCGGTTGTGTAATCACCCTGCTCCGAGGCGGGAGCAGCCCGGGAGCCGCGGGACGTGCCCTTGCCTGTGCGCTCCCGCAGCCGGATTCCAGTGCCAAAGCACAAAGGTCACTCGCTCACTCGCTGCTGGGGACACCCACGGGCTCCAGGCTCTCCTCGCAGCCTGCACCGACACGTCGCAAGCCCAGAGGTTTTTCCTTTTTCCCCCCTGGCACAGCTGTGGCCGCCTCACGGAGAGCAGGCTCTATTAATATTTTACCACCGGATTCCGCTCCGTCCTCAAACTGTTTTGCAAGCAACCGGGATCAGACGCAATGTCTCCCCAAATTAAGATACAAATGTCAACAAGAAGCACGGCAACATAAGCATAACGTGCGTGCCCAACCAGGATGAGGAGAATTTATCTGCTTTTGTTCCCACCACCCCCCCCTTCCCGTGCCATGTATCTACAACATCCTTTTCTCTGCCTGAGGAAGAAAACAACAACAAAATACTTGGGAGTTCTCATATCATCATTATTCAAACAGTGGCGAGGTAGCCAGAAACACAGGATAAATGCTGAGTTCTCATAGCAACACACCTCTATGAGTAAGGAGATTAAACTCTTAAATGTGTTCCCTCCTCAAGCCTCCAGTATTTGCCAGTGTCACACCAGCTGTGACAACCAGCACCAACAATTCAAACCATTTCTCACTGTCCTACCAATCTAGAAACAAGGGAGAATTAAGAAGATGCTTCTTCACAGTTGGTTTCTGTCTGAAGCGGTATCTTCTCAGTGCATGGGTTACAATCTCACAAGGAGCAGTTACAGACCCACACAAACACGCTACCCAAAAAACTTTCTTTCGTTTTTCCATCTTCCTGTTGCTGTCAACTGCTGTCAACAAGACCAGACCCTCCCATTCGATGCAAACAAGGAAACACATCTTGGTGTTCAAGCTGCAGATTCTTTTGTTCAAATAACATGGCAGCTAAAAACAGCCTTTCCTCTTCCGTGGAGCAACCTCTCATTGCGCTCACTTATATGCAAGGCACCCTTTATTCATCCAAGAACAGTAATGACTATCCAAATGCTAAAACCCAGTATTCAGCAGGGAGATCACAACAACAGTAAGAAATTCCCTAAGATATCCTCAGAATTCAACCCTGAGTATGCTATGGGGTAGAGAGTACTCAGATGATCTCACTTTTCCCTCCAAGTACCTCTGCTCGGGAGCTTTCTGCACTTGTTACGTTCAGCTCAAGCCTACCACACTGCACAAACAAGCACCCACCACTCTCAGTGCACAGACTTTTTTTTTCTTCCACTTATGTCCTGTGGCAGGAAGGTAATAACTGACCAGGGCAAAGGACATGTTTACTGCCTCCATCTTTCATTTGTTCCAGTGTACACACAGCCCAGCAAGAAAAAAGAAAAGCAGGGCATCACCATGCAAAGGGACACTGGTACCTCACTACAATGCCAAGATCAATTGTGCAATGTGTTTTGGCACATTGCACCATTTACCTTCACACATACCAACTGCTTTAACTTCTTCCTTATGACCTCATGCCTGCCTTAAGATCAGGCTTCTAATACATTGGGGTAATTTTGCCCAGCTAAGGCTTAAACAGGCACTGTCTACCATCCTAAAAAATTAAATAAACAGGTGAAGTCATGCTCCCCAGTCAAGAAATTCACAGTCTGTAGAATTCATTCACTCTTTCACACTCGGGTATGATTTGCAGAACCTCTGGAAGAGCTTTGTTATGAACCGACATGCGATCATCACATGCCCGTATTGATGCGTGTGTCCGTGCCAATAGCTTAAATCACTTGATCTCTGAACAATCCTATGACTCATGACATATGCATCCCATAATTTATCATGTTTGTGCTATGAAAATGCACTGGAGCAGCATTGCCTCAGCAACATTTACAAGTCACCTTGGCAACAAAGCAGCTTTGCGGCTGCTCTCAGATGCCCGCTCTCAGATGCCCAGCAAAACCCAGACGAGATGGGAGAGAACTGAAGCACTTCCAATTTACGGATCGGCTTTAATTGCTCATTAATTAGCTAACACGGCTACCTGCCTTAAATTGGGCCTTAAAAAAAAAAAAAAAAGGCAAAACAAAAAGCTAAACAAAACAAAAGCCCACCTCTTCTACCCTTCTCCAGGAGGCTCGATGCTCAAACTTAAGGAGACTCCCAGTACAGAAAATCACACACTGCCAAGTCAGAGGAAAAGTTTAAGAAACCGGATATCGTGCCTTCATGTGCTTCCAAAAAAGTCTATACATGTGCAATGCAGCTAGGAAAAACAGCAAGTCCTAGGACAAGCTAAAAAAAAAAGCAGTTTCCACCCCATGAAATGCCTCTGTAAGCATCACCTGCCTGTGTTATTTAGGCTTTTGTTGCACGGGTAGGTTTAGAGGAGCCAAGGGGGCAGGCAGCTGCCAGGGCCGATCAGCTCTGGAGCTCCGTGCCAAGCGCGGCCGCGGCGGCAGCAGGGGAGCCCTGGGAGCTGGCTCCGTGCCACAATCACAGTTTTGGATGCAGTTTCCTTCTTCATCAGGCAGGTGAAGTGCTGGCAGTGCGGGCAGAACAGCCCATCGGTTTCACTCCTAAATTCCCTCCTCACACAGGTAAAGGCACGGCTGTTTCACTTTCAAGCCAGCGCCAGACAAACACCAAACACAGGGAAACAAGTGTTTTCCAGCAGCAAGATCACTCACAGGAGGCAGAAAGGAAACACGAGAGGCTGCAAACCATCAGGAGCTTTAAAGCCAAACACACCAACAGCGTGGTCAGAAATTGAAGGCAAAGGGAAGGCAAAGGATCAGCAGCCCTGGCTCCAAACGAAGGGGGAGGGAAGGCAGAGCTCATCTCCCCTTTGCCAGTCACTCACGGAGAGATGCAGTAAGGCTGCTGGTGGCTCAAGCTCCAACACAGAGCCCGAGCCACCACAGTAGAGGCATTCAAGAGGTGTGAAACTCGGCTTCCTGATTTATCAGCTGCTATCCCGAGGGGCAGGAGGTGAACCACCACGATAAAAAATTTTTACTGAGACCTGAATCTGTACTGGTAAGTATTTGCTGCTGCCCAGGCGGGCGTACAAAAAAAAGGAGTTCCCTCAGCAGAACAGATCCGTGCTTTTAGGAGTTTAGACATTTGGCCAAAGTCTGAAATAGCCTGTTAAGTCAGAGCTAATTAGCAGAGGAGAGGAATGAACTAACATAAGACTGAACATACTTTCCCTGCTTCCAACAGTTATTTAACAGTCTCAAACAAATTTTAGCCAGCAGATTCAAGTGCCAGAGATCTCACTAAATGGTGACTTTACAGACAAACCCTATCATCAGCCTTTTGCAAGGATGGGGGGAGGGTTTTCAGCATACAATTATGCTCTAACACTCATCCTCTCCCCAGCCCCCCACAAGCAGCCCCATGTCCCTGAGCAAGCCTGCCTTCCCTCGCTCTGTACATCCCCTGTGCCCCCCTCTCAACTCCACAGCCCATCATCCCCCCTCTGCTGAACCCTCTTTGCATCCAGAACCAGCCAGCAGGACTGCTGCTGCTCTTCCAGCTTTCCTGCACACCCAGGGTGGGATTTAACAGAGGGCATCACCCCGACATCCCTGAGGAGCAAGGGAGGCTGCAAAGGGGGCAGCCAGGGCAGCAGCCTGCCCAGCTCTCAGCTCCGGCACAGGGACTGCAGAGGCAGCTGTGCCTTCCTCCCCGCAGCTACCTCGATACAGCTTGGAGAACGAAAAGGCTCAGCCTGCCTCTCCCCACCCTGCTACCCTCTCCACTTCCACAATTAAAACTTTCCCTTGCTATTTTGCCATGCCAGTTTTTGTGGAGGCTGTCGTTTCAGTGAGAGCAATGCCACGGTAACTTGAATGTAGGTGAGTAACCAAGCAAGCACGATTGACCAGCATGCTCTCTGCCAAAAGCATTAACCAAAGACCAGAACAATAATTCAAAGTTATTAAATTGCCTGAATGAAATTTTCTACTAGCCCTACTCAAGAACCTCCACCTACCAAAGAGCACACTGAACCACCGAGTTACACAGCCACGCACACACACAGTGCAGTCTGCAGTACAATTCCCCTTGTTTTGCAATGCTTTCAGCACAGACCTTTTTTTCTGAGTTGTTCAAAACAAAGTAGCAACAGAAGGAACTGATCCATTCTTTAAATACCTAGGTAAAACAAAAAACCAAAGAAAAGGTGGAAACTGACAGAAGCCATATGCTTACCGAAGAGTGCAAACAAAAAAGAAGTGATCTCTCTTGCACATAGTAAAAAATCTCCTAATACCATTTTTTAAATTTTTATCTTAGTTTTAGGGCTTGCATTTTCCATAGTCCTCTGACACCCTGTAACAGCCTAGAGGGAACAAACAGCCCCCACAGGGAGTTTCAGACTCTGCCTGCAAGAACCTGTGCCTCACAAACTGCCCAGCCACTGCAGCACAAGTCACCAGGAAAGTAACTTCTTATCATCTGGAGTTTTTACTGCCAGCTTTTATGGATAAGCTTGGCAGATCACATCCTTCCCCACTTCCCTTCACTCTTCTGTCCTCCATCCTTGCTTTGAAGACTGAATATTGGCATATCTCAGTGCTACTGCAACTTCAGGAAGCTGAACTCCTTGCTTTCCTGTCTTCCCCCATATCCTTTCTGTATTTAAAAACACAACCTTGGACCTTTGCTTTCACTGGCTGGTATAGTACCCCCTCAGTTAAAAGAGGATCTCTCTAAGGCAGTAACTCAGTGACAGACAGTTAACCATCTCCTGAAAAGCAGGTGCAAAGGCAACCAGAAACTTGCAAGCCCCAAAACAAGCACAGAGGGTACCAGCCGTGGCAACTCAGCACCTGCAGAGGATGAGGTCAGTGACTTTCACCAGCAACACAGCGAGAACACGAAGATTTGCTTGCTTTGCTGCAAGCTGCCATGGCAAAGAGACACATACACGCTTCAGAAAGCCATCTAAATTCGCTTACATCTGTCATTGTCATTTTGGTCAGCAATGGCATCTTCCAGAGCAACAGACTTTGGCTTCTTTTCACTGTTTCCTTTCAAGTTTTCCCAATCTGCCTGGCTGAATCTGCAGACCTCTGAGTCTTTGGTAGCTGTTTGGCCTTCTCTCTCTTTCATCTCCAACTCTGAGAAGCGCATCATTGCACGCTAGAAAGAGAATTGATATAAAAAAAAAGTCTTGCAATAAAAACTACTTCATTTACACCTTACCTTATATGAAAGCATTTCCAAAGAAAAATTGACTCAAAAACCAGGGTTTCAGATAAACAGCCAAGGGTAGAATTTTAACACACCTGACTTGTAAAACAGTGTTCTAGCATCTTATAAGCAAATAGCCACACAATTCTTTCATATATAAGTATATATATATAAAAGATTATATATAAATGTATATTATATATAAAACAAAATAATTCCATTTTGGAGGTAAAAAGAGACAAAAACTAAAAGAAATAAAATAAAATTAAAAAGAAAAAAAAAACAACAACACAAAACCGTACAATGAATAAAAGACGACCATGGCCCACAAACTTCCCTTTGTGTATTGGAAATGAAATTTAACTCAAAGGTTTATGTAAGAGTCTAGTAATAAAAATTTGAAGAACTGACCTCACAGTAAGCAGCAGGTAGACATAAAATACTGTCCTCTTGTAATCCTTCCATCTATGTAATTAAAATGGGCACTCAATGGATCATTTAGATAATTTCATCCATTTTTATAAGCACAAACCAATTCTTTTCTTAACAATGCAAAACAATTTGGCTTAAACTCATCCCTTCATTAAAAGTAAAACACCCTAAGAATATTCCTACACAATATCTGTCTATCATCCCTCAGCATCAACCTCAATACCACTCCTACTCTTCCCTAGGCGCTCACTTGGAACCAACGTTGCCTGAGACCCACTAATGCATGACTGCAACTCCTCACCATCCGATGGCACGTTTGGCATACTAATCATAACTTCTGGGTACTATGCTGTGCTGGCTGGCACCACAGGCCAGCTCAGAAATTACAGCCAGCGCCAAGGTAACATGCATGCCTGTCCGACTCCCCTCGAAACTGCACAAACATTGCATTAACGTGCATTAACATTTGTATCAGATTTTAGTAACAGCCCTTTAAAGCTGGCTAGCCCATACATACCTACAAGCCACACATATTCTTTACATTTCCTCACTCTCATTAATAAACTCACTTTGCTATTTAAAACTACTTATGGCCAGCACGCCCCAACAAAAAAAAAACGTTCTGGTCTCCCCACCTGCGTCGCTCCTCTCAACTTTAAAAACTCAACTGTGACTTGCAACAGAGAAACAAATACCGACAGCAAGCGCGGCGGGTGCTGGACCGCGCGGGCTCACCTGCAACGCCCGCTGCTCCCGGCTGAGCTGGCTGGAGTCGGCGTAGAGCTCGGTGGTCACACACTTGAATCGGTCACCTACGTAACCGGCAGAGTTTGCGATCCTCTTGGCCAGTTTGGACGGCTTGGGTTTCAGCGTTTTGCCGTCGGCAGACTCCGCGTCCTCGGCTCCGTCTTTGGTATAGGTCTGGCTGGCATCGATGCTCGGCGGCGCGGTCCCCATGCAGAATGGCTTCGCGTCCTCCTGCACCTTGCCAAAAGCCAGAGCCGGAGCATCGCTCTCGTGCGCGCCTTCCAAGAAAACAGGAGAAGGCTGGACCGCCACTCTCTCTTTAGGCTGGCTCACAGATAAATCTTCTTTCCTTAAGCCGAACACTGATGAACTCTGGGCTTGCTTGAAATTATAGGTTTCGTGAACATCATTATTTCTTCCAAACTCCTCTCTCATTACAATAAAATCTCTGTGCTGAGACGCCTGCTCTACCTTGTGCTTTGTAGGGTCATTAGTCTGATTACTGCTTTCTGTAGCAAAGCTGGCTTTCGTTACGTTTGCTTCGCTCTTAGCTTCCTGCTCGTCTCGCAGCAGATCCGGGAAAAGGTGTTTGTCGCTTTTTGCGGAGTTTTTACTATGGGCAGAGTTCTGGTGCAATTTCACGCTCTTGTCGCCGGGCATTTCGAAATGCATCTTCCCACCGCTCTCCAGGAGCTCTGGCAGTCGGCCCCGCAGAGCCGGGTCCTCATAGCGGACCCTCTCGTGAGACCGCGACCGCCGTTCTGTCTTCTCCTCCTTATTGATTTCCAGAGCTGAATGCTGCAACAGCATGGGGTGCACCATCCCCACTCCCAGAGCATCCTGGTAGGTCATGAACTCCCCCCCTCCCGGCTGGCAGGCTGTAAGGGAGGCCGGGTTTGGGAGCCAGGTGGGTGGGGTAGAGGCTGCCGTTGGGCAGCAATACGGGGTGAGGGTAGACATGTCCTTTCCCGTGGAGGGTGAGAGGGCTGATGGCAATCCCCTCCGGCACTGGATATGGGAGGTAGCTCCTGGGGTAGGGCAGAGGCGGGGAGCGAAACGCCTCGTTGGGCGGCAGGAAGATGGGGCTGGAGGCCAGGGCAGTCTCGGTCGCCTTGAAGTTGGCTTCCTGAGCACAGGACTTGGCCACCTTACTGCTGTGTTTGGCAGCAGGGGCGGCGACGGGCTGCCCGACGTGCTGGATAACCGAGGCCGTGCTCTCTGCAGAGCTCCGCGCCGTCTTGGCGCAGTCCACGTTGGCATTGGGAGCCGGTGACGCTGACGCTGGCCGCCCCCCTGCTGACACCGCTCCTGAAACGCTGCCAACCACGGCCTCCGTGCCACCCATCCTGGGGCAGGAGGAGCTCCGTGGCTGTGGCATAACCCAGTCCAGTGCCTTGTTTTTCAGTTGGACATTCTTCCCAGCCTCCTCATTGGGGCTGGGACCAGGAACGATCCAGGAGGATGGCGCCGTGCTGATAATTTCGGGCCTGTAGATGGGGCAGCTGTTCCCGGGAGAAATGGTTTCTTTCTGAACGATGTCACCGCCTGGCAAGTGTGTCCCCCCTCCTGCCCTTCCATGCACCAGCACTGTTGGCATAATTTTCTTACTGTGGTCAGACTTGCCAGCGGTTTCTGCATCAACCACTTTCGCCGACAAGTCCAGCGGTTTGTCGGTGACGTCTTTGGTCGGGGTCTGCTTTTCCAGGAGTGGGGGAGACCTGCTGTCCTTCCTGTCGTGGCCAGCTTTGCGTGCATGGGAGGCAGATGGCAGGGGTGCCTCCCCAGCATCGCTGCCTTTGGGAAGCTTCCCATTGGAGAGGCGAGCAGGTGGAAATTCACTGCCGATGTTCACGTAGGGCTTAGGGAGCGTAACAGCAGAGGAGGGAGAGGTGGTGATCCTGGGGAAATGTTTGTGGAAATCAGCATAGGCATCCCCGACCTGGGCAGGCAGGGGGAGGCGGGGAGATGGCCGGGGCGAGTGCGGCAGCAGGAGTGCAGGATCTCCTGGCAAGTTGGCAGGGGCCGGCTTGGCAGCGGGGACCCGGGGCTGCTTGCTGCTCTGGATGTGGGGGTAGGCGTGCGTGTCCACAGGCGTGCCCGGGCTCACACCCATCTTCCACGACAAGCTCTTATCCGGACAGTGCACCAAAGGTGGGATTGCTGGAGAAGCTGAAGCAGTCGAGAGCCTCATGGGCGACGCCAGCGACGAAGGGATGTGAGGGGCAACGTAGTGGGAGGGAGGCAGGTATAAAAAACGTTCACCGTTCGTACACACGGGCGAGTAAGCCAGGTGCTGCGGTAAGCTGTAGGTGGACTGCTGAGGTAGCAATGCCTTGTACATGTTCAACGAATACTTATTTGGTGAGTCAAGGAAAGGGTATATGGTGGGCGTTGCACCCTCCATGTAGGGGTTTACCCAGGGGAGCCTTAGGTAACTAGCACCATTGACACCGAGGGGACTCTGCCTGTCACCCGCGGCTCGGTCCAAACCCAGCGTCTCCCCTGTCGGGACAGAGGTTTTTTGTATTCCAGGTGGTGTTTTGTATATAGCGCTGAAGCCGTTCGGGGCTTTTCCAGACACAGCTGCGCTTTCCACCGCTTCGGGAGGATTAGACTTAAACTGTATCTCTGGATTTCTTTCAGGAGTAAATCCCAGGCTGGCTATGGAACCCGTAGCATCCCGCGATTTTTCCGAGCCAAGTCCGCACAAGCTGGAATAGACAATGCTGCTGGGCACTCTGAGTCCTTCTCGCATGAGCCCAGACCTGTCCATACTCAGAGCTGTGAGGCTGTCGATGCGATGTGCTGTAGTTGCATCCACCTTTACAGAACAAGAAGCACGTTACTTTCACATCTCACTAACACGACTACCATTCAAGCTACAGATAGATCAGCATTTTGGATGAGAAACAGTAACAATGCAAACATGCTGTTTGTTGTGAAAACGTACAGAGGCTGATTACACTGGAAAATGGGAGAACAGGAACCTACAGGGTAATATGTATAACACCACAAACATCAACACCAATCTCTCCAAATTCCAAATTCAAACAGCCAGGAACAAAGGTGTGAGTACTCAAGCAGCCAGGAGTGGCCCAGAGACAATGCTCAGAGGCCCTGTTCCTGTGCAACTGGCTCTTCAGTCCCAGCCCTCCCCAGAGCAAGAGGACGTGGGCTGTGGCATGGAGACCAGAAAGAGAAGGACTGAGCACTTCTCATCCTCATCCTCCTCCAGGACCTCTCCCTCCACCTCTCTCTGCTCTGGGGCTCACCACTGCCACAGGATTCATGGGGCAAGGCATCTGAGGATGCAGCATGAAGAAAGGTCTGCCATCAAATCTCCTTCCCACCTGCTACTCCCCATGTAGACTCAAAGAAAGCAAAACCCCACCAACTTTCCTGGAATGAAGATGTTCTTAATGCTTACATGAACTCTTTTTGTCCCACATGCTGATAGTCAGCATGACATTATTCATAACAGCAAAACTAAGAATCTGAAGTCATACAACAACACACATCACAAAGCATCAAGAAATTAACAAGATAAATAAACAAAGCCCCAACTTCACTGTTTCACAGAAACAACCTGAACGTGCCCAAGCCCACTAGGGCTGCAACAAGAAGGTGTTTTAATAATTTCTCCAAATAGACCCCATAATAACAGCCAGGGGCAGGAGTCAGTCATGGTGGGGAGGACAGGCACAAATTCATCTGCAGCATGAAGCTTGTAACTTCTTACCACACTGTGGTTCAGGTGGTTTTCCTCCCTCAACTCCAGTCTGCTTTTCGGTGCATCAGCATCATTAACGGGAATTTTCCTATTGAGAAACAGAAGCTTACTATTTGAAAACATCCTGTGCATCTCAGATCAGTGCAATATCATATCACCTCCATATTTTGATTCCCCTAGAGAAGTCCCATGAGATAACATATTTATCCTTCTCTGTACCCATACATGCTAACTACTTTGAAAAGCAAGGACCATTTGAAAATAAGCATAAAGGACTTTGACAACAAGAACACACCAAGTACATCTCAGAGCAGCCTCTTCCAAAGCAAGCAGTTTTTGTCAAGGTCTTCTCTTCTGCTCCTTGCCCTTTCCTTTTTCCAGGGGGAAAATATCCCATTTTAAACATACTCTGGTTCATATACCATCCATAAAGACTGCTGAGGATAAAATTAAAACACACCCGCTAATATCATATGAACATCAGCTCTTCCATGCTTAAGAGGGAGCTGCACATCTGTGCCATACCAGTGTTGCAGCTCTGGGACTTGTTATCACAGAAATCACCAATAAAGAATATACCTTAGTGCCAAATTTCAAATCCCAGGGATAAAAATCACTGACATACAGCAGAAGGAAAGTTTCAGCATTACCCAAAAGAACTCCTTTCAATCGAAGTGCTTAAAGGCATATCATCACCATAAAGCAGAAATGTGATTTTAATCCATTTGTTTTTAAAAGATTCACCTTCCCTGCAAATAGCACACGCAGTTATTATCCCTGCACAACTGGGAGGAAAGTGGGGAGGGAGGGTGAGAAAGCAAAGTGAGATGCTTGGCTGTTTTCCTTCAGCTTATGTTTGCAAACAGTACTCCCTGCAAAGACCAAAAACTTCCACCAGCTTTTTGGAGGCTTTTCACACAACAGTGAGAACAGAGAATGAGAAGAGGGAAAAGCACTAAAACCACACAAAACTGGCACAGAGAACTGGAGGCGCATCTGCAGCTTCTGTCCAGCATCATTTTGCTTTTTAAAGAGCTGGGATTTAAGGGAAGGGGACACCTGCCAGTGCCTGTGTCATCCCATCAAATACTGTAATTTTGATCATCAATTGAATTACATTCAGCAGGAAAAAAGGTGGGGAGGAGGAGAAATTCACTTTCGGGAGACAGACACTACTGATCCTATTTCACAACAAGCTGTTGGTCCAAAGGCAGGGAACACCAAATTGCAGGCACGAGCCCCTCTGCTGCAGAGAATCCCCACAAGAAAACGTGCGCTATTTGGTTTAATCCCCCTTCACAAATGCAAAACATAAATTAATTGTAAAAGCACATTCAAAGGCTGCTTTGGGTGCGTCCCCACTTCACTGACCCAGGTTGCCTGTTCCATAGTAAATCAGCATCTGCTCTGCTGCTCTCAGGCACGTCTCGACTCTCTCCCTTTGCCCTCCCTCCAAGCTGGGCTGATCTCGATTCAAGGTGGCAGCTTTCTGCTCCAGTATTAGGGAAGCGAGCAAACTCCGAGACCTCGCTCTGCAGAATTACAGTGTGCTTTAACTCGCCAGAAGCTTAAATATTTACCTGTCTTCATTAATTCCACACATGCGGACCCTTTCATTGCTCATCCAGCTATGAACGTTGCCATACAGGGGAGTTGCAGAAAGCATGACGTCTTCTTAAAAATCAACGCTTTTCTTCGAGGTTTTATATTCTATTAAGAAAAAGAAAAGAAGAAGAAAAAAAGAAAAAAAAAAAGTTGAGCAGATTTGTCTAGGAGGAAGTGCAAACATCACGGCGGAGCAGCCAGCCTCCCTCCGGGTAATTAATAATGAATGCAGGATTGGTGCGGGGAGTGAGCTGCCTACGTTAACCGCTAAGGGAGATACCCGGCAATAAAGGAGCAAATTGAGGGCATTTATAGGTCAGAGGAGATGGATCTTTTCCCCAGCGCACATCCAGAAAATTAAGAATCATTCCAGACTATCGACAAATAAAAGTTTCTCCACAGCATTTCATTTCCACAAGAAATGACTCAGCCGGCCAAGTACACACCAGTCCCCAAATCTTCGTCTCACATAAACTGAACCAAGGAAGGAGACCCTGTGAGCGTGGGGGGACACTCAAACAACCCACAGGAGCTCACAAAAGCCCTGCATTAGGAACACACAGGAGCAGGAGAGCATGGCAAGAACAACCACATCACGCGTGTATTAGCTACGCTGATTGCTGATAAGGCTTTTACACGAGGACTTAAAACTGAAGAGACGCTGCTACAGAAGGCATCTAAATAAAACCCTCCCTTTTAGCGTCTGCACATGACTAACTTGGAGAAAGGGGTTAAAAATAGTAAGTGGGTTGGCGAGCTCCCCACCCCTTGATTTGATTAAGCGAGGAGCCCTGGTGGCTTCTGCATTGGAGCTGCTGTGCTGCTGCTGCTGCTGCTGCTGCTGCTGCTGCTGCTGCTGCGAGTGCTTTCAGTAATTCAATGATGCCTGCTTACTCCAGGGAAAGAAATCATTAGCGGGCTCACTGGAGAAGTATTAGCAGTCCAAGAGGATCGGCGCTGTGTGCAGCCAGAGAGGCAGGTGAAAGGTAACCACATTTTCACGTCCAGTGGCAGAGAGGGAAAGGCTTTTCCTCCCCTCTACCTCGCCTAATGCCACCTCCGCTCGCATTAAATTCTAGTTTGCTGCATGAGCGAAGTGTCAGGACAAGCTGCGTTTTATTAACAGGATTATCGCGGCGCATGATTTATTCCAGTGCAAGATTTTAATTGCTCTTCGGAGGTTGAGTCGTTTCTTTTGACTGAGCTTCAGCCTGCATCCTGCTGCTAAATGCTGGGTTAATAAGTAGGGGGAGCCTTTAATGCACAGGATATCCCTCAGCTCTTCCTCTCTCACAAAAATAGAAGCCTTTAAGCAGGAGGCATGATACTCCTTTTACACACACACAAGCCAGTAACGGGCGATTGACCACTGGGAGTTTAATGCCTAACGTCTCCCAAAGCATCCATGCTTCCCCAGCAAACTCATTTCCTTTGTCAGGCTACAAAATATGCAAATGATCACTTTGGCATTTAATAGGGAAGAAGCCCAGATTGGGCCTTTAACACAATACTTCACACACGTTCAGAGAGGTTTAAGAACTGAAACGGCAGGAAAGCCTTGTTCCCCAACACTTTTTTCTCCCCTCAGAGAGGCCTTTTGTGCAAAACTCCACGTCTGGAACAAATGTATATTAATGAAACAGCGCGTTGACCCTCCTTTCTCCACGACGGTTAGCTTTTCCTAATGAAGTCCGCACAAATCGCCGCGAGGAAACAAAAATCCACGGAGGTTAGTTACCGCGCTATCATTCAAAAGGAGTTATTTCACTGGAAAGACGTTTTCTGGACAGATTTACTGGTTTCCAGATGCGCCGCTCGTAATGTTTTCAATAGAGGCAGCAGTGATTTAGGGTTTTACGTAAGGTTAGCAGCCGCCCCGTGCGCTGCCTCATCTGCAGGGGACAGACACCGGCGCAGGGAAGGGCCTCGACGGCACAGCCCCACTCCCTGCGCCCCGCTTCCCTTCGGGGCCAGGCTCCTCGGAGGGGCTGCCCGCGCCCGCCCGCCTGTTTTCCTCGCTGGAAATGTATCATTAAGATAAGGCGAGGTGCCTGAACTAAAGCCCATCAATCCCCTGACACGTGCAGATAGCGAAACGCTGAAGTTGCATGGGGGGAGTGAGAGCTTCCCCAGCCAGGAGCGGCTAATCTGGAGGCCCCATGCCGCACAGCCACCACCACCCGAGCAAGGGCAAAACCCGCCCGGTCGCAGGGACGTGATGGGATGTCCCGGGGCCACCGGGCAGGGCAGAGCCCGCGCCCCCGAGGGCTGCCAGCCCCTTCCCCAAAGCCACCCCTGTCGCTGTGCGCCCCGGGTGCGCGCGTGTGCGCAGCTATAATCATCGCCGCCCTGATGAACTTCTTGTGAACTGTTTAAAAGTGGAGGTCTGCTGAACGAGCAGCGGCGCCACTGCCAGCCATAATTTCATTGCAACAAGCAGCAGACTTTTAACTCTTCGCACACCCCGTCCCTCCCCCTCCTCTCCCTCCCCACCAGCAGCTGCCTGTCGGGGGATACCGGCTCACGGAGGCTCGGCCAAACGCCGGCAGCGCCACAAGCGCTCTGCGCTGCGGGGACGGGGGGGGACAGTGATGGGGGCGTGGGGGGCACCGCACCTATTTATACACCCAGCTTCCGCGGGGGTGGGCGCAGCCGCTCCCGTTATGCAACCCCGACGGCGGGCTGAGCGCCCCGGCGCACGGAGGAAACCGAGGACACGTCTCTCCCTCCCTCCCTCCTCCTGTCACCCACCGGGCCACCGCCAGCGCGCCCCAGGGCGCCGCAGCCCCCCCGGCCGCCCCCGCTGCGCTGCGCGCCGGGGCGCGGAGCGGGGCTCGGCAGCCGGAGCGCGCACGGCATTTCCTCCGGGAGGTGTCTGGCCGATAAAGCCATTTGCGGCTAAATATAGACGGTGATGCACGGAGGAGGGAGGGAGGAAGGGAGGGAGGGAGGCGCGGGGTGGGGGGGGGTGGAAGAGAGTGAGACGCGCAACGCACACGCGGTTCCGCAGCGATGCCGCCGTGTGAAACCAGTTGTGAAAAGCGCCTGCAAGCACTAACCTGCCTCCCGGCGTGCTGCCGAGCGGGGCCCCGGCGTGCCGAGCCGAGCCGAGCCGTGCCGAGCCGAGCCGCGCCGGGAACACCCACCCGCCTCCCGCGCTGCCCGCGCCCCGCCGGCCCCGCACCGCAGAGGCAGGCACAGGCACACACCGCACTGCTCGGGCAGCTGATTAAAAAGGGAAACGTTTGGGTCTCCCTCGCAACGTCAACAGACTTTTGGCAGCCATTGACGCCAGCAGCAGCAAAGTTTTGTTAACACGCTGCTGGCGTGGAAACGAGAAAAACCCGATGCCCGCGGGGAGGGGGAGAAGGAGGAAGAGAAGACTCCACTTCTCCGTGCCTCCGGGGGAAAAGAGGAGGCGATGGCAGCGCCACCCGGGACAGGGCAGCCCGCTCTTCCCCCTCCCTCTCCACCCCCGTGACCCCGGGGTGCCTGCCGGCGAGTTTGCGAGGTGAAAGTCTCAGCGAGGGGCGCGGAGGGGCGGAGGGGATGAGGGGGGGGCGCCCGGAGGAAGCCCGGCGGGGCCGGCGGCTGCAGCGAGCCAGGAAGCGGATCGGGAGGAGAATTGCAGCGGCGCACGAGTTCCCTTTTGGCGCCTTTACTCTTTTCCACCTCCGAGCTCCGCCTGGCAGCCTGCCAGTTTCCACTGCACAAGCCACGGAGCCGGCAGCAGCAGCAGCAGCAGCGCAGCGGCAGCCGGCGGGGAGGGCTGCGCGGGGTTTAAAAAAAAAACCTCTGCGAGAGCCGATGGCACCGACGGAGCTCCGGGAGCTTCGGCAAACAACCAAGCCTTTCGGATATTAAAAGCGGTGTGATAAATTACCGGCCTCTGAGCGCTCCCCCACATCACCCCCCCCTCCCCCGGGGCCCCCCTTCCCCCTGCCCCGTCGCCGCCCGGTTCCCGGCCACTGGAAGGATCATTGCTAGATTGTGAAAATCCCTGAGAAAGAAGTGAAAAGCAGTCGGGGACTCGTAGTGATCTACTTCGATTAGCCCTCAGCCCCGTTCATCTGGAGTTTGATTTAAAGGGCAGCGCTCGCACGGTATTTATAAGCTTAAATACGGGCTGATGCTTATGAATGTGTTTAGGTACCTCGTTTATCTTGTACCTCCGACTTATATATTTACGACTTATAGGAACAACGACCTGTGCCACAGCTAGAAAGGAGACTTCAGAGACACCGTATTGCTGCACCGTTTACAATGCGCCGTATAAAGCTCTGGCAGCAGCCAGCGATCTAATATTAGACAAGTGTTAAAAGAATAGGCTTGGCTGCGCTTTTTATATATATATGTATAAAAAAATAAAATATACTGTGGGGTTTTTTTATGCAATCTCCACACGACATCACCGCTAGTGACACGTTTTGTAAACCAGAGGAGGAAGCTGCAGACTAAGTAGCCGCCGCACGGATCCGCGGATTAGAGAAGAAGTTTGACCTTTACCCGGGACGTGTGGCATTTCATTTAACCATAAAGCTAAGCACAATGCGCCAGCGAGATCGCTAAACCGATTTAAAATACATATAGAGTCATGCACGACAGTAGTGCATCTCGGTTTAGGCAGCGTGCAGGCAGCACGAGGGGGTCGGCCACTATTTTAAGGCTCTTGCCGCAGCCACCCCCCCATCGTTCCCGTGTCCCCCGCGTTCCCCCCTCCCGCGGCTCCCACACCGTCACGTGTCGAACAGCGACCGAGACTTTCTGCCGTGTAAACACGGCACGGCGGAGCCGGCCGGGGGCACCCGGGGCTGCCAGCGCCAGCGGGGCATCCTCCCCCGCCCCGGGCACCGCCGCCCCGGGCCGCCCGCCGCTCTGCGCCCGGCTCCGGCCCCACGGAGACACCCCCGGTGCGGCGGGGCTCCGGCGGGGTCGGCGCCCCCGGCACAGGCGGCCCGAGGGAGCGGCGGCCCCGCGCCCCCCCCGCGCCGCCTGTCACGCCTCGGACCCTGCACAGACAGCGCTGCGCCGGAGCGGCAGCGGCGCGTTCCCCTCTCCCATATGCTGCGAGGCGAATCATCGCATCGCTCTCAGCTGCCGGCGGCGGCCAAAAGGGGGGGAGGAAAAAAAAGTTTTCAATTAATGATAAGCCTAGGAACTGGGGAAGGGGGCGGGGGAGGAGGCCAATGAGGGAAAGTTAAAATGGCTGGCGATCCTTCAAATAACCCTGGCTGCCTTCCCCTGGAGCCCACACGGCACTGCCTGCCGCGGAGCCCCGGGGGAAGACCCGGACGGCCGGGCACACGCTTCTCGAGGCCAAAGCTGCCTCGGGCGGCCAAGGCTGCCTCCGCACACCGCGATGCCCATACCTGAAGGTTACGGGACAGTCCTACGGCGGGGGCACTCACGTCACCACCCCCCCCCTTCCCCTGGTTAAACCACATGGTGGGGTGCGATAGAGTGGCTGCAAAGGCTCCCCCACACACACAGCGGGGGGAGGTGAGGCGGCTGGTACCCAACTTTGAGGCATCACCGCATGAAGGATTTCCCAGAGATTCGCGGGAAACACCGACCCCGTCCGCCGCACTGGCAGCCCCGCTCCGCCGCTACGGCGCCCACCCCCGGGGCCCCCCCGTCTCTCCCGCGGCGCGGGCGATGCCTCTGTCCCCCAGGCGCTCTCCGCGGTGGCCGGGCGGGACGGGGGATTCCTGCCGCCGCTCCGGCCGTGCCGGGAAACAAGGATACTACTGGAGGAGGCGGTGGCGGAGGAGGGAGCCACAAACCGGCACAGCCGCAGGAACCCCCGGGCCCCCGCGCAGACGGCAGAGAGCCCGGGCTCCCTTCCGTCGCCCGCCCGCCGCGGCATCTCCCTACCCAGGCTGGCCGCGCCATTTTACTCACACACACACAGACACACTCTCTCGCACACACAACACACACACACACACGTTCACACTCGCACAGACACACAGACACACACCGCGCGCGCGCACGGAGCGAGGTTTCCGCTGCCAGAGACAACAGGCAGCAGCAGCAGCAGCAGCCGAGCCCGGGCTGCGCAGGCGGAGCAGCGGCAGCAGTGGGAGAGAGGGACACACGCACACACACACACACACGCAAGCACACACACCCACGCACCGCGAGCCAGGCAGAAATGTGCATTTCAGGTAATTTAAGGCCGCATTCCCGGCGCAGGGGAGGAAGAGCGCAGGCCTGCGCCCCACTAGCCCATTAACCCGCCGTGCAATCGGCATCCCGGGAACCCTTCATTGTTGCCTTTATTCCCTATGGCTTTTTCTTTCCAGGAGGGAGATAGAAAGGAAAAAGCAAAAAAGGGGGGGGGGGGGGGGGGAAGAAAGGGGGAAAAAGGAAAAATAACACCGAGCCAGCCCCTTCCCCCCGCTCGTCCCCCATTGTTCGTCCGCGGGAGGCTGGGAGAGCGCAGCGCCACGGGCTCGCTGTTAGCCGGGCTCCGGCCAGCACTCCCCTGCCCCCAACAGCTCGGGAAACTTGGGAGGCAAGGTGGGGGGAACCACCCCACATTGAATACAAAAGTCCCAGCGCTCCTGCGAGAGTTGGGCGAAGGCCTGCGCTCACTTCCGCAACGTTATCCTAGCAGAAATACCGGAGCACGGCCCCCGTTTCCTTCCCCCAGCCCCGGCCGCACCCCGGGGGGGTGGAGTGATTAATGGGCCGTACGCCCTTGGTTTCCCTCCGGCCACCCCGGCACACCGCTCCCCGGCGCGGAGCCGCCGCGGCACGCTGGGCGGGGGCGGCCCCCCCCACACACATCCGTCGGGGACGTTGGGAGATATTGATCACGGACGACTTCATTTTGCATAACTGCAGCTGACAGGGCCTGTGGTTCCCTCATTTACGGAGCAACAGCTTCGCGGGGCTGATGGATGGGCAGCGGCTCCCTGCGCTCCCCCAGCCCCCCGCTCCGCTCCCCAGCCCCGCAGCCCCGCCGGGGGACGGCGGCTCCGCTCCTCATGCAGCAAATGGCCGCGCACAACAGGCAAATATTAAACTTAGGTGCCTCCGTCTCTCGTTCTACCTAGCGCGGCCAGCATGGAAGCCTCTCGCTTCCCGCAGGGCTTTGTCTGCGCAGCCACGCCAGGGCCGGGGCACGGGGACCTTCGGCAAGTACATGCAAGAAAAAGTGCTTGGGAAGTTGGGGGGTTTTCCTTTTTTTTTTTTTTCTTTAATTCCCTCCTCCTCCTGCCAACAACAAACAAATAAACAGCCTGGTTTCTGCTAAACAATGCATAAAAATTAGCCTCGCCCCAAAGTTTATGTCGGGTTTATGGCGCTAACGTTTCTCCTTAATGGGAAACGCTTTTCCGAGCACTTCTGGAAAGCGCTGGCGAGCCCTCCGTTACGAAAGCTGCGTTACGAGCACCTCGACTAAACACCTCTGCTACGTGTCCCGACCTCACATCCACCACCTTCTCCACTTCCAGAGGAAAGGCCGGTCCAGGGTGGGCACAGCCAGCGCCAAACACCGCCCGACTCGGCGTGCGGAAGGCAGCGGGGCAAAAAAAAAAAAAAAAAAAAAAAAAGGAAACAAAACCACGTGAAAAAAAAAATACAAAAATTACAAAGAAAAAAAAGAAAGAGGAAATAAAAAGGACATAAAGTTGCCGGTAGCGGCGGTGCCCCGGTGTAGAGGAGGCAGCGCGCAGGCCGCCACCGGCCCTGCCTTCCCATCCCGGCGCTCCGCACCGAAACAAAGCAGCGAATCAACTGCGATGCAGATGGGCGGCTATGAATTTTTTGCTGCTGCTTAGAGCTTTAATTACTCGTTCTTGATCCGTGGGACTACGACACGACACCGCCAAGGTTAAAATGCCCTGAACAGCTCTGAGCAGATGTGAACGAGTTGGCAGACGCGCAAATGAGGTCTGCCTCTAAGCATGATAACAAGTGACTAATACATTGCATATCGCTGAAAGAAAATTATTTTTCTCTAATTTGCATTAGCTTTTTTTTTTTTTTAACGCCGCCGACATTCCCTCCTCAGAGGCAACAGCATAATCCTTAAAATATTGCTCCGTGACTTTAAAAGATTTGGAAGGAGGCAGCAATTGCCAGTGTTTTGGCTATGCAAGTGTTTTGGCTATGCAGGCTTGTTTATCTTTCCGCCTTTGCTCCAAGGCGAAACTAGTTTCGCAAGCAGTATTCTTGCAGAAAAATGGCACATGTCATATAAAACACCAGTTTATAGGAACTGATGCTAAAATTGTTGAATGACTACTGGTGTACTTTTGCCACTAATAGCACAGTGTAATCCATAAAGGACCAAGGGGACAGTCAAGGCCAAAAGAAAAAAAAACATAATAGATTGACTGGAGAGAAACAGATAAAGACAACCCATCGACCAAAACGACTAAAAGGGGGGTGAGGGAGGTAATAAGCATCTCCCCTTCTTACCTGCTCTCCACCCCAGAGACGCCTCGACAAAAAGACAATAGTACGTGGAGGTCACTTACTATATAAAACACAGCGGTTCTCATAGGCAGCGAAATTATGTCAGGTACAAATATAGGCTGGAACCCAGTTCTCCAAGTTTCCTCGACTTTCCAGAGGCTCTTCTGAAAAGGCCAGGAGATCACTCTGGGTACTGGAGCAAACTTCAAGAACAGAAGCATTTTACATCCTACGCTCAGAAGACACACCGAGGGCCTTAGATGCAGAGGCTTTGAGTAGAAAATAGCCACTCGGGAAATTTATGCACGAGGAGTTTTTCACTGAAGACCTACTCCAGGGATCCCTGCACATCCAGGTTATCAGGGGTCGTACGCTGCCATCTCAAGCGGCAACTTCTCTGCCAACACGTGTTTGTGAGGGAAACGTGCTGCCAAGCCACCGCACCGAGCCGTGCCGTGCCGTGCCGTGCCGTGCCCCGGGCCGGCCAAGCTCGCAGCCGGGCTGCCCTCTCCTACCTCGGGACTGCCGGGACCCCGCGCCCGCCGCTCCCGCACAGCCACCGGGGCCGGCGCAAACCTGCCGCCAGGAGGGATTTCCCAGCGCCGGGGCCGGGCACGGAGCCGGCCGCTCCTCCAGCTGCCTCCCTGCGCTTGTAAATCAAGCGGAGGCGGAAAGAGGGGCCGGGGGGAGGGGGCGGAACGCTTCTCCCCGGCCAGCGGCGTTCGCCGAAGCGGCGCGGCGGGCGGCAGGGGAGCGCGGCCGGGCGCCCCGCCGCCGCCGCCGCCCGGGATGCCGCCGGGCCCCGGGGCGCCCCGCCGGGCCCCGCAGCGCCGGGCGGTGCCTCCGGGAGCGGCCCCGGGGCCACTCCGGCCGCAGCGAGAGCTTTTGTGTGCGAGTGCCAGCGAGGCGCGGGCTTTTCGCGCTCCAACAGCTGTCACATTATTTGCACTGGCTGTAAACAGCCTTCGCCTTCCCCCCCCCCCCCAAAACCCCCGCCCCCCCCTCGCCACAGAGTTAAATCCAGACTAACAATCCCCAGTTAGAGATCAAACCAACAACAGCAGCATTGTGTCTGCCTTCATTGCTTTACCATCAACTACTGCAGCTGGTTTACTCGAAACAAGGAACACCCTCTACCCACCTCCCCCGCCCCGGGGCCACAAACGTGCTCGCTCCCGGAGGTTGGCCGGGCGGAGCCGTGCTGCCCGGGGGGTTCCGCGGGCCGGGCCGGGGCCGCGGGCCGCTGCTCCGCCAGCCCGATGTCGGAGGGTGCCAAGCGCCGCGGGGCTCTCCCCCACAGCACACAGGGGTTTCCAGTCAGCGCTCACGCCCCACGAAACGCCTGCACAATCACAAAGCTGAGCCCCGCTCTGGGTCTGGCTTTTGGGAAAGGCGAGGGGGAACCCCGCTGTAGCGGGGAAAGCCGCGCCTGCAGCTGCGCAGCGCCCCGCGGCACACGGCGAGCTCGCCCCCGCGGCGCGGCGCGCCTCCGAGCAGCCCTTCCCCGGGAACGCCGGGCTTCCCCCGATCCCTGCCCGGCCCCGGGCCGCCGCCGGCAGCGTCCGACCTGCTGTGGCGGCCAACCTCCCGCCGAGGGGCCCCTCCGCCACCCCTGCCCGGGGCGGTGACCCCGCAAGCCGCGGCGGCCCCGGCCCCTCCGCTCAGCCGGGCGGCAGAGACACGGTGCCACCTTCTCCTTTCCACCGTGAGGAGGAAACAAAAAAAAAAAAAAACAATAAAAGAAAAATGCCAATAACCTAAAGCACGACTCCAGCTTCGTTCACGATACAACCACTGGGCAGCATACTCCTTTGCTTCCAACTCTCAGAGGGCCTTTTGCTGGGCACAGCTGGAATTTGAGCGTAAATCCTCATAGCTCCTTCCCTGCCCTTATTTTTACATCAGCAGCAAAGTTGGAGGAGACGTGGAATTTACTTTACAGAAGCATAGGGAAAATAAATCTGTTCGAAGAAACCTTTCCTTGCCCATTCTGAGTCCTGGCATTACCCAAACTGCGCATCTCTTAAGGGAAAACCGAGACACGGCAACTTTCTCTGAAATTTTGTCCTGCACAAACTCTTTATGAGGCCACGGGAGCTGAAATAACACTTTCTAGGTACCTATATGCAGCTTGGGAGATGGCACCAGGAAGGAAAAATAGCTGACTTTATTGGAAGCATGTCTCCATCTTGGCCTAACTCCTGCCAAAGGGCAGTACTACCCCAGCAGGTATGGTGCGTCACACTAATGTGGTAAGTCTCCAATCGACTTCCGAATCAGATTCACCACCCAAAGACACCAGTACATATTCACAGGTCAGTATCATCGACTATTCATTGCCTATACGTAGCTAGAAATCTGCTGGCCTGGTAAAAACCACTGCTAACAGAACAATGTCAGCAAAGGCTGCAACACAGTCTTGTGAGAGACAGGCGATTCGTGCCTACTGAGGCTCTTTCAGCACAAAGGCTTTTAGAGGAAGAAGAGAGAGAAGAGGGGGAAAAAGGAGGGAGGGCTCTCGTGTTTCAGGGCTGCTGTCCCTTGGGAACCAAGAACCAAGTGTAGCTTCAATCAAATGCTGACTTCTCCTCTGGGAGCTCAGTAGGAAACCTGATCTCACTAGCTCATGCCTGCCTCCATGCATATAGGCTGGGTTTTCTTTCATACCAGCAATTTGTATAAAGAGGGGAGCCAATATAGTTTATTGCAAACGAGATCTCGCAGTAATGGATCTAGAGAGATACTTCTGTAGCTAAAATAAGACAACCTTCAGCCACCTGCTCAGGGCAGGCCGCGCCACAGCCGCCTCCAGCTCGGCACACAGGGCTCGGCTGTGGGTGCCCTGGCACGGCACGGCACGGCACGGCACGGCACAGCACGGCACAGCACGGCCTCCCACGCGTCCCCTCCAGCCCTGCATCCTCCCCAGCTGGCAGCAGCCGCCCTGAGTTGGGGTTTTGTGCAATGCCAGGTTACACTTCCATTAAAACGTTTAGCCCGGGAGATCACTTCCTGCTTGCACAAGTACTGCTCCAGCTTCCCCTGCTGCTCCCAACTTTAGCCAGAGGTATTTCTCTCCTTGCCCAGCGAGGCCTGGACACCCTGCAAAGCATCCACCCCTGCCCACCGCTCCTGGGCTGCCCTGGCACGGCACGGCACAGCACGGCACAGGGGAAGACAGGCCAGTCCTCAGAGCTCCGCATAACTTCACACCGGGCTGCTTAATTCTGCACGGGGCTTTGCTAATCCACTTTGTGCTCGACTACTGAAACAGGAGGAAAGGAAAACACTGCACGGGGGAGCACGAGCAGGCCAGAGCAAGGTGAGCCTGGGGGACTGCAGGCTGTGGGAAGGGCTTTCCTCAACACCCAGCTCAGCCTCCTACTGCTGTGGGCAAGTCGGAGAAGCTTAAAGCACAACCCAGCACACCAGGGCGTGGGAGCAAAGGGGATTGCCCGAGGATCAGAGATCCCTGTAGGATCTCTCCATAGCCAGGAGCTTTCACATGGAGAAAGTTTGGCTCAGGGAGGGAATTTACACATAGAAAGAGGAGCTCAGCCCATCCCTTTTTGTGCCATTAACAAGTTCTCTGTGAATTTCAAGGAGAGCTGAGAATACGCCCCTCCAGCTTTGATTTCACTTCTCTGTCCCTACCTGTCACCATACTCAAATGCCATACTCAAACCATGACTAAAGCAGCCCCACAAAGCTGTCCCACGCCTCCAGGAGACTCCCAGATGCAATGCCGCCCCACCCCAGGGGGACACAGAGGAAACACAGCGGTGGGAGAGGGACAGACAGACAGCCCCACGGCACCTGTTCACACGGGGACAGGGACACCCACCAGGCTGTCCCAAGCATGCAGTCTGTTCTCTGGGCAAGTACAGGTCTACTTCCCTCTGCTGTCAGCTGTGCCAAGTGCCAGCTACTCCAGTATTCCCGAATGTGGAATTCTCACTTTTATAACTGACGCTACAGGCCCAAATGTTTTGTAATATGCAAATACTGAAAGGCACACAAGGCCCCCAGGTGAGGTACTGGGGTAAGACCAAGAGCTGCTCCAGCTGAAAACGAAAAGCAAACCACACTCTGAGAAAGAACGAGCTGGCAGACCGCAACCCACCATGGGCCATCCAGAGGTGCACAGGGAAGGAGCCCACCACAGCACCGAGCTGCTGCAGCTCCTGGATGTGGGAGATAACTCCAAGGGCAGCAGGAGCCACGGAAAGGAGAGCACCAAGGCTGGGAGCACTCCCAGAAAGAAGCAGAGGAAGCACAATGACAGGCTTTCCTGATGCAGGCTCAGCCACAGAGCACAGCCCCGGGCCTCCCCTTTCCCCTGTGCTCTACTGAACACACTTAGCTCTTTATACGAGCTGTTCCCAGTGTGGCTGGTGGATTCTGCGCTTTCCACTTTAATTGTCTTATCCAAATAAAGCTTTGTTTTCCTTAGCACGACAATCCCAACATTCAGACCGAGATTTTCATTGGACAGAGGAGATATTTTATTCTCTGATTGTTTAGGGAGCCAGGGCTTACACGGAACAGCCCTGGCTTGTGTGTCTCCACTCACAATGGGTGCTTTGCAGCCCCTTGTCCCATCATGTAGATTCATTTTACAGAGTTATCGGGGTGAGAATCATGTTTCTCTCAATTTCATAGCTTTCCAAGTCTATCCTAGACTTTACAAGTCTTTTAGTTTGCACCTAGACAATAAATTTAGTTTAATTTAGCTTCCGGTCTTTAATTTTAGCAGGTCTTCTTTTTGCATGCAAATCAATATGGCAATTACCATCTAAAAGCTCACCCAGCCCTAGGTCAATGTAAATTGATCATTGTCCGCCTTCTACAAAATAACACCGGGAGTCTGTGGTGCATAATGAGATTATACTGGAAACTGTCTTTCAGATCACAAATTATATTTCATGCTGTCAGGATCTTCTCCAAGAGGAACTTCCTTGAATGTCTAATCACATGGCACCAAATCTACCAGCTCATGAGGTAGTTTTGGGGTGCAAAGAGTGAAGGAAGAGTCCCAAATAATTCACACAACAATTTTGGAAAACAGGCAGGCAGGTACAGAGCGATGCTCTCACTCGCTAACTTTTCCAGCAATGGAAGAGAGGAGGGGAAAAAAATCTCCCCTCAGCCAAGAACTGCTGTCCAGCAAACAAGGAAAAATGAATTCCCTGCTGGAAAGCAGCAGAACTTTCCTAAAGCCACATTTGCAGGGAGTTCTTGGCCTCCTCCTTTCCGTCCCCACCTCATTCTGCTGGAGCGCTGGCATCCTGAGCAAGCCGAGGAAGGATGCGCCCTCCTGGCAGAGCCCGCCCTGCCCGCCGCAGCCCGGGGACCTGAGCAGGTCAGGTCGGAGGGAAAGGTCGCTCCGGAGCAGCGACTGCTGTAAGCCGGTTCCCCGAAAGGCCAGAGGATTAACGGGATCTGCTCACAGCCAGGGGAACTCCCCCTGCCTGCAGCCCGGGCCTCCGCGCTCCCTCGGGCACGCACACGCCATGCAGCCGGCGAGAGCGAGCGCGGCTCCGTGCTCCGCAGGGGCAAGCCCGGCTCTCCTGACACTGCTCAGGTTACTGCAAAACCAAGAAAGAGGGGAGCAGGCCCGCTCCAGCCATCAATTATTTCTAAAGCAACACCAGCCTAAGGAGGAAGTATTGAACTTGGCTTCGTGTTGCTTTAAGTCCGCACTAAAATGTGATGTATTGCCGTGTTCGGGGGAAAGGCAGCGCATCGCAGATCACCTGTGCAACCTAACTACGCTGCAGGGTCCCAGCAAGAGCACAGACCTCTGCCGGGACATGCAGAAATCAGAGATCACTTGTCCTCCACACTAAGCACCGAATTACTCCAAGCCATATTTAATCTGAGGGCAACGCGGCTGCTTAGCTACGACCTGAAGTGCAGCAGGCCCTCTGCCTGTCTTTGCAGGGGCCACTCATCGGTCAAAGTTGAGAGACCCTGCAAACGACAGCAACACATTGCCAAAACTACTTTGGTATGTGCAGCACTCATTATTTTGGGCCTCGGTGACCTGGGTCCATTTTCTCCACAAACGGAGACACAAAAACACGTCAGCAACTTTGTGCACTCTCGCAGCTGCACAGATCCAGAAAGTTTACTCGCATGGACTGTACAGGCACCCCTGCAGCTCAGTCACTGTTAGGGGACCTTGGCCTCCTCATCAGTCTTCAAAAAAGTGTACTATCATGGGGTGAAGGAAGAGGAGGGAAGAGGGATGACAATTTTGAACCGTCTGAGAAGCTGCAGCTCTTGGCACATTCTGGTAAAGGCAAATACAGTGTGTGACATGGAGCCTGGATTGTCCACCAGCACAGGAATAAAGCCAAGGCACCAGTATTGTTTCAAGACCCAGTCCATATTTGGGCATTCGGCTCACACATCCCAAGTATTGCTTTAAATATTGGAGACATTCGCCAATGTGGTTCATAATGCACTCAAATGGGAGAAGTCATTTCTGTTCGCTCTCAGATTACCGGCTTGGTCTTGATGGTGGGGGGGTTTTTTGTGGGGGGAGAAGAGAGGGAAACCCTGCTGAGTCTGTTTGCACTGGTCTCTATTAGATATGCAACAAATCTGCCATTTCCGGCGCTGCTTCTATCTAATTAGAGATGTATTTAGATGTGACGTGTAAATAAGCGCTGAGCTGCCTGCTGCCCTGGCTGCGTGGACTGCTCGGGAGCATTTCCAATAAGGCTGTAGCGCCCGGAACCGGGGCTCAGACAAAGAGGGATGGGAATGGTCTGCGCTGCAGGCGAATCCAACAAAACCAGCTTTTATCTATCGCTCTAAAGCCTTAACTGCTTTTAATCTGTACCGCCCAGGCTTGAACGCCAGGATCGCGTCTCATCCACCGAGGACGTCTCAAGCACAAAAGGAAGCACACACGCACGGAGGAGCTGCGAACAACCCCCGACCCACCCGAGCTGCGACGCAGACCCCGCTCTCCACCTGCCCCTGCGTTCCACGAGGCGTGCTCGCTCCCGTGGGCTTCCAGAGAGCCCGAGGCAGGTACGGCCGGCTCCTGCGGGCACGGACACGAGCCGAGGGCTGCCCCACGCTGCGAGCGCAGATGTGGCCCCGTGGGGCGAAGGGCGCCGAGCCGCTGCTGGGGGAGAAGTTGACGGAACCCGAAGGCGGCCACGGAAACTCGCTCCCGGGAACCTCCATCCCGGGATTTCCAGCGCGGGAAGAGGAGGAGGGGCACGGCAGGGCGGCGAGGGGCGGAGAGCCCCGGGGACACCCCCGAGCCCGAGGGGCTGCGGAGGCTGCCCCGGCCCTGGGGCTGCCTGACTCCGGCTCCAAGCGCTCCTCCTCGGAGTTTCCAGAGAGGAAACTCCTGGGAACGAAATCATCTGGCACTCGCCTCGTGAACTCTTTTCCTGTTGTGGGAAACATCTCGTATAAAGCCATTAGATGGACGGGGCAGCGCCGGGGCCCGGAGGCGCGCTACCCTGTGCCCCCCCCCCGCTCCGACATCATCCCTGCGATCGCTGCCGCATCTTTCCAGGCCGGGATAGCCAGCCCCGATCCCCTCTGGCGTGAAGGGTTAACAACCATCACCACCAACACAAAAAAAAAAAAAAAAAAAAAAAAAAAGGAAGGAAGAAAAGAGGGAGGGAAAAAAAAAGAAAAAATATCGCGGTGACCTTTTCCGTCTCCCCCACTCTCCCTTTCAGGCTCCGGTTCCTGAGCTCGCAGGGAGCCTGAGCGGCTGTCTAGACCGATCTATCACAGACGGACAAACAATACCAGGAGAAGCCCCTGCCCGGTCCCTCAGCCTCCGCCACTCACCTTAGAAATGGCGAAGAACAGAAAAGTGACCGCGATACAATCCTCCCCGGTATATTTATAGCCTTCCACACAGCCCACCTTCATGCCTGACAAATGAGATTTTGTCTGCTCTCTCAACGTACGCTCCAATAAACATACACACTTTTTTTTTTTTTTACTTTTTTTTGTGTGTGTGTGTGTGTGTGTCTGTTTGTTTTTGGTAACATTCCGGGCTCGTCCCTCCGATCTCGGGGCGGGCGAGGGCCCACCACGCCCGTGCGTGACGGCAGGTTTGATAGCGGGGGCAGGAGGGACTGGGGGCAGCAGTAGGGGTTCCGGTCACTCGTGTCCATATGCAACCTCCCGCCCTGGAAGCTGCAATATCCGTATTCATCACGCCCCCTTCGCACCCGGCCCCCGTCACCCGAGGCACTCCCTGGGCCCTGCCACCCCTCCAGGTTGCGTATTAAAGAGGTATATACGGGGCGAGGAGCCGGAGGTCCAACGCTGCAAAAGGCTGGGGAATAACTAATGAGCTGTGCAGCCCATTGATCCGGTGCATACTTCCTAATTAACTCTGAGTCACCTATTTGTGACAGCAATTCAAAGAACTGCACCGGGGATAAACTGCAACCCCGGCGCGCGAAGGCAACCCGGCGGGGGGGGCGGGGAGGGAAGGGGCGGCGGGGAGGGGGGGGGCGCTGGGGGAGGAGGAATTTGCTCCTAATCCTCCTAAAAGCAATTAGGGTGAGCGCTGCGCTGGCTACCTCTCGGGAAGGAAAAAAAAAAAAAAAAAAAAAGAGAAAAAAAAAAAAAACCCACCCAGCGGCTCCAACAGCAGAACCGAAAGGAAATGAATCGGTGTGTCGCAAGGGCGACAGCACCGGGCTCCAGACAGGCAAGCCTCAGCACCTCGGGGACGAAAGTCGGCGAGAGCGGCGGCCGGAGGAAGCGGAACGCCGGTCTCGGCGGGCAGCGGCGCGCACGGAGCCGCGGGAGGAGCGCGGGCGGCGGGGACCCGGCAGCGGCGGAGCCACCGGCGGGGGGTGCGGGCGCTGCCCGGGGCACCCAGAGCCCGCACCGCCCGCCCGCTCTCGCCCCCAGCTTTGTTCCCAAGTGGCTCTGGCGGGGCATTGCTCTTCCCGGCCGCCCCCCGCGGTAGGGCCACGGGGAGGGGGCGGGGAAAAAAAAAAGTTAATAGAAACCTTTGGAAAATCCGGGCTTGGCTACGTGGTGCGGGTTGGGCTCCCCCCGCCCCCCCCCCCCCCTTTTTAATGCAAACACGAATACAAAAGCTGCGGGCTCTAAAGAGCAGATGAAAGCAATGAACGGAGTTTCTGGAAAAGATTCATTAGTGGGAATTAATGCTGCGAGGAGCTCCGAGGCGATACCATTAAAGTCAGTCCCCACACTTTGTCAGTTTTACACCGCTCGCTATGGTCGGGGCTGTTTTTTTTCTTGTCGGGGTAAATAGGGGAGGTGCTCTTCGCCTTCCCCTCGCCCCCTCTGCGATCGCCAAACCCGGGATCCCACAGACATCGCGGAAATGAGAGGGGAGGGAGGGAGGAGGAAGGGGAAAGAAAAAAAAAATAAACACAACAAACAAACCACCCAACATACACACATCGAGAAAGAAAGAGGAACGTGAACGCTCCGCAGCCCTCGCCCCCGGACTCGCTCCGCGAACATCAAATGCATGCCTCATATGCTGCGCAGAGCCGCCCCACTTGGCCCTGCCTTCACAAAGCAGCCTCCGCTGCCTCCCCGCCTGGCCGTCCCCCTCCGGCCGCCCCATTGATGGCAAGCCCCGAGCCTCCCTCCGGCTCGCTCTCCCAACTCCAAACTACATTTTCGGGCTGACTAAACTTCCGTGTCACTCCGGACCTCACGCCAGCACAGCTCCGCGCACGGGAAAGCCCCGGGCCGCCCTGTCCCACGTGCGCCGCGGCGCCCGCCCCGCCGGGGCGGAGGGACAGGGGGGAGCAGCGCCTCGGGCTCTCCCGGCGGGAAGGAGGCGGCCGGCAGCGGGCTCTCCCCGCCGCTCACCTGCCCGCCGCCGCCGGACCGCGCGTTGCTCTGGGCGGGGAGCGCGGAGCCCGGCCCGCCCGGCGCGGGAGCTCTCCCCGCTCCGCGAGCCGGCAGCGCCGCTCCTTGCTCGCCCCGTCCCACGGGAGCCGCCGGAACGCCGCTGCTCCGGCGCCTTCCCAGTCACAAAGTGCGAGACGACGGGAACGCCGCCACCACTCCCCACACGGGCGCACCGGAGCCGACAACGCGATCGGGTGCTTCCCCCCGCCTCCGCTGCCCCAAACAGGCATCTTCACGAGCAACTGCCTCCAAACTTCCCCTCCGACAGCGCGGCCCCGGAGGCGCTCCGCTAGACCCTCCTGCCCCCGCCGCTCCCGCCCGAGCCCCGCTGCCCCGCGCCGTAACTTTCTGCCACGCCGCCGCTCCGCCTCGCCCGCGGCCGGCCGGGGGAAGCCCCGCAGCCGCCCCGGCTCCGCGGGACTCGGCGGCGGCGCTTCCGCGCGGGAGCTGTTCGCGGAGCGGAACACTGACCTTCCTGCCGCGCCGCGGGGCTGTGCCGTGCGCGGTCCGAGACGCGGATCCCCACACCGTCGCCTGGCCCTGCTGCTCTCCCTGAAGGGCAGCCCCGTCGGGGGAGGGAAGAAGAGACGAGAAAAGTTTCACGATCCGACTCCCCCTCTCCGTGGGTGCGTGTGTCGCGGCTTGCCCCAGCGCGGGCGGGTCGGGGAAGGGGCGCGGAAAGACCAGGGAGCTGCGGGGAGCGGGAGCGTGGCCGCCCTCTGCGCCGACGGGGCAGGTGCCCGCGGGAAGGGCTTTGCTCCTCGGCTCGACTGGGCTCAACAGCGGGAGTGGGAGCGGCAGCCCGCGATGCTCATTCCGGCTGCCGGCTCTGGTTTGGCAGCGCCATGTTGCTGGCTTGCTCCGGGCGAAGTTCCTGCGCTGGCGAGCGCGGCGCTCCCCACATCTCGCCCGCGCCGCCGTCTCCCGTGCCCTGGCCGCCGCGGCTTTGTGTGTGTGTGGCTGGGGATTTAATTCTCCTCCTCCTCCTCTTCTCCTCCTCTCTCTCTCTCTTTTTCTTCCTCTCCCCCCCCCCCCCCTCCCCTCTTTAGTCCGCCGGGAAAGCCGCTCTTCCTCACCTTGCCGCTGGGAGACCGGGCTCCGTCTGCTGCACGCTGCGCTCCCCTCGCATCCCCCCTCCCTCTCTCCCTCCTCCTCCTCCTCCTCCTCCTCCAGCCGTCGCCTCCCCTCCCTTCCCCTCCCCCCGGGCAGGCGCTGCACCGAGGGAGCCGCCGCCAGCAGCAGCAGCGGCAGCAGCGCCGCCACCGCTTTTTCCCTCAGCAAGTTTCCCCCTCCCCTGGCTGCGTTTCCCTGCTCAGGCAGGGCTCGCCCGGCCGCTCGCCCGCTCCCCCCCTTGCCCTGACTAATTGATTTGCCCCCCCTCGCCGCGCCGCCAGCCCCTCGCCTCGCTCGCTCCCCCCGGCTGGCACAGGTCGCTGCCAAGCTGCGGCGCCCCGGGGGGGGACTCCGCGCTCCCGCGCTCCCCGGCAGGCAGGAGGGGAAAGCCGCTCCCCCCCCCCCCCCCCCCGCCCCGCCGATACTCCCCTCTCTCGCTACCCAGAAGGCCAGTGGAGAACCGCAATTACCATAAAGCTCCGTTCACTCCGCTCCGCCAAGCTGTCAAAACCCCGGCGGCGGCGGCGCTGCCAGACATCGCTGCGAGCCTCCGCGGCGGGTCGCGCCGCGCTGCCACCCCCCGCCACCCCGCTCGCCCCCGGCCCCTCCGCCGGGCGCCCCCACCCCGCTTCCCCCGTGATCCCAGCGGCGCCTGGAATACCCCCCGGCGATGCAACCCGCGCCCACAGTCACACCCGCCGGCTCCGGGGCTCCCCCGTCGCGCAAAGGCATCCCCGCTCCCCCAGGACCTGCCGAGGGCTCGCCGCCGTCGTGACCCCCCGCAGGGGTCACACCACGAGCAGAGCCTTTCGGCCGCAGCCTCTCACACCCGCGGAGGGGGCTGTGCCGCCCCCCCCCCCCCCCCCGATGCCGGGGCCCCTCTCTGGGTCCCACCCGCCGCCCCCAACTTCGCGTGGTCCGCGGCTCGGCCGCGCTGATTTCCGCGCTTCCCCCCCGGTCCGCTTCTCCGAGCTCTGAATCGGGATGGGAAAAAAAGCCACTCGTTTGTCAACGTCTGCATTGCGGGGGGCGGGGGGGCCGAGGGGGACCTTATTAAAGCGCGTTTTCGCCTGATCCGGCTTTGGCAGCCCTTAACGCGCTTTTTACCCGGCGTGAGCAGTGTGGCAACCCGGGGTGGGGTCACGACTGAAGCGCCGTTTCCCTCGCTGGCATTTCTAGGGCTGCTTTAAGATTTCTGCCCGGATCGTGGAGCCCTTTAATCTCCGGGTTGGTAGTTATCGGCTGCATCTATTTACTTTGGCGAGGCAACTTTTGGCTCAGCGAGCTCGACTCGTAAATTTCACGTTCATAACGCCCATCCCCTCTGATACTCCCAGGTTTGGTCCCGCAGAGCCCGCGGCGTGGAAGCTCCCGGGGCGGCCCCGGCCTCAGGGCCAGGCGGGCTCTCGGCCCCTCTGCTCCCCCGCACCTCCCGGCGCCTTCCCGGGGAACGGGAGTTCTGCCACCTCGGCGCCGCCGGCGCCGCATCGAGCCCTTCTCGCCGCCGCTCCGTGTGGGAGCGACTGCCAGCCAAACGCCGGGCGATTAACGCGGACAGTTTGCCCCAGGGGGGATTTTTAATCGCTTCGCTCAGGACCCTGCGCGAAAAGGCTGGAGAGACGCTCTGAGCTGCAAAAGCTTCCCTCACCGAGGGCGCCGGAGCAGCAAGCGGGGCGATGGGAATTCAACGCCCGAGCAGGACGGCCGGGCTGCCTGCCTGCTCTGCGCCGCTGCTTATCTCTGAAGGTGGAAAAATGAGAGTTCTCCCAAGTTGTCCCTACTAAAGCTCCCCCCCTCCCAAAATCCAGAAGTGTTTTATAGAGAAGATACACTACGTCTGGGGGGGAAAAAAAAAAATACGTGGGGGTCGCCCAATGCACGGGAAAAGGACACAGAGTCTGGAGAAAAGCACACACACCCCACACATACACACACGCAGCCGGGTCATGGCCAAAGGGTTGGCATTTCATGAAACTGCCATCACGGGCTTTGGAGTTTCACTGCGTCTCTTAAAAAAAACTCGCCCGTCTCAAAGCAGAAGTGAAATATCCACCATCTGAATGAAACCCGAAACGGCAGCCGCGCCGCTCAGCTTCCTCGCAGGGGAGCCCTGGAAGCCGCTGAGGATGGGGAACGGGCAGCGGTCCCACCGACGGGGAGCACTGCCCCGAGTAGCAGCCGGGTTTGATCCTGGTGCGGCGGGCCACGCATCTGAAAAGGCTCCCACACGTTTTTTTAATCTCCAATAACAAGCAGAAGGACACCTGGCCTATTACGCTGTAAAGCTATTTTTTATAAAGATGTTTTAGGGCTAGACATTAAAAGTTATTAGATTGAACACACGTGAGTTACAGGCACACAGCTGGAGGGGAGGCCTCTGTTGGATTTTTTTTTTTTCCTTTCCTAGGAAAACCTCATTAAAATTGCTTCTTTCTATATGAAAGCAGAACTAGCGCGTTTCCTGGCGAGGTGGCCGCAGCTTCCCGGCTTCATTGATCTGGGCTTTGTCTCTCCCCACAGGTCTGGATCTGCGGTGCCAGCGGCCCGCACTTGCATCACAAAAGTCGCCCGCTTCCCTTCCCCCTGGCTGCGAAGTCCAGATCACAACTGTGTGCCTACAGCCTGGGGCTGGATCCTTGGGGCAGGGGTGGTTGGGTTGTTGGTTTTTTTTTTTTGTTTTTTTTTTTTTTTTTTTTTTTGTTTTTCACTAATGACTTAAAAGTTATCTCGGGGTAAACTTGCTCCGCTTTTATTTTTAACCGTAAACTTTCTTTGTGAACGCAGCTTCCTTCGTGGCGGGGAGGAACAGACCCGCGCTTGTTCGCCTCTGTGCCTTTTTTGTTCCCCGGGTCCCCGAGCTTTGCAGCGGGAGGCTGGCGGCTCCCGGCGAGAAGACATTGGGGCTTCAGTTCGCTCCTCCCGCGGCCTGCCCCGGCCGGCTGCGCGCCCCGCCGCCTTCCCCAGCGCGGCTCCGCCGGGCACCGCCGAGCTAACCCCGGAAAATTCAAAGCATGCTCTTGCCTTGCGGATTACCGGGCGGCCTCCCCCCGCTCCCACACGCCCCGGAGGGAGCTGACCCCCGGGTCAGGCCGCTGCACACTGCTCTCTCCCCGGGAGGGGAGGGGGGCTCCGCTCTGTCGCTGCCGCTGCGGCCGCCGAGGAGCGGGGCGAGGATGCGCTCGCGAAAACGGCTGCTCCGATAATGCTAAGTACTTAACCTCCTCGTAAAGACAAATCCATTGTTAATGGCAGAATAGGCTTCTCGCAGGAGGCTTCCAAGTGGGATGGCTTTATGCCGGCTCTCATTTACCTCCAGCGCCGCCTCTAATTGGAAGCTTCCCCGCGCCCCCGGCCCGCGCACCTCAGAAAGTTGAGGGTTAAAGCGCAGGAGTGGCGAGGCCGGGCCCTGGCCCTTCCACGGCCCCGCTCCCCTGCTCGCCAAACGGCAACTGGAGCACGCGAGTCCTTCGGGCACGGGAAATGAGACAGAGGGGAGATGGGCGCTGCGAAGGTAAAATGAATTAATGCGAGCGAGATGCTCAGACAGCCTGGTGATGAGTGCTAGGAAAAGCCTATAAATAACAGATCACTGTCCTAAGCTCTGAATTGCCCTGGTTGAGTGTGTCTTAAATCAGACCTTTATCATTGGTTATTGTAAGGCTGTTTTTAATGGAAGTGTAGAAATCTGAATAACAAAACAAGACAAGCCTCAATTGGCGTTATACAGGGTCTGCAGCGCTTTCAGACCTGACACGGCGTCAGCATATTGTAACACCGCCATGCAAACTCCCGGTGCAATCAAAAGGGTTTTGCATAGCAGAAGTACTATAATTTTACTTCGTAGTTCAGGGCTACTCCGTTGACAGGAGATCCATAATTTTCTTTCCGTCTCCCCAGAAGAGCCCGAAACGCGCTGGGTTCACGGACTAAGCGCCGCTATCTTTCTTACAAAGGCGAATGACAAATCGCTCCGGTTGCGCTTGCTTCGCTCCGCACCCCTTCCCCGCTCCACCAAACAGCGGAGATGCCCGCGATCCTGCGGTCCCCGCTCGGCGCCCGGAGCGGACAGCCCGGCAGGGACAGACAGACAAACACTCGCACCGTCGGCCTGCCCCCAGCCGGGGAGCTCGGCCTGCCGCGCCGCGGCCGGGGGAAGCTCTGGCCGGGCCCGGGCAGAGCTCGGAGCTCGCAGCGCGGAGCCCGCCGGGCTTCGATGCGCGGCCCGGGCCCGGTCTGGGGAAGGGGGACGGCAGCCCAGCGGCAAGAGGAGGGCAGGCTGGCTGCGAGCTGCCCCCTCCACCTCTCCCATTGCACACCACGGCCATTTTGTCTGCTCGCGGCGCGCCCGTGTGCGTGTCCCCCGCCCCCGCCCTGTCCCCTCGGGCCGCTGCGGGCGCTGCCCCGGGCGCGGGGGCCGGGCCGGGCCGGCCGTGGGGCCGGCGGGGCGGGCGGAGGTGAAAGGCGGGCGGCCCCGGCCGCTCCCGAGAGCGGAGAGATGCAGCCGCTAGGCAAGGCCCTGCAGGGGAGGGGGCGTGCGCCGCACAAGTCTGGAGAGGAGTAAAAATAGCGCCGGCGAGGTTGTCGCTCCGCTCGCCTCCCCCCATCCCAGCGGGAGGCAGCGGCGGGGCTCGGCGGGAGGGCGGCGTGCGGGGCTCGGGGGGCGAACGGGAGCGGGAGCCAGACAAAACCCCGGCCCGGCGGAAAGCGACGCGGACGAGGTCGAGCCTTCGCCTTTGAAGGCGATGCGCGGGAGCTGGAGGCTACGAGCCCTTTTCCCGGTGGGGGTCCCTGAGCCCCGGGAGGCGCGGACTGCGGCCCGTCCCCGTCTCTCGGCGGCCTGGGGAGGAGCGGTAGCGAGCGGGGACTTGGCGGGGGAACAGAAGCCACCGTGCTCCCGAGTTTAAACATAATACGGCGGCCGGGGGAACCGCCATGGTTTGAAGGTGTGTTTGTGCAGACTACAGCTTGTATGTTAATAATTGGATACAGTCGATGAATCACCTCCGTCCTCCTTCTGGTTTTGTTTTTGTGTTGTGTTTTGTTTCGAAGGGGGTGGGGAGAGAAAGCGAGGAGACGGTGGCTCGGCGCTGAATACCAATTCCGAGCCCGGGTTCATAAACACTGGGGTTATTCACTCCGCCCCAGAGGTGACAGCGGAGGCCTCCGCCGCCCTCCGCGCCCGCGCCCCGCGGCGCGGCCCCCGGGCTCGCCGGCGTGCCGAGCGGGATTTGCGCCCCGGCTGGAAGCCCGGCAGCGGCGGGTAGCTCGTTGGGGTGCATACATATGAAATGAGAGCCTGCAACATCAAAGCAGCAGCAGAGCGGAGGCAGGGAGGGGCTCTCCGTGCGTACATGTGTGTACCTTTCCAGAGAAAAGCCCCTAATTTTTAAAATCGGACACCCCCCCCCCCTCCCTCCCGCCCCTTCACTCGCATGGCAGACACGCGGAGAGATTCTTTAGTCCTGTACTTAACACTTCACAGTGTTTTTAGCAATTAAGGCGAGAGGGGGGTGGGTATAAAGATAAGCCACTTTTTCGCCCTGCAAGTGTGAAAGATAAGATAACAGTAAGCTGGGGCAAAACGTCTGCTTACAACCTCCCCCCAGCGATTCTGATCGGTCACCTCTTATCTCGGAAAATGTTCATTTCGAAAACAGCTTCAAAAATCCAAGGGAAAATAAAAGTATTTTCCGTTCAGAAGTGCCATTTAAAACCCCGTCCTCACTTCATCTCTCTACATCGTGGTTCCCCCGCCCCCCCCCCCCCCCCGCCATCACGGTACCCAAACAAGGGCAGCAGCCGCTTCATGGAGCGCCTCTCGGAAGCCAAATCACGCAGGTAATCAGAGGACCGAAACCTGTCAGGCGCCGAGATTAGTGGCTCCCCGCCGCTCCCCGGCCGTGCCCGCTCGCCGTGCCCGTGGCAGGCGGGGGACCCGGCCCCTCGCTGCCCGTGGAGCGGGCAGAGACCCGCGCTAGGGAAAGCCCCGCAGGCTGAGGCAAAGCGAGAGCCGGGCTGCCTTGCCCAGTTCGTTTCTCCGCAGCACCCCCGACGGCGACACTCCCCCCCCCGGCCTGTCCCCCGCAGGACCCGCTGTGGGCGGGCCGTGCTCGGCGTCGGGTCGGTTCTGATTCGGAGCCTCTGGGCGCCCCCGCGCCCCGCTGCCCGGCAGGCACGGGCGGAGGCCGTGTGCGGGCAGGGTGCCCGGCGGTGGCCCTGCCCTCTGCGGCACCGGGAAGGCCCCGCCGCGCCCGCCCCGGGGCCCGCGGGCAGGATGCGGGCGCTGTTCCGCCCCGGCCCGGCGCGCCTGCCACGGCCGGGGTTCCGCGCTGCTTCCCAGTCCCCGGGGGCCTCCCCCTGGGCCCGGAGTTTCCCCCTCCCGTCCTTGAGCCGTCGCCACCTGCGATAAATCGAGATGTCGAGTAGAAAATGCGTCCCGACCCCTTCCCGAGGGCAAGGAGCGGCAGCGCCGCGTCCTCGCTGCCCTGGGAAACCTCCACGCGAGGCAGCGGAGTGTGTGTGGCGTGGGGCTGTGCGCGTCCCCTCGTCCCTCGGCAAAGACGCATCGAGGGCACCGCGGGGGAAACGCGATGGCAGCGACCCCGCGCTGCCCCAACGCGCTCAAGGCCGGAGCGGAGCAGGGGCGGCTCGGCGGAGAGCCAAGACTGTGGGGGGGCTTCCCCAGGCTCGCCACACCCCCGATCTGCTCCCGCCGCCGTTCTCAGAAACCCGTCGGTGCCGTGCTCTCGAACTGAGTGGGTCAGCAGCTGATGACAAGGGGAAAAAAGAAGAGAGCGAGAGAGCGAGCGAGCGAAAAAAAACTCCCTCCCAAACCCTAGCCTGGCGCGATTACTCATCCCCAGAGTTCCCCTAAGTCAGAGAAACTTGGCCAAGTCCCAAGGCCGAGCCGTTAACACGGTCTGAGGCTCCCCGGGCACCTTCCGCCGCCGGGCCGGGGCCGAGGGGGCCGGGGCTGAGGGGCCCGGGAGGCCAAGGCCATCGGGGAATGCGCGTCCCCATCCCCGGCGCTGTTCGCGCTCGAGTTATTGTGGAGCGTTTTATCTTCACAGTCACATCGGCAGCTAACGAAGCTCGGCGGCTGCAGCCCACACGACTTTGGTTCTCTGCATTTATCCTTCAATAAAAGCCGATTCCTTTATTAGAAACAGGAGACGTGTCTCCTACCGCCCCTATCAAATCCCAACTGGCAAGGCGCAGCCGACACCTCCCCCTCAGCCCCCCCTGCCCGAGAGGGGCAGGCGGCACCACCCCACGGCCCGCGTCCCCTTCCCGCCGGACCCCCCACCGCGAGCATCCCGCACTCCCCCGCTTCAGCCCCCCCAGGGAACAGGGGCAGCCCTCGTCCCCTCCCCGCGATCCCTCCCGAGCAGGAGCAGCCGAGGCCGGCCGGCCCCTCCCGCCCCAAACAGCCCGCGCCGGCACGGGCAGCCGCCACCCCTCCCCTGCCAAATCAATCGCCCCCACCAGGCGCACCCACACGACTTTCGTTCCCCTGCATTTATCGTTCAATAAAAGTCGTTTCCTTTATTAGAAACAGAGGAGACGCTTCTCCCTCCCACCGCCCTCACCTCATGCCCCCTCCGCGGGCGCAGCCGGCGGCCCCCCTACCACGTCGCCCCCCGCCGAGCGCGGACAGCCCCGGCCCCCCCGCTCCCACCGCCACCGCCCCCTAAAAATAACAATAACAGTAATAACAATAATAACAGCCGCCGTCCCCGGCAGTCGCGGCAGTCAGCACCCCCCTCCACCGAGCTCAGCCCCCCTCCCCTTCCCTCTCAAATCCCCCATCGCTAGGCGCAGCCAACCGCCCCCCCCCCGCCCGCCCGCCTTTCCCCAGGCGCAGCCAACGACCCATCAAATCCCCTGGCCAGGCACGGCTCGGCCCCCGCCCGCCTCGCAGCCCCCCCGGGCACCGAGCAGGTCTGCGCGGCGGATGCTTGTGTGCGGCTCCGATTGGAGCTGACGCTCCGCCGCTACCGGGCGGGGAATGTTTCCCCGGGCGCCGCCGGGAGAGCCGGTGCTCGGAGGATGCCAGCCCGCTTTGCCGTGCCGTGCCCCGCCGTGCCGTGCCGTGCCCCTCCTCCGCGGCGCGGAGCGCCCAGCGGAGATCTCCCCGCTGAGGAGGGGCCGGGAGGGAGCGCACTCTGTATCGCATTAAATTAATCGCTCGGCTCCGGAGGAGGCAGGTGATTCTGCCAAACACAATGAGGGGTTTGAGCGCTGCGGAATAAAGCGCTGTTCATGGGGCCGTGGGCGGCGGTGCCCGGCTCCCGGGCGATCTCGGCGCTGCTCCCCGCCGCCGGCCCCAGTGCGGGGAGCTCCGGCTCGGCGCACCCCACCCTCGCCCTCGGGATGGATCAAGGGAGGGCGTGGGGGGGGGAACGAGCAGCCGCCCTGGCAGCGGGGGAGCGGCAGCCCCTGGGGACGGGAAACGGGGGGTAGGGGGGACTGCCGCCAGCCTTCCCCACACTCCCACCCCCTCAGCCCCCGCTGTGCGTCCCATCGAGGGCGGCCCTCTGCGATGGGGGGGCGAGAATCAGCCTCCCGAGAGGAAGCGGGGGCCGAGTGCCGGGGAGCGCGGCTCGGCGTGCAGGGCGCGGGGAGCGCGGGGCCCCCGGGCGGCCTCCGGGCGGCCGGTGCGGGGCGGGCGGCGCTGCCAGGGTTCAGGCGGTGGCAGGCGTTGTTTTCCTCGGAGAGCGGAGGAGGAGGAGGAAATCTCCGGGTTTTTAATGAGGGGGTGCAGAAGGGCTGAGCGCTGGGATTACACGGCGCGGAGACAGAGCTGCGGGCTGTGTGTGCGCGCAGGGCTGCTAGTCTCCGCCCGTCTGCCTGCTAATCGCACGTTTTCCGCTGTTAAAAAGAAACCGAGACACTGTGGCCGAGCCCAGCGCTGTCTCTGTGACTGTGACATGAAAAGATGGCGCTCTCTCCCCTCCCCCAGCCTCCCTCTCGGTTTACACTTCCTCCCCAACAGCTTTTGCCTTCCAGTTTTTTAAAGCCCTCTTTGCTCCTTCCTTCCCCCCCTCTCTCCCGGCCGGATACCACCAGCTTCCCAGCCGGTCGGTGGGTCCCTCTGTTGCGACGATTATTTTTTTTCCCCCTTTTTTTCTTTACCTCGCTATTTTCGCCTCTCCCTTTTCTCGGAAACCTCGATCTCTTTATGTCTCGCTCTTTTGTGAACTTCAGCGGCAGTTTGCAGGAGGCGGGGGGGAGGGGGCGAAGGGAAAGCGGGCAGGGGGTTATCCCGTCGCTTCTGCCCCCCATCCGTGTCCTCCTTGTCCGCAGGGGCAGCGGGGGCAGGAAAGTGAGCGGCACCGAGGTGCGGGGGTGTCGGGGCGGGCGGCGGGGAGGCTCTGGGAGGTGCCTGCCCGCTCCGGCGACCTGGTCGCGCTGCGGGTGACCCGGTGGCCCCGGGAGCGCGGGCCGAGGCGGCGAGCGGCGCCGGAGCGATGCAGCGGGAGGCAGCTCCGTCCGAGGAGTTTACCTGCCTGGAAACCTGCGCGCACCAGGGTGGTCCCGGCTCCCGGAGAGGGTCCACGGAACTGGCCGCGGCCCCGCTCCGAGGCAGGAGGGCTACTCTGCCGCCTTCCACGTCAATTCTTGCGTTCATCACCAGACCGCTCTAAGTGCTAAGTTTTTTTTTCTTTTTTTTTTCTTTTTTTTTTTTTCCCTAAGCCTGCAAATTAAATTCAGCGCCGCTCTCCTATTTTAGTGTCTGTTATGTTAATTGCACTTAGCGCTGGGGCGCTGCTCGCCAGGGATGTATGAAGGCCTCGGAGATTAACCGCAGACTCTTTCTCGGACTTTTCTGAGGCAGCAGCAAGTTCCGAGGGACTAACAGGGAGTCTTCAAGATCCCATGTGCTTTCGGGGCGTGCCGCTGCTGGCCGGCACCTCTAAACTCGGGGCCAGCGACTGTCGGCGGGCAGGTCAGGCTGCCAGCAGCTCCCTGTGCACCCGCAGATCTATTTGCGTAAGGATTTGCATTGCGGGACGACAGGTATTTTTCCTCCCTGTGGATGGTAAAAATGCAAAATTAGCGTGACTGTTTCCAGGCAGAGAAGCCACGACTACGTGATCTCGCTGAACCTGTCGGTTGTGCTCTCTGGAGCAGCAGGGAAACCGGACACCTTTATCGGTGACCCCCGAAGCCGTTCTCCCGGGCGTTCGCTGTACTTATCGCCATCTAACCCTAGGCAGCCCGCGAGGGCCGTGTCACGGGCCCCATCCTGCCCGGGGATGTCCGTGCGGCCGGCTGTGCCCCGCGGGGTCACCCAGCCGCTCCGGCATGTGCAGCCCTCCCCGGCATGTCCCTTCTCCGGCGTCTACTTCATCTATTCGTTATCAGGGGACGGCGTATGGAGTGACTGAGCCTAATAAGTTGTCCACTTGTTCATTTCAGGAGCATTGATTTCTGGTTCCAAGGCACTCTGTTCTAGCTCTGGCTACAGCTGCGGGGCATTTCGCAGCTGGTCCTTCGCCTAGACAAATATCAGCGAGAATGTGAGCGTTATTAGCCACATAAATAAATCATTAACGTGCACACAAATGTTATTTTAGCATAACTTCCAGGGAGAAAATATCCCGGCGGGGCAAGGCGGCGTTGGACCGGCCTCGTCGCGGGCTGCCCGGCAGCGGCGGGCGGGGGTCGGCGCCCCCCCCGGCACGGAGAGGCAGCGCTCTCCGGCTCCCGATTGAACATTAACAGGGCCGGCCGGCGTGGCACGGCCGCAGGGCCTCGCTTCGCAGACCTTTGTCTGCTCTCCCGAGGCCGGGCGGGGACGCCGGGCGCTTTGCTCCCCAAACGCGACGGCGCTAATGAGATTACCGGCCGGGGAGCGGCGGGCAGAGCCCGGCCCGGCCCGGCCAATGCGCCTCGTTAGCGCGGAGCCCGGGGCACGAGCGAGGTTCGCTCCGGCCGCCCGCGCAGCGCCGCCGGCTCCCCCCGTGCCCCGAGCGGGGAGCGGCAGCCGCCGCCGCCCGGGCCGCGCTCGCCCTGCCCCGCGGAATCCCGCGGGTGCCAGTAAAGCCCTGCCTGGGAGCCCTGCCAAGGCGGTCTCGCTTTGATATTCCGCGCCACGGCCGCTCCTCCGCTTGCTCCTAATCACGCAAACGCGAGCTTGCCCCGGCGCTCTCCGTAATAAACGCTGAGCGCGTTTCGCCGGGCGCCCAAAGTAAATACTGTGTCGGAGAAGCGGGGCTGCGCTGGGGAGCTGAGATCTTCCACTTTTTCGCACTTAGCAACAGACTGAGGCGCCGTGCGCGCCCTCCCCGAGCCAGGCTCGGTGTGATTTACTTTCTGGTTGCAATGCAGATACACACTTGTCAGTTCAAGGGCAGGACAGAAACTGTGCAAGCGGAGTCTTGCGAACGGAAATCTCCCATTTACGAGGTTCTGCTCCAGCACCAAAAGCCACCCTCCAGCACCTTTGTTCTGCATGCAGCTGCTTTTACACACACACACACACACACACACACACACACACACACACACACACAGACACAGCCACACACGCGCCCTCCACCCAGCCACATCACCATCCAGCCCTTCTTCCCGCGTCTCACTCCTCAGATGGATTCTCAGTTTTTTCCCGACTGACCCTGGGGGAGGCGGTGGGGGGGAGCAAGGGGGAGGGAGCCCGGGAGAGGTTGATGATGAATGACAAGGCAAATGATAAGAGCCGAAGCGACAGCAAAAGCAAACAGAAGTGGTCTCTCGCAGGGCCCAGAACCGTCCGCGGCCACGGGAGTTGTGCCTGTGCCGTGAAGGCAGGGTTGGCCTCCGCAGGCAGCCCGGCTTCTCCGGGGCGAGATAAACACATTTCGGTCACGTGGCGAGCCTATACGGTGCCATGCTCCTATTTGCCTTCCCCGCTCGCTTTTCGCTTCTCACAATAACATGCCATCCGCCAGCCAGCTCCGAGGCTAACCTCACCTCCCTGGCGCCCGGCCAGCCCGCCCCGGCCCGGCCGCGCAGGGAGAAGCCGCGACTCCCGTGGGGAGGCTGCAGCCCGTCCTGGGGCTGGCAGCAGCCCAAGCCAGAGCTGGGAAGCGTCCGGCTGCATCCCGGTTTGGGGCTGGAACGGGAGTTGGCTGCCCGGGGGCGGGAGCACCGGCCAGGACTGGCCACATCCCCAGGACAGGGCTCAGGAAGAGCGCCGTGTTCCCGCAGGGTGGAGTTTCGCCCGGGGCCCGCGGGTGCGGGGCGTATGCGGGTGGCGCTGACTTCAGGGCGGGGGGAACCCCGGCATCTCCGTCAGGATCGTAGGACGGGCTCCCAGGAGAGGAGGGGGGGAACGGGGCACCCGCGGCGAAACGCCGGCTTTGCTGTTTTAAAATGGCTGAAAAGGGTGTCCCCGGGCATCCCCTTCCCGGGAGCAGCAGCGGCGAACCCCGTCGCCCCGAGCACCGCTTGGCTCCGGGAACAATGAGCGGCCGCGGGCGCGCCCGGTGCCTCCCCGCTGCCGGGGCCGGCCGGGGGCAGCGCCGCGGGGCCGGGGGAGGCGTTCGGGGGCAACGGGAGCCTGGAGCCGGCCGAGCCCCCCCCGCCCCCGCCCCCGCCCGGCGGAACGAGCGTGCCGTTTAATCCCTTTATCCCCGCTCGCTGGTGGCGGTGCGAGCCGCCGGGCCGGGAGCCACCCGGCAGCCACCGGGGAGGCAGCGTGCTGGCTCGGCGCCGCAGATGTCGCAGGGTGGGAGCCGGCAGCCGATCCCCAGCGGCACCACCTCCCCTACGGCAGCAGCCCCCGGGGACCCGGGCACCGCTCGACCGAGCACCGGAGGATCCGCAGCCTGCGCAGCCCCCGAGGGTTTCCTGCCGTCGGGCACCGCAGCCGTGCCCCAGCACCCCGCTCGGGGCCCGGCCGCCTCCGGATCTCGTTCCCGGGGCAGGCCTCTCCTCTGTGCCCGCCTGCAACCTCGCCTCTGTCCGGAGCTCCCGGGCGAGCGAGGGGCAGCCCCCGGTGAGGTGCCCAGGTTGCAGCCCGTGCTCCGAAATCCGTCAATTATGCAAATGCCCCGGACGCTCTCCTCTTTGATCTGAACTTCCTCGGAATGATCCCTTCTCATTACGGGGCATGAAAATGCCTCTCGGACGTGTAAAGTGAGCTACAGAGCTCCTTTCATTCCCTTTTGTTACCCGCACCGGGCTCGTCTCTCCAGCCCCGCATTCCCCAAGCGCCGGGAAAGAGCACGGAAAGGGGCTCCCGGGGGAGGCGGCGGGACGTGGGAGCAGCCCGGGCCGCCGGTTGTCATGGCGAGGCCGAGCGTCTTCCCAAGTTATGTGCGACTAATGGGCTTGTGCCCCGCTCGGCTCCGGGTTCACCTTTCCCCCCGCTGCTCGGCTCCCCGCCCGCGCCCCGGGAGCGGAGCCCGGTCCCTGTGAGTCACCGCCCGCCGCCGCTCCAGCCCCGCGCGGCTCCGGGCTCCCGGCGGCGGGAGCGCAGTCCTCGAGCGACTTCAAACTCCATCTTCTGCCGCGCTCCTCACCCCCTCTCGTTCCAGTTCTGATAGCTGAGGCTAACGAGGCACTGAATGGATCAGAGGTTTAGAACGTCTACGCAACCGTGGGTATGATTTTCAGGAGTCCCAGGAGCCGTGGCTGGGGTTTTCTGTTATCTTATTTTCTCTCTCCTCTTTTTTTCTTTTTTTTTTTTTTCCTTTGAAAGGATATTAAGAAAGTTTACGCTGTCTTGAAAACTACTCCTCCGTAAGAAAAACATTCTGACCATTTGCTGGAGGCCATTTTATGAAACCTCAAGGAGGTTAATAGCTTGCATAATTTCAGGAATACCAGGTCTCTCCTTAGTACCTTCTTCTCATTCTCTGCCATTTACTCAGACAAACCAGGAGCTCTGGAGGCCAAGCGCTCTGTGACAGACAATGGATTCCTACCTGAATCCTCCTATCTGAGGGGCCTGCACCAGAAAAGGGATGGACTTCTTCCCTGCTCTGCTCACACACGGTGCTGAGAGGAGCCCTGCAGTGTATCTGTGAGACTAAGGGATGCACATGAAAGAGGACAGGGTGTAAGGAGCCCACCCTAAGTGTGGAGGTTGCATTTTTCATTTTGCTGGAATTTGCTATTTCATCTAGAGAAGCGCTGGTAGATGTGGCATGAATGAAATTGTGCTGCTGCAAAACAAAGCTGAGCAAACGGGAGAAGGAGAATTATTTGAACTGTTTCTAAAATGTTGTCATGTTTGTTAACAGCCGCTTAACTCCGGTGTCTAACAAGCTCTTGGAAAATAAGTTTGTTAATAAAAAAAAAAAAGAAAAAGGCAATGCCCCTGCTTGCTTACAATTAAATGATGACAGCTTATAATGCATTCCTTTGAGACCTCCAGTAATATCAGGACTCAGGGGACTGGAAATACCTAATTCATAGATTTTTTAAACCAAGAATGGACTGTTATGATCAGCTGGTCTGACCTGCCACATATCATGGGCCAGTGAGTTTCAGCCAGACGTTCTTGTATCAGACCCATAAATTCTGCCTGAGCTTTTAACTTGGCATCCAATCTTGCTCTGAAGACTTTTAAGTAACAGGAAAAACCACTGCTTGCCTCAGTTGTTCCAGTGGTTATGTCCCCTCACTGTTTTTTTCCCTAAAAAGTACCTATTTCTGCTCAGAATTCATAGAGCTTCATTTTCCAACATAGGATCTCATTATGCCTTTGTCTGCCACATTAAAGAGATCTTGACTATCAGAAATCTCCCCACAGAGGCACTTAGGGCACTTAAAGACTATGATCAAACCAAGTCATAGCCTCCTCTTGGATAAATTAATAGATGGGATTTCTTTAGTCTTTTGCAATAAGATGCGATTCCCAGACCTTGAATCACTCTTCCAGCTCTCTTCTGATCCCATATTAATTTGCCAATGCACTTTTAACATGCAAACACCACAACAGAGCCGGACACAGTATTGCAGCACAGCCCCATTCCTGTCGGAAGCACTAATGGCATAATTAAGTTTACTTGTTTAAAACCCTATGCAGATTACTTTTATAGATAGCTTTAGCAATACTGACTTTATTAAAACCCCATTTTAAAAGTCACCTGTCTTCATGCAGACTAGTGTTGTTCATCAAAATCACAGTGCTGAGCAGAGCTTGACCAAAGTGCAGGGCTAGCTTAGTTTTTCTGGCTGGGGCTTTTTCAGTGCTCCATCAGTCCTAGCCTTCAGTAGAGCTTCATATTTTTTTCTTTTGTCTGTAAGAAGCAACTGCTGGATATTCTCACAATGGCACTACCCTGGATGTACAGTGACAGAGAAGCATGGGCAGAGCTTCACTGCACCATTCCCTCTTTTCCCTGCTCCTCTCTTGCAGAGGAACCAAAGCCCTCATTAAGTTTCTCCAAGACTCAGGGTAGTTCAGTCCTTTCAGAGCCCCAGTGATGGGGACCAGTTTTGGGACACTCCTCCTCAGGTAGCTCAGAGAGATGTTCCATGAAGGCTTTTTCAACAATGCCAAAGGGTCTGCTCTCACACCTCAGCCCATTGCCCAGGTTAAAGCTAGGAAAAATTGTGTTTGGGGATCACTCAGAAGAAGGATCAGAGAAAGTGATGGAAGACATGCCCTTTCCCAGGGAGGGAACGGCTGCAGGATTTATCTTTCCTTCTCATGAACATCTGCTCCAAAAGATGGACACTGGGCATGGTAAGACTGTGAGTGACACTGCATCAGGTGCTGCAAGCCTGGACTCTGTTCTGCATGAGAGGTGGCCTGAGTTGAAGCCAAAATGCCCTGGATTATTTGGGTGAGACAGGCTCCCAAAAGCCTCAGCAGTAGCTGGGATTGCATTGTGCTGGGCTTTGTACATATTCTGACCCAACAATCTCTTTTCATATTATTTGTACTCTCAAAACCAGAATATCACATAGGATAGACACATTCTAGGAAATGGCTGAGCCTCAGCTTCATACACTATCTCTGTGCTACCTAGCAGGACTCACCCCTGAGCAACACTCCTTTATTTCTTCTCCTCCCAAATTATAGGTCTTTTTTCATGGTTCCTGCTGGAGATTCAGGTTGGTCATGGTCACACATCAGATCAAAGGTGCTTTTCCTACCAAGGGCAATCAGACTGGCATCTTCTAGCTCACTTGGTTTGCCAGGCTATCCTTACTGAGCTCCGTGCCCTAGCAGAGGTCGTGGCACACGCTGGAGACTGGGTGAGCTTCGTGGGGCTGCACCAGGGTCACCTCCCAGTGGGACAGCAGCTGTGACCTGCCCAGGGAAGCTGGTCCCCAGGCAGGAATGATTCTGCATTGGCACAGAGCTGCTCAAGGGACTCGCATGCCACTTATTCTGCCACTACCTCTGGGAATGTGGTGGCAGAGGATAAAGCCACTGTAATTACACTTTTTATGCTAAGGTGATCTGTGATGAAGTTCACATTACATTAGAGAACCTAGAGGCTGCTACTGCAACACCTGTCAAGGCCCAGCCTGCATAAACCAACACCAAGACAGGGACAGCACAGGATCAAGGGTTAAGTTTCTTTTATGCTTATGTCCCATCTCACATTTTGCACCATGCAGTTGCACTACATCTGCCCCTTTAATCATAAATTATCCATGAGCTTAAATTATATTTCCCATGACACATAGCACAGCCTTCAAATCCTACTAGTAGCAGCCCTCCCTTCGTTTGTACTTTCCACGTGCCCTCGTTTTACTATGAGTCAGACACAGTTGCCCTCTCTTCCTCTGACTTACACTTTCCTACCTCAGAGGACACATATATCAGAGGACATGCTGATGGCCCACTTTATGGATATCCTCTCATACAATGGGCATTACTCCTCTCCAGAACCACTGCTGGATAGCCATCGGGTTCAGATCAACCTCTCCATTAGACCCAACTGAAAAGGGGAGCACAGAGAAGTCACCTTTGTTATAACAAAACACCCTTGAGTTGCACTTAATTCTAGTAAGCAGCACATTATCCTCCCTCACTGTACAAAAATGCAATTTATAATTTTAAAAAGCAACAACAAAAAAAAATCACTCAAAGCATCGGACCTGCAGCTTTGAGGCACTGCACGCTGCAGGATGGGATTGCTTCTCTTCTGTCAACTAGACAAGCACACATCACCCACCCACTCATGACAACCTGCACTTGCTCCTTGCCAGGCTGCAGCAGCCGACAGTGTTTGGGTCTGAGTGACTCTTTCGGGTCTGCTCCCCTCCAACTCCTTAGGGGTTTGCCAGTGGCTTTCATGGAGAGCAGGACGAGGCTGTCTGTGTAAAAACCAATGTTGACATTTTCTTGTTTAAATATCATACATCAGAAGAGGGTCACGGGAGCCAAGGCCACCAGAAAGGGTTCCCCCCACCAGCTATTATTTCCTTTTAAAAGCACCAGGGACCAGCAGTCTCAGCTGGGCCCCACACCCGTTTGTCTGCTCTTCTCTGTGAGCTGGCTGGCTGCTGCCGGTGCCACTTAGCAAATACAGATGTTCAGGTCTTTTTCTTTCACCACGGGCCTCACTTATCCCTGTGCAGAGGTCTGCTACTGAATGAATGCATCGTTTAAGCCCTGTTTTCTAGGCCATGCAAAATACACACCCCATCCACGCTCACCTCACCCTTTGCTTGCAAAAATCTACGGCGCTTTCCTATCAAATTTGAAACAAATGGCATTCAAACTTATTTTAAAAATTAATTGAACCAATACATCAACAACTTTCATGTTTTCAGAGCCTGTATGGCCCTCGCCTGGGAAATTAGAACTGCAGGAGGGTAATTTTGCATTTAAATCAATGGAGCTCTCTTTCCTGACAAGGTTGTCTTCACACGAAGCCAAGCAGCTCTGCCAGGGTTCCAAAGAAGGGAGACCATTAGGTGTCCTGCACCCATGGCACACCTGATCTCCCTGCCAGGAGAGTTTCCTGGGAAGCTGCGGCAGTGTCACCCTCACATCAGCACCATATGGGGCAATGCTGCTGGGGGACCCTCCTACCCCCTGTACCCTCGTTCCTCTCTCTTCCCATTCATCCAAGCAACACCTCACCTGCTGTGCCTTATTCCATGCATTTTCCCCCATTCCCGATGTGGGAGCGTCATGCTGAAAGTGAGCAGGCTGTCAGGGCGATGTCAGATGCTGAGCTAGGAAAAAGTGTGTTTGGGGATCACTCAGAAGAGGGAGCAGAGAAAGTGATGGAAGACATGCCCTTTCCCAGGGAGGGAACGGCTGCAGGATTTATCTTTTTTATCTAAACAACACATTGCTGCCAAAGAAAGATAATCCACAGTTTATGTGGAAACACAATTACATTCACACGAGCACACACACAACAAACACACACACTGTTCCCTTCTAACCACAGGACACGGATTTGGGAGTGGTGGCCTTGCTGAGACACAGCAAAGGAGCCCATGACTAAGCCCAGGAGTTCACCTGCCCCTCTGTACCACCAGCATAGCACTCATGGTCATCTGCTTCTATGGACTTTACAGTTTTTCTTCCATTTTTAGGGCAGGCAGGAGCAATCTGTCCTCTGTGTCTACAGAGTGTGCAGCACCCTAAGGTTCCTGGCACATAACACATTTGTGAAGCTGGAAAGATAAAATACTACTCAGACTGAGCATATGTTGATCCCCTTATTTATCTCTGTGTGTCCTGAGCCTTACCCTAGTCCAAAACCTCTCCTTACTGTGTTACCTTTTGATAATAGAAACAGTATATTAAATGACGCAAGGCAGAGTCTACCCCAAAGAAACAAGACAGAGACAACAGACAGCATAAACAGAGTTTCTAAGAATATGAAGCCATCATTTAGGTGGTCATGTAGTGGTCTGTAACAACTTTCGATGACAGGACTTTTGAAATCGCTTTTCCCCTTCTCACAAGTGTTCTGAGGGTGGTGAGATGTCAAAACAGAGAAAAAGAGAGACAAGACTTGACAAACTGTAGCTGGGAGAACACCAAAGGTGTAAGCCTGGCTGCAAGAAGGCCTGCAGGCTGGAGGGGACTGGGTGCCTGCAGCCTGCTACATGCAGAATTAAGAGAGGCAGCAAAGGGCTGAGGATGGAAGAGGGGCCTGGGCTACACCTGTGTTCCAAACTGAAGAAGCTTTCACAGCTTTTGGTGTACTAACCAGCTGCTCCAAGCCACTGGGGTCTGCCCATTCTGCTTTAGCAATGTTCTCCACTGCTTTCTTTCTGAGGCTTTGCCATCACCGTGTAACAGCACTTCCAAGGGGATTTTAAAATGGCTTTGGAGCTGCCAGGGGACAGCAGTGGGAACATTGTTGGAGCAACCTTGGTCTGAGATGCTGGGACTTAGATCCATCCAGGCATTAATTCAGTGAAAGCCAGACAGGATCAGGCTGAAAGTGGCATAATGTGCTGTTGGAATCAAATCCACATAGTTTCAAGTACACACAAAACCATTTTCTGTGGGACCTTGGAGTGCTTCACAAGAGCGCTCAAGGGACCAGGTGACTTTCAGCATGGTGAATTTCAGCTGCATAACCAGGGCTTAACACTGTGACCACAGCCCTCCCTGAGGCAGGGATGACTGCAAAGGCCAAGCCAAAAAGCTGGAAAGGATTGTTTTCCTTTTTCATTGCTGCTGTCTGGTTTTCCAGCTTCTTGATTCAAGCATACTGCTTGAAAAGGGATGTATGTTACCATCATGACACAAGTCTGTATTTTTTCTCCTTTCTAAAATGCTGGATGTACCTGGTCAGAGAGCAGCTCCATGCAGAACCTACAGGGAGATGCAGAGATCCTGGGGCCATTTTTGCCTACTGCTCTTCAGGTTGCTCAAAAGTTTCAGCTCTGCCCTCAGACAGTGAACAGCAAGGCTCAGGGCTAGAAAGGGTGGTGGTCTATAATACCTGTGCAATATCTCTCCCCCCACAAGGCAGGGGCCAATCAACTACACCCAAACACCATCAGGCCCCAGGGAAATGAGTTTTAGTGTTGCTTTGCCACAAATTTTGTCCCAAATACTGAAGAAGGACCTTGTGTCAAGCCAGCCTGAAAGACCTGTATTGACACACATCTATCTGCTGTTGTCTCATTCTTCCACTTTTCTTTCAGGTGTTTCTTTGCCATGGGAGAGGGTATCCCCAAGCCCTCATTCACATGTACCTACAGGACTGCTTCCCAACCACGGTTTATATTCAGATTTCCCCAGACAAGAGTTACTCTGACATCACCACACACACACACACACACAGGGATCTCTCTGAATGCCATATGCATCATCTTTTGCTCCTCTCCTGCTCCCAGGCAGACCAGGGCTCAGCCTGTCCAGGCATGTGCCACACCACACCTCTTCCCCATGGTCTGCCCAGAGTCTGTCCTCGCTTCCTGCGCCTTCCACGGTGCCAGCACCAGCCACTTCTGGAGGACCAGAGCAACTGCTCAGGTGCAGCAAGGGCACATGAATCATTCATTTACCTCCTAGCCAGTCCTCTGTGCTGTGCTCCAGCAGGAGCGGCGCGGTGCTCTTGCTCCTGCTCCTTAAGCGGTGCTCAGAGGTGCAGGGCGGGTTACAGATTCCTGTCCCTCTCTGACTTTTGGGCTCAGCAGCAGCACCTCTGCTTGTGGGGCTGCACAGGCAGCTGCCTTGCCGCTGTGCCCCTCCACTTCCTCTGCCATCCCTGATGCGTTAAAACTTCCTCCGGGGGCCGGGGCGTGGAGGGGAGCGGAGGGAGAAGGCAGAGCTCCGCGGGATGGGAATCGCCCCGGGGTGCTGGTGGCGAGCCTGAAGGCAGCTGCCAGCTCTGCAAGCGCAAGGCGGGCGGGAGCAGGAGGTGCCACTTGCATGACCTGGGGCCGGGGCCATCACCGAGCCGGGGCACAAACCGCCCTGGCCCGGCTCCCGTGGGGCTCCCGGGGGCAGGGGCACAGCTCAGACACCGCTCCCGGCCCCGCATCCTCCTCGGGGAGCCGGGCGCGTCTCACCGGGACCCCTCTCTGCCCCGCAGCCCTCCCGGCTGGCTTGGCCCGGGGGGACACCCGGAGGAGCCCTGTCCCGCCGCTGCCATCCCCTGCCCCGGCCCCTTCCTGCCCTGCCTGCCTCGCCCAGGGCAGTTTGCTGGGCTGAGGAACGTGGCCTGCGCCAGACCGAGCCAAAACCCCGCCGTGCGAGGCACCCCCTGTCCTAGGAAGAGCCGTCCCTACCCCGGCTGCCTGGGGGGTAGCAGGGAGCTCCAGAAAATACCAAGTGCGTGCTTGGACTGCATCAAAGGTATTTATTTGATTGTCCCTTGGCTATAACTTTCATCGTTCGCCTTTGTTTTATAGCTGCTCAAGTTTACTTGCAGAATTAAGACAGATTTGGGGGGGGGAGGGGGAGGAAGGGGGTAGGAAGCCTTTGTTCTCCGGAGTGTGCTTGTCTTACTTTTGCATCATGTGGCCCGAGCGGCACACACACACATCCCCCGCCCCGACCGTATTTGCTCTATCTCGAGTGAGTCCTTTGAAGGAGAGGGCAGAGGCGTCGTTAACCCCCTGCGTGCCTGCCGGGCCCTCCGCCGGCAGAGCCCGCCTGTGGCGGGGGCGCAGCCGCTCCTGGATCCGGAGCCGCGGGTTTCTCTTGGACGGACGGCATCACTCGCGTGTTTGCCCCCCCCGGAAAATCCCCCACAGCCATCCCGTGGCGGCCTGGGCTCCACGCACGGGGAGGCAGCGGCGGTGCGGCCTCTCGGAGAGAGCCCGGGGATACCCCCTGATCACTCGCAGACCGGGCTGCTCACACGAGGCTGGAGATGCCTACAAACTCGAAACAGCTGCCGGGCTTCGCTCTGGCCTGACTGCTAAAATACGCCGATCTCCTTTTAATCTGTTTCATATTCACAAATTAAGCACTTAGCCTAGGTAATAAATCATGAGGCAGTTTACGAGGCTAGCAGGAGACAAACAAGTGGAAAGGGAAAACAATCGCCTAAAAGTAGATTCCGTAGGACTGAAAATATAACTCGGAAATGTAACCAATGTAACTCGGAACAGCCAGTCCGCGCTCCCCGGGGCGGCGGCAGCGCCCCGCGGTCCCGGCAGAGCCCCCCCGCACCGGCACCGGCCGGGCCCGCACTTGTCGGCGCCGCGGGGCTCCGGTGGCACCGGCAGCTCCGGCCTTTGTCTGCCGGGTACCGGCCGCCCACACCGGCTCCACCTGGGAGAGACTCCCGCGGCAGTCGGCCTGGAAAGAATGACTCGAGCTGGCGATAACCTCGTCTTGCACACACGCACACCGGCTCGTCTCCGGCTGGGGCGCGGGGGGAGGAAAGTGATGATGGAAAATAATAAAGTGCGGGCTCGCCTCACGCCGAGCCGCTCGCAGGCGCCCGCCCGTGATGTGGCACTGCCCGGTGTGCCCGGGGAAGGCAGCCCAGGGGTGCCAGGGGCTCTGGAGCGCTCGCTCCCGGCCGCCGGGCGCAGGGGAGGGCGGCAGCTGGAAAGTAGCGCCCTGGCCACCGGAGTTGTCCCCGGCTCCTCTTTCCGGGATGGCGAGGGACACACGCCCCCCCAAGCCCCCGCGTGGGGACACGGTCACGGTCACCACCCGTGGGTGTCGCAGGTCCCAGCCCCAGCCCCTCGGTTCCCGCGGCGGGAAAGGGGAGCCGGGCGGCGGGCGAGCCTGCAGAAGCGCCGGCCGGGCGCTGGCAGCGGGGCCCGGGGCACGGCTGCCCGCGGCGGCAGCCCGGGACTCCCCGGCGCTTTGCCCAGAGTCTCCTCCCGGGAGAGTCGCCAGCCACGCCGGGGGCACGAAGCCGAAGTCCCCAAGACAAAAGATCCGAGGCCAGGACCCCTCCCGGCAAAGTCGCGGCGTGCCGAAAGTATTCCAGCAGGGAGTTCTCCCCCTCCCCGCGCCGGGCCGAGCCGGGGCCGCCGCCGCTCGCGGGAGGGGGAGCGAGCAGGGGAGGGCGGCGGGGCTGCTGCGGGGGGACGGTCGGGAACATCCCCCGGGAGAGGTGAGGGGGGAATGGAGCCGTGATTTAAAGGAACTCCCGCGAAAGGGAGCGACACAGACCTGCGGCCGTCCACCGAATCCGATCCGCCGAGCTGTGGGTGCGAGGAGGCGCTGTCAGGGGCTATTTGTCTCTCGCCGGAGCGGCGGCTCCGGTCCCCGCATCGCCCGCCGGTAACAATGGCAGCGGCCGGCGGCTTTCCACGCGCCTGGGCGGCGGAATGGATGGCGGAAGATGCCGCCGCGCTCCGCTCACACGGGCTCGTTCATGCATCCCTCTTGGCCAGATCCTCTCGCTACTGCCGCTCCGCCGAGAGCTCCGGCCCGCTCCCCCACCCCCCCCTGCTCCTCCACCCACCCCTCACAGCCCGCCCTTCCCCAATTTTCCATTTTCAGGACTTTGGCACGGAGCCAGACATGTCAGGAGGGGATGAAACTTGACACAGAGATCTCAACCCAGAGCGATTTCCTCCTCCCCCCCATTCCCACCTCCCCCACCCCCGTCCGCAGCCCCTAAGTTAACTTGAAGATAGTTTGGCCATATTTCAGTTTGAAAAGAAGGGGAAATTGCAGGTCACTGGTGCATGGTCGGGGCCGGGTGCATTTTTTTAATTTAAAACGGTAGACATCGAGGCCTGAAAAGCATCTGCGAGCCCGTGCTCTTTAAGTGCTCCTCCCGGCCGCGGCGCGGTTAACCCCTGTGTGCCTCGGCCGCCTGCCCTGCCCTGCCCTGCCCTGCCCGGAGGGACTCGGGACCCGCTCGGGCAGCGAGCCCGGCGCGGAGCTGCGCAGGGCGGCGGAGCAGAACGCTTCGCCAGCCTCTCCCCCCGCCCCCTTCGCCACCAAACGTCGGGGCCGGGTCGTAGCCGCCGGCAGGATGAGGCCCCCGGCGCGGAAGAGCGGCCAAGCGACAAGGAGCTCGCTGAAGGGTCCCCCCGCTCCCTCCGCCCACGTCCCCCGCCCTCGGGCGGGCGAGGCTGCGCTCCCCGCGGGGCAGCGCCGGGGCCCCGGGCGGCAGCGGCGGTGCTCGGCTGCTCCTTTCGCCCTCAGCCGGCCCCCTCGGAGGGCTTCCCTCGCCTCTGGCCAGCTGGGCGTGCTGATAAGGGCGAGCGATAAGGGGGGGGGGGGGGGGGGGGGCGCTGGAGGATGGGGAGGGGGACGGACCCGGAATGAGGGAGGGGAAAACTCCCGAAACGAGGAGAGCAGGGAGCGGAGCCCGAGCTAACTCCGGGGAGGATGCCTCAGCACTTTCTCTATTATGCATTTCCAGCACAAGGAAAGCTAATTCCTCCGCTGAGGGCCTCAATCAGGCATTTATTTGACACTCATGATGCATGAACGGCTAAACACTAGTCTAAGCGGAGGATCAGCCGCTAGTTTATAGCTCGCGAGGTTTTTTTTGATGCAGGTGAATTATGTTGATCTCTGAATGCCTCGTATTCCTGGTGGCGGCCGGGGGGGGGGGGGGTGGAGGTGGGGGAGCAGGGGAGGAGAGAAAAAGAAAACAAGAAAGGGAGTGTGGGGGAGATGAACTTCTTCAAGCTCCTCTATCGCACACCCGGGAAACATTTTGGCCGGGAGTTTTGGCTGCCGCCCGGCCCTCTCCTGACCCCCAGGTTCCCCTGCTGTTCCGCTCGCCCCTCCGCGCTGCGCGCCGGCCCGGCTGAGCCCCGCAGACCCTGCGGCCGGGCCGGGCCGCTCTGCGGGGCCTCTCCGCGCCGCGGCGGGGAAACTCCCCCGGGAAACGGAGAAGAAGCGTGGAACGGGGAGCGTCACGGAGACAGCATGGAGGGGGGGAGAAGAGGAGGAGGAGGAGGGGAGAAACCATATGGAGCGGGAGGGAGGGAGGCGGCACGGAACGAGCGAGCTGGGAGAGCAGGGGAAGCAGGGGGAAGCCGGGCGGCCGCTCCGGCCCGGGGCGCTGGGGCGGGAGGGGGCGGCCCCCGAGGGGCCTGGGGGGCTCGGCAGAGCGGCCAGGCCCTGCTGCCCTCCCTCCCTCCCTCCCTCAGGGCTGCACTTTCTCTCCGGCTCCCCCACACTCTCCCGGGCACTGCCCTTTATAATTTATTTTTAATTTTTTTCCCTCCTGCTGGCCTCTTTCCAACTGTTGTTCCAGGGCCGAAAAAAAAAAATAACAATTAAGTAGGAGTCATGTCTTGTGACGTGCACAATCTCTTCTAACGCCTGAGTTCAATTTTACACAACATTTAATACAAATATTAAAAATCAATAAATCAGGGAGGTTGTTAATGAAATGTTACAGTGAGTGTGTGTCACCAGATAGGATTTTGGTGGGAAACATGTCTGATTTAGCAAAAGCTGAGTGCGGTGGTATTGTTTATCCTTCTGCTAAAAACAAAAGATAAAGGTGTTCATTAAATCATATCAAATCGAATTAAACTCTATTGGCGGGTCCCTCCAGCAGAACAGAAGTATGAAAAACAGGGGATGGAAAATGAATCTCAATGCATCTCTTGACAACGGAACAGGAATCGGAACGCATTAAAAATAAATCAGAGCGCTGCTGTAGGTCCACAACAGAAGGATTCGACTGTAGTGGAATAATGGGACGAGAGACAGAAAGGCAGAGACTACCCTGCAGGTACACCCTGGCACTAGAAGGGGAAGCCAGGTTTTTTAAACGATAGGTCACGCCAGGTCTGTAAGAAACAGTCTTTACCCCATTCACGCTGCTTCTTCACGTCCCCTTCCCCTGGCTGTCGGGACTGCAGCGCTCCCCAGCTCCTCGGCCCGCTGCCAGCTCAGCATTTTGCAGGCTGGTGGCTCTGCCTGTCACCCCCACACCCCGGGCCTTTGCACCTCTCCCTTTCCTCTACCCTGGCCGGTTCCCGCTCTCCCTGCCGCGCTTTGGGCGGCCTATCTCACTATTCAGCTATTCCCCGTGACCCGTCTCAGCCCTTGCAGGGCTCCTTGGGAGCCGTCTGCAGAGCGATCTGCCAGAAACAGGGCAGCTGCCCGGGCCGTGAGCAGCCCTGCCCGGCGCCCGTCCCGGGGGCAGCCCCGGTTGTCTCCAGCTGCCGGGAGTGGCGGGACCGGGGGGATTCTCCCTTTGCCGGGATTGCGGCTGAGAGACGGTGGTGGCCTTGTAGCGCCCCTGGGAGCCCAGGCCGCGGCTCCGCGGGGGCTCGGGGGGGCGCGGCTCGCTCCCGTTCTTCCTCCCGGCGCGCCGAGGCCCCGGCTCGGGCCGTGCTGCGCTGGGAACCATGGCAGCGGCAAGAGGTCGTCTCCTCTTGCGGGAAAGAAAGGTCTGTGACCGCCGGGGCGAGTGTTGCCGGCCTCTTCTCGAGCTCTCGTCCAGCTTCCCCAGGCTTGGACTTCGCTCCCGGCTCTCCTGACACAGCTCCTTTCGTCCTCCTCTGCTGCCCGCAGGCAGAGTCCCTTCCTCACCCCGAGAGCGTTGAGGCTTTCCTGGCCCTGTTAGCCACTGGATGCAAAAGCGATGTCCCCTCCGAGCCCTCCGCGAGCAGAGGGGCTGCACAAGCCCTGCTGAGGCGGGGGGCCGCTCTCCCCCGTGTGGGCCTGCGGCGGCCGACGCAGCAGAAAGGCTCGGGAAGAACGATCGGAGGAGCGGACCCCGGCCCCCCGCTGCCTGCCCGGGCTCGCCCCTCGGGGAGGACGTGAAGGCCGCTCGGGGGCCAGCGCCGCTGGAGAAGCCGCGGGACCAGCTCTGCCCTGCCGCCTGCAGAGCCGGCAGCGAGCGAGGCGGCGGCGGGAGGCGGCGGGGAGGCTGATGCGCGGCAGCCGGGAGTGCTCGGCACCGAGCCCGGAACGCGCCGCCAGAGCGGGAGCGCGGCGCCCCCGCGGTGCGGCCAGCGGGGCCGGGCACGGCCGAGCCCCGGCGCTGGAGGGAGCGGGAACCCCCGGGCACGGCTGCAAACCCTCCGGCGGACGCCGCGTTGCCGCTCCGCGATCGGGAGGCTCCGCTCCCGCTCCCTCCAGCTCTCCCTTCCTGCCTCCCAGGGGCCGCGCAGCAGCGGCTCGGCGCGCAGCACCGCCGGAACGCGATAAACAAGGGTGGCCATCTGCCCTCCGCCCGCCGCCCGCCCGCCGGCGCTGCCACCGCCCGGGGCTTGCCTGCCCCGGCCCCGCTCCGGTCCCGGGGCCGCGGGGGCGAGCTGAGGGGTCAGGGGCCGGAGATGCGCTCCGGGGCCGCTCCCTCCGCGGCTGCTCGCTCGCCCTGCGGGCTCATCTCGCCGGGAGCGCAACTTCTGCTCCGACCTGAAGTTGCAGCTCCTCTGTTTGTTTATTTCCCCGGCCGCGGTGGCCGGCTGCCAAGCACGCCGACCTTGCCTATTAAAAACCCATTTCTCTTGCCCTGCGCGGAGCAGCAGTTTGCTCGCCGCGCTCTGTTTTTTCGTTAAAATAAAGCGCTGCAAAGTCTGCTCGGGGGTGCCGGGGGAGGCTGGTAATGGGGGGGGAGGGGGGGTGTGGAGCTCTGCCCGCTTCACGCGTCCCTCCCGGGGCCGCCGCGGTCTCCGGGGCGCCTCCCGGCGCAGCCCGCGCCGTACGCCGGGATCGCGGCCGGGCGGGGTGACCGCCCCGGCTCCCCGGCCAAGCCATTTCCTGCCCTCCGGAGCCGCGGCCCCTCGCCGGCGGCCAAGCAGTAGCTGGGTCTGGCTAGGGGACGGCGGGCATCGGGGGGCTGGGCGGAGAGGCTGGAAAAATCAACACGCGGCAGCGGCGGCGGAGGGCAGCGGCTGATCCCATTAGCCTCGTCAAGCCGGAGCGGCTGAGCCGGAACAGCGGGGGTCACCGCTGCCAGGGGCGCCCCGGGGCGCCGAACCGAGCGGCGGGAGGGCGAAGCTGGGTTCCGCCCCTCCTTGCCCCCGTGTCCCTCGGGGTCCCCACGCCCTTATCGGCCGAGACAGCCGCGGAGGCCCGCGGAGGAGCCGTGGCAGCGTACACACCTCCGGGGGCAGGAGCCGGCAGCTTTTGTGCCGCCGGGCTCAGGGGGCCTTTTCCCCTCGCCACTTTGTTCGGCGGCGGCACTGCCCGACCCGGCCGGGCTCCGGCTCGCAGCTCCCTCACCCTTGGCACTACCCCTGTGCTCAGAGCCTCCTCCAACACCCCAGGGCGGCCTCTCCTCCCCTCTAGGACGATCCAGAAGTCGTCCAAAGCAAGTCGCTTTTAGAGCAGATACAACAATAAAGTATATTGAAATAAGTCTGCGGTTGGTGAGTTTCCGATACTTAATGGCACTCGCGGTAAACAGTCCCTCTCTGTGCGAGCGGGGAAAATCATCCAGACACAAGCACATTCCACCCTCTTTAGGGCTCCCTGGCTGTTATTATAGTTATTGCATTACTCTGGTGTAAGCCTTTTGTAACTAAGCTTCTATAAAGCCCCGCTTACAAGCACCCTGATTAGAATTTTCCTTGCCAGTAACCAAAGGCCACCCGCTTTCCAGTGCTATACAGAGGGAGCCGTCAACAGCCACCCCTCTGAATGTACGCTTTGTTCCTGGCAACAAGGAAACGAGTGGGCTTCTATTGGGGAGAATGCAACCCTTCTTTTAAATATCACACAGCGAGAGCTGATGGGGTACCGGGCTACGGAGGGGCTGCGATGGAGGCAGAGAGACGCGGCGGGGTCACGGGAGCGCGGAGTGGCCGAGCCCTAATGCTACCCACGAAGCGGCTGCCACTCAGCCGACGGCTGGAGGATCATCTGGCTGATCCCGGCTCAGGGGCGGGCGGGGACGGAGCCAGGGCCTGGAGGGAGAAGAAAAGGAGAACGCCGGATAATGGTTTCCCAGCAGCACACTCTGTTCTGCACCCTGCACCAGCTCCCCAAGCAAGCAAGGGGAGAGAGAGCAGTGCCTCGCAGGCCCGGGGTGCACCCCAGCGCAGGGAACGGTGGCGTGGCGTTGTCTCTCACAGTGGTGACCTGCCTAGGAGCTCACCCAGCACACCCATCCCGTGCACCCATCCCACCGCCCCTCTCGGGATGCGCCCCTCCAGGAGGACAGGCCATCGCCAGTTCTGCACACACGGCTGAGCTGCCGGGCACCCCCTTTTCCAGGGAGGAAGAATCTCCCGGTGGCGAGGAAGGAGCCCGGCTCACCCGGGGCGCTCCCTGCGAGCAGCTGCGGCCCCGCGGCCGCTCCGGGCAGCGAGCGGGAGCTGAGCGGGCAGCCGGCTCCTCCGCAGGGCTCCGCGGGCAGCCCGGCTATTGTGAGCGCCCCAGAGCCCGTCTGGCCGGGTGGAAGCGATTAACCGCGCTGTGTCCAACACCTCTGCTAGGGACATTACTGGGGAGCTGAGAGCTTGGCGCTCACAGGGCCGAAATGCTGGGCTTTCGCTTTCGTTCAGGATGTGTGTGACACAGAGCCTTTTCTCAGCTCGTCTGATTTTTAACTTCCTCTAAAGCTCTCTCCCTCTCTTTTATTTCCTTTGCTCGGAGAGCAGCAACGAGAGACCGAGAGGAAACACGCTGCTGCTGTGCAAAATGTGGACCATGTGTGGGAACTATTTACTCAGAGTGCAACTGCAGGCACCAGGCGAGGGGCTGGCAGAAGCGGGGGCTGTGGAGAGCGAGGCTACGTCTCTCTCGCTCTTCCTCCCCCCCTTGTCTTCCCCAAAGCCAAACCACGTCGCTGTGTGTGTAACGGTGCGTTTTACTGACTTCTCGCTGAGCTTGTGTTGGGGTACGTTTTTTGTTGGTTTTTTTTTTTTTTTTTTAGTCCAGTGCTTTCACGGTCTGCTTTTGTGCCTCACCCACCTCAAGCCTCTTAACCCTCAAGCAAAGGGTTAAATCTTTGGAGCCCTGCAAGGAACCAGAGTTAAAAAAAAAAAAAGGGAAAAAAAGAAATAAAAAGGCGGGGGGGGGGGTGGGGGGGAAGGAGTGAAAGCGTGAAGAAGCGGGCAGAGAGGGCTGCGCGGTCCCCTGATCGTCCTTTTGACGGCTGAAGAATAATAAAAATAATTAATAATAATCCCTAGCCTTTTTTTTTTTTTCTATTTGGTTGTACCAGGAAGTGCCTCTGGCCTTGAAACTCACTATTACTTCTCTTCCCCCAGCCCCCATCCTTTCTTTGGGAAGTGAGAAGAAAAAGGTCTGCAGCTGACAAATATTATCCATCCTTTTCATCGATCGGAGCATATACAGATGTGATAGCTTGATGTACGCTGCAAACCGGCTGATCCATCGCTTTCTCCCTCTCTGGCTGGCTCTGGTTCGGCCTCCTCCTCCTCCCCCTTTGTTCTTCCCCCCCCCCCCCCGCCTTTCCCTCTCTTTAAATAGATTTCAAGGCGCTGCCTGTTGGAGAGCAGCTCTCCAGAGAGAGCGAGCTATTGCTTTCCTGCCGATAGCCTCCCCCCTTCTCCAGTTTCCAAACAGAAAACAATCCCCGGACCGAGGAACCTGTGCTGGGCCTGGCGGAAGGAGTTAAACTACCAGCGAAGAGCGAGATAAGGAGGCAGCTCGCTGCACCATCGCTTTCGAGTCCTGTGGTTTAAAAAAAAAAAAAAAAGAAAAAAAAAACGGGAAAAAAAAAGGAGAAAAAAAAAAACTAAATTAAAATGAAATTAAAATAAATAATAAACAAATAAAAATACAATTCGTGGCTCCCTGTCCTGCACCATCACGATGAGAAGAGGCAGTTTATCCCGGGGCATTGCCCCACCTGGTCCTGGAGGAGGTGCCCCGGGGCTGACCGGCACGGCACGGCACGGCACGGCTCGGAGCGGGCGGGCGGCTGGGACGCGGCTGGCGGCGCGAAGCGAAAGGGTTAAGCCTCCCCTCCACCGCCCTCCTCTCCCGCCAGAGAATAAGCGTTCGCACGAAGCGTTTCTGAGGCGGCAGGCTGCGAGCAGGCCTTTCGCAGGGGATCCATGGCTACCTCGGCGCTTGTCACCGACGCGCTGACCCCGTCCCGGTGCCTTGTGCTGCCAGGGCGGGCCGCCACCAGGCACTGGCAATCGGTTTTTCGAAAGGTTAGCCAAGGTCCCCGCTCCTCGCAGACGGGAGGAGGCATTACGAAACTGCCTTTGTATCTGCGGGAACTTACATAAAAAACAGGCGAGAAGGAGGAGAGGGAGACAGAGCAGCTCTCTCCGGGCTGGGGGCTCTCGCCGGGCGGGTGCGGGGACCCCCAGGTGCATCTCTCTCCCCGCCAGGGCACTGCGCCGCCCCGCAGGCTGCTCGCCCCTGGAGGAGCCGGGCTCTCCCTCCCGGCCAGCCCCCCCGGCCTGCCCGGTGCTCGTCCGGGGCCGGGGAGCACCAGCCGGTGCCGGGGCTGCCGCGGCGAAAACGGAGCGGGAGGAGGGAAAAGTGCTATCCGGAGAGCTGTTGTGACAGATGCTAAGCTTTGCCCTACGCGTGCTGGTGAGAGAAGGAGTTAAAAGCAAGCTGCTTTTTCGATCGAGCTGCTTCCCCGAGCGTCGGAAGGAGCGGCTTGCTAGAAAGCCGTCCATCAGCAACCAGTCCAACCTGCCCGTGATAATATGCGATCAACACCAAATCACCCCCGCTAGGCACGATCCATCATCGCTACGATGCAATGGGCCCTTGTATGGATGTGTCTACACGGGGGGCGGGCGGGGAGGGAAGGGGAGGGAGCGGAAAGGAGAGAGGGAGAGCGTGTGTGGATGTGTGTGCGAGGGGGGACCGCATCGTTCGCCGGAACGGGGATCGCCGCCTCCCCCGGTTCTCGGCGAGCGGAGCTGCCCGAGCCAGCGGAGCCGAAACTTGCTGGGCCGGGGCTGAGCGCGGAGCCTGGCACACGGCCCCGCCGCCGCCTCCGACTGACATCAGCCTCCCCTCCCCCTCCTCGCTCCTCCCGGGCAAGCTTGACTGGCGTAAAATTAATAATTAATAGGGTGAAATTGATTAAAGGGCTGGGCGCGAGATGGGGGCGCTCGGAGAGCCCTTCCCCTACCCGGGCGCTCCGCATCCGCCTCCCGGCCGGCAGCGGGGACCGGGCGCCGCCGGCGAGCCGGGGGAGCTCCGGGGCAGCTCAGCCCGAGCAGGAAGGAAAAGGGCGGCGGGGACCGGGGAGGAGGAGGAAGGCGGCGGCTGCAGCAGCCAACCCCGCTGGGTGGCTGGCTGGAACCGAGATCGGCCGCACGGGCAGCGGCTGCGGCGGCAGGCGGGGGCTGGCCCGGGGCTGGCTCGGCTCAGCGCAGCTGGGTGTGTGTGTGCGTGAGTGTGTGTGTGTGTGTGTGTGTGTGTGTGTACAAAGCCGGGTCCCGGGAGCTGCCCGAGGGCGGTGCTCGGCAGCACAAGGCCAAACCCCCCGGCCCCCCCCGCTTCTCCCCCACCGCGATCAGTCTCTGCCACGGAGGGAGTGGGGAACCGCAGGGGACGCGGCCGGGCCAGCGCACGCCTCAGCCTCCAGCCCCGCGGAGGTGGGAAAGGGTTAAACGTTGGAGGGAGACGGGGAGGAGGACGGGGGATGGGGAGCGAGGGAAGGGGGGCCGCCGAGCACAGCGCTGAGCGCAGGGAAACCACAGCGCACCTGGGCTCGGCTCGGGAGCCGGAACGAGCCGCCGCCTCCTCCTCCCTCTTTCCCTCCCTCCCGCCCTTCCTCCAGCTCGGTGCCTGCTCGGCCCATATCGCGGCTCTATCTCTGCAGCAGCGGGAGCTCAGCTCCTCTGTTTCTATCAGCTGCTCCCTCTAACCCCAGTGACCCAGATAAGAGCGGCGGCCTCTCCCCACACCCCCGCCCGCCAGCGCGCCGGGGGCCCCGGTCCTGCTTCTCCCCCGGCCCCCCTGCCCCCCGCGCCGCCTCCCTGCGGGGCCGCCCCGGCCCCAGCGAGCTCCTCCGGCCCCAGCGGGCTCCTCCGGCCCCAGCGGGCTCCTCCGGCCGCGACCCTCCGCGGGGAGGCAGCGAACCTGGCCCCGCGCCCGCCCCCTCGCTGGGCTCGTTCCCTCCCGGCTGGGGCGGCGCTGCTCCCCGGTGCCCCTCTCGGACGGCTTGGGGTTATTGTTTGCCTGCCGCTGCGTCAGCCCGCCGTCAAAATAATAATTAAAAGCAAAACAAACACCCCGATCCGGTCTTTCCTGGACACGCGGGTCGGAGCCACCGCAGCCCAAGTGTTGTTATTCCCGGGCTGGAAATAGCCCTGGCTCCGCCCTGGACAATCGCCTGTCAGAGGCCTCTTCTCTCCCCTCCCTGGAGGCCCTTCCCTGCCCTGCTTTATTACTTTTGAAGTGTCTGGATTGATGGAGAACTGCGAACGGCACTTTCTTCCCCCGGCTCCCTCCTGCACCAGGGCTCCGCCGGAGCCTCTCACCGCACCCGGCGCTCCGCGCCAGCGTGACCCAAGATAACCCGGGCCCGGAGAGGCCAGGACGATCGGGGGAGGGCGCTTAACCAAACCAAACCAAACCAAACAGATCGATCCGTCCCCGGCCGAGGCCACGGAAGCCCGGGGCGGTAGTGGGGGTATCGGTAGCCCCAGGGGGGACCGGGGCACCTCTCGCAGCAGCTCCCGGACGGGCGGGGGGAGCCGCGTCCCAGAGCAGCCTGTCCGCCCGGCCCGCCCGCCGGGGAGGGAGGGCGGAGGGGAGATCGCGGCAGGGCCGTAACGACACAAGGGATAAACACCAAAGTTATCACCAGCCGTGACCAAAATAAATGCCTGTGATAAAAAAGCACTGACAGGATGATCCATTACGCGGGTGTCACTGCCTACAACGAGGTTCAATCAGATACGCCGGTTGCCGTGGACAACGGGGGAAGCGGCGGTACCCGGGCTGACGACTTTTCTGGAGAGGCGGGTGGTGGTTGCCATCAGGGAGGTGACACGGCGCGATCTGCATGAGGGTGGCCCGGCATCGCGGCAAGGGACAGGACCGCATCTTCCGCGGCCGCCGCTCGCCTTGCGGCCCCTCCGCTCGTCCGGGAGGCAGCCCCGAACCTCCGGCACATCCTTAGGGAGAGGAGCGCCTTCCCTTCCAGGCGGCCCCGCGGATGCGCACACGCCCTCCCATCTGGGATGCGCTGGGGGGGGGGGGGTGTCCCTGCCCGGTCCGTGCCCCCCCTCGCCGCTGTTGCGGGGTCGGGAGCTCGGCACGGCGCCCCGCGTCCCCCCCGCAGCCCCCGCGGTGGAAATCAATGAACGCTTGTTCCGTGCGGCGCGACCGTCTTGCGAGCGGTGCCCTGTTATTAGTGGGGAAAGGGGGAGAGAAGAAAGGCTCTCTGCGGACTCCTGCGCACGTCCTCGCCTCCGGCAGAGCTGCTCGCAGGTGCCGGAGCGGGGGCACGGGGGCCGGGCTGGCTGTCAGCGCCGCCGGGAAGAGCCGTACCCCGGGGCGTCGGGCCAATCTCACGGCAGGCCAGCTCGGCGGTACGCCGCGGCCCCGGGCGCTGCGATTAATGAAGGCTCGGAGGCAGCGGGGATGGGCTAAGGGCCAGTCTCCCTTATGCCACATTCCTCTGGATCGGGCCGGGCCGGAACTTGCCCCACACACGGGGGGGTGGGAATAAAGTCCTGCGGGCCTGGGGGGGACCAGCCCTTCTCCCTCAGCCCCTTCTCCCCCCGGCCCTCCGCATGAGCGAGCAGCCTTTGGGACCGGCCGTGCCCCAGGTGGGCATGCCAGGGAGCAAGAGGCGATGCCTCTCCACGCCCGCGGGAGGAGCGATGCCAGGGCCCTCCCCGCCGGTGCCACGGTGCGTGACACGCCAGCCCCGTGTCTCTCCGGGCTGAGAAACTTCCTGGCTGCTAGCGACGGGTGACTGCGCCGCTGCTACGCATCTTTCGGTCCCCGAGATTCCCCCCCCCACGCACCGTAAATGCATCGCCCCCCCGCCGCCCCCTTCCCGCGCCCCCTTCCCGTCACGATTTAATGCTTTTCATGTTCTTCGGCAACTGCGTTTCCGCAGAGAAACCCCGGCGCGCTCGCAGCTCGGCTGCTCAGCTGTATTGTGGCGAGCTCAGGCACAGCCGGAGTGAATCCATTACGCCTCGATCCTACAATACAGGTTTATGCGGATACCCTCTGATTTACATTTAAAACAGTGCACGGGCATTGTCTGCTAGCCTGAAAAAAAAAAAGCAAAAAAAAAAACCCAACAAACCAACACAGCCCCGTAACTTCAAATGACCTTCAAAGCAATGCAATTAACTCTCGTAATTATCAGTACAACGCCTTTTAGAAAAAGACACAGGTGCTCGCCTCCGTAGTGTTCCACCTGGTTAAGCAGCCTCGTCCTACCAGGGAATGCCCCCGTCTCCCCCTCCCTCGCTTTGGAGTCCCCAAATCTGGGACTCGCTCCGCCGTTCCTACATGTCGAAACCTCCCTTCGCCCTCCCTTCCCCCGCCCGCCGCCTGGGCTGAGGGACAGCTTGCTCAGCGCGGCGAGGCTTTGTCACACCGCCACACACACACACCACCACCACCACCACCACCACGTCGCTGGCTGGTGCCGGCGGCGGGCGGCGTGGTCGCTTTCCCGGCTCCCACAAAGCGCTCCCCTCCCGCCGGCCCCGGGACCGCAGGCCAGGCAGAGCGCTCCCCTCCCGCCGGCCCCGGGACCGCAGGCCAGGCAGAGCCGAAATTTAGGTTAATAGGATGGGCTTTGATCCGTGGTCCCCTTCGCCCGCCCCTCACCCCGAACGACATCGATCCGCTGCATTTACTCCCGCGCCGATCGGCGCTCCCGGCGCTCCCGCAGCCGCTCTCTGCGCGACCGGAGAGAATAAATAAATATTCCCGAAACACCCAGCCGGTGCTCGCCCCGGTCCTGCCCGCCACGGCCCCGCGCACGAGTGGCAGAGCCCCGCGGCCGAATGTGCAGCGTCACGATGGCTCCTACGGCCCGCGGGCGGTCCCGGGGGTGACACCGGGAGCGGCGGGGACAGGGGGCAGCTCCGGGGGGGGCTGCGGGTCCCGCAGGAACCGCCACCCCCCCTCCCCTTCGCCCCTCTTTTGCACACACGCACACACAAAATAAATAAATAACGAGGCGGCTGGAGCCATCTGGGGTTGGATGGCTTCTCATCTCATTACAGAGCATTAGGAGAAACAGGCAAATATACAGCTATTAAAATTAATCGCCTCGCGCTGTCAGCTGAACATAATGGAAATTATTTATAGGCTGCCTACGATGCCTTTCTCGTCACGGAGGCTTGGTGCGGAGAGGCGCACTCGCGGCTCCCAGCGCAGAGAGGCGAACGGGCCGGGCGGGGGTCGCCGGGCTCGACTCGGCCCCGACCAGCGAAGTTTGGGAGGTCAGGGCGGGGAGGAAAAAGGGAAAGGGAAAGGAAAAGCGAGCGGCAGAGGCGCTGCGCTGAGCGAGTCAGGGTGGCTTGCTTTCAGGTGGTTGCAGGGGAGCGGTGGAGACGCCAAAGGGCAAACCGCGGCGCTGGGGGGCTCCCCGGGCTGCTCCAGCGGAGCGTGCCCGGGGCGGTGCGGGGCAGGGTCCGGGGCAGCGGGCGGGCTCTTCCCGAAGGAAATCTCCTCTGCAAACAGCGCACAGCGCTTAGCAGGCACCGTGCGATGCGGCGAGGGCACGCCGCGGGAGGGGGCGATGCGCTTCCCGAGCGATCTGCCTGCAGATCTCCGCTACCAGAGGAAATGTTAATTGTCAGCCCTTCCGCTTCAGCCTCTGGAGCGGGCTCTCGGAGCTGTTTGCTTATGCTCCCGGGGAGATGGGGGGTCTCTTCCGCTCCGGGAAAAAAAAACCCTAAACCCAATCGACTGCGCTGAGGAGAGCTGGCCTGGTTTTCCGACCGAGTAAGAGAATGTATTTGGGAAGCAAGGGGAAACGCTGCTCCTGCATTTCCCCGCTCCGTCCGGGATCGTTTCGGCCAAGACAGCCGCGACGAACCGCCTCCTCCCCCTCAGCTGCGGGGCTCATGGCGGTGCTGTGCCCATGTGAGGACTGAGGGCCTCTGCAGGGGCCGGAGGAGGCAGAGTACGGCGGCCACGGGCAGCGGAGGCCGCCGGGGCAGCCTCGGTGGCACCTGCAGGGTCGGAGGGAAGGTGCGAGAAAGGCCGAGTGAGAGGCTGGAAGCGCATCTTCGCCAGGCTTGAGAGGTTAATAAATACACCCGTCCCCTCTTCCCAGCCCGCCTGAGGCTAAGACTCACAGCTCAGCGGGTAATTGACAGTCTCAATCCAAAATTGAAACATGTGTTAACAACAACGCCACGCATCCTAGGAGCTACCCGGGAGATCGCCACCTCACGGTCTTTATATATTATTTGAATCCACCGGAGGAAAGTGTCACGAGATTTTCAGAGCACGTTTCACCCCTACCTGTAAATCAGCTCTTATCACTGCTGGCTGCTCAGACAGAGCCAGCCCCTGCTCTATAGCGCAGGAGGAGAGGAGTCATTGCTCCCTCGCAGCGCTGCTGCCGTGCAGCCTCCCCGCGGAGCCCGCCGGCCCCCCCTGCACCTCCGGGGTGATGCCAGCGGCGGGGAGCGCCCGCCAGCCGTGTCCGGGAGCGGGCGAGGATCCGAGACCCGGACACGGCCGGGGCTACGCGGCTGCTCGGCGCTCCCTCTCCCCTCCCTGCCAGAGCGAGCAGGACCGGTGTCCGCGTCCCACCCTCCCTTCAACCCATTCGGGCGGGAGTCACACCACCGCAAGTGGGAACAGGCGCCCGTACTGGCGCAGCATCTTTCCCAGGCAGTTGCTCGTGTTTCTGGGATCCAGCGGAGCAGATTTCCGCGCTGAACTGAGGGCCTTGCTCTCCTCAGCGCTTCCACAGCCACAGCGGGGTTGCCTGCTCCCTGTGGTGTAAGTAAGCTGGGGATTCCCTGCCCCCGAAACCCCTCTAAGGGCCTATGTTGTCCCTGGCAGGAGGGATCGGGCCGGGGCAGGAAAAGGCGAACTTGTGCCGAAGCGGTTGGACGTGCAGAGGCAGGACAGGACTGGCAGGGCTCCCCGAAAAGGGCAGGTCTCCAGGGCCTCCCACCGCCGGTTCCATCC